>CM075693.1:60246750-65046750 GCA_037954015.1 Psophocarpus tetragonolobus
ACTGTTCATCATCTTCCTCAAAAGTAGCCCCAAATCAATGCCCGGTAACTAAATTCTTGGCAGAATGGTTGTTATTCTGATTATTCTGATGGTAGGGGTAGCTACTAGCTAGCTAGGTCCAAGATATGTATGATGTATGCATTATATATGTTTCTTGATTATATCACTACTTTGTAGAATATCTAGCACACCCTTTTTATATAATTGGATTTGAAATAGTGAACATTTGAAAATAGTTTGGTAAGAGTCCACAGGTCTAATCATAATTAATCATTATAATTAGTTTGATAAATTGATATATATAATATTTAGATTTTCGTCTAACTCTAATTCAAAACTTTGTTTACGGGTATCTCCAATGCTTTCCACGTTCGAAATCAAGTGTTGAGCATGCGGATTAATTTGGATAAAACCAACAATAAATAAAAATGAAATAATTTTTCTTTTTTGAAAGACAAATATAATATGTATATTAAATTTAACAAAAGGGAGAAATAAAATGTGTCTTACACCCATAACAAGGTAACCAAGAAGTATTTCTTCTGAACCTAAACATCACGTGAAAAGGTAAGCACTTTATTCATAAAACCTTCCTAGATAATTATTTCATATTTTAGAGACATAAATAAATAAGGATTACTATATTAATCAGAGAACATACAACTCCTGTTGAATCCAAACCTATACAGCAGTCATTTTCAAGATATGGTCTAAATAGCATTAAAGATATCCAAAGACTTTACTGTTCTATTATTGAAAATAATGGAGTATCCAAGTACACCAACAAACCACGTGCCCAAACAAATACCTATATTTACTTTTATGTTTACCTGCCACCTACGAGTTGGCTAAGTGAAATACATGGAGTAGTTCACCAGGTAGTGGAGACTAACAACCAATTCACTTCAAAACCTTATATCACAACCTTTGAACAAAGGTGCATGAAAGAAAAAAAATGTTTTTTCTCCTCTTCATGTTCCTTACAAAAAGGATGACTGCATATCGGGATGAATAAAGACTTCACACTTCAACAAATTATCCACTATGGGAAGCCTATTCAAGTGAAACTTCCAAGAAAATGTCAAAATTTTAGAAGGCAATTTCTCCATTCATAACTACTTAAACAATTGTGAGTCGGAAGAAGAGTTATTACCATTGTACATACTGGAACTTAAAATCTTGTAGGTGTCGACTACAGAGAGATCACCCGTACAAGCTGGCTGTCAAGTCCATCAATCCCACTAGCGTTAATCAACAACAACGTACTACAACATTCCTTCCAAGGTGATCAACACCTCCTTCTCCTAGACAAACAACCTACTCCTCTATTCCCAATTCTACCATTGTAAACCTAACCCAGTACCTTCCATGGTTCTAACTGAAACATTCTTATTGAGTGTCAGGTCATAAATTCTTGGGAAAAGCACTCTCAATGACCCCAGACCCCCTTTCTAAGGGCACTCTCAATGTCAAGTCATACATTCACTACCTTTCTAAGGGTATGCTTGAGAGGATAGAATTATTCTTAGATAAGAACCTCCATCTCAACTTGACAAGCAAACTAAGGTTAAATATCGTGAGGCATTTAACTCCAGACCCCTTTCACTCTTAGGCTAATACATCTTCTCCCAACTTACCCATGCGATTTTATAATCGTCAACATTCCCACTCCACAAAAATTTTTGCTGCAATCCTTTTAGAATATTCACTACCTTTCTAGGGGCCTTGTAAAAAGAAAAATAATACAACCACAAGCTTAAGAGGACAAAATTCAACATTATTAGCTGACCGCCAAATGACATATTCTTTCCCTTCCAATTTGAAGGCTTCTTTTTAAAGTGATCAACTAAAGGTCTCCAAAATGCCTCCAACCTAGGATTAACCCCTACTGAAACTCTCAAGAACTTGAATCACTGAGCTTACAGAACAATTAAGAAGACACCTCACAACATGCACGAACCACAGATCTACATTAAGACCATAAAAATTACTTTTAAAGAAGTTCACCTTCAAACCTCACACCATCTCAAAACCTTTTTCATCATCCACATTGACTTGAAATCTACTTCTCTCATCAAAATAGCATCATTAGCATATTGAAGTAAAGAATATTTTGCTCCTTCGCCCACTCTAATCTCTTTATACACCTCTTTCAGAATAGCTTATCTGCACAACCCCACAAGTCCTTCTATCGCCACCAGGAAAAGAAAAGAGAAACAGGGTAAATTTTATTACATTATAAATTACTATATTACTTTTATTTACTTAAACTAGTTTCTTCTTTTAAATTTAAAATATTATACTAGTATTTTTATATGTTTAAAATATTATATTAATATTCTTCTTAAATCTTACATTAAATTCTCTTTATGATGCAAAAATATAATGATTAAAAAAAAAGTAGGAGAGTATATAATTATTCTGTAAATATATATAATAAACCTATATAATTAAGAATATTTTCATGTCCACAGTCTATACAACTGCATTATGTACAACAAGGTCAAAATTTTTCTGTCCCTCTTTTTTGTTTTCACCAATCAAAAGATGTCTTATCATTTAAGGAATTTTTTTTAGAGAGAATTTCCATCCACACAACATGCCTAATTCTGCGTCTAATCACAAAAATAAGGGGAGAAGAAAATTAGATTAGAGGGTAATTAATAAGTTACTCTGTCGAAATTTTCAGCAGTAGTTATGTGACTCCATCTCTAAAGCAAATTTTAATGCTTGAATATTCAGAGTCCATCATATTAAACAAAGACATTCCATTAATTATTTGAGTTATTGTTGAACCAACCATATTTGAAGGCCAAATAGGTGTTGTACTAGGTACTATATAGATTGCACTTTTGTATCTACTATATCTACAGTTGTTTACTATGCTTCCAAACGAGAAATTTTTTTTTACAATAATATTGACGATTTTTTCTTACAACATTTCAGAAAGATAAGAAAAGACAAATGAGTAACAAATTATGCAATAAAAAAAAGAAAAATATTTTATGAATTATATAATTTTTTCTAAAATATTTAAAACAATTATTGGAAATTTGCTTTTAATCAAATACCATGCAGAGCAAATTGTTTTTTCATAAATTTTATTTTCTGCTTTCTCAAGCTGAAGGTTTCATTCATAAACTGAATTGTTGAGATCAAAATGGTAAGGGGAATTTTATATTAAGTAGGAATGAATAATATCAGCATTATATAAATAAGGAAGTACACAATTATTTTAATTAAGGTTTTAAGTTAAATGTGATGTTAAGTTTTTATTTATGATGTGTATTCAAGTTTATTGTTTGAATATCTCATAATCTTTTAATCTCTCAAATTTTAAACAAGTGGTATCAAAGTGATTAATTTTTTGACCAGGGACAGACTTAAAAAAAGTTGTGGGAAAGGTTTGGAGAGGCCGAAGGTCGATCCAATATCTTTTTAAACTTAAATTAGATCTTTAAGTGAAGCTTTTATATTAATAATAATATTTTTTTATGAAGAGGCTATCATGTGAAAGATATTTACATTTGAGGGGAGATTGATAATAATTTGTAAAGGTAAAACATTAAATAAAATGAATAAGTTGAACATTATATTAATAAGGAGAACCATAAACATATATTACCTTAAGTTTTTTTTGTTAAAATTGGTGTCAAATTCCCACTTATAATTTGTGATAAAATCTATTTTTTAATATATCTTCATCTATTAACTACTCGGATTTCCAACATCATCCATTCAAACAAGTTAGATTTTATTTTTATGAAATGTTAGTATAAAATATATACTATCAACTAATTATAAGATTATTCTGGTAGTAAAGTGAAAAAATAAAAAAAAATTGAATTTTTGTATTAACAAAAATTAATATATTAACGATTAACATTAGACGTATAAAAAAATTAACTAATTACAAAAATTCTGTAAAAAAAATAATAAAAAATTATTGATAATAACTTAATATAACTTTTACCATAGTGTAAAAGTCAGTGGGTCTATGGAGAGCATAAGCACATATGACTGGATTATGAGGCTTCGGTAACTTTTACTATTATGATTCCTTCTACTTTTCTTCTTGACGAGATGATGTGGATGTGTTAAGTTTTTTAAAGCTTCATGATTGTACTTATATAAACTTGTGTGGTATGAGCAAATTTTAAAAGATTTGTGTAATTTATTTTTAAAAATATAAATTTAAGATATATTATTACTAATTATTAGATTAATTCTTTTTCTTAATCATCATGAATTAAGTAATTGTTTCTTATAACTTATAATTAAATACGATTAGACAAAGTATCTATAAAACTTTTTATAAATCTTCTTAATACTTTCTAAAAGAATTAATTATTAAATAAAAATTAAATTTATTTAATATCTTAAAAATATAAATAAACATTTAATACTCCCTGGTTCAATTATAAATTACAAAAAAATTAACAAAAACATTAAATATAAAAAAATGTTAACTATTTAATGATACTATTTCAAAAATATTCCTTAATTATTTAAGGTTTATTTTAAATAGATTTTCTTATTCAAAATATCAAGGTTTAATGAAAAATATTTTAAAGATCACTTGTTTTTATTAAATAAATTTAGTGCAATTAAAGAAATTAATTTTCTTAAGAGTGTAAAGGTGATATGTACTAGCATTGTAAAACAATTTTACATGTTAATTAATTATAAATCATTATTAGCATAACTTTACAGGTAATTATCATCAAAATTAATAAATTTATTATAAATAATGCATTGTAATTGAATTACAATATACAAAATATAAAATTCAGTAAATTAAGTCACAAGAAATAGTTAAACTTTAAAATAAGTTAGAAAAAGACAAGTTGCATACGTTGACATTTAAAAAAAGTTAAAGAGAAGTAAAAAAAATTGTTGCAGGAAGGTTTAGAATTATTCTTAATGAAAATCATATTATTAAAAGATTGCCATAATGTTAAGCATGGGGTTACAACAGTTTCATGGTCCAACCATATAAGCTACTTTTAGGCTTATGGTCCTTGTTGTCATGTACGTGCATAATAATATGTTTGATGCGGTCCATTGATCTGGCATTCCACTCCATGGGGACACTCATGACAGGGATGTAAGTAGTAGAAGACAACACTAACCAATTAGATTATATGAGATAAGAGAATAGGAATGTGTGAAAAGAAATAGACATTTTGGAAAAGCCTTTTTGAATTTACAATTATATATTACCTCAGACATGTCAACTTTGTAAGTTACACTTGACATCACATTCTAAAAGAATTAGTTAACTAAGAAAACGAAACTAGTGGTTTCAGAGGTGTTCACCAAGAAACATGAAGAGGAGGAGACAACCAAGGAAGTGGGTAATGTGCCATTGGACACTGCTTAATGGGCATCTCACTCATGAGCATTGAGCACCATGTATAATAGCGGACACAAGTAATAATAATTTATAATTCTAAACTAATAAAGAGTTTAATTGGTATATATTTTTAGTGTAAATATTTTTATACTAATATTCAATCACAGTCTTTAATTTATAGTAAATTTATTAATTTTATTTATTAATATTTTAAAATTATTTTACACTGTCAATACATGGTAAGTAAACTCATTAATAAATGAAAATTGAGTTAAACATATTTTAATATATGATAGTTAGCAAATTTCAGATTGGATCTCTATAAAAAAAAGTTCTTATATTTGATCCTATTTTGTTTTTCTCCTAAAACTTGTAATGTTCACGTTTTAAAATATTATATAAAAATTTAGGGGAAAAACTATTATAAACCAAACTTAAAATAAATTAAAATTCAACAAAAAGGAATAATAAAATTCGTTAATTTATCGGAGAAAAATATATGTAAACCATACAAATTAATTAGAAATTTATGAAGGTTGTATATTTAGAAAACCACGTGCGGTGATAGGGAAAGAGAAAGATCATAGTAGACAAATGCACCTGTTATTTTAATAATAAAGTAACATGTATTTGTGTCAAAATTTAATATTTTGTATGTAATTTTTAATTTTATATGTTTGAATCTCTCACTTATTGTTATATAAGTATAAATTTATACATCTCATTTTAGTGTCTATAAAAAAAATACATCTTATTTTAATTTATTTTTCTCAATTTTTATATGTTATTATTATTATTTATTTATATACTTGTTTTAAAATTTTGATTTTGTCTTTTGTCCTATAAACTCAACTCTTTTTATTGTGTATGTTTTATTTACTACCATTCTTATTGTCTCTCATTTTTTTTCTCGTACAATCAGACATACATTTCCTTTTATGTGGTGCTCTCATTTCTTTTTAAGCATATTTTATGATGTTTATTTTTTAAAAATAAGTTGTTTAGGATAGGTATTCAAACCAAGATCCATAGACCTACAAACTTGTACGGATATTGGATGCTTTAAAAAAAAAAGAGAATAATTATAAAAAAAGGAGTTCAATATGTAAAGTCTGACCTTACAAAGTCTGGCCTTACAATAATAGAAGTATACAAAAAAATTAGTTCAAATCGAATGGATTTTAAATCAAAATGAACTAGTTTTGAGTTGAATCAATTTAATAAAAATTAATTGAACTATTTTTAAAACTAGTTTGGTTCGGTTTAGACTAAATTGGTTTTAAACCAATTCGGTTCGAACAAATCGATTTTATAAATAGTTTAGTTTATTGGTTTATAAAAAAAATATTTTTTTCATATCTCACACCTCTGTGAAACTTTTCATAATCATATGAGAAATGCACTTACTAGAAAAACACTCCATTTAGTTGTCCATACTATTGTGGTCATGTCCACAGCACGGTAAAAAAAGAACTGAAAAAGAAATCAATTCAAAACTATTTCGAACACTAATTTAATCTAGAATTTTTTTGAATTAGTTTCAAACTAGTTCAGAACCAGTTTTATAAAAACAATTTGGTTCTGAACCAGTTTTCTAAAATAGTTTGTTTTTTAAGTTTATAAACCAAATTGTTTCAGACAATTTGATTCAATTCGGTTTGATTTTTTTGAAAAACTAGTTTTTACCCATCTTATATAATATAAGTCCATAGGCTTATGAGTTTGGTGTAATCTGTTTAAAAAAGATAAAAATTATCATTTAAATTATTAGTTTATATTAATATTAAATCAATTCTTTAAATTTAAACTTCATTGACCAAATTTCAAAAAAATATACATTTATTTGACCTCTTTTAAAACTCCGACTTCATTAATAAAACTTAAAACAAACTAGACCGTCGATAAATTCATAATTAAATAATAATGCTATCATCATAAGCATATTGCGAAGAGAAAAATATTTTTTTTAGTTTAATAAATAATTTTGAATTAAAAAAAAATTAAGAATTTATCACTTACGACAAAGATATACCTATGAATTTTAGTTTAAAGTAACAATACACGTGTTCTATAAAAAACATATTGTGAAGAGAATGGGCAAAATGGTGGCCCCTTATGGATTTGTGGGATTACGATTTGTCTGCGGCACCAATATCCTGTTAACATGCTCATATGACATGTGTCCAATACTTATATGGACACACCTTTTGCCCGTTTCAACACTATCAAAGGTTCACACTTTACGAACATGAACATTATAAAAGAAATCTTATTTACTATACATCCAACACAATTAACTTTAAATAATGACTCTGTAATTTTGTCATCTAATATCATAAAAAAATACCCGAATATTCCTTCAAGTTTTTGGGGTTTTTTTTTTTTTTCAAACGAATCAACATGTATACATTCTAAAACCATGCCTCTTAAAATTGTTTATAAATTAAACTCATTATTATAGAAAAAGGTAAATATGAAGTGTTGATTACTAAGTTAAATTTTTTATCATGTTATTTATATATACAACAACAAAATAATGAATAAGCGATCAAACTTAAAGACGAAAACTATTGTTATTTTTTTCACCAATTTTAGGGTCACAACAATATTTTTTCTTTTTATTGTAAAACTAAAGCTATTAGATAAATTGTTTATCAATAAGTTAAAATTTTCTTATATATAGTTTTTATATTAAATATCACGTTAGAATATATGTATCTATCTAAAGTGGATGTCTTTTATTTATTTATATTTATATACATATATATATATATATATATATAAACTCAATGTCATCACCTATTAAGAGTGAAAATAGATTAGGTTAAATTAGATTTTTATAAACTCAAACTTGAAGAGCATAGATTATATTTATTGTTGAATATTTTATACAATGTTTCTAGTTAATGTATAAGTTGTATGCAGTATTTAATAAATATCAAGTCATTTCTACATGAAATTGGAAGATAATATAGAATTTCAATAATCTTTATTAAAACTTGTGAGGTTGGGTGTATGAATTTTATGTTGAAAAACTTAAGAAAATAAAACAAAAATGAGTAGAAGTAAAACATAAATAGAGATTAATTATAAGAGATGTTGGGATTGAATTTCACCTATCTCACTTCTATCCAATTCTCAGATTTTCAATACATGTTTTTAACCACTCAATGTTAATGAATTTAATAAGTCGTTCCAAGTTTATTCCTCAAACAATAAAATCTTAAGTATTCCATCTCATTATCAATTCCTTGACATTAATACTATTAATATCAAGAATTTAACCAACTAACTAATCTAAATTCATTCCTAGCATTAAGAGTCATTAGGTGAAGTGATTTATGTCAAATTTAGGAAATGCTTTTCAATGAAATCCTAAATCTTAAATTATGAGACAAATAAATAGCTTCTCCAAAACATTAAGAACATAATGAAATCACTAACATAAGATAATAGGAAAATATATATATATATATATATATATATATATATATATATATATATATATATATATATATATACACATATATATAAATCAAAAGAGATTACAAAGAGTTTAATAGATTATATTTAATCTCAACAAGAAGAAGATTAGTTATCCATGTCAATGAGAGCAATCATCTCTTATAAATAAAATATGAAAAATAGATTGACTCGCTCCTTTCCAGGAGCAAAGCTTCCCTCTTCCTTTCGTCTTCACACTCTCCCATTTGTCTCCCTCCAACCCTATATCAAGCTCCCCTTTTTTATAGCCTAAGTCTAAACAGCTTCGCTGAGCCAAAATAGGCGGCAAAATAAATTCGATGAGCGATAAATGGCTCACTCAGCAAAGATCAATGTGATTTAACCTCTTTTTTGCACTTCGCTTTGTGAAATTGGCTCACTAAGAGAATTTTGGGTATGGATAGTTTTGTTGAGCGAAACATCCTTCGCTTAGCAAAAAAGGGCACCAAAATAAGTTTGCAAGCAATGAATGGCTCATTCGACCAAAAGATAACGTGGTTCAGCCTACTTTTTGCTCATCGCTAACTTACTGAAGATGGCTCGTTAAGTGAATTCTAGACTTTGTCTTTCATCTTTTTCAAAGTGGGATTTACCATAGCGGAATTATTTTTGCTAAGCGGGGAAGAATCTTTCATGGCGAAGAAAGCTGAATCCATTAAGCGAATTTGAATTCGTTGAGCAGATTCCTGCCAGAATAATTCCTTCTTTTTATAAAAAAATCTTCCTTTTTTCCATTGAATTGTTACATGCTTATTCTAAAGTGAGATCCAATTTTTTCATTTACAAGACAAATCAAGGGTTAAATGTATAAATTTATAAATCTTTTTAAAACAAACTTATTTATAAAGTTGGGTTTTTTCAAAATATTTTCTTTAGTTTCTCATTAGATAAGTGTCATAAAAAAGATTTTCACATAAAATTAACACTTATCACCGATATCTCCAATGTTAACATTAATGTAAAAATTTTGAAATGTTTATATATCAAAGCCCTTCTTAATAAGGGTGTCAGTTAGGTTAGATCATCTGAGAATTCAATCAAACTCAAGAAGATTGAATTAGATATTTAATTTTACGATTTGCTAAAATCTAATCCAATTCAATCAGAATCAACCCTCTACAAATTGACTAACAAGGTTTTTATATTAAACTTCAAACTCAATTCAAGCCCTTCTTATTATTTTTAACCAAATTGGTGTAGCACTTTTTAGTTTTTTACTTATATGCATTGGCATATCACATTAGCATTGCACGTGACACGATCATATCGTCATGGCAACAAAATCAGATAAATTAAAAATTCTATTAACTTCCTTCCATTGCCCAACTCATTGACATTGACTAAATGATGATATTAAATTGCATAGCTTTTGAGCTATAGGGACAAGATTAAATGAATTAGAGCAAGTTTTGTCAAAGGAGAAAAAGCAACAAAAGATAATTCAAAGATCACTTATCTCATGTCTCAATGGGATGAGGATACAAAAAGTCAGAATTATGGAGTACGTGACACTATATATAAAGGGTAATTGAGTATCAACCTAGTAAACCATGAAGCATTAATTTAGCTATGTTAGAGATAAACTTAATAAAGTAGTTGTCATATACAGAAAGGAACACGTATCTGCATGGCATATAGGTAATTTCTCTCTGATTTCGCTTCAAATTTCAATCATACTTTCAATGTTTTTATACAAAGGAAGCTTCTTCCAAAGGTGTAGCTTTCTCAGTCATTTTAATTTGTTTTCTTCAGTAAAATCAAATTTAGTTTGCGTGAAGAATTGTAAATGTAGAACATTTTTCTAGTTCATTAACTAGAAGAATAATATGAAATATTATAGGTGTGATATCACTTTTCAAGCATAGAGACCAAAGTCTCTGCTATGAAGTAATAGATATGCCCTATGATCAGTTCATTAACTTTAATTTGTTTATTTATAAGTCAAAAGAAATTCATTATTACTAAGTGATATCACAAGAAACACTCACTTAATCAAATGTACAGTTAGAACCTTAAAAATTCAAAACTAGAGTCATCCCACTAAAAAAGCCAAAAAGTGAAACCGCAACGTGAAATAGAAACCATTTAACCAATACCATTTTTTTACTAATAAAGTAACATTTTCACGACACCGTCAATCCACTCATTTTCATCCATAACAAAACACTCACAGTAATGACGATTATTAACTTTTAAGCTTTGCCTTTCAAAAACTCTTAAGATTTTCATTGTTCATATGATTTTTTTTTCTGACGGAAAATAAACTTTTATAATATAAATATTGTGACTTTATATTAATAGTATGATAGATTAATTAATTAAAAATTTGTTTATTGTAAAATATTTAAATTTATAAATATTGTCAATGAAAAAAATTACACACTATCAACCAATTCGAATGTTATTGAGAAATAATATTATCATTTCATTGTAATAAAACATTATTTTAATGTTAAGAAATCAAAAGTCTTTTTTTGGTTAAATTACACTCCGGGATTTTCAATGCAAATTTTGTAAATTTTAATAAAAATATTTACTAAATTATACTTCGGTCTCCTTATAATTTTTTATCCGTTCTCTATAACTTTTACCATTTTAGTTCTCTATTTTTAAAAAATTACAAATTTTGCTCAATTCTCAATTTTACATACATTTATTTATATTATTTTTTACATTTTAATTAATTTAAAGCATAAAATTAGAAGACGTAAACATGTATAAAATTGAATATTTGGATAAAATTATAGATTTTCTAAAACAGGACGACTAAAATTGTAGAAAACAATTAGAAGAGCAAAATTAAAAATCAAATATTAAAGAGAGACCGAAATTACAATTTATGGTGTATTTGATTTGTCATTTCAGTTAATAAAAAGTTAAAAAATTAGTTAAAATTATTTCAGTTTTGTTTGTATAACAAAAAGTTAAGAATTTTCTTAAGAAATACTAGCTTTTTCAACCAAGCTATTTCAAGGATATGTTTCGCAAAACTATTTGAAAGTTAAAAGTTAACTGAAAGCTCAAAACATATGTGAAAGTTGAAAAATTAATTGTAAATATTTAGTAAAACTAGTTAATTAACTAACTGAAAGTTGTAAAATAATAAATAAGGGTATCATTAATTAGTAGATCAACAAGAAGGTATTTAAAATAATTATTACATATTTTAATATATAAATTAATTATATATTTAAATTATAAATTATTATAATTATATATTAAATTATAATTTTATATAATTACATATTTAAATTATAATTACATGTAATTATATATTTAAATTGTAAATTACTATGGTTATATATTTAAATTATAAATTTCTATAATTAAATACACAAATTTTAAATTACATATTTAAACTATAATTTCTATAATTATATTTTAAATTTATAAATTATTATAATTATATTAACAAAGGAGAGATAGTATATCATCTAAGGAGAGAAAATTAGTGAAGGACAAGACATTAATCAATTAAAGATAAAATTGTAAAAGAAAATATGTCAGTAGTTGAAAATAAAATATCTTTTGAAAAAACTACTTTGAGTAACTTTTTTGAAAAAACAAATAACTCCTAAAAAAGCTTTTAACTTTTTATTATCCAAAGAAAGTTTAAACCATTTAAGCTACTATTTCAGGTTTGCTTGGCAAAAGCTAGCTGAAAGCTAAGAGCATCTCCAGTAGAAGATTGAATTTTTTTATCTTAACTCTTTTTTTTTTTTACTCTACAATTTTAAGATCTATAGTATTTTTTACTCCAATAAAATATCACATTTTGTGATCTTAGAACACTTTTGGTGGGATCCATAATCCTTATCCTTAACTATTGGATTGAGGAGAGAAATAATAAAAAATTATTATTATTTTGATCAATAATAGATTGATCTTACTTGTTCTTGTACAAAAATAAAATCTTTACTTGGAGATAAGTCCTTTTATCCAATGGTTGATCTTGTCAAGATCAGATCTTAACTTCAAGATAAGTCTTTAAGAACACGCATTGTAGTTGCTCTTAAAACTAATTGAAAGTTAAGAAACTAATTGTAAGTGTTTGATAAGACTAACTGATCAACTAGTTAAAAGTCGTAAAATGATAAATAAAGACATCATTAATCATTATTAGATCAACAAATTAAGTATTTAAAATAATTATAACATATCTATTAATTTAAATATGTAATTATAATTCAAATATATAATTATAGAAATTTATAATATAAATATATAATTATAATAATTTATAATTTAAATATATAATAAATTTATATTATTAAAATATATTATAATTATTTTAAATACCTCATTATTGATCTAATGATTAATTGTATTCTTATTTGTCATTTTACAACTTTCAACTAGTTGATAAGTTATTTTTACTAAAGAATTACAACTAGCTTTCCAGCTTCCAACTAGTTTTGTCAAACACACCATTTAGCTAGCTTTTAATCTTTTAAGTAACTGAAATGGCAAATCAAATACACTCCAAGTAGTTTTTTAAAAAGATATCCTATTTTTACCTAATAGCTTATTTTGTTTTACAATTTTACCATTCATTAATTAATGTATTGTCTCTACTAATTCTCTCTCCTCACATGATGAAACATTTCTCTTTCATTTCTTTCTCATTCATTAATGTAATTATAGTAATTGATAATTTAAATATATAATTATAGAAAAATGTAATATAAATATGTAATTTAAAATTTATATATTTAATTATAGAAAATTATAATTTAAATATATATTATATAAAAATTATAATTATAGTAATTTATAATTTGAACATGTAATTATATAAATTTATTTAATTATAATAATTAAAATTTAAATACATAATTAATTTATATTATTAAAATATATTATAATTATTTTATAATACCATCAAATTATTAAAAATTCCCTTATTTATTATTTTACAACTTTCAACTAATTGATCAACTAGTTTTATCAAATATCTACTACTAACTTTTTCAACTTTCAACTAATTTTTCAATTTTTAACTACTTTTGTAAAATATACCCTTAATTAACATAACGAGATTGCTACCATGTTAAAAAAAAACATGTAGAAATACTTAGAATGTGGAGACTTCCCCATAAATCTAATAGCCCTAATTGAGCTTTCTCTTCTTCTTTTTTTTTCTTTTTTTTTGGAAGGGCGGGCTTTTTCTTCTTGCACTCATAAGATATATTTCCTTTGTGAAAATTCAAATTCAAAATATATTTAATAGGTGCAAAAAACCAAAATAATCTTAAAGAACACCCCCCTCCCCCTAATTTTGGTAACTATAAAAAAAAGCTTAAGATCCACCGATGTGCCAAGTGCAAGGTCAAATTCAGGCCGATCTAGTTAGCAGGCCTGAAACAACTTGGGATAATTTCTTTTAACACTACCTCAGTTGCTATTTGAACCCCTTCAACATTTACAATATTTTACAAATTTCTAAGGTCTTCTTGCTTGTTCTAACTAAAGTACTTTTACAGAGCATTGACATCAGGCTTTCAAGTTGTGCACACCTTTACGAACTCTTTCAAAGAACACTCATTGACTTCTTCGTTAGTTTTTGTTAAGTTTCTTCTGTTATGTCTCATCACTTTAAAGACAAAAAGAATTTAAATTTTTTAAATTCACAAAAAGTATTATAAATTACATGAATATACATAATGTATATCAAATCAAATGATCCGGAATACATTATGTATATTCCGGATCAGGTGATCTTGAATGCAAACATAAATTTGGAAATTGTATTTCGAATCAGTTGATCCAGAATATATTATGTATATTTGGATCAAATAATCCAAAATTTTAAAAAATTTATATTCCAAATTAATTCATCCGAAACTATAATTTTTTGTGTTCCAGATTAATTAATTTGAAATACTACAAATCAATCTTAAATACCAAGAACAATGCGCATGGAACACTACAAATCAATCATAATCAACAAGAAACACCAAGAAAATTATACATGAACGAAATTGTGTTTTTTATTTCTAAATAACGATTAAATTAACAAACAATACCTTTGAGACTTGTAAGAACATCCAATGATTAGAATATACAATATGGTACAATGTGACAATTGATGTTTGACACACAAGAGGAGGAATTAAACAAAATCATGCACAAACACACAACACAGTAAAAAAAAGATAAGTTTGAGAGTTTAAAAATCAAATAATAGTAAGGGTATGTTCGGGTTTTACAAAATATTGTAAACACTAAGGTTGCGAATACCAAATGAGGGGGTGCTAAAGGAAATTGCACCACTTGGATAGTTGGGTCCAACTTGCACCTAGCATATTTCTGCCACGTGGCAATGTACCTCCAATTTAATACTAGATATTTTTTTTTTGAACCTAAGATATTTCTTGAAAATATTAATTCACAGTTATATTCATTTAGGGGGTGAGATCTCTTAATAGACATGTCTTAACAAGTTAAATTTGATCATGGGGTGAGATCTCTGTAAATTATCTACAGCCTCATCTTACAAATAAAACACTCACAAGTGGAACACGTACATACTTTCTAGGAATTATATAAAATATGAGAAAGTAGCAAATTTCAACAACAATGTGGGAGTTCTGTTTTCATCATTGATATATACATATAAAAAATTCGATGACTAAGATTAATCACATAAATTATAGAATAATTTTTAGAGTCAAATTTAGATATTTATATAAATGGTACTTATAAGAAATCATCATCCCATGCTATTTTGTAATTTTAACTTTTGGGGTAAATGTATAATTATCGAAAACTAAAAGTAACCCCTAATGATAGATAGAATCAATTTCTCCATTTTTATTATGGAATCTTAGGATGACCATTAATGCATACTTTTTATTCTTTCGTACTATTATTATTTATTTTTGTATTGATCATTCTTATAAAGAGTAACATTAACCACTTCACTCAAAAATGTTTTAAGTTTTGTACTCTTAGACTGATTGACTTGTTAGTGTGCTTCATCTTTACTAAAAACATAACCGTTCTTCGTACTTAAATTATTATTATAGAGCGATAGAATAAATTGTGTTTTTTTTAAATATTTATTTAAATGGGTATAGTTTCAAAATATTTATAAACGTGGGTTTGTTTTGATCATTGACTCAGTTTGACTCACTTTGACAGGTTAATAGTCAAGACAAACTTACTTTAATAAATATTTAAAAACTTACTAATAAGTATTTTTTAAAAAAGACCTAGTTTGGTCAATCAACTATTATTATGACCATGGCTTTAGAAATCTGATTATTGAATCTAATTCTCTCAATGTCATTAAGATGGTAGATGAGAGATACCCTATAAATAATGAGTGTTATCCCATTGTTGATAGCATATCCAAAAGTAGTGGTAAAATTTTGTTTTGCAATTTCATCTATGCCCCAATAAGGAAAACTAGTTGGCTCATAGTTTTGCAAAACTAGGTTTATCAATAGACCAAGAAATGTTTATTTTTACAGTTGTTTTAGATTGTCTGTATGATGTGTACAAAAGATATTTGAATTGTACGTTGACAACTGATATGGAATAAATATTGGTTGGGTTTTGGCTATACCTTTTATTAAAAAAAATATCATTATAATATTACTTAATACCATATAAGGACATAAGATATAATGTCTTGTAATTATTAAAAGAGTTTAAATGAGTTATAAATGACAATAATTATGATCCAGCACAAAAATTCTATACAATATTATAAATAGGGTGTCAAGGTATGTATTAACCTGGGTTCTAACTCATTTCTCTAAGACCTCTACTCACTTAATCATTAGAGTCCAAATATAAGTACTCTATCTACACCTTAGACAAGGAGGGGACAAGGAAGATCAATCGTTTAGGTCAATTAGTTCAAGGAGATTTATTCAATTTAATTTATTTTTTTTGTAAGAACAAATTATACTAATATTTTTTATTTTTTATACCTATGAAATTTGTACTTATTATACTTAATATTTTTCTATTTTTAATCTTATAAAATTTTTCTAATTATTTTTATGCTGCGTAACTAATTTCCTTAAAGTTTCACTTTTATTATACAATTATACCAAAAACAAAATATCACACAACCTCTTTTTAAGGGATAAAAGATAATATAAAAAATGAATGAATGATAAATATAACATACATAAATCTCAAAACAATTTGTATAATTTACTTGAAATATTTTTTTTATAAAATTTAATGGTTAACACTTTGTCAAACTTGTATTAGAGCATATTTGATTTGTCATTTCAACTATTTTTTCCGTTAGCTAGAATGGTTTCAGCTTTGTTTTAGTAGCAAAAAAAATAATGACTTTTTTAGAAGTTACTGATTTTTATTTTAAAAGAGCTAATTCAAATAATTTTTTCAAAAGATGTCTTGTCTTCACGTACTAGCTAAGTTTCTTTTACAACTTTACTATTCATTAATTAATGTATTGTGTCTCATTAATTCTTTCTCTTCATATGATACAACCTCAATCTCCTTCGTTTCTCTCTTCATTGATGAAATTATAGTAATTTATAATTTAAATATATAATTATAAAAAATATAAGTTAAATATATAATTTAAAATTTATATATTTAATTATAAAAAATTATAATTTAAATATATAATTATAGTAATTTATAATTTAAATATATAATTACATAAATTTATAATTTAAATATGTAATAACTTATATTAATAAAATATGTTATAACTATTTTAAATATCTTATTGTTGATATAATGATGTCGTTATTTGTTATTTTACAACTTTAAATCAGTTTTACCAAATACTTAAATTAGTTTTTTTAACTTTCAACTAATTTTTTAACTTTCAATTCAGCTAATTTTATCAAACACACCTTAAATCTTTTTTTCTCACTCATTTATCTTTTTCTTTTAATTATTCGTCCTTATTGATTTAAACATTTCTAATTTGTGTCCCATTTTTTGTTTTTCCAATAGATGTTATGAAAATCAATGTCAATGTGGTTGCAGCATGCCACTTATCAATTAAACTCAAACTAAAGCATGAAACTTAAAAAAAGTGCCATGTGAAGGGCCCATCTAGTGTTTTGGAAAAGAGTTTGAAAGACATTCCCGCTTATCTAACTGCCAACAAAGTCAAGAGTTGAGCAAACACCGTTGCAATTTAAAAAGTGCATACGAATATGATATTGGCATAGCAGTCTTTTACTACGTTCACATATTTCTCACTGTTCCTAAATTCCATTCTTGATTGGAGTGGTAAAATTTCCAACTTTTTTTACTAAAGCAACTGCATTGGACTTAAAGGTAACATTCTCTTCGACAACCTCACATTTAACATGGCCTCTCAAAAATGCTTCCTTTTTTTTGTCATTTTTCACTATAATTGCCATCTTTTTACAATGAATTATGAATGACATGTTTCTTAGTCTACAAATATTTCATTTCAACGATATATGTTGGGCAAGAGAAAAATTTTCATTCCAATGATTAATGTGCACTGCTTCTATTATACCCTTCTGCAGAATATAAAGCCCTTCTGTTCATTATTCGAAAAAAAAAATGGCAATCAAAGCACGAAAGAATTTCCTCTTGCAGAAGTTAGTCTGAGCATCCCTTTACAAAGCTCTTGTTGGTACTCCCCTTGCCTACTTCATTTCATAATTTATGTTGTATGGTTGGCTTGGTTTCAGAACTGTGATTTTACAAATTTACAACATTCTGGTTTCTGGTATGATTTCTTTGCAGATTCAGCCTATTATTCATATTCATTGTTCAAATAGAGATAAGATAAGCGTTGAGGTTTCTTCAGCTGATTTTTTTTAATCCTTTTGCATTCTTCTGATCTTGGAAGAGCGCTGTTTCCTTTTTGTTATGAAACCTTTTAGGTCCTTGTGTTAGCAATATACTGAACCCCGTTTAGCAAACCTAAAATTGAATATTGCTGGGCACCAAATTTTCATTTCATGACATCATTACTTTTCATTTCATGGTGCTTCTTTCTTTCTTAAAACTTAGAAGAAAGTGTAAGAATCTGAATAACTTAACATGTTAGTTTTATAATACTTTTCAAATTTAAGATCTCATTCTCGATGACCGTGTGAATCAGCTTTGAAATATCTCTTCCTTTAGTAATTACCAAGTAGTCTTCATTAATCAGCTTTATGGACTTTGTCAGTGCAGATAATCAAGTCATTATTGGACCTTCAAAGCTGGTAGAATGACTGAAGCTACTTTAGGAGGAAGCTTACAATATGAATTCTCACGCTTTGTGCCTTCATCCATCTGGGAAAAGTGGAGGAAAACTTTTAATTATGTTTTGGCCAAGAAGATTGATTGGTTATCTCTCAGGAAAAGCTGCAAGCAATGGATAAAGAATCCTTTGAGCATGGCCCTTCTTTTATGGATAATTTGTGTTTCAGTTTCAGGAGCACTTCTTTTTCTTGTTATGACAGGAATTATGAACAAAATCCTTACTAAACAGTCACAAAGGGATTCATGGTATGAGGTTAACAATCAATTTCTCAATGCACTATTTACTCTCATGTGTCTATACCAACATCCAAAGCGGTTGCACCATCTTGTACTTCTTTGTAGATGGAAGCAAAAGGACGTCATAATCCTAAGAAAAACGTATTGTAAGAATGGAAGTTGCAAACCTAATGAATGGATCCATATGATGGTGGTAGTTGTGTTACTCCATGTTAATTGCTTTGCTCAGTATGCCCTTTGTGGCCTTAACTGGGGTTTCAATAGATCTGATAGACCTGTTGTTGGGGTTGGTATATGCATCTCCATTGCAATTGCTGCTGCAGCACTTGCAGGACTTCACTGCATTTTCAGCCCTCTAGGCAAGGAGTATGACACTGATAAAGAATCACAGAATCATATTCCAATTAGTACTAAATTTGCTTTAAGAAATGAACACAGTCTTGTTGAGTACACTCCTCAATGGAGAGGGGGACTATTTGATATTTGGGACAATCTTTCTGTGGCATGCCTCACTCTCTTTTGTAGTTTTTGTCTCTTTGGAAGGAACATGGAGAGACTTCATTTTGGTAACATGTATGTCCACATTACAACCTTCCTCCTCTTCTGTATAGCTCCTTTTTTTATCTTCAATATGGCTACCATAAATATTGATAATGAGCCTGTGAGAATAGTTCTTGGGTTTATGGGTATATTGCTTTGTGTATTTGGTTTACTCTATGGTGGCTATTGGAGGATTCAAACGAGAGAAAGATTTAACTTGCCAGCAAATAAAATTTGTTGTGGAAAGCCAGCAGTGACAGATTGCATGCAGTGGTTATTTTGTTGCTGGTGTTCCCTTGCACAGGAAGTAAGAACTGCAGAATTCTATGACATAGTTGACGACAAAATTGTCTGCAAAAAACAGACTGCAAGTGGTGTTCAGGCTGCACTAAATTCATTGCCTCCTGAAGACAAGGCCCCTCCAGTTACATCAATGTCCACTTCTTCATTTTGGAGAAGTGATAGTTTGAACAAGATATGGTCTGAAGATTATTCAAGTCTCTCAGAAATTGAATTGTCAAGAGAGGGAATGCAAAATGTTATGGAAGCGCCTATTCCTCTATCAATTCAAATTGATGATAAAGACAGCAAAAGAACATAAAGAGGAGAAGCCTCAACGATGTATAACAAGTCTTTTAGCAGTGATGTATGCATTTCGAAATAGACTTTCACAGTTGTAATATTTGAACATCTTTTTTTTTTAATCAGTTGGTAAGATCTTACCATTTATTTGATAATTCTCAAAAGATATTTGTTAAAATTTCTATCTTAAAACATTAGGTGAAAGCAAATTACTTGAACAACAGCAACAATCGATAACTTTTAAGTGTGGTGTAAACTTTGATGCAACTTGTTAGGGATGGTCCTTATTGGGCAACTTGTTGAATGAATCCGACTGTTCCACTTTCAAAGTCTATTATGCCATTTTGGCAGAAACCTCTGTTCTCTATTTAACCTTTTCTAAACTACAAAGTCCAAAAAGGCTTTGTTACCAGTAAATGAATCATTATCCAAAACAAGAAATTCGAAGTGCACACAGCATATTAAGATGAGAAGTATATGCAACTTGGAGTTGCATAACTGGTTGGAACGAACGTGGATTTGGTACTAAAGTATTTCAGAATTATTTGCAGAATTCTAAACACTTTCTAAAATTACCATTTTCAAGATCATATATTTGGATCCCCCAAAAGACATTTCTGATCAACATTGAATTAGTAACCGCATTAACAGCACTAAATTTTTTTGCTTTTCCTTTCTTTCATTTCCACATCGAGGGGTCTTCCAAGTTCCAAAGCAATTCCTGTAGGAGTAAGATATCTATAGCCATATATTGCTTCTCTTTTTCTTCATTTCCAAATTAGGGGTCTTTCAGGAGCCAAAGTAATTCCAGTAATAGTAAGCTACGTACATAAGCATGTGTCTGGCTCATTTATCTTCGCTTTTAACTTAACTGTCATTTTATTGAACAATTAATCAGTTACACAAATCAAATATGTAAAAAAAACTCAACGTGGTTTAGTTGACCACAAGTACACAATCCTACAAATATTACATCGCAAACTAGAGGCTAGATAACATACTCTTTTCGACACACTTTTGATTATTGGATCAAATTCATGAAGGTTTCGTTAATTAATAACACTACTAAATTAAACAAAACTAATAAACCTCACATAAATTCCATCTAATGCAGAAGTTACTATATAGACTCTAACCATCATATGTGATCAATCTCTAGGTGATTGTATATGACATAGATATTGATCAGGACTATAAACACATGATAGTCTTAGCCTACAAAATAAAAATTTCTTGGTCTGATAAGAGTACGTTGCTAGCATTTGTTTACTGGAAATGCTAAATAGCTAACACGAGTCCTGGTAGAGAGCGGCGATAGAGATCACGAGGCTGGCTTTGCCACAATGTCATGTTCTCAAGCTTGTTATGCCATGTCTGAGACCTGAGATCCCGAACAACAAGCCATGTGTTGAAGTACTCCCTAAACTGAGTGATGAGGCCATTCTTCAGAGTCCAAACGTGGACCCAGTAGGCCTTACCCTCCCACCCTTCGGCGATCACGCAGTCTCCGATGGCGGTGGCGGTCCTCGGCTCGAAGCGGAAGCCGGTGGAGAGGGCGGTTTCCCCGGTGAGCTTCCTCATCATGTGCTGGCACTGTGGGGGACCATGGAACCACCACTCAAGGTCACTTGCTAGCATGTTGGCCACTGTGTCCATTTCGCCTTGCCCCAACAGGGCCTTGTAAAGTACCTCCACAGTTGCCTTGTTCTGCATTTCCTCCTTCTCGTTTCTCTCTCCTCCAATTTCTGAAATTTCAATGGACCTTGATATGTTCTTCATGTTGTGATGTGGGTTTGTTAACTAGAGTCTCGCTTCCTCTGCTTTGTGCATGGGAATCTGCCATATGGATACTCACATATTTATAGGCCTACCCACGAATATAAATGCCAAACTATTATAACATCTCTAATATTAGTAACTCTCATGAGTTCTTACTTTATTAAAACAAAAAATTTGATGATTCTTACATAATTACTAAATAATTTATATTTAATGTAATTTTATAATTATTTTTTAAATCATAAATAATAGTAGCAATTTGAATTGTCATGTCAAATTGTTTTAAAAAAAGAATTATTTTAAATAATTCATTAATTTTTATTTTTTAAGTAATTTTATAAGCATTTCCTTTTGGAGGTGCTCTTGATACCTTATTATAGTTTAAAGAGACATTAATTATTTAGAAAATAAATAATTTTATAAAAGATTTACTCTGCTGCAATCAGTCTACCCGCTAGCCTTCCCGTCTTTCTTCGTTCTAAATCAATCTGTCTTCGTGTAATCCAAACCCCCTTCCGAATTACCTTGGTACTTTTTTAACCCATATTTTGAAAATTTAAACCCTTTTTTTTCTAATTATAGGTATCACCACTATATTTAAATTTTGTGAAATCACTATCTTTCAAATATTTAACATAATTGTTTATTTAAGAGACTCTAATTAAGACTATATGTGAAACCACTACCTTTAAAATATTTAACACAATTGTATATTTAAAAATCAAACTCCAAATTAGAGGTTAAGTTAGGAAAACATGTGTTACTTGATACCTCTGCACTCTAATTTAACTTTCATTACCACACAGAGAATAATTAGTTTAGTCTACTTCTAACTTAACTAATAATAATTTTGATTTAGAGTTCTCAACTATATTAAATATTTTTTTAAAAAAAATCTATGGTCCTATTTTATTCAAGATCGTGGTGTATAAAAAACTATATAGGTCATTAGTTTTAATTACATATTTTTCATGTTGCTGTTTTTTCAAAAGTTTCTTTAAATTTAAAATTTTTAAAATATTATAAATAATTTGAAATTTCATTTCTTTTAATTAATTAAGTTACTTAATTTTAAAAAATGACCAAATTTCTCTTTAAAATAAGAAAAAGAAAATAAAAAAATGGTTAACTAAATATTGTGTGTTATGATGAGACAAACTAATTTCATTAGTTTTTAAAACATTCATTCCATTTTGGTTTGTCTGTCCTTTAAAATGCTGCAATGTGTTATTTCACTAAATTTTATAATAAAATAATTTTAGTTAGCTAAAATCTTCTTATTTATTAAAGGATTAATAATGTCGTACAATTACAATATACATTTATCAGTATAATTAATTTTAAAAAAAAAAAGTACTATATTGACGGTGGAGATTGATTACGTTATGAAATGTGACACGATCGAATTTGGTCCTAGAACTTGCATTGAATGCTGCACGTGTGAAGTGTCAAAGTTTGTCAGAAAAAAAATTACATTTAACAACAATCATAAGCTATTAAGCTGTAAGGCTTTTATGTGGAGATAACGATGTGGACTTGAGGATGTACACGTACGATAGAGCCAAGGGAGTATTTCTAGAATGACTAATTTACCCTTGGGGCCTGTCCTTTAGGAAAACCTTTGAATATTTTAGGTATAATCTAAAAGTGCTATGCTAAAATTGATGCTTTTGGAACTTTATTTGAAGATGGATTTTTTCTATTGTCTTGTCCCAATTTGATTACCAAAGTATCCGTTGGTTAAACAAAGGACAAATAAACTTGGCTTTCTCTTTTTTAGAGTTACTTGAGTTTATGGTATTGTAGGTATAAGAGGGACAAAACCAAAAAAGGATTAATGAACTTGATTAGAGAATTGTTTTGAAAAGAAAACAAAACAAATGAGGAACAGAATTTATAACCGATTCATTTTTTCATATGTAGAGTTTTATTGGTTTTTATAATAAAACTTAACATTAGTAAAATATACATAATAAAACTTATAGTAACAACTCCTAAGGTTTGTAGTTTAATACTCCAACTTTTTAAAAATCTTATATACATCTTTTTTGTTTTAAAAATATTATAGGAACTCTTATTTTCACATCACACATGTATTTCTTAAATTTTCAAAACATTACATTATAGATTGTAAAAAAAATATAAAAGTAAATATAGTTTGAAAAAAGTTTAAAAAGTATGAGTGTAATATACTTTAAAATATATTGGTTTTAATATACAAAGTTTTATTAGATTTATTTCTAAAGCATAATTTTAATCGAATAATAAACGACATTAAAAAAAATAACTATATTTAAATTGTATATAATATTTAGAACACATGAATTGTTCTTTATAGAGTATGATAATTGACACATAAATGTGAATGATGTCAGTAAAAAAAAAAATTTATACTAAGCACATTACAAAAATCACAAAGGTGTGAAGAGTTATTTATCACATCCAAATATTTAATAACAACATTATTGTCACATTTTTGTAAGGTTTCATAACAAATAATTTTTAGAATATTTTATTAGCATTTAGAGATTCAATACATATGTAGATGAAGGAAAAATAATTATTTTTTACTTTATAATTAATTCCATTTATACTAATAGAAGTATTAATATTAGAGAAAAACACTTTTAAATTGTCATTGTAAAAAATTTTATACTGAGATTTAATCACAACCGTTTATACATGATAGCTGACTTTATCAATTAATACTTTAAAAGTCATTCAAACAAAGAATTGTAATTAAATATTTGTGTAAAACTCTTTTACACTGTTAATACATAGGTGTTAAACTCTTAATATTATCTAACCCTAAAGATTTGCGTAAAAAATTAATATAATTATTCTATTCTAATAGTTTATCTATAACAATTAATAAAAGAAATAGCTCTTTTAGTATTCGAATTTCTTATTTTCTAGTTTACTCTCTTCACACATAATATAATTACTCTTAATCATCTCATAATAAATTAACTTCCTTTATAATGTCTCTCCCATAATTTTGAAAACTACTCTCATTTTTTATATTTTTTCTTTCTTTTTTTTCGTTTGTTTACATTCTCTACCTACTTGTTTACTATATGATATAACCAAACAAAAATGGGAACAGACGTATTCAACAGTGTTTTCTCTAGCTTTAAATATATGAATTATGTACAATTTTAATTGAACAACAACATTCAACACTGCTCAATCAATTAAAAGTTTAAAGCATAAATACTAAAATACACCAACATATGAAAAACAAAACGCATAAATGATCTATCTAGCTCACTAGTATTCCACGAATAAAGGACGGTATATTCCAGTATTCCGGTCCAGTATCCAATAGATAAAAAGCAAACGTGCCAAACTGTTCATCATGATTAGTAGAAGTTTACTTAATTAATTAATTTCCCTTTGCCTATGATTGGTATTCCTGTCCATTTTTAATCCAAATCCATGTCTTTTCTCAATCCCAATTTGTATCCATTCTAACTTTTAAATTCTTTTTGGAACCGATACATCAACTTTTTGCCTTTTTGGACTGAATATCCAAGATTGGTTCTAACTTTTGAGGGTCGAATCGAGCTTAGTTAAATAAAATATGACAAAGAAAGCTATAACAATTTGGCTTTACTTTTATATGGGTTTAAACGTTGAGCAAAAGTCCTTGCATTTACAATACAAAATTTACATTGATTAAACTCTTAAAAGTTATACATAGATTCTTTGAAAAGAAGCTATATCTTTTAAGAGATTTAATTACAATTCACCATTTAAATAATTTTTAAGATTTTTATTATAAAATTTAATAAATTTATCAATAATATATTATTGAAGATAAAGGAATACCCAAACCAGTAACCCCTTGATTTTATTTTGTAATTCTGCAGTTTGGTTAATTTTTTTATGATTTAGTTTGTAATTCTGCAGTTTGGTTTTACTTTTGAGTTTGCTGCAGGTGTGATTTGTGGTGGTATACAACTTGTAACATTTCACTTTTATAATAGATTCTGTTGTTTTGCCTTAAAAAAAATATAAAGATGAAAGAGAATAAATTTATCAACTGTAATTGAATTACATTAACAAATGTTTTAGGATCGCTATATTACTTATTTAGTTATTTTCTTTACTTTTATTATATATGAAACTTATAAGGTAAATTTTCATTTTTGTCCTAAAAATTATAAGCGATAATACTTAAATTTTGATAAATAAGTAAATTACTCTATTATATAATTATGTAAATTAATTCTTAAAACGGTTTAAATAGTATTTTAAAATACTTTAAAAATATTATCTAAAGTATTTTAGAGGAAAAATACACTATAGAGTCATTAAAAATTAATTTGTCTAAAAATTTGTTTTATAAGCCAAAAGAAAAGTTCACTCAAAACTTAGACTTATATATGTTTCGAGTTTCTTAAATATTAGTAAATTTTGTGTTAGAACTTCAATAAACTCTGTCTGTAATAATTTGTGTATTTTGTTTTGAGTTTCTAAAACATTTCACATAAGTTTTTAAAATGGTTTAAAATATTTTAAAAAGTTGTTTAAATGCCATTTTAAGAAGTCAAAATAAAATAAAAAATTTATTAAAATTTTGATAAAAATATTATTAAAGACTCAATATAAAATTCATTGATATATCCTTCTCTAAAACCATATTTAAGTCCAAAATTTATCAAGTGTAATGTTTCTAAGTCCTAACTCATCGAGCATCAAAATATAACTCTTGAATTTGAACGCACAGTAGACTGATATGAGGGTGGATCTAAAAAAAATTATTATTAATTATTTATTATAATAACTACATTTTATAAAAGAATTCATTTACTTCGAGAGTAAATCTACTCTTTTAACTTAATAATTTATTTTTTAAAATTTAAATAAATTTTTTGTTCTTAAAAATTTTGTAAAAAATCACTTTTAATTTTTGAAATTCAAAAATATTTTTAGTTTTCAAAATTAATTTGTTTTTATATTAATACTATTTGCTTATAAGTTTCAGTATATTTAGTTGTGTTGGATGTGAAATTGAAGTTAAAAAAATTATGATAGAATAAAAATATTTAAATCTAATAGTTAAGATTAATTATTATTATAATAATTAGATTGAAAAAATAAATAATGTGAATGAAGAGTAATGTTTTAAAATTTATATACAGAGAGAGACACACGTATCCATGGTGTGTGCCCCAAAGATAGCTTGAACAAAAGCCGTGCACACTTGACTAGAAAATCAATGTCATTGTCGTTGTAATTATATATACTATTGATGGTTCTTGATTTTTATAAATGTTGGCCAAATTCCAGATTTTTGGGCTGGTCCCAACACAAACTTCTAAAGTTTGTCGTGTTCACGAGGGAGAATGTGCTGAGAAAGAGCAAGGGTAGTTGAATATTGATCCAGTGCATCTAATGTATGATTATATGGTTGTACACATAAATATTTCTAAATGGTATAAGTGTTCGATTACATAATTTTAATCAATGGGATAGCTCAAATCACGGTATTCTATAAGGATTTTTTTTTTTTAGTGTGACAAAGAAAGTTTATCATAGGAGAAAAAACTGAATTGAAAAAAATAGGAGCTCAATTGAACTAGATTCTAAATTTAGAAGAAAAGTGACAAAAAAAAATTTTAATTGGGTTTGGGGTAGGAAAATTCCACCCAACCTGGCCTATATAAGCCCCATGATTTAGTGGTGCAAGTATTTTTTTTTTTAATGTGATAGTTTGGAATAAATGACAATTATAGTTGTATATTATTCACTTTATTTTATCTCATATCTTATAGTTATATATTTTAATAAATGTTATGTCATTTAATGAAGTATACAAAATATCAAATAATTATAAAAAAAAAATTATTAAATGATGTGACATTTATCAATTGATTGAGACAATAAATGAGAAATAAATTTGGGATAGAAGATTTTTGTCTATATCACCCACTCTATTTTATCTTACACCTACATAGGTATCCGTTTAATGAATACCTGTAATGTAATATATATATATATATATATATATATATATATATATATATATAATATAATATGAATATATAATATGGATACTTGTAGATTTTTTTTTTAAAGTTTAAAATTATTTTAGACGTGTAGTTTAAAATTATCTTAAAAAATAGTTTATCTAAATTGTTCATAAATCTATAAGATGACATATTTTTAAAAAAAAATCATTAAAATTATCTAATACCTACATTTTTAATCATAAATTTTAATATAAAATAAAAATATACTTCAAATCTCTAAATGAAAAGACATTCAAAACATAATTAAATGTAAATAAACTTAAATAAATCACAAGTTCAAATAATATTTGACTCCAAATTACAAGTCTAAATAAAACGAGTTTAAAGAATATTGAGTTTAAATATTTATGCATTGATAAAGTAAATGAGTTTTACATTTGCATTCAATCATCACTCTTTATTTACATGACTTTTAAAGTATTAATTGGTAAAATCAATAAATTTACCATAAATAAAACTTTTTACACTTACCATACATAAGTCTTTTTCTCAATAATATTTGTTAAAAGTATTTAAGTAATTTTACAAGTTACTTGTACCCATGGCATGGATTGTTAGGACCCATGATGGCAGATCAAAAAAAGTCACAAAAAAGAGGAATTTGAATTAATATCTCTCCTAATTTGAAGTAAAACTTATTTTCATAGTAAAAGACTTAGGGCTTAATTGGTTTAGTTTTGTTTTTTAGTTTTTGAGAAGGGTTTTCAAAAATTGTTTTTAAAAATTGTTTTCAAAAAAGATGAATTTGAATTAATATCTCCCCTAATTTGAAGTAATACTTATTTTCATAGTAAAAGACTTAGGGCTTAATTGGTTTAGTTTTATTTTTCAGTTTTTGAAAAGAGTTTTCAAAAATTATTTTCGGGAATAAAAGAAAAAAAGCTTTTTTGGCAAATATTATTTGAAAACTGTTTTGAAGATATAAAAATGGAAAAACTTATTCATATTTCATTAATGAAAAGCATAAGACAATATATTCTAATTGTATTTTAAGTTTTCAAAAATAAAAATAGAAAACTGAAAAACAAAACTATTTTTACTTATTCCTGTTTTTTAGTTTTTAAAAACTAAAACCGCAAAACAGTTTTCAGAAAACACTACCCAAACGAGTTTTTTAGTTTTTAAATATTAAAATACTGAAAACAGTTTTATAAAATTGTTATCAAACAAGCACTTAAATGTCCTCCATTTTATCTCTCTTATTACTCTTCGACAAACTATTTTCAGAAGTAAAAATATTTTTTTTACTTCCTGGTAAACAGTTACTGGAGAGTAATAGGAGAGATAAAAAAATAACCATACTAAGAACTTAATTTATTAAGAAATTAAATTACTATACTAAAAAAATAAGAAATTAAATTACTCTATTCAAAAATAAGAATTAAATAATTAAACTACACTAAAAAATATTTAATTAAATAACTATATTAAACATGTAATTCATCAAGTAAATTAATATAACAAATATGTAAGTATTATAATAAGTTATATAATTATACTAAAAATAATAAATTTAGTACACTAAAAATTAATTAAATTACTATATAAAAAAATAAAAAATTAAATAACTATACTATATGGAATTAACTACAATAACATAATATTTAATTAAATAATTATACTAAACACGTAATTCATTAATTAAATTAATATAATAAATATATAATTATTATAATAAAAAAATAAATTAAATAAATATACTAAAAATAATAAATTAACTACACTAAAAATGAATAAAATTATGATACTAAAAAATAAGAAATCAAATAACTATATTACATGTAATTAACTACACTAACCAATATTTAATTAAATAACTATACTAACATGTAATTCATTAAGTAAATTAATATAATAAACATCTAATTATTATAATAAAAGATATAAATTAAATAATTATACTAAAAATTAATTAAATTACTATATTAAAAAATAAGAAAATAAATTATTATACTAAAAATAAGAAATTAAATAATTATATTTTATACACTAACTAAAAGGTGAAGAGAGGGACCGAGGGTAGAAAACAAGGTGAGGAGAGAGCGTGTGGGTGAAAAAAATTATGTAAGAAAGAGATGAAATCAAGGATAAAATAGGAATTTAGAAAAAAATTTAAAAGAGTAATGTTAATTTAAATAAGAGATAATGCTAATTGAAATTTCCCAAAAAAATCTAGTTGGATAAAATATTTTGTGTAATGTGAGTTGGTTATTGGATGTCATGGTATTTTACTATTCTCTCAATTTTCTTGATATTTAAACTATGATTGAATATTAGGGTTTTTTGAATGAAATTACTATTTTACCTTCCTTTGTTCTATGCTGAGTATTGTCTTCTTTAGCATTCATAGTAGCTTTAAAAAATCGCATCCTCTACTCGCAAAAATCTATTAAATAGATTCATTTAATTAAAATTTGAAACAGAATTTATCTAGATATATTCAGGTGTGCAATATTTTCTACCATCACCAGTGATAGTCTGATGATAGTTCAAATTAATGTAAATTTATTTTAGTAGATGTTTCTATGTTTTCATCTCAGTACAATATTTCAATTATAATTAAGCAACAGAAATTTTAAAAATGGTAAATTTGTAAAAGAATCATGTCATATTATAAATGGTAATGATAAAAAGGTGAAAACATATTGAATGTTATTATAGTAACTAATGATTTGTCAAAGGAAAATGCGCACATAATGCATGAAATGATAGAGCCTTGTGATTGAATGTTTGGTAGCAAGAGTGCATATAGAGGAGAAGAGAAGGTGGAGTTGTCATCCTCATTCGCCATTTGACATATATGACAGCCTGTTACATTTTCAACACTGTTTGACCGTTCAAGTCCGTTTTGACGGAGACCCGCCACCGGCGCGCCGTCGTTTTCGCCGGCCCAGCCCCTCCACCACCCATCACAAATCCTCACATCTCATATTCAACTCGCCTGTATTTAATTAATTTCATCCTCCTTTTCTCTACCAGCTAGTAAAATGGGTCCTCCCTTCTATCCATATACTTGGATAGAAATTCTATCTCTTAATTTTGTGTATTATTTATTATTTTAATCGTTTAATAAATATCATGTTATTCAATCAATTTTTTTATATTTTATATGATTGATTAACCAACGTGATATTTATTGAGTGAAAAAAAATTTATTGACAAGCTGAATTTTTTATGGTTCAATAGTCTCTCAAGATACTTTAAATTGTCATGTTTTTTTTTTTTATTTTATATGAATTTAAGAAAACTCAATCATATCAAGTTTATGTAAACTCGTATTTATATAGATCTAGATTTTATAAATTTAATTTGACCTTGAATCTATTATGCGAGCTCATCTTAACCTAAATTTTAATTTAGTCCAATCTATCATACATGAGACCACTATATTAGGTACAACTCATTTTGCTAATTTTATTTAGTTTTTTTTTACTTAACTTGTATATATCTCTATTATTGTATTTCAAGAAAATAAATAATAAAAATAAAGAATAATTTTCTCTTGGACTAAATATATCTCTCTTGCTATATATTTGCAATTATAGTAGATTTTCTATAATAGACTATAAGACCTTTGTATAATACAAACAAATTTACTGTTCTAATTTAATCCTTAATACAGTTCATCCCTCTCAATTCATTCAAAGCATGTATTATAACTTCTCTTATTTTTTTCTGAATAAGCCGTTATAACTTTATAAGTACTAAATGCACCTCTTTCCTAGAATAAGATTATTCCTGGAAATTTTCAACTCATGTGACATGCACGATCCAAAAGTCACACTTACACAAATGAATGTGGGTAGTTTAATTAATCAAATCGAGTGGATATCAACACATACACAACTATACATAAGGTACATCAATCAAATCCGTTATTAAATGTGTCATGGTTGTTGTGGACCCTTCCTTAGGTCCCAAATCTTTTTTCAACACCTAACAATGTGATCCTTATTTCCTTTCGATTAAATTAAAATAGCTAAAAGGACAATGATTTCATGTATACAATGATTCCATGTATACAGTTAGCCATGCAATTAAAATCACAGTTGTATCCAACTACGTGTAGAAAATTCTTTAGTACATGGAGTTTGGACATTCTCCAAGTCATGCATAACGTACACTCAATAATTGTCATAGTAGCCCACAAGAAATTTAATTCACAGATGTAGAACAGTGCTTCTGAAAACTCGTGGATGAGAAACCATTCATTTATTTGTCTCTATAGCCAACATTTTTGGAGACTAAAGTGATGATTATTTTTGCCCTACTAATTGAAAGTATTACTGTTGATAGGAATATGGAAAATACGTTTTGTTTGTGATTCATTAATGGCTTCTCTTGGCCTTAGCCTCTTACCACCATTATTGGCCCATTAAACATTAGTTAGATGATTGAAGACACTCTTGGTGGGAGATGGGTCGCTTTCACTACAGAAAAACTTGATTATGTAACATTCTTAACTAAAGCTAATCTGATTGGCCTGGTAGCTAGGGTTTTGCATTAATATATACACAGATTGAGGTGACCAAGATTTTCACCATATGACATATTATTGCTAATTTTACTTGACGATGACACTTATAATTAATTATTCTATGGGTATTTCAAAGAGCTTTTGCAAAGTTTATTTGTATTTCAGAAATTAGGTTCCAAAACGAGATGTATATTTGATTATGGACACATGAAGGAAGTGAAATGTTGTGTTCGGAAGAATAATGGGTGATGAAGTTGTACAATGTACCTTGAGTATCATTATTAGGGAGGAATATAAAATATAGAGGAGTTGTGTAGCAAACACAAACACGGCAACATACCAATGCAACAACACAAATGCATATGCAAGAGTAACGAAAGGCAGTAAAAAATGCAATGGGGGATGTAAAAGCAACATGTCAAAAAGAGATGTGGGAAAAGTAAACACAATACCCAAGAGTAAACACATAAATAATAGATATAGTATTTAGAGCAAACACAAGAAAAACATACACATACTTAGTGTCGTAGGGGATTAGATATGAGGGAGATAAATACAATACCATAACAAACATAAGTGGAAAGATGTAGAAATCCAAAAAATAGATGCACAAAAGACATACACAGATCATCTTATACTAGAGTGTACTTTAAGTTTACACATTATGTTACTATAGATTTTAATCTTTAACGTAAACTTTTATATTAGAAAGATATAACTTATGCTTCCTTCTTATATTATCTTAATAAAAATCTTTTGAATTATAAAAGAAGTCTAATTCTAATATTTTTTTAATTTATTTTAGCAAGTTTCATGTTAAAATATTTATAACATTAACTCTTATGTCATAAAAGCTTATTAAATAAGCGTTTAATGAAATTTTTTATTCAAATTCGTCTTTGCATTCTTATACTTAATAATCATATATATATCTTAGTATGCTCTGTGGTTGCGATTAGTTCGATCTTCCACATCAGAAAATATTGTTGTTTGTGAAATTCGATATTCTTGATTTTCATACTTAATTTAGTTTTCAAGATCTTCATCTTTAACTTGTATCATTTTCTATATACTTTTAAAAGCAGGTTTAATAATCTAGAAATCAATCTAGTAATTAGGATGAAGCGTTGGTCAGCCGGTAAGGGTGGTCCCGGTAGTCAGTCGTAGGAGATACAGTAAATCCGTTGGTTTAGCCTGGTGGTCCCATTTCGGTCCTAATTAGCTCAGAAAATGTCTAGATTAATAAAAATATTTTCAAAAGGAAAAGAAAAGGTAGATGTTAACAATGAAGAATCGGAAGAAACTAAGTTAAATATGATACATCATGAATTAAGAATTCCGCAAATAGAACATGAATTAAATAAATGGAATATACCTAAATTAGATATTAAAACTATTTATAAAACCTCTTTTAAAGATATGTTTAAATCTGAATATATAATTAAAACGGTTGAAAAAGAAATAGATTTAAAGTCTACTCAACAAGAAATTCTCTTAATATCTAACCAATTAATTATGGAACATATAAAAGATTATAGATATCTGCATATAGGGTCAATTCAAATAGCGATAAAACCCCTGTTCAGACTAGGAATGGACATGCCCTTACTAGCCATCCTCAGGGATAATAGACCCAAAGATTTTGAAAACCAAACCCTAGCCTTAATGGAAACTAACCTACATCAAGGCCCGGTATATATTAATAATTATCCTAATTATTCAATTGCTCTAAAAAGTCTTCACGAAACCAATAATAATATAATTTTAACCATAAAAATTCTTGAAGAAAAATGGAATCAAAGCTCTTTTCCATTAACTATAGCATACAGATTATATTATAAAGCTATGAAAACTCAATTGGCTCCAGGAGCCTTAATAATGTCACCTAAAGATGTCACTACTATGTTATTAGTAAATCTCGAAAAGGTTAGCGCCACAGTTCCTCGAACTTTAAGACATGAAGAAATAACTTCAAGCTTAAAATGGAAACTAGAAGAAATTCTTCCTGCGGAAAGACTAGAAAATCCTGTTTTAAATAGTATTGTTGAATTTAGAAATGGGGCAGTAGAAGTAGCTTTCGTCCCCCTGAGAAGATCTCTGTCATACAGATCTCCCCAGACCTCTTTTGCCACAGCAAGAAGGTCAATAGATAGATCCGGATTCTCAATACCTAGGTCTCTGCAATATATGGGAACAAGGTCGGACCCTACTGTTCCCCAACCAGAATATGAAGAAACTGAAAACCAACCTCATTCTCCACAGTTTGAATCATCACCTGGTCCTTCAGAATTTAATCAATTAAATGTTATTAAAAAATTTGAAATAAATAAAGATTTATTGAAACAAGAATTTTTGAATCCTGATAATAAAGAAAAAAGAGAATGGTTCTTCGAAAATTTGTCTCAAATAGAATTAAGAGAATACAGAGAAAAATATTATAATTATTTAGAAGAACAAGAAGAAAATATTCCCTTCTTTACTTGGTTCTCTGAAAACTGTTTCAATAATCTCCAAATAAATGTTTTAAAAACCGCTGAAAAAATCTGGAAAACATCGAAAGGAGAAATTATCAGTATAATTCCCCCATTAGAAGAAGTAAAATTTCCTAATGTTCAAAATCATGAAGTAGTAGCCTCTCCTTTTAAAATGATAACTGAAAAAAGGGATATTTCTTTTAAAGATATTCAAAACTTGCATACTCAATTAAATTATACTAATCAAATTGTTCATATAATTGCGACAGAAATAATAGATAAAGATTTACCCCCTAAGAAGTTAGAAAGATCCTTAATTAAACCTTTTAAGTTCTCAGAAGAAGAATTAAAACATATAAAATTAGGAAAAGACTCTATGTTAGATGAAATAAATAAAAAATTGGATGCTTTAAAAATTAACAAAGTCAACACTATAATAATTCCCGATGAAGAATTAGGAGAACATTTTAATAGAGAACAGTTTGACGATGATTTATATAAAGTTAATAAATTAAGAAGAAATGCTAGGAGTAACTCTTCCTTAGGTCCTACCCCTAGACCTACAACTAGAAATTATTATAATAGGCACACTCTCCCTAATATCCAGTTTGAAGAATGGGAGCTGGAGTCACCATCCTCTTTTGATGGCTCTAGTATCTATGAATGGAATATAGATGGGCTAACCGAAATGCAAATCCTTAGAAAAACAAATGAAATGACCATGGCCGCCTCAGCCTATAGAACTAAACAAGATGCGGCTACTACTATTAAGTTACTAGTAACAGGTTTTACTGGCCAATTAAAAGGTTGGTGGGATCATTACCTTTCAGAAGAAGAAAGCTTTAATATAATGAATAGTGTTAAGCAGGAAGCTGATCAAGTAATGCCTCTTATGGTAGAAACCTTAATTTTAGCAATTATCCACAATTTTGTAGGAGATCCCCAGTTATTTGATCAACGGATATCATTAATTCTCCACACAATTAGGTGTAAAACCTTAGGAGACTTTAGATGGTATCATGATAATTTCATCACATTAGTTTTAACTAGACCTGACCGTAGAGAAGCCTTTTGGAAAGAAAGATTTCTGGCAGGACTTCTGTCTACTTTTTCAGATAAGGTAAGAGAAAGTTTGCCTAGATTATATAATGATATCCCGTTAAGAGATTTAACATATGGAAGATTAAGTACGGCTACAAAGTTAATAGGTTTAGAAATTTGTGATACTCTTAAATTACAAAATCAAATTAAAAGAAATCAGGAAATGGGAATTAAAGAGTTGGGTAATTTTTGTAGTCAATATGGTTATGAAAAACCTATTCCTCCCTCTGAAAAAAGAAAACGACACTTAAAAAAACAAAATAATATTAGAAATCCTCAAAATACCCAGACTAGTAAATTTAGAAAATTTTCTAAAAAAGTCAATAAGCCTAATAAACCTAATATAGTGTGTTATAAGTGCGGAAGAATTGGTCATATGAAAAAAGATTGTAGGGTTAAAGAGAAAATAAAAGCTTTAAAAATGAGTGAGAAATTAAAAGAACAAATAGCTAATTTATTAATATTAGATGAAGAATCTTCTGAGGAAGAAGAAGAAAAGTTAATTGAAAATAATAAATTAACTGAAGATTCTAATAGTGAAAATGAAGAAAATATTCATACCTGCGAAAATGAAGAAAGCTGTAATTGCTCTTTCCAAATTAATATGATTAAGGCTGAAACTAAATTAGCTTTAGAAATGGTGGATAAAATGGCTAACGAAGAAGATAAATTAGAATATTTATTAAAATTAAAAAATATGATGATAGAACAAGAAACAAATAAAGAACATAAAGAAAAAGAAAAATTTACGGGATATAATTTTTCAGAAATTTTAAAAATGAATTCCTTTAATAAACCAGTTACAATAAAAGATCTGCAAAAAGAAATAAAAGATTTAAAACAAGAAGTGCAGGAATTAAAATTAAAATTAGAAAACCTAACAGAACAATTTAATAATAATAATGGTTCCACCTCTAATTCTAATGGAGAAGAAACAGAATTAATTAATCAAATAAAAATTCTTCAACAAAAATGGCAAATTAAAATAGCTCTATCCATAGGAAACTCCTTTCATAAAAATTTTATCGCATTAGTTGATTCTGGAGCGGATTTAAATTGTATAAGAGAAGGGTTAATTCCCACTCAATATTATGAAAAATCTTTACAAAAATTGTACACTGCTAATAACTCTAAATTAAAAGTGCAGTATAAACTATCTAATGCTAATATTTGTAATAAAGGAAAATGTTTTAAAAATAGTTTTATTCTAACTAAAGATATTACGGAAGAAATAATTTTGGGTACTCATTTTTTAACTCAAATATACCCTTTTGAAGTATCTACCCAAGGAATAAAACATAAGAATCATCTTTTTGAATTTATAAATCCAATAAAATCAAAAGAAGTCTTAACCCTAAAAGACTTACCTGAAGAAAACTTTATAAATAGAATTGAAAGTAAAAATGGGCAAATTTATAAATTACAATTAGAAATAAAATATCAAAGAATTGAAAACCAACTTAATGACATTTTAGTAAGAAAGAATTTCGAAAAGATTCAAAAGGATTTCGAAAAAGAAATTTGTGCTGAAATTCCCTCTGCTTTTTGGGATCGAAATTATTTTACTATCAAGTTACCTTACATAGAAGGATTTCATGAAAGTAAAATACCTACTAAAGCTAAACCAGTACAAATGAATAAAGAAACGCTTACGTATTGTAGAAAAGAAATACAACAGTTTCTGGATAAAAAATTAATTAGACCAAGTAAATCTCCCTGGAGTTGTTCTGCTTTTTATGTCATGAATGCCTCTGAAATAGAACGAGGGGAACCCAGAATGGTTATTAATTATAAAACCCTTAATAATATTTTAAAATGGATTAGATATCCACTTCCTAATAAACAAGAATTAATAGGACGATTATATCAAGCAGTGATTTTTTCAAAATTCGATTTAAAATCAGGATATTATCAAATTAAAGTTTCCGAAGAAGATAAATACAAAACTGCCTTTACGGTTCCTTTTGGGCATTATGAATGGAATGTAATGCCTATGGGACTTAAAAATGCTCCCTCTGAATTTCAAAATATCATGAATAATATACTAAATCCTTACTCCGAATTTGCTGTAGTTTACTTAGACGATGTTTTAATATTCTCTAATTCTATTGAACAACATCTACGACACCTTAGAATATTTAAAGAAATAATAAAGAAAAATGGTTTAGTCATTTCTAAAAGAAAAATAAAAATAGGACAAACTAAAATAAGATTCTTAGGACATTAAATATTTCAGGGAAAAATAACTCCTATAAGTAGAAGTATTGAATTTGCAAACAAATTTCCTGATGAAATAAAAATTAAAAATCAATTACAAAGATTTTTAGGCTGTATTAATTACGTAGCAGACTTTATCCCAAATATAAGAATTACCTGTCAACCTCTTTTTACTAGGCTTAGAAAAAATCCAAAGCCATGGACAGAAAAGCATACTGAAATAGTTAAAGAAATAAAAAGTCTTGTTAAAACTTTACCCTGTTTAGGAATCCTTCATCCTAAAGCTAGTATTATTGTAGAAACCGATGCTTCTGAAATAGGATTTGGAGGAATTTTAAAACAAAAATTTTCAGGAGAAAAAGAACAAATAATTAGATTCCATTCAGGAGCTTGGGCAGGAGCTCAAATTAATTATAGTGTTATTAAAAAAGAAATTTTGAGCATAGTTCTATGTATCAATAAATTTCAAAATGATTTAATGAATAAAGAATTTCTCTTAAGAATTGATTGCAAATCAGCTAAAGAAGTTTTAGAAAAAGACGTTAAAAACATTGTTTCCAAACAGATTTTTGCCAGATGGCAAAGCATCTTATCCTGTTTTGATTTTAAAATTGAATTTATAAAAGGAATTAATAATTCCATTCCAGATTTTCTAACTAGAGAATTTCTTCAGGGCACTCCCCCGCAGCAATGAGACCATCAGTAAAGACAGCATTAACCGAAAATCCTTCAAAATCAAAACCCCTAAATATCTCTGATTTAGCCCCTTCATATGCTATGAAGTCCTCCTTAAATACTCCTGATAATACCAGAATATTACCCGCCTCTTTAACTCCTAAAAAGACCTCAGAAGTATTATCCTCCAAAAATAATTTACCTCCCTTAAAGGTACCTTCCTCCTCTAAAAATCCGGACCCTATAAATTCCCAAAAAGATTACCATATAAAATCTCCCTGTAATCCTATTCTACCAATCGAGCTCGAGTGGGAAGAAGACGAGGCCTCCACCATAATTGAAAAGATAAGTCCTAAAGGATGGGCATGGATTCCAGAAAACTTTGAAAAAACCATTACTTTTTATCAAATGATTTTATTGGATACTAATTCTGTTGAATTAATTCCAGAAAAGGATCCAAAAAATCCTCTCATTACCAATTATTCAAAACTGAAAATCTTAAATGTTTTGGGTCCATCGGACTGGAATCAAAATTAGTTGACTCCGAAAGGGTTTTCTAGACCTTTTAAGCCAACCTCTTTTAATTATTTTGATTATCAAGAAGCTTGGAGTAAAATTCTTTTAAATACCAATCTAAAGCATTCCTGGTATATCAGTTTTAAAAATGAATTACCTATTAGATTACCTTCTTGGTTTATCAAATGGGTAATTGATTTTGGTCCTGTAAAAAGTATTTTACCATCTAAAATAGTAAAAATGTATGATACTTTCAAAGAAATATCTCCTTCAATACCTTCCCGGTACAAATTAACTAGTTTTCTCTCTAAAATGGGAATTGGTTGGCTTATGCAACCCCAATACCAAATACATCATCACATGGGTGAACCGTTTCCTAAACAGTTATGCTTAACCGTGAAAGTATTTTGGTGGCAAAAGTTCAACATAGATTATGTTGAAACTAAGTTTCGGCAATTTAAGAATTCTCCTCTTAAAACTCATATTACGGCTGCTTCGTCTTCATCCTCTCCTTTAAAGATTGAAGATTTGGTAGCTCAAACCAGAGACAAAAAAGAATTAAAAAAGAAACTCCTTGAAGCATTATCTTCATTAGACTCTGAAGAAGAAGAAACAGAAGAAAATGAAGAATTATTATCAGATGACTGTTATGCCATTCAAATGGCTCAAGACCCGAATTTAGACTCTGACTAGCAGTTATTGATAGAGCAATGCCTTCAATGCAAGAAAATCTTCAGTTTGGTAAATGCTCTTCGGTAATTGGACAAGATGGTTTATCTTTCAAAGAAAACTGTCTGCAAGTGGAGGGTCCCTCTTAAAATAATTATGTCGGCCAATTGTCAGGAATCTTTGAATTTTCAAAAGAGAAGATAAAGGTTGTCGGCCTCTTTTCAAGATTCGAGATAAAGAAGCGACAGGTGGCTGAAGACTGTAAAGACTTAATTACTTTTAAGAAATTTTGAATTCCGTTGGTAATTTGTTTAAATTCCGGATTTCACATCCGGCTGTAAGACCTCTATAAAAAGAGCTGAAGAAGAGGTGATAGACACAGCTCGTCAGAGCCTTAAACTTCTATCTCTCTCATCTCTCTCTATCTCCCTTTGTAAATTCTCCATCCATTAATAAATTTCCTTTGTAAAACTCTGCCCTAAGCCTTTAGCCTTGCTGTGCCTCTGTAAGTATTTCATAAATAATTAACTCAATTTTTATGTAATATTTCATTTCAATATTTCAATTGTACACGCTTACAAATTTCTTTAACTATTTCAGTATGCTTTTCTGTCCATGGCTTTGGATTTTTTCTAAGCCTACTAAAAAGAGGTTGACAGGTAATTCTTATATTTGGGATAAAGTCTGCTACGTAATTAATACAGCCTAAAAATCTTTGTAATTGATTTTTACTTTTTATTTCATCAGGAAATTTGTTTGCAAATTCAATACTTCTACTTGTAGGAGTTATTTTTCCTTGAAATATTTCGTGTCCTAAGAATCTTATTTTAGTTTGTCCTATTTTTATTTTTATTTTAGAAATAACTAAACCATTTTTCTTTATTATTTCTTTAAATATTTTGAGGTGTCGTAAATGTTGTTCAATAGAATTAGAGAATATTAAAACATCGTCTAAGTAAACTACAGCAAATTCGGAGTAAGGATTTAGTATATTATTCATGATATTTTGAAATTCAGAGGGAGCATTTTTAAGTCCCATAGGCATTACATTCCATTCATAATGCCCAAAAGGAACCGTAAAGGCAGTTTTGTATTTATCTTCTTCGAAAACTTTAATTTGATAATATCCTGATTTTAAATCGAGTTTTGAAAAAATTACTGCTTGATATAATCGTCCTATTAATTCTTGTTTATTAGGAAGTGGATATCTAATCCATTTTAAAACATTATTAAGGGGTTTATAATTAATAACCATTCTGGGTTCCCCTCGTTCTATTTCAGAGGCATTCATGACATAAAAAGCAGAACAACTCCAAGGAGATTTACTTGGTCTAATTAATTTTTTATCCAGAAACTGTTGTATTTCTTTTCTACAATACGTAAGCGTTTCTTTATTCATTTGTACTGGTTTAGATTTAGTAGGTATTTTACTTTCATGAAATCCTTCTATGTAAGGTAACTTGATAGTAAAATAATTTCGATCTCAAAAAGCAGAGGGAATTTCAGCACAAATTTCGTTTTCAAAATCCTTTTGAATCTTTTCGAAATTCTTTCTTACTAAAATGTCATTAAGTTGGTTTTCAATTCTTTGATATTTTATTTCTAATTGTAATTTAGAAATTTTCCCATTTTTACTTTCAATTCTATTTATAAAGTTTTCTTCAGTTAAGTCTTTTAGGGTTAAGACTTCTTTTGATTTTATTGGATTTATAAATTCAAAAAGATGATTCTTATGTTTTATTCCTTGGGTAGATACTTCAAAAGGGTATATTTGAGTTGAAAAAGGAGTACCCAAAATTATTTATTCCGTAATATCTTTAGTTAGAATAAAACTATTTTTAAAACATTTTCCTTTATTACAAATATTAGCATTAGATAGTTTATACTGCACTTTTAATTTAGAGTTATTAGCAGTGTACAATTTTTGTAAAGATTTTTCATAATATTGAGTGGGAATTAACCCTTCTCTTATACAATTTAGATCCGCTCCAGAATCAACTAATGCTATAAAATTTTTATGAAAGGAGTTTCCTATGGATAGAGCTATTTTAATTTGCCATTTTTGTTGAAGAATTTTTATTTGATTAATTAATTCTGTTTCTTCTCCATTAGAATTAGAGGTTGAACCATTATTATTATTAAATTGTTCTGTTAGGTTTTCTAATTTTAATTTTAATTCCTGCACTTCTTGTTTTAAATCTTTTATTTCTTTTTGCAGATCTTTTATTGTAACTGGTTTGTTAAAGGAATTCATTTTTAAAATTTCTGAAAAATTATATCCCGTAAATTTTTCTTTTTCTTTATGTTCTTTATTTGTTTCTTGTTCTATCATCATATTTTTTAATTTTAATAAATATTCTAATTTATCTTCTTCATTAGCCATTTTATCAATCATTTCTAAAGCTAATTTAGTTTCAGCCTTAATCATATTAATTTGGAAAGAGCAATTACAACTTTCTATATTTTCGCAAGTATGAATATTTTCTTCATTTTCACTATTAGAATCTTCAGTTAATTCATTATTTTCAATTACCTTTTCTTCTTCTTCCTCAGAAGATTCTTCATCTAATATTAATAAATTAGCTATTTGTTCTTTTAATTCCTCACTCATTTTTAAAGCTTTTATTTTCTCTTTAACCCTACAATCTTTTTTCATATGACCAATTCTTCCGCACTTATAACACACTATATTAGGTTTATTAGGCTTATTGACTTTTTTAGAAAATTTTTTAAATTTACTATTCTGGGTATTTTGAGGATTTCTAATATTATTTTGTTTTTTTAAGTGTCGTTTTCTTTTTTCAGAGGGAGGAATAGGTTTTTCATAACCATATTGACTACAAAAATTACCCAACTCTTTAATTCTCATTTCCTGATTTCTTTTAATTTGATTTTGTAATTTAAGAGTATCACAAATTTCTAAACCTATTAACTTTGTAGCCGTACTTAATCTTCCATATGTTAAATCTCTTAACGGGATATCATTATATAATCTAGGTAAACTTTCTCTTACCTTATCTGAAAAAGTAGACGGAAGTCCTGCCAGAAATCTTTCTTTCCAAAAGGCTTCTCTACAGTCAGGTCTAGTTAAAACTAATGTGATGAAATTATCATGATACCATCTAAAGTCTCCTAAGGTTTTACACCTAATTGTGTGGAGAATTAATGATATCCGTTGATCAAATAACTGGGGATCTCCTACAAAATTGTGGATAATTGCTAAAATTAAGGTTTCTACCATAAGAGGCATTACTTGATCAGCTTCCTGCTTAACACTATTCATTATATTAAACCTTTCTTCTTCTGAGAGGTAATGATCCCACCAACCTTTTAATTGGCCAGTAAAACCTGTTACTAGTAACTTAACAGTAGTAGCCGCATCTTGTTTAGTTCTATAGGCTGAGGCGGCCATGGTCATTTCATTTGTTTTTCTAAGGATTTGCATTTCGGTTAGCCCATCTATATTCCATTCATAGATACTAGAGCCATCAAAAGAGGATGATGACTCCAGCTCCCATTCTTCAAACTGGATATCAAGGAGAGTGAGCCTATTATAATAATTTCTAGTAGTAGGTCTAGGGGTAGGACCTAAGGAAGAGCTACTCCTAGCATTTCTTCTTAATTTATTAACTTTATATAAATTATCGTCAAACTGTTCTCTATTAAAATGTTCTCCTAATTCTTCATCGGGAATTATTATAGTGTTGACTTTGTTAATTTTTAAAGCATCCAATTTTTTATTTATTTCATCTAACATAAAGTCTTTTCCTAATTTTATATGTTTTAATTCTTCTTCTGAGAACTTAAAAGGTTTAATTAAGGATCTTTCTAACTTCTTAGGGGGTAAATCTTTATCTATTATTTCTGTCGCAATTATATGAACAATTTGATTAGTATAATTTAATTGAGTATGCAAGTTTTGAATATCTTTAAAAGAAATATCTCTTTTTTCAATTATCATTTTAAAAGGAGAGGCTATTACTTCATGATTTTGAATATTTGGAAATTTTACTTCTTCTAATGGGGGAATTATACTGATAATTTCTCCTTTAGATGTTTTCCAGATTTTTTCAGCGGTTTTTAAAACATTTATTTGGAGATTGTTGAAACAGTTTTCAGAGAACCAATTAAAGAAGGGAATATTTTCTTCTTGTTCTTCTAAATAATTATAATATTTTTCTCTGTATTCTCTTAATTCTATTTGAGAAAAATTTTTGAAGAACCATTCTTTTTTTTCTTTATTATCAGGATTCAAAAATTCTTGTTTTAATAAATCTTTATTTATTTCAAATTTTTTAATAACATTTAATTGATTAAATTCTGAAGGACCAGGTGCTGATTCAAACTGTGGAGAATGAGGTTGGTTTTCAGTTTCTTCATAATCTGGTTGGGGAACAGTAGGGTCCGACCTTGTTCCCAGGTATTGAAGAGACCTAGGTATAGAGAACCCGGATCTATCTATTGACCTTCTTGCTATGGCAAAAGAGGTCTGGGGAGATCTATATGAAAGAGACCTTCTCAAGGGGGCGAATGCTACTTCTACTGCCCCATCTCTAAATTCAACAATATTATTTAAAACAGGATTTTCAAGTCTTTCCGGAGGAAGAATTTCATCTAGTTTCCATTTTAAGCCGGAAGTTATTTCTTCATGTCTTAAAGTTCTGGGAACTGTGGCGCTAACCTTTTCGGGATTTACTAATAACATAGTAGTGACATCTTTAGGTGACATTATTAAGGCTCCGGGAGCCAATTCAGTCTTCATAGCTTTATAGTATAATCTGTATGCTATAGTTAATGGAAAAGAGCTTTGATTCCATTTTTCTTCAAGAATTTTTATGGTTAAAATTATATTATCATTTGTTTCGTGAAGACTTTTTAGAGCAATTGAATAATTAGGATAATTATTAATATATACCGGGCCTTGATGCAGGTTAGTTTCCATTAAGGCTAGGGTTTGGTTTTCAAAATCTTTGGGTCTATTATCCCTGAGGATGGCTAGTAAGGGCATGTCCATTCCTAGTCTGAACAGGGGTTTTATCGCTATTTGAATTGACCCTATATGCAGATATCTATAATCTTTTATATGTTCCATAATTAATTGGTTAGATATTAAGGGAATTTCTTGTTGAGTAGACTTTAAATCTATTTCTTTTTCAACCGTTTTAATGATATATTCAGATTTAAACATATCTTTAAAAGAGATTTTATAAATAGTTTTAATATCTAATTTAGGTATATTCCATTTATTTAATTCATGTTCTATTTGCGGAATTCTTAATTCATGATGTATCATATTTAACTTAGTTTCTTCTGATTCTTCATTGTTAACATCTACCTTTTCTTTTCCTTTTGAAAGCATTTTTATTAATCTAGACATTTTCTGAAATAATTAGGACCGAAACGGGACCACCAGGCTAAACCAACGGATTTACTGTGTCTCCTACGACTGACTACCGGGACCACCCTTACCGGCTGACCAACGCTTCATCCTAATTACTAGATTGATTTCTAGATTATTAAACCTGCTTTTTAAAAGTATATAGAAAATGATACAAGTTAAATATGAAGATCTTGAAAACTAAATTAAGTATGAAAATCAAGAATATCGAATTTCACAAACAACAATCTTTTCTTATGTGGAAGATCGAACTAATCGCAACCACAGAGCATACTAAGATATATACTTTTAGCAAAAACTTTTTTCGTTAGGCTCTGATACCATTTAAAGTCTCCTAAGGTTTTACACCTAATTGTGTGGAGAATTAATGATATCCGTTGATCAAATAACTGGACCAAGGAAACGGGAGGGGAGGGAATCTTCCCTACATCCCGACTTCAGATACCTATTAACGAGCAATTAACTCTGGGCCTCCACCCGGTCAAAGAAGCAACGCCATGGGGTCGCCATGGACGGGTCTGGTGCCGCCCAGCTTTTCAGCTTAGCGAACTTTGATACCCGTTCTAGGAGAGGTACTCCCCCTCCCAGTTTCTTTTGTACAAAAAAAAAAAAAAATACCCTTTTGAAGTATCTATTTATAAAGTTTTCTTCAGTTAAGTCTTTTAGGGTTAAGACTTCTTTTGATTTTATTGGATTTATAAATTCAAAAAGATGATTCTTATGTTTTATTCCTTGGGTAGATACTTCAAAAGGGTATATTTGAGTTAAAAAAGGAGTACCCAAAATTATTTCTTCCGTAATATCTTTAGTTAGAATAAAACTATTTTTAAAACATTTTCCTTTATTACAAATATTAGCATTAGATAGTTTATACTGCACTTTTAATTTATAGTTATTATCAGTGTATAATTTTTGTAAAGATTTTTCATAATATTGAGTGGGAATTAACCCTTCTCTTATACAATTTAGATCCGCTCCAGAATCAACTAATGCTATAAAATTTTTATGAAAGGAGTTTCCTATGGATAGAGCTATTTTAATTTGCCATTTGTAACCTGGCTCTGATACCATTTGTAAGCGTGTACAATTGAAATATTGAAATGAAATATTACATAAAAATTGAGTTAATTATTTATGAAATACTTACAGAGGCACAGCATAAGCCAACCAATTCCCATTTTAGAGAGAAAACTAGTTAATTTGTACCGGGAAGGTATTGAAGGAGATATTTCTTTGAAAGTATCATACATTTTTACTATTTTAGATGGTAAAATACTTTTTACAGGACCAAAATCAATTACCCATTTGATAAACCAAGAAGGTAATCTAATAGGTAATTCATTTTTAAAACTGATATACCAGGAATGCTTTGGATTGGTGTTTAAAAGAATTTTACTCCAAGCTTCTTGATAATCAAAATAATTAAAAGAGGTTGGCTTAGAAGGTCTAGAAAACCCTTTCGGAGTCAACCAATTTTGATTCCAGTCCGATGGACCTAAAACATTTAAGATTTTCATCTTTGAATAATTGGTAATGAGAGGATTTTTTGGATCCTTTTCTGGAATTAATTCAACAGAATTAGTATCCAATAAAATCATTTGATAAAAAGTAATGGTTTTTTCAAAGTTTTCTGGAATCCATGCCCATCCTTTAGGACTTATCTTTTCAATTATGGTGGAGGGCTCGTCTTCTTCCCACTCGGGCTCGATTGGTAGAATAGGATTACAGGGAGATTTTATATGGTAATCTTTTTGGGAATTTATAGGGTCCGGATTTTTAGAGGAGGAAGGTACTTTTAAGGGAGGAAAATTATTTTTGGAGGATACTACTTCTGAGGTCTTTTTAGGAGTTAAAGAGGCAGGTAATGTTCTGGTATTCTCGGGAGTATTTAAGGAGGACTTAATAGCATATGAAGGGGCTAAATCAGAGATATTTAAGGGTTAAGGCTAAATCAGAGATATTTAGCATATGAAGATCTTGAAAACTAAATTAAGTATGAAAATCAAGAATATCGAATTTCACAAACAACAATCTTTTCTGATGTGGAAGATCGAACTAATCGCAACCACAGAGCATACTAAGATATATTTTCAGCGAAAACTTTTTTCTTTAGGCTCTGATACCATTTGATAGCGTGTGTGAATATTTATAAGAAATATAAGAACGAGTTAATTAATTACCATTTGCAAGCGTGTACAATTGAAATATTGAAATGAAATATTACATAAAAATTGAGTTAATTATTTATGAAATACTTACAGAGGCACTTGTAAGCGTGTACAATTGAAATATTGAAATGAAATATTACATAAAAATTGAGTTAATTATTTATGAAATACTTACAGAGGCACAGCAAGGCTAAAGGCTTAGGGCAGAGTTGTATAAAGGAAATTTATTAATGGATGGAGAATTTACAAAGGGAGATAGAGAGAGATGAGAGAGATAGAAGTTTAAGGCTCTGCCGAGCTGTGTCTATCACCTCTTCTTCAGCTCTATTTATAGAGGTCTTACAGCCGGATGTGAAATCCGGAATTTAAACAAATTACAAACGGAATTCAAAATTTCTTAAAAGTAATTAAGTCTTTACAGTCTTCAGCCACCTGTCGCTTCTTCATCTCGAATCTTGAAAAGAGGCCGACAACCTTTATCTTCTCTTTTGAAAATTCAAAGATTCCTGACAATTGGCCGACATAATTATTTTAAGAGGGACCCTCCACTTGCAGACAGCTTTCTTTGAAAGATAAACCATCTTGTCCAATTACCGAAGAGCATTTACCAAACTGAAGATTTTCTTGCATTGAAGGCATTGCTCTGTCAATAACTGCTAGTCAGAGTCTAAATTCGGGTCTTGAGCCATTTGAATGGCATAACAGTCATCTGATAATAATTCTTCATTTTCTTCTGTTTCTTCTTCTTCAGAGTCTAATGAAGATAATGCTTCAAGGAGTTTCTTTTTTTTAATTCTTTTTTGTCTCTGGTTTGAGCTACCAAATCTTCAATCTTTAAAGGAGAGGATGAAGACGAAGCAGCCGTAATATGAGTTTTAAGAGGAGAATTCTTAAATTGCCGAAACTTAGTTTCAACATAATCTATGTTGAACTTTTGCCACCAAAATACTTTCACGGTTAAGCATAACTGTTTAGGAAACGGTTCACCCATGTGATGATGTATTTGGTATTGGGGTTGCATAAGCCAACCAATTCCCATTTTAGAGAGAAAACTAGTTAATTTGTACCGGGAAGGTACTGAAGGAGATATTTCTTTAAAAGTATCATACATTTTTACTATTTTAGATGGTAAAATACTTTTTACAGGACCAAAATCAATTACCCATTTGATAAACCAAGAAGGTAATCTAATAGGTAATTCATTTTTAAAACTGATATACCAGGAATGCTTTGGATTGGTATTTAAAAGAATTTTACTCCAAGCTTCTTGATAATCAAAATAATTAAAAGAGGTTGGCTTAAAAGGTCTAGAAAACCCTTTCGGAGTCAACCAATTTTGATTCCAGTCCGATGGACCCAAAACATTTAAGATTTTCAGTTTTGAATAATTGGTAATGAGAGGATTTTTTGGATCCTTTTCTGGAATTAATTCAACAGAATTAGTATCCAATAAAATCATTTGATAAAAAGTAATGGTTTTTTCAAAGTTTTCTGGAATCCATGCCTATCCTTTAGGACTTATCTTTTCAATTATGGTGGAGGGCTCGTCTTCTTCCCACTCGAGCTCGATTGGTAGAATAGGATTACAGGGAGATTTTATATGGTAATCTTTTTGGGAATTTATAGGTCCGGATTTTTAGAGGAGGAAGGTACCTTTAAGGGAGGAAAATTATTTTTGGAGGATAATACTTCTGAGGTCTTTTTAGGAGTTAAAGAGGCGGGTAATATTCTGGTATTATCGGGAGTATTTAAGGAGGACTTCATAGCATATGAAGGGGCTAAATCAGAGATATTTAGGGGTTTTGATTTTGAAGGATTTTCGGTTAATGCTGTCTTTACTGATGGTCTCATTGCTGCGGGGGAGTGCCCTGAAGAAATTCTCTAGTTAGAAAATCTGGAATGGAATTATTAATTCCTTTTATAAATTCAATTTTAAAATCAAAACAGGATAAGATGCTTTGCCATCTGGCAAAAATCTGTTTGGAAACAATGTTTTTAACGTCTTTTTCTAAAACTTCTTTAGCTGATTTGCAATCAATTCTTAAGAGAAATTCTTTATTCATTAAATCATTTTGAAATTTATTGATACATAGAACTATGCTCAAAATTTCTTTTTTAATAACACTATAATTAATTTGAGCTCCTGCCCAAGCTCCTGAGTGGAATCTAATTATTTGTTCTTTTTCTCCTAAAAATTTTTGTTTTAAAATTCCTCCAAATCCTATTTCAGAAGCATTGGTTTCTACAATAATACTAGCGTTAGGATGAAGGATTCCTAAACAGGGTAAAGTTTTAACAAGACTTTTTATTTCTTTAACTATTTCAGTATGCTTTTCTGTCCATGGCTTTGGATTTTTTCTAAGCCTAGTAAAAAGAGGTTGACAGGTAATTCTTATATTTGGGATAAAGTCTGCTACGTAATTAATACAGCCTAAAAATCTTTGTAATTGATTTTTAATTTTTATTTCATCAGGAAATTTGTTTGCAAATTCAATACTTCTACTTATAGGAGTTATTTTTCCTTGAAATATTTCATGTCCTAAGAATCTTATTTTAGTTTGTCCTATTTTTATTTTTCTTTTAGAAATGACTAAACCATTTTTCTTTATTATTTCTTATAAATATTCACACACGCTGACAAATGGTATCAGAGCCTAACGAAAAAAGTTTTCGCTGAAAATATATCTTAGTATGCTCTGTGGTTGCGATTAGTTCGATCTTCCACATCAGAAAAGATTGTTGTTTGTGAAATTCGATATTCTTGATTTTCATACTTAATTTAGTTTTCAAGATCTTCATCTTTAACTTGTATCATTTTCTATATACTTTTAAAAGCAGGTTTAATAATCTAGAAATCAATCTAGTAATTAGGATGAAGCGTTGGTCAGCCGGTAAGGGTGGTCCCGGTAGTCAGTCGTAGGAGACGCAGTAAATCCGTTGGTTTAGCCTGGTGGTCCCGTTTCGGTCCTAATTATTTCATAAAATGTCTAGATTAATAAAAATGCTTTCACAACGAAAAGAAAAGGTAGATGTTAACAATAAAGAATCGGAAGAAACTAAGTTAAATATGATACATCATGAATTAAGAATTCCGCAAATAGAACATGAATTAAATAAATGGAATATACCTAAATTAGATATTAAAACTATTTATAAAACCTCTTTTAAAGATATGTTTAAATCTGAATATATCATTAAAACGGTTGAAAAAGAAATAGATTTAAAGTCTACTCAACAAGAAATTCCCTTAATATCTAACCAATTAATTATGGAACATATAAAAGATTATAGATATCTGCATATAGGGTCAATTCAAATAGCGATAAAACCCCTGTTCAGACTAGGAATGGACATGCCCTTACTAGCCATCCTCAGGGATAATAGACCCAAAGATTTTGAAAACCAAACCCTAGCCTTAATGGAAACTAACCTGCATCAAGGCCCGGTATATATTAATAATTATCCTAATTATTCAATTGCTCTAAAAAGTCTTCACGAAACAAATAATAATATAATTTTAACCATAAAAATTCTTGAAGAAAAATGGAATCAAAGCTCTTTTCCATTAACTATAGCATACAGATTATACTATAAAGCTATGAAGACTCAATTGGCTCCAGGAGCCTTAATAATGTCACCTAAAGATGTCACTACTATGTTATTAGTAAATCCCGAAAAGGTTAGCGCCACAGTTCCTCGAACTTTAAGACATGAAGAAATAACTTCAGGCTTAAAATGGAAACTAGAAGAAATTCTTCCTCCGGAAAGACTAGAAAATCCTGTTTTAAATAATGTTGTTGAATTTAGAAATGGGGCAGTAGAAGTAGCTTTCGCCACCCTAAGAAGATCTCTGTCATACAAATCTCCCCAGACCTCTTTTGCCACAGCAAGAAGGTCAATAGATAGATCCGGGTTCTCAATACCTAGGTCTCTGCAATATATGGGAACAAGGTCGGACCCTACTGTTCCCCAACCAGAATATGAAGAAACTGAAAACCAACCTCATTCTCCACAGTTTGAATCAGCACCTGGTTCTTCAGAATTTAATCAATTAAATGTTATTAAAAAATTTGAAATAAATAAAGATTTATTGAAACAAGAATTTTTGAATCCTGATAATAAAGAAAAAAGAGAATGGTTCTTCAAAAATTTTTCTCAAATAGAATTAAGAGAATACAGAGAAAAATATTATAATTATTTAGAAGAACAAGAAGAAAATATTCCCTTCTTTAATTGGTTCTCTGAAAACTGTTTCAATAATCTCCAAATAAATGTTTTAAAAACCGCTGAAAAAATCTGGAAAACATCTAAAGGAGAAATTATCAGTATAATTCCCCCATTAGAAGAAGTAAAATTTCCTAATGTTCAAAATCATGAAGTAGTAGCCTCTCCTTTTAAAATGATAACTGAAAAAAGGGATATTTCTTTTAAAGATATTCAAAACTTGCATACTCAATTAAATTATACTAATCAAATTGTTCATATAATTGCGACAGAAATAATAGATAAAGATTTACCCCCTAAGAAGTTAGAAAGATCCTTAATTAAACCTTTTAAGTTCTCAGAAGAAGAATTAAAACATATAAAATTAGGAAAAGACTCTATGTTAGATGAAATAAATAAAAAATTGGATGCTTTAAAAATTAACAAAGTCAACACTATAATAATTCCCGATGAAGAATTAAGAGAACATTTTAATAGAGAACAGTTTGACGATGATTTATATAAAGTTAATAAATTAAGAAGAAATGCTAGGAGTAGCTCTTCCTTAGGTCCTACCCCTAGACCTACAACTAGAAATTATTATAATAGGCCCACTCTCCCTGATATCCAGTTTGAAGAATGGGAGTTGGAGTCACCATCCTCTTTTGATGGCTCTAGTATCTATGAATGGAATATAGATGGGCTAACCGAAATGCAAATCCTTAGAAAAACAAATGAAATGACCATGGCCGCCTCAGCCTATAGAACTAAACAAGATGCGGCTACTACTATTAAGTTACTAGTAACAGGTTTTACTGGCCAATTAAAAGGTTGGTGGGATCATTACCTTTCAGAAGAAGAAAGCTTTAATATAATGAATAGTGTTAAGCAGGAAGCTGATCAAGTAATGCCTCTTATGGTAGAAACCTTAATTTTAGCAATTATCCACAATTTTGTAGGAGATCCCCAGTTATTTGATCAACGGATATCATTAATTCTCCACACAATTAGGTGTAAAACCTTAGGAGACTTTAGATGGTATCATGATAATTTCATCACATTAGTTTTAACTAGACCTGACTGTAGAGAAGCCTTTTGGAAAGAAAAATTTCTGGCAGGACTTCCGTCTACTTTTTCAGATAAGGTAAGAGAAAGTTTGCCTAGATTATATAATGATATCCCGTTAAGAGATTTAACATATGGAAGATTAAGTACAGCTACAAAGTTAATAGGTTTAGAAATTTGTGATACTCTTAAATTACAAAATCAAATTAAAAGAAATCAGGAAATGGGAATTAAAGAGTTGGGTAATTTTTGTAGTCAATATGGTTATGAAAAACCTATTCCTCCCTCTGAAAAAAGAAAACGACACTTAAAAAAACAAAATAATATTAGAAATCCTCAAAATACCCAGACTAGTAAATTTAGAAAATTTTCTAAAAAAGTCAATAAGCCTAATAAACCTAATATAGTGTGTTATAAGTGCGGAAGAATTGGTCATATGAAAAAAGATTGTAGGGTTAAAGAGAAAATAAAAGCTTTAAAAATGAGTGAGGAATTAAAAGAACAAATAGCTAATTTATTAATATTAGATGAAGAATCTTCTGAGGAAGAAAAAGAAAAGTTAATTGAAAATAATGAATTAACTGAAGATTCTAATAGTGAAAATGAAGAAAATATTCATACCTGCGAAAATGAAGAAAACTGTAATTGCTCTTTCCAAATTAATATGATTAAGGCTGAAACTAAATTAGCTTTAGAAATGGTGGATAAAATGGCTAATGAAGAAGATAAATTAGAATATTTATTAAAATTAAAAAATATGATGATAGAACAAGAAACAAATAAAGAACATAAAGAAAAAGAAAAATTTACGGGATATAATTTTTCAGAAATTTTAAAAATGAATTCCTTTAATAAACCAGTTACAATAAAAGATCTGCAAAAAGAAATAAAAGATTTAAAACAAGAAGTGCAGGAATTAAAATTAAAATTAGACAACCTAACAGAACAATTTAATAATAATAATGGTTCCACCTCTATTTATAAAGTATTCTCCTCTTAAAACTCATATTACGGCTGCTTCGTCTTCATCCTCTCCTTTAAAGATTGAAGATTTGGTAGCTCAAACCAGAGACAAAAAAGAATTAAAAAAAAGAAACTCCTTGAAGCATTATCTTCATTAGACTCTGAAGAAGAAGAAACAGAAGAAAATGAAGAATTATTATCAGATGACTGTTATGCCATTCAAATGGCTCAAGACCCGAATTTAGACTCTGACTAACAGTTATTGACAGAGCAATGCCTTCAATGCAAGAAAATCTTCAGTTTGGTAAATGCTCTTCGGTAATTGGACAAGGTGGTTTATCTTTCAAAGAAAGCTGTCTGCAAGTGGAGGGTCCCTCTTAAAATAATTATGTCGGTCAATTGTCAGGAATCTTTGAATTTTCAAAAGAGAAGATAAAGGTTGTCGGCCTCTTTTCAAGATTCGAGATAAAGAAGCGACAGGTGGCTGAAGACTGTAAAGACTTAATTACTTTTAAGAAATTTTGAATTCCGTTTGTAATTTGTTTAAATTCCGGATTTCACATCCGGCTGTAAGACCTCTATAAATAGAGCTGAAGAAGAGGTGATAGACACAGCTCGGCAGAGCCTTAAACTTCTATCTCTCTCATCTCTCTCTATCTCCCTTTGTAATCTCTCCATCCATTAATAAATTTCCTTTGTACAACTCTGCCCTAAGCCTTTAGCCTTGTTGTGCCTCTGTAAGTATTTCATTAATAATTAACTCAATTTTATGTTAAATTTTATTATACATATTTCTTATAAATATTCACACACGCTAGCAAATGGTATCAGAGCCTAAAGAAAAAAGTTTTCGCTGAAAATATATCTTAGTATGCTCTGTGGTTGCGATTAGTTCGATCTTTCACATCAGAAAAGATTGTTGTTTGTGAAATTCGATATTCTTGATTTTCATACTTAATTTAGTTTTCAAGATCTTCATCTTTAACTTGTATCATTTTCTATATACTTTATATATATATATATATATATATATAATATGTATTTTTGCGATAAATAATTGTAAATTTTGCACACTATTACCGTAAATGGAAATTAAAACTATTTTCAATTACTTTTTCTGAAGAAAATAAATTATTTTAAATTAATGGTTCATTTATTCAACAATTAATTTATCATTTTTTATAAAATAAAATAAAATTATTAGTTTTGAGAGTGAGATCATCTCTTTTTTAGGATGTGTACTTTCTTTTTATTTGTATTGGTAATCATGATATTGATATGGGTTAACCTTCCTAAAATGGCATTTTCAGAACTCATGAGGAGGGTAATTCTTCAATCATGATTTGCTCCATACTTAAAAGCAAAAGTCACACTCACATAATTAACATTTAACATAGGTTTATTAATTATTTTAAAAAATTTATCAGTTTTTTAATAAAAACAAATGGCATATACAAATCTTATAATTATAACTAAATATTTTTAAACATGATTTGCAGCTAAAGCCGTAATATGATTACTTTATCTATTTCCATTATTATGTTTATTTATGAACTTGATCGAATTAATGGTCTCTATCGCATCAGGGAATAATTATATTGTAGAGCAAAACATATAAATATTTATTTTATTTGATGTAATACATAGGGTTTTCTGTACCTCATTTAGTAGTTTGTTTTGTCCTTCTTAATTTATATAATATAAGGAATTAAGAAAATGCCATTTCAACTAACGTGATTTTAGATAAATCTTTGAAAATCAGTAGACACGATTTTAAATAAATATTCACGTTATATATTTCACATACATTTAATTATATATTAAGCATTGGTTGAGTTAAAATAACTTTAATTAACTTTTAAAATGAATAAAAAATTTAACTGAATTCATTATTAGTTAATTTACTCTTGAAATATAAAATCAATCAAACATAAATTACTTTACATAAAAACAAATAGAATTTTCAAAATAAATTTTGCAAACAATAGTCTTGTGTACATACACGCAAAAAATAATGACGTTGATAAATAGTGTGAATTAAAATAAAAATAGCAATGATTTAGAAAATAAATAAAATAAATGTTGACAGGGCACATACAGGGGAGGTTTTGAAGATGGTGGACTATCAATCGCTTTCCACTCGAGCGGCAGTGACCTGTTGAGATGGGGTCAACCCTATAAATGGCCTTTGGACCTTTCGTCATCACAAAAAAATTAAATAAATAAATTTCCACTTCCATGTATTATATTGCTATTTTCCTTATTATTTAGATTTGATTAAATATTTCAGGATTAAGATGCATTGTTTTTTCTTAAATATATGTTTTTATCTTCTGTATTTTGTTCTTGCTTTTTAATAAAATTTTATTTTATTTTTAATAAAATTTTTATTTTACTTTTTTATTGTTATTTAATTTCATGTATTTTTTTATAAACAATATTAGTTATTAATGTATTAGTTTTGTTAGTGAAAAAAATCGAACTTACAACCTTCTTTCTTCTCTTACATATAAACTTTATTACTAGACAAATATTATATTTTATATATATGTATTTGTTAAGTTTGCATTAGTTCCACCAACATTAATATAAATAATAACAATTTTTGTCTTTTGATCAAAATCATGATTATGTTATCTCCAACGATGTTAGTTATTTTATTAGCGATGATTTTAGTTCGTACTAATATAGACATGTTTAATAAAAAAACTTGTTTGCATTAGTTTGATTTTTTTAATTAAAAAATTTTAATGTTTTTTAATTATTATAAATTATAAATTAAAAATGATAAATGAATAGAGATAACTCTTAAAGTCGTTATAATCACTTTTTCAAAGGTTAACATACTTATCAGCATTTAACAAAAATAATTAGTGACGAAAAAAAAAATAAAAGTCTTATCGAAGACAAAACAAGAACATAATTGATTTGATTTGAATTTTTAATTTTAGAAAATAGTTTTAAAAAATAGTTTCCAAAATTATTTTTGAAAAAAAAACTTATTTAATAGTATTGTTTGAAAACTGTTATTTTATATATGTGAAATGAAACTTATTTTTATTTATTAAAATGTCATTAATGAAAAACAAAAAATAACATATTCTCTTTATATTTTGAATTTTTAAAATAAAAATACACGACTGAAAAACGAAACTACTACCACTATTTTCTTTTGTTAGTTTTTTAAAACTATTTTAAATTAATATTAACCAAACAAACTTTTTAGTTTTATAAAAATATCCTTAAACTAGCCCTAAGTTTTTATTGAAGATTGAAAACAAAATTTATATTTTTTAAAAACTTAACATACTCGATGGCATTTAAGTGTACTTCTTATATAATAAATTGCTTTTATAAGTTTAATATAATATTTTTTTAATATGAATTTTCTATTTTTAATTTTTAAATTATTAACAATTAAGAAATAGCATATCTAATGATGTAGTACACTATTTTTCATTGAAAGTATGAAAACAGATCATTTTATTCCCATTCATGTATCGAATTTAATTTAATTCACTGTAATAAAAAAGTGATAAGTCTCTTGAATAATTTTCAAAAATTATAATGAGACTAAACTACTCTGTGCTAGTTAGCTAGTCGGTTTCGTTCTTCTATCCAACTTAGAATTTTAGATATCTAAATTATTATTATTTTTAAGGATAATTGTCTTCACCCAATTGTCAAATCTCTAAAACTTTGTAGCTAGCATCCATCTTAATTAAGCAACCTCAATAAATATATATGGTGATAAACTTTAAGAAATTAAAAAAATATATATTAAAATAAGTATTTTTTTAAAAAAAAGTAGATAAGACTTGTTTATTAAAATAAACATTAAATTTTTATTTAATAAATTAAATAAACATATTAAAAAATATATAAATTTATATATTTGATTAAAATATGAGTTTTTTTAGAATAAATTTACCCAAATTATGATAATGTGCAACTTATGTCCTCTATAAAACAGCAATAGTTTTATTTAGCAAAAGGGCTACAGGCCCAAAAGGGTGGGAAACTACTAAGCCTTGAAAGCAGAACCTTCACTACAGACCCACAAATTTGCTACTCCCACCATAGTTTCCACTCTTCCCACCCTTATTTCAATTCATTTAATTTTCTGAATATCTTTGAAGCATCGCACTAACCTTTCACTTCAACAAAACCATTTTCCTTCAATGTCTTTTATTAGGTCTGTCTGCATTATGGATTCAACACTAATGATTTCCTTGTGTCAACCAAAGTCATCAAGCAACCCAAAAGTCCATCCATGATTTCCTTCTATCAATCATATGTCTATTTTTTCTAATAAGTTTTTAATATCAATGATGCTATTAATGCACTATATTTTATCCAAAAAATAGTTTATGTATTAATAATGTAACATAATTTTATATTATTATTCATTCACTAGTTATTATTTATCGTACACTTTTTTATTTTTTATATAAATATTTTAAAAATCATAGTACCATTTTTTATTAGTAGGTGAGAGTGTTTACTTAGTACATAAAAGTTAATACACTCTTTTTTATAACACAATAATCATAAATAGTTTAAACGTTAGGTGCAAAATTGCACCAATATATTTAACAACAATATGAGTGTTCAATTCGGTCTATATATTTTTAGATTAAAATTAATTTTAAGTTAGAGTAAAAAAATTAGAATTTAAAAATAAATACAAACCATTTATTAAATTTGATATTTTAGTTTAAAATTACTTTTAAGTTAAAAATTATTTTTATTATTTAACAAAATATATTTATAAAATAAAAATTTATGTTATGAAATAAGTTCTTAAATATTTATATAAATATTATTTATTTTGAATTTTGTTTTTAAAAAAAATAAAATAAATTAGGCAAATAGTGCATAGAAAATGTGAATATGTTTTAACAGAACTAATATTATATTTTTTAATAATTAGCTAAAATTTATTAAAAATAACCTACTTCTATGCGTTTCACATTTTAAGTTTCGTGACTTCATTTTTTGAGATTAGAGTTTATCAAAATAAAGTATTTTTAATAATTTTAATCGATTATAAGAAAAGTGTAAATAGGAGAGTGTAAATGAGAATTTGATTCTCAAAAATTAACATTTTTGCAAAAAACCAAACATTTCAAGAGAAAAAAGTTTATATATTGACACTATACCAAGACAATAGCTTGGGTAGAGTCAGACCTTCCTAGCAAGATCATAGATAGCCCGACAATGAGTCAAAATGTACCCAACATGCATACCGAGACAACCCTTGGATAAAGTTGGATTCTCCCCGCAAGATCAAAGATGATCGATAATAAGTCGAAATGTATCTAACAACTTTAGTCATGACTAAAGCTCTTGTAAAAAGGTGTTGACTTTAGGTAAAGTACCTAGATTACCCTTCAAACAAGTCAAAACCTTAGTCAAAGGCACAAAACCAAGGTAAACAATATAAAAGATAATATTTACTCATATTTAACTTATTATTATATCATTATTTCTTTTACACTTATACGAATAACTACCTAAGTTGAGCTCACATTGACTTAAGCATTGGAGTATTGTTACATGTACCCCACTTGTGCCAATAAGGATCATCATCTTGGACTCTCAAAAGCTGCAGAAATATCGGAAGATTTACACAATGACACTAACACCCAAAACACTTCTATACAAGTTCAAATATTTTAAAATACTTTTATATTATTATTCAATTACAATCCTTCATGTATAATAAATTTATTAACTTTATCAACAACTACTTTAAAAATCATATGAATAATAATTTATAAATAAATATTAATATAAAACTTTTTTACATTACATAAATATTAAACTCTTCCCTAGAAAACAAGAACACTTTTTACTTGTTCTGTCCAATGACCATACCGCTTGCCCCATCGTCCCGCGTGAAATTCAAACTTCTCTCACCACACGGGCATTTCTTTGACATTTTTACCCTATTTAATTAATGGGGGAATAAATTTATTGTTTAGAGTGTTTTTGTTTTCATTTTTTAATAGTATGGTTGGAGTGAAACTACAACAATTAGAATGTTTCATGTACTTCAGAAACTTTAGGGGGAAACAACGCAATGAAGTATAGTCCACTTTATTTATGGGACTCACTAGCTAGAATGAATTGAAAAACAGTATAAAGAAAGGATTAAAATATGTAAATTTTGACATATCTATATAAATAAATTATATTAAAATTATATAATTAAAAATATAACTTGGGTATATAAATTTTAGTAAAAAGAGTAGAGAGATTGGATTTGGAGATCATTCTTAATCAAAGACAATCTCTATTTAACTTAGGAAATAAAAAGTTCTTTATTATCTAAATATTTAATGTAATTGTATATTTAAAACTTTTAATTAAGTTAAAATAATTCAACTCAGTTAATATGTTAATATCCTTTTGTTATTAACTTTTTTAATTTTTTTCATTTATTTATTAACTATTTTTCATATATAAAAGAATTTACGACAATAGTAAATTTATTATCAGCATAATCATGTTACCACATAGTAAATTTTTGTAATGGGGTGAAAGGGATAGATATCGAATTTTTTAATGGGTTCAAGTAAGAGTATCTGTACAATATTAGTTAAAAAACAATTTTAAAAGTTGAAAGCATCAAGCATTGCATATTTTATTTTATTTAGTTTTTGATATCATTATTGAATGTGCATGTAGACAAAAGCCTTAATTATTTCTGAATTGATGGCTTTATTAGCTAGGGTACATAGATAGAGTACTCCTACTAAAGCTAGAACTCAGTGTCGAAAGTCCAAACACTTGAAGTTGAAGTCTGAAGAAGAGGAAGCAATTAACAACTCTTTCCCCAATCTCTGACTATGTTGGACATTTGACAGTGTCTTGGAGTCTTCAATGTAGTAGACTTTCTCTGTTATTGAGCTGGCTTTAACCACAACATTGAAGATTTTGAAGCCAGAATATCAATTGTATTTCATAATCAAAACATGCAAATTCAAAGTTTGTGTTCTGCGAGGTATTCACTTTTTGGACACATGAATCACGAGTGAACTTGATATCATGTTTGTATTTTGTGTCAAGTTAATATGAATAGTTTTTATTTTAAAGTTTCATAACACTGTGATCGTAATATTTCAAATTTTTAATAAAAATTTAATTATATTTAATATATTTATTAAATTGAATAAATTTAAATAATATCTAACTATAAAATAATTATGTTATTTTAATTTTTTAAATGTAATATTTTAAAATAAACAGATAACATATTTTAAACTTTTAATACAATATTAATTACCTCTAAATAAAAATATGCTTAGATAATATTTCGTCCACTAAACTTAAAAAATATATCAAACTTGGTAAAAAAAAACAGGGTATAATAACTGAAAGATTAAATTTTGAAAAAATTAAATATAAATTATTGATAAAATTTCGTTTTTTTTTTCGTAAAAACTTCTTTTAAATTACAAATTGTTGGAAAATTATTTTTATTGTCTAATAAAAATTTATATTGTAAAATAAGTTTTTTTTAAAATTTATATATAAGAAGATGTTAACCAGTATGAATCATAAAAGAATTTTACGTTAAAGTTCAATCATACCTCTTAATTTAAATAACTTTTTAAGTATTAATAGGTAAATGTTATTATAAAACTTTCGTCAATATATACTAATTAAAGTCATATAAATTTGATTTTTTTATTGAGATATATCATATCATATATATATATATATATATATAGTTTGGTCAAATTTTTTAAAAATAACTTTTAAACCTAAGTCAATAGTAACTTAAACATGAGAAAATGTCATTTGTATACTAACTAATTCAGTAATTAAATTTTATCATTAACAGTAATCTTCGAAGGATAGCAACGGTAAGGGCGAGAAGAAGAAATTATTTTAGGTTGCTTGAAAGAGAGTGTGGAAATAATTTTAAAAAAGCTTAAATGTTTCGACTTCTTAATATAATATATTAACTAATTTTGTGTTAACCAAAAAATTTTTGTTTTGTATTGATCCTTAGTAAAATTTTTATTTTGTTTCAAGTTTTTAAAGCACTTTAGAAAATGCTTGAATTTTTTTTAAAATATCTAAAAAAAAATTAGGTAAGGACCACAAATATCTAAAAATAATCCTCAAATTCATTCTAAAGTTAACAGGAAATTTTTTATTTGACCGGACACAGATACGAGTATGAAAAATACCTGATTTGTTAAGTTGGGATGAAGACGGACATAGGGACATACATCTTCACCCCATCTCAATTTGTTAATGATTAAAATATTCATTTGTCTTAAAAAAAAGAAAATTTTGATATTTAATTAAAAAATTACAAATTTTTTCTTTATTATATAACTTTTGAATTAATAATTAGATTCAAACAAATTATTTTTTATTAAAATATTATTATAATTTTTTTTTGCGGGTATGGAATGGGTATGGGTATACCCGATACTCGACAGGGATGAGAATGAGTTTCAGAAATAAGGATAGAAATGAGAATGTTATACTCATCCCCGTTTCACCTTGTTGCCATGCCTAAATTTAGATAGCAAATGTAGGAACCTCTTGAAGCAAAAGTAAAATCACTCAAAATAAAATAAAAATTTTATTAAATACTTAATGTAAAATTTGCTAATATATCAATGCCTTAAAATATATTTAAGCCTTTTAAAAATTATGGAAATTATTGTATTATTTTCTTCTTTTCAAAATTATAGTTGTTTATTGTTGGTGTAAACTAATTAAAAAATTAATTAATATATTTATAGACTAAAATACTCTTATTGGATGAATATTGTATTATTTAAACCATCATTTATTATCACTATTATCATTCATAGATAATTCGACATTGACTTCAATATTTATAAAATTTAATACATTAATAAATATAAATAAGGATATAATTAAAAATATTATAAATCTTGTTCTAAATTTCTCAAATAATTATAATTTTAAAATAATTATGATTTTGAAACAAAATAAATATTTTTACAACGTATTTTTTAATTTTGAATGTTATATATTGACTATTGTCTTATTTTCATTCAGTGGTTCATCAAAACATCATGGTCAACACAATGAAGGGGAGGGTTGTGTTGAAGGTGGAGGCAGAAACTTTTTTAATAGGATGAGAAAATGGTAAAGGAATTATGGTTTACATTGGAAGGAGTAACCTTAACGGAGGAGTCTCAAGATAGGTGGTTATGGATTACATATGGGGCAAAAATGTATACAATGGGTTCAACTTATTATATGTTACTCTCATTTGTCACCACATCAATCAACAAGGATGCATTTTTTTTTATATTTATTGGGTTGAAGGGATTTCATCAAAGCTCCAATGTTTAGTATGGAGGTTGGATGCCAACAAGGTACCAACTTGGGATAATTTGGAAAGGTGTGAGAGGGAGCAGACAAGTGTGCTATATGTGGGAGACAATCAAAATAAGTCAACACTTATTCTTCAACTATGTTTTGTTTACTCTTATTTAGGTCAAATTATATGCCCAATAGGGGTTAGACACAGTACTACATAATAGTTTTACAGACATTAATTGTTATCAAATACAGGTCTAGTAAGTGGCTCTAAGGCTTTGAGGCAAGCATGATCATTCGTTTTGTTCACTGGAATCTGACACATATGAAAGGCTAGGAAAGCAACTATTTTTAAAGGTCACATTTTTTAGCCGTAAGATATAATTCAAGATGTATAGTTGAGTTCTTGGGAATGGTCCTACACAGCAAATTAAATTAACGTCACATTCTTTTACTTAATGGTTATGAACCCATATTTTGTTCTTAAATGCTTTGTTAGTTATTTTTTTATTCCGCTTTATGGTTCCGGTATTGTATTTATTGAGTAGCATTCTTGTGAAGGTCACTCAACTTTACATTTTTAATAATATTTTCTTGACTTATATAAAAAAATTATTCTATTTTTTTTAATACCAGACTTTCTAAAATCTAAATTAAGAATGTTGCTCCTTACTCCTTAACAAAACAATATATATATATACACCAAAATCATGCTAGGTTGGTATACCGAACATGGTAGGGGTCTTTGATCAACCTAGTTCTAGCAACGTAGTGAGACTAGAAGCATGTCAAATGACTCCTTTTTTGTATATTACACTCTTACCCTTAGTCAAGTCAAAAACCCCAATTTTATAGTCCAAACCCAATAAGCACAACTATAAATACAAAACAATTACTTATGGTTGAGTCACTGTCTTTATTACAATATTATTTTGTTGACCAAAGGACATAATAATTACACCTTAAGACTCCCTAAGTCAATCGCATCCTAACTTGAGTGCCAAAGTGTTTTTTGCAAGTACCAACATGTTCACCTATAATTTTACCTAACTATCAAACCAATGTCGACAATCTAACCGAAGAAACAAGACCCAACACCTAGACTTCTTTTTGCAAGTATAGTTGCTCTAACAATTTTGTGTGTCTAAAAAAAAATTTTAAAATAAGGTCTTTCAAAACTAATAATAATATTTTCATTAAATTAATTTAGATAAAAATTAATATAATTAAAAAATTTCTTTCATATATAACTAATTAACATATATTTTTATTAATTAAAACTGATAAATAATTATTTTTTAAGTGAAAAATAATAATAAAAATTATGAGCCTACAAAAATAATAAAAAATATTAATATTAATTTTTTTTGTGAGACTTTTTATATCACATGTTTGGACGGACCTTGAAGTATGTATAATAGATTTATTCTTTATCATTACTATTTAGTTTGTTAAATTTTAATTTTTAAGATTAATTACAATATCTATTTATTATTATTATATATATATATATATATATATATATATATATATATATATATCAAAATTGAATTTACTCTCAATTTTATTTTGAAGTCGCTTTCTTCAAAAGATTAATCAAAATTTATGGGTTTTATAATTCTTATCCAGACTAACTACAATTACTAAATGACATTACCATTCGGTATATATTTTGAAAAGTAAAGATACTCTTTAGTTCCTATAAGCATGTAGTAGGAGAGAAGAGACACTGAAATTCCTCAACATTAATGGGTCTAGTGGTGGAGTATATAAGGAATTGAGTTTAGTTAGTATACACTGACAAATACTAGTCTAGTAAATGGATGCAGGACGATTGTTTACTACGAGCAATTTGATACAGAGAGGAATAATCTAGACCGGTGCAGAAGCAACATATGGCTTGTGTGAGATCATTGATGAGACTGGTGTGCATCTCTTCTTCTGATGTGACGTATCAGGACAAATTTAACAATCTATTTGCAAATGGTGAGGGATATCTACGACTTTACAAATGGAAATTAGGCCCTACTGCTGCCAATTCGTGGGTTTGGTAGACAAATCTAAAGGGATTCGCAAAGCTTGGACTCTAGTGTGGCTTACGAGGATTTGACATTTATGAAAAATGTTAGAAGTGCGACGATCTTCAGATCTCAAGTGGGGGATATACCACAAATTATTCAGGATATTCAGCACAACTCATCAGAATGGAGTTGATCGGCTACCCTTACTAGTCACTCTTTGATGGAATGAGCCATGAACACAACTCATTGTATTGATTAAACGCTTGTGTTTTGTCTTATGTTTGTATTTTGTGTGTGGAAAGTACTTCTTGTACTATCGTACACTTTTTAATAAAACCTTTTAGCTTATAAAAAAATAGCATACTTTGACAATGTAAAAGAGTTTTATACTGACGTTTAATCACAACTTTTATTACATTTAAAATATTAATTGGTAAAATCAACAAATTTACCATAAATGAATTATTGTTGTGCTTACTGAGGAAATAATCGTAGAATTCTCCTGAAAGTCCACAATATCAGCTTGAAAGCACGACACGGACGATACCTGCAAATAGAACTCTGACACTCAAATCAGTCAAGGTAGTTTTTGTATTTGATTAGAAGTGAAAATTACAATACCTCTTTATTTATTCTTTTAATGTCCTTTAGTCTGTCTCAAAATCATTGCTTGTCAATGCTTGTGATAAATGCTTTTGGTTAATTATTGGTATGTCTTTAGGCATTACGTGGTGACTTGCGATGTGTGAAAATTGGTAAAGTTTCGTGCCATAAGAGTATAAGGTCATTTAATCACACAAATGTATGAAGTTGTCCAACAAAGATTGGTGGGACCAACTTTCCTTAAAGTAACCATAACAAGATCATCTTATACAATGTAAAACTTTTTATATTCCAATACATAATTCTTTTTCTCCAAGGAATTTGGGACGATCATGTTCTCTCCCTCTCCCAATTTTTTTTTCTTCAAACATGTATAAAATTTTTTCTTACAAATAAAATTATTAAAAAAATTTAAGCATTTTTATTTCTTTATTTAGCCCTCCGATGTTTTTTAGAAAGATTAGTCACTTAATGGGTCTCATAAGAAATTTGTCTTTCTAATAGGTCTCATAAAAAACTTGCGTTTTTCTTTTTTCTAATTCCTGTAAATTGAGAGGAGTACTTTTCATCTATGACATTGCTAATCAAACTAGGTGACAAAAATATATACCGGAATATTCCTTATGGTACTCTAAAGTATAAACTAAGTGATAGTACTACCAGTGATACCAATTTCACTATGGTACCACCATATTAATCTATAGTAACAGAAAATTCAACCTTGGAACGATTAATGAATATTGAAGGATTAGGTAACCTGTGTCAGCTGAGTGGTCCAAAACTAGATACGGGTCATAAATTGCTTGCACAAGATCTTAAACTTGGTATATTTAATTTTAAAAGGCTATAAAAGAACCCGTGCCTAATGGTGCTGCTGCATCTTTGTCCAACCATTCTTGGCTGTCCTAACCAACTTTTTCCCTTTCTTCTTCTACTAATTGTCAAGTTTAATGACTTCCATTTCCAATTGCATGAGAATGATGAGGTCAATTCCTCAACCTTTGTCAAGAATCAAAAACACCACCACTATGACAGACCAGATAGATGCCAATTTGGATCTTCAAAGTTAAATATTTAAAATTGATTTTTTTATCTAAACTATATATATATATATATATATATATATATATATATATATATAATATCTTTCACTAAATACAATCATGTTTTACACGGATAGAATCTTTATACATAACTAAATAATATATGAGAAAAATGATCATGTTTTAAAAATATATAAGAGTTCTACACTATTCAATCATTATTTACTAAAATGGAGAGAAAGAGAGATGTCGTCAATATAAAAAAAACTCATATATTAACTATTAATATTTGATCTATTAAAAAAACAAAAAAAATACAGTTATCTTTTATATGACTTTTAAAATATTGATTAATAAAATCAATAAACTTACTTTACATAAAAAATTGTGATTTAGCTGTAAAATTATTTTAACACTTTTTTAATAATTATTTTTAACAACAATTTCGAAGTGATTAATAATGTAAAATTTGGATAGTAAATGTATATAAAAAATAAACTCTAAATCATGAAGTATTATATCTTTTAAAATCGTTAATTTTATTATAATTCTTTTAAAAATCATATAGTTATTTAATTTATTCATAATTAAAATATTATTTACAGTTAAAAATATCAAAAGTAAGTTATTTAATTGATTATTTTAAATTATTGCATTTTATTATAGTATATTTTTATGTAAAATGGTATTTTTTTAAAAAAGGTATTTTTTTAAACAAATAGTATTTTTTTTAAAAAAATAATTGTCTTTTAAAAAAATTATGTAAAATAGTATTTTTTTAATATTATATTTTAATGATCATATAAAAAGATATTTAAATATGAAGGTTATTAAATTTTAATAAAAATAGACCTATTAATTGTCTTTGAATTTTTTCTTCAAATTTAAAACTCATGTAAGCATACATTCTTTGTCAAATCGACAAAATTTAGGTGCAGGATCATAAGTATTTATTACTATTTTTCAATCAAAACTACATTTCCTCTTAATAATATATCCTTGAATGCCAATTTTAATTACAAAAGTTATTGAAATGAATTTTTTTTATTATTATTATTATGGTGCTACTTGATACAAAAAGAAATTATGGTAGCTAGTATGGTACTACACCTAATTTATTACATCTTGCACTTATCCCTCAAGATTATGCAACTATGTAATCTCAATCAGTTAGTCCGAATCTTGAGAATACTCCATTTCCTATTCAAAACCAATGACTGTATATGAGACTGAGGAAAGTACTAGTGGGTGGCTAGCTAATTAATGCTGTCTTCTTAAAGGCTTAACTAAACTAAATTTAAATTAAACTATCATTCATAAGCCTTTGTTTGGAAGTTGGCAAGAGTTTCATCCACTTGATACTTGATTATTCTCTCTGCTGCAGCTCCTCAACCTGAACTAGGACCAGTACCTTTGAAATTAAAAATTAAATATGGTATATGATTCACCCATTAGATTTTGAAATAATTCCTGGATTCAACCATTAAAGAAAGTTGTGAGAAACTTCCCTAATTAGGTATCTTTCACATAAATGCGGATTTTTTTGTGGGTTTAGTACTGGTATTATTTAGTCCATGGGTCATTGTTATTTTTCAAACTTTAACTACATTTTAATTCTTCTTCCCACTGATGTTATTTGTCTTTGAAAAGAATAAGTATTTTCTAAATGTTAATTATACAAATTATTATGAAGATGCTTTTTTTTTTTACAATATTACTTTTAATAAAAGAAGTAAAATATAATTATGAAAATAAGAAGTGTATAGATCAACACAGATATAAGGTTATTTTTCATTTAATTAGCTGTCTCTTTTGTCTTAAAAATTAGAGAATTTTATTGTCAATAATATATTTTTGTTCAATTCAAACAAAATTGTCTATTACAAAAGACAACTGACCTCTTCTAAAAAAATATAATAATTAAGAAGTCATTTAAATATTTAAGTAAAATATCAATAAATAAATAAAAATATTAAAAAGAAAGTATAATTAGTATTTTCCGAAAACATTTGAAGAGATATCAAGGTTACAACAATTTCTTGTTTAATCATTGAGGTTAGCTTAATTAATTGTAGTTGGTTGAGAGGAAGTGTGAGAATTTGTGTTCAAAAGCACTTGTGAATTTCTCATTGTACATAAGCTAGTGATGGAGGGATCTTTGTTGATGTTACAATCTCATACTAATAACCTTCAATTGTTATTGGCAGTTGCTTACCAAACAAAATTGTTATTGGCAGTCATGTGTTGTAGTACATTACAATAGTTTTACATAACTTGATGAATAATTGAAGGTAATATCTTCTTTTTATCGTGATGATGTGTTAGTAATATGTTCATGCACGAAAATGCACTTTAAATCCCAGAAGAGGTACAGAATCTGAAAATAATAAATAACAATAAAAACATAATGCCACCCTTTCATTCGACAATGCAGATCCTATATCGCATTATATTAAAATTCAAAGCAAGACAAAAAAGACCCAATACTATTATTCTTCTCAAGAAGTAGTTAGAATAAGATCTGTTACATATTGATTCAGATTATCTATCATTAATTCGTGTCTTCATTCAATCATTCTTATCCCTTCAATAAAATATGACATATTATCTAAACTATTTCTGTATTTTCCAATTTTTCTGCAGTAGCCGTAGACATAATTATTTTAAATGAGAAATAACTTTTAATTAGCAAGAGACACAATTAAAGAATAGGTGATTTGGATCAATTATGGATATATACCAATACAGTCATTGACGTATGATTTTAAGTACTAGAATTACAAGGCATGGCATCCTAGGTATTGAAAATTCAACAAATGATGGCTAAGCTCTAAAGTCAAGATATAACTACAATTTCATTAATATGAATGATTTTACAAGCTTCAAGACCCTAAATTGGTAACCTAAAAAGAAAAAAAAAATAGTGAACATAAAAAATTACAAACCAATGCAATTTCTTGAGGAGGTGACTCCACCATCCACAACAAGATTATGACCACTAACATACTTGGACTCATCACTAGCAAGATAAAGTGCAGCCTCAGCAATATCCTTGGCCCTTAGAGTAGCTCCTTGCAAAGTGGCAAGCGCTCTCACAAACTCTTCCATTTTCTCAACTTCCTCTTGAAAGGGCAACCCAAAATTGATCCCCTCATCATCATTCTCACCCTCCTCATCACCACTACCACTTCTCCAAGCATTCACAAGCATGTTTGTGGCCACCCCAAATGGTGAAATGCAATTGACCCTTATCCCATATCTCCCCAACTCACAAGCAGTGTTCTTGGTGAGTCCCACAATAGCATGCTTTGAGGCTGTGTAAGCATGTGGCCCTAGCCCCCCCATGACCCCAGCAACACTGGCAGTGGAAATTATGCACCCAATTCCCCTAGGAATCATGGCCCTTGCAGCATGCTTGATCCCCAAGGCCATGCCCTTCACATTCACACGCATCACCCTATCAAACTCTTCAGGATCAAAGTTCATGATGCTCTTGCTCTTGGACTGGTTCCCTAGCACTCCAGCATTGTTGAACATTATGTCTAGTTGGCCATAGCGAGAAATTGATGAACTCACCAAATTTTCAACTTCTTCTTCTATGCTGACATCACAGTGCACATAGGTGGCTGATGGGGCTAATGTCTCAGCTAGCATTGTGCCAAGTGCATCCTCAACATCAGCTATCACAACCCTTGCACCGTTCTTCACAAAAACTCGCACAGTTGCTTCTCCAATTCCTCTTGCTCCACCGGTTACAATAGCAACCTTGCCGTCCAACCTATAACAACATCAAACAGCTTACAATCATGTCACCAAATTTTTCAAATATTTAATAAAGTCTACAATTTTTTCGCAAACTAGACTACAATAAATGATAGTCTAAATGCTTATGAATATGCACAAATCTTATTAAGAATGTTCTTTGAATCATTAAAAATAAATTATTCTCACATAACACAATCTTGAAAAAAGATGGAGAGTTTAAGTGTGAAGAAATTTCCAACCGAGAATCAGTCTTAGAGCGACTTAAAATTAAATTCTGAAACTTGTAGAAATGTTCTTAGGTACAAATGGGTAACCAAAGATCCTGATTACAGCATTACCAAAGAAAAAAGAAATGGTTATAATAAATGCAGCTTTTGCTATCTCTGTAACTAGTTAACTCTTGAAACATATAAAGTTTGCAATGCGTCAATGTCATTGTATAATTAGACCTGGCTACAAAATGTTCACAATATTTATAATTGGTAGCCTTATAAAAGATGGTTTTTTGTTTGTTTGGAGATTGATGGGGTCACCATGGTTTTCCTTAACTTTAGAGAAAAACAGAATAAATTGAAGATTATGGACTATTGTTTCCAATAAGCCCTTCAAAAATTTTCTTTGTAGCCAAAACAAGAAAGCATTTTGAGCTGCATCTGCATTAGGATGCTTTACATTTAGTGTACGAAAGCAAAACTAAAGAGGCATAGAGTGAAGGTATGGTTTGTTTTTTTCTTTCAAGTTGAAAATTGTACCTTCTAGGTGAAGATGAAAAGCTGCTTTCTCTGGAAAGAATGGGAACCCCTTGAAGGGGTTTCTCAGGCATTACTTCAGCTGCAACCATGGTTATGGCTTAGTATGAACTGAAGACAATGGAGAGAGAGAGAGACAGCGAAGAGGGAGAGGAGGAGAGAGAATAAGAAACAGAGGAAGCAGAGGCTTACAGAGGAAGTGCATTTAGAATGGCAAACATGGTCTATTTATATATATGACAAGATTTTGAGGTTGTATTGGTTGCGTCCATTCTCAAGGGCTATGTTGTTTTCAAATCCACACTAATATTTACATATTTTGTCAATATTTTTACTTTTCTTTTGACTATTCTGTCGGTCTCCATCTTTTCTGAGTCAACATCTACTCTGGTATCTGAAAATTATTGATGTTCATACTTAGAGTTTCTAGAAAAAAAAAATTTACACAAATTATGGGTTACTAAAATGTTATAACAATCTTTAAAGTGTTATAAAGATGTCTAATGTTTTAGAGATTAATTTGCATAATAACAAAATAATATTAGTTTTTAAAAAATCATATACAAATTTAAGTACAAGCATTTTAGAAAAGAAGTATTGACTCCATTTTTATTATAATTTTACTTTGTAATTGTTTTATTGTTCTCTTTCGTTCACTTACACTTTTCATTTCTAAGTTTTTTGTTTGAATTTTTCTTGTTTGGTTCTAGTTGTTATTACAAAATCGTTTGATTTTGTCTTCTAAGTCTTTGTTTCCTGTTGCCAGCCAGGATGTATTTCCAAGTATACAGTATTACTATTAGTTATTTATTTTTCCCTCTGAGTGAAGGAAGAGTGATAGGTGTACGACACTACGACATTTAGATAAATAAATAAATAAATAAATAAAAATATAAGCTGTGTACTCAACACTGCAGAGTGTACCAAGTGTCCAATTAATTAATTGAATCTCAATTAAAAATGTTATGATGTGATCTTGCACAGATTCAAATATTTAATATAATAATAATAGTTTAAACTTCATAAATCATAGGACTATATAAACATTTTAATACCTAACTGAAATTTATTATGTCAAATCATTGTTTATTTAAATTTTATATTAAATTACGACTAATCCTAATTAAGTGAACATTTAGTTTTTTGTTTCAACTCAAAGATAAGAATTATTTAACAAAATAGCAAACTTCTTATGGCTTAAATTGAAACATTTGACGCTCACTCCAAGGATAAGAAATTTTATGTAACAACCAAAATCAACCTCTACAAAACCTGTCTCTAAAATCAACCTCTTTACAAAACCTGTCTTGAGATTTAACCAAAAAATAAGACTTAAACATTTTTTATTAAAATATTATTAATAAAAATTATTTTGAATTTAATTAACCAATAAAAAATTTAATTAAATTTAATTCACCAATAAACAATTTAATTAAACTATAAACAATAGTAACAAAATTTTTTTTTCTTTTGAAGAATAAAAAAATTCAATTTTTTTTCATCTCGAAACACATTATAAAAAGAACAAACTTAATTTTGTTTACTGATATAACAAGAATATATTCGTCTTTTTTTTAAAGTAAGTGACATTTCAAATTTAAGTATGTGACAATCGAAAATCCATTTCCTCTCTTTAAGTGGGTCTTTAGAATTTGAGTTTTTTTTTTTGTTTGATTTGAATAGGAAAAAAAATGAATAAAGAAGAAACCCTTAAGAAAAATGGTTGATGAAAAACACAAAGGGAGATAGATGGAATGCTTTAGGCTATGCAAGTTTGAAATTTGAAAATAAACTCTGGTCTGAATACATATATCATACTTTTTTTAAGTTGAATTATTATTATGATAATTTTATATAAAACTTTTACAATACTATATTTTTTCTATTTTTCATTATATTAATTATTTAATCTTTTTTGTTGTATAATTCTTTTACTTTTACTATTCATGGACCGAGATACTTTATTTGGATCATTTATCATCAATTCGAAAATGATAAATCATTTTTTTATCTAAATGAAACTCTCTTTCGGAATTCGGATTACATTCTTTTTAATTGCATAAAGTCTTTTTAGTTGTACTGTTCATTGAACGGGATGCTTTGATATATATGATCAATTCAAATAGGTTTATCTAAACCAAACTTTCTTTTGTTTCTATCAATTTAATATGATGTTATGATCTAAAATTTAAATTCATGGTCAATGTTCAATTTAAGGTTAGTTAAATATGACCATCAGTTGTCGACCGTATTCATAAAGCTGATAAAATATTAAAATATTAGTGCATAGTGAAAAAGTACAGTGGACACATTTAGCTCTTTGGAAATTATAGATTTTATACTTAAGTTTTTGGTTTTTAGTTTTAAATTTATAAAAATAAAAGTTAGATTTTTTTTAGTTTTTAAATTAATAATTTTATTTTTATTTTTAAAATATTATTGTTAAAAATTAATTTTAATTTATTAGAACTCTTTCTCTTTAGTGACAAATAGATAATTTGAAATGATAATTAGTTATCAATAATTAAAAATACTAATAATAAAAATCGAGTAAAGAGGTAAAAATTATTAACTAAAACAATGAGAAAAGATAGTGGAGGTAAGTGACAACAAAGATAAATTTAAATAAAAATAAAACAAAAATCTCATAACCAAATTTCTTTTTGAAATAGTGTAAAAATTGTGTTGAAAATAAATAATAAACCAAATCATTATATTTTTTTAACAAGTTTCTGTTTTTTAAATATATTTTAAAATCAAAAACTGAAAATTAAGAACCATTTCAAACGCAATCTAAAACTTTAAAAGAAGTTTTCATATATATATATATATATATATATATATATATATATATATATTAATATATAATGACTCTACTTTTAACATAGTTGTAGTTAATCATATGAAATGGTTTTGTTCTAATAAGTTATCCATCATACTTTGTGGTAATGTAATATGTTATTGAGCTGTAAAAATTATTTAATTAAGGTTATTTGTAGATAGTGAAAACTTTAATAAAAAATATTTTAGAAGATTTTAATAAAATATTAACTAAAATAACCTATTTTTAAAGAACGAAATTTATTTAAGTAGACTAAACAAAAACACGTGTGGTGGTCTTTTTTTAATTAAGTTTAGGTGAGGCCCTCTTTTTCCCCTACCTAGTGGATTTTGTTGCTCTGAATTTCAACGAAAGAAGAAAAATAAAGCAGAATGGAGAATAAGGAATCAAATCCAATTCTTCACATCACATCCATTGGTCCAGTATAATTTTTTTTTTTTTTCCACGCTTTGCTTATGATTGAGATTTAGACCCCTTTGCTTGGAATTAAAAGTTAAACTATAAAACATTTTAAAAATTTGATAACCCATAGTTTTTAGAAGTAAAAAGTTAATATTTCAGAAATTAATAATATTAATTAAATAAATTAAAAAGCCTAACTTAAAAAAATCTGTTTAGTATTTTTAAGAAAAGATTCAGAATAAGTTTTAAAAAATGTCGTAAAATTCATTTTATAAAAAGTATTCAATGCATTTTGAAAATAATATAATGAATTTAATTATTTCTTTAAGTAAACTCAAAGAAGAAAGTTTTGTTTAGGTGTTCGTGAGTGCATGTTCTTCTTTGATATACTTTTTCTAATTTTTAATAAAAATCACAGCAGTTAACATTAAAAATTTCTTAATTTAAATTTAATTAGTATCCACTAATAAAAGAAATTATATTAATATTTAATCACATCTTGTTAACTTAAGATTATATATATAAAAAAAAGATACGATTGAACGTAACTTTTAAAAAAAAATCTTTTACGCTCTCGGTTATACTAATTAAAGATTAGTTTATAATCTCCCTTTTCCTTGGTTTGATCTTCCGTGTTTTGACTATTAATCCACGCTCTGTGGATATTATTTATAACTGGGAATTAAATATAAACTTTAACAAAAATTTAATTAAAAATAAAATAAAGAGTACGGAAATTTAAATACTGGCTAATGACTACGTGTTCAATGGAATGCTGCAAAACTATTTTTCTAAGATATTTTAATTATTTAAAATTAACGAATATATATTTCATTTTAATGTAACACTTATTTACTTATGTTTGTTTAGTTTCTTAGCTTAATTTTAAGATATGTGTTAAAAATAATAATTTGAGCAAAAATAGTATTTATAATAACCAATGTTATCCAATTACAAATCACTATATAAGCCTTACTGATGTAATTTTTAAAATAATTATGGTAAAAATTAATTTTTAATTTCTTTTATCTGTAGGACTCTTCATTTATTAGTTGAGATTAGAATATATTGCAAGAAAGATATTTACCTTATTCACTAACATAATGAATATTTGGGTCAGAAACGCTATCTGCATTAGGTAGTGGAATATAGTTTAATTAATTAATAAACCAGGGATGTGCCTTTTCTAATCTTAGGTTTTGCTCATTGGCCCTTTAACTTTTCACTTTTTATAATTAAGTTGTTCCTTTAACTAATTTAACTAATGTGATGCCCACTGTTTATGACTGGATTTTATATGGATGTATTCTAATCCTCCTTTACCTCCATATTTCTTCAATGATCCTAAAATTGACTGATTATAGCTGTGCTTTCTTAAAGGATCTTTCCACAATGTTTGACCATTTATATTAGAATTGGTCCAAATTATATGGTATTTTTGGAGTTCACATATTGAAAACTGAAAAGTGTTTAATTTAAGAAAATTTTTAGACAATATTAGCATTCAAAATCTGGTTCTCTAGTGAATATTGTGTCTATTTTTCACATTTAGTTTGTATTATTATATATGTCTTCCTTGCGTTTACACATGAAAAAAGAAGAAACATACAGGAGAGATAAAGTTTTAAGCAAAATAGTTTTGTTGATCTTTCAAAAAAAAAAAAAAAAATCATAACCTCTAAATCGATTTTTCCTACCAAAATAGTTTTTAGATTGAAAATTTTTTAAGTGTTTGGTTTTACATTACTAATTGATTCCAAACTCAATTGATTTAAGGTTCAAATAATTTGTAATAAATTCTACATTTAATAAAAAATATTATCTTAAATTTTACTTTGAACTTGTTTTTATTAAAAAAAACATTCAAATATACATAACAATAATTTGAAAATTAATTAATTTAAACTAAAATCAATTTTTATAAAATAATTGTATTCCAAATCAATTATGTGAAGGTTTATTAAAAACAAAACAAAAGGAATATGGTACATGATAGCATCTCTTTTGACATAAAAAACTAACAACTTAATAACTAAACTTTGTGAATTCTAGATGGCCTGCCAGAAAAACAAAATTAACATTTACTGGCTAAGGAGCTTAAGTTCGAACAACCTAACCCTTAGGACTTAGGAAAACCATTTGAGAAGATAAGATTTGAAGTTGTATTCCATTTTTTTATTTTTACTTTTTTGTTTTTGTGCATTTTATTTATTGTATTGATTATTCATTAGGATTAGGGATGATAACAAATTTTATGCTACAACGGATTAAACCTACAAATAATCACATGGGTCATTTAAATGGGTATCCGTCATTATGCATACCAGTTTTTTTACATGCTCCTTAATGATCACGGGTACGAGTATCATAGTACCCGCTAAATTAAAATACTATAATATTTAATTTAAAGAAGATAATATTTTTTGTTAAATAAACCAACCTAAAATATTAATTGTCAAATTTTATTTCTATCAATGTTACTTTTTTTTATATAAAAAATGAATAATTCATAGAATTATTTTTCTATTTATATTAAATATTTTGTATTATATTATATTAATCTATTTTTAGATCCAATTAATCTTGTAGAAACTTACTAGTATAATTTTATTTCTATATTTTCAACAAATAAATTATTGTTTTGATAAAATTCAGTAAAAAAAATATCTTTTTAAAAAAAATATTCACGGGTACCCGTGGATAACTACGGTATTGAAAAAACTAGTGCATAATTTTGTAATGGATACCTGACGGGTTTTAAGCAGGTAACAGGTATAGATATTTTATAACGGGGCAGGTAGTGGGTAGACACTACTCGTGCTCGCCTCGAACTGTTGTCACTCCTAATTACGATCAATGAAATTAGGCTTACATTGTCCATACAATCATACTATACAATACACGTGGTTAGTTGTCAATTCGTGTTAATGGAAGTGCTACTCAATAGTTCTACATGCAAAAAGGCTTAAGACAAGATTATCCAATGACCCCCTTTCTCTGTTTAATAGTGGCTGAAGGTCTAAGTGGGATAATGAAAGAAGCTATTGGTAAAAAGATTTTAAATGAGATACGTATTAGTAGTCAGGAGTTTCAAGTTATCATTCAACAATATTCAGATGATGCATTAATAATGGTTAAGCTTGACATTCAAAATATAATTGCTCTAAAAAGTGCCCTAAGGTGCTATGAATTGACATTAGGTTTGAAGCTTAATTTTCATAAGAGTAGCATAGGAGATATAGGGTTGAATGTTCAGGAGTTATTCTTCGCAAGAATTCTGAATTGTAAGATGATGCAAATGTCTTTCTCTTATCTGGAAATTCCAGTGGGGGATAATTTTAGGAGAGGGAGAGACTTTGGAGACTCGTGTTAAAAAAAATGAGTTCTAGAATGTCTTCCTGGAAAAGAAAAAAATCATCTCTAGGAGGGAGGATTTGCCTAATCAAATCCTATATCTCCTCTATTCCTTTTTTTTTCTATCTTTTTATAGGATCATCTATCTCTAAAAGCCAAATACAGGGATATTAGAAGCACGCTTCATTTGGATAGGTGGAAAAGAGGGTCCAACGGTGGAAAGATCTCGTAAAGGTTACATCAAAAGAAAGGATGAGTGCTGGTTTCGGGAGAGTGTAAAAGTAGTAATTAGAGATGGTTCATTGTTCAAATTTTTGGGATGGAGGCTAGAGCGACTCGATCAATCTTAAATCAATCTTCCTTAGATTATATGCTCTTTCAGACCAAAATTAGTCTTTGATTTATGAGGTTGGAGTATGACACAACCGTAAATGGGAATGAAGATTAAGTTGGAGAAGACAACTACTTAACTAGGAGATTGGTTGGGTGAGTGAGTTAGATATGGTTTTAGAAGGAATTCAAATCATCTTTGACAAACATGATGGCTGAATGTGGGGTAATAACCATAATTCAAATGATGACTTTTCTATAAAAGAGGTGTATTGGAGAATTTAGTGTTATAATCAAAATAATAACTTTCAATTTTACAAAGCAATTTGGAAAGCAAGAGTCCCAACCAAAGTGGTTGCATTTTCCTGAAAGGTAGCTCATAATCAAATCTCAATAAAGTTGGAGCTTGTAAAAAGGGTGGGGTTCTTTTTTGGATGGAGATATCTGCCATATTTGTCATGATGAACCAAAATTTGTATCACACTCATTGTTTTCTTGTAAGTATGTATACCAAGTTTGTATGTGTTGCTACCGCTGGTTAGGATATTTGATGGTCCTTCCCTCTGATTGCTTTTCCCATTTGTGGCAACATCTGATTAATGTCAAAGGGAAGATTAAGAAAGAAGCTATGATAGTCATTTGGCTAGCCACTTTGTGGTCAATTTGACTTGCAAGGAATGTCTTAGTGTTCAAAGGAGTAAAAAATTGTTTGTTATTGGTATGACATGATGTCTTTCAAAGGTCTTGGGTATGGCTAAGGGGCTCTCAAAAACTTCTTATTTCTCTTTTTATGATTGGTCAGTACAATCACAGTATTACATCTCCAGCTTTGGCAATAGGTGAAGTTGGAATTTTGGGGGGCTTTATTAGCTTCAATGTAACAATATAAGTATTACATTGAAAAATGGGCACAATGCCTTTTAAATACTTTGGCTTCCTTGTAGGTGTTAATCCAGTAGAGGCAGATATATGGGGATCAGTGGTTGAAGGAGTAAAAAAACAGGCTAGGTATGTGGGATCATAAATTTATTTCAATAGCAATAGGTCAGATCGTGCTTATAAAAGTAGTATTATTGTCATTGCTAATGTATTTCCTGTCACTCTTTAAGGTGCTCAAAGGTGTAATTTGTATCTACAATCGTTGCTTAAATAGTTTCTTTGGGGTAGGATGGAGGGATCTGGAAAAATCCATTGGGTGTCATGAGAAAAAGTGTCCAGGCCCAAGGAGGAGGGCAAGTTAGGGTTAGGGGAGTTGGGTAAGTTTAATTTGGCACTATTAAGCAAATGGAGATGGAGGTTGAGCCATGAACATAATAATTTATGATGTCACATTCTAGCATCAAAGTATAAAAGGTTAGTGGAGGACAGAGGGGATGGTAGTCAAACAATGTTTGTAGATAGGTAGGTGATGAAGGTGTGTGTATGTTCTGGAAGGACAAATGGATCAGGGAACAAAGCCTACAAGCATAGTACCTAAGACTTTTTAGGGTAGCAGTTGATAAGGATGTCACAGTGAGGGACACATGGGGTGAAAGAGGGCAAGGAGGAATTAGAACTAGAGGAAGGGCTTATTCTCCTAGGAAGACGAGTTACTTGAGTGGCTGAAACTCAGGCTACAACTAGTACAGTTACGACATGGAGTACAAGACTTGTGATGGTAGAAAGCTAAGGGATTTGGAGTGTATTCTATAGCTTCTGCATACAGGGTTATAACTACAAAACCGAGCCAACATCAAGATGCTACTCTCAAGCTCATTTGGGAGGCAAATATATCATCCAAGGTGCAAATTTTGGCATGGAGACTAATTGTAGACAGACTATCGACCAAGGTTAACCTAGTGAAATGATGTGTTATTTAATGACAAATATAACAATGTGGATTGTGTGGGAAAGTGCTAGAATGTTCAGACCATTTATTTACCAAATGCGTGATGTCGGTTAGCATCTGGGCAACCATTTGTGCTTGGTGGGGATACTCAACGATGCTACAAGGCACAATCACAACACATGGGTTGCAATTCTCAGAGTTTGTGTATGGATCTTGGGATACACATACTGCTTAGCTATTTGTATGGTTGATAGCTATTTGACACATATGGAAGGTTCGAAATGCTATGATTTTTAAGAATAAGGTAACTAATGTTAATATAGTTGTCTTGGCAATACAACTCAACTCGTGGGAGTGGCGCAGAACAATAAATCTAACAACTCATTCCCATGAGTGGATTCTGAATTTATAGGGACGTAAGTTTTTCATATTGTGTTTTAGCTTTATCATAGCAATTTATCTTTTGTATGGTGTAATCTAAATAGAAGGCATATCTTATGTTTTCAATATGATTAATAATAATTATTTGGCTTATAAAAAAAAACAATATAAATATGAAGGAGGGTTGAATGTGTGTTTCTATGGTCTGTATATGTCTTATTTCCTTTTAGGCATTTCTTAGTCATTTATTTTGATTGGGACATGCCATTAACTGCTAATAAATAAAATTATTTGCCTTTTTTTAAAAAAAAAATGTGATTAGTTGTTAGTGATTTTGTTCCCACATCCAAAAAATTGGTTTATGCACTCATATTATATATGATAAGTTTGTTAAATTTACAATAAACAAAGAGTTGTAGGTGTAAAGCTAATTTTACATTACAGGAGATTGAAATTGATTTAAAAGGAGTAAAATCTAATTTGATAAAATTAGTGTTTTTGAAAAAGTTGAAAAATAGATTATTTTAATAATTGATTTTATATATATAATTGATTATTTTATAATTAATTATATTTAGAATTAATTTTTGTTTAGGTAAGTTTGGTAAATAGTGATTTAAAAATAATTAATTTTATTTGGATACAACAAAAAAGCAACTTTTATAGTGTAGAAAAGTGTGAAAACAGCTGGAAGAAAAACTAAACAGTTGAAAAATAATTATAACTTACAAATTTTCAGCTTCTAAAAACACTTTTTTTTTAAAAAAAAAATATAAATTTAAACTGCATTCCCAAACATTCAGCTTATTTATCTTATAATTTAAAAAACAAATTATAATCCAGATTTTAATCTTTTGCATGCTCACTCTAAAATTCTATCTGTTATTTTGTCTATCTGTTTTGCTTAACTTTATGCTATTTTTTAGAAGAAAATAAATTGGGTTCAACATTGCCTAATTTGATTTTAAAGAAGCATGGAAATTTTCTTCATGCACTCCTTGAAGTTTTTCTGTACTCCATTTCGAAGGTCCTTCGGTGAGTGTAAAATGGGGTGCGGATAGTAAATATGGAAGTGCAGGGTAATCTTCCAGCACGGAAACAAAAAACAAAAGAATATGGGCTGGGTTTTACCTAATGTGTCTTTCTTTCCTAGAACTTAATAATGTGGCTTGATTGTGCAGAAATAAAACATGAAGTAAATAAAAATAAAGCAAACAAAATTGAATGTTTATGATTTCGTTGTTAAATTATGAAAGTAATAAAACATTTTTCATTTTATGAACAGTATAATTTTATTAAATTATAATTTTCTCTGACTATGAACCTCATGCTTCAAAATATATATGGAAAAAGAGAATTATGGCGTGCGCATAGAGAAACCTTATTAAAAGTATAAAAACCTGTAATTAACAATGAAAAACAAATGGTTGTATAAAAAAAAAGAAAAAAAAAAGAAATTTATGGCTACTAAAAAAAGGGAGAGCGGATGCTCCAACAAAACTTTTACTTATATTTTTATGCTAGAATCTTCACAACTTATAGTGTATTGTAATGAAGTGAAATTATAACTCCTTATTTATATAATTTTTAAATTATTAATCGATAAAGTTAATAAATTTATCATAAAAAAATGTTAAATGTTATTGTAAATTTTTTTATACAAACAGTATATAATCGTTTTTTTCTTATTTTTTATTATTTTAATTTTTTTTCTCTTACTTTTAATCAGATGCTATAATCAAATTGGCATATTTGTACTAAACTTACTCTATCAAAATGATAATTTAAACATATCTTATTACTTTATACCTTAGAATAATCTCTTTTTCCTTTTTTTCATCTTCATCTTTGTGTGGAAAGTCTCCAAATATTTGCCAATGACTTCATAATCTCCATCAAAGAACCTTGTTAGATGCTTCCATTTTTACCTCCACCAAAACCATCTTTGACCTCTTTTGATTAGATTTGAGGACTCACTTTTTTAAGAATAAAATACTTAAAAAAAAATGAAGTACATAAATTGATTTTAACTAATGAAAAATATTCAATTTATTTCAGGTTTTGTTCTCGAAAATGTTTATAGAAAATTTTATTCATATAAGGTGATAATAAAGAGTGCTAGAAAACACCCCTCAAAACTTAACTGTTCCCCAACACCAAAAATCACTTTCTCTGGCATAGCATCCCAGTCGCTATAAGAAACCTGACTTGGGCCATATATCACCAAAAAACTTAACTTGGGCTTGCTAAATATTACTATTTGAGCCCACTTCGATATAGCGTTTATTTTGGTTTGTTAATAAGTAGTATATTAGAAAATAAATTATTAGCGCATTTAGAAACAATTAAAATAAATATAAAAAATATATATATTAATTAAGAAACATAGGTGTAAATAACATAAGCATTAAAATATTTCCTACGTTCAATTAATCAAACATGTCATCCAAAACCAAAAAGAAAAAGAAAAATAGGCATATTTTCATGATGAAGTGAGCAATCTTGTATCAAGGTTTTGATGAATAATATTATATTTTTTTGTTCAGATATATTTTTTTAGTTCCTATAGTACATGTAATTTTTTGTTTTAATTTTTTTATTTTTCTATTTTGGTTTTATAATATTCTCATTTTATTTAAGTCCCTCTAAATATTCTTATTTTAAAGCCTCTCTTTTGGTAACCTTTTTTTCCCCCAATCTTCCCTTTGTCCTTCCATTTTCAACAACCTTGCATTCCCTTCTCCTTCCAATATACTACTCCCAAGGAAGTGAAAGAAAACAAATTCATGTCCCATATTAGGTATGACCACATGACTACTCCAAAAGTATACATTTTTTTTTTGTCTCAACATTAGTTTCTTCAATCCCCCAATAGCCTCATCCATATAAATTAGGTACATTGACTAAAACAAAAATCAAACATTTTTAAAGGAACAAAAACAAATATTTTGTGAAGTGACATGTCATGAATTGGTAGTCTTCTAGTAGAGGTGCTTCTTTTGAATCCAAACTTGATTTCATCAATACATAGTTAACTGCTACAACTAGATAAATAAATGAATGTAAACCCGTGAACTACTAATTTAATATTAATTCGCAGGAACTCAATTTTTTTAGTGTATTTAAAATGCTGATTTTTAAGTTCGGTCCATTTAGCCTACGAGTGAAGCAGACTCAATCTATATATAGACTCGCACATTATTTTAAAAAAAAATCGTATATCGAAGTCTTTTAGACACTCTTTATTAAATGTTAATTTAGAGATATTAAAAATATTAAAATAAAAAAGAACATCAGATACTCTAGATGACTTTTGTAAAACTTACTAATTTAAAATGATAAAAAATAATTTAATTATATTAAAAATTAATTAGAAAAAAATTTAAATTATATATTGTTTTATTATTGTGGGCGACTTGTTCAACATGTGGATAAATTATACAACATTAAAGTTGTTGGCTTTGCAAGATGGTTATATAGTTTGCATGTTTAAACCAACAAACTGTGTATTTGTCTAGCTCTATCAAACTATATCAATTTTAAAATTGTTTATAACTAAATCATTGAACAAAAGAACAATAGAGCTTAAACTAAGATATATTTATAATATATTTCAAAATAAATAATATCATTAATATAATATGGTGTTCTTTAAAATACATTTTTTTTAGTTAGAATTTTTGTCCCTGGATATTTCTCAACGAAAATTATAGGCTAACTACTAAAGGAAGGAGTGGTAGAAGAAGAAAAGAGAGACACATAACAATCATTCTTATAATCATGTTTTTACTTTTTTGGTCTGGTCCAACTTATAACTATGCTTGTAACACAATACATAACAAAAAGAAGTTAATATGGTGGGTCCAAAAACCCAGTCCTCAGCAGGTGAAAATGTATACCCTATTATTGAAAGTCACCAATCAAAAACGGCGCAACAAAGGATATGTTGTGGGACTATGCAACCAAATAAATAGTACTATGGTAGTTGCTTTTATTATAACCCAATCCACTAGCAAACTTTACTGGGAATCATAGAAATTCACAGGACTCAAACAAAGAGGTAATAAGAAAATAGACAAATGGAATTCCAGCAAATGTAACATTAACATTATTCAACCAAACCAGCACGTTTTGCCATAAATGTAAGATCTTCATCTTTTTGGAGATTAAAATAAGGTACATCCATAAGCAATGTCAAAAGCTTTCAAGCCAAGTTTGCATCATTATATCCACTTCTCTACATGCTCATGTACAAGCCAACTAGAAGACCATCAATTTTATAATTCTTTTTATCAGTTTCTTGGAGAAATAAAAATTAAGGGTCAGTGTGAGCACGGCTTGAAAGTAGAGTTGAAACCTCAATAGGTTGGTTATACACGTGGCATTAATTGGCTACTTGTTGATTTAACAACATGTGTTGTTTTGTTTATGGCATTCTAATGTATAATGTGTTTTTTTATGTCATTCATTATTGTGTCAAATTAATGTCAATATTAGCGTACAAACAAGATGATGTTTTAAAAAATGCTTTGATACGATGAGAATGTACGCAAGGCCAAATTGGGTGGTCCTATTGATGCTGTCTATGCTTGATTTTGTGTTGTTTTTTGGTGCTAAATTTGATAACAAAATGCCAGTGGGATACAGCTTCCTCATCTCGTGACTAATATAAGGATCTTATATTATTGATTATTGGGGTGAATAATCTGATAGAGTACGCCAAAAGGTTACAATGGAAGCATTCATTTTAAAATAAAAATTATGAAATGGGCGTAGAGTTGTAAAGCAAGCTGACTCTTACACTCAAAGAAACTATTTCAATTTATTACTGTTATTATTATTACTACAATCATGCTTATTATTATTAGATTTAACATCTTAAGCCATAGATTCAGTGGCACCAATGTAAGTCTATCTTCAACCTTATTAGTAGGTCTTCATGCGTAAATGTTCTTTTTTCAACTATATATATATATTCTTAAAATTGTGCCTAACTATCTAAAGTATTTGTGTCATTTAATAGCTTTCTTAGATAGTAGGCATGACCCTGCATGCCTTTTTGACTTTTCTCCCATGTGTCTAAAAAGATTGAAGGCAAAAACAACGAGGAATAGACCTAACATGCATGGTTTAGACTTTAAGTAAGGGGAAAGAAAAAATCTAAAACATTGCATCCGAGGGGGACAGAGACATACAAAGTGAACGACTCAAAATCATAGAACTCTGATAATCAAGTTCTACTACAAGATTTAAAGGACGTTTTGCTCTTGGAAATCTTTTGTTCTATTTTTGTGTTTTTCTCTTCTTCTATTTTTACTAAAGAAAAAACATCATGTTATTTAATAAGCGACAAAAAAAGAGATACAAAGTAGGAATATAAAATTTCCATCCTTTACCCTTTTTAATATACTGCATATGTGAAGTGAAAAAAAAATCATTCTAACATTATAATAAAGGCTTTAAGAAACTAGCTAACAATTATTCAATAATACTTATATTTTTTTAAGCAATTGTAACTTTATGGATGATTAATTTTTGTTAGAGAATTTCATTAACTATTTTAGTGGAAAAAAAATTAACTCATTTTTTTCATCTATAACATCTATAACACTCAAACATGAAAATTTAAGGAGCTAGAACCGAGTTCAATTTCACTCAAAAAATCGACTTGATGGTCAATAATTACAGTTTTTAATTATTTTTAAAATATTAAAGAAACAATTTATTCTCATAAAATATTTTTTATTTCCTTAATTAATACTACAAATGCACTTGTCATTTTCTCCTGACAAGAAAGTTGACAAAGGAAAAGGGAGAATAAGAAGCACCAACAAAAAAGCAGCAGGGTCCACTGTTGGTGTTGGAAGCTAGAAAAGAAGCTGAAATTTGGATAAATGGTTAGGAAAAGGTTACAAGGTGTTATTTCACTGAAATTTGGAAAGTTGAATAAGAATGAAAGAATCTGTAAAAAGGGTGCAAAGTTAAATCAGAAAATACAAGGAAGGTGTGTTGGGGGTTGAGGATTGAGATAGATCCAAAATCATAATTGTGAAGAATGTACAATGGCATGAACCGTGAATTAATGTGTGAGAGAAGATTGGTTAGTCTGCTTTTTCAATGTATGATTGATGGACTCAGTTCACGTGTACTCTGTTGGCTTTACTGCTTCTTGTTAGTACCATTGCAGATTGCACTACTCCTCCAAACGACCATGGGTCAATGCATATGGTAAAAGTCACTTATGCATAAACTAAATCTCATTTTTTAGGCTTATTGATCTAAGTGGGTTTATTTTTTAAAAAAATTACTAATATGGGTCTTTTTTATAAAATATTACCAGTATGAGTCTGTTTTGGTAGTTGACTCGGTCAAACTGCAACTCCGAATTGCGGTTTCGTTGCCACGTCAGCAACGTGATTACCTGGAAGCCAGCGTGGCAAAAACGAGTATGAAACCGCAAGTGGGAATTGCGGTTTGACTGGTCTTTGACCAGCACCGCCTTGTTGTCCAATGGGTAAAAACACACAGAAAACGATGCCTGTAAAACCGCAAGTCAGAGTTGCGGTTTGACTGGGGTTTAACCAGCCCCCTTTACCCGACAGTTGCAAAAAAAATACAAATTTCTACTCACATAAAACCGCAAGTCGCATATGCGGTTTGAATTAAATATTATTTTTACGATAAACCGCAAGTGCGAACTACAGTTTGTATTAAATATTAATTTTAACATAAACCGCAGATCAGACTTGCGGTTTACGTGGAGTTGCTATTTAAACCCATGTCGCCCCACAGAACTGCACACCCGTTCGACCCAGAGAACCGCACACGTAGTTGCACCCGACGTAAAACAAAGCTTTACGTTACAGTCCAGTTGTTCAGGTAAAAAACGTAATTTGTAAAATTTTTGTGTTTTTTAATATTTTTAAAAACAAATTGCTTTTTTAACTTTGTTTTTTATGTTTAAATTTACTTTATTATTTATTTGTAGGTACATTTATGAATATTATGTCTGCTCCAATTGTCACCTTCATTTATAGTGATGGAAGAATGTACGAAGGAGACAAAGATGTTATTTTTTAAGGGAGTAGAAAAGCAATTAGAATTACGCGTCCTATGAGTTTTACTTCATTAAAGAACAAAATTCAGGAAAAGTTAAAAATACAATCAAATGAATTTATATCATCTGTAACTTGTAGATTTTTATTTTCTGGAAAATATGTGCCACTACAAATTGTTGATGATGAAGATATTGAAATTATGTTGAATGCTTTTGAACAACAAAATAATGTTGATATAATAGAATTGTATGTTCATAAATCATCAGTTGGTACTAGTTCAGGCACTGCAGTAGACACTGGTATAATGAATTCTGACATAGTTGAAGTAGATGATGATGATGTTGTTGGTGAATCATGTGGTGAGGAAACATCTGACGAAGAAAATGATGTTTCAATTGATGGTAATTCATCTGATACTGATGACGATGAAACTCGTAATATGGAGTCATTGTCGGTAAGAAATGTGGAACAAGGTATGTTTAACAATAATTATTATTTTGTTTACGGTTTACTAGTTTAATTTGTTGAATAAGAGACACATGAATAAGAATATTGTTACACTTGCAGGGCAACGTCCACCTTGGACTGATGCAGCTCATTATACACACATTAATTGGTTGCATCCTGATGAAGAAGATATTTTAGGCCAAGAGTTGCATGAGTCATGGAATGTTGGAGATGCATTGTACAAAGGTCTACAGTTTGAGACAAAAGAAGATGTAAAAAATGCACTGATACAATATTCAATGCGAACACATCAAACGTATCATGTTGTGGAGTCAAAAAGTTCGAAATACATTATAAATGTCCCAACTATAAAGATGGGTGTTCATTCTATATGAGGGCAATTTTGTCTCGAAAAACAGTCAATTAGACGGTTACTCAATGGGGTGGAGATCATCTATGTCTCAATCCAGCACTTTCACAAGACCACAAAAAATTAAACTCAACTTTCATCAGTAACTTGATATCAGGTTTGCTTACTTGTCCATATATAACGTAATATTTAAATTAAATTATTATGATTTGTTATTAACTTTTTAATTTTTTTAGGAATGGTTGGTTCAGACCCATCTTTAAGAATTAATTTGATTCAGGAGAGAATTTGTAGTCAATATGGAAGCATGGAAAGCAAAACAAAAAGCAATTGTGCGTGTTTATGAGGACTAGGATGAATCATTCGCAACTCTTCCAACATTTTTGAAATTCATTCAAAGTAAATCGCCAGGTTTTTTCTATCAAATATGTCATGATGATCTTGTTGTTGGCAATCGAGGTTACCGTCAATACCAACAATTTCAAAGAGTGTTTTGGACATTTAAGCAGTGTGCTGATGCCTTTAACTACTGTAAGCCATTGATACAGGTTGATGGAACACATTTATATGGAAAGTATCGTGGAACGTTGTTAATCGCAACCACACAAGATGGAAATAGCAATGTATTACCTTTGGAATTTGTTGTGGTTGAAAGTGAAAACTCGTCCTCGTGGTCTTGGTTCCTATCCCACATACGACTGAATGTGACACAAAAACAAGGAATATGTCTAATTTCTGATAGGCATGCTGGGATTAAGTCTGTTGTGCAAAATGAAGCATTAGGATGGCAACCACCATATGCTTATCATAAGTATTGCATACGCCATATTGCAAGTAATTTCAACACCCGATTTAAAAATATGGCACAGAAAAAGATGTTGATAAAATTAGGTATAACTTCTTTTTACACACATGACTAATTTGTTTTCAAATGTATTTTTATTATTATAAATGACCGATTGTATTGTGTTGTTTTGCAGCTTACACTCCATGCAAAGATATATTTGACCAAAACTTTGAAAAATTTTGTCAACAAAACACTGAAGTAGTTAGTTGGATAAATGACATACCGAAGCAAAAATGGAGTATGACATACGATACAAAAGGTTACAGATATGGACACATGACAACTAATTTGTCTGAGTGCGTTAACAAAGTGTTCAAGGATTGTAGGAATATTCCCATCAGTGCTTTGGTAAGGTCAACATATAGTAAATGTGTTGCATATTTTGTCGAAAGAGGATCCCATGGTAAGTCCCAATTGGAAGCTGAAAAGGTCTATTGTGATAAATTAATGCAAGCATTGTGTAAAAACCAACAAGACGTTTGTTCCCATATAGTCCGTCAGTACAATATCAAAACGCTAGATTCGAAGTCGAAGACGCTTTTAATCCAGTGACTCAACGTGGAGGACAAAAATGGGTAGTTAACTTGAACGACAAATATTGCCAATGTGGCCGATTCCAAGCTTTCCATTACCCTTGTTCACATGTAATAGTTGTGTGTGGTGCAATTAGTTTAGACTATTATCAATTTGTTGATGAAGTATACACCAATGACTTCATCATGCGTGCATACTCTGGTCAATGGTTTTCTTTTGGGAATGACGACTTGATCCCTCATAATGAAGAAAGTTGGACTCTTATCCCAAACTATTCTGCTGTTCGAGGAAAAGGACGTTCAAAGTCAACGAGGATAAGAAATGAAATGGATTTTACTGAGTCACAAACACACAAAAAAAATAAATGTCGCCGATGTGGAGAAGAGGGGTCATAATCGAAGAAGTTGCCCTTTGCACTCTGACGTAGGATGCTCTCAACCAACCGATGGTGATATGTAATTACCTTAAATGTTATTGTGTTTTTCAATGTTGTTATATTTTATAATTTTTTATTATCTCTTTTGAACTTTTGCAATGTTGTTATATTTTATAATTTGTTACCATCTTTTTCAAAAACATTATAATAATATCTTTATAAAATAATATAAAAACTTTATTGAAAATAAAAAATATTTCATTGATCATCATCATCATCTACATTTTGGCATGAGTTTGGATCAAATTGTCTACCTAATCCTAGACTAGCGGCAGCATAGGGAGAATCCGAAGGTATATCGAATTGCGGTTCGCCGATAGCTGCTGTCGTTGCGGGTTGTTGCTCTGGTGTGCGAAGTGATCCAAATATTTGTTGAAAAATATGGCCTTGGGGCATGCCAGCACCATACGGTGTACCACCTTGGAAAGATGGTCCTACGTTTGTCTGAGATGGATAATAATAAGTAGTAGGCATATTTCCACTTAGTTGTGTCGGTGTATAATATATGCCTTCTTGACGTTCAGGCAAGTTAGGAACCGGGTAAACTTCTGCTTGAACGACGTCCCTCCGTCTAGTTAGACCACGACTTTCACATTATGACTGTTTCACGTGAAAATCTGGAACATCGACCTCAGGCATACTTTCGGGTGCTGGCACTGCCGCTCGCGTGATTTGATCTTCATCTTCCAACAAGACCATTATTTTATCAACATATGGGGCTAAATCGTCCACTGAACACTTGTTTCTTCCCTCCAGAGACACCATATATGAATGTCTCTCCAACTTCACCCTACAATAAAAATAGAATAGAAAACATTAAAACCATAAAAATGTTATTGGAAAAATTAAAAAACAAATTGGATAAGTATAACAAATTTTACCAACAACGATGCTCTTACATTTCTTGGGTCGATAAACATTTTGGTTTTGGCACGATACCAAACCATGTACTCAGAGTTGAATGTCAGGTCTCCAACTTGAGTTCCAGTTTCTTCGATCCTAAATTGGTCTATGTTGTTCCATATTGCAATGGCAGGTACTGAACACTTGTTTCTTCCCTCCAGAGACACCATATATGAATGTCTCTCCAACTTCACCCTACAATAAAAATAGAATAGAAAACATTAAAACCATAAAAATGTTATTGGAAAAATTAAAAAACAAATTGGATAAGTATAACAAATTTTACCAACAACGATGCTCTTACATTTCTTGGGTCGATAAACATTTTGGTTTTGGCACGATACCAAACCATGTACTCAGAGTTGAATGTCAGGTCTCCAACTTGAGTTCCAGTTTCTTCGATCCTAAATTGGTCTATGTTGTTCCATATTGCAATGGCAGGTTGCAACAACATAAGCCAATTTTCAGAACCTTTTCCTCGCATAGTCAGCCATGTAATTTTTTGGGCTGCAAAGGAGGACGGGGTATGGGTTGCCGCATCCCAAACTATCGCATTACTCTATCTGGTTGATGCCATTCACAAATATTGAAACAAAGCAATGACACAACACATTTCCACGTGTTAACCCCTTCTAAGCATATCGGGGGTAACTGTGCCAAAACTTCGTTTGGATATGGCATCCAAATGACCTATATAAAATAAGAAGTAGTTAGTACGTAAACAAAATTAACAAATAATAACATACATTTTCTTACATCATTTTGCTTCATTGTATCCAGTAAACGACGATGATGTTTTAAATCATCGGTGGCTCCAATGTGTCGGTTTCCCCGTCGTAGCCACCTACGAAAATTATATAATTAATATTAAATATTATATAACTAACTGACAAATAATATTTTAAAATATAACTAACATTATACTCAATAAAAAAATTACCTTGATCCAATGGGTTTGTTTGGTTTGTATGGGGGTAATATAGTCGGTGCAACTTTTGGGAATCTTTCCCATGCCCATATCTGTATTAATAGCATAAACCACCCATGGATTTTATTTTGTAGTTTATTGCGACGCATAGTTCTCTATACAAAAAACCAAGTACAGCAGCACCCCATGCATATGCACTACACTCACCAAAATCTCGCAACAATAACAAATACCTTAAAGATACTTTACTACTAGACTTATCTACAAACAGGGCACCACCAATGAGGCGTAAAATATATGCCCTAGTAAACTTCTGTAAATTTTCTTCATTATTTTCAAAATTTGCGATATCACCAAAATTATGAGTTAGCCAACTAACTCGAATAGAACTACCATCAATTTCATCGTTATTTGGTGAAACGCCAAGCAGTTCTTCACATAGTTCAACCCAATTAACATTGGTTGAAACTATGATAGGAATGCCAGTTACTCGTAAACCCAACAAAGTTGCAACATCTTGAAGGGTGATAGTGCATTCTCCACATCTCATGTGGAAAGTATGAGTTTCCGGCCTCCACCGCTCAACAAATGCATTAATTAAACCTACATTAATACGAAGAAAACTCATCTGTGTGACTGTGTAAAATCCCGCTTGTCGTAAATATCGTACAATTTGAGGAGGAATTGACTCTTCTCCATTGTACGTGGGAACTGCACGTCTGATTAAGAGTTTTCTGTCGTCCTCTCCATTCCATATATGTTGAGAAACGTGTTGATTTTGCATGTACAATATGTCATTCTCAACAGGTCCAGAATGAACACAATCAATAGAAGGGTGAGAAAAAGATGATGCCATGACAATTGCTACAATTTAATACAAAAGATTATGTTAACATAATACCCAAATAATATATAACAAAATATAAAATTAATATATAACAAACATATATTAAAATATTATATACGAAAACTAACCTCAATATTTAGAAATAATTTCCAGAAAACAAAAGTTTTCTTTGATTATCACTATGTGGTCTCCAACTAGGTGTGCGATTCTCTGCGGTGAAGGGGTGTGCGGTTCTGTGGGGTCACGGGGTGAATTTATCAGAGACGAACTTCACATAAACAGCAAGTCTCATCTGCGGTTTATGTGGAAAATATTATTTAATGCAAACCACAGTTCGCACTTGCGGTTTGCGTGCGTAAAAAACCGCGTCTCTTCCTCAATATCCGCACCCGTTCGTAAAAATCCGGTTAACCCCCAGTCAAACCGCAACTCTGACTTGCGGTTTTACAGGGATCGTTTTTGCAACCGTCGGGTAAAGAGGGGGGCCGGTTAAACCCCAGTCAAACCACAACTCTGACTTGCGATTTTACAGGGATCGTTTTTGCAACTGTCGGGTAAAGGTCGGTTAAATCCCAGTCAAACCGCAACTCTGACTTGCGATTTTACAGGCATCGTTTTCTGTGTTTTTTTACCCATTGGACTACAAGGCGGTGCTGGTCAAAGACCAGTCAAACCGCAATTCCCACTTGCGGTTTCATACTCGTTTTTGCCATGTTGGCTTCCACGTAATCACGTTGCTGACGTGGCAACGAAAACGCAATTCGGAGTTGCGGTTTGACCGAGTCAACTACCAAAACAGACCCATACTGGTAATATTTTATAAAAGAGACCCATATTGATAATTTTTTTAAAAAATAAACCCACTTGGGTCAATCAGCCCATTTTTTAAAAATAACTTTTCTTATTTTATTAAATTCATAGTTTTAGTCCCTACTTCAAAACAGAAACATTTGATTAGGGGATTGGATTTTACCAACATAGTGTAGCATAGTTGACATGTGATCAAGAATTTAATTTTGGCCCATATTTATGAAAAAAATATTTGTTATGAGATGTCAAATTCTTAATGGGTCATTTGGTTTAAAGGAGGAGAAGTGAGGGGATGAGATGGGAGGGAGTTTAATTTGATATTTTGTTTGGTTGAGAATTGAGAAGAGGGAAGGGAAGAGTTTTAAATTTTTAAGGAAAGAGACATACTTGAGAGTTAGTTATAATCAAGGGGTGGGGATTACTTATTTTTTAAATATTTTATTTAGATAAAGTAATTCCAATTTATTTTTTAATTCTTTTGTTTGGATAAAGTATTTCAATTCTTATTAAAAATGAAAATTTATTTTAATATTAAATAATATTTAGTAATTCAAAAATATCTATCAATGATAATCTTCAGCTAAAGTTTTTTTCCTACATTCTCAAAAGTTTATTTTTTGTCAACATACATCAACGTTATTTTATTTAACAAATGTTAAAGTTATTTTTCAATTGACATTGTTCGAGAATCCTTTAAAATATGTTAGGCAAAAAAGTTCCCTAATAATATAGAGTTTAATTGGTATACACTGTTATTGTAAAGATTTTTACACTGATATTCAATCACAATCCTTCATTCATAGTAAATTTGTTGACTTTATTCATTACTACTTTAAAAGTCACGTAAATGAAAAGTCATGATTGAATGTTAGTGTAAAAATCTTTTTCATTGACAGTATATATCAATTAGACTCAATAATATATTACAACATTGTGGAATAGTTTACAACGTTATGGCTAAGGCACAAGAGCTTTATATACCTCATCTGACATGTAACTCCCACAACAAGGTGGGATTGCCCACAGTATTGTAGATCCAAATCAAGTCATCAATACATCTTTCACAATACTATTGAATAGGTACAGTGTTGTGGAATATTATTCCACAGTATTATGATTGTCTCAGCAAAGTTTCGTATACCTCAAACACAACACCCATAACAAGGTGGGATCAACAGTAGGAGTGTGGATCTAAATGTGGTTATCAGCACACCTCCCACAATACTATTGTTCTATGTTTGATGCTCTGGAGCACCACATGTCATACTGGGGTTTTAGAGAATCTCTCATAGGTGTGTAGAACATGCCACAGTGTTGTGGTTGACACATTGAAGTTTCACGTATCTCACATGCAATTTTCATAATATGATAGACTCAATTTGGTTATCAAAACATTTGTCGTAATACTATTGAGTAAGAAGAAATGTTGTGGTTAAAGTTTTGAAATCTTTCATGTTGAAAAATAACTTCAATCAACATCAGTAAAAAATAACCCTAACCAACATCAAGCAAAATATAATATTGGTCGATGTCAACAAAAAAAAAACAGTCGATGTTAAACAAAAATAATCAACTTTAGTTAAATAAAAGTGAGTTTGAAAATTTTCAAAATCTTACTTTTAAATAAGTTTGAAATCTACAATCATAACTAATCAAATTTCTTTCACAAATTACAAGAATTTCAAACTCTTTTAAAATTCTCTTTCCAAATAATAATGTATTTCATCATAAAATATTTAAATTTTTAAATAAAATTAGTTCCCCTCTTGAAATTCTCCTTCCAAACAAAAGGGGTTTTGTTCTCTTCTATTCTCTCCCTAAAAACTAGACGAGACAATTACTAATGTTCAAGTTTCTCCCTTTAGCCCAAGTTATTCTTGGAAACAAAAATTCAAAACATTTATCATCTTATTTCATATCATTAGTTGTTTTACTAACAACATTCATTGAGTGGTATTGAGTTTGATTCTCTTAATCTAGATCTCCTGTTTGAACTTATAAATGAAAAAACAAAATTGTGATTAAAAAAAATTCATTATAGATGATCAATTAAGTTTTCCAATAAATATTAATTATCAACTAAACTAGTGGATAATAAATACTCAACATCAAGCAACCAATATTATGGGTGATACCAATATTATGAGTAAAAAAATTATAATTTATTTCTGAAGTTTTAGTTAGTTTCAAAATATTTATCACATCAATCATCAAACAAGCAAAAAACAATAATTATTTCACCAAAATATCTAATTAATTGAAAACAGCACTTAGCTCTTTTAAAAAATGTATCATGACAAAGGAAAGCTGATTACTAACATGACACATTTGATTACGTATTACAAATAAGTAAACTCACGTCAATTCCAAATTAACCAACTAATAATTATTTTTTGCGTCCTTTATACAATTTAACGTGGAAGCGTGCATGAAAGATACAACTCCAAACACGAATTATAAAACATTGACCTCTCATGTTGGGAGAATTCTAGTTGCATCCCAATTAATTCACCTTGACGGTGGCAATGGCATTGCCATTTGTGTGGTTAAGAAAAGCTTAATTTTCCCATAGTGATTATTAATTTGGGAGGGTGTAATGGCCACACTATGTAGTTTAGTAACCCATAATAGACAAAAAAGGTGGATTTATTTCCTTTTGAAAGTGACTTAATATCTTATTATAAGTGGGGACCTTGACATAGGGCAATTTCCAAAATGTTAAATACAGTCACGAATGTTGGACAGTGATAAGGGGGTGTCTCATTCACCTTTCTTCAGAAACAGCTCAACGGTCAATGTGAGAAAGCTATCTCATTCAATCTTTGTTCTCATGGGATTTATATTTTTATACTTCTAATTTTCCATAATAACTGTTTTCACAGGATTTATAAAAAAGAAAAAGCAAAAAAATGGTATCTTGTAAATACTGTTTAAAATATAATCGTATTTTAAAAAATTAAAGTCGGTTAAAAAAGACAATTTATTAATTTATAATTTTTAGCATTTAAGTATAGATATACAAATTGAATTTATGCTTAATTTACATTGGTAATAGTAATTATATATGCTATTTTAGTTTCAACTTTTTTTTAAGGCGAACAAGAAAAAGTATATATATATGTATTATGAAGCTAATTAAGTATTTCTTTATAAGACATACAATCTAGATGCTGCAAAAAGTCTAATATTATAATTAACAAAACAAATTATTAATACTCAAAGAGAAAGTCACCCCTACTTTAAAATCAATTCTAACAATAACCATCTCCAAGATGTAAGTTTAATATTATTAAAAAATAATAAAATTGTGAAACTTTACTTTCTTAAAGTAATAACATTTTTATTCGGCTAAACAACCCAACAAATTACATTCCAAAAGAACCTTTTGTAATGTTTCCAAAAAAACACTTACAGCAAAACCAAATTAAAATTAACATTCTTCCAGTAACGTTAAATTAATATTTATTTATAATAGTTAAATTAAATTTTAAAATAAGTTAATGACATTAAAAATTATAAAAGTTTTAGTTGTTTTATATATGAATCTATAATTAAAATAAAAGTTGTAAAAAAGAATGGTGTGAGTTATTTATGAATGATATAACATATCAATTTAAAGTGGGTTAAATATTTGATAAATTTTTTATAAGCAACTAAAATTGAAATTCCTCTTATAAGTTTGGAGTAAATTATTCAATGTATTTACTTTTGTAATATATTTTTCAAAGAAAAGCCGTATAGATAATATAAAGAGTCAATATTTTTAATGAATTATTAATGTCAAATTTATTATTATTATTGTTTATATGATACGTTGTTACGTCATTTTAAATATTTTTGTTGTTATTAATTTAATTAAGTTTATTAGATAAAACATCATAATTAATAAAATTAATGACAATGCAAATTAAGATCGTAAGCATTGTATTTTAAGAGAAATGTTTTCCTTATAGTAAACAATGACAACTGCCATATGTTTGTTTATCTTAATAGCATATCGTAATTTTATTTTCATTATATATTTTTATAATCAATTTATTTTAATTTTTTATTGTAATATTTTATTTTGAAGAACATAATTCTCAGGTCCCGCTAAAAGCATATAGTAAAAATGGAACACAAATGTCAATTAATAGCAAGCTGTTTGTATCTATTTCTATTGGTTTATTGATTTTTAATTAATAAAGAAGTTATTTATGCTTATGCCAACTCATTCATATGCTTTTAGTGGGAACAAATCGTGACAGATGTAGTAGCTCATTTATATAATCAACATTGTTCTTTTAAGATTGTGAAAAGAATATTCATGTTTCTAAATAAAGAAATTACAAATTATCTTAAACATTTCTTTTTAAAGAAGTCTTTTGATACATATACTCTCTATATACGCCCAATAAAGAAATTACAAATTATCTTAAACATTTCTTTTTAAAGAAGTCTTTTGATACATATACTCTCTATATACGCCCAAATATGCAAATAAAAGTAGATTGCCATTAAAAGATTACTATATTTTGTTCATTTAAAAAAGAGGTGGACATAATTTTATCAAATTTTCATTAATGTTATTGGTCACTAAAAATCTTGATGTATTGTTATTGGTTTCTTACTTTCACATGCAATAGAAGCATTAGACAGATTTAGCAGAGAACGAATGTATGTTTCACATGCATTGCATTATTGCTATGCTGTTCAGATAATTGAATTTAAATTTTTTTATTATTAAGTTGACTTGGTTCGCTAATATATATTCAACATGATATTAAGGTGGTGTTGTGGTTTAATTGCATGAGTAATTTGACATAAGAAAATATGAATATTAATAATTTTTTATATGTATGAAGATAGTGTTAAAAATTTATAATAATTCACACACGTTTCCTTAATCTAAGTTAGAAATTGAGGTTTTAAGTATATAAATATTAGTTTTTTGTGTGTGGGGGAAATGTTAATAGATTTAATTCTTGGTAAAAGTGATTTATTTGCAAATTTTAATTATCAGGATATTGGGGTAATAGTGAGAGAGGTTTGAAACAATTTTTTATGAAAACAATTCTTATGAGGTAGTTATATATTATGTTTTTTTTATAATATATTTGATATTTTTTAATATATGAGACATTTTTTCTTTATAAAAAATAATAATAACTTATTTTTTATTTGTTAACTTACAACATATTTTTGGAGATACAAAATGATTCAATTGATTAGTGAAAAGAATGAAAAAAATTGCAGATTCGATCTCACTACTAACAACAACTAACCTTGTTAATAATTCTAAGGCCTACAAAAAAAACTTACAACTTGTTTTTTAATAGAAGTGAACTACCAAAAGGAGATATGCTATGGGCAAAGATTTTACAGTCTAAGTATAAGTCACCTGATAGGGAGTGGGTTGTAAACCATAAGGAGTGCTCTAGATGGTGGAATGATTTACAATCAATTTTGGGTGCAGACCATGTTCATAGAGGTTGGTGGAATGAAAGCACAAAAAAAATGTTGGGGATGGCAGGGCGATAAGATTCTCGAGGGATAAATGGTTTAGGGTTTAGAGCTTAAAGGAAGAGTTTGGTAGGCTTTATGGTTGGCTGTGGAGAAAAAACATCTCAGTGAAGGACTTTTGGGGGGGAGGTGGGAGTTGGTGGGACAACTTTTTGCATGGGAGGATGAACAATTGGTGGAGTTAAGGAAACATTTAGAATAAGTCCACCTGGTGGTTGATGCTTGGGATGGTTAGGTTTGAACTCACGAGGCATACCAATTAAACTCTTTTTATAATTGGTTATTGATAATATTTTTGACTTATAAAAAAAAAAGAAGTGAACTAACAACTTTAATTTTCATAACTTTCTCGTAATTACTTATTAGTATTAGTATCAGTAAGTCGTGGCTCAAAATAAGATGATATAATTCTTCTAAACTTTTATATGATGATAAACGATGATAAATTCTGATTTTCATAAAAAAATTACACAAACTTTATTTATATTTTAAAAAACCTTCCATTTCAGGTTCGTGAAAAAATAACCAATATTGACCTGCTGGTCTTATTTAAAAATTGATATATGTGGCACAGAGGGGCTAATGTATTAAATGTATGTAATTAATGTGTCGGTTGTAAAAGTTTTAGGACCAAATTTAAAAATCAACTCATTAATAAAAGAAAATATCAATAGTGGTCACCACCGAAGTTAATAGCATATTTTTAAGAGTATTTGATTTTTCATTTCAATTAATTAAAAGAAGAAACAATAGTTAAAATGATTTTAATTTGATTGACTTAGAAAAATTTAAAATTTTTTTTAGAAGTTATTAGCTTTTCTAAAAAAGATTACTTTAAATAATTTTTTTGAAAAACATTCGTATTTTCAACTACGGCCCATTTATGTTTACATGTTTATTTTTAATAAATTAATATATAATCTTTTATTAATTTTTTTATTATATTATATAATATCTCTTCTTTATTTCTCTATTTTAGTAGTATAACTATAGTAGTTTATAATATAAATATATAATTATAGAAAATTATAATTTAAATATCTAATTTATATATTTAATTATCAAAATTATAATTTAGATATTAATTATAGTAATTTATTATTTAAATATATAATTTTATAAATTTATAATTTAAATATATTATTATAGAAATTTATAATTTAAATATATTATTATAAAAATTATAATTTAAATATATTATTATAGAAATTTATAATTTAAATATATAATTACAATAATTTATAATTTAAATATATAATTAATTTATATTATTAAAATATGTTATAATTATTTTAAATACCTCATTATTGATTTAATAATTAATGATGTTTTTATTTATTATTTTACAACTTTTACCTAATTTATGAACTAATTTTAGCAAACATTATATATGAATGATTGCGATTTAACGCCAATAATATTAATATGACTCTTCTAAAATATTAATAGGTAAAATCAATAAATTTATTGTAAATAAAATATAATTAAATGTTAATATATAATTCTTTATACTAGAAATGCATATTCATTAAACTCTTTATATATATTGTATGAAACAAAAAAAAGAAGACCACTAAATTACTATTATACGCTACTCAATATAAATATTTTTATATTACCATTTAATAAAACATTGTTTATATGATGGATTTGTCAATTTTATAATAATCACTTCAAATTGTAGTTTAATATAATTTTTAATAATTAATAATACACTAATGACTTCTTATTTTTATTAATAGTATAAGAAAGATGTGTACATATAATTATATTAAATCTAAAAATGTATCCGTAATTACTTCTTATTTTTATTAACTACACTAATTATCTTAAAGTCATATTCACGGTAATTACTAATTTAATTATAGTTTTTATACTAATAATACATGACCATTCTCCTTTAAACTCAAATAAGCAATAAATATAAATATAAATATATATATATATATATATATAATAAAACAAATTTTATGTTGTAATATAATAAAAATAAAAGCATCTCTAACAGAAGTGATTTAGCTGAACTGTTTAATAATAAAATTTGAAGTACCTAAAAGTTTGTAAGGCTAACATTAAAGTAATATTTTTATGAATAAGAAACTTAATTAAAAATGTTCTAATTATTATTCTATCTAAATATGTTAAATTTTTTAATAATTATTATTTTATAAATTATAATAACTATCTTAATGAAATGTTTGAAAGAAGAGGAAAAAAAAGAAAATAAAAAAGTAATATAGATATCACATTTTTTATACTCCATTTTAATTCCCTAAAAAAAATCTATTTTAAATTAAATATATTTTTATCATTTCTATCCAGAACAGAAACTTTATATCCATTATACTGTTAATTATTCACAACGTAAAAACTTTTACATAGTATACTTTTTGAATATTTTATTATTCTAAAATTCAAAAGCTATACACATTGATTAAGTTCTATTTAGAGTATTTTATTATCTAAAATTTAAAAGCTATAGTTATAGGCTTATGGTTATTAAAAAATAAATAAATCAATAATTACTTTGTCTCCAACTGGGTTTGGGTTAATAATAAATAGCCAGTCGACTGCTCTCTCTTGTTCAGTCACTCTCTTCACGTCGACGACTCACGCACCCACCACCGTATCTTCATTCATTTCATTTCCACAAAACAATTATTTTAAAAAAAGGAAAAAAAAAAAAAAGTAAAATTCTTCCACTTTCTCTCTCTCTCTCTCTCTCTCTCTCTCTCTAACTCTATTCTATCTATTCTGCGTTCTCTCTCTCTCTCTCTTCCATGGTGGAACAGCACAGAAGCAGAGTAGCCGGAAGAAGAGAGAAGATCGAAGTGCAGAGGCGACACGATCGCGAAAAATAGGGTTTTCGAATCGCTGAGTTCGACATAGAAGAAGAAGTAGAAGAATGCCGATATCGAAGTACCGCGTGCGGAACGAGTACAGCTTGGCGGATCCCGAGCTGTACCGCGCCGCCGACAAGGACGATCCCGAAGCGCTTCTCGAGGCCGTCGCCATGGCCGGTCTCGTCGGACTCTTGCGTCAGCTCGGCGACCTCGCCGAGTTAGTTCTTCTTCTTCTTATTCGTCTTTGGTTCCTTCTATGTATCTCTCTTTTGATTCTGTTGTTTTTTATTTTCGGTGATAGCGCTTTAGTTGAACGAGTGTGGCGAGGTCTAAAGAGGAAGAGAATGTTAGAACTAGTGGTGGAATTTTGAGGTTTGTGCTGTAGTGAGGTTAATTTGGCAAGGTTGTGTGGTTTTTGGATTTAGTTTGCTCGCTGGATCGAGGAGCCTGTTTGGAATTGGAAGATAGTTTAGATACTTAATTTGGTTGTTGTGTTATGAGTTAATTAGGTGTTAATTGATTAATTAGTTTATTTAGTTAATATCAAATTTTAGGCTTTTTTCCTTTGTGGAGTTTTGAACGGGTAAAAATTAAAAGAAGCCTAGAAGGAAATTGGGCAGTTGAGGTGCTGTGAGTTGTTTAAATTGTGAATTTGAGGTGGTGGTGTGGCAACTTTGTGTCGGTATATAATTTCTACCTGTTTCTCTGATGAGTGGTGGATGGGGTTGACTTGGTTTGAATTTGATTGACTGATTGTAGACTACAAATCTTGGACTAATGAAGTTAATGATGATAATGATAGGTTTTGGCTGGATGGTAGTTGATTTGAGAGTGCAGTTATTTGGCTTAAATGAAATTTTGCTGTTGAAGAAGTATGTATTTTGCTGGATGCTTTTGAGTATTTGCTGATATTTCAAAATCAGATGAAGAGAGAATGGGATTTAGTAGACCATTCTATAATTAAGTAGAATTGCAGAACGTGGTTAATTTGATTTTTCCTTCAGGACACATGGCACGACAAGCAACTAAGCTATCCCTTGATAGGTTAAACATATGTGTTTTGGTTCTAATAATTAGAGCTGCCAATCCTACCATAGTGACATTCTGGATCGTGTAGTTGATATCTTGGAGATTAGTTCTATTTGGCAGAGTGGTAATTGTAATAGGATATCTGAACTTTGAAGTTGTTTGTTGACCTTTTAGACAGAGAATTTTTAACCCAGCCTCAACATTTTTACCTTCGAAGTTAGATTTTATTAGTGTCACTAGGGGTCATTACTCATTAGGTTCTCTATATTTAACTACTTCATCTTGGACAGGTTTGCTGCTGAGATCTTCCATGATGTACATGAAGAAGTAATGGCTACTGCAGCTAGAGGCCATGGTCTTATGGCTCGTGTTAAACAGCTTGAGGCTGAAGTTCCTTCACTTGAGAAGGCTTTCTTTTCTCAAACTCATCATTCATCATTCTATACTAATGGAGGTTAGATTTCTCTTTACAGTGTCCCATGTGTATGACTTGTTATTGTCATCTTCATTTAAATACCGTTAATCTTGTAGAATGCTGCAATTTTGGTTTAAGTTGTAATCTATAGGCGTAATTGTCCCTTTGATAATTTTTATATACTTGCATTGCAGGGCTTGATTGGCATCCTAATCTACGGTCTGAACAAAATCTTGTAACTTGTGGAGACTTGCCTCGATTTATAATGGACTCATACGAAGAATGTCGTGGTCCTCCAAGACTGTTCCTACTGGATAAGTATGAGCTGATTCATCAGACTTATGATTAGAAATAATTAGTGTTATAGATTTTTGAAAATTTTCTTATTGGCTTTTGACTTCTTTAAAGGTTTGATGTAGCTGGAGCTGGGGCATGTCTGAAACGTTATACTGATCCATCATTCTTTAAGATGGAATCAACTTCAACTGTAAATGCTTCAATAGAAGTCCAGAGGGAAAAGAGAATTCGTAAAGCCAAGGTACAAAATTTCAATTCTACCCTTTATTACATTGGTTTTTATTGGAACAAAGTGTTTTAAATGCATGATTCTGATTGGCTTCCTGCTGTGTATTATTTTGGTTTGGATCTTGCTGTAAATTTGTAAAGTATTTGAGGTCCACACGCAGCCTTTATTCCATAATATAATATAATTTGCAAGCAGTCAGACAACTGTTCAGCACTGTTTTTCTTGTTTATATCAGGGTTGTGGTACTCCGTAATTGCTATAGCGAAAAATTCTATGAAATGAAAATTGAATATATACAATTTTTTCATTCATTTCCAGCTGAAGAAAGGAGCACGGCTAAGGGATGGTGAAGCCCCTAATGTTGTACCATCACATGCAAAGTAAGCTCCAATAATTTCATTCTGATGCATTAATTCATTCTTCTGATTATGGCTTTTAATGATGATGGGTGGCTCAATTTAATTTCCAACATTGCAGATTACATCAACTGCTTCTTGAGGAGCGTATCGAGAATGGTTATAGTAATCCTGCACGTCTAGTGAAGTTGAAGAAAAGACAGTTGAATGGACCAACAGTTGAAACAAGAGCTGGGAAGAGTTACATGGAGATATTTCTGGAAACTCCTTCACCTGATTATAAGTTGGTTTCAGAAACTTCAACCTTTCCATTGCCTGTGAAACAGACATCGGAGGATACTAGTGAGGCTGGGATTAAAATTCTTGAAATCAGTAGCATTAGTCCTGTGAAAAAGTCATTGGGAAATAAAAACACCTATGCATCCCCTGATAAGCAGGAATTAGGACTAAAACCATTTTCAGAAATGGATGGTGGGCCGAATGGAGATCTTGTGAAGGTGAAAGAACAAATCTCATCGAGGGTGACAGATAATATTTCTTCTAATCATCTTAAGTTGCTTGATGAAGCAGAATTTGCTACTGATGAACAAAAGAAAATAGAAGGCCACTTAGACGGGTACCATTCTGATGATGTGACTAGTGAAGTTGACAATTACGTGGATGCTTTAACTACCATGGAGTCAGAATTGGAAACAGACAACGAGTATAAACCTAGGAACAATTTCTTGAATATTCAAAGGGCAACTGATGCCAATGAAGAACATCAACTACAAGCTCAATTTTCAGATTCTCAATCATTTGGGGACTCCTCATTGTCTGATGACAGTAGTTCTTTTAAACAAGATACAAATGAAGAACATATTAAAGTGGAAGCTCGGTCATCGGATTCTCAATCAACCAGAAGTTCATCTACATTAGACAATAATAGTTCATTCAGAACAGATGGAAATGCGCAGAATATAGAACCACAGACTCACCTCTCACAGTCTCAATCTGTTGGAAACTCCTCTACATCTGACGAAAATGGTTCTTTCGTGAAAGATAGATCCAATTTACCTCACTCTGGTTCGATAAGTCCCATGGTTGAAAATACATCAGAACCTATATTATTCACAAATGCTGAGTATTGTGAAATGGAGGTTGAAGATGCACCTTCTAACCAGCTTCCCAAAACTGTTAACTTTCAACACACAGATTGTGGGAGTTTTGTCATGAATGATGATGCACCTGTTCATGAAGAAGTGATTTCTGATTTAGGGCAAGCCTCTTTGGATCTGACAACTTCAGAACCGGTATTATGTTCTGATCTTGGATCCACCTCACCAGTCATCCTACCTGCAGGAACTCAATCAGATGAATCTGGGAGATTTGTCATGCATAATGATGCACCTGTTCATGAAGAAGAAATTTCTGATTTGGGGCAAGCATCTTTGGATCTGACAACTTCAGGACAGGTCTTGTGTTCTGATCTTGTATCCACTTCACCAGTTATCCTACCTGCAGGAACTCTAACAGATGAAACCCCACCTGACCCTGTTGAACTTAATTTAAAAGTAGAGGATGATGATGCAGCCAGAGCTGGTTGTGTTGAATCTACTACTTCAAAACCTGTTTCTCCATCCCTAATAAAAGATGATGCTTGCCCTGTGGATTCTTCTGATAAAACATCATTAGGTAACTTTGATGATTCTTTACAAGTTTCTAATGATTTGGAATTAGCTCGTGAAGATGAATGCAGTTATCATTCTGAAACCAAAGTGTTCAATGCAGAACCTACCAATGAAAACCCTTCTGAAATTTTACTTAACAGAGATATTAGTTCACCAGCAGAGGATCCTGTTTGTCCATCCATGGAAGAATCAAACTTGAATTCAGGTGCTATGCTGGCTCATGATTATCTAGACTTAAAAGAAGATTTCACTGTAGAAACTCAACTTAATTCAGAGACTCCTGTGGTGGGGATTCTTCCAGTGAGCTGCTTTACCGGGGAGCTATCATCTGATTCAACTCATTACTATACACAGGATGAACCAGGATTAGCAGAAAGTGAAGTTTTGTATTCTGATCAGCAATCAAGAGTTGAAGAGATACCAAAGATAGTGCCTGCTGATGAAATAAATGGATCCACCTGCAGTGTCGATCCGGTTGAAGGTGATGGTCATTTTACACATCCACTTCCTGATAATGGTGTAATGGTCAATGATCTGGTCACGGACAATGTTCAGTTAGAAGATCAAGCTGTATATTCCATTCCTTCTGCTGACAGTGCTGAAAATGTTGTCGTTACTCTTCTAGCTTCAAGTCAGATTTGTCCTCCATCTAGTGTTCTTTCAGATTTGGAAGAACCTCTGTTGGATTCTCATTCTTATCAAATGGAAATGAAATCCAATGAAGTAGAATTGGCACAAATTGCCATGGACACAAAAGCAGAGTGGAGTGAGAATCAAGTGGCACCATTGCTAGATGTAACATCACCTGATGTCATAAATTCTCCTGTGAGTAATATTACGAAGGTAGAAGAATCTCTTTCTACTTTTGTAGATTCACAGAAGAAAGAGGTAGATTCACAGAAGAAAGAGATGGAAGTTGGTCAGGCAATTGCTAGAGAATCTTTGACAGAACTAAAGGAACAGAAGATAGTGGATCAACCAGAAATTGCTACTGTGGATGTACAATTGAACCTGAACAAAGTGGTTCCCTGTGATCTTCCAGATTCTGAAATATATAATAATATTCAACAGTCATCTCCAAGGGAGAAATTCCAACATAGTGCATTTGTTAATGACGCCGAAATGGTTCCTGAATTATTGGGATTAGATGCCCGGAAGTCAGAATCGATATCTTATGACCAGCGTGATCCATTACAAAATGGCAGAGATAGTTTTTCATCACCTTCTGGTAACCAGTTAGAACATGAATCTGATTTAGATCTGTTCTCAAAATCCCAAATTGGTAAATGGGATGCAGAATTCCCACTCACAAATGAAAAAAACTTTGCCTCTGAGACCTCTCAATATCAACAGATGCAGATGCATCAATTGGAACAAGAAAGCACTCATGCCACTTCTGAATGTGTATCAGAAATCCATGCTGATGAGCCGTCATCATTTTATTCCTTGCCACAGTCATCTATTCAGGAGAATAATGATGCAAGACATTTCATGAATCCATTGAAGCCTCTTCTTCCTGACCTCTTTCCCAAGGCAACTGAAAATAATCTTGATGAGATGCCACCAATGCCTCCTCTACCTCCTATGCAATGGAGAATGGGCAAGGTTCAGCATGCTTCCCTAGCTTCACAAAGAGAAGAGTTTGAGCTAAGTCAGGCCTCAGTCCAGCAAATGCAGCCAATTAGACCTGATAAAAAACCTCTCTTTGGTTTGCCAACTTCTGAGAGAGAGACCTTGTTGTATCAGAGTCCATTTTTGCCTGTTATGGCTGTGGAAAGTGATAAGCTCCATCATTCTTCTGGATATCCTGTTGGTGTTTCAGGGCATCCTGTTGCTATACCTTTTCAATTTCCTGTTATGGTTAATGAATCAAAAGGTCAATATAATTACCTATTGCTGGACAGAAACCAAATTCAGAACCCATTCTTAACATTACCCGTGGCATCTGCTGGCATGCCTCATCAGGGTTTCATTGTTGCTCCTGAGGGAGAAATGCTAGAGAGTTCAAACCCAGGCCTGCCAATACCAGCTGCTGCATATGTTGTTTCAGGACATGATTCCATCCCTCCACAAGAAAAATCAACTCTACCTCCACATCAGTTAATGATGGAGACTAGTCCAGATGATAAATTACTTCAACAGAGTATGAGTAATATGGTATCTAGGGACAGGTCTCCACATGGTCATGCTGTTGCTTCTGAGGGAGAAATGATACTGAATTCAAACCTGTTCCCTACAATTCCACCAACTGAATATGCTGTCTCTGGACATGATTTTGTCTCACCTCAAGAAAAACTTATTCAACCTCCAAGTCAATTAATGGTGGAGCCTTGTTCAAATGATAAAACACATCAGCAGGCTGTAACTAATGGTATATCTATGGACAGTCCTCGTGGTCACATTGTTGCCTCTGAGGGAGAAATGGAACGATATTCTAACCCAGACCCTCCTATTCCACCTGTTGAATGTGCTGTTCCTGGACCTGAACATGATTCTATCTCTTCTCATGAAAAACCAACTCAACCACCAAGTCAGTTAATGTCAGAGACTGGTTCTGAAGTTAAAACACTTCAGCAGTCTATAAGTAGTGTGGAAGGTAAACAAGGACAGCTACCTATCTCATTCATGTCTCCACCAAACATGGAAAGTATGGAACCTAATCAGTGCTTCCTACCCTTTGAGAGGGGAATGGCAGCATCCTTGGATATCTCTGATCATACATCAGATGTTGAGAGTGAAAGGGCAAATGGAAAACCAAAGACGAAGCTTCCTCGTCCTCGTAATCCTCTAATTGATGCTGTTGCAGCTCATGACAAAAGCAAGGTGATATAGTTCTTGTATAACACCGCATATCCTTTTTAGGTCTTAATTCTTGCATAACACTTTACCTTTGAATTGCTGCAGCTTAGGAGGGTTACTGATCGGGTTATGCCTCAAATTGCACCAAAGGTAGATGAAAGAGATTCTTTACTAGAACAGATAAGAACAAAGGTTAGTAGTTGCACCTTTTGTTTCTTTATGCTGATTATAAGATTCGTACCCTTTTGTATTCAAAACATTTTTTTTATTTAAAATTATTTTTGGTTCTGTCAGTCCTTCAACTTGAAGCCTGCTGTGACTACACGACCTAGCATTCAAGGTCCAAAAACAAATTTGAAGCTTGCTGCCATCTTGGAGAAAGCAAATGCAATTCGCCAGGTCTTTCTCACTCTCATTTTTTTTTATGTTTATTTTACTATAATAGGTGTGCAATCCAGTTTCTCTTTCTGTCTCTCAACGATGGCTATACTCCTTTACTTCAGGGTCCACTAATATGTTAATTATTTAAATAGGCCTTGGCTGGAAGTGATGAAGATGATGATGCAGATTGGAGCGATTCTTGAATTTAATGAGAGGTGTTCTCAGATGGTTAATGTTTTGATATGCTGGTTCTATCTTGAGCCAGGTCTATAGTCATGCTCCCCTGTAATGAATAGGAAATCTCCCTGAAATGCAAGATTCTTTATCCTACCTACAGTGTTCATATATGAGACTCTGAACTCCATAGGATATGGCTCCTGCTTAGTCTGCTTTCTTCACATATATATATACAAGAAAATTTGTATTAGAATTAGCATCAGTGCGGATCCATTTTGGAGGTGAAAGTCACTTCACTTAAGACGACTCAAGTTCAGCGCGCAAGTGCTGTACAAGTCCAGATCAAGCTTTCAACAAATTCCCCCATGCTTCCCGTTCATATAAGCACATGTATATTTGTGTTGTGTCATAATTTTGATATATAGTTTCAGTATTCAATTTTGTAATTCTGTAATAGTGTTTCGTGATAATTGCCCCATTTATCATGTAGTTCATCTGTGCCCAGTATATAACATATATACGTGAGTAAAGTCATTTCAGTGTACAGGTTCCACCATTACATTTGTTCATTGATTCACTCTCTCTATTTGATTACTGTTGATGTTATATTAGCTAGCAAATTGAAAAGATGTCAAATATAGCTACTGTATCTTGTGCACTTGTGCTACACAGGAAACATGGTTATTGGTTAGGAGGATTCTTCTGATTATTAGAAGCTTAATGCTCCCAAAGATATTTTGTGACGAGTTTCATTGTAGAATATATTTTTAGGCGTTTTAAGCGCATAGATATTTGGTTTTGTAAAAGATTATACTTATAGGTATAATTATAATTCCTAATTCACTTTAGTCCAACATTAAAAAAATTATTTTACTTAAATTTTTACTATTAAAAGTTAAAACGCTAATACATACAATATTTCAATAGATTTTGTTGCCTTAATTTTGTTTTTAATTTAGCTTTAATTCGGATTTATAAATTTTTCTATTTTGAAAAAATAGTCTTTCTAATTATCTCAGTTACTGCTAATCTCATTTAGAAAAAGAAAACAGGTGTTTGGAGTCATTACCAGATTAATTAGTAAAAACATTGATACAAAATTTTAAACCTGTATAAACAATGACACTAGACATTGACACAAATTTAACATTGTATTTTCTCATCAACAATGACTTTCATCACCTCATCTTTATTTTAGATATACTAATTTTGGGCTTTGTCCTAGATGCATTGATTTATATTTTGTATAGCGGTCTGTGTTCCTCTCTAACTAAGAAGAAACCAAGACTCCCTTCTTTGAGTGGACAGAAAACTTCATTCTTATTTACCAACTTTTTTCTGGTTGTATTAGTATCAACTATGTTTCACTAGTGGTGTCACTTTATCATTAGTAATGGTATTTTCAAATGTTGCTTTATGGTAGATCTCAATTTTAATTTGTTTATTTTTTTACTTGTTATAACAATTGTAACAAGTTGAATACTTTTTTTTTTTGTGTGAAAAGAACAAGTTGATTACTTGGTAAGTATAATAAGAGACAAAGTGTTAAAAATTAGAATAAAATAATCTACATTTATTATTAATAGGAAAACATAAGCGGCTTTTGAGGTAACAAAATATTTTCTCATTAATATATTTATTATTGTTACTAACCTATATAAATATGTTTCGACTGTGTATTCAAACACACAATCATGTTTGAATAATATACAATAGAAACATGTTTATATAGGTTAATAACAATAAATATTAATAATGAGAAATATTTTATATACCTCAAAATCATATTATACTTTTCTAATATTAATAATAAATAAAACTCACAAAACATTCAATTTATTACAAGTATCAAGGAAAAAAAATAAACAAATCAAAATTAAGTTTCACTTTAAAGTAATATTTTAAAGGGCAACTCAAGAATTTTGAAAAAATTAGAAAATATTGTTAAAAACCATCACTGTTACTCAAATAGTTGAGACTTATGCAACAAAGATAAACAAAATCAATAATATATGTGAGACAAAGATTAAAGCCGATATAAGATAAAAAAACATCGAAAATAACAGAAACAACTGGCAAAATTATGGGATTAATATTCTTTAATATTCCTTCACCTTTAAGGAATATTTAAATAAAATTATGTGTTTCAACCTACAACACAAATATATTTATATAGGCTAATAACAATAAATTCTAATAATAACAAAATATTTTATTACCTCAAAATCAGATCATTCCATTACTGAAAAAATCCAACATTCTGATTAATAATAAATATAAATGATTTTATTCTGATTTTGAATACATAGAGAAACATGATAAATGATAATGGATAATATTATACAAGGTTAAAGGTTAATTTGGATATTGACCTACAAATTTATAAGGGAGACAGTGACTGCAATAATTAAGAATCTGCTACACCGCTTGCACTGTGGGAAAAGAAAACTTTGACATTTTCAATTTTGACCGCGTCATCATAAAGCGACGGACCACATCTTGTGTGCCACCGACCTAAGACCTAAGACCAAAGACCAAAGACCAAAGACCAATTTGTTCATAGTACTGATTAAAACAGCTAATTTTTGTTTTATTAAAAATTATAAGAGAATATATTTATGCGCCTTGTTATTTGTTAACAAGTAAAGAATAAAAAATATGAAAGTCTTTATTGTGAATCGATAATGCAATTCTAAATCATAAATCAACACAATTTTGTGTTTTACTTTTTTAACTACATCCATTTTTTATATTTATTTATACTCTAACAGAAACATTTAACTTTTACTTACATAAAAAAGTAACATATTCATTATGTTAATTAAAAATATGATAAAATCATTAGAATAAATATATTCAACTATTACTTTTATTACATAAGGGTAATATATTTTGAGCATCCCCATATTAAGGGAGCTAGTTAATAGTATTATTTTTCTTAATTATTTATTAAAATATATTTATTTATTAAAATATATAACTTTTGGTTTTTTATATCCTTTATATCAACTTTAAAATTATTTTAATAATAAGTAATAATAAAATAAAAATGCTAATCAGTTAAGAACACCAATTAAAAATGTAAAATAAGAATATTTTCTATTGGAATACATAAAAATATTTCCTTAAGATTTACAATAAAAACTTTTTTTCCTGTGTTTTCATTAATATTCTTAAGACATGGGTTAGTAAGAGTGAAAAAAAATTAATATTCATATATTCTTCACATATTCGTAAGGATTGATGTCAAAAATTAATAACAGAGTTTTTCTTTATTTTTTATGTTAATATAAAAATATTAATTTATTTGTTATGTTAAAAAAAATTAATAAAAGTAATTTTTGAAAAGTATATTCTAGTTTTAATATTTTATTACTCAAAATGTTCTTTATTTTGGCACATCTCTCATTTCTACTATTCAAAAAATAGTTTTCGAAATTTCGTTAATAAATAAATTTTAAAACTAAAAGCCATAAAACACAATAAATATTCTAATATCTATATATGAAAACAATCTATCCATGTAGCTAATTTCTTTTTTACCACATCTATATAGCTAACTTGATCATTTTAATTTTGGAGATAAAGAAGACTGTCATATTTCAATATTTGAAAATGAAAGGATTTATTTTCTTCCTATTTCCAGATTTAAAAACAAAATAACATTTTAGAAGTGAGAAGAAATTCATTTTCCTATTTCAATTTTTTTTGTTTCTCCCATGTTACAAAATTTGAAAACAATATCATTTGTTTATTTTAAAATTCACAAAAAAAATTATTATTTTAAAACTTGAAAACAAAACAATAGCAAAGTAAAAGAATTTAATAAAAAAATATACAAGAGAATCAAACATAGTGATTTTTTTTTTGGCTTAAATAATTAATTATTTGGGTTAAATAAATTTATTATCCTTAAAGTTTCACAAAAAAATCAATTTTAGTCCGTCAAATTCAAAAAAAAAAAAATTTAGTCCCTATTCAATTTTAATCTTTCTTCTCCAGTTAACTCCATTAAAAAAATTGTAGACACGTTTTTGTACCTATGAATAACTTTCTTTCTTAACCCTAACCCTCTTAATCTTCAATTTCATATCTGTTTCAGCTAAATATACCATAATTTTTATAAAGGGATAACGTTAATAAAAAAAAAATTCAGGGACTAAAAAACATATTTTTGAACTTCAAGAACAAAAAATGATTTTTTATAAAACTTATGAAAGCTAAATTATTTGAACGAAACATACCATTAAGTCTTCTGCATAAATAGTCACAGATACACTAAGGAAAATTTTAAATGCAGTGTAATCATGAGACACGGAAAGTCTAAGTTTTGCAAAATCTTCCACTACCACATTTTACTCCTAGGAACAAAAATGTAAAACTATATTTATGAGTTTTTCCACTTCACCTATATATTTTATGACAGAAATCAAGATTGATAATGCAACCCTCCTCAACAAAATTGATCATAGATAAAAAAATTTGATTTAATCACAACCACCTTGTCCCCGTCACAAATAGAGTTTTGCAGGATAAACGACAATAAAGATACCTCTGCAATAACAAATCACACCTCCATTAGAAATATTTTTTTGGGAGTAGCTCACCATCCAAACAAACCTCCAAAATAAATCAGAACAATTCATATATATGTCCTTTAACATAATATGCATTTTATAATTGTGATGCAAATCACGAAACAAAAATTTTACTCCATTAAATCACAAGTTTGAAGATGACTTGTTCATACTAAAATTTGTCATTTAAGATATAATTATTTTATCGTTATGTTGGTTATATGACAAATTGACAAACAAGTGAGAATCGATTGTGTATTGGAAAAAGAGATTGAAAATTTGAATAACACCCATTTAAAATATAAATTATGTCTATTAAGAAGAATGAAACATAAATTGAGAAATTTTTATTTAAAAAATCCTAATTTTATGTATAAGACTAAAAAGTAAGACTTTTGAAATTGAAGATAAAAAAACTTAAATTAGAGATCACTAATAATTTGGATTGCTCATAATAGATAAAAGTATACCTTAGACATATTTAAATACGAGAACTGAAATAAAGATAAAGTTAAAGATAAAATTAAATTTGAGATAACTAATGTACTAGAGAAGTAAAAAAACTACTATTAATAGTCTTTTAGTTTTTTGAAAAATCAATTTTTACTTTTTCAAAATATTCTTAAAAATTGAAGCTTTAAACATATTTTTTTTAGTTTTCATTCTTGAAATAATTTTCTATCGGGACGACACTCCAGCTAAAAACAGCCACTTTGCTTTTCCGAGCCTTTTCTTTTTTCTTTTTTTTTTTGACCGAAACTTCTTGAAGCTTTAAACTTCTTTTGTTTTTTTGTTTGTTTTTCTTTTTTCAATTTCTCATTCTCTCTTCCTCTTTCTCCTTCTCTCTGAATATACAATTTTTCGTTTCAAATCCTCAGAGTTGAAACCAATAATGATCTTCAAATAGCATTGCAGAAGACTCAAAAACCACCCCAAAATAAAGGTAAGCACTTCGAAACCCCATATTGCAATTCCGGTGCAGTTTTGATATTTTGCTTCAATCTGAAAATACCCATGATTTATCTTCAACGATATGTGGGAAAGACTCCCCCTTTTGAACTATGAAACCAGAAAATTCACTTCTTTAGGGTCTCACAAAAAAGGGGTTGAAAGAAAACCAGAACTTGTTGAACACTGACCCCACGTTGAAGTTCAAAGGGGTTATGGAGAGTTCCGTTGGGGGAGAAAGGAGTGGGCGCGTGGCACTGTCGGAGGTGGTGGCAGATTGTGTGAAGCGGTGGTTCAGAGATGCACTGAAAGAGGCTAAGGCAGGGGACCTTAACATGCAAGTGTTGGTGGGTCAGATGTACTATAGTGGCTATGGGGTTCCCAGAGATGCTCAGAAGGTGGTTAATTGTTATTTTTTGTCTTCTTCAATCAACTTTCTTTTGTTTCAGTGGATTAGGGTTTGTTGGGAATTGGGGTGGTGGTAGCTTTTGGTGTTGTAGAGTTAATGAGTCTTTGAACAATTCAACTCTGTATATTCTTCAATAAACTTGGGTTGATTTCTTTGGATTAGGGCTTGTTGCGACTTGGGGTGATGTTAGGTTTTGGTGTTCTGCAGTTAATGGGTGTTTGAACAAGTCGACTCTTCATTGAGCTTTCTTTGGCTTCATTGGATTAGGGCTTGTTGGGTCTTGGGTTGTTGTTAGGTTTTGGTGTTCTGGAGTTAACAAGTGTTTGAACAATTCAACTCTGCATGTTGTTATTTTTTGAGAAATGGAACACACTCTAATGCATTCTTTTGAACACCACTTTTTATTATTATTGATAGAAATTTGATGAAAATCTCTATTTGTAGCTTTCATCCCTTGTTTAATGATCTTCACTCATAATCTCTAACTTGTGTGTTAGAACTTGTGACAGTGTGTTGCTAGCACTCTTGTTTTTTCCTTTCATCCTTCAACTCAAAGTTGCTTAAGAAAGATAAGAACAGGAAATTGAGTGCTACTTAAAAAAAGTCCTTTTGTGATTTTGTCTGATTCTAATACATGTATGTTAGTATATATGAAGTCTGTACGCAAGTGCATACTTTGTTGTAATTTTATGTATAGATGCCTGTGTACTTATGCCTAGATTGAAAGTCTAAAAAGTTCTATCATGGATTGGAGTAATAACTTTGCTTTTTTTTATTTTAAATTTAGTTATTAAATATATTAAAATTCATCGATTTGTGTTATGACTTATGAATTCGTTGTTTTAACAAACAAATAATACTAGTGCATATAAATAGTTTGTAATATGAAATGTAGAAATCCAATGAGCCATTAATTGAATATAAAGAGCAAGGTCTAGTTTTCACTCATAGATTAATGTGTGGATTGTGGAATCTGTGAATATACTTGATTTCTGTTGGCTTTTGGTTTTCAAGACTGATGCTATCTGTTGGTAATTAAGGGAAGAGTTTGGCTGACCAAAGCATCAAGGACTAGGTCTTCGGTTTGGAAAGTAGGTGATAAACACCCAGGTAAATCCTCATCTGTTTTTGTTAGTAACTTCAATTTCGTTTTCTCTGTAATTTAGTGTGAGTATACTTGTTTTTATGCATCCTTTTTAGGCTATAAAGCAAGTGACTCTGATTCTGATGAATTGAAGGACGATTCTTAAGAAGATTTAATTTGGTTTTCAATGTGAAAGGTGAGTTTATCCCAGTTTATAATGGCTGTTCCAGTGACATACTCTTTTTCCACCTCAATGGTTGCTGTGATTAAAAACTTGAAGCTCAAGCTAATAAGGTTGTTGGTTTGTTCTTCTTACTTAGATCATTATTTATTTTGATTTTGAGTTTGCTTATAAGAATTCTAATTCAATTCTGACTTGAAAATCAGTAGATGAATTATAAGCATGTTTAGCACAGTATGAGTACAATATATTGGCAAACTGACTAAATGTTAATTACTTACTTTCCAAGAATAAGATTCAAATTACAGTAACTAATGAACCCGAATATCATAATAGCACAGTGGTTATACTGTAAATGATGTGACTCCGTTAAGACACATATTTTCTTAACCGTATTATTTTGTTCTGTCATACTTTGATCTGCAGAATACAGATATCCATTCCAACAGTGGAATGGATTTGGAGTGGCCAACACCCCCAAAGTCCAAAACCTCTATATAGCAAGACAGCAGATTAGGATGACCACTATATTGAAGTTTTGGGATACAAAATAGATAATTTATATGCATAAATGGTTAAAATTCAATATGTACCAAAAATTTGTAATAAACATATTTACTGTTTACAAGATTAAACACTGTAGTAGAATAAATTTGTTGAACATAAACAATTGACAGATTTTTTGTTGAGTTTCGTTAGTAATTTGCTTGGAGGAATTTGGCATGTAATCTATGTTGATTAAATTATCCTTAGTCTACATGGCAGAGGTCCCTCAGGATTATAGATGTTAGTATTGTTATATTCTACTGCAAGCAACCCTTGAGTATGAAAGGTTAACATGGTTTACATATTCTCTTGAACCCTTCTATGTTGTTTTCTTTTGCTTACCTTAAGTGCAGTACTTTTAAAGATGACGGATAAATTAATTGATCTAATTAGAAAAGAAATAGATGAGGTGTAATTAATTAGGCAAGGTGCTGGCCAAATTTTCAATAACCTTTATTCAATTGTACTGCTCTCAACATTCTTTGGATTGAGTTTTCATTGTGGTTTTGTAATAAGGTAATAGTATAATAGCATCATACGCTAACATGTGGATCCCATTTAGATAAATTTATGTTAGTTTAAGAAGTGAGATAAACCAAAGAGGCTATTGATTCCAATTTCCTGGTTACTCCCTCAAATGCAACTTGTTCAGTATGACATCCAATGCTTTGATTTGTTCATTTAAACTGAAATACTTGGATTGTTAAACAATCCTTCTGGTTAGCTGCCAAGTTGGTGGAAATAGGGGATGATGACAAATTATACATTTCGTATCTTGTTTCTTTTGAGCCATTATTCATTTGAACTGAAGTGCGTGCATTGTTAAAGGCATTGTGGTACATGGAAGAAATTCTAGTTAGAAATTCTACTTATATAAAGTCCTGTAGTTAGATCACTTTCAGGGGCAGGTATAGGGAAGAAATTTAGATTAAGATTATAACCTATGTCTATAGTTTGGAATTATGCACTCGATTTGAGATTCTATTTGAATGGATAAAACAACCATTTTTAGTCAAAGTGGAACTATTATATTGAATTACAGTATGGTATCCTTGTGCTTTAAATAACTTGTTCATACAAATCCGTGCCGATTAAGCTGTCATGTGTGGAGTAGCAAAGCAAGGGTGTAGATAATCACAATGATATATCTTCTTTCTATGAATCCTCTTGTCGCAAGAAAAATGAAAATAGCGCAGATAGTGATTTTACCATGTGGAAGGCCGAGTCCTAAACTAACTTGAAACTATATAGTAAAATACAGTGATTACATCGTTAGATAATATTTGGATGTTGATGGACCATAGCAAACTGTATTAACTACCCCGGATCTTTTTTTCAGAGGGAATCTTTTCCAATATAAACATGGTTCCATGTGTGCTGGTGACTCCTAAATCGAAAGAGGAGCATACCAATAAAAGCTTTTAGATAGGTTCTTCTGAGTTTGCATATTTTTAAATGTGTTAATTCATGTGTTTATTGTTGTGCTAAACGCTCATAGCATAGCAGGCTACCACAAAAGATGACCATGTGACGTCTTCTGATGATAAACATTTTAGAAGTTATCTTTTATAGTTTTATTTATTTATTTATTTTTTTCCAGTAAATAGTTTGGATACACTGAAATAGTTGTAGTGATCATTGGGTTTTGGATGATAAGTGAATTAAATTTTTTATAGTCTGTCTAATTTGAGAAAATTTTTTTCTGTTTTCATCTTTAATTTTAATAAATAATTTACAGAAGTTTGTCTTGGAATTTGCATGAGAATGGAGAAAAAAACTTCTTGGTTTTGGGGAGTAAACTAAAAATAAGAATCAAAGCAAAAACAATGTAGCAGCTATTTGTATAAGAAAAAAAAATCATGTTTTCTAACTAAACATGTCACTAATTTTCTCATGTGCCAAATGAAACTGTGAAAGGCTTGTATGGTGCAGTGATGAAAATAGAAGAAAAATAATTAGAGGACAGACTGATATATGTGATGGTATGGTTGGTTCCACCATTTTGAAGATTATATCTCACCTAAATCCACTAAACCAAAAATAATAATATAATATACTCACCTATGCATAGCCATAGTGGCTGTTCATGTTCATGTAACTTGGAGTTTCACATTTTGTTTTGGATTCATGTATGATTTGCTACTCTATTGTTTTTTTCTATAGAGGGAAAGAAAAATGAGATAATGCTCGTAGTTTGGAGGACTTCATATTTAATTAGTTGATTGATTACTTAATTAGTTTGTTGTTTATTTAAATATAATGTCTTAATTATAATATTTTTTAAGGTTAATATACATGTCCATTGTTGTCATTTTTAATTCCCAATATTTTTTTGTCAAATTATAATTATGTAAAATATTTAAAATTTCTTTTACCAGATTTTTGTAATTGATTACCAATTTATTGTAATAGTTTACTTAAGGTATATTTGTGGTTTATTGAAATATGACACTTTGTTTAAGTCGATTACATAACTGAATGATTTATTAAAATTTTAAAACTTACATAAACTGCGGTTTCAAAACTTTGAAAGTTTTTGTTTTATTCAATTAAAATCACTCCAAAAAGCCTCTTGAATGAATTAATTGATTACGTGATGAAATAATGATTTATTTCACTTGGTTTTCAAAAGTAAAAAGGAAAATGAAGTTCATTTCCTCACAACTCTTGCATGTTTGTAAGAAGAAATATATTTCCTTCAAACTTAATTATAAGTATTAAAAAAAAAATTTTTAGACAAACAATCTTTAGCCATTTTTTCCTTTTTAATGAAACTATTTCAAAATATCCTTTAATTAATTGAAGTTTTATTTTCTCTGACCCTAATGTTCTAATGAAGACATTTTAAGATTTTTTTTAAGGTGATTATTGGAATTAAATGGTTGTAAATTTCTTAATTACTTTGAAAAATTCTTAATTACTGTATAAGTTAATTATGTTTACTTCTTTAACTCCTATTTGGAGGATAAAAAAAAGGTTAATTATATTTACTATATTTAAGTGTGAAACAGTAGCATATTCTATTTTTGGTAACAGGAACAGCACCACCATATTAAATTCTATCTTTCTCTCTAAATATAAAATATTATTTTTGAAAAGGGAAGGAGGTAGTAGACTAGTAGTTCGTAAGACATGATAATTAGAAAATAAAAGGGAAAAACTAGTTTGATAAATTTGCTTTTGGTTCGCTGGATCATGATTATTAATCTTTTCGAGAGTAAATCAAACTAAACGATTTGAACTATATCACAATCAGGTGATACCTTTCCTAATATTTTCTTTAAGATCTTTATGAGATTGAGAATCTCATTTAAATAGATAAGTATGAGATTAGTTAAAATAGATTTATGATTTTTTTTCCCTGAAGTATTGATTTGATTTGAGTGTTTGAGAATACATTGATTCTGTGAAAAGTCTCAACTAATTTGTCTAGAGAGAAGATGCAGCATTCTTTAATAGAGTCCGTGAACTATTTCAACTGCAAAAAGAAGAAGTGATCTATTGTAAAAACTTGCGTGTTCTTTCTTTTTTTCTTAGTTTTTATCTTTTAATTAATATCTTAATAAATCTTTGTAATCCATCATAATCATTAAATGTAAACTTGATAAATAAAAGTGTATGACCAAGGCTTCAATTTGGTTTTAATCAAAATAGGAGTCTATGACCAATTTGGTTTGGCGAAAAAAAAGAAGAAGAATGAGGATATCCAGGCTTTTTGACTAACAGAGGTGTATTTTTTTAAAAAATATGAAATGGACTGGTAAAAGAAAAATTACTAAAAAAAGTAAATGACGTATATGAAAAATTCAGAGTCATTATTAGTAAGTTACATTCTATTTAAAATATAAAGATAAATATTATTATTAAAATGGGTGTTATTATTACATTCAAAATTATCAAAATATAATAGTAAAAATTATTTTTCAAATCAAAATAGAGTATTATTATAGAGTTTAACTCTGACTTTTCATTTACGTGACGTTTAAAGTTAAACGAGTAAAGTTAACACATTTAAATAAAAAGTTATAATTAAATATAATATCAAAATCTTTACACTAACAGTGTATATCAATTAAATTTATTATTATTATAATAAAAAAATTATAAAAATATAACATTTTAGAATAAGTATATTTATTATAATATAAATTAAAAAAAGTTATGAATTTTTTTAATTTATATTATACTTTCGTTCCAGTTATGAACTTTTTTTAATTTATATTATACTTTCGTTCCAGTTATGAACTTTTTTTTTTTAATTTATATTATACTTCCGTTTCAGTTATGAAGTTTTTTTATTCTAAAATAATAAATATAATTTTGCTTCAGTTATGATTTTTTTTATTCTAAAATAATAAACATAATTTCGTGCCAATTATATAATGTTTTTTTTTTAATTTATATTATACTTTGGTTCCAGTTATGAAATTTGTTTATTCTAAAATAATAAATATACTTTCGTTCTAGTTATGAATTTTTTAATTTAATTATAATAAATATACTTAATTATATTTTCATAACTTTTACTATTATAATAACACTTATTTTCAATTGAAAAATAATTTTTATTATTATAATAAATCTAATAAGTTTTTACTATTATATTTTGATAATTTTTAATCTAATAATAATACTCCTTTTAATAATAGCACTTAGTGTTATAGTTTGAATGAAACGGAGTAGACTAATCTTCCAAATATAGCATTTACATTGACGTATTTAGTTTAAGATTTTGTAAGATAATACAAATATTACAAAAATCAAATTCGCACATTGTTTAGACTAGTTAGGTGAGAAAGATTTATATTAAAACAAATAAACAAGTTTTTAATGAGTTTGACATAGTTGGGTTTTAATGGTTCAGTTTTGGTAATTTTTCTGTTTACAATCACATTTTTGTAATAGACCGTCTCTTTGTCAAAAAGCTGGATATCCAATATACTCCCTTTTGAATGCAACCATTGCTGAAATAGCCATGACTTTTGTACCATGGTAAAAAACAGGACTTGGAAAAGACAAACGAGAAAAAAGTGAAATTGTATTGAATAGAATGAGAATAAATGATTTTCAGAAAATTGTGCCAAGTCTTGTATTAAAATACCTTACGGAAATGAGAACATGTATTAGAATTTTAAATATTTCAAATCGGTCCCTCTCTCAATCTTAATTTTCTCTCTATATTTTTCGTACGCATAGTTGTTTACTTTTCACCTTTATAATCAAAGTCATGTTGATTGACTAGATGTATAAATTAGCAATTTGGAGATAAGAAAGGCAGGTTACACTTTAGTCGGTATATGAATAGAAAATAAGCCTAGGAGTATGAGTTATGTGTCTAATTTTTTGCTGATGAGTAATCTTTGTTGAAAACTTCCAACCACAATATTTGAGCTCAAATGGATTGAACCTAAGAACATTAGGGACAAATAACTTGATTTTAGAAAATGAGTTTAGAAATACAGGTTATATATCTATTCCGTATGTCTGTGCCTAACCTCACATGCCTGTGGAACAAGTTCTGGTGAGATTCAAAGTCCAACATGTGACGAATGCGCAAAAAGATCCACCCTACCTACATTTGTTACCATTTTTGACTGGTTTACAACTTCTGCACTGTGATCTATTAAAAAAGAGACCATGCAAAGGAAAAGAAACTATACTCCTCTCTAACTCGTACAAATGAATGATAGGACAATAGGTGATCATTAATTTACGATTTGAGAGCCATCCATGCAAATATTACTCCTTACTGCTCCCAACCGCACAACACGTATCAGAATTGTTCATTTACGAACTTTCTTGTTTCCTATCATAGTAAGTGGACATTTTGACATGATAGGAATAAGTGATCAACATCCTCCATTTCCTGTTTACCAAAGACATATCATCTTAATATTATATCTTAAAGAGGACTCAAACATCTACACTCTTAAACATGAGATTGAGTTTCGCATACGTTTCTACCGTTTCACCATCTTAAAATTAAGTGAATCATATTCCTTAAATATGATGTCTATCTATTATTATAAGAAATATATATCTATATATATATATATATATATATATATATTTCTGTTTAATTTTCTGGTATCAGAGCCTGATAGGGAAATAGAATTTTATTTTTCTGGATCTAAGTTTAATTTATCATTCAAATTATGATTTAATGCTATTCTGTTCTGGGGATGCAGACTCTTAATCTGTTGTTCTTTCTTCTGAAAACCTGGGTACTTGTCATTGATTTTCAAAAATTGCGGTTTTGTAAGCCTTGTCGGGTTGAAAAACTCATGAAGTGTGACGCAGATAACTGGTACTGCGCGGATTACCGTCTTGTAAACCCAGCTCTTTTCCGTTTTAGTTTTTATTTCTCTTTCTGTTGTATATTTCTGTTTTTATCTATCTCTTTCGTTTTCTGACTTCATTGAGTAATGGTTCATGGTATCAACGGTTTGGCCTGGGGCTGGATTGGCAGTAAGGCCCGAGGGAGGCGGTAAGTCCATGTTGCCTATGTGCCTTTGCCGGATGTCTCTACCATGGATGGTTATTTCATTGATAAAGTAATTCTGAAAGAGATAATGTTCTGTAAATTTTGTAATTCGGTAAGTTTATCTTTTGTATTAAAAAAAAAAAAAAGGTTTTGTCTGTAACCTGGAAACTGGAATACCTTTGGATGATAATTTTGTGTTAAACTTAGATTTAGATCCAGAATAATAGTTTCTTATAGAACCAAGTGAAGGTGATGATACTGGAAGAGTTATAATCATGAGTTCTTTTCTTCGCTCCCTCTCTCGTCGCTTTTCTGTTAAATCTTCTTCATCCTCTTCTCCTTCTACCACCAATCTGCTCACTGAGCAAAATCAATCGGTTGAGGAAATACCTCCCAAAAATAACATCTTCGAAGAAGAAGTCTGCTTTGAGGATATCAATCAAGCCATCGATAATTGGGAAATCCCTAAAATCCCTCAGGATGAACTCTATATTCCTGATGAATCCAAACATGTCCGTAGTTCTGACTACATAATTAGGACTGCAGAAAATAATATCCCTTTGGATCCCCAAGCTGGTGAGGAATTCCATCTTTTTACCAAACAATCGATAGCTGAACATTCTAGGAAGTACAAATACCTCCATATAGGATGTGTTCAAGTAGCTGTCAAGCCCCTTGTTAGGGAAGGTCTTAACGCCTCAATCCTCATGTGCCTTCGCGATATTAGGCACAATGACTTTCACGATTCCCTCATAGGAACCGTAGAAACCAGTCTAGGACATGGTCCTGTTTATTTCAATTGTTTTCCAAACAAAACGGTGAGTCTTTTAGATCGAAATGTCTTAGCTTCATTGTTTCTAAACATTCGTCTGCATGGGTTAAACATGAAAGAAGGTTCTATCCCTGCAGCTCTTCTCTATCGAATCCAATACAAGGTCATGAACACTTGTAACTCAAGGGTTCTTCTTAAAACCAATGATCGGGAAACAGCTTTGTTTGTCACGGATATGACCAAAGCAAATGTTGCCGTTCCCAAACTCATCAAGTGGGATGAGGTAGAGTTACCAACCTCTTGGCAACTTGAAAAAGCTACACCAACCCTTCCTCGTCAAACCCCCGAATTCCAGGAAATTAGACAATCTGAGGCTCGTAAGGTAGAAATCATCTTTGATCGGAGAAATTCTTTCTCTTCAAGATCCGAAGCTTCTAGATCGGCCTATACTAGTGCCAGAAGATCTTTTTCTATAGCTTCCCAATCAAATCGGAGTTCAATTCCCAGAATTATTACTCCAGAAATCAATCTTCAAGGGTTAGATAACTCATCTTCTATCCCTAGAAATATCTACAGTAGGACTGAGGAAGACATTTCTTCAGAAATACATTCTCCTACTCAATCTGAAATGCAGTATGGTCAACTATGAATAGTTACACCATAGACAAACCAACCCTTCGTAAGGAATTCTACTCTGAGACTTGGACCTCTCAGAGGAAATGGTTTCTTAGCAAGTTTAAGGGTGACCATAGGTCAAAAATCATTGATTCCTTTTATGAATTTCTTAATCAAGTCCAAACTCATGTTTGTTTCTTTGATTGGTTAAATGTCTACCTTCATAGGAACAAAATCTATCCTCCTTGGATAATTACAATCACAGAAGATCTCTCTATCAATACCTTAACTGTCTGGCACCGTAAGAATGGTCAACTCATTAAGTCCGACCTACCTCCGTCTAGCAGTTATTTCATTCCAGACTTAGAGGATAAGTATTTAGCTTCGCCCTTTAAGTACAAATCAGGTGAAACCATAGGAGCCCAAGATATTAAAGCCCTTATGGAACAAAACAATTATACCAATAAGTACCTCCAAGTTTTAGGAGAAAACCTTGTAGGAAAAGCCTCATCTTCAGGAACCAAAGACGATGAGACTTCTTCCATTTCCAAACCATTGTTTAAACCTTTTAGTCTAACTACCGAGACTAGAAATAAATTTAGGCTTATTGATCAGAATTGGACTAAAGCCTTAGGAAAATCCAATCCAGATAACTCTGTAGTTATTCCTGATACCCCTAGTTCTTCACAAGTAGGATCTGTTAAGCTAGGACCAATCACTAGGAGTGTCTCCCAAAAAGACCAATCTCTTAGGATTAACAAATTAGGAACTTCTTCCATAGGTTCCGAGTCTGAGGATGCTGCATCTAGCAGTAAGTCTATTCCTCAAATCAATCCTGTTATTAGTAAGGCTCTCAACTGGAAGCAGCCTTCTAAACTCTACTACAATCGAGCCACTGCTCCTGATCTTCTCCTTGAGGAAAAGAATGATCAAAGTCTTCGATCATTCAACGCCAATCAAATCTATGAATGGAACATAGATGGTCAAACTGAGTATAACATCCTTAATACTCTTCAACATATGACTATGGTCTCCACTGCATATCAGACTGCTTTAGATAGCACTGATGAGACTATAGTAGAAATCTTGACCGCTGGATTTTCTGGTCAACTCAAAGGCTGGTGGGATAATTATGTTTCCAACACTGAGAAACATGAAATCTTTACGGCAGTCAAAACGGACGCTGAAGGAAACGTCCTTACTGACAAAGGGAAGCCTATTCCCGACGCCGTTAATACATTAATTATGGCCATTGTCAAACATTTCATCGGAGATCCTTCTATTTACAAAGATCGTTCCGGAGATCTCCTCTCAACTCTTAAGTGTAAGACCTTAGGAAATTTTAGGTGGTATAGGGACACCTTCCTTACTCGAGTCTACACTAGAGATGACTGTCACCAACCTTTTTGGAAAGAAACCTTCCTAGCTGGACTCCCAAAATCCTTAGGAGACAAAGTTAGGGAAAAAATCTGTTCCCAGTTTAACGGAGAAATCCCTTATGATCAGTTAAGTTATGGTAATATCATAGCTTATGTTCAAAAGGTCGCTCTCAAAATCTGTAAGGACGACAACATTCAAAAGCAATTAGCCAGAGAAAAGGCTCAGAATCGCAGAGACTTGGGAAATTTCTGCCAACAATTCGGTCTTCCTTGTTCCAAAAATCCGGGAAAGACTACCCATAAAAAACATTCTCAGCAACAGTTGAATAAACCCAAACGCAGAGTCTATAGGTTTAAGACTCGCCAGTCTAATATCAAACATGGTAGGCCTCCTGATCCTAATCTTCATAAGCAAAACACTAATCCTCCCAATCTTTCTAGAGAAACTAGCACATGTTATAAGTGTGGCCGTAAAGGTCACTTAGCAAGATTTTGTCGAGTCTCCTCTAAGATTCGTGAACTTAATCTTGATCCTATTGTCCTGGATCAACTTAGTAATCTTTTGATAAATTCTTCTGATAATTCCTCAGAAGAAGAAGAAGAAAATGTAATAATCTCTTCTGATGACATCCAAGCTGACGATGATCTTTCCTCCTCTAATAGCGAAAGTTCTGAATCTCCCCTCATCAATGTCATTCACAATGATGAGCAAAACCTATTGCTTGATGCTCTAGAATCCATTCAAGACCCTCAGGATAGAAAAGAGTATCTCGAGAAATTAAAGGCAATCCTTTCCAAACCCAAACCTACGCGTTCAGATAATAGGTTTGTCAATAACAAGTTTGATCTTACTCAAACTCTCAAACAACTGGAAAAATATTCAGCCAAGCCAGTCACTACTCAGGACCTCCAGGCTGAAATTCGTTCTCTCAAATCTGAGGTCCGAGAACTCAAAACTCAATCACAGTTGCACGAGACTATCATATCTCAAATAACTGCAGCTTTATCTGATAACATGGTCCCAAATGACCATGAAAACTGTAATCAAGATTATGAGTCAGATCATAATTCATCAAACGAAGATACCCTCTTCAACAACCTCATCAATCAGTGTAGCATTCAAAAGTTTTATATTGATGTTACCATTATCGTAGACGATTTTGTTCTGAAAACTATCGCTCTATTTGATACCGGAGCAGATTCAAATTGTATTTTGGAAGGACTTATTCCGACCAAATACTTCCACAAAACTTTCGAAAGGCTTAGGACTGCTAGTGGATCAAAACTAGAAATCCAGTATAAGCTTCCTTCGGCAATCATCCAAAAGGATAACCTTCAGGTAGAAACTCCATTTCTTCTGATCAAAAACCTTAAGAATGATGTCATCTTAGGATCACCATTCATTAAGACTATCTTCCCTATTCAAATTTCCGGTGAAGGTATAACCACCCAACATTTGGGAAAAACAATCTTATTCAAATTCCTAGACAAACCCGTCCATAGGAATATTAATCAAGTTGATCGAAAACTTAATCAGATTAACTTTCTTAAAGAAGAAATTTCCTTCAAGCAGATCGAGAGTCAACTTTCTCTCCCTCATGTCAAAAAACGTATCAAGAGTCTTTCTGATCGTTTTCAATCTACCATATGTTCTGACCTTCCTAATGCTTTCTGGGATAGGAAAAAACACATGGTTAATCTTCCTTATGAAAAGAATTTCACAGATAGACAAATCCCGACCAAAGCTCGGCCAATCCAAATGAGTCATGATCTTGTCACTCATTGTCAAAACGAAATCAAGGACCTTTTGTCCAAAGGATTAATCAGAAAGAGCAAGAGTTCATGGTCTTGCGCTGCTTTCTATGTCAACAAGGTCTCTGAAATTGAGCGAGGTGCTTCGAGGCTAGTCATTAATTACAAACCTCTCAATCAAGCTCTTCAATGGATCAGATATCCAATTCCAAACAAGAAAGATTTACTCTCCCGTCTTCATTCGGCGAAAATCTTTTCAAAATTCGATATGAAATCCGGATTTTGGCAAATCCAAATTCATCCTAGTGATCGCTACAAGACGGCCTTCACTGTTCCCTTTGGGCAATACGAATGGAACGTAATGCCCTTTGGTCTTAAAAACGCTCCTTCGGAGTTCCAAAACATAATGAATAACATATTCAATCCATATTCCAATTTCTGCATTGTCTATATCGATGATGTTCTTATCTTTTCCCAATCTGTGGATCAACACTTTAAATATCTTGAAATCTTTTTCAAAGTAATCAGACGAAACGGCCTAGCCATTTCTAAAACTAAAATCTGTCTATTTCAGACTAGAATCAAATTCCTTGGCCATTACATCTTTCAGGGAACAATCAAACCAATTTGTCGTGTCATCGAGTTTGCTGACAAATTCCCCAATCAGATTATAGAGAAAACACAACTTCAAAGATTTTTGGGTTGTCTCAACTATGTTGCTGACTTTTTTCCTCAGCTCAGTAACATTTCAAAACCTCTATATGACAGACTCAAAAAGTCTCACCCGCCGTGGACTGATATCCACACCAATTTAGTCAAACAAATTAAGCAGCAGGTCAAAGTGTTACCCTGTCTGTATCTACCAAATCCCAATCTCTTTAAGATTGTAGAAACCGACGCCTCTGATATAGGTTATGGTGGTATTCTCAAACAACGCATGCATCATACAGAAAATTGCATTGCATTTACATCAAAACACTGAAACAAAACCCAACAAAACTATTCTACTATTAAGAAAGAAGTTTTGGCTATTGTCCTGTGTATTTCAAAATTTCAATCTGATTTATTAAATAAAAAATTTTTAGTTCGGGTTGATTGTAAGTCAGCCAAAGAAATTTTGCAAAAAGATGTAAAAAATCTTGCATCAAAACAAATTTTTGCCCGTTGGCAAGCAATCTTAAGTATTTTTTATTTCGAGATAGAATACATCAAAGGTACTTCAAACACTCTTCCTGACTATCTGACTCGTGAATTTCTTCAGGGTTGGACACATGTGAAATGACACCTCCAAAATTACGGGTGAAAGTCGCCTCCTCAAGAGGCCGCGGAAGATCAGCCCGGGGCTCATCCCAGGCCCAGAAATCATCCTCAGTAAAGGATGATCATTCTAGCCAGGTCTCCTTGCAGACTGGACATCAGGGGTCATTGACCCAGGCTGAGTCATCGACTCAGCAAGCTATCATCAAATCTGAGTCATCTACTCAGCTAGCTGTTACCAAAGTCGGTCATCTACCCCGCAACCAACCAAAGGGTCTACTACCCTAGTAACCAAGCCATCCGACTATGCGATGACCCTTCCAACCCTTCAAGCCCTTCAAGACTGTGGGTTGACCAATCTTCCTTCAAAATCATGGAAACAAATCTTTTCAGAAGAATCTGATGATCCCTTCTGGAATCAGAACCTGAAATCAATTATTTCAGAAATAGCCCAATCAAAGCTAACCTTGCAGCCAAAAGAATTGGTGGAGCAGCCTCAACCAATTAATCAAAAACAGCCTTCTTCCTATCTACCAAAAGAAGGAAGATTTTATCCAACAATCCAAATGGAACCCGAATTCTGGGATTCCAACCCAAACAAGATTTGTGCAAAAATCTTTCCACCAACGTTTTTGTTTAAACCTCTTAGTCTCAATAAGACTAGGAAATTTTACGAGTTTATTTTGGTGGATTCAAAATCTGTTTCTATTAAACACAATTTTGATAAAAACGATAACAATGTTATCACACATTCTACTCTTCAAATTTTAAAAGTTTTAACTTTTAAAGATTTTGAACAGAAACCGAACCAAGTAAGGAAATTTTCCCAGCCTTTTGACCCAATTGGTTATACTTACTGGGATTATATCCATGCCTGGACCAATGTATTTTGGTTTCAAAATAAAAATCATCGGCACTCGTGGCTGATATATTTCAAGAAAAATGTTAGATATTTCTTCCCCTAGTGGTTCGCTGAATGGTGGGATTTCTTCGGACCAATTCAATCTATCCTTCCTGAAGATATCAAGGCAGGATTTAATCAGTTTAAATCAAGAATTGAAGAAGGAAATAATCCATTCCACCCATCTCTTCGATTCTTTTCAATTTTCTCCCTGGCTTGGATATTCGCCTGGCAACATCAGTACCAGAAGAACTCCACAAATCCGAAGCTCCTTCCAATATTAGGAAAAAAAGCTTCAGTCAAATGGTGGGATCAGTTCAATGCCTCCCACGCCAATTCTCAAGGAGTGACTTTATGGTTCCAGAAGAACCCAAAAAGCCTCAAATCGGCAGACCCAGAGACCTGCCAGTTTCTCAACCGTAAAGCCAAGATTGCAGCTGCCCTTGCAGTATCAACAGATGATGAAGCCTTGGCCAAGAATCTTCATCAGATATTGAATCTCCTTTCGACTGACTCAGAGGCCAGTTCGTCTAAAGGAAAGACCAAGAAAGAAGCCAGTTCGTCTGCATTCTCTTCCTCCGGTTCATTTTACCAGATCGAAGAGTCTGACGAAGACTGACTCCAATACTCGCAGGCATTTTGCGAAAGGTCACTGTTCACTGTAGCGGAGCCGCCAGTCATTGTACACTGTTCACTATAGCGATAAATCGAGTTACGGTTGTAATAGTTAAATTCACTATTGTAATAGTAACCTGGCTTTTAATCGGTTGAGGAAATAGGATATATATATATATATATATATATATATATATATATATATATATGCATGTAATTGTGTTTGTGTGTTGCGTTTGCAGAGTAATATCTAGTGTCCAAATGCTTATATATCTAGCTAGTGTCCAAATTTCCTTTTCCTTATGTCACATGGTAGGCACCATGTGGTTTTGTAACATGATAAGATCCAACATTGATAAATTATTTTTTAAATACCTAATATTCCAAGTTTTTGTTTTGCTGAAATTTACCAATTACATTATATATAAGATCACTAGCTATCTAGTTTCGGATTCTTTTAGGTTCAAAATGTCTTAAAAATCTTGTGTATATTACGAAGTGTCAAAGTATACTACATTATAAAGGTTAACTATTTGAGAAGAATACATAAACTTAAACTTCATTACTTGTTGTAGTGTAGATTCTTTGGCAAATCTTTTACTACTAATGGTCCTTGTGAATTTTTGTAAAAATTCTGATTTAATTTATTCAAAATCTCTGCCAACACACCGATAAATCCTCGACCACTAAGTCCTCACGAGACGCATGTAATTCATCATCTATGAACACTAATTTAACTCTTGATTTTCAGTATATAAATGCCAACATAAAATACCACTGGATCTTATTATTCCAACGAAGAAATTAATTGATACATCATTTAAAATGATCTGGTTGTGTAGTGGTGGACCTCCTCAATTCAGCACTTATCAATATAGACAAAAGATTTGCAGATCCTAAACAGTGAGCATTGAACATCATTGTCTCCTTGGCGTTTTCCAACATCAACTCCAGTGTATAAGCACGTTTCCCAAAAGCTTCTTACATTCAACTACTACATGCATGCCAATCCAACATATTTTTAAACCTAAAATAAATTATAAAATAGAATATTTTTTAATTTTAAAACATAAAGTAAGACTCTTTAAATTAATAATAATTTTTATTAAATTAGTTTGAATAAAATCAATATAATTAAAAAATAGCTCTTTATTATAATCAATTAAGAGATATTTTTATTAACTTAAAATAATGTTTAATTATTTTTCAATGAGAAAATAACAAAAAATTTATAAATGGTTATTTTGTTTAAGCTTAAAAATAAATGATTTTAAAATAAGTAATTTATTTATGAGTAAGTTTGTAAAAAAAATTATGTTTGGATACAATTAACAAAATTAATTTTTTTTTTATAATTGTATCAACTTTCTATTTTCATAGAATAGCTTTCACACGACTTATTTTGAGAAAAATAACTTTCTCAATAATATTTTTTCAGTTTTTTTTTATATTTATGATTTATTTTTTAAATTTTAATAAAATATTATTCTATTTAAATAATTATTTTTCAAATAAAAAATTTAAATAAACTAATTATAGTTACAACATCACTTCATAAGTAATGTAGATTTACCTAAAAAACGCTTTAATGAGTTGGATTCTAAAACAATATGTGAATTCTGGTATATAATATAATAAGCCTCGTTCCTATGCGTATATTTTTTTCACTTATAAGCCTCGTTCCTATGCGTATAATTAAATTTTTAATTATTAGGATATTATTTAAAATTAAACAAAAATATTATATTCTTGGTACAAAACATTTCACTTGAGCCAAATGGATCGAGAAAGTATGTCACAAATATATAAAAGGGTTTGACAAATTAATTTCCCAAAATCTTGTAATATAAATTTAACTTGTTCTACAAAAACTTAATGAGTTTAATAAGTTTCACAAAAACTTGTAATATGAATTTAACAAGTTTCATAATAAGTTATATAGAATTAATCTTCTACAAATGACTTCACCAAAAAAAAAATCTTCTACAAATTATATCTCCACTAAACAAATATATACATCATCCCCATGATAATTGGCCTTATAAATTCCTTCTGCAGGAGCCTTCCACCGCACATGCTTCCTCTGCAATTTCTTGCACAGAGCTACAATATCCTCTATAATCTTTTTAACAAGAAATTTTATATTAAAAAGTAGAGTAGGATATTCTAACATGAATACAGTAATTTTATAAGGTTAAATTATAAAGGGATAAGCAAAGACAATTATATATATGATCAATACATCAATTAGAATTAAAAAACAGTGAATATTATCCATATATATTTTTATGTTTATTAAGTTCAAGCTTGTTACAGAAGATCTTTGACCATATTACAAAAAATAATGTGCTGGATAAAAGTTTCTCCTCCTTAAATAATTAAGTACATGATACAAGCCGAAATATCATAAAGTAAAACTCCAAAATGACCAACTGAACTATAAATCTTCAACTTTATCTTTGGTCATGGACACTACCACATTAGTATACTCCAATGTCTCCACCTCAATGAGTTGGGCAACCAGATTTGCATATCTTGTGAACAATTCATCAATGATATCTTCGCCAAACTCAGTTGACAAAAGAGGTTCAAAAACAGCTCTTATGGACTTAGCTATGAACTCTCCTCTCATTTTGCTATCAATTATAGAATTATTAAAATCTTCTTGGAGGTTTGCATCCCAACCTATTTTAATAGTCTTCAATGTTTGAATTGTAAAAGACCCTTCTTCTTTAACCACTTGTTCAACTTCTTCTGCAGTAGGACCGTATATAGGTAGATCAAAAAAGTCCAATTTCGACTCTTCAACCAGACCCTACAAATTGTACGCAAAGAATCTTTATAAGATCAAATAAAACAATATGTTTTCGGTTTTAGAAAGCACAAATATATACCACACAGACAATATCCAATATCAACACAATATGAAAATATATGAAAACTTAATAAATTATAAAATACAACTTTGTTGTAATACTGTATAGATTACTATTAAATTTAATGTAAAATTCTAGCTAGTCTTAAATCAAATTATAAATTAATGCAGTTAATGATTACTTGATTGGTTAAATTCTTGGCTCACACATATATACAAGGATTAATAAAATTTATGTTAAGTCTTAATAAACTTGTTTCATGTTAAATTTTTAATAATATTTAAACACTTTAGATATCAATTTGAATTATTTTAAAAATAATTTAGATAACAATTAAAAAATTAAAAACCTCACATAAAATATAAATTTAATAAAAAATGTGAACTTTATTATAATATATTAATTACTCAAAACATATTCAAGCTTATATATATACTATTTTAAAGTGTTAGGACAATATTCTTAGCTTAATCATCAAATCACATTTCTCACCTCTTGGACCATGTTGTTGAGTACCATACCAATTACCTCCCCAGGATTACCAATTTTGTGAGTTTTGTCTCTACCAATGAAAGTAAGTAGCATAACACCACCCAACCTTAGTTCCAACGAGCGTGATTTTAGAAAAAGTTTGAAATCATTTTCAAATTGCTTGAAGTATGCTTCATGTACTGAAGGAGGGCTTGTACTTGTTATGTAAACATTTCCCTTGTTGAATGGTTTGGTCATGTTTGTCGAAGCTTTTGGTGCCTGATGCCCGAAGAAGGTTGAATAAAAAACCAATTAACTTATAAAGCCACATATAATTACGTTTGAAGTTAAAAAAAATTTAAACTATGCCTAACTTACTCTAAGTAAAAATGTAATCAAACATATAATTATGAAGTTGTTTAATTCTATTTTTACTTAGAGAAGTTAGACAACTCTGTTAATGTAAAAAAAAAAAAAATCATCCAAAGATATGGGTGTTCTACATATATAGACAAAACATATCAATATGATTTTATTTGGTTTACCTGAGATAGCCAATGAAGACTGTAGGATGAATGAAAGAAGTGAATGTAATTATCAGGAAAAAGCCTCCCATAAAAATTTCCTGGTGTTGCATGAATAAAACATGTTCCAAAATTGTCTTCTTTTTCTTGATGTATACTTTGGTAGAAGCCGGGGATTAATTTGAAAATGGTATTGAAATCATTTTCAAAGAGATCATTAAGATAAATTTGAAATACACGTGGCACACTCTGATTTAAGCTCATGCTAACATTATCCACTATGTTTAAGATATTTAGCAGAACTACAATTGCATTTGGTCCAGAAGAGCAACCTAAATCTGCTATTTTCCAGCAGCTTTCAATAGTTATGTTGGATTTGGATATCATTTGTTTCACACTCTCTTCAAGCATGGTTTTCACTTGCATTATCACTTTTCTCTGCACAAAATTCTATTTGGGTTAGTACGTACCATACAATATTGAGTTTATATATATATAATAGTCACAGACTGTAAGGAAAAAGAGAAGAGACATTTTTTTAAGCCAAAAAGAGATGATATATACCTGAAGTGATGAGTTTTTTGTATAGCTTGTTTCTCCAACACCATCCTTCATGTGAAGCACTCCCTCTTTTGCCATTAAGAAACTAATGGACATGAATACAATCAATCATGTTAAGCTAATGAAAGCGTCAACATTTATATAGAGCACTTTATCACTGTTCAGTGCGAGAAATTCAGAATGAGTCCAAACAACAACGTTTGGCTATGGTCTCAACATTTATATTTATATAAACCACAAAGGGAAGGATCTATTTAATATATTATAGGAGCAACCGCTAACTTTTTTTAAAAAATCCTTAATATAATATAAATTGTTTTTATAATTACAAATATAGTATAAAAAATTAATTCATATTATCAATTTTCAGATAAGTTTTACTTCCACGACATAAAATTTCTATGTAGAATATTTTTAAATATATAAACAAAGGTTTACATATGCATGGATAATAGAGCCACAGGGTGTGCTTTGTCACCAAAGTCACGTGTCTGACCACCGTAGTTTGCAAAGTCCCAATCTTAAAATATGCACAAACGTGTAGACTTCTCAACGTCCATCAACACAAAGATTTGGAGGAAAAAAAGTCTTTCCGCCGTGTACGTTGAAAAATTAGTAAAATTATTTATTAATATTTTATAATTAATAAATTTTAATACTTGACACATTTAATAGAATTATAACTATTAATATTTTAAAATTATCCATAGGTGATTGTTTTTATTTTTCATCAATTAAATTTGCTATATCATTTTATCAACGATCACAAACTTATAAAAAAAAATCATCTTGAAAATCAATTATTTATTATTTTTTAATTTTTTAAAACTATAATCATATTTTATTTTTATTTAAAATTTTAATATTTTTTTATTATTACAATTCTATAAAGTATAAGAATATATGAAATGAAATAAAAAGACAACAATAAAAATATAAAAAAATTCAAATAATTAAATAAAATTAGATTTAATATCCACTTTAGTGATTTACTTGATTTTTGCAAGTTTTTGAAGATTTTTTTTGTTAGCACAGAATTATAATTAATAACCTATATATAGAAAATTAATAATTAATAACCTATATATATAAACTTGATTTATCAATATTATATGAAGATGTCTAACCGGTTCTGCCAGATTCAGTATCGTATAATGTTGATCTGTTAATATGAATATTGACTTTAAGTTTCCTCACATTCTTTCTCATCTTCTCTTCTTCTCTCTTCTCTCTCTCTCTTGGTATCAGAGTCTTGTTCTTTTCAAGAACGGTTCTTTTATCATGTAAATCTTAATTTTCTGACTGAATATATATATTTAGCAAGGGTGTATAATGTTTGCTAGGATACCCATGGTAGTTGAAGGGCAGTGATGGGCCAGTGGAGAGCCTTTGTAAGTCCCTAGTTTCCTACCTTGATGGGTTGAGAAACACGTGCAGGTTGCGCCACCAAATTCAGATATATATTCTCATGATGAAAAAAAAAAGTTTTTTTTTTTACTTTTCTGATAAGCCTTATGATCTTCTATATTATTTAATATTTATTGTTTTACAGTGTATTCCGTGGATATATTATCTACTGCTTCTACTTTTCTACTTCTGCTTCTGCTTATTTTCTGTTGCTTTCCTGTTCTTTTACTTTACGCACTCCTGTTTTCTCACTCTCTTACACACTATAAAATCTTGTTTACAAATATAAACAAATTTTTACAAATAAATGGCTAACATACAACCTTTTAAAGGAAAAGACTACAAATCAGCTCTTGCAGCTGTAGAATCTCTGACAAAATCTCCTCCAGTAGGATATGCAAAACCTTCCACTGATACAGATACTGTTCATACAGTTCTAATAGGACAAAATAACACAATAATAGCTTTACTAGAAGAAGTTTCTAGAAAATTATCTAATCTTATAGATTCAAACAAAAACGGAAATATATCCGATGATATAAATGATCTAGTTAATAAAGTTTCTACACTATCTTTAGGAACAAATATACAAACTAGAACAATATGTAAAAATACTCATAAATTTGTCAAAGTAATAGCAAAAACAGACATAGTTGAATCCAGTAATAGGAATCAGACTAACAGGAGAATAATACCTCCAACAAAGACAAAACTGTTATTTAAAATATGAATTTAAGATCAAATAATAGTTCACAGACACAATTACAATAAGTTTCTATGAATAGTACACCTAATAGAAATCAAACAACAAAGAGGTTTCCAGGAACTTCTCGCAGATTAAGAGAACACCAGACTAGGAGACAAGATCTCATACAACACCCAAAAATCTTAGATAGATTTCTAAATAGAAGAAGAACTACTAATGTTAGGAGATTACAAGACTTAGTAGACATACATCAAAATACAGAAATAGGATCCAACTCAAGGATATATTCTTTGAATCCTAGACAACTATACAATATAGGTTGGTTAAGTTCTGAAAGAACTAGTCTCTACAGATATAGGAGGATAGAAGATTTTCACCTTCCTGGTAATACATATGAGATAATTCCTTTAATATCTCAACAAATAGCTACACAACTCCTAAATCAACATGGGAGATATGTCCACATGGGATTAATTACTATAGGAGTTAGATCCCTAGCTAGACATATGATTGGTGCGAGAGCTTTGATAGTTCTCCATGATACAAGATTTTAAAACAATGATTCTCAAAGTATTATTGGAATCTTAGAGGTTGACTTAAATCAGCCCATATCATTAAATATCTTGATCCAAACTTTACACTCACCCTTCCAGACTTCGTTAATCACATTAGTCTAGAAGTACAAACTATAGGTTTTGGAAAAAATTAGATAGGAGATAACCTAGACCTAGACATTACTTTCATAGGAAGAATAAGTAATTATATTTCTTCTATGTATAGAATTAACACTAGACCATTAGAGGAAGCAATAAGCTCTATTGGTACACAATTTTTGCCAGCTCAGGCATTCACGAGAAGAAATGAGGGCCATCTATGGAAAACTCATCTACAAAGGGATGAACGAAATCCAATCACAAATCCAAATTCTGCTATTATACATAATAGATCTAGAGGCCTTAGTTTAAGCTTCACAGATTATAGAAATACTCCACTTATGGATTTAGAACAAAACAGATGGGATAGTACATCCACTATTTCCAATGATGAGCATATTGGTATGATGAACATCATATACAGTGATGATGAAGAAGATGATGATATGACTGAAGAAGAATGAAATCGTCATCGAGCAAATATAGGCATGTTTAGGCAAGGAACTCTAGACAACCAAGCCAACATAGTCATGTCTAGACAAGAAACTATAAACTTAGAACCTTGGGATAGATTTCTAAATGACCCTAACTGGGAACCATGGGATAATTTTCCCCTTGAACACAATGAAGTTGAAAGACTTCAAGAAAATGAAGAAAATGACGAAATAAATGATATCGTTAATACATTTTTACAAAAATTAAAAATTGAAGAAACTAAAGAAAAAGAATTTTCTTATCAGTTTACAAAAAATTTACAAGATAAAGAAGAAGATGTTTTATCAACAACATCTGAAAACACAAAAGTAGGACTCATAAATGAATATGAAGAATCCACTGCTACAAATTATAGGTTAGATCCTGCCGGTACACAAAATTATTCTCAAGGATTCCTCTCCAGAGAAACTGTACAAAATATTGTCCTCAGTAACAATAAATACATATCACATGGTAAAAGATTACCAGTTGAACCAAACTTACTTCCAAATTCCAAGATCCCCAACTCCTTCCAACATACATAGAACAATGGACAGCTGCTGTAATCCGAGATTATGGCATACATCATGAGAAAGATGTATTGTCTTCTCAAGAAATGATCGCTAAAGGAGAAACATACTTAGGCGATATCACTAGATCTGGATGGGAATCTTTTAAGAAAAATTTCCCTAATGATCTAAACACACTGGTTATTGAACCAGGTCCAAATATTTATAATTTCTGTTCCCTTATACAAAGATTGTTTACTTCACAATCGACCAATGATGGCAACACAATTAGACAACAAATTTATTTAGGACATCTCAAAAGATTGTCTATTGAATATTTTGGTAAAATAAAATAATACTGTCAAGATTATCTCTTGTATGCATCTATAGCTGGTTGCTTTCATGATGTTAATATAAGAGACAAAATGTTTCTTAAACTTCCAGGAAAACTGGGACAGAAAATTAAAGAAAGTTGGAAAAATGATGAGGTTACTCCCATGCTGAATAACCTCTCTATACGAATACAACACATTATGAAAATAATGGAAGATATTTGTTCCCATATAGCTATACAAAAACAGCTTAAGCATTCTGATGTTGGGATATGCAAACAAATATACACACCCCAACAATATGCACAAAATAAAATTAAAAACAGGAGAAATATATCTAGAAATAAACAAAGATATAATAATACACAAAAATTCTTAGGGCCAAGAACTCCAAGAAAAACATATACAATAAGGGCTTCTAATGCCAGAAAACCCACTTTAAATCCTAATAGACATGTTAGGAAATTTAGGGATAACAAAACTTACAAACAAACATTAAAATGTTTTGCTTGTAGTCAACCAGGACATTTTTCAAAAGATTGTCCAAATATCGCTAATCTTTACACAAAAGAGGAGGTTTTAATAAAATCATGTCATATGAATCTTCTTCCCAATGATGAAGAGGTTTCTACTGACTCTGAAATATTATTTGTTATTAGCATAACAGAATACACAGATGAAATAAACCCAGAAAAGGTTTACAAAAATTATGATTTAATAAATGAATTTACAAATAACGAATATAGTCATTTATATCCCAATGATGATAATAATTTCCCAATGGGGGAAGAATATAATGAAATGGGAAAAATATTAGACGATCTAGGATATTGTCTAATGAAAACTACAGACATAAATCTTTATTCTCACAAAATACAGTTTTATTCAGGAACAGAATCAATTCCTTGCACATATTGTGAAAGGTATTTTCACATATAAAAAAGGGCACATTGTCCACTCTGTAATTAAATGTGTAGAAAACCATTTGAATATACAGGAACAAGAAATACCCTCTTTTGAAAAAAAAAAGAAAATATGAATAAATTGTATAACAAAGATTTAACTGATACTAGAGTTTCAATATTAGAGACTCGCATAAATCATCTAGAAGAAAAAGTTATTTTTTTAGAAAAAATAATAAAAGGGAAAACTAAAATAGATCTCCCAGAGTCTGGTTACCTATCTGAACAAAATAACATGATGGGAACAATGGAATGTAACAAACAACATTCCATTAGTTTGTAACAAACAACAAACCATCAACAGAAAAAACTATACAAGCATTATTAGATACAGGATGTTCGGAAACAGTTATATGTAAAACTATAACTCCACATCAAAATATAGTTAAAAGTAAACACATCCAAAAAACCAGAACAATGTCTGGTGAAATTATGATAAACGATGAAGAAGTTAACAATGTTATTCTTCAATTTAGCACAAATTGTGACCTTTTTGGTCATAAAATTTTCATAAAAACAATGAGGGTAGAAAATTTAGTTCCCTCAAAACAAAATATGATAATCGGCCTAGATTTTATTTTAGGTCAAAATAGGTCAGTTACAATAAACAAAGATTATATTATGATAAGTGATAAAACACAGATGACACCAATAGTTAGTGGTGACTCATTAAAACAAGATACTATCACTAATAATTGTAATTGTAAAAATTCAACATTTCCAGGTATATGCGATTGTACTACGGAATTTCCATACATATTAAATGAAACAAAAGAGGATTATTATTCTTTATCGAATATACTAGACAATATAGTTGAGGCTTTTTCCTCAATAAAAATTTCAAAATCTATAAAATTTGAAAATATTCAACAAATTCTTGATAGGTTGAATAAAACAAATATAATAGGAGAAGATCCTACAAAATTTTGGGACAGAGATCCCATAATTTGTAAACTAGAAATTATTAATCCAGATTTAATTATTAAAACAAAAGACATTCAGTTTAATAATTGGGAACAAGAAGAATGTCAAAATCATATACAAAATTTACTAAAACTAAAGGTAGTAGCACCTAGTGTTAGTCCACACAAAAGTCTGGGTTTTATAGTCAACAAATCTTCTGAACAAAAACGAGGTAAATCAAGAATGATTTACAATTATAAGAAAGTAAACGATAACACAGTAGAAGATGGTTATTCAATTCCATCCAAAGATGTTTTGATAAACCGAATACAAGATGCCAAATGGTTTTCTAAATTCGACTTAAAAAGTGGATTTCATCAAGTTAAAATGAATCTCGAATCAATAAAATGGACAACCTTCTCTTGTTCTAAAGGATTATTTGAATTGAATGTTATGCCATTTGGCCTTAAAAATGCTCTTGCTTTTTTTCAGCGAAAAATGGATAATATCTTTAAAAATGATAAATCCTTTACATGTGTCTATATTGACGACATATTAGTATTTTCTAAAACAAAAGATGACCATTTTCATCATCTAAAACAAGTTTTATATAAATTGGAACATTACCGATTGATAGTTTCAAAATCAAAAATGGAAATTAGTAAAAATTTCATTGAATTTCTTGGAACAAAAATAGGTAATGAAACTATAAAACTTCAGCCTCATATTTCCAAAAAAATACAAGATTTTCCAGATAAAATGGAAGAAATTAAAACACTTAGATTCTTTTTAGGATTTTTAAATTATGCAAGAAGCTTTATTCCTAATCTAGGAAAATACACATCTCCTTTATATAATAAAACTTAATTAAAAGGAGAAAGAAAATTTAATTCTGAAGATATAAAATTAGTGCAAAAGATAAAACAAATGGTAACAAGTTTACTAACTTTACAATTGCCATTAGATTCAGATTACTTAATAATTGAATGTGATGGATGTGAACTTGGATGGGGAGCCATCCTTAAACGAAAGAAAAATAAACACATACCAAAGGCAAAAGAAAAAATTTGCAGATATGCCTCTGGTAAATATACTACAAAACAAAAAATTTACAAAACTAGCACAAATTATGAAGTAAATGTTATCATACACGCAATGGATGTATTTAAACTATTTTTAATAAATAAGAAAGAAATAACAATCAGGACAGATTATGAAGCCATAGTTTCTTATGGTAAAAATCAAATTAATAATGATAAAAAGTCACATAAAAGATGGTTGCTTTTCAAAAATTATATAAATTTTTCAGGAAAAATTATTTATTTTGAACATATAAAAGGTTCTGATAATACTTGTGCTGACATTTTATCCAGGTACATCAAGTGAAGTTATTCACATATACAAAGATCTTTTCAGATCAATGCTCGAAAATACAAAGAAGGGTGTCGTAGGCCCTAAACAAGTTAAGTCCCTTTTTGTGGTGGACCAGTACACAAAATTTGGCAAACAAGAATTGCCAATTCTTACAAATATCTTCCAGTACCCTGGGAGAGATCAAACAAATGTCAAATTAAATGTTTTAATTGACAATATTTAGAATATTCCAAAATGTACAACACAAAATGAGCACCAAGTGACTCGTGTAAAACAAAGCATCATAAGCGCATTATACAGCTTTTGTTACCAAGATAATAAAGGAGTAGCGTTAACTTCTCCTGCCTCTCCTTTGGGAAAAGGTTTCACATATTTTTCCTTAATAACAGGCCCAAACAAAGGTGTGTATACATCATTCAAAGACCTCAATGAGGATAAACAAGACCAGTTCTAGTCCACATACAAAGGCTTCTATTCTAAAGAAGAAGCTGAAATGGCAGTTCGGTTGAAAACAATCGATGAAGAAAAAATAAAAACTGCTTTACAATTTGAGCCTCATGCTCTGACACAAACATATGCTACTGCTGCAGGCAGTATTACCAACAAATCAATCCAAATATCCTTCTAGGAAAATTTGGGCTAATACAGGACTTTCTGTTTGAAGTCCATGCTGAAACTACAAATTATGAAGGATTGTTCGTAAAAACACAAACCTATTTCAATAACAAAAATCCATGTTTTGGATCTTCTGATTATTGCAAAACTATTGACAAGGATTGCACTTGTCAGATAAAATTCATTGTGAGACGAGCTCAAATTGATTTGAGTTCCTTCAAAGGTCACCTCTAAAGGGATGTTCTAATAACTCCTATACTTCTACTAGAAGCTGGTTGCCTTCACTCATTAGTAATTTCCCCCACAGACAGGTTCTCAGCCTTGTCCCCTGTAATAAATTCAGTCATAAACAATATTCAGGCTGAACACATGACCCAGGTGGCTTTACAAATTACCACTTCACCAAGAAGTGCTCATAATCCTGATAGTATAACCACACATGTAATAAAATTATTTACTGAAACAAATCCAGAGATAAATACCCTGACTCTGTTTGAACATGATCCACTAAAAGGGTTGTCTATCAATAAAGATAAATTGTATCAGTATAACCTCTGGAAGGCATACATTGAAGGGTCCAACTGAAACTTTACTAAAAGAGATTCTGAGGTTTTCACTCTGTTAAAAGAAACTCAGAATACCAAATTATACTGGAAAAAGATAATAGGTAACAAATTTCACCCATTCCCAATTGAAGCAAACCTTTATCTCGTAAAACATTTTGAGAAAGAAAGGTTATACAAAGAAATATATGAAGAAACTGGTTGTCATGGCCAGAACACTCCGGGGCTATCCTCTTTACCATCTGATTTTGATGACACAAAAGACCATGTCTTCCTGAACAGATGGAGGAAGAAATAGCAGATGTGTCTACATTCTCTCGACTCAGAAGAGTAAATTAAAATTGTACCTGCGACAAAGTAATTTTACTTCTTTATTGAAGTAATAGACTGAAGGGTAAAATTTACCTACAAAACATGTTGCCAGTCATGGAGTAACCTACACAGCAGGTCACCAGTCACTAGGTTACCAACTTTGTCTATAAAAGGACCATAAGTCTCTTATGCTGAGCAGGTCTGAAAACACTTCTCTCTCTAACTCCCAAATACTCTCATCCTTCTCTCTACACTTCTCCTCTCTCCTCTCTCTTGTAAAAATTTATTCTGTGCAATAATATAAGAAGTTTTCAGCAACCCCCCCCTTTCTTTTCCCCTTTTGTAAGTATTTCTTTTGATTTTTTTGCGCTTAATATTTTAAGTATGGAGTAGTTTACTCTTAAGGTATCTTCGGATGCCTAAAGCAATAAATATTTAAAGATGCGATGATCATTTAAAGGCTTATCATATGTTAATTAAATTTACTTTTCATCAAGTTTATAAGCAGATGTCTAACCGGCTCTACCAGATTCAGTAGCTTATAAACTTGATTTATCAATATTATAGGAAGATGTCTAACTGGCTCTTCCAGATTCAATATCGTATAATGTTGGTCCGCCACAAAAGGGGACTTAACTTGTTTAGGGCCTACGACACCCTTCTTTGTATTTTCGAGCATTGATCTGAAAAGATCTTTGTATATGTGAATAACTTCGCTTGATGTACCTGGACAAAATATCAGCACAAGTATTATCAAAACCTTTTATATGTTCAAAATAAATAATTTTTCCTGAAAAATTTATATAATCTTTGAAAAGCAACCATATTTTATGTGGCTTTTTATCATATGTTAATTAAATTTACTTTTCATCAAGTTTATAAGCAGATGTCTAACCGGCTCTGTCATATTTAGTATCGTATAAGAATATATGAAATAAAATAAAAAGACAACAATAAAAATATAAAAAAATTAAAATAATTAAATAAATTAGATTTAATATCCAGTTTAGTGATTTACTTGATTTTTGCAAGTTTTTGAAGATTTTTTTTGTTAGCACAGAATTATAATTAATAACCTATATATAGAAAATTAAAGTTAAATACATATTAAATATTTTGCAGTTTCTATAATTTTATTTATTAGTGTTAAGTATTTACTTTGATTTTTTTTTCATGGTTGATAATATAAAAAAATTTAAATACATACTAAATATTTCGGTAGTTTCTATTATTCCATTTATTTATTAGAGTCTAATTATTAATTTATCTTATATAAAAAGTTATTAGTTTCTATAATTAAATGCATACTAAATTATATAAAAAATCTAAATGCATACTAATATCTTATTTATAAAATATTTCATTTATATATATATATATATAATTTTTTTAATTACTCACTTTACCTTATTACAATTATAACTTGTCATGTCATACTCAAAATAAAATATTGCAATAAAAACATAAATTATATTCTTTTATTTTCCCGAAATATTCTATAGATAATCTTTCGAGATGACTTAAATAGATCTGTTGTCTAATTGTGTTTCCATCATTAGTAGATTGTGAGGTAAACAATCTCTGTATAAGTGAATAGAAATTGTAAATGTTTGGCACTGGTTCTATAACTAATGTATGTAGATCATTGGGGAAATTTTTCTTAAAAGATTTCCATCCAGATCTAGCAATATCACCTAGATATGTTTCTCCTTTTGCGACCATTTCTTTAGAAGACTGTACATCTTTCTCATGATGTATGTCATAATCTTTTATTACAGCGGCTGTCCATTGTTCAATGTATGTTGGAAGAAGTTGAGGATCTATTCCTCCTATGTTTAAAAGTAAATTTGTGATTTGGAAATTTGGTTCAACTGGTAACCTTTTACCATGTGATACGTATTTATTGTCACTAAGTACAATATTTTGTATCGTTTCTCTAGGAAGAAATCCTGGAGAATAACTTTGTGTACCTGCAGGATCTAACCTATAATTGGTAGATGTAGATCCTTCATATTCATTTATTAGACCTACTTTTGTATTATCAGATGTTGTGGACAAGACATCTTCATCTTCATTTTTGTCTGTAAATTGATGAAGAAAATTTTCTTCTTCAATTTGTAATTGATGTAAAAATGTATTTATTACATCATCAATTTCATCATTTTCTTCATTTTCTTGAAGTCATATAACCTCATTTGTTTCAGAGGGAAAGTTTTCCTAGGGTTCCCAGTTCAGGTTGTCTAAAGTTCCTTGCCTAAACATGACTATGTTTGCTTGATGATGATTCCATTCTTCATCTGTCATATCATCATCTTCTTCATCATCATTTTCTGTGATGTTCATTATACAAATATGGTCATCATTAGGACTAGTGGATGTACTATCCCGTCTGTTTTGTTCTAAGTCCATAATTGGAGTATTTCTGTAGTCTGTGAAGCTTAAACTAAGGCCTCTAGATTTATTGTGTAGAATAGCATAACTATATTGTGTAAATGAGTTTTCCATAAATGACCTTCATTACTTCTTGTAAATGCCTGAACTGGCAAAAATTGTGTACCATAAGAGCTTATTGCTTCCTCTAATGGTCTTGTGTCAATTCTATACATGGAAGAAATATAGTTACTTATTCTTCCTATGAAAGTAATATCTAGATGGAATTTATCTCCTATCCAATTTGGCCCAAAACCTATAGTTTACACTTCTAGACTTATGTGATTTACAAAGTCTGGAAGAGTTAGTGTGAATTTTGGAGCAAGATATATAAGTGAGAAAGGCTGATTTAAGTTAACCTCTAAGATTCCAATAATACTCTGAGAATCATTGTTTTGAAATCTTGTATAATGGAGAACTATCAAAGCTCTCGCACCTATCATATGTCTAGCTAGGGATCTAACTCCTATAGTAATTAATCCCATGTGAACATTTCTTCCATGTTGGTTTAGGAGTTGTCTAGCAGTTTCTTGGGATATTAAAGGAATTATTTCATATGTATTATCAGGGGGGTGAAAATCTTCTATCCTCCTATATCTGTAAAGGCTCATTCTTTTAGAACTTAACCATCCTATATTATATAACTGCCTAGGATTCAAAGAATCGATCCTTAAATTTGATCCTATTTCTGTGTTCTGATGTATATCTACTAAGTCTTCTAATCTTCTGATATTAGTAGTTCTTATTCTGTTTAGAAATCTATCTAAGATTTTTGGATGTTGTATGAGATCTTGTCTCCTAGTATGATGTTCTCTTAACCTTCGAGGAGTTCTTGGAAACCTCTCAGGTGGTTGGTTTATATTGGTTGTACTATCCATAGAAACATCTTGTAATTGTGTTTGTGAAGTATTATTTTGTCTTAAATTCATATTTAACTAACAATTTTATTTGTGTTAGAGGTGTTATCCTCTTGTTTACACTGATTTTTGTGACTAGTTTCAGTTATGTTTGTTTTTGTTATTACTTTAACAAATTTTTGGGTATTTTTGCACATTGTCTTAGTATGCGTATTTGTTCCCAAAGAAAGTTTAGAAACTTTATTGGCTAAATCATTTATTTCTTCTGATATATTTTCATTTTTATTTGTGTCTATCAGATTAGATAGCTTTCTAGAAACTTTTTCTAGTAAAACTATTATTGTATTGTTTTGTCCTATTAATACTGTATGGACAAGATCAACGTCGGTAGGAGGTTTTTTATATCCCACTGGAGGGGATTTTGTCAAAAATTCAACAGCTGCAAGAGCTGATTTGTAGTCTTTTCCTTGAAAAGGTTGTATATTATCCATTTATGTTAAAAAAAATTGTCAATAAAGCAATATAAGAGTAAAAGAGCAGGAAACACAGACAGAGAAAAAGTAGACAAGCAGTAACAGAGATAAGCAGAAGCAAAAGGATAAGGTATCAACGGAATACACTGGAAAGTAATAAATATTAAAGAATTTAGAAGATCATAAGGTTTATTAGAAATTTAGAAACTCTTTTTTTTAATAGAAATACATATCTGGACTTAGTGTCGCAATCTGCACATGTTTCTCAACCCATCAAGGTAGAAGACGAGGGTCTTACAAAGGCTTCACCTTGCACGTGTTTCTGATTTATTGATAATGTGTAACTTTTACAAGTGAGAAAGAGAAGTAGAGAGAGAAAGAGGAGGGTGTATCTAAAGTCTGCTCAGTATAAGAGACTTATGGCCTTTTTATAGACAAACGTGTGACCGAAAACCTGATGAGAAGGTCACCTTATGACTGGTAACCTATTGAGAAGGTTACTTTGTAACTGGTAACTTGTTTTGTTGGTCATTTTACCCTTCAGTCTATTACTTCAATAAAGAAGTAAAATTACTTTGTTGCAAGTAAACTTTAGCCAGCTCGTCTGACTCGAGCTATTGCAGACAAATCAGCAATCTCTTCTTCCATTTGTTCAGGAAGACTTTGGTCTTCATTGTCATCACAGTCGGAAGGAAAAGATGTTTGTCCAGGAGTGTTTTGGCCATAGAAGCCAGTTTCTTCATAAATTTCTTTATATAATCTTTCCTTTTCGAAATGTCTAACAAGGGAAAGATTTGATTCTATTGGAAATGGGTGAAATTTATTTCCCATTATTTTCTTCCAATATAACTTAGTGTTTGTTGTTTCTTTGAGAAGAATAAAATCTTGGATATCTTTTTTCGAGAAATTCCAGTTTGATCCTTCTACAAATGCTTTCCAGAGATTGTATTGATACAATTTGTTTTTGTTGAGAGACAATCCTTTTAATGGATCATGTTCAAATGAAGTATGATACTCTGGATTGGTTTCTGTATAAAGTTTTATGACATGTATGGCCACATTATCAGGATTTGTGGCGCTTCTGGGAGAAGTGGTAATTTGTAAAGCCATATTTACCATGTGTTCGACTTGGATGTCATTGATTACCGAATTTAGAACAGGGGACAGAACGGAAAATCTGTGTGTAGGAGGTATTGTTATAGAATGAAGACATCCGACTTCTAGAAGAATCATGGGAGTTATTAGTAAATCCCTGTATAATTGTGGTTTGAAAGAACTCAAATTAATTTGAACTCTTCTGATGATTAACTTGATCTGGCAAGTACAATCTTTTTCTACTGTCTTACAATACTCAGAACAGAAAATCTGACTCTAAGCAAGGGCTTCTGGTATTGAAGTAGGTTTGAGTTTTAATAAATATCCCATTATATTTTGTGTTTTCAGAGTGGACTTCAAACAAGAAATCCTGTATTAATTCAAATTTTCCTAGAAGAATATTGGGATTTATTTGTGGAGAGATACTGCAAGTAGCAGTAGCATAAGTTTGGTTCTGAGAAGGAAGTTCAAATTGTATGGCAGTCTTGATTTTTCCTTCATCGATTGTTTCCAACCTGACTGCCATTTCGGCTTCTTCCTTTGAATAGAAACCTTTATATGTAAACCAGAACTGGTCTTGTTTGGCCTCAGAGAGGTCCTTGAACGATGTATAAACACATTTGTTTTTGCCTGTTATCAGGGCAAAATGTGTAAAACCTTTCCCAGAAGGAGAGGCAGGAGATGCCAAAGCTACTCCTTTATTGTCTTGGCTGCAAAAGCTGTATAATGCACTTATAATGCTTTGTTTCACCCTTGTAACTTGGTGTTCATTTTGTGTAGTATATTTGGGAATATTCTAAATATTGTCAATTAAAACATTTAATTTGACATTTGTATGATCTCTTCCAGGATATTGGAAGATATTTGTAAGTATTAGTAGTTCTTGTTTGCCAAATTTTGTGTATTGATCCGCCACAAAGGGGGATTTTACTTGTTTAGGGCCAGTGACTCCTTTCTTTGTATTCTCCATCATGTGGACCTTAAAAGGTCTGTGTATTGGTGAATATTCACTTGATGTACCTGGAAAGAATGTCAGCACAAGTATTTTCAGATCATTTAATGTGTTCAAAATGTATGTCTTTTCCAGAAAAGTTTATATAATCTTTGAAAAGTAACCACATTTTATGGGGCTTTTTGTCATTATTAATTTGGTTTTTCTCATAGGAAACTATGACTTCACAATCTGTTCTGATTGTTATTTCTTGTTTATTTATAAAAAATAATTTGAATGTGTCTAATGCATGTATAATGACATTAACTTCATAGTCAGTGCTTGTTTTATAAATTTTGGGTTTTGTTGTGTATTTACCAGAAGCATATCTATATATTTGTTCTTCTGCTTTTGGTAGATGTTTATTTTTCTTTCGTTTGAGGATTGCTCCTCATCCAAGTTCACATCCATCACATTCAATTATTAAATAATCTGAATCTAATGGCAATTGTAAAGTTGGTAAATTTGCTATCATCTATTTTATTTTTTGGACTAATCTTGTGTTTTCTGAATTAAATTTTCTTTATCCTTTTAATGTTGTTTTATTATATAAAATAGATGTGTATTTTCCTAAATTAGGAATGAAGCTTCTTGCATAATTTAAAAGTCCTAAAAAGGATCTTAGTGTTTTTATGTCTTCCATTTTATCAGGAAAATCCTGTATTTTCTTTGAAATATGAGGCTGGAGTTTTATAGTTCCATTACCAATTTCTGTTCCAAGAAATTCAATGAAATTTTTACAAATTTCCATAATGTTCCAATTTGTACAAAACTTATTTTAAATTATGGAAATGATCATTTTTTGTTTTTGAGAATACTAATATATCATCGATGTATACACATGTAAAAGATTTATTATCCTTTAAAAAATTGTCCATTTTTCTCTGAAAAATAGCAGGAGCATTTTTTAGACCGAATGACATAACATTCCATTCAAATAATCTTTCTGAACAGGAAAATGCTGTCCATTTTATTGATTCTAGGTCCATTTTTACTTGATGGAATCTGCTTTTAAGGTCGAATTTTGAAAATCTCTTGACATCTTGAATTCGATTTATTAAAACGTCTTTAGATAGAATTGAATATTCATCTTCTACTGTGTTATCATTTAATCTTTTGTAATTATAAATAATTTTAGATTTACCCCTTTTTTGTTCAGAAGATTTGTTAACTATAAAAGTTTGCTATTACCTTTAATTTTAAAAGGTTTTGTATATGGTTTTGACATTCTTCTTATTCCCAATTATTGAACTGAATGTCTTTTATTTGAATAATTAAATCTTGATTAATTATTTGTAATTTACAAATTACGGGATCTCTGTCCCAAAATTTTGTAGACTAAATATTTTGGTAGTTTCTATTATTCCATTTATTTATTAGAGTCTAATTATTAATTTATCTTATATAAAAAATTATTAGTTTCTATAATTAAATGCATACTAAATTGTATAAAAAATCTAAATGCATACTAATATCTTATTTATAAAATATTTCGTTTATATATCATAATTTTTTTAATTACTCACTTTACCTTATTACAATTATAACTTGTCATGTCATACTCAAAATAAAAGATTGCAATAAAAACAGGAATTAGATGAATGCTTATAATGAACTTTGAATTGTTCATGCTACAACTTTCCTTAAATTAGAACTTACATGATTATCGTTTCCAAATGCCTATACTTCTGCTTTGGTCGTAGCTGCCAAGAAACATTATCACATCACATCAATTAATAAAATTTGTTGGCTTATGAAAAATTTTTTACAACTGACCATTACAAGAACAAACACAACCACTGAATCACATTTATTAATTAATTATACAGATACTCTCTTCCAGTAATTAAGGTAGTTGTTGCATGCTTATTCGGAAGTCGAACTCGAACTCAATGATTCACACGTTGGGTGGTTCAATGTAGTGATTATTATAAACGGGTCAATTGGATTTAAGTTATATACTATATATTATTTGAATGAGATGACCAACACACTGAAACGATAGACCCAAACAATAAATCATTGATAAAGAAATTTAACCTCACTTAATTTCAAAAAACTAACGTATCAATTATATAATTATTATTATTATTTTATCATATCATCACCCTATTTCAAATATCCACAGTAGTAACCACCAAAGAAAATAAATAAAAGTTAAGAAGGTGTTATTATATTTAAAGGTTTCCCATATCCAAAAAGAGCCAACAAATGCCTCTGCCTCACTTTTTTGAGAAATGCAATTACTTCACGGAACTCGTGCATTCCCACTGCACCAAATTGTTGCATCCTCTTCACAGCAAGTTTAGTTCCCCTTTGTAAACAATTGAAGATCCTCCCCTACCCAAAACGTTCTCTTCACTGAAATTATTCGTTGCTTCCTGAAGAACTTGGATTCACATGGTACCACCTTTGCCCTCAAACATTTTTTAAAACTATATTTTAAATTTTTTTCAAAAACTAAAAAATAAAATAAAATCAATCAAATCCTAATTGTTTTTGTTTTTTAGTTTTTTAAAACTAAAAAATAAGAAAGATATTCGAAAACTATTTTGAGAAAACAATAATCATCTAAGAGAGAAAGGACTATCGACACAACAATTAAATGATAACTATGTAATTATTTAATATCCTTAGTAATTGAGAACCTACATGTAAATAATAGAAAATTCAATGCTCTAGATGCTTTTAAAAATATTTCAATGACCTGAATGTTTTTAAAATTCGAAAACTATTTTGAAAAAACAATAATCATATAAAAGAGAAAGGGACTATCAACACAACAATTAAATGATAATTATGTAATTACTTAATATCGTTAGTAATTGAGAACCTACACGTAAATAATAGAAAATCCAATGCTCTAGATGTTTTTAAAAATATTTCAACGATCTGAATGCTTTTAAAATTCTTTGATAAGGACGAATGCTTCTAAAAATATTTTAAAAACCTAGATGTCACTACTTTAATATTTCGAGAATCAAAATGATATTTTCATTTAGATTTAGATTCCTTTGACGACATGAATAATAACGTGCAATATCACATATGAGAAAGGAACCTTGTTATATGACACTTATTAAACAATGTCAGTAACATAGAGACTCATGTGCAAATATCTCTAAAATTCTTTCAAAGAATCAAATGTCATTGTTTCAATATTTAAAGGACTCACTTGATATTTCACTTATTTACTTTTATTATTTTAAGTCCTGTTTCATGGTGGTATAGAAACAATTATTTTTTATCATTTTAAAGTTGAGATAAATTATTTAAAAATAATTAAAAAATCAAAATTGTAAATATTTTAGTCCTGTTTTTAAAACATATTTTAAAATAAAAAATAAGAAACTAATAACCACCCAAGACAGGACCTTATTAGGAACTATATTATGTACTTTTTTTTATACACACTACATTATGTATTTAATTTGTTATTTGTTTTATTTTACATTTTTATATTGAATATTTTATTTCTTATGTTTTGTAAAAAAATAAAATAAATCTAAATTAATTCTTTTCTTGATAATTGATTTATTAATCCAAAGCAATATAATTTGTTGTTGATTGAATTGATTTGGATTAAATGTTAATTTTTGTTTGTTAATAAAAAAAAACCATTAAGATTTATTGGTTTGGATTTTATTTTATTATATTATAAATAGTATTCGTAAACACTTAATTTTTTACGTCCAAACGCAGGCTTATTCTCCCAATTGGATGCAGAATTTAACGTGGCTCAATTACAAGAACACCTCATCGTTTAATTTTTCTTTGTTACTACTATCACACACCTACACTCCTACTGTGTTTCGCATACCCACTCATCTTTGCAACCAAATCACTTCTTCCTAAAGGTGTTAACATGGCTGGTCCCTCAAACAACGGATTAGATATTAACGGGATGTGCTCAGTTTTATTTTCACTTTATTAAGACTAGCAAAAACACATATAGTATTATTTATATTTTTATTTTGATATATTATAATAATTTTAGAATTTTAATTTAATATGTTCTTTAATAATAGGATAAAACATAAATTATTTATTATGTTATTTTGTGTATATTTTAAAATATATTTTTTAATTTTTATATTTTTTTTATGATAACATGATAAAATCATGTTAGATCATCAATGAAAATATCAAATTTGCAATGAATTTGAGAAAACGAAGAGAAGAGAGAATTTTAATAGAATTCAAAATGTTGTCGTGTCTGTGTATTCACATTTCTATTAAAAATAATTAGATCAAAGATATATACACACACACGTATGATGTTTAAGGAAAATTGATTTGTTGTAAAGTAGAACTTGTGAAAATGTGCATTTATTCATGTGACAGAAATTATATTTGTAAGTGTGGAAAAAGTCATAAAATGTGGACATCAAAAGATCTTATATATTATATCTATAATATATAAAATATATAATATTATAAATGATAGATACTAAGATAATTATGTATCTTGGATATAAATGTTTTAAAGTATTTTTTTCTAAGGTTATAAGGTTGATTTAGTGACAAAATTCACATATGAGAAAATTGGGGAGGAAGGGGATGCAAGTTCAATTCCCTGATGATCACAAAAAGGATAAATTCCCCTTATATATGTTACATATATCTAAAATTCTAATTCGCTTCAACTTAGATGATTGTTAGGTAACGCTACCAAACTTTAAAAAATAATTAAATTTAAAACCTTTTAGATTGGAAAATGGGTAGGAAGGTGTTTAAGCGAGAAGAAAGTTTAAAGGAAATTTGTTTTTAAGGGTGGTTGAAAAATAGGCAGGGAAGTATGCAATGATGTCTATGGTGAATGTGTATGCTCCTTGTGATATATCGGGGAGGATGTCCTGTTGGGAGGAGATTTTAAGGTGTAAGAAGGTTTGTAAGGAGAAGTGTTGGTGCGTAATGAGGACTTCAACTCAATTATTTGTGAGGAAGAATGGAAAGGAGTTCAGAATAGTCAACGTCTGGATGAGATGATTTTGTTTAATAATTTTATTGAAGAAGGAGAGTTGTTGGATTTACTGATGAGGGGAAGGAAATTTACGTGGTATCACAACGATGGAAAACAATGAGTAGACTGGATCAATTTTTTATTTCTAAGGAGTTTCGTCAAGAGTGGGGGAAGGTTGAGCAAGGAGGCTTACAACAAAGTGCATCAAATCATTGTCCCGTTATGTTACAAGAATGTGAAGTGAATTAGGGCCCAAAGCCTTTTAGATTGTTGAGCTGTTGGTTCAAGGATAGCAGACTTGGACTGTTTGTGGAGGAGGAGTGGAAAAATATCGTTGGGGAGGGGCAGAAGGCGTTTGTGTTAAAAGAGAAGTTAAAATTGTTGAAATATAAGCTTAAGGAGTGGAATAAGGGCATATTTGGTGATATTGACAGAGAAGTTGCAAAAAGTAGTAAAAAGGTTACTTGATCTTGATTTGAAAGGGGAGGGAGGGGGTTTGGGGGAGGGAGAACTTCAGGAGAGTGTAGGGTGTGTAGCAAATCTTTGTAAGTGGTTAGGGAGGAAGTGGTCACTTTTAAGGCAGAAGTCGATGGTCCAATGGCTAAAAGAAGGAGATGCAAATTTGAAAATTTTCCATAGAGCAATGACAAGGAGGTAGAAGGCAAATGAAATCCTGAGTCTTAATTTTGATTGACAAGAAGTTACAAGGGTAAATAGATTGAAAAAGAAGGTTATGGAGCACTTTAAGAATCACTTTCAGAATTAGGATTGAGGTCGATCACAGTTGGATAGGATGCCGTTTCGGAGGTTATCAGTAGAAGCACAAAAGGAGTTAGAAAAACCATTCTCAGAAGAAGAAATTAAAGAAGCAATATGGAAATGTGATAGCAATAAGAGTCTCGCACCTGACGATTTCAACTTTAGATTCCTAGAGGAGTATTTGCATTTGATAAAAGAGGATTTTTTGGGTTTTTTTGTGGAATTTCATGAAAATGGCAAGCTAGTGAGGGATTTAAATAGCTTTTTTATTACCCTTATACCAAAATCCTCTTATCTTAATGTATTGACTATCAGTCTATATCTTTGATTGGTTGTATCTAATAAAGTGCTAGCAAAAGTTTTAGCGAGGTGAATGCAGGGGGTTTTGCAAATGGTTATCTTAGAGAATCAATCAATGTTTGTTTCAGGATGGAAAATCTTGGATGATATACTAGCAGTTAATGAGGTGGTGGAAGACGTGAGGAAGCAGAGTCAGGAGTTGTTATGTTTGAAGTCGATTTTGAAAAATCTTATGACTTTGTTAGTTGGAACTACTTATGGTGAGTAATGGATAAGATGGGGTTTGGGGTGAAATGGATTCGATGGATGAAGGAATGTGTAAGCTTGGCATCCATCTCTATATTGGTGAATGGCAACCTAACTGAAGAATTCAGTATTGGTATAGGCCTTAGATAAGGGGACCCATTATCTCCTTTTCTGTTCCTTATTGTAGTGGAAGGATTAAGCCTTTGAATCCAATCAACGATTGAGCAGGGCTTTTGGCAAGGTTATAGCTTTCGTAAAGGAAATTCTTGTGTCTCTCATTTGTAGGATGACACTCTCCTATTAGCCTGACCGGATGTAACTTAAATTGAGACTATGAAAGCTATATTGTTTAACTTTGAGTTAGTTTCAGTTCTCAAGGCTAATTTTCATAAAAGCTAGATAATTGGTGTTAATGTACAAGCATCAAGGATGGTTAGGGCATAAATTATTCTAGACTGCAAGATGGGACAAGTGTCATTCAAGTATCTAGGTCTCCCAATCAGAGCAAATCTAGCTAGATTGGAAACATGGAAACTTACGGTGGATGTTGTGAAGAGGCGGTTAACGAGGTGGGAACATAAATATGTGACTATGGTTGCAAGTGTGGTGCTTATCAAAGTTGTATTGTCTGCATTGCCGATTTATTTCCTTTCTTTTATTTCAATGCTCCTAAAGCTGTCATTTCCCAACTCCATTCTTTGTTTAGTATATTTTTATGGATAGGAAACAAAGCAGGGGAAAAGGTTAGGTGGGTGTCCTAGGAGAGAATATGCAGGTCAAAGGAGGAAGGAGGGTTGGGATTGAGAGATGGAGGGAAGTTAAATTTAGCCTTACTGGAGAAATGTAAGTGGAGAATGAGGGTGGAACCAAATAACCTTTGGGTAAGAGTGTTGAAATCGAACCCCTAACACTTTCCTCCCCTATCTCCCCACATATGGATTTTGCCATGAAACCAACCTTATAACTCTCAAGTGATCTTTTCTTACAAAAAATATGAAAATTATTTAAATAAATAATATTAATACAACATAAATGCATAAAATATTAAATGCAAATATTAAATCCTAACATAAAGTATTCCCACTGCTAGAACCAGATATCATTAGGGTCATCTAGGCAAGGTATTATCCGCTTTGCAGGTTGTAGCTCTCAAGTGATCTTTTGTTACAAAAAATATGAAAATTATTTAAATAAATAATATTAATACAACATAAATGCATAAAATATTAAATGCAAATATTAAATCCTAACATAAAGTATTCTCACTGCTAGAACCAGATATCATTAGGGTCATCTAGGCAAGGTATTATCCGCTTTGCAGGTTGTAGCTCTGTCACGATTTTTCCCTGAAAGGCACCTCGGAAGGTTAAGGGAGGAGGGTGCTTATAAATGAACCTTGGACTCGATTCCTAAGCAATGTGAGACTTTGGGTATGTATCACCTTTTTAGGATAAAACTGTGACAGAGCTACAACCTCCAGAGTGGGGAGCGTGCCACTCTCTCATGCCCTTTAGCCTCAATTCGGGGGGGGCTTGTTTTGGTACTAGCCTAAAGTCTCACATTGCTTAGGAATTGAGGTTAAAAGTTGTTTATAAACACTTTTTTCCCTTAACCTTCCTAGGCGCCTTTTCAGGGCAAAATCGTGACGAAGTTACAACTTTCAAAGTGGACAATACCTTGGGTAGGTGACTCTAACGATATCTGAGACTAGCAGTAGGAGCTTGCGTCTGGTATCCAAAGTCCTACATCGCAGGACAAAACCAACCTCCAAAGTAGACAATACTCCGAGTGCGGTGACCCTAACAATGTCTGAGACTAACAGTAGAAACTAAAACTAAATAAATTAGTAAAATACGTAATCACAATAAAGTATGTAAATAATGTAATTAAAATTTTAAAATATTCTAACAAAGTATGCAAATACCTAACTAAACAATTTTCTAACAAAAAAACATCTCCCTATGTTCAAACAATTCTTGAAATACTCAACAATTCTCTAAAATATCAAACAATTATACAAATAATCATGGAAATTTTCTTGCAATTAATAGCTCCCCTGTTTCCTTGTTTTTAATAATTATCATAATTATTGTCTAAAAGACAGCTAGTTATGTTAATAAGATTTCATGTTTAGATTATATGATCGTGAAGACTTTATTAACAGGATTTAAACCTGGAAGTATTCTTTGAATATTGAAAAATATATATTAATCTTATTGTTTGATTATAAATTAGGTGGTTCATGTTTTGTACAATGAAAAGAAGGTGCACAGTGAAAGAATAAAATAAAGAGAGAATGAAATTAAAAAAAAAGAAGTGAAAAAACATAGTAAAATACATAGATCAAATGTTTATTTTATTACATCTAATACTCCTCTATTTTAAACCTACATAAATTCTCTTTAATTTCTTTTTACTTTTATTAGGCTGACATTTTACTTTCATTAAACCAATGTCAAAAAATAATATTACAACTCCCGTAGGAATTACAAAGTAAAATAAAATAAAAATGGAGGAGTGATGTGAGTGTAATAGGGACAAAATTCAATGTACGTATAGTTTACTCAAATTTATCCGGTGAACAACGTGGTGATGAGAATAGTTTTTACAATACTAGTGATAATCATGTACAATAAGAATTATTTAAACTTATTTAAAATTTATTTTTTAATAATTATTTTAAAATTCATATTTAAACTGAGGTGAGATCTATATATATTTAAAGAGTTTAATTAGCATGTTATATAACACAAAATTTATTTTTTTCAAAATAATTAATTATTAATTATCAGTTAAAAAATAGATATAATTATGAATACATCTTTTCAGTTTAGTATAATTACATATAAAACCCATATCCTTGTTTTTTTTACATATTACAATTGTACTTCTCATTTTCAAACTATACAAATCTTTGTCTATTTTTTATATTGTTATATTTTATTTTATGTGTGAATAAGATATGAATAATTTTTTGTAAATTTTGTTATAGTGTAACAATAGAAGTAAAAAATATGTTAGTCATAAAGTTTGAAAAATATAAAAATATATAATAATATACAAAACTTAAAAAAAAAAATATGATAGGCATAAAATTTAGGAAGGACTTATTTAATAAATTTTAGAGAGAGGATATAACTCTAATTAGTACCCAACAGTAAATGGGTCTGATCGGTACATATTTATATATAATTACATTAAATTAAACCTGAGAGGGTAGATTTGTAATTACTTCTAAAAAATATAAATATGCCAAATAGATTATTTGATGAAACACAAAAATTGTTGGGCGACGTAATCTTTGTCGAAGATCCATGATTTTTCGACCATTTCTTGTTGGCAGTACTCAGTTGTTACACCAGCGCTGGATGCGCTGTTTAGTTGACTAGTATAAAAAAAACATTAACGTAAAATAATTAACTATTATCTATAGCTTTTATCAGGGGAAAAACTACCTGTTTCGGTCCACAGTTATTATTACATTATTTATTTTTCTGTATCATTTACATGATCACTGTCAATTTGGCACTCATCATCATATACATGGCCACATTAATGACAGAAATTAACTTCATGTTACTTGTTTTAGATAAACTTTGTTAAACTAATGATCAAAAGGAGTGAGTGAAGGGAAATTTCAGATATGGAAGAAGCCATCATGTTGAGCAGAGAACCTCTGCTTTCTCAAGATCAAGAAACCCCATCTCATCTAATCAATCATTTGTATATTGGTCACTTCTCAGCTAGATGGGGTGCCAGGTTCTTCTTTCACTTCTCACCTCTCACCATTTATTTAATTGCTTAAGCTCATAAATATCATTGCTATGTCACTATTGGTTCCAGTGCTTAATTGATTTCACTTTTGCAAAATTGGAACAACATTTGCCTTCCTTCTTTTCTGTAGTTTTCAAAATCTCATTGAATAGGATCACTCTGTCTTGACTTAGATTTGCAAGGTCACTGTTGCATTAGTGAACGGTTTACTGTTCACACCATTTTGTTTGGTTTGGTTTGTCTTTTCCTGTTAAATTCACTGAGCATCATCAATGTTTGCAGGATGTGGGAATTCTCTGTGGGTTTGTACATGATCAATATTTGGCCAGACTCGTTGCTGTATGCTGCTATATATGGTGCCATTGAATCTGCCTCCATTGCGCTGTTTGGTCCCATTATTGGAAGATGGGTTGATAAGTTGTCTTATGTGAAGGTGAGTCACAACACTCACAAGTATATGCAAGGACTAGCACTGTAAAGATTGTTATTGTTTGCTAAGTTTATTTTTTATTCACTAGCACTGTAAAAGGGTTTTTACACTGTTAATCAATCAGAAATCATGATGAATTCTAATTGGATGACAACGTAGAAGCTCTTGACTCTTGAGATTGTCAACGCATAGATTATTTTCTTTTTCTTTGCTGTCAAATATCATATTAATTATCACTTGGGAACAATACAAATTAAAATTCACATAAGATTATAGGAATAAAGGACAACACATAAATATCTTAGGACTAAATTGTATACTAACAAGGGATCTTTGATGAAGTTCTTCAAGCAGTGAGCCTTAAATCCGAAATAATGGGTAACTTTGTAAGTTTCTATTTGATTTATAATTCTTTGATTATGAAGATCAAGTTGTCTTTGATGAAGTAACCATGTCTGGATACTTTATTGACAGGTTTTGCAATTGTGGTTGGTGACACAAAATCTATCTTTTATTGTTGCTGGGGCCACTGTAGTTGCCTTACTTGTCAACTCATCTTTGAAGTTTACAAATTTCCCAGCTTTCATATTGCTGGTGTTGACAATCAATATCTGTGGTGGCATTGGTGTACTTTCAACTCTTGCCGGTACAATCTTGATTGAAAGAGAATGGTAATATTCTTGAGGTTTTAATGAGAAAAAGATCTATATTTGATTAAGCATGCATACTGAAAAATCTTTTTGTAAGTCACATATTGAGTTCTAACCATCCTATTATTGTCTTTAAAATCTCTCAAGGTTTACAGCAAAGATAAATATTAATTGCTCCAAGTTCTGCCTGGTTTTCTTCTAGTTTAATTGTGGACAATAAATGAAAAACGGTAAAGCATGGTTAATACTGCTATTTGCTCTCTTCAAACTGCAATACCTTTTCTGATATTTCATAACATCAAGTCTTGAAGGAAACTGAATCACGTAAATGATTAGTTGATTAAGTATAGAAGAAATATTTTGTAAAAGATATGTTTTTATTCTAGTTTCTATTATACAGGGTTTTTTTTTTTTTGAAAGACTTCTATTATACAGGTTGTTAGTCATATCTGAAGGTCAACCCCCAGAATTGCTTACAAAGATGAATTCAGTTACTAGACGCATTGACCTAACCTGCAAGCTTCTTGCTCCTGTTGTTACTGGGTTCATAATAAGCTTTGTATCACTGAAAGCATCTGCTATAACTTTAGCATTGTGGAACACCGTGTCTGTTTGGGTGGAGTATTGGCTTTTCACATCTGTATATAATGGGATTCCAACATTAGGCCAAAGTAGTCAGAGGAGGATGGCAAGACTTTCGCAAAGTGAACAACAAAGGAACAGTCCAACTTTGGAGGAAAATAGCTTGCTTCCTGTTTCTGATGATGGCTCAGAATTGGCAGATAGAAAATGCAGTAAAAATCTTTCTGAGAAGATTTCAGAGATTCCTTATATTGCTGCATGGAAAGTTTTTTTACAGCAAGAAGTAGCACTTCCTGGACTCGCTCTGGCTTTGCTATTTTTTACTGTACTCAGGTGAAAGACTAAAAACAAGTACAGCAAGTAAACATCACATGAAAAAGAAGAAAAAAAAACTAGTCTCTTAGTCCTTTTCCACTAATAATGCTTAAGATATCCTGCTATCATAAAAAAAATAAAAAAATAAAGGCCAAGACATGTGACATGACATATTTATGAAGGATTTTCCTTGACGTTTTCATGTTTACATCTTCAGATGCATGTTCATTAATCAGTACTATTCTTTGTACATTAAAGTTTTGTGAAATTACTAATTATTCAAAATAAAATACAATGAGGTGAGGTTTCCAAACTATAAATGTCAGGATTATAATATAGTACATGTTTGGATTGAAGTTGCAAGAGCTCAAAAGGACTTTTATTCTGGAAGCAACAAGTTTTTCCTTCTTTTGGTGCAGTGGAATTCATTATTGTCATTAGATTTTGTATAAGTACTTTCCAGACTTTAATTCAAACAGTCTTAATCATTGGATAGAGTAATTAAAAAAATTTCATTCTAAACACACGTTAAGAAACATGTTTGCACTTTGTTGCTGTCAATTGGGCATGAAGAGTCATTGATGAAATTCTAATTACTTGTCTCAGCTTTGGAACTTTGATGACAGCCACCTTAGAATGGGAAGGCATACCTGCATATATTATTGGAATAGCAAGAGGAATAAGTGCTGTGATTGGAATAGCTGCAACAGTTGTATATCCTGTGCTACAGGCTCATATATCAACTATTAGAACTGGACTTTGGTCCATATGGTCTCAGGTATAAACTCAGAAATGGCTCTAGAATGTTCTGTATAATTTTCTTTGTGAAGTGAAAAAATTGTATTATTGATAAAGCATATAGGTCGTTTTATTTTATCGGTTATTCCTTCTGATCTTTGATGTCCTTGTTTATGTCTTCTGTGCATGAAGTGGATTTGCCTCCTTCCATGTATAGGTGCAATATGGATCCAAAATGGCTTTCTTTCATCATATATTCTGATGGGAAGTGTAGCGATATCTCGACTAGGATTGTGGATGTTTGATTTGTCTGTGCTTCAACAAATGCAGGCAAGCAATAACCCTTATTATCTGAAGTTGTTTATGTTATTCCTAAATAATTTGTTAACTGTACAAGCTAAATTTTTATGTCAATGATTAATCACTTAAGTTATCTTTCTTAAAAGTCATCTTTTTCTTTTTTAAAAGACAAATATTAGTATTGTTAGTAGTATTAGTTTTTGTTAATGGTAAGAATCAAATTCATAACCTTTTTTTATTTTTTTTCTTCAACTGAGTCATCTTATATTTCTTTGTTAATAGTTATCTTGACTTGACTTTTTTTTTATTCATTTGTTTTTGTTTATATAGGATCTTGTTCTAGAATCTGATCGTTTGATTGTTGGGGGTGTTCAAAACTCACTTCAGTCATTGATGGATTTATTGGCCTATGTTATGGGAATCTTTATATCTAATCCACATGTGAGTTTTAAAACTATGTCATGTATTATCACATTTGTATCTATTCTTAGCTTCCAAACAAACTTTATTTCCTCTAGCAACATGACACAAACTATTTATAGTACTACTTTGGCTATAATTTATTTATCAATAGTACCACTATAGTGTATGCTTTATGAAAAATTTTCATACGTTGCCAAAAGATTTGCTTTTAATAAAACTAAATGGGATTTTACAGTCTGTACTCTGTCCATGTAGCTTATTTTAAAGGATGTTTGGATAAGTTTTTTCTCCCTAATTTCAACTGATTCTTTTTTTCTTCTACTTCTAAGCTGTTTGGAAGAAAGTAAGATGTTTTGCACAATTTATCTAGAATTTGTAAAAAACAAAATTGTTTTTACCGTAAGTCCGAAAACATGATGGTTGGCGCCAGCACAAGCATATCATTAAGGTCATCCTCACATTGGAGTATTTTTTGCTTTGGTGGAGAAAGTTTATAAATAAACATTGATCTCTAGTATCAACAATGTGACATTTTAGTGTACCGGAACAAAATCCTAAAAAATAAATTTTGCTTTGATTTAAATAAGTTTTTATTTTTATAGTTTCACCAAAAATTACTTTTAATTTTTAAAATTCAAATTTATTTTTTTTTTAGATCTTGAAATTAATTTGTTTTGTATTAATGTTTATTTATAAGTTCTGGTGTATTTAATTGTAACGGATATAAAATTGAAGATCAAAGAGGTTAAAAAGGGAGAAGAGTGATTCACAAGTGTAAAAACGAGTTTGTTGACAATTTTTTAACAGTGTTGACCGGAAACAAAAAAACTTATGTAAAACTTGTTTTTTTTTTCATTTTTTTTATAGAAAAACTAATTAATTTTTTATTGTATCTAAATAAAATTAATTATTTTAAAATAACTTTTCAGCAAATTTGGCCAAACAAAAATCAATTTTGGTTATTATCAATTATAAGAAATACTCAATTGTCGAAGTAATTTAATTTTTTCAAGTGTGTCAAACACGTCAGAGGCTTTCGTTCTTGTTGTGTGGTTGTGACAAAATGGCTTTTAGTTTGAATTGATGATGTTTGTTTTGATGTGTTTGATTGTTCAGGAGTTCTGGAAGTTGACACTGCTATCATTTCTGGCAGTAACATTAGCTGCAATGCTCTACTGCATCCATGTATACCGTGTTCGGAAACACATCTTTCACTTCGATCGTGTAATGTTGAATAAATGTTTTATAGGAGCATCTTAATTCTTAAGAAGGGTCTATATGTAGTGGAAAGGTTTTTTACTGTGTAAACAAATGTGTAATAGGAGTGATAGTGTTTCTAAAGAGTGAAATTGTCCACAATCATCTTGCTATTCCTCTAACACTGCATATTAGGTGTGGATGCATGCACTGTTATAGGTGACAGATCTTTTAAACAGAATGTTCTTCTCATGTGTGGTAACATTTCACTTGTACAAAGGGAAAGACGTAAAAAAGTGTTTTGTCTAATAGCTGAAAACTACTTTATGTCAATATGGTTTGCACTCAAAATCCTATGGTGTTTAAAGGTGTGACAAAAGAACATTCAAATGTCTTGGGTGAGTCTTAAGGGATTTTCAAAAAATTCCTCTTTTACCTTATGTTAATGGTTCGTAGAACCACAGGATTATGTTAAAAGACTAGGTAATAAATAATGTAATAGTTCTGGTATGATTTTTTATTGGCAAATCCTTATCAATGCGGTCAGGTTTGGTGTGTTTTTTTTTTTTTTTCATATTCATGTAAATTATATCTGATTCTCTACATACAATTTACAATCATTTCTTATGATGGGTCATGTTTGGTGAATAAAATATTTTACCTTTTAAAAAAAAAATAATCATTTTGCTTTTAAGATCACAATATTCAATATTCTTCTTCATAAGAATTTCTCTATCAATAAATGAGACACTGGATTTGATCACGTAATTGGTTTTAAATCTAAAGAACAAACTTCTCTTTGATATCTAATGTAATGTCAGGATCATGTTTGCAATTAATGGAATAAGATCATTATCATTGTCAACATCTTATACTATGTGGTGACTGGTCATAATTCATAAAATAAAGTTAATTATAAATTTTGATTGCTTTTGTGCCTTCAATACCTATTAATTACCAAAACAAATTTTTGTAATGAATATTATAAACTTTTTTAGTGATACTGAGATACAGTTAATTATGACGTGGTGGGCGGTCATAAAATATATCATGATTATATATTCTTTAAAAATTATAAGAATATTTTAGTATAAAAGATCTTATAAAATTTATATTAATTTTATCCCTTTTTTAAAAAATATATCTAAATAAATATGTATTTGAAAAAGTACTTCCTCTTCTTTTTTATTAACTAAAGAATTTTTAAAATATTTTATTTTTATCTATCTTTATCCTTTTGTTCCTATTTATTTGTCAATGGCAGTGATTTTTTCATTGAGAAACGTTTCACCACTATTTTTTAAGGATATCCATTTAATCAAATTAATAATAATGAAGAAGTGAAAAAACAAAGTGTTTTTGGTCATTTTTTGTTTTTATTTTTATAAAAAATAGAAAATAATAGTAAACATATGATTGATTATAATTAAAAAATATTTTTTAAAGCATTTTTCAGAATTAACTAAAAACAGAAAACATGTTTTGAGAGTTCTCAAAAATGAAAACTACGTAAAAATTTAATAATAAAGTTGTAAGTGTAACAAAAACTATATAAACACTTTATAATATGTTTACTAAAATTAATTAAGTTTAGTAATTTTATTTTTTGAAAATAAAAAATATCAAATTGTTAAAAAATTAAACATAAATTTTTTTTTAAAAAATAAAAAAAAATATTTTCATAAATCAAACCATTCCTATGTATGCACTCAGAATGGCCCCATATTTTATTTTAAATTTAAAATATTGATTGAAAAGTAACTTATCATAAAAACCTGTAATTAAATCATAGTGTAAAAGACTGCATAATCCCAAACAATTATGGAATAAGTAAAGATAATTGAAACAATGCATCAACCAAAAGTATAGATATTATTGTCACAATCGGCTGATGCAGGCTACTTAATTAAAAGAGTATAGTGTGGCCCCATATCTTTCTTTGTCTACATTAAAACTGTCCAAAGTTACACACAAATCAGCATTGTGTCAAATTTTAAAATTTTAAGCCTCACATTTTATTTTGATTAAAATAAAAATAGGGTTTCTTTTTCACTTGACCTTAGCAGCGTGCAATTTGTATCAACATTGGTACGTTTCTACTGCACCACCATCAGCGGCAATTCTGAGTGGCTGGCAAAAACTAGTCCTCTGTTCACTCCATCAGCCAACTTACAACTTACAAAACAGAGTGGTGCATGCAAATTGGCCTATAAATACTCCACAAAATTGGATTCACCCATTCAGGGACCTGAGAACAAAACAGGTATCAATAATTCCAAGGTTGGGGAGCTTTGCAAGGATAGGATTTCATATCTCAAAATGGTTCAAAGTTCAACTTTCAAATAAACTAAATGTAAGTTCTTTTACTTGAATTGAATTGATTTTGGTTCAACTAAAATAATATAATTTATTTTTATATTTTTTAATACAAAAATAAATTAGGATAAGAATTTAGCATAAAATTATTTACTCAATGCAAATATGTAAAAGATTATCTGAAATTGATTTTAGATCTAGAAATAATTTTGTAATGTGAAATTAAATACCCACTTTTTAGTTACTATTGTTTTTTTTCTTAAATAATTTTTTTGTAAGACAAGTAATATATTAAAAAAACAAATGAGAAGCACAAGAAATATCTTCCATTTGTTAAAATAAAAGTTTCACCCACAAATGAAGTGATTTGGATACAAAGTAAAAAACACACTTACATAAGTGAATACATGACAATAGCGAAACTATAAGCAATTAAATGCGCTTCCTTGAACCATTCCTAGGAATTGAATTATAGCACTAAAATATGGTGTAATATTCTGGAAGACTATCTGTTTTGAGCCTTCCAAATACTCCATAAACATGTACCCCACACAAACAACCATGCTATCCGGAATCTGTTGTTGGCACTAACCAAGTTCGGGAATTGCAATCCATGTCTTCTAAACTCAAATTGTAGTGCTAAAAATATTCTCCACCAGTCACATAAGCCTTCCCAAACTCTCAACACCACCGTACATGAGAAAAAAAATATGTGACCCTGATTCCAGATTTATATCACATACCCTGATTCCGGATTCTTAAATAATCTTTTAGAGTGTGAAAAATAACATGCACTTTTTTTTTGTCATTTAAAGAATTTTTTCATTTGTTTATCCTTTAAAAAAATATTTTATTTGATTTTAGCATAGGTTTCTAGAAACAGTTTGATAAGATACTCCAGAGTAATTTTCTTTTGGATGAATTATATTTTTAATTATTTATAAATTTGAATGATGTCATGGATTATTTTGAACAAATGAAATATTAGAAATACAATTTTTCCTAAAAATTATACAAGACTATCCTTTGGGACCCCCTAAGAATATTGTAAGTTAATGGATTGTCAAAATCAATATTATATAATGTAACTTTATATAATAGTTATTTCTATATTTTAAAATTAAACTAGTGATTGAACTCATAAAATTACTAGTTTATTGTTACTGAACCAACTACTAATTAGCTCATTGTTATTGAACCAACTACTAAGCTAGTCTTAATAAAATAGTATCTTTTATCATTATGTCCTGTAACAATTAAGATTATAAAAGAAAAAAATGTATTGAGATATAATTATAAAATAAAAAAAAATAATTTTACTAAATACGGCCTTATATTGTTAAGTTAACCCTTATTTTGATTAATTTTAAATTAAAAGGTTGACTTTGGAAAACAAGAGGTTAATTTAACAAATCCAAAAAATTTAAAAAAAAAATTATGAACCAATCAACTGCTTGAACCATAAGTTTTTACCGGTTTATAATTGATTTTTAACATTGGTTCTTTACTTTTGTTTTTCAATATTGACCAAACCGATTACTTGACCAGTTCACCAGTTTTACGATTGGTCCGGTGTAATTTTTAAAAATTATATTTTATATCACTTTATTATAAACTAATTCCATTTTAACTGGATCATTTATGGATTTTGATGAAATTTTCTAATAAATAGGATAAATATTTTTGTATGAGAAAATAATTTTTAATACTATGTAATATGAGCTAAACTATTATAAGTTTACAACTTTTTTATAAATTTACATAAACTCTTGAGTTTAACAACTATGTTTATATCATCTCTACCAAACAAATCCTAAAAGTCATATTAATTTTAGATTATAATAAAATAATAATGTATAACTTTTTAAGGTACTTCTCATGAAAAAGATATAATATAATAGGATAAGATAGGTTAGAAAGTAACATTATAGAATAAGCTCTCAGCCTCTCACCTTTTGTATATATTACATAATACTATGTTGAACATTAAGACAAATATTATATATAATCTTAATTATATTATATAAATAATTTAATATTATATGTTATAATTTTTCATATAATATAACATATTAAAAAAATATAAGAAACTATATTACTATAAACAAAATATATAAGCTTTTTTATAGAAAATATATAAAAATTGTATATATTATATAATAAATATAATATATTTATTTATATAATAAATTTTATCTGTCATATTATCTAATACATATTTATATAATAATTTTACGCATAAATTTAAATTATATTATTTAATAGTATATTAAAAATTAAATAATTTTTAGTCAAATATTTTAAAATCTTAGTTATAATTTTTAAATTTTATATTTTTATAATTTAAAAAAACTAAGAAATAAAATATAATTTCATATAGTTTATTTAAATTAATTTCTTTTATAATTCTTATAATTTGTAAGGAAATAAATTAAAAATTAAATTTTGAAATTATAAAATGGTATGTAATTTTAATAAAATAATATTTTTATTTGATATAAATTATTAAGTAAATTACAATTACAATACTTCGTGATGTTCAGTGTAATTACACTCACACCTCTCTTTTTTCATTATACTTTCACATTTCTTAAGAAAGTATTAGTATAAAGTTTAAAAAAATGCTAACATAATGGTTTCAATTACACAGGGATGTTAGTATAACTTTTTTAAACTTAAAAAGAGGTTTGTATCAGAAAATAAAGAGAAAAATACATATATATTATCCATATAAAAAAATTTACATTGATCATTAATTACAATCCTTTATGTATGATAAATTTATTGACTTTACCGATTAATATTTTAAAAATCATATAAATAAAGGGTTATTATTAATCGTCAGTATAAAACTCTTTTATACCGGCAATATATATGTATTAAACTCAAAAATAAAATAGGATAAAATTATATATAATTTAATAAAAATTGAAAAATTAGTTAATTAAGTAATTTGCTCTAGTTTATATTATAATCTATTAGTATTGGTGTGCACCAACCTAATTCTACATATTCTATCCTTTCCTCTTTTCCTATAATGTAAGCCAAACACACCCTCTAATGCGCAGAAATTTGAAATCCATATCAATTTCTAAAACATTTCATAGTTTTGAACAATACAACAAAGTAGCAAAGGATCATTAACAAAAAAAAAAAAGTATCAAAGGATCCAAACAAAAGATACGTGTGACTTAGACTCTTACTAGGCTAATTCTAGCTGAGATTCCAGCCGCAATTCTGGAACTTGCTATTAAAAGGCTTTGACTTTGAGCAAACTGAAAACACCCTTTTTATCAGTTTTATGGTTTAAAAAATAGCTTAACTTGATAGGCTGATGTATGAAACAGAATTACGCTATTAGTTTTATTTAAAATTTTGGTTTTTTTTTTTTATCTCTTAATAGGAATTAAAGATAGATAACGAATTTACAACAACTCACTCATATACATCCTATTTAAGTTGAGTTTAACCTTTACTTTAAATTTTAGTTGTTAATAAAAAGAAAAGTATAACTTTTAAGATTAATTTATAATAAAGTTTAATGACATTGTAAAATTTTTTTAAAATCTTAATTAATTTTAACCGAATTAATAATAACCATGATAGTGTAATATTTGACAAAATACTATGGTATAACATGTTTTTGTAATATTTAAAATAATATTTAATTTAATAAAAGTTAAAAGAATATAATTGTAATTCACTTTTAGGATAAGACTTTTGTTTAGATGAATATTATTGATTGGAGAAATTGCAATTTTGCGTGTAGGTTGATTAAGATAGAAATTGTGATGGTAATGATGAAAAGGATGGTGAAAATCTGAAATGGAAGAAAGTGTCAAATTGAAGGTGCCTTCATTCACCGGACAAGATGAAAAGCCATTTCCAGTAATCAATTATCTGTACATTGGCCACTTCTTAGCACGATGGAGAGCCAGGTTCTTGTTATAATTACTTCCCAACATTGGTTTGAACTATTAATTTCATTGTCACTACACAGGATAATGGGTTTATAAATTGTTATGAGTTGAAATGGCTATGACAAGAGAAAACTAGGAGTGTGATATGATTTATTTGGCCTGAGATATAAAAGACCGTTGGTGCGTCAATGAAACACTTATACTATTTTGCAGTTTTTTTTTTTTAAATTAAATTGGTTGAGGATTTTTGCTTGCAGGATGTGGGAATTCTCTGTTGGTTTATACATGATCAATATTTGGCCTGAATCCTTGCTGTATGCAGCTATATATGGTGCTGTTGAATCTGCCTCCATTGCAGTGTTTGGTCCCATCATTGGAAGATGGGTTGATAAGTTGTCTTGTGTGAAGGTGAGGCAAACATTGTTTATCCAAACTTGCTCAATTTTGCCTTCCATAAAACCGTGCTCTCCTTTGCCTATTAGTTATCAAATTATAACTTCTTTTTTTTTTCTATCATGGTGTGAATTAGTCATTGCCAAAAACTATTACTACTTGAGTTTGAAAGGATAAATCATTGAGCCATTTTTTAACCGACATAAAAAGTTTCCCAGATTGAGAAAATTAAATCCCAACTTTGCACTATATTCAGAGAAGTTATGGTCTAGTATTAATAGACTATTAGACTACTTTTATACATGGACAATTTCCTCCTTTACTTCTATCATCACAAATTCAGATGGGAATTCGAGTTTGAATGAGATGTAGGAGAAGTTATTAGGCAAATAACTACTTCCTGATATACGTATGTTGAGGCAAGTTTGAATGGAAATATAAACATACCTTTAGTGTGTTAAGGTTTTGGGTCTAACTAGGTATATGTAATTCCTTACATAACCTAGTAGTTACAAATCTCCCCACTATTTTGGACTCTCCCTATCCAAGTAGCTTTTCATGTAATTTCAAAGAATTATGTATGACCAAAATTCAATGATAAAAATATACAGCAATTTCTGACACAAGTAGCTTTACCTATTTAGATTTGTTTTATATCTCCTTGTTTGTGAAGAAGGTCAAGGTGCCTTTAGTGAAATAACTCTATCTGCTTGTTTAATTGGCAGGTTTTGCAATTGTGGTTAGTCACACAAAATCTTTCTTTTGTTATTGCTGGGGGTTCTGTAGTTGTCTTGCTAGTCCACTCTTCTCTGAAGTTTACAAATTTCTCCATTTTCATAATCCTGATGTTGATAATCAACGTCTGTGGCGGCACTGGCGTGCTTTCAACTCTTGCTGGAACAATCTTGATTGAAAGAGAATGGTAATACCCTTGAGGTTTAGTGAGAAAAGATTGATACTTGATCAAGCAAATGAAGTAAATAGTTTATTGCTAGAATCAAATAATATCTCAGCAATTTCTCAAGGTTTTACTGGTCAAATAAATTGTGTAAGAAATGCTTTAGTTGCCATTGTACAGGTTGTTAGTTATATCAGAAGGTCAACCCCCTGAGTTGCTTACAAAGATGAATTCGGTCACAAGACGCATTGATCTAAGTTGCAAGCTTCTTGGCCCTGTCATATCTGGGTTCATAATAAGCTTTGTATCACTAAAAGCATCTGCTATAACTTTAGCACTGTGGAATACTGTGTCTGTTTGGGTGGAGTATTGGCTTTTCTGGTCTGTTTATAATGGGATTCCAGCTTTGGGGCAAAGTAACCAGAGGAGGATGGCAAGGCTTTTACAATGTGAACAGGAGATGAACAATCCAAATTCTGAGAAAGATAGCTTGCTTCCTGTTACTGATGGTAGCTCAGAATTGGCAGATAGAAAATGCAGTAAAAAATTTTCTAAGATTTTAGAGATTCCTTATATTGCTGCATGGAGAGCTTATCTGCAGCAAGAAATTGCCATTCCTGGTCTATCTCTGGCTTTGCTATTTTTCACTGTACTCAGGTGAAAACTTACAATTTACAAATAACTATAGCATGTAAATACTACATTAAAATTATTCTTTTCCACAAATGCTTAAAATTTCCAATTTATTTATGAATAGAATAGGTAGACCATTACACGTGAAATTAGACATGCCATATTTATGAGTCATTTTCCCTGATACTTCCTTTGTCCCACGATGATTAATATTTAAAGTTTCGTTACACAAATTAAGAAAAACAAATATTTTTAAAAAATAGTATTTATTAAAGAGGATAAAATTGGATAAATATTTGAATATCTAATTGAAAAGTGAGAATATCTGTCAATTTGGAAGTTTTTCAAAGGCTAAAGCTGCAGTTATTTTGGGATGGAGGGAGTGCTAACATGTTAAACTCTTCAGAAGCTTCTTAACTACTGTTCTATCTTAAGTACTCTTCTATCTTAAGTACTCTTCAGAAGCTTACAGTTATTTCTCAGATTCATCAACCTGTGCATTTGTTGCTGTTGTCAATCCATGTTTTGTGAAATAAATGTTTTATTAATAATAAAAGAAAGTCCGAGTTACGAATGTCTGTGAATTATATTATAGTATTCATTAAATTCTCTTGTAAATACTCCTTATGAAACATGTCTTATATTTCTTTGTTGTCAGTTGGGTATGAAGAATCATTGCTAAAATTCCCATTATATGCCTCAGCTTTGGAACTTTGATGACAGCTACTTTAGAATGGGAAGGAATACCTGCATATGTTATTGGAATAGCAAGAGGGATAAGTGCTGTGATTGGAATAGCTGCAACAGTTGTATATCCTGTGCTACAGTCTCGTATATCGACCCTTAGAACTGGACTTTGGTCTATTTGGTCACAGGTATAAACTCAGTAAGGACTCTGGAGTATTCTGTGAATAAAATATTCTGAGTGCTAGTCAAATATTTAATTTCCTTTGTTTCTGAAGTAGTTTGCAAGACATGTTGCTAATAATACTAAGCATATAATCATTGTTGTCCTTGTTTATCCATGTTATGCATGCAGTGGACTTGCCTCCTTCCATGTGTAGCTGCAATATGGATCCATAATGGTTTTCTATCATCATATATTCTGATGGGAAGTGTAGCCATATCTCGGCTTGGATTATGGATGTTTGATTTGTCTGTACTTCAACAAACACAGGCAAGAAATATCCCTTATTGTTTGAAATTATTTAATTAGTTTGATGTCTAGCTTTTGACGTCTTTGATGAATTACTGAAGTTCTTTTCTTTTCAATCATTTTGTGTTGATTTTTCTTTCTTTTCAATTTTTAAATAGGATCTTGTTTCAGAATCTGATCGTTTGATTGTTGGAGGTGTTCAAAATTCTCTTCAGTCCTTGATGGATTTGTTGGCCTATGTTATGGGAATCATCATATCTGATCCACAGGTGAGTTTTCAACTAGTATAATCATAATGATTCTTGTCCAACTCCAACCCAAAACAGAGAATTTCACATTTTTGAGTTTCACATTGTTGAGTGTCCCCATCAACATTCACATTTCCAAAAAGAAATGCTTCTGTTTAAAAATTATATGATTAATATCTATTAGTTCATTTACATGAATGCTATTACTACGTAGTGGCACTTTTCCATTAGTCCTTACCTTAGAGCAAACTTCATGTTAGTTTTGTAGTTTGATTAAGTTTTGTTGTTTGATTTTTAATCTCACTTTGCTTAGTATTGTGAGATGGTGTTCTTCACTTTGCTATATAAGCAAGCTTATGTAAGGTTTACAAATGCACCAAAATAAATACTTCTTAGTGTTGTTTATTTCTCTCTTCTCTCCTTTAGTGCCTTGTTCCCAATAAGTAGTATCAGAGCTCATTTCTTAGTATGCTCTATGGTTGCAGCAGTGTCTGATCTTCCGCATCAGAAAAGATTTGGTTAGAGTAAATTTTCTTAGTATGCTTTGTGGTTGCAGCTGTATCTGATCTTTCACATCAGAAAAGATTTTTTCTCTTGTTCTTATGGATCTCAGTCTACAGAATTAGTGGGGTTTTTCTTCAAAAGCAGTAGGAGCAATGGAAATAGACGAAGGCAAGATGAAGATTGAAAAGTTTGATGGTGCGGACTTTGGCTTTTGGAAAATGCAGATAGAAGATTATCTGTATCAGAAGAATATATATCAACCACTCACAGGAAAGAAGCCAGAGGGTATGAAGGAGGAAGATTGGAGTCTCCTTGATAGACAAGCCCTTGGAGCCATTAGAGTGACGTTATCCCGTAATGTTGCTTTCAACATTGCAAAAGAAAGGACGACATCAGGTCTCATGAAGGCTATTTCCAACATGTACGAGAAACTATCAGTCTCAAACAAAGTTCACTTGATGAGGTGATTGTTCAATCTGCAGATGTCTGAAGGTGCTTCGGTGGCACATCATCTCAATGAACTAAACACTGTTACAACCCAGTTTAGTTCAGTTGAGATTGAGTTCGATGAGGAAGTACGGGCTTTAATACTTTTGTCTTCCCTCCCAGAAAGTTGGAATGCTACGGTCACGGCTGTGAGTAGCTCATCAGGAAGCAATAAGTTAAGATTTGATGATGTTCAAAATTTGGTTCTCAGTGAAGAGATCCGGCGGAGAGAGTCGGGTGAACCATCAACCTCTTCAGTATTGCATACAGAGTCAAGAGGAAGAAGTTCAACTAAAGAAAGCGAATGCGGCAAATCAAAGGAGAGACAATCCAAGTCCAGAAATCATCGTAGTTCCCAAAACTCGAAGACGATCGAGTGTTGGAATTGTGGGAAAACCGGGCACTACAAAAACCAGTGCAGGAGTGCACAGAAGAGTCAAGAAGCAAAGGGTGAAGCAAACGTTGCCTCTACCTCAGGAAAAGATGAGGTGTTGATATGCTTTCTTGAAGATAAAGAGTAGTCTTAGGTATTAGACTCTGGAGCATCTTTTCACGCTACCTCACAAACGGAACTATTCGAGAATTATGTTCCTGGAAACCTTGGTAAGGTTTACCTTCGTAATGAGCAGTCATGTGAGATTGTAGGTAAAAGTGCAATAAAGATTAAGTTAAACGGGTCTGTATGGGAATTGAAAAATGTCAGATATATTCCCGACCTGACTAAGAACTTAATTTCAGTGAGCCAGTTAGCCAGTGACGGCTACACGACAATCTTTCATGGTGATGATTGGAAGATTTCAAAGGGTGCGATGACAATTGCTCGAGGCAAAAAGAGTAGTACTCTTTACAAGACAGTAGGAGCATGTCATTTGATTGCAGTTGCAACAAATGAAAGTCTCAATCTATGGCACCAAAGACTTGGGCATATGAGTGAGAAAGGGATGAAGGTCATGCACTTAAAAGGAAAATTATCAGGTCTTCAGTCAGTAGAAATTGACATGTGTGAAGACTTATACTTGAAAAGTAGAAGAGAGTCAGCTTTCAGACAAGTAGAAAAACCCCAAAGAAAGAGAGGCTTGAGTTCATCCACTCTGATGTTTGGGGACCAACGACTGTCCCTTCCATTAATGGGAAGCAATACTTCGTAACTTTTATTGATGATCACTCCAGAAAGGTATGGGTTTAATTTATGAAACACAAGTCTGAAGTATTTGAAGCTTTCAAGATTTGGAAAGTTGTGGCAAAAATGAGACAGGATTGAAGATTAAAAAGCTCACATCCAACAATGGTGGTGAATATGTAGACACCAGATTCAAAAAGTTTTGCTATGAGCACGGAATCAGAATGGAGAGAACCGTGCCAGGTACGCCTCAACACAATGGTGTAGCAGAGTGTATGAATCAAACGTTAACTGAAAGAGCCAGAAGCATGCGTGTGCAGTCAGGCTTACCAAAACAGTTTTGGGTAAAAGCAGTCAACACAGCAACTTACTTGATCAACCGAAGTGCATCGATACCATTGGAGCACAAGATACCAGAAGAGGTATGGAGCGGAAAAGAGGTAAAACTCTCACATCTTAGAGTTTTTGGTTGTGTAGCATATGTGCACATCAGTGATCAAGGCAGAAACAAACTTGACCCAAAATCAAAGAAGTGTACTTTCCTTGGTTATGGTGAATATGATTTTGGCTACCGCATATGGGATGATGAAAACAAAAAGATGATCTGCAGCAGAGATGTAATCTTCAATGAAAAATTTATGTACAAGGACATGCATAATATTGGCACTAGCAACCCAGAAACAAGTGAACCAGTTTATGCAGAGGTGGAAGATATCTCAGAAAGTCCTAAATTGAGGAGTCCTCAGCCAGAGAAATTAAATGAAGAGAACAATGAGCAATCGGAACCTCCTACTCCAACTCCTGTATTGAGAAGATTCTCTCGACCCCATGTGCCTAACAGGAGATATATAAACTACATGTTGCTGACTGATGGAGGGGAGCCTGAAGATTATATGAAAGCTTGTCAAACCATGGATGCCGACAAGTGGGAGCTTGCTATGAAAGACAAGATGAAGTCTTTGATCTTCAACCAGACATGGGAACTAGTTGAGTTACCTATGAGAAAGAAAGCACTTCACAATAAATGGGTGTATCGGGTGAAGGAAGACCATGATGGTTCCAAGCGATACAAGGTCCGACTGGTTGTCAAAGGATTTCAGCAGAAAGAAGGAGTTGACTACACTGAAATCTTTGCTCCAGCTGTCAAGCTCAATACTATCAGGACTGTGTTAAGTATTGTGGCCAGTGATGAGCTCTACCTAGAGCAATTAGATGTGAAGACTGCATTTCTTCATGGAGATCTAGATGAGGAGATCTACATGCACCAGCCTGAAGGTTTTTCAGAAGGAAAGAAGAAAAACATGGTGTGCAGATTAAAGAAGAGTTTGTATGGTCTGAAACAAGCTCCAAGACAGTGGTATAAGAAGTTTGAGAGCTTCATGCACAAGAAAGGTTTTAAGAAGTGCAATGCTGACCATTGTTATTTCTTCAAGAGGTACAACTCCAGTTATATTATTTTGCTACTTTATGTCGATGATATGTTAGTAGCAGGTTCAGATATAAGTGAGATCAGAAACTTGAAGCAGCAGTTGTCAAAAGAATTTGACATGAAAGATTTAGACCAGCAAAGAAGATCCTAGGAATACAAATCATGCGAGATAAGCAAAAGGGAACCTTGCAGTTATCTCAAACAGAGTACATCAACCGTGTTTTGCAAAGATTCAACATGGGCAATGGCAAACCAGTTAGCACACCTTTGGCTACTCATTTTCATCTATCAAAAGACCAATCTCCTGAGACGGAGGAAGAAAAAGAATTAATGACTAAAATTTCATATGCTTCAGCCATTGGAAGTCTGATGTACGCGATGGTATGCACAAGACCAGACATTGGTTATGCAGTGGGAGTTGTAAGCAGGTTTACGTCAAATCCAGGTAAAGCTCACTGGGAAGCTGTGAAATGGATTTTGAGATCGTTGCTCTATCCACTACAGATTCTGAGTATGTAGCAGTAACAGAAGCTAGCAAAGAATTGATATGGCTTCAAGGATTGTTAACAGAGTTGAGATTCATCTAAGAAAAGAGTGTGTTGGACAGTAATAGTCAGAGTGCAATACATTTGGCTAAGAATTCAATATTTCAGTCCAAAACAAAGCACATTGATCTTCGCTATCACTTTATCAGATCTCTACTTGAGAATGAAGTACTAACGTTGAAGAAAATACTAGGAAGTAAGAACCCAGCGGATATGTTGACAAAGGTTGTCACAACAGAGAAATTGAGGCTTTGCAGTGTCTCAACTGTCCTTCAAGAATGATTGATGATGAAGGCAACTACAATAAGTGATAATCAAACTCCAAGTGGGAGAATTGTTAGTTTTGTAGTTTGATTAAGTTTTGTAGTTTGATTTTTAGTCCCACTTGCTTAGTATTGTGAGATGGTGTTCTTCACTTTACTATATAAGCAAACTTATATAAGGTTTACAAATGCACCAAAATAAATATTTCTTAGTGTTGTTTATTTCTCTCTTCTCTCCTTTAGTGTCTTGTTACCAACACTTGATATCTCCAAACAGCAGTGCAAAATTATTCGCAGCAGTGTTAACTTTGGTCTATATTTTATTTCATAAAAGTACCTAATACCTTTATAGTTTATGCTCAATGAAAAAAATTTCTTTACTGTGAAAAGATAGCTATTGTATTGAATCTGATGCTTAACAAAATTTCAATTGTGTTAAATATGTTTCTTGTTGTCTGTGTATTCAGGACTTCTGGAAGTTAACTTTAATATCTTTTTTAGCAGTCACATTAGCTGTATTTCTCTACTGTACCCATGCATACCAAGTACGAAAGCACCTCTTCCACTTTGACAGAGTATTTTGGGGTACATGTTTTGTAACAGCATCTTAATTCTTAAGTTGTTAAAGCAATTTGTTAGGTCCAAGTTTTATATTCACTTTTCTTACCATTTCAAGAATGACTTCTACACCGTCCACCAATCAAAAAATCATAATGATGGATAGTATCACATTTACATTTTATGAAATTATATCATCTTCTTACTCTGAATCCTCTTGCATGAAGGAAATTTTGTTACTTTGCTTCTAAGAAAAAACACACCGTCTTGTAATAAGAATTCACTCTTGAGCTCTTCTTTAAAATTTTATGTCTCTCTTTTAGCTTTCTTACACTGTAAGACTATGCCCTGTTTATCTAAATTTTTCTAAAAGTACTTTAAAAAAAGTCCCTCTATAAACTAAAATTATTTTATAGAAAGGTCAATCTTTGAATACATCTTTTTACTTCAGGCAATACTTTCTGGACTTTCGGTCAAAGATTCTTAAGAAAAAAAAAATATGAAGAGTAATAATTCAATTTTTAAATACTAGTAACGGATTAATAATTGCAATTTCAAAAAACTTAGTTTAGGTTATATATTTCTTCTTCGAAGAATGTTCTGACACACATCTTAATTTACGGATAGTCTAAACAATGGTGGCCTGTGGGGCACTGATAGTGTTTTCTCCAATAGCAAAAATTCTTAACAGGAGAAGTAATATATTATCATATATATTCTTTTTAATATACTTTTTATTGGATAAAATTTATAAAAAAATGTAGATCTTATATCTTATTTAATAACTCTTTCATTATTTAATAACTCTTTCATAATTTTATATTTTAATAAATCGCAACTAATAAAAAATTGTACGTCACATGCTCTCTTTGTTTTCGGCAATGAAAATAACATGTATGTCATTGGCATAGTGAAAAAAAATATTATATAATTATTTTAGTTAGATCTTTTTATAGGAATTCAAGACGGTTGTCAATTTACAACAATTGATACATCTATAGGCTTATTAATAAATAATTGATTTCATACACTTTTATATTATATCTCTATCTCTTATTAAAAAATACAATATTTTATAATATTTTTGTTATTTAATGATTTTCGCTGAATTTCTACCGCAACGTCTAAACATACGTTAGTCGAGAGTGGAGAGTGGAGACATTTAATTTTTATAAGTACCATACAACTCTCTTTTCAAATGCACTATGAGACGTGGGTGATGCAAAATCATGGGAGATAATTATTTGATGAATTTAACACTTATGTGGTGATAGTTTTAGATTGATATTTAGTTAGACTGTTTATATAACTTTTAAATATTAATAATAAAATTAACAAAATTTGCTATATATAAAGGTTATAATTAATTATCAATAAAAAAATTTGTACACTAATAATACATAAGTGTTTTTTTCTTATTTTATTTATAATAGAATTTCTTTATATAGGAAATAATAAGTTATAATTGCAGTTGGTTTTTAATTGTATATGTCTAGTTACACGATATTTTTTAATATTTATAAAATGAGAAAAATAAGAAACTTTTGAATTTTTTCCTTAAAAACATCAATGAAAATTATTGATGTAGACAAAACAAAACTCTGGGTGCTTTGTTTGTTGGGACGAAAGCTAAGTGTTATTATTAATTAGTAAGTAAAATATAAAACGGGTTCCTGAAAGTTTGGGACACTTGCAACTGAGTTTTTAAAAGGATTTTTCAGGCATATGAGACCTGATATTTAAAAATGCATGTATTTAAGTCTTTTTGTTCATGATATTGTTTGGTCAATGCACAATGCTATTAAAAAATGTATGCATTTAAGTTTTTCCGTTCATGATATTGTTTGGTCAATGCACAATGCTGTTAAGGGTTTATGTGACACGTCTCTCTCGCGTTACGTAGCAATCCATTTAATTCATTTTAAACGTGTAACAAAGAAAACATTTGCAACGGTTTTTAACCATCAGAAAATGCTCTTTCTCCTTTCTAGTGAACCAGTTTTTTCACCAAATCCTCTTTGCAACCAAAAAATAAAATCACTAACCATCAACAATTAAAATTTTCACAATTTTGAAATTACAATATTCAACAACAATGACAATCACAATTATAATCTCAAATCATTTCCCTGTTAAAAAAATGAGTCTCTTCTCAATATACTCCATTGAGAATTAATAGAAAAGAGAAGGGAAAGGGAAGAAAAAGAAAAAAGATTTGTAGTTAGGTAGAAGCAACATGATGATGGATGAAGAAGAAGACCACTAGAAGCTTCGAGATATGGTGAAGGAACTCGTCCACCATTTACTCTCCCAAAACCCTTATTTAAATCCTAACTTTCCTAAATTTCGCAACTCCCTCTGCATCCTCTCCAACCGTCTCACCCCATCTGTTGTCCTAGACGCTACCACCATCGTCGACTCCATCAAGGATCGCCTCGCCACCCACGACTGCTTCACCAAAGCTCTCTCCTTCACCAACCTCCTCTCCAAATTCGCCTCCAATAGCTCAAAGTGTCAATAACAAATGAACCATCATCTTCCTCCTTAAAATCATCTCCGAAGATCACCAGACTGTCACTTCCGCCACCTTACCTAGAACAACGACATCCTACTTCTTTTCATGGATTCTAGAATCGCTGCGACATTGCCTTTTGTGAGTTTGCCAATTTGGTCAAGGAAGAAACTGAGGTGTTTGTCCAGCTTCTCTCATCTTTTCCCCCAATTTGTTGTGCTTATTTTGTTGTCAATTTTGAAAAATTAGGTTGTTCTTTTTGTGTTGATGAAGTTCCTATTTTAAGATCTATACCTTAAGTGTCTTTTTTTGTTAAAACAAAGAAGAATTTATTACATATGCTGAGTTTTACTTTACTACTAGCTAGGGTTTTCTTTTTATTTGCTGGTTTAGTGGATGGTTAAGTTTTGATGCAAAGTTTGAAACTTTAATGTGTATTTGACTGCAAAAACTCATCAAGTTAATGGGTGATTAATTTAATTAGAATGTATTTTGTTATTTTTTTAATGTATATTGTTGTTGTGGAATAGAAATAAAATTATGGAATCAGTATATTTGTTTTAATTAGTAAAAATAATTATTTTTAATGAAAAATAATTTAATTAGAATGTATTTTGTTACTTTTTTTATTTAGGGATATTATTTTTAATTTTAATTTTATTATTTTTAGCGGCTAAAATTTGTCACAAAGAAACACTCATAAAATCGCCACAAAATTATTCACTCGACTTGCATTTTCATTCCCTTGAGGTGGAGTTGACTTAGATGGGTCAGCTAAAATACAAGGATCTATCAGCGAGTCATTTAAATGTTAAGAACATAAATGCATGAAAAACTCTTAACAGCATCAAGGACGGAAGGACTTCACTACATGCGTTTTTTAATATTAAGAACATAAATGCATGAAAAAATCTTTCAAGGACCCAATTTTAAGCGCCTCAAATATTTAAGGACTCGTTTCACTCATTAATTAACACAAATGAAACATTATATTACTGCATAAGAATACTAATAGCGTCTCTAATGGTAGGATCTTAAGTGAAGTGTTTAACATTAAATCTATTATTTTAACATAGGTCCCACAATGTGAAGTGCTTAAAAATTAGGTAGAAGTACTTAATAAGCACCTTTGCCTAATTTTTAAGCACTCCATATTGTAGAATCATATTAAAATAATATGTTTAATGTTAAGTATCCACCTAAAATCTTATTATTGTTGATGCTCTTACTGATTCTAAGCATGTATAGATTGTCATTTCAGATAACACAAGTCTATGTCGTTAGGATACACTATAACAAATCTGTTAAAAAAAAATATGATATTGATCGGCTGATACTTTTTATTTTTCATTGTATATATAATTAATAATAAATATTTTGTGAAACTTAAACAATCATTTATTAAAAACTACTTTAAAAGATTTTATTATACATGCATGAATTACAAAAATTATTCTCTTAGTTATACATGCATTTTATTACATATGAATTACTTTACCTTTTTACACACTCAAATATGGAGTAAATTTATATGAAATTCAGTAAGTAACTTAAAATTTAATTAAATTTGTATTTATTTACTTAATATAGGGTTTAGGGTTTAGAAGTTTAATTAATTTGTGAGACTCCAAATTTTGTTAAATTTGTAATTAGGTTTCTAAACCCTTTTAATTAAGTTCCTAAACTGGTATTCTTTTTATTTAATTTGGTCTTTTAATTTAACTTTTTTGTTATAAAAACCCAATCACAGACAACTGGTTAAACTTCAAAACAAGGGAATAATGTTTCTAAAATATGTTATAAATACGACTGATTTAATAAAAAGAATTTCAATCTTATATAGAGTTAAACAATTATGAGAATTGTAAACTAATATTTGATTTAATTTGACATACACGAGATTAAAATGCGTAAAAAGTTTCATATAATTGCCTCAATTGTTTTTATCACATATCATTCATGTATATATCTAATTCGAAATTTAATAAGGTTAATTAATTAAATATTTATAATATTTCTCTAACAAAAACGAGGCAAGAAATTGAAAATTGAAGAAACACAAACACTCTATAGAAAGGAGCAGGGGCAACAAGAATGTAGTCCTGATATGTGAGGCTGATTGACCCAAGTGGGTTTATTTTTTAAAAAAATTATCAGTATGGGTTTGTTTTGAAAAATATTACCAGCATGGGTCTGTTTTGGGTGGTTGACTCGGTCAAACCGCAACTCCGAATTGCGGTTTCGTTGTCACGTCAGCAAAGTGATTACGTGGAAGCCAGCGTGGAAAAACGACTACGAAAGTGATTGCGGTTTATGTTAAATATAATATTTAAATATCATGAAAGTGACTGTAGTTTAGTGGTGAGAATTTCACGTTGTGGTCGTAGAGACCTGGGCTCGAATCCCAGTAGCCACACACTGTTTTAATTAAAATCACCTGGCTTTATCCTATAAAAGTGAAAAAAATAAGTCATGTGATTTAAATCCGACATCAATTAAAACAATGTGTGGCTGCTGGGACTCGAGTCCAGGTCTCCACAACTACAACATAAAATTCTCACCATTAAACTACAGCTACTTTGATGATATTTAAATATTATATTTAACATAAACCGCAGTTCGCACTTGCGGTTTATGATAAAAATAATATTTAATTCAAACCGCAGATGCAACTTACGGTTTTATGTGTGGCTGCTGGGATTCGAGCCCAGGTTTCCACCACTACAACATCAAATTCTCACCATTAAACCACAACCACTTTGATGATATTTAAATATTATATTTAACATAAACCGCAGTTCGCACTTGCGGTTTATGATAAAAATAATATTTATTATATGTGAGCTACACTGGTAATATTTTTCAAAGCAGACCCATACTGGTAATTTTTTTAAAAAATAAACCCACTTAGGTCAATCAGCCGATATGTGAGCTACACGTATTATATGTAGGGTTGGATTGATGTGACTCACCACTCTTCAACCTATAATATAAGTAATAAACATATAAAATAAGAAAGTGGTTGTGATTTTGATTAAGGTCCACAATAGCACCATGTATATATCTATGTACCAAAATGATAATTTAATTTGTGAAGAACAGTGGTTGAACATGTGTGGATGGATCCATTTCTTGCCTAATTTGTTGTTCGGCGCAACCTAGTTGATGTGATGTGAGTGGTCCAAACAGACATGTGATTGTCCCCTGAAATATGCTTCTTTTCCATTTTGTCAAAAGCTAGATTTCATGCATGTGGACAGATATCATTTTTGTGTTCCAGGATAATACTATTTATTTCTGACCTAATTTTTAGGATAAAATTAGCACACAACCATGTTTTATTTGATTGACTGGATATTTTTGTTAAAAATTATTTCTATGAGAGATAAAAGGTAATGCTTTTCCAACTCATAATTAATCTCATTCATGATGCATCATTGTTACTCCATTAATCAAATATTGCAGTTAGAGGGAAGTTAACATGATTTCTTTTTTGTGGAAATTTGATAAATATTAGTCATACATGGTTTCTTCTATGAATCATATTCTATTTTATCTCGTAAATAAATTAAAATTAATCTAATTTAAGATGTTTTGTTAAAATAATTTAAATTTATTTTGTAATATATTTAATAAATTATTTTTGAAAAATATAAAATATTTAAGATATTTCTGCTAAAGTAATTTAAAATTGTTTTGTAATATATTAAAATATATTTAATAAATTAATTTTTAATATTTTAAATATAGAAATATATATAATATTAAATTAGATAAGAGTTTTTATTTGGTTTTTTTAGGAGATGTTTGGTATGAGAAAAGTTTTATTTTTTTGGGAATCTTAAAAATATTAGGTGGTGTTTGGTTTGAGAAAATGTTTTCCATTTTTATTTTTTATTTTTATTTTCTAAAAATTGTTTTCATTTTCAAGTTTTCAACATTAAGAAAATATGTTTGTTTTTGCTTGATATTTTCTATTTTCAAAACATAATATTGTTAAATTTAATCTATTTTAACAAAAATATCATAAATTAATTTTATATATATAGTTTAAAATATATTTATATATTGTTTTTTATATAATTATTATATTATTATTAAGTTTTTACGTAGTGTTAACTTTTAAAAACATTGAGAATAACTTTTTTTCTGTTTTTATTTGTTTTTTGAAAATGTTTTCAGTGAAAATATTTTCTAAATATTAACAAGACATATTTTCACTACTATTTTTCATTTTTTTTAAAACGAAAACAGAAAACGCTTAAAACAAACGCCACCTTTAGCATACATTTTTAAAAAGTATATTTATAGGAAATTATGTGTTTTTTTAATGTTTTTATCTCACTTTTCTAAATAAATATTTTCATAGGGAGAGAGATCGAGAATTCATATGTATGGGCTTGATTCATTTAGTTTTGTTTTTTAGTTTTTGAAATTAATTTTTGAAAAGAGTTTTGAAAACTGTTTTTTGGAATAAGAGAAAAAAACAACTTGTTTGATAAGTATTATTTGAAATCTGCTTTTAAAACATAAAAATGAAAAAACTTATTCATATTTACAGAAATGTCATTAATAAAAAGTAAAAAAATCAATATATTCTTATTCTATTTTGAGTTTTCAAAACAAAAGGAGAAAACTGAAAAATAAAACTACTTATAGTTATTTCTATTTTTTAATTTTAAAAAATAAAAAACTAAAACTGTTTTTGAAATGTGTTTTTAGAAAACAATAATAAAAGGAATTTTTTATTCTAACCATGTTCATCTCACACTTTATTTTACAATTGTTAAGTTGGATATTTCAAAATAAGCCATTAGCTCTTTAAGTTAAGTTCTAAAGAAATTAGACTATATAGAACCAATCCAATGTAGATAGATAATTAGTTTGATGGACAATTCAGATAAATAAGATTGCAAAAATTACAGACAACCAATAAAAAATATAAGGCGAGTGGGATAAACCTATTTTTATACTTGGCTTAAGAGGCCAAGCTAAACCCATTAGTTCATCGACCCAAACTAAAATTTTTTTATGAAAAATATTTGATGATATATTTTAATAAAGAGTTTTTCTATAAATAAAATGTTATATGTACGTGAAAAAGTTTGACTATAATAGAAAAATAGAATCTTTAATTTACTAGAAACATGTTAATGATAACCAAACATATTTTAAGTATTCGCAGAATTTATAATTCAACGAGAATACTAATTATGAAAAAAAAAATCTTTTGTCCTAACTACCCAACGTGACAGTATATATTATTTTGTAATTACAATTGAAGTTTTGTTTTGATATTATGTATGATAAACATTAATATTAAATTTTAATATAAATTATTGAAGTAAAACTTGAGTATTTGGATCTTATGTGTATTATGCACAATTACAAGTCTAATTTCTTATTTCATCATTTAAACTATGATAGTTAATAAAAAAAATATATAATATTTCAAAGAGAAGAAACTATTTTTACCAATGTGTTGTTTTTAATTTTATTTTTTTAAAAAAATAGGAGATATGATAGATAAAGAGCACAGGTAATTTAAATTCAATATTTTAGAGTTAGAAAAAACTCCAACAATAAATTAAAAACACCCCTCTTCACTATAAGAAATCAATTCAACCTGCACTCGTACAATGAAAAAGATTGCATATTAGGTGAAGCCTGAAAGTATGAAACATTATCTGTGGCGTAAATAATGGAGCATATATCTGTAGTTATTATTCTCTGGTCTTCTCTTGATCTTAAAATCTTTTTTTCCATAAAAATTTAAAAATGGAAAATTCAGTGGTGCTGGTGGTATCTGTGTTTTGCCTCTTCTTGGTGAAGGTTGCATCTGTTATATCTATAAATATTAATTGCATCCAGCAACATAATTAAATATATTTATAACACAAAGAATATATATGTTTTGTTTTTTTCTTTTGTTTTGTTTTACGATACAAACGAGCATGGTTATGATCCAAAGTTAATAAAAAAAATTATGTACACCGGAAAAGATTGCACTAATTCTCATTATTCACATTACTTATTAGAAGTATTTAGGAATTGCACGATTACCTGACCAACAAGAAATGAGAATAAAAATAAATAAAGCATCTCAATATATAAAAAGAGAATAAATAGATAAACACAAGATTAATTACAGTTCAATTCAGTGTGGGTTATATCTGGCTTTCGTCTCTTTCCTGTGCAAGTGCAGTTTTGGGGAGGTGTTACTCGACTTACTTTACTCCTCTATTTTGTGTACTTTAGAAGAAGAAAAAAACTCAAGGTTCTATTTCGATGCTTATAATTTATTAACTTATAGATTTTGCTTTATATAAAATATTATATTTAAGAGAATAATGATATCTTTTAATTGAGTTTTTTAAGAAATAAGTTCATATTAGTGTTATCTATAATAAAATTACCTCTGACAACGACGGATATTGTAAAAAATGCTTCGAATATGCTAGATTAAAACCTCATGTGCAATGTACAGTATTTTATAAATAATTTTCATGATGTCCATGGGATGCATCTTGCCTTTCGGTGTTTGATTTTATTCTGATTTTCTTTCTATGATAAATATGACAAAAAAAATTCCCACACTTGATACCATATCTCCTCTGCTAGCTAGTTTATTTTCTTTCTTCATGATCGCGTCGGAACTATGTTAATTTCCACACACTATTATAGCTATATGTGTTGTTTCCCTTTAATTAAATTTCCATCATCGAAATAAAAGTTAATGGTTGAAATCAGTCATTATTTGCTTTCTTTCAGCATTTATTATTTATTATTATTTCTTTTCTTTCCTCTTTTCATGTTTGAAATATTCTTCTCTTATTCTCATATATATTTGGCTAACTTTCTCACTAGATGTGTTATCTACCAAGATCCCAAATAAGGAAACCCTAGGAGAGCCACCTACTCTAACTATCGTTTGTGTACGATGCATACTAGATCTGACAACTACTCATCCTACCTTTTCTACGTTCTTGACAGCCCATTTTTGTCTCAGTAAAGTCTTTTTGTAACATGTTTCGATCCTCTTTCCCATTACTTAGAAAAAGTGAGACATTGATTCGGGTACAAGATATTATCATTACCTCCTGGACAATTAGACATTCAACTTGTAATTGCAACGACCTAATTGCAAGAGGATAGTTCTAGCAACTGAGCTTATATATACATATAGAGAATAACTTAGTGAGAAAATATAATAATAATCATAGGATTTTAATAAACAGTTCAGATTGAGTTGTTAATTAAACAAGTTCATGTGGTTCTCTTACACAGAAACCTTCCCACAAACTCTACATATGAACTGCTCTCATCACCCTTAAAGAATCCTCTATAAGGTCGTCACCACCTTCACCCCACCACCACCACCATTCTTTTGTTCTCAATAACAAACAAGAGACAGAAATGCGGATGTGTGATATGAACTCAAATTGAAACTCTATAAATAAGTGCTTCAAAAACACAATTTGCTTTGTCTTCTTTTGAATTTAAAACAACACTTACTTTTCATCGTTTTGTTTTTGTCTCTTTTCTCATTGTAATGTTTTGTATTTGTTGAATTCTTTCTCTTCTCAATTTCATGTTTTTTTCCAATTTGATTAGGGTTTTAAATAGTGATAGGGTATGTATGTTTCACTCCACCACCACCATCATTTCCAACGGCGATACCGAGAGTGATGGCAATGATGGTGGCAACCTTGTAGAGAGGATTGCACGAGTGACGAGAGTAGCCTGTTAAGAGTTTTTGTGTGATCGATAGCGATGGTGGTGATAGTGGTATTGATGATAATGATGGTGGTAGATACCTTAAAGAGGATTCCAGACATTATGTTTTTTATAAGTCCTAATAATTTACTAGACATGATTTTTTTAATATCTTAATAACATTACATAATAAGTAATTGTCTGGTGTACTCATCTAAATGTATTTTTATCTTTGAATTTTGTTAAATTCAAAATATTAAAATTAACAACTTTGTGTGAAAGGTTTCTTTATGAAAGAATCACGTAAGCTTATTTAATTAACAATTGAATCTCAACCATTTATTAAAATCCCTCATTTATTATTATATTTTCTCATTTCTCACTATAACTTTACCTTTTTTTTTTCTCACCCAAGTTGTTCTCTCTCTCTTTATATATATATATATATATATACTCCCCTTTAGATTCATATATAAGCAAATTAAGACATAAGATTTTTGGACTTAAATATAAACAAATTCTAACTACTCATGAAAAGAGTTCTCAAGAAAAATTAACTCATGAATAAGTAATGTTCCAAAGAATCTATTTTATCCTCTTACCTTCTACAAGGAATAGAAAGAGATAAAATCATGTAAAGTAAATACAAATGAAGAATACGAAAAGATAACATTATGTGAAGTAAGTATCTATCATCAAAAGTGGCTGACTAATTAAAGTGTTGTTTCCTATGCAAATTCTTAAGAGATATGAAAAAAAATTATTAAGGGTAGCTTAAGAAATATATTTTAGTTTTTTTTATCAAATTAATAAAATTAAATGAAGATAACTGAATTCCTTAATCTTTATGAAATTAATTATTTTTGTTTATATATGAGTCCAAGAGTGTATATATATATACACACACAAGAGTCAATATAAAATTTGTGTTATAAAAAATTATTAAATATGTAAATTGACTAACTTTTATACAAATGTAAATCCATTTTGACCCAACATATATAGAAAAAGAAGGATAGAGAGAGAAAAGGGATTTATTTATTTTAAGAATAATTATAAGAGACTTACTCTTTACTTATATTATTCATTTTTTAAAATATACTAGTGAAAATTAATTTTAAGATTAATAAATAATTAATTATAACCATTTAATTTTAAAAAAGAAGAATGGTAAAAATGAAGAGCTAAATTTTATTATATTTACTCTTAGAGTGAATTTTCTATCTCTTATCATATATTATTGTCTAAATAGTGAGGAATTAAGATCTTATTCTAATGCCCATAAACTGAATCAACAAAAAACAATTAGGATAGGTACGATTATGAAAGTTTCTATAAATACATATACTTCTAATACATGGAAAGTCATTATCCATGAATAAATAAAAACCATTTCAATATAAAAAAACAACAAAAATGAGAACAAACGTATAATAACGAATTTGAAATTATAACTAACCTTGCCTATTGGTTCTATTAAGCTATTCCTTATTCATAAATATGTGTGTATATATATAAAAATAAAGAAGAATAATTTATATAAAAAATTATTAAATGATAAACTTCATTCTATTTATGATTTTTATAGTTTTTTCATCATTTAACATTTATTGTACTTCAAAAATTGATTTAATGTTCAAAATTTCAAATGGTAAAAATTAATAAAAATATAGAAAATGCAACTCAAAGCAATCATGCTTAATTTATGTACAACCATGCATACTCTTCTTTAACTCAGTAAGATTATGTAAATGATATGAAATTTCACTTATAGAAGTAAGCATATGGTTGTGCTTCATTTATGTATGGTAGTGTTTAATTGGACAAAACAGAAAGCATAACTGAACTTATAAAATAGGTTGGAAGAGGAATTAACTTTTTATCTTTTATTTTATTCTCGAAATTCTTTCTTTGTGAGAAAATGAAAATCTTGTCAAGCCTTTTATTTATTGAAAAGTGCGAAGAAAACAACACAAAGATCATATTGAACATGGTAAAGATTTGTTCTTCTATTTATTCTTTATGCTTCCTTTATTATTTATTATTGTACGTTTCTCAATCCTTATGGTTAGCTAAATCTAACTAATACTTCTCTATAAATAAAATAAACACGTCATATAGTAATTTGAATATCTTCAACTATATTTTTTCTATAAGTCAAGCAATATATATAAGTTAAAATAATAAAATAAATATCACTGTAAATGGAATACTGGTTAACTATTTAAATAGAATAATATAAAAATAATCAAAATGTAAATTTATTATTTTTCTATATCAATATAAAGGTAAAAATAAAAAAAAATCCTATCGTACTTGAAAAAAAGGTAAAAATACTAAATTCAACGTGAAAAAAAAGATAAATTGTATAATAAAATCTTACTTTACATAAAAAATATTAAAAATAAAATTTGATACATATTCAAGAACTGAAAATGAATAAAGCTAAAACCTAGAAGTTGTTATTTTAAAAACAAGAAGATATTAAAAAATATTTATCAAAAATTTAATTTTTTAGTTAATAAAAATAGCTATAAACTAATTGAAATATTTTTATCTTTTATCATTTATTAGCTTATTTTTTAATTTTCCTGGTAGAAATGTTTCTTTCAAATTGAAAGAATAATATTTTATTAATATTTTTAAATGAATAATATCATAGAAACAAATAGATATATAAAGTTTTTAACATTATAAAAAACACGTCCTATATATTAGAACATTAATACAAATCTGCATAAAAAACAACTATCATATATTTTAAATGTTTATTCTTAACTATAAAGAAAATTATGAATATATTAACATTGTTAAATAGATAATATTAATTATAGTAATATAACATTAGTGCTAAAAAAGCAAGGTGGCGAGTTATATTTATTTTTAGCAAAACAATCTGACATGTTAGAAAATAGTTATTAATAGAAGAAATTTTGCTTTCAAATCAAATACCAGAAGAAGGGGAGTGAGAAATTGGAAAGCAGTGAGTGGAAATATATGAACATAAAAGGGGAAAATATAAGAAATGAAATTTATTTCTTGTAATTTTATGAAAATCAGGGGTTGTTGCCAAATGCCAATGGCGGATCCAAGACTCCTGGGCTAGTGAAGGTGATTTATACAACTTAAATGTATATGGGATCTATTTTTGGAAGGGGTTCAAATTCACATAGAGAGGGCAAAATATAAAATTGTAGTTATTGAAAAACTAGTTTTTTATTTAATATATGAATATATTATGACATAATTAAAAACATCCTAACAACTCACACAAATTTTGTTATGAGTAAAAATTTATAAAAAAATTTCAAGTGTTAATAGGATATACAAAAAAATACTTTAAAGATAAAGATTTAAATATCTACAAATGAGTTTTATATCATGGATACTATTAGATTTTCAAAAAATTAATGTTGATAACTAAAAATAAGTCTATCGTAATTATAATCTTGAAAGTGATCGGACAAACCTAACTCACTTAGTTGAATATAGTGTAAAAATTATTTTAAATTCTTTATTATTTGTATTCAATTTTTAAGAGGATAAACAAATATTAAGAGAAAGGATTTAAGCTATGATTACAACTTCACCCATTAGGTCTTTTTCTAGTTTTTTTAACAAATTAATTTATAGTAATTTTCTCATTTAAATTTTTAAAAATTATTTGTAATTTATATCTAAACTAGTTTTACCTTATGCGATATAGCTTAGTTTATTTTTCTTTGAAGTATTTAGAGAGAAGTTTTGTTAGATAAAGTCATGCGTATAACTTTTTTTTAATGAACTTATATCTCAAGTGTGGTTATGAATTGACGAAGATATTTCTTGTGGTTTTTCTTTCGAGTTCATAAATAAGATTTTTTATTAAGAAGAAAAAAAGACAAGTTGTATTTATAATGCAACCTGTACGGTTTGAATTTTTGTTTGTCCTTCTAGTCCACAATTCCATATACTTTTCCAATCGCTATGACATTCACGTAGGAAATTGCTTTCTAAATAAAGAAATGAATGGAAATAATAACAAAGATAAATCTATTCAATGATGATGATGGCATACTCTTCAATGAAAAAATCACCTACTTTTCCAATCGCTTAGCCATTCACAACGCAAATTGCCTTCTAAATAAGGAAATTGATGAAGATAATAATAAGATAATTCTATTCAATGATGGTGATATCCATAAGTTTCACTTGTTTACAGTATAATAACTATCGTTTCAGATGTATACATTTATGGTCAACATTATTTCCGGGTCAATAATTCTGAGCAAATAGTATAATTAACGAAATAACCCAAAACCACCATGAGTCAAAATATCACAAACACGTGATGTGAAAACTATTTATTTTGGGATAATGAGATCCCAATCACACGTTCCCAACCCACAAACTTGGGGTCATGGAGTGTGTAAGTCCTAAATTTGGAATCTAATCTCATTACTAGAGAATTCTTTCAAAATATTAAGTAGGATTTGTAATCCTTTCTTATTATATCACTATTATTTTTTACTTTCCTATCAAGGAAAACTATTGATTTAGACAAAACTAGATACCACACTTCATATAATTTACTCTTCATATTTTTTAAAATATAATTATTATGAGATCTCCAAATACTGACAACAATAAAATACCAAACAATTAGAATATCATCTCAGGTTCTATTTCTACTAGAGCATGAAAAATGCATAACATGGCAATAAACCAAGATAATCGAGAAAAATTACATGTATCAAATCTAGGAAGTAAACTATACTTGAAGAACAAATGTTCCTCATTCTCCAATTCGTGGTATGAACAAAGCACACAAAGCCCATTGAATGTTCCTTCTTACCAAATTTTTCTCTGTGTACGCTTATTCTAAAGCTGTCTCCAACACAACAATTTGGTAGATGGTGATGTTGGTGATCTCCAAAGTCTTTTGAAAAACTTATAGTGATCAAGAAGGGTACTTGTGATAAGAAATTTGTTAACGGAAGAAACCGAGTATTCCCCTATTCTAATTTCTATTATGCTCAATAACTCTTTGATCGACGATCTTTCACATTCAAACCAGTAGTGATTTCTACTAAATTTCTCATTTCCAAACCCCTCCCTAAGATCCTAAATCACCCATAATGCATCTTTGTCTACAATGTTTGAAAACATTATAGGGAAAGAGAACCACAACCTAACCATTGATTTGACCAAAAGAAAAAAATAAATATTTTTACTATCACCAAGACTCCGAGTCAAATTTTGACCTACCATTTCGATAGTAAATTATCACCCAAAATAGATCACAAATCTTTCCACTAGAAAGATATATATGATGATATTGTTAAATTGTCCACTGATCTCCAACCATCATATAGAGAGTCAATGACATCCAATAACAAACTACCTTTTTCGATAGCCAACCTCCTAATCCATTTTCTTATAAATGCTTTATTAAAAATTGTCAAATCCTTCACCCCAATCCTCCCTCCTCGTGTGTATTGCATATATTTTCCTTCTTGACCCAAGGTATAAATATTTTCTCATAATAAAGATAGAGCTAAAGCTTTATCTACACATCTAGACAATGTAAAAAAAGACAAATAAAATAGGGAGATAATTGTGATAACCGATTTTATCATACACATCTTTCTAACCATATAAAGGTATTTTATTTTCTACAATGACAATCTTTTTCAACAATGGTTCCCAAGTAGTTGCTCTTCTCGAGTTAGCCCCATTCCAAAACCCAAGTATGTAAAAGAATAAGCATAATTCTACAATTCAAGGTACAAGTGAACCTTTCAACTTCTCCAACCTCCACATCAAAGGCTACTAAATGACTTTTGAAAAAGTTAATATTCAAATTGAATAAGATTGATTTGAACTTAGTTCTAACCAATTTTATACCCCTCATAGATGCCTCATGATGTCTCTCTAACCAAAGAATCCAAACCTTCTACTACCAATAAGAATAAAAATGGAGCCTAAAAGATCTACTTGCCTCAGTCCTTTTGATGGAAAAAATTTATTGGTTAGGCTTCCGTTAACTAGAATAGAAACCTTGGAAGATAATGAACACTTGAGAGTGGATAAGAAACACTTGATAGTGATTATAAGATATTTATTTATTGTGAGAATAAATAGTAAGTATTTTATAGAATCAATTTAACCATTAGGAGTGACAATAGGTTGGGAAGGATATGATTAGTACCACCCATTATCCGACTTGCCACAAAATACTCGTGTTCGTCACCTACTAAAAATCCATAAGGTACCCATTATAAAAATATCCACATACTTATTCAATACCAATGAGAATTTGTGGGTACCAATGAATATTTTAAAAAAATAGAAAATAATTTTTTTACATAAAGTTTTATCAAACAAATAATTTATTTATTGAAAAATTTAGAAATAAAATTATACTAGTTTCTACAAAATTGATTGAATCTAAAAATAGATTAATATAATATATACAAACATTTTTATAAAAAATAATTCTATGAATTATGTACTTTTAACGAAAAGAAGGAACATTAATAACACTAAAAATTAATAATTAATATTTTAAGTTATTTTATTTCATAAAATATTATCTTCTTTAAATTAAATGTGTAACATTGACCTTCACAGGTATTATGATACCCGTACCCATAGTCATTGAAGAGCAGGTAGAAAAAAAAATTGTAGCCATGAGTGACAAGTACCCATTTAATTTATCTATACGGGTATTTTTGCAAGTTTCATATGTGGGCAATTTTTTTGTCATCCCTACCAACCTTTGAGAGAGGAAACAAAACCATTACATCATTCTTAAAAGACCTTCGATATATATGATAGTTACATAACGCTTGTCTTATATTTAAGAATATTTAATAATATTACTAAGGATTAATAATGGTTAGAGTTTAATTATGGGTAGTGTGTGTTTTTCCTACTATAATACATAATCCAAATGATTTATTAATGCAATAAAAAATATTTTTAATAAAAATTATCTAATATATTTTTTTTTAATTTTTGTGATAGAAGTTAAATTACAACATATATTTATATTTTTAATATATATATATATATAATAAAATAAGTCTTATATATATCAATCAACTTTTAGAATTGACTTCACCTCAATATGTATCTATTTTTTTTAAATATATATGATATATGATTATTCCTCTAAAAAAACAATTAAGGTTATTATAATGTGAAATAAAAAAAAATCAACTTAACTTGTAAATATTTTCTAAAAATTAGTATTTATTAAAAATTAAAATAATTATAAAAAAAATTCAACTCCTTAATAGGTTTTGATACTCACTCCTAGAAGGAAACACCTTTATCTAGTTACTATAGTATTATGAAACCTAAATACATACACCAATGGTTGCACTTGATAAATAAATAAAAAAGTATTGGTTGCTCCTGCACCAGTATACTGATTCAACTCGTCATCTCATCCCCAAGTCTTCTCCACTTTTTTTTTTTTCCATGGAAGAAACGACCTAACTCTACTGATGTACGGTTCCGGGCTAATATTATTTTATGAAATAGTTGGTAATAATAAAGTATGTATATAATAATATAAAGCTATTTTCAAATGACATGTACGAACCGTGTATGAGGCACAATATGTTCCGTGACCTAAAAATTGGAGCCTCAAAATTCAAAGTTGTAATCCATGTATAACTTTGACGCTTACTTTCTCTCTCATAATCATTTCGAACCAATTCTTACGCTTTTTCTCTCTCTAACCGTTCTTATCTGAGTCAGGCAGGTACTATGCAAGGTCATCTATAAGTACGGCATTTTTTCTCTCTCCCTCACTTTGGACTTTTCACCAACATTTCCTTTTCAATACCTTCCATTTCTTCTTCCTTTTTTTTTTTTACTCTTTGCCCCACTTTCAAAATTATAACATTTTTTACCTTCTCTAATCATTCATTTTTTCTGAAAAAACTCACTCTTCATTTTTAATACTCTTCTCTTCTACCCATAAAATTTAAATACATGATCATTCCATAAATGAATGAGTGTAACTCAGCTCAAAATACATATTTGATATTACAATCTAACTTCGAATATGACTAAAAAGGAGTGTGAATTTTAAATATAACTAAATTTTAAGTTCAATAATTAGGCCTAATCAATAAAAAATTCTAGTAAATATGATTAAACTCTAAGCCTATTTAAGGAACTCACGGATGATTTATAATTAATCCAACAACAATTGTTAAAGTAGATTTTGTGAAAAAAAAATTATTTCTCTTTTAATTGAATTTTATGTCAGAATTTCAACAATTTTGTTTAAAAAGTCTAAATTTAAACATTTTCTAGGCTAACAAAATGAATAATTATTCATCCATATAGCATATAGTGATTGATAAATAATTTTATTTTTAAAAATCAAAGATAATTAGTAGATAATTTTTTAAAAAAAAAAGAAGTTATAATTGAATTTGGATGTAGAAATATCATAAAAAATAAATTAAAGAGTGGTTATTTGACATTTTTAGTGATGAAAAAAAAAAGGAAAAAGTATGTGTCGCTTTTGTGAAATGGCTCCTTTCGTACTGGCCGCACTTGAATCTGTCCTTCCTCATATAGTCCTCCACCATATGTCATCTGCATTAGATGGAGAAAGAGACTCATTTGTAAATTACCATAATACCCTCCGTATTTCTTCTTATGAATTCCGTCCTTACATGTCCTTCTCCGTACGCATCACTGTTCCTCTTCCCTAGGACCAAAATGCCCCCCCTTTATTTTTTAATCACTATCTAGAAGTTATATAATCACTTGTTTTATCTATTGAGAAAATTACAGTTATTATATGAATGAAATGAATTATGTCACTTCTACAAACATTATAATTTTTGTAATAATTATTTTAAAACCATGTATATGATCAATTTTTTAAATTTAAGTAAGTTTTTAATCCTAAGGTTTTTTTAAAAAATTATTTTTAGTATTTGAAATTTTAAAATATTTTTTAATCCTTTTTCTCAAATTAATGTCATTAAAAAATTATTTACATAAAACATATTTTTTTATTCGTGAGTTAGTCTCCTCCTTAATCTTAATTTCTCACTCTTCAATTTCACATCTAATAAACCAAATGTACTAGAACTTATAAATGAATAATATTAATATAAACAATAAATTAATTTTAGAAATTAAAAAATATTTTTAAATTTCAAGACTAAAAATTATTTTTGTTAAATTTTAGAGAGAGAAAAACTTACATAACCAAATTTTTCATATTTTCTAAAAATTTTTCATTCAAAATTTTATTAAGATTTATCATTTATTTTATTCTTATATTATATAAATTTTATTTTAATCTTTATATTTACATATCAGGAAGAAAAAAACTTATACTGATCTTATCCTTTAGGATTTTGAAACTATATTCTATTCAACTTGATTGTGTAATTAAAAACTGAAATTGGGGCAATTTTGTCTTTGGACAGGGTGATACGAACACTAGAAAGAAGACATGAGTGGCATTTTGGTCCTGATAGACTTTCCTCGTCTTCCTCATTCAATAAATCTCACATTAACAGTTATTCCCCAAACCAACTCAACAAAGAAAGCAAAAAACTTTTCCTTCTCTATTCAGAGATCATCCAAAACGACAACGCTCGAAAGCAAAACGCAGCAGCGCGATGAAGAAGCAGAAGCGCGCGCAGCAGCAAAACGACACGAACCCTTTCGAGTTGCTGTCGGAGGAGCTAATGTTCGTGATTCTGGACTTTCTCGAAACGGCGCCGTTGGACGTGAAATCGTTCTCGCTGACGTGTAAGCGGTTTTATTGTGCGGAGGCGAAGCACCGTCGGTTGCTGAGACCGTTGCGGGCAGAGCACCTGCCCGCGCTCGCTGCCCGGTACCCTGCAGTCACGGACTTGGATCTCTCGCTCTGCCCGCGCGTGGGCGACGGCGCGCTCGCGTTCGTGGCGGGCGCGTACGCGGCCACGCTGCGGCGGCTCGACCTGTCGCGGTCGCGGTGGTTCACGGCGAGCGGGCTGGGGAGCGTGGGAGCCGGTTGCGGGAACTTGGTGGAGCTTGACCTGTCGAACGCGACGGAGCTGAGGGACGCCGGGGCGGCGGCGGTGGCGCGTGCGAGGAACTTGAGGAAATTGTGGCTGGCGAGGTGTAAGTTGGTGACGGATATGGGGATTGGGTGTATTGCGGTGGGTTGTAGGAAACTGAGGTTCATTTGTTTGAAGTGGTGTGTGGGAATTGGGGATTTGGGTGTGGATTTGGTTGCAATTAAGTGTAAGGAGCTTACATCATTGGATCTCTCTTATTTGCCTGTGAGTTCTTCTCTCTCTCTCTAACTCTGCTTATGAATTATTCATTGTTGGTTAGTGATGTTTTCTTTGTTTGGTTTCTTGATTGAATTGAATTGGCTTAGTTTTAGCAAATAATTAATAATTAGTGATTGTTTTTTAATAACTTTCCGCTGCAGGTTTTGGTTGAAAAAAAAGATTAATTTTTGTGAAACTCCTATGTCATTCCAAAGAGATATTATTGGAGGAAATCACATGTTCCTGAAAGTTATAGATTTTAGCACTTAAATTCTTGAAAAAATTTTTGCTGCAAATTGGTCCTTAATGATTATGTTGATCTGCAAATAAGTTTTTAAAGCACCTTAAGGATCAATTTGCACAACAAAGTTATCTAATTTGTCTGAAAAAAAATTTTCCTGGAACCTGTATGTAAGCACTTGTATCTTTCAGGACCAAAATGGGTCATTACTCAATATTGTTGTAATTGTAACAAAAGAAAACCAGATATTTCTGTGAGGAAATCAATTGCGGATTCCTGGTTGGAATAGTGTTTGAGGTTGATTTTTATGTTGTCAACCAACAAGAAACTATCTTAAATGTGTGTTATTTTTTTAAATAATTATGTTGACAGGACTAAGTTGGTGTATTTTAGTTTAATTGTTTGGTAGTCTACTAGGGAAAGACTTCGATTGTTTTTGTTGTTGGGGAAGGGGAGATGTTAGGTGTGTTTTTTGCTGTGAAATCACAGGTAGTTTCTCAAGAGATGGTTTTGTTTGAGATGGATGAGATGTTTGCTTTGTTCATGCTGAAGGTTACAAGATGTGCTGAACCTGCCATGTGAGGGGAAAGTAGAGAAGATCAGTGTTCGAAAGCAAAAGAAATAAAATTGGTGGTCTTGTTGATTTTTGTTTTTTAACAAATGGTATTGATGTGTTGAATTCATAGTTGATATTGTTACGCAGTGATGGATTAGTGTCATTTTCTGGTTGTGTTTCAACTATTGGTTTGAAGTTCATTTGGTTTAGTCGCCTTGAATGAGTTATGTCTTTGAGATGATCTGGTTTATATAACTAGTGTTTTTCGTGCTGTGTAGATCACAGAGAAATGTCTGCCATCAATCTTCAAATTGCAACATCTTGAAGATCTGGTCCTTGAAGGATGCTTTGGCATTGATGATGACAGTCTCGAGGTTGATCTCTTAAAACAAGGGTGCAAGACATTGAAGGTATAAGGGGATCGTTAACTTAATTGTTTTCTGTCTATTCTGTATTTATTGACAGATAAATTCAACATAAACTTATGTAAATGATGTACCATTTTTTTCCTACTTAATTTTCTTCCTTTTACCATTAGGTTAAAAGTGAACATAAATAGAAATTAATGTATATTTTCCTATTTTGGATCTATCCTATGAAAGATGTTAACTTGGTTACAATTTCAATGTGTCATTTGCACAGAGTGCACTTGCTTTCTTGATCTAGCTTGTTATTTGACATTCTCTACTTCTGCAGAAACTTGATATCTCAGGTTGTCAAAACATAAGTCACATCGGGTTATCAAAGCTAACAAGTGTTTCTGGAGGTTTAGAGAAACTCATTTTGGCAGATGGTTCTCCTGTAATTTCCTTCCCCTTCTCTTTCTCTGTGTGTGTGTGTGTGTGTGTTTTATTTATTTTTTAACTTGGTGGATGAAGATTTCAATTATGACTAAGTGTTGGAATTTTATTGTCCAGGTCACCCTTTCTCTTACTGATGATTTGAGTAAACTTTCGATGTTGCAATCAATTGTATTAGATGGATGCCCGGTTACTTCTGAGGGACTAAGGGCCATTGGAAATCTGTGCATTTCACTTAGGGAGCTGAGTCTAAGCAAATGTTTGGGAGTGACAGACGAAGCTCTCTCATTCCTTGTGTCAAAGCACAAAGATTTAAGGAAGCTTGACATCACATGTTGTCGTAAGATAACTGATGGCTCCATTGCCAGCATAGCAAATTCATGCACAAGTCTCACTTCTCTCAAAATGGAGTCATGTACACTAGTTTCACAAGAAGCGTTTGTCTTGATTGGACATAAATGCTATTATCTTGAGGAGCTTGACCTAACAGACAATGAAATTGATGATGAAGGTACACCTCTGTCCTTTGGAAATATTAACTACCACATCAGCTGCTTTACTTACCTTGTCTTTCTGCAGGTCTTATGTCCATCTCGTCTTGTTCTAGGCTCTCCAGCTTGAAAATAGGAATCTGCATGAACATAACTGACAGAGGACTTACCTATGTTGGCATGCGTTGCCCAAGATTAAAGGAGCTGGACCTGTACAGGTTTGTGATTCAAATTCATGAGCATTGGCTTTTCTTCTCATAAGATGAATTATCTTTGCATTCTTTTATTTTTATTTTAGCATAAACCAGTGTGACTTTTGCATCAGATTGACTAATTTTGGCATATAATGTGACTTAGTAGTTTAGTTTTCAGGCATAAACATTTGAAATATTTGATTTAATAGATAAATACAAATCTACTAATCTAGCAAAATAGCTTGAATAAAATTTGGATGTATATCATTGATTAAATGAGTTTAACAACAGTCTCAGACCTTGCTTGTCTAAAGCAACCCCCCCAAAATCACCAGTAGCGGTCTAGCAGATACAAGTACAACATGAATATCTTGTAATTGATGTTGTCAAATTGAAGACTTTTGTTCGTTGTCATCAGAGTTTTTTTTTTTTTTTTTTTCAGGTCTACAGGAATAACTGATTTGGGCATTTCAGCAATTGCTTGTGGATGCCCAGGTCTTGAGATGATAAATACGTCCTATTGTACTAGCATCACAGACAAGGCATTATTCTCGTTGTCAAAATGTTCAAATTTGAAGATACTTGAAATTCGTGGATGTCTTCTTGTTGCATCTATAGGTCTGGCAGCTATTGCAATGAATTGCAGACAACTAAGCCGTCTAGACATAAAGAAGTGCTACAACATTGATGATAGTGGGATGATTCCACTTGCTCATTTCTCCCAAAATTTAAGACAGGTATGTTCCTCATCTCTCATTTCTGGGAACATCAAATATGCAAGAAATGTTTGCCAAGTTACTGATGTAACTTTTCTTTGACTTATTTGCAGATAAATTTGTCATATAGCTCAGTCACAGATGTGGGACTTCTGTCACTTGCTAGTATCAGTTGCCTTCAAAGCTTTACAGTGCTTCACCTGCAAGGCTTGGTTCCAGGAGGGCTGGCTGCAGCTTTATTAGCATGTGGAGGGCTCACAAAAGTGAAGCTTCATCTTTCACTACGATCTCTGTTACCGGAGCTACTTATCAGACACGTAGAAGCACGTGGCTGTGTGTTTGAATGGAGAGATAAAGAATTTCAGGTATATTTATGTATGCCTGTCTTAAATTTAGCAAATACTAAATATTTGAGAATTTTGGAACCCAACCGTTTTTTGTCGAGTTTTGTCACAATGAAGTCCACCAAACATTCTAATTCTGAAGGAACAATTAGTTGTTTATACGTGAAATCAGTAGTTTCTAATAGATAATGAATATCATGATCATCGAACCAATAACATGGTGACTAAAAAAATAGCATAATACCAAAAAAATTGTTATCATCATGTACTTATATGAAGGGGTTAATGGTCTGTTAAATGGGTAATGTTTTGAGGTAATTAATTTATTTTATTTGATTGCTGACGTTGATTTTGTTTCATTGACAGGCTGAATTGGACCCCAAGTGTTGGAAGTTACAGTTAGAAGATGTGATGCAATAGGATTTTCTTTTCAGGTTGTTTGGACTTTTTTGGAGTTTGATAGAAGACAACTTGGACATGGCTTGTGAACTATAAATTATAGAATAATAACGCATGTCTCGGATAACATCCACTTCTGTCTACTCTGTCCACCCACCTATACTACAAGAAATGTCAGAACTCAGAAGTCAGAAGTATTGTGCTTAGTCCATTGGGAATGGTGGAGGTGGCAAATTATCCTTCCGCAAGTCTCGTCTAACTACAAAGTGTATATGGTTTGGTTTTCAATTTTCCCAAAATCAATTCTAAAACCATGTTGAAGTCCAAAGTAACAAATAGTTGCTTCAACTTGTTCAATCTTCACCATGATTTTATGAGGTACCCAAACACATTAGTTTTGGACTCTGTTGAAATTCAAGTAATTACGTTGTGCATAGCAAGCAGGGGCAATTGCTTGAGCGATAGGGGGTAATCTAGTGTATAAAAAGTAAACTTTTTTTAAGTAAAAGTGGATACAAATTTATCTAACGATTTTCAATTTTTTTTTTTTATTTTTTAGTGGAAAACAATTCTCAATGTTGAGAAAAAGGAAAAGGAGATATTTATGTATAAATTTTTTTCACTCCAATTAGAGTTTCGTAGATATTCAGAATAGATTTTTTTCTATTCTTGTTGACATGTTTTTTTTGTGATTAAATTTTTTGGTTCAGTATCTGACTCGTACATAATTGGATATGCTTCTTAAGTACAACGTAAGTTAGATATGACAACAAGTTGATATGCTTCTTACATGTTCAAACTTGGATTGAAGATGTGCTAGAGTTGGGAGAGAGTATGTAAAAGAAAATTCAGGTCCCACCGGGAGTCGAACCCAGGTCACTGGATTCAAAGTCCAGAGTGCTAACCACTACACCATGGAACCAAGTACAGTTAAATAATTTAAGTACGATTAAATAATTTAAAAAAAAAATTATTGGTTTGCCATGTAGAGAAACAAATAGTGCATATTTTATTTTGTTTAACAATTCATGAAAATGTTTACTATAGAAGGATGTGTGATATTGTGATATTAAAGATAAAAAATTGTGAGCATATTCTACGCGTACATCAATATGAAAATGACTGGTATTTTTTATTTTATTGTGTAATTGAATTTGTCATTAATGTGAATATGTGATGTATTATTATCAAAATTAAAAAAGTATTTGTAGTATTTCTTTTTAGAAAAATGTTATTATAATATTAAAAAATAAAAAGATTAAAAATAAAAATAGAATCCATTGCCATGAATTAAATTTTATTTGAAATCCAGAAAATGGATAAAATTACGTGCCACATACATGTAAATTACATAATTAAAAAAATTAAATAGACATGCATACTAAAATTTTGAGTTTTTTTTTGTTGTGCCTTGGCTCTCAACATCAGTTTTTTTACAACTTAATTTTCAAAAGCAATTAAAAATTAAAAAAAAAATACTCCTTGCACATAATTGTCTATATTTATTGGACTCATTTGTTAGTGTTAAAAAGCAGTCCTTACTTATATAAACACAAGCACCGGCCGGCCGCCAATAACTATCACATTCCAATGTCACATTACATTCAATTAAGAACCAATTTCTTATGTGAAAACATCCAAATAAAATTTTTATTTATCTTTTATAAAACAAAATCTTATTCAACAAATGCAATACCTAACTAAATCACGAGAAATAATAAAGGTTAAAATATAGATATATTTTTTTTTTGTCTAAATCATATATATTCTTCAATATATCTTATTCGAGTCAGATTAGACCTTTTAGAATATTTAGCATAGTTATATATTCAGGATTCAAATTTGAGATCTCTGATCAAGGGTATGTTTGGAAAAATAAGTTGAAAAACTAGTTGGAAACTGAAAGCTAAAAAACTAGTTGTAAGTGTTTGCTAAAATAACAAATAAAGACATCATTAATCATTAGATTAACAATGAGGTATTTAAAATAATTATAATATATTTTAATAATATAAATTAATTTTATATAATTATTATAATTATATATTTAAATTATAAATTTATATAATTACATATTTAAATAACAAATTAGTATAATTAATATTTAAATTATAATTTTTATAATTAAATATATAAATTTTAAATTACATATTTAAATTATAATTCTTTATAGTTATATATTTATATTATAAATTAATATAATTACATTAATGAATGAGAGAAGTTGTATAATATGATAAGAGAAAATTAGTGGAGGACAATGCATTAATTAAAGAAGGGTAAACATGTAAAAATAAAATTAGCTAGTAGTTGAAAATATGAAATCTTTTCAAAAAGCTATGGAAAAGTTACTTGGAGTAACTTTTTCAAAAAAACTAAAAAAACTCATAGATTTTTTTTATCCAAATAAAGGTGAAATCATTTCAGCTATCATTTTAGCTAGCTTTTTAATTTTCAGCTAGTTAAAATGGTAAAGCAAACATACTTTAGAACTACTCTCCCTAAGTAATTTAGGTGCTTGGTGGTTATAGATACACATTTTACCAAAAGGTAGACATGTGTCATTTACAAATAAATCCACGTACTATAAAATTAAAAATCCCAACAACACTTCCACCCAAATGAATCTTATAATTTTAATATAATACCCAAGTTATATGAAGTGATATTGTAAATGTTGTTAGTATTCTGCATGTAATGTCATCAATCATCATGTCCTGTGCATGAAGTGATAAAATTCATGAAAACATGAAAGTATCACACTCCAAACTCCAAAGATTACATTCAATTAAGAACCAAGTTCTGATTGAAAGCACACAAATAAATGTGTTATCGAAAATCATGGTAATATTTCGAACTATTCATAAACATCTAATCATTTAGTATTATGTCTTTAATTTATATATACTGTGGACCGATAAAATTAATAAAAATATATTTTTAGTAGTTACAAAATTCATGAAAAGGTGAGAGTTGGACAATAGAGGGAACAACTTTCATAATTTAATAGAAAATGCAAAAAACATGAAAACTCCCTAAATCAGTTATAGGATTTGCCATTAGACAATAAATTATGAATTGAGACAATAAATCAACATTAATAAAGTTTTGCTTATAAAAATATGGACCGAGACATTAAAGAAGTACATTGGAACTTGAACTTTCAAGAAACATGACTGAGAGCAAAGTAAAGAAATGATCAAAATTGTAGAAAATAAAAACTCATTCAAATTCTCTCATGCATGGAAGAGTTTCTAAATGGAACAACATCCATTATGAATAAAAAACACTAAAAAATCATCCAATATTTATGTTAAAATAATTTAATTATTAAAAGGTCCTACCGGGAGTCGAACCCAGGTCGCTGGATTCAAAGTCCAGAGTGCTAACCACTACACCATAGAACCAATTATGTGTGAGAATCTTTACCACAAGTTTGTAATTTGTATGATCTTATGTTTTATAAAATTTAATTATGTACTTAATTAAAATTAAAAAATTGAATAATAATAATAAATATCATCTCTTTACCTGATTATCAGGTGGATTTTTTAAAATGTTATCTCTTTTTAAAATATAAATATAACTGAAATAATTTTTTTTTCCAATAAATTTCAGGATTTTGTTAATTGATTAAAAGAATTTTTACTAAAATAATATATAAAAAATGAAAAATTTTAAAAAAAAAATTTCTTTTAATTCTTCAAATAACGCAATAATAACACTTTCAAAATCTTATCCATACTTACAAATAATTAAAAAACTTATTTATCTATCAATTGTTTTAGAAGTTATAACAAGCGAAATCTTAAAACCTCAATCGTCAATTGTCTTGAGTATTAATTATGCATATGGTATTGCAATTAAGTTGTCTTAAAATAAATGTGAGTTTGATTCTAATTCATTAAAAAATCAATTTGTAAGTTGATATTTGTGTCTCACTATAATTTGACATTTGTGAGTGGCCTGATAACAGTCCAATAACAGATTGTATAACACCTCTCAATTTGTAAGTTCAACAACAACAAATTAGTTAGATAAACTTTGGTATCATTTTGGAAATTATGGATTTGAACTAAGGGTGACCTAACTTAGCCTACACACCCCTCACAACAAGACTAGACATATGAAATATGAAGTTTGCAAGATTGACATTTGTGAGTAGTCCTATAAGAATAATAGGATAAACCCAACAACAATCTACTGGGTTAAAGTTTGATATCTTATTAAAGTTGTGGGTCATGAGTCTAACTAACGATTTTAAAATTAACTTGTAAGGTGCGGATTATACGTCACTGGTATATTATTATTTGGTATTATCATTTTCAAAATAATTTTTATTAACTCTCATCCAAACTCCTAATTAAAATAAAATACCCCTTTCATTACCTTTAGGGTGTGTTTACAAAATTACTTGAAAAGTTGGCTAAAAACTAAGATGCTAATTGAAAGCTGAAAAAACTAGTTGCAAGTGTTTGGTAAAATTAACTAATTAACTATTTGAAAGTTATTTTAGATAGCTTATTCAAATAAACTCAAAATAGCTTATGAACCATCTATAAGCGTTTTTATAAAATTTATTCAAACACTTGTATAAGTGTTTATATGACAAAATAAGCTCAAATAAGCTGTAAATAAGCCTTTTTCAAACAGGGCTTTAATCCTTATAAAATTTTAAATTTTTTTATAAAGACCACTTTTATATTAGAATATATCTATTTTAGTCTTATGTTTAAATTGACTTATAGTGTAATTTTTTTCATTATTCTCTAAAAAATTATTATTTATGTGACTTTTAATATTGTAGAAATTTTCATATAAATAAAGTTTAGGCATTATTAACAAAATGAGAAAAAAAAATACAAATATTGTCCCAATATTCTTTTTGTTAAGACTTGCAAGTGTAAATTTATAACTAAGTACATAAATAATAGCTAATGATAAATGTATATTATATAATATATTCATTTCAAATTAAAATTATATATATTTTTATATATGGGATAATACTTCAAGGAGATTCTAGTACTCAGTCAGAGTGAAGGCCGAAAGCCAATGATAACAAGAACATCCAAATAATATAAAGAGGCACAACTATTCGGCCTTTAGTAAGTATTAAAAAATAAATAGAAAAAATGTATTTCCAAAATTATATAAAAGTTTATTTGCTTCCAACAAATTATGAAATAGTAACACCTATTAAAGTTAAAATACAAACAATCAATTGATTTAAATATTACATTTATTTATTGTCAAATTATATCTAATGAAATTAAATCAAATAGTCTTGCTAAAATGTTAATTCATCAACTAATATATATTAATAAAAAATTCTAATTAAAGATTAAGTTGAAATAGTATAAATTTAGAAAGTAATAAGTAATTGAATATATCTTCTTGCCAAATTTACCAAAACAATTAAGGTTGATCGATTTGTTTCGGTTTATTGCAATTTCATGATAAGTGCATGAATTGAGTATTTTATTTTTATTTTCTCAATTAGCATTTATTTTTTGAAGTGTATGCACATATTCTAATTATATTTCTTTTCAAATAGTTGATATATTAGAAAAGAAGTTTTAAGAGAATGTAATTGAATTTTACTTAATTTCTTTGTTGATTTTTGTAGAAAAAAGAATTTTTAAAGTGTTCATTGCCCAAACATTGAATTTAGTGCTCTAGGCATGAAGAAAAAAAGAAGAATATATTTAGTAGATTTTTGCAGCATAGCGGTGTACCACGACTAACAGTATGGGGTTTGAAAAACAATCAAAGAAGAAATTCTAGAAACATAACATTGGATCATAGCTACAAGCACGCGAAGCTTTGTTCAACATCAAGAATCCTTCATTGCTGTAGCACCAAAACCATGCCTGCGCCACTAGAAGCTTTCATTAGCATGAAGAACCCTTCACGGTTGCAGCACCAGAACCATAATTGCAACTGCGAAATTAAAAATTTTATTTTCCCCTTGTTTTATTGATCAATATAAATATAAGAATAGGGACAAGGATTGGAATTCAATTGAAGAGAGAAGGAAAACACCCACAAAAAGAGAGGACTAAGACAAATTTAGAATCTTTTAAAAAAAACAAAGGAGAAATATAGAGCACAAAAGAGGATTTGGAAAGAAGATTGTTTGGGAACAAGGATCATCATTCCCAATTCTTCTTTTCTCTTTATCTTTCATTTTGAATTTGCTAAAACCCTCGTAATTAACTTCTCTTAAATTGTATTCAATGTAATTCCTATCTCTTTTTACTTATTGAGTTTATATGATATTGATTTTACATATTTGTGTGATTTTATTTTTAATGCTTAAATCGACTTTATCACCCGTTTTATCATTTTTTGTTTAAAATCTTGGTGGGAAACATTTTCTTAAACTTGATATGAATCATTACACTTAATGAGTTCTCCTACTCAAAGTATACTTGATCGTGTTAACCATTTTTATTCTTGATTTTTTATCTTAATGTAAGGTTTAAATCTTAAACATTGAGCAATCATGTTTTAAGATTTTGTTCCTTAGATATTTAACATTGAAGAACCAAATTTAGTTGTTTTATGAATGCGGGAATATAATATTTGAGTTCAGGTTAACGTATATTTGAATCCAATCTTTCTCTCACACTTATTTCTTTTAGTATTTATCAGTTAGTTACCTTTAAATGTAACTTAATCTCATATAAATGCTTTTCATTTATATATAAATTTTTTTTTCAAGTTTACAAGAAAAAAAATTATAAAATATCTAGAACCTTTAAATTTAAAAATCATAAAAATCAAACACTTAAATAAAATCAATTATTTGTGATTTTTATTTTTTTTTTCAATTTTCAGTTTTCAATTTGGTTTTGAACACACGCACACAACACCCACCAATGCACAAACATATATATATTTTAGGTATATATATATATATATATATAAATAAATTAAAAAGAATTTAAAAATTAGGAAAACTTACGTGACAATTTTAATAAAACATATTTAGTATATACATATTTTTATTATTTATAGGGATACATTATTAATTATTATCACACTTTTACTTCTGTTTGTTTTTGAATTCTATAAATAACTATATAAAATTTAGTGAAAAATAAATATAAAAAACAAATTTACAATATTGGAAATACGAAAAGTCAAGAAACATACAGATGACTAAAATAAGTAATTAATGAATTAAAAAATAAAAAATTCATTTTGAAAATTTAAATAAAATAATCTTTACTATGGTTTAGGGTTATTATAAAAAATAAAAACTTTCATTAAGAAAATACTATAAATAAAAAATAAAAAAAAATTACAAAATTGGAGATACAAAAGGTCAAGAAACATATAAATGAACTTAATTAAGTAATAAATTAAAAAAAAATAAAAATTTCATTTGACTATTTTAATTATCCAGAACATTTTTTTAAAGGAATAAGTTAAGAAGTTACACAATTTTAAAAAAATTGTATTTATAACTTTATTAATTTATAAATTCTAAAAATATGAGTTTTCATAAAATGTGATTTTTAAATTTAGTTTCTATTTTTAGAAAATTAAAATTATTAGTTATTTCAATTTTTACATTATGTTTTTCCCACAAATATTACCTTCAATTTAAGTAACTATTGTCAAATTAATTCTTTTACAATTTTTAGAAAATTATTTGTCTAAATTTAAACGACTTATTTTTTCTACCCTATTTTAATTAGGATATTAAAGATTATGTAAGGTCATTTTAAAATAGTTTTACACCGTGATCACTCATAACTTATCGGTTGAAATTTTAAAATATTTATTATTAACAATTTAAAAATCATATAAATAAAGATATATGATCAAAACGTTATTGTAAAATTACATCGTAATTTATATTAATTAAACTCTTAATAAAATTAACAAACTTATTTTATGTGAAAAAGATTGTAATTGAATAAACTATAAATTTTTATGATAATTTTCTTTTTATTTTTAATAATTAGATATATTTATTTGATAATTTTATTAAAAATAAACAGTGAGATTGTAACATTTAACATAATCAAGTTTTTCAATTTTTGTTTAGCGTTTAGATATATCATCCCAAAATGGGAATTTTTCTGTTACTATAAAGGGTAAACAAAATTCCAAAATCGTGACAAAAAGAAATCCAAAATATAGTTTATATTAATACTATTATTAATTGCATTTCCTAATAAGTAAAAGACAGAGTAAGATGGTTTGTTACAGTTTAGTCAATAAAATAGAATAAAATAAAATAAAACCGTGTCGTTGCTGAGTCTCCAATTTCTATAGAGAAAACGATGCCACATAATGAGACAGATGGCTAAATTTAAGGCCACAAACAGTGTGCTTAGATCAGCATTTCCCAGGGCCCACTTTTCCATGAATTAACGTTATCAACAAACAACAACCGTTAGATGAAAATCCAACGAACCGTATTTATTTGATAAATTACACTCAATAAAGTGAACATTTAATACCAATCATTGGATATTTTTTTAACGGTCACGATTAATTGTTTCCATGAATGTGGAATGAATGTAACTGCAGCTTGATTCCTCTGCATGTGTTGGAGCCGCCTCTATTTGATTTTGGACTATAGTGTTATGGTAATGTTATTATGCCATAATAATCATAGGGGTAGCTGAGTCAAGTCAAACCCACAACCCTTGACCCATTTTTGCTATGCACTTTTCCACGGTCAAAGGTCAACCTTTCTATACTCAACCATAATTCAGAACTCAGAAGCATCTTCTTAAGACATGGGTGTGTGTGTGTGAGTATATGCCACTGCATACATATAGTGCATCATTACCTCTCTTTTGTCTCCTCAATTTCAGACCCAACATAAACCTTTTTCATACCTTAGTTCTTGACCATGTCTTTCAGTTTCACTGACCTTCTCTTTAACAACACTAAGTTAACCATGGATGATGATCCTTTTGGACTTGAATTTTCTGATAACTTCAAGTCAGCTTCACCTCTCTCACTGCCTTTCTCCCCTTCGTCAATCTACCCTCCTTTTACTGAGTTCCCTCCTGGTTTTGACCCCACAACAACACAGTCATTGAATTCACCCTTCTTGTTTTCTTCTTCTCAGAATGTAAGTTGCAATCAATTATTATATTATTATCAGCAAATTATAACATTTCTGAACTTTTATATATTTATTAAGATTTCGTGTAAAATTTGAGAGGGGGTGTTTGTAATGTTTTTAAATTTATAAAAAAACATTAAAGTAATATTTTTTAATTTAAAAGGTGATTAATGTATGAAAATAACAAAAAAAAAATTAAATTATATATGATAAAAAATCAGAAGTATTGTTGTATTATTATTATTATCATTATTATACTCTAAAGAAAAGTTTTGTTGTGTATAGTGTTATCAGCTATCTGTATCAGAGTTGTCTCAACTCAAGTAAAATATAATTGTGATCTTGTACCAAACAATAATAATTATGGTCTTTTGCAACTTCAATGTCATGTTTTTGGTCATAAATAATTGTGGGGTATTCTTGTTTTTTATGTTGGTTTTGGATTTTTGGTGATCTTTTGCAACTCCAATGTCATGTTTTTGGTCATAAATAGTGGGGTATTCTTGTTTTTTATGTTGGTTTTGGACTTTAGGTGATCTTTTGCAACTTCAATGTCATATTTGTGGTGATAATAATTGAACGGAATTTTTGTTTTATGTGCTGGTTTAGGTACCTGTATCTTACACAACTGAGCCATCTTCTAGCATGAGCTTCAGCATGAGAAACAGTTCAACTGAGGTTCAACGAGGTAACAAGCAGGAAGAGAGAAATTACTCTGACCTCTCTTTCCTAACAAAAACAAGCCACGTGCCTATCTTTCAATCTGCTACAAGCTTGTTTCAAATGGTATGTTGCATTTTCTTTGATGAGAAATTTAACTTAAAAGCATATGCTTTGGGGGTGTATTTTTTTTTTCCGATTATTTTTTTTATTATTAAGGGGTGTAAGAGTGTGAGACTGTTTCTTGGTGAATCATTATGACTTGACTTACTTAGACCAGTTTGTTTCATTAGCATCTGCTATTTGCTTAATGTGCGTCTTCTTTCAGTTCTTTAATATTTTTTTATTTGGTCTATACAAGCGTTTTTGAACAATTCAAAACATGACTGTTAAATTCCATGTTGACAGAATCAAACTTGAAAAGTATTTCGATGTATGTTTTCAGAAATTCTTACCTGCTCTCGAAAATAAAATATTTTATTTGTGCCAATTGATATAAATTTTGTTGGCCATTGCTGCATGCTTGATAAAAACATTTTTGAAGCTGTCATGGCTAAAACTAAAATGGCATCAAACTTAGTTGACACTTGAGAATTTAACAGTAAGTTTCTAACATGTTTTCAGATTTGGTTAGCTTCATTGTAATTGTTATCAAACTAATAGTCTCAATAAACAAATTGTGACTTATTGATGCTGTGAAATGGAATATGCTACTCTTGGCATTTATTTAAATTTGTGTTTAAACCTTTGTTCCATTTGACAGCAGGATCCGCAAAAGAAACAGGACACATTGATATTCAGTGAAGCTGCAAAGCAAACAGATTTCTCATCTGAGATAACAGCATCAAAATCTGAATATCCATCCACTCAGGGCTTCTCCACAGAAATGGCCTCAAGCAAACATGAAAAGCAAAGCAATTCTGGTGCTGGATCTGTTCCTTTTAACTCCACTAATGCTCCTAAGTCTATTAGAGAACAAAGAAAATCTGAAGATGGATACAATTGGAGGAAGTATGGAGAGAAACAAGTGAAAGGAAGTGAAAATCCGCGCAGTTATTACAAGTGCACGCATCCGAGTTGCCCAACAAAGAAGAAAGTTGAGAGGTCTTTGGAGGGATATATCACTGAAATAGTGTACAAGGGAAGTCACAATCATTCCAAGCCACATCCTAAGAAAAATAGTTCTCAATCATTTCATCAAACTTCTTCATCCTGCACCAACTCAGGTATTTCTGATCAATCTGTGGGAGAGGAAGATGTTGAGCAAACATCACAAACTAGTTATTCTAGAGAGGGTGATGATGATCTTGCACCCAAGGCCAAAAGATGGTAAGATAAGAAAATGACACTATATTACTCAATGACCTTATTTGTGTTGTTAAAACAAAGCTGCATCGGGAAACTTGGATTTACTGTAACTAATTGTGGTTATGATTCTCATTATTTCAGGAAGGGGGAGAATGAAAATGATGGTCATTCCTATTCCTCTGCTGGGAATAGAACTGTTAGGGAACCTAGAGTTGTGGTTCAAACCACAAGTGAAATTGACATACTTGATGATGGATATAGGTGGAGGAAATATGGACAGAAAGTAGTTAAAGGAAACCCAAACCCAAGGTATTTCCATTTTTTAGTTTTCATAGAGAAATTTAATTGTCATACACAGTTAATGAAAACATTTTTACATTGTCAACCTGCCAAATAGTGTAAGAATATATAAAAACAATTCAGTCGTAACGTGTCAATGAGACAGTTTTTATATGTTTATTTTCTTTTTTATTCTATTTTTTCCATTAAAAACAATGCAAAGGCGCAGACATTACCTAGTTATTATAATTTATGATTGAATAACAGTACAAAAACTAGATTGAGGACATATCATTTGAACTCTTAATAGAATTGATCTTGATTTAAGAAACAAGATGGTTATTCTTAAAGTGAATTTGGAAGATAACTAAAACAAACAACACCCTTTAATTATATTATTTTTAGTGCAACAAAGTCTATTATTACCAACCCCATAAGGTCATCATGATTTACAAATTCAAAATATCTTTCTGCAGGAGTTACTACAAATGTGTTGCCCTTGGTTGTCCAGTGAGAAAACATGTTGAGAGAGCTGCACATGACATGAAAGCTGTGATTACAACTTATGAAGGGAAACATAACCATGATGTACCTTTAGGACGAGGACACTCAAGCTATAACATGAACAAAACTTCTCTAAAGGAAATCAACACCACCACCACCAGCAATGTAGCAGCTCCTGCCCCTATAAGGCCCTCACCACTGACTAATTATTCTAACTCTGCAAGTTTCACCAATTCATTCCGTGACACAAAGCCACCAACATCTTCAAGTCAACAACCTTTTCCAATGGACCTGATGCTGAGCCCTGGAAGCCTTGGATTTTCTGCTAATGACTCTATCCTTCAGTCCTTTTTGTCAAAGAACTTCTAAATTTGGAACTAAAACACCAGAACTTTACACATAGTGTTATCGTTGATATGCTTATGTATAGCATATAGGAATAGTAGAATAATAAAATCATAGACATCTACTAATTTTAGTGGACTAAGATTAGAGACTAGAACTACAGAATTTAGCAATAGGGGAGACAGAAAATATGTTGACCTCGAATTCTATTATTCTTTTGTTTTGTTTAGCACAAACAAATAGAAGTTTTCTTTGGCTGAGTCTTACTACTTTCAATTGCTTTCTAAGGTTTATACTTTATAATAGTGTTAGCAATTTCTACTCTGGTATAAAAATGTCTACTCTATTACTATTTATTGTTACTCCAGTTTTGGTTGTGTTACTGACGATAATTTCAGTCGAGGTCCTTGTTTGTTCAAATTATTTGAAATAGTCTGCGACTTCTGATTTAGTCAGGAAAATGTCCATCCTTCTGACAAATTCGCGTAATTCTAGTTCTAGAACAAACACTGATTCGTCTAATTCTATTTCTAGAAAAAAAATATATATACTAATTTTATACTTTTCAAAACATTTCTTAACATTTGTTTTACTATTCCATGGACCTCACATATTTCCTACTAAATAATAAATGAAATAAATTAATGAAACTTTTAGTGGACTTCCCTTGAACGTTCTCTGTTAGTAGAATAGAGTAGGTTAATGTGCTGTTAGCATTTATTACAGTAGTAATAATACTATTTAGGAAAGAATCTTATTAACCACTAATATAGTTATAAAGTAAAGTTTACATGTGGAGAAATGGAAAGGGTAGTTGATTCAAATCCTTATATTAGCAAAACTACTATATTAACCACTTTCATTTGATTAAAAAACATACTAAATAAATAATTAAAAAACAGATTTTATTAAAAATTATATTTTATTGTAATTAAAAGTTATAAATAAATACATTTTTATAGATTCTAATAAAATAATTCTATTTTTATTCTTTTAACCATTGTTTTAGACACTGGTTAACATTCTCTTTTATGAAAATAATAGCTAGGTTGACTTTTTCAATAGCTTTATATTTGGGTGTTTCCCAATTCATTATTTTCTATCTATTTTGGGGGAAGTATTATAATTATTATATTATTATTAAAAAAAAAAACCAGTTCTGATGTTTGCCTCTTTCAATTGCTGCCAAATTCCACATTAAAGAAAAGTATCCACAGCATTAAGTAGGACAAAAAACAAGTTTTATTGTTATATGAAATTAAAATAGTACAATATCATATCTTACTGCAACAAGTGCACATGGTTATTAAAAGGGACAAGGGATTCTTAATTTCCTAAACTAACTTCCTCACACAAATGTACCAATAAATGGAAGTTGAGAGTTGAGACATGATAGAAGAAACTCTTATGGATGTTTTATATATAAGTTTGGGTAGAGAGTTTGTATCCTGATATAACAGCTGACAGTGCAAGACACAGAAAGGCAAAAAATGAAAAGGCAATGGCTGCAGCTGAAGAGTCTGTAAACATGTTGTCTGCAAACAATTGCCTAATTCTATTTGTAATGGGAATCGCTGTAGACGCTGATGATATCAAGAGATATGCCACAACCTGAAACCAAACAAATTAGCAAATTAACCTTAGCTCAATTTGCTAACATTTCATAATCAACCAAAAGTATTTAATAGAACACAAATATTCTTACTGTTACTAGTTACTATCAATAAAACACAAATACTGAAATTATTTAATAAAATAACTAATGAAACAAAAAAACTATATAGAAATTAAGAATTGCAATGTAAAAAAAACCCCACAATTTCTGGCTAAATGGTGCCTTCAATAAGAATAAAAGTGAGTAATATTTTTTATCAGTACCTCTTTATACATTTTTTAGAAAAGTTAAGACACTTTTTTTACTTTTAATATTTTCTTTACGCTTAAATGGAATTTATTTTAAAAAACCCCAATTTTAATAAATTAGATAGATAGAAATTTTTAATAAATTACAATTAATTATAAAAAGAGTATTCAAAAGAATATTACTATTTTTTTTACCATTTTAGACAAAATATGTTTAGATGTTTCAATTTTTGGGTTGAAATTAAATTGATCAAAGTCCCTATATTTTACAAACCTTGATATTCGCCTTCATATTTTTTAAATAAATGATTAATTTTGTCCCTCCACTTAATATCCTAAGTTTCATAAAAGAAATAAAAAAGTTCACCAATTATAAAAAAATATGTGGATGAAAATCAGTTTTTAAAGTATAAAAACTAAGAACAATTTCAACTGAAAATTGAGAAATCTAAAACACTTTCTATCTTTTCTCTTTTCTTTGTCGCATCACCTGTCTAATATTATAGTTGTCCTTTTTCAACTCTCTTGATTATAAAATTGTTAAAATTATCTATACTCTACTTAGCTATTTAAAATAAATTTGCTGTAAAGCTTCTTGTGATATGGCATATGCAGGGCCAATTAATTTTTTTATAATACAAATATAGCAATATGTAGGACCCACTAACATTTTAAGATTAGAGAGAATAAGCATTGTTCTCCCTCCAAATCATGTTATATCAGAAACATGTACAACGAACTTAAAAGTCTTGTCTCCATATCAGAATAACACTATAGTTATCATTGATTACTTGAAGACACAAGTTTGCAATTTATTCCTTCCAAAGGATAACATCAAATAGAAATCAATCAATTAATTATTTTAAAGATCACTCTTGTAAAAAGTTCAGTTGAGTTCAATTTCAACACTGAATATGATTCCCCTGGAGCTCTCATTATTTTGAGAACCAAAGATGGGTTTAGAAACAGAGCAATGATGAAAGCATTTTGACGGGAGAAGAATAATGCCAAACCTGATCTCCAATAAAATCAATCAACCCTGCATTTCTCGGCTGAATCAGGTTTTTCCCAGTTGAAAGTTCATGAAGTTGACGAAACACTTGACCTGCATTGTACAAACTAGATAGAACTGCCACAGCCAGCAAGTATCTATAATCCAAAAATTTCCAATTCAACTTCAATCACACTACATTTTAAAAGCCAAAAACTTTCACATGACGAACTAAATAAAAATTACTACAAGTGACTTTAACTGTAATTATTAGAAAGGTCAACAATTTTCAATTCTATGACAAATTGACAATATAAGAACAAATATTTATATGATTCGGGATTGTGCCAACTATCTCTATGTGACACATAATCACTTTTTTTTTTTTTTTTTATGAGGAAAAAATGTAAGCTCACATAATACCATAATTTCTCTAATATGAGTTAGTGTTAGTATATTTCAATTAAATTTTTAAACAAAACCAAATTTTGATAAAAACCCATTAATCTTCAGCCAAAATCCTCAAAACCCCATATAACATTCTTACCCAAATTCAAAAAAAAAAAAAAAGAGAAAAAACTTTAGCTTGTACCTGTATTCCTCATACACATGAAAATCTTGCAAATAACCATGCTGGTTACTGGCCACAAGGATGAGGGAAATCAAAGAAAAAAGCATAGCAATTCCTCTTAGCCCTAAGGAGCCTCTTCTTAGCATATCTTTCCTCTTCCACCGCCGTAGGATACCGGTGGCGGCGCCACCGGCTTCCTCTTCGTGGCTGTCCACAGTCGCGGCAAGAGTCTCTGCCTTCACTTCAATCTTCATTTCTGAATTGTCTGAAACTGGAATCTTCTCTTTCTGGTCCTCCATGACACTCTTTAGATTCTAAAACTTCAAATTTTAGACAGCAATGAGATACAATTGAAAAATGAAAACCAAAGTTAAGAAAGAAGCACAACAAGAGAAGAAGGTTTGTGTTGAGATAATGATACAGAGACACATGCAAAGTTTGTTGTGAATGTACTAGATTTTTGTTTTGGAAAAACCGGTTTTATGGTTATTGTCTTAGCGTATCATTATAGAAGTTAACGAAGTTTCGGTTTCGAGCCAATAAGAAAGCGCGTGAAATGCACGGAGAGTTCAGTAACGCGCGCCTTTACTGGATTGGCGGGAAGAGTGCGTTGGAGATACACATGAAAAACAATAGTAGTATATATTTAGCATGATTACTTACATTTTACTTAATTTGTGTGTAAATTGAATAAAAATTAACAAGTTAATAAATTATAAAAATTGTACCAAATAAAAATTATTCTAAATTATTTTGTATGTATTTAATATTCAACGTAGGTTTATTTAGTGTTTGAAAAATATTTTTATTTAAGAATATTAAATTCCCATTTTTCAATGCAAACCTTTTATGATAATATTCTACTGTTACTATTTACAAATTATTATGTGAAAGTGATGTATTACTTAGATTTTGCAAATTAATTATTATTATTTATTATGTTGTTGAAATTATTATTTAATATTTTATTTATAATATTTTATTATTTTTTTAAACGAAGTAAACTATTATAAATTTATTAGTTGAATTCAGAATTCAAGTTTATAAAACCCCGTAGACTCTCAAATTCAACAACTTCTTAAATCGTGTTTGGTAAGAGAAGAATGGTATAAAGAAGAGAAAAAATCTTACACTTCTTTCACCCATCATAAAAAATTCATATATTTTTATAATGTCTAACTATTTATGTTTTTCCAACCAAATTCATTCTTAACGTGCGAAACGGTTAAATGAAGAAATGTATTTTAGCTCTATTTTTTATATATAAAAATAAAAATCTATTTTATTTTTTCCAATAAAAATAATTAAGTTTGTTAATTAATTTTATTAATAACATAAATTTTAATTTTTTAAAATTATTTAATTAATGGTTATATTTTTTATGTATATTTTAACCAATAGATATCATTTAAAGTTTCAATAATTCAATAAAAACATCATTTTCATTTAGAAATAGGCAAATATTAATAGATTTCATAATAAATAAAAATATAAAAAATAAAGTTTTAATAAAACATATATTTTTTACATTTAAAATATAATATAATTTATTTTTGTGCGTATACATAAGACAGAAGTGGTATTATACAATAAAATAAAACAAAACGAAATTATATTATTATTTGTTTCTTACCTTTGTCTTATATCGAATCGAAGGGATGATAGTTTTTCACACTTATGCCTTTTCCTTGTTTTGAAACTGAAATTTATGTTTGTGCGAGATATAAAAAAGTTGGCAATTTAAAATTGAAACAGAAAACAACATTAAAAAACATAAGTTGTCCTTTTCATTTCTTTTCTTTTTTTAATTATACTTTCCGTCGGTATACTTGTGTGTAAGTTTGACCTGTGTAATTTTAATTGTTAAATTTAATCTATATTTTTAATTAATAACATTGAGTTTTTAATATCAATTTTCATTTAATTATTAATTAATGAAAGGATGACGAAAGCCTACGACTACAATGTGTTATATATGTGTGTATAAATCTATATATATTCTTTGTAATCTTACGTACATTTCTTTTATACAAAGAAAAAAAAAAGTTAAGGATGAGTTGGATCATGAAATTTATTATGAGTAAAACTTGTTTCAAAATTTAAAAAACAGTACTATACATCATTCACCAACAAAGTCTTTAAACATTCAATTTGAAAATCCCCTTATATTTTTATAACAGTGATATGTAGACTAGTATTCTGTAATTGAAAATAAAATAAAAAAAAGCTAGAATAGAAGGCACATGATAAGAAATTAGAGTTTAATTAATATATATTGTCAGAATAAAAAAATTTTATATTAATATTTAATTATAACTTTTTATTTATGTGATTTTTAAAGTATAAGTAAAGTCAACAAATTTATCATGAAAAAATATTGTGATTGAATGTCAATATAAAAATTTTTACACTAACAATATATATCAATTAAACTTAATATTATGTTGGATAAAAAATACCATTTAATAATAAAGTAAAAGAACATGTTGTTAATTTAATAATTGAATAAAAGAACATCAATTTATCAATAAAAAGAAAACAATCTCCAACTATTTTATAAAATAACTATATTGATTAATGGTAACAACTTATATATCTTATCAACTTACGAGATCTAAATTCCAATTATAATATATCAATGAAAATTTTGCAATTTGAAACTTAATCTTGCTCCTAACAAAGATTTATACTTCCACTCATTCTTCTTATATAACGAAAACTATAAATTATCAATATCTTTATTTATTCTCTTTATTCATGAATGTTAGAAAGAATCCATGAAATGCAATTGGACAGTCATCTTACGTATTGTCAAATTAACTATTATACTAATTCTTTACATTTCTGTAAAATTCACTAGCTTAAAAAATAGATTTTATAACAACCTTTCGGGTTCTATAGAAACCGAATTAAAAAAAATATAGGGACATTCTTTTAATTGTAAAAGATTTTTTCATAGTGATTATATTTAGAACAAGTGTAAAAAGTTTTCATATTAATTAAAAACAAATTGTTATAAAAAGTGTATTTTAAAAACTACTTTTAATTATCAATATAAAAAATGTGATGCAATCCACCATTGATATTAAATAATTCTATCAAGATGCTAAAATATAATGGGCAACAACAGAGTTGAGCCCATGACAATAACTAAATTAAAGGTGCTTTGGATGGAGAAAAGAGAAAGTCGTTCATGAAATAGAAGAACGAAAACATATAACTAAAAGGTTATGCCTTTAGAGCAATCTTTTCTTTTTTGTTTTCATTTTGATTTTTCTCGTAACATCCTTTTTTTTTCTTCTAATTACTAATACCTTTCTTTATTATATTTACGGGTTGCGTATCTAAAGTAAGAAGGACAATAGGTAGGAATTATGACGGTAGTATCAACATGTTACTCGACTTGCCATAAACATTATTTTTAAAAACATTATTATTTTTAGAAAACTTGACTCCACATACCTCTATAAATTCATGAATATTTTTAAAAAAAAAATTTAAATGAAGTTTTATTAATAAATAATTTACTTATTGAAAAATTTAGAAATAAAATTATGCTAGTTTTTACAAAATTAATTAGATCTAAAAATAGATTAATATATATATATATATAATATTTAATATAAATATAATATTAATTTTACATACCAAAATTTTTATAAAAACTAATTGTATGAATTATGCATTTTTCATAAAAAGAGTAACATTGATAACAATGAAATTTGACAATTAATATTTTAAGTTGATTTATTTTACAAAAATATTATTTTCTTCAAATTAAATATGTGTAATATTTTAATTTAACTGAGATCCGCAAGTGTGGACACTATGATACTTTACTCGTGCCCATGAAGGAAAACGTAAAAAAAAAAAACATTATACCCATGAATGACTGGTACCTATTAAATTTATTTTTGCAAGTTTTATCCATAGGTATCCTTGTGTGCAGATTTTTTTGTCATCAGTACTCTTAAGCTTGTGTTAATTTTGAACTTTTTTCTTAAAGAATCAAAATTGTCGGAAAAATTTAAGTTTGGTATGAGAAACCTATGAGCTAAGTTTGCAGGCTCACGACTTGGTCCATAATCTATTCAAAGGGACTCATTTGTTATTTTAACTATTAGTTTGTGTTGATGTTGTGATTTTTTTGTTATAAATTCTGATATTTTAAACTTTTAGTATTGAAAATATTTACTATTTTAGATTATTATAAATAATTATATATTATAGTTTAATTTAAAAAATATTATAATTTTTAAAATTATTATTTATATATATATATATATATACACACACATATATGTGTGTGTTTATGTGTGGGGAGTAGGGAGGCCATGCACCAGTCGTTATGTTTTCGGGTTTCACGGATTTGATATAAACTTAAAAACAAAAAAAATTATTTTGATAGAAATAACTTATGGGATCTGTTTAACATGTAAATTTCACAAACTACACTTAAATTATGAATATACGGAAGGACATGCAAAGACATGTAGGTGAACAAAGACTTGTAGGTAAACTTATTAAAATAACTAGTATATTGAACTTTAAAAACTCCATTTTAAAATCTCTAGCTGTATTTGCGATTTATATATAGATAAATAAAAGGTTGTTGTTTTTATTTTTTAAATTAAAGATAAAAGTTTAAAGAATGTTTCTCTTCCATTGTTCATGCAACAAAACACACCTCCTTCATTAATTAAAAACAATAAAAATGCATATTGGTTGAAGGTGTAGAAGAATGAATAAATGAGACTGAAAAATTAGAGAATATAAGTGTTTGTTTGCAACAGTTTTATAAAACTGTTTTTAAAAACTAAAAAATTGTTTGGTAGTGTTTTCTAAAAACAGTTCTGATTTTTTAGTTTTTAAAAACTTAAAAACTGGAATAACTGAAAGTAATTTTGTTTTTCAGTTTTCTGTTTTTTTTTTAAACTCAAAATACAATCAAAATTTGTTGTTTTTTGCTTTTCATTAACAAGTTTTTACATTTTTACATTTTCAAAACAATTTTCAAATATTACTTACAAAATAAGTCATTTTTTTTTCTTTTCTTTCCAAAAACAATTTTTTAAAACTCTTTTAAAAAACTAAAAACCAAAACCAAACGAATCAAACCTTAATTCTGCAATCATACAAGGTTGAATTGTATGTTCAAAAGGTGTTTATTTAATATGCAGAAACGAAACTTTTTATAAAACAAGATGCAGTTATAAAAATATTTACATTGTGAAAACAAATAAACATTTTAACATTACAAAAGATAAACACAAATTTTTATATATATTAGTTTGTCTCAACCGTCCAACTCCTTAGTAATAACTAAATTATGTTGCTACTTGCTAGATCTTCCTAAACTAGCAACTTCCCCTCAACATTTTCTTTTCCTTTCACAGGTTAGTGTGTCAAGTGTGCAATGACACCATTTTGTTGGATAAAACCAACAACGACATATAATTATGGGACATGACATTAACCTACTTATATATTACTCAACCCTAAACCCACTATTCAACTTTTCAAATTTTAAGTTCTAACCATGTCAACTTACACTTGTAAAATCAACACATTTTTATTAAATACTCCAGAATTCATCTCAAACCTCGTCGACATCATATCCAGAAACAATCAAACCCACTTGAAGCCACCCGATCCACGAGTCCAAAATTGACCAAACAAAAACGCTTTATGGTCACATATGGTCTTCAAATGGTGATTTTCAGTTTCAGTAGGATTATGAGCATTTTAACTTCCAATCAAATCCATTATGAAGCTTATTTCTCACACGCTCTTACTTTCCAGAACTTAAAAAGTGCAATAAGAGTTTGCGAAAAAATTATTTGTTTAATCGAAAGTTATATAAATTTTTTATTAAAATTAAATAGTTATTATTATATTTTTTATTTTTCATCATAATTTTTTTTTTCATTCGAGCTGTTCTTTATATTATATTCTATTATAAGAAAATTTATATCATGTCTTTCATATAATAAGTATTGATATTCTCTTTTTTTTTAACCAATCAAATTGTAATTTTTATTTTTATTTTTTTTAAATTATATTCTATTATAAAAAAATTTATATAATGTCTTTCATAATTTAATAAGTATTGATATTTTCTTTTTTTTTTTAACCAATCAAATTGTAAATTTTATCTTTTTTTTTATAAATTAAAATAAGTTTTATTTATTTATAGATAAATTCTTAAAAATTATTTTACTATTTTAAAAAAATATAGATTAAAATAACCGTTTTTAAGGGAGTTGATAGTAAAATAATTTTTTTTAAGGATTTATATATAAATAAATAAATAAAAATTATTTTAATTTATAAAAAAATAAAAATAAAATTTGTAATTTAATTGGTTAAAAAAAAGAGTATCAATATCTCTCAAATTATGGAAGGCATGATACACTCTCCCCTATTATAATATTTAGAAATATGTTGTATAATTTTATAATATATATAATTTTTAAATATAATAATATGAATTATATAATTAAAATAATTAATATTAGAAGGATTCTAGCAAATTTTACATCATTCATTGTCTATCAATCCATGTGTAAGATAAAATTATCTCGTTATTTCAATATTTGTTATGTAATTTTGATTTATTTTCTTATACTATATTATGGTGTTTATCACACATATTTTTATTCTTTAAATAGCTTATTTTTTTATATCTATATTATGCTCCTTTATCTCTTTATTCTGTTTTAAGAGAAATGTTAGACTCTTAGGAGAATTTCTATAGAAATATTTATAATAGAAGAAAATACAAAAAATAAAATAAAAATAGCTTCTCTATGACTTAAAATTAGTCTACTGTAAATCATATATAAAAGTTTTATCACATAACATTTTAAAAGATGTTTTATAAAATAACTTGTGAAAATTTTCACATTTAAAAAAAAAAAAAAACTTATGGACAGTTTTTTATATTTTTTTAGAAGTTCTTCGTGATAAGATAATCTATAGAAGGAAACTGGATTTATAAAACAAACTTAGCAAAGAATAAAATGAGAATCTATGTTTGCACTGTATCAAGGAAAACCAATTTACTTATTTTTTGTTACATCTTAATTGAAAAGAAAGACAACAGTAGTAGAAATAGTAAGCGGTGGTCACATTGACGAACGGTGATTGGGGTGTGGTCAATTTTTAAGAACAGAAAGTATAACGAAAACACAAGCAAAGTAGCTGATATGTAAGTCATTTCATACCAAACATTTCGTGATATTAATTATGTTTCCGTAACTTTCTGCCATTGGAAACAAACCACATAATACGAAGATAAACGAGAATAATTTTGACCTTTATGTTCAACACAACACAACACAACAGCATCCAATGCGATGCTGCACGAAGTTCCAACTGAAGGGTGTGTCTTTATTGGTGGTGTTTCTGCGCACCGTTTGCCGTTTGGTGGACCCACCCAAACGCAAACGCGATCACAACCTGGAGCCAGAGCCAAACGACCTGTCGTGTGGACCACGGGAATAAGGGTATTTTCGCCATTTCGTCGATGACAAAAAGTTTGCAACGGCTATGAAGGACGCAGTCCCACCATTTTGTATTCCTCCCTCTATCTACACCGTGACTCACCGCTTCAGCCCGTCACCCTTATTTAGTTGGAAAATAAATTAAAATTTATTTTTCATTTATCTATCTATAATAATTAATAACGCATAATTATCTTTTTGGTAAATATGTTTTTTGTTTTTAAATTCTTTTAATTTTTACATGAACTTTTAATATATAATGCTACTAGTTTTAAATACCCTTTCTTTTATTTTATAAAAATAATTTAAAAGGCCTGAAATTTCGCCTAGTTTGTATAAAATTTAAAAAGTTAGTAATCAACGTCTTCTTTACTTGTTTGAATTGTTAGAAAAATAAGAGAAAAATTCCGTAAAAAATTTTAAATTAAACAATCTTTTAATCTACGTGACAGAATAAATAATTTTATTTTTTTTACTGTGACAATTAAAATAAAAATATTTATTTATTACTTATATTGCGCTAAAATGCAGACAATGAACTTTAAGAGATAATATCAATGAATTAATAACTATTAATTTAAAAATTAATAGTTGAAATTATTTTTTAATTTTATATTTATAATATAAACATTTGATTTTATCACAATTGTGAGTTTGGATGGATTTTGGGATGTGCAAAAATTGGAACAACTCTTGCCTATTAAGGTAGTACATGATATTTGCAATATAAAACCTCCCAAAGTGGATGCGGTGATAGACTATATGACAGTTTTTCAACTAAAACAAATTGTAAGAGTATCTTAACTTATCCCATTGTCTAACATAGACCTGTCTTCTCGGTCCTATTGAATTGGGATGGACAAGAGTGTATTCAAATTTTCATGTGGAAGTTGGCTTGCACTATCCTTCTCACAAATAAATTGCGCTATAACCAGCACATGGCAACCACCCTTAATTGTCCCCTTTTGCAACTAGCAGTACTGAAACTATGGTGTGCATGCTCTATAAGGTTGCCTACATATCACAAAAGTTTGGAGAAATATGCGCCTAAGTAACATACTATATTTTTTCTCTCAACAAAATTGAGGCATGACTCCTGTCAAATTCAAAGACGATGTTGAATGGAAGGAATAGAATATGATCTCAAGTTTTTTGCGTCACCCCTTGATTGAGAATGTGGAAGCAAAATGAGTTTGTCTTCAAAGGCAAATGCAAATCCAACACCCAAGTTATGTATTCTACAATATTTCTCCTTCATGACCTCAATAGTATTCAAAACATGAGAGCAATCATGAAAGACTTGGGAGCTCACTACATGGATATAGGTGTTCCAACAATAGATTCTAAAGCTGCTTGGAGACCCTTAAGGAAAGACAAGTTGAAGATTAATTGTGATGCAACTATCCTTACATCTCATCAAAAGGCTATTGTTGGAGGTGTAGTCCGTGACTCCAAAGGTAACTTCATCCTTGGTTTTTATTATAAGATACCTTATTGTGATGTTAATGAGGTTGAGTCGATGACCATTCTCCAAGCACTAACAGTGCTTTAATAGCATCGAATTCACAATATAGATATTTAGTGCAACTCTCTAAATATAATTAAGCTTGCTGACGAGGGTTGCACGACCATGTTTTCTTTTCCATAGCTGATTGTATGTATAGAAGTAGGGGAAAATCTTACCACTGCAGTTTTAATTATATCCTACGAGAGGTGAACATGCTGGCTGACATTTTGCTAAGTTAGGTTTGGAATCCAATTAAGATAGTTTCATTTTCATGTCTGTTCCAGAGTTATTGGCTCATATTTACTTTAAGGATAGCAGTTGTATAATAAATTCATTAATCTATCATTTGGTTGGGTGCTTTGCCCATACCTTCCAAAAAAAAAAACTTAATGATATTTTTTAAATAATTATTATCTTTTAAGGTGGATATCCACTTTAAAGGAAACAAATCCTTGTTATTTATAGGTAAAATAATCTTTTTAAATTCCTTTTGCTTTCAATAATTTTGGTGACTTTACATTTAGTCTTTTATTATCTTAATCACATGGGATAAAAATATTAAAACTGTACATTAAAAAATAAAATGGATTATTTATATCTATAAGACTAAAGATATTGATAAAAAAAAGGAATTATAGGTAAAGTTAACAATATATAATAAATAATTAATTTCTAAAATAAATAAGTGAATTTGAAGTTTTAACATGACATTTTAAGAAGATAAAAATTTATTAGCAATAATAATACTACATGTGTCACAAAGTGTAATAGGGTAGAAGGAAAGATTTACATACGAATCCCATTAACAAAAATCAAACATTGAAAGTTTAATAAAGATATGAGCATAACTGTTAGACATAAACACCTCACAATAAAAAACAAAATTTTAGCCAATAACCATCTAAATATTCCTACTTTTAAGTTTTAATCTATCAAAACATAGTAACAGTAGAGTAAACTATTTAAAAAAAGACGTAGATGAAGTGTTATTTAAAATTCAATCTTTAAACCTTTAATTAAACTTTAACACGCAAGATAATAATTGATACATTTTGTGATTGATATCACTATAATTTGTGATACTTTAATTGATCAATTTAACATTTAATAAGGGAAAAGTTATAAAAATAAATAATATGGTGTTATAAATAATAAAATAACTATAGATATTAATAAAGTATGTAGAAAGAAAGACATATTCGCATATCTACTTTATTATTTAATCAGGCGAACCTTATCAGTATTCTTTTCTTTTTCTTCTTTGTCCTTTGCAACATAAAGCCCATTTAATTTCCGTCACTCTCCGTATTGCTAATTTGCTATCCCCAACCATAAATACCATAAAATTAAAGCTTCCCCGGCATACTCTCAACTCAGTTCATCAATGATTTCATTTGATAATTGGTCAAATTTATCCTCTTTATAAGTTACTTTATATAAATATGTTTTCTTATGGTAAAAATTAACAATTATAATGGAGTAATTATGGGATATACTTGTGATAAGTTCCAAGTTTCTTATAATTTATTTTTTTGATGAATGGAAATTAGAGACAAGATTTTTAAAAAAAAATACCGACACTAGGAAACATAAATAATTTCTAAAAGCTTCCATTAAAACACTTATCTAGAAATAAAAACAAATTGAACCTTCCATTAAAACATCAAAAGGTTCCCGATATTGCCGAGCACATCAAAATGTCTATGAAACTATCACCTACGTTAATCCTCCTCCATACAAGCCGTCACTGTCTCAATGCAATCAGATTTACAAATAATTAACAATTATAATCTAATTTATCCTGTAAGATATTATAATTCTTTCAAAATTAAGAAGACTAAACTTGATAAATTAGCTCATTTATTCAGTTACTTGTTTCTATATTACTAGAAAAATTAATTCATATAATTTTTTTTCATATTTTGTCCAGCAAAAAAGTTATAATTTCTTTAAATAACTAATTTTTTCTTTAGCTTTTACTTTTCTTTTTTCTTTTTTTGAGAGTTATCTAACCTGACCTTCTCACGTGTACATGTGCCAACTGGCTGCTACAGACTACTCTCTATTTGGCATTCTCAACGATTTGACTTAATATGTTTTCTGATTATCTGATAATTAGTGTAGTCTCTTGTCAGATCATCAGATTAAGCTCAAATTTCTCATCATCTGAACAATATTCTTTCTAGAAAACTACTATAGTTGTTTAATAATTACTCTCTTCTCACCGATCTCCATTCTCTTTTCTCAACCATTTGACTACCTTTTTTTAATGATGTATAGTAGTCTTGCTACCTGTGTCAGATCTTGAGATTCACCATGCATGTGGGTATTATTCATTCCAGAAAAGAAAACTACTATTCTACTATATATTTTTAATATTTTTTTACTACGATGGATGTATTTTAGAGTGTATTTAGTTTTTTATTTTAATTAGTTGAAAATTGAGAGCTTTTTAAGAGTTATTAATTTTTTTTTTTAAAAAGCTACTTCAGCTATTGACTTGTTTGTTTTTTTAAAAAAGCTAGAATTACTACAAATAATTTTTTTAAAAAAACTATTTTAATTATTTTTTTCAAAAATTTTTTATTTTCAATTACTTGTTTTTTTTATAACTTTACTCTTTTTTAATTAATATATTGTTCTTCACTAATTTTTTTTTCTTACTTGAAACAATTTCTTTTTCCTTTGTTTCTCTCTCTGTTAATATAATTGTAATAATTTATAATTTAAATATATAATTATAAAAAATTACAATTTAAAATCATAAAATATAAAATTTATATATTTAATTATAAAAAATATAATTTTAATATATAATTGTAGTAATTTATAATTTAAATATGTAATTATATATATTTATGATTTAAATACATAATTATAAAATTTATAATTTATAATTTATAATTCAATATTAATAAATTTATATTATTAAAATATATTATAATTATTTTAAATACTTATTGTTAATCTAATGATTAATATGTCCCTATTTGTCATTTTACAACTTTCAATTAGTTTTACTAAATACTTACAACTAATCTTTCCACATTTAACTAGTGTTTAGCTTTAAGTTGATATTTCCATTAATTTTGTCAAATTTATTCTTAATAGTTTATATGGACGTATGATACAATTTTTTTATTAATATGCATTTAATTCACATTTTATTAAATTTATAACATTATAGTATTAATGCTACATTTTTAATAATTATATCTTTATCTTTTAACTAATGCGTTACGATAATTATACCGCTAAGACAGGAAGTTTGATCTAATATTAAATTAATAGATGAGTTTTGATTATCTGGCGGCAGTAAAATTATTATAATTAAATAAATGGTAGAGAGATCCGAGATTTAAGTTTTGCTTCAGAAAGTTTGTTTTGGCATATTTTGGGAAGAAAGCACGTTTAGGTAAAAGGTTTTATAATGGGAGCTAATACTTGTAAACTTACATATTTATATTATAATAAGTTTATTAAATTTATTAATTAATATTTTAAAATTTATATAAATAAAAAATTATGATGAAATGTAATTTGAAAATTTTTGTGGAGTCACAATTTATAAGTGTTAAAAGTAATATTTTAGATGTGCTGAATGCTTAACATGGCCACAACAGTAGATGAAAATCCAAACACGGCAGCGACAGTAAATAGATTTACCATTAATGTTTATGTTTCGTCAAGAAGAAATAAATAAACAGACTGGACTGAAATGGAAGAGAAATCATTCGCGAGAGAAATAATAAAATAATTAATATATTTTTAGGAAAAAGATAAAAAGGTAAATATAAAATAATAGGATGAATTTATGGAAGAATAATTCAAATTTTAAAATAAATATAACCGATAGAAATATAATTTAAAAAGGGTTATTCAAGAAATCATTTTATTTTAAATTTTTAGATACTATTTAGATTTAAATATTGAATTAGTTTGTTTTTAAATAATTTAAAGATTTATTTTTTTAAACATTAGAATGATTGATCATATTAGAATTTTGTATTTTTATTTTAATTTATTAGTAAAATCAATAAATAGTGGAAATTTTTGGAATAATTATTTTTATACATATATATTGAATATATATATATATATATATATATATATATATATATATAATTTGTGAATGGGTTTATGTCTTCTGTTGAGTGCAAATAGATTAATAACTCAGTTAAAATAAGAGATGAAAGGAATAAGAATTAATATAATAATTTTATGTGAAAAACTCTCAATTGATAAGGAAAAAAATCACAAACAAGATTAGAGAAATATTTTTATTTAGTGAAATAAATAAATATTATAACTTCTCTCTAAACATAAGAAAAAAACAATTCCACACTTTTTCTCTCAGTAAGAACTCTCTTAATTCTAACTCTTTAAATAAAAAACTATTAGTGATGATTACATTTTTTGTTGATGTATGCAAAATGAACAAATGGAATGACTATTTATAGTCAAAGATGAAAAATATTACATTTAATGGGAAAATAACAATTTTTTACTATCCAATTAATTTTATACTATATGGTAAAATTTTTATCCCTCCATTTATTATTTTTACCACAAAAGTAACTTTACCATTTATTATTACACGTTTCACAACTTCTTTAGTTGAAAAGATAGTAATTGATAATTTGATATCTCAAAAAGTAACAATTTTATACTTTGGTTGGTAGTTGTATATTAATTTTTTGAAATATATTTTTTATTCTTATACGTGTTTACTTAATAACATCTTTTATAATGTTCTTTTGTAGATTTGTACGGGTGAAGATATTTTGGTAGATTTATGTATTTTTTTTATTTGTGACTAGTGAATACCTAGGCGACAACGGTACGCTTGCTTGTGTATTCGTATTTATATTTTTATTTGATATATTTAATTATATAATTATAAATAATTATTATATTTTATATTTTTGTATAATATTTTAATTTGAATTTAATAATATATAAAATAATACCACTTAAAAAAATATAAAATAATATTATATAATTAATAAAAAAATAAGAACCTAAAATATTATTTATAGTTATCCATAGAAAGAAATATTAAATAATAATAAAAAATTTAAATTAAAATATTACCTTTTAAGAATTTTTTAATTCTATACAAAAGACATCTATGTTTTGTTGTGTCTGTTTATCACATGGCCAATGATTAAAATTTTTATTATAATTTTCATAGTTTGAATATATTAATTAAAAGTTAATTTTATAATTATATACTCTTATAAACTTATAGTATCATTTTCAATTATTCGGATCGTATCATATTATATTTTATTTTAAAAAAAATTTATTCATACAGTAACATACAAATATAAATGAACAAGAAGTTGTCTACAGAAAATTGTCTTTAAAGACTTTATTTGAAGAACAGCGACAACTTAAATAGAATATTGCTCCAAATACAATACCTGAATACGTGCGATATTATGACAAATTACAAACTATTAATCGAATTCTGATTTTATAATTAATCTAAAAAATTAAAAAAATGAAATACGAAACAAATATTGTTTACAGAAAGGCACTCAATTAATACCCTAAATTCTAAAAAAACATAGTAAATCTTAGAATAAGGTTCTTTTCAGCTTAAAAGAAAAACTATTGCACTTTGACCAAAACAATATAATACCAATAACTTATAGGATAAGATTAAGATGGGCCTTATACAGTGACGTGAAAATAACACAACACTTGCTACTGTGCAAAATGCTCATTGCTAACTGACAATTCAGGGTTTCTGGAATTTCCCATCACACAACTTGTCCATCATACGAATAAAACACGTCAACGGCTCAATAATTAAATATAAAATACAATAAATAAAACAATAATTAAAATAACATTATTGTAATTTTCATCTTTTTCCTTCCTTCCTTCCTCTACGCAGTTCCTTCCGCGTATAAGCAAGCAACCGGCTATTCCGGTCACCACTAACCTCCACGCCGCGTTCTTCTCATTTTTATTATCATCATCATCATTTTCAACGCACTCACTCATCCAAATTCTAAAACCCACCGAGTAATGCTTATGGACTCGTTCTTTTCTTCCACTGTTTTATAGAACAAACCACTCGAACCCGCGAAAATCATGAGTTCCCGTTTTGCCCCTCTCATCGGTGCTAACCACACCTCTGCTCGCTTTTGCTCCCGATAATTGGGACAACAAATTCAACAGTTTTTTTTTTCTTTTCATTTCATTCATTTTTGTGACTATTGTTACTAATTTCTGAGAAAAGTGCACAATCTGTTTCCATGGAGCCTACCGTAGGGAAGCCTGGCTTTATGAGAAACATTCTGGTGCGGTTACTCGTCGTCGGCGTTTTCATCGTGATTGTGCGGTTCGCTTACGTCATCACCCTCGCCGGCGAGTCCTGCTCCGTCGCCGACTTCTGTTTCTCTTCTCCGTCGCTCAATCTCGCCATTGCCGGGACCAGATCCGGCGCTCTCGCCGCCCGAGCCGCCGCCTCCGGCGGCGGCCCAGCGGCACCGGTGAGATACACCAGCGAGGACCTGATCAACGGCGTCCGATTCTATGCGTCGGTGTTCCAGGAACTAATCTCTGAAGGCTTCCTCTCGCCGGCGGCGAAGTCGCTCTGCGTGGAGACGCCGACCGGCCACGACGTCCTCGCGCTGCGCGAGATCGGAGTGGCGGACGCCGTCGGGATCTCGAAGAAGGCGTCGCCGCCGCTGGTGAAGTCCGGCGAGGGTCGCCGGATTCCGTTCGCGGACGGCACGTTCGACTTTGTGTTCGCCGGCGACAGCGCGCTCGAGAGGTCTCCGCAGCCGGCGGAGTTCGCGGCGGAAGTTGCTCGGACGCTCAAACCCAAAGGGTTTGCCGCGTTCCATGTAAAGGCTAATGACACTTACAGTTTCAATTCATTCGTTGATTTGTTCAATTTTTGTTGCAATGTGGTGAAAATAAAGAACGTGTTAGGATTTGATTCTTCGATACCTCTGGCAAGAGAATTTGTTGTGAAGAAGGAGCGTGCTGAAATTGATTCTAATTCCAATTCTGATGTCAATTTTAATTACAATGGAAAATGCTCTGTTCCAGAGTATAAAGCAAATTTGGTTAGAGACGCAGAGGCGTTAATTGAGGAAGAGCCACTGAAGCCATGGATCACTCTGAAGAGAAACGTGAAGAACATACGGTACCTTTCTTCAATGGTTGATATAAGCTTTAAGGATAGGTATGTGTATGTTGATGTTGGAGCTAGAAGCTATGGTTCTAGCATTGGAAGTTGGTTTAAGAAACAGTACCCAAAACAGAACAAGACCTTTCATGTGTATGCAATAGAGGCTGATAAAACGTTTCATCAAGAGTATGGAAAGAAAAAGGGTGTTACTCTGTTACCTTATGCTGCATGGGTGAAGAATGAGAGTTTGGTGTTTGAGATTAACAGCGATCCAGGGGGTAAGGTTCAGGGTAAGGGTAGAGGAATGGGAAGGATTCAGCCATTGCAGTCTTCAGGTGGTTTAGATGGTGCTGAGGTTGAGAAGATTCCGGGGTTTGATTTTGCTGACTGGTTGAAGAACACGGTTTCAAAAAACGACTATGTTGTGATGAAGATGGATGTGGAGGGTACTGAGTTTGATTTGATTCCAAGGATGTTTGAAACTGGGGCAATCTGTTTGGTGGATGAGATTTTTCTTGAGTGCCATTACAATAGGTGGCAGAGGTGTTGCCCTGGACAGAGGAGTCCCAAGTATGAGAAAACTTATGATCAGTGCTTGCAGCTCTTCACTTCTCTCAGACAAAGTGGTATTCTTGTTCATCAATGGTGGTGACTGATAAAATTTCCTGATGGGTCAAACCGTACACAAATGTACTGTATCATTCTTATTTTACTGTTAACGTCTGCATGTTTCTTCTTCATAGTTTTCTTATTTTTTCCCCAAGCCAATAGAGAAGAGATAGAGTCATTTATTTTTTCAATTTTATTACGAGTAATAGTTGCAACAGAAAATGAAAATGAAAATGAAAATCATCCCTTTACAGTAATTGTATTTGTCACACATGCCTCTTCTTTTATCTATAGCACTAAAAAAATTAGTGACAATATTTGCAGACATCAAGCACCTTAATTGATGTGCTTAAAATTCATTTTTCTGATTCCTTGAAATATACACATGTAATTTACTCGGCTTACGTTTTTTTTATTATTTAAATGGTAATAACGCTAGTATAAGTTCTAGAAATAAAATATTCTCACAATTTTGTTTCAGCAGAAGTAATCCAAGGTTGATATTCTGAAGTCATTGACTTAATTTTAAGAGGTCCTTTATGCTCTTCCACTGTCCATTTGGTAGAAAGAAATTGATAGCAGCGATGTTTATCTTAGCTTTCATGCATAAATGCAGTTACTTTTCTATGCAAACTTTGCCTTAACTACACTGTTTATATTGGCAGCAATTTGATTCTAGATAGTCTATTACACAATCAAATAGAAAGGCCTTAAATTGGTTTATGACTTTAGATTACTCACATCCCACAAAGATGTTACAATCTGTCCATAGAGACTCTTGCCATGGTTTTCAGTTCATCAAATTGCAAGCAAGAAATGAGAAGTTGTGGCACTCGATGCTCGTTGAGGATATCATCTTTCATACGAGTAAGTTTGCTTTTTGTGTCAATCATTTACTAAGATGATTTAAACTTTACAATATTCTAGGAATTTGGTTGGCAAGTGCAGTTGGTATCTCAACCTATCTTCCCTTTGTTGAATGATATTGGAGAGTCTAGAAGGTTAGCATTAAATCTCTAGTTGATCGCACCATGTAATTAGACATTCACCAACTGAGAAAGAGGACTATCCTGAAATGGTTCTCAGGGCCCATATTGGTCCAACATCGCCAATTTCGGAGAATTCATTCAATTAACAATAACAACGAAAGGGAGTGAATAAAAAATCTTGCTTTATATTATTAATGAAGTGAAATACAATCAACTTTAGTTAGTTATTTCCCTAGGAGACTGGTATATGGTCATTGGTTTCTTTATATTCTGGAGGCAGTTTAATAGCCAAGTTAATTCCTGGGCCATGGTGGCTGTTGGTACTTGGCAGTATTCACTGGTTAATGGTGTTAATGATGTTTTATGGTTTGTCATGTATCATTGAATCCCTTATCACGTGTTTGTTGCCTGTCTTCTCTGAAACTATGCTTGTTAAATGACTAATAAAACGAAAGCAGGATATCATTAATTTTAGCGCATCCATGTGCTAATGTTCAAGTATGCCATTTAAATGTGATCTCTTCCAGCTATGTGGTTGTTAAAATGTGGTTTTCTTTAGGTGAGTTCTCTGCATTTATAGAAAATGCTAATAAAATTGTACATGCAATTCTAAACTGTTACCTGTCTAGTCGTGATTTTCTATAAAGTGCATGCTTCTATTGATACAATAGTACAGGTTCCAATAACCCACTAGGAGAATAAATACAAGTTCCAATAATCATATTAAAAGATTTTAAGAATGTATGAAGTGCAAGATTGCAGGTACTAGTGAAGCAATCCAATCCATGGTAATTGGAAAAAGTATAACAGATGAAGTGTAAAGTAAAGATTCAATGGTCCACATAAACAGTGTAAAAGTGCGAATATTCAATGCCTCTTTTTCTGGATCACTTTTCCTGGTGCAGACGGGAGGACAAATTTTCAAGTGTTTTGAACTGTTGTATGTGGGGTTCTAATAAAAGCAATTGGTAGTTGAAAAAAGACTAACTTGAAACACGAGAAAAGGATCGTATGTGGGACTTTTTTGCTAATTATTACTGACAGCGAAATGGCGACCAAAATTCTTGATTGGTTTCACCTTTGTTAATTGCCATCAAGATTCCACATAGACATCAAGCTCATACTTAATAGCAAACAAAACGGAAAAGTAAAAGAGTATAGTTAACATGAAACTACATTTTTATCTTCTAATGTAAAGTGGATGATTATGTGAACAACTTAAGACTTATGTTTTACATAGAAGCAATTTGTCACAGCTAATTAGCACTACGGAAGGAATAAAAAGAATGGATGACACCTTACCTAACAAAGGTATGAATGAAGTTCCTTAATATGGATCAGAAAAGGACATAAATGTAGGGCAGATGCAGGGGATTAAGTTTGGCTTATAGTAACATGGTTTATAGGTTGGGTCTAGTTTGTCTGCGGGGTTATGGCTGATGAAAACTTGTGGGTTTTGCTTTCTGTGTTAGAATGGGAGTGAATCAGACATCAATTATGCAAAGGTCTCATAACATAATTCACGAGCAGTGTTATTGAATTTGGTATGGTTATCAATTCGGTCAAGTATTCGGTGATTAGTTCCAATTAATAAATACTTAAACGTGTGTGTATAATGGTGAGTGAGTGTAATATCGGGTGTTCACGTATTTGTTGTTGAAGTGGTTAAGGATTTGGCAAGTATCTTTATCTTATTTATGAGTCAGTATGAATCTCCTTGATGAGATGGGCTCTTTGATTTAAGAAAATGTTTTTAATTAATTTATATATATATATATATATATATTATTTTTAAGTTTTTAATTTTAAAAAATATATTTGTTTTTACTTGCATTTTTATTTTCAAAAAATAAAATTGATAAATTTAATCAATTTTTTAAAAATATAATAAAATATCTATCTATAATCTAAAATAAATTTATATGTAGCTTTTCTTTGTAATTATTACATAATTTTAATTTTTGAAAACATTAAATTTTTTTTCTATTCAATTGGTTTTTAGACGCGTTTTCAAAGAAAATATTTTCTCAGTAAACATATTTTTACTATTTTTTTGTTTTTATAAAAATAAAAAGAAAGAAACTTATCTATTTGGTGCATACCTTTTTAAAAAGATAACTTGAAATTTGGAAACTAGTTGAATAGTAGATCATTTTTTTGTGACCAGTTGAATAATAGATAAAACTAGAAGAAGGAACTGCTTGCGGGCTTCTGCAATAATTATTTGTAAATTCCTCCTTGCATTTTCCGAATTTCACCTCATTCTAGAAGTACATTTTTGCTCCAGATTGACTATTTCGCCAGCACCAAATTTTTTCTTGTTTGGTTACGATACACTTTTTTGGGCATATAATAATCTTTTATACTATATAATTAAAATATATCGTTAATAAGCTTTATATATATATATATATATATATATATATATATATATATGTGGTTGCGATGATAACAAATTAAAAAATAGAATTTCTATCGTCTTGAATATGAAAGATAATAGTTAGTATTTACAATTCAAATAGGGAAAAAAAACTATTGGACATAATTTACATTAAAAGAAAATAGGATGATGCTCATTATTTCTGATTTAGGTTTGCAATCTTTTCTTCCATATTTGATGATTTACTTTATGATTGTCATTACATTATTTTTAAAGAAGTTAGCTTTCCTCTCCATCTTTCTTTTACTTTCTCTGTAAAAAAAAAATTATTATTTTTTTATTCTTTATTTTTTTATTACCTATTTAGTCTATTTATTGTCATGTGCAGAGTCTTAAGGTATGTATAATAAAACTAGTTAAAAAAACTAATTAAAACCTGTTTGGTAAAACTAGCTGATAAGGATATATTTAATTATTAGATTTACAATGAAATATTTATGATGATTATAATATATTTTAATAATATAAAGTAATTAAATATTTAAATTATAAATTAATATAATTATAAATTTAAGTTATAAATTTTTATAATTATATATTTAAATTATAAATTTATATAATTATATATTCAAAATTATAAATTAATATAATTATATATTTAAATTATAATTTTTACAATTAAATATAAAAAATTAAAATTACATATGTAAATTATAATTTTATATAATTATATATTTAAATTATAAATTATTATATTACATTAATAAAAAAAATAAAGAAAAAAAAGATAAAAAAAATTAGTTGAGGATAATATATTAATTAAGAAAAAATAAAATCGTAAAAAAAATCTAACTAAAAATAAGATATGAGATATGTTTTCAAAAACTATTTATGGCTTGCTAAAATCACAAAAGAAAGACACTATTACTCTTTCTTACTAATAATACGTGCTGCAGAGTCAGTGTCTGTTTGCAGTCATATAGGGCAAAATTTTGCACATTGACAAAACACTGTGCGGCAATCAAACAGTGACAACAAAATGTCTGAAAACACAATGGTGCTAATGTTACAGATGTAATTAAACAATCACAGTAGTGATGTCTATGGGCATGGCCTATGGTTAGGATCACCAAAACATGTCCTTGACTTAGGGAACCTATACTACCCAATGATAGGTAACAAAAAACCTAGCTTAGCAAACCCAATAACGGTAACCTTCTTAATCTCTTTAGATTTAACATTTCCACGTTTCCCAAGTACATCATCTTATACTGTTTTTTTTCACTGTCACATTTTACTAACTTGAGTATCACAAGTTATTTTGCAGTATCTACGGTAGCCTAGGTTCGTAGAATTTTAAAAATTTATTTTGTTAAAAGTATATTTGTAAATAGAGTTTAATTATTATGTATTTAGATTATAAAAATATTTTACACTAACATTTAATTATAATATATAATTAATAAGATTAATAAACTTAATATAATAAAGAATTACAATTGAATTTCAATATAAAATTTTTTACACTAATAATATATCATCTTTTTTCTCTATAAATAATATAAAAATTAAAAAATTTTAATATTTAAATTTATATAATAAATTTAAATTATTTTAAATAAATATAAATTAAAGTTAAAACATTCAAAATTTTAAAATTCTTAACCAATTAGATTTAAAAGACAAAATCAACATTAAAATAAAAAAAAAAACACCTCAAGATAAGTTTACTCACTGTTCACGAGTAACAATTTTACAAGTTATTTGTTTCGATTCTATTCAATTCAATCAGAATTTATTATATTTTTAATTCTACCTGCCTAAAGTTATATAATGTTATAATTTCACTGACAATTTTGAGAATAATGCATACAAGTAAGAGAGGAGAATTGACAACAGTCATATTCCAGTCAGAACAGAACCTTTATGATTTATGATATGCCAGTCCGAACAAAACCTTTAAGATTTATGATACGCTTCAGTGACATGGACGAAGAGCTTGCTAAGAACATCCACCATTGGATTAGGCTAATTTTACGATAGAAAAATGATAGATATATACTCAAATGCTATTTTACATCTAGTGAGGTGAAGAAATTAGTATTGTCATAAGTGTGAACACAATTCTGGTAAAAGTAAAAACGCTTTCTGAATGTAATCATGAATCTGTGTTATTGATTTCATCAGATTACAATGTTAAATAGACTGCAAGTTAAAGAAAATATGCTCTCTCCCATTTTGCCGAAACTAGTGGGCAGTTTCCTAACAAATGGGTTAATTAAAAATAACTCCCTCAACCCAATACTTGGTCAGCATAAGACCGTTATTTAAATATGAATAAAAACACATATAAATCTGCAAGTTTAAACATAAAAAATCTTCTAACAATCCCTCCCTTAAACTGAATGCCCAAAGGCTTTAGTTTACTTCTGATGCTGCAATCATACCCAACATACTCCTGATCTTCACAAACTGCTCCAACATGAGTTGTTTAGTCATTATGTCAGCTATTTGGTTTTGGGTGCTGCAGTATCTTAACTTGATTCTTCATTCTTTGACAAGATCTCTTAAAAAATAAAATCTAACATCAATGTGTTTGCTTCTACCATGAAATATTGGATTCTCAGACAACTTAATAGCTGAATTGCTGTCAAATAGAATTAGAATATGCTTTTGGCTTTTGAAACCAATGGTCTCCAAAATTCTCATAATCCGGATACATTGACATGCACATAAGGTTGCAGCTATGTATTCTGACTCTGTAGTAGATAATGTCACTATTGGTTGTTTTTTGGATGACCATGAAACTGCACCAGTCCCTAACGAAAAAACAAATCCCGATGTGCTCTTTCTATAGTCTACATCACCTGCATAATCGCTATCTGTATAAGTCACTAGAGTTATATTTTCTCCTTTCTTGTAGAGTATCCCTAGTTCTGTAGTCCCCTTCACATACCGTAGGATTCGTTTGACAACATTCCAATGAGTCTCTGACGGGTTCTCCATAAATCTGCTAATTAGGCTGACCACATACATCAAGTTAGGTCTGGTTGCAGTTAGGTACATAAGGCTTCCAACTACTTGTTTGTAGAGCGTGGCATCTGCTTTAGGTCCTGCGTCAGTTCTGGATAACTTCATTCTTGGGACAATTGGATTCTTTATTGCATTGCACTCCACCATATTAAATCGAGCCAATACTTCATGTGCATATTTTCTTTGACATACGAAGATACCATGTGTATTCTGCAAAACTTCAATTCCCAGAAAATACCTCATCTTCCCCAAGTCAGTCATGTCAAAAGCTGACATCATAGACTTCTTAAACTCATCACACATACCTTTATCATTGCTGGTGTAAATTAAATCATCCACATATAGATTTACAATAAGAATTTTACCTTCCTTTGCTGATTTTGTGAACAAAGTCTGTTCACAAAAACATCTTTCAAAGTCATTCTATAAGAAATATGCTTCTATTTTGTTGTACCATGCTTTAGGTGCTTGTTTGAGCCCATAGAGTGCCTTCTTCAATTTATATACTTTTTCTTTCTGTCCCTTTTCTATGAATCCAGTTGGTTGATGGACATATATTTTCTCCTTCAACTCTCCATGGAGGAATGCGCTTTTCACGTCTAAATATGAGCCACCCATTTTGTGCTGCCAAGGATAGAATTATGCGAATAGTATCTAATTTGGCAATCCACTCCATAGTGTTGTGCATAGCCTTTTGCTACTAACCTTGCTTTAAACTTGTCAACCTTACCGTTCTCCTTGAGTTTGGTTTTGTAAATCCACTTTACTCCAATTGGTTTGATGTCTTTGGGAGCATGAGTCAACTCCCATGTTTGGTTTTTCTCTATAGCCTCCATCTCTTTTACCATTGCCTCTTGCCACTTCTTACTTTTAACTACTTCTTCAAATGTTACTAGATCAATTTCAGCTGCTAGCATAACACTGGTGTTGCTGTCATCGTATATGTTTCCCCCTTCTTCATATTCTGCCATCCATACTGGTTTTCTCCTATTTCTTCTCGTCCTCCCTCCAGTTGGGATCCCACATGTTGGAGTGTGAGATTCGTTTCTGGTGTATGTTCCCGCAGCTTGTGATTCTGATTGCTCCTCCTTTGATTCAGATTGTGAATCACTGCTTTCTTCATCTCCTACAACAATTTCTTGGTGATTTTCTGCTTCACTCTGCTCCCACCTCCAGCCTTTGGTTTCTTCAAATACAACATCCTTGCTGATTACTATTTTCTTGTTGATTAGATCAAAGAGTCTGTATGCCTTGGATTCATCACTAACTCTAAACAGAACACACAGTTTGCTCTTGTTATCAAACTTAACTCGCTGTTGGTCTGGTGTGTGGACATGAGCTAGGCAATTGAACACACGAAAGTAGTCAACAAATGGTTTTATTCCACTTCGTGCTTCCTCTGGAGTCATATCTTGTACTGCTGATGTAGGACTTCTATTTAGTATATGTACACACCATTTTGTAGCTTCTGGCCAAAAGATTTTTGGAACTTGTCTTCCAATAAGCATAGTGTGAACCATATTCATGATGGTTCTGTTTTTTCTTTCAGCAACCCCGTTCTGTTGGGGAGTATAGGCAGCAATTAGTTGCCTTCTTATCCCTTGATTTCTGCAAAACTCCTCAAATTCTTTTGAGCAAAATTCTCCTCCTCTATCGATTCTTAAGCAAATAATACTTTCTCCAGCTTCCTTTTCAACTAAGGCCTTTAAGATTTTGAACAAGGAGAACGTTTTAGGCTTCTCATTTAAGAAGTATATCCAAGTTTTCCTTGTTAGATCATTAATAAAGCTTAAAAAATATCTCTTATTGCTGTTGGAGGTTGGTTTGATTACCCCACATAGATCTGCATGAACAAGTTGCAGTTTCTGGATGTTCTCCATGTTCCTTTTCTGGACATAGTGTGTCTGTGTTGTTTTCCTCCCAAACATTGTGCGCAAACCTCTTGAGGGGTTGTGATAAGAAGCAAACATGTCACCATTTGTTTAGAGGCAAGAACACTCAAGCTATCATAGCTTAAGTGTCCGAGTCTGTTGTGCCAAAGTTGAGAGTTGCTTTCTGCATTTATCTGGAGACACATATCTGTTCTCATGTTTGCTGTTAATACAAACATCCTGCTAGCATTTATTGGGATTTCACATAGTACTTCTTTCTCAGGGTGTGCAATAGTGCAAGTGTTGCTTTGAATTTTGACGTTCAGTCCCTTTTCCTGAAGTTGTCCTATGCTTAATAAATTGTTTTTCAGTTCAGGAATGTAATACACATGTGTAACAACATGCATCAATCCATTCACCTTCATTCAAATACTCCCTTTCCCCATTACAGCTATATGATTATCGTTTCCCAGCTTTACTTTGCCTCTAAAATTCTCATCTAACTCTGAGAACCACCCCTTGTTGCCACTCATGTGGTTGCTGCATCCTGAGTCCAAGAACCGCTCAGTTTTCTTTCCTTCTTTGCTCTCCGCGAGAGCCATTAGTAAGATCTCTTCCTCACGTTCTTCCTTACCCTCCATTTCTGCATAATTTGCTTTATTATCCCAGATTGGACATTCATATTGAAAATTTCCAAGTTTATGGCATTTGTAACATTCAACTTCATTTTTTTTAAATGTTTGTCTCCCTCTTCCTTTTCCTTGGAAGGCTCCTCTTGTTGTCCTTCTTCCTCTTCCTCTTCCTCTTCCATTCTTCTCATCAAATACTGTTTGCATAACCTGCTCTTCTTCCACTGAGCATGTCATTCGTTGCTCATGCACCAATAGACTACTGTGCAATTCATCTATAGTTATGGTGTCCAGGTTATTGGATTCCTCAATTGAACATACTACATAGTTGAATTTTGTAGTCATAGACCGCAAAAGTTTTGTAGTTATGATACTCTCTTCCATACGTTCTCCTACTGCTTCCATGCTTTTGACTATCTTTAAAGTGCGGCCAAAATATGTGTTCACCGGCTCTCCTTCCTTCATTTGCAATATCTCGAATTCCTTACGTAAGGCTTGCAACTGCGCACATTTCACCCTTGTGGAGCCTTGAAATTTTTTCTTCATGGAGTCCCATATATTTTTGGATGTTTCATCGTTTAGGATTGTGTCTAAAATCTCTCTATCTATTGCTTGATAGAGATAATTCTTTATCTTCAAATCTTTAAGCTGTTGTTCTTCAAGTCGTTTGGCATCTGCTTCTTATGCATTTGCTTTGTCTGGAACAACATCAATTTCGTGCTCCACCAAGTTCCAATACTCCTTAGAATGCAAGAAATTCTCCATTAACTTTGCCCAATGGTTATAGTGACCATCAAACTTGGGAATGGTAGGTTGAACGTACTTTCCAGTTTTTGCCATTTCTGATAGCACTTTTAAATTTCCCAAAGCTCGCCAGTGTATTACTCTTCCCAACCCAATTCAGAAAGCAAAGCTCTCTAGAGTTTCTCTCTCTCACTCACGTGTTAGCTTTCCTGGTTCAGGCCCCTGTGAAGGAGCTCTGATACCAAATTGTGAACACAATTAAGGTAAAAGTAAAAACTCTTTCTAAATGTAATCCTGAATCTGTGTTATTGATTTCATCAGATTACAATGTTAAATAGATTGCAAGTTAAAGAAAAACTGCTCTCTCCCATTCTGCTGAAACTAGTGGCAGTTTCCTAACAAATAGGTTAGTTAAAAATAACTCCCTCAACTCCTAATACTTGGTCAGCATAAGACCGTTATTTAAATATGAATAAAAACAAATATAAATCTGCAAGTTTAAACATAAAAAATCTTCTAGCAATAAGAACCAACCCAGTTCCTTTTGTCTGTGTGTAGATTAAATGGTTTTGTTTGATAAATTTCTAACATACTTATAAAAGAAAATCAAAAAGCAAAATATATTTTTTTATAAATCAAAATTAGCTTATATATAAATTATATGAAAAGAATTTGTACAAAATGCTGCATTGATACATTCCAACGGCTGGTCCTCAATATAAAGTTAGAGGTTTTAATTAAGGGTTTAATTGTACATTGAAATTCAATCGCAATCTTTTATTTATGGTAAATTTGTTGACTTTACTTATTACTACTTTAAAAATCACAAAAAGTCATGATTGAATGTCAATGTAAAAATCCTTTACACTGATCGTGCATACCAATTATAAAACTCTTTAATTAGTATATCTAATGTTGAATTTTGATGTCAGGTACTTCCAGGTAAATACTGCATCCAACCAAGAACCATGTGTTTAAAAAAGGACAAGACGCTTACCACGATTATACTTTTCAAGTATAATAGACTTTGTGTGGTCAAGCAGACCAACTTAAAGTGAAGAAAGTATCATTGCATAAATTAACATTGTCATAAGAATCAACCCAGTTCCTTTTGTCCGTTTTTTTTTTTTACACTGATAATCACTGTTCTTGAGATAATGGCATTAGCTGCAGGAGGTGGTGTGCTCCTCTCTTCAATCTTTAATGTTCTTTTGGACAAGCTGGGATCCCCTGAGTTTGTCAACTTGATCCGTGGAAAGAGGCCTCACAAGTTGCTCCAAAAGCTGAAGAACAAGCTGATTGTGATTAAAGCTGTGCTTGATGATGCTGAGAAGAGACAAACCACAGACTCCAATGTGAAAGAGTGGCTTGGTGTTCTCAAAGATCTTGTCTACCAAGTGGATGACTTACTGGATGAAGTTTCTACAGAAGTTGCAACTCAAAAAGAGGTAAGTAGTTCCTTTTCTCGCTTTTTCAACAAGAAGAAAATGGTTAGTGTTAGTAAGTTGGAAGACATAATTGACAGATTAGATGAAATTTTAAAACAAAAGGAGAATATTGATTTGAAAGAGATTCCAGTGGAGAACAATGAGCCTTGGAAAGCTCAGCCAACGTCTCTTGAAGATGGATATGACATATATGGTAGGGATAACGACAAAGGCTATAATGAAGTTGTTGTTGGAGGATAGTTGTAAAGGTGAAAAAGGCTTATTTCTGAACCTGAGTTAAAAAATTAAGAAAATAGGGTGGTTTTTGTGAAAAAAAATTATGTAGTTTAGGTCCAAACTGTCATATGAGTTGGCGATTTGTATAATTTCTCATAAAATTGGCAACTCAATTGCCAGTTTGGGCCCACGCACACTATCTTGTAGAAATTGCAGCTCATCAATGTTGACTACAAGCATAACATATTTATATTTATATCATTTTATTACATATAAATCATTATAAATCCTTAACATATATAATGATATTTATTTGTTAAATATTATAACTTTTCTTAAACATTATAAAAAACCTTATTTTTAGCATAAAATAAATCTGATGCTAAAAATATTTTAATACAACAAATATTAAATCTCAGTTAAAAATCATGTTTAACTAACAAAATTTATACTTTTTAATAAAAAATTAGTATAACTTATAAGCTTTTTATTTTTCTACAGTTGACTATTAAATTCTTAATTAAGAATTAATTAAATTATAATTAATATAATATTAATTTTAAAATATACAAAAGTAGGACTTGGCAAAACTTGAACCTAAGACCTCATGATTATAGACTAAATACCTTACAACTACACCAAATATTTTTACTAGTTATAATTTGAAATTTAAATCTAATTAAACTATTATTAAGGTTAATTTAAAAAATAACAAAATCACAAATAAAAATATGCATCGATTGCACAAACCAAGAATCAAAGTTAGCACCATGCAATGTCAAAACAAACAACCACATTAGTTTTAACTTGACTTTCAACTTCTTTGTTTTCATTCTCTAGTATATTTTTGTTGTAAATTAAAAAATGAATGGAGAGACATGGTGGTGTGTGGGATGATATGCTTGATTTTTTTAAATGGAGACATTTCTTAAATGCTGAAAAATAAAAAATTAAAAACTAAAAATTAAAACTAAAATCTAAAATTTAAAAATAAAAATATATCTAATTCAAATTTAAAACTAAAACTAAAAGTTAAAATTATAAATTATAAATTATAAATTTAATTTATATATTTATTAATATTTTTTAATTTAAATAAAGTTAAAAATAAAGATATAAATTAAAATTAGAATAAAAATTTAAATTAAAATTTGAAAATTATAATATAAATATGAATTTTATAATTTTCAAATTTAATTTATTATTTTCAACTTTTAATTTAAATTTTAATTCTGAATTTTAATCTCCATATTTATTTAAATTAAATTTTTTTAATAAATATATAAATTAAATTTATAATTTATAATTTTAACTTTTAGTTTTAATTTTAAATTTTAAATTTATATTTTATATTTTTTTTAATTTTTAAATTTTAAATTTTAAATTTTAGATTTTATTTTTAATTTTTATTTTTTAAATTTTAAATTTATATTTAATATATAAAATTTAAATTTATATTATAAGTTTCAAATTTTAATTCTTTATTTTAATTTCTATCTTTATTTTTAACTTTATTGAATTCTTTATTTAAATTAAAAATATTAATAAATGTATAAATTAAATTTATAATTTATAATTTTAACTTTTAGTTTTTAATTTTTTGTTTTTCAGAATTTAAAAAATGTCTCCATTTGAAAAATTCAAGCATGTCTCTCCATTCACTTTTTAATTTACAACAAAAATATATTAGAGAATGAAAATAAAAGAAATTGAAAGGCAAGTTAAAACTAATATAAGTATTTGATCTGGTGGTACCATTGCTTGTTTTAAAATTATATGGTGTTGAGTTTGATTTTTGGTTTGTGCAATTGATTCTTATTTTTATTTATGGTCTTGATGTTTTTGAAATTAATCTTTATAATAGTTTAAATAGCTTTAAATTTTGAAATATAACGAGTAAAATAATTTGGTGCAGTGGAAAAAAACCGTAACTGGGATCCCAATTGTAGGCATGGGTGGGGTTTGAAAAACAACTTTAACACGATCTGTGTACAATGATGGCAATTTGAAGCAAATATTTGATTTAAAAGCATGCATTTGTGTTTCTGATAAATTTGATATTGTGAAGGTCACAAAACCATGATAGAGGAAGTAACCCAAGAATCTTTTAAATTTAATGATCTAAAGACTTGGAAAAGAAACTAAGATAAGTACAAAGACTCGTCATTTGTAATTTAACAAATTCAGTGAACCAGTCTCAAATTTCAAAGCTTTTGACAAAGTAAAATTTTTAAGATCTTTCTTGCCAATCAATTTTGAAGATTCTCCATTCAACATGGAACATGTATCATGTATTGTAGTGCCTAAGCTGAAGTACTTGAGATTTTTATCATTTTGCTACTTCGAAAGTCTAGATGCTTTACCTTATTCAATAGGTGAATTGATCCATTTGCGTTATTTAAATCTCTCTCATACAAGTATAGAAACACTTCCAGAGTCATTGTGTAGTTTGTATAATTTACAAACTTTGAAGTTGTCATGTTGTTATAAATTGAGAAAGTTGCCCACTGGTATGCAAAATCTTGTAAACTTGCACTTTCTTGATATTGACCATACTTCTATAGAAGAGATGCCTAGAGGAATGGGAAAGTTAAATCATTTGCAGAATTTGGATTTCTTTGTTGTGGGCAAGCATAAAGAAAATGGGATCAAGGAATTGGGAGGACTTTCAAATCTTCATGGTTCGCTCTATATTAAGTATCTAGAGAATGTCTCAAGAAGCACTGAAGCATTGGAGGCAGGATAATGGATAAGATGTACATCAACCGTTTATCCTTGCAATGGTCTACAAGTAACAACAATGGCACTGACTTACAAGTTCATTTAGATGTACTGTGCAAGTTAGAGCATCATCAAGACTTGGAGTGGCTATCAATAAGTGGTTATAAAGGAATCAGGATCCCAGATTAGGCGGAAAAATTTTCCTATTACAATATAACACATCAAAGCTTAGATAAATGTAACAACTGTTATGTGTTTCCTTCACTTGGACAACTACCATCTCTTAAGGACCTCAAAATTTCTAAATGGAATTCAATGAAGTCCATTGATGCAAATTTTTACAAGAATGCAGATTGTCCCTCTATGATACCTTTTCCATCCCTTGAAACTCTATGCATTTATGACATGCCTTGTTGGGAGGTGTGGATTTCCTTTGATTCACAAGCTTTTCCTCTGCTTAAATATCTTCAGATATATGATTGTCCCAAATTAAGAGGACATTTGGCAAACCACCTCATCATTGCAGATTGCAATTTTCTTGTCTCTTTTCTCCCAAGGGCTCCCACCCTTGAAATATTAGAGGTACGTGAAAGCAATAAAGTATCCCTGGAACTGCTTCCTCCTTTAGTGAAATCTATACAAGTAAAAGGAAGTCCAATTGTGAAGTCCATGATTGATGCCATAGATAACATCCAACCAACTTGCCTCCAATCTTTAGCATTATGGGATTGTTCATCAACCATATCTTTTCCGGGTGGTTCACTACCAACATCGTTGAAGACTCTATATTTGTGATCTTAAGAAACTGGAATTCCCAATGCAACACAAACATGAGTTACTAGAATCACTGGATATATAAAATAGTTGTGATTCTCTCAAGTCTTTTTCCACTGGTTTTGTTTCCAAATCTCAAACGTCTCCAAATCACAAAATGTGAAACTATGGAATCTCTTATGATTTCAGGTTCAGAATCACCTGAATGTCTGAGTTATTTGGAGGTTAACCGATGCCCCAAGTTTGTATCATTCCCAAGAGAAGCCTTGCCTCATTTGACTTGTTTTGAGGTTTACAGTTGTGACAAGTTGAAGTCATTGCCTCATCAGATGAGTAGTCTTCCCTCAAAGTTAGAATCTCTTGAAGTTAGCAACTACTTTGAAATTGATTCATTTCCTAGAGGGACCATGCCACCAAACTTGACAACAATTAGAATCATCAATTGTGAGAAACTACTGACTTGCCTAGCATGGCCATCCATGGACATGCTTACCTGTCTCATTATCTGGGGTCCATGTGATGGCATCAAGTCCTTCCCAAAGGAGGGTTTGTTGCCTCCATCTCACATATTGGTTGCCTCCACATCTCTTGATCTATATGAATTCTCAAGTTTGGAGATGTTGAACTGCAATGGACTTCTCCATCTCGCATCTCTCCAAGAATTAGAAATTCAAAGTTGTCCAAAGCTGGAGAAAATGGTGGGAGAAAGCCTGCCTGTCTCTCTAATAAAATTAGTCATAAAGGAATGTCCTTTCCTGGAAAAACGATGCCACACCAAGCATCATCAAATTTGGCTAAAATTTCCCACATACGTGACATTAAGGTTAATGATAGATGGATTTATTGACCAGGGATGATCTTCAAGTAAAGGAGAAGTATTTCAATCTAGCATATGTGTTAGCAGCCCCAAATGTGTGGTCAAGAAGCCTGCTTGGATGAATGACTACTACTAAGCGCACCACCCTTATTTTTCTGTTATGATTCTTCCTTTATTGTTGTTAGAGACTGGTTGTTAAGCCCATTAGGGTTTTAACTGTTTTATTTTCCCTAAAATAATATCTTCTTTGTGAAGGAGACAGAAAATGAAAATTACCAATTCCATTTTTACGTATACCTTTCTGAGTTTAGTTTAAGTTTTTGCATTTCTATCATCTAGAAGTAAAATCTATCAATATGGTTCATCTGTGTTTTATACTTTCTTGTATGATGTTGTATTCATAATATAGCTATTGAGCTTCACCTTGGTTTTTTATTAATTTTTAGAATAACTAAAACTGAAAACAACTATGAAATTAATGCAAGATTATGCTAGCAGTTGAGATACTTAAAATTTTGCTCACATATTGCTGAGATTGATGTAGTACACTTGTTACTGAATTTACAGAGAATATGAACATTATCATAGGCAACATATGGATTCGGCCAAATAAAATTAAGCTAAGATTGCTTCTAGTAGTTCTCTAGCTTCAAAGAAGAAATAACAATACAGGTATTAAGTATGCAACATCAATATGTAATTACTTCGATATAACAATTCCCCCCGAAGAAATGTCACCCATCAATGCCATTGTATTTAAACTTTCTCAATATGTCAGCACTCATGGTTGCTTTTCTTCTTGTTACATTGTCTGTCAGTGTTGAAAGAGTAGTTGAGTGTACTTTCTTTTTCACAGATGGTAAATTGGCCACGAGAACTGCAGCTGCCAGTGGACATGAATTAAACTTTGAGCAAGATCTAAATGGAGATTCTGATATTTAGATTATCTTCTAAATTGTGTGGACTAAAGCATATCTATTATTGTCTTCAATTTTGTGTGTACATCTTTCAAAATTTTACAAGGAAAACCGATTTGATATTTGGGATTGTAATAGGCTGAAGTTTGAGATGATGTATAGAAGTCTTATGTAATGGCTAGATGAAGTTTTCTCCCACACTTCATGCTATTATTAAATTTAACAGAAACAATTCTATTCTGGATTTTAGGGTGTTACTATAAGATGTCAAAAGATGAAAACAAATATGGAAAAGTAAGCTAAGAAGAAACGGAAACAGGCCCGATTAGTTTGCTCTTTTAGATTTTGAAAAAGTTTTAGAAAATTATTTTTAAAAATTATTTTTTGGAAGAAAAAAAAAACTTGTTTTTATTTATTAACATATGAGATTTTTTTTAATAAGAATTAATAATAAATAATTTTTTGTTGATTGTCTGAAATTTTAATTTTAATAGTGTTACCTTTCGATTGAACCGACTCTCTTTATAGAAAAAACATAATTGAGAGGTGTAAATATTTTGAAGTTATAAGTATTTCGAATGGAAATTATATATTTTTTTCTTATTCATAAATACATTGGTATTAAATTTAACTTGTTTGTTTGGATTAGTTCCAATTTGTATAATTTTTATTTGAAACTTAATTTAATTTAACTTGTTCATGAATGTGTTTGGTCAAGTTAGATTAATTAGATCAAATCATTTAATTTTTTTTAATTGAAATTTCAAAATAGCTTTTTGTTAGATTTTTATAACGATTTTTCTTATAATATAACTTTTGTAAAGTAAAAAAAAGTAAATAATTAAAACTATAATTGAAACATTAAACTAAAACAAATTAAAATCAACAAATAGACAAGTGTTATCAATTCAAACCCTAAAATCTACCTAGCACAAAATATATTGATATTAACTAAAAAAATAATAGTATTTCATACCAAAATTAAAAATAATATTGAAATATATTTAAAAATTATAAAATTTCATATAATTATATATTTTTAATTATTATTATTATTATTATCAAATTGTATGAGATTGAGTCTTGGGTTGGGTTGAAAATTCAAAACTGTTATTGTGTTGAGTTGAGTGAGTTTGACTGAATCACAGTAAAAATTTAATAATTAAAATACCCCTAGCAGTGAAGAAGATAAAAAATTAATAATTAAAATATTTAATGAATGAATATTTTTAACGTATAAATTATATTTGAAACTGCTTATATTTTGTGATATATACAATGTTATTTTTAGCTATTGATATTTCTTCTAATATTAAAATTTATTTAAAAATAAAGATAAAAACCCTTGGAAAGATAACAACATATTCTCGTGGAAGCAAAATTTCTAAGAATAGTCTCATTAGAAAATAGTTCCTAAAAGTACTGAAAAATACTTCCTACAAATGTTCGAGAATTACAGTTATGTACATGTTTAAATAACTTAATTATCTTTTACTTGTAATGGAACATTTGTTAACAAATACACTTATTTTTAAGCAAATATAGATAATTTTTAAAAATTGAGTAAAACCAAATTATACACTAATCTTTACTCAAAAATTAAAATATAAATTTACCAAAATATTTGTCAAAATAGTTTTATAATATTGTATAATTAAAAACTACTATCTATAATAACAAATTTGATGAATTTTACAACGTTTATCTTAAATGTTATAATAACGATTATTTTTAATTTCTGATTAGTTGATAGTATAATTTTACATTGAGGATAAATAATCATTAACCCCAACATATGTCGTGATCAAATTAAATTACGTAAACTAAAATAGAAAATCTATAAAATTATGACTAAACACATGGAAACTCTTTTGAGATATGAATAACTTATAATTTGTAAAAGAATGAAAATATTTTTTTTATCTGTATTATGTACCATATCGATCATTTTGGATTCTTTTCTACCCTCACTCAAACTAAGTTTTCAATTGGATATTATCCATAAATAAAAACAATATATTAGTTAGATTAAGATATTATTAACTAAATTAGCATTGAGCCGCCAGTTCAACTGTGCGAGTACTCAACTTTCAATCTAAATTCCAATTCGATATTATCTATAAATAAAAACAAGATTAGTTAAATTAAGATAATGTTAATCTAAATTAGAATTCGGCCAGTTAAGTAATCCACTTATAGAATCCAAATTAAGTTCGTGATGACAACTGCAGACAAATTATTAAACTAAACTACTATACATATATAAAAGACAAACATACACCATTTTTATTCCAATCCAAGGCTTAATCATCCTTAAATCCTCTCAAAAACACAACCTTTCCTGCCTGCAAAATTATTTTTCCTGATTCCTTCCACTGTCTCCTCTAACATTTCTAGTATTGAAAAGAAAATTACATTTTCATTCACTTGTTTTCTTTGGAAATTTGTGGAACCCTCTTTACATATTTTTTTAAATTTGTTTGTGCAAGTCAGATATGGGAGGCTGTTACAGTAGTGATATTTCATTTGAAGGCAAGGTGCATGATGTGGAATGTGAATGCAACCATAACAATGATCGTAAACAAGGTGGGGGCAGAGTCATGTTAAAAGGGTCCTCTGAGATTGTGTCAATGTATAGCCAAAAAGGTACAAAAGATGTTAATCAAGATGCAATGACAGTTTGGGAGGTAATTATGAGTTTTCATCTGTATGTTTGCTATAATTACTTTCATTTCAATCAATTTTGTTGGATTTGTGTGTTTTATCATTTAGCTCCTTAATTAAGGTTAGAGATTTCATTTTATAAGGTTAATTATAGATACCAAAACATGTTGATGGGTGGTGTTCTCTACATGCATAGTCTTCTCAATAGGAAGTCTTTTTTTAACTAATTTTTGTTCCATTTCTTTGTCGCACGTTTTCTGTTTCATTAAAGAATTAAAACAACATAAAAAATTTATAAGAAATTACATCAGAAAATAACATTATGAGTTTAATTAACATGCACTTTCAGTTAGATTGACATCCTATCACAATTTTTTATTTATGATAAGTTTGTTAACTTTACTTATTAATATTTTAAAAATAGTAATATAAATAATGAGTTATGATTGAAAACTAGACTAAATTTCTTTTACACTGTTAATTATACTAATTAAACTCTAACATTATATACTTTTTAATAAAAATATCACAATTTAAATTTTTTAACTATATATTGAGCTGACAATAATTTAATTATTGAGCTCTCATGATAATGGTTACAATTTAGCATTGTTAATTTTTTTAAGTACTAGCAACTCATTCATATATGAAAATATGAGTTGCATAATTCTTCATTTTTGGTTCTATTTATTTTCTTTGTTCATCATCTCTGACTTGAGGAATTTTAGGATGAGTATGAAGATTCATGGATAATCCACATTTTTGGTTCCTATTATTCTAGCATGGATAGACATTTTTGACTTTATGATTGATCAATGACTTTATCTTATAGTTTTTTTAAAGCATATGGATTCCTACTTCTTAATGAACAGAATGCATGGCTTGGATTAATGTTTAATGATACATTATCAGGACTTCGCTGGGAAAAATGACATGGTCTTTTGTGGCGTGTTTGATGGTCATGGTCCTCTAGGACACAAGTTTGCACGATGTATACGTGACAATCTACCCTCAAAACTCTCAAAATCAATCAAACAATTACAAGAAAAGGTCTGCAAACAATGTTCTACTAATGCTACAGATGGTAGTAGTCATAGTAATGACAATGTTGAGGATGACCAAAACATGTCATTTGCTTCATGTGAAGAAATCTTTATGAGGTGCTTTAGTGAAATGGATGAAAACCTTGCTAAGAAAATTGACGCCGATGGATTTCGTGGCGGTAGCACTGCTGTGACTTTAATCAAACAGGTATGATTAGACCTTCACAATTGCATTAATTACCTCATTACTAATGTTGCTTTTGTAAGAATGTTATAATCATCTCCTTTTCACCTTTCAATTTCAGGGTAACCAATTAATAATGGGCAATTTGGGGGATTCTCGTGTAGTTCTTTGTAGAAGAACAAATGACAATCATCTTGTTCCAGTTCAACTTACTATTGACTTGACCCCAGATATTCCATGTAAGTCTTGGTATTAACTATTAATCTTAGTTCTGAAATCTCACTACCCTCTTGGTTGTGTTTGGTTATATGATTTAATTAAGTTCTTATTCATTAATAACTTATCAAATAAAAGCTTATTTATACACTTAGATTAAATAAGCTAAAATAAACTTATGTTGATAAGCTTTTGGGTGTAACCTAATTGAAATAAGCTAAAGTAGCGATGCTTATAACTTATAAGCTACTTCAATGAGTGAAATAAGTTTTACAAAAATTCTTCAAAATATCCCTAGGTCTATGTCTAACTAGCTTTTCTTGTTCAATGTCACTCAGGTGAAGCTTTGAGAATCATTAACTGTGGAGGTAGAATTTTTGCTACAAAACAGGATCCAAGTGTTACCAGAGTATGGACGCCTAAAAGGGATAGTCCTGGACTAGCTATGTCAAGAGCCTTTGGAAATTTTTTCCTAAAAGACCATGGTGTCTCCTCAGTCCCTGATGTATCATACAGAAAACTTACCAAGCAGGATGAGTTTGTGGTTTTGGCTTCTGATGGGGTAAGCATTTTCATACTAGAATGTCAACTTTGAATTTTGGATCTTAACTCTTGAATAATCAATTACAAAACAATCATTGTTATTGTTTAAATTATCCCCAATTATTTTATTCCTCTCAATCCTAATGTTTGCAAATATTTGGTCAAATGGTGTAACGAAAAAAATAGCCAAGGTCAAATGAATTAACAGTTCCTAGTTAATTTACACGCATACATGTTTAGTTCAACATATTGAACAAAACTTAGATGCTGATGCAGTCAATTCTGTAATGCTTTTGATGTCTTTTAGTCACAATTATAGTTTCATTCTAGTAATTTACATAATAAAGGTTTCTATTAAAAGCCAACATATATTACTAAAGTGAAACTCCAATTTTATTTAATGAATACTAAAAGCACTTATAAAATTGCATATAAGTTTTTTCACGAATTAATATTTGGCAAAAATAATAGCTTATTTTTGACAATTTCATAAGAGAGCTTTTAAACAGTAGGAAATAAGCAATTATTTTCTTAAAATTCGTCCTAATCTAAAAGGTCTAAATTTTCTTTCTTGCAGATATGGGATGTGCTAACAAACAGTGAAGTAATAAACATAGTTGCTTTAGCACCAAAAAGATCCATGGCAGCTAAATTGTTAGTAAAACGTGCTGTTCAGGCCTGGAAACATAAGTATGGTATCATGGTTGATGATTGTACAGCCATATGCTTATTCCTGAAGGATTAGCCTATTTTAATCCAATGTGAGTTGGGAAAAATAGGCATCCCACTAAGCATTTGCATTGCTCTAAATCTAGACACATAAATTGTAAATGTTAAGATTAGGAATGACAATGAATGGAGTTGGCTGTGGATATATGTTCCCACTATTCATATGCCATTTTTTGTTAGTCTTAAAAGTATATAAACTATAATGACATTCCGTGAAGGACGTTACAATGAAATTGAAATTAATTAATTGGTTAATTGAGAGTAGAGTTCTTTCATTTCTTTGTTTTTTTTTTATAATCCTAATTTTTTATGGTAGAATTATATTCGTTGGTTTGAATTCTTTCATTTTCCTATCCTAAACCATTTTTTTTTTGTATATTTTAAATTGAATAATGATGTTGAATTTTGACCTACATTAATTAGGGTTTCTATAAAAAGATTTGTTTTCTCCCTCTCAAATCAAATATTATAGGATACGATCACATTCTATACATGCTTTGCAAATACCATTCAAGTTTTGACTTCACTTCAACAACAAGAAGATAATTATAGATTTGAGATAGTGCTTGACAATTCGCAAGTCAAAGCTAGGGTTCTTGCTATTTGATAAAATGTTTCATTAATTACATTATATGCTCTCCTATTTTTTATTTTTTGACATTTACTTCCTATTTTTACAATAAAGACATTGTACACCTGATTTTTAAATTATCTATAAGTTGTATTCGATCTTTAATAGATTCATGTTAATAGTGACAAACTTGTCTTTAAACCGTAGAATGAAGACCTAATATGTTATTATACTATTATCAAATTATTGTCATGTTAATTAATCTTTCTCAGTTACAAGTTAACATCAATTCACCAATAACAACTGACACACATTCAACAACTTTATGAATAAAAAAAATAATGTCATGATTTAAAACTAAAAAAAACAATTTGTAATATATATATATATATAATAAGACACAAAATGTAGTTAAGTCTAAATGTAATGAAACTCATGCTCAAGTAATTACCAAAAGTTCTTACAATTAATTATAAAATATTGAAAAATAGTCTAAATTTCACTTTTTCTCCATTATTTAAAAAAAAAGAATAGTGCATTATAAAAAAAAATCAATTTAGTCCATTATGTTTTTGAAGTGGTTTAGTTTAGTTCCTATTGTCACATACATTACTTTCAACATTAAAATAAATAAAAGTGGTGTTTTAAAATCACTAATAATTGTATCTAGTGATTAATAAGAAATTTTTATGGGTTTTAAGTCCCATAACTTGGTGTTTTTCAAATCTGACTTGGGTCAATTAAAATAAACCAAAGTGATGTTTTTCAAATTGAATCCCTTTCTACTAAACCTTCGAACGACAAGAAGATCTCCATCACTTTCATTTACTTTGAGTCAATTCCTTCACCAGGTTCATTGCCTACAACACATTGGAAAATAAAATAAATTGTACGGTTTTTTGTTCTCTTTAGAACAAATATAGAGTAATATGACAACCCTTTAATTAAATTCTTGCACGGTGGTGGGAGTAATAACACTGCAATAGGCACAAATTTTTGTGTCAGGATTGCATGTTGTTTATAGTGAGGTGTGTATGGAACGAGTAACAAGTGATTGGTATTCAAGGTTTTGATTTGGATGTATGGGATCTTTGGAGATTTTGTTGAGTGTGATTTTGAAAAATGTATTTAAGTAATTTGTCGTTGTTTAAAACCAAGAAGACAAAAGCTTATGTCAAAAGTGCAATTTTAACTTGTTAAAAAATATCAATTTTTTTTTTCAATTTTCAACATATCGGTTTTACAAAAATGACCAAACTTAACCATTTTAAAAATATAATGAATTAAAATAATTTTGTTAAAAGATAGATTAAACTAAAAAATAAAATAATGAACTTCATGTAGACTTTAGGGTTTGAACAAAATCATATGAAGAGTAGTTTACCAGAATATGGAGATTGAACAAAATTATATATAGTATAAAAAATGTTAGTTTCCTCCATTGAAGAATCAAGCAATGTGTTATTAACTTTTTTTTTGAGAATGTGGTAAATAAATATGAAATCTTAATAAGTGTGAATCTAGACTTAAATTGAAACTTTGAATTAATGATTTATAATTAATTGGTCTAAATAAAAAATATAAACTAGGCTAAATGGTAAAGAAAGAATGGAATAGGATGATAACATAAGTTAATTCGGCACATTTAGATCTAATTCGTTAATGGTCTGTCGAAAATGGGTCAAAATAAGCATATTACCATATCATTGACAGATCAAACAAGCTGATCACTATATCAATGACAAATCAAACGTTCTGATATGTACTGCCTTTAAGTGGTTTGGTCCATCAACTTTTCCAGATTTTTCTAATAACAAATCTGTTTTAATAATAAAAAAATAAAATTTGTCACAACTCTTTGTATTATTCCATTATAGCATTTTCTTCATTATAACACAACAAACTTAGTAAGTGATTTAATCAATAAATTATTGAAATTACAAATCCAATAATTTATAATACCAAAGTCTTAAATGTAATTTTGGCCCTACTCTTCACATTATTTCAATAAACTTTCACTTAAGTAGTCATCTTCCTAAGTTAATAAGTTATTTTACTTTTATTCTAAATCACTTTATTTTAATTAATAATATATAAAAATATTAATATTTGTATTATATATATATATATATATATATATATATATAAAAAGAAAGAAGTTTTGGCTATTGTCCTGTGTATTTCAAAATTTCAATCAGATTTATTAAATAAAAAATTCTTAATTCGGGTTGATTGCAAATCAGCCAGAGAAATTTTACAAAAAGATGTACAAAACCTTGCATCAAAACAAATTTTTGCTCGATGGCAAGCAATCCTAAGTATTTTTTATTTCGATATAGAATATATCAAAGGTACTTCAAACACTCTTCCTGATTATCTGACTCGTGAATTTCTTCAGGGTCGGACTCATGTGAGATGCCTCCGAAACTAAAAATGAAGGTCGCCTCTTCCCGAGGCCGGGGGAAAACAGTTCGGGGATTATCCCGGGCAGAAAAATCATCCTCCATTGAAGATACCCAAACCATCCAAGTCGCCTCACAGACTACCAATCAAGGGTCATCCACCCAGACTGGGTCTTCAACCCAGCAGGCTATCATTAAGTCTGAGTCATCAACTCAGCAGGCCATCACCAAAACGGGGTCATCTACTCCGCAAGTAGCAAAAGGGTCTTCTACCCTAGCTACCAAACCATCCGATTATGCGATGGCTATCCCAACCTTGCAAGCCCTTCAAGACTGTGGGCTAACCAATCTTCCATCCAGATCATGGAAACAAATCTTTTCAGAAGAAACAGATGACCTCTTCTGGAACCAGAATCTGAAATCCATTATTTCAGACATAGCCCAATCTAAAATAACCCTAAATCCAAAAGCATTGGTAGAGCAGCCTCAGCCAATTGCTCAAAAACGACCCTCTTCCTATCAACCAAAAGAAGGAAAATTTCACCCAACAATCCAAATGGAACCAGAATTCTGGGATTCCAATCCAAACAAGATTTGCGAAAAAATCTTTCCACCAACATTTTTATTTAAACCTCTTAGTCTCAATAAGACTAGAAAATTTTATGAATTTATTTTGGTGGATTCAAAATCTGTTTCAATAAAACATAATTTTGATAAAAATGATAACACCGTTATCACACACTCCACTTTTCAAATTTTAAAAGTTCTTACTTTTAAAGATTTTGAATCGAAACCAAACCAGGTAAGAAAATTCTCCCAGCCTTTTGACCCGATTGGTTATACTTACTGGGATTATATTCAAGCTTGGACCAATATTTTTTGGTTTCAAAACAAACATAATCGGCACTCGTGGCTGATTTATTTCAAGAAAAATGTTTGTTATTTCTTCCCTCAGTGGTTTGCTGAGTGGTGGGATTTCTTCGGACCCATCCAATCTATCCTTCCTGAAGAAGTAAAGGTCGGATTCAATCAGTTCAAGTCAAGAATTGAAGAAGGAAACAATCCGTTTCATCCATCTCTTCGGTTCTTCTCAATCTTTTCCTTAGCATGGATTTTTGCCTGACAACATCAATACCAGAAAAATGCAACAAATCCTCAGCTTTTGCCAATGTTAGGGAAACAAGCTTCAGTCAAGTGGTGGGATCAGTTTAACGCCTCCCATGCCAATTCACACGGAGTGGCTTTATGGTTCCAGAAGAACCCAAAAAGCCTCAAATCGGCAGACCCAGAGACCTGCCAATTCCTCAATCGCAAGGCCAAGATTGCAGCTGCCCTTGCAGCCTCAACAGATGATGAAGCCTTGGCAAAGAATCTTCATCAGATTTTGGCTCTCCTCTCTACTGACTCAGAAGCCAGTTCATCAAAAGGAAAGTCAAAGAAAGAAAATAGTTCGTCTGCATCCTCTTCCTCCGGTTCATTTTACCAGATCGAAGAGTCTGATGAAGACTGATTCAAATCCACGCAAGCATTTTTTGCGGAAAATTACTGTTCAAACACTGTTCACTATTGCGGAGCCGCCAAACACTGTACACTGTTCACTGTAGCGGTAGAATTGAGTTACTGTTGTAATAGTTAAATTTACTGTTGTAATAGTAACTTTCAAAATTCTATAAATTGTAATCGAGGGTTCAGTTGTGAGGGGCTCGAAAAAAAAAAACTGAGAGCGTCTCTCTCCTCTCTCTTCCCTCTACTCTGTAATTTTCTTCAATCAATACAACCTTTTTGTATTCTTTCTGTTTTCTGCTGCATACTCTCTGCATAATCCGGCCTTGTGCTCCGGTATAACTGTTGCATGCATTAGCATAACAATCCGGTCTTGTGCGGACTACCGCCGTGTAACATCCGGTCTTATCTGTTCATGCATAGCATCTCTCCTATTCTCTCCTAGTTTGTAGATCCTTGGGTTTCTGGTATATATATATATATATATACACATATATTTGTGTTTATATCACCCTCACCCCTTTTGAATTATAAGAAAACTATTGACACTATATTCTAGTTAGTATGTATAATTCCAAAATCCTCTTATGTTGGTATCGAATAATGTCTTATGACGTATATCAGAGAGAAGGGAAAGGTCAAGTCAACACAATAGACTGGGAAAGAATTGAAAGAAAGTAGAAAAGTGGGTGATCCATGATTCTTCATTAAACTTCGATGCCCAAACAAACCAGAAAAAATAATTTTATTGTACCATGATATATAGTGCTAAATTTTATACAAGTTTGTCTTAAACATATAGAGAAAAAGTCTCACATGTAATCATACTGACACTAGAAGGCTAGAATAATTTCCTTTCTCTTGGGCTTACGTCAACCAAAATCTGTTGGCCATACAATTATAAACATGTTAGCAGCACTAGTCCCCTTAACATTATACTTTTGGATTGGTGGAGTACTGGATGAATTAGTGATCAACTTTAACTCCCTTAAGGTACTGATATGATCACTATGTATTATTCAAAGTTAGCTCTATTGAAACCTCCAAGAACTTCTCATTCTTCCTTTTGATTCCACCATACTCTTGCCATCTACACTTTGAGTATATATGTTAAGCTTAAGAGCAATGCAGGTTCTTCAGAGGATGTCTAATGTTCCCACTCCCATAGGATCAGGATTAGGTGAAAACAACCTAATTCTTCAGGAACAAGCATATGGCTGTACAATCACCAACTTGTAAACCATACTTATATCTCCAAGCCAGAACAGCACACTTCACTAACAATTTGGCTGCCATGGACCTTTTTGGTGCTGAAGCAACTGTGTATATTACTTCACTGTTTGTTAGCACATCCCATATCTGTAAGAAATAAAGTTAAGACCTTTCATGTGGGGATAAATTTTGAGAAAATAATTGTTTATTATTAAGAATCTCTATTAGGAAATTGACAAAAATAAGATATTGTTTTTGCCAACTATGTTGGGACAAAATTTAAATGCAAATTTATAGGTATTTAAACTGGAGTTTCACAATAGTAATCTATGTTTTCAAATTTAGTAATTTATGTCCAATTGTTAACATTCAGAGTAAACCGTTACTTTTAACACGTTAAAACTAAAATTGGTTATTAAATGCTGCTAAATAATTTTTTTAATAAAGATAATTCTTTTAAAAAATATTAAAATAAATGGACATAAATTTATCAATTCAAAGATTCTATGTATTTAAAATTATGATATATTGATATGATTTTAAGTACTTTTTGTGATTGTTATAAAAAAGTACTTTTTTGTGACAATACTGTCCTTTTGTTATTTGTAATTTATTTTGATTTTTTTATAATGATTTTAATATATTAAAAATAATATTTTTTTAGTTTATATTAAAATTATATATAGATTAAACAAAATTTGATTTTTAATTTTGGATTGATAGCAAATTAATATAGTCTTACTATGTTATTAATAAAATAGTATTGATAAAATTATTTATTAATACATTTTCTTATTTTCTTCTATCCTTACAATCTTTTTAAAATATTATTATATTGCTAATACATATTTTTTTAAAAAAAATTGTTTGTATTTGAAAATTTTAATATAAAAAAATAATAAATTTGTCACAAAAAATACTTAAATCATACATTGTCATGACTTTAAATATAAAATTTTTAAATTGATAAATTTATATCCATTAGTTTTGATATTTTTTAAATAAAGTACATTTATTAAAAATTATATTTAATAAAAATTTTAGTTACAACTCACTAAAAGTAACTTTCAACATCTAAAAAGCTAAGATGTTCAATTAAAAAATAAGCTGTTAAAATATAAAAAAAAAAAAAAACATCAATAAAATAGGAGACAAAAGTACATTTAAGCATATACCATCGTCTTAATGACATGTAGGACATCATTATCGTTGACATATAATAGTCAATATTTAAATATTAACGGTAAATACCAACTAATTAACCAATAAACACAAATTGCGTAAAATGCTTCAATTAGGATACAAAAGGATAAAATCTCAAAAATAAGTAAGAGTGTAAAATGTGTATTCAAGATCTTTTAAAAAAAAAAATAAGTAAGAGAAAATTATTTGTCTTTATGATTGAGCACTCTTTTATATAAATGAGCCCCAAGTCCCAATTTTCTGCCAAACTTTAACACATTAATTTGTATGGTGTGTATAAATCAACTTTGGTACCATATAGCAGTTGTTTTAGTTTTCCGTGTGGACAGTTAGTGGACCTTAGCATACCCTTTAAAACTACTTTTCTGGCATTTAGTTATTGCACCCATCAAATTGATACCTACATTCCTCTTTTACATTTAGAAAATTCGAATCTTAAATTATTTGAAGTTGCAGTTATCAATTGAATTGGTCGAAAAATATCAAAACGCTACTTTTTAATATAATTTTCAGAAATACTAAACTCTTTTATACATAAGTGTGGTTAATAATCTTAATTTTTGTTAATATAATTTTTAGAAATATTGAATATTAATTTTGGTCTATTATATTTATGTATTTTTTTCATTTTATATATTAACTTTTAAAAGTTTTATTTTGATAATTTCTGTTTTTTAAATTTTTATTTTGATCTTTATGTTTTGAAAATTTTCATTTTGGTACTTTATAAAAAAATATCAAGCAAGTTTGGCACCTACTCATCGGGAGTTACACTTCAATATATATTGACATGATTATTGCGCTCGGCTTTAATGATTATGACATTAACAATAAATTATATTGTTTAACATAATTTTTTTTTAATAAAATGACCTCCTTAATAGTTATCCTTTATTTATATATATATATATATATATATATATATATATATATATATATATATATATATATATTCTTGTATTCTAAATTTTACAACAACAAAAAAAATATAATTAACATATTATAATCAACAATACTACATATAACATTATCATACCTTTATCATACATGTACTTTAAAAAGGTCTAATCCTACCATTTGCATTTATAATATAGGTAAAAAGGAAAAGGTCTCGAATAAAGCAATTAGTATATGTCATTATATATCATATATATTCATTATTCCTTCTATTGTGATCCCTCTAAGGACATCTCTACCAGCCTTATAATTATTATCTCTAAATTCTTCATGAACATCAAAAGGTCCAGTTGCAGATTCAAGTGTTGAACCAGTAATAAGAAAATCATGTTGAGTACTAGGTGAATATAGTAACAAAGGATAACTAGGGAATACACTGGTAGGCGATGATAACTTAAAGTACTCATCCACAAATAGCAATAGTACATCAACCATAGCATCATCAAAAAGGGGTGAAGGCATTCACACATAACCAGGAGCAAAAGTAGTCAATATCACAGGTAAATCTATAGATAAAGGTGAAACCGTGCTAGTATGGTCCACAGGCATAAAGTAAATAGTAACTATTCCTATCTAAATCAGAGTCAATATCATGAGTCTAGAATCTCTCATTACTATAATCCAAGTGGACACTCTCAACATAGTCGCAAATCCCAGGAGAGTCATCTATTATTGTTCATACAAAATTTTACCATACAAAGAAAATAAAACAAATAAAAGGAATGATACATTTATGATTTTTAACATTTGAAATTAAGAAGTGTAGTGTTAGAGTTTAATACAAACAAACGGTTCTTATTTAAGATGATCACCTATACGATGAAATCAAGTGAAGTAAAATCTATGATCTTTTTTCTAAATGTATACATGCATGTAAAGCTCATTAGTATATTTGGGGGAGATAATTGGAAGTTTATCACTTTATCTCATGATTTCATTTAGTTTTTAAAATTATTTTACAAAAATACTAACCATGCACGTACTAAGAAAGCAAAATAAAAAAGTTTGAAAATAATAAATATGTACACCAAATAGGATAATTCTTTTTATATATGTTATATACATAGCTTTTAGAACTAAATTGGACCGGCTGGTTCAACCGGTTGAACTGAAAATCGATCAGTAATTAGTCAATTGTTTTTTGAAAATTGGTCAAGAGTGAGAACCGATGTTGGGCCTGTTGAAGCAGCCGATCTCATGGGTTTAGCAGTTTTTTGCTAAAAACTTCACATGGAGAAGGAAAGATCAATGCTAGTTTAATTAATCAAAAATTGAAAAAATTGATCAGTTTGATGGGTTTCACAATTTTTTGTTAAAAACTCCACGTGGAATTAGGAAATCAATGAATTTATACCAAAATTTGTCAATAGTCTAGTCTATTGCTTCTTGAAAATCAGGCAAGAATGGGAACCAGTGTCGGACCGGTTGAACCAGTCCAGGAAAACCGGCCGATTTTATGAGTTTTGTGGTTTTTTTATAAAACTTCATGTGGTGGAACAAAATCAACAAATTTATGTCAAAATAGGTCAATGTTCCGATCTATTGTTTCCTACAATCAAATAAGGGTGGGAACCAGCATCAAATAGATTGAACCAATTGAAGATCGAAAAAACAGTTTGATCAGTTTTTCAATATTTTGCTAAAAACTCATGTGGCAGGGGAAAATCAATGAATTTATTCCAAAACTTTTATTGTTGTTCCCTTCCTAGTGATCTGGTGTTATGGCGTTGGTCTTAAAGTTTGGGCGGTGAGAAATGTTCAATTTGTGAATTTTTGGCAAAGAACCGGAGTCTTCCCAATGTTTGAATTTTTTTACAACATTTGATTTGATGTTTGATTAATAATGTGGAAATCTTGATTTGAGAAAGAAATAAAGATGGTAGAGACTACCCAGCTTGGCAGAGATTCTAATTCTCTCTATCGTTTCATTCATTCTTGAATTTTAGAAATTTTGATTCTCAATGTCAGTATTTTTGTTAACTCTTGAATTTTTTTTAAAACATTTGATATTTTTTTAAAAACATTTGATATGATGTTTGATTAATAGTGTGAAAAGATCATACTGGTAAAAGCTACCAAGGGTAACCGAGCTTAGCAGAGATTCTGAATCTCTCTACCAATTGTTTCATTAACCTTTGTTTGTTTGTGTGTTTAAGTCAAATTGTAGAGATTTGGAAGCTTTGCAATGCCAACAAATAACACTATGGATCTATTATTTTCTAAAAACCAGGTGAGCATGGGAAATGGACCGATTTAACTAGCCAAAAAACCAAAAAACCTGCCAGTTTGATGGGTTTTACACTTTTTGCTAAAAACTCCAAGTCGACAAGGGAAATTAATGAATTAAAGTAGGTACACTTCTCAAACAATTCTTCTGCAATGTAAAACTCTCTCTTAATATTATAAAACCAACAATAAACTTAATATGATAAATTATGATTTTTATGTTATATTTTTTTATTATATTATTATATTAATAAAAAATATAAAAGAAAATATTTTTTATTTTATTAAATTTAATTGAATTCCGATTGAGTTTTAAATCTTAATTATGTCTTTACAAATTCAGTGACATGTAACATGTTAAAAACCTTGCACATAGATGATTGGTGAGTATATAATAGTTTCTCCCTTAAATAAGCTGCACAGCAGAAGGGGAAATTTCAGAACAATGCATTTGACATTAGTCTTCCATTCTGGCAAAGATATGTGATACCTTTCCTCGCCACTGAAGAATTCTGCAGTACTTGTTAACAGATACAATGAATGACAATTTTTTCCTATGACGAGATCCTTTTCCCATATGTTAATGCTTACAATACTGGTTTGAATTAAAGGTAGTGTACAATTGCCACAGCAAACTGCTACAATCAATGCACCCTATGATGTGAGTGAGGACATTGAGTACTACTCCGCTAGCAAAATAACAAATAGTCCATTCACTATAATTTTATTTTATTTTTTTACACTATTTTTTCTTTTAACTTTAAAAACTTTATATTAAGATACACTTTTCTTAATCTTTATACTAACATCCCTTTAAAAGAATAAAAGATACACATTAGGTAATTATCATAAATTTTAGATGTTCTTATAAGTTGCTAATTATCTTGTATTGACTCTATCCTTTTTAAGTCAATCCTTTCAGTACAGGAATACATTATTGGAAAAAAATGTTGTAAGAAATTAAAATTAGAGTCTCATCTGGAAGTAGTTCTGCCTGCTGGGAAAGAGAAAAAATGTTACTTTTAAAATAATACATTTTCAACTCTAATCTAAGTCGGGTTAGATCTCTTAATTTCTTTTTTCTTAATTTCTTTTTTCTCAATTTATTTTTATTACTAAACTTTTAAGTATATAAACATTACATTTTATAACATTATATCAATTCTATTTAATTAATATTTTTAAAAGTATAAAAAATTGGTAAGAAATGAAAAAAATAGATAAAAAAAGATCAATTTTCATCTAAAAAATTTGAATTAACATTTTTCATAATTTGAAGTCATATCTAATCTATAAAAAATACTTTATGTCTTTCATATTTACCTCTTCTATTATTACTGTTTACCAAATTTCCAACAAATTGATGTTAAAGAATAAAAAAATTTGCAACTCTCTCTCGCATAGTCCTTGCCTTTTCTCATTTTTTACTTTCCAATTATCAAAATAAGAAAAGGTTGTGGTTTTTTTATTTTGGAAATAGAAACCTGTTGGATAAAAATGATTCTATTTTGATTTTTTGAAGCGATCACTGATCGTCACCTCTGACTGGAAGTCATTGAGCTCCACTTCCGACCAACGATCAGCAACCACTATCTTTGACCGAAGGTCACCAGCTCTAACCTTCGATCGATCGTCACCTCCGACTGACACTCTCTGACCGTCACTTCAAACGGTGGTTACCCGCAGCCATCTCCGACCGACAATCACCGGTTGCCACCTCCAACCGATGTGTCGACTGTCACTTTTAATTGACAATCACCAACCGTCACCTCCAATCACTGGTCATTGTCTTAACTTCCATCTCCAACCGGTGTTTTGGTTCAAAATTTAAAAATAATATTTTAAATTTTTAAAAAAAATGTTATTTTAAAAAAATTAAAACAAGTTTCTATTTTTATAAATTTAAAAAATAGAAACAAAAAATCACCCTACCGAAATTTTGACATATTAACATGACAAATTGTTAATTCTTAAACGAAAGTAAGTGTAACTATGAAAATTGTTAATTCTAATTCCCTGTATGTAAATTCTAATTCTAAATAAGCACAATTGCACTTTACACATAACTCGCGTGCTTGCTAAAATGTAAATTTTGGTGCTTTGGCTTAATTTCAAGTCATAAAAAAAAATCACCTCCATACATCCCAAATTTGTGAGTTGGATAAACTAACTCATATTTTTTAAAAAAAAAATAAAAGAATACAAGAAAAATGAAAAGCTAACATAAGGTTAATATTTCAAGTTGAAGTATTAAAGACAAAACAGCTCAAGTTAAAATATTTAAATCAAATTTTATGAATATTTTTTTAAATTTTTATCAAATTACACATAATTTTAATTTTTTATTTTTTTTTTCATTAACATCCGTAAATTTTAAAATATTACGCTACTACTTTGAAAACATTGATACTTTATATAATTAACTTGTATACAAAATATAAAAACCATGTTATGTAATTTGACCAAATAATTAATTATAAGTTCATATTTGAATTATTGTGTATGAATCAACATTAACAAAATTAATTTTAATTAAGAACATTTGAATATTTTTCCTATAAATTTAAATTAAGAATAAATTTTGGTATAAATTTATCTAACACTACCTACTCTACATTATTTCACTTCAAAATCAATTTTAAATCTAAAATTAATTTTAATTTAAAAAAAATAATTATACACCAACAATTAATCACAACTTCAAATTAATTACAACTCTTTATATATTATAAGATTGTTAATTTTATCCATTAATATTTTAAAAGTCATAAACAAAAAATTATAATTAACTGTTTATAAAACTCTTAATAGGTGTTAAACTTTTTTATTTAAAATAACTAAATATATCAAAATTTATCTAAATTAAGAATCAATTTTGGAACATAGAAATAAACATGCACTTAAGGGAAAATAAAATTAAAAATGAGTTAAAATAAACCAAAAAGGGCTTCTTGGTCTTTTTACCAACCAAAGCATCAATAAAAGAAATACCTACCAAATACTCATATTCTTATCTGAGTTAGAATCTCGTAATAAGCATAAAAGGTAAAGGAGGTAGAAAGAGAATGAATTTAAAAACCAAAGGTAAATGGTTCACCAAACCAGAATTGACATCACTCTTGAAACATTATAAAGCAAGGAAAGAGGCTCCAGTACCTAATCTTAGCCCAGTGAACACGTTATCAGTTACTGCCCGTGACCCTCTTCCCTCTTCTTTCTTTGGAACTCTCGTCATCCTCTTGGTCCATACATTGATTACAATAAAATCTATCTATCTATACAAAGTAGCCAAACCCCTTCTTACACTATATAGTCCTTGGCAATATCCAACACCAGAATTTCCCTTTCTTTTACGTGGACACTTCTCAAGTACTTTCCTTCAACCATTAATCAAACCCCGCACAAAAACAGAAAGCTCAAATTATAAACCATAGATTGCTCCTTCACAAAGTGATGATGCCTCTAGATTGCAACATACACAATATCCACGTGTCCTAAAGGACAACACAATCAATGGTCACACACTCACACTTGCAAGAGTCACCACGATCTAAAAGGACGACAACAGTAATTTGGTATGCTATATAAGCAAACTTAATTGCTTTCCTTCTATACCAAGCCATATTCTACCACCACCATTTCTCTCTTTTTACATCACATTAGTACCACTACTAGTTAATACCTTTGAACAGGTTTTCAAGAGTTCAGAAGCATAAACGAGACCCTCTAAAAATTAACCAAAAAAGGGTAGAAAAAGTAACATTACAAGCGAGATATTAATAAAAAGTTCCTAGAAACTATTTAATGGCCACATCTCAAACGGTGCTGCTTTTGCGGACAACATAGCGATATGCAGCAACCTTTTTCTTCCTTGAAGCAGTGTTATCAACTGAGAGTACCATTTTGCCAGATTCTTTTGATGTGAATGAGTTGTTGATTGCTTCTTCTGATGGCCCCATCTTCCTTGGCTTTTCAACTGCTATGGTGTAGCTTCCTTCAGCATTTGGCACAAACTCAGCACTGTATTCCAAGTCCCACCCTCCAACCACAATGTCCCATGTGATAGTTGCACCAGCCTAATACATCCAACAAGAACTAAATTACCAACTAATCTTCCATTAGTTTCAAAATCATCATGCCTTAAATTGATAATGCAAAAATAATAAAAACAAATATTATTATCTGAAAAGTAACCCATTTGCATGAAAAGAGAAGTAATCATAAACTGCATAGGGAAGAGTAAGTGCATGTTTGTCATAAACTAACAAAGAAAAATATTCATTTATTTCAAAAGGGAAAAAACTAAAGTTATTGTTTGTTTAAAATAAGTTGATGGAAAAATGCACTAAAATGGGGTGAATCATCACCTCAATTCCTTCTATTTGTATGTTCACTTTCTCCCCTCCTTTGATTGTGAACTCGGATGCAGGTTTTGGGGGACCATTCTGCAAATCGCTGGGCCGATTCAGTCCTCCATACTGAACAGGAATGTCCTCAGGCCTAATAAATCTGAACACAAGAAAACAACTCGCTTCAGAAAGCAAACCCAAAATGGAAATAGAAGGAAAGTTGGAATTATATTTGTTACCACAAAATGAAAGCCAAGGAAGGACAACTTAAGTAATAATTATATTAACGAACAAAATCTCAGAATAGTAGAAACTTGAAAACAGACAAGATCTCAGAGCCATTTTAAAATCTTTATATAGATAAAAATTGAGAGAGCCAAAATGCTCAAAATTCGTGGATTTTTGAAATGCAGAAGGTTGTAAAAGATCCAAAAAAGAAGACAGAAAAACAAAACAAATGGAACCAATAGACTCACTTGTAGAGTGTCTCAGCAGCATTTCCTTCCTTAGAGATAACAAACTTGCTCTTAGTTCTTTGAGTAAGAAAAGGACTGAACATTGAATACAACATGCTGAAGTACCATGGCACGTTGATGAAAACCTGAACCCCCAAAAGCCAAACCAAGCAAATGAGAAGAAAAAAAATATTGAAAAAGGTGAAAAATTGTGTCATGGTGACATAAATGCCATGACATCAATTGAGAGAAAACAAAGCAAAACAACCAACATCAACATGTTCCTGATTTGAAGAAAACAACAAAACCACATAAACCTTGCGAGCCACCATTTCTGGGTAGTTGTCTTGGAACAGGGAGAGGATGTGATTGGAAGCCACCCTCAGCTCTCTCTTTGGCATGTCTTTGAGGTCTGTGACCTGAATGAGGGAATTGACTCCACCAGGCTTGAAATGAAGAACCTTGATGCCTCTTTCAAGAACCTGAACCCTCCATCTGAGGAACTTTTTCAGCTTCTCCTCATCACCAAAGACCCTTTCATACATTTCCTTGTCTTTGAACAATCCATAAGCATTGTAGCACACAGGGTGGCCCTCTTTGTCATACCCTTGCATATATGCTATCACACCTTCAAGCTCCTTAAACCCCAAATCCTCTTCCAAAATGGTGTCAGCACCAAAGTCTTTCCTCCAAGCAAGACACTTTATAAGCATGTGGAGGGCATCACCAACCCTGAAGTCCCTTGCTCTAAGAAACTTGAGGAGAATAACATCAGCTTTTTCATCACCACCAAGGAGGGGAATGCCCCACATGGAGGCATCAGAGGGAGACTCATCAAATGAAGCTTTGAGCTTGTCTTTTAGCTCCTGAAGGGCCTTTCTCTCTGAGGACCTTAAGAGGGACACAAAGTAGTTGTCTTCTTTGAAAGAAGGGGTGGAAGCTCCTCCCATTAGAGTGGCCACAAAGCCCTTCTTGTAAGGCTTGGGGGAAGCTTCTGGAAGGTCTTGAAAGGATGCCTTTTGGTTTTGGAGGGACAAAGGGGATGAAGTGGTGTCCATCATCAAAGAGCGGTTTTGAGAGAGACCCAGATGGAATCAATGCATGAAATGGTGAATGCAGGATAATGGGGCGGTGGTTCTATGCAAAAGCACTGAACTTTCTCTCTCTCTCTCTCTCTCTCTCTCTCTCTCGCTATATGTAAGTGAAGTGTGTAACAGGTGGTTAGAGAAAAAGGAGGAAGAGGAAGGAAAGTGACAGCGAAATGAGGGAGTGGAGAACAAGAAGAGAGTTTTAAGGCGAGATTTGAGTGTGGAGTGTGTTTGTTACTTTGGGTTTGAGTGAGTGAGGGAGATGGAAGTGGGGTTGAAGAAGAAACGAATTTGAATGTGCTGGTGAGGGAGTGGCATGAATGGGGACAGAAGAAGTGGCAGAGAGTAAGTACACGCGCTGTTTTGTGGCGAGTGGGCTATGCTTGAGTGTTTTGCAGCACAGTTCAGAGTTTAAACCAGACTAACAAAGGAAATATCCCAGTTTAATTATACTCCTGGAGTTATCTTATTTTAATTGTTTGCATTTTTAGTAAGGTGATAACTATAACATTTTAATAAGATAGTTTACAAGTTACTAATTGTTTGCATGTTTAGCAAGGTGTTTAGTAAGGGAAGGATAAGTTATGAAAGCAATGTATAAGTTATAAGTTTGAATTAGGTGTACAAATTAATTTTATTTTTATTACTTTTTAAATTTTAATATAATATATGAATGAAAATAAAATGTATCCGTTTAAATCAAATAAAATACTTAATATGTTATATTGTATGAGTTTAATTGGTATAATGTAAAGATTTTTATACTTATATTTAATTCTAATCTTATTTATGATATATTTGTTAATTTTATTTGTTACTATTTTAAAAGAGTAGTAACACGATATATATAATATATCATTTGATTAGTATTGAACATTTGATTAGTAAAACTCCCACTCCTACTTTTACTTTAGCAAGAAACTAATTTGATTATTTATGAGAGTAGTTACCATGATAAACTCGTTCATAAATTTTTAATTTATTTTTGTGAGTTTCCTAATAGAATTTAATAATCATCCTAGGATGTACCATTAAAATTCTCTAACTTAATTAGTTTATTTAATTTGCAAGTTACTTAATTGATTTATTTCATTAAAAATAAGTTATCAAATGTGATTCGTTAGAGCTTTTAAAAGTGATTATTAGTTTAACAATATTGATTTAATAAGTTGATAAAAATAGCATTGTAATTTTTAAAATTTATTTAATTAATTTTTTCAATTTTAATTTTTGTATATACTATAATTAAAGATAAAATGTATTTACTTTAATACATTTATGTCAAATTTAATATATTAAATATCACTTATGAATTAAAATATTTAATTTTAATATTTTTTGTAAATGTTATTCAACTTTAATATACCTGTACTATTCTTGGAAACTTACTAGTTAATGTTTCAAAAGAAAAATTTGTACTTTTCGATTATCTTACTTTAATTAGATTTTTAATGTAACATTTAATGATAAAAATAGAAAATACAACCATGGAACAATTATAATGGGAATATTATAATTAATTCTCAAAAAGCAGCTGAAAAATTTCTTCACGCATATTTAAATATATTTTTAATAAAATGATTTTTTAATTTTAGAAAATTATTTTAAAACTAAAAATATATTAATTTAATTTTAATTTATTCCATTTATGTTTTATATTATTTAAGCCGTTCAATTTTCTGAACTAATTAAATTTATTTATTAAAAAGTTAAGTAATTTTGTCTCTTGTTCATTTTTATAATATAGAAACAGTAAATTTATTTTTCTGTCAATTTTATATTATTTTAAAACTTGTTTTCTATTCAAATATTTAAAAACTATTACTAGATCTATGATATAAAATATTTTCAAAAGTTTACAAATAGGAAACTCGATAAAAAAATTGTATAGTTAAACCTACATTCAAAGAGTGAAAAAATCGAGATTTAATCTTGACTTAGTGTGTAGTTTGACGAGTGATAAGTTTTGAAAGTTGATTTTTTAAATGTTTTAGTGGATTTAATTTGTAACTATTTTAAAATAAAATGAAAATAAGAAAAAATGAACAAAATAAACTAAATATGTTTAATTGCAAAAATAATTAACTTTGGTTGGATTAAAAATTTAAGAAAAAAATAAACAATTCTAAATTGGATAAATTAAAATAAAATAAAGTCTTCTAAAATTAAATTGAAACACATATTCCAGCCATAACTTATAGTTATGTTAATAAGTTATCTCACTCCTGAATATACACATTTATAACTTTCCAGTAAAATCTGTTAAATATATAAAAAAAAAAAAACATGAAATAAAATTATATAGTTGCAGTGAACTTGTAAGGAGTTGAGTGAGTGGTGTGGAAGGGATTGTGTACGGAAAATGTGGGGATAGTGTGAAAACTGGAAACGACAGACTGAAAGAGAGAGAGAAATAAAAATGTAATGAAAATAAATAATAAATAATGACGATTTCAGATTTGGCAGAAGTAACCCGCATCCACACACCCTTAGGAGAAGATTGAACGACACGGGTTTTTCTTTGGCTCCATTCAGGGACCACCTTTCCCTCCCTTTTTCCTTTAAAAAAACACCATATCTTTAAGGTTTTATTTTCATTTTACTAAACAAAATATATCCATTTTTCATATTTAAATTAAATTTATTATAAAATTAGTGTTTTAATTTTAACACATAAAAATATTTTAGTACTGGTAAAGTTGTATGTTTGGATTTTAATATCTAATTTTTTATTTTAATATTTAAAATTTTAATTTTAATATTTGTCATTTTTTAATATTTTAAATTAATACTTATCATGAAAATTATGTTTGAAGTCAATTTAAACTATGAATTTAATTGATAATATTTTTATATTGATATTCAATCACAACTCTTTATTTATGATACTACTTTAAAAGTCACATAAATAAAAAACCGTGATTGAATGTTAGTATAAAAATCTTTTTATTTATACCAATTAAACTCTTCAATTATTTTAAGAGAAAAAACTTGTATACTATCAACATAAAAGGTTTTACACTGCATTCAATCACAACATTTATTTAAGGTGAGTTTGTTGATTTTACCGATTAATATCTTAAAAGTCATGTAAATAAAGAGTTGTAATTGAACAACAATGTAAAAAAAAAATTACATTGGTAGTATATAAGTGTTAAACTTTAATTTTAATTTCAAATAGATGTTATTTAGAAAAAAATATTATTTTTTAAAAATTTATTTATATTTGAAATATATAATTTTTTAAATTATAGATTTGTTTCTTCCTTTGATATTAGGATGGTAGGTGTATAAACATGTACTTTTTATATGAGAATAATCACATAAGTCACAACCTTAAGTGAGAAAAAGATATAATATGAAACGAGGATTTACAAATTTTTTAGTTGTTCCAAAAAATTATCATGGATATAGATATGCAATGTGAACCACATTAACAAAAAATTTGAAGGGCTTATAGCTTTCTAGTTGTTTCAAAAACTTGTTGTGATGTAATCATGAGCTGTGAGCCACCTTTAAAAAAAGGGAGATTTTTCAATATATGGTTCCAAAAAACTTGTTGCAAGTATGGAGTGTGAACCACATTAAAAAAAATCATTATTATATTTGTTTTTTTGTTTAAGGTGTTATTTTTATTTTATAGTGTATTTTCTTATCATTATAAACAAAAAGAAGTTTGATGATTATGTTTTTTATCACAACAAGTATTAAAGAGATAGTAGAGCTAAGTATTTTATGGTGTATTATAGTCACCTAGTATCACAACTTATTGATCTTGTAGGCTAATAAAAAACAGAAAGTAGTGAAGAAATCTGATGAAGACTATATGAAAATTAAGTCGACATATTCTAATGGAGGTATAACAGAGAAGAATATACTAAAGTCTGAGGAGTATAATGTGACAAACATCTATGATAATTAAAGATGAAATTAAAAAAATTTAATTGAGGAAAATATTGTTTTAGATTTTAAAGATATCATGTAAAATTAGGGTCTTAAGCCTATAAATATAGATTTACGAGGTTAGAAGAAAGAGGGAGTTATAATGTGAGGAAAATTTACTCATTTTCTAGTAATTTAAATTTTTTTTCATAAATGTAAGTATAAGATAAGAATCATAAACGTAGATATAAGATATAAACCATATAAATAAAAGGGTAGGAATCAAGCATTTTTAGGTTTTAAATTGTCCTACAAATTTGTTACTTAAGTATAAATTGCAAACCACCTTAACAAAAACTTTGTTATTTTTTTTTTTTTCTCTTAAAGTGTAGTTTTTTATTTTATGATGTATTTTTCTTATTACTATACATAAATAAATAAAAGTTTGATGCTTAAGTTTTTTTATTTTAACAAGTGACATGAAATTTGGATAAGAAACGTTAAACTATGTGGCGCACTTGCATTAGTCATGCTATAACTAAACGAAAAGACAATTAAAGGCATATACTAATTTAAAACTTTAAAAAAGTTAAATACTAAAAAAAAATTTTACACACTAAAATCAAAATGCACAATCTTACCCTACTGAAAAATACTTAAGTCTAATTTTAATTACTAATGTGTAATGACAAAGAATCCAATTATCTAAAAAAATAAATATAAAAAACTTATCTTTCAACATCGCTATTATTTTTTTAAAATCTAATAGTTAAAATTAGTTATTAACTACTTGTATTAGATTCCTTACCAGAAAATGAATGGTATTGTGCATGAATAATAAATTTTTTAAGTTTAATTGTATACACTGTCAGTGTAAAAGATTGACATTTAATCATGACTTTTCATTTATATGACTTTTAAAGTAGTAGCGAGTAAACAAAATTTGTCATAAATGAAGGGTTATGATTGAATATAAGTGTAAAAATTTTTACATCAACCGTATATACCAATTAAACTCAATTTTTTATACAACTCTCTCAAATAAATAGATTCCTCCTTGTTAAAGTAATAAAAGAAAATGTAGAGGTCTTAATTAAGAAAAATAAGTGTTTGTCTGGCAACAGTTTTATAAAACTGTTTTCAGTATTTTAGTTTTTAAAAACTGAAAAACTTGTTTAGATAGTGTTTTCTGAAAAAGTTCTGATTTTTTAGTTTTTAAAAACTAGGAAACAACAGCTGAAAAGAGTTTTGCTTTTCAGTTTTCTATTTTTGTTTTTTTACATTTAATTTTATATTGACATACAATCAGAATATGTTATTTTTTAATTTTCATTAATGAAATTTTAATAAATACGAACAAGTTTTTCCATTTTTACACCTTCAAAACAGTTTTCGAATAAAACTTGCTAAACAAGTTTTTCTTTTCTTTTCTTCCCGAAAACTGTTTTTGAAAACTATTTTTGAAAACTCTTTTCAAAAACTAAAAAACAAAATCAAACCAATTAAGTCTTAATTCTCACGTTTCTTCTTCGGTCTTCTTATCATATAACCAAAAACAAAAAAATGTCACATTTCCTTTCTCTCATAAACATTTAAATAACTCAGAACAAACTCACAACATCAATACCTTAATTTGTGTTTTTACATTTAATTTTTCTTGAATATAAAATCAATTGTTTAGATAAGGTGCCTCAACATATTTTTTGGAGTAAAATAGGCACAACCACATTTCCTAATTTCTTCTCTCAACCAAATTTAAAGCATTGGTTTCACATTAACCTAAATTGTTTCAAGAATTGTGATGTTAATGAGTGGATTCAAATATTTTGTATCACTCTAGATCTATTATGGTGGAGAAGGAACAAGTTCATTTTAAAAAATACGCAGTGGTCTTGACCTGATCATCAAAAGTGTGAAATTCCTCAAACTAGATCTCAACCAGATTCATTTGATGCGCTTACCGATGAAAGATTCTAGGGTGCTATACCCAAATAGATGAAATTTATACTTTTGGAAACCTTCATGCTCTGGGACTATCAAGTTGAATTGCAATGCGACTAGTCTTCACTTCTATAAGAAGGGCAGTTATTGCAGGTGTCCTTCGTGACTGTAGTGGTAAGCTTGTCCCCTTTACTTCTCTCACATGATTCCCTAAAGTGATGTTGATAAGGTGGAACTATTGGCCATTCTACAAGGATTAATAGTTACATATAATCATGTCTATCAAAACTTAGTCATTGAATCAGACTCATTCAGTATGGTTCAACTTATGGAGGATGGATATGCGCTAGGAATCATGTATACTTTTCTCTAGTGGAGTAGATTTATCGAAAAAATGAGAAGACTCAAGCTTGCACAAGCTTACATTTTAAATTTTGTTCCACATAAAGTGAATATGTTAACTTATAGTTTTAGAAAGATAAACTATACACTCATAAGATATGTCTTTATTTTTCAATGTTATGGATTTATTATCCGTTGTGTACCATGTAACCTCGATTATATAACTTCTATGGCTTTAATTTGATTATCTAGTTTAGACTTACGTCCATTCTATTTAAAAAAAAAAAGAAGATAAAGTGTATGAGTATTATAAAACCCTATTGTATTTAAATTTTATGGATTAAAAAAATCTTGTTTTACCCTTCAACAGGTGGTCCCATTCTAAGTGCAAACTTTGAATTAACCTTTATTTTTTATTAAAATTGTTGTATAATTCACCTCTAAAAAATTATAAAAATAATGAAAATTCAATACTTTAACGTTTTTTCCCCCCAAAGCCAATAATTTAAAGGTTAAATACCTTTTATGGTCCATTATGTCTTTGAATGGATCAAAATGGTCCCTTTTTCTAATTTTCCTTTAACGAAGTTAGTTATTTTCGTTTTAATTTTAAATAATTAACTTTAACACGGTGGTGGTTAAAAATTATCATTTTGTGTAAATGGTTTTTTTTATATATCACCAATTGCAATTAATGTAATTAATTTATACTAAGCGAAGATTTTAAACTCGAGGAAAAAAAATAAAATTCCAAAGCCTATTCTTCTTAATTTTTGTTTGGTTTAAATGTGTTTTTTATTCCTTATAAATTAGTAAATTCTGTTTTTATTTTAAATATTTTTTATTTGGTTTTTAATAAACTTTTAATTTTGTGTTTGATCTCTAAGTGACTATCTAAACTATTTTTGAATCTCTGTTTAAATATGTTTAGGATTAAAAAATTTATTAAAGATTTTTTTATCAGAAAATTAAAAATTAGTAAATTTTATTAAAGATTAAACACAAAAAATAACAAATTTATTAGAAATTGAAAACATGTTTAAACTTTTTTTAAAAGATCATCCCACGTGTTTCCTCCTCTCCTTTCTACCACCCCACTAGTAATTATTTTATTAAAAGAAGAATGCCAATCGGTAATAAACCAAAAAAAAGGTAATATTTTGTAATCTATCATTAAAAACGGTCCATTATTTGTAGCAGGAGTAGTTAAAGTTATTGCCCAAGAAATTTAAATTTTTGTATTTGAGATGCGTAAAATTGCGATTTTAAATTGGATCTTTAATAAAAGCCACTCATATATCTTTAATTCCTTAAGATAACCCTTGTTAAAATATATATGCAGACTCTTGTTACCCTGATCCTCTATTGTCATCAACAAACTGGTTTGATTACAATGAGTTGTGAAAGAGTGTAAAGAAAAGCTAAAAAACGTTTTCATATAAAAAAAGTGAAACAAGGACAAAATGCATTAATGTTTGGGCAAAAGAAATTAAAGATATCAAAGGCACAATGCATAAGCTGTAAATAAAAAAGGTTTAAACTTGTTTTGAAAGCAACTTTCAAAATTTAAACCATATGAAAGAACATTATGTTTATATCCTATAGTGTGATGGTCAAAATGCATCATAGTACCATGTATAATCATATGTTTAATGGTCCTGAAATATAGTACTCTACTAATGTCGTTGGAGGGTCTTGCTCTGATTACAGTTTGACAAATGCAAGACATGTGTAATCAGTAATCTCAAGCATGCACATGGACTGTTAATAATATAGTTAGAATTCCATATATTAATTTATTTAGGATATGTGGTCATAAATTCAAGGTTTTCACCCATTCAATGAATAAAAAAACTTTTATCCATTCATGTCTTTTGTTTATTATTACTTTTGTTTTTATTGTAGAATCTAAATAAGTAGCTCATTAAAATTAAGAAAATTAGTTTTTTTAGTTGAAAACAATAAAAATATTATAAATTGATATTACCAAATATATCCTGTTCTTAAAACCTTTATATTTCAAAAAGCATAATAAATTTACATGTTTATATTCCACCTAATTAAATATTGAACTAAGAGAAATACTTAATAAAAAATATTTTGTAAAAAAATTAATATATCAAACGGATTGAATCTTTTAAAAATATCAAATAATTTTAAAAAGGTGGGTTTTATATAACTTAGAAGTTCTAATGACACTCTCATACTCTCTCTTGACAATTATAATTAACTGAAATTTATTAAAAATCATCCATTTTTGTGAACTTCATTTGGTTCAATCATAAAAAAATGTTAAAAGAAGTGTTTGCATCACTAACATTTCTCTATTACTTATACCACATATACCTTTACCTTGTTGGACAAAATATTAATTGTATTAATGTTCATCAGTTTCCAAAATATAAAATAAGAAATGTTATATATGACCGTGCTATAAGCTAGCTTTACAGACTGTGTGCCTGTCCACTAAGCTTCAATTGTCGTGTGTTTGCCGGAACATTTTGCCCCACAGTCCACATAATTTGGATAATAGAATGTGTAAATTAATTTAGTTTATGGAAGATATATCACTTTCAATTCATTGTCCCTATCCACCCTTGATGTATCTACTATGCATATTCTAAGTGAATTCCCACACCGTCGCATTGTAATTTGTGTTATCAAATGTCAATTTCACCATCTAAAATTAAGCACACTTGTCCTAGAGCCTTCAAGCATTTTGTTTTACATGCATACATATAAATATATATATATATATATATATATATATATATTGTATATATATAAAGTATGTGTGTGAAGATATTGATTCAAATTTGGTATTCAATTTTTTTGCTTACATCTTTTAATAAGTTTTACAAAAATGTAAATTAATTATTTCAATAATTAAATTGCTTGATTTTATAATATAGATAAATTTATAAAATTTCATGTAAATTAAAACCTATTTGATACTATATATCACACTATTTTATTTTGATAAACAATCTATTATTTAAAATATATGTATATGTTTGTTTCTAGATAATATGCAAAAAAAATATTAAAATAATATGAAATTTTATAATATTACTAATGATAGAAAATATAATATCAAATTATTCAATAATAAATAGATTGTTACAAAATAGTGAATGAATTTGTTTAAGCCGTAAAATAAGTTAATTATTTATAATTGATTTTAATAAAATAGAGATATTTTATGTTTAGGTATAATTAGAAAAAAATATATTTTAATTAAAAACATTTTTGTTTTTTAAAATTTTAGTTTTTCCATGAGCTTATTTTGACAATCTACTCCAATTAATTTTTTAAAATAAGTTTTTTAACTTTGATTTTTAAATTTACCTAAATATTTAAAAAAGTTACAAGAAATATTTATGTTGGTGTAACTACAATTGGTACCTCTAAATTTTATAAATTTTAGACATTATGCTCTCATATTTTAAAATTATGATATTGTATTCTCATACAAAAAATTCTTAAATTGATGTCCCTTTATCAAATATTAGACAACAAAGGATTAAAAATTTATCACCAGCGTCGGAAGGATATTAGTTCAAAAATATTTTTAACATAAAAGTACAATGTCATAATTTCAGAATATGTAGCATAACGTCTAAAATTTATAAAATTTGAGACACACTTACAGTTAAATATATATTATATCAAGTTAAGTACTTTACAAAACAATATAACAAAAATAAATGGAATACTATTGAAAAACAAGTATGATAAGATATAATAAATGATATTTTTGAAAAATTTTAATTATTTAAAATATTAGAAGTTACAATTGAAGTATATATAAAAAGTATTTCTCTTAAAAAATTTCTTAAGGTTATCTAATTAAGTCTAAACAATTATTTATTAAGATAATTTATATGATAAGGAGAATTTTTAAAATTTAAAAATAAAATAAAGTTAATTTTCTTTTCAGTTTTGTTTCAAAATCAATTATTTCAAACACAAACCTACTGCAAAAATTGAACAAATTAGAACAATTAATCTTATCCACGCACATAGAAAGTGTCAAATGAGATATTTTCTAATTGTTTTTCTAATGGTGAGAAAGGAAAACTATAAATCTAGTGAAGAAGATTAAAAGTTGTTTCCCACTTTTAAAAAGTCACACACATACATATAATATAATAATATATATATATATATATATATATATAGTTTAACTATTATTTTAGGAAAAATTATAAAATTAATTTAATAGTAAAATTCACATGTAAGACGAAAAGAGAGAAAAAGATATGAGTTTAAATTTCTCTATTAAAAAAAATTTAACACATTAAAAAAACTAACATTTAACCTAAAATATTATTTTTTTCTAAGAAAATAAGCGTCAAAATACCATTTTCTTATATACAGTAAAATAAACATTTTCTAACAATTTTTTTTTTATCATAGATATATAAGAATTTTTCAACTATCGATTACAATTTTACACGTCAAGACATACTTTATTTTTAGTCTTTTTTTTTAACTTAAAAAGACTTAATAATGTTTTAATTTCCTCATATATCAGTAACTTTGTATTGATTTTCCAATAATTTTTTTATTTTTTTGTTAGTTTTACAATAAATTTTTTATGTTGTTTTGAGTTTCTAAAATAATATCACTTAAAATTGTTTTAAAATATTTAAAAAAATAATTTAAATAGCGTCTTAAAAATAAAAAAAAATTATTAAAACTCAACACAAAACAAAATTTGATTAAAAATTTAATACAAAATTTATTAATATATTAGAATTCAAAACATATTAAAACCTTTAAAAACCTATCACTATTTTGTTTGTTTGATTATTTAGGCAGAGCAAATTATGTTCTAATTTTATTTACTTAACTTTCTGGTTTGACTTTAGAGATAACAATGGTTAGGATGGATATAAAAAAAGTGGTATAAAATTTTAATTTTTATTTTATTTTTATCAGGTATTTTTGGATTTAGATATATCCGTGGATACTCTATTATATTATTTTTTATAATTTAAATTTAAATTTACTTATAATTATTAAATAAATTATATATTAATTTATTAATATATTTAATTAATTAATTTAATAAATTATATATAAATTATTAATTATATTTTAGTTTTAATGATTTACAAAAATATAAATTTATATACAAACACGTGAGATTTTTATTTAACATGTAATTATATATTAAAAATAGAAATAAGGTAAAGCAAATACCGATCGTACCTAATTATATGAGACGGGAGCAGAGGGAAGGCGAAAACCAATAAACTTACACTCGTCGTATATTTTTCTCAATGGAAATGAGATGGTTGTCTTTGACTTTTGAGGAACTTTGCTCGAAAGGAAGAAGCAATGGTAATTGCTGCAGAACAACAAATTTTGTAATAGTTTCCTGTGGGGGAATTGGGAACATGGCTTGTGGTCCTGTGGCTTTAGATTTTGTACACCCAAATAGAAATTCAATGAACATTAATGTTTGAGTGTCATTTTCTTTTTCATTCTTTAAGCGGTTTCAGTCTTAGACTAGGGTGCGTTTAACCATAAATGAGTGATTAATTTTTTTATTTGGGATTACATGTATCTTTATTAGGAGTATAATTAATCTTACTTGAATAAGACAAGAACATTAAGTTATGTTGCACCTATCTACTTTTTAAAGTAAAATTTTGGATTCATATTTTGTTTATGAAAAAAAAAACCCTCTTAGGTACTATTCTTGTTGTATTATTAATGTGTTCAGGTCAAATAAAATTACTTGTACACATTGTTTATCTTTATAATAAAAAAATTCTTTTTGTCCTCAAATATTTTTCTTTTAAATGAACACTTTAAGTTTATGTTTATTTTTTTCCTTTATAAATTATGTGGAATGACAATTAGGGATGAAAAACAATATACACCTGGGTGTGATGATTCCTCATCTTACGTGACATCCTTTCTTGTCTATCGTGTCAGGTTTGAATATTTTGCATCGTTTCAATTGTCGTGATTGATGGAGAAAAAAGAAATTAGTAAAGGTTCTTTTGGGAAAAATATATTATATACACTTACCAACTGCATGTCTGTTGAAGAATGAATTTGAAGAATGAATTGACGACTCATAGGCAATGGCTTGGTTAAGGGAAACCACCAAAGATGGTGAAGTGTAGGTGACAAATAGTTATATGGATACAATGCTTTACCTGTAGACGTTTCTCCATTACTTTCTCATACGAGAATAAAACACTCTCATCGGCTGTTAGCTTTCCTTTCTCACAAGAGATTCAGGGATTGAATCTATAAAAGGTGGGGATGAATGCAATTAGGAGAGAGGTAGAAAGGCAAGCATTGCACGAGGCCTCTCAAGCTTGGTTGCCCAACAGTATGGAGTACTGACCGCACCAAGGGACAACCCTGAAGCGAAGGACATGAATGACCAGAATCAATATGTTCTAATTTTTGGCCTTGCACTAACCATTTAATGGACCATGGACTAAACGACCACTGCCTAAAAGAACTATGTCCCGTGGGAGGTTCGGTTGAGAGTGTCTGTTGTCTTGATAGGGAGTTTACTATCTTTTTCCCTATTGTATATCCATGTGAATAATTTAAATGGGTATTGTGGGTATGCATTTTTCCTATCTGCTCCACAACGGGCATCATAGTACCGTATCCACTGATACCCACTACACGCTAAGTAAAAATATTACACATATTTAATTTAAATTTTTTTTGTGAAATAAATCAACTTAAAATATTAATTGTTAAAATTTATTGCTCTCAATGTTATTTTTTTTATAAAAATGCATAATTTATATAATTATTTTTTATAAAATATCGTTAATGTAAAAATAAAGATTCCTATATTAAATATTTTATTTATATATTATATTAATATATTTTTAGATTCAATCAATCTCATAAAAATTAGTATAATTTTATTTTTAGATTTTTCAATAAAAAAATGATCTGATTGATAAAACTGCATATAAATTTTTTATTTTTTTAAAAATATTTACGAACACTCACAAATATAGGAAGCATGTTTATAACATATATATACAAATATTTTATGTGAGGCTAGAAACCTATATCCGGTGCCCTTACCTCACTCCTCAACCCATCGATTTTGTTTGCAAACTAGACGTAACACTTCTAAGTAGAACCAGAAAAGTTAGATGCAGAATTCAAGCCGCAAATGTAGCACAACAGTTGCTGTATCTAACTACAAATGTGAAGGAGACAAATGCAGTATTCCTATATTTTATTTTGTATCATTCACAATAGCTTATTTTTTACTTTTCATACACAGTAAAAGGAGAAAGTAAAAATACATAGGCTCTAATGTATTTTTTGCCTGATCCATGTCTTATGGTTCAAGACACTTATTAATATATTTTCATTTGACTAAAAAAAAAAAACGTTTAGATACACCTACTGAAAGTTATGCTAACAGTTACCAAAAAAATACACTTAATATTTTCACGACTTATTAAACGTGATGTTTGAAAGCTTTAATAGTTAAATTTAACAAACATACCACAAATCATTAACTTCTCTTACAGAGAATTGATTTATTTTTTAAGCGAAAATTTCAATTTAGAAAAATGTCAAAATTTTCACGTTTAATTAGAAGCTTAATTATTAAAGCAGGATTAAACAATAACAATTATTTAAAAACATAGAGGAAGAGAGAAGAAAGTAAGAGAAAATGTTAAAAAATAATAAAATGCCCAACATAACATTAGACGTTGAAACAATTGTATATATCTGGACAATTTATATTTAGTGCTGCACATTTTACTATTTTTTCTCGTTCTCCTTTACTTCATTCTCTCTGCCTCTATTTTTTAATTGTTATTACTCTTTAACCCTATTTTCAATATATTTTGATTATGTAATTATATAGATTTTAAATATTGAGTTTGAAATCAATAACTATATTTTGTTTTTGTAAAAACAAAACTATACATTTTTATTTTACTTTTTAAAATATATATTTCACTTCTGAAAGAAGTAGCCTTAGTGGATTGATTACAACAATGACATGACTAGAATAAATAATTATGCCCTCATAGGGAATAATAAATGTCCAACCCAAGAGTGTTCAAGGTAACATTCAGGTGACATGTAGGTTGAATTTAGCCTTATCTAAAGTCAAGGTAAACAAGCATCCATATTAAAACCAAGCTAATCTTTCATTTACTAAAATTATTTAAATTTAATATTTAGTTAAATTATAAGTATTTAACATAATCTAATAGTTTTATAAAACACATAATTTAATAGAGGTATAATAATATAAATTAAAAATATATAATAGGCTTAATTATACTTTTACCTTTAAAATTTCATAATATCACAAATTTAGTCTCCATATTGGGAAAAAATGGAAAAATTTAGTCTCACTTTTGCAAATTCTATTCTCAAAATCTTAATAAAATTGTCTTAATGTATCTTTAAGAGTAAAATTTTATTTTTATTTTTTTTATAGATCAATATTTATTGTTAGCGTGTTTAGTGAAGAGATTCAAACCATGATTTTTCTCTTTAAGGTGGACTTTGCCATATAACTAACCTTATAATCCCTAGTTTGAAAATAAAATTCATTAAATTTTGTGAAATGTTAGAAGAAAAAATGTAATTAAAAATATTTTTTATATATATAAATATAGTTGTAATTGATATTAATGTGTAAAAATAATTTTAGGTTGTGAATCAATGATAATTTATGATTGTATGTCTTTTAAGATAATTATTATAAAAGTTAATAAATTTATCATAAATTATTATTATAATTAAATAAAAATATAAAATTATTTTGTACTATGGATGATAAATAAACTCATACTTGTAGTTAATCTCTAAACCCACTTTGAAATTGAGGAAAACTCTTGATTTAACCAGACACGAGTATGAGAAATATCTGATTTGTTAAGTTAGGGATGAGAATGAGGACTGATATATGCATATCTACCCCATCTCCATTCTCAACCCTTTCCTAACCTTTATTTTAATAATTAGAATATCTCAAACTCTTACTTTTAATTTATTAGGCATAGTTTTCAAATCAAATAATCACTTAGATTCTTATTTTCTTAACAAATTATAATTTTTTGATGTAAAGAAAGATCCGACATTTGTCTTAAAAAAAGTATGACATTTAATTCACAAATTATAAACCTTATTTTTATTAGATAACTTTTGAATTAATATCATTACATTTAAATAGTTTATTTTTTAATAAATAATTATCATAATTTTTTTTTGTATGAGTTGAGCACTAGAATATTTGATATTCATCAGAGATGAAGACTTAAATATCACACCCATTAAATATGGAGATAAAAATATGAATGAATTTAGAGATAAAGATGAAAATCTCATTACACATGTTGTCATGACTATTTTATACTAATTAAAAACACTTTTGTGTTGCCAATCAAAAGATAATTTATGATTGTATATCTCTTAATAATTATTCTATATTATATTTATTTTTTATAAAATTATAATCTAAGGAAAAGTTTTCATATCTAACTATCAAAAAACAATAAAGTACTTTTGCTTGTTTTATGACTTTTATCTGGAGATTTTATAATTAAAATTAATTTTAAAGAGTTAGATAATTTGGAATTTATATTGACAAGACCAAAATAAACATTGCAATTTACTTTGAATTAGGGGAGGTCACGATTTGTTTTTGAACACACTACGCAGCTATTCCGAGGGATAAAGAGTAAAAGATCAAATACATAAAAGTAAAAACAAAGAAGGATAAATTTTTATCTGTAAAAAAATATGGATTATTTTTTGGAAAGAAGCCTTAAGTTGAACATGTTTAAAGTATGTGAGTACAAATGTTGCAGCAAATAGCTGTTCCATGATCAATAAAATGATTGGTTATTTTCTTTTTCCAGCATTATAGTACGGACTTTTTCGGGTTTTTGTGTTATATATATATAAACTAAATTAATTATTTTTATATGGTTTTGTATTTAATCATGTTAGTAACTCATTTCTTCTAACTTCACAACAAAAAAGAACTCATTTTTTAACATTAATTTGTTAAATGACATTTGTTAGTTTTTCATATAAATATTTATAAATAGAAACTGTACGAATAAAGTGTGTAAACATACATCACTATCATGGCGACTATGGCCACATTGCAAAAATATATATATATATATATATATATATATATATATATAAATATTATCATAAAAAATAAATATTAAGTAAAATATTGATAATGTAACTAAATGTTTTTCAAATGCTTTTCAAAATAAATATTATGTCAATTTATTATAACTTTCAAAACTGATTTTGTTATTTTTTTATTTAGTTATTAAATTTTAGTTTAGTAACAAAAATTCACATGGGAGAAAATGGAAGAAAGATAACTTAGGTTTAGATCTTTATATGATAAAACTAATACACTAAATTATAACATCTACCTATAAAAAAAATTGATCTTTTACAAGATAAAGAGCTTAAAGATAGCAAAATAACTTCATAAAAATACTTAAGAAGGATATAGACTTAACATATACACCATAATTATAAGAAAACACTTTCATTCTTTTTCTTATATCATAAACATATTTTGTGTTATAAAACCAAAACTCTTCCAACGTCTTCTTATGCTTACAATATCAAATAGGTTGAATTGAACCTTGTTTCAACTTCCAAACAAGTATAAACCTTGTATTTAATATTAACTTTAATCACATTATTTGAATTTCATAAATTTAAAAGGATATGATCTAATATACTTCATACATTTTATGTTGCAGTGAGTTAAGGGAGATTGATGAATCTATTCTAAGAATTCATAAAAAAATTCAAATCCATTTTAAAAAAAATACAAATTCATTTTTAAAATTGAAATCTATTTAAATGGATATATATTGAATGTGGGTTGAATTTTTTTATTCACCCTTCTTTAAAAAGACAAGGTTTATCTAAAAGTTTGGTTCTATCAATGACCTTTACTTAAAATGGAACTTTTTAATAACCCTTTTTTTTAGAGAACTTTCAATAACGTTTTATTAATAGGAAATTTTATCAATTTAGATGTTAAATTATGTGATATTATTATAATAATCACGTGACTTAACTTTTTTTTTCTTTTATAAATCACTTGTGTTAGAAAATATAAGATAGTTAAGCAGTAAAATTAAGGACAAGAAAGAAAAAAGAAATTACCACTTCAAATCTTTCCAATGAGAAATTAATAAAAATTAATAACTAGTATTTATTCTATTTATAATATAGGATTTTAACTTGTTATATAATCAAATAATACTTATTTACTGATATTTTATATAATATGTTAAAATAAAGTAAGACAAAGAAGTATTAATTAACTTTTAATTAAATAAAATTTTTGTAAAGACTTAACTATAACTTTTATATTTTTGAAAATTTTAATCCCTAATTTTTAATTTAAGACATTATGATATTATACTTTTAAAATTTCTCAATTGATAATCCTATTAGATGAAAGACTAATTGTGGTAGAGTAACATTAACATTGACTCCATAATAATTAATTAGTGTAAATAAATAATCAATTATCTTGTACCGTAGATATGTCTCATTGCACAGATAACCTATTGTAAGTAAATAATTAATTATCTTATCTTGTACCTTAAATATTTTTTTACACAAATAATGTATTATTTGAAGTAAATAGTCAATTATTACACATAAATAATCGATTATTGTAGAGTAAACATTAACATTGACTTTATTGTAATTCATTTTGTATTTACACTGAATATTAATCGAGAAATTTAAAAAGTTTAGAATGATAATGTATTAGATTAAAATTTAGGGATTGAAGTTTTTGACATTGCAAAAGTTGAAGGTAATAACATGTAATTAAGTATTTTGTAAAATCAACCCCTTTTATTATTATTAGTGAAAACATAGGCATGGTCACCTCTATTGTTTTGTATTTTGATATGTTATAACAATTTTAGAGTTTTAATTAATATGTTTGTAATAACACGATAGAGTATATATAATTGACTGTATTATTTTGTGTATAATAATTTTAATTCAGTATATTTTCAAATATATTATGTTAATTTTTATATTTTTTTGTTTATGATAATATGATAGAAACATGTCAGATAATCAACGAATATATTAAATTTGATATTAATTTGAAAAAAATAGAAAGAGAAGAGAGTTTGAATACGACTAAAAATGTTGTAGCTCTTGTATATTTGCATGTTTATTAACAATATGATGAAAGAAATGTATATTAACGATGTTTAAGGAAGATTGATTTGTGGTAAGGTAAAACTTGTAAAAATGTACATATATTATACAGGAGAAGTTAGATTTGCTAGTGATAAGAGAAGTCATAAAATGTTTACAAATATAAAATAGTCATACAATATGGACACCAAGAGTTCTTATTATAGATTATAGTCATAATAGGACAATTACATATGTTGGATATAAATATTTTAAATTAGCTTTTTCTTAAAATTATAAAGTTGATCTAGTGAAAAAATTTATAGATAAGGAAAAGAGAGGTTGTGAGTTCAAATATTTCTTTCAATAAAATAATTTTTTTAAAAAAATAGTAAAATATGTATTTTGAAAAGTAAAAAAAAAAAAAAGAAATTCTGTATAGATTTCAAATGTACCATTTAATTGATAAAACTTATTTTTTATTAAAATTTTTTTAGAGATGCCACATCATAATAAGCTTTTTGTGATGTTTTTTTTATTTGCATTTTTTGAACCCACATCTCAGTAAGTATGCATTTGGTTTCATTTGATCCTATTGTTGCTACTATTATTATATCTACTTGAAATTATAGACCAACTAAATGCTAATATATTAGTATTATCTATTAGAAAATACATTAATATTATCGGTGTAAAAATTTAAACTTTATTATAACATGTGTTTCCTTTATGTAATTTGCTTATGTGTATTGTTTATGATTTTTTCATGATGTTCGAGACAGGTGACAATCCCCGTTTTATTTTTCTATGCATTCACATTTACTGCATGTGAGAAAAAAAGGCTCAAGGGTACTATAGGGATGAAACAAAGAGAAGCTTTTGGTCCCACATTTTGACAGAAAGTCAGAATTCGTGCATTGGATTCTTAAAAAGAAGAAAAAAAAATCCCTTTGTTAATCAAGCAAGGATTTGGACTATACAAAATTGTGGGTATTCTTTTTTTCTTTTCTATAAATTTATGGGTATATTTGGGGATCGGAATGTTTATCTAAACAAAAGAAGATAAAGTAGTAACTAGGCATAATTTATGCTTTAATTAACATAAGACAAGTTAATCATTTTATCCACCTAACCTTCATGCTAGAATTTCCTAATTCAAATTGCTCAACTTGAATCTATCCAATAAGAGAGAATATAGATAACCATGATGAGCACAAGTATCAGTTAAAGTACATGCTTGGGAAAAAGCACCCGAGATTCAAAAAATTATCAATGGCCTTTTCTTTTTGTACCCTTCTTTAGTTGAATCCTAGAATCACTTTTGACTTGCTCACTAACATGATTCCACCAAATAATCTTTACTCACCAACCTTTCAAAGGGCCTCAACTGTACTAATTATCTTCATCTACCTTTCATTTGTTTTTTTTTTTTGTGCATAACGCTTTTTCTAGTTGAGATAGAAAATTCTTGCATTACAGCTTGGGTTGTAAATATTAAAATCTTGCTTTTGCATTTAAAACAAGAAAGCCTCTGCAGACCATTTAACTATTCTGCATTCTTTCAAGTAATGCCTTTTGACATAAAATTTAAACCAAAATACAAAGAGAAAGAAAATGCACTTGTACAAAAATGTGCACATGGCACTTGAAATTTTGCAGCAATCCCTATCTAATTTATGTTCTCCTAGTATGTTTTATTCTGGTACCAGCCTATAATACTAAATTCATTATTTCCAAACTTTCTTTTGGAGTTATAAACAAGTACAACTTTAAGATCATTTGTTAACAAAGTTGGCTTTAATTTCAACTGTTTAGTCTCTATTATTGTTGTATTTAACCACATGACCACTGTATCAGTTTTCCTTTTTATATTATCATCAAAAGGGAAAAGAGGTGTTTTTCTTTTGTATGAATTATCAAATAAAGCAAGAAACTGATAAAAGAACAAATAAACTGTGAGTGGCAGAAAAGAAAAGGAGTATATTATAATTGTATGTTCATAACAGTATAACACTGCATACTGAAAAGAGTACCCCCTTAATCAGAGGAAAATTAAGAGACAATCTGTTCAAGATTCTTGCAAGACCAATATCTTTTTGTCCCCACCATAACAACTAAACCCAGAAACACATGAGGAGTACAGCTTATGCAGGATCACAGATACAAGCATCAAGACTTTTACAAAAGCAAACAAATTTCAAATAACTGATCTCTGAAGCATGCACTTTGTTTTTGCTCATAGGATGTTGATCATTCAAAAGTTAGGGGTATCTATGAATGTGAAGTGGCTAAAACATGTGTAATGTTTTAGGGACATACTTTTAGTTTTAAAAGATTCGAAGCAAATTATTAACAATTATGCAAGTAACTAACAGAAAGATTAAGGGCTCCTCTCAAATTTTAAGTATTATCAAACATTGAAAGATAGTGACCGGGTCCATTATTAATTGAGCTTCTCATTTGTCCATATATAATAGGACATGAGGAATGGAATCACTACCTCAGGAAGCAAAATTAAGAGAGGACACACACTCTCTTATAGCACAATCATTGAATCTACGTTATAGTTTACCTTTGGAAGCCACTCAAATGCAATGTTTTGTCATAATCGAGAAGGTTTTCTAGCAAATAAATGATGTAAAATTTGATTAGATGATCTTGATTGCTGAGCTACCTTGGTTAACATAATACAGTAACATTTACAATAACTTTAGTTTTCAACAAATGCAACATGTGAATTTTGTTCGTCCTTAATACAATATGGTCATTAAATAGCTACAATAATTGGACTAAGTTGGATCTAAAAGTCAAGTTTTCAACTGGGTTTCAGTAGAGTGATGTGGATGGAACAGAACCTGGAAGGAGTTTGTTTTATTTGTTTTTCTTATATTTTTGTGATATTCTAACATGGGAAGGTGATGTAATCATTTAATTAACTTATTAAAGTGAGTATATAATAGAATAATACCATGCTATGCCTATGCACTCTCTTCTTATCTTGTCTTTTGTTCCGTAAAACCAGACTTGGTACTGATGGTAGCAGCAATTTTGTACCAACAATTCAAATAGAGTTGCAGGTTTTGAGCAATTTTTCCAGCAAACAGACAACAAAATTAAAAGGTGTGGAGCAGTGTGTAAACATACATCACTATCATGGCGACTATGGGCACATTGCAATTTCTTTTTGGTAATTACTGCATTAAAGGTTGTTCAATTTATAACATATAAATTATTCTACTACATATCACTAATTGTGTCTTATTGACTTGAGAAGAAGTAAGAACTTTACGTTTCACTTGCAAAAGTTGCAATTTAAATAAGAAAAAAACATTTTTTTTCTATCATATGTTGGTAAATACATATATGAATATTAAACTAATTCGAGTTCAGATGACATGGCTTTTTTTGGGTACTGAGAGGTGTTTGAAGGAAAGTCGTTTGAAGGAAATATAATTAAAATGGTATGGGTGCTAGTATAATTTTCGAAATGGTGTCGTTTTTTCAAAACCGCCATATGACTTACTGGTTTGGGGTGTAATTTTTTGAAACTGACAAGTTAGTTGACGAATTTAGATGGAAACCGACAAATCAATTGTGGATTTGAACTTACGTATAATGAAGCATAGGCTCCGATAGGGTTATGGAAACGGGCAATTGACCTAACAGTTTTGGTGTTTTCAGAGACAAATATTCTTGTTTCCAAACCAGCAACATACGATGATTTGAAGTTGTTTATGCAACCTAACTGCAATATGCTTTTATATAAAATGGTTATTTGTAAAAAAGGTAATGATATTTAAGAAAAAAGAAAGCAAGATGCAGAAAATAAAATTAAAATTAGATGATTTTTAAAAAATAGAAATGTTTTTATGTTTTTTAAAAAGTAATTAGAACCCTTTCATAAAAAAAAGAAAGAAGAAGAAATGTAAGAAGTAAAATAAGAAGTTTTTATGTTTAGGGTTTAAAAAAAAGAAAATATTTATTCATAGATAATGTTTTAATAATCATTTATAAATTATTATTGTGTAATAATTAATTAATCATGTCTAAAAATTTCAGTTGAAATATATTATCATCATATACCAAAATGTTGGAAAAAAATAATTTTCATAGTTGAAAAAAATCTAATTTAGTAATATTTTAGTGGTTTAATTTAATCATAATTATTCATAAGTTTACAACTTAGTTCAAATACGTAAATCATGTAAATCATATAATTTTGAATTTAAAAATAAAGAAAAAACTTTTATACATGGAGCTACTATACATGAAGACAACAATAGTTAAAAATTAGTATTAAAAATTATTATACCAATAATAGTGAAAAATAATATAGGAATGTGTGAAAAAGAGGATAGATATATAGATAATAATTATAAATTATAGTTAATTTTTTTAACAAATAATATGCTTTTAGAATCTGTAAATAAAATTTTGTGTACTAAGTATTTGTGGTTGAAGTTTAAATTAATCATAACCATATTTAAATCAAATGAAATTTTTTTAGCACAAATAAGTATATTTTCAAACTGAAAAAATAATTAGTAGTAAAAATTCATGATCATTCGATAGATATGTTTATGATGTAATTTTCTTAATTATTTAACTTAGTATATACAAATTAGATGAATTTAATTGTACCTGTATTGTAAGAAATATATTGATATTTGAAAATTGAAATACTAATGTGAAAGTTGAGGAAACACATTTATGAATACATTAGTTTTGATATATAATAAAATAATTTTTTAAAATTATATTCACTTGGAATTGTAAAAAAATATAAACAAGAATATAAAGTTTAGGGTTATGACATTGTAGATTAATAAGAAAGTAAACATAATAAAAAATAGTTGTTAACTCGAAATGGGGAAAAATAATTATTTTCAAATATATATGAAAATACAATAAATGTTGACAAATATGGACCAAACTCTTTGGGATTTAGGAGTTTGCGTTGGAACAATGATTCTTTCTATGGCTAGATTGTTTGCAAATTGAACATGTAACTTTGTTTTGTGGTTGTGACTCTTCAAATCCATTTCATTTCTAATTCAGGTCAATTTAGGATGACCAAACCCTCTAAGCAATGTTGAATTTGACACAACAAATGGTCCACTTCTTGGATTGCACTCTGCGAAATAAGTTTCTATTATGTTTTGCAGAGAATATACCATATCAACAAATTGATAGTGATTAATATTGACATAAGTACATGTTGCTATGACGTGAGAGCAAAGGTAGTGGTATGACTGGAAAGCTCCGCACTTACAGTATTGTTTGTCAAGCAGCACAACCCATGTTTGACCTCCTCTTGCATGGCATGACAAAAAATTTCAGTAACTTCAAACTTTTTCTTCTGTGTGTCATACCTTTTGACTGTGTGCATTGATGCAACGACTTTTTTTCCTCCATGACATCTATTAATTTTTTACAGTAACATCTGTCTTCCCTAAACTGTACATTTGCTTCTGCAACTCTTTTAAGAAAGTAGTCAACTAACTTGTTGTGAGTAGATTTCACAAGAGCAGTTAAAGACATATTTTGTGAACCTCAAAACACTTTATTAACTGCTTCAGATAAATTAGTTGTCATGTGACCAAATCTTTGGCCTTCTGCATGTGCCATGCTCCACTTGCTAACTTCAATATGATAAATCTATTTCCTTATTTGTGGGCTACTGTCTCTAAAATTTGTCAACTTCTTGTCAAATTTAGCTACACATGTTTTGTAGTCTGATAAAAGATAGTGGTTTAGGGTATATGTTAGTAAAAAACAAATTTATTTTAAGGCGGAATATAGCAACATTAATTAATGACATATTTGAATTTACTCATTGTGATTAAATCTTGTTTCAGCCTTGTGTTGTTGAACTTGTGATTGAAGTTGCTTGTTATGTGGCGGATGCAGAGGATATGATGAGTATGCAATAGTCTCCATATACGTGAAGCCTGCACTGCACCTAGAATGCTTTTATGTTGATTTGAGATCAGACATAATCCATTTTTTAAAGTTAAATGTTTTCAAATTTTGGCCAAAAAACATGCCCAATTTCTCAATGTTTCACCGTCAACGATGGCAAATGCAATTAGGAGAATACAACTCTTTCCATCTTGTGTTGTTGCAACTAACAGTGTCCCCTTATACTTTCCATACAAGAAGGTCTTGTCTATTTGTAGTATGGGTTTGCACGAGTGAAATGCGTCAACTGCAGTTTAAATATCCAGAAGACACGGTGAAATTGTCGGAGTCTTTTTTCAACAACATTGTCAACCATAAACTTTGTTATCTTAAGTTCGTAAGCTGACCTAGGACATTTCAGTACCATCCAATTCAACCACCTGGGCAACGTGTCATATGATTCTTCCCAGTCACCAAAAACTTTGGTCATAGCTTTTTGTTTACCTAACCATGCTTTCTGCAACAGATGAGTCAACTTTAACCATACCTAATACATTTCGCACAATATTTAGTAGTTACTCAATATCTAATGAAAATTAGAATGTTGTATTTTGGATAAACATATTAGTATATTATTACCTAAAATGTAGCTAGAGATAATATCTGACGTGAGTTTTGCATGATCTTGTGTAAAATTTGCATTGATACAATTATGTGAACCCCCTTATTTTGTGACTGTTCATTTATGTGTCTATTGTGACAGCACCGATATCATCCGCTTGTGTGGTTGGGACACCGGATGAAAAATATTGTCGATCTCGTCTCAAAAATTTTGTAAGTGTGATATGTCCGTAGGCAGTGTTGAGAAACAACTAATTTGACTTCATCCTTTGACTCAAACTCTAATCCCTTAAAGAGTGCTTGCCCATATTTCCAGTCATTAGAAGCTTGAATAAGTACTAAATCTGTTTCTTGATTCGAATGTTCCTAGATAGTATTAATATAGTGTGTCGAAGGTGATAAAACTTGGGCCCCTTAATATCAATATACAATATCACGTTAAGAGGTTCATAAAACACTAACGTTAACCAATACATACTTTAAAAAGTACTTCGGACTTGTAATAGGAAATCTTAGATGTTGTTCTCGTTCATGATGGCTTGGTTGTGCTTCCTGTCCGTATTTGAACCTGATCGTGGAGGTATTCCATTATCCTTACATTCGTGGTCTTCATCAGAGACAAATTCATCTCATTCGTACACAACAAGGTTTAGACGATCTTCATCATCTCCCAAATTTGTTATATTCTCTGCTATCGTTCATGTGTACCTTATACCGAGATTACTACTTGGCACTGATTCATGTTTGGAATACGTTTTTTCCTATATTGGCATTGTTCCTCCAGGATAATAATCTATCTGTTTTTGCGTATATATGGTATTATCAAACTAGTCAATATCAACATATATTTCTATCATATATGATATGTTAGTAGCCAAGAACACGTTAATCATCATCCTAAAATTAACATCATCAAATACCTGTAAAGCACCAAAATGCCTAGGGTTTTTGAAAACAATATATTTACATATAATTTTACTGATAACCTGATTATGTGAAAGGTGTAAGTTAGAATGGATTTGTGTAACAAATTCATGAAAAGAAATGTTAGTAGAAAACTGCATGCCGGAACAAGAACCGCTAAATGAAATTCTTTCAAGTTCCATACTAACTTCTCCGTTATAGTAAACAAATCATAGGAACTACAAACCTCCATAGCTCACTCGTCAACAATAGGTGCGGAAGGACAATGGTTTGATATTGTTCATACGGTGTTTATATAATCTGCAAGAACAAAAAGGTTTCCATTTAAACATATACAATGTTGCATTCACATAACATAGTAGTAATATTAACTTACATTTGTTTTTTTCATCTTATCAAACATCTCTCGATATTTACAAATGTCCCAACTTCAACCACGATAGTTAATAGCAGTCCTACCTTGCCACCTATGTAAAGACAACTAAATGAATGTGAAAATCCATTAATAAGGACCAGAATGAAAACCTTACTCCAAGCAACAATCCATGGATTAGGGTGGATCTTTCAATGGGAGCTATGTAGGAAAATCTCTCTCATGCCCATAGTCGGAGTAAAATACAACCTCCAACAATGTCGTGACTTTTATAATTTGTAGCTTTACACAGTTCGCAGTATAGGTTGCTTAGCAGTGCAACCCCCAACTGTACGTGCCATACTCACCCAAGTCGCGTACAAATTGAAAGAGCCTTAGGGAAATACAATTTCTTGAGTGATAAGCGAAAAGTAATCCTCCAAGGAACCTTTACATTAATCTCCAAATCCTTAGGCAAAAGGTTTGCATTCTAGAGGTCGAAGTTGGAAATTTACTAAGTCGTTCTCAACAAGCTCCCTTTAATGTCAGTCGGTCCAGGATGACGACCGAACACGACCTCAACTTCTGCATGCCAATCGGGTCGCCTAGCCACGCCAAACACAGGTAACGTGTCAACTCTAAGGCCAAGTAACATGGCCACATCTTGCAGCGTGATCGTGTACTCACCGACAAGCATGTGGAATATGTGAGTCTTAGGTCTCCACCGTTTAACCCACATTGAGATGAACGAGTGGTTAAGCTAGAAAAGCTTCATCTTCGCGACCTCACCAAAGCCAGCAATTACCAAGAAACGACTAGAGGTGAGGAAGATGCCTTATTGTTTGAATTTCTAATGCTTTTCTAACATGTAGAACTCGATTCTCGTCACCATTCCAAATAACCTATGCACCGATTGCATGGTCAACGATGAAGGATCTTGAGGTCCTAGATGAACAATGCGACTTTCTATCATTCCTTAATAACCTATAGAGAAAGGTTAACAGTTGTCAGTAAGTAACATATGCACCAATGTCATATCTTTTTATATATTTTTTTGTGTTCATTGATCTTTCAAATTAACTATTGCATTTCAGATGTTTAACTTTTTTAATTTCCTACTAATATACTATTGCATTTAAGATTTTCATGTTTTTTAGATTCCCACTATAACATAATTGTAATATAACATCAATTTTCTTTATTCTAAATAGGAGTATATCTAAAAAATATTAATTAAATAGCAAAACTATTTACCCATTATTACATAATGTTGTGGTGTTTAATTTCTAAACACATCAAAATTTTTATAATAAATGAGAAAAATTAGACATAAGTGTATTAAAAATGAAAATTTTATATAATGAAAAATAAAAGTATAAAGATATACGTAGAAAAGGTTTTACTCTTTATTTTTTTATAACATATAGTTTTAGAAAAAAATTATTGCTCATTTTATAAGTCATGTTACAATTTCTATAAAGTATTCATATCTATTTTCCTAAAGTCATTAATAAATGTTCTTGCTCTCAAATTTTAAACTATTAAACATTATTTCATTTATCAATTTCTAAAATTATTAAATGGTATCAAATTAGTATTTTAATGTTAAAAACAGTAAAATTAACTAATATAACTATTTTGATAGTTTCTATGATTTATATTCAAATATCTTATAATATAATGATTTGTATGAATTAAACTAAAATTAATTGTCATAAATAACAATCAAACGAATTATATTTGTTGTCATTAAATTTCTTTTTTATATAAACTTGTATTAAAATTATTTTTTTCCTGAGAAGTTCATAAATGTTGAGTATATGCATAAAATTTTTATATTTATATATTTTTAACACATATAAATAATTATAAATCCTAAATCTTAACACTTATAATTATATTTATTGGTTAAACATTATAACTTCTAAGTCCTAAATATTATAAAAAAAAACATATTTTTAGCAAAAAATAAATCTGATGCTAAAAATATTCTAATGCAATATATGTTAAATTTCACTTGAAAATAAACTTTAACCAATAAAATTTATGTTTTTTTATAAAAAAAAATGTTATAAACATATTTTTAGGATGTAATACACTTATAATAATTTATTTAAAAATATATTTTGCAATAAGGATTACAAACAAAACATAAATTTATTATAGGTTAAAATACAACATGCTTATTTAAAGAAAATAATATAATCTTGATAATAAAAATTTACAAAATTTTGATTATTCTTTACTCAACTTTTCCAAACGCTTCACTTACAAAATTTTTTCTTTCTTTGCAAAATTTTCATGCATTTAGCACATATTTATGGAGGGAGAGGGTGTCCAAATCGCCATTTAGGTTGGTAGTTTGGTGCCACCTGACAACACCCCATTCGTCCTGATTTTTGTAGTCCCAAACCGCCAACTAAATTGCTGATTTCCAGTCTTCGTGACATGTGTTAGTTGTTCACTAAACCCGTCAGTTGGGTTGCCAATTTCCATAGGCCAGTTGGGTTGCCAATTTCCATAGGCATGTTTGTCCCCTCAACATTCGTGGTTTGTGCTTCATTGAGAATGTGCGTGTGTAGTCCAAATCGACAATTGACTTGCTGATTTCCAGCAACTGTAGTCCAAATCGTCAACTCACTTGCTGATTTCCAGCAACCGCAGGCCAAATTGGCAACTCATATAACGTTTTGACAGTCAACTACACTATTTCAGAAATTATTTGAACACCCACACCATTTTCGTCAAACTTCCTTCGAAAATTGTACGAAAAAGCCCAATTAGTGTTGTCAATGAGAGCAAATCTAGCTGATTTGGATTAAGATGAAATGTTGGGAAATTTCTTCTTGCACCTTTCGGATTTCTTTATGCATTTCATTATAGAAACGGCATTTTTACTTCCGAATAATCATTTCAAAAGTTTTAGAATGGAGTACAGGAAAAATTACCAAAATATTGACTCAATTTAATTGTGAGATAGAAATTTATCATTCTATTGTGAATTGCACATCAAACGATTTGCCCATGTGCCCACTTTGTCTTAAAATTAGGATTCTTATACCTAAATTGTTATGCATAAAAACTAAAACTTTCGCATTTTTATTTTTTCAAATGCAAATACAAGTTTCTGCTCATATTTTGTTAGTTCTGTCCATATTTTAAAGATATAACCCAAATAAATAGATAAATTACACCATTATTAAAAAATAAATACAAGTAGGCGTAACCCATTGTAGACCAACTCATATTAGGCCAACTAAAATTCAGACTTAATGGGTTTAAAAACAATGATGAAAAGTTTCAAATTCAGTCTATACAATCTGATAATTGTTTTTGGCACCTCTTATTTTGCTATTGGCAGCCTCAATATCTAAAATGGCCATAAAATCCCCGTCCGTTTCCTGCGAATCCCCCACCCCAAAATGCCCCGTAACAATAACCTTCCCACTACCGAAATCAATCTGCAAAAATGCCAACCCGGGGAAATGCTTAAAAAAAACGTATGTATATCCCAAATCACTTAAGCAAGAGATCCAATAATTTATTATGCATTTTGGATAAACTTATTATATATATATATGAGTAACGTTTAATCACTTTTTTTATTTAAATGACTTTTAAAGTACTTTTAAAGTATTAATTTGTAAAATTAATAAAATTATTATAAATGATTATAATATAATATATTATTTTATACTGTGATAAACTTATCTGAAATATTTAATTAGAATATTTTACATCAAATGGTTGGAAACAGTGACAATGGTTTTAGATGAATTGATTTTTAAACATAATAGTTTTTTTACTATCTAAATCAATTAGTACGCATTATATAGTTAATGTATTTGGATCAATCTATGGGGAGCATGGATTCAAGATAACTTTTTTTAAAAGTATAAATATCAAAAAGTTGTTTTATCATACGAACAATGTTAAGGAGGAGGAACATCAGGAAATGAGATATACAAGCTGAAGGACACATTAGCAAAAAAATAAAAATAAAAATTAAGGGTTTAAAAACACGTCAAGACATTTCGAATCATTTTTTAAGTTTTTGTGAGATGTGAATAGAAATTTGGAGATGACAAAAGAAATTGTCATACTTTTACTTTAGAATTTTAGTTCATGATATACATCTTACATTTTGATTTTTTCATCTTTAGATACATTTTGGATTCTACTTTTCATAGGTAAAAGATGGGTGAGAAAACTAAAATATTATATGCAGAGCCAAAGATGAAAGATCTTTGTTTTATTATTGTCAATAAGTTGTATTTTGTTTTGAGAGCCCTACATGGTCGTAAAGGAGTAGGGGAATTACTTGCTAAGAGTTTAAAAATAAATTTAAAGAATACAAGTTACAAAAACAAATTTTCCACTCTTTTTTTACTTCTGAAAAATGGAAGGCGATGAAAACTTGTGTTAGTTTTCATTCCATTGCTTTATCATAGCTTTTTTGTTTTATATTTTCCATTTCGCTAAATGCAAAGACGCATTGAAAGATAGGAAAACATAACGTTTTCATTCAAAGCCTTCAAGATATTAAACAAAAAGAAAAGAGAATTCACTTGAAAAAATAATTTCTCATTGATCATCACAAAATGGATGAGATACAATTAATTTATACAAGTGAATATATTTTCTTCTTTTTTTTTTTTCTTGAAGAGACAAGTTTACATAGAAAGAGAGGAGAAAATGAGTGAAATCAACAGAAATATTACTTTAATTCATATATTTTATTTTTTTTACTTTTATATCTTTTCATTCTACACTACCAATTAGACACAAAAATGTATGAATTCATATGTGCCTATGTTAACCATAGCCCTTACCATGGTCAAATTGTTGTCACAACAACTACAATTGTAGTTGTAACTATGTGTATGTTCACCACTATTAATAGTGGTAACTACAATTGTTGATAGGCTTAGTGATAGTGAAAATAACAATAACAATGATTATATTGATGATAATAATAACACTAACAATATTCATAATGACGATAACAATAATAATGGTAATAACATAAACAAAAAAAGAAAAACGGTAACCATAACATGAGGTGCCGGTCATAGTGGAAGTGATGATGACAATAATTGAAATATTTTAAGGTTTAATAATTAACATATATTATAAATTTGATTTTTATTTTATTACCTTGTAAAAATTTAATAGTTAAATGAGATTATAATTTGAATTTAAATATATTTTAATTTCTAACATTATTTTTAATTTTAATATAAGATTTTTAATTTTAATATAAGGCCTTGTACTTAGTCCCAGAAGATCTTGAGATAGTAGCTGCCAAAATATACACAAAAAATGTTACTGATATTTTGAGTATGGGGGACATTCTACAATCTGAATTCGAGAAACCCCAATTTTGTATATCATTTTCAATAGGGAACAAAAATGAATAGGGAAGATAATATGCATTATCTTACCTCCAACATACAAACACTATGCAATAGTCTTATTCTCATTTTTTTTAAACGTCTATGCTTTATTTGCTTGTGAGAAAACACAATTCAACCATCTTTTGTATTTGCTCTTTCACTCTTACAACATTTTCTAACAAAGTAACAATAATAGTGTTTTTACCTTGTTTCTCTGTTGTACTTATGTTCTGAACTATAAAAATCTAAAAATTAATCGAGACCACAGACATCTAAATTTTGGGCCAAGTTTGGATGCCTAGGACTTAATTAGGTGTGGACTTCAGACATTAGGTCGATTGATTGATAACCTAAGTTTTTTTTTTAAAGATAATAACCCAAGTTACAATGTGAGTTCTTCAACACATTCATCTCATGCGGAGGACCAGACATCTCAAACCTTAACACACTTACTTGAAATCTACATAGACAGAGAGACAACTATTGTGATTGCAGATCTTTGATCTCAGTTGTTGGTTAAAGTCCAGGTAGTTTACCTACTAGAGTTCATAAATAATTGTTAATTGCACTTAAATTTGTCTTTGGTGATCCGTGTTGAGATTCGCAGGTGATCAATATCAACACAATTGCACGCTCGAGTACAATATCCTTAACTCAAGAAAAAAAAATTGGAGAGAAGATGAAAAAAAAAAAAAAAAACCCTAGCGTAGCAAATAAGTCATGGCAACAATTGACTTCACAATAAACTTGGGGGTGAGTGAGATTCAAGCAAGAACCATGATCTCAAGCAATAATACTAGTATAATATACATAAGTTGATTTACCACTTAGTATAGTTCTAATTTAACTCTGTCTCGAATTTAAATTTTAAATATACAACTACATTAATATTTGTAGGGAGAACTTTGTTGTGGATAGTAATTTGTTCAGCTAGAACAAGATTGTTTCTAGTGAAAAAAAAAATACATTTGATCTAAATAAAAAAATATTAAAATACATAAATTGCTTCATACTTGTGGTATTGTACTTTATGTATAATATATAATAGGCAGTGTAGAACATGGGACACATAAGTTCTCACTTCTCATACTTAGGAAATAAGTCACCCCACCATCATGACTCGAGTAGCACATGAAGAGCACAAAAGCAAGAACGAAGAAGAAGAAAAGCAAGAACGAAGAAGCACGTGGACCAACTAACTAAGGGGAAAAATGGTTCGAAAGTCCAACATTTCTCCTACACATTTACATTGCAAGAGTTAAAGTCTTTCTGCCCTCAACCATGTTTTACTACTAATGGTAATGGGAACTGCCCACGATGTACATATTAGATGCCGACACTTTGAATATATAGGATTGCATTAAGTGAGAAAAATAAGTTAGGCACTTATATAAAATATAAGAGAAAGAAACTTATGTATGGACTATGGAGAATGAAGAACAATTTTATACATTTATTTAACAGTAAATTAGGTTGGAATAATAATTTAAATTATTTTAATTTCAAATTTTTATATATTATTTAGGAGAAAATATTGTTTTATCTTTAAAATTTGTTTATATTTAAAGATATTATTTGTAAAGTAGAAATTTGTTTCCCCCTTAATTAATATGCTAGATATGTAAGCAAACAAAGATTCTAGTACGAGAAGAATCATCTAGGCTGAACTCTGAAGAGGGGTCATTACTCTAGATGAGAGATGAAGATTGTTCATAATTATATTATTTCAATAACTTAACCATAACCCTAAATGTAATCGTACATATGATTATATAATTAATTTATAGATATACAACTTGTTATTTAAGAAGTTATTTATCTTTAAATGATTAAAATTTTGAATAAAATTATGTTCTTAAATATGATTTTTTTTTTTGTTTAACATGTTTCCCACATTTATGTGGCCATTAACAAAGAGAAGTGGACAATGTTAGGAAAAGCTTTGTTACTCAACATATTATCTACATAATTGTAATCTTTGTTACAAAATTGTAGGAGGTTTATGGGTAGATATTTTATCTTAGAGCATTATCTTAGGGCTATAGACAATGCTAAAAAGGTGTTAGTGAAGGCCAGGGAGGTTTTTTCTTCTTAGCGCTTTCCCCACAGGAATGTAACCACTCCACTTTCACCGATGTGTGAGCAACACTAGAAACTAGAAAACAATTCTCTACTCAGTACATTATCTACAAAGATATAGCCTTTTCCACAATAATGTGGGAAACATTAGGAAATATTTTTCTATTCCATGTACATTATCTATATGAATGTGACATTTGACACAGAAGTGTGGTTAGTTTATAGGTAACATTTTTTTTTGTTTAGTGCGTTAACCATATCTATAAAATAGGTTGTAGTTTCATAACTATATTAAAATAATTAATCCACTATTACATAATAGATTATTGCTAGTTGTTTATTTTTTTAACTAGAATTTTTTAGCCGTCCTAGAAAAAGGTCATGATGCAAGGAATTAAGAAGAGTTTGTATGTTTTTTAATTATCTAAAAATTTGTCATGAATATAAATATGAAATGCAAACTATATGTAAAAAGATAAAAAAGTTTCTTATGATCCCAAAAACATATAAATATGAAGGGCGAAATACGCGAACAAAATAACATTAGTATGTTTGCATTATATTTTTTTAATGTTTTTTTATTAATATAATAAAAAGAAGTTCCATAATTATAATTTTTTGTCCTAACAAATTATTATGTAGATCAATTTTGATAACAAATAACAAATACAAGCAGAAACACAACACAAGAGGCTGAGACTTTAGCCTTCCGATCAGCTCTAGAATTTGCAATACAAATGAATTTTAATTTGAAATTGATTGTCTCCAGCTGTTTCACATGTGGAAGACGTCTATGGAATTAGAGGTTACATATTTTGATGGTTTAATACTGTAAATAGGTATTCCAACATAGTGGGTATGATATCTCCGTATGTGTTCCGGAAACCCGTCTCAATTCTTGTCATGTTTTATATTTACTGGATATGATTTATGTTTCCATATATCGATATCTTCGTACCTGTTTCATGTTGGAAAAAGATTATAATAATTTTTTAATAAAAAACAATTTATTTAAATAAAATAATATTAATTTAAAAATTACTTAATAAATATAAAATTTGTAATTTGTTAATTAAATATCAATTTTTTAAATAAATAAATATTTTAATTATTAAAATAAAAAAAAAAAGATAATATATGAACGGGTAAAAAATATTAATATCTTCGTTTCCAACTTAATAAATTGAATATTTCTTATATTTATATAAGTTAAATTAAAAATTATCTGTTAACTTTGAGAGATTATCCCTAAATACATATCTCAAGTTTACTTTTGTAAAACTTCAGGCAATAAAGTCACATATAGTTATTTTAAAAGTTATATCAACTATTAGTTATAATTAAATGAAAATATTAAATTATTTTATATTATAACTGAATGATTATTAATTCTAGATATAATATATTTATTTTTGTTTTAGGTGGATTTTAGTCTTCAATTATATTTTATACTCCTTATGAAATTATAAACTTTTCAGATATTGATTCTTCTTAAACTAGAAAGTATTTATTTTAACCATTATTATTAATATATATTAATTCTATCATTCAACACATGATAAGTGAATAGTAATAACTGATAAGGATTAAAACTGTAAAATAAAATTTTATAATTACAAATAATACAAAAGATGAAGTCATGAGTTAACCACTTATCTAACAAACAATTAATCATACCTTAAGTCTCAGTACTTGTAAAAAAATTCCTTAAAAGAGTAACTTTATAATTCCCTTATTATTAGACACACCGATCAACTTAAATTTGTGTTAATTCCATTTCTAATAAGGTATAAGAAGTCCTTTACTCTGTAATCAGTTAATCCCATGCTTCATAATTCCTACAATTTTTGCAGAGTAAAATTCTATGAAAAGAAAGCTACTATCCCTTGTATATGTGGTAATTAACTCTGCTTCAAACCTGAACACTTTATTGGGAAACCCCTACCTAAGAATCAATGAGATTCAGTGGTCATTTCCAGCATTCATTTTCAACCATAACATGATCTGTCTCTTCAACATTCAACATCCCTTTGAAGAAAACCATGAATCATGACATATAAGCCATACTAGACATCATACCGTACACTCATTTCATCTAGCACCTTCTGCAAACCCTGCAATACCCTTTATAATGGTGGTGCCAGAAACTGTATTCCCACAGTTCCATTCACTCATCACATTGAAGAAACAAAGAAAAACTTAGAGCTTCATTGGGTTAGGAAAAGAAAAAAAAAAACATTGAATCGCACGCAAAGTGTTACATATAATGTTCGAAAATCAATTAAACTAGACAAGCACTTTGCACATTCTGCCACTTCAGTTTATGGCATTTTTCTGGCTAGAATTCTTCTGCCACCTATCAATATGTACAGATAGAGAATGATAAACACATTGAAATAAATTAGATATAATCGCATGTGACAAGCATATTTCTTGCTCTCAACTGTCACCAAAACCAAACAAGAAAACTTCATTTTTTTGTTATTTCAAATGGGGTAATCATCGGCTACTAAGGACACAGAAATGGTTAATGTTTAAAATATAAAATATAGGTACACGACTTTTATTTTTTTATAATAATAATAATAATAATAATAATAATAATAATATTATTATTATTATTATTATTATTATTATTGTTATTATTATTTTAATAAAATAAAATATAAATAATATAATAAATTAATTAAAATAATAGTATATTCACTAATTTAAATCTATTTTTTATGATAATAGAACTAAAAATTAGGTCCAACATTTTTTTTAATAAAATCAATATATGTTCATTTATTTTGAAGAAAGTATCTAAGTTGTATTAAATGTGAATTTAAAATTTAAGCAAAAAATAATAACTTTTTAATTAAAGTTCTAACTAGAAATGTCTAACACCTGTCATACAAGTGTTAGTGTTCAAAATATGTCTGAAATAGAAACATTTCAAACAATACAAACAATAGAGGTTACATACTTCATAATTCTAACCAATTTCAAATGCCACAGTACACGTTGATAATAAAAATTGAAGGGCTAAAGTTAGAAGTTTCAGAATTGAAGAACTATATAGATATCAATTGTCCACACATATGTAAAACTTGGAAGCAAGGTTAAAACTTCCTATAAAAAATGTCATATTCTAGAAGATTTGAAAAACGTCATAGTGACGAGCCTCGATTAATTGAATAATGATAATAAAATAACATAAATGACTGTTTTTGAGGATTGGTTACTAGAAAATTTGCGTGGTCGTATTAACATTAAAAATTTGAATTGCAATTGTTTGGATCACATTAACATTGACTATACCAAATCCACTAGTAAAGTGACCCAAAATTGCCATTGAAAACATGAAAAGGCACAATAAGGAAGGTAAACGAACAATTTAAAAGGGTTTATAAAAGATGACACTTGTATGTCAATGATCATATATCATTTCTAATTAAGTTAGCAGAATTTGACTTTAACAATCCCACATTAAGGTTGGACACCACATATTCAAACATTTGAATGAGTTGGTAACCTATGTGTCCTCGTAACTTTGTACACATGAACCACACTAGCCTAATAGAGAACAAACTCATGTCCCTTTAATGTATATATTTTTTTATTAACCTATAATAAAACCTTTGACAACTTGTAAAAGTGATTAGGATTTTTAGAGCAACAAAAGTTGAATCCCAAATTTAATTCCACTTGTTAATGAAATCTCTTGATAGAAAAATAATGTAATTTTGATATACTAATTGTAAACCAATTAGGTGACATTTTTAGGTATATCAAAATTACATCTTTGTCTCTATTGTTTTTAATTGACAAAGAAATATATAATAAATAATAAATAAAAATAAAGACAGGAGGTATAAATTGCAGAAATCTCCAAATACCAAACTCCAAGATTAGTCAACATTTAAATAACAAAACTGTGTAAATAAAGTTTACTACGGGTTAAAATACAAAGAATCCAAATACAAACCCACCAATCCCAAAAAAAAAAGTCCATCGAGAAAGCCACAATCTTGTGCCTACCAAAAGTAGTTATTTATTTATTTGGTTCAGTTTGTATCATTTATTACTAAAAAGTAATTTAGCCCAAAAAGATTATAAAAAGATAAATGATTTTCAATAATGTGCTAATCTATAATTAGTTTATAAAAAAAAAGATAGACTAATTAATTGTACTAAACAGCAATGTTATCCCATCACAGATAATTAGTTATGGTAAGTTTGTGTTGATTTTATAGTAATTATTTCGAAAATCATACAAATAGTAACATTGATTAATATTATAAAACTATTTAAATCATAATCAAATTCTTTTTTTTTATAACCCACACAATTTTATAAATAAAGAGAAAACACAAGAAATGTCTTCAAGATAAATATAGGGACTCAGATACACTAGCGACAAAATTAAAAATCATGTCAAATAAAAACATGGGTTTATGACCCACTCCATTTAGGAATGATATGTCAGTTTAAAAGAATGACACCACTCCTAGGAATTTAGTTGGATTCTTTATACGGTTTGATCAATATTTACCATCTGATTTTTGAAGATTGACTCGTTATGCACTTTTCATAAGTGTCAAATGCCCGTGAACCACACGAAAGACCATGATTGCCTTTGCTCTTGAGAATCGTCTACGAGACCTATGAATTGATCACAATGACTCCTAACCTCTGAAGGAAAAGCCGAAGAGATGCTCTATCAGTAACACAATGACTGTTAAACATGATATGCTAGAGTGCACTGGAAAAAAAGATGACCTCCTGTTTCCAACTCCTCTCCACACAGTCCACAAGCCGCATTTCCAGGCTGGACAATTCTTCGCCAGACTAAATTGTACCTTGTTGGTAGCCTATCCATGTCCAGCTGCTAGACCAGAAAAAAGAATTTTCGCTAGGATGCCTTTTTGTCACAAAATCTTGAAAAATCGATGCTACTGAGGTTTATTATTTGCCTGTACCGCCATGCAAGCAAATGCTATAGTGTATTGACCCGACTTTACATATTCCACACCCATTTATCAGGAACTTTATCTCGTAGGACAACTCCTTCTAGTTTTTGCTTTAACCCGTTCAACAAATCCACCTCCCTTCAAAAAGTTGGCGTCTCCATTTCCATTGTCATCCATGATCTGGAAGTTGCATTTCTTTGATTGACACATGTTGGTTTAGAGCCGACTTATATAACTTGTGATAGTCAATACATAATTTTTGCTCCCCTAACCACCGTTCCTTCCCAAAAAGAGTATCACCTTCATCTCCTATATCATGCCTTACATGTCTTGATCACCATTCCTCTGAACCCTCCCTCTCCTAATATATGGATTTTAAGTCATTCCACAATGTTAACCCTTCGCTTCTTCTAACTTCCCAATCTTTATCCTTACTTAAATACTTGACTTTCAACACTTTAGCTCTCGCACTAATTTATTCCACTTTTAAACATGATTTCCACTACCCAATAGAGCCAAATTAATTGCCTCAAATCCCTCGGCCCTAAACCACCCTCCTCCTTAGCTTTACAAACATTATCCCAAGACACCCAACTCACTTTCTTCATATACCTACAACCACCCAATAAAAAGTTTGAAAACAAAAGTGAAGTTTGGAAATTATACCTTGTGGAGCCTCAAAAGTGAGAAGACGGATTTAAGCAACACCAAATGTCCTGCTGAAGATAATTGTTTGCTCTCCTACAAGGAAAGAATTTTGTTTTACCACCTTTAGCATTGGGGATCACATCTCTAACCGAGGGGGATTAGCACCGATTAGGAACCCTAAATATTTAAATGGAAGAGAACCCACCTTACAAGTTAGCAACACAGAAATTGTTGTCACCCACTCCGAATTCACGTTTACCCTAAACAGATTGCTCTTTATGAAAATTGACTTTAAAACCCGACACTATCTCAAAATTTTACAACACTTTTTTAAACACTTCAATCACAATCAAATTCTTCGTTTATGTTGCAAGTACATTCCAATTTAAATGATATTATATGACCAAAAAAATTTGTACTAGGTCCATCTTCTCTTCACTTACTTATTACTTTCATATTTTGCTTGCACCTAGCAGCTGATAGCGATTTGCCAATTAAGTTATGAAGCTATATATGGCTTTGTATTTTGTTTTATACGATATATGGGTTTGTGTTAGTAATTGTCATAACGTACATTTCAAAAAATAGGGCTCACGTTTTATATTTTTCAGCCTAAGAAGAACATTATATGGTTATATAAAACCAACCAAATCTGAGTTCAGGTCACATTCCTGATGTACGTCACGCTTATGCTCTTTTACATAAAATAAGAAGTGTTGTTAGCGGCATGTATTTTGACACATTTCTCACAGTTTAATGATTATATCCTAAAAATATAAACTAATTGTTTTTAGCAATAAATAAAAATCATTGTTTATACAGGAGATATAAGGTAGTGGAAAATAAAATTTTAAAGACGAAGGGAGAAGGAAAGGGAGGTTGCATATTCAATTTTTTTTTTTCATTTTCATTCTAATAAAAACTAACAAATTATTTTAGTTAATAAATTTTATTATTTTAATTTTTAAATATTTTTTAATATTTATTAAAATTTATTTAAAATCATAAACATGAGACACTCAAAGATTTTTTGGTAATGAAAGAGAAAACAAAGAAAAACAAAGGAAAGTGGGTCGCAGATAAGGAGATAAATTAATTAAATAAGAAGTTATAAAAATTTGTAAATTTTAATAAATTTTAAAAAAGAATACTCCATCTAGTCGTATTTAAATATCCAAGATCAAAGTGATATTTTATCTTTTTATAAGATCCAATAATGTCTCTTTGATTAATTGTTTTTAGACTTATATATCTCGAAATAAAAGGAAAGCTGTAGTGGTAAATATATTAGGATAGAGAAACATTAGTATTAATTAATGACAATAGTAATTTTAGAAAAAAAAAATTTAAAATATATTTGTTGATATAACCTAAAACAACCATTTTAGATCCAATCAAATTTAATTATTAATAATTCTATTCATTATTGCAAGCGTGTATGCTCACTTGGTTGCAATCTTTTATGGGTTGCAGCAGGTATGACATAGAGAATTTAATAATGTTGCTTGTGAATTTCACTCAAAGCTACCTTTTTTTTTTATATAGGAGACTCAAAGCTAGCTTTATATTTCATTACTCAAGGTATTGATTTGCATCATTCTTATGCACACTGATTGTTAACAAAATTCGTAGCTTTAACTCTCATTACTAGAATCTTTCTTTACTCACACTCTTATGAAGGAAATTACGTTGTTGATTGTCTGGCCGAGAAAGGAGTCTATGATAATCTCTCTTTGGTCCTTTATTATATACCCCTTATGATATTTTGTTAGCTGATGCTCTTGGCATAATCACACTTGTTGTAATTCACTTTTCTTTATTTAGATGCATAAAAAAATCAATTTTCTTAATTTTAATGAATTATACAATTTGATCTTATAAATAGAAATGAAGGAAATAAAAAAATGATGAACAATAGTGCTAGATTCTCTCATTTTTTTATATGGTAAATTTGATTCATTAGTAATAATATTTTAAAAGATCAATAAAATTAGTTAATATAACTACCTATATGAATATGAATGATTTATGTTTAAAATACCACTACTCAATGCTCATGGAAATTAAAAAATGAAACAATATTTGGGTTTACAAATGATTTTTTATATTATTTTTTTTAGAAATTAAACACAGATATTAGGAGGTTTACAAGATACACTCTACTAAACTAAGTTAGACTCATTGACCTTCTTAGTTACTTTTAGAAAAGACTAACACTTACCATTTTTATTATAAACAAATAAGAAAATAAAAATTAAAAATTGTGCATTGTAAAAGGGATTGTAGAAAGTAGTAGTTTTGTTGAAAAAAATTAAAATACAAAAAGTAATAATAATGTAAAAAAGGAATTGTACAACACATTTTATGTTGGTAGTAAAAAAACCTAGTTTTTATTCTCCAATGATGGCACAATATTCCTCTATGACATGTCCCACAAAAATATATTGGTAATAAATGGTATGAATTAGCTTCTAGGTCGAAGATCAATTACTTCAAAAACAATTTGGAGGGGTAGGGCTAACAAACTTCGAGATCCAAGCATTTTCTCAAGTGCTAAACTGTAGAATTTTGTTTATCCCATTCACTTATTTGGGACTTCTGATTAGGGCTAACCCTAAAAAGGTGGCAAGATGAGATCTTATAATCAGGAAGCTAGAAAGAAAACTATCAACTGGAAACATAGGCATTTGTCACATGGGGACGTATTTGCCTCATAAAATCTATCCTTTCATTTGTCTCCCTCTTCTTCTGGTCCTTCTTCAAAATACATGTGAAAATGGGGAAAAATCATTAGCATCCCATTGAATTTCTTATGGGGTAAAGATTGTTATAGAACCAACATTGCTTGGGTAAGCTAAAAATCTATGTGTCAATAAAAAGAAAGTGGTGGTTTAGGCTTGAAAAACATATTTATCTTTAATGAAGCGCTTCTAGGAAAGTGGATATGTCTAGTAGGACAATTGTGGAGAAGATTCTTGAATCCAAATATAATGAGTGGAGAGGACTAATTCATGGAGAAGATAACAAGTTCATGTCAATCTGGTGGAGAGATTTAAGGAAGCATTATGGGGTGAAAAATGAACAATGTTGGTTCGACTAGTTGCTAGAATGGAAGGTTGGTTATGGCTCTAAGTTCATATCCTAGTTAGACGGTTGGATTGAGAATGAAATATGAAGCTTAAATTCAATTGACTATTCCTTAACTCAGTCAATATAGAGGGGACAATAAATACCTTTAGGCATTGGGAAGATGGTACATGGGTTTGGGATTTTCAGTGCCATAGAGAGCAGTTTACTTGAGAGTAAACCTTGTTTAATATATTCCAATCAAAACTAGAGAGGGTGAGTTTTCCAGAAGATTGAGAGGAGACTTGGGTCTGAACTCCAGACCTTAAAAACACTTATGCATTTTCATCTTCTTATGCAGCTTTGCAGATTTGGAACTCTATCGGACAATTCCAAAAAGTTTTTCAAATATTATGGGGCATTCATGTGCCCCCTAGATTCTTATTTTTTTTCTTAAAGGCTCCTTAAAGATAGATTACTAACAAAACTCAACCTATTTAAAAGAGGGGTTCAAATTCAACAATATGATATTGTATGCGTGTTTTGTCAAAGACATTTAGAATCAACTGACCACTTATTTTTCCAACACAATAGGACACAAAAGTTCTAAGATGGGTACAAACATATTGAAATCTTAATAATGTCTCTAAGATTTGCACTGCAACATTTTCTACAACATCAAAATTGGATTGGGAAACCAAAGACAAAACCTTGGTGGAGGGCTATTTAGGTTGCAATTACATGGACTCTGTGAAAAACTAGGAATGACTACATCTTTAAGAACAAGATTGTTGACTTAGTAACCATTGAAAATGACTCATATATCATTGCATGAAAGTGGCTCAAATCTTTTCAGAAAGCCTTTTGGTTTTCCTTAGGTGTTTTGGATTGCCAACCCAACAGCATGTTTGAGTCAAATTGTACAATCTTTTTCAGCTCTCTTTGTTCTCTGCTTGAAGTTGTCTTAACACAATACTCATTAGGATGGTTTTGTTGGTGGATAGCCAAAAGTGGGTTTAACATGATCTGTTGGTTTTGCTCAATTGTAGGGTCTGTCATGTTTTTATGTTTTCATGTATTTTTGGCTGTAGTTTTCCTTAGGTCGGCATTAATTGTGGTTACCCTATATCAAATTTTAATATTCTGTAAGACTTTAACCATTCTCATGCTTGGCTGGTTGTATATCTCTGTTTTTTCCTTTGCTGATTTTTTGAATCTTATTGTTTCCTTGCACCTGGGTGTTATTTGAATATATGTCTTGCTTATAAAAAAAAAAAACTTAAAATAGCATGACTTTCTTTGATGTATATATTGATTTTTTTTTCGTCTGAGTTAAACAGCCTAAAACGACATGTTTTAAATCGAGGGAGTATAAAATATAAATGAGTTAAATGAATTTTTAACCTTGAAAAAAGATATATGGTATGAGATACGAGATTGGCAACTACATATATGTTACTAGAAACTTTTTTATTGGCAACTACATATACGAGATTGGCAACTACATATATGATACTAGATTAGACAGGTTCCTCTTCTCACCGACATTGATGGAGGAATGGGGAATTAGTGCACAGAAGGTAGGTACGAGGGAGTTTTCTGATCATTGCTGGATAAGCACAAGAGATAATAAGCAGAACTGGGGACCTAAGCCATTCAAGTTTTTTGACTATTGGTTAGAAGAGGCTTCCTTTGGAGAGTTGATCAAAGCAAGGTGGAACTCAATTCAGGGTTCAGGGTGGAAGATATACCAGCTGGCAAGGAAGCTAAAGGTTATTAAAGGGGAGGTAAAAAAATGGTCTGAAGAAGTGTGGAAAAATGATGATAATTTTCTGGCCGATAGGGTTCAGGAAATGGAAGTGGTTGACTAACAATTAGTGGAAGGGGTCCAGGTGATTAATCGATCGAGGCAAGATCTCTTGTCAGAATATTGGGGCAAAGCGAGGGTGATGGAACATGCCTTGTTACAGAAATCAAGGGTACGATGGGCTCTCAACGGAGACAATAATTCCAGGTACTTTCATAATTGCTTTAAGTCGAGATGTCATGCAAACTCCATTTTTGCAGTCCAGTCGGATTCGGGTTGGCTGGAGAGTGTGTCTGATATTAGAGCCAAAATATTAGATAATTTTTCGGGCAACTTCCAGGAAAGATGGACGGATCGTCCCACCATGGATGGAGTTCCTATTCCTCAAATATCAGATAAGCAAAAGCAGGGGTTGGAGGAGCCTTTTTTAGAGGAGGAGATTAAGGCGGCAGTGTGGGCGTGTGAAGGAGGGAAAAGCCCAGGTCCTGACAGTTTTGGAATGAACTTTTACAAATCATGTTGGGAAGTAATTGGGCAAGATGTGGTGACGGCTGTACAAGAGTTTTATGGGTCTGGAATATTGCCGAGAGGGGTAAGTTCTTCTTTCATCACTCTCATTCCAAAGGTGGCCAGACCTTCAGGGTTAACCCAATACAGGCCCATCTCCCTAATATCAAGCGTGCACAAGATTATTTCGAAGATATTGTCTGTGAGGCTGAAAAAAGTGTTGACTGGTCTAATATCGTCCTCTCAGATGGTCTTCTTGTCTGGAAGATCAATTATGGACGGAGTAGTGGTGGCAAATGAGATCCTGGACTGCGCAAAAAGAAGGCAAAATCCGTGCTTCTTGTTCAAGGTGGATTTTGAGAAGGCTTATGATTCGGTGAGTTGGAATTTTCTAGACTATATGCTGGTTAGGATGGGGTTTGGATGGAGGTGGAGACTGTGGATGAGTGCTATAGTCCGGAATAGTTATGTCTCAATTCTAGTTAATGGGTGTCCGACTCCAGAGTTCAACCCAGCGAGAGGGCTGAAGCAGGGAGATCCGCTGTCTCCTTTTCTGTTTTTGATTATGGCGGAAGCACTACCAGCACTGTACAGATCAACCATCCACAAAGGTTTGTACAAAGAAATAAAGGTACAGGAGGATGTGACGTATTCAGTGCTACAGTATGCAGATGATGTCATTATGTTGGGTGAAGCGGAGATGAAATCTGTGTGGTATCTGAAGGTAAGTTTGCGGGGGTTTGAAATGGTGTCAGGGTTAAAGGTAAATTTCAGCAAGCGTAGTTTTTATGATTTAAATGTGTCAGAATCGTTCACACTCGCAGTTAGCAGCAGTTTAAACTGTAATGTTGGTTCACTACCATTCAAATTCTTGGGGGTACCAGTGGGAGTGAACCCCAAGAGGGAACAAGTTTGGAAGCTAGTTATTGATCAGTTCAAAAAGCGACTGTCAGGTTGGAAGGCAAGTAATATGACTTTTGCTAGGAGATTGGTATTACTGAACTCTGTGCTAGCTTCTCTGCCATTGTATTTTTTCTCCTTTTATAGGGCACCCAAGTCTGTGTTGAAGTCTCTCAAGAGGTTGCAGTGAACCTTCTTATGGGGAGGTAATGAGAGTCAGTCAAAAATTGCATGGTTAAGCTGGGAAAAAGTCTGTCGGCCAAAAGACGAAGGGGGTCTAGGTGTGAAATGTTTGGAGAAATTTAATTTGAGCTTGCTGGCAAAGTGGAGGTGGAGAATATTATCAGATGATTCGGCTATCTGGGGCCCGCTCCTGAGGAGTAGGTACGAGGAGGTAGCTGGATATATGGAGAGGCCCACGTCTTTCGTCCACACCTCCCAGTGGTGGAAAGACATATGGGCCATTGATGGACCAAATGCGATGTTGCCAGAGTGGTTTAAAATTAGAGTCAATAGGATAGTAAGGTCTGGAGTGGGGACTCTTTTTTGGGAGCAGAGGTGGATGGGAGAGAGGGCTTTCAGTGCACTTTTTCCAAGATTGTATGCCTTGACAGAGGATAAATTTATTACTCTTAAGGATAAATGCGACGCAGGGGGCCAATTATCATCATGGAAGTGGGTCTGGCGGAGGGAGTTGTTTGTATGGGAGGAACAGCTGCTTCATGCCTTACAGGAGGCGTTAAGTGAAGTGGTATTGGTAGATCGGGATCCAGATGAGTGGGGATGGAATTCAGGTGCTGGGGGGGCTACTCGGTGGCAGAAGAGTATAAGGTGTTGAATGAAGGAATATTTGATTTAGGAATAAACTTTGTGGAACCCCAGGATTTGCGCCGATTGTGGAAGGAAAAGCTACCATCTAAGGTCTTGGTGTTCTCTTGGAAATTGCTAAGGGATAAACTGCCCACTGTTGAAAACCTGCTAAGGAGAGGGATAAGTGCCTCTGTGCTTAACCCAGTTTGTGTGTTTTGTAACAATGGGATAGAGACCAAGAATCACCTTTTTTTACAATGTCCAACCATACAAAGGCTGTGGTACAAAGTGATTAGCTAGGTAGGGGTGCAGACACCACTCCCGGAAGATCTGAACCAACTGTTTCTGTTGTCCTCTGGATGGGTGGTGGGAAAGCGGAAAAAGAAGTGCAGGTATGTGTTTTGGATTGCTGTATGTTGGTGTATTTGGCTGTCTAGGAATGCTATTATTTTTCAAAGGGTTGCGTGGGAATCCCTTGATATGTTAATGTCGATAAAACTTCTATCGTAGCAATGGTTGTTGTATTCCTTTGGTTTTAAGGCAGGAAGTGTATTCTCTGATTGGTGCTCCCACCCTAGATTGTGTATGACGAATATGAGATAGATACATAGGTTAAGTGGAGCACAGTCAAGATATTACTATATTACTGTTTATCAGTTGAAACGTTGTGTTTCAACTGCTTCTTATATCCTATAATATAATATAATTTTGCCCTTCAAAAAAAAAAAAAACTAGAAACTTTTTTATTGGCTTTAAAATTTTAATGGTATATGAGTATCGTATTTGAAAAAAAAATATTTATTTTAAAATGAGTGTTGGATTTGTAAAATCACAATTATTTTTTATTTATTATTAATTTTTTAATCATATAAAAAACAAGATTAAACTCATTTTAGAAGAAGGAAGAAAATATTAAATTATGATTTGTTAAATTAATTTTCGGTACTGTTAGTACTCGTTTTCTTCTTACCTAATAGCAATGCTCTTTTAACCTTCTGAAAATAACGTATTCGTGGGGTTTGCTTCAAAGAAAGAATCACTTATGGTAGTGCCAAGACTTTTCCAGTGTTCTTGGTGGAGAAAATCTTCGACCATTTATTACGTCTTTGGTCGTGTCGTGGGCCTTGGGCATATTGTTTGTCTTAGTCCTCTTGGAGTTTGATATATGTGGTCTATAATTTTTTTTCCTACACATATTAACTAGGTGACTCTTGATCACCAAGCAAGTTGTGTGCTCTCTATTGGTTCAAAATCAAATAAAAATTTTAAAAAATAATAAGACAAAAATGATACACCATTAATGATTAATGGTTTATGATTATCGTCACTTTTGGTGCAAAACATAATTCGTATTATTAAGTTCCATGTTTAAAGAGTTTTGTGGAATTAATTTAGATTTATCTCACTACATAAATATTCACAGTAATTAGATAAGCTTATGAAGGAAATTTGTAATCCATTTAACTTTTTCTAAAATTTATTTTAATAAGTTTTACACCAAACCTTGTGAAAATAGATTTACATAGTAAGCTTAAGTGTTAGTTAATCAAACACATTTTTATCTTTAATGGTTCTTTAATATAATGAGGACTGAGGAGGGTATTAATTTTTTTAAGAGAATATTAATTTGCACTTTATGGAGACAGAAAAGGGAAATGAATGTCAACAGTGTTTTGACTGTGGAAAATGTGTAGTCTATGCTAGAAACTTTGCACCTCTTATTAAACTGACTAAAGAAAAAGACCATTTTTCCATCTCTTGCATAAGTGACAATGTAAATTTCATATCAATTAAGTGATTAATCATTAGGTGACATGGCACAATAATTCCTAAAATATCGTGTCAATAGGTGAAAGAAAACAGCACAAGTAGTGAGAGATGGATTAGAGTTGGAGAAATAGGAATAGAATATTAGCAATATATACTATCATGGTTCAGTTCTGGTATGACTTCCCATCCTCTGTTTCTCTCTTGTATCATTTAGTTGTATACGAATTGATATTAGATTAACAAGAAAAATTAACAATAATGATTTCTCATGAAAAATTATAATAATCTAGTCCACTGAATTATAATCAAAATTTGTCACTTAACTGTAAGATGTGGTGTCAAAGGTAAGATAAGGGGTAAAATACTAAAATTTGACAACCTAAGGCTTAAATTCTTAGACAAGATACCATAATTCATACATGGTTTAACTAATTTCCTTAGTTTTTCAATGTTAAAGAAAAGAGGTTGAAATGAAATTTCATGTCAACAGAACCATAATGAGCAAAATGGCAAAGGAAATTCCATGCTTTGTCCACCAGGATTAGGAAACCTTTGCCCTCACTCAATTTAAGATTCCATAATTGAAACATATTTATCAGTACGATTGTCCTAAGTATTTTTATCATGACATTACTTTCCAATTTGAGGCAGGGGAGAGAGTAACATAAATTATTATTCTAATTATCACACCACCCACGGTTACATAATTAAATAAGGAAAAAGATGGGTTCATAAGAACAAATCCCACTTCTAGAAAGGGCAAAGCTAAGCCTCAACAAAAGCAACAGCTAAAGCCAATATGAATTCGAAAAAAGATAAAAAAGAGACAAAGAAAGAGCAGCAATTGCCAATTCCTAAACTTAAAAGTTTAAAATATCATGATATCATGTCATCTTCTATAACATAAAATGAAATAATCAATAATGCATAACATAAACATTGTACTCAACAGTAGCATCCCCAGTCTTCAAATCAATCCAATGAGTCTTAGCTTCTGCATAACCCCTAGCAAACCTGAAAAGTCCACTGCCTCCAATCACAGGCATTTCCCTAACCTTGTTAAAAATACAGTTCCTCCCCAAGATGGTGATGGTGCTGCCATTGTACTTCCCTTCAGTGAAAGCCAAATTCATAGCCATAAGAAGATCAATCTCAGTTTGTGAAGCTGAGGCATAGAAACCCTGAGCCTTCCCCACAAGCTTGGAACTCAACTGTGGTCCCAAAGTCAAAGGATTGTCCATCATGTTGACCAAACCAAAGGCTGTGGTGGTGTTCACCTTCAAAGGGGGTGGAACAACAGCCACTGAAGTGGGGTTTTTCCCACTCAAAATGTCATGCCAATAGAACTTGAAATGGCTCAGCTTTTCCTTCCTCTTTAGGCCCAACAATTTTCTGTCCATGGCATGGCCAAATTCAGTGTCTTCTTGGCCATTAAGAGGGTGGGAAGAGAGAAGAAAAAGGAAGAATGAGAATGTGAGGACATAATAGGGGGTAGGCATGGTGTGTTTGGTGTTAGGGAGAAACAAAAATTGGAACAATGAAGAGGGTTTCAACTTTCAAGTTTGAAAGTGGAAAAGGGGTGGAGGGTTTATAAGGAGACAAAGTAAGTGGGGAAAGTGAATGAATGAGTGGGTGTGGTTGTTGGTGGCATCATTTCATACAACTTAATCGTGACAATAACTTTACTTTCTTCCTCTAATCCAAGGAGAAATTATTAATCAATATGCATCTGTAATTCTAATTAACATTCAACTGATCTGTAATTTACTTTTTAAAAAATTAATAAAAATTTGGTTAGAGATTATTTAAATATTTTGAGTGAAGGACAAATTATTGTATATATATATATATATATCTAACCGACTTTTTTTTTTATTTTTCACTTTAAAAAGGAAAAAGTTAATAAAACAAGATAATCTAAAAAGTGAAAGAGATCTCAGAAGCGTGATGATTTTGGACCAGGAAAAAACATGTTTGGAAACTGACATTAAAGAGTTTCTGGAAGGTCATTGCATTGCTACAAGTATAATGGCCCGCGTGCTCCGTGTTTAATAATTTGCTGTCAAGGTTGTTATAAAAACAAGTATTTTACTATTTTTATTGCGTGTTTATGGGAATACATGTAAAACCTGTAGTACTATTTTATAACTATTATTATTAAATTAAAACCTTAAATTTGTTTTGGATGATTATATATTAGTGAATTACATGTTAGGTATAGTATTTTTTTTGTTTACTAATTTTTATTTATTTTTTATTATTAAAGTGTGTTTAAATAGTATTTTAAATTATTTTTAGAAGTAAATTTAGATAGTGTAAATCCGAAATAAATAAAGAATTACACAACTTAAAATTTTCTAATATATTAAATATTTGAAACATGTTTAATAAGGATAGAGAGTAGAGCCTTTTCATAAAGCTTTTAAAGTTTATTTATTGACACAATGTTCTCTTTAAAGTTTAAGAATAAGTGTTTGAATTAATATTTTTTCAGTTTTTAAAAAGACAAAAGTTGTTTGTATGAATTTTCATGAAATTCAAACTTTTAATTTTTATATTATAGTTTTTCAGAAAGTTGTTTTCATATTTTCTGCATATATATAAATTTTTATATTTTTTTTAAAGGCAAAAGAAAATGTATGGTATTTATATGGCTGAAACAAAGGGTTTCAGCAATCTGTACAACAAACACAAAAAACTAACAAATATCAGCTGTGACTGTCAGACTTCCTCAATATTAGAAAGCAAGACACCCTATTATGGTCCACTAACCACCCCACTAGTCTGGCCCACTCAACCCACCACCACATATATAGCATACATAACAAAGAGTTGCTAGATCAATCAGAGAAACTACAACCCTCTATTGAACCTAAAAGAATACACCAATCATTTCCACGACATAGTTTTGACCGATGACAGGATATCCAAGGACTCCACCATATTAGCATTAAAAATTATGGAATTCCTAAATATCCAGATGCACCAACAGACAACATTCTAGAATAAAAATCCACATTTAGACCTGTATTTTCCTACAACCCAAGAGCTTGACAATAAGATCAGTTGAGACAATTTAGTAGGAAGGGGTGAAGAGATACCAAGCCAATTCAACATTTTGTACCACAGAGCCCTAGCAAATGGGCATAACACAAAAAGATGGTTATAGTCGTCTAGGTGTTCATTACACAAAACATAATCATATCCATTCAACTCAGAGGTCACCCCTCTCTGCAACAGATTATTAATCGTTGGCAATATGAGCATCCATGAGAATGCTAAAACTTTGGATGGTAACTTATATTTTCATAGTCGCTTAAACACATAAGACTCCATCACTGCCATACTTGTATTAGGAGGATCAACACACATTGAGCAATAAACTTCAGATACTGAGAAAGTTCCGTCTCCACTTGACATCCACACCCATGATTCTGGATTATCAACCTCTAAAGTCACACTCATCAGCATCCCTTCCAACGATAAAATAGTCTCCTCCTCCCACACAAACAAATTACGCCGCCATGACCATCACCTACTTTGACATCTTTGTTCATCTCTAGGCTGTATAGTCTAGGATAGATTGTTGCTAAGGAGTTGACTCCTACCTAGTTGTGTTTCTAGAACCACGTACTTGCTCTGTCTCCTAGCTTCTTCTAATCTTTGTCCATCTAAATTTTTATATACTTAACTAAGTTTTTAATTTTAAAATTTGACTAAATTTTATTTTTGGTTTCTGAAAAAGTTAAATTTTGTTGTTTGTAAAATTTGAAATTTATACTTTCAAGATTAAAATTAACTAAATTCAGAAATAAAAAATTATTCTTAAATTTCAAAGATAAAAATAAAATTTAATCAAATTTTAAAACTAAAACTTAATTATTTATTCTTATATTACTTTAAAATTGTACAAATCTTTTATAATCAATACTTTTTTTATGTCCAAATAATCCTTTAAATTTCCAATAAAATATATACCTACTAGATATACACATACCAACATATACGTTAAAGATGCTTTAATATATTGTACCTGTTTGGTCACTTTTGTGTATCTTTAATCCAAGTGACCTCTATAGTTTCTGCAACTTTTCAAGTTTCTTTTCCCCAACTGACATGGTACAGTATTCTGTGAATCATGGTGTCAAGTCACCTGATGAGTAATTAATGACTAATTAATCGATAAGACGATTAAGGTTACATTGTAATCTCAGCTAGTGGAATGTTATAGATGAAAATCTTCTTAACTATAATGATGGCTCAATTCCTATTTCAATTCATTTGTTGATGGACTAGATAGAAATTGAGACACAATTTGTGATAAAGGAATTTCATTCAAACGTTATTTTTTAATATACTCCTCTTGTTATTTTAATAAATTTTAATTAATAATTAGAATGTGTTAAAAAAATAATTTAAAGAATGTAGTGTTAACATTTGTGACAGATGGTAAATTATTACTAATTTTTGTGACAAAGGTGCTTTTTTTAGTGTTGATAAAACATTTTCAAGTGTCAAAAAACAATATTCAATTTCACTTTTTTTTATGACTCTACAATGTACAAATTAATTAATAATCTCCTCAAGATATAAATCAACTATTAAATATAAGAATATGTGTTTGATTAATCAAACTATTATTTAATATAAGCTTAATTATCTCATAAATTCATTTTCACCAATTTTAATTAGTATAAAGTTTATTAAATAAATTTCAAAATAAAAGGATTATAAAATTCCTTCATAAGTTTAACTAACTATATCTATATCTGTGAGTTTTTGTTTGCATAATAAAATATAAATCTAAATCAAATTTGGTTTGTTAAAATATAAAGGACAACACAAGACACAAATATTTGTTATCTGTTTAATCAAGAGAAGTCGTATAAACAGAACAAATACGTAAAAGCTTGTTCTTCAATATTCGTGGACAACATTTTATTTTAAATACAAGTATAAAAAGATAAAATAGTCATTATTTCTTTTCTCCCCTTCCAAATTAATTTTATCTTGATTAATTTGATGAAACTCCCTCGCTCTTGTTGCTTTTTTTTCTCATATACTTGAGAGTGTTGAAAGAATAAAATTATCATAATTTTTTAATAGAAAATTATGATACTTATACTTTATTTTCATTTACATAATATAAATAAATAAATAAATATATATATATATATATATATATATATATAGTATTATAGTTTTAAAAATTAGACTATAACAGCCATTTTGATTTTTTTGTGACCAGTTTGGTCAGCATAAAATACCAAAAGATTTTAGAATTCGGTCAAAGTTGGTCAATAATCAGTTCTGGACACGGGTTGAACTAGTTTTTAATTAAAATTTATTTTTAATTTTTATTTTAATATTAAAATTAAAGATAAATATAAATATATATTATAAGGATCACAGATAGTATGTATTATTTTATCATTTTTTATATATAATTTATTCATGTATATTAATTTATTATTATTTTTATTTTAAATTTAATTTTTTGTTTTTAATAGTTATTTTTATATTTTATTGATTATTAAAACTTAACTTATTATATTGTATATTATTTAGACTTTTATGTGTACTTTGAATATAAAGATGATGTTTTACTTTAATTTTAAATGTTATAAAATTATAAGATTATATTTATTTAATATAATTTTATATATCTATTATTATTGCATTATTATTATTATTATTATTATTATTATTATTATTATTTTATTAATACCAGTTTAACCATTTTTAACTTTTTTGAACCACTAGACGTTGAATAAATCAATACATTAATAAGTTCTAACGTGAATCCAATTTTTAAAACCTTGGTATATATAAGATAATATTTATGATACATTATTTTCTTTACTACATTTATGATATGTTATATAATAATAATAAATTATTATTAATTATATTATTAAAATGGATAATAATAAGAATGGTATCTACTTAAAAAAATATCTCTTGTAAATTTTACATTTTTTTAAAGACAAATCAAAATATATATTATATTTAACTAAAAAATGAAACAAAGAGTTTTTGTAAATTTTGTATTACTGGCTTGTGTTGTTGATTCGCACTAAACAATATAAATAATTGTCCGGTTACATAAAGGTTTTTTTTAATAAATATTAGTATTATTAGAAATATTAATTTTTATTAATAATATGTCACTTTATATCTCTTACATAAAAGTTTGTTAATTATATGATATCCTTTTACTTTACCTCATGAATAGCAAAACACACCTTAAAATTCATTAAATTTTCCTTAGCAATACGAATTTGTTTTGCAAGAAAAAGTGAATATCATTCATAGTATAAAATTTTCGTCAATATTATTTTGTTTTTTGTTCAATTGTCATTCAATTGAAACTTGAAAGCAAACAAGTTGTTTCGTAACCAAGAGTTACGTGGTTAACTTGTGCTAGAAAAATACAAGAGAGTGGCAGCAGAGTAATATATTATTATTTTTAATTATTGCTAATTAATTTTCAAAATATTCATTATATATTCAAAATATAATTTATATATTTAAATACATTTATTTATTTTTAATTTTAATTATAATATGATTTAAACATTAAGGCCATGTTGCAAAAAAAAGAAAACAAATGTGATAAAAGAAAAAGAAAGAAAAAAAGATGAAACATACTGAAAATTAAAGTTGTTCAATGAATAATAACGTGGAAAAACAAGAAAAATAATAAATTAAAATGATTACAAATACAAAATCATTTAGGTATATTAATTGATATTTTATAAATATAATAGTTTTTCCTAGCTCATATGTTTCATAAATCTTGTATATTATAATTTTTAACTAGCTAATTTATAAAATATTATAAAAAATCCATATAAGAAAAAAACTTATAATTGAGTATTGTAATATATATAATTTTTAAATTTATATAATAATTTTATATTTTAAAATCTTGAATTATTTAGTACTTTTTTTAACAAACGTAAAAATAATTTTATAAAGTGATTATTTTCTAACATATAAATTTAAATAATAAATTATAAAACTCTTTTTTTCTGATATTTTATATTTTTTTATAAGGTAAAAAAATTATTAGATAGTAGGAAATATGAAGGGCATCTTTTGAAGTGAACAACCGGTCAATCAAATAACACCTAAATACAAAAATAAAAATAAAACTACCCAATGCAACAAGAGGGAGTAATAATCCATTTTGAAAGATAACTTTTTGATATTTGATATATTTGATTAACAAAGATAACTTTTGAAAGATCTATTTTTTATAATTCCTTTCCTTTTCATGTTGAGTGAAAAGTAAAAAATTAGAGAAATAATAATTTTGCATTCATTTTTTCTACTTTTCTTATTACCAAACTAAATAATAACAACTTTTTACTCTCCACTTCTTTACATTAAACAGAAAAAAATTATTTATTTCTTAAATTCTAATTATATAAATTTATCATTTTCTATAAGAAAAAATTCTGATTGATGTATTTATATCTGTCCCAACAAAAATTTCTGCATCTGTCACGTTCTGGTATGGCTTCTCTTTGTCTTTCTATTGGGTATCATCTCTTTGTTGTAAATGATTGAAATTCTGTTGATGTGAAGAGTTAACCATGTTTCATTTAAAAACAACAATTTTAGTCACGTACCCAAACTAGATTAAAATCTGCCACTTTAATCAAGTGTGTAAGACGTGTTGTCAAAGGTAAAATACTAAAATTTGATTAGCTGCATATAATCATAATTAAATTTCTCGCAATTTTTTTTATTGCTATTGCAGATCCCTCTGTTAATTTCGACAACATCACATAATAAGTGATGCATAGTTATAAATATTATTTGAAAATTTTAAAATACGTTTACTTTTACAACTTTATAATCAATATGATCCATATCATAAAAAATTACACCCGTATTAACCAACTCGTCCGTAGACTTAAAAAAAATAACACACATGTGAACTAACTGATTTGTAACCTTAAAAAGATTGCGCACACACCGATCGATGGGTTAGTGGGTTGAAAAATTTGTACATCTACAAATCAACCAATTGGTATCACAAAACAAATTACAAACCTAGGAACCATCTAGTGTATAAATTTTAAAACATTAATTACACTCCTACAGAATGACTAGTCATTTATTATTTTTATTTGTAAGTTGAAAGAAATTAATTACACTCCTACATATTGACTAGTCATTTATTATTTTTATAATTTTTTTCATCACGGATTGATTGGGAGAAGAAATTAAAATTTAACATTCTCTGGATCAAGCGGTCTCTAATGAGGAAAGATATAACAAAAACAATTACAGTCCAATCAATCTGTAAAAAAAAATTAATAAAAGTTATGGAGCAAAGCATCCGAAATGACCAAAATATCGTGTTATAGTAAGGTTTGTTAAGGGCATTTAAGGTATTTTCAATTTCTTTAGTATGGTAGGTGTGAAAAGAAAATAAGTAGGTGAAACAAGAAATCCCAATATTTCTTTCTAATGTGGTTCACTAGTTTATTTGGGCCTACTTGTCTCAAGCATGTGGAATGAAATAAAGAATATATAGGCTTTCAAAAATATGTAAAAAATACACTCTTCTTTGCATACATTCATAAGTCTTGCTCTTGCATTTGGAAATTGCTCTCGACCTGCAACTCAAAGTTGTATTCTAGAAATTTATCTGGAAACTTGCATATTAACTCTCAACCCATCACGAACTTCTACGTTTGTAACTATTTCTCTTTGATTCTAAATGGAGTGTTATATTATATATTATGCTTTAATATGCAGATTTTGAAATCTTTCGTGATTGTTGAATAATTTGATTTGTGTGTTAAAAATTTGATGATTAAAAATTGAAATTGATGTTGAAAAATGACATAGAATTGAAGTGTGATGTATTGAGTATGACATTAGTTATATATTATGAATTGTAATGTCTGAAAAAGATATCTTCATCGTTAATGTATGTTGACTGTTTTTCATTTGCAGCTTCTGAATTACTTTTTACTATGATTTTTGCTTCCTAGCAGAAATTCAAATTTGAATTGTGATAGTTGCTGTCTTATCAGTTTGCATCATAACAACTTTTAATAGTCGTCACCAGTATTGCTTCTAACCACTACTATTTTTTAGAATGCTTCTTTTCTGCCACAATAAATCTTCTATGCTTCGAGTTTTTCATTTGGGCTTGGTGATTTGTCAATTCGTGTTTTCACTTCATCTATTTTATAGTAATAGTTACTTTCTATATTTAATATATATCTAAGATGCCACAACCACAATAGTCAATGTTGTAGTGACTTTACTCTATTTTAGTATTTTATCATTTATAGTAGAAATTAATAATGATATATATAAGTTTAAAAATTGATTAATAAGATACATAAAATAGTTACTAATGAAAATAAAGAGAATCATGAACAAGTCTTTTGATTTAAATAATAATTTGGTTCATGAAATAGGGAGTTTGTTGGTTTTTAAAGATTTTTATTTTGATTATTCAAAGACATCTTTATGTCTTAGTTCCTACTTTTAATAAATAACTTTATCTGAGATATAATAGTGATATTAGTAGTTGAAATAATTTGTTATATTACGAAGAAGTCTAACGAAATAGTTATCTATAATTATTTTAGATAAACTATGTTTTTATTTATTTACAAACTTGAGGTTATAAATTATATATTTTAAAGATATGAAATATTAACAACATAATTTATTTTACAAATTTACATGTATCACTCTAAGACTTTTTAATTATAAGTTATTGAACTGTGTCTAACATTATTTAATTATTGTTGTGGCTTAATAATTAATAGTAGGAAATAAAATCAATATGGTTGCTTGGTGATAATGGATCAAAACAAAAAAAAAATAATTTAAAAACAAAATAAAATAAAATATTTAAAGGATTACCTAATACTATGTATATAATTTTTTTTGGGAACTATTTATAGGATAATTAATATTTATTTTTATAATTGTTTCAAAAAAATAAAATATTATTATTTAACAAATATTTTTAGGAGCCAATTAACGTAACCTTATCCTTGAGTCACCCTTCACCCATACTCTAGGCAAGATAAAATATAATATATCTAGACATGCTAAAGTATATTATAAACTTTTTTAACAAAAAAATGGCTTTTTGTAGTATTTTTCAATTGTTAATGTCTGTCACCAAGACCTTTGACTAATTCATTCAAGTGTACGTGGCACGTAAAGTATTCAAACTCTATTAGTATCTCCGTCAATGCATATGCAATGAATGATGCATGCCTTACTCTTTTAGCTTTGTCATTAATTTATTTCAATAACACTGTTATTTCTACACAAATATTTTTCTTGACAATATTTCTACACAAAATATTCATATAACTATATATCTTTTATATCCACTAATCATATAGGTGGATGAACTGTTCTTTAGATTTTTCTTCTTTTATAGGAATATTCTTGGAACTAAAAGGTTTTAGCATTAGTGAAATATTTTTAATAGGCTGTTATCACAGTGTTAAATAATTAAGCAACTGGTTGTCTTGTATATTGTTAATTTGTAACTACTATGCAAGTTTTAGGCTGTTCTTTTGCATGAAGATTTAAAATCTTTTTATTAATCAATGAAACTTTCGCTACATAGCTTGTAAAAAATTGATATATATGAAAGAAGAAATTTAATATTTCATGCATATGTAGATGAAATATTTTCCAATTCTCAATTACTTAAATAGTAAAAATTATTATTACTAATAATTAAGTAATTTATTTATCTATTTACCTTTAAACTCAATCTAACTTGACCTTTTATAATAATTAATTGTTAATAATTAATAAAATTAAAACAATAATTTAAAAGAATAGTATAAAATTTTCTATTGAAAGGATTTAAATCTCAGGTCCCATTTTTGTACGTATGATCTAAATCCCGTAGAAATTATTTAAACACTAGTGAATTGCATCTAAAGAAGTTGAACACATCAGCCCAAATTTTAGAATGGATAAAGAAAGAAAAAGATAGGCAAGTTAAAGAAAAGAGTGAAAGTGAAACATGCATGTAATAATAAATGTGATGAGAAATAAAATAATAATAAAGTATGGAATAATATACGAAAAAGAAAATGAGAGTATAATGATTATCCATTGAATATCCAATAATATCATGATTGTAGGTAGTAAATTAAATTAGCTCGAACATGATTTTATTCCATCCGACCACATGACCTCAAAACACGAAACATTATTAACACTAAACAAATGAACATAGCGACACCCTGAAGCCATATATTCAACAAAAAAGAGTAACACAATAATGCTAAAACACATGAACATCCTTCGAATGAAACAATTAATGAAAAACATAAACGTCGAATTGAACGGTGTTATTCCTCGTCACGGGATCGAAATTGAGGGTCCTAGACTCAACAAACCCAGTGGCAAATTTAAAAACCCCACTTCCACCAATTATTGGCAACTCCCTCACCTTTTGTGCAATGGGGCTTCTCCCCAAGAACGTGATGGTGCTACCGTTGTACTTCCCTTGGGTCAACGCAAGGTTTATAGCCACCAAAAGGGTAAGTTGGGTTTGTGAGGTGGCGGCGTAAAGCCCTTCAGCTCTTCCCACCACCTTGGAGTACAACTCCGGTCCAAGGGTCAACACGTTGTCGAAGATTCCAACCGAACCAAAAGTAGAAGATGTGTTGTATTTTGGAACTGAAGGAACGACTCTAACTGAACTAGGGTTGTTCCCACTAAAGATTTCATGCCAGTAGAATCTGAAGTGACTTAGGGTTTTTGGCTTTCCTAAACCGAATGACTTAGGGTCTACTTTGCCAATGAAACCAGTGTCATCTCTATATCCATGTATAGAAAGGACACATGAAGAAATAAGAAGGAAGGATACAAGAAATTTAGTTGTCATGTTTTTGGTGTTATGTTAGAGGAATGGATTCTGTAAAGAGAGTGAAGAATGTGAGAATTTATAAGGTGAGGGGTGGACTTGAGGGAAGTTAGGAAGAAATGGAGTAGGTGTGTGCCTACTTGTTTTATATTTCTCTTGCTATGAGAGCTTCGACCTAACACCTTATTTTATAAAGTTGATTGAAGACATTATTATATTATGATAATGTTTTAAAGTTTGAATGAATCATACTACTAAAGTAGAAACCTCTACTAATAAAATATTTCGCAATATAATATTCAATTTTCATTTTGTCTCACACGGCCTAGTAGCCTCTTATTGAATGGTCAGAGAGCAACCAACATGGGTTAGTCTTTTCTTAAATTCTGGGATGATCATTGACCAAAGTGCCTAATATTTGTTTATTATTCTTCGAAAATGATGGTTCAACACACATAATATTAGTACTTTGTACTTAAAGAGATAAAAAGAGGTAAAAAAAATGTAAATATGATATAATGTAATAAGAAAGAAAAATTATTAGGCAATCCTAGCTAAATTACAAAATTTTTATTGATTTTCCAAAATGACATTTAATTAAGTGTTTTTTTTTAACTTGAATATTTTATATGTCATATATATAGAAATTTGTTGAGACAATATTAAACATATAGTAATTCTAAACCACTTAATTAGTGTAATTTCTTGTCAAAAAAGAAATAATATATTAAAAGTGATTATACTTTAAGACTGTCCTACGATAACAAAATAGTCCTTACGTTGGTCATATAGATACCCTAAGCACTTTAAAGAAAAACGAGATCGTGGGAACTCCTACATGGATATACTTGAAGGTTAACACACTTGTTGATTATAATAATCAAACTACAACGCGCTTCATCATGTTTGGTTGAGAAAAGGAGAGGATTTGAGAGATTTTTTTAATGTTGTTTGTTAATTTGATTCAATTTTTATGAGACAAGCGGAATCTTGATCTTCTTATTTAATTTTTGTTCCCCTCCATTATTGGAAACAGGGAACGGTGATTTTAACCATTTTAATGAGTAGAATATTTCTACTTGCATTTTGAAATTTAAAATTATATTAAAAATGTTATATTAATTTAAAAGAGTTTGATTAGTTTATGCCTTTTATTTATATGATTTTTAAAAAATTAATCAATAAAGTTAACAAATAAATAAAGCATAAAGATTGAATGTTAGTATTAGTAGTGTATATTAATTAAATTCAATTTAAAATTTAAGTGATATATACTTTACAGATGTATTACAATAAAATTGATAGTCCTTTTGTTTTTGTTTAATTTTCACAAAATTTAACACAAAATTATGATAATATTAAATTATAATCCAACAACTTAGATTGAAGAAATTCACCTTTAAATAATTTTTTAAATACTTAGTCGTTGATTAAAAGTTACAGTAGTGTAATTTGATCCCTTTTTAATATTAAAACAAATAATTAAAATGTATATTCCTAAAGTAATTTGTATATTAAAATGAGATAGTAAGTTTTGGGTTACAATTATACATAAATGTTCAAAATTAAAATTATTTAAATTTATATGATCAATATATTTTATGTTGTAAATATTAATTATTCGTTATTTTTAATAAACTCTCTTATTTTTAAAAAGAGTTATTTTCGAAGTGTACATTTATACACTGACTTCTTATTGTTTTAAGCTTGCGACTAATGAATCCACTCTTTACGTGGTAGACTAATGAAATAACTAAGTTATTAAGTTTTTTGGGTGTTTTACTGTGCCCATGTGCCTTTTGCTCTTTATTTACTGTTATTTAACTTGGTTGCATCTTGTAACCTTTAACAAAGATATTTCTTGTACTTTAATTCTATTATTTTTAATATATAATTTAGCTTATAAAAAAACATTAAAGGTATGAAACTAATTAATTATTATCTTATTCTCTTTCTATATATTGTACTGGCACAACTATCCGTATTATTGGATTTTTTTTTTCATTTTAACATAAATGTTTATATTATTTGTTTTATACAAATAAATAAAAACTAATAATAATAATAAAATTATTATATTATTATTTTTATTTTTTTAAAGGGGGCCATTATTTTGAGTAGAATGGAAATGCAGTTTCAAAAAAAAACAGAGTTGCGACAAATATTTTCCAGCAAGACCAATGAAATAGTAAGTGGAACACTTATTTCTAGTCTGTGTCCCTACTAAGTCATAATTGGGTACCACAAAAATAGAAATTTCAAAGTATATATAGAGTGTCCCAACTGACTAAAATCATGCAGCCACGAAAGTTTGATTCTCAGGGTCATGAGTAAAAGCAACGTGCTTTTGCTTCACTCAAAAGCTTACCAAAATGCATAGAGTAGCCAATTACACAGGTTGTTCTAGTTTCAACCACTCTATTACTTTCTGGAAATTATTAATTTTCAAAGTTTAGTTTTTTTAGTTCAGTTGGACCGACAAGGAAAAACTCGATCATACATAATATAGGATAAGTGTCCTTTCTTAATAATCAAGGAACTATAATCTAAAGTATAGTTACAATTGCATCCTTGGTTTTTATTGATTAATTATGGCTAAGATAACAAATTAATAATTGGGTCTCACAAAAGTAGAGTCTTTTATTTCAATTTTTAAATTAAATATTTTAATTTTTTTTATCCTTGTAATCAAGTAATAGTTTTGATTTTAATAATTTCTGCCAAGTAACAACATTGATTGGATAGTCTAATGATTTATCTGAGAGATTAAAAGAAACAGTCTTAAATAATTATTCAGATAAAATTATATTTTTAATCTCTCATATACAAATTTATAAATAATTAAAAAAGTTTAAAGCACAAAAGAAAATTTGATAGCCCAAAAATTTCAGACATTAAAACTAAATTACTATATAAGTCATTAATTACTTGAGAAAAATAGCTTTCATTTTCGTTATTTTCAATCGTAAAAGCCGTTTTCGTTCTCCCGCCCTGGCTACACGTTAAGATTGTCAATTTTATAGGTTGTTGGCTACACTAAAATAACATTTTTTAATATATAAGATGAAAAAGTCTTTTGAGATTTGAGAACACTAAAGTGATATTATATATTTGTATAAAATGGCAGGAATACAAGCTACTTCCACAAATGTTTTAAGGAGAGATGTTATGCTAACTCTTTGCTGTCACTTACATCTGATGAGGGGTGGTTGGAGGGAGTTCAGGATATCCGGCAACACGTGTTCAACCATTTCTCAAGGCTCTTCAATGAGGATAGACAGCCGAGAACTAACTTGGACGGGGTGTCTTTTAATCAGTTGAATGATCATCAGAGGCAGAGCCTAGAGGAGCCTTTTTCAGCGGAGGAGATAAAGGAGGCAGTTTGGGCTTGTGAGGGTGGTAAAAGTCCGGGTCCCGATGGTTTTAGCTTTCATTTCTATCAATCATGTTGGGATATAATAGGGGAAGACGTGGTAAAGGCAGTTCAAGAATTTCATCAGTCAGGCGCTCTCCCAAGAGCAGCGTCATCGTCATTTCTTACGCTTATCCCCAAGGTGGCAAAGCCGGTCAGGTTAGAACAGTATAGGCCAATCTCCTTAATTTCAAGTATTCACAAGATTATATCTAAACTGCTGGCATTGAGAATGAAGAAAGTCATGGGGCACTTAATCTCAAAGTGTCAGTCAGCTTTTTTGCAAGGCAGATCAATCCTGGATGGAGTATTGGTAGCAAATGAAATTGTGGATTGGGCAAAACGGAAAAAGAAACCATGTTTTCTGTTTAAGGTGGATTTCCAGAAGGCGTTCGACTCGGTAAATTGGGATTTTTTAGATTATATGTTGGCAAGGATGGGGTTTGGGTGCACATGGAGAAAGTGGATGTTCAGCATCGTGAGGAATAACCAGGTTTCAATTCTAGTTAATGGAAGTCCGACAGAGGAGTTTAAGCCGGGGAGAGGATTGAAGCAGGGAGATCCACTATCCCCTTTCTTGTTCCTTTTGGTTGCTGAAGGTCTAGCCGGTTTGTTCAGGTCAGCGGTAGGGAAGGGGGTGTTTAAAGAGCTCAATATTGGGGCAGCGACAAAGTTCTCTATCATGCAATACGCAGATGATGTCTTGATGATGGGGGAAGCTGATCTGAAATCAGTGTGGTATTTGAAGGCCATACTCCGGGGGTTTGAGCTGTCATCGGGGCTAAAGGTGAACTTCAGCAAGAGTCAATTTTTTGGCTTAAATGTTGGAGCCTCATTTATATCAGCAGCAAAAAATCTTTTGAATTGTTCAACCTCTTCACCGCCATTTAAGTTTTTGGGGGTTCCGGTGGGAGCGAATCCAAGGAGGGTACAAATGTGGGAACCCATTATTCAACAATTTCAGAGGAAATTGGCATCGTGGAGGGCGAAACAAATGTCGTTCGCAGGAAGGTTAGTGATGATAAATTCAGTACTGTCAAGTCTTCCGTTATACCTATTCTCCTTTTACAAGGTGCCTAAGAAAGTCCTAAAAGTCATCACTGGTCTACAACGATCCTTTCTGTGGGGTGGGACTAGCCAGGAGAACAAAATTGCGTGGGTTAGCTGGAATCAGGTGTGTCGTCCCAAGGAAGAAGGGGGTCTGGGAGTGAAGTGCCTGTGGAACTTTAATCTGAGTCTGTTAGCAAAGTGGAGGTGGAGGCTATTAACAGAGCCAAATGCAATATGGGTCAGCTTGCTGGAGACTAAATATGGATCCACATATAACTCTAATCAAAGGCAACACAATTTAGCCTCAGCTTCGCAGTGGTGGCGGGACTTATGGGACATTGATGGGCCTAAAGCAGAGAAGCCAGACTGGTTTGTGGATAACGTCAGGAGAAAAGTGGGGAACGGAAACGATACGTTGTTTTGGGAACAGAATTGGATTGGTGACGGTCCTCTCAGTTTAAAGTTCCCCAGGCTTTATGGGTTAGCGGCTGATAAAGGCACCAGTATTAACCAGAAAAAGCTACCAGCCGACGGGTGGTGTTGGGTATGGAGGCGGGTGTTATTTGTCTGGGAGGAAGACCAGCTTAGTCAATTACTTACTACGCTACAGCCAGTAGTAATTGCGGTCGACAAGTTGGATAGATGGACCTGGAGGACTAGCAGTGATGGAGGGTTCTCAGTAGCCGAGGCTTATGCAGTACTGAGCTCGCATCAGAACTCAATGATTTTCTCCGAGGTGGAACCCAATCAATGGAGACGCATGTGGAAAGACAGACTCCCATCAAAGGTAACTGCATTCTCTTGGAGATTATTGATAGATAGGCTTCCCACCATTGATAACTTGCTGAAGAGAGGCGTTGAGATTCCAGAAGAAGGGGTTCTCTGTGTACTTTGCAGAAGCAATATGGAAAGAAGGACTCATCTGTTCTTAACGTGCGCCAAAGCTCAATCAGTGTGGAGTAATATAATGAGCTGGCTGGGAATCCACGGACCTATCCCGGGGGATCTGCATCAATTGTTTTCATCATCATCAGCATGGGTGGTTGGAAAGAGGAAAAAGAAGTGCATGTATGTTTTCTGGCTGGCTGCTTGTTGGGGAATCTGGATGACTAGGAACCAGATTGTCTTTGATAGAATTCAGGTGGACTCAGTGGACATTATGATGACTATTAAGATCATCTCCTGGAAATGGCTGTCATACTCTTTTGGGTTTAATAGGGGGTGCGCTTTCTCGGACTGGTATGCTAATCCGAGAGAGTGCTTATTAAATATGTCTTAGGCGGTGAAAGGTTAATTATCGCGTTCTAATTGGACATCAAGTAGTATGGTGTCTGCATCCTTGTATTTTCAAGAAACTCTTGGTTTCTCTTCCAATTATATAAATAAATATTTGCTTTTCAAAAAAAAAAAAAATATTTGTATAAAATGGCGTAAGAGGGTAAATTAATATATATCATCAATTCTGAGTAGTCCAATTAGAACTTAAATTAACTTCTTGATTTATTCTTGAAGTCCAACTGTTACGTATATACCTACCAACTAATATTCTTTTCCCTCATATTTCTTTGAAAAAAAAAAGTTTTATTTTGTTAATTTCTGAGGCACCAAATGGAGGTTCAATTCAGATGGCACCAAAAAGATCCACATTATTCTAGAAGCATTGCTTTCTAGCTGGACCCAGAGCCAGAGATATATTTTCACGAAATAAAATATTACAAGTGAAAATGACCCTGCAAGACTTTACAATGACATATTTCTAAAGCATTGACTAGGAATTAAGAAATATAAATTGCACTGTTAAGAAACGTGCAGCATAGGCCTTTAGAGGAGTAATATTTTTATCTAAAGAATGTATATATTAAATTATTAACAACTGATCAATTATTGAAGCAGAATAGAGTTAATAGACCATGGGGCTCGATGGGCTGATTATCAAAGTCTGCTTAAAATTATATTGGGTTAGCCCACCCCAATTTTGTTAAGCCCAACCCCACATTTACTAAAAACCTAATTCATCCTATTGCCGGGTCTTCTTCTATTTTTATTTTTAAAGATGAAAGATCCACTTACTTTAAAAATAACTTTAAATAATTTATTATTCTTAGTGACTATTTATTTTTTAAAAATATAATAGTTAAAATTAGTTATTCATTACAATAATTATATTTTAAACTTATTTAGTCATCCTCTTACTTTTTTTAGGTTCATGTTATTTACACGTTTATACAATAATTAATATGATTTTAATTAGTATGTGATAGTATAAAAAACTTACTTTACTAATTAATACTTTAAAAATCATATAACTGAAAATATATAATTAAATGTCTTTTACATTATCAGTGCATACTAATTAAACTCAACTAATATACCTTTCCTATTGTTTTTGTTTTATTATTTCTTAAAATATCATACTCGTATTTGGTATAATGATTATATTCCACCTTTACATTACCTTCACACCTCTCTAAATTCCAAAATATCTAGCAATATACCTTCTCATAAACTATATTCGAAAATATAAGATTTTTACTCTTCCAAAAAATACTTTCTAGAATTATGTTAAAAAAATCAAGCTTCTGAAAATTATTTTCTAAAATGTGCGTTAATGTTCTAAAAAATAAAGAGCAACTATGGAATATATATATATATATATATATATATGAAAGAATAAAATATACCTCATTGTAATAACAAAGATTTAAAACATACTCATGGTTTTTCTTATCTATTGTGAATGAAACAGTTTCATAAAAAAATTCAAGGTAATTATGAAGCATATCAATGTAAAATTAAATAATTAATAGAAGTGTAAAATGAAAATAGGGTTTAAAGAATAATTAGAAGAGTATAAAAAAATATACATTATAAATAATAAATTGAGATTATAAAACTAGGATTTAAAGAATAATAAAGATAACTAAAATTAAGGTTTGTATTAGTTTTTTTAAAAGTATTTTAGTAATAAAGAATATATAAAAAATAAGTAATTCATTATTAAAAAAATATGTTAAAAAAATATGTTAAAAAAATTATAAAAACATTTAAAAATTATCTAAAATAAATATAAAAAGTGTATTCATAACTATATAAAAATTAAATAACAAACATTTTTTTATTACAAATGTTATCAAGCAATGCTGGTTTTCTTTTATCGTAATTAATAAAAGATAAATTCCCAGACTTTCTTCTTCTTTTTTTTTATGTTACAAAACCAATTTTATAACTTACAAACTCTTACATATCTTTAATTAGTTGAGTGTTTTAATTTGTCGGCATGCCCACCCTTATCAATCACCACTTCAATCTTCATTAATTTTGAAGTGTTTTTTTTTTTTTAAATGTCTTCTTCAGTTCATTTTATTTATTTTTTAATTTTTCATCTAGAAAGGAAATTTGTTAATGTGTGATTTATCCTCAATTGAAGTTCATTTTGTTGTATTTGTTTTTTAATTACACAACAAAAGTTTTCGCTGTGAATAGATCGGGTTTGTTTTGTAGTATGTTAAATTTATCAATGTTTTTAATTGTTTTTAAAATTATATTATTATTATTATTATTGTGAAGTTTCTTCGCTTGATATATAATTTTAAATATTACTACTTTGTGAAATTTTTTAGATGATGTTATAATTTCAATTTAGACTTAATTAAGTTTTTAATCCTGAATTTTGACTAATTTTCATTTTATTCTTGACAATTGAAAATATTTTTTTAAATTTAAATTTATATTATTTTTAGAAACTAAATTTGATTAAATTTATGAAAAAATTATTTTGAAGGACAAAAAACAAAAATTAGTAAAATAAAAAACTTAATTAAATTTGTTATTTTTTTCTGGACCGATGATAGTTACTATTTCTTGAGGTATATGTTGCACACACAAACTTACTTTCTTAAGTTTATATAAGAAGAATGATAGACGAAGAATTACAAGGTTGAAATGATAATAATTTAGTGAGATAAAGGAGAAATAGAGTGTGAGTTCTAATTTTTTTACTAGTAATTAACATTTACTTGTTAAAAATGTGTTTGAAAATTTTAAATTTATTAAAAAATTAATAATAGATAAAAATAATAATTAATTTTAATATTCTCTCTTATATAATAACAAGATTGGTCGTAGGGAAAGGAGGTGAGGGAAAGAGGGGGCAGCCCATTTTTGTTTTTATATTGGATTCCCGACTACACAGTGACTATTTTAATTTTGTTGGAGTCTACGCCCGCTGTCCCCGCTTACAGTAGGTTAGTTGTTTTAATATTTTAATGTTGTTCTAAAAATTATATATATTTTATAAATTCAATTTTATATTTATAATTTTTTAATAATATTTTTATTTAAATTTTAAATCATTCACCAAACACCATTCCATAGGATTATTAATAATCAATGTAGTTCAAACAACACAAGACTACAAAATAAAGTTATTTTAGTCTATAAATATATTAAATCATATTTTCTTAATTAGGTGTATATTAACCTTAAACAATTATATTTTTTAAATTAAGAGTATGAATATTAGATAAAAAATTAAAAATTAAAAATAACATAAAAATAAAAATAAATTTTTAAAGAATAATAATAAAAAAATAAATATAATATTAAAAGTCTAATACAATACTTATTTTAGATATTCTTTAAATGTGATATTTAATTTTCAAGAAAAGAAGTAACTTGTTTTTAATGGAATTAAAAAAAATCCCACGACATTGGAATTTCCTAGATTTTACACTCAGACTCTCAAAAGCTAGATGAAAAACTAGTTGTAAGTATTTAGTAAAACTAATAGATCAACTAGCTGAAAGTTTTAAAATAAAAAATAAAAAAATCATTACTAGATCAACAATGAGGTATTTAAAATAATTATAATATATTTTAACAATATAAATTAATTATATATTTAAATTATAAATTATTATAATTATATTTAAATTATAAATTTTTATAATAGCATATTTAAATTATAATTTTATGATGTAGGAACAATTCTAATGTTGTTTGTGGAAAGATAATTAGTTTTCTTGAGTCACAATCATGGTGGTATTAATTGTTAGACAGAGGATGGGAGCAATACTGTTTTCTAGAAAGATAAATTATTAGAAGGTCAGAGTCTTAAAGAGCAAAATCCTAGACTTTTCGACCTAGTAATTGAAAAACATTGCTTAGTGTAGGAGTTGAGGGAAGAGGAGGGGGAGAGATGGAAGTGGAAGTAGCAGTGATGATTGTTTACCTAGGAGGAGGAGATGGTACAAGAGTTAGGTTATAAATTGGAAGTTGTACAATTATCAAGAGAAATTAAAGATGAATGAAGATGGATGACAGAAAGAACAGTGTTGTACTTTATATGGTTGCATACAGATGGGGTCGTTGTGCCTGGTGCTAAAGCGTGGATATTTTGTATCCATTGAGTAAAGACGGGTTGTAATTGTATAGCGGTATCTGAAAACATATCTTCAGGACGTCCTAAAGCATACTGACTGCAATGGGGTCACAACAGATGGACAAAATTTACAAACTAATTTGGACAAAAGGGCTTCCTCAAAGGGTTTAATGTCTTGCATGGAAACTAGAAACAGATAGATTGCCAACACAGAATAATCTACATAAGAGAGGGATACTACAAGAAGACACTTCATATTGTGCATTTTGTGATGAAGAGCTAGAGACAGGTCAACATATCTTTTTGAACTGATCTTATTAGGTTTGGTCTAGATTATGTGCCTGGTGGGAGTTATCCACGACCTTACATAATCTAATTCAAAACCATTGTAATCAGTTCATGGGATTAGTTGTGGCACAACAAAGTTGAATCAAGCATGGTCATACATTTGGTTTGCAAAAATTTGGCAAATTTGGAAAGCTAGAAATGATAAAATATTCAACAAAAAGTTACAAGGGGTAGATGATATAGTTCAAACCCTTCAACTAAAAACTTGAGAATGATATCATGCTTAAAAATTGACATCACACTCATATACTAAATGAGTTATGAATCCTATATTTAAAAAATAACACAAGTCCCATGACTACTTTGCACCCAACAAGCTTGACTTTTGAAAAGGTCTTATTATACACAAAGTGACTTGGCTAAAATCAGAAGCTTAGCATCAAAATAGAACTTCTAACTAATTAAGTTCTAACTATTTCAGAACAAACGTTTGCAATTTCTTGCTTCTGTTTTCCTTAACTTTTACGAAAAAATTATCCTTTTCCTGTGCTGGTGTCCACAATTTTATTGTGCTTTTTTCTCATTTCTATTGAAGGATTCCGGTAACTGATAAGGAGACAAACCCAATTTTTAAATATTCTGTAAGTTCTCCTAAAAACAGAAACTTTTGTTCTCCTAATTAAAAATAATGCAGTTAATTAAGAATTTAAGATGATGATTATCTGTCGGCTATAGACTCAACAATTTTAATTATCCATGCCGAATAATCAAGATAATATTAGGCATGATCCGTGTTGATTAATAATAAATTTCTATACACCTTTTCTTTGCGCGATAGGAAGGGTGTTGGTAGCTTTTAGGGGAATTAATTTTAATTAAATTCTGTTTATTATTATTGTTTACTAGAAAATTGTTGATTAATACTAATATTTTACACTAAAAATAATTCTAAAATAACATCATACTTCAATATTTATTCTAAAATTTATCTTAGCATATATAATATTGTAAATAAATAATCATTGTGTTTGTCCACATTATATTTATTTTATCTTGAAATATTTAATATATTAATATTGCATAAAAAATCGTTTGTTTATATTAAATGGATGATAAATTATATAATTACTAACTAAAATCTTATTATTATTTTTTATTATGGTATTAGTACTAAGTATCTATTATCCAAAGCAGTAATGAGAATCTCTATTATAAATTGTGAGAGCACATAATAAGATAGATTTTCCAATATAATATATTTCATATTTGATATTGGGAATGAGCACAAATTGCTACAAATTACAAGAGATATTAAATATAAATTATCTAAAGTCTTGGCTCACTTTTATTGCAATAATTAACTACTCTTATATAGACCATATAATAAAATGTAACTTATTAAAATGTAACATATTTATAAGAAAATGACATAATAAAATTAGTTAATATTAGTGTTAATGAAAATATTTTAGTGAGAAAAAATAATTTGAAATTAATTAAATTTAATATACATGTAATATTATTTATCATTTTCGTGATGTTATACTATTATTATAATTTTTATGATAGAATAAATATAACTAATACAAGTTCAAATAATATTTCGATCTTTTGAAAAATAATGTTTTTTTTTCTAAATTTCTTTTTAATTGGGTCATCAAATATTTTTTAGTTTTAGTACTTATTATCCATACATGTTCCTGGAATGTGGTTAACTCGTACCTTCTTTGTTATCTCTCAGACTTAAGTATTCGTATGTGGGAGGTCGGACAGAGGTGATACCTGCAAAAGACACTCCGACACTCAAGTTAGTGCGGTATTTAGTTCAGAGTGTAAGATAACGAATATTTTTCAGTCCTCCTTTTACCTCTGGTACTGTTACCTATTTATAGGGATGAACTAGGTCTTTTCCTGTTGGGCTTTGCTTAAGCAATATGAACTTAGGTAATATGACCTTTTGGGTTTTTGGCTAATAATTAAGATTTATGTTAATTAAACTTGATTCACCATAGGTCGAGTATCATTGGCCGAGAACAGTATTCGGCCCTGCCCGTGTGTCGAGGCCGAAGTCTTTGTATATAGTTACCGAGGTCTTTGACCAAGGCCGAAGTGTGTCTATCCTGTTCACTACAACAAGAAGCTACAAGGGGTAGATGATATAGTTCAAGCCCTTCAACTAAAAACTTGGGAATGATGTCATGCTTAAAAATTGACATCACACTCATATACTAAATCAGTTATGAATCCTATATGTTGTATGAGTTAGAACTTTTCTCTAAGGTTGTATATTGTTCTATCTTAAAATAATATAATTTTTTTGGACAGACACATCTTGTGCTTTTATTTAAATTTTCAAGTTTAATAAAATTCTTTAACTTAAAAAAAAATCATGGTGGTATTTAGCATGTCTTTGTGTCACTGTTGTTACTCCTTGTGCATTGGGGTATTATTGACCTAAATGCAGGTTGAAGATTTTTAACGTTACACAAAGGTAATAAATGAATATTTTGTATTAAGTTTTTAGAAGTTGATTGTAATTTTTTTTATAGTTTATAAATGTTTATTTAAATTTGGTTAAATATATGTATAGTTAATTAATAAGTTGTTGGGGGGTTTTAGAAACTTTTAACATAGTATCTATATATTATACAAATTAAAAATTTTCAGATTTTGTTGAAGTGAGGACCTGGTAAGAGATAAGAATGGATAGAATGATGAATTAAGTAGCCATGGTTGGTGATTAGAGGATGTTAATTGGTTCTAGCTATTATAAAAGATTGGAATGAAGCAGTGTTTGGAAGGAAGAATTTATAAACATTGAAGATGATGATGAGTTATATAAATTAGTCCACTGATGAAAACTGTTAAAACAACAAATTTATTGTCGTAAAGTTTGGAATTCAAATTAGTGTTAAGTCTCAATTAGGTGGTATGTCATACGTGTTCCTGGAATGTGGTTAACTCGTACCTTCTTTGTTTTTTCTCAGACTTGAGTATCCGTATGTGGGAGGTCGGACAGAGGTGATACCTGCAAAAGACACTCCGACGCTCAAGTTAGTGCGGTATTCGGTTCAGAGTGTAAGATAACGAATATTTTTCAGTCCTCCTTTTACCTTTAGTACTGTTACCTATTTATAGGGATGGACTAGGTCTTTTCTTGTTGGGCTTTGCTTAAGCAATCTGAACTTAGGTAATATGACCTTTTGGGTTTTTGGCTAATAATTAAGATTTGTGTTAATTAAACTTGATTCACCATAGGCCGAGTATCCTTGGCCGAGCACAGTATTCGGCCCTGCCCGTGTGTTGAGGCCGAAGTCTTTGTATATAGTTACCGAGGTCTTCGGCCAAGGCCAAAGTGTGTCTATCCTGTTCACTACAACTAACTTCGATCGCGGCGTAGTAAGAACCAAAGTTACAAGAAAGATATAGGAAACCCAAAAAAGAGGAGTAGAATATCAAGTTTTAGTTAAGGTAGAAGCGTGGTGGTGCCTGATGCGAAAGGGTGGGAAACCAAAAGGCGAGAGATCTGGGCCGTCAATGAAGCTGTGAAAATGAGAATCTAAAAAGTCCTTGAATCTGGGTCGTTGATCTGGAAAGGCTTGGACGGTCGCGATCTATTGTTTCACCTAGGTTTTTCAGCTATATATAGAGGGTGATCCTTAGCCACTCTTCACCAGATTTTTCTATCTTATAAGCCGAGATCTCTGAATTTGATCTATTAACTCATTTACAAAAGAAATCTGACAAGGTATACCGTTCTGAAAAATATCTTCCTTTTCCTTTACTAGTTTTGCTCCTTCTTCTTCTTCCTCTTCTTGGGATGACGCCATGAACCCAACCGAAGTCACCCCTTCCAGAGAGGGTAGCAATATTTGTTCTGCTACCCGTTCTCTTTCCGTCCCCACCGTGGTAACCGAAGCCAAAGTTGGGGTCGCTCCTCCTGAGGGGCCTTCAAATCTAGAGGCCCCTGGTCATAAGGCAGTGGGAAACCCCAAAAAGGAGTTTCCATCCATTAAAGACCCTGAGTATAACTGGGTTGACGGGGTGGTCGCTGCCTACTACTCCCATTACAATATGAAGAAAGTTTTATTGCCTTCGTAAGGAGCGTGGAGTTGTGCCCCTTTGGGAGGGCTGAAGATTTCCCCTTCTTCATTCGCCGTTGTCGAAATGGTAGCTTCGATGCGCCCAATCTTGTTTTCCCTCATAGGGGCATAAAAGACAAGTTCGAATTTTTTTACGTCTACGATTGTATGTTTCGTGACCTCGCAGTTCAACTCCCTTTCGACGAATTCACTATGGGAGTTATCCGCATTCTTAACACCGCCCCCTCACAATTACATCCGAACGCGTCGGCATATCTCTAGTTCAAGGCCTTATGTCTATTTACACATGTCAAGGCTAGTCCCGGTCTGTTCTTGCGCCACTTCACTACTCGTCCCCACGAGAAGTGTAATTGGGTGCCCTTGTACCAAAACCCTAAAAATTCTCTCCTTCAACTATACACCACCTCTTATAAAAATTTCAAGTCTGGATTCTTCAAACTCTTGGTTGATCCAAAAATTGGTCCTAAGCATTTTTGTGACCGAGACGGGGAGAGGTTGTTCCCTTTCTACTGGCAGCGAGCGCCGAGGAGGTATGATTTCTATCCTGCGGAGTTGCTCACGGCCGAGGAAGTGGCAGAAGCTGCCTTTCTAGATTCACTTCCTCAGTGCCTCCCCGTCGGGACATTGATAAAGTTGTTCCAGTCTCCTACATCCTTCGAGGACTTAGAGAGTGAATAGTCAAACACAATGTACACCTTGTTAATGTTTTCTGTCTGTTCATCTGTCGTGTATGTATTTCGGTCTAATGGATGTGTTGTTTTGTGCAGGTATAATCATGGACGGGGGAGGAAATGTGATGCACTTCAGGAAGAGCAGATGCGTCTTGGCTGACCTGTCTTCGGATGACGAGGAAAAGATCCCCCAAGAGGTCTTCGAGTTGGATCCACTACTGAAGGATCCTCTTGCTGACATCATCCCTCCTGCCCCTAAAGGAGCCAAGGGGAAGTCCAAACTTGAAGGGGAGGGCCAAGGGGAAAACAAAGAGTCGAGAGAGGAAGAAGTCTTCCTCCAATAAGTCCAAGAAGCTCAGGACCAAAGATCCCTCCTCCAATTTTGTTGTTCCTTCCGCCGTAATCACTTCATTGTTTTTCAACGAAGATTTTGATCCCTTCGCCGTCATGAGTCAAGTTGGGAAAAATTTGTTTGAGGTGGGCCAGAGCCACATGATCAACACTAATCCCACCCTCCACTTACTGTGAGCTCTCAGCCCGCATGCAAGCTTTGGGTCGCCAAAGAGATGTTGGAAATGTCTGAACTCTGGAATTTGGTAGTATAAAATATTGCACGTTGAGACATGTTTGTTTTGATTATCATACTTTCACCAACATATAGAGCCATATCTTTTTAAGTTCTTATGTCTTTTTCTCATGTTGACCTGAATTTAACTAAGCCATAAGTTTTTTTTTAAATATAATTTTTAAAATTTAAATTTATTTTCTATATGATAGTTCAACTATAAAAAAATTTAAAATAAAATATCTATTACCGAGAGAACAACTCTAATAAAATTGGATTTTATTTGTATAGAAATGTAAAATGATTGAGAAGAACTTAATCATAGAACATCTTAAAAATGAGTTAAGACATTTCATTTAAGATATTTCTGTTTTGAAATTTAATAAATTTATTATGATTTTATTTTAAAAAGACATTTTAGTATAATAAGGAGAAAATTGTTTATAAATCATCCTTGTGTTGAGTTTTTAAGCCATGTGAGATAGAGTATTTTATCTTCAACTTCTGACTCATTTTCTATATTATTTAATAATTTTTTTATTTTTTATATAACTCATTAAATAATATAGAAAATGAAAAAGAACACAAGGATTTCCATCCACCCATAAACTGCCACGGTACATATCCAGTCATGGAAGTAACACACAACTTTGAAACTGAATCATCACAGCTCTGTGGGAAAGTGCACAGAGATATGTTGCACGTCAGATATCATTATTGAATTTGTTTACGAATTGTGATATACATCAAGTGGAGCCCCTCATTTGCATAGGGTATCCGTATTCCTATTCATTTATTCTCGGACTTGCTTTATTTATGGACTTATGGTTGATGATAAAGGTGGTTGCTAAGCATTTTTATGATTACATATATGCTAAATGTAAAATAATAATACAAGTATTTTGTTTTGGTACTTCTGATAATAAATATAAATGTTGTGAGAGAATGAATGATTCATCTTAATCATTAATAAATTTAACTTTCTTAAAAAAACCTTTACAAATTGCATCAGGCATCAGGTAACTAAAGCTAAGATGCATATTGAAGTATTGAACGCATCAGTAATGTGAAACATAAATGTTGTACTCAATGGTAGACCTAGTTTGTGGATCAAAAAAGATAGTGTTGGTTTCAGCATACCCGGTTGCAAATCTGAACTTGCCAGTGCCTCCAACCACAGGAATCTCTCTAACCTTAAGGTTGGTGCGGTTCCTCCCCAACACTGTGATGGTGCTTCCATTGTACTTCCCTTCTGTTAAGATAAAGTTAAAAAATATCAATAAATTAAACTCGGTCTTTGAGGCTGCTGCCGCCAAGGCCTCCACTCTTCCCACCACCTTTGATGTAGGCTCTGGTCCCACTGTCAAGGTGTTGTCCATGACTCCAATAGCTCCGAACGAGCTACTGGAGTTGTATTGGGGGAGCGACGGAACTACAAACACTGTGGTTGGGTCGCTCCCCGAGAATGTCTCATGGAAGAAGAACCGAAAATGGCTAATTTTGTCTTTCTTTTTTAAACCTAATGTGTTACGATCTAGTGAGCCTACGAAACCTGTTTCTTCAGCATTGATGGTAGTGAGCAGGAGACATGAGATGAGAAGGGAGACAATGAAGAATTGAGTTGCCATTGTTGGTGATAAGAGAAAGATTGGTGGTGTGCTAGTATGAGATGTTGTGATGAAAAGAGAATGAATATGGAAGGGAGAAGAATTTATAGTGGAAGGGGACGTGAGGAAACTTCGTAGAATTTGGATTTTTTTAGAGTAGTTTATGAAAAAAAAAATAAGAAGAGAAAAAGTAATGTATAATTAAATTAACAATTTAGTAAAAGAAATTATGTGGTCAGCTGTAAAAACAAAAAGAAATAAACTATGTGTGGTTAACTAACTGATAACCATCAAGGGAGTCTAAATCTGATGGTTGAGCAGTCAGTTCGTAAACTTTTTGACACTGTCTTCAATCCTATCAAGTGGATAAAAAAACAAACTAACTAGTAACAATTTTTATAGGATTTAATCATGTCATCCAATCATACATCATTATTTGTATTATTTTTAAAATAATTAGTGTAAAATTAACAAATTATTTTACTTTTTTTCTAAGTTTTAATATAATTATTAAGATAGTTATATTTTTTATCTCCAAAAGTTTAGATGAGTTATGTCTGATGCTCATTAGGATTAGGACATATTTCAAGGTTCATTAAAAGCTTATGGATGTATTTAGACACTCATTTGTGAGAGTTTATGGTATAAAAACTTAATTAATAAGAGCTTATACTATAAGCTCTTAAATTTAATAAACTATTTGTGTTTGGATATACAAGTTTATAAAAGCACTTATATGAAAATAAAATGTTTAAATATATATATATATATATGTGTATATATATATATATATATATATATATATATATATATATATATATATATATATATATATATATATATATATATATATATATATATATATATATAGAAAGAGAGAGAGAGAGAGAGAGAGAGAGAGGTAGATAGACAGGAGAGAGGGAGAGAGAAAGAGGAACAGGAAGGGAGAGAGAGACTCAGTAACAAGTTTAATCATGAAAAAGACAAAAAAAAAAGAAAGTTGAGAGTCGAATAAAGTACAAATTTTCAATAAGTTTAAAATAATTTTTTTTCTTTAAAAAATTACTCTAAATAGCTTATTCAAATTAGCTTAAAACAACTTATGAATCCTATATAAGTGTTTTTAAAAATTTATCTAAAGACTTGTATGATTGCTTACCTGATAAGATAAACTTAAATAAGCTATTCCAAATGGGACCATTGCTTACAAACAAAGTCCTGATATGAATCCATATATTTTTTGTGATATGAATGTAATCCTCACTTAGACACGAGAATCTAAGAGTTTACAAAAAAATTATTTAGTTTACTCTTTGAGTTTACTTAAAAATAAAATTTACGTGCAAACTAACGTGTGTCAATAAATTTATAAACTTGTAAAAATTAACTTAAGAGTGTGATAATTATATATATATATATATTATTATGTATGTGTTTTGTTGTGCTAACTTAGCTAAACTTTTAAGGAATTTATAAAACATTAATTAGGGAGTGATTAGGAAGCTTTGGACACTGGCCACTACGGGATTTTCTGAAATACAAGAGAGAAATGTGTTGTGTTCGAGACTAGTTGGGTGTCTTTATCTTTGCTTATCAACTGTAAGGGAGAATTTATAAACGATTAGGAAGTGATCAGAATAGCTTTAATTTGGACATTAAAACTAGGGAAATGTCTTGAAGGCATTTCATAGAAAATAAGAAGAAAGAAAATGTGTGAGATCAACATTTATTTAAATTGAAACTCAACTTCTCAAGACCTACAATATATGGAATAAAACTATATCAATGTACTCATTTATTAACATAATATTATCAATTTTGATATTGTATATATATAGTTCATTACATTTAAAATCGTAAAACAAAAGAAGTATACAGTTACAAAATATTATTTATTTAATACCTATTTTATCATTAGTGCATCTCCGTAAAAAAATTGCACTTTTGAAACAATATTATAGCCTTATAGGACAACAAATCAAGTTAGGACGACTTGGAACACAGTTCGAATATATTCTCAAAATATATCAGATCAGATTTTTAAAACATATATTATCACAAAAATAGCCTTGAACTGCCCGGGATAATAAAATAGGACGGATTAAGCACACTCCTAATTAATAAGGATTTCAATTAGGAATTCATTATTATATACTTGAATTTTATGCATTCTTAATTAATAAAAAAATTCCTAATTTAAATTTTAAGATAATTATTATCAAATTAATAATTTTATTAAGTTTATATGTGATAAAGTAAAAATGTACACCTTCAATAGATACATTATTTAATTAATCAGATAAATAGCATGAGAGATGAAAACTAAAAATAATTTTAAAAACAAAGGAGTGATTGAAAAGCTGCAAATAACATAATATTTTTTTATAAGTTGAAAATAACATAATTCTTACCTTAGTATCTTTGCATATATATCTTAATTTTTAATAAATTAAGTACATTTCGTCCAATAAATTAAGTTACTTTTGTTTAGCACAAGATCTAAGAAATTAATAGTTTATACTCACCGCGGCTTTTCACTTTCAAGACAGATAAATAGACAGAAACACTTACCAAACATGCCAGCAAGAAGAGGCTTACCGGAAGGCATTGCCTTGAACAGCTGTGCCTGATGTGAAGGAATCACTTTTAAAAAGCATTTTAATTTATTACTAATTATTTTTTTTCTTCAACATATAATTAGTCATAGTATATAAGAATTTGTTTAAATAACTTTTTTTTTTTTAAAGTTTCATAAAAATTCGGTTTTCGTCTTAAAATTTTAAAAAAAAATTTAGTCTCTAAAATTAATTTATTTTTTGTATTAATATTATTCATTTATAAATTTTGATATATTTAAATATGTCGATGTAAAGTTAAAGATTAGGGGAATTGGGGTTGAGAAAAAAAGTGATTCGGTTTTACATTCTCTATCAACAATATTTTAACTACGTTAATGGAAGAATTCAAATTAAAAGTGAATCAGAGATTAAAAGAAACATTTTTAAATTTTAAAGATAAAAAATAATTTTTTGTGATACTTTAAAAATAAAAAACTTAATGAAACCATAGGAATTTCTCCTATCTCTTTCTTTCGGTGATTGTCCCTCGCTTTTAAAATTATAGTTTTTAATATAGTTTTTTTTAAACTATAATTTTTTTAAAATTCAAAAAACTACATTTGTAATTAATGTGTTTTTAATTATATCTTTTTATTTATTATTAATGTATTAAATTTTACAAATATTTAAGTGACTAATTTTTCATCAATAAAAATATTAATATTTTTTAATAAGTGTATGCTAACTTTAAAATTATTTTTCATTGTACATAAGAAATAGGTGAAAGTTGTTAGTTTTGTAGTTTGATTAAGTTTTGTAGTTTGATTTTTAGTCTCACATTACTTAGTATTGTGAGATGATATTCTTTACTTTGCTATATAAGCAAGCTTATGTAAGGTTTACAAATGCACCAAAACAAATACTTCTTAGTGTTGTTTATTTCTCTCTTCTCGCCTTTAGTGCCCTTGTCCCAACAAGTGGTATCAGAGCCCATATCTTAGTATGCTCTGCGGTTCCAGCAGTGTCTGATCTTCTGCATCAGAAAAGATTTGGTTACAGTAAATTTTCTTAGTATGCTCTGTGGCTGCAGCTGTGTCTGATCTTCCACATCAGAAAAGATTTTTTCTCTTGTTCTTGGGGATCTCAGTCTAGAGAACCAGTGTGGGCTTTTCTTCAAAAAGCAGTAGGAGCGATGGCAATAGAAGAAGGCAAGATGAAGATTGAAAAGTTCGATGATGCGGACTTTGGCTTTTGAAATATGCAAATAGAGGACTATCTGTATCAGAAAGGCTTGCAAGAACCTCTCACAGGCCAGAAACCAGAAGCTATAAAGGAGGATGAGTGGAGCTTTCTAGACATAAAAGCTCTCGGAGCCATCCGATTGACATTATCTCGTAATGTTGCTTTCAACATTGCAAAAGAAAGGGCGACAACAGGTCTCATGAAGGCTCTTTCCAACATGTACGAGAAACCATCAGCCTCAAACAAGGTTCACTTGATGAGGCGATTATTCAATCTGCGGATGTCTGAAGGTGCTTCGGTGGCACATCATCTCAATGAACTAACCACTGTTACAACCCAGCTGAGTTCAGTTGAGATTGAGTTCGATGAGGAAGTACGGGCTTTAATACTTTTGTCTTCCCTGCCAGAAAGTTGGAATGCTACGGTCACGACTGTGAGTAGCTCATCGGGAAGCAATAAGTTAAGATTTGATGATGTTCAAAATTTGGTTCTCAGTGAAGAAATCCGGCGGAGAGAGTCGGGTGAACCATCTACCTCTTCAGTATTGCATACAAAGTCAAAAGGAAGAAGTTCAACCAAAGAAAGCGGACGCGACAAATCAAAGGAGAGATGGTCCAAGTCCAGAAATCATCGTAGTTCCCAAAACTCGAAGACGATCGAGTGTTGGAATGGTGGGAAAACCGGGCACTATAAAAACTAGTGTAGGAGTGTACGGAAGAGTCAAGAAGCAAAGGGCGAAACAAACGTTGCCTCCACCTCAAGAGAAGATGAGGTGTTGATATGCTCTCTTGAAGATAAACAGGAGTCTTGGGTATTAGACTCTGGAGCATCTTTTCATGCTACCTCGCAAAAGGAACTATTCGAGAATTATGTTCCTGGAACCTTGGTAAGGTTTACCTTGGTAATGAGCAGTCATGTGAGATTGTAGGTAAAGGTGCAATAAAGATTAAGTTAAACGGGTCTGTATGGGAATTGAAAAATGTCAGACATATTCCCGACCTGACTAAGAACTTAATCTCAGTGGGCCAATTAGCCAGTGAAGGCTACACGACAATCTTCCACGGTGATGATTGGAAGATTTCAAAAGGTGCGATGACAATTGCTCGAGGCAAAAAGAGTGGTACTCTTTACAAGACAGCACGAACATGTTATTGGATTGCAGTTGCAACAAATGAAAGTCCCAATTTATGGCACCAAAGACTTGGGCATATGAGTGAGAAAATGATGAAGGTCATGCACTCAAAAGGAAAATTACCAGGTCTTCAGTCAGTAGAAATTGACATGTGTGAAGACTGTATACTTGGAAAGCAGAAGAGAGTCAGCTTTCAGACAAGTAGAAAAACCCCAAAGAAAGAGAGACTTGAGCTCATCAACTCTGATGTTTGGGGACCAACGACTGTCTCTTCCATTGTGGGAAGCAATACTTCGTAACTTTTATCGATGATCACTCCAGAAAGGTATGAGTTTACTTTCTGAAACACAAGTCTGAAGTATTTGAAGCTTTCAAGATTTGGAAAGCTATGGTAGAAAATGAGACAGGATTGAAGATTAAAAAGCTCAGGTCTGACAATGGTGGTGAATATGTAGACACTAGATTCAAGAAGTTTTGCTATGAGCACGGAATCAGAATGGAGAGAACCGTGCCAGGTACGCCTCAACACAATGGTGTAGCAGAGCGTATGAATCGAACGTTGACTAAAAGAGCCAGAAGCATGTGTATGCAGTCAGGCTTACCAAAACAGTTTTGGGCAGAAGCAGTCAACACAGCAGCTTACTTGATCAACCAAAGTCCATCGATATCACATCTTAGAGTTTTCTGCTGTGTAGCATATGTGCACATCAGTGATCAAGGCAGAAACAAACTTGACCCAAAATCAAAGAAGTGTACTTTTCTTGGTTATGGTGAAGATGAGTTTGGCTAGCGCATATGGGATGATGAAAACAAAAAGATGATCTGCAGTAGAGATGTAATCTTCAATGAAAATGTGATGTACAAGGACATGCATAATACTGGCACCAGTAACCCAGAAACAAGAGGACCAGTTTATGTAGAGGTGGAAGATATCCCAGAAAGTCCTAAATTGAGGAGTCCTCAGCCAGAGGAATCAAATAAAGAGAACAATGAGCAATCAGAACCTCCTACTCCAACTCCTGTATTGAGAAGATCCTCTCGGCCCCATATGCCTAACAAGAGATATATAGACTACATGTTGCTGACTGACGGAGGGAAACCTGAAGATTATATGGAAGTTTGTCAAACCATGGACACCGACAAGTGGGAGTTTGCTATGAAAGACGAGATGAAGTCTTTGATCTCCAATCAGACATGGGAACTAGTTGAGTTACCTATGGGAAAGAAAACACTTCACAAATGGGTGTATCGGGTGAAGGAAGACCATGATGGTTTCAAGCGATACTAGGCCCGACTGGTTGTCAAAGGATTTCAACAGAAAGAAGGAGTTGACTACACTGAAATCTTTGCTCCAGTTGTCAAGCTCAATACTATCAGGACTGTGTTAAGTATTGTGACTAGTGAGGAGCTCTACCTAGAGCAATTAGATGTGAAGACTGCATTTCTTCATGGAGATCTAGATGAGGAGATCTACATGCACCAGCCTAAAAACTATTCAGAAGCATGTCAAACCACAGATGCAAGCAAGTGGGAGTTTGAAGACAAAGGTTGTCACAACAGAAAAGTTGAGGCTTTGCAGTGTCTCAACTGGCCTTCAAGAATGATTGATGATGAAGACAACTACAATAAGTGATAATCAAACTCCAAGTGGGAGAATTGTTAGTTTTGTAGTTTGATTTTTAGTCCCACATTACTTAGTATTGTGAGATGATGTTTTTTACTTTGCTATATAAGCAAACTTATGTAAGGTTTACAAATGCACCAAAACAAATACTTCTTAGTGTTGTTTATTTTTCCCTTCTTACCTTTAGTGCCCTCGTTCTCAACAAAAGTCTCAACCAATTATTTTCGTTCTTGTTTGCCGTATCCTTCAATATTAATAAGAACTTCATTACTAGAATGATAATTAACTGTATATTTAAACAACGTAAGTTCGTTTATTATTATAATTATTATTCGTCCGATAGGAAAAAGAAAAATAGTGGATTGGTCATACTCAACGAGACATAAAATAGTGATTGTTGAGAACGAGAATCAATTATTAATATTTATAACCAAAATAATAAAATATAGGCCAAATAAATATTTTAATCTATTGTTCCATGTTTTTTCCATTTTGTTTTATTATAATTTAAAACTATCATGTTGATATTTTATGTTTATTATGGATGAATCCAAAATAGTTCTTTTATCGATTTTATAAAGGATATACAATAATTTATCCAGAAAAATGATATTAACACCTTAAGTTTCAAATCTGTATTCCATAGTTAAAATCTCTAAAACAATCAAAATCACCTTAAGTTTCAAATCTGTATTGCTACTTACTCACGTCACAATTGTCCTCTCCCCTGTGACGGTAAGTGATGTATAAATTTACCTTAATTAAAATCAGAACATGATACAAACAAAGTCTCACGTTAGTTAAATAAAATGATGAATACGGATTTATACATATTGAAACATTTTCATTAGTTAAGAAGTTTTTCTGAAAGATAACCAAAAACAAATTCAGAAGTATTTGGTTCCAAAACAGATAATATAAATGTGATGTGTGTGTTAGCATATAGTTGCAGCAGAATAGCAGACTTCCCTCTGTTGCTCCTATTTGTTTTTGGATAGTTTTTTGTTTTTTTTTTCGCTCTCCTGTGCTCATGCTAAATTGCTATAATGAGCGTTTGAAATGGCTATTGTTGTTTTATTAAAAAGTAGGGAAAAATCAATAGATACCGATCATGATGTGAGTGAGTATATATATGACAAGCATGCACTAATTCAGAATGTTTTTTAATTTATTTTAATGTTTTCATTGCCTGAGTTGAGGTTTGAGAATACCACATCATCCTTAACCAGTATCCTACATTTCTTAGCCTTGTGTCAAATAAAAAAAGACAAAAAATCAGTACCTTTTTAATAACACTACAAGAAAAAATCAGTTTATCTACTAATAAAATCCATAATTAAGTAACATGCAAAATATGTACATAAATAAAATTACTGACGAATTTTCTACGGACAAAAAGAGAAATATTTGCTTGTTTAAATAATATTTATTAATTTTTTATTTTTAATAGTTATCAAATTTTAATAATTTACCTAGGGAAAATTTTATTTATAATGATAATCGGAGATAAATTGTCATAAGTAATCACAGGTAATCAATATATACAAAATATATATTTTACCTACAGTTATATCTATAAATAAGTTATTATTTTCTATAAATCCGAATTCAAAGACAAAATTCCATTAATAATAACTTTTTTTTCTTTTTATATATATATATATATATATATATATATAATATATATATAAATAAGGTGGTAGAAGTATGTTTGACATTGCATTCACCCTTTTTGCGAACAAAAGTTTGAGAAGATGTATATATAACCAGTATGTATTACATCCCTCTGATTGATTCATGATGGAATAGACAGGAATAGATAAAAGAAGAAGAAGCCAGTAATTCGGCCCAGCCCAACAACAAAGACAACAGTACCATTCCTAGAAAATTGTTTTACAGGCTGTAAATAATTAGATTTTCCAGAATTCTATGAGATGTATATTTTTAGGATTATTGTTTTTGTTTTGTCCTTAGCTATACAGCATATACCCTGTATATAATGTAATGATTGGCATGATAAAAAAACATAGAAATTCATTCATAATATTCCCCTTGTTTGTCTGTTATCTTTTATGGTATCAGAGCTCCTCCCTGGAGCTCTACTGATACTGCAAAATGGCATCATCATCGCCTTCCAACACCACCACTACCTCTAATCCTAAAACCGATCTTACTGACCCAAGTTTGAATCCATCCAGTCCCTTTTTCATTCATCCTAGTGAGAGCCTGTCGTCTGTTGTAGTCTCCCCTTCTCTCACCGGTCCAAATTTCCATTCCTGGTCACGTTCCTTTCGTATGGCTATGATCTCTAAAAACAAGATGGCCTTTCTCACCAGCACTGTACCTGCCCCTACTGCCACTGATCCTTCCTTCCCTTCTTGGGAACGTTGCAATACTCTGATCACATCGTGGTTACTAAACTCACTTTCCCCTTCAATCGCTCAAAGCGTGATATACTTCGATCGTGCTATAAACAACTGGACGAATTTGAAAGAGCGCTTCTCTCAGAGTGATTTGTTGCGCATAGCAGAATTACAGGAAGAAGTCTATGGCCTTAAACAGGGTCAATGCTCTGTTACTGATTATTTCACCAATCTTCGAGCTGTCTGGGAAGAACTCGATAATTTCAGGCCTCTCACTCCTTGCAATTGTCTTGCTCGCTCTTACCATCAACAGGATTTCATAATCCATTTTTTGAAAGGACTTGATGAGCGTTTCAATGTTGTTCGCTCTCAAGTTCTGTTGATGGACCCTCTTCCTCCTGTAAACAGAGTCTTCTCTATGGTAATCCAACATGAAAGGTAGCACCATCCTCGTCAAGAAGAAGAAACGCCCAATAATTTTGTTAGTATTGCTAGAACTCCTTTTCCCAGTGCTGGTAGAGGACGCAGATATGGCTCCTCTGGCTCTTCTTCTTCCTCTCAAACCAATGCTGGTAGAAGAAATTTTTCTCCCAAAAATTCTAACAAAGGGAACGGAAAACACTATGTTTATTGCAGGTGTGACGGACATACAGTGGATGAATGCTATGGAAAGCATGGATACCCTCCGGGTCATCCTCGATACCCCGGACGTCCAAAATTTCATAACCCATCGTTCTCCTTTGTCAACAATGCCAACATCACCACCCAAGAGAGCTCTAACGAAGAAGACAAAGTTTCTAGGGTTTCCTCCAACTGGCCACGTCTTGTTATCACACCAAGTCAATATCAATGTTTGATGGAACTCTTCCAACAATCAAGTGTTGCAACAGCTAGCTCAAGTGACCCTCAACCCATTTGCGTTAATGCTTCTCACATGGGCCCAACCCCCAATTCTGGTCCAAACAGTAGTAGATTTGTTTTTTGCACCATAAATGCCACTAATACTCATTTAGACAACAATTCTTCACATACCACACCTTGGATAATAGACTCTGGAGCAACTGACCACATTTCTTATTCTTTAAATTTTTTCAAAGATTATTCTCCAATTAATCCTGTCCATATTCACTTACCTAATGGATCTACTGTTGTGGCACGTTTTTCTGGAACTGTTTATTTCACTCCACACTTTGTTCTACATGATGTGCTCTATGTTCCTAATTTTAACTTTAATCTTCTTTCCATTTCCAAATTAATTTCTACTCTTCCATATCATCTTATTTTTTCTGACAAGTTTTGTCACATACAGGAGGCAAGCTTGTTACGATGATTGGTTTGGCAAGCTTGAAACAAGGTCTCTACCATTTAGTAATAAAAAAGAAGGACATCTTCCAACCTTTTCCTCTTCCGCCAATAGTCTCACTGCCAATACCAACAACAAAAACCTTTGGCATCTTAGATTAGGTCATTTGTCTGGTTCCCGTCTCAATTTGCTCCATAAGCAATTTCCTTTTATTTCAAAACATATTAATGAAACATGTGATATTTTTCATTTGTCTAAACAAAAGAAATTGCCATTTTCTATTAGCACTAGTAAAGCTACTAAAGTGTTTGATTTAATACATATGGATATTTGGGATCCTTTTTCTAAACCCTCTATATATGGTCACAAATATTTTCTAACCATTCTTGATTATTTTAGTAGATACACATGGATTGTTTTATTAAAATCAAAGGCCGAGGTGCAATCACATGTCCAAAATTTCATTGCCTTGATAGAAAATCAATTTGACACTACAATAAAAATACTTAGATCCGATAATGGTCCCAAATTTTGTTTAAAAATTTTTACTTCCAAAGGGATCATTCACCAAACAAGTGATGTTGATACACCACAACAAAATGGTAGAGTAGAAAGAAAACACCAATACATTCTCAATGTAGCCTGTGCCCTTATGTTCCAATCAAACCTACCCACTCATTATTGGTCCTATGCTATTAAGCATGCTATTTTTCTAATTAATCGGGTACCATCACCTATCACCAAAAATAAATCCCCTTTTGAACTCTTACATAATAAACCACCGGATTTTTCAATGCTTAAGGTTTTTGGTTGTTTGTGTTTTGCTTCAACCCATAGACACCGCCAAAAATTTGATCCAAGGTCCAAACGAGGTATTTTTCTTGGGTTTCAAACTGGAACTAAAGGTTATGTTATTTTGGATCTTCACACCAAAAATACTTTTATTTCACGAAATGTTATTTTCCATGAGATGTCTTTCCATTTTTCTCTCAACTCTCAGCCCAGCCCACGTGATTTTATTTCATCATCAACCCCAAGTCCTACCCAGGAGCCCATTTCACTACCCAGTCAACCCATACACACACCACCCCTTGACCAAACACATTCTCACAACCCAACCTTCGTTCACCCAAACACACCACTTAACTCCACCGATTCCCAATCTCTTCCTCCTAATTTCAATTCAACACTTGAATCGTCTTCTTCCTTCCAAAACCAACCGCCCCTCCCTCTGCCTTCCCCATCGTTCCTTACCTTGCCACAATCAAGCTCTCCCATCCCTCCCTCATCACCTCCCATCCAACTCGCGTCCCCCGTTCCGGCATCCCCTGTTCTCCGTCGTTCATCTCGCCCATCCATCTTTCCGTTTCACTTTGCTAATTACTACTGCAATACTTCATTTACTCCACCAAATCAATCATCCTCAACGTGCAAGCATCCGATTCAATCCGTGGTCAGTTATGCTCGCCTCTCTCCTTCACACAAACACTATTTTTTGTCTTTGTCCTCTGAAATTGAACCTAGGTCCTCCAGTGAAGCTGTTCAACACTCTTATTGGAGAGATGCTATGCAAACAGAAATAGATGTCTTGGTGCTTAACAAGACTTGGGACGTTGCGCAACCTCCTCCTAACATCAAACTCATCGAATGCAAGTGGGTTTACAAGATAAAATGAAACCCCGATGGTAGCATCGAACATTACAAAGCTCGCCTTGTCGCAAAGGGGTACTATCAGATTGAAGGCATGGACTATTTTGACACTTTTCACCAGTTGTCAAAATGGCCACCATTCGAGTTGTCTTGGCCGTTGCCTCTGTTCATCGCTGGACTCTTCACCAACTTGACGTAAGCAATGCATTTCTGCACGGAGACTTTACAGAGGATGTGTATATGTCTTTACCCCCGGGATTCTCTGGACACTCCTCTACTCAGTGTTGCAAGCTCCGCAAATCCCTCTATGGTCTTAAACAGGCAAGTCGATGCTGGTATTATAAGCTCTCTCATCTTCTTTTTACTTCTGGGTATCAGCAGGCCCAGGCTTATCACAACTTATTCATCAAAGCTAGTAATTCGGCGATTACTGTTTTGATCATATATGTGGATGACATAGTCCTAACCGGTAACTTTGATTCTGAAATTACAACCATTAAACATGCATTACACACCCATTTTCGCATCAAAGATCTTGGCATCCTAAAATATTTTTTAGGCATAGAAGTTGCACATTCTAAAGTAGGTATATCTTTATGTCAACATAAATATTGTCTGGATCTATTATCTAGTGCTGGTATGCTTGGGTGTAAGCCTTTCACCACCCCTATGGACAGTTCATTATGACTTCATAAAGACTTTAGTCCACCTTTGGCTGATCCTCTTGTGTACCGGAGGCTAGTAGGCCAATTACTATACTTAACTAGCACACGTCCGGATATTGCATTTGCCACACAACAGTTAAGCCAATTCATGGCTCATCCTACTCAAGTTCAATACCGGGCTGCTGTGCGTGTCCTTCGATACCTCAAGAGTTGTCCTGACAAAGGCTTAATCTTCCGGCGTGATTCACCTATGCAATTTCTTGGATTCAGTGACGCTGACTGGGGTACTTGTGTAAATTCCCGGCGTTCAGTGACCGGTTACTGCTTCTTTCTCAGTAATTCTTTGGTCTGTTGGAAAACCAAGAAGCAGTAGACCGTCTCTCGCTCTTCATCAGAAGCTGAATATTGCGCCCTTGCCACAACAACATGTGAATTGCAATGGCTCACTTACCTACTCACCGATCTTAAAATTCCCTTCTCCAAACAAGCTATTCTCTATTGTGACAATCAGAGTGCTCTCCACATTGCTGCAAATCCAATTTTTCATGAGCGCACAAAGAATTTGGAGATCGACTGCCATCTGGTTCGCGAAAAGAACCAAGTAGGATTAATGCGGTTATTACCGGTATCTTCCTCCAATCAATTGGCCGACATGTTTACCAAAGCCCTTCCTCCTAGACTATTTACTGCCAATCTATCCAAGCTGGAGCTACTTGACATCTTTGCACCTCCAGCTTGTGGGAGGCTAAAAGAAGAAGAAGCCAGTAATTTGGCCTAGCCCAACAACAAAGACAGCAGTACCATTCCTCAAACAAAATTGTTTTACAGGCTGTAAATAATTAGATTATTCCAGAATTCTATGAGATGTACATTTTTAGGATTATTGTTTTTGTTTTGTCCTTATCTATACAACATATACACTGTATATAATGTAATGATTGGCATGATAAAAAAACATAGAAATTCATTCATAATATTCCCCTTGTTTGTCTGTTATCTTTTAATAGATAAATATAGAAATAACACTACCAAACCTGTGTGGGAATGTCATTACCTTTGCAGGAGACTAAGAAGAAGAATGTACACCATACTATTGTGACAAAGCTCACACTTCTATGATCAGTATGGTAAGGAAAAGACAAATTTGAAAATAGGGTTTAACTCATACCTCTATGACTAGGGTGACAAAACTCATATCGGAACAAGTACAAGCTACACTACTAATGTATAAGTGGTATTTCCTAAATGTAAGCATGGAAACTACTAATGTATAAGTGGTCTTTCCTAAATGCAAGCATGGAAAGTTTACTCTCAGCTATAAAATAAAATTTGACATATATCGTTGTCCTTTTGTAACTTTATACTCTAACCTTGAAACATTCCTACTATTATATGCAACCTATGTAACTTCACATTACATGGTTGTTTACCTTTTATTTGACTTGTTTTATCTTAAAAAAATATAGATAATGATACACATACACCTTTTTATTTTATACACCTTATCAACACCTCTTATTTCTTTCTATCTCTTTCATTTTATACCTATATATTCTCTCTTTTTCTTTCTCTCACTAGGTATGTAATAATATAAGGTGTACATATATCATTTTCCAAAAATATAGTGTTAAAGGTGTTGCTCCAAATTTATGTAAAATGTAAGCAAGAAAATAGAGTATATTTAAATTAATCTCCTACCATTTTCCCACAAAATTAATGTAGAACTCATTTCTTGTGGTTGATTTTAAGAAAAAAAAATAAATTTATTCTTTTTATAAAAAAGTAAAAAATGCATGATTTTTTAATCTAAATATAAACTAAGTTATTGAAAATAAAAAAAAATGTATAAATAACACATTCAACTGTCCGAAAAGCACATTCATCCCATTAAATTTTGCAGATAGTTAAATACCTGTTCTACACACAAGATCCACATAAGTGAATAAATTACCCGTTCTGGTTGCAGATATTTTTGCAGGTCCAATATCCTTATTAATGGTTCAAAGTAAAAATTTCGAAGTCAGCATACAAGTCTTCAATTCAAGCCTGGCATATATATCCCCACAAGTCATCCTTAACTGTACTTTTCAATCTAGCCGCATATATACTTTTCGAAGCTTTATTTTTTAATATATCTATTCATATCCCTCTCAATGCAACATGGACAAACACTATTAACCAGCTCGTACAAAATTCTTGCAATCTTCAGTCCATTAAAAACAAATAAAGCAAAACCTGTTAGTCAAACAACCTCCTTCATAGCCACCCGTAGAATACAAAACTTGAAACAAAATGCAAAAATGCATTTATCTAATTACCAACAAATCGTTGCTTCTAACAGTACTAGCCTCAATTCTCTTAAAAAAATTAATAAACTGATAAGGGAGTGTGCACTACAATTGTTGCGAATACTTCCTATCAACCATATGATAATAAAACAAGAGTTTAATTATGCATGCATAATTTAAAAAATTTTACACTACATTAATATAACTCTTTGTAAACAATAAATTTATTAATTTTATCCATTAATACTTTAAAAATTATACTAATAAAGAGTTATAATAAAAGATTAGTATAAAACTCTGCATACTAATTACTAATTAAATTCATAAAACAAAACACATGAATTTAACTCCTCATCAGTAATGGGATACATAAATATTGTACTCAACAGTAGACCTAACTTGTGGTTCAAGAAGAACAGTATTAACCTCAGCATACCCAGTAGCAAATCTAAACATCCCAGTTCCTCCAATCACAGGTACCTCTCTAAGGCTTTGCATGATGCGGTTTCTTCCCAACACAGTGATTGTGCTTCCATTGTACTTCCCTTCAGTCAACACAAAGCTCAGAACCACCAACAAATTAAACTCTGATTGCGACGTGGCAGCAATCAATCCCTCTACTTTTCCAACAACCTTGGAGCTACGCTCCGGTCCCGCCGTCAAGGCGTTGTCCATGACCCCCATCATCCCGAAGGAGGTGGTGGAGTTGTACTTGGCGAGCGGCGGCACGACGGTGACGGTGGTGGCGTTGTTTGCAGTGAAGGATTCGTGAAAGAAGAGTCGGAAATGACTAACCTTGTCTTTCTTCTTCAAACCTAGTTTTTTTAGGTCTGGTGAGCCTACGAAGCCTGTGTCTTGGTCTTGGGGTCTGGTTGAAGTGACGACGTGGCATGAGATTAGAAGGGAGAGAATGAGAAAACGGGTAGCCATAGTTGGAGGAGCTAAGGTTGGTCCTGTGCTAGCTATAGTATGACAAGTTGGAAGGGATGAGAGAAGTGTGTTTGAATTTATAATGAATGAGATGTTGGAAAAGTCTTGTGTTTGGCCAATTGGAAATTATTGCCGTTTTGTATGTACGTTTAGATTAGTATACGCACATCAATATAGAAAATTAGAAACTGCATGGTTTTCTGCTTTTGTGTCTTTTTCTCAGGTTGACTTCAATTTAAGCCATTACATGAGTAAAAGATAACCGCGTTCCTACTTATTTTTCTTAGTATACATTTCTTGAAGATAACAAGAAAAAAAAATGTAATATAATAGAATTCCATAGACATACAGTCATGAGTTTAATTACACTGTGTTTCCTTCATTTTTTTTATTTTTTTAATTTTTTAAATCATTACACTGTGTATTAAATTTTTAAAATAATTAAATTTGTATTTAGTTATCAGCGGATTGACATTGACTATTAACGGAAAAGAATTAATTGACACAATACAATAATTTACATGATAATTTCTAATTTTTGTTATTTAAAAGTGTTTTGATTAATTATAATTATTTTTATTATCCAAATTGTGTTTAAATAATAAAATTAGAGACCGTCATATTATCACTGTGATGTATTAATCAACGTTTATTACTCATCAATCAATGTCATATCAAGAATAGAATAGAAATCAACAATTATAAAAATAAAAAGATAAAACGTAATAAAAAATAAAAAATAGAAACACATGCAAAGTACAAGTAAGCCAAATAAAAAAATTTCTTCATAAATTTTAAGAGTTAATAGGTCGTAGATTGAGAGCATAAATAATATCACATACTCATTCATAACTTATTATATGAATTTTAGAATTTTGCAAAATTCAATATATTCAATTATCTATTTTTATATATTTTTAACGATAATGTATCACCTATTTTATCAATTTTTATGCAATTATTATAAAATTAAGAAACCAATAATACATGAAGCTACTTTTGTAGAAAACACTATAAAGACATTTATATATCATGCTTGTATTATTTATTCAAATAAATAAATAGCTGAAAGTGAAAAATAAAATATAAAAAATACTGTAAAAATAACAAAACTCTTGTTTCAATTTTTTTAATATCTCTTTAGTATTATTTTTGCAATAAATTAAGTACTTTTTTCCCTAGAAATTAATTAAGTGAATTTTATTTAGAAGAAGAAAAAATTTGAGTAACTCAAATGGAATTTTTTAGGTTGATTTTTAAAGTTAAGTAAATTGAGAATATTATTGACAAAACTAAAAAGTTAATTGGAAGCTGAAAATTAGTTGGTAGCAAAAAAATTGCTAGTTGGTAAGTAAAATTTGTTAAATTAGCTTATAGAAACATAAATACAGTAAAATCCTTTGTTGAATTAGCTGAAAATATAAAAAGATAGTTATTTTATATAGAAAATATTAAAAAGGTAATCTAATAAATAGTGAAGGAAAACATATAAATTATTAAAAGTTAGAAAGTAACATTTTAAAAAAATGTTATTACAAAGTGTTTCAAAACATGTTATTTGAAGTAGTTTAAAAAAATTAAAAGCTACAAAAATAAAACATTATTTATCACAAACAAATAAATTATTCTTGTTTCTATTTTTTTTATCATTTAGGATTTTACCATTTAGTCGTATATATATACTTTACAAAATTCTCTTGCTTTTAAATATGTACATTTTTTAAATTATATATTCACATGCGACGTGATCTAAATATTAGAAAGATCGAATTTGTCAACGTAACAAAAAAGAAAGTAGCGGAAATATCTGTTGTGTTGTATCTTTACAGATAATGGTCAAACATTATTAACCTTGTATGCAATTATTACAATCTTCACACATTATATGTAAAACCCGATAGATACCCAGTCATGGAAGGGAACATACAACTTTGAAACAGAGGCATCCACAGCTATGTGGGAAAGTGCACAGACATATGCCACATGTCAGATGTTATTACTGAATTAGTTTACGGGTTGTGATATATATGAAGTGGTGCTCTCATTTGCATAGGTATATATCCTTCTTCATTTATTCAAGGACTTGCTAATCATACATGTATTTTGTTTTGGTACTTATTAATATATATTATTATTTTGCGGTAAAAAGAAAACAACTTTTTGCATCATTGTGCGATACACGGCAACCAAACCTAAGACGCATATTGAAGAATTTAACTCCTGGTCAGTAATGTTGTGAAACATAAATGTTGTACTCAATGGTAGACCTAGTTTGTGGATCAAAAAAGATAGTGTTGGTTTCAGCATACCCGGTTGCAAATCTGAACTTGCCAGTGCCTCCAACCACAGGAATCTCTCTAACCTTAAGGTTGGTGCGGTTCCTCCCCAACACTGTGATGGTGCTTCCATTGTACTTCCCTTCTGTTAAGATAAAGTTAAAAAATATCAATAAATTAAACTCGGTCTTTGAGGCTGCTGCCGCCAAGGCCTCCACTCTTCCCACCACCTTTGATGTAGGCTCTGGTCCCACTGTCAAGGTGTTGTCCATGACTCCAATAGCTCCGAACGAGCTACTGGAGTTGTATTGGGGGAGCGACGGAACCACAAACACTGTGGTTGGGTCGCTCCCCGAGAATGTCTCATGGAAGAAGAACCGAAAATGGCTAATTTTGTCTTTCTTTTTTATACCCAATGTGTTACGATCTAGTGAGCCTATGAAACCTGTTTCTTCAGCATTGATGGTAGTGAGGAGGAGACATGAGATGAGAAGGGAGACAATGAAGAATTGAGTTGCCATTGTTGGTGATAAGAGAAAGATTGGTGGTGTGCTAGTATGAGATGTTGTGATGAAAAGAGAATGAGTATGGAAGAGAGAATTTATAGTGGAAGGGGACGTGAAGAAACTTTGTACAATTTGGAACCTTTTTAGGGCAGTTTATGAAAAAAATAAGAAGAGAAAAAGTAATGTGTAATAAAACAATGAATATCTAGGCTGAAAATAATTGACAAATCTTTATCTTTGTTTATATTTGACCGAAATTTTTGACCAAGTATATTTATTTAAATTAAAAAATTTAATAAAATAAATTATGTAGTCAGCTGTAAAAACAAAAAAAAAAATAATTATGTGGTTAGCTAACTAGTAATAATTTTTAGGATTTAATAATGTCATCCAATTATAATTCATGGTTTATATTATTTTTAAAATAATTGACGTAAAATTAACAAATTATTTTATATTATCCGTGTATTTCTTTTTGTTTGCTAAGTTTTAATATAATTATTAAAATAATTATGTTTTTTATTTTGTCCAAATTTTATATAATTATTAAATAATTATATTTTTTATTTCTAAAAGTTTAATTGTGTTATGTCCGTTGCTTATCAAGATTACTAGCACATCCCTTAGATCTGAATCCACATCTTTTCAAGATGTGAATCTTATCTGTACTAACTGGAATAGCATTTGTCACCTTATAATAATTATTATAAAAGATAACTAATTTACTATAAGTAAAATGTACACATTCAATGGATACGTTATTTTTTTTATTAGCAAACAATTACATGATTAAAAGAGAGAGAAGACATAAAATATGTCAGAGTATAAATAGGATCTATTGTAAAAAACAAAGCCACTACATCCGGTTCAAAAAGGATATTTTCCATCACACACATTGTCACGGATTTAGAATTCATTCTACATATGAGTACATGGTAAAATTTGTCATCCAATCACTTTCACAAGCTAAATTACGTATTTTTGTGCATCCACTTTTATGTGTTTAAAAATCACACTATTTCAACATTTCTAAATATATCATAAACCTGCGAGCCATATTATTGAATAGGCATTTTATCGATTTTGCTGCAACAACCAAGTAAACTAAAATACACGACACCTCACCCACGGATACGTTATTCATTCAAACAAATAACTTTACGTGATGGATGCAAATAAAAAATGAATTATAAAAATATATTCATGTAAAATGTTTCGGTGAAAATAACATAATTCTTATCTTATTAGTATCGCATATTTCTTTTTATATTTAATAAATTAAGTGAAATTCTGTTCCAATAAATTAAGTGAGCTTTATGTGGGACCAAAGAGGAAATTAAAATTAGTAATTATTGAACTTATGGAGGCTTTTGACTTTTGAGGAGTCTTCCTGGGGAAAGACAATACTATAAAATAAACCAACAGAAGACTCTTAACAAAGGCATTACGTTCGTCATTTTTGTGCCGAGCAATTTCTCTTGTACCGCGTTTGGAAGTTATATTTTTACCCTAAATCGGACTTTCTAAAATATCATATGGACATGACTATGAAAGTGTAAAAAGAAATTCCCTTTATGCTGCGCGCATGTCTAAATCACTTATAAATATTTTACCGTTTTACGTTCTAAAATAATTGTCCTATGATGGGCAAAGTATTTGTTCAAGATTGAAGAGGAAGTGCTTTTTTAAGTTTTTATATTTACCTATTTTAATTTTAAAATTTCTATTTCATTAATTGAACAATTAAAGTTATTTAATTGAAGTTGATATCCGCCAAATTAGACTGTAATCAATTACTCTTGATAAAATGCCGTGTCTATGAATTTCGAAACCGGTATATTAATTACAATAATGGATTCCAAATATAGTAGGTAAGATGAGCGTTAGTTATTATATGTGAATAATATTATTAGAAGGAAGCTAAGAAATAGTGTGAGGACATGATTCTAGAAGTATAATTGATCATACGTGAATAATATTATTAGGAGGAGTATCTTTGGATTCAATTTTTTCTAGAGCGTTGGATAGAGAAGTCAAAATAGATGAGATCTTGACCCGTGAATCAGCATCTTTGGGGTGGAGGTGGATGTGGCGAAGGAATTTTTTTTCAAGGGAGGAGGAGGCTCTTCGATCTTTGGAAGGGATGTTGCAAAATGTGGTTCTAGATGCATGGATTTGGGAATCAAGCAGAAATGGGCTCTTCTCTGTAGCTGATGTGTACAACACGATGTGTAAAAGTCTTCCTATTGGAGTAGGTTAGTAGTGAATTCTTAGGTATTTAAGCGGTTATGAAATAATAAGTTACCATTCAAAGTCTTAATTTTCTCTTGGAGGTTACTCCTTAACAGACTCTCGACGGTTGATAATATGTTGCTTATAAGTGTAGATAGGTAGACACTTGATTCTATTTGTATTTTGTGTAATGAGCATTTTGAGGATAGTTGCATCTATTTTTATCATGTCCATTTTCTTGGTCCTTGCGGTACAAGGTATTGAATTGGATTGGAATGGCTCAACATATTCCTGATTATTTCTCTCAATTGTTTTTGCTATCTAGCTCTTGGGTAATAGATAAGCATAATTCTAAATGTAGGTTTTTCTTCTGGCATGTTGTTTCCTAGTATATCTAGATATCCAGAAATTCCATCGTTTTCTTTGGTACAACTTTAGAGTCTTTGGATAAATTAATGTCTATTAAAGTCATGCATATGAAGTAGTTGTTGTACTCTTTTGGATTTAACAAGAGGTAATAATATATATATATATATATATATATATATATATATATATATATTTCTTTATTTGATACACCTTATTAATACCTCTTGTTTTTTTTCTATCTCTCTCATCCTATACCTATATTTTTTCTCTTTTCTTTTTCTCTCACTAGATGTGTAATAATATATAAAGTGTACATTTATTATTTTCCTTTAATAAAAGTTGTGTTTTTTCTCATTAATGTTGCAACCCATTGTTATGTGTTAAAAATGAAGTAGGATTATGGAGTGGTTGGTTATTTTTCGGAGACGGTGGATTTGACAATCTTAGTCAAAGTGAGATCACATGAGAGTTGTTTTGTTGTGTAATTCTTTTACATGTTGTACAAGTTTTTGAAACATTAAATAATATAATATATACTAATATGTCTTTAAGAAAAAATTATATGTGACTATTATTTCAGATTTATTATTATTAAATCATGTCACTGTCATCGTACACTCCAAGAAAATTTTCAATTATCTACTAATTAATTTTTACAGACAAAATTTTATATGTAGGTTAATATATTTTTTATATGAAATTATCCACAGGTAACATAAATGTCTGTAAATAATGGTTATACTTATATAATAGTCCTATCTATGACAAATTGTGAGAATATTATTAAGGGAATTTTTTAGAAAAAAATTTCCATAAATAAGCTAATAATTCCATAGATAACAAATATAAAAAATTAAAAGATAAACTTTAGACATTTTTCATGACCGAGCTATCACATGACACCTTTGTTCATACAAAATCTAACTCACGCCACAGCTGATGACGATGCTCTCCATTTCTGGAACCAACTGTAATCGTGACACTAGTCCTCAGTCCTCACGGGTGTTAGCGGGTTGAGTAGGGTGAATTTTATGCCAAAATTAAATAAATTTATTTAAGATAATTAATTTAAATTTTTTTTATCTGCTATAAAATTAAAAAAAAAAATTTATAACAACTTATGAACTTTACTCAATTAACTTTAACTAGACCCCTTACTACAAAAATTTAAATATGTAGATTTGAGAATGACTACAACATCATTTAAATAATATATTAAATAAAACTTGTAATTCAAATTAACACGATTATGTCATTACATAATATTATATATATATATATATATATATATATATATATATATATATATATATATATATATATATATATATATATATAGAAACCCAAGGATCTACAAACTAGGAGAGATACAATGCATGCAACAGATATGGTCCGAATGTTACACGGCGGTAGTCCGCTCAAGACCGGATGTTATGTAATGAAATGCATGCAACAGTTATACCAGAGCACAAGGCCGGATTATGCTATGCAGAGATTCAGCAGAAATAATACAATAAAGTTGTATTGATTGAGAAGAATTACAAGAAATAAGAGGGAGGAGAGAGACAGAGAGACTCAAGGTTCCCGTTCGAACTCCCCTTCAACTGAACCCTCGATTACAATTTATAGAAATTGAAAGTTACTATTACAACAGTAACTCAATTTACCGCTACAGTGAACAGTGTACAGTGTACAGTGACTGGCAGCTCCGCTACAGTGAACAGTGATTGAACAGTAACCTTCGCAGAATGCATGCGAGTATTGGTTTCAGTCTTCGTCAGACTCTTCGATCTGGTAAAATGAACCGGAGGAAGAGGATGCAGACGAACTGACTTCTTTCTTGGTTTTTCCTTTAGACGAACTGGCTTCTGAGTCAGTCGAAAGGAGATTCAGGATCTGATGAAGATTTCTAGCCAAGGCTTCATCATCTGTTGAGGCTGCAAGGGCAGCTGCAATCTTGGCTTTGCGATTGAGAAATTGGCAGGTTTCTGGGTCTGCCGATTTGAGGCTTTTTGGGTTCTTCTGGAACCATAAAGCCACTCCTTGTGAATTGGCATGGGAGGCATTAAACTGATCCCACCATTTTACTGAAGCTTGTTTCCCTAACATTGGCAAAAGCTTGGGATTTGTTGCATTTTTCTGGTACTGATGTTGCCAGGCAAAAATCCATGCTAAGGAAAAGATTGAGAAGAAACGAAGAGATGGATGAAACAGATTGTTTCCTTCTTCAATTCTTGATTTGAACTGATTAAATCCTGCCTTGATATCTTCAGGAAGGATAGATTGAATTGGTCCGAAGAAATCCCACCATTCAGCGAACCACTAGGGGAAGAAATATCGAACATTTTTCTTGAAATATATCAGCCACGAGTGCCAATGATTTTTGTTTTGAAACCAAAATACATTGGTCCAGGCATGGATATAATTCCAGTAAGTATAACCAATAGGGTCAAAAGGCTGGGAAAATTTCCTTACTTGGTTTGGTTTCTGTTCAAAATCTTTAAAAGTTAAAACTTTTAAAATTTGAAGAGTAGAATGTGTGATAACATTGTTATCGTTTTTATCAAAATTGTGTTTAATAGAAACAGATTTTGAATCCACCAAAATAAACTCGTAAAATTTCCTAGTCTTATTGAGACTAAGAGGTTTAAACAAAAACGTTGGTGGAAAGATTTTTGCACAAATCTTGTTTAGGTTGGAATCCCAGAATTCGGGTTCCATTTGAATTGTTGGATAAAATCTTCCTTCTTTTGGTAGATAGGAAGAAGGCTGTTTTTGATTAATTGGTTGAGGCTGCTCCACCAATTCTTTTGGCTGCAAGGTTAGCTTTGATTGGGCTATTTCTGAAATAATTGATTTCAGGTTCTGATTCTATAAGGGATCATCAGATTCTTTTGAAAAGATTTGTTTCCATGATTTGGATGGAAGATTGGTCAGCCCACAGTCTTGAAGGGCTTGAAGGGTTGGAAGGACCATCGCATAGTCGGATGGTTTGGTTACTAGGATAGAAGACCCTTTTGCTATTTGCGGGGTAGACGACCCCGTTTTGGTGATGGCCTGCCGAGTTGATGACTCAGACTTAATGGTAGCCTGCTGGGTTGAAGACCCAGTCTGGGTAGATGACCCTTGATTTGCAGTCTGTAAGACGACTTGAATAGTTTGGGCATCCTCTATGGAGGAAGATGATTTGTCTGTCCGGGATGATCCCCAAACTGCTTTTCCCCGGCCTCTCGAGGAGGCGACCTTCATTTTTAATTTTGGAGGCATCTTACATGTGTCCGACCCTCAAGAAATTCACGAGTCAGATAGTCAGGAAGAGTGTTTGAAGTACCTTTGATGTATTCTATCTCGAAATAAAAAATACTTAAGATTGCTTGCCAACGGGCAAAAATTTGTTTTGATGCAAGATTTTTTACATCTTTTTGCAAAATTTCTTTGGCTGACTTACAATCAACCCGAACTAAAAATTTTTTATTTAGTAAATCAGATTGAAATTTTGAAATACACAGGACAATAGCCAAAACTTCTTTCTTAATAGTAGAATAGTTTTGTTGGGCTTTGTTCCAGTGTTTGGATGTAAATGCAATGCAATTTTCAGTATGATGCATGCGTTGTTTGAGAATACCACCATAACCTATATCAGAGGCGTCGGTTTCTACAATCTTAAAGAGATTGGGATTTGGTAGATACAGACAGGGTAACACTTTGACCTGCTGCTTAATTTGTTTGACCAGATTGGTGTGGATATCAGTCCACGGCAGGGGAGACTTTTTGAGTCTGTCATATAGAGGTTTTGAAATGTTACTGAGCTGAGGAAAAAAGTCAGCAACATAGTTGAGACAACCCAAAAATCTTTGAAGTTGTGTTTTCTCTATAATCTGATTGGGGAATTTGTCAGCAAACTCGATGACACGACAAATTGGTTTGATTGTTCCCTGAAAGATGTAATGGCCAAGGAACTTGATTTTTGTCTGGAAGAGACAGATTTTAGTTTTAGAAATGGCTAGGCCGTTTCGTCTGATTACCTTGAAAAAAATTTCAAGATGTTTAAAGTATTGATCCACAGATTGGGAAAAGATAAGAACATCATCGATATAGACAATGCAGAAATTAGAATATGGATTGAATATGTCATTCATAATATTTTGGAACTCCGAAGGAGCGTTTTTGAGACCAAAGGGCATTACGTTCCATTCGTATTGCCGAAAGGGAACAGTGAAGTCCGTCTTGTAGCGATCACTAGGATGAATTTGGATTTGCCAAAATCCGGATTTCATATCGAATTTTGAAAAGATTTTCACCGAATGAAGACGGGAGAGTAAATCTTTCTTGTTTGGAATTGGATATCTGATCCATTGAAGAGCTTGATTGAGAGTTTTGTAATTAATGACTAGCCTCGGAGCACCTCGCTCAATTTCAGAGGCCTTGTTGACATAGAAAGCAGCGCAAAACCATGGACTCTTGCTCTTTCTGATTAATCCTTTAGACAAAAGGTCCTTGATTTCGTTTTGACAATGAGTGACAAGATCGTGACTCATTTGGATTGGCAGAGCTTTGGACGGGATTTGTCTATCTGTGAAATCCGTTTTGTAAGGAAGATTAACCATGTGTTTTTTCCTATCCCAGAAAGCATTAGGAAGGTCAGAACAGATGGTAGATTGAAAACGATCAGAAAGACTCTTGATACGTTTTTTGACATGAGGGAGAGAAAGTTGACTCTCGATCTGCTTGAGGGAAATTTCTTCTTTAAGAAAGTTAATCTGATTAAGTTTTCGATCAACTTGATTAATATTCCTATGGACGGGTTTGTCTAGGAATTTAAATAAGATTATTTTTCCCAAATGCTGGGTGGTTATACCTTCACCGGAAATTTGAATAGGGAAGATAGTCTTGATGAATGCTGACCCTAAGATGACATCATTCTTAAGGTTTTTGATCAGAAGAAATGGAGTTTCTACCTGAAGATTATCCTTTTGGATGATTGCCGAAGGAAGCTTATACTGGATTTCTAGTTTTGACCCACTAGCAGTCCTAAGCCTTTCGGAAGTTTTGTGGAAGTATTTGGTCGGAATAAATCCTTCCAAAATACAATTTGAATCTACTCCGGTATCAAATAGAGCGATAGTTTTCAGAACAAAATCGTCTACGATAATGGTAACATCAATATAAAACTTTTGAATGCTACACTGATTGATGATGTTGTTGAAGAGGGTATCTTCGTTTGATGAATTATGATCTGACTCATAATCCTGATTACAGTTTTCATGGTCATTTGGGACCATGTTATCAGATAAAGCTGCAGTTATTTGAGATATGATAGTCTTGTGCAACTGTGATTGAGTTTTGAGTTCTCAGACCTTAGTTTTAAGAGAACGAATTTCAGCCTGGAGGTCCTGAATAGTGACTGGCTTGGCTGAAGATTTTTCTAGTCGTTTGAGAGTTTGAGTGAGATCAAACTTGTTATTGACAAACCTATTATCTGAACGCGTAGGTTTGGGTTTGGAAAGGATTGCCTTTAATTTTTCAAGATACTCCTTCCTATCCTGAGGGTGTTGGATAGATTCTAGGGCATCAAGCAATAGATTTTGCTCATCATTGTGAATGACATTGATGAGTGGAGAGTCAGAACTTTTGCTGCTAGAGGAGGAAAGGTCATCATCAGCTTGAATTTCATCAGAAGATGTCTTGGCGATATCGTTTTCTTCTTCTGAGGAACTATCAGAAGAGTTTATTAGAAGATTGTTAAGTTGATGCTGCACAATAGGATCAAGATTGAGTTCACGAATCTTAGAGGGGACTCGACAAAATCTTGCTAAGTGACCTTTACGGCCACACTTATAACATGTTCTAGTTTCTCTAGAAAGATTGGCTTTGTTTTGACGAGTAGGATTATGATCAGGAGGCCTACTGGGCTTGGTATTGAGATGGCAAGTCTTGAATCTAGAGACTCTACGATTGGGTTTATTCAGCTGATGCTGAGAAGTTTTTCTATGAGTAGTCTTTCCCGGATTTTTGGAACAAGGAAGACCGAATTGTTGGCAGAAATTTCCCAAATCTCTACGATTTTGAGCCTTTTCTCTGGCTAATTGTTTTTGGATGTTGTCATCTTGACAGATTTTAAGAGCAACCTTTTGAACATAAGCTATGATAGTGCCATAACTTAACTGATCATAAGGGATTTCTCCGTTAAACTGGGAACAGATCTTTTCCCTAACCTTATCTCCTAAGGATTTTGAGAGTCCAGCTAGGAAGGTTTCTTTCCAAAAAGGTTGGTGACAGTCATCTCTAGTGTAGACTCGAGTAAGGAAAGTGTCCCTATACCACCTAAAATTTCCTAAGGTCTTACACTTAAGAGTAGATAGGAGATCTCCAGAACGATCTTTATAGATGGAAGGATCTCCGATGAAATGTTTGACAATGGCCATAATTAATGTATTAACGGCGTCGGGAATAGGCTTCCCTTTGTCAGTAAGGACGGTTCCTTCAGCGTCCGTTTTGACTGCTGTAAAGATTTCATGTTTCTCAGTATCGGAAACGTAATTATCCCACCAGCCTTTGAGATGCCAGAAAAGCCAGCGGTCAGGATTTCTACTATAGTCTCATCAGAGCTATCTAGAGCCGTCTGATATGCAGTGGAGACCATAGTCATGTGTTGAAGAGTATTAAGGATATTATACTCAGTTTGACCATCTATGTTCCATTCATAGATTTGATTGGCGTTGAAGGACCGAAGACTTTGATCATTCTTTTGGTGCCAGACAGTTATGGTATTAACAGAAAGATCTTATGTGATTGTAATTATCCAAGGAGGATAGATTTGGTTCCTATGAAGGTAGACATTTAACCAATCAAAGAAACAGACATGAGTTTGAACTTTGTTAAGAAATTCATAAATAGAATCGATGATGTTTGACCTACGGCCACCCTTAAAGTTTCTAAGAAACCATTTCCTCTGTGAGGTCCAAGTTTCAGAGTAGAATTCCTTACGAAGGGTTGGTTTGTCTATGGTGTAACTATTCATAGTTGACCATATTGCATTTCAGATTGAGTACGAGAATGTATTTCTGAAGAAATGTCTTCCTCAGTCCTACTGTAGATATTTCTAGGGATAGAAGACGAGCTATCTAACCCTTGAAGATTGATTTCTGGAGTAATAATTCTGGGAATTGAACTCCGATTTGATTAGGAAGCTATAGAAAAAGATCTTCTAGCACTAGTATAGGCCGATCTAGAAGCTTCGGATCTTGAAGAGAAAGAATTTCTCTGATAAAAAATAATTTCTACCTTACCAGCCTCGGATTGTCTAATCTCCTGGAATTCAGGGGTTTGACGAGGAAGGGTTGGTGTAGCTTTTTCGAGTTGCTAAGAAGTTGGTAACTCTACCTCATCCCATTTGATGAGTTTGGGAACAGCAACATTTGCCCTAGTCATATCTGTGACAAACAAAGTTGTTTCCCGATCATTGGTTTTAAGAAGAACCCTTGAGTTACAAGTGTTCATGACCTTGTATTGGATTCGATAGAGGAGAGCTGCAAGGATAGAACCTTCTTTCATGTTTAACCCATGCAGACGAATGTTTAGAAATAATGAATCTAAGACATTTCGATCTAAAAGACTCACCGTTTTGTTTGGAAAACAATTGAAATAAACAGGACCATGTCCTAGACTGGTTTCTACGGTTCCTATGAGAGAATCGTGAAAGTCATTGTGCCTAATATCGTGAAGGCACATGAGGATTGAGGCGTTAAGACCTTCCCTAACAAGGGGCTTGACAGCTACTTGAACACATCCTATATGGAGGTATTTGTACTTCCTAGAATGTTCAGCTATCGATTGTTTGGTAAGAAGATGGAATTCCTCACCGGCTTGGGGATCCAAAGGGATATTGTTTTCTGCAGTCCTAATGATGTAGTCAGAACTACGGACATGTTTGGATTCATCAGGAATATAGAGTTCATCCTGAGGGATTTTAGGGATTTCCCAATTGTCTATGACTTGATTGATATCCTCAAAGCAGACTTCTTCTTCGAAGATGTTATTTTTGGGAGGTATTTCCTCAACCGATTGATTTTGCTCAGTGAGCAGATTGTTGGAAGAAGGAGAAGAGGAGGAGGAAGATTTGACAGAAAAGCGACGAGAGAGGGAGCGAAGAAAAGAACTCATTGTTTAGAAATCTTCCAGTATCATTACCTTCATTTGGTTCTATAAGAAACTATTATTCTGGATCTAAATCTAAGTTTAACACAAAATTATCATCCAAAGGTCTTCCAATTTCCAGGTTATAGACAAAACTTTTTCTTTTTTTTAATACAAAAGATAAACTTACCGAATTACAAAATTTATAGAACATTATCTCTTTCAGAATTACTTCATCAATGAAATAACCATCCATGGTAGAGACATCCGGCAAAGGCACGTAGGCAACATGGACTTACCGCCTCCCTCGGGCCTTACTGCCAATCCAGCCCCAGGCCAAACCGTTGACACCATGAACCATTACTCAAAGAAGTCATAAAACGAAAGAGATAGATAAAAACAGAAATTTACAACAGAAACAGAAATAAGAACTAAAACGGAAAAGAGCTGGGTTTACAAGGCGGTAATCCGCGCAGTACCAGTTATCTGCGTCACACCTCATGAGTTTTTCAACCCGACAAGGCTTACAAAATCGTAGTTTTCAAAAATCAAGGGCAAATACCCAGGTTTTCAGAACGAAGAAGATAAAGAAACAGTCTGCAACTTTAGAATAGAATAGCGTTAAATCATAATTTGAATGATAAATTAAACTTAGATCCAGAAAAATAAAGTCCTATTTCCCCATCAGGCTCTGATACCAAAAACCCTAAACCCTAAACACTCTGCATAGCATAATCCGGCCTTGTGCTCTGGTATAACTGTTGCATGCATTTCATTACATAACATCCGGTCTTGAGCGGACTATCGCCGTGTAACATCCAGACCATATCTGTTGCATGCATTGTATCTCTCCTATTCTCTCCTAGTTTGTAGATCCTTGGGTTTCTGGTATCAGAGCCTGATGGGGAAATAGGACTTTATTTTTCTGGATCTAAGTTTAATTTATCATTCAAATTATGATTTAACGCTATTCTATTCTAAAGTTGCAGACTGTTTCTTTATCTTCTTCATTCTGAAAACCTGGGTATTTGCCCTTGATTTTCAAAAACTACGGTTTTGTAAGCCTTGTTGGGTTGAAAAACTCATGAGGTGTGACGCAGATAACTGGTACTACGCGGATTGCTGCCTTGTAAACCCAGCTCTTTTCCGTTTTAGTTCTTATTTCTGTTTCTGTTGTAAATTTCTGTTTTTATCTATCTCTTTCGTTTTATGACTTCTTTGAGTAATGGTTCATGGTGTCAACGGTTTGGCCTGGGGCTGGATTGGCAGTAAGGCCCGAGGGAGGCGGTAAGTCCATGTTGCCTACGTGCCTTTGCCGGATGTCTCTACCATGGATGGTTATTTCATTGATGAAGTAATTCTGAAAGAGATAATGTTCTATAAATTTTGTAATTCGGTAAGTTTATCTTTTGTATTAAAAAAAAAAAAGTTTTGTCTATAACCTGGAAATTGGAATACCTTTGGATGATAATTTTGTGTTAAACTTAGATTTAGATCCAGAATAATAGTTTCTTATAGAACCAAATGAAGGTAATGATACTGGAAGATTTCTAGACAATGAGTTCTTTTCTTCGCTCCCTCTCTCGTCGCTTTTTTGTCAAATCTTTGTCCCCCTCTTCTCCTTCTTCCAACAATCTTCTCACTGAGCAAAATCAATCGTTTGAGGAAATACCTCCCAAAAATAACATCTTCGAAGAAGAAGTCTGCTTTGAGGATATCAATCAAGCCATAGACAATTGGGAAATCCCTAAAATCCCTCAGGATGAACTCTATATTCCTGATGAATCCAAACATGTCCGTAGTTCTGACTACATCATTAGGACTGCAGAAAACAATATCCCTTTGGATCCCCAAGCCGGTGAGGAATTCCATCTTCTTACCAAACAATCGATAGCTGAACATTCTAGGAAGTACAAATACCTCCATAAAGGATGTGTTCAAGTAGCTGTCAAGCCCCTTGTTAGGGAAGGTCTTAACGCCTCAATGCTCATGTGCCTTCGCGATATTAGGCATAATGACTTTCACGATTCCCTCATAGGAACCGTAGAAACCAGTCTTGGACATGGTCCTGTTTATTTCAATTGTTTTCCAAACAAAACGGTGAGTCTTTTAGATCAAAATGTCTTAGATTCATTATTTCTAAATATTCGTCTGCATGGGTTAAACATGAAAGAAGGTTCTATCCCTGCAGCTCTCCTCTATCGAATCCAATACAAGGTCATGAACACTTGTAACTCAAGGGTTCTTCTTAAAACCAATGATCGGGAAACAAATTTGTTTATCACAGATATGACTAGGGCAAATGTTGCTGTTTCCAAACTCATCAAATGGGATGAGGTAGAGTTATCAACTTCTTGGCAACTCGAAAAAGCTACACCAACCCTTCCTCGGCAAACCCCTGAATTCCAGGAGATTAGACAATCTGAGGCTGGTAAGGTAGAAATTATTTTTGATCGGAGAAATTCTTTCTCTTCAAGATCCGAAGCTTCTAGATCGGCCTATACTAGTGGCAGAAGATCTTTTTCTATAGCTTCCCAATCAAATCAGAGTTCAATTCCCAGAATTATTACTCCAGAAATCAATCTTCAAGGGTTAGATAACTCGTCTTCTATCCCTAGAAATATCTACAGTAGGACTGAGGCAGACATTTCTTCAGAAATACATTCTCGTACTCAATCTGAAATGCAGTATGGTCAACTATGAATAGTTACACCATAGACAAACCAACTCTTCGTAAGGAATTCTACTCTGAGACTTGGACCTCTCAGAGGAAATGGTTTCTTAGCAACTTTAAGGGTGACCGTAGGTCAAACATCATCGATTCTTTTTATGAATTTCTTAACAAAGTCCAAACTCATGTCTGTTTCTTTGATTGGTTAAATGTCTACCTTCATAGGAACCAAATCTATCCTCCTTGGATAATTACAATCACAGAAGATCTTTCTGTTAATACCATAACTGTCTGGCACCGAAAGAATGGTCAACTCATTAAGTCCGACCTACCTCCGTCTAGCAGTTATTTGATTCCAGACTTAGAGGATAAGTATTTAGCTTCGCCCTTTAAGTACAAATCAGATGAAACCATAGGAGCCCAAGATATTAAAGCCCTTATGGAACAAAACAATTATACCAATAAGTACCTCCAAGTTTTAGGAGAAAACCTTGTAGGAAAAGCCTCATCTTCAGGAACCAAAGACGATGAGACCTGTTCCATTTCCAAACCTTTATTCAAACCTTTTAGTCTAACTATCGAGACTAGAAATAAATTTAGGCTTATTCATCAGAATTGGACTAAAGCCTTAGGAAAATCCAATCCAGATAACTCTGTAGTTATCCCTGATACCCCTAGTTCTTCACAGGTAGGATCTGTTAAACTAGGACCAATCACTAGGAGTGTCTCCCAAAAAGACCAATCTCTTAGGATTAACAAATTAGGAACTTCTTCCATAGGTTCCGAGTCTGAGGATGCTGCATCTAGCAGTAAGTCTGTTCCTCAAATCAATCCTGTTATTAGCAAGGCTCTCAACTGGAAGCAGCCTTCTAAACTCTACTACAATCGAGCTACTGCTCCTGATCTCCTTATTGAGGAAAAGAATGATCAAAGTCTTCGGTCATTCAACGCCAATCAAATCTATGAATGGAACATAGATGGTCAAACTGAGTATAATATCCATAATACTCTTCAACACATGACTATGGTCTCTACTGCATATCAGACGGCTTTAGATAGCTCTGATGAGACTATAGTAGAAATCTTGACTGCTGGCTTTTCTGGCCAACTCAAAGGCTGGTGGGATAATTATGTTTCCGATACTGAGAAACATGAAATCTTTACGGCAGTCAAAACGGACGCTGAAGGAACCGTCCTTACTGACAAAGGGAAGCCTATTCCCGACGCCGTTAATACATTAATTATGGCCATTGTCAAACATTTCATTGGAGATCCTTCCATCTATAAAGATCGTTCTGGAGATCTCCTATCTACTCTTAAGTGTAAGACCTTAGGAAATTTTAGGTGGTATAGGGACACCTTCCTTACTCGAGTCTACACTAGAGATGACTGTCACCAACCTTTTTGGAAAGAAACCTTCCTAGCAGGACTCCCAAAATCCTTAGGAGATAAGGTTAGGAAAAAGATCCGTTCCCAGTTTAACGGAGAAATCCCTTATGATCAGTTAAGTTATGGCAGTATCATAACTTATGTTCAAAAGGTTGCTCTTAAAATCTGTCAAGATGACAACATCCAAAAACAATTAGCCAGAGAAAAGGCTCAAAATCGTAGAGATTTGGGAAATTTCTGCCAATAATTCAGTCTTTCTTGTTCCAAAAATCCAGGAAAGACTACTCATAGAAAAACTTCTCAGCATCAGCTGAATAAACCCAATCGCAGAGTCTCTAGATTCAAGAGTCGCCATCTCAATACCAAGCCCAGTAGGCCTCCTGATCATAATCCTACTCGTCAGAACAAAGCCAATCTTTCTAGAGAAACTAGAACATGTTATAAGTGTGGCCGTAAAGGTCACTTAGCAAGATTTTGTCGAGTCTCCTCTAAGATTCGTGAACTCAATCTTGATCCTATTGTGCAGGATCAACTTAACAATCTTCTAATAAACTCTTCTGATAGTTCCTCAGAAGAAGAAAACGATATCGCCAAGACATCTTCTGATGAAATTCAAGCTGATGATGACCTTTTGATGCATGCCTCCCTTGATCTTTTTCCTTGAGGTTCCAAGCACCATGAAATGGATGATGGAGGGGAAAGAAAATGGAGGTGGAGAGCCACTCTCAAAGAAAGATAAGCCAAAGTGTTTAGGTTTGCCACAAGGGAAGGAACCCTTGATAAAAACCAACTAGGAAGAGGTTCCTCAAGAGAGAGGATCCTCAAGACCTTTTACTAAGAATGTGCTCACAAAGAGACTATTTTCATTCAACTTCAAAGGTGAAATTTTACAATGAGGGGGAATGAGTATATATAGCCCAATGGGAGAGCTTGTGCACACTTTTCTAGGCAATGTGGGACTTGGGCTTAATTAGGATTAAAACTAATTAACCCAAGTCTTAGGCCTTAAGTGAGGCACCTAAGTTCACCCCCTATGGGTGCAATTAGCATATCTTAATGTGAATGGGCTAGCCCAAAATCATGTCTTAACTTATGCACCTATTATAAGCTTACTCCTCCTTTTTAACTAAAGACACCTATACCTTATAAACTAAGAAGATGGCCGGAAATACATGGCCTTAAGGGAATTAAAAATACTTTCCTATTTATCTAATTAAAATAAAATATTTACAAGCTAAAAATAATGAAGACTATGGCTTCGAATCTTCAATGACCTTTCGTCCATGCCATGACTTCCTTGAGTCCTCCTAGCCATGATGCATGCTAGGTGAGATTGCATCATCTTTCCTCCTCTATGATGAGCAATGTCATTCACAATGATGAGCAAAATCCTCTATGATGATGAAATTCAAGACATCTCCACTCATCAATGTCATTCACAATGATGAGCAAAATCTATTGCTTGATGCCCTAGAATCTATCCAACACCTTCAGGATAGGAAGGAGTATCTTGAAAAATTAAAGGCAATCCTTTCCAAACCCAAACCTACGTGTTCAGATAATAGGTTTGTCAATAACAAGTTTGATCTCACTCAAACTCTCAAACGACTGGAAAAATCTTCAGCCAAGCCAGTCACTATTCAGGACCTCCAGGCTGAAATTCGTTATCTTAATACTGAGGTCCAAGAACTCAAAACTCAATCACAGTTGCACGAGACTATCATATCTCAAATAACTGTAGCTTTATCTGATAACATGGTCCCAAATGACCATGAAAACTGTAATCAGGATTATGAGTCAGATCATAATTCATCAAACGAAGATACCCTCTTCAACAACCTCATCAATCAGTGTAGCATTCAAAAGTTTTATATTGATGTTACCATTATCGTAGACGATTTTGTTCTGAAAACTATCGCTCTATTTGATACTGGAGCAGATTCAAATTGTATTTTGGAAGGACTTATTCCGACCAAATACTTCCACAAAACTTCCAAAAGGCTTAGGACTGCTAGTGGGTCAAAACTAGAAATCCAGTATAAGCTTCCTTCGGCAATCATCCAAAAGGATAATCTTCAGGTAGAAACTCCATTTCTTCTGATAAAAAACCTTAAGAATGATGTCATCTTAGGGTCACCATTCATCAAGACTATCTTCCCTATTCAATTTTCCGGTGAAGGTATAACCACCCAGCATTTGGGAAAAACAATCTTATTTAAATTCCTAGACAAACCCGTCCATAGGAATATTAATCAAGTTGATCGAAAACTTAATCAGATTAACTTTCTTAAAGAAGAAATTTCCTTCAAGCAGATCGAGAGTCAACTTTCTCTCCCTCATGTCAAAAAACATATCAAGAGTCTTTCTGATCGTTTTCAATCTACCATCTGTTCTGACCTTCCTAATGCTTTCTGGGATAGGAAAAAACACATGGTTAATCTTCCTTACGAAAAGGATTTCACAGATAGACAAATCCCGACCAAAGCTCGGCCAATCCAAATGAGTCATGATCTTGTCACTCATTGTCAAAACGAAATCAAGGGCCTTTTGTCCAAAGGATTAATCAGAAAGAGTAAGAGTCCATGGTCTTGCGCTGCTTTCTATGTCAACAAGGCCTCTGAAATTGAGCGAGGTGCTCCGAGGCTAGTCATTAATTACAAACCTCTCAATCAAGCTCTTCAATGGATCAGATATCCAATTACAAACAAGAAAGATTTACTCTCCCGTCTTCATTCGGCGAAAATCTTTTCAAAATTCGATATGAAATCCGGATTTTGGCAAATCCAAATTCATCCTAGTGATCGCTACAAGACGGCCTTCACTGTTCCCTTTGGGCAATACGAATGGAACGTAATCCCCTTTGGTCTCAAAAACGCTCCTTCGGAGTTCCAAAATATTATGAATGACATATTCAATCCATATTCTAATTTCTGCATTGTCTATATCGATGATGTTCTTATCTTTTCCCAATCTGTGGATCAATACTTTAAACATCTTGAAATTTTTTTCAAGGTAATCAGACGAAACGGCCTAGCCATTTCTAAAACTAAAATCTGTCTCTTCCAGACAAAAATCAAGTTCCTTGACCATTACGTCTTTCAGGGAACAATCAAACCAATTTGTCGTGTCATCGAGTTTGCTGACAAATTCCCCAATCAGATTATAGAGAAAACACAACTTCAAAGATTTTTGGGTTATCTCAACTATGTTGCTGACTTTTTTTCTCAGCTCAGTAACATTTCAAAACCTCTATATGACAGACTCAAAAAGTCTCCCCTGCCGTGGACTGATATCCACACCAATCTGGTCAAACAAATTAAGCAGCAGGTCAAAGTGTTACCCTGTCTGTATCTACCAAATCCCAATCTCTTTAAGATTGTAGAAACCGACGGCTCTGATACCAGAAACCCAAGGATCTACAAACTAGGAGAGAATAGGACAAGAGATGCTATGCATGCAACAGGAGATGCGGATTTACGCGGCGATAGTCCGCACAAGACCGGGTATCAAGAGCTCGGGGAGGTAGAACCTGCCAGTTAGAGCTCAGGTTTTCACAAATATGAGTGAAGATGCAGCAGAAATAATACAAAAGAGTTGTATTGATTGAAGAGAGAGAATAGAAACCCAAGGATCTAGAAACTAGGAGAGATACAATGCATGCAACAGATATGGTCCGGATGTTACACGGCGGTAGTCCGCTCAAGACCGGATGTTATGTAATGAAATGCATGCAACAGTTATACCAGAGCACAAGGCCGGATTATGCTATGCAGAGATGCAGCAAAAATAATACAATAAAGTTGTATTGATTGAGAAGAATTACAAGAAATAAGAGGGAGCAGAAATAATACAATATATATATATATATATATATATATATATATATATATATATATATATATATATATTACTGGTTATGCATGCATTAATACAGTGTTACTAATTAAGCATTAATAGATTAGAAATGTTCACTAAATTGGATAAGTTGAGGTACGACACAGTCTGATTAAGACAACGAATTAGGTTAGGTGCTTTTCATCTCAAAACTTAATCTGACCCGAATAATAATATGATGGAAATAAAAAGAAACCTTAAATCAATAGATACAATATTATAGTATGTATAGAAAATTAAATATAAAAAGATAGAGGAAAGAGAATTTGTGTACCTCAAATATATTGAATTGAAGTTCTTGATTTTCAAGAACAAAAAACCCTAACAATGATTATTGTAGAGATATGAGTTCAATAAGAACTCTTGAGGATTTTACTACCTACTTTCTGGGGGATTATTTTAGAGAATGTGTATTGTTGTTTTAATTTGCTTAATGGGATGACAAATTTATAATTTCCCAAGGTAGGCAGAAACCCCTCAAATGGACTTTTTATGATTGACTTAACCCATCACAGAGTCAATCTTACTATAATCTCATTCAAATAATCATAAAGATATTATAAGATATGATTATCATCATATCTTAAATTGTCAGATAATGATAAAATATAATTGATTAATATCAATCCACTCTTATTTCCAACATAATAATAATAAGATTTTGACATTGATAGTATAAATTTTATACTAATAATTCACAACTCTATATTTATATAAAAATATTAATCTATAAAGTTAACAAATTTATTATATATATATATATATATAAATAAATAAATAAATTTTTTTATTAATTGTAAAGTTTTATATTAATAGTGTAGTGTTTTTCTCTCATAATAATAATAATAATAATAATAATAATAATAATAATAATAAATATTTAAAAATACTAAAATAAAAAATTGAAGTGTATTTTTTTTAAAAAATATATATTATTTTCCTTTTAAGAGTTTAAATTTTTTTTCCTCACAAACAAAATTTTCAGGATCCACCAAAAGCGTTGTAGTGTTTATTTCAACCTCAGAAATATGTTTCATACTATTAAAAATTAATAATATATAAAATAAATTTTTGAATCCCAAATCAATATATATGTTAAATTAATATTATTGCAGAGATGAAAATCACGTGGAGCGCGACAGAACTCCATAAAATATATTAAGCAGTTATCATCCAATTTAAGAAAATATTAAAAAAAAAACTTTTTAAATAGGTAGTTTGTGAAATCGCATTTTAAGTTTGTAGAGAAAATTTTAACGTTCTATGGCATTCATCTTAAAATCTTTTAATTATATATGCAAAGTTAGATAAGTTAAAAAATTATTTCACCGGTTAAAATATAAAAACTTTTTTATGTTTTATCTATTTTTTAATAATTTTAACATAAAAATTTTATTATTGAGATGAAAGTTATAATAAAAGAATTGTTATTATTGTAGTGTTACCATTTTTTTTGTTTTTTTGCTCGATAAGAATTATCTTTTCTTCTCATGTATCTCCATGTATACAGAAGGATATATCAGAATTTATATAATTTTTTATTTAAAATAATTGTTTATTATTATTTATTTAAGTTTTCTATTTAAAATCTTTGTCTTATTAAATTTTAGAATCACAATATTAATATAATACTTTTATAGTTACTGTAAACTAATTTAGCTTAATAGTATCAATAAAAACTTTAAAACATCAAATTGTTACATATGTTATATCTAATTAATCCTTAGTAAAGATCTTGTTAACGTTAGTTACCGTGAAATAAATTTACTTTAATAGGTAATTAAAAAAATTACTAATTTATATTTTATTTTAAATCTATCTCCATTTTTATATTAATTTAAAGTAGATTTTAATAGCATTTTTAGAGGAAATATTACTATTTGTGAGCTAGAAATTTAAAATTAAAAAGATATCATATCTAATTAATTATTTTAAAATAAATTTAATTGAATTTACTTATAAATAAGTAAACTTGATTTTAAATTATTTCACATTTTTAATTATATTTAACAAAAAAACGCGCGAGATAGATGATGTGAACTTCAAATTCTAAATTATATTAATATAAACAACCTACATTCTGTTTTCTTTTATAAATAAAAATATTTAATGTGAATTGAAGTAGAAAAGGAAGAAGTAATATCCTTAACTACTGCTAAATTATATAAAAAGCTTATAAAGAACTTTAAATATATATTAACTTCACGAAGTTCGAATGAATAATCATTATTAACTCAAGAAAAAGTCAACAGCAAAAACTTAATATGAAAATGAATAAGTATTTAAGAAAAAAAGGGACAAAAAAAGTTGGTTATAGTAATGGTTTTTACATGTGGTGTTACTTAAATGCAAGAATAAGGCAAAAGACTTGTACTACTTTTTGAAACATACCATTAATAATTTTCTGAGATAATAACAATGCTTACCGTTGTGAGATTGTGGGTTGATTAGTGGTTGCTTGGCAGTATATATGCTACTTTTAGGCTTGAGTTCAAGATGGATTATGGAGTTAATTATCAGGAAAATGCTCAAAAAGTGATATTTGCTCAGGGAAGTTAAAAAATGGCCACGGTTTTTGTGTGAAAGGAATATAGAGCAAAAGCTTCTCATCTGCATCACTTTCCAGAAGCAAACCATTGTCTTTTTTTCTAAAATCTGTTTGACAGTGTATAATCACAAAATAAAATGACTTAACTACCCCAAGGGATTTCGGAATGGTTGAAAATTGAAAGAAACATAACAAAATAATAGAAGGATTTCAGATTAAAATAAAAGCATAAAAGAAGAGACTTTGAATTTTGACATGACCGAAATCTGAAATACATCATAACCCCTCCCAAAAAAGGAAATAAGACTCCATAAAGAATTTTGGCCCAATAAAATATGAACTCCTGCAAATAATCAATCAATTAACCAAATTAATTAAAGGGACATATTAACATCATTACTGATTAACGTTATTCTTAATAAAGTTGAGCAAAGTCAACAAAATACCTGTCGGATAAAAGTCAAATACACTGGGTAAAAGAAATATATTAAGGTGAGCAGGTAATGATTGTCAGGTAACAAATACATTTTTACTATAAATACAAGGTAAGAGATACATGTTATTTACTCATTCAGTAAAATTTATTACACTTCACTCTCTTTTCACCTTCTCTGTCTTGTCCATTTCCTGACTTGAGTGTTGGAGTAATCTCTTGTAGGTTCTTCCCTTTTCTCTGTTCCAAAAGATATTAGGATATTTCGACAAGCTCATCAAAGATATTTCGAAAAGCTTATAGCGATTCATAATTAGTTACTTTTTGGTAAGAGCAAATAGCATTGGGGAGAGAGAGGATAGAGTCTTTTTAGGCGACATTCATCCTAGGCCAATCTATATATCAAATCTAAGAGATCGAGTTGACCCTTTTTGAATAGCAATGGCTGATTCCCTATGCATTGTTGATCTAGTTTTGCGACACCGCAAAACGAAGAAAGAAAAATGTTTCCAAAGATTGAGACCATGAAGTTGATAGACATATAATTGAGATACATTAATATGCACAACATGAGTAGAGTAGGTATACGGACTCAAATGTGCAGACCTTTAAGTTTGTGGGGTTTTTTTTTAAAAAGAATTATAATTATAAGAACTTTTTCTACGAAAAACTCGTGGACTTTGCAAGCTAAATCTACAGACTCATGAGCTTGACCCGTAGCTTATTTACAGGGATAAAAATTATCATTTAAGTTATTAGTTTATGTTAATATTGTAACTTTTTGTTCTAAATTGAGATATTTTATATTTTTAATATTTTAGATTATTATAAATAATTATATAATTTTTAGTGTTATATATTATAATTTAGTTAGTTTAAAAAATATTAGATTTTTTTAATTATTTTAAAAATAATATATGTGTATATGTAGGCTCGCAAACCAGTTTCTTAAGCTCGCAGACTGAATACAAATTCATAAAAAAAGTTAATTTATTTTAGTAAACTGAATTTATTCAGCTCATTTAAAATGCGGATTTCGCAGGTCGGATTTAAACAAGTCGAATAAATCCCTAAACCCACCCCTAAGTATGAGTGTGCGTAGATAACAACCTTTTTTTTTTTTGTTAAAAAAAAAAAGTGCAAGAGACAAAGAAAAAAGGTTTGGCTTAAATCACAAATAACCACTTTCTTTTTTTTATTTGTTTTGCGCCTTTTTTTAAGTTCATTTCACTTTTTTATTTGTTTTCTTATTACTTTTATACAATTTTTTTATTTTCTTTCTTATTATTTATATACAATTTTTAATTTTTAGTGTTTTTGTTATATATTTGTATACTTTGTTTTCGTATTATTTGTACTAACCATGGCTCTTTAACACGCGGGTGCGCCCCGCGCGCGGGCATATATATATATATAGTCAACTTGACAGCTAGCGAAGCAAAAACCTTATTAGAAGAATCTTAGTTGTCACATACGTTATACCATTAATGGAGTAAAAATTTAATTATAACTCTTGAATTTATATGGCATAAGAGATTTATAAAATATATTCTAAGAACCTATAGGTGAAATCGTTTTTGTGAATGCTCTAAAATTATTATTACAATTTTATTTTAAATCTCTAAACTCAATATGATTAAGGAATTGTACTTTCAAAAACTAAAGTAATTAATAATGTTATATATTTTCAGAATTAAAGTGATCATTTACGTACTCAAAAGGTAATTAGATACACAATCCATATAAAGTAAGGTCAGTTTTTCCTTTCACGTGTGAGTTCTTCTTCCAATGGTGAGAACATTAAAAACAAATTAACAATACAGTACTCCTCCAATACCCAATAATCATATAGCAAGGGAACATAAATAAAAGTTTGAATATGAATGTAAAACGTATAGAGTAATTAGAATTAGTAATGTGAAACATAAATGTTGTACTCAATAGTAGACCTATCTGCATCAAGATAGAGAGTGCTTGTTTTCACATAGCCAGTGGCAAACTTGAAAACCCCACTTCCTCCAATCACAGGCATTTCCCTAACCTTAAGGGACAAACGGTTCCTCCCCAACACTGCAATGTTGCTTCCATTGTACTTCCCTTGGGTCAAAGCAAAGTTCACAACAACCAATAGGTTGAACTCCGATTGTGACGTGGCAGCATACAAACCCTCGATTCTTCCCACCACCTTCGACCCTGGCTCCGGCCCCACCGTTAGGGCGTTGTCCGTGACCCCCACAAGGCCGAAGTTCGTGGTGGTGTTGTACTTCGGGAGCGGCGCCACCACCGTCACGGAGGTGGCGTTGGCTCCGGTGAACCGCTCGTGGAAGTAGAACCGGAAATGGCTTACCTTGTTTTTCTTCTTTAAACCCAGTGCCTTCCGGTCTAGTGAACCCACGAAACCGGTTTCTTCGGCTAGGGTTGAAGTGATGAGGTAAGAAGAGATGAGAAGTGAGAGAATGAGAAATTGGGTAGCCATGGTTGGGTGATGAATAAAGAGAGTTTACGAAAAGGGAATTTATAAACTTTGAATCGTGCTTTGAAGATGCTTTGGCTAATTAGAACTAATGGTCACGTTCTTACTCCTTTTTCATTGTTTAATATTGTAAATGTTTTATCCAGTCAAATACTTAAAAATCATGTTTTAATTTGGTATAATATTTAAAATATAAAAATTATTTTACATATCCTTCTAAATTAATACGAAGATAATTATTATAATATCTATTAATGGTCATTTAAATGATGTAAGTTCAATTATTATGATTCTTCCTCTTTGGAAAAATTATGGACTAGTTTAATGAGAAGGAAACTAACTAAATTAAATGCAAAATATCGTATGTTCACGTTATTCGATTTATATGTATATACATTGAGCCACGTTCACGTTCATGTTTGTTACCGTATTAATTAAATTATAGTGAAAGAAGCTAAGACACATTTCATAAGATGCTAACATGGAACGTTGAGAACTATAGGAATATTCAAATATGGATCTATTTCATTCCTGTAATTTACATGAAACAGTTTTTTTTTTTTCCCATGTAAACCACTATTTTAATCTTTTCATTTTTTAAATTTTTACTTAAGCAACTCTTCTTTATGTCCTCAAACCATAAAAACTCGACTTTCCTTTGTGCACTTTTTGATTGGAGAGAAAAACAAGTTCCTACCACCAGAAGAAAAATTCAAAACTAGTTACAAGTCCCAGCTGGCTAATAATGCACCAAACAAGAGTTTGACTTTTAAAATGGTCAGATTACACTCAACGTGACTTAGTTGGCTAAAATCAAAAGCTTATAATCAAAATATAAATTCTAATGAATCTTTCAGAACAAACGGTTGCAATTTCTTGTCTCTTCTCTTCCTAATTGAAAAAAAAAAAATCCTGTAACTGAAAAAGATACAAACTCAATTTTAAATAATATTCAACTTTTGAAGTACTTGAGACGATTAGCAACCGATAAGAGTAAACTCAACGATTTTAATATCCATGCTGAATAATCAAAGATTTTAGGACTATTTAGTGTTGATCAATTATTTGCAAAAGAAAAACAGCACTTTTCTTAATTTATCATGAATTTTGCTTTTACACCTTTCTTTCCCTAAAGGGGGTTGTTAGATCAATGCATCTGTAAAGAATTTTTAATGTAGTACTAGTTTTTACACTATAAAAAAAAGAAATTAAATCATGAGTTTTGCTTAATTTTGATAACAATTATATAAACAATGGTACCAACAATAATTGATAATTATGTTCTACGTAACCTTAAAGTCCACTAAAATTAACTTTAAAGCAACATCAGATTTATTCCTTTCTAAGTATAGATCTCCTATAAAAAAAACGAAGTAAATGACTAAATTTATATCATCAATTCATATTAATTAATATCATTATAATTCATATTAATTAATATCACTATAACCATATGTCTATTAATTAATTGATATTCTTCGCGTTAAAATAATTTGTTAAGTTTGAACAACTTGTGCTTACTCACCATTTTAATAATATATTTTTACTTATGTGTTTGTAAAAGAAATATTCTATGAAACCAAAAAGAGTTATTCTAGAAACATGGCTTTTAATCAGGACCCAGAGCCAGAGCTAAAATTACACGAAGTAAATGTATTGCAGTACCTGAAATATAAAAGCATATTATTGCAACTGAAAAGTGATGAACCTAAGAAATTTGAAAGTCAATGTTGTACTGCTGAGAACCGGTCAGCCTTATCATGTTGTTGCCTAAGAAATTTCAATGCCAAAAGCATATATGCAATGTATATAAAAAACATATATATACACATACTATATGTTAAGCAATTTGATTGTCAAACACAGTAATTGCTTACCAAGATATGCTATTTGATATTAAACGAAAGTATCAACAATATCTTAGGCAGATGCAATTAATCTTAAATGATTGGTGACGAGGCCTCCACAAATTGGACATGCGCGAGAGGTTTCATAACCAACCAAAATTATATTCATTAAAAATATATTCACTATGACATAATCATCTACGTCTTTTAAAAAAATTATATGGATCCATTCATTAAAATGAAACATGATCGATTTTTACAATAATTTATTTGTTTTTCATCAATAGTTTATTATATATATAAAAAATATTTCCAGTATTTAGTCAACTTGGTTATAATAATAATAATAATAATAATAAAATGAATAAATAAGTAATATTCATTCTTTTTCAACTCTATTTCATCTCAACCGAATTTTATTTTTCTTTTCTCAATTTTTTCATTCAATACTTTCCTTTTTCTCCTCACAACTAACATGCACTACCCAGTAGCTGATCTTACTAAAAAAATATTGGGGAGGCAAAAAAATAAAACAAATATACTTTAAGAAAATTATAATTTTTTTTATAAAAAAATTATATTTATTAGAAAAGAAGGAAAATTTTGGGGAACCAAAAAACAAATAAAATATATATATTATACAAAAAAAAAATACAATTCTTTTAAAAAATATATATATTTACTATGAGGAAAAAAGTGTGACTTCTTTCGACTCCTAAAAAGATCTTCCACTAGCACTTCCTAAATGACCTCATATATTATTATCCATTTATAATACAAAAGTATTATTAGAAAAAAAAAATGAAAACACGCAACATGAGATTTGACTATTGGACATAAGAATACAAAATGTAAATAACTTAATTATTATAATTTCAAAGATGAAATTAAAGTAATAAAATATTTACATTTTTAAGAACTAAGATAATGGTTTGTCAAAAATAATTAAGCTTACTAAATTCCTTTCACTTCTAGGTAAGAGAAGGTAGAAGCATAATTTTAAAATTTGGACAGCCAACTGGTTTGACTATAATTGGTGATCCAATTGGATCATTTAAGGATTCTGAAATCTCACTTATTACTATTTTAAATCTCACTTAGTTTCCTAAAATAAATTTTTATTTTTAGTATACTCTTAATCCTAATTTCCCTTAATATTGTAATCTTCAATGACCACTCTTTTTTCTTCTGCTCTCCTTAACTTCCGTTTCCAACATTTATTATGCACATTAAGTGATAGTAGAAAATGCTTCTATGGAGAAGTTTTTTTTTTTTTTTTTTTTACTTCTCCCAAGATCTTTCTTTGTAAAGAGTGAAACTCTTCTCTAGAGAAGTAAACAATTTATTTTTTTTTTGGGAAGACCCTTCTCTAGAAAAAAAAAATTGAATTTTTTTTCTTCTTCTGAAAAGGGTATCTGGAAAAGAAATTTTTTTGAAAAGTGTCTCAAAAAAAAAAAAAAAAAAAAAAACTAAACTAAAAGACCGCTTCAACGTACTAAATTTTCATCTTTTGAAATAAACAAAAAATTCCATTTTAAAAACATTAGACAGTTGATTTCTTAAAAGATATTTTTTTTTTTGAATTTTTTATTTTTAATTTATTTTTTATGTATGCTTTTTTAAAGTGTGATTTTAAAATTTTTTAAAGTTAATTTGTATTTTATTTTGTTTTTTTATGTGTTTCATTTTTATGTTGTCTATTCTTTTTTAATTATTTATTTTTTAAATTTTTTTAAATTTATTTTCTAGTTTAAAGTTTTTAAATTAAGATTTTAAAACCTAATATTTTAAATTATTTTTAAATGCTTTGAATTTATTTTTCAGTTTAAAGTTTTTAAATTAAGATTTCTAAACCTAAAATTAACTCATACAAGTATTAAAAAATAAAAAATGTCACTAAAAGAAACATAAAAAAATTAATTTAGAAAATGTAAACTTAGAAATAAATTACAAAGTATTTTAAAAAAATGAAAACAACAAAAAAAGATGCACAATGTAAAAATAAAACACATAATAAAATAAAATATAAATTAACTAAAATATTTTAAAATTTTTAATTTTAAAATTCATAATTTAAAACGTTATACATAAAAAAATTAATTTAAAAAATTCAACAAATTGACTAAAAAAACAAATTTGAAAGAAAAAACAATGTCGACACACAAGTCTCGACGGGACGGTAAAAGATTTATTTTTGAAAATCAGAGGAGTTGCCACCAATATTTATTTAGAAAAATATTGAAAAAATATTTTAGAAAAATATGTAAAAAACCAAATTTTGAGTTAGAGAGTCTGTTAGGCATAGGAAAGGTGTTAGCACCATACAACATCTGTCTTAAGACAATTGACCTTTAATTAAATATATAAAATTAGATAACTTATAAATATTTATCTCACCCTTGAAATATAAAAGATTACTTTTATTTTATTTTTTGTTTTAACGTTTTAATAAAAACATATTATTGAAAAAATAAGCCTTTTTTGTAAATATTATTACTGTTTTATTTTTTTATTAACTTAGTTTATTTTTATTTTTTAGGGACTCAAATGGAGTGAGTTTCTCCTACGTATATCCATGTGTAATGGATATACATAGTGTTTTTAAATCATTAGTGTATTAGGATTTTAATTTTAGTAATTAAATTTTTCAATATTCTTGGGTTTATTTTGACATATTATTACCACAACTTAGAAGTGCATTCAAAGTTGTTACAATAATTATTTAGCGTAACCGTCAAATCAGAAGTGCATTCGAAGTGATAATTATTTCTTTTAAATAACATAATTGTAATCAGTAAGATTTTATTGAAGAAACCAAATTAGAAGTACATCTAAAGTGGTTATTGTAATGGTCAAATTACAAGTATATCTAAAGTGTCCATTATTAAATTATCCTTTAAAATGACATAATAATAATTATTACCATTAAAAATTTATAAAAGAAACCAAATTAGAAGCATATTTAAAGTGGTTCTTTTAGTTTTCGTAATAGTTAAATTAGAAGTGTATTTAAAGTGATCATTATTAAATTTTTCTTTCGTAATAATTATTATAACAGCTAAAGTTTTTATGATATTTGAGTTCAAAAAGCATGTAAAATAGTTATTATTAAATTTTCATTTTTTAATTTATATTATTATCATAATTATTGTCGCTAGATTTAATCAAAGTTTTAGTATTGTCTATTTCACGTATTTGTAACAATATGTTAACCAGAAAAAAATAATAAAGTAAATAAAAGAAAATAATAGAATAAATAAAAATTAAAAAGAAAAATATTATTTACACTCACAAAATGGTAAAAACAACACAAAATATTATTTACACTCACAAAATATTATTTGTGCTTTATATATCCAGATTTTGTGGGATTGTATTAGTGATATAGCTGAGTTAAAGAGTATCTCCATTAATTTAGGGAGCACAAGCATGGTGGTAGCATAGGTTTACCATTTTCATTTCATTTTCATCTTCTGTTTTCTGTGGTTTTTGCTGTTTTTTTATTTTATTTTTCTATGAAAATTTTGATTTTGAGCTCTTTGGTATTGATGTATATTCTGAATATTGTTGTGTATGTTGACAGTGTATGAAAATGACATTCTTTATTTACTTTTTATTTTTATTATCTTTATTATTGTAGAAAAAAAGGTGGTAAAATTACCCTTCTTTATTTAGATTTTACCGGATCACACAAAAATCTAAGTTTCATATTATTTTAGAAAATATAAATAAAAATATAGACCCCAATTTCGGCCAATGCAAGAATATGAAAGTTACTATAATATGAACAAGTGAATATTGACATGTAAAAAGAGTGTGGAACAAAATACAAGGAGTTAGTGCATAAAGGCCCAAAATGTATAACCAATGGATATAAAAATGTAAAATTGAGTGGACATGAAAACCTGAAATGTAAAACAGAGGGACGCAAGACCCAAAATCTAAAACATGATGGGCGCGGGAACCCAAAATGCAAAATGTAATGGGCGCAGGGACCTAATATGTAAATTGTAATGGGCACGTGGACCCGAAATGTAAACCGTAATGGACATGGGGCCTGAAATGCAGAATGTAATCGGCATGGAGACCTAAAATGTAAAATGGAGTGGATGCGGGGACTCAGAATGTAAGCTGAGTGAGCATGGGGTCCCGATATGTAAATTGTAATGGGTACGAAACCCAAATGCAGAATGTAATAGGCATGAGAACCTGAAATGTTGAATGTAATAGGCACATGAACCCAAAATGTAAATTGTAATGGGTACTGGGACCCAAAATGTAAATTGTAACAGGCATGAGAACTTTAAAAGTAAATTCTAACGGGACGCCGCTCCTTCCTTCGTATATTATTAAAAGAATTTCTCTATATGGTATCAGCCTAATAGACGATCCTCTTCTTCCTTCGTTTTTTTTTCTCCAACACAGGACGCCGCTCCTTCCTTTCTCTTTGCCTCCCATGGCCAACGACAACTCTTCATATATTAGCAACCCTCATGAGCCATCAAAACCCTTTACTTGCATCACTCTTAATAGTGTCACCAAGCTTCTTCCCTCCAATTACTTCACCTGGAAACATCAAGTTGAAGCTCTCCTTGATGGCTATGATCTTCTCAAATATCCTGATGGATCTTTTCCTGTGCCGGCGCTGACGGTCTCCACCACTGTTGAACCTTCGGTGACAACTCCGAATCCTACTTATCAAACTTGGCCTCGACAGGACTGTCTCATATACGGTGCTTTCCTCACCACTCTCTCTCCTGAAGTGGCATCCCTGGTGTCTCAAACAACTACATCACATGATATTTGGACTCTTCTCCAGTGCACCTATGCCAAGGCATCCCGTAGCCACCTCAAGCATTTAAAGGAGCGTCTCCACACTGCGTCCAAAGGTACGCAATCCATCACCACCTACATGCATTCTCTGAAGCAAACGACAGATCTCCTTGCCTTACTTGGCTCTCCTGTTTCCGTTGAAGACATGACCGACCATGTCTTGCGTGGTCTCGATGACGGTTATAAAGCTGTCATTGACGGCGTCAATGCAAGGGACACTGCCATTCTTTTTTATGATCTCTTCGAGAAGCTTCTCATTCAAGAACTCTCCCTTGTTGTTGCTCAACGGCAGGTTCCTGCTGCCATGACAACCTTGAATGCACAGGCTCGACCCAACCATTATGACAAAACTCGGTTTGGGCAATTTTCTGCATCATCAACTTCACGCCCTGGCAATCAAAAATCGTTTCTTGGTCGCTGCCAGTGGTGCAATGTCAAGGGCATGTCCTGTTTCAGTGTCACACCTTCCAGCAGTAGCACCCTGGTGTCCCGTTGCCTCCTCGTTCCTCTTCTGCTAACCCTAGACAGGTTCAGGTTCATACTGCAACTGCTGGCACATCTCAAACTAATTTTCTGGTTGACAGTGGAGCGACGCATCTCGTCACCAATGATCTTACCAATCTAGCACTTCATCATCCGTACACGGGTCCAGACTCATTGTTTATGGGTAACGGTTCAGGTTTAAACATCTCTCATTCTGAAACACTTTTACTTAATGATTTATCCCTCTCACACTTTGTGTGTTCCTTCCTTGCAACAGAAAATCCTTTTTGTTTCTCAACTCACCAAACAAACTAACTCTGTTGTTGTTTTCTTGCCAAACTCTTTTTATGTGAAGAACTTGCAGACGGGTCAAACAACCTATAATGGCTCATGTGTGGATGGACTCTATGTCTGGCCAGCCAACTCTCCGTCTGTCCGCACAGACTCCTCTGCTTCATGGCACCATAGACTTGGGCATCCCTCCTCTTCTATCTTCACATTTATTCAGCAGCATTTTTCTTTGGGTTCAGATAAATTCTAGCAATCAGATTGTAACTCATGTCAAATTAGCAAATTCATAAACTTCCTTCCATGAATCCACTCTTAAATCATCTTATCCTTTGGAAATAATTTTCTCTGATGTATGGACTTCCCCTGTTTTATCAATTGATGGTCTTCGCTATTATTGCATGTTTGTTGATCATTTTACTCGCTATATTTGGCTATATCCGATAAAACGTAAATCTGATGTGCAAACTCTATTTCCCAAATTTAAGTCGCTTGTTTAAAATTTCTTTCATCACAACATCAAAATTCTTTACACGGATAATGGTGGTGAATATATTGGTCTCCGTCCTTTTTTAAGCACAATGGAATAAGTCATCACACCACCCCACCTCATACACCTGAACACAATGGAATTTACTAACGCCAAAATCGGCACATTGCCGAAACCGGTCTCTCTCTTCTCCACCACTCAGGTTTTCCCCTCACATATTGGCCTCACGCCATGACAACAACCACCTATTTCATAAAATCGTCTCCCAACACCAATTCTTGGGTACCAGTCACCCTATTCCAAATTACTCAAAATTATCCCTGATTATCATAAGTTAAAGTGTTTTGGTTGTTTATGTTTTCCCTGGATTAAACCATATGCTAACCATAAACTTGCACCAAAGTCTGGTATGTGTGTTTTTGTAGGTTACTTGGCTGATCAACATGCATACTTGTGTCTCGATCCAACCACAGGAAGGATCTACACCTTTCGCCATGTCAAGTTCGTTGAATCTGAATTCTCGTACAGCTCCCTAGCACCTCAAGCCAGTCTGAGTGCAGAGCAACAACAAGACCCACTTCAACTCTCCATACTCCATCCCATAAACCAACCCATGGTCAGTACCACTATAAACTCATCAGAGGAGATCTCGGTTGCCCCTTCATGTTCATCCTTCCCCAACTCCTCGACTCCGGCCCAACCCTCCACTGAACACTCTGAATCCCCTCCCTCACCTCCAACCTCAACCTCATCCTCACAATGTTCTATGCCACCATCCCAACCCGATGTCAACCCTAACAGGAGACCCCAAACCGATGGAGGTGGCATCATCACCCGTCCAAAAACAATATTGTCAAACCCCTCAAGAAGCTTAAACCCTAAACCCTAAACCCTAAAAATGCTTAACCTCCATGTCCAACCCTCTTCTCCACTCGAGACCTAAAATGTAAATTGTAATGGACATGAGAACATAAAAGGCAGAATGTAATGGGCACGAGGACCCGAAATATAGAATGTAATGAACCCGGAATAAGAAGAGTGGTAAGATAATGCATGGTGATTCTTTTTCACATTCGTTTTTCTTTTGCTATTATTTTCAACTCTTGATCCCTTAAGACTTTAAGCATCGTGATATTCATTGTTGTTTTTCCTTATGCTATTTTCCATCTTTGATGTGTGAGATTTCTTTCACAGTTAGATATGACTAAAAAGTTAAGATCTTATACTTGTTTGGTACCCTTAACAAATTTGATTAGGAAATTATTGTATTTTCTTCGATCTTCAAAATTCTTCATCGCAATTATAATACATTTAAGATCATTACATGCCTAATTTTTTTCATCCTTTTTGGATACAACTTTGATTCAAATATTCATTCTCTTTTTTAATCTATTTCATCCAACCAAATAATCTTATTTTTCAGTTTTTCTTTTTTTTTCTCATTTTTCACTCAATTCTTTTCTTTTTCTTCCTCACAACTAGGCTAACTTCATATATTGTTCATTACCCAGCGCTGCATAAGTATTATGAGAAGAAAAGGCAAATCCTTTATTGTTTTTACTGCAAATCCCGTCTCATATAACACGCAACAAGAGATTTGGCAATTTTACATAAGAATACAAGATATAAATAACTTAATCATTTTAGTTTTGAAGACTAAAAAATAATAAAGTTTTTTATATTTTTAAGACCTAAGATGATAAAATACTCAAAATAATTAACCTCATTTATTAAAATTACTAAATTCCTTTTACTTGTACGTAATGGAATGTGCGAGTTATGATGAGAGGCATGAAACATAGTTATATTACACTAACTACTTGTTTGACTTTTTAACAATTGTGGGATTGTAAAATTTATTTAGAATACTAGGACTATTTTACATCAGAAGAAACATCCAATAATTCAGCAACAACAACACAACGACACTCCTTCTTCAAGCATGCAATCTCTTGTCAAACGAATCAAACAAACTCAATATGATAAATGTTTAGACAACTTGACAATGATAAATAAACTTGGAAACAACCCTGAAATTGTAAAACAAGCATAGGTGATTAGTGATGTGAAACGTAAATGTCGTAAACAATGGTAGATCTTTGAGGATCAATAAAGAGGGTGCGGGTTTTAGCAAAGCCAGTGGCGAATCTGAAGAGTCCAGTGCCCCCAATAACAGGAATCTCCCTTTCTTCTTCTTGGAAGGGGCGGTTCCTACCCAAAACGGTGATGCTGCTTTTGTTGTACTTTCCTTCGGTGAACACGAAGGTCCCAGTCACCAAGATGCTGAACTCCGTTTTGGACGTGGCGCTGAACATCCCTTCGAGTTTTCCGACAACCTTGGAGCCAGGTTCGGGTCCCGCCGTCAGGTCTACGTCGCTGACCCCGACTTCTCCAAAGTTGGCGGTGGAGTTGAACTGAGGGAGCGGCGGAACGACGGCGACGGTGGTGGCGTTGGGTCCTTTGAAAATCTCGTGGAAATAGACCTGGATGAAGGTAAGCTTGTCCTTTTTGTGTTGGCCTAATGCCTTGCGGTCCAATGAGCGCACAAAACTGGTTTCTTGGGCTAGGGCTGAAGTGAGGATCAGAAGTGAGAACATAACAAATTGGGGACTCATGTTTTGTTGCTAATATGACAAGTTCGAATGAAGAAAATGGATCTATGGATGACAGAATTTATAAACTAAGACTGCAAGTGAGGAAACTTTGAACTTTGGCATGAAAAAAATACGTGAAAAAGAAATATTCTTTAAACCTTTTTATAAAATGGATCATTAGATAAATGTCAATCTGGTTTCTAAAGATTTAAACCTTTTTATTTAATATTTTTTTTTTTTTAAGATATGCAACACGTATCATTACCATAGAAGTAATCTTATGTAATTTCTTTTTGTCTGATGTCATAATATTTGTATGCTTAGTATTTTCGATGATTTTAGCATTATTATTTTTCAATCGACATAATTCAAGATTTTTTCGGTTGATGTTGAACAATGTTATTTTTCGATGAAGGTTTGTCAATCTTAGTTTTTTATTATGTAATTCTTTCTCTATGTACGAACCTCTAAACAAAATTTCCTCGGCCGATGTTAACATGATTGTATTTTGGTTAATTTTTATTGATATTCACTATAGTTATTTTTTGACAAAAATTATTTTTCACTATATTTTCGTTTGATACTTTCTTTTTCATGACATCATATCACATTTTCTATTTAATTTTCTCATTATTATTTTTTTACTCTAATTTATCCTATTTTTAAGTGGAGATTTATACTCTATATTTTTCTTGGTATCATAAATAGCGGACATACATGATGTCAGGAGGATCAACATTACTCAAGACTAGAAGTATGTTAGTGTCTCATCAACATTACTAAAATAAATATAGATGAGAAGAAAACAAAAAACAAATTAAACACACATAAAACTGTATAGTGTTCCTAATTAGCTTCTTCAATTGGCAAATGTTATTTTTCAGTTATCATTTATAATCAAATCAATATGTCAAAGAAAGAGGAATAATTTTTAATATTTTAAATTATATTTACAGACTTTAGGATATCAAAATTAGTTGACGAAAATAAAAAATATATTAAAAATTTGACTAAAGAGAAAAAGAAAACAATTATCTCTAAGTAACTATAAAAGGAGAATATAATATTTATCCAAAATGATAAAAAAGATTATAATCATTTTCATAATAAGTATTATAAAAGGAGAAAATATTTTACAAACATGAGAAAAATAATAATATAAATAAAAAATTATAAAAAAATGTGGTTGCCGTGGCCCCCAACCTATAACGTAGGTTGATCGGTGCAGTTTATTATTATATCATCTTCAAAACAAAAAGTTAGTTAATTTCTTAATATTTTATCTATAAAAATTGAATAGTGTCAACTGTCCAGAGATTTATAATTATCAATTGTTTTCAATAAAATAAGTTAGATTCGTTGACATTTTATCAATTAAACTAAAAACAAGAAGACAAAAAGATAAAAATTTTATTTACAAGTTGCATTATCAATTACATTAAAAACAAGTTAGATTCGATATTAATATTGATTATTGATGATATGGGGGAGGGGGCTGATCATAAGTAGATTCTAATGTTGATTATTAATTGATTTTTTATTTTTTAACAAAGAATTTTATTTAGAAGTTGCAAGGTATGTCTTAAATTGATTAATAAGAGGTATGTCTTAAATTGATTAGTAAGTGTTTGTTTGAGGATAGTTTTATAAAATATTTTTTAATATTTAAAAATTAAAAAACTCTTTTCGGTAGTGTTTTTTGAAAATATTTTTTGAAAACAATTTTTAATTTTTAAAAACTAAAAAACATGAACAATTGAAAGTAATTTTGCTTTTCAGTTTTCTATTTTTATTTGAAAATTCAAAATATAATCAGAATATGTTGTTCTTTGTTTTTCATTAATGAAATTTTAATAAATATAAACAAGTTTTTCCATTTTTACATCTTCAAAACAGTTTTCAAATAATACTTATCACACAAGTTTTTTGTTTCTTTTCTTTTCAAAACTCAACATTTGTAAAGAAAACTTTAAAAACCTCAATCATGGTATACACTACTTTAGCTTGCTCAGCGAAATGAATTGTCCAACTAGGCATAGTGTTGCTCGTCTAGCGACCATCGTCGCCCTGTGGGGATCTTGATGTACACTATTTGGACTTCACTCAGCGAGATATGTCGTTGGGAAAAAACCCCTTTTGGATCTACACAAAGAACCATTTGCGTTAAGCGAGACCTCTTGCCGGATGTAACTCCAATTATAATTTAACCTGAGATAACTTTGCGTTGGATGAATCTTCTTAACAAATGCTAAATTTCGTTGGGCTAGATCGGCGTGTTGCCAAGGGAGACCCTGCAAAATGCAGAACCTTAGCAGCATAAATACAAAATAGCTCAAATCATAATTAAAATACTGACTATCTCAAATAACCCAACTTCTCAACTACCAAATCATAATTTCATTCACTAAAATTAACAAAAGAGCTCCCCTTCCCTATTTCTTCCTGAAAAAATTGATTTTAAGGATAGTGAACTATCCACCAGCAAAAAATCACTAAAAAAGTAACAAAAACCCAATTTGAAGGAAGAATTTGAGAAAGAAATAAATTTTTAAGAAAAGATTCGCCTAATGAGAACGATCGAGTTAGAAACAAATGATAAGAGATCCGAGAATTTAGGATCAGACATACTTTAACGATCAACTCTTAGAATTAAGAATAATGGAAGAGACCACACTAGAATCCAACACTTCTAGGTGTCCGATGCAAAGGGAGAGATGTTTATAGAGATGTGAGAAATTGTAAGAAAAAGAAAGTAGAAAGGAAAAGTAAAAAAGAAAAAGAAACTAGAGCTATATTTATTTATTCTAATTTTCTAATTAAAATTTCCTTATAACTTTAATTCCAAAGTACATTATAATTGAAACACACATAAATAAGTTTTTCATATAAAATAATTCATTTGAATTACTCCAGCACAATTTACTTTTCTGATTAACTTAATAATCATTACCAAAATTTTTTTTTTTTTTATTCAATTCACACTTTTTTTTCATATTATTAAAAACTAGGATGTCGCTTCACTTTGTATTTGTTTTTATATTTGTTAATTAGTTTCTGTATGGTATTTTGTGTCTTTAAATAAAATAAAATTAAAAAATTTTAACCGTAACTGGAAAATGTTATATTGTGTGAAGAAACTTCCTCAGTCTTAACCATATTACCTCGAGCGAATTGAGTACTGGTAAGATCCCATAAAAATTAAATTTATAGACGAGTTATTTATTAAAAAAAACTAATGTTCAATTTTTTTCTTTTATAATTAGAAATTAAACTCTTTTTTACGTCCAAAAACTAAAAAAAAATAATCTAAATTTCTACTTTTCTTTGTTCCTGTTGATGGAAGAAAACCAGAAGAAAATTTCGAAAAAGAGAGAAGCTAACCATATTTTCCTTTTTTTATTTTATACTCATTTTGTGATTAGTCAAAAATTATTATTTTACTAATTTTTATGGATACCACGTATTATTTGGATCCTTATCTATAAAGTGGAAATAGAAAAGAGAGGAAGGCAAATCTTTTGTATAAAAATAGAGAGAAAATGATTTAAAAATAATGGAATCAATGCTAATTAAACTCTTATATTTTTATTTTTTTTAAAAAAAATATTTTAGATTATTTCTATCTCTTGATTTAAAAGTAAGATCCATCAAGATAACTTTTAGTAAATTTTAATCGATGCATATTATTAAAAACAGTGCATTAAAAAAATAAAATAATATCTGTAATACTTTTCAATTAAAAAATAACACAAGTCCTATGTGTCATGATTCATGACTAATACAGCCAACAAGTTTGACTTTTTGAAAGGGCTGATTATGTACAACGTGAGTTTATTCCTTGTGGGGATTAATTTTTAATGAACAAACGGTTTCAGTGTCTTACTTCTTAGTTCTGTCTTCCTACTGGGGATTAATTTTTAATGAAAATTATCCATTTCCAGTGTGGGTGATTTCCACAAATTTATAGAGATTTTTTTTCTAAAATCAGGTAACTAATAAAGACACTAACGTAATTTTTAAATTATTCAACTATTGTAGTTCCCCTAAAAAACTTTTGTGGTTAAGACTTAAGACAATGATTAGCAGCCGACAATAAACTTAACGATTTTCATTATCCATGCCAAAAATCAAAGATAATATATCAGCCATCTTTCACGTTGACTAATTATTTTGAAAAAAATCAGCCCTATTTAATTTTATCATGAATTCCGTACCTTTTTTTTTTTTTACCCGGTGGGGAAGGGTGTTGTTAGATGCAAGGGATTTAATTTGAAGAGAAATGATAGCGAATTTTTTTTTATATTCTTTTTCGAGACATTTTTTAATGATATGTTAAAATTTATTAAAAAAATATTAATTCTAATTTTATTGTGTTTCTCTTACCATAGTGTTGTAAAGTCTCAAAAACAGGTGATTAACAAGTAAAATTAATTAAAAATATAAGTGATTTTTAAAAATAAATTGGCTAAATTATAATTCGCATCTTATATTATAAATGTTACTCCTTTTATTCTAAAATCGTAGTTGTTTTAACATTTTAGTTTGTTACTAAAACTATAGTTATTTTCTAAATCTATGACTATTTTTATAATATTTTGTTTTTGCAATTATACACTTATTTATATTTTCATTAATATATTAAATTTTACAAGTACCTTAATTAATTACTAACCACTCATGGATCGATGAGAATATTGATAACCAACAGTGGTTCAGATCATATAAGATTCATTAAAAGAGACATATTTTAGTCTACAAATATATTAATTAATATTTTTTTAACCGATTTGTACTAATATTAAATAACTTTAGTTTTCAATAGTGGCATACTATTTTATATCTATTCCTATATAAAAACATCCTTTTTATTTATTATAAATATATTTAAATTTATATTTTTGTTTATAAAAAAAATCCATAATGTATATAAGCATGTATAATCATAAAAATTTAAACAATTTTTTTGTATAAATAATATTTATTTTCTACAGATATATTTAACATAAGAGTAAGCTTAATATTATAAAAAAAATATATTTTATTATTTATATTAAATAGATTATAAGTTATATAATTAATTATTAAAACTAATTAACTAAAGTTTTTATATAGAAATCATAAAAATCCATTTTAAATAATTTCATTAACAAATACGTTGTTGATTGACATTAAAGTCATTAGGTTTAATTTTTATATTAAAAATTCAATTAAATGATTAGTTAATACAATCTTTCTATCAGTAAGTAATTACATCATCTTAGAATTAATTAACGATAATTTTATTATACGATATGAACTTGACTATTGTGTATTGCCCTACTCAATTTCTAATCTGAATGCATTTTTTGCTTATTATGTGTGACTGTATAGGATATATATTCGTATAAGTTTCATATTTTGTTTACTTTGTTTAAGACATACTACATAGTTGTACGACCTATTTATATTTATATATGTTTTGTTTGCTTTTAAAAAACATAAGAGATAGCACCATTTTTAAGAACTAATGAAATTTGCTGAATGTAAAATTATATACTAAATATAAAGATAAATATAATCTATAAAAATTTAAATGTTAAACTCATTTAAGTGCTTTTATTCAAGGGAGGCACAACACAAGTAGTGTAGAAAGTGGTGATTAGAAGTTAATGTGAAACGTAAAAGTCGAACTGAACGGTGGATCCTACTTGCTCATCAAGGAAAAGGGTTTTAGTTAAAGCATAGCCTCTGGCTAATCTGAACTTTGCAGTGCCTCCAACCACAGGAACTTCTCTTACCTGTTGGGAGATGGGGTTCCTCCCAAACAAGGTGATGGAACTTCCATTGAACTTCCCTTGGGTGAAAACGAAGGTCAAAGACTCCAACAGGCTCCACTCCCTTCGCGACGTGAAAGTCACCGTCCCTTCCGCTTTTCCGACCACCCTGGAGCTAGGTTCGGGTCCCGCCGTCAACGGGGCGTCGATGACCACCATTGAGCCGAAGTAGGTGCTGGCGCTGTACTGGGGCACCGCCGGAACGATGCGGAATGAGGTGATGTTGGGTTCCCTGAATGTCTCCTGGAAGTAGACCTTGATATGAGTGACCTCTTCCTTTTTATTATGACCTAATTCGTTGCGGTCTAATGAACGCACGAAATTGGTTTCTTCGGCTAGGGCAAACGTGATGCTGTAACAAAACACAAGCAGTGAGAACATCAGAAATTGGAGAGTCATGTTTGGTGGTTGGTTTCGTTTGTGTTGTTAGTTTGTATGAGAAGAAGTTGGAAATTGCATACATGGTTGTGTACTGAACCAGAATTTATAGATGAAGAGTGAATGAGGAAACTTTGGACTTTGGACTTTGGCTAATCTTTTTCATACAAAATATAAATATTATACTTTTAATATTGGGTAGTATTATATCGGTATGATTAAGTTTTTTTTTTTTAAATTTGACAAAATATTACTTTTACTTCTTTAAATTCAAAAATATTTTTTTTTTAGTTTTTAGAATTAATTTGATTTTTTATAAATATTTATTATATTCTCTTTATTGTAAGTAGTATCCACTATTTTGAAATACAGGTAAAAAAACATGTTCCATCTGAAATAAAGTTTAATCCATGTAAATAAAGTATTTTTAAAAACTAAAAAATGTGTTATAAAAAGGCTTAAACAAACAACAACTTAGTTAAAATTGAAAATTTTTATTGTAATCTTTTAAAAATATTTTATTTAATTTTAATGAAAAAAAATATTATGCAAGATGTAATAATAATTTTAGCAATTTAACGACTTATCATATAAAAATATAATAAATAATTTTATATAATTATCTTTATTTTAGAGTTTAAGATTTATTCATTTGAACCCACGACATATCTTACTTATCTTTTTACATATAAATTGAACAATTTCAATTATACATGTGAAATAATAAAAAATAATATTAGATATTGTTGGTGTTGATTAATTAATTATTGAAAAAAAAGGAGCCTAGTTATCTCTTTTATAACGCAAATGATATTAATAATGAAAAAAGAGGAGCTTATTTAATTTAATGATAAATTGCTTTACACCTTTTTTTGAGCAATAGGAAGGTTGTTGGTAGTTATGAGGGGATTTAATTTTAATTAAAAGTGCGTTGTTGACTATTATACTTTTAAAGTGACTTTACCTTCTAAATGACTTACCAAGTCATTAAGACATATGAAGATGTACTCTTGTATATTATTTTAGGATTAATTATATTTTTAGGCTATGTTTTTTATGCACTCACTCCTAGTATGCATTCACTCCTAGTATGAATTTGAGTTAGGACCAATAAGAAAGGAATATGAATTGGATGAAGCTTTAATTAGTTTAAGACATGTTCTATTTAATTGTATTCATTTAACCATTTTTAGGCTTGTATAAGCACCCTTAAGTCACTAGGATTTTATGGGTGTAGTTACTTTTTTTTTTTGGTTTTGTAGTTTGGCTTATAGGTTCTATTTTCTTTAGGAGGTATAATTAGTCTCTTTGTAGAGTGTATTAATTAGTTGTACTTGTCCTAGGAGTTTTTGGATGTGTGGTATTTATTTTCATACCCCTAATTGCTTCAAAACACTTCTAACCAACACATGAAACATGTAACGGACATGTGAGCCCCTTTGCTCTTGTGTTTCACTCCACATGTGATTTCTCACTCCTACTTGGATTATTCTTGTTGCTTCTTATTTTAATTTGAATTTTGGAGGTGTCATGTCATTTCCCTCCAAAATTCAAATTCAAATAACAGGGAACATAAATCCCCCTTTTTAGGGCCATATTTGGATCTTTAGTTGGATTAAATTAGTGTTAATTGAGCACATGCTAAATTAATACTAAATTAAGCCAACTAACCCTTGTTTAAACATGTTGGACGTTCATGTTAATGACTAGGCCCATAGATCCATGCCTTGATTTATATATAGAACATTCTCTCCTTCATGTAACTTTTAACACTCATTTGAATGAAAATAACCTTTCTCTAAAATTGAGAGCTCTTTGTTCTTAGAGAGTGTTCGTATTCTCTCCACTCTTGTGAGAGTCTTTCATGCTATTACCAAGGATTTCTTCCCTTATGACTAGCTTCACTCATGGCTTATCATCTATAAAGTAGAAGTGGTGCCTACCTCACTTCCATATCTTAGTCTTCCACCTCAATTTCTCCAACCTTGGAACCTCTATAAGCAAGATCCTAGGCGGCATTCTTTCTCCAAAAAATTGTTCAAGCATGGCTTTGGGAGGAATGCATCATTTGGTATCAGAGCTTAGGCTTTGATAGAGGTTCTTCTACTATCTCTAGCTTTTAAATTTTTTTGTCTTGTTCATTGTTTTGTCATCTTCTTCTTCTACTCCAATTCTATTTTCTTTTCACCATTCCATGTTGTTTGATAGTATTCCTTGCTTGTCTTGTGTTATTTGGCTTGTTATTATAATTTTGTTCGGTTCATTTTAATTCTAAGTCATATCTCTTCATTTTAATCAGTGCAATTGTGTTGTATGCACTTTATTTTGAGTTTAATCGGTTCAAATTGCTTATTTTTCCTTTGAATCATGTATTCTTGTTCTTAGGACTCATTTCCACTGTTAGATTTTTGTTTTGAGTCATTTTGTGCATAATGAAGTTCCTAAGAAACACCAAATCGTGAACCCACACCTTTGTGGTGTTTCCCACAACGCTGTGGTTTAGGTGTTTTGGCTTCATTTTTGCATTTCCTTGGTTGTTTTTTATGCATTTTTTTTTCTTATTTTAAGATTTATTTTCAGTTTTAAAATCTCAAAGTATTTGTCATTTAGAGTTTTGTTTAGTCCTTAATTTTTGTCATATCAATTTCCTTAGGTTTTACTAATTTTTTGTGTCTTGAAAAAAAAAAGTTGTGTTCACTTCTTGAAATTGAGCTTCTAAGAGAATTATTCTCTCTTGTTTAAGTCTCTTAAGAAGTCACACATGCTTTTAGTTCAAGCATGTTTCATAAATAAAATGTTCAAAAAAAATTTTAGCTCAATTTCATCTCCTAAGTTTTAGTGTCTTGAGTTGAATTTGTAGTAGCTTTTAGTGTGCTTGTTTGAAGTGAAAACTACTTTGGTATTTGGAGTTGTCCTTGACTATGTGATATTGAGAAAAACTACAAGTTAATTCATGCACTAATCAAACACTCAAATTCATACCTTAAAACACTATAAATATTAATGCATTTTGAGTTGCTAAAATTTTTTTTAGACTGCATCTTTTGGTATGAATTTGTGTGGCCTTGTTTGCTAAACTCTCAAGCGTTTAATACCTTTGGTTTCTCCTCAAAATTTTCCAATCAAATCTGAATTAGGTGCAGCCAAAATAAATTTGAAAAAAAAAAGTCAAAAGACAATTTGAAAAGAAAGAACAAAAAAGAGTGCTAAAACAAAGAAGTAAAAAAAAATACATAGACAAAAGTGTTTTACCTAATTGGAAGTTTATTGTAATTGCAAAGGAGGACCTAAAATCAATTTAAATAACTTGAAACTTGATCATATAGTATTCAACCATCCTTTTATAATTGGTGCAGTTTTTGAAAATTATTTGTGTGATTTTGCATTTTAGTCTCTATTCCTATCTAGAACCTTTCTAGGATTTTCTTTGTGTGCTTAACCTTCATTTCTAGCCTTATTTTTAGTTTGTCATATTTGAATTCGTTGAGTCATGTCTCTATCAATCTTTCCACTTGGATAGTTACCATTCAAATTGTGCCTTTGTTGCTTTACTTTTGCTTGTCCTATCTTTGGTTCTTGCCTTGGTTTGGTGCCACTTTTGTGTAGGTAAGCCTTGAGTAATAAAGCCTTCCCCAATGGTAGCCTCTTAAGGAAGAGGTGAAATAGCTAAAATGACTTGAAAAAAAGGAAGAGCATGGACAAAGAGTGAAACACCTTGGGAAAGACTTGAAGAATTTTTTTAGTTTTGTTCCGTAATTGTAATTTTTAGTTATATTTTTCTTTTCTTTGGTTTGTAAAAGGCCATTATTCTTAAGTATTTAGCTTAGTCTTTCGCTAATTAAGGTGTGAAGGAAAAAGTGGTACACCACCTTCCACACCTTTAGGAGCATGTTAGATCCTTACCTCCTTTATTTTTGTCTTAGTTACCTTAGCTTGTTTCATACGTTTTAGTGAATGCTTAAAAGTTTCAAAGGTTCTTTGCATTTGTAGGTATTCACTTAATTTAGTTCATTTGATTTTCTTATACGCTTTTCTTAGGTGGTGTTTAAGTTCCAAAGACTCATATATCTTTTAGTTGAGAAACCAAAAACAAAGGGTGAAATGAATGAGTTCAACTCTAGGAACCAACCTCTCCTTAGTGATTACCATGACCCAAATTCTACCTTATTTTACACTTCCTTTTCCTATCCTTATAAGCACTTTAGAAAAGAAAAAGAGAAGTGTAGAGAGAGAGAAATAAAAATAAAAGAGAAGTTAGAGAGAATATAAATAAAAGAAAGAAAGGAAAAAAAAGAAGAGAAAGAGAGAGAAAAGAAAGAGAAGAAAAAGGGAGAGAGGAAAGAAAGAAACAAAATAAAAATGGGAAAGAGAAAAGAAAGAAATAGAAGAAAAATGGAAAAAATAAAAGAAGAAGAGAAGAGAGCAATTTAAAAAAAAAGGGAAAAGTATTTGAAATATTGGGAGAGTGAGAGAAAAAGAAGAGAGAGGAAGGAAAGAAAGAAAGAACACACACTTACCCTTAATTAAAAAAAAGAAATAAAATTTGAAAAATAAATTGGTGAGAAGAGTGACCGTAGCCAAGACCTAGCTTTGCACTCTAGCTTAGGTCAATCTTCTAACCAATCCATTAAAACACAAGTGGAGTTTGGGATTGTGCAAAAATCTTTTGAGCACATTGATTGACAATCTCAAATTCACCTTGAATATGATTCTTCATCAAACACTTTAACAAGTGTTGGACTTATATCTTCACCTTTTGAGAAACAAAATTGTGAAGTCCAATGCTTAGAAAATGTCTTGATGGAGAAAGGTGAATGTGAAGTCCTACTTGATACTTCACCAAGTTTTGAACTTCAGCCTACATCCTTAAGGTTAAAATCAAATCCTCAAGTTCAAAACTTGGTCAAAAGTGAAAGAGAAGAAGGTCTTCAAGAAGATTACTCCTTAAGTCCTGAGGATGATCTTATTAAAGAAACTTCTCTGTTAGGACAAGTGCAAGTGGAGGTTATGTCTCAATCATTTAAACACATCTTTCCACAACCTCTAGTTGCACATAAAGAAGCAAGTTCACCAAGTGTTGAACTTGAACCTTTATTCATAAAGCTCAAACAAGAACCTCAAGTTCAACACTTGAAAGAAAAGAAAGTTGTTCTTCAAGGAGATTTATCCTTGCCATCAAAGGAAAATCTAATTGAAAACAACCTTTCAATGTTGCAAGTCGGAAATGAGGTTATGCCCATAAATTTTTAGCACAATGAAACATAACCTCAAATACTACTTGTGATATGGCCAAGTGTGGTCAAGAGATTGGGCTACAAACCTTTTCTATCCATAGCCAATCTCAAGGCCCACTCAAAGAAATCTTGAAAGAGAGGGCCACCCTTAGGACCATCATCATCTTGTGGGGTAAACAACAAGATAAAGTCAATCGAGCTTTCTTGGATGAGTGCTCCAAGGCACCTAAGCTTGTCTTCCTTCCCGGATAGGACTAACCTTTATTGAACTTGGAGTCACTTGGGGAACTGCTGCGTGGGGGTATAAGCACACCAAAAAAATTTTAAACTTTAGTGTATACCCCCACCACCCCAAGTCTATGAGGTCCTCCTATAAACCTCATACCCTTAATATCTGTGTATATAATCATATACTCATTCCTATGCAGGTGCTTTTGCAGGATTGGAAAAAGAGGAAGAAAAACCATAGGATTTTAGGTTAAATCCTCCTCAAGGGAGAGGATATGATGCATTCACACCTAGCATGAGTTTGAGTTAACACTAATAAGGAAGGAGCATGAGTTGGATAAAGCCTCAAGGAGCTTAGTTTAGGATATTTTCCATTTAATTGTATTCATTTAACCATTTTTAGGCTTGTATAAGCACCCTTAAGATATTAGGATTTTAGGGGTGTAGTTAGTTTTATTTTCGGCCTTGTATTTTGGCCTATAGGTTCTATTTTCTTTAGGAGGTGTAATTAGTCTCTTTGTGGAGTGTGTTAATTAGTTGGTTTGGCCTAGGATCTTTTGGATGTGTGTTATTTATTTCCATACCCCTAATTGCTTCTAAAACCCTTCTAACCAACACATGAAGCATGTAAAAGACATGTGGCCCCCTTGCTCCCTTGTTTCACTCCACATATGATTTCTCACTTTTACTTGACTGATTCTTATTGCTTTTTATTTTAATTTGAATTTTGGAGGTGTCATGTCATTTCTCTCCAAAATTCAAATTCTAACAAGAGGGAACATAGATCCCTTGTTTAGGGTCATGTTTGGATTAAATTAGTGTTAATTGAGCACATGCTAAATTAACACTAAATTAAGCCAATTAACCCTTGTTTAAGCATGTTGGACGTTCATGTTAGTGTCTAGTCCCATAGATCCATGCCTTGCTCTATATGTAAAGCATTCCATTCTTCATGTAGCTTTTAACACTTATTTGAATGAAAATAACATTTTTTCTAAAAATGAGAGCTCTTTGTTCTTAGAGAGTGTTCATGTTCTCTCCACTCTTATGAGAGTCCTTCATACTATTATCAAGGGTTTCTTCCCTTGTGACTAGCTTCACTCATGGCTTATCATCTACAAAGTAGAAGTGGCGCTTACCTCACCTCCATCTCCTAGTCTTCCACCTCCATTTCTTCAGCCTTAGAACCTCTATGAGCAAGATCGTCGGTGATATTCTTTCTCCAAAAAATTGTTCAAGCATGGCTTTGTGAGGAATGCATAATTTTTTATTGAGTTTAAATTTTAATTGACTTTAATTAACCATGGATACCTAGGAATATTTCTTCAATTTCTCCTCCCTTTCATCATGGATTTTAGTGTGTAAGTAATTGTTCTACTTTGGACCCATTTTATTCTCTCTAAGGTTGCATGCATCCCTATCATAGAAGAGTCAACCTTGAAATTCTAATTTCTCAAATTCTATATGGTTTTGGACATTTTGATAGGTTTTGATAGATTTCTTCTATTGAGAAATTTAGTTATTATGAGGTGTGATCTTTAGGTTCTTCTTTTTCCACAATTCAGCTTAAAGGAGAAATAGGTAACGAAGCTAAAATTAAATTTGGTTTTAATTTAGAAAATTTTGATTTAAAATTGTGTTGATACAATTGGTTGTGAATGATTAATGTTCTAATCTTGCACTGGGTTTTGAATGGTTTGTTTTTTCTTTGTGAGTGAGTTAAGGTATTGGAAATTATCTATTATATGTATTGAAGTGTGGCAATGATATGTTATATATTGGTTTTGATAATTATAAGGAATGTTAAAGGTTGAATGTGGATTGCTACAGTGGGGTAACTTAACCTTGTTTGAAATGTATGATGTGCATTGAGTTAGAGATACGGATAGGATTTTTCTAATCCTATGACTAGAATCGAGTAGGGGTACCTGAGAGATAAACTCATATAGCAACTAAGTGTCACAAATGGGTCAGGTAGACCCCAGACAATAGTTAGGGATATCGGATGAGTATGCCTAGACTTCAGTTATTGTTTGAAGGATCAGATAAATAGTTGAGAGAAGTTAGATAGGTTACCTTAGTATCCAAACTCAATGTGATTTCCGAAAAATGTCGTGTGATACTAAATGTTGAAATATTATCTATGCTCGAGGAGAACATAAGTATGTTTGTCTATTAATAATTATATTGAATTTATGTTGATTCTTTAATTGCAATATACCTATCTTTATGTTTGTTTACCCTTGCTTGTGTGTATATGTATGACTATGATGATCGTATTTAACACAGGAACAAATGATAGTGTTGATGTAGAGCATTAAGATACTCAAGAGTAAAGGAGACTTGGTTGAGTTGGAAGTTAAGTTTGTGTTGGTTTTTGGAGTCCTATTGCCTTTTGTGTAAAGATGTATATATTACAAACTACCATAGGAATTGCTATCTAAGTATGTAATTGTATAACTTTTGCTAGTGAGATATAAATTTTACTTGAGATGTGTAGCCTCAAAAGTTAAAAGCTGGTTTGTTAATGTATAGTATGGTATGGGTTAGGTAGTATACTTATTTATGTAGTCTGTAACTTCTTGTTGAGCGAGCGTTCTCACTTAATGCAAAGTTTTCTCAACCAATTTTTTATGTTAGTTTTTATGAGAAGAAATTGGAAATTGCATACACGGATGTGAATGGGAGGGAGAATTTATAGAGCAGGAGTGAATGTGAGGAAGAAATTTCGGACTTTGGCTAATCTTATTTATAAAAAATATATATCATATTTTTTAGTTAATGTTTTGTGGTATTATATTTTTAGGAAGAGGTAAACTCTAAATTTTATTATGTTTGGGTATGTTTAAAAAATAAAAACGCGTGTCTTTGTGTTTTGATAGTCTTTAGAATGTGTTTTTAAAATTAAAATAATTTAAATAAAAAAATAGAAATTACGTGTTTATTCTGAGGTAACTTTTAATATTCCTACCTCATTTTCGTACATTCTCACCTTGAGATAAAATATATATAAAAAAACAAAAACTAAAACACATTCTTGTAAATAAAGATGTTCGGAAATAAAATTTTAAAATTGGAATAAACATGAAAATATTATATTTACTTGTCTATATTATTTTTTGGATTGAAGTTTTAATCTCGTAATTAAAGTACCCTAAAAAAAAAGATATATGTGATAAAAAGGCTTATGTAGATAACAATTTAGTGTTTAAAAGATTGAAAACTTCTTGTTTTGGTCTTTTAAAAACGTTTTATTTGATTTCCGTATCTGTTTGTTTGTAAGGGAAAATATTATGTAACGTGTAATAATAAGGTTAACAATTTAATGACTTAATTATCAAGTAATCCAAAAAAGAGAAAACGAGATTATCTTATATTATTGTTTAAAACATTGTGTGTCGAAAAAAGGAGGAAGAGGGTTGAAACTGAGGGACATGAATTCTTTCGATACAATTCTATTAGGGAAGTGGTTGTGACACCTTAAAGCTGATACAAATGGGTTATGAGCAAGAATTTTAAAATCTATGTATGAGAAAAGACTTGAGTTGTGGATGGTCAAGGAACAAAGTTGTTCTAAATGGTGGGAGAACTTACATTCTATTCAAAGTAGGCAGGGACAAGGGAAGTGGTGGTTAAATAATGTCCACAAAAAAGTGGGAAATAGCGGTGAGACAAAATTTTGGCATGATAGGTGGCTTAGAGATCAGCCGCTAAAAAATAGGTTTGGAAAACTTTTTGGCTTAGTAATGGATCAGGGAAGTATGGTAAAGGAGATGCAAGTAGAGAAAACAGAAGGAGTAGAGTGGAAGTGGGGGTGGGGACGAAAATTATTTGTCTGGGAAGAAGATGTGTTACCTGCAACATTGTTTAGAGACTGACAAACTTTTGGATAAGTCTATCGATGCAAATGGTGGGATGTAGACAAATCAAGAGAGCATTTGGTCTAGTCTGCTTATAAAGTTTTGACTGTTTCACATGAAAATGACCATTTTTTTAATTTTTTGTGGGTTAATTAACGAGGTACCTCTAAAGGTTCAAATTTTAGTCTGGAAGTTGGATGCAGCTAGGGTGGCCACTAGGGTTAATCTGAGCAAGAGATGTATTCTACAAGAGAAAGCAGTACAATGCTCTCTACGTTGTGAGCATGTTGAAACTGAGAACCATCTATTTTTCACTTGTTCTGTATCTTATCAGATTTGGATGAAAGTGTTCGACTGGTGGAGTCTCAAGGTAGTGTTGCATAATGAAGTGCGGAACCATTCTTATCATTTCTTAGGCCTAATCAACGAATCAAAGACTTTAAGGTGAGCTTGGTTTTTCTTTTAATTTGCACTATATTGTAATTATAGAAGGCTAAATAGAAACAATATAATTTTTAAAGAGCTAACTCAGGAGGTTGATGATGTAATTCAGGTAGTTTAATTGAGTATTTGGGAATGATGCATAGCAGTAAGATTAACCCATGGAGGTTTAGTAGAGTGAGTTTTTGAACCCATGCATTATATTTTGTGTTTTTTTATATCCTTTTGTCAGTGGAAGATCCAACTTTTCTAAATTGGTGACGCAGACACTTCTTGTCTTGTGTTTCGCTTTTTGATTTTCTTTCAATAAAATTTTTTATTTATAAAAAATAATCTTATATTATTGTTTTATGTTAAAAGGGATTTATTTATTTATAATATATAAATGTTTTAAAATGAAGATTTGTTGATTCTAGGATTGATTATTAATAAGTTTTGCACAACTATTAAATTTAACTCAATAAATTGAAGTTCACATAATGGTTCAGAATTTCGACAATTTGTGCCAAATGTCTTAACTTCAAATTGTCATTCTTGTACAAAACAAATGCAAATAATAAAAATAAAAGTTTGTTAGTTGGTTATTATTGAATTTGGAAGAAAAGAAAACATTGTAAGTTTTTGTCAATATAATTAGAAAAATATTTTTTATGTCCTAGAAAACTAATATTCCTTTATTCCAGTTTGATGGGAGAAAACAAGCCCCTACTTCAAGAAAAAAATTTTGAAAGAGAGAAAGTTAACAATAGGTGTGATTGGGTATATTTTTAAGTTTAAAACTAATCCAAACTAAACTAAAAAAATAAGTATGGTGTAGTTTAATTTAGTTTAGATTAATGATAAAATCTGAACAAAATCAAATCAATTTTTAACAGCCTGATTTTACGATTTAAAATTTCTATTATTAAGTATTAAAAATATACTAAAAATTTTTATTTTCTAAATTGTATAAAATTTTATTCACTCCCAACTAAATTAAATAAACTTAGCATTAGGGTTAAAGTCTAAACAATTAATTTATTTAAATATTATATTTTACTAGTTGTTATAAAATTATATCCAATGAAATTAAATTAAATAGTTTTGTTAAAATATTTATTCATAAACTAATATATATTAGTTAAAAATCCTAATTTAAAATTAAGTAAAAAATCATGTAAATTTAAAAAATAATAAATAATTATATATATTTTTTAGCGGATTTACAAAAATAACTAAAAATGAAGAGTTTGATTTAATTTAATGTAATTTCAACATCTTAAACTGTTAATCAAATCAAACTACGTAGTTTAGAAATTACAAAAATTATACTACTCCAAACTAAAATAAATTTTTATAGTTTTTGATTCTTATATTTCAATTTTTATTTTTTAATTTAATTTAGTTCGATTTTAAATACTCCGAGTTAACTATACTTTCTTAAGAAATTTCTTTTTACTACTCATTTTGTTTAATAAAAATTTATTAAAAATCACTATTTCAAGGGTACATATAAATGTATCCGACCGTACGTTAAAATTTATGTATATTTAAAAATTAGGTAAATGCTCTTCCTTTCTGTATCAATTATTATACATACAAGTTAATTTAAAATATTATATATTCAAATTTAAAAGTACTAGCTATATTCAAAATTTAAAATTTTATTTTTTAAATTAATTTAAAATATTTTATATTGTACTATTTAAAATATTAATTCATACATTATTATGTTGGAAATAATAGTGGATTGGTATTAATCAATTATATTTTATCATTATCTGGCAATTTAAGATTTGGTGATAATCATATCTTATAATATCTTTATGATTATTTGAATGGGATTATAGTAAGATTGACTCTGTGATGGGTTGAGTCAATCATAAAAAAAAGCCCATTTGAGGGGTCTCTGCCTACCCTGAGGGATTATAAATTTGCCATCCCATTAAGCAAATTACAACAACAACAACAACAATACACATTCTCTAAAATAATCCCCTAGAAAGTAGGTAGTAAAATCCTCAAGAGTTCTTATTGAACTCATATCTCTACAATAATCATTACTAGGGTTTTTTGTTCTTGAAGATCAAGAACTTCAATTCAATATATTTGAGGTACACAAATTCTCTTTCCTCTATCTTTTTATATTTAATTCTCTCTACATACTATAATCTTGTATCTATTGATTTAAGGTTTCCTTTTATTTCCATCAATTGGTATCAGAGCCAAATTAGATACATATTATAGTTGTTTTCTATTAGAGAATTATGGTTGTTTTCTATTAGAAAATTAAATTTGAATTGAAGATTTTTTGTGTTATTAGTGAAATTTTATAATATAGTTCACTATTATCTTTTTCACAAAAAAAAGAATGAGGGTTTACGCTACTTGTTATTGTTAAAATAACATGTTAAAGTTTCATTCCCTTACTCTTACATGGGTAAATTAATATTGAAACTTTTTTTTAAGTGCTACCCCTTTTAAAACCTAGTTTTCTTTTTTAAATAATTATGGGGTAAATTATTTTCAAAATTACTTAATAGTTTTCCTTTTTTTTATGTTTGACCAATATGAGTCATTTGTGTGGGCAACATAATATATTTGTGTTAACTTTTACTTTGGAAAGTATTAATGGGGTTGCATGGACTCATTTTTATACCCATATTTTTGTGATTTGGTCAAGGGAGAACTTTGTGGTTTTGATACGATCATGTATGATGATTCGTGTGTTAAATTCATTCTCAAAAGCATTGAATGTTGTTGCTAATTTTTTATATTCTTATTTTTTCAAAAATACCATATTTATTTAATATTTTTATATTATTGGTATTTTTTAGTATAAAAAAAAATTGATTAATTCAAGATTAAATTAAATTTATTTTTACTATTATAATCTTGAATTTTTTACCTATTTTCATTGTGATAATTCTTTACAGTATTTGTATTCTCCAATTATACTGTACTCTCTTTAATATTGAATTATCATTTATAAATTCATTTTAGGTTATTTTATTAATTATGCACAATCTTAATTGTCCTTCTCTTATGAGCATAATTTTCTTTATTAATTTGCATTATTATTACTTGTCTATCATGGGTATAATAATGTGAATTTTGTATGTTGGTCATATAATATATATGATTAAAATTATGCAAATTTATTGGACAATATGCATAATTTCTTTTTTCATTTACATAATTATAATTTCACTATTTTGGATGCATTTATGTGAATTTTGTGATATAATTATTCTTTTTATTGCATTGATGATAACTATACTCTATCGGTGTATTGTTATTAATGTAATTTTGTGTTATACAATGTATTTTTCTTGACTTATGTTAATGATTTTTTAATACCCTATCGGTATTAGGATTTTATTAATATAAGTTATAGTACATTGTAATTTCTTTAGGGATTCTCTTTTAACTGAACTTTTGGAATTACATAATGTTTCCCTATTTTTGTAATATTCAGTTTATTTCCCTCATTTGATCATGTTTAGTTATATTTATATGGAACCAAAATTTACACTCTCATTTTTTTTGTTCCATAATGACTTATAACTTTTAATTGGACATTTTTCCTTCAAAACAAAAAAAAAATGTTGCATTTTTTGTGGTGCAAAATTTATATATATATATATATATATATATATATATTGATAAAGAAATAGTTGAATTTTATTTAGCCCTCTGGGTATTTTTTTGTTATGTCAACTTATTTTTCTTTATCAAGTGGAAGGATTTTGTATATTAGAATTTTAATTAATATCTTATAAAATAAATTGTTGTGATATAAGGTTTTTTACTTTAAATGTCCAATTAATCATACATGTGCAAAAAAACAAATGTTCTTGATAAAATTATTTTTTTTCTTATCACATTATTTGTGATCACATTGTTGGGATCTATATTAAGGATTTTATATTGGTCTCTTGTAAAATATTTTCTTGTATAACAAACTCTCTATTGATTTGCAATATTAGTATGCAATTCTTGTAAGGACAATATAGGAATCCCAAATTTTAAGAGATTAATTTCTCCATACCATATTTTATAATATTGTTAATGGTATTCTTGTAAAAGCTAGAGGCTTTATTTTGGGATATATAAATAAACCTATGTCCATTATAAATTGGGATGAGAGTTAGAGACTATTTATTATTATATCCTTAATATATGCAAAAATATGTCTCATTCTTCTGCTGCGTGTAATCATGTTTTATTCTCAAGTGTGTGTAAATATTGTTTATTGTAGCACTTGATTTTTGTTTATGATTACTTGAGAACTTGCTTATGATCTCATATTCTACGTAAAATTATCAAGTGATCTATTTTCTCACTCATGTAATTATTTTTTCAAGATCCTCATAAGGGTCAATATTTTTGTAAAGATTGATTAATATGTGGTTAATTATGAAACCATTTGCGAGAATTATTTATTCTTATGGATGAATTTGTAGGTTTCATATTCTTGTTATTTTAACCACTTCTCTCATTAATCATTTGTTATTCTACTACTTTCTAATTCCTTAAGTAGAATAATAGTGAATTTTAATTCACTTTTATTATTATCTTATAAAGTCATCATCCTACTATCACTAGAACTTTCAATACTAGTGTACCCTAATGATAATCCTAATATTTTTTTGGTATATTAAGGATTAGTGGGAGTATATATAATCTTGTATTATCTCTCGAAACTTATATATTTTTTATTGTCATATAATCTTGTGCACATTTAATTATGATATGACATATTCTATAGGGCTTCTCTATTTATTTTTGTCCTATTTTTATTGAGATACATAAAATCAATTGTATCTTTGTAGACATCTTTAACTGATGTTAAGGTCATTCTGTTGGGTACTGCACATTAATCCTTTTGGCATACAATTATGCATTGTGCATCTCTTTTACCCAAATTTAATATTGATCAAAATTTTAGAAGTATATAATTTTGTATCATATCTCGAGACTTATCTATTTGTATTGTCATATATTCTTGTGCACATTTAATTGTGATATGACATACTTTATAGGACTTGACTATTTATTTTTGTCCTATTTTAATTGAGATACATAATTCATTGTATCTTAATAGACATCTTTAATGGATGTTAAGAGCATTTTGTTGGGTATTGCACATTAATTATTTTGGTATGCAATTAAGTATTGTGCATTTCCTTACCCAAAATTTCACATTTTGTTTGGTCAAAATTCTATAAGTATATTGTAGATGCAATACTCCTATCGAGTATGATTTTCTACTTTGTAAAAAAGTGCTTATTATGATAGTACTCCTATTGAGTACAATTATGCACTATTGAAGTACTTATGAATTTTTTTTTGTTTGGACCAATTATCTAAGTGTTTGCTCAATTGACATTTTGTGGCCACAATAATCTAAGTATCATTTTATATAAACTAGGTGTCTATGTGGTTTTAGTAGGGAATTTATGGATTTCCTACTCATCTTTGGATTCTTACATAGTCACTCCTTTTTGAAACTCAGATTAGTTAAATGTCAAATATTATAGAGCATTTATGTAGCCTATATGTAATTACATATGTTATTGGGCTATGATGAATAATTAGATGCATGTAAATTATGCTTTCTCACCTATATAATTTTTCAGACTCAAGTAAAAAAAAATTTATATTAATTAAATATTTTTTTATTCACTGATCAAATACTTAACTTTGGAGTTTTATAACTCATATGGTTTGGTTAAGTTTTGAAGTCTTAGATCAGTGGGAGTCTGAAAACTTTCTTATGAGATATGTGTGAAGTAATATCATTTTAGTAACATATCTCTTAGCATTTTTGGATGCTTGAGACCATGTAGTATCATTTTATTGAACTACATTATTCTATATACTTTATGAGAAATATTTATGATATATATCCCTATCGGATATTATTTTGTAGCTCAAATTTCTCATTGTTTAATATAAGATTTGTCTATAATTGTCATTCTAGTTTAATGATTTATCTTTGTATTATTGATTAATACCATCCAAGTGGGAGAATGTTGGAAATAATAGTGGATTGGTATTAATCAATTATATTTTATCATTATCTGGCAATTTAAGATTTGGTGATAATCATATCTTATAATATCTTTATGATTATTTGAATGGGATTATAGTAAGATTGACTCTGTGATGGGTTGAGTCAATCATAAAAAAAAGCCCATTTGAGGGGTCTCTGCCTACCCTGGGGGATTATAAATTTGCCATCCCATTAAGCAAATTACAACAACAACAACAATACACATTCTCTAAAATAATCCCCTATAAAGTAGGTAGTAAAATCCTCAAGAGTTCTTATTGAACTCATATCTCTACAATAATCATTCCTAGGGTTTTTTGTTCTTGAAGATCAAGAACTTCAATTCAATATATTTGAGGTACACAAATTCTCTTTCCTCTATCTTTTTATATTTAATTCTCTATACATACTATAATCTTGTATCTATTTATTTAAGGTTTTTCTTTTATTTCCATCATATTATGCTTATAAAAATTAAATGAGATAATTATCATTCTATTTTTTTTCTTTCTGGCAATTGCATTTACGATATTGTTATATTTTTTACATTCTTCTTTTCTTATTCTTTCTCAGTTTTTATTAATATGCTTTACTATTTTTTCTTAAATTGTATTCATACTCATAGTTATCTTTATTTTTTTTTAGTTATTTTATACTTTATGGTGTTCTGTCTAGATTGCATTGGTTGGATCGTCATTCTATGTATTAATTCTTGATAAAAAGGACAGTCTTGAGTTTCTTAGCTATTTTATTTTAGCTAAAACTTTTGGCCAAAATTGAAAATTGAAAATAGAAAAAGCACACAAAAAAAAAAAACTTTGGCCAAAAGGTAGGTATTAGTTTGAAATTTTGGTTTGGGTTTATGAACATTCATTTAAGTATTTATGTTATTTTGATTATTATTTAATTACTTTTACGTGTAATTTTAAGGAATTTAATCTGTTAAAAAATAGTTTCAAAGTTGATACAGTAATAATTTATCTTTTCATTTTCTTACTCTCCACGTTATCCAAAATCAAAAGTATATGTTCTTTTAATATAAATTAATATATATATATATATATATATATATATATATATATATATATATATATATATAAAATATAGATAGATAGAGGAAGAACTTTTAAATTTCTTCTATTCCTATTTTTACATCATATAAAAGGAAGAGAGAAATTAACACCGCATGTTATGAAATTGTTGGGGTTTCTTAAATGTTAGAGTCCTCAATTTTTCTCCTCAAAGCCATTGGATTGAATCAACTTCCAGAAACAAGATTAAATGCTTATTATAAACAACCTAACTTTGCCATTAAATGTTTGTCTTATTTTAATTTTTAACTATTGTTTATCTTATAATACATGAGTTTATATATTTTTCTTGTGACAAGTATTAAAATTATATATTATGTTGAATAAGCCTATTAAGTTTTTGTTTGGCTGTTATATGTTAATTTGATAAATATATTTTATGCTTTACATTGTAACACTTTCTGCTTCAAATTGTTGTTATATTAATGATTATTCTAAAAATGATTTCTAAATTATTAATGAAATAGTTTTTATTATAAAAATTATTAATTTTATCAAATATTTTTATTCATAAAAAAATTATTAACTTATCAATATTTAGAGTAACGAATAATTACTTGTTTACAGAATTTATTAAATAAGAAAATATGCTAAAACTATTAATTTAAATTAAAAACTATTTATATATATAAATTATTAATTTTTATCATTAATAAATTATTTAAAATTCAGACTCATAAAATATTAATAAATATCACTTCTTATATGAACCTTATTTGATGGAGTGGAAATACAAGAGAAAATTATTTTAATAAAAAGAAAATAGAAAATATATGATTTTGAAAAAGGTGGATACTATGTTTCACATTCATGTCTTAATCTCACTCCTTTTCTAAAAATGTACTCATATTCTTTTTTTCTAATTTAAAATATGATAAATCAAAATTAATAAATTTTAATTAATCATATGTGTATTGGAAAAAAATATAATATAGCTAACACATCTCATTTAAAAAATAACACAAGTCCCACCACTACTTTGCACCCAACAAGCTTGACTTTTGAAAAGGTCTTATTATACACAAAGTGACTTGGCTAAAATCAGAAGCTTAGCATCAAAATAGAACTTCTAATTAATTAAGTTCTAACTATTTCAGAACAAACGTTTGCAATTTCTTGCTTCTCTTTTCCTTAACTTTTACGAAAAAATTATCCTTTTCCTGTGCTGGTGTCCACAATTTTATTGTGCTTTTTTCTCATTTCTATTGAAGGATTCCGGTAACTGATAAGGAGACAAACCCAATTTTTAAATATTCTGTAAGTTCTCCTAAAAACAGAAACTTTTGTTCTCCTAATTAAAAATAATGCGGTTAATTAAGAATTTAAGATGATGATTATCTGTCGACTATAGACTCAACGATTTTAATTATCCATGCCGAATAATCAAGATAATATTAGGCATGATCCGTGTTGATTAATAATAAATTTCTATACACCTTTTCTTTGCGCGATAGGAAGGGTGTTGGTAGCTTTTAGGGGAATTAATTTTAATTAAATTCTGTTTATTATTATTTTTTACTAGAAAATTGTTGATTAATACTACTATTTTACACTAAAAATAATTCTAAAATAACATCATACTTCAATATTTATTCCAAAATTTATCTTAGCATATATAATATTGTAAATAAATAATCATTGTGTTTGTCCACATTATATGTATTTTATCTTGAAATATTTAATATATTAATATTGCATAAAAAATCTTTTGTTTATATTAAATGGATGATAAATTATATAATTACTAACTAAAATCTTACTATTATTTTTTATTATGGTATTAGTACTAAGTATCTATTATCGAAAGCAGTAATGAGAATCTCTATTATAAATTGTTAGAGCACATAATAAGATACATTTTTTTCCAATATAATATATTTCATATTTCATATTGGGAATGAGCACAAATTGCTACAAATTACAAGAGATATTAAATATAAATTATCTAAAGTCTTGGCTCACTTTTATTGCAATAATTAACTACTCTTATAGATACCATATAATTAAATGTAACTTATTAAAATGTAACATATTTATAAAAAAATGACATAATAAAATTAGTTAATATTAGTGTTAATGAAAATATTTTAGTGAGAAAAAATAATTTGAAATTAATTAAATTTAATATACATGTAATATTATTTATCATTTTCGTGATATTATATTATTATTATAATTTTTATGTTGGAATAAATATAACTAATACAAGTTGAAATAATATTTCGATCTTCTGAAAAATAATGTTTTTTTTTCTAATTTTTTTTTTAATTTGGTCATAAAATATTTTTTAGTTTTAGTACTTATTATCAAACAAATAATTTTGATTTTAGTCTTTAATTTTAAGTAATTATATTATTTAAGTAATAGGAAATGAAATGATGTTCATTGATCGGTTAAAATAAAGAATGATATACCAATTTAAAGTCGAGGTATAGTTCCATGATAACTTTGGTGATGATCTGTTAGTAGATCTAGTAAATGCCAAATCCTATGATTAACTACTTTCTAAATATATGTGGTCAATATTAAAAAGCTATTCAATGCATGACATTTTGGCATCAATTTGCATTTCAAATTACAACTCTATCTTAACTTGGAATTGAGCCAGAAATATTAGTCAAAATATCCAAGTGTCCAATAACTTTTATCAATAACTTTTGATACTCACTGATATTTTAAATGTGTAAAGTATTGAAGATTTTTCTTAATAACAATAACAAGTCTTTTGTTGAGAGTAATGTAAGTAATAATTACATGTATAAGAAATATTAGCAACACAACCACATTTTCCCATTGATTGAACTTTATCCAAAAATATATAGAAAATTTAATATATCTCAGATTTTATTTAATATTTTTATAAATATTATTATTTATTCATATTGAATAATGGTGTATAAGCTAGCCAATCATATTTATTACTACAATAAATCTATTTTTTAATTCAATTTTTTATCTAACATTTTAGGTTAATACTATTTAGTTTTTAAATTAAAACTAGGTTAATTATTTTATACTTAAAGACATGCCGTTCGAAAATATATATTATAATATTGTAATAACTAATAGATTATTTTAATTATGTATATACACAATTGATTTTAAAATAGGAATAAAACCTGACATAAGTAGGAAAAATGCATGCATGTTATGATAATAAATAGTATTACGTTTATGCATTATTTTACATATTGTCATGAAAAACATGCATTTTATCTCTTTTGTTTTCTCAAAATTAAATTATAGTAATAATCACTATATTAATGAGTTTAAATATTTATATTTAAATTTAAAAATCCTTCAAATGAAAACCTTAAATTTTATTTTTTAGACTTGTAAATATTTTTATTTAAAAATATTAATTTTATTAACTAACTTTTAGTAACATTATTTAAAAAAATTAAACTTGTAAGACATGAATTACTTTACTAGTTGGATGAAATCAATGATATATTTAGGCCTTGCTTGAAAAACAATTTTAAAATAAATCAATGAGTTTGTATGAAATCAACGATATTATTTTAAAAATTTAGACTTGTAGGACATAGATTTCTTTACTTGTAAGAGATGGATTACATTAATAAGATTAAATATTTGTATTTAAATTTAATTTTTTTTTTAAATGAAAACCTTAAACATTATTTAAAAAAACATTTTAAAAGTAAATTAATGAGGTTTGCTACTTAAAAAAAAAAAAAAAATCCTCCTCTCAATGCCTCCTCTGTATGCGTTCAGTACCGATACCTTAACTCTGCCTCATTTAGGCCTTGTTTTTGTTTTAAAGTACATTATTTTGAAAGGAAAAAAAAAACGGTAACATCTGCCAAGAACCACAAGAGATGTTTTAGGAAAAAATAACCTCAGAACTTATACGTGGAAACCTGTGAATTTAAAAATACATTTTAAAAACAGGAAACCTGTGAATTTGCTTTTTAGTTATATTTTAGTTTTTGACCGTGAATTATTTTGTAATTATTTTCAAAACATGTACAGTTGAAAATCATAAAAATTGATTTTGAGATTTTAGTTTTTGTTTTTATTTAAACTTGTTTAATATAATTTGTCTTCATCGACTAATTTTCACCAATAATGTCATCCTTCTTTGGTCTTTAGTTATTGTCTTCAATTATTTATCTCTGACCATCATTGTTGTCTCTGATAATTGTTACCAATCTTTAATCACAACCACTAGCTGATAGTCAACTATTGTCTTTAATTCTAAATAGTTGTCACCAACTTTTTTCAATCACATGATAGCAATCTCCAAATGTCAATAATGTTTTTAAATTTAAAAATAAAAATAAAAATAATTTTTATTTTTATAAATTTTAAAACTTTAAACCAAAACTCACTTCTAACAAAATCTAAAAGTTTTAAGAGCAAGAGTTTTTTTTTTGAAATTATTTGCCCATTAAATATTTGTTTTTCATAAAAATATGGGAACTCTTTTATTGAGTAAGTTTCATTTTTTTATGCTCAATTAAATTTCATTTGATCATTCAAAATGTTTTCTTGGAGTTGTCACCAACAATGGGTTCATGTTTACCCAAACCTTAGACTATGTTCGAAGTGATTTTTGTTTTACAATTTTGAAATTAGCTTAAATAAGTTTTTTATTTTTAAAGTTTCACTAAAAATTATTTTTTTTCTTTAAAATTCAGAAATATATTTTTAGTCCTCAAACTAATTTGTTTTTTTATTAACATCTCTCTTTATAAGTTTTGGAATATTTGATGGTATCGTATATGAAATTGAAAATTGAGAGAGTTAGAGGTGACGAAGAGAGTGATTCATAAATACAAAAAAATTGCTCTCCGTTAACAATTTTTTAAGGACATTAACGGGAGAAAAAAAACTAAAAGTAAATCAAAGACTAAAAAAAATATTTTTGAACTTTGAGGACTAAAAGTGTTGTTTTGTGAAACTTTAAGGAGAAAAACTTATTTAAGCCTTTGAAAATTACAAAAATAAAACTAGTTTTGTTTTAAGTTTTTAATTTTTTAAAAACAATATTGTTTTGATTTCAAAATTTAAAATTTGTTGTCGAACCTTAACTTTGCTAGAATCTTTCCTCTTTAAAGATTGAAGATCGATGGTCAATGATTTGTGGTCAAAGATGGTGGTCAGTATTGGAGGTGGAGGTTGGAAGTGGTCATTAATGATGTACAGTTAGATATCTAGCAGTCAAAGGTGGAGTGGTAGATCTTGGTCAAGAATATTGAGGGAGAAAAAAAAAATAAAACAAATATATACTCCAAAAAAGTATAGTTTTTTTTTAAACTTGGTAAAAGGCAAGAAAATAGTTTAAGTGACAAAAAACTAAAATAGATTATCAGTACCCAATTTTGTTCATTCATTTTTTTCCCAATACAATTTTTTTTTAATTCTTTGAAGAAAAAATATTTATATACACGTTTGATTTTTAAATTCCAAAATTTCCAGATAAAACAAATTATAAATATGAAAGTAATCATCTACAATAATAGGAAAACTAAAATTAAAAAAATAATAAAAAGAGAAGATTTCAACTTCTGCTACTCTCCCACATGTCAATGATCATCCCTTACACATTAATGTCACAGTTCATATGGAAGCAGCCGTGGGAAATAGGTTTTTAGAGTATTACAGTTGCTCACAAGCTTTTACAAAATCAAAGTTTGCAAGATTTCTTCACAAAAAGCAATGATTAAAACTTTAAAAATTTGGCTTATAAAGAGGGTAGATGAATGAGAAGAGACGAGGACTTTAGAAGGAGGAGAAAGAGGAAAAATAAAAACTGGGAACAAAAGGGAGTTCATCTTACGAGATTCAAAGGCAACAATGGATATTAATCAAACTCTCTTCCCTACTGTATTTCAAAACCCAGTACAAAAAATGAAAAAAGAAGAGACGAAAAATTACTCACTGCTATTAGCTACTCCCGGAAGAGATTTTCAGTGGTGGAGGTAATGTCGGAGACGACCTCCAATGAAAGAAATAGTGCCAGAAACGATCTTCAGCGATAAGGGCGTCGACCATTCTCTTCTTCTCCACCCTCCTTCTTTTCTTCCGCCACTGCACCATGCTTATGTGTCATTTTTTAAGTGCCTTGGTGGTAAGCTTATGTATCATGTTTTTCCTTTTCCCTCTTTATTTCTATTTACACTCTATAGATTACTATGTGCACCCCTTTGACCCAAATATCTTTTTGGGTTGTATACCTTCTTATTAACACCCTCATTTTTACTAATACACTCCTTTTGATCCAAATATTCCTTTGAGCTATTTATTTACTATCTGAACTCTCATTTCCACTAAAAACACCCTTTTCGCATTAAAACCCAAAAGATTTATATTTTCTTCTTCTCTCCATAAAATTAATATTTATTTTATATTTATTTCATGAAAAAATAATATCCATAAGTTTTGTTTTGTGAAAATATTTAAATTCGTCTACTCATAGTTTAATGTGACATTTTTACCTCTTGAAATTATAAATTTATAAATTGTCACAACTTTCTATATTTAAAATTCTTCCTTAATTAATTTTAGTAAAATTCTCCTATAAATATAATTTATAGTAAAAATATTAACATTATTGTTAATATTTTTATGTGTAATATTTCTTTAATAGAAATAAAATGATAGTTAGATCTGACATCTTTTTAATCTTGTGATTTTAAGTGATAAGTTGTGACAACTTTTTTGCCTTAAATCTCATCTCTATAAAATTTAAATTTGTATAAATTATGGCAATTTTGTGTATTTAAAATTCTCCACTAATTAATTCTGATTATAGTAAAATTCTTCCATAGGTATAATTTATGATAAAAATGCTAACTTTCTTATCACCATTTTATTTCTGATATTTCTTTAATAGAGATAAAATGATTAGCTAGATGTGACATTTTTTTAATTTTGAGATTTTAAGGCATAAGTTGTGAAAACTTTTTGTCTTAAATCTCATATCTAAAAATAAATTACTAGTCGAAATTATATTTCTAGAAGACAAGGATAATCTAAAAAGAGAAAGATGTTCCAATAGATTGACTTGGGTGTACACCATTGTTAATTTTAAAATTTTAGAACGTATGAGTTGTGACAGTTAGAAATCTTAAGTTTAATAAAAGAAAATTTGAAATAAAATATGTCGACACACACATACTTAAGGTGAATTACGTAAACTGTGTTTCTTCATTGCACTTAGAGATACGTAGGATCATAGGACTATTCTTGCTAAGCTAAAAAAAATAACAATAATATTAAACCACTTTTTCCCCTAAAAATATTAAAAAATGGTTACGTAAAATAATAATAAAAATAATAACAACAACAAAAATAACAATAATAATAATAATAATAATAATAATAATAATAATAATAATAATGGTCGTAATAACGTCTTATTTTAATTTATTTACTGTAGTTATCTTAGGATAAGGTAAATATTTTGAAAGATAAATAATTTTCTTAATTAATTAGAAATAATTGTCTTTTTTACGAACGTTATAAGATGTTAATACCTTCGTTATGCGTAATTGACTTCCAAACTCAAAATTTAGTTTTGTCGACCATTTTCATTTTAAATATTTTTTCAAACTTTTCCTAAAATAAATATTTGGGCCGACTCCTTTGATTTTCAAATTATTTTTCGCTGTCCCGTTGAGAACCACATGTCAACATAGATCTTCTTCAAAAATTACAATTGTTTTATGAAAACTTCTATATTTACTAATGCGTAGAAAATCACTTACATAATCTCGAATTTGGAATGTTAGGGTCATGTTTCTCTACGTAATTACTACCACCATTATCAAATTACCAGCTACCTCTTCTAAAATAACCAATCCGCATGATCAAGTAAGATTGATTAAGAGCAAAATTTGATCATACACTCATGTTGGAAGCTAAAAAATATAGTTTCGTAATACAACAAATCTTAATCTTATTGCTTTACAATATGCCTATTAACCAATCAGGGTAGGTTACGCCCTAATCGATATGCATTAACTATAACACATAAAAAGGTTTGATGATCATACATATAATGCACTATTAAAATAATAAAACGATATAACATGCAACTGTTAATAAAAAATCAAACATCAAACATAATGGTTCCATATAAAGGTACATTATAATCCAAAACAATTAGAAGAAAAAAGATAAAGGATAACAACAGGGTCTCATAAACAAAATCCCTTATCACTAACCTCTACCAATCTTGCTCCTCATTCTTAAGTTTGCTCCCAAACCAGGGTTAAACCCCCAAAGACTAACAAATAAACCAAACCTAAAATGAAAAAGAAAGAGATCCTAAAGAAGAAACTTCCCCTATTAGAAACCTAACTTTTGCTTTATATATATACATGTCCATCCTCATTTTTTACAAGCACAAAAATTTTCTCATTTTTCACATCATTTAAATATAAAGACCTTAACTTGCAATACAACACAAATTAGACAATTCTAACATTAAAATATAACAAAAGACATAAAATTCAACCTAATATATCCTAAGAAAACAACTAATTTAGGCTATATCATTTACTAAAAGGGAGGGAAAAGTTTGGGGAGCCATGACTCCCCTTGGCTCCTATGAAGATCCGTCAGTCGATAACCAGTGATCAAAGACGCTGACCAATGATCGATAGTTGGAGGTGAAGGTCAGTGACAAATAGTCGAAGGTAACAACTAGTAACTAATGATTGGAGATGGTGATTGGTAACCAACAGTTGTAGGTGGCAACCAGTTACCACTGATAAACCGATTTTTTACTCTATTTTTTATCATGTTTAATATCTATTTGTAAGGAAATAATTGCATATTTATTAACAAAACTCATTTTTTAGTGTTTATTCTCACTTTAGATAGGTACTTAAGAAACAAAAAGAAACATGAGTAAAATCTGGCCATTTTAGTGCAATTATTGAAGAAGCACAACCGTGCTAAAAAGGTTAAACTCTTTCTATAAATACCAGAAGATGATAAACAAAAAGCGGTTCGCTTTGGGCTTGGACAAAAAGTTAGATCTGTGACCAAGGGGCAAGGAATGACAAGGAAGCTTTGGATTGAGTGAATTTGTAGTGCTCCATATTAGTAATTCTTTCCTTTTAACAATCAAGTGGTTTGGCATATTATTCATGCCTCGCTAAACCTTTTTTTTAAGGTTGTGATGTAAACTCTGTCTTATTCCCCCCTATACTTTACATTATAATTCAATGTTATTTCTTGATTAATTTTTTTCTCGACTAGATTCGTTACATCTTAATTGTTTTAATAGTCATGACCATTGATATTTTAAAAATTGATCTGGGAAGCAAGTAGGTCATTGCTCCGATAAGATTGATCATATTCATCAAGAGTACTTCCAATTGATTAGTAAAGGAACCGATCCTAATTGTGAATTCTTGCATGACCCAACTGGAAAACACTTTAGGATTATAACGTGGTTTGAATGACCAAATGCACCATAACAATTTTGGTAAAATATTGGTGATCGATGAATAATAGAAAATAAAATTGCTTAGTAAATAGGGGGTAAAAATATTGTAGTAAAATTACAACCCAATGTCTTAATCCATTGAATTGAAGTCCAATCTTATTCCTTTTCTTCTGTTTAAAATCTACGACTCAGTTTGAACCATCAACTTACATTGTTCTCTTGTATTCTAAATTGAATTATTTGAGAACTATATTTGGTTCTTTGGGTATGATATCTGAACTTAGGTCGACTGTTACTATTGTATAGGATATGTTTGCCCTTAAGCGATCATATTTTATGCATCAACCACCAATTAACGATAGTGACAAGTGGTGTCTAGTGACATCAAGTGATAAAATTGAATAAGAATAGAAACAAAAATTTCAAAACCAAATTTTATTGTTTTTGAAATTGGGTAAAAACTGTTTTGAAAATAATTGAAAAACCAAATCAGAACTATTTTTGTCCAATACCTTTTTGTTTTCAAAATACATTTCAAAACTAGATCTAGAAACTCAAACCACTCCAAATAAGATAGAGATGTGATTCTCTGTAGTCTAATTTTCCCTTGCCTTCAAGTCATGTATCCATAAAACACACAAGTTTGACTTGTATAAGGTTTTACCTTTATCAATGTTTAAAATGTTATAAGTTTTTTTTTTTTTAAGAAAGGCAAAATTTATTCAACATAACTTGTTCTCTCTCATGTACTGGAGAGAAGAAAGGAGAGAGAAATTGTGAGTTTGAATCTCTTCACTAACAAAAATTAATATAACCTTGGTGAATCATCATAGTGTTCAATTTTCATCCTTTTTAATATTATTCTTCTCCTTTAATTTGATGCAGAAAATTGAAAAAAAAATCCCCTTAATGAATTGTTCTGTTCTTGTGATTCATATGAGTATTCGTCTCATTTCTTACTGTTGTCTCTTATAGTTAGTTAGAGGCTAGATATAAATACTGATACCATTCATAGAAGGGGTGACCATTCTGGAGTAACTTATGATGTAATGATGTATTTTCTATATATTGTACCCACTAAAATTAGGAACGAATATCAGAGGACAACACTATGGTTGGCTTGGTGGGGAGCTTGATTAACACAAGTTTTGGTTTTGAATTCTTGTTCTTGTTCTGAGCTGTAGTACTGGACAATACTCTATCCAAACATAAATATAGACGTTGAAGATTTCAATCCAAGACAGATGACAAAATAATTTACAGCTTACAAGATGTGTTTGTTGAGGTAAGTTATACTATCTTGTGTATATTTTGTTGCAACATGTTTTCTGTATTTATATTAGATTAGAAGCATCAATCCCAACATCTGTCTTCTGAATTAACCCAGCAAAGATCATGTCTTGCATTCACATTATTTCTACCAAATCAAAGAGACCAAAGAATAGCATGTCATTTTCTCTCATTCGTGATTTGCTAAGTATATATCGGTACGTGAATGTGGCGGCAATACGTCAATAAATTGGAAGGAGAGGTGCTCTTTAGCACTTTTATACTTCAACTGATATTAGGAGTTTACTATCATGTTGAATAATTGTTGACATTTTCTGTCAAAAATAAAAATAAAAATAAAGGTTGATAAAATTTTAATTTTAATTGAAAAATAATTTTAAATATCTAGACGTGCTGTATGGTTATGGACTTTATTCTGAAGCCTGATTATGAAATACTCTTCTGGCGTTTCTATGACACTTCAGGGCATTTTTGAGATTTTGTAAGCCATGAGAAAAATACATAGATATGTTGTAATAAAATTCAATGGTAACGTTTTTTTTTCTCATTTTTTTATCATTGTTCATAGTAGATCAAAAGGGGTGAAAATAGGTCAATTTATCCCTTGAAGACCTTCAACTTAGCTTATGTTGGGATATAGCTTGGGGCCACAGGAATGTGGCTTCTGTTTTTTCTCTTAAGCGTGTGATCCACCAAGTTTTGGGACTGAACACCGCACTGGTCATGTTTTTCCCAAACCGAATGTTCCACAAAATTGTGGTATCTGTTCACATATTTGTGGCCTAATTATTGGACAAGTTCTCCCAATGGGTGGGTTTGTAATTACATTCCTTAATTATTGGATGATCCCGGGATATAGTCCATTTATACTAATATTTGTATAAATGTTGTCTAGCAAAGGGTTTTTGTATTTGGAGAATTGTATATCTTATACCTATCTATTTTATATACTAAATATTAGTCACAATTTTAAAGTTTTTCTTTGTTACTTTTTATCAAAATTTTTTCAATTTGTATTGTGCATCAATTTTTTTTATCAAAATATTTTTATTTACTTTATAATAAATGCATTATCTCTTTTATGAATATTGAATGATATTATGAAAATACATTAATTAATTAGGTATAAAACAATTAAATAAAAATAGAAAGATGATATGTTCCAATAAATTTAGGCAACACTAATCAGTACTTTTAGGACACTTGTCAAGGAGCTACAAAAAAAATTATTACATGTGAAAATTGTGCTTTAATTTTGATTTGTGCTCACATATATGATTCTTATTAAATTGTTTTTTTCTTAGAACTCCTTAACCAATCCTAAGGACACTTGGATGTAGACCTTAAATTTAAGGTCATGTTTGGTTAAACGGAGGAAAGAGATTTTAGTTACATATCATCTTTGGTTATGTAGTAACACAAATGATAGGATATAGGATTTTCCTTAACTCCAGTGAAGACTCTTGCTATGGTGTGTTATGTGTGTAAGGATGATAGGTGAATATATACAAAAGATACTCTAACACTTAGTCAAAGAGGAGTTGACCTAGATTGCTTTAAGATAAGGTGTGTGTAATTTTAGAGTGAAATTTTAATACTAATGGAAAAATAGTCAAACCTAATTAGTTACATTTGTTTATAGTACATTATTGGCTTGAGTTATGTAATTGAGGTTTTGACTTAAACAAGGATAAACATGAGATTAACAAAATACGGGTTGAGCTCTCTATGGCACACCAAGATTGTGCTACCTTAGATGTTTTGAGGTAAGGATTTGGCTACCCTAAGAGTTTGTTCCATCCAAGGTCACCTACTATGTGAGTCGAGTGACCCTATGCTTGTCCAGGTCATCTCGTATTTTGGTTGCTCAACAGTTTAGTTATGCCAAATGGTATGTTTGGTATAGGTTCAATGGAGGAAAGAGAGAGAAAATATCTCTATATTTTTGTTTGGTTCACAAGGGAAAGGGAGAGAAAATATCTCATTTTAGTTAGTGTTTTTCAATAAAAAATACAACTTTATTTCATAACGAGCATTGACTTTGATTTACAGCCTTAATTTACAACCTTAATTTATAATACATGCTCTGTTGCAGAATAAATCTATATATTCATCAAGATTCACACATTCAACACGAACTTTTTATAATACATTATTCTTTGAATTGAATAACAAAGCAACAAATTAAAGAACTGTTTTATGGTAATTACCACATTGCAAGCATATCCCCGACCATTGTCCCTCCCAATTTAAAACCTTAACCGTATCAAATTAGTAGAGAATACAAGTTTTTTGACTTTAGGAATTGAAAAAGAAATTTAAGGGAGATGGGAAAGGAGTAAGAGATATCCACGGTATCTATTAATGTTTACAATCTAACAAACTAACATTTGGTATAAATAAATAAACAAAACAAAAATCCTTAACCATCAATAATGAAAAACATACACGTTGTACTCCACAACAGCTTCCATTGTGTTAGGATCAAAAGTATGAGTCCTAGCCAAGGCATAACCTCTAGCAAATCGAAAAACCCCACTTCCACCAATCACAGGCAACTCCCTAACCTCTGAAAAGACCTTGTTCCTTCCCAACATAGTGATGGTGCTGCCATTGTACTTCCCTTGTGTTAGGGCAAAATTCATGACCACCAAAAGATTAAGCTCGGTTTGCGACCCTGACGCGTAAAACCCTTCACCCCTCCCCACCAGTTTAGAGCTCAATTCGGGTTCCAAGGTTAAAGGGATGTCTACCATTCTCACCAAACCAAACCAAGTGGTTTTGTTGAATTGTGGGACTGCTGGAACAATTTGAATAGCAGTGGGGTTGGTTCCAGTTAATATGTCATGGCAATAGAATCTGAAATGGCTCAGTGTTTCTCTTTTCAGGCCCAACAGCTTGTGATTTGGTGAACCCATATAACCTGTGCCATCTTCTGCTCTGGCAGAAGTAACGGATAAGATTAAAAGGAAGAAGAATATGAAGACTTTATCAGGCATGGTTTTGGTGATTGTGATTGTTTTTATAGACAGAATGTGGAATTGATGTGAAGAATTGAACAATTTGAATGTGGAGAATGAAATGAATGAAGAAATTTATAGAGGGAAAGCAACGAAATTAAAGTTGAGAAGCAGCTAAGTACGTGTGGGTTTGGCACATAGTTAACATAGTTCCATGGTACAGGTCAAGGTACGTAACTTGTTACATTTAATGTTTAATTTGGATAGACACGTAACTTGTTGCATATTATTCTCATATATAGAACTCAACTAGAAGGACGTGGTATAGTGAATTCAACATGTGATGATGCGTGTGAATTACTAAGCTTGGTATTTCTGGCCATGAGATATATATAGAACCCTGCAGCCTTTGACCTAGGACTTTTGCTTGTAATGATTGAAGACAAAGACACCATATATTTGTGTGCGTCTGTTGTTGTTATTATTATTATTATTATTATTCTCTTTTTTGTTTTCTTTGTGGGTTACTTACGGTTTTCCTCTTTCTTATTATTCACACCATATATGTGTGAATAAGCTGTGGTATTCTTAAGTTAAATAATAAATATATACAAACTAACAGATATTGACTAAAAAATTAGAAAGTAGTAATTTTTTATTTTTATTGGAGTATATACAAATGTTATCTCCTATAAATTTTAATTGCATTTCTATACAATTTTTAATAATATATTTAATTTCTTAAATCAATATGTTTAAAACACTTAATATTATTAATAATATATATAGTTTATTTATTTATGTATTTTTTTCTAATCTTAAAACCATATACACCGTAAACTTTGCTTTAGAGAAATCACTATATTTTTTCTTAAATATTTAAGAATGTTTTAAGCCAGAAAAATAAGTTGTTACTTCCAAGAAAATTTTCGCATCCATACGTCTTTACTCTGAATTCAATTACGTGAATTTTAAATTTTACTCTCTCCATCCCAAATATGTATATCTATAGATAGTTTCACATATATTTAAAATAAAATAATAAATAAATTATCAATATAATGAAAGTAAACCTTGAAAAAATAAGTCTAAATAATAAAAAAATGAAAACTTTTGTAAGTTTCAAAGATAGAGAAGTACGTATAAGTTAATAAGATTAAATCTCATCAGGATATATGTAAGTTATTCAATAATATTTATTCCAAGTATCGGTGAAAAGGCAATTTATATTATATTGAAAAGTTAAAATATATGTTTACAGGTATTAGTAAAACATAATTAGTATTAAATTGAAAATTAAAAATGATATTCATTTTGGTGTAATTTTTTTTTCAAATCTAATATTTTCGTAAATATATTACTTTGCAATATTTTCAGGACTTTTAAATCTAATGAACTTCTCAATGTTTTATTTACAACAAGGTCATTATCTTAGGTCTCATGCTTAATAAAATGTTAAATATAAGGATTAATTGATTTAAAAGTTCAAAGCATGAGGTTAAAAAATACTATTTGATGGAAATTAAAAAATAAGTAATTTAATAATCACATGCATGTAAAATATGTAAAAAATTAAAAAGATAATTGTAAATTGTTTAATATAAGATATTGAATGTTTAGAAGACATTTAAACTTGGTGTTGGTTTTTATTGTCAAAGTTTAATTGAGTTCGTATCTCATTTTATGAATGGTAGAAGCAACCAGGAACTATTATGTTTGAAATCCATTACTTAATAGTGTTAGTAATTTCTTTTTGTATGTTTTGGTACTGATCAATTTGTGTTATGTACTCTGTCTATTGTTATTTCTTTAGTTGCGTTGTACTTAAGACTATACAACTTGTGTAGCACTTCTTTAATGATATTTGTTGGGTTTTTTTCATAAAAAAAACACATTTAATCTGTAAAAGATAAAACTAGATAAAAATTAATTAACTAGAAAAATTGAGATAATGTAAAGCCTTAATTATATCTAAACACTAACCAAATTAAAAAAAAACCGCATGAAAGAATTTAACTCCTGCAAGCCGCATATAAATCCAAAAGAAATCTCACGACTGAATCAATTTCACAATAACGTGCAACATAAAAGAATATGGAAAGACTTGCAGCTCCCAGAATGAAATTCACGTTGCAGTGAATTCAATTCACTTCCATCCATAAAAAACAATTGATATAATAAAATTTTCTGGCTTTTAATTTTCTTTTCATGCCAATAAAATAATTGAACATCTGAAAATTTAAAATCCCTAAATTTTACAATTCAAAAAATTAGGGTTTTAAAATTGGAAAAATTACCATTCATGGAGCATCATAAAATTCAGAACCAGGCTCCCGTCGTGTTTAATTATTCATTGCCATATTGCTTCCCATTATTTTTAATTTGTTTCTTCCTAACTAAGCCAATACATCAGGCTTACAATGAGCATGAGGTAATTATTTAATTTAATTTATTTGTCGACCGCAATCTAGATATAGTTAGTTCTATTATTTGACACTTTCCCTTTTAACAAAACGGAGGAATTTATCAAGCAATAAAAAAAATTATTAACTGAAGGAAAGACTAACACTAATTGCATTATAAAATTCGGTTGACAAATTAAACTATTAAATATTTATTATAAAACAAATTGTTTTTGACGGCTAAAGGATTTAAATTCTATTATGATGAGCTAGATCACCGCTGGGTCTGTCCTACGTTTAGTTAGTTCAAGTTGAACTAAATAATTGTAAAGACAAAAAAGTAGTAAGGTTGAAATTGAAACTAACGATACATATTGATAGATTAATTGAAGATAGAATTACTGAAAAGAAATCAACCATATGTATATATGGTTCGGACTCATTGACTATGCTTTATTTATTTACGTTAACCAAATTTTTATGAGTTGGATCGATTTTAATTCATTGGATTTGCAGATTGATTTAGTTTGGTATACATGTCTTTGTCGACCTCTAACTTTGTCAATAGTATATATGAATTGTGTCTTGTGAATTCATGTGTAGCTAGGTAGTTTTTTTTTTTTAAAGACAAAAGTTTTGTTAAGCAATAATAATATCTAACCATATTATAAGGCGTAACATGATAGATATAAAATTACATATACAATACAAATCGGTCAAGACCAAATAATCAAAAGCCTAGTAAAGAGTAAACACAATTATCAAACAAAGGTCTCCCACAATGAAATACATAATCCCACAATGAAAAAAAGAAAACATCACTCTAGAGGGAAATACGTGATCCCATCCAATGGTCATCTACACAATCCTTTTTTTTATCCTATCAAAGTATAGTATTGAAATATTTGACCATTCAAAGGACACAGATGAAACATTATGAGAACCTTTGATCCAGACTCAAGCCCTTTGTATAGACAAGTTCCAACCTCTTCTATATTAAAGGGATCTCCCTTAAACACAACAACATTCCTAGCAAGCCAAATTTCTCACACTATTGCCAACCAAATTATACCGAGCATATACTTAGATAGTTTTCCCCCAAAAATTTCCGGAAGTTTGATTGACACTTATATGGCAACTCAGACAAGTACCTTAGCCATCTATAGCATCTCATTCAAACTAGATAGCTAAATTTGTAGAAAATAGTAAATGACTTACTGATTTCGGTTGGATGCAACATATTGGGCAAACATCACTGGAGGAGAGAAGGATATTTCTCTTTGCCAATTCCATCCTTGTAGTGATCCTATTATGGGATACCTTCTAAGAGAATGTCACTATCTTAGACGACACCTTCAATTCCCATAGCCTTTTGAAGAAGAGTGAATTATTAGCTTGGGAAGCTCCAAAAGTTGAGCAGTAAGCCTCCTTCACAGAGTACCTGGAAGAGTTTCCTTTATTGTCATTCCACTCCCAATCATCCCCTTTCTCCCTCCTCACAGACACCCTTCCCAAAACTCTTTCCAACTCTCTCACCCAATCTTCTTCTCAACTAAATAGAGTCATTCTCCAACTAAACTTTCACTCCCAACCATTAGTGCCCCAACCACCTACATTAGAAATAGTAACCCTTTTCTGAGTGGAGAGTTGGAAGAATTTAGGGAATAAAAATTTCAGACCACTCGCTACCAACCACTTCCCAACCCAAAACTTGAACAGGGACCTTCCCCCAACCACAAGCTTTAGCATATCCACAAACCAGTCACCCACCTCCTCATCAAAAGATTACCTTGAGGATGTCATTCCACTACTTGAACCCCTTTTCCATTTTTTGACTGACAACTGCTGACTAGTACTCTTCCCATATTTGGCTTCCATAACTTTGATACAGAGGAAGTTACTCTACTAAAGGATTCTCCAACGTCATTTGTCAAGAAGAGGTTTATTAAATGCATCCACATCTTTCAATCCAATACCTCCCTGACTTTTCCCTTTACACACAATCTCCCATCTCATCCAAGCTATTTTATGACAGTCTTCTGAACCACCCTAGTAAAATTATTTTTGCATAGCCTGTATGGAGTGAGCCACATTTTTTGGAACTCTATAAAAAAACAAAAAAAATAATGGAATGGAAGAGATAGTAGCCTCCCAGGTATCAATAAAATCAATTCGCTAGAAGAGTATGAATTTATCAATAATCTAAGAAATATTAAGAAAAAAATTCTTGATAAAAATAATCCTTCCAAACATATAGATTATTTTTTCTCATTATACTCTTTCAAATTTGATTGCCATTTAATTAAGTTTATCCAATAAAGAGAGAAAAATCAAATTAGTTCTATATGGGACACATGAAGTAGATCATTAATCTGAAGGATCCTTCTAAATATGAATTTCAAAAGAATCTTTCATTTTTTCAAAACTAAAACAAATTGAGAATCTTCAAGATACAAAAATATATGCTGAGAAGTTATGGCCTAAACTTTTACATTTCGCTTATCTCCTTGTAATTGGTGTCTTCAGTTGATATTTTGTTTTATATTTAAATATTAGTTGTTAGTTTAATTAATAGAAAAATTTAAATCTATAACTTTCTCACTTGATCAATCTTAAAATTCTTAATTAAATTGTTTTAGTTGTTATATACGCACCAATAAAAGTTGTTTGTGTTTGTGATTGAATATTTGCTTACTTGAAATTTTTTTAATGACAATATAGCTTCTTCATAGTAGAGTAGTGGACCAATAATAAGTTCATCAGGAAATATTATATTTCCTGCCATAAGATCTTTTATTAATTTATGGTACTTGTTACTTTGAGCCACGACGTGAATTTCTTCATTCATCTCTTATAAAATTTTACAAGTTACCAACTTATAAATTTGTCAAATTACTACCAAAAGCATCTAACTTTTCCTAATCAGTTCATAGAGCGACCTAAGCCAAATCTCAAAGTCATGATTTAATATTATTATCTAATCGTAATTTATAAATTATATGTTGTTGTAAATTTGGAGTTATAAGGTTGGTGTAATAGTAACTTAGTAAGGTGGAGAGAGAAAGTTTGTGAATTTGAATCTCTCTATTAATATATTAACAACTAATTTGGAGAGACAAAATTTGTCAATAAAAAATTATGGTATGATAAAATTTGAATCAATGTAAGAGTTTAATTGCTATATACTATGTAAAGATGTTTACACCTCAATTACAACTCTTCATTCATATAGTACTTTAAAAGCTATATAAATGAAAAGTTATCATTGAATGTCACTATATACCAATTAAACTTTTAGTATAAAAGAGGTTATTAAGAAACAAATTTTAAACAACTAAGAATTACATGATGCTGAATAAAAAACACAAAATCAGTGAATGAAACAAATAAATGCCAATATTATCACAATATCAATAAGGATCTAATTCATTTTCATTCTTATCATAAAAATTCAATCATATTATATCTAATAAATTTTTATTGGCAAACACTAAAATTGCAAAGTCAATTAATTCCGCGAGATTGCAAGACGCCTGTAAAAATTTGCGTATAGATTAATTAGAAATGTGGGTCTAAAAGAAACGTCTCTATTTTTATGGAAAACTTGTTATTCATATTATTTGGATTAATGAGATAATATATCTCTTCTCAAGAGTTAATGTATCATGAGTTTATATGAATATTAAAATATTAATTAATAAAATCAATAAATTTATTATAAATAAAAGATTATGATTAAATATTAATGTAAAAGTTTTTATACTAAGAATACAAAACCATTTTTCTCGTGTTTATAAAAGGTGGTTGTAATTTTGGTGATGTTGATTTTTTATATATATTTTTTACACCAAAATATAGATATATTTTTTTATGTTAAAAAATATTATTAATGATATGTAAAAGCATGAGGGTTACCTATATTCAGTAACAAGAGTGACAAGAGTATTCTCAGTAAAAACATATTACATTTAAGCGCAAAACCTGGAGTACTATTTAATTAGGTAGCAAATGAAAATCCTAAAAAGCCATAAAAAACAATAAATAATCATTTTGATAATTTAGTTATAACTAATAATATCGGTGACTAATTTGTAACGATGGATATCAACGATTAGCGGACTTATTTTTAAGAAATTTTGATCAATTGAAATACTCTAGCTACGGCATAACAACAGGAAAAGATGATATGACATTTTGTTCCTTATTCTCGTTTTTTAAATTCATCGTTATTTTGTTTCTAAAACTTATTCTCCTCATAGTCCTTGTATTTAACGGATTTGATATTTATATTTTATCCTCATTTTCATTTAGTATAGATAAATTTGTACCCGTCTTATACATACAAAATTTTATAATAACTTTTAAAAAAAAATAATTTATTTAAATATAATTATATTAATTCAAAAGTTATTTAATAAATATAAAGTTTGTAAATTGAATGTCAAAAAATTTTTTTAAGACAAATGTCAAATTCTAAATGTTAAACATTTCTTAACATCCAGAATTGTAATTTATGAAAAAAAAATTATTCTAAGATGTTATTTGATTTGAAAATTAAATATAATAAATCAAGGATAAAAATTTAAAATATTTTAAGAAATGAGTACGGGAATGAATAGAATATTTATATATCATTATTTTTGTCTTTTTTTCTAACTTAACAAATTAGATATTTCTTGTATTATGCTTTGCTAGATTTTAAATTATCTGTTTTCAACTCAAAATAAGTTAAAAACTTATTCATAGATACAAATTTATTTGTTATTTCTAACTTTAGAGATATATGGGTAGCCAAATTGAATAATTTAGCGACGAATAATAGATTCAACGACAAATTTTTTTAATGATGCACTACAGTTTTCTATACAGATACATATCCGTTGCTAAAATAGTAAAAAACGCAAAGCTATTTTTCAAGTTAAAACAATATATGATTCAAATAGTTTACCCGGAGAACCAAGGATTCAATTTTCAGTTAAATCAATTATTCGAATTTAATAATACTGATCCAATATATAGCAATATTAGTGTTTTTTTTTTTATTTTATGAAAATGTGAGTTTCATTTAACTAACTAATCAACATTAATGTCTCTTTACATCACAACCTTTATAATACATCTTAAATAAATAACTTAAAACAATCATCAGCATCATTGACTTTAATTACAAGTCTTACACTTTATTTTAATTGAATTATTCCAGTAATAAATTAAAGAACTAATACGTTGCCAAACAAAAAATTAAAGAACTTCTTTATATGGTAACCCATTGCAACCATACAAAACCCGAAGCTTTGTCCCTTCCAATTCAAAACCTAAACCATATCAATAATGAATAACATAAACGTTGAACTCCACAGTAGATTGCATTGACTTAGGATCAAAAGTACGAGTCTTAGCCATAGCATAACCCCTAGCAAACCGAAAAACCCCACTGCCACCAACCACAGGCATTTCCCTAGCCTTATCATCAATCACATCCCTTCCCATGATAGTGATGCTGCTTCCATTGTACTTCCCTTGGGTTAGGGCAAAATTCATGACCATCAACAAGCTAAGACGCGATTGTGACGCCGAAGCATAGAGCCCTTCTGCTCTTCCCACAAGTTTAGAACTCAACTTGAGTCCCAATGTTAAAGGGTTGTCCAAGATTCTCACCAAACCGAAGGAACTTGTTTTGTTGTATTTTGGCACTGATGGAATGATTTGAATAGCAGAAGGGTTCTGTCCGGTTAGTATGTCGTGCCAAAAGAACCTGAAATGGCTCACTTTTTCTTTGCTTTTCAAGAACTTGCGGTTTGGTGATGAGTCCACGAAACCTGTGCCTTCATCTTCGGCAGTGACAGATGTGAGGGTGATGATGGTAATGAAGAAGAATATGAAGAACTTGGTAGCCATGGTTTAGGTGTGACCGTGAGTGTTATTTTATAGACAGAATGTGAAATAAGAAGAAAGAATGGAGAGAATGAAATGGAAGAAATTAACTCAGAAGTTGAGATGATGAAATGAATGAAGAAATTTATAGAAGCAAAAGGAAAAATTAAAATTAGGAATCAATTGGGTTACCTGTGGATTGTGGCACATAGTTACTAGTTCCGTGGTATGGATCAAGGTACGTAACATGATACGTTATTGTTATTAATATAAAATTTTCTAAGACAACTCATCAACCAGCACGTGGTATGTGAATTCGATATGTAACATGCACGTAGAGTTATTAATAGAGTTACTAAGACTTGGTATTAATTTCATGCAATGAAATTCAGAACACTTCAGGCTTGACCTACGACTTTTTTCTGGACCTGATTGAAGGCATCATATATACGTTTTCTTTTTGTCTTACTCCGCGTAAGAGAACGATTCTACTCTCTTTACTTTTTTGTTAGGCTATGGTATTTGTTCAATGATAGTTCGAGTTCATTTCTTTTGAAATGTTTAGATTATTTAAATGTATTTAATTTAATTTCCTCTCTTAGAATCACATACTCTTCTTATACGTAAATTTTGTTTTACAGAAATCAATATATTAAGGAAAATCCCTCTAATTAAAAATAAAGTGATCGAGAATATTTTAAGGGAAAAAAGTTACTTTCCTGATTTTTCCCCCCTTCCGTCTTAACTCTTAATTCAGTTCTAGTACAAGACATAAAAACTAAAACGTAATTTTTATTATTAAGAATTTTAAATCTACTGAAATTTTACACGAGGGATATATTGTTAAGGAGTATTGATAAATTTCTCTAAATATATAATTTTTAAAAGGTTTTTCAAGCTTATTTATATATTATATATAAGAATGATGGTTATCAAAGATGCTCAAAATGTAATTTTCGACTAGATCGAAGGAATTTAAATGAGGAAAAATATGAATGCTCTAACCCATTTATTTATTCTCAAAATTGTATAGAAATATACTATTTAACATATAGAGCATGCTTTTTTATTGATTAAAAATTTCAAATGGTCTTTCCTTATAAGAAAATTCTCTTTTTTTATATTTTAATCAATAAAAGGTAGCATATTAAAAATAGTATATATGTTCTTCTAAAAAAATTAAAAATAGTATGTTCCTAATATATATTTAATTACATTAGTGATTTATTATACATGTGCGATATCAACAATGACACCTTATACACGGTTCTTAATGACATAAGCATATCGGTGTTTAGTTTTTGAAACCATTGGAGACTTAGTTTGTTAAGTATCAGGTGCATAACTAATGGGCCCAACAAATAACTTTCAATTAATAATAAATAATATTTACATAATTAATAAAAAGGTAATTTAAAAGTATGAAATACTTATGAGAATAAAAAATATAAGTCACAAAAGTACTAGGATGGAGAAATTATATTGATGCTTTTGACCTGTTCAAGTTAAAAAAGATAAAAAGAATTATGAATAAAAGAAAATCTAGTTAAACAGCCAATGAGCCCTTGAAGAGTTCAAAGCAGCAAACTAGGGCACAGCCTTATCCGAAGCCATGGCGTTGACTAGGCAAGCCTGATGTTTAATTTCATTATCTTATTACTGCTGTCGTTTATTTTTTGCTTCCACCTAAATAAGTCAAGACATCACATCACCCTGGATTACAGTGACTAAGGAGTAATTAATAATTTATTAGTGGGTTGCATCACGTTTAATAAGAAACAAAAAATTTAGTAAGACATCACATCACGTTTTATCGTTAATTAATTATAAAAGATGGTCGACACATTAAAAAATATTTCATATTTATCATAAAATAATTTAATTTTGACAACTAAAAAGATTTAAATTTTTAAATTGTCTAACGAAGCTTACCATGGTTAAGCTTACCACACCGTGATAAGTTCTTAAAAGTAGTTTTTTTTTTTATATATATAGGCAAAGAATTTTATTAATGGGTATAAGAGATATCCAAGAGGGAAAGTGATGGTTAAACAATACTTATATGTAAGAATTAATTAATCATTCCAACCAGGTTCCCTCTATGATTATACAATTCAAACTCATCCTTGTTCTCCCTATGATTATACAATTCAAACTCATCCTTGTTCTCCCTCAGTCATACAGCAATCAGGATTCATCTTCCAATTAGAGAAAGAGTAGTAAAAAGAAGTATCAAATGAATATAGTTAAGACCAAACATGATAATAGATTTGTTGTAATACCTTGTGTAGTTGGAAGTGCTCACCTCTGAACACACAAGCATTCCTTTGATTCCACAAACACCACATTATTGTTATCTACTCTAATATCCCCAAGATGTATGCTATAAGAAGTTTATATTAGGTTCCTTGTGCATGACTGTGTTGATACCAATCCATGACTAACATTTGTGTTAGACTTAAGATGGCATTCAATAGTCTCTTCATGGTTCCCACACCAAAGGCATAAGAGATTCGTTTCATTTTGTATTATGTTCCTTTTCTTGAGGTTGTCTTTGGTTGGAAGTCTTTTTAGTATTAGCCTCCAAACGAATATGAGAACTTTTAATGGTGCCTTGGATGACCATAAAAGCTTTGTTTCTTCCAACTGTGTTCCATTTCCCACTTTTCTCTAAATATGTTGCTTTAGTGCTGTATATCCCTGTTGAGTCTGCCATCCATCGTCCTGATTTGGGTTTTGCAATATGTTAGATATAATTATTTGAAAACCTTTGTACAAATCAATTTTTCACTGGAACCATTCTCTCCTCCAAGTAAGTTTTCATTCCCATTGTCTCTCCACCCACTCTCCCATGTCTCTGATTTATCAGTTTGCTGCTCTGAATTGGCATATATTCTTGGAAACCTATTTTGGAGACACCCCTCACTTCCCCAATCATGACCCCATAATCTGATTCTATTTCCTGAACCCAACTTCCATTCTCTCAATTGTTGAAACCACCGATTTTGTTTATCACATTGACATGCTATTCCTAAAATCTCTCCACAAAAAAGATGTTTTACTTCTATCTATCCCCACTCTAACCCTTCCCATCCCCTACATTTAGATTTTAATACCTAAATCCAAAGTTCATTATCACAATGAAACAATTCCCATATTTACTTTCCCAGTAAGGCTCTATTGAAATTGACTAAGTTTTTATCCCCAATCCCCCTGTATCTTTATGTGCGCACACCCTCTCCCATCTTACCCAATGTATTTTTCTATCCCCCACCTCTTTCCCCCTCCCCAAAAAAATTTAGCCTGTATGCTTACCAATTTCTAAATAAACTTACTCGGAGCCAGGAAGAAAGATAAGAAGAACAAAGGTAAGGATGAAAGGACTAAGTTGATGAGAGCGACTCTTCCACCAATTGAAAGACATTTATTCTTCCAATAAGCTAACTTGTTTTCTAACTTCTGAATAATTGGCTACCATGTATTGAGTTTCCTTAGGTTGGCTGCAATTAGGATACCCAGATAATTAAATGGTAGATTCAGCACTTTGTAGTTTAGTAGGTCAACAAATCTACATATCTCCAAATGTGACATCCCAATAGCCTTAAAACTACTTTTATTAAAGTTAACTTTAAGCCCTGATGCCATTTGAAAGATTCTCATTATTCCTTTTATAGTCATTACGTTCTTCACTGTTGCCTCACCTAAGAAGACTGTGCCATCAGCGAACTGGAACACATCCAGATTTACATTATTTGTTTCACAGGTATAACTTTGGTACACTCCTTTCCAAACCACTTCTCTTACCAGTCCACTCAACCCTTCTGCAATAATGATGAATAAAAATGGGGCAAGAAGGTCACCTTGTCTTAGACCTTTTGATGTACTGAACACTGTTGTTGGACTTCCATTAACTAATACCGACACCCTGGATGATTGCAAACATTCTAACATCCAATTAATCCACTTCTCTGCAAATCCTATTCTCTTAAGCATATAAATCCAGAATTTCTAATTAACGGAATCATAGGCTTTTTTGTAATCTACCTTGAATACCAAACGCTTTCTTTTTTTTCTCTTTGCTTCATCGATGGTTTCATTCACTATCAACACACTATGTAGTAAACCTCTACCTCCAAAAAAGGCACTCTAGCGCTGAAAAATTATTCCATTCATTACTTTTTTTAACTTTCTAGCTAAAACCTTGGCCAAGATCTTATATAAGTTGCTTATTAAATAAATTGGTCTAAATTCACCGAGCTCCTTCGGATCAGACCTCTTCAAAATCAATGTGATAAAGGATGAATTAAGGCTAGTTGGAAGCTTCCCATTAGTATGAAATTCATTCATGTATCTCATAACATTAGTCTGAATTGTCTCCCACTTTTGTTTTATGAAATAGAAATTAAATCCATCCAGTCCCCGACTCTTTGAACTTCCAAATTCCACATTGCTGACTTAACCTCCTCCACTGTGAAAGTTTGGATCAGTTGTTGCCTCTACTCCAAAGAAATCGTCTGAAATCGAACCCCTTCCAATAATGACCTATCCTAATGATCTTCTTCAAACCTTTACTGAAAGTAGTCTTTTGCAATCTGTTTTACCATCCCAAGGTTTTGAAACCATTAACCATTTGCTCTGATCTTGGTTATGTGATTTAGTCGTCTTCTCCATTTAATGATATCGTGGAAGTATTTTGTGTTACCGTCCCCCTTCCAAAAGTCACTTAGATCTTGACTTTTGCCTCAACAAGGATTCCATCTTATTAGATACTTCCCAGAATTTTTGCTACAGTTGCTTTAACATCTCCATTTCTTCCTCTGTTAGGTCCTTCTTTTCACCTTTGATCTAAATTTCATTCAATATGTTAATGACTAATTGTTGGTCCCTTGCAATGTCCCCAAACAATTCCTTGTTCCATCGCCTCAAATATTCTTTGAGTCTTCTAAACTTTTGTTTTACCACATAGACTCCCCATCTTTTTACTTCAAAGTTTCTCCATACATCTTAGACCATGCTTATAAAAGATTTATTTAAGAACCAACAATCCAAAGTACAGAAGGCCTTAGGTCCCCAATCTATAGCTTTTGAGGTAAGGCATCTAGGGCAATTATCAAATATATCTCTATCCAAGATTTTCTTATTGGAGTCAGACCATCTTTGAAACTCTTGATTGGATAATAGTATCCTATCAATTTGACTCTTAGCTGTCTTGTTTGGCTTGAACCAAGTAAAGCTTTTTCCAACTCCTAAAGCGTTTTTCATCTCCAAATCTTGAATAAACTCATTAAATTGCTCCATTTCATTTCTGTCATGGTTATCCGATATCTCTCCACATTTCTCTACAGTAGCTCTGACAGAATGAAAGCCACCAAGTAGGCACCATAATTGAATGGGACTTCGTTGTTTGAGATGACGTAATTCATCCCAGATCTCCTTTTTTGGTTGATATCACATGGAATATAGACATTCACAATTACCATGTCACAATCATCCTCCTTTCATTTGCCCTCCAACATTATATACCCATTTCCTATGATATGGTTATTGAGAGTGAATGACACTTCACTCCACAGACATAGTAGTCGTCCACCACTATTTACAGCTAGCAATGTGCCCATTGCACCTCAAAGTTCCCCCAAATTGTTTGACACATTTCTTTATCCATTTTTCCCTCTTTGTTTCATATAGGTATACCATATTTACTATCATCTTTACTAGAATAGATCTAATCCTTCTCTATTTGACAACCCTTTCTAACCTCTAACATTATACGTTAAGATCTTCACGAGCGATCAACTTGCTTGCTTCCCCCCACCTTAGTAATTGTGTTTTCTTATCTATCTCTCAACTCTATCTCAATTAATCTTTTCCTTGTTGCTTCCTCATCCTCCTAATATGTTAACCCAATTTTTTCCCCAATTGAATAATCTGATTTGCTTCATATGATTCTCTTTTCAACTAGAAGAGTCTATTGGAATGAATATATTACAGTCCAACAACATATTATCAGATTGAGAGACAAAGAGACTTACCCTAGATTGTTGTGTTTTCCTCTTTCTTTTAACTGTTCATGAAATACTTCGATTATCCTCTTCGGCATTTGGGTTCACTTCCATTAAGGATTGATTGACCTCGAATAAGTCCTCATACGGGCATTGTAGATAGGTTCTCTCTAGTACTTTGTTGCCTCGATATGGATTCTTCAAAGGGCTCAACCAGAGACGTGGGTGACATTTGCAGAATGAGCTGCGTCTCTAACAGGTTCAGTTGTCCACCACATTGCATGGCAACCCATCATTGCTCGAACAGCGCTTTGTCCCCTCCAGTTGCAAAAGAGGGGTTTGACCCATTTAGGTCTTTCACTGTTACTTCAATATGAACACACTCCAGTTGATTCTTGGCATCAGGAAAGCAGATTAGTGTAGAACTCGTGAATGGATCGAAAATCGCATAACCTTCTCCAAGTTTGCATGAGCTTCTCGTGACTTTATCATGTCGTTCTAGTTGAGTGACATGAGATCGTCGAGCATTCTACATGTTTGATAAGTCATAGGGAGATTATGCCTCGATGTAATCAGGTTATTCATATTTGGCCTTTCCTTATCACTATTTCTAAGCTCCACCTTCTTATTGGGCTTACTTTCCACACCCTCACATTACTATTATTACCCTCTCCTATAATATTTTCATACATGTCCTCCACATTTGTATTGCAAATCCTCACATTATCCCCTTTTTGTTTGTCATTTTTGTGACTAAGAGTGTCTACCTCTATATGTATTACCTACTAGATTTGACTTATTGGTATGGTGGACAGATTTGCCATGCCCTTTTTACCTGTTTGTCCCATAGGACCTAGACTAGTGCTAGTTGATTCCATGATTTCTTCTTGCTGAGGTTTGCTTTGATTTTGAATTTGAATCTCCGGGCCCTACACTGACTCACCATTGTTCTCGTCATTCCTTTATGCATCTTGTTCCTCTGAATCCTTAACCTCACCTTCTTCTTCTTCTAGATTTAACAACCATTCATTGTGTCCCTCTTGGCTTCCTACACTTGATCTTCCACTAAGATCACCATCTTGCTCCTTTAACCAGCACACGCATTGATTCACCTGTACAACAGCTTCTTCAATCAACCTTACATTATAAACTCAGCCATTAATTTGAAATTTTGTTTTCTCACACATCATTTTCTTATAATTAGGAACACAAACTAACAATCTTACATATTCAAAATTCTCCATATTTATGGTTCTAGGATCCACTTTTATGTATTCACCCACAATGGCTATTACTTGGAAGAAGCATAACTTTCCCCTATGCATCTAAGGGAATTCCTATGCATCTAACCCATGCTAGCTTATTGCCACACACAATGTACGCATTCCATCTAGTGATACAAGAAAATATGGACAATACCTCCTAATCTTCACTTTCCCATAATTGAGTTGCTTTTTCCATTGTTAAGTTGTTATTAAAACCAAGTTATCTCCCATATAGTGCAATTTTACCACCTTATCATTCTCTAATGCAACAACATTCTAAAATTGATCAAACATGGTAGGATCATTTAGCCATCCCACCAAGCTATCTTCAAGCCAGTTTTTATCTTCCTTAGTTGTATTGATGATTTGTCCACACCATTGCTCCTGTTTTCCTATCTCATTTTTCCTTTTTAGTTTCCACTCCTTCGTGATACTTTGTTTACCTCTCGTCATGACTTCAACATATGACCTCTTCACCATTCCTTCTCTTTGCATATCTACCTTGTTTCTGTTTCCTCCCCTTTGTTTGTAAGGCCCTCTGGTTGCTCCATGTTAGTTTGGAAAGATACCATTTTCTTCAATCACGCCCTGTTTGTATTTGGGAATATTCACTCTTATTTTCTGCTTTCCTATTACAATGCAGTTCAGTTGTTTCTCTAATTCTCCAACATCCCTTACATCCAGAAATCTCACAAATCCGTAATTGTTCCCCCTTACATCCCTCATCTTCGCTACAAAAATATTCCAGACCCTTCTCCAATGTTGGAATATTTTCTATAGTTCTTTTATAATGTAATATTTTAGGAAACAAGAGAAAAAGTACGAGGTTACTCTTCCTTTCATCTCTTTTCCATATCTTAGGTTTGTCTCTCACCTTGATTATTCAGTCTGATTCCCTTCAATCTCAATCCTTCCTTGTAATGCCCTTGTTCTTCCTTTCCCTACTTCCTTTCATAAGAAGATTAGTTGTAAAAGGTGCAGTTCCTAAGAGTAGTAAAAGTTGAAAGAAACTTTTTTAAGGTGTATCTTTTTAGGAGTCCGAGGCAAATTAAGGTTCCAAAACTTTTTTTCTCCTTGTTAGTAAATGTATAGTTTTTTGAAATGATTGTAATTAATTTTGTAATTATTATTTTCTACTCTTTTGAACTTTTTATTTCCTTTTAACAAATACAAAATTTTTTACAAAAAAATTATAATTTTCTTGAAGTATATATATTTTATTTTTTTTCCTCTTCCAACATTTTTTATCAAAATTCACGACTGTAAGTTTGAGTTTAAATCAGGTAAATTAAGTTCTGATGATTTTATTTGATTTAATGTACCATACATTATCTACCGGGGAGTCACTCTTAATCAAATTAATTAGATTAATTTGAATTTATTTGGATTAGTTTTTTTCAAATTATATAAAATTATTAATTTTGGTAGAAAAGATAAAAAATCAAATAAAAAATAATCTTAAAAATCTACGGAAATTTATTATTATTATTTTGACAATTAATAAAAAATAATAGTGAAATAGGGAACATCCTACGCTAAAATTCACAAAATAAATGCAAAAGCCACAGAGGACAAGTAGAAATGAAACTTAATATTAATCACAGTTTTTTTTTTCTAATTACAGAAAACAATCGATGTCGTGTAGGACATTTATGAGTTTTTAATACAACTACATATTTAAGATTTTAACTTAAGCTAAAATAACCTCTTATTAGTTAATTCACAATATAAGTTATTACAATATTTTTTGTGTTACTTAGTATTGAGGAGTTTTTAGCAATTTTACTTCAATAATAAAACTTACACTTTTTAACAAAACTTGGGACTTGTGGAAAAATATCCATCAAAAGTGTTGAATTTTAGAAACTAATTATCAATTAATCTATGAAGTTGATCATTAACGGTTTGTTACTATATTCAACTAGTACTTATTGGAACAAAAAACACATAACCAAAAAAATTTTTTTATTCATATTAATAAGAAAAATATAACATAAAATAAACAACACCTAAGCACAAAAAAAGATCATAAAGTTGTTTTATTCATGCAGTTCACACCTCATGTCTACATTCACGACAAGTTTATAAAAATCCTGCAACCCTCCTCATAATTTTCTTCACCTGATTTGTACTTATGCCTACATCCACGTCAACTAGGACTATCAGAAAGTTTGCAAACCTTTCCTCCACATATCATAACCCCCTCTCTCACTTAAGGTGGTGATTCCTTCTTCCGACTAAGTGATTCTTCTTATTTCAGAAATCATATTTATAGATTGACCTAACATCTTAATTTTAAATAAGAGAACAAATATCTATTTTACAAATAATATCTTTAAAATTTACAAAAATTTTAATAAAAAAAATATTTTTCTAAACCATACTTAAATATTTGAAATTAAAGTAATTTGAATTGTTTTTCAACACTAACTCACTCTAGATAACCCAAACCCAAAGTAAGTGTTGCCAACTCACATTTGACAACCAACGGTCTCATATTCATTTGTAAATGTGATGTACATTTTATGTTTGTGAAGGTGGTGTCAACTTATACTTGCAAAACTTGGGTATTTTATGTTTTGTGAAGGTAACACTAATTCACAATAGTTAAATTGTGCACTTTTTACATGTAATTTAATTTTTAAGTAATAATGTTGTCTCACGGTGTATGAAAAATAAAACTTGTTATTTTTATGCAATTTTTTCTATTATTATTGTGTATGAGAAACTAAGGTGGTGTTTGTTTGGAGCGTTACCTACAAGAGAAAAAAAAAATTAAATTCACATAAAGCATTCTATGGCAATTACATTTCAGATCAAGTGATCCGAAAGGTAAATGAAACTTGACAAGTGTATTTCGGATTATATGATCTAGAATGTATATAATATATTTTGGATCAATTGATTCAGAATATATTATATACATTCCAGATCAATCAATCTGAAATGTGACAAATTCATATTTCAGAAAACATGATCTGGAAGTATAATTTTTCATCTTACTCTTTCATTCTTATATGAGATGTTTTCCTCTAAAAGTTCCGATAAATATTGGCTTTTTATATGCATTACTTCATGTCTTTTTATTTCTATTTTAGCATTCAAAATGAGGCTGTTAGAAATCAAATAACACTGCCAATTTCTTATATATTTGACTACTAATTGCATTTCTTCCTATTCCTTCCATGCCCCAGATTCCCATGATCCGAATAGCGGGTGACTCAAGCTGTAACAAGGATTGAATATGTGCAATATAATTTTCAATTCCAAACATTCCTTGATAAATTGTAATGGAAGAATGATTCAATTTTTTAAAAATATCTTCCACTATTTTTTTAACAAGTGTGGATTCGGTCTGAAATAAAGAAAACAAAGCATTAGGCCTTAACCATAAATTGTAAATCGTGGTGGGGGGAAATAATGCACAGCAAGACGGTAATAAAACATAAATGAGAAGGTTTAAAAATCAGGCAAGGACACGTTGGAAATATGTAGAAAATTATAAATCCTAGGGGTTGCGAATAGCAAATGATAGGGTATTAAAAGAAATTACTTTTAATATATTATGTTAACAAGAAGCCTGATATTAAAACTCTAAAATTGTAGACAATGTGTTATTGGACTTATTTGGAAGCCTAATTCAATTTTTTTTAAAAAAAGTAGTGTATTTTATTTTAATACCTCAATAATTGCTATTTGCACCCTCTTCAAAACCAACCTTGTTACTTAGTTTGTTATCCCAGATTAGTTGATACCTATTTGATTATCTATGAAACTTTTGGATCAGTTGGTTCAAAATTAAATTTCAACTTTATATTATCTAAATTGCATGATTCAAAAATTATTTTGATATATATTTTAGATTAATTGATCCATAACTAAATATTCATTGCTTTTTCAAATTTGTTGATTCAAAACACATGAAAACATAAATTTCATATCAATTGATCTGAAAAACATATTCTTACTTATGAATCAATTAATATGTAGTTTATCTTTTTATGTATTTCGTATCATTGATTCATAATATAAATATATTTTAAATATTTTTATTCTAGGAGTGTGAATAGTAGTTTTAAGAAAGCTAAAAGACATCACCAGAAAGAAAAATAAAAGTAGAGTACAAATGTTTGGGTTAAATAGAGGTCCAATACCAAATTTTAGAAAAAGAGAAGTGTTCATTGTGTTTGAAGACTTAATTAAAATTAAAAATTAATGGCTATGTATTGTAACTTATACTCTCTTATTATTTTTTTAATAAGTAAAGGACATTATAAGGTATAAGAAATACCCACCAAATTACAAGTAAGAGCAGAGGCAGGGCGGGTTAGCTAATACATGGAAAAACAACACCAAGGAGTAAATGACCATTACAAGAAGATCTCTTTCACCCTATAATTACAAAAGATACATACAGTGTAAAGTCAACAATTTACAACTATATTTATAAAAAAATAGATGTTTATCCTTTACCTACATCCCCTGAGTTCATTTTCCCTGTTAACCCACTTCTATGCAATTTCCTAGATGGTGACACCATATTGAGAAGGAATATGAGAAAAAGGGATCAAAAGTAGAGAATCAAGACCATATATGATAGTTTACCTGTTGTTCACGTTTTCCATCAGAAATACTCTACCTCTGAATATGCATGAGTTCCTTTAATTCCATAGGTACCATACAATTCATATCCATATTATCTTCCACCTTTGTTTATTATTACCTAATACATCCCAACCCATGTGTTGCAAAAAGTTTATATCAGGTTCTTGGTGTAACATTGAATGAACCCCAATCCATGAGTAGCCTATTTGCCAAATTTGAGCAATCATCCTACAGTTAAAGAACAAGTGGGCTATGTTTTCATCTTGACACCCACAAAAAGGACATAGCATATTACTTTTAGTTGACAAAACATTTCTCCTCCTTAGATTAGTTCGTAGTTTGTTGAGCATTGGCCTCTAAGTAAGAATGAGAGCTTTCTCTAGAGCTTTGAATGTCCATAGTGCCTTCATTTCCTCCATACATGTTTTCGTCCCTTGTATCCTCTATTGTAATGTTGAATAAGTTGATTTGGTGTTGTACATGCCTGTAGGATCAGTTACCCATATCCAGCAATCATCCTTATTTCGATCTTACATAATAGATAAAATTGTATCTTGGAACTTTTGAATAGATTCAAGTTTCCATAAGAACCATTGTCTCCTCCACCTGAGCTTCCAAACCCAAAGACCATCCACTCACTCACCCATATCACTCATCACATCTATTTGCTACTTAGAATTGTTATACAATCTTGGAAATCTGCTTTGTAGAGACCCTTTTTCAACCTAATCATGTCCCCACAACCTAGTTTTGTTCTCACAACCCACATTCCACTCCCTCATTACCTGAAACCACCCATCTTGTTGTTCACTTCCACATGCTTTTCTTAAATCCCTCCACCATATAGATGAGTTACTACTCTTTCCCCCTTATTCTAGCCCTTCCTAACCCATATTTGGACTTAAGGACTTAAGTCTATAATTGAGCATTGTGATGGAATAACTCCGTTCTCCACTTTCTGAACATTACTTTGTTAAATATCCTTAGGTGCTTAATACTTAATCCCACCGTGTCTGTGTGTGAACACACCCTATAAAAATTTAGCCACCGAAGGAGAAGGCTTTATTCTTCCAACATGCAAGCTTCTTCTGAAATTTTATAATTATCGACTTCCATATCAATTTCCTCTGCAGATTAGCCGCAATAAATATACACAGGTAGGTGAAGGGAAAATGGAGCTTTTTACAATTTAGTAAGTCATCAAACTTGCACAGTTCCAATTGCTCAATACAAAGAGCCCTAAAACAACTCTTGTTAAAATTGACTCTTAGCCTAGAAGCCATCTCAAAATTTCTCAATATACTTTTAATAGTCATAACTTTCTTCAAGTTGGCCTCTCTCTATTGGAACCAAAGGCATGAAGTTTTGGTTTTATTTTTCCTCTCCTTGTTTTTGCTCTTAAATCAATTTTATGGTACCAAACACGTTTATAGGTGTGGTACTTATATTGTGTGTTTAGATAAGCTTGAGAATGTGTTTGAGATGATTTTGGATAGATTTCATAGGCTAGGTTGTGTTGGAGAAGCTTCAAAAATGAGATTTTGTGTGTGGCAATTGATTACCTAAAAATAGTAATCGATTGCCCTATGAGAATTTGAGATCAAGAATTGATGCTCTTGGTTGTAATCGATTACCTGAAATGAGTAATCAAGTGGTAATCGATTACACTGCACCAAAAATGATATAAAAGCATTTTTTAAAACAAATTTTAAAAATTTTGATCAATCCAATGAAGTGCTTGCTTCTCTTGTACGATTTCTCAGAATTCTCTCCAAGATTCATACCCATTTTTTACAGTTTAAAGGTGCTTCAATTTCAAGATTCAAGGAAGAGATTCTATTCAGTTTTGATGTTTTCGTTTGGGTATTCTTCAATTCAAGTGATATTGTTATGTACCCTTCTTTGTGTTTTTGCAAGAGTTTTGCGATGTTCTTGAGATTTTTAGGAAATCTTGCAGCGGCACATTGGAAGTAAGGTGTTGTGAGTGACGGAGTGTCATAATGTAGCAAACTCTTGTGAGGTACAAGAGGAAGCCTCTTCTTTTGTTGTTTAAATCTTTTCAAGATTAAAATCTGTATATGTGGTGTGCATGTACTGAGATCTTAGTGGAAAGCAAATTAGCCAAAGACTAAGTCTGTAAACTAGATGTAGATCAGGTAGACCGGACTAGTATAAAAATCACTGTGCAAATTATTTCTTCCTTGCACTCTTTAATTTTCGGTCTTTATTGAATTCTTGGAGCACTAACAACTAGGTTTTTGTAGTTGTATTTGATTCATTAAGTTTTCATTTGCTTGATATTAAATTTGGGTTTTGACCCATATTTTGTGGGTTTTGATTTTCATTCTTTTTACTCTTTCCTTTTTATTCTGAATTACTTGTAATAGGATTGTTGTTAATTTTTTTTTTCTATTACATTTGAAATCATTATTGAAAAAATTGAATTCATTGGTATTTTGCATGGGTTGAATTTTTTAAAACCAATTTTTGTAAAGGCTAAATTACCACTGGTGCCTCCCTATTTAGGGGCTAGCTCACTTTGTGCCCCCCAATTTTTTTTGGGCACCTTTTGCCCTCAAACTTTTTCAAAAGTTTAATTTTTGCCCTTCCGTCAAATTTAGGTCATTGACTGACGTTGACTTGCGTAATTGAGTGACGTGACATGTTATGTTGTAATTAAGAGTTAATTAAATTTTAATTAATGATTTAAAAATGTTAAATGCTAATTTTAAAAATATTGAAAACTATAACAAACAAAGCAAGATTCAAACCCAAGTCTTGGAGGAAGAAGAGTTAAAGTCAATCCATTAGACCAAAGATCAAAGTCTATCTTATCTTGGAATTTCAATGTATTTAAACTAATCAATAACAACATTAATTTTAAAAGTATACAAGAGTTGGGCAAGGCTGGAATCAAACCTAAGTTTAGGAGTTTAAATACTAGGACATACCACTAGCCCAAAAACCAATACTAGTTTTCTTTTGAGATTTAACTTTAATTAAACTAATCGTGGCAAGATTAATTTTAAAAATATATTAAAATTTACAACTTTTTTAAATTTTTAAAATGGAGAAATTTTAATTTTAAATTTTAATTCTTAATTTTAATTTCTGTCTTTATTTTTAATTAGATTTTAAATTTTATATTGTTGTTAATATAACTAAATTTTAGTTTTAGTTGTTAACCCTGAAACTTTAATTTAACCTTTTAATTCTTAATTTTAGTTTCAAAATCACAAATAAAATATATAACATAAAATGATCTACAATATATTTAACATTAAAATATACAAACAAAATATAAAATCTAATTAAAAATAAAAGATAGAAATTAAAATTTAAATTAGAAGTTAAAAAGTATAAATTAAAGTAACAACTAAAACTTAAATATAAAATTAAAAATTAAAAAAAAATAAACTTATTCAAATAGATTTAACATAAAATCAAGCTAAGTAGTTTTTAGAATTTAAAAAAGTTTCTTTATTTAAAAAATTTACAACATAAATGACCAAGAATAGTAAAACAAAACAAAGGAAAAAAGACAATAAAATCAAAGTTGACTTACTATCTAGTGGTATCATCTTAAAACTCTCTCAGAGCCTAGGTTCAAATCTTACTTTATCCAATTTTAATATAAAATTAATGTTGCCACGTGATTAATTTAATTAAATTTGAATCTCACAAAAAAACTAATATTTGCTTTTGGTCTAGTAGTATGGCTCTAGCATTTAAACTCTTAGACTGGGTTCAATTCCAGTCTTGCCCAACTTTTCTATACTTTTAAAATTAACGTTGCTATTGATTAGTTTAAATATATTGGAATTCCATGATAAAATAGGCCATGACCTTTGGTTTAGTGGATTGGCTTTTGCTTTTCTTTCCTCAGGATTTGAGTTCGAATCTTGCTTTGTTACAAATTTCAATATTTTTAAAATTAGCATTTAACATTTTCAAATCATTAATTAAACTTTAATTAATTCTTAATTACAACATAACGATGCCACGTCACTCAATTACGCAAGTCAACATCAGTCAATGGCCTAAATTTTACGGAAGGGCAAAAATTAACTTTTGAAAAAGTTTGAGGACAAAAGGTGCCCAAAAAAGAATTGCCCTAAATTTTACGAAAGGGCAAAAATTAAACTTCTGAAAAAGTTTGAAGACAAAAGGTGCCCAAAAAAGAATTGGGGGGCACAAAGTAAGCTACCCCCTAAATAGGGGGCATCGGTGGTAATTTAGCCTTTTGTAAAATGAGGTAAATTTTTGAAATTTCTTAAGGGGGTTGTTTTTTAAAATACTGTTGAATAGAAAAATTTTGAAAAATAATTTGGTGAACTATTCAACCCCTCTAGATTCTCCTTGGAACACTCCCAAGAATACAAAATCATCAACAAATTGGAATAAATTAACTTGTAAATTTGTAACTCTGGTATAGGCCTTTGGTTACAACTTCTTTTACTCGATCAGTCAACCCATTTGCAACAATAATGAATAAGAATGATGCCAATGGGTCATCCTACCTTAGCCCTCTCTTCACATTAAACTCAATAGTTGAACTTTCATTCTCCAAAACAGACACTTTTACTAACCTTAAGCACTTATAAATCCAATTAATAGAATCATATGTTTTATAGTCAACTTTGAATATGAGATGTTTTCTCCTTTTTCTCTTTACCTCATCCACAACCTAATTAACTATCATTGCACTTTGCAATAGTTCTCTCCTGGCAATTAAAGTTATCAAAATTATACTCATTAACTATACTCTCTTATTATAACTCACCCTTTTATATGATTTTAATTATATTTTTTAACAAAGTTATCAAAATTACCAATAAAATTACTATTGACACTTTTCAAAAAGTCCAAAATACATATATTATCGTCTGCTACCTCATCCCCCATCACCTCCACCTGTCACCACCACCCCTGCACCATCTGCATCCTACTATGGACCTGTCGCCACAAACGAAACCAAAAACCATCCCCACACTCTTCCTACAAAACATTTTCCTTTGCAGACCAATATCCCCCAACCATATTCACCCAAAAGACAAATTAGTTTGCACAAAATTCTTGCCTTACAAGAAGAGATAATGAATAAGAATAAAAATATATAGAAATTTAGGATCACTTTATCTAAAAATTACACATTTTTGTTTGGATCAGCCGGTCTAGATGACATATCTAGTTCACTCCAAATCACCTATCCAAAATATTGATCAAAGTTTTGAAAATGGAATTTTTGTTTACATTATAGATCACATAATTTGGGATATATAGTTAGTATGTCCTATATCAAAATTTTTAAAATAGTAAGCATGATTTATAGATTACTTGATCCAAAAAAAATTACAGGATAGTAAACATGACATAATTTTGTAAGAATAAGAAGAGGTTTTTTTCCAAACCAATAATGTTGAGGCAAAATAGGAAGGAGACACAGTGTAAAAGATGCAAGAGAAATAAATTTAAGGTTTAAAGGCAGTTTGGATGTTTAGATTTTTGGAAGATGCAAATAATAAATTTGGAGGTGTCATTAGAAATTATCCATAAAAGATTTTTATCGAACAATGTACATTAAAATTTACACACTAAGTACACACTATTTTCCTCTTGAAATATTTGGTAAAAATTAAATAACAAATTCTGCTAAAATAATAGTCTTAAACCTAGAAGAATTTTATATGCATGAAGCCCAAATTCGTGTTGCTAAAAACGACAAGTTAGAAAATTTTCTTAAGCATAAAACGGTTTTCATAATTACTAAATACACATCGAATTTTACACACTGCACCTCCCATTTTGTATTCTTATTAAAAACACTCTCTCATTCTACCATAATTTTGAAAGACAATTTAAAACATATCCGTTTATTAATTAAAATCCGAAACCTATATACGAAATACAATTCAAAACGTACACCAAATATTGGAATAAAAATTTGGAAATGATATAATACTTTCATGTGACATCTGTCTACACATAGCACCATCTTCTCTTATTTGTTTTATATATTATCTATTTCTTCTTTTTTAAACAACATTTTTTATTGATTTTGGTTACGTTCAATTTTTTTATGTTTTGATCCTCATAATTTTGTCTTATTTTTATTTTAATCTATAATATATATGATCTATATCCTTATATAAGAAAAATTACCCGTATACATTCTCTCTTAATATGCACAATAAAAAAAATTATTAAAATATATCAAATTTCAACGTAATAAATTTTATTTCAATAGTTTTTTCCTATGTTACCAAACCAGTCAGTTCGATCGAAAAATCGATGAATCAGTTTGTTAACCGATTTGGTCAACCCTGAAAAATTGATGGAACAAAAAACCAATATTAAAAAATCGGTTTGTATTTTTTTTTTTTTTTATTAAATACACCCCTCATTTTTCTAAATCAACCAATTTTAATTAAAAATTAATAAAAAATGTGGTTTAATTTAACAATAAGAAGACGTATTTAGTAAAAAAAAAATTATCCTTTTATAATTACAAACTTAATATGTTCTTCTTTCATAATCTTAATTGTTATAATACATTAATAATAAAAATAATATTGTTTTATTAAGATTGGTTCAACCACTAATTTAATAACCGTTGAATTAATGAACTGTGAATTAGTGCCACGGATTCGATTTTAAGTACATACGTTTTTTCACTAACCACTATTTAAAAAAAAAAAAAATAAGTTCCAAATGCCTAATCAACATTAACATACGTTATGTTTTCTCACTATTTGTTAACCGTTAGTAATGAAACCCTTCGTTAGTCCCTAATTTCTATAATATCTATATGTTTTTGTAGTTGTGTTAAATATTTTTTAAATGGACTAATAATTCAAAATGAACAAAATATTATGGGGAATATATATATATATATATATTAATTAAAGACAATAATGTAAAAATTAAGTCAATCTTCTGTTTTGAAAATCCTAAAATAAAATATAATTATATATCATAAACAAAAACATATGTAAACATTGAAATTTATAAACTAATCAACATTCACTTTAAAAATATCTGCCTTTCTAATAACACACGTCATATCATGATATCAAAGTAAAACTTTAGTCATCAGCATGACACAATGGCGACCTTTTATTTCATATTAACAGGATAATACAATGTTTATTGTACTTTTTTGGTCAAGAAGAAAACAGGTTTATACTTCTTTATATAGTAGATACCCAACAATATTGTACCTGGGAATATAAAAAACTTGAAGAAATGCCTAGCCATATATCTCCTTACACACTTCTCTTTTTAATTATTACTTTCTTTGTATTTGATTGAAATGGATTAAAAATCACCCTTTTGATGGCTCTAAATTTTAATTAGAGTCATGAATTAAAATAGAAGACATTGGTGATTTCTAATGAGTTTCAATTACACAAAAGAGTGTATGAGACAACAATATATTTATGAGAGTAGTGTGTAAGTATGTACTAGCAGTTCTCAGTGATTATTCTAAACCCTAAAACTTTAGCATCAATAATGGTAAACATAGATGTTGTACTCAACGGTAGCTTCCATTGAGTTATGATCAAAACTGTGAGTGGAAGCCACAGCATAACCCCTAGCAAACCGAAAAACCCCACTACCACCAATCACAGGCATTTCCCTAACCTCATCTTCAATCACATCCCTTCCCATGATAGTGATGCTGCTGCCACTGTACTTCCCTTCGGTTAGGGCAAAATTCATGACCATCAACAGACTAAGCTCTGACGCCGACGCTGACGCGTAAAGCCCTTCAGCCCTCCCCACCAGTTTTGAGCTCAACTCAGGCCCCAAGGTTAAAGGGTTATCAAGGATTCTCACCAAACCAAAGTTGGTAGTTTCGTTGTATGTTGGCACTGATGGAACTATTTCAATAGCAGTGGGGTTGGTTCCAGTGAGTATGTCATGCCAATAGAACCTGAAATGGCTCATTTTTTCTCTTGTTATGAGGCCCAACAACATGCGGAATGGTGAACCTGAACCCATGTAACCCGTGCCATCTTCAGCTATGAGAGAGTTGAAGGCAAAGATGGAAATGAAGAACAATATTAAGAATTTGGTGCCCATAGCTTTGGTCATTATTGGTTTATAGATAGAATGTGAAATGTAGAATGTGGTGGAGGGAGATAATGTTTGAACCAATTTATAGAGTGAAAAAGTGAGTATATTATAGTTGCGAAGAAAGTGTTCTGTTGCTGGGTTTGGCACATGGTTTTAAATTCCCAGGTGCGCACAGATGATTTAGCTTGTTAATTTTCATTTTTTTATCATTAAAATAGTGTTTTTAAATACAACTCAACAAAATAAAACTCAACATAGAACCACGTGATATACTGAATTCATACTTGATACGTATGTTTGCAAATTTTATTACTATTATAATATCAGCTTTTGTATCTAGCATTGTCAAGTGCAGCCATCAAAAGATGCAGTCAAATTAAATGAATTGGAAAGTTAGCACGCCATGTTTACCCAGTGCACAAAAAATAAAACGGCTATATCTAACAGAAATGAAGTATATATCTACAAATCCTGAATTTATTCAAAAATAGCTAAACATTAAGTGGTCCATTATAAGTTCGTATTTTCAAAGAAAGTTCTTTGAATCCTCAGAACACGTCTTAAGGAACGGATGCATCTTTTCCTCGTACCACAATCACATAAAACAAAACATAAATCCATATAACTTTAATAATTTTGGCATGTTGGCGTCACTAACCTACAACATAAAACACACAAGTTGGTAGTCAAACAAACACAGGAGGCTCTATGATCTGACTAAAGTTAATTATGCAACAACCCAAACATTCAAATAAATAAATAAATAAATATATATATATATATATATATATATATATATATATTTGTCTTCAATATAATAATATTAATAAGTAATTTACTCACTTAAACTACCGGGGTAAAAAAATTTTCTTCTAAATCATATTTAAAAGGTTTAATTACATTCTGTAGTTTTTATTTACTAAATATTGACATTTTATTAGTTTGTTTTTAAATCATGATAGTGCAGCTTCCTATCTAATTTTTAATCTAATTTTTAATATTGTTGATTATGGAGTAGTGCTGGAAATGAATTGATGTTGTCGATTAAGTAACAAATATTAACTTATATGTAACAATAATTAATGATGTGAATTACTCTAATTCTATGATTTAATTAATTATAATTATTTTTTTATCATCCAAATCACATTTAAATGACAGGATATGCTGCTGAATTTCAATAGTTGTAAAAATTAGGATCCATATTCATGATTTAAAAAAACAAATAAAATATAAAAAAATTGTAAAATGAAGAGACACAAGTATAAATAAGCAAAAATTTATTACCTATTTTCTAGCTTTCCTAATAATTATGTTGAAAATAATAACAGTGGTTGGACAGATGTGGAGACATCCCTTACATATCAAAGTGCATATCAAAGTGTGAACCATCTTCTGGTATCATATAGAGTACACACTAATCAGAGATATATAGACACCTTGTCAAAAGCTTATAGCTGTATAAATAGAGGTAGCTTACACAACTTGACCCTTCCTTCAGAGGTCTTCCGACATGAACAGTAATGTATGCTTAGAAAAAATACTTTTATTTTATTTTTTTAATTAATTAGAATGACAGGGCGCGCCTAAATTTCCTGGTGGTTAAATCATGTTTTGAAATTTTTGCCAGATCACCTGTTTGTTTACTTATAAAATAATTTATTTAAAATAGGTATAATATGTTTTTCATGTAAGAAATATACCCAATAACAAAAAAACCAATCGCTACAGAACAAAATATACAAGACTATTCTTTTTAAAATGATAACATAGCTAGCTAAAGCTATTTTTAAGTGTGTGTATATATATATATATATTTCTGATTATATACATTTATTTTTTTATTTTTTCATGTAAGTGGATTTCTTGAACTATCAATAAAATAATATAGATTTATAGGTTGAAAAATGACCTTTTTAAAAAATAATCAGTTCAACTATTTAATATTATGAATAGTTTTGAAAAAAAATTGAAAATTATAATAATTTAATAATATAATTACTTTTTCTCGTCATAATAAATTAAGTATTTGTTTTGAGATAATATTATCTTAAAAAATACAAATTAAAATAACACTGGAGACTCTTAAAGATCAGTATAATTAACTATACATGTAAATTCTATTTTTCTAAGTATTATTTTTATATTTCTAAGAGATGAGATATTAGTGTAAAGTTTAAAAGAATAGTGCTAGTATAATATTTTGAAACATAAAAAGTATTAATGTAATATTTTTACTTTAAAAAGTTGCTATAAAAAATAAAATTATATAATTTAATGAAAATTAAAAATAAATTATTATAATTTGTTAAAAAAGAAACACTATTGTATGAGGATCATCATTACTCCTATGTTATCCACATATAAAAAGCATACTATCCAATACCCATGACCCATAGTCCTAGTAAGCCGACTTTGTTACCTTCCTTAATTAGGTGTTTGACTCATGTAGGTCCCACTAAATGTTTGGTGGTCACATTATGGTTTTACACCTTACTACCACATCATGCAGCACACAGCATACAGCATGTATGCACAATTCCTACTCTTGTTCTCATTCTAACAGAAATGCCCCTGGATTGAAAAATCTCCACACAACTCCACAAAGGAGTAAGCAAAATTTGTTTCCTGCGTCTTTATCCAAATCATACCCACGAATTATACACAATATCATGCAGCAAATTAACCATCCCAGTCAAAATCCTTGTTTCTAATGATGATTATGCATTCTTCATTTTCCAGGAATACCACATAATTGCGCACCAATTAATATATAACTAACAACCCACCCATTTTTGTTTCCATTCCTATTCATGTTGCCGAAGATATCAGCAGCTTGTTGCGGCAGAGTATTAATTGATACATTGTGATTTGTTGCCAATTTTTTCCAAATTTCACACTTTTTTTCCTCTTCCTATCTATATATAGAACGAACATATGTAATCATCATTATTATGAAGAACATTTCGCAACCATAAAATTATCTTTTGTTGGTAGTTGTTGGTTCTTAAAAGCTCTCCACAAGAAATATGCCACTTTCGGGGAGTATTCTTATGTTCCCCAATATCTTTCATGCATGTAATGCTCTGTATATAAGTGTCCCTCATTGTGTATTTTTCCCTAACTCCAACTTTCCAAATTCATTAATCAATTTCATGTTGTTTTATTTATACACCTGTTTTTATTTGCTCTAAATTTTCTACCATATTCATTTCCCATTCAAGCCATATATCCCCTCCTCCCTTCACCCACTTTCCCTAACATCAAACTACTAAACCATTGTGTTTAATTATCCCTCCAAACACTTCCGTAATATCTTCACTTCCACCAAATTGAAGCTCTGCTAGAAGTTTTATCCTTTCAAATTTCCATATTTATTTAGCTTCTAACCGTTGGAAAATATATCTATAGTTTTAAAATGTAAGATAGAAATCTTTTAAATATTGTTCTTGTTAAATGGGTCAATACTACCAAACATGCTAATGTTTACGTTAAAATTGTGTTTATTGAGAAAGATTCAGTTAGTTAAGCTTTTTCGTTTTGAAAACAAAAAATCTATTTTATGCACATTGGAGTTTTGTTTATCAGTTTTTTGCATGTCCTGAATTGGTAACGTGTAGAGAACCATATTGCCCCTGTTTACCTGTATATTGGACTTCCTACCGATGGAATAACATGAAAACACAGTTAAAACAAGCAGTAAGATACTTACCAATTTTTATAAAACAATATCTTTGGAACAAAGTTTTAAATTACGGTTGCGATCATTGCGATTGCGGGTATTGTGATTATTGTAGTTGCAGCCATTACTGTTGTTGTGATGTAAGTTGCAGATGAAATTATTATATGTCTACACTAAATGTAAAAAAGAAGTTTATAATTATTGTTATATATTTTTTTATGAGTTTAATTGGTATACATTATTAGAATAAAAAATTTTATGCTAACATTTAATTACAACCTTTCATTCACGGTAAATTTGTCGATTTTACTCATCTCCTTTAAAAGTCACATAAATGAAAAGTTATGATTGAACGTCAATGTAAAAATCTTTTACACTTTGTGTATACCAATTAAACTTTTTTTTATTGGTAAGATAACATACATCATTTTATTCATTTAACATTTAGTATTTCAACTCTCATATCACCATTACTATTTAATTATGGACTTTAAGAAGTTTAAAAAAGAATATTATAATCTAAATTTAATAAAATCTAATATTTTTTTGACAAAAAGGTGGAATAGAACAATATTAAAGTTCCGTTGCGGCTTCATTGCATTTCCATTGAAGAATTTGATGTGATTCAAAGTCACACCACAGTTGTGTGCCGATGCACACTACAAAAATCTGTTATTACAGTGGGTCAAATGTCTATTGTAATAGTCAAAAGTCACTGTAATGTACATTTACAATGGGCTTACAGTGGGCCAAACATCCTACTGTAATTCTTCGATCGATATATAGTGGGCTATCGACGCTCATTGTAATGCGAGAATTTCTTCCTGCACTCTTATAACTTCTTCCTGCACCTCCATAAATGTCGGAAAAGTCTCAAATACTCTTAGGTAAAAAAATACGTTTAATCTTAGGTAAAAATTTGTAAATTTTTTTATAAGTCCAGATAGGGATATCCAAACTTGTAAAAGATTTTGCAAATTTTTTTACAAGTCTGGACAAGGGTGTTCGGACTTGCAAAAAAAATTGTAAAACTTTTTACAAGTCCGAATAAGGGTTTCCAGACTTGTAAAAAACTTCGCAAATTTTTTTACATGTCCAGACAGGGGTATCCAAACTTGTAAAGAAATGCACGAAGAAAAAGAAGAGAAAATCATTGATTCAATGAGAAGAAAAACAAAGTTGTGCAAGAGAAGGAAAGGAGAGAGGTGCGAAACGAGAGAGAAATGCAGATGAAAGAGAAAGAGAAAGAAGCGAAATTTTTATTATTTTTATTAAGGATTTTTTTCTATTTTAAAAATTTATAAAGATGTAGGAAGAACTTATTAAGGTACTAGAAGAAATTCTCCTATAATGCTCACTATAAAACCATTATATCCAGTTGGTATTACAGTGGATGTTCAACCCACTGTAAGTAACCCACTATATTACAGTGGGTTAAGCCCACTGTCTTATAGTGGACAGAAACCATTATAACCTGTGTTGTAAAAACCGAACCGAACCGGCTGGTTCGACTGAAAAACTGGTGAACCGGTTTAGTAACCGGTTCAGTCAACCCTCAAAACCGATGGAGTCAAAAATCGGTATTAAAATTGGAAAACCGGTCAAGAATCGGTGAAACCAGTGAAAACCGATGGTTTATTGGTTCAACCTATTTGTACTTTTTTTTTTGAATTTTTTTTATTTTGCTAAATATACCTCTCGTTTTTCTAAATCAACCAATTTTTAATTAAAAATTAATAAAATGGGGTTTAACTTACCAATATGAAGGTATATTTAGTAAAATTACTTTTATCCTTTTATAATTACAATCTTAATACATTTTTTCTTTCATAATTTTAATTATTATAATACATTATAATAAACAAATATTATTTTATTAAGACCAATTCAACTGCTGGTTCAATAATGATTAAACCAATAAACCGCAAACTAGTACCTTCATCGTTCGATCACCGGTTCAATTTTTAAAACATACATTATAATACATCCCCTAAGACAGGAATGCCATGATAAGAAGGAATGTCATGACTGAGTCATTAAATAAATATTGATCATCCATGCGATGCTTACTTAAACATAGCTTTAAGGGAAGTAACAAAAATATGCCATAAAATTTGCATAGAAAAGATATTTAAAGAATTGAAGTCAATTGGACATCACATCCTGTAGTGAAACTCTTTTCTCAATTAACTACAACGTTAACATTGTAAACAAAATAAGTTATTAAGATTCACTCCCAAACTTGAAATAATGTAACAATATTTCTTAAGCCACTTAGAAGATCTGATTTGCATCTTACATAATTAATCTATAAATAGCGTATAACAGGGTATACAATTTCAAATTAACCAAATCCCATGTTAACATTTTGAAATGTTTTTATTCCCAAAAACAATCAATATGAAACTTAATTCCCATTTTCATATAAACAAAATTTAAATAATATATCAAGACTGTCAAGTCTGGGAAGTATTAAATCAATAAATTTATGCTACTCTATCCAGAGCCAGGAAAAACAGTGAGAATAATTCAAACTGTAACTAACTACATAGCTATTTCCTATGACTCTGAAAGTTGACAGGCCATACTGCAACTATACTTCTTCAATTCAAAGAGCAGAAGAATTTTTTTTAATACATGATTGGAATTGAATAAGAGCCACACCTATATTTACTTATAAGAACACGAAACTACAATGCGCAATGCGCAATTTGTTTTCAAGAATCCATCATAGAGAAATATAAACATAACAACACTATTCCTATCAAGAGGAGTGTAGAATAAAAAAACGTAACCACACTATTCTCATCTTACTAAAACAATGAGGAAAGAAATGACGATTTATGTAACACTTAAATTAATTATGAATCAAAGTTAATCTAACAAGAAACAATCTAATGAGTTTAATAACAAATATATACATTTTAATATCTAACACACAACTATTAGCATCCTCTAAACACCACAGGAACACATCCTAACAATTGAGTTCTTCTCCATCTAATAAACAATATATATTAATAGAATAAAAAGATATCATTTGAAAACAATAAAAATAAGAATATTGTGGAGCGTAGGAAAACAAAATTGGAAGGGAGAAACTATTGTCACAATGCATGAGCATCTTCATTGTTATAGCGTCTATCTCATAGGAGCGTCTTTTTCGCCGGAGCATCGTTCTCCTTCTTGAAAAATTGTCTTGGCTACAACGTCGTCTTCTCCCAAAGCTTCAATAACCTTGTGGCTTTACTTCCAAAATTCGAATGATGTTAGGATTTAGTTTAAAGATATTTTTCTAAAATAAAAATGTAATTACAGTGGATTTAGCCATCTCTAAATATCCACTTTTAATATTGTTTTTAGTTTACATTTTGGTAAAGTTATAGTGGGTTTAACTCGCTATAAAACCCACCACAAGTAATTGTTAATTTACACTGGATATAATCCTGTAAGCCACTATAATTTATTTTTTTATTTTTAATGAGCAAAACCTACTATATTTAAAATATTATGTTTGATTTTATTACAGTGGGTTAAGTCCACGGTAAAGGAGTGACTATATTATAGTGGGCTACATCTATTGTAAACCCACTGTAATTGTGTTTAATTTATGGTGGGTTAGCTCACTACAAAACTCACTATAAGTAATTGTTAACTTACAGTGGCGTTTACATACTGTTGTCCACTATAATTTTTTTTATTATTATTTTTAGTGGGCAAAACTCATTGTAAGATAGTCCACTGTAACTTTTCTTAATTTTAAATCTATTTAAAAAATTATATTTGATTTTATTATAGTAAGCTAAACTATTTTATATGGGTTAAGTCCACTATAAACCCACTATGCTAAAAATTATGCGTGATTGTATTACAGTGAATTATACTTACTATAAATCCATAATAAGCGTTGTAACCTATTATAAATAACCCAATGTATTAGAATGGGTTTTGTGGCCCACTAAACAACCCACCATAATAGCTATTTCTTCGTAATAATGATAACAGAGAGGACCGCAATAGCAATATTGCAATCGCCCTTGCGGTTGTGTACCGCAATTTAAAACCCTATTTTCGTTGTTCTGCATTTAAGGATCCATCAATGCATAATTATTCCAATGAGTTGACATATATTTTAGGAGAGAGCAAATCAATTCAAGTAACAGGGTTGTAAGACGTCTTTTATTTAGGGACAGCACATAGCACACTTCAACCCAGGTTTTTTCTAAATTTATTCTCTTTTTGTTGAAAATAATAGTGGATTTATATTAATCAATTATATTTTATCATTATCTGGCAATTTAAGATATGGTGATAATCATATCTTATAATATCTTTATGATTATTTGAATGAGATTATAGTAAGATTGACTCTGGGTTGAGTCAATCACAAAAAAGTTCATCTGAGGGGTCTCTGCCTATCTTGGGGAATTATAAATTTGTTATCCCATTAAGCAAATTACAAAAACAATACACATTCTCTAAAATAATCCCCTAGAAAGTAGGTAGTAAAATCCTCAAAAAGTTCTTATTGAATTCATATCTCTACAATAATCATTCCTAGGGTTTTTTTTTATTCTTAAAAATCAAGAACTTCAATTCAATATATTTGAGGTACACAAATTCTCTTTTCTCTATCTTTTTATATTTAATTCTCTATACATACTATAATCTTGTATCTATTGATTTAAGGTTTCCTTTTATTTCCATCAATTGGTATCAGAGCCAAATTAGATACACATTATGGTTGTTTTCTATTAGAGAATTATGGTTGTTTTCTATTAGAGAATTAAATTTGAATTGAAGATTTTTTGTGTTATTAGTGAAATTTTATAATATAGTTCACTATTATCTTTTTCACAAAAAAAATTAAAAAAATGAGGGTTTACGCTACTTGTTAGTGTTAAAATAACATGTTAAAGTTTCATTCTCTTACTCTTACATGGGTAAATTATATATTGAAACTTTTTTTTAAGTGCTACCCCTTTAAAACCTAGTTTTCTTTTAAATAATTATGGGGTAAATTGTTTTCAAAATTACTTAATGGTTTTCCTTTTTTATGTTTGACCAATGTGAGTCATTTGTGTGGGCAACATAATATATTTGTGTTAACTTTACTTTGGAAAGTGTTAATGGGGTTGCATGAATTCATTTTTATACCCATATTTTTGTGATTTGGTCAAGGGAGAACTTTGTCGTTTTGATACGCTCATGTATGATGATTCGTGTGTTAAATTCATTCTCAGAAGCATTGAATGTCATTGCTAATTTTTTATATTCTTATTTTTTCACAAATACCATATTTATTTAATATTTTTATATTATTGGTATTTTTGAGTATAAAAAAAATTTATTAATTCAAGATTAAATTAAATTTTTTTTACTATTATAATCTTGAATTTTTGGACCTATTTTCATTGTGATAATTCTTTACAGTATTTGTATTCTCCAATTATACTATACTCTCTTTAATATTGAATTATCATTTATAAATTGATTTTAGGTTATTTTATTAATTATGCACAATCTTAATTATCCTTCTCTTATGAGCATAATTTTCTTTATTAATTTGCATTATTATTACTTGTCTATCATGGGTATAATAATGTGAATTTTGTATGTTGATCATATAATATATATGATTAACATTATGCAAATTTATTGGACAATATGCATACTTTTTTTTTCATTTACATAATTATAATTTCACTATTTTGGATGCATTTATGTGAATTTTGTGATATAATTATTTTTTTATTGCATTGATGATAACTATAATCTATCAATATATTGTTATTCATGTAATTTGGGGTTATACAATGTACTTTTCTGGGCTTATGTTAATGATTTTTTTATACCCTATCGGTATTAGGATTTTATTGACATTAGTTATAGTGCATTGTAATTTCCTTTGGGATTCTCTTTTAATTGAACATTTGGAATTACATAATGTTTCCCTATTTTTGTAATGTTCAGTTTATTTCCCTCATTTGATCATGTTTAGTTATATTTATATGGAACCAAAATTTATACTCTCATTTTCTTTTTGTTTCATAATGACTTATAACCTTTAATTGGACATTTTTTCCTTCAAAACAAAAAAAAATGTTTCATTTTTTTGTGGTGCAAATTTTCTATATATATATATTGATAAAGAAATAGCTGAATTTTATTTAGCCCTCTGGGTATTTTTTTGTTATGTCAACTTATTCTTTATCAAGTGGAAGGATTTTGTATATTAGAATTTTAATTAATATCTTATAAAATAAATTGTTGTGATATAAGATTTTTACTTTAAATGTCCAATTAATCATACATGTGCAAAAACAAATGTTCTTGATAAAATTATTTTTTCTTATCACATTATTTGTGATCACATTGTTGGGATCTATATTAAGGATTTTATATTGGTCTCTTGTAAAATATTTTCTTGTATAACAAACTCTCTATTGATTTGCAATATTAGTATGCAATTCTTGTAAGGACAATATAGGAATCCCAAATTTTAAGAGATTAATTTCTCATACCATATTTTATAATATTGTTAATGGTATTCTTGTAAAAGCTAGAGGCTTTATTTTGGGATATATAAATAAACCTATGTCCATTATAAATTGTGATGAGAGTTAGAGACTATTTATTATTATATCCTTAATATATGTAAGAATATGTCTCATTCTTCCACTGCGTGTAATCATGTTTTATTCTCAAGTGTGTGTAAATATTGTTTATTGTAGCACTTGATTTTTGTTTATGATTACTTGATAACTTGCTTATGATCTCATATTCTACGTAAAATTATCAAGTGATCAATTTTCTCACTCATGTAATTATTTTTTCAAGATCCTCATAGGGGTCAATATTTTTGTAAAGATTGATTAATATGTGGTTAATTATGAAACCATTTGCGAGAATTATCTATTCTTATGGATGAACTTGTAGGTTTCATATTCTTGTTATTTTAACCACTTCTCTCATTAATCATTCGTTATTCTACTACTTTCTAATTCCTTAAGTAGAATAATAGTGAATTTTAATTCACTTTTATTATTATCTTATAAAGTCATCATCCCACTATCACTAGAAATTTTAATATTAGTGTACCCTAATGATAATCCTAATATTTTTTTGGTATATTAAGGATTAATGGGAGTATATATAATCTTGTATTATCTCTCGAAACTTATATATTTTTTATTGTCATATAATCGTGTGCACATTTAATTATGATATGACATATTCTATAGGGCTTCTCTATTTATTTTTGTCCTATTTTTATTGAGATACATAAAATCTATTGTATCTTTGTAGACATCTTTAACTGATGTTAAGGTCATTCTGTTGGGTACTGCACATTAATCCTTTTGGCATACAATTATGCATTGTGCATCTCTTTTACTCAAATTTAATATTTTAATTGATCAAAATTTTAGAAGTATATAATTTTGTATCATGTCTCAAGACTTATCTATCTGTATTGTCATATATTCTTGTGCACATTTAGTTATGATATGACATACTTTATAGGACTTGACTATTTATTTTTGTCCTATTTTAATTGAGATACATAATTCATTGTATCTTAATAGATATCTTTAATGGATGTTAAGAGCATTTTGTTGGGCATTGCACATTAATTCTTTTGGTATGCAATTAAGTATTGTGTATTTCTTTACCCAAAATTTCACATTTTGTTTGGTCAAAATTCTATAAGTATATTGTAGATACAATACTCCTATCGGGTATGATTTTCTACTTTGTAAAAAAGTGCTTATTATGATAGTACTTCTATTGAGTACAATTTGCACTATTGAAGTACTTATGAATTTTTTTTGTTTGGACCAACTATCTAAGTGTTTGCTCAATTGACATTTTATGGCCACAATAATCTGAGTATCATTTTATATAAACTAGGTGTCTATGTGGTTTTAGTAGGGAATTTATGGATTTCCTACTTATCTTTGGATTCTTACATAGTCACTCTTTTTTGAAACTCAGATTAGTTAAATGTCAAATATTATAGAGCATTTATGTAGCCTATATGTAATTACATATGTTATTAGGCTATGATGAATAATTAGATGCATGTAAATTATGTTTTCTCACCTATATGATTTTTCGGACTCAAGTAGAAAAAAAAATATATTAATTAAACATTTTTTTATTCACTGATCAAATACTTAACTTTGGAGTTTTATAACTCATATGGTTTGGTTAAGTTTTGAAGTCTTAGATCAGTGGAAGTCTCAAAACTCTCTTATGAGATATGTGTGAAGTAATATCATTTTAGTAACATATCTCTTAGCATTTTTGGATGCTTGAGACCATGTAGTATCATTTTATTGAACTACATTATTCTATATACTTTATGAGAAATATTTATGATATATATCTCTATCGGATATTATTTTGTAGCTCAAATTTCTCATTGTTTAATATAAGATTTGTCTATAATTGTCATTCTAGCTTAATGATTTATCTTTGCATTATTGATTAATACCATCCAAGTGGGAGAATGTTGGAAATAATAGTGGATTAGTATTAATTAATTATATTTTATCATTATCTGGCAATTTAAGATATGGTGATAATCATATCTTATAATATCTTTATGATTATTTGAATGAGATTATAGTACGATTGACTCTGTGATGGGTTGAGTCAATAATAAAAAATCCTATTTGAGGGGTCTCTGCCTACCCTGGGGGATTATAAATTTGTCATCCCATTAATCAAATTACAAAAACAATACACATTCTCTAAAATAATCCCCTAGAAAGTAGGTAGTAAAATCCTCAAGAATTCTTATTGAACTCATATCTCTACAATAATCATTCCTAGGGTTTTTGTTCTTGAAGATCAAGAACTTCAATTCAATATATTTGAGGTACACAAATTCTCTTTTCTCTATCTTTTTATATTTAATTTTCTATACATACTATAATCTTGTATCTATTGATTTAAGGTTTTCTTTTATTTCCATCACTTTTATCTCTCCTCGGTGTTAATTGAATAAGAATTGTATATTTGTTATGACTCTATAAAATTCTAATATTAGTATTTGTTATTTTGGTTTTCTAAATATTATCTAATAATAATATTGACAGAAAACGTTAAAAAAATCGGGACAGCTAGTGGTTCATTTTTAATTCACCAAAATATTTGCAATTGAAAAATACAAATGCCTTAGACAATTAGCTCGAAATTCATTACTTCTCTATTTGTGTCTTGTGTTATAAATAGATGTATTTCCTGATTATTGTCTTTCTTAAAATAAATGACACAATTATTTCATGGTGTATATAGATTAACACCATTAATGGACTTTTTGTTTTATATAATTTTTAGCTGCATTTTGCTACTTAATTACCGATATATATCCATTTTATCGATTTCTGCATTGTTAACTATTTTTTATAAGTGACATATTGACAAACATTGATGCTGATTCTTGCCGATGAGAATGATATCTTGTTTTTTTTTAACGGCAAATATAACATGCATATTGTAAATAAGTAAAGGAGAAAACAAAATATTTCAAAAACTCTTTATATTGAATACAAAAGATAACCAATGAAAGTCTCCCGATCTAAATCTAAAATACCACATGTAATAGTAGGTGTTTCACACAAAAAAATATACTTAAATGATTACTTCATATTCAAAAGATATAGTCAGAAATTACTACACTAGTGAGATAAAATATTTCCGGATGAATCCAAACCTATACAACAATATTTTTAAGATATAGTTTGAATGGAACTAAAGATGTTTAAAGACTCTACTGAATAATCATTAAAAATAATAGAGTTTCTAAATATCTAAATATACTAATAAAATATATACCCAACTACATGTAATTTTACATCTGATAAAATGATAATGTGATGAGAAGTATGATTGCATTTGCATCTCACACCTTAAATTGATCATTGACAATAGTATTTAGATAATGATGACTTTCAGAAATATCAAATAATATTATTTAAGATTTAGACCTAAACCTTACGTATAATATTAATTGTTTGAAAAATTATGATATTGCCATTGCATGACATAATAAAAAAAAAACAATTTTGTACTTTCTTATAACTTCAAATATATATTTTAAATTGATTCTCAATGAAATTTACATGATATGATTTATGCCATTGTTTCACATTGACATAGACCGATTAGTGGTATGTTTTGGTAATAAAAGTTGTAGAAGCAATGCTTTTATGTGTTTCAGACTAATAGTGTAACAATCCTATCTTTTGCTTGTGTTTCTTGCACCTTGAATAAATTTATACCTCTAATATTTATGTATTATGATAGACAAATTGGTGTCGCTAAAGTTATTATAACAAAAAGTATAATGAAAGATGACATATCAGTATACACAAGTTTATTAGAGATTTTATGTATTTCTCTTGATTTTGTTAAGCTAAAAGAAGTCCTTCACATGGCCTTTCAAAAGTGCTTACAGAAGGATTGACATATATGTCAGTATATACTTAACTCATTAAGAGGAATATGTTAAAATATATACACAAAAGGTTTTAGAATATTTTTCTTAAAATTGGTTAAACCAAACATATTTTTAGCGAAAATAAAAGCTGACAACATATTTTCTAAATTCTGAAAAATTTAAAAAATATATTTAAAAATAAAAAGAAAATATTTTCTCAGAATAAATAGATGCTAAACGCACGTAGCAGTAGGAAGAAAACGTAGCCTGGGACATTTTAAAAGGTTGTTTTACTTTTTATGAATAAGACTCGTTCTTTCTCCAGCAATTATGAACCTGAACTACAACTACTAGGTCAATACAACATATAACGATAATGCAATTCAATTGTTCACCGGGTCTCTTTGGATTTTATTTTAAGGGATAGTTTTATATATTTTTAACCTGTGACTCCCTCTACATCTCTTAGAAAACAATTTTTAAAATCGGTTTCGTTGTTTTAGATAGGATGATAAATAAAATATAAAAAAAAATATCTAACTTACATGTTAGAAAATATTGTGAATTAATATTACTTAATATCTAATTATCATTAACCGACAATATAAGATATGATCATAATATCAATATGGTTATTTATCTTTAACCGACAATATCTTAAAATATCAATATGGTTATTTTAACTGGGATTACAGTGAGATTGACTCTGTGATGGGTTAGTTCAATTAGATAAAAAGCCCAATTAAGAGAGATCTCTCACTACCCTGGGGTTATAAATTTGTCATCCCATTAAGCAAATTTACACATCAGAATTATTCTCTACAATAACCCCCTCAGAAGCTAGCCAGAAGAACCTCCTAGAGTTCTGTTTAATAGTGCTCATGGACATGAATGTGAATTCAGGTACACATTCATTCTCATTCTATCAATTCAATATCATTAATTGGCATATTATAATTTGTGTCTAGTACAGATTAATTGAAACCTACTTCATACTTTCATCATTACATCGATAAGTTAGAGATGGTAATGGAGACATACATATTTATTGTACTCCTCCTTACTCTTATACCTGTCTATTAGAATATCTTAGACTTTTATCCTTGTTTTATTATATTAATTTTTCAAACCAAATAAATTAAATTTTTATTTTTTTTCATAAATTATAATTTTGAGATATTAAAAAAATTTTAAAATTTAGAATTTGACATTTATCTTAAAAAAGTATTTTATATATAATTCATAAATTACAATTTTTTACTTTTATTATCAGATAAATTTTAAATTGATATTATTATATTAATTTATTTTTTATTAAAAAATTATTATGATTTTTTTTATAGATATAGAATACCCGGATACCCAAGGAAACGGAGCCGGATTAACACAAATGTTATACTCATGTCATCATGGAATGGAGATGAAATAAGTTTCAGAAATTATAGAATGAAAATGTTATATTTGGCTTTCTATATCACTAGTTTCAAACGTAATGAATAATTTTGATACTCCTAACTTATTACATATTTTTAGTTATAATTTGTTTTGAAAAGATAATACACAAAAGAATCAAATAAAAAATCTATATCTCCTATGAAAAAATCGAAAGTAACAATGAGAGAGAACACCCGACAGTAAAATTCAACGAAATAATTGTAAACCAAGTTGAAATAATGCATTGAGAGTTAGATTGATTAGCAATAGAATTACTGAAAACAAATCAAGCATATACTAAGTTTGACTCCGGATTTCATTCAATTTGATTTATGAAATCTACTTAACATCAAAATCAAATGCCTCATATTTAAAGTCAAACCTACTTAAGTGGCTTTATAAGTTATCCCAAATTTTACGTAATTTTAATTCATTTTTTCTTATAACAGTCAATTTAAATCTGTGGGTTCGCTGATAGATTTGGACTTGAATAGTCTATTAATTCTTTAATTTTACGTATTAAAAAGTATGCTTTGTTTTTTTTTTTTTGTCTAGTGGTATGCGCAATGAGAATCTGAAGTTGTTTTTTTTTTTTTCTATAGTAGCCTAAGTTATTGCTATTAGATATTCAGAAAAGTAGCTGTACTATTTAGTTACAGGTATTGAGTTGATTAACTTGGCAGCTGCATCCACGTGAAAGAGGATATATAGGGCCATTTAATATTATTTTTTTGACAGTTAATACATTTGTTGGAGTCCTCATATTTAATCGCTTACTTTAATAGAGATTTGCTTTAAGTTTAATTATAAATAGCAAAAATGAGTCTCCATTGGACTGCTGAAAGCCACCCATAAATATTTGTGCCAAATGTATTTTAATGACTTGTTGGGTGGTTAGCATATGATTCTATCCAATGTTTGACAAAATATTGATCCGTTCAAATTATATATAATTTTCTAAAAATTTAATTTAATCTTACAAATTATAAAAAATATTAAAAATATAATTTTAACTAAATAAAAATTATATTATTTATGCAGTTTTTTTTAGATTATAAATAAATTATAAGTTTAAAAGTCTAGTGATTTATCACATCATAAAGTCTTTTTATTGACAAAGTAATATATATATATATATATATATATATATATATATATATATAATATTAACAATACTTAAAAAAGAATATAAGACTAGTTACTTATCATTATTATATCACAAGAAAATTGACCAAACTAGTTAATTAATCATCACTATTTACGAAACATAAAATTAAAAAATATTTTGACCTTTTATAAGTAATGATAATTGTTTAAATTATGTTATTTTTACATATTTAAAATAGAACAATTATCATAATTTTTTCTCATTTAAGGTTTTGTTTTTTTTTTTATTTTGCCTAAAATTAGATTTAGGTAGAAATTTAGGTGTAGATTTGAGTTTATGCATATTTTATGTTATTTTCTTTATTTTTAGTTGTTTTTTAGTCAAATTTTGGAAAGACTGAAGAAGCGAGGAAAAAGTCAGAAATTTAATTTAGCGTTTGCTCATGAATGCTCAATGGTGGAGGTATGAACGCTCAACGTTTATCTTTTGGACTTGCATTTGCTAGCAGGTGCCTAGTGGCCAAGTTTGTTGCCACCCAGTGCCTGTGAGTCTAGGTGTCTGCGTCTACATTCGAACACCTAACGCTCTACATACTTAGACCTTAAGGAGTCTTATGGTGCCCAGTGACTAGTTTTTTACTGTTGGGCTCCTATGCATCGAAATGTAAAAATAAAAGGGCGAGTTTCAGTCAGTTTCGAGGTTCAGTCTGGGGTTCCACGCTTTGTCTTGACCCGAGGTTACACACCTACTGACTTAGGACACGTTCAGATCATCTTCATCCATCATCTAGCCTATCCACCCCTATGGTTAGCTAAGTTTTGTATTTAGTTAGTTTTGATATAGCTTTACCTTAACTCTTGTGTATTTTTGTACTTTTAATTTAAGTTTATTTTCCATTGTTGGTATTCTTTTTTACCTTGCTCTTTATTTCTAAAATATTTCGTATGTTTTACTTAATTGAATGAGTATAAAGAGGGGATTTTGACTTGTAAGGCACAAAATGTTTTGTTTTACGGGTTTTACCTATTAAATGAACTCAATCAGGGATTTTGACTTGTAAAGCAAGAAGAGTTCCTAATGGATTTTCACTTAATGCAAGTTGTTTAACTTTAGATTATACGCAATAGTGATAGTCTAATATTCAGATAGCTTAGTTCCTTATTTGTGAGAGATCGGGTTTAAGGATATTTTTATGTATGATGGAAACATGGGAAGCAAACCAAGGTTTTGAGTCCATTTATGTACTTAAGAGATAGTTTGGTGAGTCAAATCCAACTTAATAACATACGTGTAACCATTGTATTTTTATTTATTTTACTTTATTTTATGTTTGATAGTTTAGTTAATTTCTATCTCTTCGTTAGTATAAGTAGGAAGTAGTGACATTTCTGAGGATCAACAAGTCTTTATAGATCGACCTGATATTTATCAAATACTACATGCGACCGATACACTTGTCTGGTGTATAGTAGAAAATTTACAATTGTCTATTTTTTTACGCCGTTATTAGAGATCGAACCCATGTCATTCGGGTGGTAGGCGGAAATAATTACAGCTAACTAACAACTTGAGTCTAATAGAATAATAATGTGTAATTTTTTAGGAAAAATTATATTATAATCGTTTATACACATAAAGAATGCACATGGATGGAGTCGTAGTGTTGAATGCTACAAAGTTCTTGAATTGTTATGTATAAGGAATTTCCTTTTGTGTATTTAGGAGTGTAGGTGGTGATGATCTAAGAAAGAAGGCGATGTGGGTAGGGGTGTTACAAAATATGAAGGCAAAAATATCCAAATATAATGCCAAGAATCTATCATTTGCTAGTAAGATAAACATGTCTTATTAAATATGTGTTCTATTCAATACTCATCTATTTGTTTTCCTTTTTCAAAGTACTACTAAGATTGTTAGGGAAGTGAAACAAATACAAAGAATTTCTTTGGGATTTGAAAAAGAAAATAGAGAAAAATATCATGGGTCAAATGGAAAACAATATGTAGGGGATTTAAGGTTGAATTACATAATACTTTTTAATAAAGCACTGAGAAGTAAGAGGTGTTAGAATATGGACAAGACCCTTTTTTCTACATGATGTGAGATAGGTCTCCAAGTGGTGGGTAGATATTTGTAAAATTGGAGATATTGGTAAAATTGAAAGTTGGTTTAAGAGTAACATTTCAAGAAATTGGGAAATGGAAGTTTAACCAAGTTTTGAGAATGACACCTAGACTGGGGAGACAAATCTCAAATCGAGGTTCATTCAAGCTATATTCAAATTCAATCAGAGCAACAACAAATGATAAATCAGGTTGGATCATGGTAGGATGGGGTTTGAAAGTGGGAATTAAAGTGGGAATGCATTGATTCATATATATATATATATATATATGAAGAGGAACTGGTTCATGGGTTGTAATCTTTTTATTGAGAAACACAACATTTGCTGTTTTCTTTGTGATTTTTCATATTAGGTTTTCAGTTTTGTATCTTGGAATATATTTTGCGAATGTTAAGCATACAAACATCTTAAGCCCTTTTCGAAAATTTTTTGTTCATGAACGTCATGGAAGGTGATGAAAGGAGACTAGGAGAGAGCGTGATGAAAATATTAACATTTTATTATTAACTAGGTGCTACACATAATAAAAAAATACTAATAGATATAACATTATGTATATATTAATTATGCAAGAAGGAGTCAATTAATTAAATTAAATTTTTCATCATAAAATTATATTATATATAATATACAAAGCCGAGACTCAAAAATTAAAATCGTAAGTTTGTTAATTACGTACTTAATTGCACTTCAAACATTAATCACATGGATTTAATTAATTTATTTTAATTTACATTAATATTAATTAGATATATTCTTATTTTCTTATTATTATAGGTTGAACATATCAATAACTTAAAGAATTTTTAGAAAACGTCTTTATTCCATCAGAAAAAAGAAGAAGAAGAAAATATGTCTTTAAACTTGTAAAGTTTTTAGTTTTGTAATTAAATTCCAGGAGCTAATTTATTCTATCTTAATGTTGCCAAAGAGAAAAGGTATCAAATTGTGACCGTTTTACTAATTTCAGGAATCAAATTATAAAAATATTAAAAAGTCAAAAAGACTCAATCGCAACTTTTTTCAATTTAAAATTAATATAATTCTCAAATCTCTAGCTAGAAATCGTACCATGTCTCAACTCAACTCTGAAGCCTATATTATATTTCTAAACGTAAGGTGCGGAGAGATCGAGAAGCATAAATATATTATTATTCAGATAGCAGGTATGCAAACAATAATAATATCACAAATAAACTCAAATACAAAAAAAAAAGAAGAAAAAAAGGTGATTAAAAATAAAAGTGAGAGAATAGAAAACACAAAAAATCAATAATGAAAAACATAAACGTTGTACTCGGTGGTAGCATCCCCAGTCTCGGGATCAAAAAACTGGGTCCTGGCATCAGCATACCCTGTGGCGAACTTGAAAACCCCGCTTCCACCAACCACAGGCATTTCCTTGAACTCGTTATACGCTACGTTCCTCCCCACGATAGTTATGGTGCTCCCGTTGTACTTCCCTTCTGACAAGGCAAAGTTCATGACCATGAGAAGGGTGGCCTGGGACTGCGAAGTGAGGGCGTAGAACCCTTCGGCTCTTCCCACGGTTTTCGAGGTTAGGTTGGGGCCCACTGTCAAGGGGTTGTCGATGATGTTGACCATGCCGAACGATGATGTTGTGTTGTATTTAGGGAGCGCTGGGACGATTGTCGCGGCCGTGTAGTTTGTTCCGCTAAGGATGTCGTGCCAGTAGAATCTGAAGTGGCTTAGGGTTCTTTTCTTGTTTAAGTTTAGGGATTTGGGGTCTACTTTGCCCACGAAGCCGGTGTCGTTGGCAGCAGCGAAAATGATGGTAGTGCTGTAAGAGAGGAATAATAGTGTGAGGGAAAGTTTGGTGGCTATGGCCATGGTGGTGGTGGTCGTCTAAGTTTAATGTCAAGGTTTTTTATTTTACTCCAATGGAAGAGGAATGTTGAATGAAGACAGGGGTGAGAGAACCAATATATATAAAAAGATCACAAGAACATGTAGAGGGAGAGGTAGTCAAGTGACGTAGGTGTTTGGAATATTTTGCATCAAGGTGGGAAGTCAGAATGGGAGAAAATTTCGGAATTTATATTTTTAAACAAAGTAAGTACAAATGTAGAAAGATGAGTTTGACCGGATCGGTCTACTTAATTATAAGTTAGTCATTTTCTTTTTGTTTTTTTTTAATCGATAGTTGTTAATCTCTAAGTGTTTATTAATCACAAATTTAGACAAAAAGTGTTAAATGTACCAAAAACCATTTTATCCTGAATTTCAGATATATTGAAAGGTAAACTTAGTAAAACATAAAATGCATAATATAGTGCAAATTTTTTAATCTATTTTTGGCAAGTGTATAAGTTGCATTGTAGTGTTTCGATAAAGATATCGGTTTATCATTTTCACAAGAGCTAATTAATACTCAAGATTTCAATAATAATTATTTGTACATTATTCATGTTCTATCACTCATAAAAATACTCTTTCTCCAATTCCTCAAGAGTTAGAGAATGAACTATTTGAACTCTAAATCATGAATTCTTCACACAATTTATAGTTAAATAATCCACATTAAAATTAGAGTTCATGATAGTCAATGATTTTTACTCTCTTTTGAGACATAAATCACATTGGGAGCTTTTCTCATTTCGAAAATGAAATTCCTCTCCCAAATTCATTCGACAAACGAAATCCACAAAACATCAATTAATCAAATATAGATAAAGAAAAGTTCAAACACTGAATAATAAACTTATATTAATAAATTTTTAGGATAGATTTACAAAAACAACTCCAACCAAAAAGATCTAGCAATCCATGGAGGTAGAGAGCTTGATCAGTGGTATGGTGGCACAAAAATGGAGTGAAATGAAGGAAAAATGGAGGATAATAGAGGAGAGAGGGTCTGAAGCCCTAGGAATGGCACCATGTGTCTTTCATTTTCGTTTGTCCCTTTAATGTCGCATAATATTTTCCTTTTATATGACTTAGTCAACACGTCAGCATTGGAAGCTCACTCTCATGCCCGCCGGGCACCAAATAGGGTTATAGTACCCCTTGCTCTTGGGTTGGCGAGCGCTAGGCACTGAACTCTGCCGTCGTTGGGCGCTAGCTCCAGACTTCACCAAATTCCTCTTTTTTTTCAACCACTCTTCCAATTTCTTACTCAAATAGTATAAACAAAAAAATAGAGGTAATATTTGCCAAAAAATGTATATCTATTATGTATTTTTATAAATGTTATATTTATGTATAAAAAGAAGGAAAACAGAGTTTTAAATAAGTTGGAATTAGGATAACTGCTCTAGTTTACCTATGTGAAAATAAATAATTTAGACATTTATCAATATACTCACTTATCTTAACAAAATCATATGTATATCTATTGAAATTTTATATTTTGAACCCATCATTTTATATGTTTGCATTCCCTTTTTTTTTATTTTTACGTAAAGATAAATAATTACACTTATTATTTTAATATTTATACATCTTATTTTGTGTGTTTGAACTTTAATATTTTTAATATTTATGTATTTATCATTTTTATTATCTTTATCTTTATTTATATATATATATAGACATATATATATATATGATAATCATTAGATTTTTTTTAAATAGATTACTCTCACTAGTCTCATCTGCTAGGTCACAACTATGGATTTTACTTTATGTTTTTAACTAAAAATTGAAAATTTAAGAAGTTATTGTTCTAATAACTATATTTAAATAGTTTTTTTAAAATAATTGTTTAAGTGAAATATTATTTTAAATCAATTTTAAAAAGTAGTTTTTAGAATTAGTTAGAAGAGTTGAAAATAATAAGAAATAATTATTTTAAGGATACACTGGTTTAAAAAAATATTTATACCTAAATGTATTTCTTTATATAATGGTATAGTTTTTTTTTAAAAAAAATAGATACAAATATTTTGTTGACATTTTGATACTTTAATTCTTATAAATAGTGTTTACTAAAAGAAAAATTATGACATTTTATTAATTTGATTACTATATATGATATTTATTTATAAATAATATGAAATTTCGTTAACTTAATACTTATGGATAACTTTTACTTATAACAATGATATCAATTTTTTCTTGTGGTATTTTTTTATACTCTTTTAATACAACATAAACTTTTAAATGTTTGCTAGTTGACTTCTCTTTCACAAGTTTATATAATCTATCGAGTTTAGAAGTATTGCTTTTATGTAAAGAAAAAATCATAATATTAATAATAAAGTATAGTTTTTTAAATATTTTGCAATATTTTAGTCTTTATAAAATATAATAAAATTTTAACTTCTATATTTACTGAAAAGTAGCTAGTGTAATTTTAATCTTTTATTAAAAACTAATATATATTTTAAGATATTTTGATGAGTTTATTATAACAACTAATTACAAGCACTAATAATTAACATGATGAGATATTTTGACGAATTAAAAAATCATCCAATTTTTAGTTTATATAACTTATTTTTCTAAATAATAATATTTAATGGGCTTAATAACTCTTGTTATTAATTCTTCTACTCTCTCTTTTTACATTTTATTTCCTATTTCTAATTTCTAAAATTGTTATTTTTTAAAAGCCAAACTAATATTATTAACGATAAAACCATTGAACGAACAGTCACAAGAAGTGCCTACTAAGACAAAACACAAACCTTTCAGAAAATATTTTAAGCATATAACCTAAGGTTTGTAACTCATTCAATAAAAGAATGTGATGTTAACTTTGCTGCATAGCACTACTCCCATGCACTTAGCTGAACTATCTAAATTATATCATTGAGCTTTAACAATTGTTGCCTTTCAAAAATTTCACGTTTCAAACCTTTTTAATTTATCAAATTCCAACATACCAAACAAAGGACTAAGCGTACATAAATTTTTTTTATCCATTGACTAATCCTTGCATTTGATAGTAATGGCCTCGACACTCGTTGTGGAGAGTTGTCATAAGACCTCACCAAGAATATGACTTATGCCACATCAATGTAATCATGGAACAATTAAAAAATACATGTGATCTTGATGTTGGAAATAATAGTGGATTGGTATTAATCAATTATATTTTATCATTATCTGGCAATTTAAGATATGGTGATAATTATATCTTATAATATCTTTATGATTATTTGAATGAGATTATAGTAAGATTGACTCTGTGATGGGTTGATTCATTCATAAAAGGCCCATTTGAGGGGTCTCTGCCGACCCTGGGGGATTATAAATTTGTCATCCCATTAAGCAAATTACAACAACAATACACATTCTCTAGAATAATCCCCTAGAAAGTAGGTAGTAAATCCCTCAAGAGTTCTTATTGAACTCATATCTCTACAATAATCATTCATAGGGTTTTTGTTTTTAAAGATCAAGAACTTCAATTCAATATATCTGCGGTATACAGATTCTCTTTCCTCTACCTTTTTATATTTAATTCTCTATACATACTATAATCTTGTATCTATTGATTTAAGGTTTCCTTTTATTTCTATCAATTGGTATCAGAGCCAAATTAGATACATATTATGGTTGTTTTCTATTAGAAAATTAAATTTGAATTGAATATTTTTTGTGTTATTAGTGAAATTTTATAATATAGTTCACTATTATCTTTTTCACAAAAAAAAAATGAGGGTTTACGCTACTTGTTATTGTTAAAATAACATGTTAAAGTTTCATTACCTTACTCTTACATGGGTAAATTATATATTGAAACCTCTTTTTAAGTGCTACCCCTTTAAAACCTAGTTTTCTTTTAAATAATTATGGGGTAAATTGTTTTCAAAATTACTTAATGGTTTTCCTTTTTTATGTTTGACCAATGTGAGTCATTCGTGTGGGCAACATAATATATTTGTGTTAACTTTACTTTGGAAAGTGTTAATGGGGTTGCATTGACTCATTTTTATACCCATATTTTTGTGATTTGGTCAAGGGAGAACTTTGTCGTTTTGATACAATCATGTATGATGATTCGTGTGTTAAATTCATTCTCAGAAGCATTGAATGTGGTTGCTAATTTTTATATTCTTATTTTTTCAAAAATACCATATTTATTTAATATTTTTATATTATTGGTATTTTTTAGTATAAAAAAAATTGATTAATTCAAGATTAAATTAAAATTTTTTTACTATTATAATCTTGAATTTTTGACCTATTTTCATTGTGATAATTCTTTACAGTATTTGTATTTTCCAATTATACTGTACTCTCTTTAATATTGAATTATCATTTATAAATTGATTTTAGGTTATTTTATTAATTATGCACAATCTTAATTGTCTTCTCTTATGTGCATAATTTTCTTTATTAATTTGCATTATTATTACTTGTCTATCATGGGTATAATAATGTGAATTTTGTATGTTGGTCATATAATATATATGATTAATATTATGTAAATTTATTGGACAATATACATAATTTCTTTTTTCATTTACATAATTATAATTTCACTATTTTGGATGTATTTATGTGAATTTTGTGATATAATTATTTTTTTATTGCATTGATGATAACTATACTCTATCGGTGTATTGTTATTAATGTAATTTGGTGTTATACAATGTACTTTTCTTGGCTTATGTTAATGATTTTTTTATACCCTATCGGTATTAGGATTTTATTGACATAAGTTATAGTGTATTGTAATTTCCTTAGGGATTCTCTTTTAACTGAACTTTTAGAATTACATAATGTTTCCCTATTTTTGTAATGTTCAGTTTATTTCCCTCATTTAATCATGTTTAGTTATATTTATATGGAACCAAAATTTACACTCTCCTTTTTTTTGTTCCATAATGACTTATAACTTTTAATTGGACATATTTCCTTCAAAACAAAAAAAAAATGTTGCATTTTTTGTGGTGCAAATTTTCTATATATATATATATATATATATATTAATAAAGAAATAGTTAAATTTTATTTAGCCCTCTGGGTATTTTTTTGTTATATCAACTTATTTTTTCTTTATCAAGTGGAAGGATTTTGTATATTAGAATTTTAATTAATATATTATAAAATAAATTTTCATGATATAAGATTTTTACCTTAAATGTCCAATTAATCATACATGTGCAAAAAAAAAAACAAATGTTTTTGATAAAATTATTTTTTCTTATCACATTATTTGTGATCACATTGTTGGGATCTATATTAAGGATTTTATATTGGTCTCTTGTAAAATATTTTCTTGTATAACAAACTCTCTATTGATTTGCAATATTATTATGCAATTCTTGTAAAGACAATATAGGAATCCCAAATTTGAAGAGATTAATTTCTCCATACCATATTTTATAATATTGTTAATGGTATTGTTGTAAAAGCTAGAGGCTTTATTTTGGGATGTATATAAATAAATCTATGTCCATTATAAATTTTGATGAGAGTTATAGACTATTTATTATTATATCCTTAATATTTGTAAGAATAAGTCTCATTCTTCCGCTGCGTGTAATCATGTTTTATTCTCAAGTGTGTGTAAATATTGCCTATTGTAGCACTTGATTTTTGTTTATGATTACTTGAGAACTTGCTTATGATCTCATATTCTACGTAAAATTATCAAGTGATCAATTTTCTCACTCATGTAATTATTTTTTCAAGATCTTCATAGGGGTCAATATTTTTGTAAAGATTGATTAATATGTGGTTAATTATGAAACCATTTATGAGAATTATTTATTCTTATGGATGAATATGTAGGTTTCATATTCTTGTTATTTTAACCACTTCTCTCATTAATCATTTGTTATTCTACTACTTTCTAATTCCTTAAGTAGAATAATAATGAATTTTAATTCACTTTTATTATTATCTTATAAAGTCATCATCCCACTATTATTAGAACTTTTAATACTAGTGTACCTAATGATAATCCTAATATTTTTTGGTATATTAAGGATTAGTGGAAGTATATATAATCTTGTATTATCTCTCGAAACTTATATATTTTTTATTGTCATATAATCGTGTGCACATTTAATTATGATATGACATATTCTATAGGACTTCTCTGTTTATTTTGTCCTATTTTTATTGAGATACATAAAATCCATTGTATCTTTGTAGACATCTTTAACTGATGTTAAGGTCATTCTGTTGGGTACTGCACATCAATCCTTTTGACATACAATTATGCATTGTACATCTCTTTTACCCAAATTTCATATTTTAATTGATCAAAATTTTAGAAGTATATAATTTTGTATCATGTCTCGAGACTTATCTATCTGTATTGTCATATATTCTTGCGCACATTTAATTATGATATGACATACTTTATAGGACTTGACTATTTATTTTTGTCCTATTTTAATTGAGATACATATAATTCATTGTATCTTAATAGACATCTTTAATGGATGTTAAGAGCATTTTGTTGGACATTGCACATTAATTCTTTTGGTATGCAATTAAGTATTGTGCATTTCTTTACCCAAAATTTCATATTTTGTTTGGTCAAAATTCTATAAGTATATTGTAGATGCAATACGCCTATCGAGTATGATTTTCTACTTTGTAAAAAAGTATTTATTATGATAGTACTCCTATTGAGTACAATTTTGCACTTTTGAAGTACTTATGAATTTTTTTTGTTTGGACCAATTATCTAAGTGTTTGCTCAATTGACATTTTGTGGCCATAATAATCTGAGTATCATTTTATATAAACTAGGTGTCTATGTGGTTTTAGTAGGGAATTTATGGATTTCCTACTTATCTTTGGACTCTTACATAGTCACTCTTTTTTTAAACTCATATTAGTTAAATGTCAAATATTACAGAGCATTTATGTAGCCTATATGTAATTACATATGTTATTAGGCTATGATGAATAATTAGATGCATGTAAATTATGCTTTCTCACCTATATAATTTTTTGGACTCAAGTCAACAAAATTATATTAATTAAATATTTTTTATTCACTTATCAAATACTTAACTTTGGAGTTTTATAACTCATATGATTTAGTTAGGTTTTGATGTCTTAGATCAGTGAGAGTCTGAAAACTCTCTTATGAGATATGTGTTAAGTAATATCATTTTAGTAACATATCTTTTAGCATTTTTGGATGTTTGAGACCATGTAATATCATTTTATTGAACTACATTATTCTATATACTTTATGAGAAATATTTATGATATATATCCCTATCGGATATTATTTTGTAGCTCAAATTTCTCATTGTCTAATATAAGATTTGTCTCTAATTGTCATTCTAGCTTAATGATTTATCTTTGTATTATTGATTAATACCATCCAAGTGGGAGAATGTTGGAAATAATAGTGGATTGGTATTAATCAATTATATTTTATCATTATCTGGCAATTTAAGATATGGTGATAATCATATCTTATAATATCTTTATACTTATTTGAATGGGATTATAGTAAGATTGACTCTGTGATAGGTTGATTCAATCATAAAAAGCCCATTTGAGGGGTTTCTGCCTGGGGGATTATAAATTTTCCATTCCATTAAGCAAATTACAACAACAATACACATTCTATAGAATAATCCCCTAGAAAGTAGGTAGTAAAACCCTCAAAAGTTCTTATTGAACTCATATCTTTACAATAATCATTCATAGGGTTTTTGTTTTTAAAGATCAAGAACTTCAATTCAATATATATGAGGTATACAGATTCTCTTTCCTCTACCTTTTTATATTTAATTCTCTATACATACTATAATCTTGTATCTATTGATTTAAGGTTTCCTTTTATTTCCATCACTTGATTCCAACCTCCATATAAGCACACTATATTTTGCTCACCTAGGATTTGACCCTTATGCAAATTATCTCTAGTTAGCAGCCTACTAGCATCCAATCTCCAAACGAGGCATTAAACCTTAAGAGAAACCTCGTTAACCCAACAAACATCTAAGAAGGCATCATTAAGAATTACTGGAGCTGCAGATATGTAAGCAAAACATATTCTATACCTTCCTAATCCGTCTGCAATCCATACCCACTCATCTTGAGCCCTCACCCTGAAGGTTACCTCATCCAAATTAAGCACCAACCCTTGTTAAATTTTTGTTTAACCATTATGGATTATGGACTAGTGCTTTTTTCATAGAAAATGTGATTATCGATTAGTGTTAACATTTATTAACGAGTGACACTAATCTAATTATATGACAAGTATTAATTATGTAATTTAATTATAGGTGATTTAATTATTAATTGTATTATTTTTTATTATTTAAACTATTTTTAAATCATAAAAAAAAATACTGTCACCACATTATATTAATATCACACATTAATGGACGAAATTTCAATTAACTTACGAATTTAATAATTAAAAACACAATGATATGATATAAAAATAGGAAAAGAATGTTAAAAGTTGAAACAAATAGGCCGTACAAAATTTAATTAAAGCTATATAAATCCCAAATCACATGGTGATTTTCTCCTCATAAAAAAAATGAGTCTAATGTCTTGAAGGGAAGATTAATTAATTCATAAAAAAATAATATAAGAGTTGGTCGTACTATTAAAAAAAATAGAATATGGGATTTTACATAAAAGAAAATCATCAGGTCAATCACATATATTACCTTCTTTTCAGTTTTTTAATTTTTAGGTCTACAAATTTGACTCTACCTACTATGAATTCTCTATATTAGATAATAAATTGGTAGTTTGTTTCGGTTGACTCCACAATAATTTCGAACCTAAATTTTATTATGTTAACCCATATTGTATATCAAAGTTAATTAATTATAATAGCAAGTAGATCATTTTAATAATCATTAATAATATAATATAACTCAACTCATGATTATGCAGTTCATGAATATATAATTATTCTTTTTCTTCTAAATTAACACGAACCGTTGATTATTCATACTAACAAATACGGACTGTTGAATTATCAGAACTTTTTTTTTTTTACATAAATTATTATTAGAATTAAATAATTCACATATATATATATATACTAATCAAACATATGAATGATCATGTTCACTTATCATAACATTATCTCTAATGGGTTATGACTCAATAGAATATTTAAGTTATTGCATATCACCTAACATGTATTTGATTCTTATATCAATTAAAAAAATTATGACCTTCCCCTAATTTCTTATTCTATATAATCTCTTTAATTTATTCACGTCTAATAAATTAAAATTTATTATTATAATAAATATCTTCTATATCTTTAGTATATTTTATTTAAATATAAAATTACCCATAAAATCTTTTAATTTATTTTTTAATAAAATACATACTTTTAAACAAAAGTAATTATTTAAATTATGATAATAACTATAAATATTCTTTTATATATATATATATATATATATATATATATATATTCATGTATTTGTTACAATTTTATTACGAATTTAATTAATATGTATGGTCAATATAATCACATTTATTTATAGTAAATTTTTTAACTTATTTTAAAAATCATATAAATAAAAAATTATAAAAATAATCAGAATGATCAATTTCATGAACACAAAAATACTTAATAATAGAAAACATGTTGAAAATAATATGTCAAGAATGTATTACTATTAAAAAAATAAGAGTTAGGTGATATAAAAAAAAAAGTTGGGTTTAATAAAATTTTTAGCTTCCTTCCAACATAAAAAACAAAAGAGTTAGGTTTTGGTTTAGTGGTCCGTGTATCTTTCTTTCTTTCTTTGTATAGGAAATGTGCATAGATGTTAATTAATTAATAACCGATTATAGTTTGAATATGATTCTCTCCTTTGAAATGATACATAGAGAAAACCACAATACAATCTTGTTTTATTTATTGAATTTAATTAGTATGTATAATTAATGTTTGTTGATTTTTTTACATTGATAATTATTTACAATTCTTCAAGATAAATTTATTAATTTTAAAAAATAAATAAATAAAATATGTTATTGAACGTTTGTGTGTAAAATTTTGTATATTATCACTGTATATTAATTAAATTTTTATTTATTTTGTATTAAAAATACACATGTATATTATGCAAAATGAAAATAAGCCTGGAAATTAATGTGAAAAATGAATTTAGTGTTAGCCATGATAACTTAAATGAGACTTTTAAGAACAATTTCCCCACTTTATACAATAGTGAATTGGGTGATGACTTGCTTTGAATGTTCTTATCCACTTTGTCTAAATAAAAAGGTACAATAAAGTTTAATTAATTTGAATACTAGCGTGATCGATTTTGAGACATTCAACATCTTTATTTCATATACTTTGGCTAAATGATAATTAATTAATTATTATAAGAATGTATAAAACTAATTGTTTGTTAGTTAACTCCTAAAGAGAAAAATAATCATCACTAATTACATCATTCATAATAAAATTGATTGAAGATTACAGTACGTTAACTTTTCTTTTTTTTTTTATGATGGAAATAATTTATCTTCCAAAATAAAGGGGCCTGCACATGCACATTCGTAGTTTAAAATCTTCTAAACCAAGGTACAGAGTAGACTTCCTTAATTTAACGTAACTTTAAGAAAAAAAAATTACATTTCCAAAGTAAATTAAATCTCTCCAGCTGAACTGGAAAGGTAAACTTCTAGAAGATCTTTTTGTGTTTTTGAATAGTTTAACATACCATTACTTTTTAGATGTTTGAATATTCCATATAATAACTTATTTTGACTGAACACAATGGCAAATTCTACGTTATGCTAAAAAAGTCAAGCCCTTCAAAACATACATTTGATTAATTTAATAATTGAAAAATCAACATCAAAATGAATGTTAATTACTGGAAAATTTGGTCCACGAATGAGAACTGATTTATATATGCCTCCATATTCATGTGGCACGTTCAGTCGTTATGGTGACCCCTTCACGGATAGTTGGTCAAACACGCTATACGGAAAACATAAAATAAAATAAAGTAAGAAAATCTTCTTGACATAGTACACGATAGTCACAATTTCTAAAAATATGTACTAATTAGAGAAAACATAACTGCATATATCTGACTTAAGTGACATTTTTATAGATAATGTGTTTAGTAGAAAATTTTTTTCAACATCGTTCACACTTTTGTGACAATAATCACATTTATATAAAAAAGAATTAAAAAAAAATATTTTTTTTACATTTTCACACCTTTGTGAAGATGTTCACAATTCTATGAATAATTTATTAAGTAAAAAATAAATTTTAAAAAATATTTTATTTTTAAAAAATAATTATTTAATTAGTTATAGATAAATAACTAGTTAAAATAACTAGTTATTTATAATAATAATCAGCTATAATAAATAATACTAATTATGAGAGAATGATTATAGTTATGGTTATTATAACTACTTTATTTATTTATCTATACTATTAATAAAGGGAATACCCCCTTTTGATGTCTAGTTTGCAAAATACCTATTCTACCCTTACACCTATTTTAAAATTAAAAAAATAAACTAATTTGTCATGAGAAAGACTTAAATCTATAACCTCTTATCTTCTAAAGATATACTTTACCACTAGGCAAACTTTATAACTTTAAACAAAAAATTACTTTAAAATATTGATATCCACAAATATTTTTAATAAACATGCAAATACACTGGTGTAACAATATTTTGATTTCTATTCAAACTCTCCTCTTTCTATTTGTTCATATTCATTTCATATTTGACATATCTATTGATGATCTGACATGTTTTTATCATGTTATCATAAACAAAAAATATAAAATTAACAAAATATATTTCAAAACATGTTACATAACAATTTATATTTTAAAATATAAAAATTTACAATATTAAATTAAAACCTTACAATTGTTATAACATATTAAAATAGAAATGTGAATAAACAAGTGTGACAACACCTGTATTTTTACTAGTATATATATAGAGAGATGTGTGAGATTATTTAGTAATTATAGTTAGGTTATTAAAATAACCCAACAACAAGCAATCCTAATTAAGATGACCTGTTTCAATGACAAGTTCGTTACATTGCCACTGATAATAATTTTTTTGGTAAAAATAAAATAGATTTAGTGCAAGTAAAATTGTATATTTTGATTTTAAGTAATATACGTTCATTTTTTATCAACTAATAACATGAATAATTAAAGTATCACATAATCAAGTTTCGTTATAAAGTTAATGAGTCAAACTTCGTTTTATTTTCATTATGGATTTTTTTATAAGTAAAAAATTTTTTAATAAGTAAAAAATTTTTTAATATCAAAATAAAAATTAGGTATAAAAATCAAAATAATTTTATTTTATAAATATTAAAAAATTATTTAAGTTTTAAAAAAATTAATTATCGTTATCGTTAGATTACACCTTATTTTAAGATATAGTTAAAGATATTGGTTTTGTAATCAATATGATTAGTGAAACTTATGTTAAAGATGTAGTTCAAATAGTGAATCAATATAAAAACTCATACTCTCCTCTGTATATAATTTTTCTCATGTTTTATCTTGGCTTATTTGTTTTCTATCTTGCTCAAAATGTTGTTTGAGAAAAAGTTTTGATAAATACACGTGAACACTATTCGACCTCCTAGCCTCCTTTCTAGTGTATGTAAAAAAAATTCATTTGTGATGGCTTGTAAAAAAAAAAAAAAATTCAAGAAGAGGAAGGAATAGCAGTGTTAGTTGTGATACAAGGAACATCTAATAAAAAAATAAATGTCACTTAAGGTCTTAAGAGTTGCTTTTATTTTTATTTTTTTGCAACATTTAATTTTTTTGGTAACATAGGAGTTGATTTTATACAAGAGATCTTAGCAAAATTAATCCATTTAATTATTAACAGTCAGAAACATTTAAAATATATATAATTGTTTTTCATTTAGACTTCCTTTTATGTGAGTTCATAAACTATGTAAATCCAAAGTCTAAAAATATTGTAGTCATACTTAATATTTCTTTTTTTATTTCTAATATACACGTATTTATATAAAATTTGAACGCATCTTGATAACTAATATTACTTGTTTAGTTCATTCATTGATTATTTTAAAGGTGACAACATGATTATTCTTCTTTAAGGTTTATAATAAGCTAATTAAATAAAATAATGAAAAATATTAGGCTCAAGGTGTAAAGTATTTTGGTTTTATTAATATGAAAATATGTGATTTGAATTAAATAACATGAAAAATTAAATAATTTCATATTATGGAAAATTTAAATTACTTAAATATCTTAGGTAGTTTATGTTAGTGTTTGAATCGAGTAACTGTTAGGCCTTTTATGTTGGGCCTTAAGAAGAACTGTGAAAAGGAGGTGTGGTTACGAAAACCTTATATGAAAAAAAAAAAAAAACGAAAGACTCTCCCACAGTCCTCCCAACTCATTCTTTCAACTCTTTTTAAAGATTATTCGCTAAGATATAAATAATAAAATACTTCTTAAATTTAATTAATTATATGTTTTCTATTTTTTAAATCATTATTTTTATTATTTAATAAGTATTAATATAAATTTTGAAAGAGATATTATTGTAATATTTTTAAATATATAACAAATGTTAATATAAAATTTTAAATTAACAAAAATTAATATAAAAAATAAAAAATAAATAAAATTATGTATAATTTAATAAAGCTTGAGAAGTGCAGGTATAATTTGTTCTAATAAAAAAAAAAAAAAACCAAAACAGTTTCCCTCCAAATCCATTATTTTCATCTACAAATTCAACAATCACGTTTGTTATTTTGTACTGGGTGACAATATTCAAACCATCGACCACGTTCCATCAGCTTCCACGTTGAGTTTACGTACAACCCAGATAAATTTATATATTGATTTATAAATGATTTAAAAATGTTTGGAGTAGCTGATATATTAAGGAATTTTGTTTTAAATTTTTATTGAATTTGTTGTGTTGAGTTTTCAATAAATATGTTTTTTTTAATTCTTAAAACACTTTAGATAGTGTTTTAGGTTACTTAAAAATGCTTTTAAAGGGTTTAGGTAGTGTTTTAAGGATTTGAAACAAAATAAAAATCTTATTAGAAATCAATAAAAAAATTTAATTTATAAGAGTTTAACACAAAATTTACTAATATATTAAGACTAATATATTTAATGATTTATAAATTGTTCTTTTTTATAAGCATTTATAAATTGTTCTTATTTATTTATTAAATTGAATAGATTTATTAAATATTTGTTATTTTATAATTTTTATTAAAATACAATTTTTCTATCCATACAAGAATATAAAAAATTTATAATGATTCAGGCATTCTACTCAACCAATTTAGTTAGACTTTCTTAAAATATAGAATATTTATTTTTATATTTAATTTAAAATATTAAGATTTAAATAATTCAATAATACTTTTGTTTCTCGATACTTGGGTAGTCCATACGGCAAAGAACTTAATTTCTCATTATAATAATAATTATTATTATTATTAACACCATAATATTGCTAACTAAGAAGGAAAAAGCAAAGTGATGTGCTCCTTGCAATTACTAAAAAAATAAATTAAAAATTCTTGTGATTTTTTTATGTAACTTAATCATATTCCATTTCTCGAATTCTTGTCAAATATTTATGATAATGCAAGGAGCATGTGTTGAAATAATTAATTTGTTTAGTTCAATTTCCAAGAAAATGCCAAATATCCATGTTGGGTATAATAACATGCAAAATCTATTCATTTTTATCATTGTTAAAATGTTAATGACCAAATGCTAAGTCAAAGAGAGAGTGATAAAAGTAATGTTTTATATCATATTTTTCATATTTTTGTATCATGAGGTGCATATTTTCTTATAATACACATCTGTAACGTGTGATAATAAAATAATCCAAGATTACTGAATGAGTTTGTATGCAAATTAAAGTAAAAAATAGTCACGTTATTGTTTAGTTATTCAATTTCCATATGTGGATTATTTGACATTCTCTTAGTTGCTTGATTGATTATTAAACTCTTAATCAATATAAACTTATGATGAACATTTCTCATGTAAAGTGCACCAGAGAAACTTTTACATTAAAATATAATACTAATAGCATTTCCTCCACATTAGGTTTTTATGTTGATTTTTCTTTGTGACTCTTCTGTATCTCACAAACTTGTTTCAAGTATCTTTCTTTTACTCAATTCCTTTACTTTCTTTGCCATCATTCTTTTGTTTGGTATGCTAGAAAATGTAGCCAAAGGAATATGCAGAGACATTTTTTCTTGTATTTTTTTCTTTCTTGAATTTGTTATTTTATTTGACCATATTTTATGGATTGGGTAGTGTAGCATAGTCTGAATTTGGTGCTTGATAGTGCTTGTAACGCTTTTTCAGTGTTTTTTGCCATAATTGTGTCAAGTTTCTGTTATGCTCCCTCGTATTGCTGCCATGATAATCTAAAGGACCAATGTGATGCCAACATTAATTGATGCTCAATTAAATTTGTTTAGTCCAATATTCAATCCTTTGTCCAAGTTCCATTGTCTTTACTATGTTCATCCCTTTTAAAGAAATATTGGTTTATTTTAACTATTAATAGCTTGAAACTTTGGCTCATTTGATATTGTCAACTTAATAATTTACACTTCTTGATGGTCTCATATGCCATAGATTGTTAATGAACTATGCTTTGTCTTCTTGTGCCAGGATGAGGACAATGAGAACACAAAATTTTAAAATCAGTAGGAACATGCCTTTTTCTGCAAATCCAGCGATCATTTCTGTAGTTGGCAGAAACTTGGAAAAGTACCAACTTGGTGGGGTCATATTTGGTTGCAAGAATAGTACACTGAAAGAATGCCAATCCAAACAAATCTTTGGTTTGTGTCTCACTATCGTGCATTTATTGATTTTATTGTAGCATTTGTAATAGATTGATAGCAATTAGCATGAGTGTAAAAGCTTTAATGAATCAATGATATTCTACATTAAAAATTTGACTCTTGATAACATGTAACAATGAAATATTTTACTTGAAACACTTTATTCTTAATGATTGAAATTAAGATGAATAATAAGATAATATCATTTGTTTTGATAATGAACACCCCATTTTGATTTTTGAAGACGAAGTCATGTTAATTTGTGTTTGTTTTAACAGGCTTGCCTGCCAGCCACTTTTCCTATGTGAAGAATATTGAACCTGGTCTTCCTATCTTTTTATTCAACTATAGTGACAGGAAGCTCCATGGAATTTTTGAGGCTTCTAGCAAGGGGAAGATGTATTTAGACCCTTATGCATGGATTGATGATAATTCAGAGTTGGATAGAACACAATATCCTGCACAGGTATCACTTGCTATATATACCTGCCAAACTCTAATTCATATGATTCAAAATAACTGTGATCATGCCATTATTCATCAAAAAGGCCCTTACATTTTCTGCTATTAATGTTTAAGGTGAAAATTCGCATTCGGCTTCAGTGCCAGCCACTGTCTGAAGATAAATTTGCAGGAGTAATAGCTGACAATTACTATACCAACAATCATTTCTGGTTTGAATTAGACCATAGACAAGCAAGCAAGCTTACTTCATTACTAGCTTCTTTAGCATTTGCCTCTGGCTGTAATTTGATGTGGAAAACTGTATCCCCATCTCTTCCTTCCACTCTTAAGGAAAGAGAAGCATTTGGAACTCCAATACAACATTTTTCTAGCTCAAGTAAGAGAACAGACTCTACTGAAATTACTTCTACTTTAGATGGAGACATCAAGCCATTGAATACCCAAACATTAGAGAAGGAGGTGAATGAAAATGAGATGAATCTTATCTGTGAGAAACTAAAGGAATTGGCTCATGGCCATGAAAGTCAAGAACTCTCTAATTCAGACAATGTAAATGACACTCATGATGAGAAAGATATGTGCACTGTGGAAAATGATGAGCATGTGAATGACACTCTTGATGAGAATGAGATGAGCCTTATAGATGAGGAACTAAAGGAATTGGCTCCTGGCCATGAATGTCAAGACCTCTCTGTGTCAGACAAAGTAAATGACACTTCTGATGGGAATGATATGTGCACTGTGGAAAATGATTATCTAGAGATGCCAGAGGGTTTAGAGGAGAAGGAAGAGAGTTCAAGTCCTCCTGTTCAGCATCAAAACACCATTGAAAAGGTAGTTGAGAATGAAGAATGAAAGTATATTTAAGACTTATTGTTTGCTCCCTCAAATATGTTTTTTTTTTATTATTATTTAAATTTTGTTTGATTTTAGTGTCTACATTTGACAAAGTACAGTATATGTCATCCTTTATTAAGTACCAAAAACACATGGGTTTTGTAACTTTTAGGAACTGAAAACGGATAACATTAAAATTGGAATTTATTTGAAAATCATCATAATGTATAAACATATGTTTAATGTTAGAAATTAATTGTGTTTTCATGCAACTGATGCCAATGCATTTGTAGTTGATGCAAGAAGTTGAAGAACTGACGGCTTTCAAGATAATACAAACACAGACAAATTGTTACCTGGAGCAGATGCTGGTACTCTTTTCTTTATTATTATTATTGATTGCCAATGTCAGCTAAATTTTATCATTGTTTTCAATTGTTCCTTCATCTCTTACATCTTTAAGTATATCGCTGAAATGCATAAAAATGTGTATGGTCTTCATAGTTCATATTCATGCATAGACCAAACATATGGAACTTCTTAGTTACCTAATTTATGGATTCATGTTAATTAATTATCACCACAAATAGAACTTCAAACTTGTGCCTTGTTTGAAATCCTCAGATATGCATATCACTTGCTGGTTTGTTTTAGTTATTTACTCTGTACCCTGATTCCAATTTTTCACTTTACTTCAGCCACTTTTTTCATAAAATTTTGGTCTAAATCCATAATTGGGACCCACTTTTGTCTATCTCCATCTGTGCCCTGGCTAACGTAGATCCAAACCCCAAAATTTTGTTCTTAAGTTCAACCATATGTAACTTGCATAGGGTAATATAAATTAAAATAAAAATGTTATTGTTGGGTTTGGTATTTAAGAAATTAAAAGTAGGAATTAAATTGAAAATTGAAATATGTAGCAATTTAAAATCATGAACATAATCATCATTTAGAGCATGCCTTAGTGCCTTTAATTGTAGTCAGTTTCTTTTCTTCATATCATAAGCCTTTTTGTGCTTATTTTGATTCTATAATTCCAGAGGGAGGCAGAATTGAAAATTCAGCATCTAATGGATCGTTGTACAATGATAGAATCAGCATATAATCTTCCTCTGACTCCTGTTGAGAAGACAGTCATTCAGTCATATGCTGAGCAGCATGTAGACCCTGAAGAGACATTATTTTTAAAAGTGAATTTTGAGGAAGAATCATGGTTATCAACCATCGATTTGTATTGTCCTTCCCAGTATGTGGTCAAATCTCTCCTTCATATGGACTCAGCTCACTCATATGCTTCAATGATACTACTAAATGGTAAGTTTATGTTTTTGGTGGTGGAAATGATTATGTTTGCTATTACATAGGTGTGAGATCTTACTGAAATTTCTGCTTTATTTTGTATGTGACTTGAAACTTGTGTCAATTTGATCTTTTATATATGTAGTTGGTTCATACATTCCAATTTTCTACAAGTGGACCTTGTGCCCCTCTTTGAATAAGAGCAAAGGAAAGTTGGCAGTGGTTTCTTTGAGCAATAAAATATTTTCTGTAGATGGTGCTAATGGAATTGACAACCTTTTACATATTGAGTTGCTTGATTTAGACATTGGAAGGTGGATGCTAGACAAGGTAAAGTATACTAGTTTATGGGTGTTATATGATCTGTTTGGGAAAAAAATTAGTGGGAGTATCATGTGATACATGTTTCATGACATGATTGAGAGGCATAATTATCATCTAATGTGTTTTACCTTTCTGAAAATTCCAACTGAAAATGAATCTTTGGTTAGTTGTTGCTTTCCAAATTGTCTCGGTGTCAAAGAAAAAACACTGTATTATGAGAATTTTCATGGAAGCTTATATCATGACATAGATCATATCCTATCAATTATCATCTAGTGGTATAATTAACTTTACCTTAGTGCTTTCATTGCTTATACATATTTGTTCTCACGTTTAGAACATGTTTGAGTTTTCTTTTCTCTAATTATATAATACAAGTGATTAAATGACTATTTTTTTAAGCATAAGTAAATGGCCAATTAGCCAGTTTTGTTTTGAATACAAAATTTTAGTGAACTTCTTGCTTGATGAATAGTCTTCCTATGTTCCCAGATATTTGCTATTGCTGCTGCGGAAATTTTCTGTCTATCTAATACTATTTCTGGAAATGGAATTGATTATTTGAAGTAAGATTTTATTTCTCAATTTCTGCTTGTTTCATTCATCTAGTTCATGAATAAAATAATTACTTTAACTAAAAAATATTTTCTTCTCTACTCATTTATTCTATGTATAGGATAAAAAAATATTAATAATGTTTTTTTTATAAAAAAGTGAGTATTAAATATTTATGCTATTAAAAAACAACGTAAAAATATACCAAATACATCGTATTACTTGATCTATTAGATCTTCATTGGCATGACTGGATGAGTTAAACCATGACAACTTTTGTTTGTTTCTGCTGAAAGGTTTGATCCCAGGACATATCCTTGGACCAAAATACCAAACAATGAAACAGAGTGTAATTCATCGGTTATTGTTTCAAGAGAGAAATTGTGAGTTAAACATATTATCTAATTAACTGACTTCAAATTAGTTTGGATAGTGTTTTTTAAAACAGTTTTCAAAAATATTTCTGATTTTTTAGTTTTTAAAAACTAAAAAGCAGTAACAGTTAAAAATAGTTTTACTTTTTAGTTTTCTGTTTTTGTTTTAAAAACTCAAGATACAATCAGAATATTTGTTTTTTGCTTTTTATTAATGAAATTCTAATAAATATGAACAAGTTTTTTTATTTTTAGATCTTCAAAACAGTTTTCAAAATTTGCCAAATAAGTTTTTTTTTCTTTTCTTTCTGAAAACAATTTTTAAAAACAATTCTTGAAAATTTTTCTCAAAAACTAAAAATCAAAACAGAATCAATCAAGCTCTTAGTTTTTAAAAACTAAAAAACTCGTTTGCATAGTATTTTTTGAAAACAATTTTCGAAAACAATTCTGATTTTTTAGTTTTTAAAAACTAAAAAATAGGAACAGTTAAAAGTAGTTTTGTTTTTCAGTTTTCTGCTTTTGTTTTGAAAACTCAAGATACAATTAGAATATATTGTTTTTTGTTTTTTATTAATAAAATTCTAATAAATATGAATAAGTTTTTATTTTTACATCTTCAAAACAGTTTTTAAATAAAATTTGTCAAACAAGTCTTTTTTTTTCTTTTCTTTCTAAAAACAGTTTTTAAAAATTATTCTTGAAAACTCTTCTCAGAAACTAAAAAACAAAACTGAATTAATCAAACCCTAGATTCTCTCATCTTCTCTGCACTTATTTTTTCTTTTAAAATACAACAAAAATTTGGGCTAGTATTTTATGGTGCCCAAAGTAATTAAAATGAAAAAAAAAAAGAAAACTTGTTTTTATAAAATCATTCTAAAAGACATCGTTGCTGATCCAAAATATTTTAAAATCATTCTAAAAGAAAAATTGTATGTTTCAAAACTTTGTGCACTTTTGTAGGTTTGCTCTTGATGATATGGTTCTAAGTGTTGAAATATTTTATCCTTCTTTTGTCAGTGTGGATGGAGGATTAATACTGAAAAGAAAGCTTTGTTGTCAGGGTAAGTGCGTGCTTCTGTTAGCCTGCCTCTCTTGTCTGCAGTTCTTTTAGCAATATTGATCTAATGACTATTGAGTAGACTGACTAAGAAGGAATGACAATTAAACTTCCACAATACACATGGTTGCAAATGTTGCATAAAATAATAAAAAAAAGCCTTATGTCCTTGGTTTGGTTAATTATTCAATTTATATAATCTAATCATCTTATGTTGTTTTATACTTTACAGTGTTCAAGTCAACAAAAGAATGTGAAAACAAGAGCGTGGCGTAACCCTGCGATGATCAATAACATTGCCACGGTCAAATATACTTATTTTAATGATAAAGTAGGATGTGAAATTACATGTAATATTATGTGTATGTTTCAATTAAAATCAATTGAAAGAAAACTCAATACTAATAATAGTAAATAATTGCCACATTTAAAATAAGTAAGTGTTCAATGGCTGCTATGACTTTCAGGCGGCCGTCAATCTCCTAGTGGGACACCACTTCTATAGATACTTTGTAGGGATCTTAGACTGCAAAAAAAATTATTCTGTTGAAGAGAAAGATGTTTCTATTGTTTAATATTTATACACTTATAGACTTATAGATAGACTGTGGTTTGGATGATCTGCTATTTATTTATTCCTGTAGTAGTTATAAAGACATGTTTGGTTGAAGAATGATTGAAACTTTCTATAGACATTTCTCACTCCCACTTCATTTAATCTTATTTTTAATTTAATTTTTTAATATTTATCTTTTTAAATTAAAATAAATTTAAAAATATTTCTAAAAACAACAAATGTTTACCAAACATAATTAATGAAAAAAATATTTTCAATAATAATATTTTCTAAAATAAATTTCAATCCATAAAACAAACATTTCTTTAAAACTAAAATGCTATCAGTTTATATAATAATACATTGATTTATTATTTTAAGTTTTAATTTTTGGAACATTAATTATGTTAATATTAATTAACTTTACCATATAATTTATTAAATTTCATATTTAGGAATCATGATTCTTTCTTAACAATCAAAGATGGTATGAAATTTTATTTTATAATAACCATTTAAAGAATGATAACTTAAAATGGTATGAAATGAACAATATAATTATTCTTTGCAATTTTATCATATAAAATACCAAAATGTTCAATTTTAAGCTTAATTTTTATATTACTTAATTTAGATTATTTGATTGTTTTTTATATTAATATTTAAATGCATTTTCAATTCTATATGCATGTATAAAATAAAATAGACAGGAAATGCTCATTTTTGTAATTAATTTTGATTATGGATATTATTATCATAGTATTTTGTGTGGATTTCATTTAAATGAGATTATATGTGTATTTGGATGAGTTTTAGTAAAATTATTTTGAAAATAATTGATTTTGTAAAAATTGATTTGGGTTAAAATTAATTTTGAGACTATATAATTTATCTCTATTTTGAGATGATGTAATTTATATTTAAATATTTCTTATATTTCAGTATAAAATAATTCTTTTTATTTAATGCAGAAATTACTCTAAATTATTTTATTACAGAATCAATTTGAAAAATTGATTTTGAATTTTTTTCAAACTTAAAATCAAATATATCAAAATTTATCTTAAATTAAGAATAAATTCTGACCGTGAATATATTTTGAATAAAACTGAGTTGATAAGATCACTTTTTATATAGATTATATTTTATGACGGTTAGTTATGTCACTCTCAACATTAATTATTATGAATGTTTTAGGTTCTGTTTATATAAAATCTGCCATGTGAAATCCAAGTTGATGTTATGTTATTGTTTTGTCATTTTTCATTTTTATGTTCAAACAAGATTTTGCAAAAGAGATTAATGTTGTCTTATATAGAGAGTGTATATAAGAGAGTGTCACGGTACGTATATTTGTCTTCGATTAACTCAAAACACTTTGCCTATGTGAAAATCTTGCTTATGCTTTTTACTATATACTAGATAGATTAGAGTTGGATGCTTTTGAATTTGAGTTGAATCTACAAGAAGATGCTAGTGAGTAAGGTTTTATTAGCTTAGAATTAAATAAGAAATGAGTTTAATTGGTATACATAGTTAGTATAATGGTTTTTATACTAACATTTAAACACAATCTTTTATTCATAATAAGTTTGTTAATTAGTATTTTAAAAATTACATAAATAAAAAATTATGATTAAATGTGAGTGTAAAAATTTTTTACACTGATAGTATATACTAATTAAACTCATGAAATTTAAGTATTAGTGACAGGATACTTACCAAGTTTTCCTTTTCAGTTCTTACACAATTTATTATTTAGTTCTTCCTAATCAATCTTATTTTCAAAAGCCAAAAATATATACAGTTTGTTTTTCATTTTCTAATTTGAGGAATAACAGACGGAATAAGTAAAAAATATATAATTTATTATAATACCCTTTTTAATATTAATAAAATATATTAATCTTTAAATATAATTTGTATATTATTATTATAACATTATCTATTTTAATATTATTATAAATATTATAAAATATCATTTATTATAATATAGGGAGAAACAACTTTAAATAGGGATGACAAAAAAATTCATGTTTACGGATATCTGTGAATAAAACAAGCGAAAATATTCGCATGAATAATATAAATAGATATCCGTCACTCGCGGGTACGAGTTTTTTTCTACCAACTCTTTAACGGATACAGATACAGGTATCAAGTACCCATACTCGCAGTACTCGCAGGTATCTGCTATTCGCTAAACTAAAATCATATATATATATATATACATATATATATATATATATATATATATATATATATATAAGTTAAAAAGATAATACTTTTGGAAAATAAATCAAATTAAAATATTAATTATCAAAATTTATTGATATCAATCTTATTTTTTTATGAAAATTTCATAGATAATAAAATTATTTATTATAAAAATATCGATAATATAAAATAAAGATTTTATTTGTATTAAATATTTTCTTATAATATATTATATTAATCTACTTTTAAATTTAATTAATCCTATAGAAACTAGTATAATTTTATTTCCAAATTTTTCAAAAAATAAATTATTTATTTGATAAAACTTCTTATAAAAAATATTAATTTTAAAAAAAATATTTTTTTTAAATATTTATGGATATACATGGATAACCATGGTAATAAAAAAACATGTGAGTATTTCTATAGTTGATACTTGACAGGTTTGTAGCGGGTCGGGTGATAAGTAACCACTACCTTATCTATCTCGACCTGTTGTCATTCTTAGCTTTAAAGCTAGTAATTGTAGAAAAAAATCTAGTGGAGAGTGGTTATATTGAAATCCAGAGAAATAGTATTTGGGACAAAAAGATATTACATGAATGAATTATCAAATAATTAGAAAATAATTTTTTTCCTGGAATTTTCCACTTAAATTGTGTCGACATACATGGTTTTTTTTTTAAATAAATATAGAATAATTGTAATCCTACTGACTAGTATCATACATTTTGAGAAATCAAACAAACTTTATATTGATTAAATCCATGTTTGGAAGGGCGGCGATAAAATTGTCTCGACACATGGTTTTTTTAAAATAAATATAGAATAATTATAATTCTACCGACTAGTATCATACATTTTGAGAAATCAAACAAACTTTTTATGGATAAGATCTATGTTTGGAAGGGCGACGATAAAATTAATTTTAAATAAAATTGACTTTATTATGATTAAAATTGATTTTAAGATGAAATGATTTATATTTGGATGTTTTTATTATAAAAATAAATTTAAAGTAAAATTTAGTGTAAAATTTTTTATTTAACACAAAAACTATTCTTTTTTTTTTGGAAAAGACAATTTATTCATCACTGTAAGTTACTCCATAATCACAAGACATGACTAAAAAGTAACTACGAAATACAAGGTCAGAGCAACAAAAACGAGTAGTACAATCATAACCCTTATCAAGTCCCTATATCAGACAATATCCTCACTAGTCCCGACATTATATTAGAATTAACATCAAATACTTCTCACCTAAGCTTAGTAGAACAACATTCTAGTTGGAAAGACCACTCATAAATTGAAATAGAGCACTATGTAGATTATCCTTTTATCCATAGCTAAGATGTTTGCAGGGCATCTTGCCAAATATTGTCCATACAGAAAGGTTTACCTTAAATACCACTGAATTTCTCGCCAACCAAATACTCCACAGTATAGCCAATCAGATTATACTAAGAATATTTTTTACCTTCTTTCCTCAAGACTTAGATATCCCAAGAACCTGCCATAAGTGAGATCGACATTCTGCAACGCCCCTTTGTACCCCAACCATCTATAGCACACATCTAGACTAGATACACTGGATGACAAGAGAATAGAAGATGAGACACTACTTTCGAATGGCTGTGACAAATTGAGTATACCATACATGTGGGAGAACAATATTCCGTTTTGCAAGTTCAGCCTTTGTAGGGATCCTGTTGTATGCGAGTTTCCACGAGAATGCTGCAATTTTAGATGACACCTTGTATTTCCATATCGTATTGAAAAATTTAGAGGCAAAATCAAATTCACCAGATTCCCCATGAATTAAGTTATATGCCTTTCTGATAGAATAACTCGCTTTATCTAATAACATATGTCTCTATCTCCATCAATCATTCAAGTCTTGTTTTAACTGCACCCCTTCTAAAGCCCTCTCTAACTCCTTCACCCACCCTTCTTCCCAGCTAAATAGACTTTTGCTCCACTCAAATCGCCATTCTCATTTCTGGTTATACCACCCTCCAACTTCAGAAATTAATGCATCTTTATTATTGGAAAGTGCAAAAAGTTTAGGAAACACATACTTCAGCTCTCCAATATCCCTTCACCTCCTTACCAGAATTTGAACATAAACCCATCATTGACCACAAGTTTGACATTTCCAATAAACCATTCTCCCACACCTCTGCCTGCATTCAGCTTCAGGATATCCTTCAACATCAAGACGTTTCACTCCCATGCTCCCTAGGCAGGTTACATTTAATGTCTTCTCCATATCTAGCTTGCAGAATTTTTATCCAGAGAGTTTCTTCTCATGTAAAATCCGCCATCTCCGTTTGTTGCCCTGTAATGCTTTGTTAAGTGACTCCACATCTTTAATTCCCAATCCACCTTGGCTTTTCTTTTTACAAATCAGCTCTCACTTAATCCAAGCTACTTTTTTTGCAATCATTAGATCCTCCCCACAGAAAACGTCTTTGCAAACTTTGAATTGTATGAGATACCTTCTTTGGAACCATGAAAAAAGACAGAAAATATAAAGGGATAGAAGAGGGGTAGACTTAATCAAGTAAATCTGCCTTCTCAATGATAGATTTTTTCCTTTTCAGGATGATAGTTTGACTTTCATTTTTTCGATTATAGGTCTCTACATTCTCTCACTTCTCATATTGGCCCCATTAGAATCCCTCCAGATAAGAGAACAACAATTGCATTTACATTATAGTTAAGGATCCTAGAAAAGGACCATAACTCCTAATCATTCATCCATACACCTCTCAGTCTGCTCTTATGAAAATTTAGCTTCAAACATGATGCCAGTTCATAGCATCTTATAACACTTTTCAATGTATAAACACACTGTGTTTTTAGGGTCACCACGATTATAATATCGTATGCATATTATTGTATCACAACTTGCAATTCATGTCTACCCATTTTAATGCCAGATAGCAAATTTTGTGTGCATTGCTGCTCTTTTGATTAATCCAACAATCCCTTTAGTAACAATTAAAAATACAAATGGAGCGAAAGCGTACCCTGCCTTAAACCCATTTGCATTGAGTTGCACTCCTATTTACTAACACTGAAATAGATAAGGATTGTAAGCACCCTTTAATCCATCAAACTCATTAATTGCCAAAACCATATCGTTCAAGCATATAGAACAAAAAAGGCCAACTGATCATATCATAGGCCTTTTCAAAATCTGCTTTAAACACCATAAGTGATTTTTTATGATGCTTTACCTCGTAAACTGTTTCATTGACAACCACAACATTATCCAATTACTGCCTTCCTTTAATAAAATTAGTTTGCGTGTCTCTTCAATATTGTTGGGCATCACATTGTAGCCTATGAGCAAGCACCTTCGTGATCATTTTATATATAGCCCCAATAAGGAATATGAGTTTGTAATCCCCAAGGTCATCTAGGAATTCCTTTTTAGGAATCAAGGTAAGAAAAAATGCATTTAAACTCCTTGGAAGCTTCCCATTTTGATGAAATTATACCACTTTCTTTATGTCCTCCTTTAGTAATTCCCAGAAATGTTTAAAAAATCTCATGATATAACCATCTAGTCCTTGAGCTTTTGTACTATCACACTCCGAAACTGCAGAACAGATCTCTTCCATTGAAAACCCCATCTCTAAGCAACTTATTTGCTCTTTGAAAGGCATTTAAACTCCACTCCATCCAATCCGATGTACTCCCTTGATCCTTTCAATTAATATTCTTTCCTCAAAGAAGATGGAGGATCGAGAGGCTAGGAATAGGGGTGGGAGACGCCACTTTCTCCAAGGAAAAAGATGAGTCAAAGTTTTTAAAGTTTGCCACAAGGGAGATGACCTTTGATAAAAGCTAACTAGGGAGAGATTCCTCAAAAGAGAGAATTCTCAATGATACTCAACTAAGAACAAATAGTTCAAAGAGAATAATATTCATTCATTCAAGTATAATTATTACAAGAAAGGATAGATGTATATATAGCCCAATAGGAAGACTAGGCACTTAAAACTAGACAATATGAGACTTTGGGCTTAATTAGGATTAGGATCACTAACCCTTACTTAAGCCTACTAAGTGGCGCCTAAAGCTAAGCCTAGGTGGGTGCACGAACTAATTATGAGGGTGCAAGGAGAGATCCAACATGCCTTGGATCATAAGGCCCTTTAATCTCCTTCCCTTCCACTCTTAAGCTAATAACACTTCTTAATCCTAAAAATAACACAAATGGTTGAATACATGACCTTATATGTCTATCTCCATGATGGGAACAATTAAGGACTATGGCCTAAAAATAACACCTCTTAATCCTAAAAATAACACAAATGGCTGAATACAAGGAATTAAAACTAATTACTATTTACATGGAAACAATTAAGGACTATGACATAATATGTCTATCTCCATCATGAGCTGAGGTCTTGATGATTCCTTCCGGCCAAGTCTTAGTGAGAGGACCCTTGATAGGTAGGATTGCATCAAGAAGTCTGTAAATCCAACACACTCTAACCATCCATTAATAAACTTGAATAGTTTTAATCCCTAATTCGAGCTTGATTGTTTTAGGACAATAGGGCAATTATTAGAGTAGTCTCTATCCAGATTAAGTTGGAAGGTATTAAGAGCTGATTCCAACCACTCATGAGAGACTAAGAATCTATCTAAAAGACTGTAAACACTATTTCTAACATTGAACCATGTATACTGGTGCCCAACGAAAGGGACCCCTTCCAACTCCATATTGAGAATGAAATCTAAGAATTCATTGCTTCCAAGTTGGGAAGACTCAACCTCTCTATTTTCTCCAATCCTTTCCTTAGGCCATCTGACTACATTGAAGTCACCATCAAGACATCACTTACACCCCAGATACCATTGTCTATATATTCCAGTAAGGTTCTTCCTAACTCCTTTTTTCCTGATAAGTTGCACAGAGCATACACATTGACAATTATCCTTTCACCCAACTCAAAATTATACCTTTCTTTAATTCCAAGAAACCTCATTCCTTGAAAGGATTCAATGACAATAAAAGACTCAGCATTCCAAATACACAATAGTCCCCTAGCCAGGTTGGAGGTTAGCATTACCCTCCAATCCAAAGATGAATCACCCCAAATAGCGTAACATATATTTTTATCTATGTTTTGGACCTTTGTCTCTCGGATGCAGATAAAATTCACATGATGCTTTGATACTAACTTCCTTACTAACCTTCATTTCTCCCTTCCCCTAACACCCCTAATATTATAAGATAAGACATTCATTAAATTAAGTAAGAAGTCCCTCTCACAGACCTCTTAGAAGTTTCCATACTCCTATCCTACCTCTTCATGCCTGTCATCATCTGTAACATCTCTGCTTCATCAAATGCACTAGATGCACCTAATTTCTTCCCAAGAGCCCACAAATATCATGCTTCAATTAAAAGTGATGCCAATTGATTTTGGGTATCTGTTTCCACAATTTCAGATACATCGTGTGTCAATGCAACAGTAGACCCATTAACTACATTCCAATCAATAATTGTGACCTATGTAGGCTTGCATTAGATATTGGCAATCTTGTAGCAGATTTTGTTGTAGCTTTTGCCTTTCCCTCTTTTATTCATTCTCTTGGAGGTTTTAATTATTCCACAAGAAATGGGAGCTTCGACTAAAGCACTTAAATTGCCTGACGCACTCAAATAACGGAAAATTACTCTAAGTTGTTTCAATCAAAAATCAATTTAAACCCAAAATCAATTTTGAATAATTTTCGAACATAAAATTAAACTTGTCAAGATCTTTCAAAAATTAGTTTTGAGACCAAAATTGATTTTCAAATGTGTAACCAACAAGCACTAAAATTATATGGTTACTTTTAAATGTAAAATTAACATTGTCACAATCATAGTTATGAAAAATGGATTGAACTGGCTAGTAGGATCGATCGAACTGGGAACCAAATGAGTTACTGATTCAGTTTAATTCGTAGATCGGTCATGCAGTCAGATCAAATCTAATCGGTTGAACCAACCAATTTTGTTAAAAAAGTAGAAACTGATTGAACTGAACCAATATATTGATTGCTTTTCTTTTTTTTTTTTTTTTTGAAACAACGTCATTTTGATAGTTTGAAATAATTAAATTCTAGTATTTAAATGTTGGTGACTTATAAACTTTAAGAAATTATGCATTGAGCTATTGCTTATGAACTTTGCTTCTAAATTTTAGTTTAATTGTTATTTTTTATATTGATACTTTATGTTTATAATAATGTTATTGACTTTGAAGTATGAAGATATATTAAGTATATTATTTTTAATTTTTTTTTAATATAAATTGGTTAAAATGACTCAACTAGTGATCATTCAGTTCAATTATTAAACCATGAAACCACTAACTTGACAAATTCAATTACGATTTGATTTTAATAACATTTGTCACAATCATATATGATAACCACAACCCACCCATGTGATGTTCCAACAAGATAATAGGACATACCATATCTTGGAGTTATTAGCATAAGTAGCCATTTCCAATTGGTAAATAAAAGTTCCTTTCTTTCGTCAATCATATGGTTAATGAGTTTTATTCATCTAGCATACTCATTTAGACCACTAAGTTGAGTTAAAAAGAGACTACTCCATAAGGAGATATCATATGCTGCAAGCTCATCATGATTCTGATATAGATATGACAGAGAGCAATAGCACATGATCATAATTTTTTGTGAAAGCAAAGGACCACGACTATGAGAGAAAAATTACTTCACAAACCGAAAGAGTTACATGGGTAAGAAGGGGAAAAAATAAAATAATAGAACTAAAATCTAAATGTGAACAATATCCGTACACATGGAACAAGATATGACATATTTGGTTTTGCTGTGCAAATTTAATTTTGCAAGAGCATTTTCACTTTTGTTTTTCCCTTTAGATTGTGATGGATCTTTGAATTACCTCATTATTAGGGAGCAGTAGCAACATGATCATATTTTTTTGTGAAAGCAGGGGACCATAACTAAGAAAAAATTACTCCACAAACTGGAAAGTTACATAGGTAAGAAGGGGAAAAACTAAAAAATAATAGCACTAAAATTTAAATATGAACAATATCCCAACACAAGGTATAAGATATGACGTATTTGGTTTTGTTGTGCGACCTTAATTTTGCAAGAGCATTTTCACTTTTGTTTTTCCCTTTAGATTGTGTTGAATTTTTCAATTACCTCATAATTAGTACAGTAATAAAAGGAAGTAAATCTAAACATGACTTTAATGTAGCTTGATTAATATTTAAAAATTTTCGAATTTGATAGAAAAATAAGAGAAAATAGTTTGAACTCAATCTCAACTTGAATGAAAGTTACATTTAATTTAATTTTTTTTATAAGTCAAAAATGTATTAATATAATAAAATCACTCTTATACACAAGAGATATCTTCGGGTAAAGATTCAAAGTTATTATTCAAGTTACATTCAACTTAATTCATAATTCATAAAACATGCAGGAGAAACGAATTTCATTAGTCAAATATCATATCAAATACATTCTTAAAAAGTGATTAACATCCTTAACCAAAATCAAAGCCAAACATATTTCTCCATCAATAAATCCTAACAATTTTATTGAATATGTGAAAATGAATGAATTTCTTTTCAAATTACTGTAGTATAATATATCATCTTCTTTTGCATTTAATCTAACATCTCACTTTTGTTATTTTCCATAATAGTGTCAAGTTATACCAGTTATGGCCCACGTCAGCTAAGCAATTATTTTTATGAAAATGAAAAGGAAAGAGGGTGTGAATGTGTGATGCATGTTGCTGTCCAAGCCAAGCAATCCATTAATAACAATTGGTAGAAATAGTGAAAGTCAGTTTTCCACTCAATATCTCACATATACATACATACATATCATATTTTTTATATATATATCAAGAGTGGATTGCAACAAATTGGAGCTTAAGCAACTCATTCCTTGGGTATTTGGGTTCCCAATAAGAAAGGGAGAATATTCACAAATTTCACAGGAAAAAGAGGAAAAGATAAGAAGATGCCTTGCCTCTACATCTCCACCAATGTTAACTTAGATGGAGTTAACATAGATCCCATCTTTTCCCAAGCCACCACTGCAATTTCCACAATCATAGGCAAACCAGAGAAGGTATGCATACCACTGTTTTCTGTCCCTTTCTCTCTCATCACTTTTTTTGTTCAATTAACTTGGTCTCAATTCTTAATCTGTGACAAAAAAATAATTCTGGGGGTTTGACACAAATATTAATTTGTTATCAAAATTATGGTGCTTTTAGAAGTGCTTGTTATTCTTTGTAAGTTTTGATGCAACTCAGTTAATGGTTCAACTGTTTTGCTTTATAATTACTCCCTGCAACACAATCTATAGCAAAAGAAATCTTAATTATATGTAAAATTGCACACAACTTTAAAAGTTTGATACAGTTTTTTTAACTGTGGATGTTCAGAAGTATGAGCTTTTGATTGCTCTGCAAATGAGAAACTGCATGCCCCTTTTCCTTCATCTGTTGTCTTGTTTTGATGATAGAGTCAAGAAAATTTCAGACAGTAATTTATTAAGTTTCATGCAATTTGGCATGAAATAATTGATTTGATTTCACTGGTTTATTTGTCATATAAAGAATTTTTTAATGAAGCTTTCTTTCTGATATTATTATCAGTATATAATCAGGGATACAAAATATAGTATCTGTTTTTGGATAAAGAATGACAAGATGGACTATCCAATTCCATATAGGTGAAGCCAGTGTGAATTGCAGAATATAGTATCTGTTTTTTTATACAAAATTAGAAGTACTTTGGATAACCTTTAAAAGCTTCTCTAAAAAACTTTCTAGATTTTTTATTGAAAAAATCTCAAAAACTCTTGTTACTTGTAGCTAGACAGGTCCATAATGCGGTATATCAATGTTTCTGGCTTTTTCAGGGATTTTGCATGTTCAGTTCATATTGGAACATAATTGAATTGAGTTAAAAAAATTACTAAATTTTAAGAGTTTAATTGGTATACACTATCAATATAAAAGTCAACGTTCAGTCATATATTTTTATTCATGTGACTTTTAAAGTACTAATTATTAAAGTAAAAAAACTTATCATGAAAGAAGGTTTATAATTGAATGTTAATATAAAAATTTTTACAATAATATAACAGTATAGATCAATTAAACTCAATTAAATTTTTAATATAGTGTCAAAATATAGAATTTAACCTTTACATTTTATGTTCGAATTTGACCCGTTATTGAAGTCTATTTTGTCACCTATAGCTGATTACAGTCAGGGTTCTAACTTAATTTGTAATATCAGGTCATTCAAACTTTGGGTATTATTTTGTCTATTAATAGAACTGCATTAAATAAGAGTTGAACGGATTAAATGTGTACATAAAATTGTGAATCAGGTCATTCAAACTTGGAAACACTAAATGTGTACATAAAATCTATTTTAAAAATGAAATAGACTAATCGAATTGGCAATTAATCAAGTTGGTTGAGAAAGACAGGCAAGTTGGGAGGCTTTCAAATTGTAGGGTAGAGTGCAATGTTTTAGTTTTAGTGCTGTTTGATATTGTTGAACCGATATAAAATACTTTAATAAAATAATGCAATGAGATATTAAAGATAGCATAATGCAATTTATTTGTTTTACATATAATATATTAAGAGTTTAATTAGTATACACTATATTTTTACATTTACATTCAATCATAGCCCTTTATTTATAATAAATTTGTTAACTAAATATCACTTACAATATATACCAATTAAACTCATAGATTAATAAGCTTTTATTTTAATGCAAATGTTATCATGATTAATTAGGATAAGAAATTCCAACTAATGGGTTTTAAGGACTTTTTTTTTAAGTTAGGGTTTAAGTACTTAAATAAAGAGTTAAATATTATATGTATGTTTTTAGGTGTTTAGGCACTTCTTGCTGTTAAAACTAAATTAGGTACATCGATCTGGTGCCTATATTAAACAATTCTTATCAAGAATTTAGTTTCAAAAAAATAAAGAGTTTAATAAATTTTTAATCTATGAAAATATCATCATTTTTATTTTATTCTCTATTTTAACAAAATAATAAAAATATATAATTCTACGTTCTCGTTAAAATTTAAAATAGTAACATATAAACATTTCTTTAGATTGTTTTAGGTTTCACATAATTTTTTATTATAAGAATACACAATATAATATTTTTCAAATAATTACGAGATTAGTATAATATATAAAAACTATTACCGTAATCTCAAATACTTAAAGAGAGTTAGTATAAAAAAGTATGGTGTGCAATTTAAAAAGCCTCAAATATTAATGTAACTTAAAATTAAAATTATACAAGCTGGTGGAGCTTGACTCAAAATTTTGGGGTGTCAAAATAAATTTAATTTGTATATTTATTATATAATTTTTTTATTTAAATATAATTTTTATTTTTCTATTTAAAATAAAAATTTTATTTTTCTTCAAATTTTATAATTTTGCTTCCCTAATTTTAAAATTTATTATCTGGATTTTTATTATCTTTCTTTAAAGTCTACAAATAGAAAACATAAATGTAGTATAAACAAGTACAAACATTTTAAATATTAAAATATAGGGATTTGATAGTTTACACTAATTTGTTTTTTAGAGAAAATAAATTAAGAAGTTATAACTATAAAATTTTTAAAATATACTTAATATGTGTAACTTGTCAATTTACTTTTTTCAAAGTTTAAGGGTGTAAATGAGCTAACCTTTATAAATATTGGATTTGCACTTTGCAAACTTACATCCACTTATGCAGTAGAGCTTATAAAAGTAAATTTTTATCTAAAAACTCTAATACAAATAACACCTTTAAAAGAAGTTTAATTAGTGTTTAGAAGATACATATATAAGAGTTTATATAGAAGAACTTATAGAAAAAATGGTGTTTAGACAAAATTATATAAGTTCTTTAATATTAGTAAAATTACTAAAAACAACATTGTTTTCATATCTAAATTTAAAACACTTATTTCAAATCTTAACCAAAAAAGAACATTTTCTCCTTAGAAACTGAAAACTAATGATCAATGACTGATGGTTGGTACCGAAGGTTTACGAGGTCAGAGGTTTATGAGGTTGGAGGTGGCGTTTAGTGACTTCCGGTAGGAGGTGATAGTCAGTTACCGGTGACCAGAGGTAGTAATTGGTAATCGTCGATTGAAGGTGGCGGTCGATGACTGCCGGTTGGAGGTCGTGGCCATGACTGCCGGCTGGAGGGGGCACCGACAACTACCGACCAGAGTTGGCGGCCGGTGACCGCCAACTAGAGTGGCGACTAGTGACCTCTAGTCAGAAGTGGCAATCGATGATCGTCAATCAAAGTTAGTGGCCACCAATCAAAGGTGCTGGTCAATAATGACTCGTGATGAGCTTGAATAAAAATCTGAAACTTAGAACCACCCCAAATAGAGTCATTTTGAAAAAGCTTTAAAAATTAACTTTTTCATAAGTTCTATTGAGAGCTTTTAAATAAGTAAACAATTATTAAATGTTATGTATCCAAACACTAATTTTAAGTGAATTAGAACTCATCAAAGTAGAAAAACTCCTAATAAAATTTTTAACTTATATCCAAATAGATACATAGATTATTCCAGCTTGTTTTCGACAAATAAGTTGGGTTGAGTTGAAATAAAAAATAATCTTAAATACAAGTTATGATAAAAGTTGAGTTGTATTATACTTGCTCTTTCAAATAAAGTTTTAAATTTAAATTCTGTGAATAAAAAATATGATTGAAAAAATAAGATTTGATTAAATATAGATTAATTGTTTGAAAAACTCACATACACTTCATAGTAATATCATAAGTAAAAAAATAAATAAATTACATATTTTTTTAAATATTGGTACAGTATCATCTTTAATCTTAAAGAGGCATCAGTTAATAAAAGCAAAACGTTAAAGAGATGGATGTAATAAAAAACAATCTATAGAATTGAAAAATAAAAATATAATAAAAACAAATCTAATAGTGGAAAAAGTGTTGTAGTCCAGTAAGTGCACTGCACATGACAAGAACCTCATCTTTTGTTCTGAATGGATCCCTATGACACGTTACCAACTTTGTATCTTTCTTTGGACCACCACAGTAACCCCTCTGTTATTTTATCATCTGAAATGTTAAGGTGAGATCTCATAATTCTTTCATGTCATAAAAGATGGATGGGATATCTGAGGAAAAAGATAACAGAAAAACTCCAACCAATCAATTAGATCATATATTCTTTCATGTCATAAAAGATAGTTGGGATATTTTAGGAAAAAAATAACAGAAACTCCACTTAGATTACTCATGAAATGAGTGGAAGGTGTCATAATCAGATAAGGAGGTAAGAGATAAAATATAAGTTTAATTGGTATATATTTTTAGTATAAAAATTTTTATACTGATATTTAATCATGATTTTTTATTTATATGACTTTTAAAATAGTAATGAATAAGATCAACAAATCAAATCTACCAATGAATGAAGGATTGTGATTGATTGTCAGTATAAAATTTTTACACTGAGAATATATACCAATTAAAATCATAAAATATTTAGAAATATTCAATATCATATTAAATCGAAGTTGCTTTTTTTTATATGTACAATGTTAAAAGATTTTACAATAACTCATCGTGCTAAATCAAATTACACTTTTTTAGTGTTTTGGTTAAGATTTGAGATCAATGTTTTAAATTTGGAAAAAAAAAACAATGTTGTTTTTAAAATTTTGAAAACTTAAAACTAAAACTAGTTTTTATTTTTAAAAATTTTAAAACTAAAAACCAAAAATCACCCCGAACAGGGCCTTAACTTTAGAATGCGAGTAAAACACCATCCTTAAAATTTAGAAAACTAATATTTAGATTCTTAAATAAATTTTTTAGGTAAATTAATCTTTTAATAATTGTTTTTTTATGCAAATGGGTCTTTAAATTACGTAGTTAATGTTTTTAAGTACTTTAAAAATATTATCTAAAATAATTTAAAGACTAATGTCAATAGTTTTTAAAATATTTATGACTAACATACTGAAAAATATTTTTATTTACATATCGGCCACTCTGAATATTTTTTTACAGATTACTTTTGTAGATTTAGAATATGAGTTTAATTGGTGTACATATCATTTATGTGACTTTAAAGTAGTAACGAATAAAGTCAACAAATTTACCATTAATGAAGGGTTGTGAATGAATGTCAGTGTGAAAATCTTTACACTAACACTAACAGTGTATACCAATTAAACTCTTAGCATATTATATAGTTTTTTAATTTGTTTTAATAATTTTAGACTAAATAAAATTTTACTCCCATAAAATTTTGAATATTTTTTTTAGCTCTTAAATTTATTTTATCTATTTTTCATTTTTTTCTGTCAATACCATAATTTAGGAAAGACTAAAAATAAGTAAAGAAAAACTAGTATAGTATGGATTAATATTGATGATTGAAAATAAATAAAATTATATTTATAAGAGATTAAATAAAAATATATAAAGACTAAAATTAAAAAATTAAAAAATTTATAAAAGTAAAGATTATGGGTTTCCAATCCGTCTAGTGTAAAAATTATATTTCATCCTCAATTTTATCATCAAATTTATCACGTATAAACTCTATATTTTTAACTAGATGGAAAAAGGAGAAATTATGAGTTTTGAATCTCTTTATTGACAAAATTAATACACTAATATTCATCTATAAAAAAAAACCAAACACATAAATCACTTGTTATCTTTGAAAAATTAACAGGAATAAAAAGGAAGCCAGTACATCATTAATGGTTGAACTAACCAATTCGTAATTCATGTCCAACAACTTAACTAACTCTCATAGTAGAGGCATAAATAAGTCCCTTTGAGTTTTTAATTTTTTTTTAGTGTATAATGACTCTAAAAAATTAAATTAGAATTGTGGGTAAACGCCTCTCTTTTATTATTTTAACTTTATCCTACGACAAATGTTAAAATAGAGTGTGGATGAGAGAATCAATAATTTAGAAGTGTTAAAGTGTGATTTGCAATGAATTTTACATAATTCCAAAATCAACACTCTAAACATAATTTTTAATCTTTTTTTAAATGACCAATCTGAAACATCCTTCTCACATAGCCTAGATTACTTAATTTGGGAAGACCACCCCTACATGCTACATGACACCAATTCTAGATAGATGTTACAAGGATATTTTGGTCCTTCTATAATTCTATGGATATGGAGGAAGAAAAATATAAGGTGTATAAAGAAAAGGCCTAAACATGGTAATATCAAACTTTATGACTTCAATTATGTGGGCTTTATTGTGACTTTAAGGCTGTGTTGTGACTCTGCAGTTTGTGATGGTGATATTGAAGGGGTCAGTGCCAATATCTTTTGAGGGTAACAAAGAACCAGCTGCATATGCTGAGATAGTTTCAATGGGTGGCATCAACTCAGAAGTGAAGAAGAAGCTAATTAATACCCTTGGCACCATTTTGCGGTCCAACCTTTCTATACCAAGAACACGATTTTTTCTCAAAGTCTTTGACACAACAGTATTTCGTACTAAATCCAAAATGTAATAATATATATATATATGCTTTAATTATCTCATTTCACATGCCACAATATTGTTTTCAAATCATTTATCAATGAGTTTTAACGTGTGTATTGCTGAATGTATTCTCGTGTGTTGTTGATCTTATAATAGCTTCTTCATAAATCATACTAATTCATTATGTGTTTTGTTTAGACAAGAAAATGGAAGAAAAGAAAGTAAATAGTAAAAATATGTAAAATGACTTTTAAGTTGTTTAATAGGAAAGAGAAATAAATTATACAATTTTTTCTAAGGTGAAAAATAATATTTTATCCATAATTTCATTATTTAAATATTAAATTCTGCAAGAAAATAAATGTTATGCGACCTGTTCTTTGTGTGCTTGATTTAATTGTTTTTCTTCCCTTTTCTGTTTAATTTTGGTGGATTGAATTTTCGTTAGACCAAAATGACCAAATTATGTATTGTTGGTTGAAAAATTGAACTTATATCGTTTAAACAAAGATATGTTACTAAGTTGGCTAAACATTATCCAATTTTATGGGAGATAAGTCACCAATAAAGTTAATAAATGCATTATACTAATAAGACGGTGACCTAAATAATATAATATAATAAAAATAATTAAAATAAAATATAAATTTATTATATATTTTATAATTAATGATCGATGTCAATTATATTATCTTCCAAACAAAACCTACCAAAGCAAAAGACATCCCAAAAAAGTCATTAAAATTCTTATTTTATGTAAAGAATATACCCATAGATTATAGGTTATGTTTGGTAACACTAATTAAAAATATAATTAAAAGCTGCAAAGTTAGCTGAAGATGAAAAAACTAATTAATAGTTAAAACTAGTAGCAAATAGTTAAAAGTTGTTAAACTAGAAGTTATTAAATTTTAAGTGTTTAATAAAATTATCTTTTGGAGTAACCATAAATGTTAAATGACAGAAAAGGAAAATAAAATATATAAAAATAATTATTTTATATAGAAAAGATTAAAAATGAAATCTAATAAATATTTTTTACTAAAAAGAATAAAAATAAAAAGTTATAAGCTAACATTTTAAAGAATTGTTTCTAATAGCATTTTAAAAAACAGAAGCCAAACTTATGTGCCAATGAGTCAAACAAACTTATCATGTGGACAAGTAGTAATAGGTTGTTCCAACATGCTAAATAAATACCTAAAAAAACAGTATAAAGTGGTCTTATAAACTATTTGAAATAACTTATTCAACATAATCTTAAGAATTTAACTGAAGTGTATTAATAATACAAAGAAATTTTACAAGACATTTAATGATAAATTATCGTAAGTTTTTATTTTTATATTAGCTAGTGGCAAAATCACTTTCAGTTAATTTCTAATCGAAAGATAGTCTATCTATTTTACATTCTTATTTTAATTATCCACTCCAATATTTAAGCGTATAATATTAGAAATAAAATTTTTTTATTATAATTTAATTATATTTCAATAAATAGTTTTAATGAAACTTATTAAGTTCCAAATAAAGTTGGTTATTTATAATTTAACTATAAATAAAGTTGGTTAATATTTCAATTTAATTATATTATGATCAATTACTTTAATAAGACCTTTTTATTAAGTTCTTTTATCACTTTTTTTATAAATAAAGTTTATTCAATATTATAATTCAATTTTATGGCAATCAATTATTTTGACGAAATTAATAAATTCAGTTTTCCATAAATTTTTTAATTAAATAAATATTAATTACTAAAAATGTGTTTTATTTTTTAACTTATAATATTAAATATTAAATAGATCACTTATCATTGTTAAATGTAAATATAAAAGATAATATATACTAATTAAACTCATATATAAAAAATAATATCAACAAAATTAACAAGATTTTTTGGGCCAAAGAAAAAGGAAATAGATAGTTTGGTAAAGGGCATTTTGGAGAGAGAAAGATATTGATGCGTTGTTATAAACAGGAATAAAAGTATAAAACAATGTGTCGTGTAAACTAATGGTAAGGAACAACAGAGATAGTAACTGAAGGGGAAAAAAATGCCGTGCCTCAACCTCGCCACCAACGTCTCCCTCGACGGTGTCGACACCTCTTCTATCCTCACAGAAGCCACCTCCTCCGTCGCCAACATCATCGGCAAACCCGAGGCCGTACGTTGTTGCTTTTCTTCTTATTTTTTCCTATTTTATTTATGTCTGATTATTCGTAAATTGTTTCCGAAAGATTAGGTTTAGAAATGGTCGCTTTTTGGAGTGTTCCTTTTGTTGATTGAGTATATATATATGGTGGTTGAATTGAAGAAGTTGTGAGTAACTACTAACTATGCATAAGGTGGGAATGGTTTTCTGCGTTATATGCGTGTAAAATGTTAACCAATAAAAAATATGAAATTATGATACAGATGACATTTAAGTAGTTATTTAAAAATCAGTTAATTTATTATATATGTTAATTTGTCGTGGGTGGATGTTAATGTAAAAAATATCACAACACTATTTGTGCATGCATTGTTTACTCAAAAAAAATTAAAGAAAGAAACATGTGAATGGTGAGAATATTAAACAAAGGTAAATAATATATACAATAACGATAAATGCATGTTATACTCTCATCTAATAACAATTTTTTGGCTTAATTAAGTCTTTAGTGTCTTAATTTTGATTAAATTTATCTTTGGTTTCTGAAAATTGAAAATATTTTTTTGTCCATGAACTTAATCAGATTGATCAAATTTAGTTCCTGAAAACAATATAAACTTCAAATTTCAGAGATGAAAAAAATTATTTTCAATTTTCAGGATCAAAAGTGGAAGTTATTCATATTTTAGGGATTAAAAACTTAATTAAGTCCATTTTTTTCATAAATCGTCTAATTACAAATTGTTATATTAGATACGTTTTTTAACTTTTGTATATGTTTTATTTGTGTACAGTAAAGAATAAATCACTATTTTTTAGTCCTTAAATTTAGAGCCAACATCACTTAGATTTTGAATAAAATTTTTAGGCAACCTTAATAATTGTGTTCTTTTGAAAATTAATCTTTAAACACTTAAATAGCGTTTTTAAACACTTTAAAAGAAAGCATTATCTTAAGTGCTTTCGAGATTTAATCCTAAACACTTTTATTTCAAGAACCACTTTCGACAATTACTTGGGTTGTTTTTTCCAATGTTAGCTATAGTTATGTTTTTTGATCTGCCATGAAATTTTCATGTTTTGAGTTCTAACTTGTTTTGACTTTTGAATGCTCTAAAGCCTTGTTAAGTTAGTATTCTGCACTTTGTTGATTTTGCAGTATGTGATGATTGTACTGAAAGGATCAGTACCCATGTCTTTTGGTGGGAATGAGCAGCCTGCAGCTTATGGAGAATTGGTATCCATTGGTGGTCTTAACCCTAGTACCAACAAGGAACTTAGTGCTGCAATTGCTTCAATTTTGGAAACCAAGTTGTCAGTGCCCAAATCGCGGTTCTTCCTCAAATTTTATGACACAAAGGCAAGTGTCTAAGCTTGAGCAAAAAAATAGTCACTTATTGCCCTTGGTCTCTTTTCTTAGTGCATTGATCATGTTTGTTGAGATCTATAAGAATCAAGAATATGCACAATATTTTCATGCTTTACATCAGAATCAGAACCATTTAAATTATTTCTCACTGTTTTTTTTTTTTGGTGAACTATTTCTCACTGTTGTAGACTGCTAGTGTTGTCCCTTTTAATAACTCCTATCTGTTTCCTTTTGGTTCGTTTTTTCCAGTTTCTACTTTTATGCCCAAGAAATGTTTGCTTGATGGTAATGGTACTTTGTTTGTTCTGCAGGGTTCCAACTTTGGATGGAATGGATCTACATTCTGAATTTCATGTTACATTGGTTGTGGCACCTTGAATGTTGGATGGATACTTCATTATGTTTCACCTTTGTGTTTATGGGTATGTATCTATCATAATATAATATAATAAGTAAGTACTTGGGATTCCTGGTAGCCTAAGCGTGGGTATCATCATATCATGCAAATGTACTTGATTAATTGCAAGGATAAATAGGGGTCATATGCGTTTATCACACTTCTGTGACAAACATTATCTGGCACCACTTAAAATGATCATTTGTATTGATGATGCATTTTTAATTAATTAAGCTTGAAACCTATATTTGATTTGATTCTCATGTTATTACTTATTAAGATTATACCATACTTGTTCTATGATAAGATTTATGGCATTTTTTTGTTCTGTTTACAGTAGTTTATTGGGATCATGCTCCTTTAAACCATAAATTAGGGACAAGGTAGTTGCTGTTAAGCGCTAGAGTTTAGACTCCAGTTCATCAAGTTTTGGAAAGTACGAGGTGTTCTTTTATTTGTTTCTTTGTTCTTTTCGTTGCATACTTGGATGTTGGGACAGTCCAAAGAATTTCTCACTGGAGGCATAATTTGGATGTGTAGCGGTCAAACAGGGATCTATGATCAAAAGGATGAAGAATTAAGGCATTTGATTTAAATTTGACTTCACAATTGCCAATATCGGTCATACTATCTTAAACATTTTTATCTAATTCACTATTTTTAAGAAAACTAATTAATTTAGTTGAGATTTAAAATTATCCTTAAATTTTAAGTTAATTTTAAGTTAGCACTTTCCAATTAATAGTTTTCTACTTAAATAATGTATTTTAATTATTTTCTTCAATCTTCCTAGAGATAATATATTTACTTAAAGTAATTAAATGAATTTTAGTTAAAAAATAATTAATGTACAATATAATTTAAAAAAAATACGTCTTACATTCAAGATATAGGTAATATTAATTTAACTTAAGGATGTATTTGGTATAAAGAATATTTTTAGTTTGCTAGGATTTTTTTTATGGTAAATATTGATTAGGTTTTAAGTTTGGTAAGAATTAAAGGTTAAAAATATTTATTTTTAATGTTTGTTTCATCACTATGACACATAAAATACAGTTACTGACCAAGATTAGTATCAAATTCTAGTTCAATTTTTCGTATAATGAATTAAGATTGTATTTGATTTTTTGTGATATCAACAAATTCTCATTAATTTTTTATAAAGCTTCCTTTGTTTTTTTTTTTTTTGAAAAAAAAACTTGTCAATTAAATTTTGGGTACATATTAGTTTGATTAGAAGCTAAATTAATTCACAATTAATTAGAAGTCAAGTGGAGGAGCTATTATGACATCGTTGATATTATAATAGTGTTATAAAAAGTTACATCTCTCTTCATTGGTGGAATGGTGTGGGTCATACTTTAACATTTCAAAATTCAAAATACAAATATTTAAATAGTTATCTAGTTAAGAGAAAATTAGGTTAAAAAAAATATTAAAAGATTAAACTATCATAAATTTTGAATAACATAAGATAATATTTTCTTTAAAATAAAAATCAGATAAAATAAATAAAGATTTGATATCATTTTAAATAATAAGATTAAGATAATATTTCATTTAAAATAAAAATAAGATAAAATAAATAATATTTTATATCATTTTGAATTTAAACGGTAAAAACTAATCTTTTATCAAAAAAGAAATCTAGAAAGCAAAATAAATCTTAAATCTTAAGTGGTAAGGTCTCGCTTTAAGAAGGGAGTAAAACAATTATTTTAAATCCTCATGATATATTTCTTAAATGATATAATTTTTAATTCTAATAAGAAGATTTAGGATTGATTATTTTGTATTAGGTGACACTTTAAACACACGGGCTAATGCTTATTAATCACTTATGAATTAATACCTTAAGCAGGTAGGTTTCAAAATGTAATTTGAGGTTATGTGAATTGAATCTTGATTAATGGCCAACAAAGAAACTAGCTTGCTAATCTGTGATCATAATAAATTACAAAGTTAATTTTAGTTCATGTACACCTTAGCTTTGCAATTGATGATTTTCATTTTATATATATATATATATATATATATAAAACTTTAATGTGCCTTTACGATTTATGGTACAGCTAATGTGTTAATGCACTTGCCTTTATGAATTACTGGATATGGTAATATGTTAATGTGGTTTTAGTTTTATTGCAGATTGCCTTTACGACTATTGTACAGTGTTCTTATGCATGTGCAATTATTGCACAATCATGTTTTTAAATTAATAGTTTTGGCACTGTGAGGTTAAGAATTTCAATTAGTATGCGTAGCATTTTTAAATTTATTTTAGAATTTATTTTGTTTGCGATACTTCTCTTATAATGAGAGAAATTTATGATGTCTTTATTATCAAGTGTGAGATAACTCCCTTTAATATGAATAAAAGATTTTAGATAACTCTCTCTAAGATGAGGAAGAGATTCTAGATATCTTCATAATAGCATGAAGAATGCAATGAGATATCATTGTATAAAATATGAACTCATAATCCTTTTGATGAATCTATTGAAAACTTGGTTCTAAGAACCGAAGAGTGAAAGTGAGTGATCATGAGTAGCACTATACTTTATGGATTGTCTGTTTGCATGAGGATATTAAACCGTAAACTATTTTTATCATGTTTATTATTATGACTAGAAATATTTGGATTAAATCATAATTTATGTATAAATAAAATATTTTTATTATTGCAGGTTTCATGGTTGTTTTTCCGGATTTTGTGTTAGTTGAGAATAATGTTATTTGTGAATCCCTTTTTGAACCGTTTTATCCATTGGGATTCCCATCTCATGAAAAGTGTTGTTTTCATAGTCAGAGAAGGAAGAAGTTGTAGAGGCTAATAAGACGTTTTAAACATGCGAGTTTTAAACCATTTTTTACAAGAAATTTGAATTAACATTCCCCATTATTTGAATTGACACCTTCTCATATGAAAAAATACTTATATGTCATTCACTTTATCTTTCTTATAACAAAATTTCAAACTTGTCTAATCCTCTGGCAAGAGCTTGTCGAATTTGTTTAACTCTCTAACGATATCTCACTGAAAAGTTAAAATAAGAAAAATGAGATAATAGTAGAACAACCACCTACAGTTAAGATAGTGGCTAAGAAAAAATGAACAAGAAAAAATTAAGTAATTGAAACAAGAAAAAAAACAAAAAAGAAGAAAGGAAGGAGAAAATGAGTAGATTTAAGGAGAGATATCATGGAAAAAATGAGGTAAATAGAGAGGACGGAGAAAATGAGGTAAGAAGAGAGAGGTAATCAAAGGTAACATGGGAATTTTAAAAAAATTGCCATAGCGGGTGTGAATTCAAATAGGTGGGAGTGTTAATTCAAAATCTCAATCTGAGGGAGAATTTGAATTAACACTCTCCATTATTTGAATTGACACCTACTCTCATGGAAAAATACTTATAGTCCTTCACTTTTTAACTTTCCTGCAAGACGTTGTCAGAGAGTTAAAAAATTTTGAAATTTCTTTCACTCTCTAGCGAGATCTCGCCAGAGACTGAAAATAAGCAAAATGAGGTAACAGTAGAATGACCACATGTAGTTCAGGTAGTGGCTGAGAAAAAATGAACAAGAAAAAAAGGAAGTAGTTGAAACAAGAAGAAGAACAAGTAGGAGAAAGAAAGGAGAAAATGAGTAGATTTAAGGAGAGAGAAGGTGGAGAACATGAGGTAAGGAGAGAGAGGAAATCAAGGGTAAAATGGGAATTTAAAAAAAATTGTAATAGTAGGTGTGAATTCGAATAGATGGGAGTGTTAATTCAAAATTTCGTAAATTTGTGGGCTTGTGGGCTTAGCTTGTAGCCCATTTAAAGGAACAAATTTGTTATTTTTTGACTATTGATTTGTGTTAATGTTATGACTTGTTTGTTGTGAATTGTGATACTTTAATCTTTTAACATTTAAAATATTCAGTGTTTTAAATTATTATAAAAGATAATATAATTTTTAGTAAGATATAAATAGATTTTAGTTAATTTAAAAAAATATTAGAAAAATAATTATTTTTAAAAAATATTAATATATGTGAGCTTATGGATTGCTCTGTTTAGTACATGTGTTTTGGAGGTCGGATACATATTTTTAAAAAATAATTTCTTTTAACACCTTCTTATTTTCTATTTGCACACCCTTAATGTTTACAATTTTTTTGCAAAACCCAAAACATTCTCACCCTCTTTTATCTCAAGTTTTTTGACAAAGCATTAGCTAGCTTCGGGGTTGCACGTGCACCTGTACCCACCTTTTTGAAAGAGTACCCTAACCTTTTTTGAAGATACACAATAGAGGAAATTCCTAAAAATAAAAGTGAAAAAATACATATGTTCGAAGAGAATGAGGATGTGAAATAGAGAAACCAATATAATTTTTCAACGAGGTTGCTAGAGGTGTGCATGTAGTCGTGAAGTTGGGTGATACTCTCTCAAAACACTACACTTAGGGTAAAAGAAGGTGAGAGTGTTTTGGGATTTTGCAGAAAATTGTAAACATTGAAGGGGTGTTAATAGGAAATGAGAGGGTGCTAAAAGAAACTACTTGCAAACTCTCTTTGAAAATTAAAAAATAAACTACTTTGTCATAGGAAGGACTCAAACTCGCACTCTCTCTCCCCCAAGTGTAAATTTTGCCACTAGATCAAACTTATAATCTTAAGAAAAAAAAATTACTTTAAGCATTTATATCCAACATAAATAGTTGTTTTATTATCTATAATCTATAATGGGAATAGAACATGTTGATGTGCATATTTTATGACTATTTTATCCTTCTAAACATTTTATGACTCTCACATTAATAAATGAATATCTTCACAAGTTCTATCTTATCACAAATCAACATTCCTTAAACATGATTAATGTATATATATATTTGATCATAAATATTTTTAACAAAAATGCAAATACACATGCACGATAAAATGTTTAATTTTATTTAAACTATCTTTTCTCTCCATTTTCTCATATTAATTGCAAATCTTACCTATACATTGATGATCTGACGTATTTATATTATGTTAACATAAGCAAAAAAACATACTAAATAAAAATTATTGTACAAAAAAAAGTGAATACACATGCGTAACAAAATGTTTAATTTTATTCAAACTCATTTCTCTCTCTATTTTCTGAAATTTATTGCAAATCTTATATATACGTTGATGATATTACATGTTTCTACTATGTTAACATAAACAAAAAAACATACTAAACTAAAATTATGGCACACAAAATGACACGGTGAATTATTTATACATTCTATCATGTTATTAAAAAAATATGTTAAATTCAAACTCTAAAATTATTATAAATATCAAATATTAGAAATGTGAATACAAAGGCGCAACATCGTCTGTCTTTCCCCTAGTTTTTAATAAAGTATTTATTTATTTATATTGAGAAATGATAAATTTTTAAAATTATAATGAAATTACCTAATATAAATACAATTTTTATAATTTAAAAATTTAATCATCTAATATTAAGATGATTAAAATATGTAATTATAGAATTTTATAATTTGAATATTTAATTATAAAAAAATTAAATATGTGAGTAATTAAAATTTAGATAGATAACTATAGAAATTTATAATATAAATATGTAATTATAATAATTTATAATTTAAATATATAATATAAAAAATTATAATTTAAATACCTAATTATATTAATTTATAATTTAAATGTGTATTCAATTTGTATTAAATAATTTTATATAATTAAAATATGTTATAATTATTTTAAATAATTTTTTATCAATTTAATAATGAGTTTAATTGGTATACACCGTCAGTATAAAAGATTTTTATATTGACAGTCAATCATGACTTTTCATTTATGATACTTTTAAAGTAGTAACTAGTAAAATCAATAAATTTATCATGAATGAAGGGTCATGATTGACTTACACTGACAGTGTATACCAATTAAACTTTTTAATAATTAATGATATCTTTATTTATTATTTTATATTTTTAGTTATTTAATCAACTAGTTAATTTTTAATTTTTAATTAAATTTTCATCTAATTTACCAAATATATCTTAGTAATATGTTTCAAATTGGCATTGAAGCCGTCAAACAGGTGAAAAATATGAAATTATAATATTTTGTATAATTGAAACATATTGACACAATTTTTTAAATACTTGTGTAAGTTAAATGTGTACCGAAACAAGCACTTTGATCCTTTAAAAAAAAAAAAAAGACGCACTTTGTTATGTCATTTTGTGTAAAATTTTGAATCTGTTTAGTAAAAGGTGATTTCGTACCCTTCACCACTAAGCAACTGAACAAACCATTAAAATTAAAATTATCAAATAAATAATAATTAATTGTATAATTTCTTACACTTTGACCTGATAAATGTGAAATTATCGCATATTCTTCCACTGATTTTCCCCATTCCAAACATCACTTCACGAAACCAACGAGTGGATACGCCCCTTTCAAAAGACGCGTTAAATGTAAACGACGTGTGACTGACCAAGGAAACACAGATCCACATTCCATGCAGTAACCACATTGTGTGCTACACGCTACAATCAAGGATCTCACGGTTCAGATTGATTAAAGTAATATTAATGCATAATTAGCTTTTTATACGGTGAAAATTTCACGCTGTTAGTTATGTCACCGCAGAGAATTAATTTCTCGCAAACGCCACTGCGATCTTCGTCGGTGGAGTGGTGCATTCGTACCCTTCACCACTAAGCGACAGAACAAACCATTAAATACCATCTCTGACACCATAACACCAACTTTTCACACATTCTTTCTCTCTCTAAAACAAAACCCCTCTCTTTCTCTTTCTAAAACCATGGCTTCCACTGCTCCACCGGTTCTCCCAATCTCCAACGCGCAACCCGCCGCGGGCGCGGTGGAGGCGCCGGCGAACAACCCGGCCTTCCGCGCCTTCATCAACAACATCTCCGCCTCCCTCCGCCACGGCCTCGAGCAGCGCCGCCCCTGGACCGAACTCGTGGACCGCACCGCCTTCGCGAAACCGGAATCGTTCTCGGAAGCCACGCTCCGTGTCCGCAAAAACTTCTCCTACTTCCGCGTCAACTACTACGCCGTCGTTTCAATAATCCTCGCGGTTTCTCTCCTCACCAATCCTTTCTCTCTCATCCTCCTCCTCGGCCTCCTCACCTCCTGGACCTTCCTCTACCTCTTCCGTCCCTCCGACCAGCCTCTCGTCATCCTCGGCCGCACCTTCTCCGACTTCGAAACGCTCGCACTCCTCTCCGGCTTAACCATCTTCGTCGTTTTCCTCACCAGCGTCGGTTCGGTTCTCGTTTCCGCGCTCATGCTCGGTGTTGCCGTCGTTTGCCTCCACGGCGCGTTCCGCGTGCCTGAGGATCTGTTCCTCGACGATCAGGACAACTCTCAGGCCACCGGATTCCTCTCCTTCCTCCGCGGCCCCGCTTCCGCCGCCGCTGCCGCCGTTCCCACTGTCGCCGCACGCGTTTAAGTTTTAAATCCTCGGCATCCTCAGATCTGATGCTCTTTCTCCCGATCTCATGAGTTTTGGTGCTGGAAGCGGAATGCAAAAGGCAATGTAGTTTATCTTTTTTTTTCTTTATTTTTGACTTTATATTCCTTTATATGTTTAACATATTTTATTAGACATAGGATTAATAAGAATTATGATTGTATTTGTGTGGATCTTCGTTTTTTTACGTTATTGCATACAGGATTTGGAGATCGAGTTGATGGATCTGTGGATTTTCTCAATTTTATTCATGAGATTTGTTCATTGTGTATATGTTTGTTCGGTCTAAAACTTTGGTGCTTGGAAGCGGGTGAATGCGGAAATGTAGCTTATTTTCTTTTACTTTCGATTTTGTTTAGCAAATTTTATCATACATTGATTAATGAGAATTAGGATTGTATTCTTATGGACCTTCCTTTCATTGACGTTATTACATACATGATTTGATGGATCTCTGAATTTTGTCAATTTTACACATAAGATTTGTTGATTGTTTGATTTCGCCCTAAATTTTGGTGCTTGGAAGTGGTATGAATGTGGAAAATGGAAATGTAGCTTACTTTCGATTTAATCTGTTTGACTAATTTTATTTTATTACATATTTACATAGGTTTAATAAGAATTATCATCGTATTTGTGCGGATCTTTGTATTTTTGACGTCTACAGGATTTGAAGATCGATAATGGATCTGTGATATCTCTCAATTTTATTCTTGCGATTTGTTTTTTGTTTAATATGTTTGATTTCGCCCTAGAATTTTGCTGCTTGGAAGTCGAATATATGTGGAAATGTATTTTCTATTTTGTTTTCACTTAAATTCCTTCATATTGGATGAATAAGAATTTTGATCATATTTGTATGGATCTTCTCTGTTTTGATATTGTTTTATGCCAGCGTTTGAAGATCTCGTCGATGGATCGGTGAATTTTCTCAAATTTATTCACACTATTTGTCCACTGTTTAAGTTGTTTGATTTCACATTTTCACTCTAGAATTTTGCAATCAAGCATTTCCAGAATTACGCTGTACTCCAAATAGAATGGATGAGGTTTATTTAATATTGTTCATTTGTAATTTATGCCTTGCATGATGCTGTGGAAGCAGTGTTTGATTGATCACATTGTTCATTGCTATAAGTTTATTCACATCACGTTGGTGAGATTGCATAATTTTGTTTGATTTCCTTGGTACTATTGCATCTCAACCTCATGGTCTGCAGTTTCCAATTATATTGTATTTATTTTGTGGCTTTGGTGATTATTTTTTATATTCTTTGACAATTTGTCTCTGTAGTGTTATTTTTAATCCAATGGTAAAGAAAAGGTAAACTGATTTATGGGAGTGTGGGAAGTGGGAGGGCAGAGCTCCTGAACGTTGTCGAAGTGGCCATCAATAGTGAATTGAATTTACAGTTCTTTGGACAAAACTTAGGCACGATTACGTTGCCATTTTTTAATTAAAATTCATATTATATGTTGGTTATCTTATATCTTTATTTCATAATTAAAGTTTTTATTTTGATTAAAAATAATATTAATTACATTTTTTCATTAGACATTGTAAAGGTAAATGAATTATAAGTCTCGATTTCCATAATAAAAAACTATTTGTTTTTTTAACTGATTTGAAATTGATTTTAATTAAAATGATTTAACTGATTTTTGCTTAATTGATTTGTAATTGATTTTAATTGATATGGTATTAAACTCGTTAATTAAGAATTGTTTTACATTTTGTGTTCTATTTATGTCCACAAACTATAAAATTGTTTTTAAAGGTATTCAGAATGCAGTAGTTTTTAAGGATATCCTTTCATTCTTAAAGAAGTTTGGTATGTCCGTGTGAAGTTCTTGAACGTGTATAAAAAATGGGTTTCTATAAGGTCTCTTCATTTGTTGAGTGGTCCTTCCATCTGCATCTTTGCATTTCTCGAATTGGACTTTAAAATGTTTAGAGTTTGGGGATTTTTTTTAATTGTCCTAAATTTTGTTTATATACTTGTTATTGTTGAATAAATTTTGCCTTCATTAAAAAACAAAAAACAAACCATAAGATTGTTGAAAAATCTAATTTTGTTATGTACTTGGACCCTGTAACTTTTTCATTTGATTTCTTGTGAGAGTGTTGAATAAACTTTGCCTTTATTAAAAAAAGAAAAACAAATCTAATTTGTATATATTCGTTAGAAATTTTATTTAATGCCAATGATCTATCGATGACACATACTGTAATATCAGAATCAACAGCGCATGTTTGTTGTTTCTGCGTAGTCTTCACAGGTACTGGACTAGTAAAAACAGCCTCTATCATTTTTTTTTTATTTTTTTATATATGGGTTTTCCCAAAGTTCAAATAATTTTATTTAAAATTTAATAGTAAATTTAAGTACCTTTTTCATTTATATAAACTATATTTCCCTTTTCTTTTGGCCTCTGATGGTTGTGATGTCCACATCTTTCATTAAAAAGAACAAACACTAGCATGATTTTATCGTATATTGTCATGTGATAATGCCATGTTATAAACATGTTTACTTGAATTGTCAAAAAAAAAAATGTTTACATGAATTTCTTGATGGAACCATACAAGTGTTTTTTGTAACTGATAAAAAAAAACATTTTCATAGAATTTAAAAGTAAAAATCAAGAAAACAAGTATTTAAGATATGAGTTTAATTAATATCTATTTCAAAAAATAATGCATACTAATTAACTTTTAAAGATATTAAATAATAAAGAAGCATGGCCTAATGGTAATACTTGTCTTGTTATTTGACTGCAAGGAGAGAAATTTCAATAATGGTAGGATTGCTTCTTTTTTTTCTTTTAATTCTGGTAATATACTTTTTCTAATACATTTTGAGATTTAATAAAAACTGTAAAATTAATTAAAAAATAAAGACATGACAAATAAGATCCACAAATAAGTAACTTTTATTTTACTATCATATAAACAATTTCAATTTCTTTAAGACTACCAGTTATTATACATTTTGTTTTTTAAAATAGAGTTAATTGTATTTGTTATCATAAAAAAAATTTGTAATAAAATAAAATAATTAGAATTGAGAAAATTTCCAACTTTTTTATCTATAAAGTTATTTTAAATAATTTATGTGAAACAAATAATTTTAAATATTACTATAATTTTTTGTGAAACTTTCAAAGAATACTAAAATTATATAATTTCTCCTACAATTTTTCTTAAAAGGTCAGCGGTGATATAATTAAAAATTAAATATATTTTTAGTTATTATAATACACGTATTGTTTTTTTTTACTCTATTTTTTTAAAAAAATAGACCTTGTATTTTTTTTTATTTTGTTCTTGTTATTCTATTTTAATCCTTTTAATACATCCATTTTTTTTTTAATTTTAGTTCTATAATATTTTTTTTTTCATTTTGAATTAGTTATTTAAAAAACACTTGATAGGGACTAAAAGCAAATGATCCAGACATTTCAATAAAAAAAAAAAGAATACATTATATGGATTAAAATTACATAACAAGAATCAAAACTAAAAAAATGAATCTTAAAAGAAGCATTTTAAAAAATAAATAACCCCTAATTACCTGATAAAAAACTAATTGATATAAGTATTTTTGGTCCGAAATTTTTTTATAAGAAGTTTAAAAAAATAAACATAAACGTAATGTAACGTTGAAGTTCATGGCAAACATGATTACTATCCTGTTTCTGACATTTAAAATGTTGGTTTGTTGTTGAAAAAGTTAAACACAATGCCTTAATCTTTAATTAATCATCTTAATTTTCAATTTCTTCATGTTCACTTCTCCCCAAGCTGTTTTCATAACACAACAAAAATATTAGTTGAAACACAGTGGTCATTCACCATAGTATCGTGATGAATGCGACAATGACACCCGAATATTTATTTTTCCCTAATGTAATAGAATCCATAACTCCTCTTTTGTTTTGTGCTCCAATTTTTCAAGCTAATAGTGTGTTTTATAATCCATATGACCATGAATTATGTCCCTACGCGTAGTACATTACACACGATGCCTTAACTCATCACCACAAAGATGCCTCCAAAACCCTCTTCTTTGGGACCAAAAAAATATAATGACAAAGCAAAAGAAAAAAAAGAAGCATCCTGAATTGTCACTTTTGCCCCTGTGAAATGGATCACAAGTTTTCTTAGTGGGTGTTGATTTTTCTTTTAATCAAACACAATTACGTTAAGATTACAACTAATGTATAGGGTGTTTGGAATGAATGATATAATAGAGATTATTCTATGGTAATAAAAAATGCCGTTCTTACCTAATGAGTACCATGTTTTATATCATCATCTTTTAAATTTTAAACAATTTAAAAACAACAGAATTTTATATTTAATCGAGTTTTAAAGTATTAGTTTTTTTTTCATTTTTATATCATAATATATGTATTTCATGATAAATTATAATTTATATCAGATAAAATATCAAAATAAAATTACATAAAACTAATACATTATATCACTAATATTATTATAATAAAAAAATGTTTAAATTATTTATATGAATTCATAAATTTAAATTTGATTGTTATTATTGTATAAATTATTTTGATTTTTCACAAAACTAATTATTATATATGTGATCGTAGCAAAACTATTCATTTGTGATGATACCATAAAATTTATCTAAAAGCAATTGAAATAATTATTTTTTATTTTATTACCATAAAAAATAATTATTTTTCACTAGGAAACTATCTAAACATGCACACTAGTGATTTTAGATAAATGTTAATATGTTTACTTTTTGTTAAGAAATTGATTGAGTTGAAATAATATTAAAGTGTAGAATAAACAATTGCTTTAATTAATTATTTGGTCTCTATTTTATTTTTTAAACTAAGGAAATTTTATTTGTTCACTATACTTATATTAATCTTTTCTTCAGAAAACTTATATTAACCTTTTATATAATTTTTTTTACTGAAACTAAGATCTAAAATTTTTAATTATAGAAAAAAAACAAAAGGTTAATGCAAATTTAGAAACTAATTATAGACACCAGGAAATATGTAAAATATAGAGAAAAAGGAAATTTTACATCTTAGTTTTCGTTTATATTGAGCTAAAAAATATATAATTAAAGATTTAAATATAAATTTTTAGATACAAGAACTCAAATGAGAAGTTAACAGTTGCAAGTAGATAGATTAAATCTGATTAATTAAAATCAATCTTTACAATTTCTAAATGAAAATTCCATTTTACAAATTACTAAAGGGTAGTTTAGGTAATTAAAGTTTTGTCCTCCGTGACCGTGGCAAAATTTCTTATAGTATAATAATGTTCATGATGACCAGTCACATTGAGGAAGCAGAACGTGGCAAAAGATGGGGCCCTTTAAGAATACATAAACATCCAAAACCAAATCCAATGCAATGTAGCCGTTGGAGAACGAAACCCCATCTCTCTGCTCGGTCTTCTAATGTCTCAACTCAACCCGTTATGCAGCAGTTATGATAATTTAGACTATGATGTAAAACTAGCCGTTAGGATTAAGAAAATTGCAACATTTGACTCATTCTACTCACCTCATCTCATTTATCTTTGTGTCACACTACAACCTTAAACCCCACCAACACTTTTCTCAATCACATATAGTCACATGCTTTTTTCAGAACCGTAGTCCTTCTCTTTTCACTCTCCACTCTCCATTTTCTTTGTGTTATTTAGATCCTCCCCTATTGGAACTCATTGTGCAGTAGTAGTACTGTTTTCTGAGAAGTGAGAGCCATAAAATAGTGTGCAAGTGGAACCTGTTTGTTTGTGTTTTACTTTCTTTGCTTAGCCATTGTTTGTTCCAAGTTCCCACTTGATTGGTTTCATGGGACACAACAGTTGTCATGTCAAAGATTTCCACAGAGACCCTTTTCAGATTAGCCTCTCTTTTGCTTCAAATGGTGGTGGGAGGAGGAAATGGGTGGCCTATCACAAAGGTGGTAGTGGTTTCATTTACATAGCCTTTTTGCTGTTTCTTGTGCAAGCTTTGGCTTTTGCCATTCAGCCTGTTTCAGGGAGCTTGTGGGATGGGGTGGTTGTGACTCAGGCTGATTTTCAAGCCTTGAGGGCTATTAAGAATGAGTTGATTGATTTCAAAGGGGTGCTCAAGAGTTGGAATGATAGTGGTGTAGGTGCTTGTTCAGGAGGGTGGGCTGGAATCAAGTGTGTGAATGGTGAGGTTATTGCAATTCAGCTTCCTTGGAGAGGGTTAGGTGGCAGGATCTCAGACAAAATTGGCCAACTTCAGTCTCTAAGGAAGCTCAGTCTCCATGACAATGCTCTTGCTGGTCCAGTTCCTTTGTCACTTGGATTCCTACCTAATCTCAGAGGAGTTTATCTCTTCAATAACAAACTTTCAGGTTCTATCCCTCCTTCTCTTGGAAATTGTCCAATGCTTCAGTCTCTTGATATTAGCAACAATTCCCTCAGTGGTAAAATCCCTTCCACTTTAGTAAAATCCACTAGGATATTTAGGATCAATTTGAGCTTCAACTCACTTTCTGGATCTATTCCTAGTAGTTTCACTATGTCTCCTTCTCTATCCCTTCTTGCCCTCCAACACAACAATCTCTCTGGTTCTATCCCAGATTCTTGGGGTGGAACTGGAAAGAAGAAAGCTTCCCAGCTTCAAGTTTTGACCCTTGATCACAATCTCATTTCTGGAACCATCCCTGTTTCTCTAGGCAAGCTAGCTTTACTTGAAAATGTTTCCTTGAGTCATAACCAGATCGTAGGGTCTATTCCAAGTGAACTAGGTGCACTTTCTAGGCTTCAAATTCTTGATCTATCAAACAATGCCATCAATGGCAGCCTTCCTGCTAGCTTTTCCAACCTCTCTTCTCTTGTTTCATTAAATCTAGAGAGCAATCAACTTGCAAACCTTATTCCAGATTCTTTGGACAGGTTGCACAACCTTTCTGTGCTTAACCTGAAGAACAATAAGCTTGATGGTCAAATCCCACCAACAATTGGGAACATCTCAAGCATTAGCCAAATTGATTTCTCTGAGAATAAATTAGTTGGAGAGATTCCAGATTCACTTACCAAACTTGCAAATCTCAGTTCATTCAATGTCTCTTACAACAACCTATCTGGTCCTGTTCCATCCCTTCTTTCCAAAAGATTCAATGCTAGCTCTTTTGCAGGGAACCTTGAGCTATGTGGGTACATCAGTTCAAAACCATGCCCTTCACCCCCTCCTCATAATCTTCCAGCTCAATCACCGAATGCTCCTTCCAAGCCACATCACCGCAAACTAAGCACCAAGGACATAATCCTCATAGTTGCAGGTATTCTCCTGTTGATTCTGTTACTACTGTGCTGCTTCTTGCTGTGTTGTTTGATCAGGAGAAGAGCTGCATCAAGCAGAAAGAGTGGCAAGACTGCTAAGGCAGCAGCTTCGGCCAGGAGTATTGAGAAAGGTGCCTCAGCTGGTGGCGAAGTTGAATCAGGAGGTGAAGCTGGTGGCAAACTAGTTCACTTTGATGGACCTTTTGTGTTTACTGCTGATGATCTTTTGTGTGCAACTGCTGAGATAATGGGAAAAAGTGCATATGGAACAGCATACAAAGCAACACTGGAAGATGGTAACCAAGTTGCAGTGAAAAGGTTGAGGGAAAAGACAACTAAAGGGCAGAAGGAGTTTGAAACTGAGGTTGCTTCACTTGGCAAAATCAGACACCCAAATCTCCTAGCACTTAGAGCCTACTATTTGGGACCAAAGGGAGAGAAGCTTCTTGTGTTTGATTACATGACCAAAGGAAGCCTAGCATCATTCCTTCACGGTAAGTGCTAAATTGTAATTAGAGCATTCTATGAGTTAAAATTTAATCTTTTAATTTGTTGTGTCATTGCTTCTAAAACATATGTGCATAATTCCTTCATGGTAAGTCCTAAACAGTAATTAGAATGTGTCGTTTCATCACTTGTGATATTTCTAATGGTAATGGATCCAAAAATATAAGTATTAAACTGTAATTAGAGTATGTTATGAGTTAAGATTCAATCCTTTAGTTTATTGTGCCATTGCTTCTGATATGTGATATACCCAGCATATGCATCATTCCTTCATAATGATAAGTACTAATAATATAGCATCATAGGTATGAAACTGTAATTAGAGTATGTTATGAGTTAAGATTCAATCCTTCAGTTTATTGTGCCATTGCTTCTGATATGTGATATACCTAGCATATGCATCATTCCTTTAATTAATTAGAATATGTTGTTTAAATTGATGTGATATATCTTAATTTTTGTTGTGTCATTGCTTATGATTCTGCTATCTGATACATCTAATCTAATACATGCATCATTCCTTCATGGTAAGTGCTAATCAGTAATTAGATTGTGTTGTGTCATTGCTTCTAATACTAATATGTGACATATCTAACATACGCAGCTCGTGGGCCTGAAATTGTTATTGAATGGCCAACAAGGATGAAGATAGCCATTGGAGTCACTCGCGGTTTGAGCTACCTCCACAGTCAAGAGAACATTGTACATGGGAACCTCACATCAAGCAACATACTATTGGATGAGCAAACAGAAGCACACATAACAGACTTTGGTCTCTCAAGGCTAATGACTACTTCTGCCAACACCAACATCATTGCAACAGCAGGAAGCCTTGGCTACAATGCACCTGAGCTTTCAAAGACCAAGAAGCCTAATACCAAGACTGATGTGTACAGCCTTGGTGTAATCATGTTGGAGCTCCTAACCGGAAAACCACCCGGCGAGCCGACCAATGGCATGGACTTGCCTCAATGGGTGGCATCCATAGTGAAGGAAGAGTGGACTAATGAAGTGTTTGATTTGGAGCTCATGAGGGATGCACCAGCCATAGGAGATGAATTGCTTAACACATTGAAGTTGGCTCTGCATTGTGTGGATCCTTCTCCTACTGCTAGGCCTGAAGTTCAGCAAGTTCTACAGCAATTGGAGGAGATCAAACCAGACTTGGCTGCAGGGGATGATGGAGCTAATGTTCAAGCAACTGAGTAAGGGTTGACTTGAGAGAGTGGAGTGTGTCTTACAGGGAATTATTTTATTTTACTTGAGAAAGAATATATGTTTTATTCTTTATTTATTTGTTCATTGAGTTTATGATGTATATATACGAGTGAGGGTTTATTTACACTAAAGTATTCTTTTTAACTTGGAGAAATAATATATGTTTTCATTATTTGTTTTGTTTAACAGTTTTTCACATGATGAAATGGGAATTGTTGATACTTCTGTTTTTACTCGATTCAATGATTTATATTAGATACTGAAAGAAAATGGATTTTAATTACTATCGTTGGTAAAATTGCAATTATAAAATAGAATAAAAACATTTGGAGTTTCATTTTCTTAACTCAAAAGCACCTTGAGGACACAATATCACATGTGGGTTTTAATTACTATCGTTGGTAAAATTGCAACTATAAATAGAATAAAGACATTTGGAGTTTCATTTTCTTAACTCAAAAGCACCTTGAGGACACAATATCATATGTGGGTTATTCTTTTTATAAGTCTAAGGTAAGCAACCAGAGGATAAGTCATAAAAATATTAGAGTATATATATTTATTTAATCTATAATGATTAATGAGTAGGTGTAAAAATAATATTTTTATTTAATCTAACTACACTAAAAATAGTAAATAAATCATATAATCATAAGTTCTAAAAACAATTAAGTGCAGTAAAAAAGTTAAATAAATTTAAAATCCAATAGCTTTCTTGATAGTATCCAAATTCTATCTACTTTTTCCTTGCTCACAATGGTAAAAAAGGTTGAAAAGAAGTTCCACATCGTTAAAAATAGTCATTTTTATGGTGCAACAATTTAAAGCGTAAAGAAACTATAATCTCTATTATTTTAATACCTTTGCATCTCTATTTTAATACTAATGAAATAATATGAAAAAGAGTTTAGAAATTCACAATCCATGAAAATTATATTATTTTGTTTCCTTTCCATTTTTTTTTCATTTCTTCTATAATTAACTTTTTTTTTCTTACTCAGAAACAAGTAAACTCATTTCATTAACAATAGAGATTTTAGTTTTTGCACTGTAAAATTGATTTTAGTCTCTGAAATATATTTGAAGAATGCAAAAACAAATTCATCATTTAGGAACTAAAACCCTAAAAATAGTTGCCGGCTCATCTCCATTGTGATACAATTCTTGAGACATTCAAATAATAGTTTTGATAGCTTTGATGGACTTCATGATTCAAATTTTAATTTTTCATGCAGCTAGCTTCATCATGTAATAACTTTCCCCCTTCATCAACGTTCTTCTTGCTCTGTAACTATGAATACTATTGAAATCTTTTAAGCATTCTACACTTTGTTTTAGTATAACATAATCATTAGTCCTTTTTTTTTCCTTGATAGTCTATGATGTTGGCTTACCTTTTAATCATTACTTGAGATAACATGAACATGTTGTAAAGTAGTTTAATTAGGTCTTTTGACAGAGTCTCCAATTTCATATCGAGCAATATTTTCTTTTAATTGACAAATTGTGGTGGAAATGACATTTCGACTAAAATTAAGTGTAAATGCTATTTAAATTTGGAAATAATTATATACAGGCATTCCAGGTTATTAAGGAATATTTTCTATTCAGTTGATACAGTCTAATAAAAAGTTTAATTTCAGACAATAAATCTTATTTTGAAGTTGAAGTTTAACACTTCGAAAAAAAAAAAAAATTTAAAACACCACTCGTGTTCTGTTCTGCATACTATTAACTAATTAAAAATTATTTGACGTATGATTACTAAATATAATATTACTAGGTATCAACATAAGAATATTTGAGACTATCTCATTATAAAAAATAATTGACACACTAATATGTATTTTAATTAACTTTTTATGTTTATATAAGAATTCTTCCAAAATATATAATTTTAAAATTAATTCTTAATAAATATTGAACATAGCAAGATATCTTTAATTATTAATAATAAAATTTGGAAGTGAAAAGGTCCAGAACACATTTGTGTGTTGCTTTGGAAATTAGCTTGTATAGTGTTGTCCACAAATGAATTGCGGTACAATAGGCATATAACTAATAACCGTAATTGTTTGTTCATGATCAGTAGAAAGAATCCATGATGCATGTGCTTCGCCCACACAGTCAAAGGCTGGAGGAAAATTGGTGTAATAAACATTCCAATTTTTTTTGCATAGCAAAATCTGTCTAATTGATTTTTGTCAAATTTAAAGAATGATTGGAATAGTAGTGACTAGGGGTGGTGTCAAACTTTTGGTATTGTTTTGAATTGTGTTTGGTGGAAACAAAATGAGTATGTCTTCAAAGACAAGTGTGAATCTGATGATTAGGTGGTTTACTTTGTGAAGGTTCTTGTCAGAAAGTTAAGAGACATTAATCATGTATGCTCCCGATTATAAAGGATATGCTGAGATGGGACACCACACTGTGTGGGTGACCCTAAAACTAGACGTGCTTGAAGTAAACTTCGATGCAAGTGTCCTTACTACCTAAAGGACGATTATGGTGTAGTGCATGATCAAAGAGGTAATTTTGTTCTTGAATTCTTTTCACAAGATACCTTTTTTGTCCCGTGGACAAGGCGATATTACTAGGAATTCTTCATGCCTTGAAGGTGGCATATGACAAAGGTTTCATGCTTTGCATATTGAATTTGATTCACTTAATAACATCAAGTTATTGGATGACGACGCACAATTGTCAACGAGTATTTCCCCACAATGGAACATATTTACAGGAGTAATGACAAAGCAATTCAATTTAACTTTATTTTCGCCTCCTAGGAGGCTAACTTGCTAGCAAATGACTTTTCTAAGCTAGGTTTAATTTCAAATCATGACACTTTCATCTTTACATATGTTCCTGACTTTTTGTCTGATATTTAACAAAAAGCTTGAGTTGTATGTTGATTACTAATTTTAATAATTAATTTCGGTTAGCCTTGCCTATACATTTCACAAAAAAAATTATGAATAATAAAAAAGTAGGACTAATAAGGGAAGAAATATATATTGGTTAAAAATTTTATTTTCTTCAGATACAATAAAATACCTTAATATTTGGAAAGAAAATCACAACTTTTACTGATATTTGGAAACTTTCTTAATTGTTACTTTTGAAGTGTCATACAAGTTCAATTTATAGAATGAAATAGATCACATAAATCGCAAGTCTGATATAGGGTTTATGTGTGCAATAACTAGTAGTTAATACATTGTAACGAAAGTCTGTGCAATACCAACACAAACCCCAAGTCTGATCTACGACTTCATGTCCCTGAAAAGCTGTGTCGCTTCAAATCTGTTGCTTATTGGTAAGGCTGATTAATGTCCACATAAACCGCAACTTGCAGATGCAGTTTTACCTATGCAAAGATCTGTGTCACACATCCATTGGGTAAAACAGGGGGCTAGAAAAAAAAGGCAAATCTCAAGTTGTAAGTCGTTGTTATCGTTTATATGTATTGGAAATGCGCGTGTTGAATATAGTGTGTATACACATATACAGAGAGACTTAAACTAAATATATCTCATCTCATTTATCATACCTCACTATATGAATATATAGCAAGTATTGAAAACAAAACTGAATATAGCAAATATCATAACTGTCATTTTTGCTAACTAACTAACTAACCTATTTTGACTTTATCTAACGTTCCTCCTTAAGTCAAAGTAGTTTTTACACAAACAATTCTAATTAACTCTCTTGAGTTCCTAAACCTCTCAACCTTCAATGATTTTGTAAGTATGTCAGCCAACTGTACTTCAATTCTGCAGTGTTCTATTTCCAATTTTCCATTGCTGACTTGATCCTTTAAGAAATGAAATCTTGTTTCTATGTGCTTACTTCTTTCATGAGAAGCAAGGTATTTTGCTAAGTCAATTGCTAATTTATTTGCACATTTGTTCCATTTTCAATTCCTATATTAAGGAACCTATCTATGTTGCTTGACAAGCTGTTTCTGAGGCTGCAATGTATTTGACTTCACACAAAGATAGGACCACTACTGGTTCCTTTGTCGAACTCCATGAAAATAGTATTCCTCCACAAAAGAAAATGTATCCTGCAGTGCTCTTTCTATCACCTTTATCTCCATACGAATCTGAATCTGAGTACCCAATAATTTCTAGTCTAACATCTGACTTTCCTTTTGGAAATAAAATTCCAAAACTAGTTGTGCCCTGCAGGTACCTTATTATCCTCTTTGCAGCAAGCAAGTGTAACTGGTTTGGGTCTTGCATATACCTGCTAATCACTCCTACACTAAAGCTTAAATCAGGTCTTATATTGCACAAGTATCTCAAGCTTCCCACAATCTTCCTATACATAGTAGAATCTACTAATTCTTCATCTGTTTCCTTTTCCAATTTTAGTCCCAGTTTAGCTAGTGTGCTTGTTGAATTACTCTACTGCATGTTGAACCTGCTCAACAAATCCTGAGCATACTTGGATTGATGCATGACAGTGCCATATTGAGTCCTTATGAACTCAATTCCTAGGAAGTAGCTCAATTCTCCTAGATAATTCAATTTGAACTCATTCAACATTTGGAACTTTAATTGAGTTATTAATTCTTCATTACTTCCTATGATCAAAAGGTCATCAACATATAAACATATAATTAATTTCTCTAACTTCACAATGCCATTCAAGCATTTCACATAAACTCCATGTTCTGAGATACATTTCTCAAAGCCAATTTGGCTTAGGAAACTGATATGAATCCACTGTCAGTTTAGGATTCTGAAAGGACCCTAGGAATTTAGCTTGCCGCGTTAACAAAATTAATCAACATGGAATGCAAACAATTGCAAAAAAAAATAAACTGAATAGAATTACTATCAAACTTTTAGACACAGAATGGAAATTAAAAGTTTTTGAAATTCAACAATTAAACGAGTTTTTGAATAGTGTAGCACTTTCCTGTTATAGAGTTTGCTGGCCAGAATTGAGTATGAATGGAAAAGACAGAAAATGGAATTGGAATTGATAGACTCCACACTTCCAAGGATGGAAGATATGTCTACGAGATTACACACACAAAGGGGTGAATTACCTTTGATAAATCTCAAAAGATTTTGGATTGTCAAGAACCCAAAGGAGAGAAAACTCAACTAGTTTTTTTATTTCCAAAAAAATATTCTGCTTTACATCTCAGTCTTGCCCAAATTTATATGCCTAATAAACTCAGCTTATGTAGGTTTAGTGGCTTTCTAAATTCAGCTGAAGTTACAAAATAATAAAAACTAATAATGGGCAGCTTAATAACAAAGTGTAACTGCCAAAGTAAATTAAACACGTATACTAATTATAATTGATAACCTAGGTGGCTGCAACTTTAATTAGACAATTCTGGTTGCCCACCATTAACTAAGTAAACTCCAAGAAAATGAGTTTAATTTATTTCAAACTTCTCTTCCATTAAGGTCAAGCATTGCTCTCTTCAGTCCTGAGACAATTAACAATTTTAAACTTTATTTCTTCAATGTTTGGCTCTTTTTGCAAAAGGGCTGCCAATACTTGTTGAATAGCTTCCTTAGCTCTTCTTGTCCTTGCCTTTGTCATAGGTCCTCCAAGTCCTTCAAGCTTGATGTCCTCATCACTCCCCCCCTCTTGAAGAGGATTTGTCCCCATATCAATAGCATCTTCATCCTTGTTAGCTTGCCTTGCATAACTCTCATTTTTCTTTTCAATTTGAGCCTTCACTTGCTCATGCAGCTTCTTCACATACTCAGCTTTAGCTTGTGCTTCATTATGCTTAAACATAGAAATGTTAGGCATGGACAACAAATCAAGAGGAGTCAAAGGATTGAACCCATACACAATTTCAAACGGAGAACAATTAGTCGTGCTATGGACAACCCTATTATAAGCAAACTCAACATGAGGCAAACATGCTTCCCAAGACTTAAGATTTTTATTTAAAACAGTCCTAAGCAATGTGCCTAAAGTCCTATTGACTACCTCAGTTTGACCATCAGTTTGTGGGTGGCAAGTAGTAGAAAACAGCAATTTAGTACCAATTTTACCCCACAAGGTCCTCCAAAAGTGACTAAGGAATTTTGCATCCCTATCACTCACAATGCTCCTTGGTAGTCCATGAAGTCTCACTATTTCCTTGAAAAATAAATCAGCCACATGGCTAGCATCATCCACCTTTTTGCAAGGAATGAAATGTGCCATCTTAGAAAACCTATCAACAACAACAAACACAGAATCCTTTCCATTCTTTGTTTTAGGCAACCCCAAAACAAAGTCCATAGAAATGTCAGTCCAAGGATATTCAGGAACAGGCAAAGGAGTATATAATCCATGAGGCTTAACCTTAGATTTGGCCTTTTTACACACAATGCAGTGGTCACAAAACTTATGCACATATCGTTTCATGTGAGGCCAAAAGAAATGCTCTTGCAAAATTTCCAAAGTCTTTTGAACCCCAAAATGACCCATCAAACCCCCCTCATGTGATTCACTTACAAGCAACTCTCTAATGGAACATTTAGGCACACACAATTTATTGGCTTTAAACAAAAATCCATTATGCCTATAATATCCATTTTCAGAAAGCTTTTCACATGCAGCAAATATTTCAGCAAAATCCACATCATGTTTATACATATCTTTCAAAGATTCAAGACCAAACAATTTAGTCTCAAGCATAGAAAGTACTGCATGCCTCCTAGAAAGCGCATCAGCCACTACGTTCCCTTTTCCCTTTTTATGCTTGATAACATATGGAAATTGTTCTAAAAATTCTACCCACTTAGCATGCCTCTTATTAAGCTTACCTTGACCCTTTAAATATTTTAAAGACTCATGGTCGCTATGAATGACAAATTCCTTGGGTAACAGATAATGCTGCCATGTTTTTAAAGCCCTCACCAACGCATATAATTCCTTATCATAAGTAGAATAGTTAAGGGCAGCCCCACTTAACTTTTCACTGAAATAAGCAATTGGATGACCATCTTGCAATAAAACAGCCCCAATACCCACATTTGATGCATCACATTCAATTTCAAATGATTTTGCAAAATTAGGCATGGCAAGAATAGGTGCATTACCAAGCTTATGCTTAAGGGCAGCAAAGGCCTCTTCTTGTTTCTCTCCCCATTTAAAACCCACATTTTTTTTAACAATTTCATTTAGAGGTGCAGCCACAGTACTAAAATCTTTAACAAATCTCCTGTAGAAACTTGCTAAACCATGAAATCCCCTCACCTCACTCACGGTTTTAGGTGTAGGCCATTCTTGGATGGCCTTAACCTTTTCCACATCAACCTGTACCCCTTTAGCATTAACAACAAAGCCTAGGAATACTACATGATCAGTACAAAAAATGCATTTGTCCAAATTGGCATACAATTGTTCTTTTCTAAGCACATTCATAACAGCCCGCAAATGTTCAACATGCAATTCAAGACTAGTGCTATAGATCAGAATATCATCAAAGTACACCACAACAAATTTTCCAATAAACTCTCTTAAGACATGATTCATTAATCTCATGAAAGTACTAGGTGCATTTGTCAAACCAAAGGGCATAACCAGCCACTCATACAATCCATATTTAGTCTTAAAAGCAGTTTTCCATTCATCTCCTTCTCTAATCCTAATCTGATTATAGCCACTTTTCAGATCAATTTTAGAAAACACACATGCACCATATAGTTCATCAAGAAGATCATCTAACCTGGGAATTGGATGTCTATATTTGATGGTGATGTTGTTTATGGCTCTACAATCAGAACACATCCTCCATGAACCATCCTTCTTGGGTACTAGAATCACAGGTACAGCACATGGACTCATGCTGTCTCTTACCCACCCTTTGCTCATGAGTTCAGTAACTTGCCTTTCGATCTCTTTGGTCTCCTGTGGGTTGCTCCTATAAGCTGGACGATTAGGCAAAGAAGCTCCTGGAATGAGATCAATGTGATGCTCAATTCCCCTCACAGGTGGCAAGCCATCAGGTACATTTGCTGGAAACACATCCTCAAAATCCTGCAAAAGAGACTCAATACAAGAAGGCAATTCAAACTTGTCAAACTGGTTAGCATACAAAATTTGATTTTGACAAAGCAATAAGTAGAGGGGCTGTCTTGCGCAAAGCACCCTCCTTACCTCCCTTTCTCTTGCTAAACACAGCTGCTTGCCCTCAAGTGTTTCACTCTTATTCTTTTCTCTCTTTTTTCTTTCAGGTGTTTCACTCTTTTTCCTCTCAGGTGTTTCACTCTTTCTCTCATTTGCTAACTTTTCTCTCATTTTTAATTGATCCTCACATACCTCTTTAGGAGACAAAGGCTTAAGAACCACCTTTTTATCCTGATACATAAAGGAAATTTTATTAGTGAAACCATCATGAATGGCTTTGGTATCATACTGCCACGGCCTCCCTAAAAGGATATGGCTGGCCTCCATGGGAACCACATCACATAAAACCTTATCTTGATACTTCCCAATGGAGAAAGGAACCTCTGCTTGCTGTTTCACTTTAACTTCTTCTCCTTCACTAAGCCATTGGAGTTTATATGGTCTAGGATGCGGTGTAGTGTCCATGTTCATCTTTGACACTAATCTTGAACTCACCACATTGGTACAACTCCCTCCATCAATAATTACCAAACAAACATTACCATTGACTGAACATCTTGTGTGAAAGATGTTCTCCCTTTGAGATGCATCTTCGGCCTTGACTTGACTTCCCAACAGTCTCCTAATCATGTACAACTCTCCTTCATTAGCCGCCAATTCTCCATCACTCTCCTCTTCTTCTCCACCACTAGCTTCTGATTGGCTTGTGTATTCCCCATTATCTTTGAGAAGAACAATCTTCTTTGTGGGACACTCATAGGCATAATGACCCATGCCCAAGCACTTGAAACACTTCACTTCTCTAGTCTTTTTAGGTGGATTATCATCTTTCTTTTGAGGGGCTTTTCCATGGCTAGAAGGTGTTGTATTACTAGATGAGGCAGCTCCTTCTTTCCTCCTATCCTTCCAATTGGAATTATTAAAATTGGTAGAACTCCTTCTTGTTGCACTTTTTCTTTTTAACTGTTGTTCTACCTGAATGGCCTTATGCAACAGATCCTCCATTTCTACAAATTCCTGCAACTCAACAACATCTCTAATATCATGATTTAAGCCACTAAGGAAGCGAGCCATAGTTACCTCAGGATCTTCTTCAATTTTTGCTTGGATGATAATCACCTCCATCTCCTTATAGTACTCCTCCACTCCCTTGCTTCCTTGAGACAATTTTTGAAGTTTCAATTTTAAGTCTCTATGGAAGCTAGAAGGTACATACCGCTTCCTCATGAGCCTCTTCATTTCAGTCCAAGTGTCCACCATAGGCTCTTCATCTCTAATCCTCTCCCTTTGCAACTTGTTCCACCAAATCAAAGCATAATCTGAAAATTCAGCAGCTGCAAGTCTCACCTTTTGCTCTTCACTATAATTGTTGCAAGAGAACACATGCTCAATTTTTAACTCCCACTCCAAGTATGCCTCAGGATCACTCCTACCCTTGAAAGGAGGCACATTCAACTTCACTCCTTCTATTCTTCCTTCATTTCTATTTGGCCTTCCTCCTCCTCCTCCTCCTGCTGGTGGGGTTCTATTCTCCAACTGATCCAACCTCTCATGGAACTCATCTTGTTGTTGCTTCATCAATCTCTCTAAATGCTGGGATAGTGCAACAATTTGAAGCTGAAGATCATTGTTATTATTTCTTTCCGCCATGATAAATAAACAGGTCAAATGTCACAAGAAAAAGTATGTATGTGGTGTTTGAAAATGTTCTCACCCACTCAAGTGTTTGCGCTAAAAAAAAAAAAAAAAAATTGGCTTTTACTATAATGAAACTCTCTTGCCTTTTTCCTCTTTATTCCTCCTTAAGTTCTTAACAAACCAAAAGAGAAAAACTCAAAGACAAACACCAACTTGTGTGCAGGCAAATAAGACACAAGAAAACTAACAAAAATGACTAAAATGAAACCCAACGAAAGCAACAAATACTAGGACAACACTGGATTTTTTTTTTTTTTTTTTTTTTTTACACCAACAAGACAGAAGAAATTTGTCTCAAAATGAAAACAAAGGAAGTACGAAAAGAAATGGACAAAAACTGGGCACACAAAAACAAAGGTACAAACAGCCACAACCAGAATTTTGAGTAGAAAATTGTGCAGCCAATTTTAACAGGTAAAGACACAAACAGAGGATAAAATTTTGGCTTAAAATGAAACTAACAAGTGCAGCAAAATCCAGCAAGAATGTGCAGTATATGTGAAGCCAAAACAGAGTGGAATTGACACAATTTGTAACCAAGAAGTGCAGCCCAAAATTTCAGAAATGTAAACAAACAAGGTGCAGTAATTTTTCTTTCAAATCAAACACAATATTACCTTCAAAATGAAGAATTTCTAGCATGAACCATTCAGCCAATTTTATATATATATATTTTTTAAACACATTTGCATTCTTTGTTTTGCTTCTTTTTTTTTTCTCTATATTTTTTTTTCTTCAGATTTTCAGAATTCCTCTTCCTTTTTTTTTTTTTTTTTTAGAATCTCAGATTTTTTAAGGGCTTAACTTTTGCAATGGTTCATCCTAACTAATTGACAATTAAGGTAATATTATTGATGATAAGAATCAAGGAAAGAAATTACCCGGAGTGCAGCCTTGCAATTCCTAGAAACCTAAGCTCTGATACCAAATGATATGAATCCACTGTCAGTTTAGGATTCTGAAAGGACCCTAGGAATTTAGCTTGCCGCGTTAACAAAATTAATCAACATGGAATGCAAACAATTGCAAAAAAAAATAAACTGAATAGAATTACTATCAAACTTTTAGACACAGAATGGAAATTAAAAGTTTTTGAAATTCAACAATTAAACGAGTTTTTGAATAGTGTAGCACTTTCCTGTTATAGAGTTTGCTGGCCAGAATTGAGTATGAATGGAAAAGACAGAAAATGGAATTGGAATTGATAGACTCCACACTTCCAAGGATGGAAGATATGTCTACGAGATTACACACACAAAGGGGTGAATTACCTTTGATAAATCTCAAAAGATTTTGGATTGTCAAGAACCCAAAGGAGAGAAAACTCAACTAGTTTTTTTATTTCCAAAAAAATATTCTGCTTTACATCTCAGTCTTGCCCAAATTTATATGCCTAATAAACTCAGCTTATGTAGGTTTAGTGGCTTTCTAAATTCAGCTGAAGTTACAAAATAATAAAAACTAATAATGGGCAGCTTAATAACAAAGTGTAACTGCCAAAGTAAATTAAACACGTATACTAATTATAATTGATAACCTAGGTGGCTGCAACTTTAATTAGACAATTCTGGTTGCCCACCATTAACTAAGTAAACTCCAAGAAAATGAGTTTAATTTATTTCAAACTTCTCTTCCATTAAGGTCAAGCATTGCTCTCTTCAGTCCTGAGACAATTAACAATTTTAAACTTTATTTCTTCAATGTTTGGCTCTTTTTGCAAAAGGGCTGCCAATACTTGTTGAATAGCTTCCTTAGCTCTTCTTGTCCTTGCCTTTGTCATAGGTCCTCCAAGTCCTTCAAGCTTGATGTCCTCATCACTCCAATGATAGAAATCCAGAGGGGTTGGATTCGTTTTGCGGATCTATCTAGGTTGGAAGGTAATAAGTTAACAAAACAATGAGAATTGGGTAAACAAGAAAATGGAAAGGATGAAAATGGTTTAACGAAAAGATAGATGACGCCACTTCCAAGGATGGAAGATAAGTCATATGATGCCACAAGGGTGGTGATTTACCCTTGATAAGTCTAAGAGAACGCCACAAGGAAAAATTCCTTGATAAGTTCTAAAGAGAAATTCATCTCTCACAAAAGGGTAAAACCCAAATATAATTTCACTAATTCAATGGTTGTCCTTTGAGTACAATTCAACCCTATTTATAGAACTAGGTGGCTGTTCAAAATCATAACTCCCAAAAGAAAAATTAAATACTCTATTATCACGCAATTATCACACATGATTAATTGCATGTTACATTAATTCCTAAATTAATGAAACGTTACAAAAAATGAAAAGTCATTGTCTTCGGCATTCACATCATTCCCTCCTTATTCGAAAAGATTCGTCCCCGAATCTATGACTTTATTTTCCTACAAATTTTATTCACTTATAACGAACAAAACAACCTCCAGGATCAAATACAACTTGTAAAAAATCATGCATCAAAGAATTTCTCCTTTTTGGTGCCCAGACCCAGACTTGAAAATTTTTCTCATGAGTTTGAATTTCAACAGTGGACCCAATGTACAATGACGCTCTAGGAGTGATATCAATATTTTTCTTCCTTACCCATGACCATTTGTGCGTTGTATACTCATGATCCTGTGCATTTATAATATCAAGAGAAGAAGAAAAATCAATAGCAGTTAAAGTTTTATAGTTCTTTTTCTGTCTTTCTCTTTCCTTTTCTCTCTCTTCTTCTTCACTCTTTTCTTTTTCTATTTTTCTCTTTTCTTCTCTCTCTTTTTCTATCTTCTCCTTCAACTTAAGTTGATCATCACAAACTTCACTTGGTGTCAGAAATTTTAAATTAAGTTTGCGTCCTTCATGCACCAAAGAAACTGAAAGTCTTTCATAATTTATCCTTTTACCCTGCAACCAAGGTTTCCCTAAAAGAAAATGACATGAGTCCATGGGAGCAATATCGCATGTCACTTCCTCCACATATTTTCCAATAGTGAATCTAAACTTAGTTTGCCTAGGATGAAGACTCGTTGGTAAGTTAAGTTTATTCACCAATCTTTCGCTCACAACGTTGTTACAACTTCCTCCATCAACTGCAAATAAACACAAATGACCTTCGATTAAACACCTTGTATAAAAAATATTCACCATAATTCCAAACCTAGAACCAGGCTCTGATACCAATTGATAGAAATCCAGAGGGGTTGGATTCGTTTTGCGGATCTATCTAGGTTGGAAGGTAATAAGTTAACAAAACAATGAGAATTGGGTAAACAAGAAAATGGAAAGGATGAAAATGGTTTAACGAAGGGATAAATGACGCCACTTCCAAGGATGGAAGATAAGTCATATGACGCCACAAGGGTGGTGATTTACCCTTGATAAGTCTAAGAGAACGCCACAAGGAAAAATTCCTTGATAAGTTCTAAAGAGAAATTCATCTCTCACAAAAGGGTAAAACCCAAATATCATTCGTTAAACCAACTGATAGAAATCCAGAGGGGTTGGATTCGTTTTGCGGATCTATCTAGGTTGGAAGGTAATAAGTTAACAAAACAATGAGAATTGGGTAAACAAGAAAATGGAAAGGATGAAAATGGTTTAACGAAAAGATAGATGACGCCACTTCCAAGGATGGAAGATAAGTCATATGACGCCACAAGGGTGGTGATTTACCCTTGATAAGTCTAAGAGAACGCCACAAGGAAAAATTCCTTGATAACTTCTAAAGAGAAATTCATCTCTCACAAAAGGGTAAAACCACTAATTCAATGGTTGTCCTTTGAGTACAATTCAACCCTATTTATAAAACTAGGTGGCTGTTCAAAATCATAACTCCGAAAAGAAAAATTAAATACTCCATTATCACGCAATTATCACATATGATTAATTGCATGTTACATTAATTCCTAAATTAATGAAATCAACCTCCAGGATCAAATGTAACTTGTAAAAATTCATACATCAAAGAAGTTTTCCTTTTTGGTTCCCAAACCCAAACATTGGAATCAAGAGGAATTCTTCTTTTAAAATAGACTTGTGCATTTTCTTTAGGAGTTTTAACCTCAACAATGTACTGAATATACAATGACTCTGGAAAAGGGATATCCACGTTTTTCTTCCTCAAATATGGCAATTTGTGGGTTGTATTGTCATCGTCCTGTGCATTCAAAATACCAATAAAAGAAGAAAAATCATTAGCAGTTTTTATTTTAACGTTCTTTTTCTCTATTTCTCTTTCCTTTTCTCTCTCTTCCTCTTCACTCTTTTCTTTTTCTATTTTTCTCTTTTCTTCTCTTTCTTTTTCTATTTTCTCCTTCAACTTATGTTGATTATCACAAACTTCACTTGGTGTCAGAAATTTCAAATTAAGTTTGCGTCCTTCATGCACCAAAGAAACTGAAAGTCTTTCAGAATTTATCCTTTTACCCTGCAACCAAGGTTTCCCTAAAAGAAAATGACATGAGTCCATGGGAGCAATATCGCATGTCACTTCCTCCACATATTTTCCAATAGTGAATCTAAACTTAGTTTGCCTAGGATGAAGACTCGTTGGTAAGTTAAGTTTATTCACCAATCTTTCGCTCACGACGTTGTTACAACTTCCTCCATCAACTGCAAATAAACACAAATGACCTTCGATTAAACACCTTGTATAAAAAATATTCACCATAATTCCAAACCTAGAGCCGAAGCTCTGATACCAACTGATAGAAATCCAGAGGGGTTGGATTCGTTTTGCGGATCTATCTAGGTTGGAAGGTAATAAGTTAACAAAACAATGAGAATTGGGTAAACAAGAAAATGGAAAGGATGAAAATGGTTTAACGAAAAGATAGATGACGCCACTTCCAAGGATGGAAGATAAGTCATATGACGCCACAAGGGTGGTGATTTACCCTTGATAAGTCTAAGAGAACGCCACAAGGAAAAATTCCTTGATAAGTTCTAAAGAGAAATTCATCTCTCACAAAAGGGTAAAACCCAAATATAATTTCACTAATTCAATGGTTGTCCTTTGAGTACAATTCAACCCTATTTATAGAACTAGGTGGCTGTTCAAAATCATAACTCCCAAAAGAAAAATTAAATACTCTATTATCACGCAATTATCACACATGATTAATTGCATGTTACATTAATTCCTAAATTAATGAAACGTTACAAAAAATGAAAAGTCATTGTCTTCGGCATTCACATCATTCCCTCCTTATTCGAAAAGATTCGTCCCCGAATCTATGACTTTATTTTCCTACAAATTTTATTCACTTATAACGAACAAAACAACCTCCAGGATCAAATACAACTTGTAAAAAATCATGCATCAAAGAATTTCTCCTTTTTGGTGCCCAGACCCAGACTTGAAAATTTTTCTCATGAGTTTGAATTTCAACAGTGGACCCAATGTACAATGACGCTCTAGGAGTGATATCAATATTTTTCTTCCTTACCCATGACCATTTGTGCGTTGTATACTCATGATCCTGTGCATTTATAATATCAAGAGAAGAAGAAAAATCAATAGCAGTTAAAGTTTTATAGTTCTTTTTCTGTCTTTCTCTTTCCTTTTCTCTCTCTTCTTCTTCACTCTTTTCTTTTTCTATTTTTCTCTTTTCTTCTCTCTCTTTTTCTATCTTCTCCTTCAACTTAAGTTGATCATCACAAACTTCACTTGGTGTCAGAAATTTTAAATTAAGTTTGCGTCCTTCATGCACCAAAGAAACTGAAAGTCTTTCATAATTTATCCTTTTACCATGCAACCAAGGTTTCCCTAAAAGAAAATGACATGAGTCCATGGGAGCAATATCGCATGTCACTTCCTCCACATATTTTCCAATAGTGAATCTAAACTTAGTTTGCCTAGGATGAAGACTCGTTGGTAAGTTAAGTTTATTCACCAATCTTTCGCTCACCACGTTGTTACAACTTCCTCCATCAACTGCAAATAAACACAAATGACCTTCGATTAAACACCTTGTATAAAAAATATCCACCATAGTTCCAAACCTAGAGTCGAAGCTCTGATACCAACTGATAGAAATCCAGAGGGGTTTGGTTCGTTTTGCGGATCTATCTAGGTTGGCAGGTAATAAGTTAACAAAACATTCGTTTAATATTCTCTTTTTCTATCTTCTCCTTCAACAAAAGGTCATCAACATATAAACATATAATTAATTTCTCTAACTTCACAATGCCATTCAAGCATTTCACATAAACTCCATGTTCTGAGATACATTTCTCAAAGCCAATTTGGCTTAGGAAACTATCAATTCTTTGATTTCAGGCACTTGGAGCTTGCTTGAGTCCATACAAGGCCTTCTTGAGTTTGTACACTTTGTGTTCTAGGCCTTTAAACTCAAATCCTTGTGGTTGTTGTACATACACTTCTTTTTCAAAGGGGCCATTGAAGAAGGCAAATTTAACATCAAGTTGGTGCATGAACCAGTTTGCATTTGTTGCAAGTGCCACCATAAGTCGAATTGTCTCAAGTCTGGCCACTAGTGCATATACCTCACCATAATCAATTCTAACTTCTACAGAAACCCTTTTGTTACGAGTCTAGCCTTGTGTTTCATGATTTCACCTTTTGGATTTACTTTCACTTTATAGACCCACTTCAAAGCTATAGGTTTTTCATTTTGAGGTGGCTCTACCAATTCCCAAGTGTGATTTCTCTCAATGGAGTCAATCTTCTCCTGTATAGCTTTCAACCATTTCATATATGTGGTTGCTTTCTCAAATTCAATGGGCTTAGCTTCAGCAATAAGTGCAAAGTGCACCAGGTTTCCTTCTGAGGTAATTGCTGAGTCCTGGTACATTTTGTAGTCTCTTAGGTGATGTGGCAATTGAGTTATTCTGGAGGATTTTCTCTTTAGTTGTTTTTCTGAATCTGCTTACATAGTTGAGGGTCCTTTTTCTAGTAGAATCTTGAACTGTGCTAACTCCTTTGAGGTTGATTTCCAATCCCAGCTTGTTGTTTCATCAATTATCACATTCCTGCTGATTGATACCTGGCCTGTCTTTGGATCAAATAGTTTGTAACCTCTAGTTGAGTGATAGCCAATCAGTATGAATGGAATGCCCTTATCATCTAGCTTCCTCCTTAATTGATCAGGGACATGTTTATAACTAGTGGAGCCAAATACTCTTAGGTGGCTGACATCTGGTTTGTTCTCAGCCCAAGCTTCCTCAGGTGTTATTCCTTCCAGCCTCTTGGTGGGAGACCTATTCAGAACATATGCAAGTGTTGAGACAACTTCCCCCAATAGGTAGTTCGGTAGATTTTTACTTTTCAGCATACACTTTACCATAGTTAGTAGAGTTCTGTTTCTCCTATCAGTTTTCCTATTATGTTGAGGTGTGTAAGGAGGTGTAACTTCATGAAATAGTCCCCTACTCTCACAGAATTTGTTGAAATCAGTTGATGTATACTCACCTCCACCATCAGTTCTCAACACTTTGATTAGTTTTCCACTTTGTTTCTCAACCATGCACTTGAACTTCTTAAAGAGATACAACACCTCATGCTTTATTTTTAGCAAGTATACCCACATTTTTCTATTCAAATCCTCAATGAACGAGATGAAATACCTGCTGCCTCTAGGAGTTTTGACTTATAGAGGACCACAAATGTCTAAATGAATTACTTCTAGTTTCTCTGTTGCCTTATGTGGTAAGAACTTATTGAACCTTCCCCTTGTTTTTTTGCATTGAACATATTCCTAGCATACTTCTTCTAGAATCGCAACTTGAGGCAGTCTTTCAACCATTTTTTGATGCTTGAGTTGGTGTAGATCTCTGAAATTCAGATGACCATATCTTAACCATTCTATCTTTTTTTTTGAAGTGGCAAAGCATTGATGCTTCAAGGTGTTCACTCCAATTTAAAAATTCTTATTCTGTGATAGGTTAGCTTGAATTACAAGTTTCTTGTTTCTATCAAAGTCACTAAGGAAATTATGCTCCATAGTCATAGCAAACCCTTTCTACAGTAATTGATCCAATCTCAAAAGATTTGTTTTCAGTCCAGGTATATACAGTACCTCTTTAATCACTATTTCTTAGCCATCATGATTTCTCAACACCACTCTTCCAGTGCCTTCTGTAGTTAGGCTGCTATACATAAGCAAATTTGACTTTTCCTTGAGCCATGTCATTTATTCTTATGAACCAGTCTTTCCTACTTGTCATATAAGTAAAGCAACCAGAGTCAAGATATTATGATGTGTCTTTAGAGGGATCTGTGCTGGCTTTTTCCATAACCATCATTGCTTTAGAATCTGATGCTTCATCTTGTGCCAAGTTTACACAGTTATTTTGCTTGTTCTTAGATCCCTCTCCTTCCTAGCATTCTCGAGAAAAGTGACGAAGCTTATGGCAGCTGTGACATCTCATCTTCTTCTTGTCAAATTTCCATTCCTTGCCTCCATTTGAGTGGATATTCTATTTATAGTTCTGGCTGTTTGACTTTGTTTTAAAGAGCACAACCGTATCGCAAGATTTCTGATCTTTGTGATTTTTGTTTGATTTTTGGCTTTCTTCCCTCCATGGTCCTTTATTCTTCACCCTTGTGAATTGAGCGAGCTTGAAGTGCCTGTTCTTGATTGTGTTTTCTCTCATTAATCTTAAGTTCATGTGCTTCAAGGGAATGTTGCAGCTCCTTAATTTCCATAACATCCACATCTTTTGATTCTTCGATCGCAACTACCACATGATCAAATCTTGGAGGCAATGCCCTCAAGATTTTATCCACTACATGCTGATCCATGATGCTATCCTTAGAGGCCCTTATGGCATTGACATGTTCTTGAACCTTGTCAAAATAGTCTGCAATTGTTTCATTTTCCTCCATACTGAGAAATTCGAATTGTCTTTTCAAGGTTTGCAATTTCACCTTCTTGTTTTTATCACCATCACCATATGTCTTTACCATGAAATCCCATGCTTCCTTAGAGGTGGATGCCTTAAAGATTCTATTGAAGATCTTGAAGCTTACACACTGATACGTGAGAAATTGTGCTTTGTTGTCCAATTTTTGTTGCAGCTTAAGGTTTTGTTTCTGTTCATCAGTAGCACTTCTTCCAGGATCTTCAAATCCTTATGTCACTACTTCAACAACATCTTGGAATCCAAAAATCGCAAGCATTTTGATTTTCAAGTCATCAAATAGTTTTCCATCAAATACTGGCAAAAATCCTTGTATTATGCTGCTAGTTCCAGCCATCCTTTACACTTGTACACCTTCTTTATCTTCTTCTTGATAGTGTGCCTAGCCAGAGATAGGTTCTTCTACCACGTTCTTGTTTTATCAAGAACAACAACCGCTCACTACTGAAGAATCACTCACTCATAGAAGCACTTTTCACTCAATCCAAAAATCAAGAAAAGAAAGAAGGTTCACACGCTGAATTAGTGGTAGGTAGCTCTCACAATACTATTTGGATCGTAATAGCTCTTGATATCATGTTGAATATAGTTTGTATACACATATGCAGAGAGACTTAAGCTGAATATATCTCATCTCATTTATCATACCTCACTATATGAATATATAACTGTAGACACTCAATTTTGTCCGCATTTGTATTACTTATTTTTAGCCCATTTTTAATATAAAAAAAAGAGAGAAGAAAAATTATGTTTTCTTTTATTTTATTTTTATTTGTTATTAGAACATTTTTCTTTACCAAAAGAATAAATTTTATTTGCTATCTGAAGAGTGGAAAAGGAATATAATTAAAATAAGAAACGTTAAAATTTGAGAAAAATAAATCATCATTAATAATAAATATTTTTAAATAATTCATAATATACTATAACATCTTAAATCTCTTTGTTACTATTTTTATTTGCAATCTAAAATTAGTTAGATACAAAATATTTATATTTTGAGATTCTGAGAATATATACTGTGACAGTTTAATATACTCAAATCTTATTTAATTCTCATAATTGTTAATATCTTTTTTAAATAATATATAATAATATCTAAACTTTCACTTTTCATCGCTTTTATTTATTTTTAATAGAAATCAAATGGTCAATTAAATGTGATATCCTTTTTCATATTAGGAAAAATAAGGTTTATTAAATGTGACATTTTTTAACCTTATAGATTTTGAGACATATACTGTGACAGTTTAGTGTACTCAAATCTTTTTAATTCTCATCATTATTAATATCTTCTTTTAAATGATATATACTAATATCTAAACTTTCATTTTTTCACCACTTTTATTTATTTAATAGAAATCGAATGGTCAATTAAATGTGCTATCCTTTTTCGTATTAAGAGAAAAAAATAAGGTTTATTAAATGTGAAATTTTTTAAACCTTATAGAATTTGAGGACATATACTGTAACAGTTTAATATACTCACATTTATTCTTTTAAATAATATATAGAATATACAATGACATCTAAACTCTCCATTTTATATATATTTATATTTTTTATAGAGATCAAAGGATTAATCAGATATGACATCTTTTTATTCCTGAGAATTTCAAGATATAAGTTGTGACAACTTTATTTCTAAAATCTCATCTCTATAATATATATAATAATAAAAGAATTTTATTTTTCTCAAATTAATAATAATAAAATATGGATATTCCAATAAATTGATTTAGATGTACACCCTTGTCGATTTTAATTTTTGGGACGTATGAGCTGTGACATTTCAAAAATCCTGAGTCTTATTAAAACTAAAAAGTAAAAATGTTAATACACTAATATGCAAGAACTATATAAACTCTGATTCTCCAAAACACCTGGAGGTACGTAGGACCAGGAGCCATCTCCTGTCTAGGCCAAAAACATAAAAATAAAATAATTTATCCTTTCATAGATAAATATTTCAGCAATAGAAATTCTTGTTAAAAATATTAAAACTAATAAAATAAAGATGATTTTGTGTCTTAATGGACGAAATAAATATTTTTTAAGTGATCTAGTTTTGTACGTTCAATTAGAGGTAACCGTCTTTATGACGGACGTCGTGGGGGTGCTAACACCTTCCTCACATGTAATCAATTCCCAAACTCAAAACCTAGTTTCGCAGGCAATTTTTTATTCGAAGGTTTTTCCGATGCTTTCCTTAATATACATTGGTGGCAACTCCCTATGATTTTTAAAATGATTTCTTTCGCCTTCATGTCGAGACCTCACATGTCGATAATAACAAGTATTGAAAACAAAACTGAATATAGCAAATATCATAACTGTCATTTTTGCTAACTAACTAACTAACTAACCTACTTTGATTTTATCTAACAAGGTGCTAGTATGTACCACAGGACAAAGATGAGACACTGATCCAATACTAGTCAAACTGCAACTACGAGTTGCAATTCTATGGCTGATTGGTCAAACCGCAGCTGCTAGTTACATTTTTAATGTAACATTTGTGTTCCTAGATGCCAAGTAAGCACATACTTGACATGACACTAAAACTGAAATTGTGAATTGCAGTTTGACAAGTCAAACTACAAAATAGACTCACCCTGATAAAGTTTTTTAAAATAGACTCATTTAGATAATTATTTTTAAAAAAGGACACACTTAGATAAATCAATCTCATAACAATGTTTAATCTAAAGATGTTGTGTAAGAAAACTCAATATCATTTAAAGTAACAATTTATTAATAGATATATGTCTAAGTTTATGTAATTAAAATTTACAATAAATAAATATTTATAAATGTATAAATTATATTAGAGTTTAATTAGTATGCATTGATAGTGTAAAAGAGTTTTACACTTACATTCAATCACAGTTATTCATTTATATGATTTTTAAAGTATTAATCAATAAAGTCAACAAATTCACTATATAAATAAAGAGTTCTGATTTTATTTCAGTATAAATTTTTTTATATTGTGAGGGAATACTAATTAATTTTTTTATATTATAAATGTAACTTATGATCACTGTGATATATTTTTTTAAAATTATTTGAGTTTAGTGACAATATTTTTTTTAAGAATATTTAGTGGCTAATGTAGAGCATCTTTAACAAAAGATAAATTTTTTTTATCTTAATTCATTTTTTGTGGACCTCACAATTTAAAGATCTATTTCATTTTTTTTATGGAAGATTACATTTTGTGATTTTAGAACACTTTTAATGGATCTCACAATACTTGTTCTTAAATATTAAGTTGAAGAGAAATGATAAAAAAAAATTATTTTTTGAATAATGGGTTCATCTTACTTGTTCTTATAGAAGAACAAGATTCCACTTACAGATCAACTCTCTTTCTCCAATGATTGATATCATACCTTGACTTTAAGATTAACTTTCAAGAACACCTGTTGAGTTACTCTTAAATTCTTAATTTACGTATTTCAATAAATTTTGATTTACAATGAAATATATTTTTTTTTAATGGTAAGAGCAAAATCCATTACAACATCTCTAAGCCGAAGGTTAAGTTTTTTTTATTTTAACTTTTTTTTATGGACTATACAATTTAAAGATCAATTCCATTTTTAACTTTAATAGAAGATCACATTTTGTAATCTTAGAATAATTTTGGTGGACCCGACAATATTTTTTCTTTCTTAATTTTAATTTTTTATGTTCTTCTTTGTTTTTTTCTGAATTTTATGTTATTTAATTTTTTAGTTAATAATATAATAAATTAAAATATTTAATTATTATAGAAAGTTAAAAACTACCAGTACTATTTAAGGTAAACAAAATTGTAATCAAGTCTATTAATTTCTATATTAATATACAATTTTTTATCAAAATATTTATATTAAAAATGATATAAATATAACTACATAATAATATCACACTTTAAACAGTCTAGTCTATTATTATTTCCGATAATATCTTCGTCTAAGGCATTAATTAATTATCACTTTATAATTTTATTTTATTAAAATATTTATAATAAATGAAGATGATGTAAAGTTTACATGTGAGACATTTATTTATACAAAAAGTTAATAAGGAAAGAAAATGGAGAGTGTAGTAGTTACTGGTGAAAGAGTTGATAGCGGCGTAACACTGCTCCTCAATGAATTTTAATCGATGATAGAAGATGTCCAACGAGAGTGTCTTCATATTCCTACCATTTCAAGACTCTGTACTCGCAGAGTAAAAACAGAGTGAGTGAAAAAAACGCTCTGTTCTGTTGTGCATTCGCAGCCAATAATCTCTCTCTGTTCTCAGCCGCCATGGACGATCCTCCATTGCAGAAGATCGCGATTTCAGGCCCCACACTCGCGTCCCTAATCCAGCGCTTCTCCACCTCTCCTTCCGCCATTCACGGCCTCCTCTACGGCCACGTCACCGACCTCCCCGCAACTCTCTCCGACGACGCCGCCGTCGAAGCGTCCCCCACGCTGCTGGCCACCGTCACCGCCTTCCTCTCCTCGCCCGACCCCCACCTCTCTGCCGCCGCAGTCCCCACCCACTCCGCCCCCTTCCTCGGGTGGTTCTCCGCCCGGCGCCGGTCACCCCTCCGCCCCTCCATGCGCGAATTCTCCCTCACCACATCCCTCTCTTCGCAATCCCAATCCCCAAACCCTAAACCCTCTCCCTTCATCTTCCTCCTCCTGGCCTCTCCCCCCTCTGACCCCTCCCACATCCACACGCATGAGTACCGCGCCTTCCAGTTCTGCGGCGGCCGCTTCGAGCCCCGCTCCCTCGACGTCGTCAACATCGGCCCCGCCTTCCGCGGCCACTACGGCGCCTTCTCCCCCAGCTCGCCGCTCCCGCCGCTCCGATACGGCCCCCCCCGCGGCTCCCCCATGAGCGACGACGGCGAGGAGCGGCTCGGCCGCCTCAAGCAGGCCGCCAAGGACCAGCGCAAGCTCGACGCCTGTGCTGACGGGTTTGATGTTGGGAGGCTCAGTCGAATGATGGGTTCTGAGGCTAAGAGCTACACCGAGGGTTTGGAGGAGTTGTATCAGAAAATGCTTCTCAAAATTGAAAATTTGACTTGCTTGGTGGAGAAGACTTCTGCCATGGTTCTTGAGCAGGTAACATTATTATTATTATTATTAGGTTTAATTGTTCATTTCGAGCATGTTTGATGGTATCAAATAATAATTAAAGTCAAGCCAACAACTCATAGAACTCAGATGAGTTTCTACATTGGAATAAAAATAAAAATTTATAAGGATTCTTAAATTCTAGGAGGCACTGGGGACCATTAACGCGTTTTTCATTGTGGATGCTCTTATCTTAAAGGTCATACACCATCTGCTTAATGCTCTAGGCCCTTTTGTGGTACAAATTTTATATTTCGATCCTTATACTTACAAGTTATCCATTTTAGTTCCTATAATCCTATGTATACCATTTTTAATCCTTATTATTATTATTAGGCATGGTTTACCAATCACTGTCAGTCAATTTACGAAATACATCCCTTACTTGATAAAGAAAACAAAATTACTATATATGGCAATGTGTAACTAGATGATAGTGTAAAAGCCTAAAAGGTCTTTACATGGACAATTGTAATAGTAGTAGTAGTTGTCGACGTTGATAAATTTTATGTATGATATAATATATATTAACATGATGATTGTCATTAGAATGTATTGATAGTTGTTAATGTTGAACATTATATGTGAGATGACATGATCAATATCGGAATGAAGTGGTTGTTTAGATGCGGCGAATGGTCATGGTAATTGACTAGATATACCTTATACCATTCATGAATATGTTGTTGTCAACTAGTTTTCTTTTATAGAATTCATGAGGTTTTAAATTGGGTTGTGGGCCACTTGCAGCTGATGTGGTCTGCAGTCACGCCTGATGTGGTGATGAGTGCCAAGATGTTGTCGATGTGTAATTTGATGATTGATATTTTAAATGTTGTGATATGAATCTACTATGCAGATCGTCTTTAGAACAGGTAAAGTAAGAAAAAGGAAACTTGATCCTAAGTGTGACCTGCTGGTAGAATTGAAGTTATCCAAAAACAAAGGGAAAGTTTCTCACAAGAGAAAAATCAATCAAATTTCGATATTCTCAATTTTGCTTGTGTCAAAAGCTGAATTTTTTTCTAGTTTTGGGATCTAGTGGAACCATTTCTGTGAGTAGTTTTAGAACATAGATTCATGGGGTGTTCTCAGTTACTTATCAAATGACACTCAGTTCATATAGTTTTATCATTGACAATGTTCAAAGAGAGGTTGGGCCATTGGTAAAGTATCAATTCAAGAGCACAACTGCTAGCAAGGGCTTCCATTTTTCTTTTCATAAAAAAATTCCATTCAATTAATTAGCTCGCAGTCCATCTTTATCCTTACAAAGAATGAGGTTTTTATTGGGGGGGGGGGGGGGCTTCTGTTTTCTTGCTCGGGAAGAAGCAGAGCAAAGGAATTGGTCAACTCTTCTGGTTCATCAGTGCAGAGAAGACTCATTGTCAATTTGACCCATCTGGCAAATTGACATTTGGTAATTTTGTTGACAAGAGATTAGAATCACTGGCAGAAGCATTGGTGGAATAGTAATGATGTGGATATGAAGGCTTGATGATACTCAGACCAAAAGCTGGAAAATGTTACAAGAAATGGTTAGCAGAAACTTTGGATTAAGGGAAAGGCATAGGAGATTTGTGGTACTGCTGTTTATTAGAAATTTGGAATCAGTTGTGACTTGTGAAGACTCTAGGAAGTTATTTCTTAGTTTTATAAATAACACTTATGATGATTAACTTGAGGTTGCTTTGAGAAACACCTAAAGTCCTACCCCAAATATCGGCGGTTATGGTTCTATTTGAGCCCTTCTAAGTTCTGTTCCTTTCCCTTTTATATTTTCTGCCATTCACTTTCATGTCCAATGCAATTTATTTTCTTTCCACTTATTTAATTTGTATGTATACAGTTCTTCCTAAACTTCTTGCTGTTTTTTTTTTATCATTCCATTTGTTTATTATTTTTTCCCCCCATTTTCAATCACATTTCTTGCATTTTGTTTAAATTAATTTTTTGTATTTTTGCTCAATGCTTTTAACCTTTTTTCTTTTTAAATTTTCTGTTAGTTTTTTTTAAAGTTTGATAACCGATATGTTTATTTAAGCTTTACACTTTTAATTTTAACTTCTCTAACTTTTCTGTACTTTGTCTACTTTACCATACCCTTTATTTTATATCTAAATTTTCTGCCACTTTCATTCACTCATATCTGTTCATTTGCCTTTTATTTCATTTGGTTACTTCTCTTCTAATTAGTTTCTCAAGTCTTTTTATATTTTTTTCCCTCTCCATCTTATTTTTCTAGTCTACTTACTTTTCATTCCTAATTGACTTTTACTAGATTGCTTGTATGCACTTTTGTTTTCAGGTTATCTTTGTTGATTGTATTCCTTTCTGTAATGTTCAATTTTGGTCCCTTTCTTCAATTTAGTTGTGTTTTGTCAGTTATTTATGTTTTCTTACCATGGTAATGCTGTCAATTTCTTTTCATGACACTTCACATTAGCTGTTCTATTTCCTTATTCCTATATGTTTCCTTTATTGTTCTATAGTTACCAATTTGACATGCAAATGTCAATACTCTACATTCAAGTGTCATCTCAATGAAATACCTTTATTAGATTACTTGCACAGCTGGAAAACCTGCATTGAGTGAAATGGGTTTTAGACTAGGGATGAGTTTGATTTCTTTCTTTAACTGTGTGGAGATTGAAAAATAATGATTTGGATTATAGAACTTCATGCAGTTGCTAACTTGTGTTTGATTCTTCTTTTATCAATTTTGAACAGGAAAATCATAATAGGAAGTTGAAACACAAAATTATGAGATCAGCTGCCTCAGAATAATTAGGATTGTCAATGCTGGTGATCCCTTCTTTTTTTTTTGTTCAGGTAAGTATTCTTTCTACATATTGTTCTAGATTTTAATTGTAGAATTTATTGTCAGTTGTCACTTTGTTATATTCTGGCTTATGCATAATCTCCATGTATATGCTCTGTAAATGTTATTCTTTTTACCAACTCATTTGCATTCACTCATAAAATTTTCAGTTTCAAAGCACTAGCAATGTGAGAACTTTGTTGTGTATAATGTAAGCCCGATTGCAATTCACATTAGTTATTTGTTCTAATTGTGCCAATCCATGGTTTTAGGGACCAAGTAGTATCTTTTAAGTAACTAAGTTCCATTTGTGACTTTGGCCATTAAAATCTTCCTTAGTCCTGATCTCTTTCCCTCTTTATCCTGAAAGATTTCTGGTTCTGGGGCTTGACTTTTATCATTTTCTTTGCCTCAGAAGAAGTAATCCCAAAGACCATGAATTATACACACTTGTGCAGGTGAGTTGAGGAAGGGAAAAATTGATGACTGAGGGTGAATTATGTCTAAAGTATTATTTCTTCCCTGTAGTCATCCTTCCTGACCCATATTCTTCTCTTCCTATCACGACCAAGCACAAACTAAAACATATTGCGATAAAATTAAGGACAGATAATTACTTTGCAAATAAGGCTAATATATCATTACTTTGGAGTTCTCATTTCAATCACAAGCGAGAATCTGAACATTTTTTAACCATATTTTTCCTTTGTATTGGATTCCCACTCTTGTTGAAAGGAAACTCCCTGTTTTATCTACCTATGTTACATTACCTTTTCCTTTTTTTTTTAAATCAGTATAGATCTTCTGTATTTATATGAAATTTTGTATAGTTGTTTCATTTCAAGTTTTCAACCTTATATAAATTCTGATGAATTGGAAATATTATCACTGTCATCTTTACTTGTATATTACTTGGGAAACTTGAGTATAAAATAACTTTAAATGATTGGAAGCTCACTTTATTAATTGTTTCATTTTTCATTTCATACAATTGTCACTTGTGCATTCGCATCAGTTTCTCTGTTTGGTACTTGTGGCTCTGTTACTGTACTATACTCTTTTGATGCTGTATAATAATACATGTTGGACACTGGTTGACCAGTGTCCATTTTAAAAGTTAATGGTCTGTTTATTTTCAAAATGTTTTGTTTTCTTTATTACCTAAAATTACTAAAAGGCCAATCTGTTTTCATTATTTTTAAGATTTGTGCAAGAAATAAGAAAAAGAATAATTTTTTTTTCATTGCAAACATTTTCAAATCCTTGGAATTAGAAAACAAGGTGATAACCTGTTATCTGTAGTGCTCTGTATCGTGGAGGTGGAAATAGAAAGGAAATAATTTAATTATAGTGTAGGAGGTGATACCCCACACTATTTCCATTCTATTTCCCTCCCTTTAACCAAACTAGCCATAATAGCAAAAAACTGAGTATTTTCTCAAACCAAACTGGCTTTCATGTTCAGATTCCCACTTAACCAACACCCAAAATAAGTCATGCATCTTAACAGGATGTGACTGCTATAAAAAAATTAAAATATAAAAAAAGATAATAAAAAACTTGACTCTTTTTTTTGAAAAAAAATTTTAGGTTATACATGAAATGACTGAAGGCAAACGGTATGTGTAAAAAATTCTTGTTTTGGGATCATTTTGTAAAGAAACAAAGTGCTTACAACTTTAAAATAATGGCTCTTAGAATTTTTTTGTAGGGCTATTGCCACAGAAAAAATGTAAAGCTTAGCAAGTTACAGCAACAATTATGCCTTTCCCACTAGGTGAGCAACAATTAGCAAATTATTTTGAGAGAAGGTATAATTTATCCCGATTCTCAATTTAGGATGTGTGGTAGAATCCTAAATTGATAATCTGGATTTTTGTAATTCTCAATTTAAACCGATTCCTGTATTCCATACTTGAATTTAATTTCATACACATGGAAACGTGTATATGCTAGGTACCATGTCTGGATTTCCAATATTTTGGACAATGCATGTATCTGTATTGTCTCCATCATGTTCATGTTTAATGATGTTTGGTGGTGATTGGTGTTGTAGATTATATTATTTATATGTGAATTTCCTGATAAAACATAAGTTACAACCCTTCTGTTTGAAGACCTTTTTTAGCAACTTATTGCTTTCCTATGTAAAAGATTTTTTATTCTTTAGTAGATGTGCACTAGGGAAGGTTTAAACTTGGTACAATGGTACTTTTCTTTCATCATTATATCTCCTTTTTGGTTTTGATTTTTATGATCAATTGGTATGGGGACACTGGCACGATAATATTATTATATATATATATATAATGATAATGTAAACACGATGTTTCTGTTTTTATTGGAAATGTAAATTAATGGTGTTGAATTCGGTGTCTTTGGCATGAGTGTCTAGTTTCAGAGGACTTACTCAGTGATGGGTGATCTTCAGAACAAACATGAAACAAGGGGGTATTTGAGTGTTTTGCATAGCTTACAGGGCTTGTGTATGAAGCTTGATGATAAACTATTAAAGAGCGTGGCAATCATGCTGCCACAAAACAATACGAGCATGCATAAAACTTTGTAAAATTATTTATATATCCTGCAATAATCTGTCTTATTTATGATATATGTTGGTCAGCTCATTTCTGTCAAGTATCTTGTTGTAGTCACCTTTTATTTAGTGTACTTAAGTACTCACTAATGTCATGATTAGAGAAAATAAATTTTGAACTTCATATGGTCAATCCATCATTGTTAATAAGCTTATATTGTGTGGCAACAGAGAAGATTCGCAATGGACATTTTCAGCGTTGTGTCTGATCTGGATCAACATTTTCTTCTGGCTACTTGGAAAATGAGTATGCCTGTTTGGACCTTTTGGTGTGGCCTGTGGTATATGCAGTCCTGCAATTGTAGATGATGTATTTTACTTTTTGATGACACAAGCTGAAGAACGTAGTAATTGTGCAGAGCAGTTTTGAATGGTGTGATCCTTCTTCATAAAAGAAGGATCTGATATTTTTCTCCTCACCCTGTGGCATATATTTGCATCATGTAATGATATGCCAATTTGTATTGTATTTTCAGCTTTAGTTGTTCCATGTCGTTTTCACATGGTTACTTTAGAAGAGAAATGAAATCAGCGTGCCTCGCTGTGTTGTTAACTGGTTGCAAACTTATATTTCTACTACAAGACGTTTCTGAAATGCCTACCATTTGTAACTATCTTTTACAACCAGAAATTCTGTTTTGGGCTTGCCAAATTATAGTTTAATAATTTCGATTGGTAGACTGGCAATTTTTCCCTCAGAAAAATGTTATTATTTTGTTAAGTTGTCTACATCAATTGTTAACAAATAATTGACTACTAATAGTGTCAGTTAAGGGCAGTCTTTTCATTATAAAAAAAATTTCCTTTTTAAAAGAAGGACGTGGTTCGGGAGTTGAAACATTTAAACAAAATAAATAAAATAAAATAATAAGTTTTATAATACTTAAATAATTATGTCTAAGTAATGCAAATGTGATGGTAATAGTAGACAACAGTAGAATTGATATATGAAGAATGTACAGAAGGCAAAGAAGTCTTTGATCTAATTGATATATAGAGCAGAGACCTAATAGAACCAGCTAGCTACAACAGTTAGCATAGCTCATAATAACGTAACTAAAATTAACACTTACCCTCCCTCAAACTAAAGACTGTGAAAGCATAGGTTTGTTAGTTACATTAAGTTTGGCCTAGAGAAAGGAAAATCTAATGGGAGACATTTTGTAAGAATATTTGCCCACTGATAATGTCCAGATATATGATGAACAAGATGTTCGGTAGCAAATTTTTCTTGAACAAAGAAAATATCAAGTTCCATGTGTTTAGTCTTTGAATGCAGAACATGATTATGAGCAAGACTAACAACATTTAGATTGTCACAGAGAAGTAGTGGTATGTGATGAGAAATGGATAGTTCAGTTAGTAAAGTTTGAATCCAAAAAATGCCTGCTATGGTGGCAGCAAGATTGCAATATTCAGCAGAGAAATGGATAGCTTTTTGCTTGTGAGACCACCATGAGATAAGATTAGGACCAAACAGATTGCAGCCTTAGAAGTTGACAGTATGTCATCAATGTCTCATGCCCAGTTTGTTGCATCACAGAAACTCCCTGATAGGAAGAGATTGATGCGGAACAGTAGGATGAAGAATGAGGTGCATACATAGCTCCTTTTAAGATACCTTAAAATTCTTTTAGGTGCGGTCTAGTGAGTTTCCACAGTATTAGACATAAACTAACAAACTTTGTTTATTGAAAAACTGATTTCAGATGAGATATAGTGACATATTGCAGAGCTTCTAAAAACATATCTGTAAAAAGAGGGGTGGCAGCAGATTAGAACTTTCTTTTGAAAATAAAGAAAAACAAAACTAACACATTCTTCAAGGAAAAAGATGATTTTTTTTTTGCAGGGACGAAAACCAAAAAAAATGCTAAATTGCATGGACAAAAAATGTATTTAACTATTTATGATATAATTTTTGCTGCTGTAGAAATACATAATGATCTCATTTTTCCTAAACTCACCTTAGTTAAACACAAGTAAAAGAAGGAAATATCATATTCCTCCATTCTGACTCCCTAAAATCTTCCATCCTTGCCTTTAGCCAAGCCTATGATCCCACCATGATATTTCCCACCACCTGGTCCTTATTTGGTTTTTCTTCATGAAAAATATTCCTTTGGGTTGTTCATGCTGAAAAATATTCCCATGATCTCACCCTGATATGATACATATATAAATTGACTCACTTGTTAACAGTGATGACTATAATGCGCTAGAATTCTAGAACCATAGAGCTTTAACATCTCTAGGCCCATGCTGATAAATGGCTATTGAAGAGTTCATGGGAGGGACCCTTTACTAGGTGCTTCAATGAAATTGATGAAGACCTTGCTAATTAAGAACCATTTGGGTTAGGCTCATTTATACCATGGTTTTTTTTGGAGAAATTTCTAAACTACTTATTGGGAAAGAAATCTAAGTCTCACATGAGATTATTGATATGACTAAACAATAGTATATAAAGTATATAAGTGAGGTACAAATTTCACCTTACAAGTTGATTTTGTGAGGATTAAGTTAAACCCAAGTTTTCTATTCTAAGACGGTATCAAAGCTTATCTTTAATCCATTTAAAGGTTCACCCACCATATTATATTATGGGAATTTCAATTCCCACCTAGTGGGTAAAACATTTACTCTCCTCGAGATCATGCCGAAGACCAATTTTGTTTATGTCTTTTATTGTTTATTTAAAAAGAAAATTAAAAAGTGCTAAAGTAGTATGTTATTATCTTCGTTTGATGATTAATTTTGAGATTTAGTTTTAAATATATAATTATTCAGTTTTAAATAACGATTGTTTCAGATAAATACTATTATAATTGCTTAAAATACAAGTTCAAATAAAAGTTTAATTAGTAGTTAATATAGTTTTCATATTTATAATTTATTAATATATAAATATATTGAATATTTTTTTGAAATAAATTAATATATAAATATATTTAATATTTCCTTGTTTAAGTGTGAAATTTATTTAAAATTTTAAATTTGAAATAAATATTATTTTAAATAACTAAAAAAAATTTGAAATACATATTGTTTTAATTTTTATAATTAAAGTTATTTAAAATTTTAATTTATAATTTGTAAAATACATTGAGGTATGTTTTAACATATTTTTTTTTTAAAATGGAAGGCACAACTAAAAAAAAAAAAAGAAGTACAAAAATAAATTAGTGTGAACATAGTAGTGTGAATTTGTTAGTGTGAAATTTTTGTTTGATTATTAATGTCGAGATTGAGTTCTAAATATATGATTGTTTCAAATAAATACTATTATAACTCCTAAAAAATACAAGTTTAAAGAAAAAAATTAATTAGTAGTTAAAGATTTTTTTTATTTTTATAATTTATTAATTTATAAATATATTTAATATTTTCTTGAAAAAATTAATATATCAACATATTTAATATTTCCTTGTTTATTTCTAAAATTTATTTTAAAATTTAAAATTTGATATAAATATTGTTTTAATTACTATTTTAAATTTAAAATAAATATTGTTTTATTGTTTTAAATTTTATAATTAAAATTATTTAAAGTTTTAATTATTTTAATTTATAATTTGCAAAATAAATTGAGATATGTTCTAATATATTTTTTTTTTAAAAATGGAAGGCACAGTTTAAAAAGAGAAAAAAATACAAAAAATAAGTTGTCATTTGTTTGTATTTTTTTTTCTTAGTTCAAATAAAAGTGTTTGACATATTTGTTTATGATATTTTTATTTTTTATTTTTTTTAATATTGACTTTATTTTTGTTTTTGAATACTATATTTGAAATTTTCTAGTTTAGATATCATTATAGGTAATTAATTATTTAATAATCATATTGATTTTTTTTAATTTATAATTTTTTAATTTTTTTAATTCTTCAGCAATGTCAAAGAGTAAAAAAATTTACAATTTTTTTAATGGTCGGACAACCGTTTGCTAGAATGTAAAAAAATTTGTAATTTTTTTTTACTCTCTAACAAACGGTAGCCGGAGAGGTAAATAAATAGTAGCTATATTAAAAACATAATTCATTAAAAAAATTAAATTATTATACTGAAAAAATAAAAAATTAAATTAATCTACTAAAAAAATAAGAAATTAAATAATTATACTACACTAACTAACCAAATATTTAATTAAATAATTATACTAAACACATAATTCATTAAGTAAATTAATATAATAAATATGTAATTATTATCATAAAAAATAATAAATTAAATAAATATATTAAAAATAATAAGCTAAGTACACTAAAAATTAATTAAATTACTATGCTAAAAGAACAAGAAATTAAATTATACTAAACACATAATTCTTTAAGTAAATTAATATAATAAACATATATTTATTATAATGAAAAAAGAATAAATTAAGCAACTATACTAAAAATAATAAATTAAGTAAACTAAAAATTAATTATATTACTATACTAAAAAAATAAAAAATTAAATCACTACTTAAAAAAATAAAAAATTAAATAACTATGAGATGAGAGAGAATGACAAGTAGAATGAGAATTTTAAAAAAACTTTTAAGAGGGTTATTAGAATAGGTGTTAATTCAAATTACCCATATTATTCATATACCAAATACAATAGAGTTAACCAATTTCTTTATTTCTAAGACGGTATCAAAACCTATCTTTGATCCATTTAAAAGGTCACCCACCATATTATTTATGTACCAAACGTAATAGCGTTGAACATGATATTAAGTCCAATTTCATCATTTTTAAGACTACAAATAAAAGAAAATAAAACTGATATAGATTTTAACTTTTACTAAAAGTTATATGAAAAGAATTTGTATAAAATGCCAGACTAATATTATACAACTTCCACTTGACTGGTCTTCAATGTCAACTATGGAGTTTTTAATAAATATATGTTGCCTTTGTAAGCCAGGAACTACTTCTACAGAGATTGTGTTCAAAAAGCATCCAACCAAGAACCTTTTGTTTAAAACATGAAAAGACAGCTACCACTTCTATACTTTTCAAGCAACCAGTCTCCAATCTCAACCATCGAATTTTTAATTAATACATCTAACAGTTAATTTATATAGACTTTGTCTTGCGGAGCAGAGTGAGTTAGAATGAAGACTTGAAGAGAGTTGACCGAAATCAATACTGATCACATCAGTTAAGCTTGTCAAGAACCAACCCAGTTCTTTGCAACCAATTCCTTTCCTTTCTGTTTCTATTCTGATCATCATTTTTCTCGATATCATGGCATTAACTATGGTAGGTGGTGCACTCCTCTCTGCTTTTTTTAATGTTCTTTTGGACAAGCTGGCTTCCCCTGAGTTTGTCAACTTGATCCGTGGAAAGAAGCCAGAAAAGTTGCTTCAAAATCTTAAGAAGAAGTTGATTGTGGTTAGAAAAGTGCTTGATGATGCTGAGAAGAGACAAATCAACGACTCCAATGTCAAAGAGTGGCTTGATGTCCTCAAAGATCTTGTCTACGAGGTGGATGACTTACTGGATGAAGTTTCTACTCAAGCTGCAACTCAAAAGGAGGTAAACAAGTTATTTTGTAGTTTTTTCAAAAGGAAGAAGATAGTTAATAAGTTTGAAGACACAGTTGATAAATTAGATGAAATTTTAAAACAAAAGGAGAGTCTTGATTTGAAGGAGATTCCAGTGGAGAACAATGAGCCATGGAAAACTCAACCAACATCTCTCGAAGATGGATACGGTATATATGGTAGAGATAAAGACAAGGAGGTAATAATCAAATTGTTGTTAGAGGACAGCATTGATGGTGAACAAGTGTCTGTGATCCCTATTGTCGGCATGGGTGGGGTTGGAAAAACAACTTTAGCCCGATGTGTGTACAACCATGGCAATTTGAAGCAGATATTTAATTTAAAAGCATGGGTCTGTGTTTCTGATAAATTTGATATTGTCAAGGTCACAAAAACTATGATAGAGCAAATTACCCAGAAGTCTTGTAAATTGAATGATCTAAATTCACTTCAACTTGACTTGATGCACAAGCTTAAAGATAAAAAATTCTTAATTGTCTTGGATGATGTTTGGATTGAAGATGCTGATAATTGGATTAGTCTTACAAAACCATTTCTAAGTGGCAATAAGGGAAGTAAAATTCTCGTGACAACCCGCAATAAAAATGTAGCTTCTGTTGTCCCTCTCCATGTTGTTCAAGTTTATCATCTAAAACAATTGTCAAATGAAGATTGTTGGTTAGTGTTTGCAAACCATGCATTTCCTCCCTTTGAATTCAGCGAGGATAGAATAACTCTAGAAAAAATTGGATGGGAGATTGTTAAAAAGTGTAATGGATTGCCTTTAGCTGCACAGTCGCTCGGAGGTATGTTGAGAAGAAAATATGTTATTAAGGATTGGAATAATATACTTCAAAATGATATTTGGGAACTTCCTGAAAGTCAGTGTAAAGTTATTCCAGCATTGAGAATTGGTTATCACTATCTTCCTCCACAATTAAAGAGGTGTTTTGTTTATTGTTCATTGTACCCTAAGGGTTATCAATTTCAAAAGAATGAATTGATATTGTTGTGGATAGCTGAAGATCTAGTAATGCCACAAAAAAAAAGGAAAGAATTTAGAAGAAGTAGGTTACGAGTATTTTGATGATTTATGTTCAAGATCATTTTTTCAATCAAGTAATCGGACTTGGGGCAGTTATTTTACAATGCATGACCTTGTACATGATCTAGCAACATCCCTCGGTGGCGAATTCTATTTCAGATCAGAAGAACTTGGTAAAGAAACTGAGATTGGTACGATGACTCGTCATTTGTCATTTTGCAAATTCAATGACGTAATCTCGAACATTGAAATTCTTCACAAAGTAAAATTTTTGAGAACTTTCTTACCGATTGATTTTGAAGATTCTCCTTTCAACAAGGAAAATGCACCATATATTGTAGTGTTCAAGCTTAAGTACTTGAGGGTTTTATCATTTTGTGACTTTGAAAGTATGGATGCTTTGCCTGATTCAATTGGTGAATTGATCCATTTGCGCTATTTAAATCTCTCTCGTACAAGTATAGAAACATTGCCAGAGTCTTTGTGTAATTTGCACAATTTACAAACTTTGAAGTTGTCTTGTTGCTTCAACCTGAAGAAGTTGCCCACAGGTATGCAAAATCTTGTGAATTTGCGCCCTCTTGATATTGATGATACTTCTATAGAGGAAATGCCTAGAAGAATGGGAAAGTTATGTCATTTGCAAAACTTAAATTTTTTTATTGTGGGCAAGCATAAAGAGAATGGGATCAAAGAGTTGGGAGGACTTTCAAATCTTCATGGTTTACTTTGTATTAGAAACATGGAGAATGTCACTAAAATTCATGAAGCATTGGAGGCTAAGATAATGGATAAGAAGCACATTAACATTCTATCGTTGCAATGGTCTAAGTGTAGCAATAATTGGACAAACTCCAACTTCCAAACTGAACTAGATGTGCTTTCCAAGTTACAACCTCACCAAGACTTGAAATCCCTCTCAATAAGTGGTTATAAAGGAACCAGATTTCCGGACTGGGTAGGAAATTTTTCCTACCACAAGATGACATATCTAAGCTTAGATGATTGTAACAACTGTTGTGTGCTGCCTTCACTTGGGCAACTGCCATGTCTCAAGTACCTCAATATTTCAACATTGAGTTCATTGACGACTATTGAGGAAGGTTTCTACAAGAACCAAAACTGTCCTTCTGTGATACCCTTTCCTTCCCTTGAGTCCCTATACATTTATAGCATGCCTTGTTGGAAGGTGTGGAGTTCCTTTACTTCAGAAGCTTTTCCTCTACTTAAGCATCTTGGAATACATGATTGCCCCAAACTAGGGGGAGATTTGCCAAATCACCTTCCTGCTTTGGAAACACTCACAATCAATAATTGTGGCCTTCTTGTCTCTTCTCTCCCAAGAGCTCCTACCCTTCAAACATTAGAGATACTTGAAAGCAATAAAGTAATGCTGAATGTGTTTCCTCCTTTGGTGGAATCTATAGAAGTAAAAGGAAGTTCAATGGTGGAGTCCATGATTGCAGCCATTGCTAACAACCAACCAACTTGCCTCCAATCTTTAACATTATGGAATTGTTCATCAGCCATATCTTTTCCTGGTGGTCGTCTACCTGCATTGCTGAAGACTCTGAATATCCTCTGGCTTAAAAAACTTGAATTCCCGGTGCAACATAAACATAAGATGCTGGAATCACTGTCAATAACCAATAGTTGTGATTCACTCAAGTCTCTTCCTTTGGTTACCTTTCCAAATCTCAAAAGTCTCCAAATCACAAAATGTGAAAATATGGAATCTCTTGGGGTTTCATGGTCAGAGTCATTTAAGAGTTTGAGTTCTTTTGAAATTTGCTATTGCCCCAACTTTGTATCATTCCCGAGAGAAGGACTATTTGCTCCTAATTTGACTCGTTTCGTATTTTCCCATTGTGACAAGTTGAAGTCATTACCTTACATGATGAGTACTCTTCTCCCAAAGTTAGAATACCTTGACATAGACAATTGTCCAGAAATTGAGTCATTTCCTGGAGGTGGTATGCCACCTAACTTGAAAACAGTTAGGATTATCAATTGTGAGAAACTACTAAGCAGCCTAGAGTGGCCATCCATGGAGATGCTTACCACTCTCTCTGTCTCAGGTCCATGTGATGGCATAAAGTCCTTTCCAAAGAAGGGTTTGATGTTTCCCTCCCTTAAGTCTCTCTTTGTGTTTAACTTCTCAAGTCTGGAGATGTTGGACTGCAAGGGACTTCTCCATCTCACATCCCTTGAATATTTAGACATTAAAAACTGTCAAAAGCTGGAGAATATGGTGGGAGAAAGGCTGCTGTCTCTCTAACAAACTTAAGCATAGAGAATTGTCCTTTGCTGGAAAAACAATGCCGTAAAAAGCATCGTCGAATTTGGCCCAAAATTTCCCATATCCATGGCATTAAGCTTGATGACAAATGGATTCAGTAAGCACCAGGTATTGTCCTAATTTGGCCCTTCATTGTCATCTAAGTCATGACTTTAAACACAAGTTTATAGTTATTTTTATAAAATACATTAAACAATTTTAATGTATAAGATCTCGTGAATATGTCACTGCTGAGTATCTGAAGTTTTGAACCAAGTGATATGAGGTAAACTTATCCTAGGATAGATCTCATTGCATGATATTAATTAATCTTTTAAAAATATGAGGAGGAGATGTCCTTAAAAAAATTATGATTTCTGTTTAGGTAAAATCACTGAAATGTGCATGTGGACAATTTACTTTTTTTCTTTGAATATAATATGTATTCCAATTACTAAACTATAAACTATTTTATTTTGCTTTCTATAATTTTAATAGCCGACTCTTAACATTTACGAAAAAATCCTTGTTCTTCACAGACAATATTACACTCGGTTGATGGTTGAGTAGAGCGGCATTGTCTGTTGAATGAGTGTTACTTGAAGTGTGCAGTATTGGTTGTTTTGCTCGGCTGAAAAACTAGATCGTAATTTACTGTATAAAAACTTGTACAAATCACTAAATACATCAAGTGTGAACTTGTTTTTCTTCCCCGTTTGGACAACATACTAGTTTATCAATTAGGTTTAAACACGAAATCTATCTGCTTATAATCGGCAGTACATGGTTAGTTATATTGAAAAAACATTAGCTAGGATTTTTAATCAGTCTTAGCCTAAAGTAGTAGAGTATCTAAGGAAAGTCACAACTACTAATAAGAAGTAATATGAATTGAGAAAGGACTACAACTGAAAGTAGCCATGAAAATTAATGCCTGATTATGGTAGCAGTAGAGATACTGAAACTCTGGGCTCACATTTTGTTGAGTTTTGAAATGGAAGTTAATGTAGTAAATATATGGAATAAGAACATTGTCAATGGCATATGGAGTAAGCTAAATCGAATTGAGAAAATTAAGAATGTTTCTTGTGGTTCTCTACCTTCAAAGAAGAAATAACAATACAGGTATTAAGTATGCCACATCAAGAACAACTTCAATATAATGATTCCCCTGAAGAAATGTTACTCATCAATGCCATGTATTTAAAATATCTCAATATATCAGCTCTCACGAGGGCTGTTTCTTCTTGTCACAACATTTCCTATCAGTGTTCAAAGTAATTGGTTGTCCTTTGTTTTTCAGAGATGGTAGAATGGCTCAGAGAAATTGCATCTGTCAATGGATATGAATTAACTTTGAGCAAGATCTAAATGGAACTTCTGATTTAATTTAATGACAGTGATGCTTTTTCAATTGCTGAATTTTAATTGGAAATTTTTTAATTGGGTACAATTGAAAGGATGAAAATCTGTACCTGGCAACTACATAAGACAACCTTAGATCTTTCAGCAAGGCATGCTTACTAGGTATATATTGGCAGATAAACTGAAAATGTTGCATACCCGTTTACTGGTAGACAATTAGGCATATCAAATTCTCTACTAGAAAATATATATCTAAGGTTTTTCCTTTCCATTTTTTTTTTGTGTTGTAGGAAATTGAAATCTACTTCTCCTTTGGCAAGGGTTGTCACTTAACACAAGGATGGTGGATGGATATAGGTGGAAGAATGTTTCTGAAAGGTCGGATTTCCCATACTGCTTGAATCCCTAAACTTTATCAAGTTTGGTCAGTATTTGAAATGGCAAACGTAGCCTTGGCATGTTTGGAGTGAATGACACCCTACTGCATGATTTGCTCTTGATACCAGTGCTCTGAATGGGAAAGAACTTAAAGAAAGGGAATGGTACATTGAGTGGTGTTGTTGGTTTTATCAGTGTTGAAAGGATGTATTCTTGGTGACATTAAAAAAAGATTAAGAGATTCAAATTGTAACTTGTTAGAAATATATAAAATGAAAAGAAATCCTCCTTCATAAATTCGTATTAATACTATGTTTTTAATAATTTTTTATATTATATGTAACTCATAAATGGCATGATTATTATTAATTAATTGAAACAAAGAAGAAACATGAATCTGAGACAGATGATTTTACCATATATTGTGTTTTTAAAGAAGACTGTATTTTTAAATAAGAATAATGTAAATTTTGTTAATAAAACTAATATTATTAAAGGTAGACAACTAAATTTACATATTTTTTTAAGTTTCAGAAATAAAATATTTAATTTAAAAGTACATAGTCTTAAACTATATTTGATCAATAAATAAATATATATATATATATATATATATATATATATATATATATACTAAAAATATATTTTATCTTTAAATTAAATATCGTTGAAAAAAATTTATTGTTAATAAAAACACCAGAAGATTACAGCAGGAATTTGTCTAGAAATTAAAAACTTTGTCCCCCTACTTATTAAGATCAAGGGGTGCAGTGTATTTAATTAGGAATTTAAAGAATTTTAAAATATACTTTTATAAATAAATCTTATAGTATTGCATTGTAACTTAAAATCTTATAATATGTAACTGCTTACAAAATTTATGTAAGAAAATTAAGAAAAAACAATAGTTTTTATAAAATCTTCAATAGTAGATGTAACTGCATAAGCATATGCCACAGCAGTAATCAAACCCAGGTTTTGGAATGAGAAAAGCTAAAGTCAATCCACTAAACCAAAGGTAAGAGTCTATTTTATTTTGTAAAATCAATGTATTTAAACTAATCAACAACAATGTTAATTTTAAAAATATAAAAAATTTGAGAAAGGATAGAATTGAACCATAGTTTAGAAGTTTAAATGCTAAAGTCATACCACAAGACCGAAAGCCAATATTAATTTTTTTGTGAGATTCAAATTTGATTAAACTAATTGTGGCAAGATTAATTTTAAAAATATATTAAAATTTACAACTGTTTTAAATGGAGAAATTTTAATTTTAAATTTTAATTCTCAATTTTAATTTACGTCTTTATTTTTAATTAGATTTTAAATTTTACATTGTTGTTAATATAACTAAACTTTAGTTTTAGTTGTTAACCCTTAAATTTTAATTTCAACTTTTAATTGTTAATTTTAGTTTGAAAATCACAAATAAAATATATAACATAAAATTACCTACAATAGATTTAAAATTAAAATATACAAATAAAATATAAAATCTAATTAAAAATAAAAGATAGAAATTAAAATTTAAATTAAAAGTTAAAAACTATAAATTAAAGTAACAACTAAAACTAAAATTAAAAAAATAAACTTATTCAAATAGATTTAAAAAAAGTTTTTTTATTTAAAAAATTTACAACATAAATGACCAAGAATAGTAAAACAAAACAAAGGAAAAGAGACAATAAAATCAAAATTCGCTTACTATCTAGTGGTATCGTCTTAAAATCCTCACAGGTCCTAGGTTCAAATCTTACTTTGTCTAATTTTAATATAAAATTAATGTTGTCACATGATTAGTTTAATTAAATTTGAATCTCACAAAGAAACTAATATTGACTTTTGGTCTAGTAGTATGACTTTAGCAATTAAACTTCTAGACCTGGTTTAATTCCAGCCTTGCTCAACTTTTCTATATTTTTAAAATTAACATTGCTATTGATTAGTTTAAATACATTGGAATTGCAAAATAAAACAGGTTTTGACCTTGGGTCTAGTGGATTGGCTCTAGTTTTCCTTTCCCAACACTTGGGTTTGATTCTTGTCATGATACATGTTTTTGATATTTTTAAAATTAACATTTCTAAATAATTAATTAAACTTTAATTAACTCTTAATTACAATATAACCATACCACGTCACTTAATTACGTAAGTCAACATTTATTTTTAATAGCCCTAAATTTGACGGAAGGGCAAAAATTAAACTTTTGAAAAAATGAGAGGGCAAAAGGTGCGCAAAAAAAAATTGAGGGGTACAAAGTGAGCTACCCCCTAAATAGAAGGGCACCAGTGGTAATTTAGCCTTTTTTTAAAGATAAATGAATATTTTAATCATTAAAATAAGAGCGGAGTGAGGCGGGTATGGGTACGGGGTGAGTATGTATATCCCCATCCCCAACTTAATAAATCGGGTATTCCCCATACCCGTACCCGCACCCAATCAAACCGGGGATTCCCCGTCAACTTCGAGGTGGGTTCGGGGATTACCCACGGGTACAGGTTTATTTTCCATCCTTAATTTTATCCTTTTTTATTTTTAGAATTACAGTTTTATTAAATCAGATTTTAACTTAGAATAATTAGCCAAATATACAACGCTGATAAACAACATGCTAACAATATGTGTCTACAAGTACTACTGATGTTGGATTTTCTTCTCTATCCAGGAACACATCAGTGGCAGAGAGATTTATGTAATCATTAAGGTATGGGAGGAGAACAAGCCCATAAATGGTAAGAGTCAATACATTTATAAAGTCATCCCAATCATTTGCTTCTAACAACCACTTCATTCTTTCTGCCAAATAATTTTCTGGAAACCCCTTCACTCTATTTCTATTCAGCTTCCTCTCTGTTAATTTTTTCTCTTGCACCTTTAGCAAATTTTCTATTGTATTCATCAATAGGAGATGTCCTTGATACTAGTATGACTTGCTATCTTCTAATGAAATTCCCAAAATCTGCTCATATTCTTCTAACATAGGTGTTATCTAGAAATATTGAAAGGTGAAACATCTTAGGGGATAATCATAAAATTGAGTTAATGTAGAAATGACTTTTGTTTTCACATTTAACTGCAACAGATCCAAGATATTCCCATACTTTCTTACAAAGGCTACATGTTTTGTCCCTCTCACCACACTACTGAAGGGTTTCAGAAAATTTATATTAGGCATCTTAACCTTTACTGACACTATTCCTTTTGTCTCAGTATTTGATCCAATGTCTTTTTTTAGGATATTCTCGATCAATAGGATTTTATAATTCTACAAAACCTATTTTATGGAATAATGTATGTGAATGATTATGGATGTGGAAACTATCATACCACTCTTTTTCTTTTTAAAGAAAGAATAAGGAATTTGTATGCTAAAACAGAAGGGTAAGTAATAAAAAGATGCCCAAGTGTCTTAAATTGGTATACCTAGAAGAGTTCAACTACCTTATGGAATTAATGGTTTTTTTACGAGTGAGTTTCACTAGTTGATAGCTACCACCCAATCCAAATGCTGCCAAATTCCCCTTGTCACATAGTTTATACAGGGGAAGAGCATGTTTAGTACAATGGATCATGCTGCTTTAGTAATTTAATATTTATATGATCCTGACTATAATGTTTAATATTATCTACTACAAATCCTATATTCTTATGTGTGACATTGAAAGTGTGAGGTCACTCTCATAAATCGTACTGTAATATCAAATGATTTATCGTTTTGCTTTTTTTATGTAGGCCAAACGTTAATATTGTTTTTTTGCTTTTGTTTTCTTGTTATACCCCCCAATCAGTTGAGAAGCTTCCTTCTATCTATAAATACAATGCTCAGAGAGAGGGAATGTTCAAGCCACATATGATGGAAATAAAAGAAAACCTTTAATCAATAGATACAAGATTATAGTATGTACAGAGAATTAAATATAAAAAGATAGAGGAAAGAGAATTTGTGTACCTCAAATATATTGAATTGAAGTTCTTGATCTTCAAGAACAAAAACCCTCAAATATATTGAATTGAAGTTCTTGATCTTCAAGAACAAAAACCCTAGGAATGATTATTGTAGAGACATGAGTTCAATAAGAACTCTTGAGGATTTTACTACCTACTTTCTAGGGGATTATTTTTAGAGAATGTGTATTGTTGTTTTTTTAATTTGCTTAATGGGATGGCAAATTTATAATTCCACAGGGTAGGCAGAGACCCCTCAAATGGGCTTTTTTTATGATTGACTCAACCCATCACAGAGTCAATCTTACTATAATCCCATTCAAATAATCATAAAGATATTATAAGATATGATTATCACCAAATCTTAAATTGCCAGATAATGATAAAATATAATTGATTAATACCAATCCACTATTATTTCCAATATTCTCCCACTTGGATGGTATTAATCAATAATACAAAGATAAATCATTAAGCTAGAATGACAATTATAGACAAATCTTATATTAGACAATGAGAAATTTGAGCTACAAAATAATATCCGATAGGGATATATATCATAAATATTTCTCATAAAGTATATAGAATAATGTAGTTCAATAATATGATACTACATGGTCTCAAGCATCCAAAAATGCTAAGAGATATGTTACTAAAATGATATTACTTCACACATATCTTATAAGAAAGTTTTCAGACTCCCACTGATCTAAGACATCAAAACTTAACCAAATCATATGAGTTATAAAACTCCAAAGTTAAGTATTTGATCAGTGAATAAAAAAATGTTTAATTAATATAATTTTTTTACTTGAGTCCGAAAAATTATATAGGTGAGAAAGCATAATTTACATGCATCTAATTATTCATCATAGCCTAATAACATATGTAATTACATATAGGCTACATAAATGCTCTATAATATTTGACATTTAACTAATCTGAGTTTCAAAAAAGAGTGACTATGTAAGAATCTAAAGATAAGTAGGAAATCCATAAATTCCCTACTAAAACCACATAGACACCTAGTTTATATAAAATGATACTCAGATTATTGTGGCCACAAAATGTCAATTGAGCAAACACTTAGATAATTGGTCTAAACAAAAAAATTCATAAGTACTTCAATAGTGCAAAATTGTACTCAATAGGAGTACTATCATAATAAGCACTTTTTTACAAAGTAGAAAATCATACTCGATAGGAGTATTGCATCTACAATATACTTATAGAATTTTGACCAAACAAAATGTGAAATTTTGGGTAAGGAAATGCACAATACTTAATTGCATACCAAAAAAATTAATGTGCAATACCCAACAAAATGCTCTTAACATCCATTAAAGATGTCTATTAAGATACAATGAATTATGTATCTCAATTAAAATAGGAATAAAATAAATAGTCAAGTCCTATAAAGTATGTCATATCACAATTAAATATGCACAAGAATATATGACAATACAAATAGATAAGTCTCGAGACATGATACAAAATTATATACTTCTAAAATTTTGATCAATATTAAATTTGGGTAAAAGAGATGCACAATGCATAATTGTATGCCAAAAGGATTAATGTGCAGTACCCAACAGAATGACCTTAACATCAGTTAAAGATGTCTACAAAGATACAATGGATTTTATGTATCTCAATAAAAATAGGACAAAAATAAATAGAAAAGCCCTATAGAATATGTCATATCATAATTAAATGTGCACAAGATTATATGACAATAAAAAATATATAAGTTTCGAGAGATAATACAAGATTATATATACTCCCACTAATCCTTAATATACCAAAAAAATATTAGGATTATCATTAGGGTACACTAGTATTAAAAGTTCTAGTGATAGTGGGATGATGACTTTATAAGATAATAATAAAAGTGAATTAAAATTCACTATTATTCTACTTAAGGAATTAGAAAGTAGTAGAATAACAAATGATTAATGAGAGAAGTGGTTAAAATAACAAGAATATGAAACCTACAAATTCATCCATAAGAATAAATAATTCTCACAAATGGTTTCATAATTAACCACATATTAATCAATCTTTACAAAAATATTGACCCCTATGAGGATCTTGAAAAAATAATTACATGAGTGAGAAAATAGATCACTTGATAATTTTACGTAGAATATGAGATCATAAGCAAGTTCTGAAGTAATCATAAACAAAAATCAAGTGCTACAATAAACAATATTTACACACACTTGAGAATAAAAAATGATTACACGCAGCAGAAGAATGAGACATATTCTTGCATATATTAAGGATATAATAATAAATAGTCTCTAACTCTCATCCCAATTTATAATGGACATAGGTTTATTTATATATCCCAAAATAAAGCCTCTAGCTTTTACAAGAATATCATTAACAATATTATAAAATATATTATGGAGAAATTAATCTCTTAAAATTTGGGATTCCTATATTGTCCTTACAAGAATTGCATACTAATATTGCAAATCAATAGAGAGTTTGTTATACAAGAAAATATTTTACAAGAGACCAATATAAAATCCTTAATATAGATCCCAACAATGTGATCACAAATAATGTGATAAGAAAAAATAATTTTATCAAGAACATTTGCTTTTGCACATGTATGATTAATTGGACATTTAAAGTAAAAAACCTTATATCACAACAATTTATTTTATAAGATATTAATTAAAATTCTGATATACAAAATCCTTCCACTTGATAAAGAAAAAATAAGTTGACATAACAAAAAAATACCCAGAGGGATAAATAAAATTCAACTATTTCTTTATCAATATATATATATATATATATAGAAAATTTGCACCACAAAAAATGCAACATTTTTTTTTGTTTTGAAGGAAAAATGTCCAATTAAAAGTTATAAGTCATTATGGAACAAAAAAAATGAGAGTGTAAATTTTGGTTCCATATAAATATAACTAAACATGATCAAATGAGGGAAATAAACTGAACATTACAAAAATCGGGAAACATTATGTAATTCTAAAAGTTCAGTTAAAAGAGAATCCCTAAGGAAATTACAATGCACTATAACTTATATCAATAAAATCCTAATACCGATAGGGTATAAAAAATCATTAACATAAGTCAAGAAAAGTACATTGTATAACACCAAATTACACTAATAACAATACACCGATAGAGTATAGTTATCATCAATGCAATAAAAAAAATAATTATATCACAAAATTCACATAAATGCATCCAAAATAGTGAAATTATAATTATGTAAATAAAAAAAGAAATTATGCATATTGTCCAATAAATTTGCATAATATTAATCATATATATTATATGACCAACATACAAAATTCACATTATTATACCCATGATAGACAAGTAATAATAATGCAAATTAATAAAGAAAATTATGCTCATAATAGAAGGACAATTAAGATTGTGCATAATTAATAAAATAACCTAAAATCAATTTATAAATGATAATTCAATATTAAAGAGAGTACAGTATAATTGGAGAATACAAATACTGTAAAGAATTATCACAATGAAAATAGGTCAAAAATTCAAGATTATAATAGTAAAAAAAAAAAATTTTAATTTAATCTTGAATTAATCAAATTTTTTTTATACTAAAAAATACCAATAATATAAAAATATTAAATAAATATGGTATTTGTGAAAAAATAAGAATATAAAAAATTAGCAACCACATTCAATGCTTCTGAGAATGAATTTAACACACGAATCATCATACATGATTGTATCAAAATGACAAAGTTCTCCCTTGACCAAATCACAAAAATTTGGGTATAAAAAAATGAGTCTATGCAACCCCATTAACACTTTCCAAAGTAAATTTAACACAAATATATTATGTTGCCCACACAAATGACTCACATTGGTCAAACATAAAAAAAGGAAAACCATTAAGTAATTTTGAAAACAATTTACCCCGTAATTATTTAAAAGAAAACTAGGTTTTAAAGGGGTAGCGCTTAAAAAGAAGTTTCAATATATAAGTTACCCATGTAAAGGTAAGGGAATAAAACTTTAACATGTTATTTTAACAATAACAAGTAGCGTAAACCCTTTTTTTTTTTTTTGTGAAAAAGATAATAGTGAACTATATTATAAAATTTCACTAATAACACAAAAAATCTTCAATTCAAATTTAATTTTCTAATAGAAAACAATCATAATTCTCTAATAGAAAACAACCATAATATGTATCTAATTTGGCTCTGATACCAATTGATGAAAATAAAAGAAAACCTTTAATCAATAGATACAAGATTATAGTATGTACAGAGAATTAAATATAAAAAGATAGAGGAAAGAGAATTTGTGTACCTCAAATATATTGAATTGAAGTTCTTGATCTTCAAGAACAAAAACCCTCAAATATATTGAATTGAAGTTCTTGATCTTCAAGAACAAAAACCCTAGGAATGATTATTGTAGAGATATGAGTTCAATAAGAACTCTTGAGGATTTTACTACCTACTTTCTAGGGGATTATTTTTAGAGAATGTGTATTGTTGTTTTTTTAATTTGCTTAATGGGATGGCAAATTTATAATTCCCCAGGGTAGGCAGAGACCCCTCAAATGGGCTTTTTTTATGATTGACTCAACCCATCACAGAGTCAATCTTACTATAATTCCATTCAAATAATCATAAAGATATTATAAGATATGATTATCACCAAATCTTAAATTGCCAGATAATGATAAAATATAATTGATTAATACCAATCCACTATTATTTCTAACAACAGATTCATACAGTAGGCCAAAGCATCAATACGGTAAAAGGATTTGAGGTTAGTAATTTCTTTATAGAGATATCAATCAATCATTCCTTTTTTGTTGAAGATAATTAAGGTGCTGAAGAATAAAATGACAAAATATATGATAAGTAGAGAAATTGCTTCCTTGTTTGATATCCTCCTAATTCCTCTCCTTTTGGTTAGTTTTTAACTTTTTATTGTGTTTCTACTTCTTTGATCTTTTTGTTTGTTTTCTCTTTCTTTTACTTTCCAGTTACCTCGTGGCTCCCTTAGTTATGATATTCAAGATTGTAGAGACAAAGAAGGATCCAGAGTTTGTTCTAATTTAATGGCACCCTTTTCTTCAAGAGCTTCTCAAATTAAATATGTTCTCTCTCTTTTTCTCCTGCTCACTTCAGTATTTATATTGGGTGTAGCATCAAAGCAAGGCTCAGAGAATGTTCCTCAAATAAAATATGATATTTTTGTTAACTTCAGGGGCAAGGACATTCGTCATGGTTTTCTCAGTTATTTGATTCAGGCTTTTCATCAAAAGCAAATAAATGCCTTTGTGGATGATAGACTTCAGAAGGGGGATGAAAAATGGCCATCACGTTGTAGCAATTAAAGGATCATTGATTTCGTTGATTATATTCTCTGAAAACTATGCTTTTTCACATTGGAGTTTAGAAGAACTTGTGAAAATACTAGAGTGCAGGGACAAATATGGACAACATGTAATACCTGTTTTCTATCATGTAAATCCCACAGATGTACGACATCAAAAGGAGAGTTATGGAAAAGCTATTGCTGAATATGCAAAGAAATATAATTTAACCTCAGTACAAAACTGGAAATGTGCTTTGAAGAAGGCTGCTGATTTATCAGGAATAATGTCATCCGATTTCAAGTAAGATCCTCAGAATCAATGCTTGATTTTTTTTCACTGTTTATTTGCTCTGTTTTATGCATATTACATATCAGAAGTTGGTACCAGACCTTTATTTTTTTCATATTTTAGCTAGAATATTTCTTGCGAATATTAGTCAACCTATAACTGGTTTATGCTAGCTAGCTAGGACATAGATTGCACCATTCAGGCAACTATTTTATGATAAACATTGATCCAAGTATAGGAAATATATATTCTAATTTTCAAATGATACAAAAAAGGCATATTGCTTTTAAGACTTCTTATGAAATCCCTTCTAATTATATAAAGAGGAAGGAAAAGCAAAGATTTTTAGCCATAGGTGTAAAAACCCCATCTCAAACTTTCCAATCAATAATTGAGCTAAATATAATAGTAACCTCGTTGAATTTCCTACATGAAAAATTATAGAATGGATTCAAATCACAAATTTAGAGGCATTACTATAGAACAGCATAGGATGTTAATAATTTCTTGCAAGTCCATAGTGCATACATATAAGTATTGAGTAGACAAATTACTACGAAGATTTCATCATCGCTGGTCCAGCTCAGCTAATTAATAGATCTTTAACTTAAGGTTAATTTGACACAAACATTTTAACAACAAGTATGTTTTACCTGAGTAGATAAATTAATGGTAATCTTATGCCATTTCCCTAATGTTGTAGTAAACAGGGCCTACAACCTAAAATTCTAACACTACTTTTTTCAGAATAAAAATTTAACTTTTCATTGGTGCATATATATTAATTCTTTTGGCCTCCATATCACAAAGTGTTAAGATTGGGGAAAGGCTCACCCTTTCATAACTATCAAATACGATTAAAACAAATTTCAAAACATATACTTCTAAGTTTACTAATTCTTTTACAGATCTAATAGGGTGTTGATGTTTTGTGTTGGTTCGATTTTGGAGAAAAATGAAAATTTTAATTAATTGGGTTAGTTCGGTTTTCTAAAAATTTTTCTTTTAATCCGAAAACTGAACCAATGATAATTGTGTTAGTTCTATTCGGTTTTAGGGAAAACTGATAAAAAATTAAAAAATAATTTTCTTTACTAAATTGTAAAAAAGTAATTTTATACTTAAAAACAGTCAAATCTATTAGTCTATTAAATGCATAATTTTATATCAAAATATCAAGTGTTTCATATATATTAAATTAGTCAAATTAAACTATTAAAACAATACAATACCATACAAACAATAAATTGTATAAATTTAAAGTATAAAATAAATTTACTAAATTTACAAATTTAAAAATATAAAATAGGGTTGGGTTAGAGTTTTGAAATGCAAGACCCTAAACAAAACATGTTACTAAATTTACTAACTTAAAAATATAAAATAAATATATAATATATACTTTTGGGTTGAATCAGAGTTTTAAAATACGAAAATTGCAAGCCAAATCAAACATGGTCAGTTTGAGTCGGGTTTAGAACCGATTAAGTAAAAAAATCAAACCAAATTAATTTGTTCAATTCAATTTACCGCATTCATCGGATTGATCTGAACATATGAATAGCCTTGAAGATTTAAGTCTTCTGTAATTTGAGCATCCAAGAATATAATAGTCGCTTGTCAAAATATATATAAAACAATCCCCAAGCAACAATAGGACACAAAGTAACTTTTCATTGTATTGTTTACAACCAAAAGTAAATTCAACACTGCTCTCCTACAGCTATATATAAAATGCTCAAAGTTCCAGGAAAATGAAATTATATACGATAATATATATGAAAAATGTATTTTATTTCAATTTTTTTATTGTTGTATAGTACTGAAGTTGAGCTGCTAGGAGTAATCATCAACATTGATAATCTTGTGTTAATGAGTTTGAATAAGCATCCAGCTAACTTAAAAGGACATATAGGGATTGAAAAACCAATTCAACGTTTAGAATCATTGTTACATCAAGAGTCAAAATATGTCCGTGTTATTGGAATTTGGGGTATGGGAGGTATTGGCAAGACAACCATTGCAGAATACAAGTTTAAAAAGCTATATTCTGAATATGATGGTTATTTTTTTTTGGAAAATGAAGAGGAAGAATCAAGAAGACATGGAACAATTTCTTTGAAGGAAAACTTTTTAATGCACTAAAAGGAGAAAATGTGAAAATAAACATAGCACATGGGCTGTCAAATTATTTTAAGAGAAAGATTGGTAGTATGAAGGTTTTAATTGTTCTTGATGATCTGAATGACTTAGATTTACTAGAAAAATTATTTGGAAATCATGATTGGCTTGGACGAGGTAGTATAATCATTATAACAACTAGTGATAAACAAGTGCTTATTGCTAATAAAGTTGATGATATTTTCCATGTTGGGGGATTGAACTCCAGTGAAGCACTTGAGCTTTTTAGTATGTATGCCTTTAACAAAACTCATCCTGATATGGAGTATTATAAGCTGTCAAAGAGGGTGGTCAATTATTCCCAAGGCATTCCCTGTTCTTAAAGTTTTAGGGCATCTTCTTTGTGGGAAAGGCAAAGTCTGGAAAAGTCAGCTAGACAAACTTAAAAACATGCCAAATACAGATATTTACAAGACAATGAGATTGAGTTATGATGATCTTGATCTCAAAGAACAAAAGATTCTTTTAGATCTTGCATGTATTTTCATGGGATTGAATATGAAAGTGGAGCACGTAAAAGTTCTATTGAAAGATAGTGAAAACGATGATTCAGTTGTTGCTGGGTTAGAAAGATTGAAAGATAAAGCTCTTATAACCATTCCTGAAGATAATACCATATCTATGCACGATATCATACAAGAGATGGCTTGGGAGATTGTTCGTCAAGAATCAATCGTAAACCCTGGAAATCGCAGTTGATTGTTCGATCCTGATGACATTTGTGAAGTGTTAACATATAACAAGGTAAAAGTCTATTGATTACAGCATTTTTTATGACATTTGAATCATATTTTGGTGATATGTTGCTTCTAATAGTGTTTCAATTTTTTCTGTTACTATAATGGAAGGGGACTGAGGCCATAAGAAACATAAGGGCAGACTTGTCTGTAATTAAGAAGCTGCAGTTAAGCTCTCACATATTTACTAAGATGTGCAAACTACAGTTTTTGTATTTTCCTAGAAAATATTATGGAGACTGCTTTTCTCTTCTTCCTCACGGGCTTCAACCTTTCCCAGATGAGCTAAAATATCTTTCTTGGATGCATTACCCTCTGAAATCACTGGCAGAGAATTTTTCTGCCGAAAACCTTGTTATATTGGACTTGTCATACAACCAAGTGGAAAAACTTTGGGACGGAGTGAAGGTAAGCAAATATGTCTTCCTGTTATAATTTTCCTGATTAAAGAGCTACAAAATTGACAACATAAGCTGATATGTCTTCATTTGTATTTTTTTTCCTACAATTTGATGAATTTAAGAGAAGTTAAAATCTCTGGTTCTGAAAGTTTGAAGGAGCTGCCAGACCTTTCTAAAGCCTCAAATCTGGAAGTGCTGGATATCGATTTTTGGGCTCAGTTGACTAGTGTGACACCATCTATTTTCTCTCTCAAAAGGCTGAAGAGATTGTCTTTAGCATATTGTTCCCTTACCAAAATTACAAGTGAGAATCACCTAAGTTCCGTTAGTTATCTCAATTTTCAATCATGTAAAAAACTAAGGGAATTTTCAGTGACATGAGACAACATGATTGAACTTGATTTATCATCCACTTCTGTCAATACATTCCCTTCATCTTTTGAACGTCAAAGCAAACTCAATGATGTGCAACCTGTGGCATCTAGAATTTAAGGGATGTGGGAAGCGCCATCATATTATGAAGCTCCCTGGAATACTTTCTTTCATATTACTCTTTTATGCCACGTATTACCTCCTAGAGAACACTACATGAATGGAAAGTTGTACAAATATATATTAATCAAATTTATTAAAAGTTTATAATCAGATTAACAACAAACATATTAATTTTATAATTTACAGGTTTTGAGGATATACTATAAATAAAAAATATAAAAAAATACTATATTTAAATAGTTACATTTATACATGATGTAACATCTTTTGCATTTAAAATGGATACAACAAAAAGTGATATAGAAAAAGTATTTTTAAAACAATTGAACAAAAAAACATTTTGAATAAAAGACTTTTGACAACAGTAATTAATTTAAAAAAATATGGAAAAGGAAACACGTTAAAAATGTTTTAAAAACTACTTTCTACAACATTTATTTCTAAAATTGAATGTTAAAACAATTATTTTTTAAAACTTATTAAAAGAAAAAATGTTTTTAAAAATAGCTTTTTACAGAATTTGAAAAAATGTTTTAAAAAATTTGACTTTTTATCCAACGCAGTTAAAATGGTTATAAAAAGTCTTAACTAAGTGTTGTAAAAAGCCTATTTTATAGCAGTAACTCTTTATAATGAACCTACTTTAATTTGTAACTTCAGGATGTAATCTTTTCTAATGTTGATACTGTGGACGGAAAGAAGTTTCTTTGCTTTGGTATTTCTTTGCAAATAATTGATGATACAACGTGCATGTGCCTAGAATTGCAAGAATATATACATATGAACAAGAAAATCTAAAACCATACTGACAAACAATACTAATGTGTGGAGTAGTTCTTTAGAAAATTATCGTTATCCTCACTTAGACTGGGGTAACATTGCTTGCTAATAAGCTCTTGATTGATGGTATACAGGTATTTTTGAGTATTCTTGCAACTTTCATATTTTAAGTTATTGTAGTTTATGGTTTTCTTATTTTAAGCAGTTAACAAGACCACACTAAATTTAAAAAAAACTCATTGATAATTTGAAATACTGTAAACAACCGGGTTCTTATTACATGGAACAATAGACTTTTTGTATCAAAATCTTCAGGTTAAACCCCAAGAAGGAAATAGAAAGGACGGTAACCCAACACTATTTTATTAAGAGAAAATGAGATATTAGTCACACACAAGGTTTCAAATTACATTTCCCCATTGGAATTGAGGCTGCAATATTAAATTGTTGGAGGTTTCCACAACCACTTTTAAATAGAAATCAAAGTTGCATTAGTTATGTTTGTCTAAAATTATCTGCAACATTAAAGTTTTAGAGGTCTACGCATCCACAAGGCAATTTCTGTTTATTTTTTTATTAACCATTTCCATTTGTTGAATGTAATCGTGATAGGTTGAGGAGTTTATAAGGCTGACCCCGAACCCTTTCAACACAACCCAATGTGGTGCATTTTGTTCTGAAAATTCAGTTGTAAGCTGTGCAGAAGCCTTAATTTTGAACTTAGGCATATTCTTGGCTGTCATTCGGATCATGAGAACACCGCTGGTCATACATGACACACACATGATTTGATGGAATCCTTTCAGATGATACAGAAGTGTACATTGTAATATTACTCTTTTAATCTTCATTGTCTCCATCAGTGATTATAATGTTAAATAGCAATGAATGACATGGTGAAATTTAAAAGCTGTCTTCATGAAGGATGAAACAGAAAATGAAGCCCCACTGAGGAGAAGGCGGAGCCGAAGAGAGATCAATAATTATATAATCCTCTGTATTTTGTTTCTTGTACACCAACCATCCGGGAATACTGCTTCCTGGATATGCTTGATTATGGTGCTTCGCAGATACGTACACCATAAAATAGTCATGGGTTATGTATTAGATGTAACAAATTCGATTATTAAGATTATAGTGCTTCTCTCACATTTCGTAAACATTTTAAGTTGGGATTTTTTATCTAACCATCTATGTCTTGCTTTTAATGTTTAGATTCATTGAAAAGTACCGTGGTTGCTCTCATTGGTAGTGTTTGAAAGCTTGATTGAGTTCTCTTTTTGTGTGAGTCTATCCAATGACATATTTGAATTTTTTTTTGGATAAGTAATTATTACATAAATTATTTTGATGATTTTGACTTTTATTAGGAGTTAAGATTGATAAATGATATTTAAATTTATGTAGTTTGACTTGATTATTTGTTATTCTTGGTGATTTGATGAGCATTTTAGTAGTTTTGGTAATTATATAATTTCATTTACCACAACAAATAGATAATGTGGTATAAATTCGTTCGCTACAACAAAGAGATAATGTGACATTGTTAGTTTATTTGCATTTTTAAAGTTATTTCTATGTTATTTTTAAATTTCAAAGGAGTAAATTTTAGTTTTGGAAAGTGAGATGCAATTATTTATTTTCATTATTTAAATATCATTATAATCTTTATTTTTTTTAATAAAAAGTATTTGTGCTATATTTGTTTTTCCTTCATGTTCACTTTGTATTTTATGCTCTTACTAAATACTTGTAATTTACCCCTTCCTTCATTTCTTTTCCTTAGATACAGAAGTGTCTGAGTAGTAGGCTTCTTGAGATTTATCATCTTATCTAGAAATTTGTACATCATTTTGGTAGGTCTCCATTGACATAATCAAAAGTGTATTTTGGTAACTCCAGTTATACAACATCAGTAGCATTAGATATAGAGTCAAAACTAATGATAGAAATAGAGATAGAGGATGTAATCTCTATATTTTTGTATATATATATATATAATGAATATTAGTTTATAATTATACATAGTGTATAGATTTTTATAGTTTGAGAATCTTTGAATAATAACTTTTGTTATGATGACTGATGCTATCACTTGTTTGTTGAATTGGATTTGTAGATAAATGCTATATTTCCTTTTAGGTTAGCAGACTTGTAGTATATCTATTTTTAAGAGACTCTATTTTTTGTTATAATTGAAAGTTCGATCTAATCTTTTATTTAATAAGATTTAAATATCAAGTTAATCAGATTATACAAAAGTAGTTTGTGCGTCAATCACGATTTAGGGTGGGTCGTGATAAATATCACCACCGGAATGGATGATCCTTAAATTCGTTTCTGAAGAGATGGCCATATTTCTTGTCCTTTCGTAAGTTTATAATCCCAAAAGGTATTTATTTGTATGTCATCACGAAACTTCCTTTTCAAATGGCTGAGAAAACCCTCTCGGACGTCCTCACCCCTAAAACTAACAAAAACATCATATTCTATTTGAGGAGCATCATTTGACATTGGCTTTGCAGCTACAACACAACAACACCCGGCAATTTTTTTAAATAATGTATAATAGTCAGCATAAAAACTTGGGTCTGAATCTGATCACAGCAACGTAACTTAAATATATAGCAGCGTTAATTTAGAAAATAAAACACATATTCATTACGAAAACTAACGGTATTTCCATTAGTAACAATTATAGAACACTATTGGCTTGCAAAACTATTGATTGATATATTATAGAGCATATAGAACGTGTAGATATTAGTGTGAGTGCGTTAGTGTGTGAATGCCTCAGCGGGTCAGCCTCAGTGTGAGTGCTGAGTGTGTGGGTTAATCAGAATACAACATTTTCTGCACAAAATAAATAAACCAAGGTAACGCGTAGGATCTTAGGAATAAGGAGATGAACAGAACAAATGTTGCAGTATTATCTTCTCTTACTCTTTAACAGATACATCATCTAAGTGGCATCATTCTAAAATTATAAATACTTTAGTACCCTCTAACAAGCATATAGTAATTTCTAAATTAATTTTATATTCAATTTTGAAATTGGAAAGAGACATGTAAATGCTTACTTCAGAAGCATCGGCAGATGAATGTGCCATTGGATTCAAAGCAAACATAGTCAAGATATTCTGCATCTCTACAAGCTTGAATATCACAGTAGGGAAACCGCACAAGGTAATAATAAATAATAGGAAAGAAAAAGAAAGAGGCAAAGTAAACAAAAAAAAAATATTAAAACAAAAAGAAGTTCAAATTTAAGAATTAAAAACAGTGGTTTTCCGTAAGGGAGAAGAAGGGTGATGGTATCGTATAAGTAAGCAGATTCTCAACTTGATAAGATATTTTGTCACTTTAGTCTTCTTTTCTTTTGCTTTCCACCTATTTTTGACCCAAAAAGAATGAGTGATGGATGTGAAAGCAATTACTAACCTTGAATTATCTTACCCAGTTGATATTTTGGCTAACCAGCGATGAATCAGATTATACTATTGCTCGTATATGTTAGAGCAATATGCAACTGGACCTGCATTTCATACAGGGAAGAATCAATTTCATTTGATCTTACTATTTATAAGTATGACTTCATACATTCAAACTTTCCCTTGGATCATTAGAATTTGTATGTAGATTTATATTTTTATTAAACAAATTTCAACATCACCTCTATCCAATAAAGAAGTGAATATATAGTATTAATGAGGGAGAACGTTGACTATACAGATTACAGGTTGGAATCATCTGTATCAACTATCAACCATGTTAGTGTGAACATGGACTTGGCAAATATAAATATTGGTATATAGTAACATGTAATTAAAAAATATTGTTAGATTCATTTTTTTATATCATTTACAAGGTAATGCCCATCCCTAAAAAGAAACTCTGGGTTAGTATATCCAAAGAAAAGAAACTCTGAGTTAGAATACAAAATATTAAAAGAGTCATCAAATTGCAGTGGTTTCATTTTTTCCCTTTTTGTCTTATTCAAAAAGTCTTCCACGAATATAGCATTTTCAGTAGAATAACAAATGAGTAAAAGAGAAAGCAAACTTCTGATAGCATATTAGAGTTCAGAAAAGTAGAAAGAAACTTGCTTTCATTAAATCTCATAGATCGATTCATAATTTCCTATAAGTACATCATTGACAGTACAAATATGCTAAGTAACAGATATTCAATTGAATAGCTCAGTTGCTTGCTAACTCTTCGCAATAAAAGGTTAACTAAGTGCATACCAGCCTCTATTTTATTTATTCATTTTCTACATTTGAAACCTATCTTAAAACATTTTTGTTTAAATTTTGTCTTAAACCAGGTACCTTAATTCTTGTAATAAACTATCACTTTAAGAGTAACGCGCGTAATAAAGTCTAAACTAGACACAATGATATTGAAATGGTAACAAGAAAAATAATTTTTTCTAGAAAATGCAACCCTATGTTAGTTTGTAACCGAAGGAAGGAGTTTTTTTTTTCTAAATTAGCTAGATTTTTTCTAAATTATAATATAAGAATATATATATATATATTATATATATATATATAATAATTTCTATGATACCTTTTTTAATTAGAAAGGTATTGATGTTTCTTTTTTTTTAATCAATCAAATTTGTAGATTTTATCCAAATTATTTGTTAATAAATTAAAATAAGTTTTATTTATTTATTATCAATACTCCTCAAATTAAGAAAGATACCATAAACTCTCCCTCTTTTTATATATGAACAAGAAATTCTAAACGGCAGATAATACTAACATGTGTTAGTTCTGTGGAAAATTATCCTTGTCATTACTATTGATTGGGATTGTCTTCCATGTGAACCGAAGGAGGGAGCTACTATTTGTTTGTCACGCAAATAAGAGCTTGCTACACTTTCTTTGGATATCAAAATCCACAAGAAGAAACTACAAAGGACAATATTAAGAACAACCCTACTCCATTTATTAAATGAAATATGAAAATGAGATATGTAATACACAAGGCTTCGAATTGCAGTTCCCAATTGGGTGCAACATATTAAATTGCTGGAGGCCTCCAGAACTGGTGTAATATATCACAATTGAAATCAAAGTCGCATCTGTTGAATTTACCACCAATTTTGTGTTACATTAGTGTTTTAATTTCTACGCATCCATGATGGCAATCGCAGTTCATTTTGTTTGTCACGCAATTCCATTTGTTTGACAAAATCTTGATAGACTGAGGTGTTTATTATGCTGACCCCTGACCCTTTCAACACAAGCCAATGCACTTTTTTCTCCTCTCCAACAACCGCTGTACACTTTGCTGAAACACTGATTTTAAACTTAACCATATTTCTTACTCTGTCACTTAGGTATTCAGAACAATGCTCATCATATATCACACACACGTGATCCGATGCAAATTTGTCAGTTGATACAAAAGTTTCTATTATGAAACTGTCTTTTTTACCTTCATTCTCATCATCAATTAAGGTGATGTTAATTTTCAATGGTTCATCTGAAATTTTCAAACTGTCTTCTTGAAGGACGAAACAGAAAATGAAATGTAACTGAGGAGAAGGCAGATCAGTAGAGCAATCAATAATTATATCATTCTCAGTATATTTGTTCCTGTACTCTAACCACTTCGGAACAGTGCTTCCTGGATACCCATACATTGCTTGAGAACGATAATAGTGATGTGTAGATGCCATCATGTTGATTTGTGCATTCAACTCTATATCCCTGAGAGAACGTCGATCCAATGTGAAGCAATTCCAGAACTCAACCCTTTGCCTGTATTCATTGAATTGTTCAAGAGCAGTTGAAGGGAACAATACAATCCTCAGAAATTTGCAATCCACTGCAATTAGAGTGTGGAGTTGAGGGGGAAGCTCTGGTAGAATCCAAAGCTCTTGACAAAAGCTTAAGTCAAGATGTGCCAGTTCTGTAAGATTCTTGGTGCACAAAGGCAACCTCTCAATGGCACAGTTTCTTAGAACTAGGCTGTAAAATTTGTTGTCATGTACACAAGATGAGGGCAATACATGTACACTAGTGTTTGATAAATCTAGATTAATTAAACTCTCAGTTGTCAGGACTGAGAATTCTCTTAGTTTGGGGCATCCGCTAAGGTCGAGAAAATCGAGGGAACTTGAACAGATATTGCCAGAGAGTGTGGTAATGGAATTACACTCGTCTAGTTTCAAATCTTTAAGCCTGATAAGAGAGAAAATAGATGGATGCACACTCATTAGCTGATAACAAGAAGTGAGATCCACTCGTCGAAGATTTTCGGCTTTTATGAAGTCAGGGAGCTCTTGCAAAAATGTGCATTCCCGGAGGATAAGTTCTTTTAAATTGACCACATTCTGTAACAAAATAATTCAAGGGAAGATATCACATATGAGCTTTAGTTTCAAATTTTGCAGTCATTTAACTAGGAAAAATATATTACGAGGGCACAGGTATTTACTTTCACTCCCTTCCATATTCTAGTTATTAGACTGCCTGTCAAGTCCAGTATGACTAGTTTCTCAGCAGAAAATTGCTCAGGCAAGGACTCTAGAGGGTAATACGTCCAACAAAGGTATTTTAGATCACTTGGCACATATTGAAGCCCTTGAGGTAAAACATCATATCTTTCATCTCCAGGAGAATATTTGTCCATATGAACCAGCAGATATTGAAGTCTGTTCATCTTAGCAAATACCAGAGGGGATAACTTCAACTTTCTTACTTGTGAGAAGTTTACTTTTATGCTTCTAATGGCGGCAGTCCCCTGTATATATCAAAGTAGAAAAATAAATATTAACAGCAAAAAATTCTTACAAGAAGGTTCGAATGTTTCCAAAGGTGTAAGATATAATGTCAAGCTTTTACCTTATCGTTGTTCAATACTTCATAAATGTCATCAGGATCCAATAAATGACTGCGACGTCCAGGCTCTTTCGTAGATTCTTCACGAACAATCTCCCAAGCCATTTGTTTTGTAATGTCATCCATACATATATCACCGTTTTCAGAATTGGTTATGAGAGCTTTATCTTTTAGTCTAGCTATCTCAGCACTCCCTGAACTATCCTAGAAAGTTTGTTGCAATATAGTTTTTTCGTAGTTTAGGCCTGGAATACCACAAAAGAAACATGCTAGATCTAAGAAAATCTCTTGCTCTTTGCAGTCTAAATCATCAAAGCTCAATCTCATGATTTTGTAGACTTCAGGAAGAAGTTTACCCAAAGTTTTAAGAACTAGCGGAATACCATTCGCATAATTGACCACCGTATTTGAAAGCATATGACCATACTCGCTTTCAAGATGTTTATTGAAGGCAAACGAAATGAACAACTCAAGAGCTTCATTAGAGCTCAATTTCTCAATCTCATGTATATCACTATAATCAACATCATTAGCAATAAGAACTTGCCTATCTCTGGTTGTTATAATGATTCTACTTACTGGTCCAAAGCAAGATGGACTTCCGAATAGCTGTTCTGGTAGATCTGAACTGTTGACATCATCAAGAACAATTAGAACCTTCATACGGGGAATCTTATTTTCAATATATCTGGCCAAGTCATTTGGAATGTTAATTTTCACATCTTTTAACAATGTAGAAAACAGTGTTTCTTTCAAAGTGGTTGTTCCATTTCTTGCTAGTTCCCTTACACTTTTCAAAAAGCAACAACCTTCATATTCAGAACATACTCTATTAAACACTTCTTCTGCAATAATTGTTTTACCGATTCCAGCCATACCCCAGATTCCAATAATACGAACATCTTCTGGCTTCTCACGTAACAATGATTCTATGCGTGTAACTGACTTATCAATTCCAATAAGTCCTTCTGACTTAAATGAGTGCTTACGACGCTTGATCAATTTATGATCAACTTCTTTGATAATTTCTTGTACCAGCTCAGCTTCTTCCCTAAAAAAAAAAAGAAATTTGTAAATGTATGAAATTCAATGGAATCATTGTTAAGTGACTAGATTGGAGGACGCGGGTTATAAAATGACAGAAGATTCCTTTTCTGTTGCTTTTTAAAGTAGCAGCAGAGCACAAACAGGATTTGGAGAAGAAATATAGGTTAAACCGATTGTGTGAAGGAAGAGTGACAATATTTCATTGAATTAAAAAACGTATATATAAAGGCTTAAAAGGTAACTGATCACTAACACCATTCCATCTAACCAGCCCATGATTTAGTAAATAAAAATTCAACATTAACAAACTCCTAAGAATAAGGGAACTGACTCTGACATATTAACAATATAAAATAAATAGAATGTAGCAGCAGTATTGAAAGCAATTGCTAACACTCCTCCTTGCTTTAGACACTAAAAACTCCAAGTTTCATTTTCAGGATCTCAAACTTGCTAGCTGGTAGAGGTTTAGTAAAAACATCATTTATTTGCTCTTCTGTTTTGCAGTGAACAAGAGTTACAAGACCATTTTTCTGCACTTCTCTCAGAAAAAAACAACTTGATGTTGAAATGTTTAGTTTTCCCATTGAATACTGGATTGTGAGAAATGGTTATTGCAGCTTGATTATCAACAAAGATCTTACTATCTTCTTTCTGCTCAAGATTAAGATCATTCAATATCTTTCTCAACCATAAAGCTTGATTTACAACAGTAGTTACAACAATAAACTCTGCTTCAGTAGTAGATTGAGCCAACATTTTCTTTTTGTTTGAACTCCATGAAAAAGATCTAGATCCAATACTAAAGCAGTACCTGAAGTGTTTTTCATGTCATCAATGCACCATGCCCAATTACTGTTAGAGAAACCCAATAACTTTAACTCCTTGTTTTTTTTTTTAACTTGATGCCAAAGTTAGTTGCGCCTTTTATGTATCTAATCACTCTTCTAGCAACCTTCAAGTGTATTTCATTTACACAGTGTGTAAACTGAGATAAAATACTCACAGTTGTCAAGATGTCAGGTCTTGTCGCTGTAAGATGCATCTTCCTTACTGAAGCTTTCCTTTTGATTCATAGGAGTTTTAATTGACTTGCAATCTTCCATATGAAACTTCTTGAGTATTTTCTTTGCATACTTATTTTGGCATACGAAAACTTTATCCTGACTTTGCTTGATATCTATTCTGAGAAAATAACTCATTAAACTAAGATAGTCATCTCAAATACTTTTATCATTTCCATCTTAAATTCTTCAATTAAGGCTGTATTATTTCCAGTCACCATAAGATTATCAACATAGAGAGAAATAACAAGAATATCAAACTCATAATGTTTGATGTACAAAGTGGACTTAGACAAGCTTTTTTTAAAGCCTAAACATAGCTCGTGATCATCAATTATGTTGTACCAAGCTCTTGGTGCTTGCTTCAATCCATAGAATGCCTTCTTGAGGAGATAAACCTTATCTTCTTCTCCTTTCTTCACAAAGCCTTCAGGTTGTTCAACATAGATTTCTTCCTGCAAAAAAACCATTAAGAAATGCTGATTTAACATCCAACTAGTACACTTTCCAACCCATTTGTGTTGCAACAACAAGTAACAATCTAATAGTGTCTAGTCTCGCTACTGGTGCAAAAGTTTCTAAGTAGTTCACCCCAAAAATCTAAGCATAACCTTTAACCACAAGCCTTGCCTTATGCTTCTTGATGGAGTCATCGACATTTAGCTTGGTCTGAAACACCTATTTGACTTCAATAACTTTTCTATTTGGAGGTCTATCGACAAGTTGTCATGTCTTGTTGTTTTCGATCATGTAGAACTCCTCCTCCATTGGAGCCATCCAATTTTTATCATGTTTTACTTCTTCAACACCTACAGGCTCACAAAGAGCAATGTAGCATGTTTGATAAATATCAAAATGCAATCCTGTGCCTCTAACTAGAACATCATCAATCATATCATTTTACCAATCATCATTTCTCCATCCTTCAATATTTGTGGTAGAAGAATTTATTTGGTTTGAGGCTTGATCTCTTTGCTTCTAGTTCCATTCTTCATTTTCCACAAACTGAACATCTCTGCTTTTGACAATACTCCCTTTGTGTGGGTGAAAGACTTTATAAGCTTTACACATTGTGTTGTAGCCTACAAAGATATTGGACTGCCTTCTTATCTAGTTTATCACACTTAACCTGAGGAACATAGGTAAAGCACAAATATCCAAACGCTTTCAAGAAGTTAAGAGACGAATTATATCCATACCAAGCTTCAAATGGAATTTGATTCTTTACAACCTTTGTAAGAAGCCTGTTCTGCAAAAACCTGTTGTATTTGCCACCTCAACCCATAATTAGTTAGGTAAGTTCTTCTCATGCAACATGCATCTTGACATTTCCAATATGTATCTATTTCTTCTTTCACTAACTCCATTTTATTGACACTTTCCCTAGTAGGAAATGTAGCCTGCTCTTCTTCTAATGGATTAAACACGAAAATTTTTCCTCTCATCTTGACCTTGAACATTTCTTGACCAGAAGAATATTTTATTAGATAGCGTTTCTCTTCAAAATGAATTATGAAGTCTTTCTCTATCAATTGATCAACACTTAACAAATTTTGGTTTTTGGTCAATTTATGGAACGTAAAGAACATCAGAAATGAGTTTTGTGCCTAGGCAACTTTCAATTGTAATCATGCATTTTCCCTTGACTGCTATATGTTTCCCATTGCCAGTTCTGACTTTTGAAATCCCAGCTCTTCTTAATTCCTTAAACAACTCCTTGTCTATGTCATATGCTTGGTGGATCCACTATCAATTAACCAACTCTGACTTGAATAACTGCTTGAGAAGCAAGTAGCAACAAAGAGTTGATCCTCCTCTTCTTGATCAACAACTTGAGCATCTACTTCTTGTTGTTGAATTTTGCTTTTGCAAATCACTGCTTCATGACCAAGTTGGTTACACTTGCTGATTTTGCATCACGTCTCCTCCAATATCTAAAAAGAGGATGACCTAGTTTTCCACAGTGTTGACAAGGTGGGTAATTTTTTTTTTTTACCCTTTTCTTTGTTTTGATTAATTTCATTGTTTTCACTACTTGTTGGTTGTTCTTCTTGAATTCATGATGTTTAGCCTGCAAAGCACCTTTAATAACATAGTCTTGCCTCATCAACCTCCGTTGCTCTTGGGCCTGCAATGCATGTAGCACTTCTACGAAAGTGATCTTACATAGATCCTTCGTGTTCTCCAATGAAGCAATAGATGTTTCATACCTTTCCACCATTATTACCAGAATTTTTTCAACAACCCTGGAATCAGAAAAATCACTACCCTACAATCTTATCTTGTTAGCAATTCCAAAAAATTTGTTTGAATATTCCTTGATTGTCTCAAACTCTTTCATCCTTTGCAACTCAAATTCCCTTCTTAAATTAAGCCCCTGCATGCTTCGTATTTTCACATCCTCTTCATATTCCTCCTTCAAATAGTCCTACATTTATCTAAGTGTCTTAAGGGTTATAGTTCTGGTGAGAATCATTTGTGAAACACCGACAAACAAACACGACTTCGCCTTTGCCTTCTTCGTTTTCCCTTCCTTGTGATTTTTTATTTGAGTTATAGTGGGATTTTCTAGTAGCAGATGAATTATATAATCCACTTCCATGGCCTCTCATAAATTCAATCCCTCTAGATAAGACTGCATTCTTATAAGTGATAGATCATAATCTTCTCCATTAAAGATTGGAAGAGCAACTTGGAGAAACTTGTTTCACCTTTCATTTTTCAGGTCCCGTAAAAAGATTGCTCTAATACCAATATTTATATTATTTATATTATTTGATTATTCCTTTTTTTTGTCAGTATTACTATTGCCACCACTGTCAACTTTGTTGTAGAGAAAAATGGCTGGTCTTATTTTGTATGTAAGAGTTTAAAAAAAATACTGAAATTCAAAATGAACCCTATACATGCATTTGTGGAGAATTTGATGACAAATCTGTTCCAAGATTTTTTCATCATATTTAACATTACGAATATAGGATTTTCTAAGATATGTTTTTATGTTAATAGATACAAGATAGAGATAAAAGCATGTGATTCAAAGAAAACTGCAAACTTGATCATCTAGAACAATAATTGCATTCAAATTATAGAAAAAAATTGCTAATGATCTTATAGAAATGATGAAAAATGTATGTACTTCAAAATTTACTATTATCCTTCTTATTTTATTGTCATATTTATTTGCATTCTGAATTTACTTTTAATTTAGTTATACTGTAGTTTAATATTTTTAATTCGTAGTTTAGTAGTGATTTGCTTAGTTGTACCCTTTGGGGACAACATGCTCTAAATTTCATGGCACATTGCAATCAAAGAAAGGATTCTGGACTATAATTGTTATTTTGATGCAAGCAAGGATCAAACATGCATCAGGTTAAAAAAATGTACACTTAACTAGTTTTTTTTTTTTTTCAATCAACCATCATATTGACTGTTTTATAGGATCACATTACCCACCATCCATATTGAACCATTCTGTATTTTTTTTTCAATCGACCATCATATTGACTGTTTTATTTTATTGAATAGGATCACATTACCCACTATTCATATTGAACTTATGGAATGGTTCATAGCTGATAATCAATGAAGACATAACCAAGATAATGTTTTCAAAGGTTTAAATGTTTCTAAATATTAATTATTTTTCTACAGTTATTGTTTTATCTTGAGTTGATCAACTTATTGATTTTACCATATTTAGGAATATGAAGTTATGTTAATTTTGATTATTCCCAACCATTATCAAGTCAGACTAGATCTGACTCAATTGTTTGGAATTTTTCAATTCTCTACAAGTTCACAATATTTTCAATTGGAGAAGTTTCTCTAGAAAGTCAAAGTGATTAATATTAGAGAAATGAATGAACTTAAGAAGTGAGCTGAATTGTATAATATTATAAACATTTTCAAATTTAAAAGTCTATATTCTCTTATTTGATGTTTAATTTTGTGGATAGGATGAAATTTGTGTAACTATTGCGATTACCAGCCACTTTAGGAAAAAATGGTTGGTACTACTTTGCATGTAAGAAATGCAATAAAAAGATTCTAACTCAGATCAACCCTTTAGCGGTAATTGTGAAGAATATAATGAAAGATTTGTTCCAACGTTTATTCTTTTAAAATTTAGTGTCATTCAATTTTTAGAATTAACTATATTTGTGATTTATTAATAATTTTAATATGCTAATTTGTAAATGTTTGAACTAACAGATACATGCTAGATATAAAAGTCCATGATAAGAAGAAGAATAGTGCCTATTTGATTTTCTAGGACGAGCAATGTGCCAGTTTTTCAAAAATTCAGTTGTTAACCTTATAAAATTAATGAAAATGTATGTAGCATCAAGATTGGCTACAAATTAATCATTTACATGTGTTATTTATTTTATTCAATAGACATTTAACTTACATATATGTCAATTGAATTTATGAGGATGGTGAAGATGATCTAAATGTATAGTGTCTATGATAAGAAGTATAGTGCATATTTCATTTTCTAGAATGAACAAATTTAAAGAATTAATGGAAGTAGTAGTTTTTGTAATGAATTCTGCAAAGAATGTTGAACCTATTTTTATTTTAGGATGAATGTTTTGTGTGTCTTCCATCTAATAGTAATAAAAAATTAGCATGTTATTTTGTTTGCTAACTACTAAAAGAATAACTTCTTATTTTGATGTTAATTGGTTCAATGTTGTTCAAAACTTAAACTTATTTATATTTTGATATGAATATCATCTCATTTAAAATCGTAAAAATGAGTATCAATGTCTTCCCAGCTAATTTGTTTGACTTCTTTTGAGGTATGAATGGATATTCCTATCCTGTAAAATTTTTTTGTTGCAGTAAAACTCTCATGCAAATAACTTATTCATGAAAAAGGAAAAACTTGACAAATAAATACATAGATGTTGTTAGATTTTATGACAATTGTTTAACATATCACCGTAATAAAAATATATAGATATAAAATATAATATAATGTTAGATAATTGAAACTAAAAGGATTTAGAATAACTTTGTAAAATGTTGTTTTTTAAATTTTTCATTGTTTTCTTTTAAAATTATTTAGAAACTATAGTAAATAAATATTCGTTTCGATATTCATTTTCACGCTAGCATATTATTCATGTTGGAATAAAGTGGTGCACATCTTTTATAAAATCATTATGTATAAAACATATAAATTTTTCCAAAAAAAATAAATATAAAATAATTTATATTATAAAAATTTAGAAAAAATGGAATAAAGGCATAAATAAAGAAATATATTAAAAAATTATAAAAAGACTGTCAATTGCATATACAAATGTCAATTGCAATAAAATCATCGAAAGATCCTAAATCTAATAAAAGAGAGAAAGAGAGCTACAAGGGTAAAAAAGGAAGCATACTCACAATTGTGCATATCAAATGAAGTTTTTCCAAAAGAAATTTATAAAGTTTCTACATACCTACAACTCATAACAATTAAATTGATTCAACTCATAAAAATTGTATGCAATTCATAGGAATGCATAAAAATTATATGCAATTCATAAATTTAAAATTATAATTAAATTGAACAACTAATACCAATATCCTAAATGTTTTTGTTATCATGAATTGTAGTACAAAACAACTCATATGTTGTTCCAGCAACTCCAATATTTCTTTTTGTAGATGTATTGCTATACTTTTTGGCATTATATTCATGTGAGTAACTCCAATCCTTCTTTTTGTAGATGTATTGCTATACTTTTTGGCATTATATTTATGTGTACGGAGATTTTGTGTAAATGTCTTGTAAAAGCAAGGTACTTAATTAAAAAATACAAGCATATCTAGACTTTTAAAATACCTATGATGTTGCATTTATTTTGTAATTAGTTAAATACTTTGTAGTCTGAAATTTAGAGAATCTCACCTATATTATTATTGGACCAAAGATACTTTTGGGCCAAAGATATAATTAATTAGATTATTATTACTTTTTGTCTGTCTATTAAAAAACTATTTTTCTTAAGTTTTGGGCCAAATATGTAAAAACACTATTAAAACTCTCTATCAATATATACTTTATTTAACATTTGATAAAACGTTGTTAAGAAATATTAATAACAATATTTATTTATGATCTGACAACGTCTTAAGTTTGTCAAAATGTTCTGAGTGATCAAACACAGTTTCAACACTTGATGAGTTTGCATCTAATGCCACTACCACAGATGCTCCGACCAATCCATGGTATCTCTGAATAATGCCAAGGCATGCACAGCTCATATTCTTGAATTGTTGATCAAGAATTGCGGGAGATAATAAATTCTTCAATGATAGGCAATCTATGAGATATACAGGGCCAAGCTCAATCAAACAAATGACCCTCGGATCTAGAACTCTCAGATATCGCTGTCTTCTGAGTTCCTTGAAGGTTGAAGGCTGCAAGTACCGACACTTGCTACCTGTGATTTTGCTTAATGTTTCGAGCTTGTTTTTACATATAAATGACGAGGGTTTCAGATTCAAACACATGCATGAGACAGGATTACTAATTATATTCTCTGATCTCAGTGAAATTTCCTTTTGTTCTATGGACCCTTTAACTGTAAAAAAACTTAGAGAGCTTATATGGTTATTGATTATAATTTTGGAAAAGGAATGATAATCTAGTTTCAATATCTTGAGCTTGTTGAGTGAGAAAATAGATGGAGTCACACTAGTCAACTGAACACAACCACTGATATCCAATACTTCAAGATTTGTGGCTTCTGAAAGGTCTGGCAGCTCCTTCAAGTTTACAGAGCCAGTGACTTTAACTTCTTTTAAACTCTTCAAATTCTATAAGAAAAATAATACAAATGAAGACATCACACATGAGTTTATATATTTGAAGTAGAGAGAATTATAACAGCAATATACATATGTTTACCTTCACTCCATCCCAAAGTTTTTCAACATGACTATATGTCAAGTCCAACAAAACAAGGTTTTGAGAAGAAAAGTTCTCTGGCAAGGATCTCAAAGGGTAATTCCTCCAAACAAGATATCTTAGCTCATCTGAAAAAGATTGTAGGCCATCAAGATATCTTAGCTCAGTTGGCAAAGATTGAAGCCCATCAAGATATGTTAGCTCATCTGGAAAAGATTGAAGCCCATGAGGAAAATGATGAAAGTCATCTTGATCATATTCGCTAGGAACATACAAAAACCTTAGCTTAGTCATCTTGGTAAATATGTAAGGGCTCAACTTCAGCTTCCTAATTACGGACACGTCTGCTCTTATGCTTCTTATGGACTCAGTTCCCTGCCATTATAGTAAAAAGAAATTTTTTAAAATCATTAGAATTCTAATATAATGTTATCAGAAGAAACATATTGTATTTAATTTATTAGGTTCTACCTTGTTATTTTTTAAAACTTCATACACGTCATCAGGATCCCATAATCTGCTACGCTTGCCAGGCTCTTCAATAGACTCTTGGCGAACAATCTCCCAACCCATTTCTTGTATGATATCATGCATATGCACAGTATTATCCTTTGAAATGGTTATAAGAGCTTTATCTTTCAACCTTTCTAATCCAATGAGCACTGAGTTATCTCTTTCAGCATCTTTCAATAAAACTTTTATGAGGTCCATTTTCATTTTCAGTCCTATGAAGAAACATGCTAGATCTAAAAATATCTTTTGTTCTTCGCGATCTAGATCATCATAACTCAATCTCATTGCATTGTAAACATCTGTGTTTGGCATCTTTTTGAGTTTGTCTAGCTGACTTTCCCATACTTCCTTATCTTTTCCACGAAGAAGATGACCTAAAACTTTAAGAACTAATGGAATGCCTTGCGAATAACGGGCCACCTTTTTTGATAACTTATAATACTCCATATCAAAATGATTTTGCTGAAAGGCATACAAACTAAAAAGCTCAACTGCTTGATTCAAGTTCAATGCTTCAACTTCGTATATTTCATGAACTTCACTAGCGATAAGCACTAGCTTATTTCTAGTTGTTATGATGATTCTACTGCTAGGACCAAGCCAATCATAACTTCCAAACAATTTTTCTAGTACATCTGGTTCATGCACATCATCCAAAACAATTAAAACCTTCATACGACCGATCCTTCTCTTAATATTATTTGAGTGTTCAATGGTGGTCATTTTCAGATTTTCTTCTAGCAGTGCAGAAATCATTTTTTCCTTCAAGGTAATTGCCCCATATCTTCTTATTTCTTCCTTTACACTTTCCATAAAGCAATAACCTTGATATTCAGAATGTAGTTTCTTCAAAATTTCTCTTGCAATGGTTGTCTTTCCAATACCACCCATGCCCCAAATACCAATAACACGGACATCTTTCGATTCCTGATGTATCATGGATTCTAAACGTTGCATTGGTCTGTCGATTCCTATAAGTCTTTTCAGGTTAATTGGATTCTTATCCGACCGCTTCAAGACAAGATTGACAATGTTAATGATTTCTCCAAGCAGATTAACTTCAGCCCTATGCAGAAAATTTAGATTGGTAATGAAGCACATATGTATTTTCATTATTATTATTCTATTTAATTTCTTATGAGAAGGAAATTAAATATATTTCAGTTTATCACTCATAAATTCTTGTTGTAAACTTTTTTAAAGTTGAAAGGTTTCTAAAATAGTTTTACGTTATTCAATTACACTTCAACGGGTCAGGATTGATAGAGAAATGAAAAATCATTGTGCACTTTGTTTATATAATGACATCATTGTATTTAATTAATTGGAAATTGTTAAACAAAACTTCTAAAAGATAGAGACGGGCATGCATGTAATTTGACCCACAAGACTCACTACCGCAAAACTTGATATGTGAAACTTAGATTTTAAACATGCTCATTATATTTGGGCAATTGCTTTTAATACCCTTTATCTTCTATTCGCACCCCCCAGCCTTTACAATTTTTTTCAAAACCCAAAAATACCCTCCCTTTTCTTACCCTACTTACATAATGAAGTACATTCTGCATAATATGATCCGGAAGGCAAATGGGATTCAACTAGTATATTCTGGACAACATAATCCGGAAGGCAAATGAGATTTAGCAAGTATGTTTCAAACAACATAGTACATTCTGGACAACATGATCCGGAAGGTAAATGGGATTCAACTAGTATATTCCGGACCACATGATCTGGAAGGCAAATGAGATTCAGCAAGTATGTTTCAAACAACATAATTCGAAATGTATTATGCATATTCCGGATCAACTAATCTGGAAGTGGACCAAATGTGTATTCTGGACTAGGTGGTCTAGGGTAAATATTGTTAGTTTCGGATCAAATGATCTAGAATACTGTAACACTTGACGTAGTACGAATAAAAACGCAAACAAACCCTCAATCATAAATCTCAAAACCTTAAACCTTAAACTCTAACTAAAGAAAATCATATCTGAATAAAATTGTGTTTTTCTTTTCAAATAGTGCTTAAATCAACGAATAATAAAGACTTATAACAATGATTAGGGATTTACAATAGGGCAAAATGTGAGAATTTGTGTTCGGCACATAAGAGTAGCAAGATAAAGCACAACAAGACAAGAAAATAAAAAAATAAATTAAAAAAACTTAAATCAAATAAGGATAAAGGTATATTAGGAATTTACAAAAAAATAGAAACTTTGGGGATGAAAATAGAAAATGGGGGGGTGTTAAAAGAAAATGTCTTATATTTGAGTCTTCACCCACCTCGAAAAGCCTGTGGAGGCCTATGGGCGAACCCACATAAAAACATCAAAATAGTTCTTGGTTTTTAAAACAAATTTGTCTCAATTTAAATTATCAAACAAATTTTAGGCTGTTTCTTTTAGTACTCCCTGAGTTTTTATTCTTACTTCTCAACATTTATAATATTCTACAAATTTTCAAGGTACCCTTTACTTGTTTTAACCAATGTATTTTTTTTCATAGAGCATTGAAACCAAGCTTTCAAGTTGCGTGCACCTCTACTAACTCTTTCAAAGAGCACTCATTGGTTTCTTCATTGGTTTTCATCAAGTTTTTTTTGTCATGTCTCCTCACTTTAAAGACAAAAATAATTAAATTTTTTAAATTCACAAAAAGTATTATGAATCATATGAATATATATAATGTATTCCAGATCAACTAATCTGGAATACATCATGTACATTATGGATCAGGTGATCTAGAATGCAAATGAAGACTTGACAATTGTATTCTAGATCGTCTGATACATAATGTACATAATGTATTCTGGATCAGTTGATCCGAAATATATTATGTACACTCCGGATCAGGTAATCCGGAATACAAACATGAATTTTGCAATTGTATTCTAGATCAGCTGATTGGAATACATTATTACATTCTGAATTAAGTGATTCGGAATTGTAAAAAAATTGTATTCTGGACTGATTCATCTAGAACTATAACTTTTTGTATTTCGGATTGGTTGATCTGGAACACTGCAGATCAACCTTGAATACCAAGAACGATGTGCATGGAACACTCCAAACCAATCCTAACCAACAAGAAACACTAAGAAAATTATACCTTAATGAAATTGCATTTTTTCTTTCTAAATAATGCTTAAATAAATAAGTAATACCCTAGAGACTTGCAAAAACATCCAATGATTAGGGATATACAATAGGGCACAATATGACGATTGATGTTTGACACACAAGAAGAGGAACTATGCAAGATCATGCACAAACACACAACAACATAGTAAAAAAAGATAAGTTCAAGAATTTAAAAATCAAATAATAGTAAGGGTATATTGTAAACACTAAGGGGTGTGAATAATAAATGAGGGGGTACTAAAAAAATTGCCCAAATTTTAATATATATCTAAAGTCACAACATACTAAGTTGTAAAATAATAACTAAACAAAATAAAAGTAGTTATTGCAAACATAATCTCAGTTCTTAGATATAAAATGAATAGTTTAAATTTAAAATGCATACAAACAAAATATAATTGTACTAACAAATAAAATCTCAAACCTCAATTCTTAAGAAATTCTTAATTATTATTACAAAAGTATTGAACTTTTTTTCCTTCTTATCTATAAACCCTATTTTTTTATAAGTAATATAATTTTTTTATTAAAAAATTAACTATGCGGAGTCACATAAATTAATATGCTAAACATATGAGTTTTGTGGGTTAAACTCATATTACTTGCACATCTAAATGAACTCAAAAGTTTAGGACATGTATTGCACGCTTCGCGAATAGTACACAGATTTAAACTCCAATATCTATATGTAGAAGAAGATATCTATAAAATACTTTTTAATATATTCTTGTGGCATGTTGTTCAGCCAAACTCCATGTGAGCCCAGGCTACCTTCCTTTTATAGTGTCTAAATTACTACTAAAATTGATAGTAAATAGTATGTTAATTTGCTAAACTATATATGTAAGACTTTTGCTAACTTTTCCTCTCTTTCTTTGGCATTAGTTAATAAGTTAATTAAAACTAAAAAATTCTTAGAATACATGTAAATATAGCTTCTAATTTACTTCTTATACAATTTAAGTGGGCATTTCTCTTTTTCTCAAATGTTTTTGCAATCTATTGCGATAGAGTAGTGTTGATTATTATAAATTTTAGAAAGTTAAACTTACAGAAGAAACTTTGTACAAAAATTGGTATATATGTCAAGTAATTTTTAAAACCAAAAAGGAAAAAAAAAAAGTACTGGGTCAGAACAAGTTGAGTTTTTTCAGTATTAAGCAACTTGTGTGACAATAATATTTCTATATATAACATAGTAGACAATTAACAGCCAAAACAAATATAGAGCAATGGTTGTGGCGAGCTTACTTGTGATCAGATGACTTTACTCCTGATAAATCAGCTGCTTTCTTCAAAGCATTTCTCCAGTTTTGCACTGTGCTCAAACCATATTTGTTTTCATGTTCAGCAAGTGCTTTTCCATAGCTCTCCTTTTGGTGTCGTACATCTGTGGGATTTACATGAAAGAAAACAGGTATTACAGTTTGCCCATATTTCTCCCTACACTCAAGTATTGTCACAAGTTCTTCCAAACACCAATGCGAAGAGGAATAGTTTCCAGAGAATATGGTCAAAGAAATCAATGATCCTTTAATTGCTTCCACAAGTGATGGCCATATTTCATCTCCCTTTTCTAGGTTATCATCTACAAAGGCATGGATTTGTTTTTGATGAAAAGCCTCAGTCAAGTAACCCAGAAAACCATGACGAATGTCCTCACCCCGAAAGTTAACAAAGACATCATACTTTATTTGAGGACCTTCATCGGATGGTTCCTGTGATGTTGCCACACCTTCACCATTTAATTCCGAAATAAACAAGAGACAAAGAAAAAGAACATGTTTGATTGCTGAAACTCCAGAAGAAGGATCTGCCATTATATTGGAACAAGCGATCTGGACCGTGTTTTCTCTGCATAATATTACAGTTAAGAGAGCACAAAGTAAAAAACTGGAAGAAAATGAAATAGAAAAAATAAGTGTTCAATAAATCATTGCTGAACATCAATAAATCAAGAGTAAATTACCCTCAGATTTTTTTTACATTTATTTATACCATTAACAAGCAATTTTCCTTTTTTTCCCACATTTTTAAATATTAATAATACTTTTTATTTAATTTTCTCATACGCTCATTCTTAATCTCTTTTCTCTCATTCATTTTTACAAGCACTCTCGCTCTTGATGGTTCATTCTGCAATTTGTAGGTACCACTTTTTGTTTTTACTCTTTTTTTTTTATAGTGTAAACCATAAAAGCTTTTAATAAGATATTCAATATTATAAGATCATTTCTTATATTTATTTGATTAGCTAAGTACAGTAGTTATATAAACTTTTTTTTTATGCATTTTAGGGTACAATTAACATGTATAAGCATACTAAATATTTTTATTTTTTCTTGATGTAATAAAGATGTAAATGCATATACGTTGTCGTCTTTCGTGCATAAAAATACAACAAATAATAAAAAAACTTTTTTTCCACAATTAAACTTTTATTTATGTTTGACTATTACTTTAATTTTTTGTCCTAACATGGATATGAAAGAGTTTATCATAACTCACATATTATGTTTGTTCTCTTAATATATTACTTTAACATCTCTTATATATTACACCAACTTCTTTAATTTTAAACGTATTTACAATATTATGCCATGATTCCTTTCAATAGAGATTAATATAATAGTTAAAAATATAAAATATTTATATAATTTCATAAAACATGACAGTTAATATAATTTAATCACAGATCAAATTATGAGTACAAAAAAGGAGAGGCACCATGAGGATATGAAATATCAGCTCTTTTGCCACTTCATTTTCTGCAATATGTAGTTTATCTCTGACTCAACATGAATATATAGCTGTAAAGCAATAACTAATTACGTACTGACCTCAAATATGGTTTTTACCTAATTGATGCTTCTGATTGCTACGGACCAGATTTAACTAATGCTCTTGTAGGTCTAAAGCAATGTTCTACTAGACCTAAGGTTGTTTTTTTTTTATTGGTGAACCTGTTGTTTTTTTTTTTCTTTTTAAGCTCAATCTAGACCTGCACCTTAATAGAAGGAAGAAGCAATTTCATTTTATGTGTTGAGTGGCTTTAGACATTCATTCGTGCCTTGCCTTGTATTTATACTCAGAGTTCTGTTAAACAAATACAAATGTCACATCTATATAAATATAAAATAATCAAGGGAAACTTCATCGGTTCATCCAACCAAGTACCAACCTTGGAATTGGATGTTAAAAGGGACAAGAGAACGATGCTCTCCTAAATTTTTTTTTACAATTAGGTATAAATAATAAAATACATAATAAAAAAATTATATTTTAAGAATTTATTAATTTGCACCTACTTGTTTTTCAAAATTAATAAGTTAACAAGTTAAATTTTGAGTGTATTTAAATAAATTTATAGATATATTTTGTTAATTTACTCTTTCTAAAATATAAGTAGACGTAAGTTTACAAACCTATATATAATTATAAGAATTTGTTAATTTATACTTACTTAAATTTTAGAAAGAGTAGATCGACAAGTTACATACCGAGTATATTTTAAAATAGCTTAATTAATATACACGTCAGGTAGAAGAGTAGTTTTACATAGACATTCAATTATTATTCTTTATTTAGAGGACTTTTAAAGTATTAATGGTTAAAGTGAACAAACTTACCATACAAATAAAAGGTTGTGATTGAATGTAAATGTAAAACTTTTTACACTGATAGCGTATACTAATTAACCTCATTTAAAAATATTATAGTTATAACTTGTTAATTTATTTTTTCTAAAAAATAAATTGGTGTAAAATAAAAATTCTTACATTTTAATATTTAAAATACTTGTATTTATTTATACCACACTCATGTTTTCTATTTGTAGACTTTCAGCAATGACAATATCTGAAGCTCTCTAAATCTTGAGTGTTTTTTTAGTTTGTTATATAATAAATTTAATTAAAAGTTTTTAATTAGTTATGATTAAGAAATTTATCAAAGGTAACATTGAACTTTTATGGTCTATATATGTGTTAATGTTATTTTTAATTTTGTAGAATTCACAATATTGATCATTCCATCAAAAGTTAATTATGAACAAATCGATATTAATTAATTGTGAAATAAACAAATGAACTCTTAGTATGTCATTGAGTAGATGGTCCACGTTAAGTTAGTTTCTAAATGTTTGATATTTTTAATTTAAAAAAATAAATATAATATATCTTAAAATAAGAAAACCAAAATTATAAATTTTTTTAAAAAAATAAAATCTCTTTTTTAAGTAGAAAACAAAAATTATATTTAAATCGTAAAATTTATATAATAAATATATAAATTAAATTAAATTTATTTTGACATTCGATTTGGAATGGAACAAGCTCCGCAAATGATAAGTTTTAACATTTTTCTTCCCTGAATATTTATTGTATATTTTAATTAGACTAAATTATTTTAAAATCTCTTTTATTTGAATTTCTTTTATATATAGGTAAAATATTAGTAATATTATTTTTTGTCGATAGTGACAGTTAAAACGAACTTTTTTTCTTACCTCTCTTCCTTGATCAACTTAGTCGATTTAATGAATATTTAGGACATTAGTTCCTTATCTTCAACCTTTTTTTCTTCTTTCAAACCTATCTGCTATCACCCAAAACCTTTACCACACCACCAATTGGGCAGCAATTAAAGTTGATAATTGAGACTGAGATCAATGGGCAACAAAACATACGAAAAAAAGTAAAACAAAAAGGATGAGAGACTGAAGTGGCAGGAAGAGGCTGATATAGCCACGACGGGAGGTAAGAGCATATTCGGAGTTGGGGTTGTGGCTTGTCAGGAATAGTAGAGTTGTCTTTCTGGGTTCGTAGACCTAAACTGAGGGAAGATTAGTGTAATTTTCTCTTTTAGTTATCATAAAAATGTATATTTTAGTCATTTTACAATTTTTAGTCTTTAGTGCAATTAATCATTATAAAATGAAGAAAGAATTACCATCACATTAACATAAATAAGGATAGTAGGATAAGATACATTGCATGCATGAGTTCATAGAGTTTAATAAACTAAGATCCATATTGATTTTGGAAACTGAAAAGTCAAGTAACTCATTTTAGAAACAATAAATTATGCATGTGAATTTCATGTTTTGAATTAATTGAAGAATTGAAATGTTTGAATGCATTGATGTATACAAATATGATTATAAAACTCTCATGTTAACACTAACTTTTACAAGTTTACAAATTTATTTACCTTTTCTAAGTTAATTGTGTGTAAATTCTTCTTTTAGTAAATTTTTATTAAATTTGGTAGACTCGATACAAATTCTATAAACTTTTGAGTTCACTGCAGAGTTATCAAGTCAACAAATTAGATTATTTAGTAAACATTTAGAATTTAACATATTTTCATTTAGTGTATCATTCTCAAACCAAAGAGCACTCATCTCAAAGAACATTAAACTTTTGTTTTCAAACAATATCAAACATTAATGAAAATGTTCTACTATTTTCATCAAACATTAATGAAAATGTTCTACTATTATTATAGATATTTTTTATTATCTTTATATAAAGTAAATTCTTACAAGTCAAAAAATCAAATTAGTGAGTCAAGTTTATCTAACTTGCATGGGTTTATATAAACTCTGTAGTTTAATAACCTTGATACACTATCTATTTAAACATTTTTTTCTTAATTACACTATTTATTTAACTTTCAACTATCTCTAATAATAACTTTTAAATTTATTTATATTTTTAAAATAAACTTCAATTACTTTTATTTTATTTTTTAACTCTATAATGAATAACCTCATTTGGTATAATTTTTATTTATATACTTTTATCCCAATTATACACTATTAATTTAACTTCCAACTATCCCTAAAAATAACTTTCCGATTTATTTATATTTTTAAAATAAACTTCAGTTATTTTAATTTTTTTAAAACAAATATATTTATATATATGTATATATATGTAAAAGATACTATCATTTCCTTTAAAGAAAAAACTCATTTAATGAGAATTCGAAGTAGAGTTGATTAAATTTTATATTTTTAATAAATTTAACAAATAATAAAAATAGGAATTAAGAAAATATATTGATAACATTTTTTTTTTTTAATTTTGTTCATGTGTGTGTTTTTTTAAGGTCAGAAAACATATATAGGTGTCTTCCAACTCATCATGTTAAAAAACCAATTTTGTTAGTGATTATCGTTTGAAAACCGAACGAAGGATCATTTCCCACTAAATTGTGTTTTGTTCATGTCTGTTTGTTTGAGCATTTTATTGGACGTTACCACTGTCTTACAAAAAGCGTGACCTCACACAAGTCATAATTCAGTATTCACCGTCTCACAGAGCATCTTTATTTTATATTTTATTTGCTATAGGAGGATTTTATTTATTATTTAAATTTTATTAAACAAACATTAACGTCCCTTCTCTTTATATAAAAATCAATATAACATGTCATCATATGTCACCACTTATTTTTCAATTATATTCAGGGGAGACGTCGACTTTTACAAATTGTTAACCATCGGACTTTGATATAACATTAATTTCAATTTAGTGCTAGATAATGCTAATTAATAAAAAATACAATTGAAGTGACAATAGTTTAATAGTTATAAGTAAGATTTTCAAAACCAAACGAGTTAAGGAATCAGTCGACCAATGGGTTCAAGGTTGAATTCGGATCGAATACGATTCAATAAAATATTGTTTTTAGATTTATTTTTATTAATACAGTAATATATTTAAAAAAATAAGGTATATATGATTTATAATATATAAATATAATATATAATATTATTTTTATAATATTAAAAAAAATAAAGTTTTACCTAAAATGACTTTTTGATAAATATTTATATTTTAAATTGTAATCAATATTTCATAATTTACAAAAATTCATTTTAAATATTTTTAAATGTATTTGAAAGCAGAAAAGCTTGGTAAACATGGTTTTATCGTTAATTTTAAAACTATTTTGAGATTTTAATCTATATTTTTACTTAATTAATTTTGTTGTTTGTGGTGACTCACCACAATCGATTATCATTTGAGTCTGATCACCGACTACCACCTCACTAGTTGTCAGTCACTGCTAACTCTAGTCACTAGTATTGGTTGTCAAAGTCGTCATTTACTAGTCACAAACACTAGTTTCAACTAGTAGCCATAGACGGTCACTTTTGACCATCAATTATTGACTTTGACCTCTAATTGTCAATCATCAATTACCTATTATCAATTGTATTCTCGATCACCAATTAATGATTGCCAATTGTTAGTCTTGATAATCAATCATCACATACAACTATCAGTGACGGTCATAGTCATCAAAATCGCAAGTTAACTCGTAAAATCGTACGAATTTACGAGTTAAATGATGTGTAGAATTGAATAAGTAGTAAACTTAATAAAATCAGAGATAACTCGGTAAAATTGGGGCAAATTCAGTAGAATCAAAGTAAACTTGTAAATAGACTCGTGAACAAATTTATCAGGTAGTATTTTCTTGTAGTGACTCCAATTTTGAAAATTTTAAATATAATATGTTCTTTATGTCTAAAAATGTTTTGAAATTTTGAGTATTTGGACTCTAATTTGTATTTATTTAAAATAATTTAAACTTATTATGTGCATCTAAACTTATTATACATTTAAAATTTTTAATTTTTATGTTTTTATAAATATATTTTTATTAAGTAAACTCTTATGATTTTACGAGTTAAGTTTACTAAACTCTCAAGAGTTTAATAACATTGATCACTGTTACTATTTTTTATTATTGATTATTAACTACAACCTTGGATCACATGTCATTAATCACCGATTATTATTTATCAATCACATTCAAATCATTGATTGTCGGACCCTAGTAGTAAGAGCTCATCAATTTCAACTGCAGATAGATATTCGCTTGTTGAAAAAGAAAAATTTTAATAGGATTAAACTTTAAAAATAATATTTTAAACTTATAAATTAAAACAACATTGTTTTTATAAATTAGAAAACTATTATTAAGACTAAAATTATTTTTTAATAGTAATTTAAGTCTAATTTACAGTAACAATAGTAATTAATATAAAATATGTATTAATTAGAGTGTTGGCCACCACGACTTTGACAGGCCAGATAACCAGAATCATGAGGTTTCCTTCCTATGAAATTGCAATATTTTTCTATTTTCCATTTGTTTTATATATTCAAAATTAATATCCTCGATCTTTGACTACCTTCACATTTGTCTTTCAATAACACCATTTTTTTCAGTAAATGTAACATTCACGTCTGCTAATTTTTTTAAAAAAAATACACTAATATCTCTCTCTATATATTTTTTAAAATATTATATTAATATTTTTTTAATTTTGAAAACTTAAATATGCTTTGAGTTTCTATAGTAAAGAATTTAGTGTTGAGTTCCTATAAATATTTGTTTTGTATCAAACTAATAATTTTATATTTTATTTTATATTCCTAATAACATATGCAAATCAAAATGTTATTAAAGTATTTTAAGGATAAAAATAAAAAATTTATTAAAAATATAAAACAAAACAAAAAATTTATTGAAATTTAAATACAAAACTCATTAATATATCAATAACAAAAGAGTTTAATTAGTATAAACCGACTTTCAATCATATCTCTTTATTTATTAATTTATAAGGTCAACAAAAAATCTATCATAAATTACAGATTGTAATTAAATGTTAATGTAAAAATTTTTATACTATTAGTATATACCAGTTAAACGCATAACAAAAACCTAAAACATATTTAAGTAATTTCACAAATTGTTTGACACTTTTTTACATTATCACTCTTGCAATAATATTAACAGATGATTAAAAAATAGAAATTTTTATGATTTATTTATTATTAAAAATAAGATTTGTTTTAAAAAAAAAAAACTCGCCCGAGACAAGCTATATATATATATATATTTGACAATAAACCAAATACAAAGAACTAACTTCATTTATATCAAGACCATATGCAAAGAGTGAGACATTTACTTTTTCTGACAGTGACACATTTAAAAAAAATGTAGATGATCCAATAGAATTGCTTGTTTCCATTTTATATTGTTTGACAATAAAGCAAATACAAAGAACTAACTTCATTTATACCAAGACCATATGCAAAGAGTGAGACATTTAGACTTCTTCTGACAGTGACACATTTAAAAAAAAATGCAGATGATCCAATAGAATTGCTTGTTTCCATTTTATGTTTTAATCTACTTTTTGAGTCAAGAAGAACTTGGTTAATTATGATAAAAATTTGTAGTTGTATTTGTTTATTTTACCTTATCTGTTGTCTATATTTAATTCTCTGGAAAGACTTTTGCTTTCACCAAATTTTTTAAATTTTTTATTTTGGTTTTTCTTTCTAAACGTATTTAAAGAGCACCCCAAGTTCTACAAGATAGTTTAGATAGCACTTTAGGAAAAAAATAAAATTAAAATTTATAGAACCAAATATAAAAAATATATATTAAGGACAAAAAAAATTCACTAATTTATCAAAGATAATAAACATTTTTAAGAAAAATTAATAAACTAATAACTAGGAGGTGTATTAGATTAATAATTTAAATTTTTTGATAAAAAGTTTTTTTGAAATGTCTTTACTACAATTTTAATTAAAAAAATTTATTTTCTAAAAACAATGGTGATACTCAATAAAAAATTTTAAAATGTTAAGATTTTTTAGGTACACAACAAAATGTGGTAGTATTCTATTAGAGCATCGATGACAAACTCATCCACGATAAATTGTAATTGTTTATTAAGGCTGTAAGTACACCTAGTGTTCAAATTTCTTTATTGTAATTGTAAAAGACTTTCAATCTTATCCTGTTTTTTCATACCAATCTTAGTGAAAAACAGAGAGTTTTATTGGTTCTATTTTCAAATGTTTTTATAATATTTTTCACCCTGGTCTTGATCCTAACCACAATATAGAAATACAGACCATGATAAGAAGAATATAAATGACACAACAAACATTGTATCAGACACTTCCATTTGTTGAATGAAACATTGTTATTTATTTGTTGAATGAAGAAACTCTGATCTATAGAGGTGTTTTACTTATTGAACAAAACGGTGGTAGTTAGATTTGTGTGTTTCAATCTTTTAAGCGTGTTTTGTTTATTTTTTAAGGCTGGTTTTATTTACGCATTCATAAGGTAATTAATATATACTCTTCTCATTTTTGTTTAAAATATTTCTTAAAATACAATAAAATTAAATATATTTCCTATTTGATATATCTTATAATACAGTAAAAGTAACTAATATATCTTTCTTTTGATTCTCTCTGCACCTCCCTAAACCTCACTGCTTATCATCTGTCAAATTCTTTCAATACACTTTCAAACTACGTTTGAAAATACAAAATTTTATAAAATACTTGTTAGAATACACATTTGTACTTTTAAAAAGTACCTTCAAATTAAAGAGCACCTTCAAAATAGTATATCTTATTCTTAACCATAAAAACAAGAACAAAAAATAAATATAAAAAAAATACCTACAATCTCTCTATTAATTCCACTATGAATAAAATTATTGGAAAGAAAATATGAACATAATCATCAAGATATTAAAGTAGAAATAACATTGATATAGGTGTAAAACAAAATAAGGTTTAAAGAATAATAAAGAAGAATTGTAAAAATATATTTTAAAAATAATCAATCTAGACTATAAAATTAGGGTTTAAAAAATAATAATAATAAAATAAAATTACGATTTATATTATTAGTTTTATAAAAAAAATGGTATTTTAATAATAAAGGGTATATATATATAATCAGTGGGTTAAGAAAGCAAGGAGGCTGAGAAATATTGTAGGTTCGATATTTACTATTAACAAAAACTAACATTACTATTAATACTAACATTTGACCTATAAAAAAATCATATATAAGAGAGAAGTAAAAGTATATTGATTGATGTTAGTATTGTATTTAAATATAAAATTATAATGACATTTAAGAAAATATTAGAATAAATATAGAAAGGGAGGTATATTAATTTTTTTATGGAGGTATAAATAAAAGAGTTTTTTTTTAAAGAATAAAAAACAACTTTTTAAAACTAATAATAATATTTTATTATATTAATTTGGGGAAGAATTAAAAATTAAAAATGAACATTTTATGTAGTCATTTAATAGATATTTATTAATTAAAACTAAATTATTTTTAAGAAAGAAAAAAATAAAAATTTATGGGTTTACAAAATAACAAAACACTATTGGTAAATATTTTTTTTTTAAGACCTAAAGCAAGAGATTTATTTTCCCAATAATAATGTTTAGTTCCATGTGAGTCGCAAACATGACACAGATAGATGATGATATTATTGGAATGAAATTATTTATAATTTATAACAGTATAAATAGGTGATTTTAGTGTGCACATTATTTTAGCCAAATTTACTCCTTAATATTCCTATTATTTTATTTAATTAATTAATTAATAAGTGGTTGAGAAAAATAAAGAAATCATTCCCTAAAAAGTGTAATTTTATCCTCTCTTTAACTTTTAATTTTAAGAAAAATTCATTCTCATTCTTCATACAAATATAGCATGCATAAAACCCAAACATATATCTTGTGAGCCAAGGAGAACCTTCATCTTGATGCTCAAATTGTCATAATTTATCTTATTGATTATTAGAATTTGGAATATTAGAACCATATGTCCTACTCACCATCCCTTTAGGTAGGATCTTTAAGTTCTAATATCAATTTATTGGAATAAAATTATAGTAATGAAAGAAATAATTGAGAATGAGAGAGACTAGAAATTAAATCTGTAAGGAAGATGTTACTTATATATTTGATAACTTCTTATTGTTTAATTTGATACAAACTCTAGAACATCACTTTTATTTATACTAGTGGCTCATCATAAACCAATTATTAGAATTTTGCTAACACTAATATAATATAATGGCTACAAATGACACTCTAGAATTGTATTCATAGATACATCTTCACTTACATGTTCTACATAATTCATATTTATGTTAGAATTATTCTATATCTACTTTAAAATTATCTTCTAAATATATTTTTCTAAAATGCTTCTAAAATGACTCCTAAATATACTTACCATTTATCAAGAAATTGTTTACCTTCATCCCCATCTTTACAAGTAATGATATAAAATGAAAACCTATACTCAATTAACTATTGTTTTCACCTAATAGTCTCAGACAACCAGATGAAAACTGAAGTCCTACTGAGTGGAATAGAAGGGTATTAAGATTATATAAAGGAGAATGCTAATATAATTCTACCTATTTTAATTAGATCATGTTAGCATAATGCACCAATAATTTCGGACAAAATATCAACCATCTCATTTGTTAAAGTAACATGTTAACATGTGGATGTAACTCAATGGCCTTGAGAGAATGTTCATCCAATTTCAAGCAATTCCAAAAGCAAATGTCTCTCCTATTTTCCTTGAATTGTTCAAAAATTGATGAAACACAAGAATCTTTAATATTCTAAGGAACATATAGTTTCAAGAGATAGGGAAGCTCAGGTAGAGTATAGCTCCTTGGAACTTGCTACATTCATATATATTGCAGTCTTGTAAGATTCTTGAAGCTTGAAGGCAAGCTCTAGATGTCATTGAGGACAAGGCACAAGATTTCAAAAGATGAGGGTAATGAATTAACACGTGGCTCATAAATCTAACTCAATCATATATCTGATGTCACTGCAAAATCCCTTAATTTCCACAGGTTGAGATAACTAAGGGGTTAAATGGTTATCACTTTTAATTTCTTCAAGGGCACAAGAACCAAGATCCAATCACTCCAGCTTGTTTAAAGAAAAGGTAGATGAATTCACACACAAAAACTGATATCCGGATCAGTGCTTCAAGATTTGTGGCTTTTGAATGGTCTGGAAGCTCCTTCAAGTTTCCAAAACTAGAGATGCTAACTTCTTCTAAATTCTTCAAATTCTATAACAAAAATAATACCAAACAAGACATCACAAATAAGCATGATTAAGTTGTTAAAATAGTACTTCTTGAATTAGGAGAAAATTATAGAAGGAAGACACAGGTTTTATTTTACTTGCACATCACCCCAAAGTTTTTTCTCTTGGCTTTCTAATAAGTCCAATATAAGGTTTTCAGCACAAAAATTCTCTAGTAACGATTTCATTAAGGGGGTACTAATGCCACCAAACAAGATATCATTGTTCAACTGGAAAAGATTGAAGCCCATGTGGAAGAAATTCCATCCCTTCTTGATTATAGTAGTGTTTGCGAGAAAATACAAAAATTTACTCATAATTAGAAACTACATTTCCCACAACAACAAAAAAAATCAAATGTTATTATGAAAACATGTTATATATAATTTAGTTTACCTTATTATTTTTTTATACTTGTTGTCATCATGATCTCCTCAACCTGGTATGACGTCCAAGGTATTTAACAGATTTTTGGCCAACAATTTCCCTAGCAATTTCTTGTATATGATGTTGTCCATAGATAAACATTATCTTCAGAAATGATTATAAGAGATTTATCTTTCAATCTTTCTGACCCAACAACCACTGAATTATCTGTACCCCTATATGTAAATAAGGCTTTTATGCAGTACGTCCAAGTTCAAATTTAATCCCGTGAAGAAACATGCAAGATCTAAAAAGTTACTTTGTTCTTGGCGATCTAGATATCATCATCATAACTCAATCAAATTTCGTTGTAAACATCTCTATTTGGCATAACTTTGAGTTTGTCTAACTCATTTTCCCTTACTTCCTTATGTTTTCCACGAATATGACACAAAACTTTAAGAACTAATGGAATTACTTTGGCATAACATAATTCTCTTAGATATCTCATAATACTCGTACCAAAATTATTTTGGTTAAAGGCATACAAGCTAAAAAGCTCAAGTGCTTGACCAAACCAATAATCACTTGCTTGTATCTGTTAATTATATCTCCGTCTTTTAATCATGTATTTCCTCTTTCTATTTTTTTATAATTTTTTCCTTTTCTGGAACTTAGTTTCCGGAAGTCACTTATTTCCTCGACATCTTCCCCTGTGTGAAACTTTTTTGCACCAAGAGTTCAGAAAAGTTGGAAGTTGCAACGGGAAAAGCTTGGAATTGAACTAAATAATAATGCGACTCTGAAGCAGCAAAAGTTTGAAGTGGATCCAAATCACGAACTTGACCCACCTATTACGACAATTACAATCTAACATAATCTAACAAATTAATATTTTACTGTAAAAAAAAGCTAATATTTATCAATGAAAAATAATGTTCTCCATAAAACATAGTCTCATTTGAAAGAACTTATATAAAGATTTATTCATTAAAAACTTTCTATACAAGAATATATAGTATAGGTTCTTAAATTTAATAAACTATTTATTTTTTATATATAAATTTAAAAACTCTTACACAAAAATAAAATGCTTAAATATATAGATATATAGAGAGAGAGGGAGAGTGAGAGTAAGAGAGGGGGGAAGAGGGATAGGGAGAGAGAGAGAGAGGGGGAGAGGGACAGGGAGAGAGAGAATGAGAAAGAGAGAGAGATAGGAAGAGAGAGGGAGAGGGAGAGAGATGGAAAGAGATAGAGAAAGACTCAGTAGTAAATTTTAATCATTGAAGAGACAAAAAAGTGAAAGGTGAGAGTCCAGGAAAGTTTGAATTTTCAATAAGATTAAAACAATTTTTTTTCAAAAAATTATTCTAAATAACTTATTCAAATAAGTTTAAAACAGCTTATGCATCTGTATAAGGGTTTTTATAAATTTATTCTAATGCTTCTATAAGTGTTTATATAATAACATAAGTTCAAATAAATTGTAAATACGTTCATCCCAACATAACCTAAATAATATATATATAGGTTTATAATTTATCAAAATGTTATATTTAAATAAGATACTTGTGGCCTTTGAAATTGATATGCAACATAGAATTTGCCTAACACATCTAAAAAAACTAAATCTGTGCGTTATTAGGTAAACCTTTTAAGACATGTGGAAGGGTTAAATTTAGAGTGTGTTCATGTAAACTGAAAAATAATTGATTATATGTAAGTTTTATAATTACACTTTGTAGTCTCTAATTTATTTTTTTTAATTGTTGACATTGTATCTTCAATATTTAAATCATAACATTGTGTTCTCATTTAAGTTTTGAATTTGTACCTAAGTGGTGTTTGCAAAATTAACCTTGAATGTTAAGTAATCCACGTTAAATAACATGTGAAACTAATCTGATAGTAATTTCTTTAATGACATGAGAGGTTATGATTATGTTATTTAAAACAATTTGCATGATAGGAAAATACTTGTAATTAACTAAATAAATCACCTGTAATCAATGAATTATTGTTAGGTATCAATTCATCAACATTTTTTACTTAGTAACTGGCAACGCGAATTTATTATCCATTAGACACAAATTCAAGGATATAATATCAAAAATTGAAAATATTAGGAAGTACAAATTGCGATTGAACCTACTTATAATCTATTAAAATAATTTATTATAATCAAAATCAATTTTATTTGGATAATAAGTTTGTTGAAAAGTGATTAAAAATAATTAATCTTTGTTAATTTTGAGAAAGATGGAAAAGATTAGTTGTTGATGGAGATTATGGCATCTGTCTAGGATAGAGAGTTTTAGTGCCTAAGTGCCAGTTTATATCCATCACTTCAGGACCTCCAAGAATAGTAACAATATTTCTATTGTAGCATTTTATATTCTATATTAATCTAACACTAAAGGTGTGGATCACGCAAGATTGTTCCAAATGAGTTTCAGTTATGAGTATGTATACCTACTACTATGATAAGTACTTAGAAACAGAATTTTATCATTCATGATGTTCTTACTTTACTCCAACAAAATTGTCTATCTAAAAAATATTTGTAACTTAGATAAAAATAGAAAATATTATATATCAATTATGCCAATTCCTATGTGCTAGTACTAGTCTGCTACTCCTTTATAGAGAAATTATGATACAAAATTATTATCCTAGATCTTTCTGTTTCTTCTAAAATTTGCATCACCGTTTAACAACCACATTGCATGGTCCACATTTGCTTCCCAAACATTATAAGAAAATAATATAATTAACCAAAAACGACCACCATCTTTACAAAGAAATTAATTTTACTTTTGTTAACCAAACACTACTCTATACAATCCATTCTATCCTCGGCCAGCAGCAACAAAGAAGCAGAAAGAACAATATAAAACAGTGACAGGAATATCATGCCACTAGTATAAAAACAGTAATTAGTATATAAAAATATTATTAAAACCAGCATGTACTTTATATGACAAAATGTTGTTAAAATATATTAGTAACATTTATACTAATGACAGAGTTTCAACATTTGATGAGTTTGCATCTAATGCCATTACCACTGATTCTCCAACCAATTCTTGGTAATTATGAATACCAATGTCGCTGCTATTACCCTTGAATTGTTCTGGAATTAATGAAAATAATAAATGCTTCAGCGATTGGCAATCTATGACATATACAGGGCCACCCTCAATCAAACAAAGCACCCACGGATCTAGAACTCTCATATATCGCTCTCTTCTAAGATTGTTGAAGCTTGAAGGCAGCAAGCACTGGTCCATGTTACTTTTGGTTTTCCTAAACATTTCGAGCTTGCTTTGCCATACAAATGAAAGGGGTGAAACATTCGAACACATGCGTGAAGCAGGTTCATTATTCATAGTCTCTGTTGTCACCGAAATTTCTTTTCGTTTGAATACTTTGATAGACCCTATAAGGGTGAAAAAACTAAGAGAGCTTACATGGTTATTCATTACAATTTTGGTAAAGGAACGATAATCTAGTCTCATTATCTTGAGCTTGTTAAGTGAGAAAATAGATGGAGACACACTAGTCAATCGTGGACAACCCTTGATATCCAATACTTCAAGATTTGTGGCTTCTGAAAGATCTGGCAGCTCCTTCAAGTTTACAGAACAAGGTACTTTAAGCTCTTTCAAATTCTTCAAATTCTATAAGAAGATAACACAAACGAAGACACCACACATGAGCTTATGTATTTGATTTTGTAATTTGTAGTCTCTGAATAACAAGAAGATATGTTTACCTTCACTCCATCCTAAAGTTTTTCAACATGGCTATATGACAAGTCCAACACAACAAGGTTTTCAGCAGAAAAGTTCTCTGGTAAGGATTTCAGAGGGCAATGGCTCCAAACGAAATATCTTAGCTCATTTGGCAAATATTGAAGCCCGTCAAGATATCTTAGCTCATCTGGAAAATGATCAAAGTCATCTCGTTCATACTCACCACGAATATACAAAAATTGTAGTTTAGTCATCTTGGTAAATATGTCAGGGTTTAACTTCAGCCTGCTAATTACTGACAAATCTGTCCTTATGCTTCTTATGGACTCAGTTCCCTGCCATTATAGTAAAAGAAAATTTTTGAAATCATTAGAGTTGAAACGTTATCAGAATAAACATATTATAATTAATTTAGGCTTCTACCTTATTATATTTTAAAACTGCATAAACTTCATCAGGATCCCTTAATCTGCTACGTTTGCCGGGCTCTTCAACAGATTCTTGGCGAACAATCTCCCAACCCATTTCTTGTATGATATCGTGCATATGCACAATATTATCGTTTGAAATGGTTATAAGAGCTTTATCTTTTAATCTTTCTAATCCAACAACCACTGAGTTCTCTCTTTCACCATCTTTCAATAAAATTTTCATGTCATCCACTTTCAAATTCAATCCAGCAAAGAAACATGCAAGATCTAAAAACATCTTTTGTTCTTGACTATCTAGATCGTCATAACTCAATCTCATTGCATTGTAAACATCTGTATTTGACATGTGTTTGAGTTTGTCAAGCTGACTTTCCCATACTTCCTTATCTTTCCCACATAGAAGACGACCTAAAACTTTAAGAACTAATGGAATGCCTTTGGCATAATTGGTCACCCTCTTTGATAGTTTATAATGCTCCATATCAAAAGTATTTTGGTTAAAGGCATACAAACTAAAAAGCTCAAGTGCTTCACTCGAGTTCATCGCCCCAACTTGGTATATATGATCAACTTTATTGGCAATAAGAACTTGCCTGTCTCTAGTTGTTATAATGATTCTACTGCCAGGTCCAAACCAACCAGGGTCTCCTAATAAATTTTCTAGTAGATCTGAATCATTCACATCATCCAGACCAATTAAAACCTTAATTCGACCAATCTTTCTCTTGATATAATTTGGCAATCCAGGCACTACGTTTTTCACATTTTCTCCAAGTAGTGCAGAAAAAAGTGTTTCCTTCAAAGAATTTCTTCCTTGTCTTCTTGATTCTTCCTTTAAATTTGCCAAGAAACAGTAACCATCATATTCAGAATATATTTTGCTAAATATTTCTTCTGCAATGGTAGTCTTTCCAATACCACCCATACCCCAAATTCCAATAATGCTGACATTTTTTGACTCCTGATTTACCAATGATTCTAAATATTGAATTGGTTTTTCAATTCCTATAACTCGTTTCATGTTATGTCGATGCTTACCCAACCTCATCAACGCCAGATTAACAATATTTATGATTTCTCCAAGCAGCTCAACTTCAGTCCTGCACAAGATTACCACATTCTTATTTTACTAATTTTGTTTAAATCCTCTATCTTCATTATTCTGTCAATATTATAACTGGGTGTCAATAAGATTAAATAACGTATTGTATGTTTGTTATTTTATTTTCCATACTCACACTCCCCTCCCTCTGTTTTTTTAATGCAAATCAGAATATTATTGGGTTGTAGGCACTGTTTGCTGTAGAATTGGGGTAATGACACTGGCTTGCCATTAATATGTCTACTTAGGCACAACATACATGCAAGAAGCTTTTACCCTACTATATGCTTGTCCTAAAAAGTTGGTGTCAAATTAACCTTAAATTATATGTTCTATTAGTTGCAGAATTGGGGTGATGACAGTGTCTTTCTTGTAATTTCTTTTTTTGTTTACTAAGGACGATACTCATGCAAGAAGTTATTAACATTCTTGATTGTCCTGCAGTAATTCCATAAAAATGTGAGTTGAATCTGTTCTATAATTTTGTTCGTGTGTGAAGTTAAATGAGATTACTATTAGCTGAGATGAGTGGATTTTTTTGTAATTGGGTTTGACATCTTTTCTTTTCCATCCTATTTAGCAGGGATTGCATAATAATATCATGAGCCTAACATGTGGCTTCCTTGGATGTATTCAGATTCTACAATTATTTAAAAATAGGATGATTATAATGCATTATTTGGAAATTACAATATATTTATTGAAAAAGACTCATGCATCAGTGTAAAAAGTTTTAGACCGCACTCAATCACAACCTTTCATATACGGTCAGTTTGTTAACTTTACTAATTAATAAAGTAAAATTCATATAAATAAAGGGTTATGATTAAACGTTTACAATGTCAGTGCATAGAAACTAAACTCATATATTTAGTCTAATTTAGCCACTAATACAAGCCTGTCTTGCATCGCATGAGGACTTAAGGTTGACTAATATTTTCAATATTCAAGTGAAAATTACACTCTAAAAAGTGAAGGATGAGTCTTTATACTATTCAGGAAACTAACTTGTCACAATAAACATAGAAAATTAACAGACAATAATATGGACCGTTAATTGGGAGGTGGAGGAGCTTACTTGTAATCAAATGATTTTATTCCTGATAAATCAGCAGCTTTCTCCAAAGCATGTTTCCAATTTTGCAATGTGGTCAAACTATATTTCTTTTCATGTTCAACAAATGTTTTTCATAACTCCCCTTTTGGTGTCGCACATCTGTTTTTCATAATGTTGGATTTACATTATAGAAAACCGGTATTACAGTGTATCCATATTTCTCCCTGCACTCAAGTATTTTCACAAGTTCTTCCAAACACCAACGAGAAGAAGAATAGTTTTCGGAGAATATGGTCAACGAAATCAATGAACCTTCAATTGCTCCAACAAGTGATGGCCATATTTCATCTCCCTTCTCAAGTTTATCATCTACGAAAGCATATATTTGCTTTTGATGAAAAGCCTCAGTTAAATAACCCAGAAAACTGTGACGAATGTCCTTGCCCCTGAAGTTAATAAAAACATCATACTTTCTTTGAGAAATGTCATCTAACTCTTGCTTTGATGCTGCACCCTTCAACAAGAGACACAGAAAAATAGCATATTTTATTTGAGAAGCTCTGTAAGAAGAATATTGTGCCATTAAATTTGAACAAAGTCTGGATAGTTCTTTGTCTCTGCAATTAACTTGAATATCACAACAAAGGGAACACAAAGGTTACTGAAAGAAAAAAGGAGACAAAAATATCAAACAACTTAAAATACAGAACCTTAAACCTTAGCCAGAAGAAGAGGAAGAACCAGGAGGTTATCAAATAAGCATTTTTCTCTATTTCTCAGATCTTTTGCCATTTCATTTCACATCTGTATGAACTATGCATTTTTCTAGTGCGACAGCTGTCTGCAATCATTAATTAGAGGTATCATGTACAGAACAGGATCAGTGCTAAAGTAAATGAGATTGGAAAAAAGACATGAATAAAGATCTTTCATAGAAATTGTGGCTTAAATCATAACTGAGGCACAGGTCAAAAGCAAGATTTTTTGTTTCCCGTTTGACTTATTCAAAATTAATATTTTCCAAGGACCAATGTGGCATATTCCTTGCAATAATACCATCTTTCTTCGAAGCTTCATTTTATATGAGGCTAGGAGAGTGCATACTATAACTTTTCATAAATAATCATGTTATGCTTTTTTTTCTTTAAAACTAATTTAAAGTTAAAATTTCGGAAATTGTTAAATATACCTCCATATTTTAATCATTACCTCCTCTCTGTTGTTTTGGTATTTTTTTCCAACCATACCCTTTTCCTGGAACTTCTGGGAAGTCACTTATTTTCTAGTCATCTTTTTCGCTGTAACTTTTGCAACTTCTTGGAACCCTTTTTGGTATGTTTCGATACACATTTAAAACCACGTTAAGAAACATGCTTTCCGATTTACAAAATTTAAAAGCTTGTGAGCGTAGCTTTTTTTCTAACCCAATTGAGTTAAATTAAACTGGTTTCCAAACAAACTCTAAGTTTGGAAGTTGTGACAGAAAATATTGGAGTTGAACTATATGGTGATGCGACTATGATGCAGCACAAGTTTGAAGCTGATCCAAATCTAAGAGCCTAACTCCTATCAAAACAATGACAATCTAGCATAAACTAACACTGATAAACTAACATTTGTGACGAAAAAATGTTACCATAAAGTAAATAATATGTGCTCGTATTTATAAAAGAAGATACTTGAACCCTTTGAAATGTATAGGCACCATAGAATTTGCCTAAAATTGTTAACATCACATAACATCTAGAAACTAACAGTGAGTCTAACCCACAAAAGACAAGGGATGAAAGTAAGAACAGGTTGAAAGAAGATGAATTCAAAATCCTGCGCGTGTTTGGAACAGCTGTAATAGTTGTGAAAAGGCATGAAAGTTGGGAGGGACCATGGTTGTTTATTAACCCTTCACAAGTTTATGTACACTAATATAAAAATATTGATAGCTTGAGTATTGAAACATACAAACTAATATTCTCTGAGTTGCATAATTTTTTTGCATATCTTCTCTATTTTGCTTCTCTTATTCTTTTGCATATCTCCTAATCACCTGCCTATTTAATTTCTAGTAGACTATAATATTAATACTTTGTGTTCCTTAACATATCCTCTCAATTGATAATTTTGATTAAAGTAGAAAATTAAAATGCTTGCTCGAGTCTTTTTGCTTGTTTTATCTTGAAGTCCTTCTTCGAAGCTGTAAGAGTTGAATCTGCATGAGTATTGAAAAATCTTCTATGATGTTTCATAAATCTTGAGAGGGGAAAATTGTCAAAATTTTAAGTGTTTATTTGACAACAGTTTTATAAAACTGTTTTTAATATTTTGGTATTTAAAAACTAAAAAACTTGTTTTTGTAATATTTTCTGAAAACAATTTCAAGAAACAATTCTAGTTTTTTAATTTTTAAAAAAACTAAAAAATAGCAACAGCTGAAAGTAGTTTTGTTTTTCAGTTTTCTATTCTTGTTTTGAAAACTTAAAATACAATCATAATATGTTATTTCTTGCTTTTTATAATGAAATTTTAATAAATAAGAACGAGTTTTTCCATTTTTACATCTCCAAAATAGTTCTCAAATAATATTTACCAAACAAGTTTTTTTTCTTTTCTTCCCAAAAACAGTTTTTGAAAACTCTTTTTAAAAAAATTTTTCAAAAACTAAAAAACAAAATCAAATCAATCAAGCGTTAATACTTCATATATCATAATTTTCTCCTTTAAAAGAATTAATAGGAATAGATCAGGGTGAATGATATTAATCATGGGTTAAGAAAAGTTTTTTAGAGTGATATAAAAAATAATTGGACTATTTTTGGAAATAGTTATTTGATAGAGTTTAACATTTATATACTTACAAATATACAAGAATTTTATACTGATAGTATATAAGTTTTTTTCTCTGTTTAGTATATCTACATCCGAAGATGACCTAATGCAGCTATGGTACAACGGTTAGGTTTAAGATGGAAAAAGATTAGTTGTTGATGGAGATTGGCGCGTTTATGATGGACTTTACAGGAATATAATGCCAAATCAAATCAGTGAATGTTTACATACAAAAGACAGAGAACTAGTGCAACTATCACGAGGACAGAAACAAAAACATACACAACTCTCTAGATACATGCACATGTTTCTAATAATATTCAACTTGCAAAAGCTTCCCTTAGTAGCTTCAAGCGTGTCAAATCAATTTGGTTATTCCTCCCTCTGTAACCCTCCCATATTTCTTTTACACATTTGTATACAACCTCAACTGTTGAACTTATTATGTCGTCTGTTCTCCCCGCAAAAGAAATGGACTTTTTCTTGTATCAGATTATTGTAACAAAAACTATGACAACTATCATCATGAAAATGAAATATTGGAAGGAATGCACAGGCAGGGGTGAATCGTTGAGAACTCTCACATCATTTGAATTAAGAATGAGTTAAATTAAAAAGGGTTTATAATAATTAGAAGAGACATGACAAATACACAGATAACACTATCCAATTTCTAGTTTCATTAGCAAACCAACAAGAACATTGTACACTTTACCAGGTATAATTACAACAATCAATGACATCGTACATGAACATGTGAAATTACTTTTTAAATTATGATTGGCTTTTCATGACAACTACTCTGCAAAACACATGGAATTATACAAAAAATATACAGCATTATATTAACTAGATATTGTCAACTAGAATTTTTATACCTGAGCCTAAAAACTGTTATACTAATTTCTACAACCAACAATTCACCTTTTTCTTTTATTTGGAGTTCTCTTCAGCAGCGGGTTAAAACCTTGGCCGCACAGTTCCATGTGTTGAACAGAACCGTCATATTCATAGGTGTTTATTGGGCTGACCCCAAACCCTTTTAACAACTCCAGCTGTTCATAACATGTAAGCACTGCTACTTTGACTTTAAACTTTAGCAGACTTCTAGCACTTCTGTTCAGGTAGGAAGAACATCGTTTGTCATACATCATGCACACATGGTCCGAATCAATGAAGCCACACGGCCCCGAAGTGTGTATTTCAACATTGTCTGCTTCACAGTCATTATTACCATTACTGATAGTGATTTTAAATTGCAATGTAGAACCCAAAACCTCCTGTGTCTCCTTGACCAGAATTAAACAGAAAATGTAACCCAAAACAGAAGGCGGAGAAGAAGAGAGATCAATAATTATATAATCCTTTCTCGTCTTATATGCCAACCACTCTGGAACACTGCTTCCTGGATACATGTACACTGCTTGATAAGAATCATGGAGATCACTGTAATCATTGTAATTTTCCACATGATCAAGTTTTGGAACAGATAAATGTTGCTATGCAAATTTTATCAGATTGATTTGTGCATTTAACCCAATAGCCATGAGAGAAAACTCATCCAATTTCAAACAATTCCAAAACTCAACTCTTTTCCTGTTTTCCTCTAATTGTTAAATTGCCCTGGAAGGCAACAATACAGTCTCAAGTGATTCACACTCAGCCACACGTAGTGTTTCAAGGGATGGAGGAAGCTTCGGAAGAATGCAAAGCTTGCTGCAAAAACTGAAGATATCGCAGACTTGTAAAATTCTTGATGCATGGAGGCAAGATCTCAATGTCAATGTATATGAGATGTAAGATTTCTAGCTTTCTTAGACTGCCAAAAGATGATGGCAATGAACTAATGCAAATCCCTGATAAATCTAGTTCAATCACATTCTCTGTTGTCACTGAGAATTCCCTTAGTTCTTCACAGTCATTGAGAGTTAGATAAAGTAAGGAGCTTAAGTGGGCATTATCACTGGAAAATTTGATGAGGGAACTGCATCCACTAAGGTCTAATTTCTCAAGCTTCTCTAGAGAGAAAATAGATGGATGCACACTAGTCAACTCCTCACAACAACTAACATCCAGTACCTCAAGATTAGCGGATTTTGAAAAGTCTGGCATCTCTTGTAGATATTTACACCAACGGAGTTTAACCTTCTTTAAGTTCACCAGATTCTGCAACAAAATAAGAGATCACATGTGAGATTAAGTTGGTAATTTTGCTGTATTGAATTGAGAGACGTGTGTAACAGGAAGACATATATTTACTTTCACTTCATGCCAAAGTTTCTCCACTAGGCTACCTGACAAGTCTAATATAACTAACTTTTCAGCAGAAAATTGTGCTGGCAAGCATGTCAAAGGGTAATACACCCAGCGAAGATATCTTAACTCATTTGGCAAAGATTCCAGCCCTTGTGGAAGAAAATCCCAGTAGTGATCAAGGCGTTTGCAATGAAAATCCAAAAATTGTAGTTTGCTCATCTTAGCAAATATGTTTGGCCTTAACTTCAGATTCTCCAATGTTGACAATGGTGCTGTTATGCTTCTAATGGCCTCTGCCCCCTACCATCAAAATATAAGAAAAATTTAAACATCATTAAAAGACACATTTCCTGCAAATAGTTCAAATATTATTGAAAATATATTATATTTAATTAAAAAACTTTACCTTGTCATTTTTCAAAACATCATAAATTTCAATAGGATCCCATAGTCGACTGCGATTGCCAAGGTCATCCCTAGATTCTTGGCGAACAATCTCCCGTGCCATAGAATTTGTATTTAGATTTATATTATATTTACGATAAATAAACATTAATGTCACCTGTATATAAATATAAAATAAAGCAGGGAACAATCAGGGTGACGTTAATGTCTAAACACTGTTTGTTGTCCTTTCACATTGGATGCTTCTTCTTAACACGTATTCCTTTGAATTTTCCATCTCAGTAAGGCTAGTTTTGCATCTTATTGTTGTTTTGTGTGAAAGAGATATTATCTACATCAAAGTTAAATTTGTATTCCCTTCAGTTGGATTATTCACAGTCAATAAATCAGAACCATTAGATAAAGTTCATACTTTATCTCGGTAAATCAGATTTGAAACAAATATTTGAGATTTGAGTTGTTTGATCTTTATCCAATAGTTGTGATATGTGTGAGCCTGTGTTTCTGCATTTGAAGGACAGAACATGGGAACGAGACCCAAAATCAAACAGGCACTGAACATGTATTCCAATTCAGCAAAGATGACAAAGCCAAGCACGACTTTTAGGTTCTCACTTCTTTCTAAGTCTTTTTGGTCTCCTTAGAGTGTATCCCTCACTACGTGTTTCCAAGGTCCCTTTTATACCTTTCCAAGGTCCCTTTTATACCTTTCCAAGACAACAAAAGTATAAATTGTAAATGAAAAATTTGATCCTGAATTAATTTCCAAACTCAAATAATAATGCAAGGCGTCGTGGTATTGCAATAACATTTTGGAGGGAAAGAGATCAGAACAAAATTCGAATATCTAAGCATTTCCTGAGAGAGGTGTAAGGTGATTCAGTTAGTCAAGAAAAGAGAGAAGTGAGGAAAGGTGACAGGTTCAATCCTCACACCTAACAAAAATTAACATCATTAACACTGACATTTAGCCTATAAAAAGAATCCGGTTATGTAACAAAAAGTAATATGGAAATGAGCATATTGATGCCCAACATAAAATGTTATTCCAGATGGAGGTAAAGAGGGACTAATCCAAGATGGAAGGAGCTGATTTGCAGCACCATATGGATGCCCAACATAAAAACTTTTTGTGCTACCAATCCTAGAGCTAGAACACTGCAAAATTCCAACATTATATTCCAAAGTTTTTCAGAGACAGTTTTCATCCTAGGCTGAACCGCAAAGTCTCCTTCAGTGTAAGCCAGTGCTACATGGAAAACGGCCAGCACCTCTTTCTTAATTCGCACTTCTTGGAGCAACGATGGATGAACCATTTCAGATAACGGCTTTCTTGATTGAATCCTTTCCTCACCCACCTTATGAGGTCAGGAACTTCTACAGAAATTGATTTGGTGTCATTCCAGTGACCTCCCAGTTAGTATTTCAAGCAACTAGGATCACAAGCCTCAAGGGTTTGTAACTGTTGGTTTTCTCTTTCTGTGATGAGTGTCTTAAATAGTAATGCATCCAACAGTGGAGAGGATGTGTAGAAAATTGAATAGGAATGGTTCACTGTTTTTATTTCTTTGAGGTGAATACATAGAAAACAGATTACAAAGATAAGATTCAGGATATTTACATTAGTAACAACCTGATATACTATCTACAATTCAAGGCAAATACAATTCAAATTGATAACTAACAGATGAGTATAAAATCCCTTGATCATGAGAAATCAGTTTGCTGGTCTAGCAGGTTGTTGGCAGTGATGCTGATTACAAAGTTAAGACCAAAATAAGAAAATGTAGGATTGAAAGTCATTGTCAAGTGGGATGTTGGAGGGTTTGATCATAGAAAATCAGTTTGCTGGTCTAACGGTTTTGTGATTTTAATTTAAGCCAATTACAAAGAACATGTTTGAAGAGTGTATTAGAGAATGAACCACTTCCTATTTTTGTTTCTTCTAATAATAAGGGTGAGACATAGGTGCAGTGGAAGAAAGGAAAAGCGAAACAATTCTAGTGGGACCCTGGTTACAACAATATTAACTAACACATAAAGGTTCCAAACTAATTTCTGAATCTTGTGTTTTTCTTTCTTTCATTTTTTTTTTTTTTCTTATTATATTCTTTCTTGCTTTCTCGCTTTCTTTCTTGATTTTCAAGTCTGTTCTTTTCAGCTGCACACCACCCTGTAAGAACAGAGAGAACATAACGTAGGATACAAAACTTATAAGCAGTAAATACCACACGTTGTGCTATGAGGAGCACTTTATGGATTTCTGGTTATATTTCTCAACCATCAAGAAAATTGAACACATTGTTGCAGTCAAAAAAGGCAAAAAAAATTTTCATTAGATTTCTAATGTATTGGATTTTTAATCATTATTTTATTTTATTTTTAGTTTCTAATACACTATAAATAGTACTTTTTGAAAGTTATTTAGATAATCTATAAAATTAAATACAAAATAAAAATTTTCTGACAACACCAAATTACTTATTCATCATCAATTGTCCAACTCAATTTCATCAAGCCCCAAATTATAAAACTTTTAGTCCATCTTACTTAAAACACCAAGGCAACCACCATAGGAACAAAAAATATGTCCACAAACATATTCATATAATCAATTAAACTGCAGCCTATTGCAAGTAGAAAAAAGGGAAAAGTTGTTAAAAAAACAGGCGATAGACTGTTTTCAATAAACTTATTGCAACTCACTGTGTGTATTTGTATTGAACTGGGATGGCTTTAAATAGTTGTATACAATGTATCAGATTAACAAGAAAATATCCTTCTAACAAATATCTAACAGCTGGCATAACAACTTATTAACGGAACAAAAAATTACTTGTGATATCTCAGCAACTCATCAAAACAAACTAACCAAATAGCTGCAGACTCATGCTAAATTATAGAAACCACCCTACTAATTTAAGATTATCTAACAAAACTCCCCCATAAGCTTAAATTTTTCCTTCTTTCATCCCAAGCAACTTCCTGAACTCCTGAAATGATGTTGTAGGCAGTGGTTTTGTAAACATATCAGCTATCTGCTCTTTGCTTCCTACGTGTTTGAGCTCCATGCTTCCTTCTTTCACTTTTTCCTTGATGAAATGAAAACGGATGTCAATGTGCTTACTTCTTTCATGATTGATTGGGTTCTTGGCCAGCTCGATTGCCGATCTGTTATCTACTCGAATCAACACCTTCTCTTTTTCCATAATCTCTAGTTTGCTTAGCAAGTTTTTAAGCCAGACTGCATGCTGGACATTCCAGGATGCTGTTACATACTCGATTTCACATGTTGATAGTGCTACAATGGGTTGTTTCTTAAAGAGCCAAGTAAAAGTCGTGTTCCCCATGAAGAATACATACCCTGCTGTGCTTTTTCGATCATGCATATCTCCACACCAATCACTATCCAAGTACCTAGTGAGCTAGTAATTGTCCGACTTAGTGAAAAACAGTCCAAATGGCATAGTTCCCTTCATGTACCTTAGTATCCTCTTCAGTGCTTTCCAATGAGAGTACCTTGGTTCCTCCATAAAGCGGCTTGTGACTCCCACGCTTAGCATTAGGTCTGGTCTTGTGTTTGTCAAGTACCCCAGACTTCACATGTTGATAGTGCTACAATGGGTTGTTTCTTAGAGAGCCAAGTAAAAGTCGTGTTCCCCATGAAGAATACATACCTTATTGTGCCTTTTCGATCATCCATATCTCCACACCAATCACTATCCAAGTACCTAGTGAGCCAGTAATTGTCCGACTTAGTGAAAAACAGTCCAAATGGCATAGTTCCCTTCATGTACCTTAGTATCCTCTTCAGTGCTTTCCAATGAGAGTACCTTGGTTCCTCTATAAAGCGGCTTGTGACTCCCACGCTTAGCATTAGGTCTGGTCTTGTGTTTGTCAAGTACCCCAGACTTCCAATTAAACTTCGAGACCTGCTTGCATTAACTCTGTCCCCCTCTCCATTTTTGGATAACTTCGTGCCGGGTTCCATGGGAGTAGAAATCGGATTGCATTTTAACATCTTTGCCTTTTTTTAGTAACTCCCCAGCATACCTCTTTTGGGACACAAAGATACATGTCGTACTTTGGTCCACCTCTAAACCCAGAAAGTATTTCATGATGCCCAGATCGGTCATCTCAAACTTCCTCTTCATCACTTCTTTAAAATCCTTGACTAGTTCGGCTTTACTTCCCATAAACATCAGGTCATCTACGTATAGAGCAATAAACAACATATCTTCTTTGCACTTCTTTAAGTACAGAGCATGTTCATACGGACATTGCTCATAATCATTCCTTTTGAAATAGGTGTCTATCCTCTCATTCTAGGCTCGAGGAGCCTGCTTCAAGCCATACAGTGCCTTCTTGAGCTTCAACACCTTCTTTACTTCACCTCTTCTCATGTAGCTGAGAGGTTGTTCCACATAGACCTCCTCCTCTAGAATCCCATTCAAGGATGCAGACTTCACGTCCATCTGTTGTATCTTCCATCCGTGTTATGCTGCTAAGGAAAATAGCAATTGGATCGTTTCCATCCTTGTTACGAGTACAAAGACCTCATCATAGTCAATGCCTTTCTGCTGTTTGTAGCCCTTCACCACGAGTTGGGCTTTGTAACGCTCCACCTCCCCATTAGCATTGGTTTTCTTTTTATATACCCACTTCAGACCAATTGGCCAAGCTCCTGTGGGTAGATCTATTAGCTCCCATGTTTCATTTTTCTCAATTGAGTCGATCTCCTCATCCATTGCTTTCTTCCATCTCTCATCGAGCATGGCCTCTTCAAATTTGACATCTTCTGCACTTGTCAACAGACACACTGCATTACCTCATCAGTGGAGTTATAGATGTCCTGCAAACTCCGAGGTTTAGGTCGCACTAGTTCATCGTCTTCCTCAGAATACTCGTTGGTCCTCTCAGCTGTGGTTTTCCTGCTCCTCTCAATTATTAACAAGCTCTCTCTCTTAGAGGTCGTGCTCCTGGAAGACTTCTCCTTCGAGTTATCCCAGATCCATTCACTCTCCTCATCTACCTGAACATCTCGACTCACCAAAACTTTGCCTGTAGCCGGGTTATACAGTTTGTAGGCTTTTGCCTTTTCATCATAGCCAATTAAAACATACCTTTTGCTTCTATCATCAAGTTTTGTTTTGAGTTGGGCTGGGACATGGCCGTAAGCTAAGCTTCCAAAGAATTTGAAATGGTTTACACTCAGTTTTCTTCCACTCTATACTTCTTGCTGTGTTACACCATCTAGCTTGGAATGCGAGCACCTGTTCTTATATATACAACACACTGTATTGCCTCTGCCCAAAATTTCTCAGGCATGTTTTTTCCTTTAAGCATGGTTCGAACCATATCAAAGATGGTCCGATTCTTTCTTTCAGCCACGCTGTTCTGTTGTGGTAAATATGGAGTTGTGAGAAAACATCTTATACCTTGCTCTTCACAATACTCCATGAATTTTGCTGATGTCAATTCTCCTCCTCTATCAGACTGCACTGCTTTAATCTGTTTGTTGGTCTCTTTCTCCACCATCAGTCTGAACTTCTTGAAAGCCTCAAATGCTTTTGATTTCTCCTGTAAGAAATACACCCAAGCTTTTCGAGAGAAGTCGTCTATGAACAAAATAAAATATTTCTTACCACTAAATGAACTAGGAGAAATTGGTCCACACAAGTCAGTGTGTAGTGTATTAGGCCAAGCTGATCTTCTGTCCTGTACCCAGTCGAGTTCAGAAACCTAGTCCTCGGATGTTTTCTGAGCACACACTCTTCAAAAAACTTCCTCTCAAACTCTACGCCAGGTAGTCCAAGTACCAGTTCCTTCCTTGACAGTTCGGCTAGGCCCCCAAAATTCAAGTGCCCAAATCGAAAATGCAACATCATGGCTTCATCCTTCATGTCCAACTTCAAACACCTTTTCTGCAGGATGTTCAGCTCTAGTTTATACATTCGATTTTTCTTCATTTCTACCTGGGCTGCTAGACGACCATTTTTGTCCTTTATGTACAATACCCAGTCCTTTATCAGAACCGAGTTTCCTTTCTCCATCATCTGACCCATGCTTAAAATATTACTCTTCAACTCGGGAACATAGTAGACGTCCCTGATTTCTCCAACCCATCCATCCTTCTGCATGTGTCGGATTGTTCCACACCCTTTTACAGCCACCTTGGAATCATCTCCGAATGACACGAATCCAGCCTCCACCTTGGCGAGTTCATTGAAGAAGCTCTCCTCTCCACACATGTGATTGCTTGCTCTTGTGTCCAATTACTAGATCGAGCTGTTTAAGCAGCCCGGACTAAGCTCAACATCTGAACTCCTCTTCTCCACACAGCTCGGACACAACTTGGCCTCCGTGCTCCTCGTCATCATTAAAATTCCTATTTCCTCATCATCTTCTTCTATGAGAATGTTCTCTTTCTTTTCAGCACAACAAACTTTGCTATGTGACCGATTTTGCCACAGTTGTAGCAACTCGCCAACCTGCATTCTTTCGAGTAGTGGCCGACCTTGCGACACTTGAAGCATTCCACCTCTAACTTAGATCGACCTCTTCGGCCCCTTCCTTGACCACGACCACGCTAATTTTGTACCCTGGTCTGATCTGTGTTGGCCTCAACATCACCTCGATCACGTCCGCCTCATCCTCGACCACCTCGTCCTCTGCCTCCAGGACCTTGCCCCTGAGTGTTCCAAGTTCCATTCAAATCAAGTTGCGCCTGAAGTGCTTGGTCGAGGTTCTTCTTCTTCCTTCTCCTTTGTTCGTGGGCCTCAAGTGACCCAACAAGCTCTTCTACTGAAAGAATTGACAAGTCCTTCGATTCCTCGATGGCGCATGCGATGTTGTCGAAATCATCTGTCAGTGATCTCAAGATTTTTTCCACAACCCAGCTTGCTAGTATTGGCTCCCCATTCCTTCCAAGTTGGTTGGCCACCTTCTCTACCCGAGTTATATACTCGGTTACCTACTCTTTATCCTCTATCTTCAGATATTCAAACTCTCCTCTAAGAGTTTGTAGCTGAATTTGTCTGACGCGATTGTTTCCTTTGTATGCAACGTTTGCAATCTTCTCGAAACTAATTCATCCACTGCATTGTACAAAAAATACAAGGTCGATTTGTCTTTCACTCGTGACTTTCTCAATGTGGCAATCTGGGCCATAGACTGGTCTTCATCCTCCACGGGTTCTTAGTACCCATTCTCCACTATATCCCATAAATCTTGGGATCCCAAAAGGATATTCATTTGTAAACACCAATTATCATAATTGGTTTTCTTTGACAGTTGTGGCACGATCATTCCATTAATAACTTTTGCCATTTCTCCCCTTTTTTTTAAACACCTAAGCGCACACAATTTTTCTCACACTGTTTCACTCTCGTTTTTTTCTTTTCCCACTCGGCACTCAGAGCATAAAGCTCTGATACCACTTTGTTAAAAAACTGGGCGATAGACTGTTTTCAATAAACTTGATGCAACTCACTGTGTGTATTTGTATTGAACTGAGATGGCTTTAAATAGTGTATCAAATTATTTGCAATATCTAACAGGAAAATATCCTTCTAACAAATATCTAACAGCTGGTATAACAACTTATTAACGGAACAAATAATTATTTGCAATATCTCAGCAACCCATCAAAACAAACTAACCAAATAGCTGCAGACTCATGCTAAATTATAGAAACCACCCTACTAATTTAAGATTATCTAACAAAAGTAACATTCTAAACACCCGTTAATTCTTCAAGCAACTCGAGATTAGAAGTGAACAAAATTGTTGAACTAAACTGAACTGTCACAGAACTTAAGTAAATTTTAAAAATAAAATTGTCTAAATGTTTGAAGGAAATAAATTGAATTGCAGGACCTAGAACGACTCCAAACTGTCCGAAATAATTATTTTTTTAAGTATATTTTTCGATCTTGTTCAGTTCAAACAATCAAGTTTTTAAAGACTGAGAAAACAGTTCAACTCAGTCCTTTGTTCAAAATATAGTACACATTTTAATACAATTCAATTTAGCAAGAATTTAGTTCAATTCAATTTTTTTCCAACTCTACTTGAAATTAATTGGATCGGAGAGATCCCAGCCTTCTCTTGAAGCTAACTAAGAGTTAAGATCCCTAGCAGATTCATACCTCAATAAATCAGATATAAACATTTGGGAGTTGAATTATCTTTATCTAATAGTTGTAACTAAAATGAGTTCTTCCCAACCCCACCAATCCAAGTACCACTTTTAGGTTCTCATTCTCGTTGGATCCTTTTGATCTCCTTAGAGTGTCAAGACACGGTGAGTTTCCAAGGTCCCTTTTCCCTCTCTTGTTTAACTTATTCAAATTTGCTTTCATGTTTTGTTAGTTGGATCCTCAACAAACCCAACCCACACATGAAAACATATACAAACCTCAGTCCAAATAATCCCTCAGCAAACATCAAACAGCTATACATGCACAATATCATCTTGAATTAATTTGGAAACTAATAACATTTTGGAGGAAGAGATCAGAACAAATATAATATCTATCAATTTCTTGATATGTAACAAAAAATAAGTGAGACCGTCATAATTACAGCTCTCCAAAAATTGCTTGAGTTCCAAAACAAATGTAAAGGGGTTTATCCAAGATGGGAGGAACAAATTTGCAGCACCATATTGATGCTCAGCATAAACCTTCCGAGTTACCACAGAATTGCATTGTCAGAATGAAGTGCATTCTTTTATGTAAATTCCAGTTTCAGGCCGAGTCCTAGAGCTAGCACACTGCACACTTCCGAACATCATGTTCCAATCTTATCAAGATTTTCAGAAACAGTTTTCATCCTTGGACGAGCATCAGGGTCTCCCTCAGTGCAAGTTAATGCTACATGGAACACAGCCAGAACCTCCTTCTTAACACGCACTTCTTGGAGCAGTGATGGATCAACCATTTCAGATAACGGGCTTTCTTGATCAAATCCTTTCCTTACCCACCTTACCAAGTCAGGAACTTCCATAGAACTTGATGTGGTGGGAGATGATTCTGGTGACCTCCCAGTTAGTATTTCAAGCAACACAACTCCAAATGAGTACACGTCCCATTTCTGGGTGGGTCTGTTGCCAGGGACACGAGCCTCTGGGGCTTTGTAACTATTGGTTCTCTCTTTTTGTGATGATTTCATGTAGGGGAGAGCTCCACCCATGAATCCACCAGTGGAGGGGTTGTTGCCAGTGATGCTGATTAGACGGTTGAGGCCGAAGTCAGAAATGTAGGGTTGAAAGTCGTTGTCAAGTAGGATGTTGGAGGGTTTGATGTCACCATGGACAAATTTTCTTGGACTGCATTCATGGAGATAGGATAAGCCCCTGGCTGTTCCTTTGGCGATTCTAAGTCTGGTGGACCATGAAAGATTTGTAGATGGTTGACCATTTCTACCTGCAGCACATAGTCAAAATGGGTGAAGTAAAACATTAGCTGTAGTGAATATATGTGGCTGAAATTGGAATCATCTGTTACAGAATGCAGATGTAGATCATGAGATACTTTTATTGCTTCGACAAATCTATGCTGACATTAATATTTTCTCCTAATAATAAGCATGAGACATGGGTGCAGTGGAAGCAAGGAAAAAGTAAGAAAACAATTCTAGTGGGACCCTGGTTTAAGCTACAAAGATGGTAGAGATTATGCCTCATAATTGAGAAAGTTTAGCCTAAAAGGTAAATAAAATAAATCATGAAACAAAAAGCATCCATTTCCACTAAGAAATTCAACTTCTTTCCAGAATGAAAGGCACAAAAGTGTTCCTTTCTTTTTGGCTTACAAACATGAGAGAATTAAAAAGAAGCTAGTTTTGAAACATTTGGATATGTTGTGTAACAAAAGAAAGGTATAAAAGGGAATCCTAGTACTCAAAAGTCTTGGGAAAGAAGGAAAGCAAAGATTTTAAAGTGAAAACGAAGTTGCAGTTGAGAAGAGAAAAGAATTGAAAGAGTGAAAACCTCAACTTTGATATACAAGTTTTGTTTTGTTAGTGATTAAAGCTCAAGAAGACAAGTTGTTCTTGGTCCCCACCAAGGGCGTGTGTCTGGCCACTTCATCTCCCAGACACATGCTGAACCAAAAGAGTTGTCTTGAGTTTCTATTTCTAGGCTTCTAGCGGGTGGCATATCCCCAATGTCATCAACAACGCAAAAGACAAAAGGTCCAAATCCAATTTCCCACTTACTTTCTAAGCAAGGAACTCTTTACAATATACAGTTGAACGTTTCAACTCATTTTCTCTTGGAAAATATACCAAAAACATTTGGAACAATTTTTCTCTTGGAAAATATACCAAAAACATTTGGAACAAACACATATTCTAGCTAGCATCAATTTTTCTCTTGGAAAATATACCAAAAACATTTGGAACAAACACATATTCTAGCTAGCATCGTGAAAATACTTTATTCTTTTATCATAACAGTCAAGCAAGAATTTTTTTTATCATCAGTTAAGTAAGAACTTAATGCAAAGATTGATATTTTTTATGCAAATACTTTATTGTTTTCTAAATTAAAACCAAAAATCATAAAATCCATAAGAAAAGTAAAGTTTTTTTTTTCCCTTATATTCTTTTTTAAAAATTATCTATCTCCATAGCTACCCATTTTGTTCAAAAATTCCACTCATCCACTACGTAAAATTACTCATACCTACTTCTACTTACTATCTCATGAAAAACAAAAGTAGACATGGAACAGACAAACTCAATTCAGGGATCAAAATAGAATGAGTGTATGTGTATATACGTTTTGAGGAACAACAGAATATAGAGTATATCCTATATATAAATGTGGGCCATTTTCCTGTCAAAAAATAATGTGGGCCATTTGAAAGAAAAAAGTTCGATACAGAACTCAAATCAAGTCCTACTAATAGGCCCCAGTACGAGCTCCCCTTATACTAAGTCACTAGATAAATAAACTTAAACTTTAAGCAAAGAAATTAAAACTAATCTGTAAGCAACAAGTACAACATTAATATAGGTAAGTGTGATACTTCCACAATTATATTAATGTATCATCCATGCATGATGATTAGGCATTTGTTAACTCATATATACATGCCATGCATCAAGTTGGAAATATCCACTATCATCATCACTTGCCAATCAATATCACTCTGATTCATCAGATTCCCTGTCTTCAATTTAACACATGAACAGAACAAACAAAAACAATCAACAAAAAAAAGTGAAACCAAAAGAACTAACCTCTAAGGGAATGGGCCAAGTTGCCATTGGAGATGAAATCACTGATGAGAAGCTTCTCATCATGAGCCCAATAGTAAGCCCTCAACCTCACAACATTAGGGTGCTTGACCTTCGCAATGGCCATAACCTCTGCAGCAAACTCCTTATACCTCTGTTCACCACCCTCCCCCAACCTCCTCACTGCCACAGGCACCCCATTCCCTAACACCACCTTATACACAATCCCCAACCCACTCTTCCCCAACACATAAGCTGAAGCCCTCAACAACTCATCAAGCTCAAAACTCAAACCCTTATCAATCCTCACCAATTCCCCTTCTCCCTCACCATCACCACCCTCCACCTCATAGTCCCCATTATTATCATCATCATCACTCTTCACTCCACTCACACATGAAAACCCACCACACACACAAACACCCCCTTTCTCTTCTTCACCAAATCTTCTTTTCCTAATGCAACTACAAGCATTCTCATCATCCTTTTTCTTCCAATAAATGTAAACAATCACAAGCCCAATCAAAGCCACCACAGCAGCATCAGCCACAGAGATTAAAATAATTAAACCGGGGGTTAAACCTTTAGACCGGTCAACCGGTTTGTTCTGGTCCGGACCGCGAGAAATATCCCGGTCTGAACCGGAACATGATTTTCTAAGCGGAAACCCGCATAAGTTAGGGTTTTCGAGGAACGCGGTGGGGCCTTGATTTGAAAACGACCCCGTTTGGGGAATTTCACCGCTGAGGTTATTGTTTTTCAAGTCGAAACTCACCGTCGCCGGTAATTTTCCTAACGATGCCGGAATTTTACCGGAGAGGTGGTTGAATGAGAGGTTGAGCGTGCCGGAGAGGGAAATTAGGGTTCCGATTTCGTTAGGGATTGAACCGGTTAACTCGTTTGCGGACAGGTCCAGTTGGACGAGGTTTGGGAGCTCCGGCCACACGCCGCCGGGAATCTCGCCGGATAATTTGTTTCCGGCGAGGATTAACCGCTGGAGATTCTTGCAGTTTTTTAGACTCTCCGGGACGTGGCCGGAGAACGCGTTTTCGGAGAGGTCGAGGTTTTGGAGGCGGGGGAGGGAGCAGAGGGAGGAGGGGATGGGGCCGGAGAGGTTGTTGCGGTGGAGGAAGAGGCTGTGGAGGGCGGTGGCGTTGGAGAGCTGCGGCGGGAGCACGCCGGAGAAGGCATTGTCGTGGAGGTTGAGGCGGCGGAGGAAGCGCAGCGTGCCCAGCTCCGACGGCAAGTAGCCGGAGAGGCCTTTTCCTGCGAGGGCGATTCCGACGACGCGCGGGTCCGCCTCGCCGGAGATGTTCGCGCATGCTATTCCGGACCACGCGCACGGCGTGGGGTCGCCGTTGTTCCAGTCGGCGAAGGCGGCGGAGGGCTCGCCGACGGCGGACTTCAGAGCGAGAAGAGCAAGCCCGTCGGACGACAAAGAGAGAACCCGAATGAAACCGAAAGTGAAAAAAAAGTTAAATATCAAAACTTGAAAGAGAGAGAAAGAGCGTGTCATTGAGAATTGTTTCCACGTTTAAGAGAATGGTGAACTGTGAATGGAACGACGCCGTTTTGAGGAAGAGAGTGAGTAGTTGCAGGTAGTAACGGTGTGAGAGAAATGAGAGTGTTATTGAGAAGAAGGAAAGAGGGGATTGAAGTATTTATGAGAAGATGGTTAAGCTTTTAATTTGGTGGGGTATAGTTCGCGCCAAAAACAGTGAGGGACTTGCTAACCGAAACAGTAGAAGAGACAAAGAAGAGTGAAGTGTAATGTAAGAAAAACAAAGAGAGGGAATGTTTGTTGTTCTTCCTTCTTCGCTTGGTCGCACGTTTGCAACTTCAAATGCTTTGTTTGTCTCATTGTCTCTTGATTATCTGAATTTATTTTTCTTTTGTTGTAAAATTGTTGAATATGTACTGCAATAATTCAACAGTGGGTCTGTTTTTCACTGCATTTAACATTGGATCTTATTGACTAGTTGTTCAAGAATTCAAAATAAAATTCAGAATGGGTTAAAAATTATTATAAGAGTATATTGTATAAGAATTTAACATTTTTTTAGTGAGTTTTTTATTCCTAATAATATATTGTATAAGAGTATATTGTCATTGCATCACTTTTTTCAAAATGATGTGTATCAATAAATTTTAATTGAAAAAATTAAATGGTAAAATTTGTGCAACTATTCAAGACTATTGGAACAAGAGTAATTGAAGAAAATAAATTAATGTGACTTTTTGTAAATAAATTTTCACACCGAAGTGAAGTGACAATATCGGAATGGAAATGGTTCTTCTCCATTTCTGTTGTCAATTTCTTTGATTTTCTGACTTCTGAAAAGATTAATTAAATGGAGAATTGGAGATTATGTAAACTATGTAGGTTGTTACATTTATTTATTTAAAAGCTTAGTAATAAAAAAAACGGAAAGCAATGTATAATGAAAAAAAAAAGTAAATATGTCACAAATTAATTATTAATTTTTAATTTGTTTCGATACAACTTTTATAATATAATGTAAAATTCATAAATGATTCTCAGCTTGGGTCACTTGCAGGTTACTTCTGTTTTAGTTGTAAAATTTGTGTGCATATTTGGAGTATTATTTAGGCCTTGTAAAAGTACATTGGGAATTAAAAAAACAAGATTTCCTTCTCTAAAAATTTATGTGCATAAATATTACTACTTATTTCCTAGAATAGAAAAACCTTTTTCTTTAAATATAAGCACTACTACTTATTTTCTGAATTTCCTATGTACTAATAAATTCACCAAAAAAAATCATTAGATAACTGAAAAAACCGACAAGGCCTCAGGATAAATAACAAATCAACCAAATACCCATTCAAGTAAAGGTTGGTTGAGTGAAAATCAAATTATTAAGAGAATTAAAAAAATGATAAGGTGAAACATTGAGTAAATTAATTATATTCCACGGTAGAATTTATTGTAAAAAAAAATGTTGAAATTATACCATGTATTTAAAAGGTATATGACAGTATGAGCTTGCCATATTGAACAAACTTGTAAGTTGAAGTTACATAAATAAAAAGGAAATCCCCATCGTGAACACTATTTTAAACTAAGTGATTATTAAAAATTATACCAACTTTGGTGATGTTACAAAGCCTAAACTTGAAGCAAAATTTTGGTACAGAACAGGAACAAAAATATTATTTGAATGTTTAACCTTTCAGGAGGCGTATAAATTCCATGACACTATAATCACTTTTCGGTTATCATGGACTCCTATTTTCATGACATTTCGCACTACAGCACTAAAGACCAATAGTGTGATTAGTGCGAATCCTTTTCTACAACCAACCACCACTTTCTCACTCAATGGAAGGGTCATACACCATCATCAACAGTCCCTTTACACCTTAAGTCTCACTGCAATTACAGTAATTTGTTACTTCACGAAAATGTGTAATGCAGATAGACCCATCTTGGGATTGTAATTATTCAATTGTTGAGTGGAATCATCAAGTACAATTGCATCTACGTCTCAATCATGCAAAGCAAACTTAGAAGCTAACAAAGCCACATAAATTAACACAATTTTTATGTACTTCCCGCTGCAAAAAAAAAAAAAAAAAAAGTAATGATTTCTATCAGTGAGAAATAAAGGAACTTTAGGCAAGTACACAATAGGATTCCCCATATTTAAAAAGAAAACGCCTTAAACTCATCCACAAACTTTATACAAGTCCAAGAGAGGGAATGAATTAACAACCCTTTGCTTTGAACTCAAGGGATATAATTTATTGGTGCCAAATGAATCGAACTGTAACATGGAAATAAGAAAGAACAAGAATATGTTGGGTTATTTACTTGTTGATTATCTAATCAATTGTTTAGAATAAATCCTTAATAATTAATTATAATCAATTATTCCAATTAGTAGTTTAATCATAACACATGACTAAGTAATGGATATTTATAATTGGGCTTTTGATGTGACCCAGCTATGATGAACTCCCATAACCTTACGAGAGCTTGTTCTCATTTAACTTGAGTATATATAGAACTGTTGCTTTAATGGACAATTTTAAAAGTACGCTTTATTGAGTCATAACCTTAGATTAGACAGAATGGCTTTCTCTCATTCTTTTTTCTACCAGGTTAAATTAAGACTGAACAGGGATTTATGCTTCCCTCCAAGTACACAAACTCTACAATATTCCTCACATAAATTGTATGATGAAACATGTTGTACTATGCATCATTGTTATGACATAATCCAAAATCTGTTATTCTAAAATTCCTAGCAGAATAGCCACAGCCCAAACAATCACCACTTAAAAATTAAACAAAATTTGTCTGGGTTCAATCTCTTGGTTGGTTTTTAAAACATTGATTCCAACAACTATTTGATCTGGATATCACAGCACTATATCCTCCCCTCCACCCCACTCCCAACCAAAAAAATATATATTGAAACTCGGTAACACTGCTATAACACCAGTGAAGCAATTCGAAAGTGACACTTCAACACCACCTCTAAGTTTGCAAATGGAATATTCTTTTACCAAAGTAAAGTTTACGTCTTTAACATACTTTAACATTTGTGAGCTTAAGGTAAGACGTAGGATTTATTTCTTTAAATAAAAAACGGCGAACTAAATGTAATGGCAGAGGTAATGGCAGAGGTTGTCTCATGATATATTATTTTCATAATCAAGCATGCCTTAATGTTTATGTTCAATTAAGGAGAGAGAAAGGAAAGGAAAAAAAAAAAAGAGAAATGCTCCTTTGTTTGGTTTAAGAGAAAATGAAACAAAAAAAAAAAAAAGACCTTAGGAAATGAAATCTCAATTTTCTCTCCATTCAAAGATAGGGTGAGTAAGCACCTTGCATTCACCATCTGTATGAGCAGTTAACTAAGGTTAATAATCGTCATTATTTAAAACTTTTGTTTAAGTCCAAACAGGATCGTTATAAAAACTCAATTACCCTGACCCAGCTTAGTTTGTATCTTTCCTTTTGCGACAACATTGCTTTTGATCCCCTCCCTCAAACCCCTCAACTAGTTCTATATCCATGATCTCTTCCCAGCTTTCAACTCTCCCACATCACAAATCTCTTAGCCTACCAGGGGACCTTTCAGTGGAAGTTATTACACTGCAATGTATTTCTTCTGCATTAGTTTCCTACTTGCTTGTTAAAAAAAGAATTGCTTAGATGGAAAGGGGTTGGGGATATGTATTTGTTTGTGGGGCGCCTTTGTATAATGGCATATTTGGCTTTGGCTGACTTGTTCTGTATTTGTATCTCTCTGTCTACCGTGTTACGCCTTGTGACATGGGGTAGGAATGGCTATTGCTGAATAAGTTTTTGCCTTCAAAAAAAAAAAAAAAAGTTTCCTACAGGATAGTGAAAGTTGAAAATAATACAGATAATGCATGTAAGAATGTTATTAATATAGAATCAGAAATCTGCTACTGTGCTACAAAATATGTAACATAATCATAAGAACAAATTCTACTTTATATCATACTCTACACTACAATCCATTTGCCTAGATGGCATACTGGCAATAAAGATCACACAACAGTGATATCTATAATAAGACTGTATAATTGCAGCAGATTTATTTTAACCCATCAAGATACAAGCTAATCAACCATAGACCTATGCATATTAAAATTTTTACTACCATAAAAACTTGAAGTTGGAACACAATCTAAGAATGACAAATAAAGGAGATTTCAAATTCCTTCTATGATGATAACAATGGAAAAGGTTGATGTTCCCATTTCCATTACACTAAGCTATTTTAACACATAATAGCTCAGGAAAATTCAAGATGCAATGGCATGCAAACTTATAATCGATTGTTACTAGAAATGCATGGTATCATACAGTACACTGTCAATTAAATGCATTAGACTACAGTTAACAACCTGCCATATAACTATAAGAACTAATGTTTTTTACATTACTGTCCTTAAATGAGTAACTTGAATATGGTTGCAAACTATGATCAACTCATGCAGATAAAGTGCTAAACTTTATTTCCAGTTTCACTTCAATACCAACAGCTACAACTTCTGTAGATATTGACAGCCAAAATACGTTATAATACCTTCAGCCAATTCAGGAAGTAGGTGCTTCAGAGCTGGAGCTCACATTCTCAGGCACTGACGTTGAGGTTGAGGGTGGAACATATATACGTGCTTTCTTGAGAATTTCAGCAACCACCCAATGCTTACGTTTGCTCAATGGCCTAGAAGGATCCAACCGAACCTGAAATGAAAATTGCAAGAGCAATCTCTAATTTAAGCCTTCACACAAGACCCAGAGTAAATCCAACCAACAAGAACTACACAAAGAATAAAACTTGTCAATTAGGTTCACGAAACTAACTCGGTCACCAATGTTACAAAGATTGTTCTCATCATGAGCCATAAATTTAGAAGTGCGCTTGACATATCGATCATACACTTTGTGGTAGAATAGTCTATCCACTGCTACCACCACTGATTTCTGCATCTTATTTGAAACCACCATTCCAACCACTTGCTTCATCTTTTCTCCCGACCTGCAATCCCTAATGCAGATTCAGGGGCACAATTACATCACAAATTCACAATAGTGACAAATAAAATCATTAAAGTCACAATATGATATCTAAAAGAAGAAGCATAATTCATATCATATCTTCTACCAAAATCCACATAAACATTCCAATTACCAGCATTTATTTTCATTAGCAATTTCTCACACTAAAAAATCATGTTGCACCTCTTAATCCAAACCCAACCATTAATTCAACAAGTATAAAATGCCCATATTACAGAAAATTAACACATTTTCACAGATACCATATGGCTACGGATATCAAAGCAATTTGCAAATAACATTGACTTACAGCAATGCACAGAATAAAAACCTTAATAAACAAATTAAGAATCCTAAAGCATGGAAGGGATACTAAACCTTAGAATAACCCTTAGGATGCTTCAATTTTCTAAAACCGGTGCGGCGCTTCGATTCAATCAGAAGGGAAACAAAAGTCTGAACCTTGAAGAGTGAGAAGTTAAACCCTAACCCCACTCTGTTTCTTCAGTGACATAGTTCTTTTTTTTTTTTTTTCAAATAATGACTCATTATTTAAACTTTTAGCGTGAGTTTATACGAATACTATAAAATAATCACACTACGACTATAAAATAAAATCAAATACTAATATCAAAATATTTATATCAACCTTATATTAGTGTTCAAAACATTTACTTATATCAATTTATTGTTATTTTTCAGGTTTAATTGTAATTATGTTTCTTTTATTTTTTAATTTATTATATTAATTCTTATTCTTTTTTGCAAACTTAGTTTGTTTATTTTAAGAAAATTGTAATTTTAAGATTTTTATTTTTCTTAATTTTAGTCTTTTTCTTTTAAAAATTATAATTTTATTCTCCTCTTTAAATTGCTTCTATTTATTAAAATTGAAAATTTAAATAAAAATATTAAAATAATAAATTTTAAAAATAGAGATACTAAAATAAGAAGATTAAAATTGTAAATTTTAAAAAATGAAGACTAAAATTACAAAAAAATAAAAATAAAAATAAAAATAAAGTTGAAAATTCTTAATAGAGATACCAAAATTAAAAGTTAACATTTTTACCTATCAAAAATTACTCCCTCTTTCTATTACACACTATAAAGAGATATTTAAATTATATTTTATTTATTTAAATGTATATATATTATTTTCTCTTAATAAATAAAAATGTTATATCTTAGTTTATTTTAATATAATTGCATGTCAGTTTAAAATTATTTTACGCTATTAGTGGATATAGTTAAACTCTAAATTTAAACATTTATTACTTTATCGAAGTTTGTCCCAAAATAAACATCCACATGAAAAATAAATTCCTATAAATATTGAAATTAATTTTTAATATAATATTAATTATTTTCATTAATAATTCTAACAATATCACTTTAATTTTAATAGAATCTTAACATGATTTTATAAAATTAATCTTCACTTTTATCCATTTATTAGTTCTATTGTTGGTGTAAAATAATTATAGAAAAATTATGGAACCGAAAAATTATAAATTTTATAAGATATATATTATAGATTAAACACAACGTTGTTGTATAAGGTAGATAACTGTTGAAAAAGGGTGTTTACCCTATTACCTGTATAGAGTCACCTACATGAGATATTGTCTGTTTCTGAGGTTAGGGGTCTTTTACGGTTTTGTTTTGAAAAAACGCTTTAAGGAGTTAAGGAAGGGGAGTGAGTGATTATAAACGACCATTGATCTCACGATTTCTAAGTGATGTGGGACTTTGAGTGTGTACTGTAACTAGCTCCCTAATCGCGGCTAAGAGGCATGAAAGTGTGGCACACTCTTTACATATGGTGCCAATGTCCTTCTCTCCAGTCTCAAACATCATTAAGGTCATCCATCTGAAATACTTTGGAGATTATGTCTCTTTCATAGTTTTGTCTTGAAAAGGTGTCTCAAGAAATTAAGAAAAAAAGATGTTTAGAAACGGTTTTTCGTTGAAGTCTTTAGATATCTTTGTTTTTCTTAAGCTTATACCTTGAAAATAGATGGTGTATAAATTTGGCTTACATAATGGTAATGTTATCTTTGTTTTTTTTGTTAAACTTGATAGTGTATAGGTTTTATATAATGGTAATGTTTTTTATGTATTAATCCCTTTCATTGTTTAAAGAGGTGATAAATTAGCTTTTTAGATATATGCAGCAAGTTGTAAGTAATCCCATGTATTTTTTGAGTAGCTGAATAGGAGTTAGCAAACATATGTTTGTATCGATGATGTAAAGTTGCTTAAATGCTTTGTTTGAGAAAGTTAATATATTGAATCTTTTGTTTTTCAACAAAAAAGAATTAAACACAAAGCTTATTTTCTCTTATGTCTAGTTGTATCAGATTATAATCCAACAATTTTTTTTACTTCTTTCTTTTGTACGGGCTCAACTAAAATAAAATCGGCTTTGTTATTTCCTATCCAAACTCGTCTAAATTAACTCCCAAGTTTGTAAAAAAACAATGAAAATATTCGTACTTAAAAAAAGTAAATTGTATTGCAATTAAATAAGTTGCTTTCAATTAAAAATAATCCATATCATGGTTGAATTGATTACTATTAAATGTGATTACTATTAAATTTAAAACTTAAAAAAAGAAGTGTTAATAGAACACTTTCTAATACATTTATTTTAACACACTCCAACATTGATTGAAATTTATTAAAAATTATAAAATTAGAAGAAATAATCATTTAACAAAAAGCAAAAATCATATATATATTTTTTTATAAATTTTAATTAATCATAGAGTATTTAAAAAAGTGTTTTAGACGAAAATGTATTGTTAGCATTTTTTTAAACTAAAAATAATATTACTTGTAAACAAAAACATAATGTTGAAGGTGAACTTAACAAAACAAAGGTGTAAATAACAATTCAAAAACATATTTTAACTTGTTGGGCCATGGTCTAACATACCTTTTTGTTCTGGAATATACCTTTCCGTCTATTTGCCTTATTAATTGATATTTATATCCCTCTGATTTTACTAATATATTTTCTTTTTAAATTTTTTAAAAAACATCATTTTCGTAGAAATTAGTCAAATTAATTTCTTGAAATTTAAACTTCTATCATTTCGGAGAATGTGTTAAATTTTAAACACTTATAGAAACCACTTTCCAAAATGTTGAAAACTTTAACACTTCTAGAAAGCACTTCTTTAGATTTTACTAAAAAAAAAAAAAAAAAGAAAGCACTTCTTTAGAATGTGTTAAATTTTTAACACTTCTAAAAGTCACTCCATGAGTTCTCTATTTCAAGGATAAGTTAGGTAAGACGATATGATAATCTTTTTTGCAAGTCACTTCACTCCATGAGTCCTCTATTTCAAGTACTCTCTTAAATTATAGAAGAAAATATCATTTTCTGTTTTAGTGTAATTAAATTTTTAAAAAAACCCAATTTTTGTAATATATATACATATACCAGAAGCACTAGGAGCAAGAGTCACTTTTATAGAGTATAGTGATACACTAAAATCGCCTTTCTTATACAAATTATTTTACAAGTAAAATAATAAAGGATAAAATATGTATTAGGTTATATACATATACCAGAAGCACTAGGAGCAAAAGTCACTTTTATAGAGTACAAAGATACACTAAAATCGCCTTTCTTATACAAATTATTTTACAAGTAAAATAATAAAGGATAAAATATGTATTAGGTTACTAAAAGAATTTTAAAATATTATAAAAATTTTGTATTGTTTTGATACTTTTATTTTTTAAATATCTAATTTTTTCTCTCTTTAAAGGCTATCTAAAGCACTTTTTATCTTTTTAAAAAGTATTATTTAAAACACGGATAAAAGTAATAATATATCTTAAAAGCAGAAAAATTTTTAGAGAAGATATTTAATATTTAAAATAAGACATTTTTTATTGAAACAAATTTAGAACCTAAAACATATTTTTACTCAACAACATAATAATGGTTTAATTAATATGCAAATATCTAAAGTCTTACTAAAATTTTATTCCTTGAATTTTTTTAATTGGATGTTTGAATTTGTGTTTTTTATTCAATTGGATTTTTTTTTTCTAATTGTTGTAATAGAAAATTAACCAAAGACTTTTTAGACATAAATAAAACAAAAGAAAAAGGTTGAATAGTATTTTAAAAAGAAAAAACACCAATGCAGTAACAATATAAAAAATTTTATATTGACATTGAATCATAATTCTTCATATATAGTAAGTGTGTTGAATTTACTGATAGTACTTTAAAAGTCATATAAATAAATATTATGGTTGAATGTCAGTGTAAAACCTTTTTACACTATCCATACATAAATATTAAACTCTTTTAAAAAAAATTAAAAACCCTTTTGCAAGATGATTACTTAGTTTAATAGAGGAACACATTTGATAAAAATGTTTAAAAAGATGTATACCGGTTCACAAAAGTATAAGTTTAAAAGAACATTTTATAAAAATCAAACCACAATTCAAGAATCAAATAAGCTAATTAAAGAAAGTTAAAATTTTTAGATTAGTTTGTGAGGTCTTTAGTCTCAAGTTACAAGTAGTTTTTTTAAGTTACTTATAAATTATTCTTGAGTAGTTTTATACTAACCAGTATCTTCAAGCTTAAAAATTTAATATTATTTTCTTACTAAATCTTTTTAATCTCTAACCTTAATCAATGATTAAGTTTGATTATACTACACACAAACTCACATCTATAAATGAAATATACTATAAATATTGTTGAAATACAAATAAAGTCTCATATTGTTCAAAACAAGAAGCCAAACATGAGTTTATGCACAGTTAATTACCTTCATTGGTCAAAAACAAAATTGTATGTGAGGATTTCAGTCTAAAGATACACGGTGATCATGACACAAACAAATACACTAATCTTATAAGGCACATCTTTTTATGTATGAATATTAATAGCTTTTCTAAAATAAGTTTTTTTCCCATATGTGTTGTCATAATGAGAATTAAACTTTAACTAAACAAAAAAATACAAGTAGATTTAATTACAAGAATAGCTTAAATACCTAATTAAAAAGTTGACAAAAGTAAAAAAACATATAGATTAATTAAACTTAAAACAAAATCACATTTTTTTATATATTTAACTAAAGGGAAATAATTTTTCAAAATAGATAACTTAGAATATTATTCGTATAATCGAGTTTGAGACTTCTGTTGAAAAGGATTTTTTTTAATGTTCTTTAAAAAATTAATAGTATAATTAATTTCCAAGCCCTAATTGATTTAAGAGACTTCTGTTGAAAAGGATTTTTTTAATGTTTTTAAAAATATACCTTTGGAGATAATCACTATTTTATTAATCTCATTTTTTAAATATTTTTAGTTTATCATTATATCGTTTGCAACAATTTAGTCTTTTGAAGTTACAATATATTATCATTATGAAGTTACAACATATAAAAATCTTGTATTCAAAATGTATATCACTAAACCAGCTTAATAATTTCGATCATTTGAATCTCTAAGGTTAAAAAAAATAATCCTTAACATATTAGCACTAATATTAGAGATTAAATTAGGTATCACACAACAATGTCAAATATAAAATTAACTCATATCAATTATTAAAGTTAATTATATTTGACTTTTATAATTTTATGAATCTAATTTATGGTACTAACTAGGTTGTCGATGAATAGTGTTTTTTTTTTTTTTACAGAAGAATAGTGTATATAAGCTAGTCTAAACTTTCCAATTTCTGATTCCAACTTCTATATATGTAAAAATAATATATTTTTTAACTTTACAATGTCCAACATTAATTGCCATGTGATATCAATATCAAGGGCCAGATGAATATTTTATTCTTTACTATAACGTACTATATATTCATATAAGTGGTCCCCTCAAATAACTTGAGTTAATCAAAATGTGAGACATAAATTGCAAGTGCATGAATTCCACCTATAATTACTTGTACTCTGCCCCTTTTCCATCCCCCTTCTCTTTCTTCTTCACAATGGTCAAGGTGTTCTTGTAAAGCCTACGTTGAACCTTTCTCTTAACCATAAATAAATAAAATCAATTGTCACATGAGCTAGTACCCCAACTCTTTCAAATTCCAATGACAAGAATCGAATAAAAAGTGTTTGTGTGGCTACTTTTCACAGTTGACTACATATTGCTCTAACTTTGATTTATACATGAATTAATCCCAAATTACACATGTGCTATGTCTATTCTAGAGAACCCACTTCAATTCAAAAGGGAAACTATGTATCACAAAACCTTAGGAGTGGGGCAGACAAATAGAATTGCACAAACCTTAGCTTTAACGTTGGGCAATCCAAATCATGGGAATTTGGACTTAGACCGTAGCACACACGAAGTTGGGACTAGTCAACATCTCTAATCTACAATCCCACGTGATAGTGCCTAAGTTCGGCCTATATTATATCAATATTATAATTTTCATATGTTTTTGCATACAATGTTCCTCTTATCCTTGCGATATTTGAGGATGATGCCTAGTTATACATCAAGGGCCACCAAGAATTGGAAAAAAAAAAAAAAGAGGAAAAAAAAAGTACTTATCTTAGTTCAAAGACTATGAAGCATGGAACTTTTCTCAAGAAACCAAATGAACCCTTTGTTAACATCAACGAAAAAAATTAAGAAATTAATCAAATGGACCCTTTTTTAACATCAACACAAAACTAAACAGCTCGCAAGTTAAGTTGTGATCATTGGGTTAGACATACTTTTGCTTCGGTGGTGAAGCATTTACTTTTTATAGTGAACTACAGTGAAGGAGACAAAAAAAAATCAAACATTGTATCATGAATCTTGATTACAAAGTAGAAGGACAAGCCAGCACGAAAATAGTTGAAGTTTTGCAAATAGAACCATTCATTTTATTGGATCTTCTTTGTTAATTAATTACTCACTTGAACTTATAGTATAGCACATGTGGGATAGTGTTGGCTAGACATTAACAGATACCAAAATTTGGCAAGTCAACTTTTAAAACACACTTTAACAAGAGAGAACGAGTTTGAAGTAAACTAAAGAGAGAAACCAAACCACACAACCTAAGATCTTCACAGTTCACACATTTGGTTTCTACTTTCCTCCACCTACATCATCTTTAGCCACTCTTTCACTTAGGAGAACAAAACAAAAGATGTTAGTCATTAAAATTGCCTTAACAAACAAAAATGAAAGAAGCATAACAACAAAAGAAGTAACAATGAAAGAACCTTGAGTAGGTTGGTCTAATTGCAAAGTAAATCGAGAGGTCAGCAGAATGGTCTAGTGACAAAGAAAATTGACAAGTTAGCAGGTTGGTGTGACAAAGAACAGATGGAATGCACAAGGTTTTATGTTGGAACTTTGGTGTGGTGACCAAACAAAAACAAGCTTAAGTAGTGCAAAGGAGCAATAATTTTGTTTTGTTTGTTTGGAAAAATGACTAAAGAGATAGAAGGAAACAAAGAGGGTGCATGATGATGAGAGTGAAGTTCCATTGAAGTGTGTGGGAAAGAAGCCATGAAACTCAGGATGGATAGCGCAAGAGAGGATCAAAATCAAGAGGGAAGAGAAAGCAGACCATCCATGGCGCTATCCCTCCTGAGCTTGACAGATTCTTCCACACTAGAAAACAAACAAGAGCAGAAGAACACAAGGTGAAGCTAGCAGAAGCTAATAACCCTTTTAAAAAAGCTGGCTAGCTAGCTACCATTATGTAACATTAAATGCTTCTGATACATGGTGGGGAGGGGACGTAGCAGAGGTATTTATAGAAGCAGAGAGGGGGACGTGGGAAAACTCAGACACAAATCAAAACAAAATAAATAAATTCAGATTTTAAATAAATAAAAAAAAAACACCTACTTTTGGTGATCATCTTGTTTTTTTAGTTTTTCCTCTCTTTTTGTTTCCTACATGTAATTGCAGAAACAATTTTGTTCAAAACAGACACACTTAATGTTGGACACCTTTTTCGAGGATTCTTTAACCATATTTATATCACTTTGTAAGAGACTAATTTCTCTTGCTAGACTTTAACTTCGGTTAATTTAGTTTCAATTTGGTTAAGTGTAGTTTGAAAAGTTTTACTACTTTGTCAAGTGATATATCTTTGTTAGACCAAATCGGTCTTTTCATTAATCCACCTCATTAACTTCTTCAACTCAAGTGATATTTAACCAATTGTTAAAAAATAAAATAAGAAAAAAATGTTAATAAGTATGATACTAGTTAAGGAGTCAAAATAACAAATTTATAGGAAATTACAAATACATCTATTAGGTTGAGTAGAATTAAAGATAAACTTTTCTTCTTCTTTTTTAAATTATAAAAAATCATTATTTTTATATATTTATTATAATTGTACATTTATATATTTAAAAACATTACACGCATCTTTCTCAAAATTAAAAAATATAAAAGTAATGATTAAAAAATATGAATGCATTTATAATTATATTAAATTTAAAAAAATATTATTAATAAGGCAAAAACATTGACAGAAGAACTAATTTGATTATTTATAAACAATCTTATTGGATAGATTTAAATTATTTGTCTCACTTTCTCTTCCACTAAGTTGCATGATATATTTAAGTTATTTAGTTTTTTTTAATTCACAAAATTTCTAATGTCAACCCATAACTAATATGACAGAAAGTGAGATACTAGTGATTGAGTAAGAAAAATCTATCTTTAAAAATCAGTAATTTAGTTGTAATACTTTGATGGCACTTGAGATGTTAGAGATTAAAGCATTTTTTAAGAAAGGAATAGGTTACTAAAGCGAAGAATAAATAGATGAGAGGTAAAACTGTAAAAGTATAGTATATTAGAAGGGAAAAAAAGAGAGTTGTGGTGTTATTGAAGAAAGTAAAAAGGGTTTCACTATTTAGCACTATTAAGCAGTACCAAATAGACAAAAAATGATCAGGTGGGTTGCTTGCGTAGATGGGTGGGTCTAAGTTATTTCCAATTTCACTATGTGTCTTGCTTTTGTCCTTTGAATACCCCTGCCGACTACAATAGAGTCCATACTTTCCCTCTCCATTTAAAAATACGTACGGCTTTCAACTTTGAATTAAATTATAATTATGAACTCTTTCAACTCCCAAATCAATTCATTATGAGGATCTGTTCCATATTCAATTTTGGGTAAACAAGATGGTTTCTATCAATTCTCCCCAAATGTCCTTCCCTTGTTCCCTCTTTTTCATCAATCAATTCCTTTCATTTTTTTCACCACTTTACCTTTTAGATATATCATAATTCATCACTATAGTTTCTTTATTCTTTACCCTCACCCCACTCTTTTACACATACAACGTTTTTCTTCTTTTTCTTGCCTCACTAAAGCATTCTTTGTAGCAGAGTTTAATTAATAGGTAAAAGAGTTTTTATACGACTTTTAAAGTATCAATGAATAAAGACAACAAATTTAATTAAATGTCAATATAAAACTTTTTGTATTAAGTGTATAATCTTTTTTCTCTTCTTCTTAAACATGGAGTTCTTAAATACTACTCCATCTTATCTACATCAAATAATAATTTTTTTATAACATATTTCACAATTTTTATATTTTTTTAATTTTTATTTTTACTAATCACAATTATCAAATGTTTTAAGTATTTGTGCTTTTTTATTATAAGAATAGTACAACAGTGAGGGTAGAATTAACAAATTGGTAATTAGTATGAAGTATGTACAAATTCTAGTAATAAGGACTAAAGAGAATATTATTTCTTCCATAATTTTGTCGTAAAACAAGTGTTATACTAATTGTTTTATAAAGGGTTAGGAAAGTTAATAAATAGATAAAAGTGACTAATAATTTACCAAGCTAAACTTATTATCTATATTATATTAAAAATTTTAAATAATTACCTATGTTTATTAGGGTTTCAGTGGAAAACATTATATCATAACAACATTGATTTGCTAAACTTATTATCTATATTATATTAAAAATTTTAAATAATTACCTATGTTTATTAGGGTTTAAGTGGAAAACATTATATCATAACAACATTGATTTGTTAGTGGTTGATAGTGTCAAATTATTTTATATTATTGATTTGTTAGTGGTTGATAGTGTCAAATTATTTTATATTATTAGTGTATTACCTTTAAACTTTCATAAAGACATTATTTTATATTATTAGTGTATCATCTTTAAATTTTCATAAAGATAAAAGAAAAAAATACTTATACATTGTTAGTATAAAAAAAATTATATTGACAGTTAATCACAACCCTTTATATATGGTAAATTTATTGACTTTATCCTTAATACTTTAAAAGTCATGTAAACGAAAAGTTGTGATTAACCATCAGTGTAAAACTTTTTTACATTGATAATATATAGATGTTAAACTCAAGATAAAATGATTTTATTTTTTATAAAAAAGGCAAAATTCATTAATAGTAGTTTTGACACATGTCATAAGATATGATGGTGCAGTGTTTTGGGTTACATAAGCATATAGAAAATAAGAACAATTTAGTAAAACTCCCCCACAAACAGCAAAGAGCTAATACCATCCACAAACAACAAATATCTAACCCACCCACCCCTCAATAGCAATTTACAAGGAAAACAATAATCTATAAACCATCCCCAACAAGAACTTTTAACCTTGATTAAGACAAACATAGTAGGCTCGATTAGACATAATATGCTTCATGCACAAAACTGGGTAAGAGGACCAGTCTACATAAGATATATCTGATACTTTACATATCCCTTTGAGGTACATCCAAGACCGTTGCATAGCCAATTGTCAAACTTCTTCAACAAGGAAGGGTTTACTTTTAAAAACTACCTCATTTCTCACAAGTCAATTGTCCCACAAAATTGACATCCAAATAATATTTAGAATAGGGATAACTTTCTTGCTACTAAATTACAAATACCCAATAAACTTTAGAAATTCATTTCACAATTAGTAGGCAGAACTGATATATATCGTAACCACTTAAAGCAAAACATCCAAACAGAGCAACTTGACTTACAAGAGAAACACAAATGATTAACTGATTCTTGTACCAAACAGCAAAGAGGGCATGTTGCATTAGGTATTAGAAGGATGGACCACCAACCCAATTCAACCTTTTATGGGATTTTTTTCAAGGCCACCTTCCAAGAAAAGACCACCACCTTGAACAGAGCTTTTGATTTCCAAAGTCTGCTAAAAAAAGGGGACTTATCATCCTGTGTTGCCCTACTAGCTAAACGATAAGTTGTCTTTACAAATACTGATTTGAGATCCCTGAACTCACTCCCCACCCCCCACCCCCAAGCATCTCTCACTTCCTATCTCAAAACAAGACCGACCATAGCACCCTCCAACTCCCTTGCCCATTCATTCTCCTAGCTGAATAGCTCCCTTCTCCAACTAAACTTCCAAACACAATTATTATTACACCACCATCCCATCTCTAAAATGAGTGCCTCTCTTTGATTAGATAGACGATATAACCTAGGAAAAACATATTTAAGCCCTCCAGGCATCTTCCAATCCCCTTCCCAGAACTTAAACAATGAGTCATCCCCTACCAAGGGCTTAATCTTATCAGAAAACCAGTCACTCACTCCTTCTTTAGTAATGATTTTTAAAATGTCATGTCATTACTGGGAGCCCTCACTCCTAAGTCTAACTTCTAGGTTCCTTCTAATATCTACCACATATCTCGCCTCCAACACCTTAATCCAAAGAGGATTACCAGTTGGAGGATTCTCCACCACCATTTTCCCAGCAAAGCTTTATTAAATGCCACAACATCCTTTATTCCCAGTCTTTCACAAATTTTGTAAGAGAATGGCATTTGCAGAACTCCATAATTTAGGATCTTAGCAAAGAAACTCACCTTTGGCATTTTCACCCCAACCACCCCAAGCTACGTATGTGAAAATTTATCTTGATGCCTGAAGCCAACTCGTAGCATCTTAGAGCACTTTTAAGTGTGAGTACATGATTATCTAAGTTGATGCCTGGGATTATATTTATTGAACAAGCCTTTCTAATTAGCCCTCCTAACCCCTCGGCTACAATTAAGAACAGAAAAGGTGTCATAAGGTCACCCTGGCGCAACCCTCTTTGCATGTAGAACTTCTTCGCCGCACTCCCATTGACCAATATTGAAACTGTAGATGAAGACAGACATCCATGAACCCAACTAATCCATTTGTCCCCAAAATCGAATCGAGATAACATGTAGAATAAGAATTCCCAACTGACAAAATCATATGAGTTTTCAAAGTCAACCTTAAACATCAATAAGGTTTTTTATAATGTTTTGCCTCCTGAATTACTTCATTGACAACTACCACACTGTTTAATAGTTGCCTTACTTTAATGAAAGTTGTTTGAGTTTCCTCTATGATACTGGGTAACACCTTTTGAAGTCCATGATCTCATACTTTTGCAATGATTTTGTAGAGCACACCGATTAGAGATATTGGAATGTAGTCACCCAAACCCTTAGACACTTCTTCTTAGGGATCAAGGAAATGAATGAGGCATTAGCCTTTCTTGGAATCTTCCCGAATCTATGAAAGTTTACCAATACTTTCCTGATATCCTCTTTCAACATATCCTAGAAGTGTTTCACAAACAACATATTATACTTATTGGGTCCATGAGCTTTGAAGCTATCACACTCCCAAACTGCCAATTTGATTTCTTCCATAGTGAACTCTCTTTCCAATTCTTCTTTTTGGCTATCCACAATACGATTGAACTCCACCTCATCCAATCAAACTCCTACATCCCGTTGAGCTTTAAACCTTTCATGAAAAAATGCATAGACCCCTTCCTTTACTTGGATGGGATTTTCCATCCATTCCCCCTTAGACCTAGAATACCATTCACTTTCCTCCTTCGAGCAATATAAGAGTAGAAAATCCTAGAGTTCAAATCTCCCTTTCTTAGCCACTTTAGTTTCGCCTTTTTAGATCCCCAGTAGCCTTCATGCACAGCCAGACACCCTCTTCCCCGAGGTTACCTTCCTCGGCGTCTTTGTCATATTTTGCAATTTTGTTCTTTAGTTTGCTTATTGTAATATCCACCTTACCAACATTCTGCCTGTTCCAATTCTTGATCTCTACTTTCAGAGCCTTCAGTTTTTCTTTGAGCATAAAGACACCTTATCCATGGACTTCAATGTTGTTGTAGCTTTGTTTAATAAACTCATTGAATCCCACACACTCCAACTACCCATTAACGAATTTAAAGGACTTAGGACCCCAATCAACATTTGATACTTTTAAAATTATAAGGCAATGATTAGAATAGTCCCTACTCAAGTTCAGCTGGAAGCTATTAGGGGGGTTTGATCCACCTATTCCTGGAGACAAGGAACCTGTCCAGGACACTACATCCTTTACTTTTAGCACTAAACCATGTGAATAGATGCTCGAGAACAAATACTTCTAAGAGCTACATATTATAGATAAAATTCGTAACTCATTTATTCCAAATAGGTTCATTCTCGGGAGGCCATTTTCTCCAATTATTTCCTCTAGGGATCTGGCTGCATTGAAGTCCCCTGCTACAGGCCACAGGCACCCTTGAAACCACTCTCTCTATTCTAGTAAAGACTATCACATTGCTATTTTCCTCGCCACTAAGCTTGACACATATACATTAACAATAATTCTTTCAATTGATTCCACCTTAAATCTACCTTTTACATCAAGAAATCTCATACCTTAGAATGTTTCAGATAAACTAAGCACAGTAACCCCGGAACCTATTGGCAGTAAGGGTCGCAAGCCAAATCAATAGTCTCTACTTTTGTTTCTTGAATACAAAGAAAATTGACCCTGTACTTATATACTAAATGCCTAATAGACTTCCATTTTTCCCTCCCCCTTATTCCCCTAATATTGTAGGAAAGAATATTTGACATATTAAAGTAATTTCCCACTTTTGGAAGCAGCCTATAATTGGCCACCCTCCTTCTATCACACTCTTCTAGCTCAACCAACCTTTTCACAATTGATTGTTCTGACATCAAGTTAGACGCACTCATTCGCTTTCCTAGCACCCACATAAATTGGCCTTCATTGTACCTTGTTTATCCTTTTCTTCTCTTCCAAATACATTTCGCCCAATCTTCCAAATAAACACTTGATTTAATCTTTTAAAATTCAAGATAAAATGAGTTAAACAATGTTTTAATCACAATCTACTATTTATAATAAGTTTTAAAAAAAAAGCAAGTTTTTTTACTGTTGTAATAATTATCTAAAGCATCATACAAACAATTAATTTTGATTAGGTAGCAATGTAGAATGATTTCCATTCTCAATGCATGAACTTTAAACCCTTTCAAAAAGAAAAAATAATGATCTTGCATTAAATATGCAAATTTTTTATAATAATTATTTGAAAAATTATATCAAGGTGCTTGATTAACATTACAAAGATATTTTACACTATCAATATATCATCTTTACATTATTGTAAACATATTAATATTTAAAAATTACTGCAAATGAATATTTATGATTTCTTTTTCTTCGACTTTTTCAATAATTATAATATATTAATATGTTTATTTAAATCCAACATTTAGGAAGAAAAGTACTATATCTAACTATCTCAAGAAAATATTTTGAGTAACTTAAAAATAAAATATGATAAAATAAAAATTAATATTTATAGTTATAATACAAAAGTTATGGTTGCTTAAGCTGACAGATTCAAAATTTCATATAAATAACAGGCTCAAAATTCAGAGTAATAGTTGCCACTTTGTTACGCTTAATACTTACGAGTTTTGTTAACGAGATTTAACATATCAGTTAAAAAATAACAAAAAAATATTTTTTAAGAAATTACAGTGAGAATACCGTAATTATTATTATGTAATAATTTACAGGTAATATTTTCTATAAAAATATATTTTAATTTCTCAACGAATGTCTCTAATATTTTGTTATAATTTTATAGGTAAAATACTTACTATGATGATTAATCCCCTAAAAATTTGCACTAATTATTTTTGAAAAAATTATAATTAAGATTTTCCTATTTAAAAAATTTGAAATCAAAATTTTCATTAAAAAAATCGTATTTCAAATCCACTTGTTAGTCATATAATAAAAAGTATTTAATATTCTCCGATATCTATCTACGCTTGCATAATTAACAATGATACCTTTGAGTCTGCTCTATCCAATGCTTTTAATTGTTTGTTGGTAATTTTTTTTCTCTTCTAAATGTAAGGTAAGTGTGAAAATAATTAATTGATTTTCTATATAATAAATATTTTCATTTTTAATAATATTTTTATAATTATTTTTATGAGAAATATTTTTGTATTTTTGTTTTTTTAAGAAAATTGTTATCAACACATATTTTGTTTGACGTATTTCTTCATGATGGAAATTTATTAAAAATATAAAGTATCTCAATAAATTTCTTAAATGAAGTATGTATCAGATAGTGTTACTAACACTTATCTTTCTTAAAAACTGTGTAATTGCAACTATATGTAATTAGTGTATTTATTTCTCAAAAATGTGTTTGAAAAAATTTCACTATCCATTTTCTTTTATTTATAAAATATAAATTAAAAGTGATACTTGTTCCATTTAATAAGACCTGATTTATATTAATGGCTCATATATTAATTTTTTTATAAAATATTCATAATTAAGAGCCATTTTTTACTTCAATAACTAATAAATAAAATACATTAATATTTTATGTTCTTTGAAGTTTAACTTCGTCTAACTTTGAAGAGAAAATGAGACTTCTCAAGCAACAACTCAAAGCGTAGAATCAGCAGATGTTTGAAGATATTGATAAAAATATTGATGAAGAGAGGCATAGACTTCATGAATTGGACCTTTTAAATGAGGAAAGGGGTTTAGAGGCAGAAGAGTTTAATAAATAGGCGGATAAGCGAGAAAATATGAGAAGGTGGGTGGCTAAGAAGTGTTCTATGGTCCAACAGAAATCAAGGTTATCGTAGCTTCAGGAAGGAGATGCAACTACTGGCTTTTTTCCATAAGGTCCTCCTAGCTCGTAGGAAGCACAATGAAATCTTGAGTTTGGATGTTTACGGGTGCAAAGTGAGGGAGGTCAACAATCGTAAAAGCAAAATAAAAGAATTCTTTGAAGGTCACCTTGTAGAAGGTGAACATAATAGGCATAAGTTGGATGGACTAACTTTTGAACAATTATCTAGTAAGCACAAAGTTGATCTACAAAGGTTGTTCTCTAAGGAAAAATTGAAGGAGGCAGTGTGGGAACATGATAGTTTTAAAACTCTAGGTTCAGATGGGCTTAATTTTAAGTTCATTAAAGAATTTTGACATATCTTGCAACCAGATTTTATGGTTTTTCTCCAAGAGTTTCATCAGAATGGGAAGCTTGTGAAGGGATCAAAATCGTCTTTTATCACGCTGATGCCCAAGAAATCAAACCCTCAGTAGATCGGTGATTATCGCCTAATTTCTCTTATTGAATGTATGTACAAAGTTCTTGCAAAGGTGTTGGCAAAGAAGCTGAGAGGAGTTATCCATACTGTCATATCGGAGAACCAGTTGGCATTTGTGAAGGGCACACATATTTTAGACGGAGTTCTTATTATGAATGAGTTGGTTGACAATGCAAAAAGAAGGAAGTTAGACATGGTGTGTATGAAGGTAGATTTCGAAAAGACTTATGATTCTGAGTTGGAGGTACTTATGGTTTATCATGAAAAGGATGGAATTTGGTTAGAAGAGACTAAAGTGGACTAAGGAGTGTGTTAGTATGGCTAGAATCTCAGTGTTGGTAAATGACAACCCTATAAAGGAATTTAATGTGTCTAGGGTCTTTGTCAGGGTGTCCCTTTATCCCCCTTTTTGTTTCTCTTGGTTGTTGAGAGGTTGGGTCAAATGGTTTGTGAAGCAAAGCGTAAAGGTCTATGACAAGGGTAAGTCTCAGAAGAAGAGAAATGTATTTTTATAAACTCATCATTTAATTATAGTTCTATATAATAATTTTGTTAATTTTATGAATAAAATGTCTTAAAATTAATATAAATGGTGAATTTAATTCAATAATAATATAAATTATTTTATACTAATAATGGATATATAATTATATTTGTAAAAATAATGAAAGTATGTCTCGTTTCTCATTAATAATAAGGATTACAAGTAGTTGATAATCTACCAATAATAGAGAAATTCTAAGCTTAAATTAGTTGTATTTTGTATTCCCTTTTAATCACTGATGTACGAATTTGGTTCTTTATTTTTTTCGTAATTTTAGGTCTCACAATTATAAAATTTGTAATTTTTGTTAAATTTTAATTTCATATACATTGATTTATTTTATGTTTTATATTTTTATTATTAAATTATTCTTGATAGTATATAAAATTAAAAATCTGTCTAAAATTATTTTTTTAAAAAAAAAATTAGGTAATTAAAATTGTGAAAAAATGACTGAAGTCGTAGACAAAAAATTAAACGGGAACTAAATTACAATTTATGCAATTTGGCTTTTGAACACATGTAATATCATTTTTTTTCTTTTAATTTCTTGTTTTACATTGAGCATTGTTCTATCATATTCACTATATATATTACATAATAAAAATACAATTGAACTTTCTTAGACTAATTAAGATAAAATTAAGGGAAAAATTTTATTTATTTCATCATTATATAGCAAATAATTGGAGAGTAAAGAGTTCTTTTTTAACATTCATAACATCGTGTAACATATTTGAATATAGTGCAATAATCATTAACTCCATGATAGCTTTTACCACGTTTTTTTTTATCACAAATCATCGGTTTAATGATTAAGAAGGTATCAAATGGCATTTTTAATGAGTTAAAATTTCACTAAGCCCAGCATTAACACGAATTTAACAGAAAAGAAACAAAAAAGAAAAATAGCATTGTCTTCCACTATGCCCCCTTTGACATAAGGGCAGAAAAAAAGAAAAGGATTATTTCCATCACATGTTATATGTATTTTGTTTATCAGAATTCAGAAGACCCTTAAGAAAAGATGATTTGGTTAAAAAAAAAGAAACGATAGTGTTTCAACTCCTCTTCTAGGTTTTTTATATAAACTTTGAAGTGGCATTGGCACCATTGGTGAGGAGGAAAAGGAGAAAAAAAAATTACAAAAAAAAGAAGAAGAGATAAGAGTTATTAATTATTTTGTTTACTATCATTTAATGAAAAGTTAGTTTCATAAAGAATAATACTAAAGAAGATTGTCTTTAATTATTATATCCTCCTAAATTTTGAGAAGGAGAGCTAGCAACACATTTTTTAACTTATTTTTATTAATACTTTTTTTGTTATTAGTTAAAATTTATTGAAAACTATAAAATTAAAAAAAAAATATTTAATGATAAGTGAGACCCTAAGGGTTTGATTGGTTTGATTTTGTTTTTTAGTTTTTGAAAAGAGTTTTCAAAAATAGTTTTTAAAAACTATTTTCGGGAAGAAAAGAAAAGAAAAACTTGTTTGGCAAGTGATATTTGAAAACTGTTTTGAAGATGTAAAAATGGAAAAACTTGTTCATGTTTATTAGAATTTTATTAATGAAAAGCAAAAAACAACATATTCTGATTGTATTTTGAGTTTTCAAAACAAAAACTGAAAACTGAAAAGCAAAACTACTTTTAGCTGTTCCAGTTTTTTAGTTTTTAAAAACTAAAAAAGCAGAATTATTTTCAAAAACTGTTTTTAAAAAACACTATCTAAGCAAGTTTTTTAGTTTTTAAAAATTAAAATAATAAAAACAACTTTATAAAACTGTTGTCAAACAAACACTAAATTTCAAAAGGAGTCTGTTTGCTAGTCTTTTTCAAATCTTTACACATATTATCATTGTCACCTACACCATATGTCATGAAAATGTTTATAAATCATGATGTTATATGTCATGACTGACTAATAATTTGCTAGCATTTTTCAAAATTTTACACATATTTTCAAACACGAGACGTCATGATTTATAAACATTTTCATGCACCTTTAAAAACACATGTCACAAATTAATTTCCCTATCATAATACTTAAAATTTTCAACAAATTGTATATATTTAATAAAAATAAATAATTTCCATAAATGAAAACAAAAAATAAATAAAATTTAAAAGAAAATAATTAAGGGAGTTTTTATTGGATTAAAAAATAGAGGGATACTAGGAATATAACAAGATCAAATCTTAGGGAGGCCTACATAATATACTCAAAAAAAGAACTATAAAAATTGAAATTAATTTAATTTATCATATTATTTAGTATTAATTTAAAACTATTTTTTCATAAAAAAATTGTTAAATTAATTTTGAAATATGTATGATAAATTAAAAAAAAAGTTAATATTATTAATAAAAAATTGAGTTATGAAGTTATTAACTAAATAAAGTCAATATATTATTGAGTCTTTGAAATGTGGCTACATATAAATACTCTTAAAACCTTATTTTTTCCCATGAATCATGAATGATATTTTTTGTTTCTGTTATAAAAATTAAAATTAATTTAATTTATTTATAAATAACTAATTTAAAACTATTTTATCTTAAAATATGTTTAACAAATTATTTTTAAACTTCAAAGCTAATCCATATAACTTTTTATATGCTTGAACTTTTCTACGTAACATTTCCCTTTCTTGAGATATTTGTAATTGCAATTTTTTATGCTAAGTTTATCTTCATGTTTAGGTTTCACGTTGAGATTTATTCCTTAAGTTTGAGTATCCATTTTTAACTATTTTTCAATACCATTTTTCAATTTCTTTTATGTTTTGTTTGGAGCTTCTCTCCTTTTTATTTACTCATTATTTATTAGAAGATTAATTTTATTCAATTTCCTCTTGAAGATCTGACAAATGTACCAATCGTTCACAGTGTGTTATATCCTGAGGTAGCTTAAGAAATACATTTAAACTTAACTACTATTAACTTGATAAAGAACAACAAAATATAAAGAGATATTCATAAAGTAAATTGTATAAGAAAAATGCAACAAAATTGTACAAAAAAATTGAGTTGTTGAAGTCCAATAAATATGTTTACACTTGGGTATGAAATTGTCAGGGTCTCAAATCCCTTCTCAACACTTTGTTCAATAGAAAATCTTCTATTTAAGTTTCCTTACATTTTTTTCCATAAAATTCATCCAAACACCAATTCCTCAGTATAAAAGATTTTAACTATTTCATTTAACTTCATCAATTACGCAATGAAAAAAAATAGATAGTTGGAAGCTTAGTTCATGGAAAATAAAATATGCATAAACACTCTTTTATTCCTAGATACATTGTTTATATAGTATTTTTATCAAATTATTAACTTGAAATCATTTTCCAATTCTCTCAAGCATATATAATGAGTTTAAGGGTGATAAAACAAAAAACAAGTATTAAGAATAGATAATAATACAAAAAGTAGAAGTAAATGTAAATAAAAGATTAAATAGTTACATTAATGTTGATCAGTATATTAATTCCCCAACTAGTGGAGAGATTAGCTATTCATAGCCATAAGAAGCATCAAAATGAAGTGTGTTTTCGCTTTTGTGTTCCCTCATTCTTTTCCTTTTATTTCTCGCTCAGTGACCTTTCTTTCCTCCAATGTATTTTGTTATTCAATTGGGTCATTAAACATTGCTTGCTTAGCAACAGTTTGTTGCGTAGTGAAGTTAATGTTCATTGATGATCTTGAGGTTTCTACCTCAACGATCAACACGCTTACAATTCTCCTAATTTGCAATGCCACTCTACGAGACCCTTTCTCCTGTGTTTCACCATTCTGTGATGGTTTGTCACTCAACAAATTAAACTATTTTTTTCTATAATTGATTCCATTTTCAGCTGGCAACTGCAAGATGTTGCTAAGCAACCAACCTTCGCTCAGTGACCTCAAGTTGGGTTCCAACACTTGTTTCCTTCTCCTTTGCTTGTAACTTCCTTCCACAATATACGTATGTCAAAAAATTTGTTTAATAATAAAACTATAAGAAAATATAGAAATAAAATAACAAATTATATTCACATAATTACAAAATAATGAGTTTAAAAGCTTCGAGAAGGTGCATGAAAAGATATAATTTGCATATTACTATCAATATCCTTATATCCTTACACAAGAGTGCAAGTGTAATTACATAAAACTTTAGGAAGGTTACTATAATTTCTCCTTTTTTAAAGATAGAGCTAAAACATTATTTTCGTACAAATATACTAACTAATTAGATCTAAATAATTTTTTATGAAAGTTTTGCCTACATTACAAAAATATTATTTAAAATTTTATTGTATGATTTTGTATAAAACTTATTTTTCTTAAAAAAAGTATTTGAATTTAAAATTTGTAGTTAAAATATACCCACAAGAATTGACAACCACAATTGTAATGTTCGTCGTTACAATAATACCCAGAGTATAATAATGAAGAATTTAAAGCAAATAATAAATTTTCTATTTGAATACATGAATTCTTACAAAATATTAAAATATAATTCTCAAATCTAGATCTCTAGAAAACAAAAATAATTATAAAGACATCATATTCTAAAATTGTTACGAACAAATACTACTTGATCAATAACAAACTAGGTTTTCAAGTCTCTTCGATTTCCAAAACTTCTTCATGGAGCCTTGAAAACAACACTTTTAATGACATAATAATTTCAGTTAATAAAACAAGTTTTTAAAAGAGGTTCGCAAACAATGTTGTTCTCAGCCAGCACGGAATCCGGAAAAATAACCATGGTACCCGCAGTAATAAAAAGTGTCTTTATATATAAATAAATATCTATCCAAATAATTTATAGCAATAATTATAAATACGATAAAAATCGTTTTCAATACAAACACATAATCCAAAAATTATCGTGATACTCATGATCACTCAATCACATTTTACGGCCAGAACTAGGTTTTCATTAGATTCTTCAAAAAGGTCTATGAGCTCATAAGCTCATATTTCATACAATCGCGTCCGATTGCCTTCCCCATGCTATTATAAGGTATCCAGAATCTCTTCTCCACCCCGGATGGAGGTATCTAAAACCTCTTCCTTGTATGAAACGAAAGTGGTATCTCATACATTCATCCCAGATGGATGTATTTCAAAATTCAACTTCATTCCAAATGGAAGTATCTCAAAACAATTAACAAAGTAATTTGCAAACATTAAACGCATTAAGAACAATTTTAAAACTATACCATGGAAGGTTAAAAATAGATGTTTTACTCACCTCTTGAAGCGAGATCCCACCACTTTAATTTTTCTCTCTTATGTCCCTTCTTCTCAACCCTAAAAGAATCAACTAATCTATGATATTTTGAGGGAACTAGTTAATCCTATATACATTAGTTTAGGGTTGGTTTTCCCCTTTCTATATTTTTCTATAAAATATTGATCTTTCCATAACAAATAGTATATTTGTTTTATCTTATTTCTATTTTAAAGGGAATATTATCTGAATCTTGTTATTCAAAGTTATATCAAATCTTTTATTTGTTTTATCTTATTTCTATTTTAAAGGAAACATTATCTTCTTCTTATTATTCAAAAATGCTTATAGTTGATATTTTTTTTCACAATCTAATCTTCTCTTAGCTGAATGATTATTCATATATTTGTATTTTAAAATTTGAGGATGTTACAACAACGGTTCTAAAAAATATTAATCAAACATGTTATCTTCCGTGAATGATATTGTGATTTATATCTAAATAAATTAAAATAAATTTAATTTAACTATTTCACAGGAAAAACTTTTTGTTGGTCTCGAGGGACTCTAGAAAGGAATGTTGAATAGATTCACAAAATAATTTTCAAACTTTTTCTATTAGAAAATAATATCAGAATTTTAAAAAATATCCCCTTCAATAAATTTCCAAAATCTACCTTAATGTTTTCAAAAATAGGTTTTCAAAAGAAGTTTGAAATAAGGATCAAGATTCAATGCTTTCTATGATTTGGGTATCAAGCTTGATCAATAAGAATTCCTCCAATGATCATTTTCAATTTACACTTAGTTGAATCACAATATAAATTCAAATAACAATTCTTTTTAATCAAATATTATGGGTAATTAATGGTATTATCAAGATTTAAGAATTTAATCAAAGATTCAAAAAATCCAATATCAATTTCAATTAAGAAAAACCAATAGAGTCAATTTTGTTGCATAAAAATTCAAAATAAAATTGCAGTAGAGAAACCACCCATAGATCAATCAAGAAATCAATTCAAACAATAATAAAGAGTGGAAGGAAAGAGAGAATTTGCACAGTAGTTTTATACTACTTACATCCCGTTTTCAGATTTAGTCTCTCGCTAATTTGTTTTTCACTAAAATCTCATACATGCACACCACACATACAAATTTTAATCACAAAAAGATTTAAAATCACACAATAAAAGAGACTTCCTCTTGCCCCCCACAAAAGTTTGCTAAATTGTGACTCTCCGTCATTCACAACACCTTAGTCATAAATCTCCATTCCAAGATTTCACAATAATCTCAAGATCGCCTCTAGAGATTTCAAAATTTGCAAAAACACAAAAGTTAGGGTATAGAACAATATCACCTAACTTGTGATGAATACCCAAGCAATAGAGATCAATATCACAATCTTCTTTTCTTTTGATCCAACAATTCTTGATGCTTCAAACCATCAAAATATGAGTGTTGTTCTTGAGCTTTCTTTGGATCTTTCATTATTTATATAAAAAAATGGTTTAAAAATGCTTTTATATGAGTTTTGTAGTAGGGTAATCGATTTTCTAGGAGATTACTTGATCTAGTGCTACAAAATAGACCCAAAAAGCACAGTCTCTAGAATAATCAATTACTATTTTCAGGTAATCGATTAATCCCGAGAGCAGGAATAAGAATACCCAAAAATCTCAAAGGGTAATCGATTACCATAATAAGGTAATTGATTACTTTACTGCAAAATCCAATTTTGATTTTTTTCAGCATTTCTCAGCCTATGTAATCTATCCATTAGCTACTCAAACACATTCTCATATCTATCTAAACACACAATACAAGTACAACTCCTACCAAACGTGTTTAGTATCATACAATTGAATTAAACTTAAACTTAAACTTAAGATCAAAGCACCATACTTCTTTAAAACCAAAACCTCAAAGAGCTTCAAAGGACTTTATGGCTTCTTCAACCTTCTCAATCCTTCAATTCCAACAACTTTGACATTCACAATGACTATGATTTTTTCTGACAATAGTGTTCGCAAGTCTATAAAACATAAGAAGAGTGGGTTAAATTGTATTTTGATAATTTTCCTAAACTTTTGTAACATGAATATGTCTGTTAATAGGTTTATAAAAGATTTTAAATAAAGGAGACAAGACATTGTTTGTTAAAAGAGAGTGCTCAAAGTTTTTTTAATAGGAAACAAACAATTCAACATTAGTAACAAGAATGAAAGAAGTATTTTTACATTGTTTTATCTTAATCTCAAATACTACAACCAAATTCTTAACAATTACTCAAAATCTATTAACTTGTATTATTTAATCTTTCACTAATATCTTGAAGCTAACAACCAAGAATTTTTTTTTAATATCAAGCCGTGTTCAGGCTCTTTCCTAATCAACTAATTTAGATGTTTACAATGAATAAGTAAATTTACAACATCTTAAGATATAAATATACTACTAAGCAAAAATATCACTCTTAATAAATTCAAATTTGAGAACTTTTTACCATGAAAGGAGTTTTTTTTTTTTAAATAAACAAAATGTAAGTTTTATGCTCAAGAAGAATTCATGTAAGTTTTCTTTTTGAAAGTTTTAGGACTATATATATATATATATAATATTTATGAAAAAAAAAGTTGGGACTCATAAAGCCTTATTTCTACCGCTTGGATTAGCTTTGTCTAATAGATATGTTGGAATATTTAATACAATATTAATTATTTTTTACCAGTTAGTCATTGATAAAGTACTTTGTTTATATTTCTTTATGTATTTGTTAGCTTTTTTGTACCGAAAAAATTGCGAATATATCAAATCTTTTTGTCTAAAAAATAAACTTGACTTTTTATGTACTATTTGTTCACATTTTTGGCTCTTGTTTTTGTCCTTTAAAAATTGTTTCCTTGAGATCAATTAGAAACATTCCTAAATACAAAAACAATTGTATTTAATATGCAAGAAAGATAAGTACATATGCATTAAATTCTGCTCATATGCATTAAAGAACATGTTGCTCCATTCTATGTATTTGGTGCATCTATTTCCCTTGTATATTGAGCATTTTTTTTTACGGTTTATATTTGTGCTTACATGTTTAATGCGTCTATTGAGTATGTATTTTTTTAATAGAAGACATAACACTGCTATAAAATTTGTTTTTCAAACATTAGGATTTCAAAGTACTAGTTTATCTTATTACTTAAAAGTGTTTAACAAATATCAATCGAATAATCTTCCATGAATAATATTGTGATTTATATTGTAAATAATTAAAAATTTTATTTAATATTTCTTTGTCAAACAATTTATAATCATTTTTAATATATTACTATTAATTTAGTAATTATTTTTAACAAATTAAATATAAAAATATAGAAATATACTTAATAAATTAATTTCTAACATATTAAAATAAATATAAAATATCAAATGAATAAAAGAATAAAAATAACAAATAACATAACGTAAAATTATAAAGATATATAATAAAATAAAAGAATAAAGAAATTTAATGAATAAAAAGAAAAAATTTAAATAAAAATATAAAATTATAAAATATAGAAATATATTTAATAAATTAATTTTTAACATATTAAAAGAATTATATATGAAAGTAAAAGAATAAATTACTGTTAATATATTAAAAAACTTAATTAAGTTTTTAATCCCTGAAAATTTGATTAAATATCACTTTTGATATTGAAAATGAAAAATAATTTTTTCATCCTAAATTTAGTCAAAATAATATATGTAGTCCCTTTAAACAATGTAAACTTAGAATTTCAGGACAAACAAATATTTTTAATTTTCTGGGATTAAAGTGAAACTTAGATAAATTTTATGGATTAAAAACATAGTGATAAATAAAATAAAATTAAATATTTATGTGTGGGTGTGTATAATAAATAATAGTGAATATTTTATTATAAAAATAAAAAAGAAAGAAAAAATTTAAAATAAAATGGAAAAATCTAAAAAACAATAAAAAATGACACTTGCCAATTAGCTAAAAAGGTAATTTAGAATTTTTACCGATGGTAAATATATGTGAAATAACATATTAGCTTTAGAAAGAGGTTAAATAGAACTATAAGAAAATTTTCCGCAATCTCTTTGAACACATTTTCTTAAGAAATTTTATGAAATTTCTTATAAAAATAAATGATCCAATAAACTATCTATGTTTTAAAAATAGTTAGTAAATAACTTTTTAATATGTCCCTAAATGATGGGCTTGACCTTGTGAACTGTATGAATGTCCTTCCATTTCTTTAATATTTCCCAGCTTCAGATGGTGACAATTATTGATCGACAACATCAAGTTAAGTAGCAATTATGAACATGGTCTTTGGCTCACCAGGGACGCACAGTATTTGAGGTTCCCAAGTTGAGGTTCCCAAGTTGATTGAAGCTACATAGAGGGATGGAGAGTGAAGAAGATTGGACAGAGGTGAGGGGGAGAAGAAGGTGGAGTGGTGGTGATGGAATAAGGCAGAGAAGGGGGATACAGGTAGTTAAAACGAACAGAAAAGGAAAAGTTGGTTTAACGTCGTTTTTCTTTACACATTTTCTGGATGAATACAAGGCGGGAGAGATGTGGAAGATTTTCAAGAGATACGGAGATGTCCGGGAGGTCTATATTCCAAAAAAAATGGATAGAAATGGGAGGAGATTTGGTTTTGTGCGGTTTACAGGGGTGGAAGATGTGCACTTGTTAGGAGTGAAATTGGACAACATATTCATTGGTAGTGAGAAGTTATGGGTCAATCGGCCCAGATTTGAAAAAACAATGACTCAAGTCACGTATGGGGCAAAGATGAAAAGCATGGGGAACCCGATTTCAAACCAAACAAAACCAAAGCATAAGGAATAAATGATAGGATTTCAGAATGAAAGCAAAAGACTGTCTTATGCAAAGGCGGTCGGATCACCTGGGGAGAGGCAAACAAAAAGACAGGAGGGGATGAATCAGGGGAGCCTACAGAACAAAAGGGAAAGTTTAAAGGAAAAAACAAGTCGGACCCTGATTTTTGCAGCTGAGGCAGAGGAAGTAAGGAGACTGGAGAAAGCCTATGTTGGCGAGGTAATAGGTAAAGGAGCAGCGTTTAGGATGCAACAATTTCTGGCAGAGCATGGAATATACGATGTTAAAGCAACTCCGATGGGAGGGAATAAGGTGCTGCTGGAAGAAGGCATTCCGAGAAGGTTGAAACAAGCGTGCGAAAGTAATCATGAATGGATCAAGGAATGGTTTCAGATGATATATCAGTGGGAGCCTGGGCAGGTGGAAACAGAGAGAAGGGTATGGGTGGGCTATTATGGGGTCCCGCTTCATGTATGGGGTGAAAAATTCTTCCGGACTCTGATGGCACCCTATGGTGAGTTGAAGCAGGTAGGCGCTAGGACAGCTAGGAAGGAGAGGTTTGATGTGGCGCGACTGCTCATCTCCCAGAAGGTGTTCGAGCCCATCCAGGAGGTGGTGAGACTGGAGATAAACGGTAGATTGTTCCATATAAAAGTGGCGGAGGAAGGGGATGAACGGAACACGGAATCCAGAAACGAGTGGTACCCAGGATCCGGCTCCGATATGAGTTCGTGTAAGGGAGAAGGAGAGTTCGACGAGTCTTTCGTAGCGGAGCAGCGACTGGCGGCGTTAAAGGAGGAAATGTTTGGTCGGCGGTGGGATGTGGCTCCGGCGGAGGAGCTCGGAGGGCAAAAGGGGGAAATATATGACGAACAGTCTGCAAATGTCAGGCTTCGCACCGGGAGTGGTAACACCGGCGGCAAAGCGTGGGAGGAGGAACGTGACACCGATTGTGTCACTAAGCTAGAAGTGGAAAGCTGGGGAAGGGAGGTGTGTGAAGGTCAGAGGAGAGACTCCCCGAAAGCGGAAAATGGGTACCGAAATGGCGAAGCGGGAAAGGAAAAAGCCGGAAAAGCGGTCATCGGGGAGTGTGAACCGCGACGTGACAGGGGCACAACTTTCGTGTCCCCTCTACAGGCCGACAGCACGACCAATCAGCGTGCGCCACATGGATGCGGAGCAGGCGGCGCAGGTCTTCAGTCAACACAGCACGACAGCCGAGGCAGAAAAGCGGGCGACGTGGGCCCCAGCTGGCGATGCGACCGGATGACTCTGCATGCCGACCGAGATGATAAGGCTGACGCAACAGCTTTACGTCAACCTGGTCAGCAAGGACACGCGGGTCACGGACGTGGATTCGAGCTGGGCCGGAGCGGATTCACACAGAATTGGGCCGAGGAGCTTGCGGGTGAAAGGCCTTTTTTGGTGGGGGAGTGGTGCAAACAGCATTTTCGCTGTGGGAGTTTTTCGGAACCGGAAATTAATGCGAATATGACCCAGATGAATGGAATTAATATAGATTTCAGCAACGGAACTGTTGGGCAAGACGACGGGAAAGGAGAATCACAAATTAATAGCTGTGAAGAAGATAGTAGAAAGACGGGGTCATGTGCTACAAAGATTTATAATTACAAGCAATGGGAGTGTGTGGGTGCGGAAGAAACGTCTTGGGGAGGGAAAGGGGAAAAGAAGTTGGTTACCACCTGGAGGCAGGTTCGAAGGCATAGTGTTGACGGCAGCGATGTACAAAGGTTTAATCAGGAGAGACAACCGGAGCAATTAAGCCAATATGACCCAGATGAATGGAATTAATATAGATTTCAGCAACGGAACTGCTGGGCAAGACGACGGGAAAGGAGAATCACAAATTAATAGCTGTGAAGAAGATAGTAGAAAGACGGGGTCATGTGCTACAAAGATTTATAATTACAAGCAATGGGAATGTGTGGGTGCGGAAGAAACGTCTTGGGGAGGGAAAGGGGAAAAGAAGTTGGTTACCACCTGGAGGCAGGTTCGAAGGCATAGTGTTGACGGCAGCGATGTACAAAAGTTTAATCAGGAGAGACAACCGGAGCAATTAAGCCAAAAGAAACAAGGAGAAGAAAATGATGTGCGACAAATATGGTTAGCAATGAAGGTGATAGGAGTAACTGGGGAGCAACAGGATGACGTATATATAGCAGAATTACAAAAAATGGAAGAGAGAGATAAGACGGAAAAGGAAAACAGGGGGAGGAGGAATCAAGGGGTAGCTTAAATGAAGCTTTTATCCTTAAATGTGAGGGAGTTTAGGGAGAGGGTGAAAAAGGAGGCGTATTAAGAGGTTGGTAGTGGGGAACAAGATTGATGTAGTTTTTTTTCAGGAAACAAAATGTTCCAGTTTGAAGGAGTGAGAGATAAAGGAGGTTTGAGGGAGTATCGAATGTGATTGGAGAATACTTCCATCATCGGGTTTGAGTGGGGGGTGCGTTACAATCTGGAGGAAAGAGATGCTGGAGGTGGTGTGGCAGATTCAAGGACAGGGCTTTCTAGGAGTTGCTTTCAAAGGAAGGAACTCAGATGAGGTCAATTGTGTTGTTAATGTCTATGGCCCATGTACATTGGAAGGAAAGAGAAAGATCTGGAAGGACTTATTGATGACTAGAAAAGGGTTTCCGCATGTAAGGTGGGTAGTTGGTGGTGACTTTAATGCGGTTAGACAAAGGTCTGAGGTTATCGGAAGATCGACGTTTCATTCGAGACGGGAAATGGATGAGTTTGACTTTTTTATCCAAGAGATGGGATTGGTAGACATCCCAGTCATTGGAAAAGGAGTCACATGGATTTCACCTGATGGACGGTCAGCTAGCAGACTAGACAGGTTTCTATTCTCATCGGAGCTGATGGAGGAATGGGGAGTTACGGCATAGAGGGTTGGTTCCAGGGAATTCTCTGATCACTGCTGGATAAGCACTAACGATAATCAGCAGAATTGGGGACCTAAGCCTTTCAAGTTTTTTTATTATTGGCTGGAAGAGGCTTCCTTTGGAGAGTTGATCAAAGAAAGGTGGAACTCAGGCCAGGGCTCGGGGTGGAAGATGTACCAATTGGCAAGGAAGCTAAAGGGTATTAAAGGTGAGATAAAAAAGTGGTCTGAAGGTGTGTGGAAAAAAGATGATCTTTTTCTGGCCGAAAGAGTTCAGGAAATGGAGGTGGTTGACCAACAGCTAGTAGCGGGCGCCCAGGTGATTAATAGATCCAGGCAGGATCTTATGAGAGAATACTGGTCTAAAGCAAGGGTGATGGAACATGCATTGCTACAGAAATCAAGGGTTCGATGGGCTCTTAATGGAGACAATAACTCCAGGTACTTTCACAACTGTTTTAAGTCGAGATGTCATGTAAATTCCATACTGGCAATACAGTCAGACTCGGAGTGGCTGGAGAGTGTGTCTGATATTAGAGCCAAAATATTAGAACACTTTACGGTAAATTTCCAGGAAAACTGGTTGGATCAGCCGACAATAGATGAAGTTCCTATTCCTCAAATATCAAATGAGCAGAAGCAGCAGCTGGAGGTGCCTTTTTTAGAGGAGGAGATTAAGGCGGCCGTATGGGTATGCGAAGGCGGGAAAAGCCCAGGGCCTGATGAGTTTGGAATGAATTTTTACAAAACATGCTGGGCAGTAATTGGGCAAGATGTGGTTAAGGCGGTACAGGAGTTTCATGGGTCCGGGATATTATCCAGAGGGGTGAGTTCTTCGTTCATTACGCTCATACCAAAGGTGGCCATACCTTCAGGGCTAAGCCAGTACAGACCCATCTCCTTGATATCAAGTGTGCATAAGATTATTTCGAAGATATTGGCTGAGAGGCTGAAAAAAGTGTTGACTGGGCTAATATTGTCCACTCAGACAGCTTTCTTGTCTGGCAGATCAATCATGGATGGAGTAGTGGTGGCAAATGAGCTGATGGACTGGGCAAAAAGAAGGCGAAACCCATGCTTTTTGTTCAAGGTGGATTTTGAGAAGGCTTATGACTCGGTCAGTTGGAAGTTTTTGGATTATATGTTGGAAAGGATGGGGTTCGGATGGAGATGGAGATTGTGGATGAGTGCTTTAGTCCGGAATAGCTATGTCTCGGTTCTAGTAAACGGAAGTCCTACTCCAGAGTTTAAACCAGAGAGAGGGTTGAAGCAGGGAGATCCTCAGTCGCCTTTTCTGTTTTTGATAGTGGCAGAAGCATTACCAGCATTGTTTAAATCAACCATCCAAAAAAGCTTGTACAAAGACATAAAGGTACAAAAGGAGGTCAAGTATTCAGTGCTACAGTATGCAGATGATGTCATTATGATGGGTGAAGCGGATTTGGAATCTATATGGTATCTAAAGGTGATTCTGAGGGTGTTTGAAATGGTGTCAGGTTTAAAGGTTAATTTCAGCAAGAGCAGTTTCTACGGTGTAAATGTGTCAGAATCATTTACACTTGCGGCTACCAGCATGCTAAAATGTAATGTTGGTACATTGCCATTCAAATTCTTAGGGATACCACTGGGAGTAAACCCTAAGAGGGCACAAGTGTGGAAGCCAGTTATTGATCAGTTTAAAAGGCGCCTGTCAGGTTGGAAAGCAAGGAATGTGACGTTTGCTGGGAGGTTGGTATTACTTAATTCAGTGCTAGCTGCTCTTCTATTGTATTTTTTCTCTTTCTATAAGGCTCCAAAGGCAGTGTTGAAGTTTCTCAAGAGGATGCAACGAAATTTCCTATGGGGAGGTAATGAGAGCAGTCAAAAATTGCATGGGTTAATTGGGAAAAAGTATGTAGGCCAAAAGATGAGGGGGGACTGGGTGTGAAGTGTTTGGAGAAGTTTAATATTAGCTTGCTGGCAAAGTGGAGGTGGAGAATTCTGTCAGATGATATGGCTATATGGGGTCCGCTGCTGAAGAGCAGGTACAGGGAGGTAGATGGATATATGGATAGGCCCGTGTCTTTTACACACACATCTCAATGGTGGAAAGATATATGGGCTATTGATGGACCAAATGCGGATTTGCCTGGGTGGTTCAAAACTAGAGTTAATAGGATTGTAAGAGCTGGATCGGGGACTCTATTCTGGGAGCAAAGGTGGATGGGAGATACAACTTTCTGTGTATTGTACCCCAGGTTGTATGCTTTGACACAGGATAAGCTCATCACTATCAAGGATAAATATGATTCCGGAGGCCTATTATCATCATGGAAATGGGATTGGCGGAGGGAGTTGTTCGTTTGGGAGGAGCAACTGCTTATTGCCTTACAGGAGTCTTTAAACCAAGTGGTATTGGTAGAGCGGGAATCAGATGAGTGGGGCTGGAATTCAGGTGTTGGGGGGGATATTCGGTGGCGGAAGGGTATAAAGTGTTGAATGAAGGAAGATCTGAATTGGGAATGAATTTTGTGGAAACCCAGGATTTACGTAGGCTGTGGAAGGAAAAGTTGCCATCTAAGGTACTGGTGTTCTCGTGGAAATTGCTAAGGGACAAATTACCCGCTATGGAAAATTTGTTAAGGAGAGGGATTCAGGGCCCTGGTTTCAATCCTGTTTGCAGCTTCTGTAATAATGGGATTGAGTCAAAGAATCATTTATTTTTACAATGTCTGATTATACAAGCGCTGTGGTATAAAGTTATCAGCTGGGTAGGGGTACAAACACCACTTCCGGGAGATCTGAATCAACTGTTTCTGTTAGCCTCTGGCTGGGTGGTGGGAATGCGGAAGAAGACATGCAGGTATGTGTTTTGGATCGTTGTATGTTGGTGCATTTGGCTGTCAAGGAATGCTGTCATTTTTCAAAGGGTCCAGGTGGATTTACTTGATATGTTAATGTCCATAAAAATGTTATCGTGACAGTGACTATTGTTTTCTGTTGGTTTTAATGCAGGGTGTGTATTCTCTGATTGGTGTTCCCATCCTAGATTGTGTCTGATGAATATGAGATAGTTATGTAGGCTTGGGGGAGCAGAGTCTGTGTGTAGCCATCCTACTGTATGGCAGGGTGAAACGTTGTGTTTCAACTGCCTTTTATTTCCTATAATATAATAAAATACATTTTACTGTTAAAAAAAAAAAAACTTTTTATAAAATGTTTTAAAGTAAAATCAATACATTAATATAAATGTTTTAATAGAAGGTGCAAGAGAATGTTTTAATACTTGTTACTGAATTACATCTAATTATCTTTCAAACAATTTTTAAAAAATTTAACTATATATATATATATATATATATATATATATATATATATATATATATATATATATATATATATATATGTTAATATACAATGTGTATTTTCACTATTACTCCTAACTTACTTTATAAAATATTTTAAAGTAAAATCAACATTCACATGTATTAATTTGATGGCAAAGTATTTAATGCATGACTATTTTTATTGTTTTTTATTTTATAAGTTTATATTAGACGTTAATGTATTAAATTTTGTTAATAAAATGTTTGAATTCATAACTTTATTCATAAATAGAATTTATTACCAAACTGATTTTATAACATTGACGACTCTCATGATTAAACATTAATAACTTTTATTTTTGTTGGATACTACCAACTTCGTTTTCTTTATGTTTTATGTTTTTGCTTTTTTATCTCCCACCCCAATATACCAGACTAATTGTATAGGTTGGGGAGAAATCAGAGAATATCTCACAGTTCAACGTTAATTTTGGTTGCGATTAATCTCGATGAATTAACATTTTTTAATAATGTAGATACTTTTCGGTTAGTAGGTTGTTGTTGTTGTTGTTGTTTTTTTTTTTTTTTTTTTTTTTTTTTTTTTTTAAATTATGATGTTGGTGCCAATTAATTGTTCTTGGTGACATTGACTAATTAATTAACTCTGTTATGAACACAAGCAGGGACGGAACTGCATCATTCCGTGAGGAGTTTGATCGTTAACTTAATATTTGTTTTTAATTTATATTATATCTTAATATTAATTTACTAAAATAATATTTTAATTGATTAAAAACATAATTTATCTAAAAATATTATTTTTAATCCTTAATTTTAAATAATAATATTAATTAAGTGACTAAAAACCTATCTTACCTAAAAAACTTGTTTTTTAGATTTTAGTTTTAAACAATAATATCTAAGTGACTTTTACCGTATCCGTGACACACCTACATCTTTTTTAGAAAAAAATGTTTTTATTCACTTATAAATAATTATATAAACAATAGAATGAATTAGTTATTGTGACTATAAACTCAGAAGGATAGTGAAAGTGTGTTTGATTATAATTTAGAAAAAGGAATTGAGAAATTATTTTTATTGTTTTTAAAAATTAAAATTATGTAAAAATTAATAAAAATATTTTAATTGTAATAAAATTATATATAAATATTTTATTAAAATTTATTAAATTTAATAATATTGTTTTTTAAAAATAAAAAATATAAAGTGAAACAAACATATTTTTTAAAAGTTAAAAAATTAAAAATAAAAATTATTTTCAAATTTAATACTCTTTAATTATTATTAGTATAAAAATCATATTTAATACTATTTAATTATTAGTTATTCTACCATATAATAAAAATTAACATTGAAAAGCAAATTCTAATGATGGTTAAATGTGCCCTTAGGCACATTACATAAAATTCGATAAAAGGATAACACAATTTCTGTAAGTTATGCCGTTACCTAGTCATACTATTTCTTTTTTGGGTACGCTAAAATTGTTAATTTTTCACAGTTTTTCGATAGAGAATAACTTGATATAAAAATAAAAAAATTATAAATTGAAATATTTTAATAAAAAACTATTTATCCGATCAAAATAATGTAATTTTTAGTTTTATTATTAACATATTATTTTTACTATCTTTTATATTAAACAAGAGAAATGTAATTTTTTCTCATCTCATAATTTTTCACTTTTTATGCACATCAAAAAGAATTAATCTCATGAGTACCCTTTTGATTTTGATAAAGAAAATTTGTATGATTGGTTCTTACTCAATACCTACCTAAGATAATTGATAATAAGGACAGATTTGAGTTTGTTAATCTCCACTGCCCTCACCTCTCTTTCATTTAAACATATAATTGTATGTCACGCAAAATTTCACATATCTGTGTAAAATCTATACCTTTGTGGATTGCTAAAGCTAAAATATAATTAAAAGTTAACAAATAATTTATTTAATAATTAATAAATTAAATATAATTATAAATTAACATATAATTTATTTAATAAATTATAAATAAATTTAAATTATAAAAAATAATATTACGGGATACCCGCAGATATACTTAAATTCGAAATCTCGACAAAAATGAAAATAAGATTAAAATTTCATACCTAAATTTTTTATACTCACTCTCTCCTCACACTTTCAGGTGAGAGAGATGAAAGGGCAAACTCGCTCCTGTTTAACCCAGATATCATTCTTGTTATAATTTATTATGAAATAAACTATAAAATTTCACTTAAATATTTTTTTATAAGCCAAATTTTTATTAATAATAAAATAACAAGGAATCCTTTTCAATAATATGGTAGAATTCCACTTGAATGTTAAAATAAAAATTGAATGTTAAATTAAAAGTAGTAGTAGCATAGCATAAAAAGGAGTTAAAAAATTAGACATACTATATTCCATAATAAATTAATAATATTGAGATAGAGGTTGGTCCTATAGCATATATTTTATTTGTGAAATAAAGAAGGGAAAGAACTTCTCACTGATTCGTAGGGTTACCTCGGAAATGTGGAGTGTGACTTTTGATCTTAGCATTTGTAGGCTTCCCTGCAGTAAATGTTCTGATGTTCAGACTCTACTCACGTTCCCCGAGGCACATTCTTCAACATTTTCTCTTGAAAATGACCCTACAATTACAAATATAAAACTACTTCTACCTTTACATCTTCTGCAATTCACTCAAAAATACGTGAACTAAATTTTAATTCTTAATGTTTCATTTTATTTTAGTTTCTCAATAAAAGTTTGAATAATTGAGACCTTTCAACATTGTTTTGTTAAGGTTTAAAGTTTTAAACAAGAGTTTCACCGGTTAGAACTTTACATTTTTTAAAAAATTGGTTATATATTTTATTCTTCAACAAAATTTAAATCTTATTATCTAGGAGTCTAGTTAAATTAATTGAATAAGTTATGGTAAACTTTTTAACATTGTCTTTGATTTCTATCTAATAAAAAAATTTAAATATCATCATTTTATTTATTTAATAGAGTTTCAGAATTAAAAATGTAATTTTTAAAAAGCTGAGCAACGATCAACCGGTTGTTCAATGACTAAAATTTCAATAAAGAAAGTTGATACATTAATTGATCAAACTTTTATTCGTATGCTAAAAATTGAATTTCAAAAAGATTTAAAATTTAGAGACTAAAATATAATTAATCCTAAAAAATAAATTTAAAATAGTACATTTTATGGAGGTTTTTATATTATATTAAAGATTTAATGTTAAAATAATAATTTTGCTGATAAGAAATACGAATTTTGAGTTTGATTTTCTTTTAAAAATATTTTTACTGTAGTTATTAAAAGATTTTCCTTTTAGTTTTAGTCTCTATTCTAAATTATGGAGTCCATAAACATGCAAGAAGACCCAATTTATAACTTAATCAGGAGTTCTATCAAAATTACAATGTCTAATTTGATAATTGATTACAAATATAATGCCAATTAGAAATAACTTGCAATAGAAGAGGAATGATTGGTTTTCAAGATGATTCTGCTAAGTGTGTTGTGATGATCACAGAAACAAAGTAACATTTCTTCATCAACCACTTAGTAGCCACACATGTAGAGACTAAATTAAGTGCCTAGTGGAAAATCAGTACCAGATCAACACAACATTTGTTCTCTACTGCTTAATAGCTACAAAACAATGATTTTTTATCTCATTACTTTCGGTTTCTGGTTTTTGTAGAGGAGATAAACAATTACATGTGTGTATAGTTTTTTTTTCTAGTTTACAGGACTTTGCCACATTTGTAAGAGTAAAAATGCTACTCTTTTTGGGGAAGGTTTTCTACAAGTGGATGAGATTATCAAAACTATACATTTCAATTCATGCGAATGATATTACACAATTTTGTTAATATCACATTTGTTTGTATAACGAGTTGTGAATTCATTTTATATGTTGTTATTTTACATACACATCTTGTGTTTGTGCTTAATTTAATGTTTATTGATAAAGTTCTTTTGACTTATAAAAAATCGAGTTTATACACGTATGTGATTGTATTAAATAGAGCAATCCTTTATGGTTTATAATAATTTCATAAGGTTTAAGTAGAATTTTCAACGGTGAAAATATAATTAAATAACTGTTTTCAAATAATAATTTTTATTTTAATTAAATCATAATTTCAGTCTCCTTTAACTTTTTATTTGTGATTTTAATCCTCATTGATATTTTCTTTAGTATGATGTATATTATGTTTAAAATAATTTTAAAAAATTTTAATATATAATATTTATTACCAAACATTTATTTATGTAAAATATTTTGTCTAAACAAACTACTATGTCTGTTTGTGATTTGTATGAAATTTATATCAACTTGGATGTGTTTAGATTCCTATTGAAACTTTGACATGAGAAATATTCTTATGCACTAAATAAAGAAGTAACAAAAATGGTATTTTTTTTAATGTTAGAGGGTAACCCAACCATAACTTCGATCTATATTATAACAAAATTTTAATCTAATAGCTGCATCGGTCAATTTAGTGCTATTGAATTTTTTGCCTATGGCAAATACCATTTTAGTGTTATTAAATTTAGTGAATATATAGATTTGATTTTAACTATTAATTTTTATTTCAATAGATAATATTTGTTCTTATCACTCTTATACAAAACATCTTAATCTCATATGATATGTCTCTCTGCCTTCCTCCCTCTTTCTCTTTCCTTTATATATATATGATTTGTTGTTTTAAAACATCAGTTCTTATGTATATATCGTATTATTTGTAACATTAATATTTGGTGGTGCTCGATTTGCATTAAATTATATTTATTTATTATAATTAAATTGAATTTTTTAATTATTAAAATAAGTTAATAAGAATAAAAATGTATAAAAGTTTAGTGTGCTTATAATTACTTGTTATTGGAGCAAAACTTTTAAAAGAAAAGATACAATTTTATTTTTTTTTACAAGCAACGACATATAATTGATTCAGTGAATCAAAGTTCTCACAAAATCAGTAACTCTTCTTCCCATTATACCAAACCAGCAGAGCCAAAACACTCCTACCCTATAACTATGTATTCACCTCAACAAGTAAAGTCCTTATACAATTTTTGGAAATTACATACACCATCAAACAAAAACAACATGCACCTTACATAATTGACAAACATTGAAGAAGATTAATATACAAATTAGAAGAAAACACATTCTCTATGAAAACCAATCTATAGAGTAACCACTTCTAAGTAACCACTTCTATTGATTCACTGAATCAAAGTTCTAAAACTATACAAAATCAGTAACTCTTCTTCCCATTATACCAAACCAGCAGAGCCAAAACACTCCTACCCTATAACTATGTATTCACCTCAACAAGTAAAGTCCCTATACAATTTTTGGAAATTACATACACCATCAAACAAAAACAACATGCACCTCACATAATTGACAAACATTGAAGAGGATTAATATACAAATAAGAAGAAAACACATTCTCTATGAAAACCAAATCTATAGAGTAACCACTTCTAAGAAGCCACCTGTATAAAGGCTAAATATCAAGAGACTCCAAGATTTTATCATTAAATACTATAGAATTTCTAGATATCCAAATAGTTCAACACACAACATGCCAAAGCAGATACCTAATCCTCTTCCTATATCCATCTACTGTCCACGAACCAGCTATATGAAACAAAAGATGTAAATCATTTGGTAATGAAGAAAATACCCTTATATCTATCTATTGTCCACAAGAACGCAATATCCTTAGAAGGAAGTTTGCCATTCCACAAGCATTTGAATAAATTAGATTCCTCAGTTGAAACTCCCTATTTATTAAAGCCTTCGCATAAGGTAGTATATGCAACTGATACAGAAAATGAACTATCTCTTACTACCACCCAGACCCAATGGTATTTGATATGCTAATCTGGTTGTACATCCTGCAATAACTCAACTAGTTACTAAGGTAACTCTTCCTCACACACAAAAAGGTTGCGTTTCCACACCCCATTCCATGGAGTAACAACAGACCAAACCTCCAAAAAACTACTCACAGAATATTCTTATTCACAGCTAAAGAGAAAATTCTAGGATATCTGTCTCTAAGTATACTACCACCTAGCCAATTATGATTAAAAAAAAGAGTGTCGATCCCATCACATATTTTTCGTCTGAGGTTATTTGAAAATTAGCCAAGACATGGCATATAGTTGTCATCTACTGCCCATACATCCCTCCACCATAGAGGGCACTTGATTGACCTTGGACCTAAATATGGGTAATGATGAAAGGCTTCGTACGTGCTCCTCAAAAGATTACACCAAATAGCTTCCTTGTCATTTAAAAATCTTCATCTCCATTTAGTCAACAAACTAAGGTTGAACTTCAATAGGCTTTTCACTCCCAATCCTCCTTCTTTTTTACCATACAAACTTTTTCCCAACTAACACAAGCAATTTTATTATTGCCATTCTCCCACCCCAAAGAAAAATCCTTTGCAATCTAGTTAAACAATTGATGACTTTCTTGGGAGCTATAGAAAATGAAAAGAAGTACAAGGGGAGACTTGTAAGCACTGCATTCAACATAACCAATCTACCACCAAAGGGCATATGCTTTTAGCCTTCCACAGAGCTAACTTCCTTTTAAAGTTATCCATTACTGACTTCCACAACGATGCAAGCCGAGGATTAACACCTATTGGAATGTCTAGAAATTTAAAGGGAGGTGAACTAACAACACAGTTTAACATACATCTCATAGTATGAGAGGAAAGGTGGTCAACATTTAACCCTAACTTTCAATCCTGACACCAACTCGAAACCCCTTAAAATTACCTGTACCATCCATACAATATTAAAATTTGTCTCTCCTATAATAATTGCATCATCTACATATTGCAGTAAAGAGAATTGAGTTGATCCCCCAACCATGTTCTGCTTGTACCCTCCATTTAGGACAACTTTCATGAACAAGCCTACCAAACCTTCTCCAACTACTAGGACGATAATGATAAGATTAATTTAGCAAGTAAAAAAATTTAAATATTTTTGTTATAAGAAACTAACATTTAAGTTGTATTAAATGGTAAGTTAAGTTCTTTGATAAAGATTAATTATCCATAAAACTTAAAGAGAAATGTTATCTTACGAAAATAATCATAAAACATTAAAATTAATTTTTGAAAATGTCGTTATCATTTATAAATTAGTCGTATAATGTTTTAAAAATTTTATATCTTATGTATAACATTTGTTATAAAAGTTTATATCTTATTTATAAATTACATAACACATGAAATTTTATCAAATTATTTATAATTAGACTCTTAATGTTTTACACTAATCCCTATTAATTTTAATTAAACATATTATACTAACACTTTTTTTATAATTTTTTATATGTGTTTTTAATAAGATTGTCAAAATCAAGAATTTAAATAAACTTGTAAGAATCTAGTAAATACAACTCGTAGAATCGTAAGAGTTTACTTAGTTAAAATCTGTATAATAAGTTCAAATTTGCATAATAAGTCAAAATTACTCTTAAGAAATACAAATTAGAGTCAAAATACTTAAAATTTAAAATCCTTTTTAAACATACGAATATATTAGATTCAAAATATTCAAAATTAGAGTTAACAAAGGAAAATATCACCTAAAAAGTTTTCTCACAAATAGTGGAGGATTTTGTTAGGAGTCAAGGAGAGTCATGACCCTCCAAACTTTTTTCTTTCCTTTTAATAAATATATTTTTTTTATAAAAGAATTGCAATTATTTTTTTAGTATATCTATTTTACTGTTTTTGTCTCCCCAAACTTTTTCTTCCATTTTAACAAATATAATTTTTTTTAAAAAATTGTAATTTTCTTGAAGTATATCTATTTTATTTTTTTGGTTTCCTCAATATTTTTTGCCAAGATCCGCCATTCACACTCACAACTTTACTCCAATTTTACTGATTCCACCAAATTTACTTTGATTTTACTCAATTCTATCAAATCTGTTCTGAATTTACTATTCTTTCGATTCTTAGTAAAATTTAACTTGTGAGGAGCTTATAGCATTTTGAACTATATGATTTACAGTATATTTAAAAGCATAATTCTTACATGGTAAAAATAATAGTTAAAAAGCAAAAAATATTTATCTAATTATTTTGCTGTACTCTCGTGTTGATGATATGTTTTTCTGCCATGAATCTTTCATACTCAATAATGAACCAACAAATATTGAAAGATCTATTTGTTGTTTCCTTTTATTTATGTCTAACCTCTGGGTCCTTCGCTTGCAACCTCACAAAGCAATAGAATTGGTGTTGGTACAAGTCAAATTTGACAATCCTTTTGGATATTACATGAAATTCTATGGTAGGCAAAGGGAACTTCAAATGTGGCCCCGACATTTCAAAAAAATGTTTGACCATTCCCTTCTCAATCGTACAAAATGGAAATAATTCATTATTTTTCCTTCTTCTATCTCTCAAATTATTGTTCTCTTAATCTTTTCTTACATGTTTATTTTTTTTTTTTGTTATCTAAAAATGTTTTGTAGTTTTAAACTTTTAAATGTTTGTTTCTTTTTATTTAATGTATTTCTGTTGTTAAATGTTATCAAAATATCTTAAATGATATGGTTCAAGTCATATATTCTTATTTTTCAGGTTTTCCCCTTAAAATAAAAGAGAAATTGGTCAAACAATATTTACATTTAAAAAAATTATTGTGCAATGTAATTTATTGAACAATTTTTAACTTAAAATTATTTTAAGCTAAAAAGTAAAATATGACAAACAACTTATATTTAGTAATTTTTAAACTTAAAATTTTTAATTCAATTTAAAAATAATTTTTAAGATATAAAATTAAGTTAGGTCAAGCTAAAGGAGAAAAGAGACATGGAGAGAAATAAAGAGTAAAAAGAAAAAATAATAGATATAATATATTATATATGATATTGAAGGGTGTCATATAAATTTTTTTATAATATTTGGATGAATATTGATAAATTAATTTTGTATTAAATCAATGTATTAAAAACAAGAATGGGTCTCAATGCATAAGAAATTCTTTATTGTACTCGAGACAATAATGTTGACACTAATTAGTTACGTGAGACATTAACCTAAAAGTATATGAAACATTGTTATTGTAAGGAGATAAAAACTAAATAGATATACTAATCCAACATTGAATGTAATGTTTGTGTCTTTCCGACCATATCTCTTTTACAACTTAGCATCTCAAATTAGCATCTACTTTAATAATTAGCATGGTACTTTGCTTCTAACATTCTTTTTTGTCATAACAAAAATTTAACATGTGTTAGGAGGTTAATTTTAGATAAATATTTACATGTTTGATTTCATATTGGATTAAAATTTAAAATTTATTATGCGTCTTGAATTAACTATAAATTGAAGTAACTTAAAATAATTTTTGTATTAGATAATTTTTTTATAATGCATGTTTAAATGAATGTTGACAAAATTTTGCATGAAATTAATACATAAAAATCTAGGATGGATACGATTGCATAAGAAATTCTTTACAATACTCGAGACAATAATGTTGATAGTCATTGGTTGTATGAGACATTAACTTAAAAATAATTGAAACATTGTTATTGTAAGGGATAAAGACTAAATGTATGTACTCATCCAGCATTGAATGTAATGTCTCTATCTCTTACAATATCCTTTACAATTTTAGCATCTCAAATTAGCATACATTTTACAAATAAGAATTATACTTTGTTTCCACAAGAGTCATGGATTAGTTAGTGGGACAAAGCAAGTTTGATGAGTATGGTTGATAGTGTGGTTTGTTGAGTTGTGACATTTGGAAGGTGGAAAATACTATCGTATTCAGGGGATGAGGGTCAGACCGTTGGTGAGATAACTCTTGCAGTGCAATTAAGTTCGTGGTCTTGACATAATGTAGCGAAATTAACCTCTCATTCCTTTGCGGATTGACTTTTGAACCCTAGCCTATGTATTTAACAAAGACTAGATCTCTATATTTTTGTATTGTCTTTTAAATTATGGTTTCCAGGTATTTGTAAACAAGACACAACTTGTTCGTTGTGTTTCTTTAATATCAATAATATTGTTTGACTTATAAAAAAAAACAAAAGTATCAAGAGGTTAATTTTAGATAAATCTTTACATGTTTTGTTTCATATTTATGTAAAATTTACAATTAAGTATGCATCTTAATTAGCTATTGATTAAAGCAACTTAAAATAATTTTTTGTTTGATAAATTTTTTTATAATACATATTTAGATGAATGTTGACAAAATTGAGACATTAAGTTAAAAGTATATGAAACATTGTTATTGTGAAGAGATAAACACTAAATAAATATACTCAATCCATCGTCAAATTTAATATCTTTAATTTATCTCTTCACAATATCTCCTTTACAACTTAATTAGTATCTCAAATTAGCATTTACTTCACAAATCAGCATTATACTTTATTTTTAAGATTTTGTTTTTTTTTCTAACAAAAATTAAATAAATGTAAAGGTTTACAATTACTCACATGTTAAAGTCTGTTATAATAATAAAAAAAAAAATAGAAGCGAAAACTATCATATTTATTCCATGAAGTTTACATTTTCTCTGCTCTACTTAAATTTACAAAATTTTCTTCCATTTATTTATTCTTATTTCTTTTCTTTATATCAAACACACCCTAAAGTACTGTCTCCATGGTCCTATGTTGTGTTTCTAAGGATTAGTTTGTTTTCTCATTGACGCTGGACGCTTTCCAACATTTCAAATGTTGCATCAGAACGTCCTTTATTTTAAAAGCTAACTAAAAGCACTTACAATATACTAATGTTGTTCAGAATAATTAAATTTTGCATTGAATAATTTACAATAAATAACGTGTCATTTGCAAATTCCAAAAATAGAGATTACGAGTTTGATTTATTTTATTATATTTTTAGTTTTTTAAAAATAATTTAAAAAATAGTTTCTAGAAACTGTTTTCTGAAAAAAGGAAATAACATGTTTAAAAATTATTTTTAAAACTGAAATATAAAACTATTTTTGAGAATTATTTTAAGAAAACACTAATCAAATGAGATTTTTTAATTTTTAAATATTAAAATATTAAAAATAATTTTATAAAATTGCTTTTAAACAAACATTAAATCTTCCTTCCACAATCCTCACTATAAATTTTGATAAAATACTTTTCCTTATTATTTGTCTCATTTATCCTTCTATTTCTTCTACATTAATTATAACAAAAAGGAAGTGGGCAATTAGGTTTTCTTGTTTCAACCCTCCTTAGATAAGAAATTGTTTTGTCAAATCCCATTTACCTATACATAAATTGTTTCAATTTGAATACGATATTTTATCTAATCAATCCACTTATTTTAGAATCATAACTTATCCACCATCTAGCTAGTATAGGAACTCCCAACACACAAAATCATAGACATTTTCGTAATCAACTTTGAAAATAAGACATGTCGATTTTTTTTAGCCTCATTCCCAAAAATACCCCATCCAAAATATTTCTCCCAATAATATATGTATATCACCTTTCATCAAGTACTTTCTCCAACACGTTAGCAATGATTTTGTACATGCATCTCTCTAGAAAAATTGGTCTATTCTCCCCTAATGCTTGTGGGTTCTAATTCCTAGGGATCTTATGATGAATAGAGAATTGCACATAAAGTCAATTCCTCCTATTATTGTAAAACTCATCCATGAATTTCACAATGATAGGATGTAGAATATGCTAGAATGATATAAATTTAAAATTTCCTATGCTCATCTTCTCCATTTGTTTTAAATGGAATCGAACCCCATCTAACACCAATTTTTTTGTTGGGGCTTTTCACTAACCTATTTAGGAAAAATTGTTTCACTCTCGGCCCCCTTAATTTCATCTTATTTATTTAAAAAAAATGCATACTCATCCATTAAGCTCTTCAAAATATTTTATGAAGAATTAAATATGTCTTTGTCCTCTAAAGTATGATGAATTTTTATTTTGGTGCCTAATAATTTTTAACCTTAATTTTTATTAAATTTTTTATTTTTTAATCTACATTAGTATTTCTTTCTTAAATAATGATGTGCGTGTATTTATGTTTAATATGAATGTATATGTTTGATTGATTTAGTTTAGTTTTTATTGTTTGATTATTGAACTCCAATGTATTATATATTATTTTTTATTGGTTTTAGAGATTATTTTTTATGAGAGAGATGATTCCTACAATTTTAATTATCAGAAATTATAATTTAAAAATTATAAATAAATAGTGGTAACTTTTAAAAATTATTTTTAGAAAATTGACATAATGTCACCGATTAATAGAGATAAGTAACAACAATGACTAAAAAGAAAATAAAAATTTTATTAAAGACCAAAAACAATTTTTTTTATACCAAAAACAAAATCCAGTCATATTAATTTCAAGGAAAAACATATTTAAGTTTTTTATGAAAATAAAGTTTATTTGTTTATAAAATAATCTATTCATAAGCATTTATATGCTTAAACTTTGTTTAATCTAGATTTGTTTAAGTTTACTTTTTAATAAGTAGTTTCCTACGTTTATTAAATTTATGTGTTTGTATAAATTATTATTTAATTAATAGAATAGTTTTCCATTTTAAAAATAAATCTTATTTGTTTCTTTAAATAATATATTTTTTTAAAAAATAAGTTTTTAAGTTTAAAATAAATCGAGCTAGTAATTACTTGATTAAGTTACTTATCTAAAACTCCCTTTTAATTTTCTTATTCAAAAGCAAGTTTTCACAAATAATCTTTATGCTTCATTATTGTTCACCCTGTCCTCTTCTCAATGCCAGGCTTGATCGCTAGTATAAGATTTGTCTTTTATGTAATAATTGTGATGGATTTTTTCTCTAGTATTTATATACTTGTTTAAATGTATAGGGTCAGGCTAATTCACCTAGCTAGCAACACACTCCAAAACTCAAATATTTGTCTTAACTCACTCATCACTATTCACTATAACTAAAGCCTTATATATATATATATATATATATATATATATATATATATATATATATATATATATATACACATATATAGCTTTTTTTTATCACTTAATATGAAATGGTTGGATTGGTAAAATTAGTAAATTGATTATTTACATAAAAAATCATAATATAATTAAAATAGAACTTAATTAAGGGAATTGGGCAATTTACCCCAGCTTTTATGCGAGGCGCGATTGAATTCTGACTCCTTTGACTCTGACCAATAGAAAAGTTTAGATAATTAGACTGTGTATTGGACAGGGAAGAGGGACACAAAGGAATGGAAAAAAAAAAAAAAGAAGAAGCTAGTAATAGGTGAGAAAAATAAAATAAAAATGAAAGGTTTTTTATTGATAAAAAAAAATATGAGTCAAAATATGTAAGAAATAATAAAACTGATTCCATCTTTTGTAGAACAATTTCTCCCTTATTTCCTCCCTTCAATTCCAAAGCCTTCAACTTTTTTTTTCTATCAGAAAATAGAATTTATTAGTATAAATAAAGTGACGAAGGTCCAAGAAGGTATAGCAATGAACAGCATATAACAGAGAACTGTAAGCTAGATGCGATTATTAATTACTGCCAAAAACATAGCAGCTAACTTCCAAAACCTTCAACTTATTTTGATTCACCATAAATTATTTTTATCTACCATACCAAACAAAGAGTCACTATCAAGTTAAAGTTTAAATGAATCAAATTATTTATGAATTATGTTTGAGTTGATATATAATAAATATTCATTTAATTTTTTTTTCTTTAAAACAAATAATTTAAAGGTTACATAGATAGATAAGTTTAATGATTATTCATTGATAAAATAAATTAATTTTGTACTATTATTTAATCATAAATAATTCTTTGTATGAATTTTCAGTAATTACAGTAAAATTAATAAATTTAGTGAATATATATATATATAATATGATAATTTATAATTGAATGAAAATGTAATTATTGTGCATCACATGTTTTGTATATGTATATCCTTTCTTCTCCTTTTATTTAATAATAGAAAAATAAGAGTACCAATAAAATAAAATTAACATTATAATAATAACCGTTGAATAAAATAAAGCATAAAATATGCTATTAGTTTTATGTACGTATTTTTACTTAAATTTGGTTTTAGTTCATATACTTTTAAATTAATTATTTTGATTCCTAACTTTAAAAAACATGTCAATTTAATTACTTAGTCACTCACTTTTATTGGTAGCAATATTGTTAATGAAGGTCACATCATTCATATTTAAAATACAATTTTTGACAATTAAATAATCACAAAAGATACACATATAATATATTTAAATTTTAATATTATTAATTAACAGATATAAACATATATATAGGTTCTAACGACTATACAAACTACTACAAACATATACATAAACAATTTTTAGTCATTTTAAATCCATAAAAATGAATACACTTTTGTGACGATTTATAACAGCTGAAAACTATATTTTCAAATACCATATGAACTTTGTTGAAAAAATGAAACCAAGTTCACATGTTTACAAGATAGAAAATAAAAACGATGATCATTTTATAATATTATAGAAACTAAATTCAAATTTAGCTAATTAACAGTACATGAATCACATATAAACATATATTTTACTGTAAAATAAGTACATTATGAGAAAATGGACAGTAGGAGTACAAATTCATGAGTTGATGGGTTTCCTACGATCCAGAAAATTGGAGACACGGAACTTGTCTTGAGAGCAAAATTTATGATGGGACATAGCGTTTGTAGATCCTTGGAGACAGGTATGCATATATAGTAACCTCAGAAAGGAGAGTTAGTTCATTCTACATTTTACCTTTTTCGGTAGAAAATTATAGCTAGAGGTCCTACATGCAGGATACGAGGCTAACATATTTCAAGTGCATAAGGTAAAACATTTTTTATGCACCCTAAGTTTATTATAATATTACTCTAACTCACCAATGATAATTTACTTCTATCTTGCTAGATATATAATAATAATAATCTGGATATGGTATAAAGTTTTCGTGTGGTTAGGGTTTTTTGTTGTTGTTGTTTATTGCTTAATGATATTCTTTGTTATAACGTGGACTATTTTTGGTGTTGCAACACTAACATTTGAGTCTTCATCCTCTCCAAAGTCACACATATATAGGCACCAATGATGTTTTGTTACTTAACCAATTTGGTTTTCAATGACTTTACTCCCAAAAAATACAAAACTTTGATCAGTACTATGACACAGTATACTTTAAAATAGGAGTGGTTGAAAAATTACCTCCCACAACGGTGACAAACAATATGGTTTTATAGTATTGTCTTTAATTTGTTTCTGGAACACATAAGAAATATTGATTAAAAATAGAGCATGGACAAAGTTATCCATGCTACATCATAAACAAAAATATGTATTTTCATGGAAATTTTTATTTGACATTCATTATTCTTGTAACAAAAAAATTGTTGACATTCATTTTTTTTTTATAAATGTTATAATATTCACACGCGTAAATATTGACTAAAAATATTTTTTCATTTGAATATTTTTTTAAAAAAACATGAATAAATCATATTCAATAAAAGATAATAATAAATAAAAATACATTATTAAATTAAATTGAGAGAAAAAGGGTCATCATTCCATCGATTTTTATGTATAATAAATTTTATGATTTTATTAATTAATACTTAAAAAGTTATATAAAATGTAGTTAAATTATATTCAATGAAACTTTAAACTCAATTAAATTAAATTAACATGAGACTACAATCACAACAAAGACTGCATAAAATTACCTCCTCTTGTCATTGTTATAAGGCATATAAACATAATTAATGTTATTAATTTTATTGATTTTCTAAACAAATATTACTTATTTGTTAATTTTATTCTTACTATTACAATACTATCAATACAAAGCATAAATAATAAAAGTATTTAATAAAAATAACTAAAAGCAAAACTAAATACTACATAAAAATTTGTGAAAATGCCCTTGTGAAAACAACTGTTGTTTCTTTCAAAACATTACATAACAAGGACCACAGGGATTATTAATCAGTCCAGCCTAAGACAAATGGATAATACAAGACAGGAGCTTAGATGGCCAGTCACTAAAACTGAATTATTGATATGAGATTTAATTATTTTACTTGACATTACATGAATACGGATAAAAATCTGTTATCCCTTCTTCTTGCTACAATTATCAATTTCTTATTCTCCAACAATTCCTATTCCATGATCCCCACTCAGAATATGAATATAAACCTCCTTTAAAAAGTTTATCTCTTTTGAAACTATATTTGCTGAAACCTATATTTTCTTTATAAGTGTTACATTACGATTGGAGGGACAGAACAAAGGGACAACATGCAAATTTTTATCATACATATATACATATCTGTTCCACCGTCAAGTCATATATACGTTGAGATGAAAAGGATACTATACCCTAAACATTCAATAATGTTACTCGAAATTGGCGGTGGAACATTGATGTCCCCGTGAAGCATAGTTGTAACTTTTAGTTACGATTATATTTGAAGTCTCATATTTATAAAGTTAAGGTTAATAAATCATTTATAAATATTTTCTTTTCTAATCGATTAATCTCTAAAGTAGATAATATTTTAGACGTAATGATATTCTAAGAGGTCAATGTAAATAATATTTAATTTTTTTTTATTTTAAAATTTCAACAAATCTTCTAAGAATATATATATATATATATATATATGTGAATTTAATTGGTATGTATTGATAATGTACAAAATTTTATAATAACATCCTATCTCAATTCTTAATTTATGGTAAGTTTGTTAATTTTACTAATTAACACTTTAGAAGTTATATAAATGAAAAAATATCATTCAATGTTGGTACGCCATACAATACATGTTAACAATTATTAGAATCTCATTCTCAATGTAACTTATCATGTATTTACCATGTGAGAGGGTGAAGATAGTTAAGAGCATTAAATATGTTTTCTATTACTAATTTAAACTTTGTCTTTTGACTTCAATTCTCCTTTAATTTTTATTTCTATATTTTGTTTATATTACTACTTATGCATTTTTTTAATATTATTTTTTTAAAAAAGAATAAACTCAACACAATGTATATTTATTATATTAATAACAGTATTTTTCTCATTTTATTTTATTTTATATTTCTTTATAATATTATGATTAACTTCAATAATAAATAAAAAGTGAAATATAATAATGTGATAGGAGTAAATTAGTACTAAAATGATAAAATAGTTTCAATTTAAAGTCTTTAACATTATGGTTTAAATTCAATACAATACCTAATTAAAAAATAATAATAGTGATAAACACTATTATATTTTAAATGGATATGTGTTACATTAAGTTTATTTTTTTTAAATAATATATTTATGTTTTGTTGCAATACTATATGCATATAACGTTATTGGAGGCATGACAGATAAGTAAAGTGGCAACAACTTGGGAGGTTCTGATTTGTATGTTGAAAACTGTATTGTAGCAAATTAAGTGTGTGTAAGCAGAAGAGAGAGTGGTGATGAAAACCAAAAAGTGAAGGCAAGAATCTATATAAGTTAACCTTATCCGTATAATTGTGATGATAATAAGTAAGTTAGGGAATAGGGCTCCACATAGTGCCCCCCATATCTTTGGTCTGAGTTTTTCACTTCGATATTGTCTTCATCTGAATAATGCAGCCAACGTAAGACCCGGATCAAGCACCCTCCTCTCAAATATCTCAAAACGTTTTACATTATATTTAACTATATCTTTTTATTTATTTTAAATTTATTAATTTTATTTATTAATATTTTAAAAATTATTATAAATAAAAAATTATAATTAACCTTAGTGTAAAACTTTTTTATATTATTAAACTTTTAATTATTATGAAGAAAAAAATGTTAAACACGTGCGATCACAAACCACGATATGAGATAAATTTGTTATTTTTGTGATAGTTATTTTAAAAATAAAATAATATGTAGTTTATAACTAGATGACCGTGCATTAGCATCTTACACTATTCATCAATGTATTACTGATAAACTCTAATCTTAGAAAATAAATAAATAAAATCACTAAATATGTAAATCAACTGGATTATTTAAACTTAATACAAGGTTTCAGACGATAGTTTTGTCCCTTATGATAATCCTACTCAATTCGAACAAAATTGTTTCTAGTAAAATATACATGTGATTGAGAAAAAAAATCCTTAAAAGTATAATATATCAATCCTTTTTGTAAGAAAATTTAAAAATTGTATAATTTAATTAAGTGATAAATTAACACACGTATGACGAATAAAGTCACTATAAATAGTTGATTTTTTAGGAAATAAATAGTTAAATTTAAAAACTTATTTAGCATCTTAAAATTTTATTTTAAATTTTCTTAATTTTAAAAACTAATAGGATAAAACTTTACTTTTTCAAAAACTAAAATGATGTTTTATCATAATTCTTGTTCGCATTATGATCAAAGTGTTTCTCTCTCCCACATATATATATATATATATATATATATATATATATATATATATTCTATTTTAAATAATTTTTCAAGTTAATATGGCCTCTTATTTGGTGTCGTCTTTTCTTACAAATTGAATGGGAAGTGTCTAGATTCTAGATTATCCTAATCAATACGATGTTGAACATTTTTTGCTTTGTAACAAACATCGTCTTTAATTTAGTCCTGTCTGTTCGAAAAATGTATGTTAAATAAGTTAATAATGTTATTAATACCTTTAATAAAAACTGCATTATTTGTTCATTTTGTTGATAGTAAACACAAAAATAAGTGGGTTTTTTTTTTATTATTTATATGAGTTTAACATTTATGTATTGATAGTGTAAAAAATTTTTACATTAACGTTTAATCATAACATTTCATTTGTATGATTTTTAAAATATTAATTGGTAAAATAAACCAACTTATCATATATATAAAAGGTTGTAATTAAATATTAACATAAAAAAATTTTACATTAACATATTTATATAATATAAATACTTTTCTATAGTTTCTTTACTATGTGATAACCTGATCGAATTTTGTTGACTATAAAATAATTTTTTTATTATTAAAGATTTTTCTTTATATGTTATAGCAAAAGTGAATTACAAGAGAGTATAAAGTTTATATCTTTTATTATTTTTCCTATAAAACTTTAAGACTTAAATAACTTTTTTTTCTTTGAAAAATAGTATCTTTTTTCATTTTGATACTTTAAAGACTATTTTTTTTGTATTTATCTCTTCAAGTGTTTTTTATTTTATTTTAATCTTGTTGTTAAACAATAATTTGATTTTAATTCCTATTTTTAAAAAATAATATTAATTAAGTAACTTTGAGTTTTGACAACTCGATAACATACCAAATTATCACGGGTTTAAAGGGAATACTTTTGTATAAGGTTTTTAGATTAGATAATATTTTTAATATCTTATATGTTAAAAATAACTTTGGACACTAAACAAGTTTATAAATAATTAAAATATAATTCATTCAAAATTACACTAGAATAAGTCATTAAATTGCTAATATCATTATTGTATTTTAATTACTGTTATTTCTTGAATTTATAAACTAAAAAAGATTAAATGACCAAAATCAAATGAAAATCAATAAAGTACAAAAAGAATTCGAAGACCAGAACATTATTTAAGCAAAATTTTTAATATTTTATGAAAAAGTATTGGATAAAAAATATATTTAAGAAAAAATTATCATGAATAAAAGATTATATTTAGATGATTGTATAAAATTTCTTTATACTGTTTGTGAATAAACATTCTTTTCTAATATTTAATTCTTTAAAAAATATATTTAACATTTTGAAAACTTGAAAAACCCTCGTACATTATTTATTTATGTAAGCGATTTAATAGGAAAAATTAGAATTATTTTTATTAATTAGAATATTATTAATGTTATTTTCGTGTATTTTTTCTTTTACCTCGTTGTCTTATTCTAGGTCTGTTGTTTGTAGGATCCCACGTTAATTAACAGCCACTATCTTGTTTCACGTGTGTTTCTCTAGTTTTCCATAATCTTTTCCTAAACAGATATAGGTTTAGAAACTTATTCCTAAATTAATCTCATGGAGGGTTATTCTATAGTTTTAAAATAACAGTTTAATTATCATACGTTTTACAAATTATAAATTTTTATTTATATAATTTTTTTAAAGTATTAATTAATAAAATCAACAAATTTATCATAAATAAAAGATTGTGATTAAACGAGAAAATCTACATTGACAATACATACTAATTAAATTCTTAAAATAATGAGTTGAAATTGAAAGATTTAATTATCTGGGTTTAATTGACATGAACATGACATTATAAAATAATTTTATACAGGTATTCAATCATAACTTTTTACTCTTCATTTATATGACTTTTACAATATTTGATAAAAATAACAAATTTACCATAAATACATGATTGTGATTGAATGTTTGTGTAAAACTTATTACACTAATAGTGCATACTAATTAAACTCTAATTATATTTAAAGATGTTATAAATATAGCTAAATATATTTTGAGTTCAATTAATATGCTCAATCAGTGTAAAGATACTTTAACAATCAATATTTTAAAAATCACATTATAAATTAAGATCAATCAGTGTAAAAATACTTTAACAATCAATATTTTAAAAGTCGCATTATAAATTAAGAAATATGATAGAATATTAGTCTAAAACTCTTTTACATTGTCTATTAATTAAACTCATATTTTTTATTTTTTTTTCAAATTTTCTAAATAAAATTTATCGATGTCTAAATACATTTTTTTTTTCAATTGATATTTTGGTACAAGAATAATCAAGATGTCAAACATGTTGAAGAAGTGAAGAAAGTAAATACATCCAAATCTGGCCTTCTAACTTCTTAAGAATTTTTTCTATTTCTAAAAGCTATCAGACGATTACTATATCTTGAGAGAATAAATTATAAAACTAGAAATATTATATAGAATATATTTAAAATTGTGTTTGATTATCTAAGTTGATTTAATTAAAAAATAAGAAAGCCTAGAATTAAGTTATGTGTATTTAAAATATTCCTATGAAATCTTACTTTCTTACTTTTCATATGTAATAAAAGTAGAAAAAAAAATTAAAATATTTCTAAGAACAAAAATACTAAAAAATAAATGCATTCTGATATCTATCTTTCTAATTAATATATATATATATATATATATATATATATATTAATATTAATATTAGAAAGATATATTAGTGTTTTGTATAAATTGTACAACAGTACAAATCTTTTAATTTAATTAGGGAGAAATGCAAATCTTCACAATCACCTTGAATAATATGAAACATGTGAAAACAACTGTTGTACAATATATTAAATGTTTTGTATGAATTGTCATATGAATAACATTTGCTTAACAGAATTCTTGCTACAAACATACATAAATACATAGGGGCAAAGCTTCACAATCACCTTCAATAATAGTGATGAAACTGCAGCTGTTGTGTTTGGTACAAACTGAAGGACTGATTTTACAAGATGCGAGGAGAGTTATGGATTTGGAAGAATTCATGGTCTTTTTCAAACAGAAAGAATTAAGTGTTGAGGATTATTTCGATGCTTGGAAGATGATGTGGGGTGAATTTGATATCTATAAAGTATGACTTTGAAGTTGATTAATGTTTTTAAATTTGTAAAGAGACTCAAGGTGTGTTATATTACATTTACGTTCAATGAATACACATTCAACTCAATCCACTACTCGTATTAATATAGCTTTTCTGTTTCTGCATTAAAAAGTGTAAAAATCTAATCCAACATCATTCTAACTAGTATCTATACATATACTCAATTATTGTTATGATAGTTTGAAGTATAATATTTTGGATAAGTATTCATTCCCTTGTTTGAATGAGGTTTTTTTAGAGAAACTGGGTGAGAAATTGGAAGGAATTGCTTGGATGGCTTTACCAAAGATAACAAAAATAAAAAGGTGCACACATGTCTTCACCACAATACCAACCAAGAGGAAATTTGTTCAATTGGATGAAGGTGAAGCAAAAATGTCAATGAACAAATAAAAGATTTGTATGAAAATGTGGCTACAAAAGCTACAAAGTGGGATATTTTAGTATTTAGGAGCTAGTTTTTGTCGAGTTGTTGATTTGTGCAGTGTATGAAGCAATTTTTAATTAACAAATCAGAATTTTTCCCTGCATAAATTTCACAAATTGGGATTAGGATAAAATTAACATAGCAAGATATGTCAGCTCAAAACTTCACCTTAGGAAAGTTATATAAATTCATTTAAGTTGAAAAATTCGTTTTTTATCTTTATTTTTATTTTCAAGCTCTTTATATAAAAAATCGTCTCTTAACAATAAGAATCATGATTTTGTCATTAATCATGGTATGAAGACTGAGGGAAGTTACTGAAAAAATAAAAAATGGTGAGTTTTTTAAATTTTCTTTCCATTGGAGGAAAAATTATGTATGAGTTTTTTAAAATAATGTAATAATGCAAAATCTAAAAAACATCTGGTATATAAAATTAAAGTTGTTAAATACTTTTTTTTAACCGATATTTTGAAATTACAAATATTTAATTGATATTTTTATTATCATTAAAATCTATTTTAATATTATAATATTCATCATCTATTTTTAATTTTAGTGCTGCCATTCCAATATCACCAATAGTATATATAAATTAATCAAACCCTTTTTATTAAATTAAGAAACCCTCTTAAAAAACACTTATTTAAAATGTCCTAAGAAGCCTTACCTAATAATGTACTGAATTTAGTGGGCACACATTCCTATTCTATGGATGATTTCAATGAAAAATCAACCACACTATAAAACCAACCTTGCACTAGAAGTAACAATTTGATACTTCTGATAGAACGATATTTTGAAGTGTGTGCACCTTTAAATTAACAATAAACCAAATATGCATGAGTTTAATTAAAATATCCTATAAAAAAATTTATATTTATATTAAATAAATTTTTTTATTTAGATAATTTTTAAAATATTAGTGTTAATATATTTATTATAAATAAAGAGTTATGATTAAATGTTATTATAAAAATTTTTATAATAACTTGTATAATTTTTTTCTCACATATGACTGATGTTTAGATTGAATTTTGGAAAAAAATATGTTTTTGGTTTCTCTAATTTTTTTAACTTATCTTTGATTCTTACTTTCAAATTGGTAATTAAGTTCATTCCTCCAACTTACTCTTGAAAATTGTGATTTCAATTCTTTATATATTAATTTAACATTTACCTTCACAAAGTTGATAGAATAACTAAATTCATATAATATGTGATTTTAGTTCTTTATACCTAAATTTAACATTCAGTTGTGTTCTTTTTACTGTTACAAAGTTGATAGAACGACTAAATTAATGCACATATATTTAAAGATTAATGGCTAATTAATCAATTTTTAAAGTGTATATAGAACAAAACCAAGTTTGATGAAAAATATATGGAATAAAAATATATTTAACCCTTGAATTTTTAGTGTATTTGAATGAGCATTAATAAAATTAATTTGAATAAAACTTATTTTGGTTAAAATTAATTTTGAGATGATTTATATTTAAATGTATTTATTTAAAAAAAAAATAAAAGTAAAATTAATGTAAAATTCTTGATTAAATGTACAAATTATTTTAAATTATTTCAATCTAGAACCAAATTTAAATATAAAATAAATTTTAGATTTAAAATCAATTTTATATTGTGAAATCAAACCCATATTAACATCATTATATAAGTGTTTTGTATATGTTACTGATAAAATTGATGTCTTAAAATTTTGAACCAAAGATGGTTTTTTTACTTCATAGTGTACTCAAGACTCATTGGTTAAATATCTTTTTTCTGTTTTTTTCCCTAGAGTAATTGAACCCAACAATTAGCATCATTTATGGATTATACAAATATATTTTTAAAAGTATCTATCACTTCGACTTATAAGATCGGTCTAACAGTAACTTAAAAATAAAGATATTGTGAATTCAAATTTATCTATTAGTATATTAATCACTAATATTTGTCTATAAAAAAAGTTACCTATCACTTTGAGAGTCTAATACTAAACCAATTTTTCATCCCAAATATATCACTAAACCAATATTTTTTTTGCACCCCTAAAAATATGAAAATTCCCAAATATCCATTATTGTGGTTTTTTTTTTTTTATTTTGTAATGTATTTTTTTAAGTGTATTTCTGATCTTAGATCTAGAATGTACTTTTTAAGTGTATGGTAAATTTTAAGATTTGTAACGCATTCTTTTAACTATATTGCATATTTCATAATTTGTATGTATTTTTTAAACTACATTACACGTCTCATAAGAAATTCGTCACATAATTATCAAGTTTATAATATTTTGTATTGCAGATTAGATGATTCATAATTATATAATAATATATTGCTGATCAAGTGATCTACATTATGTTATTAAACCAATGTGTTACAAATCATTTGTAACTATTATTTTCTTATAACCTTCGCAATTATGTTACCCACTATTGCAGATTAATTATTTGAAATGAAAAAAAAAATTAATATATTGCGAATTTCACAACCATAATATAGGAAAATAATTTTTTTTTTCAAATTATAAAATCTATATTTATGAAAGACATTACTTATTTACTTATTTCCTTGCAAGCATAAACCTACAATAAGATGCTATGAAGCTTCTTTAAAATAAGAAAATTAGCACACATCACTATGGCACAACATATTGTAGAAAAATGTTTGAAACAAAAAGTCACAAGAGTGTTTGATGACAGTGAAATAGGAAAATAAAAGATAGCCTAAACTTTATAAAATAATAAAGATAAAAATATTCTTTCTATTAATGGGGTGCACAAGGTAAAATGGTGCAAAAAGTAAAGGCCCGTTAAACCTCCTAAAACATATGTTTCATGTCTATTGAATATATCAACTCATAAATTTGTTTGCTTTACATTAATGATTTGTTTGACACAGGGAATGAAAAATAATTTAAATGCTATTGTGCACAAATTTTAATGTCAACATGGGACTAAAATTAATTTAAACACACATATTAATGATTGTAGTTTAAAAAACCGACCCAGTAATTGTCTCTATCAAGAGATTGAATCATTGGTTAAACTAATTGGTTAAACTATTTGATTGACGCACATAATTTGGTATATATTAAAAAATATATAAAAATTTTATATTTATATTAAAATAACAAAAATAATACTAATAAACAAAGTCTCAAATACTTAAAGTAATTAAATATAGAAGCTTTTTAAATGCAACAAATTGAACTCGTAATATTAAAAGCAAATCAGCAATCACATGAATAATAAAACAAAGTTTGCAATACAAACAGAAAACATAAAATAATAAAAAACATATGGTTGACAATATATTAATAAAAAATATTATAATTAATAAAAAATAAATATTTTATTAATTAAAAAAAAAATTAAATGACACAAATCAAATCATTGATTCTATTAAGTTAAATCACACATCAAAATTGGATTATGTCAAGTCAATCCAGATGAAACCGACTGATGACATGCTCTCCTTATAATCCAGATCAAACAATCCATTGCTAGGTCTACCTATTAGGTTGATCTGAGTTTCTAAAACTATGTTAATCATTTTTAGGAAAAGTCTATAGTACCTTTCCTAATTTGAGAGATATTGATACTTCTTTTTTTTTTAACCAATCAAATGTATATTTTGTTTAAGTTATTTTTTAATAAATTAAAATAAGTTTTTGTGTATTTATTTATAAATAAATAAATATGTCTAAAATTTACAGTAAAATGATTTTAATTTTAAAGACTTATTTATAAAATTTATTTTAAATAATTTTATAAATTATTTTATTGTAAATCCTTGACATATTTACTTATTTATAAATAAAACTTATTTTAAATTATTAAAAAATGACTTAAATTAAATATATAATTTAATTGATTAAAAAAAGAAAAGTATACAAATTACCTCATCCTTTAACCTTTTTTTTTTTTTTTAAGAAAACCATCTTTAATGGTTAAAAACCAATTTTGCTAGAATTTAAATTACACAACATTGACTTCTACAACCTCGTTTAAATGGAGAACAAACATAAACGTTATCTGTTTCGTAAAATTACTCAAAATATAACCTATTATTTGTGTATCGGCAAGTATTTTGTTCACGTCAGAAATGCCCTTCATACTTCAATTACAAAACCTGTTGGTCATATACTTCTAACTCGTTCCACGTCAGAAATGCAGTTTAAGTTAACTAGTATGTAGGCAAGTATCTATTTCTTAGTGTTAAACTAACATACTAAATATGCTGCTAAACATGCCAGCTTCCTGGTGTTTTATGAGACAACATAAGCATGTATAGTATAACATATGTATAAGAGTTAGTCAAAGATTGAAGAAAATTATTTCACCAGAATATGCAGAAGGAGATGAAATAGAAAAATGGCATAGATACTTTTAAAAAATGGCCCATTCCAAAGAAATCAAACATACAACTACCTTAGTTCTTTTGGTTCTTGCCCGTACCGTGGCAAATGAGCATTGGATCTCTAAATTTCAAGCATTTACTAGTGAAAAGGATAACACCCTTTTGGGTAAAGAGAACTAATAGAAGCAGCCTTTGCCTCTCTACAAAATGCAGGCATTGGCTGCTATATTCAATCAACTGAATCAACAAAATTGAATATTTTAACTTTCTATAAAAAATGGAATAGTAACTCATTCCACACATCAGGTACACCAGGCAAGCACCAATGTATGCAGTCAGAGTAAGATGGAGGATTTGACAATTGTTCCGGGCGAAGGGGCTCCCAAAATTTGCGAAAAATGGAAGGATGACCATCCTTTCTGTACTCTGATAGTTGAGTAATGTTGATGACAGAAACTTTTGAACTCAAATTGCTTAGTATCTTCTCCACAGTGCTCATTGTAGGCAAATCTGAACCACTTCCCCAATAGCCCTCAATGTTAATGGGATCCTTCTCCCCATAACAGTTCCCCTCACTTCCTGGTTTCCACTCTCGGCTCCTGAATGAGAATAGTGTTCAATTCAGAGAGAAAATATGCAGACAAAGATATTTGGATTTCATAACTTAATGTTATTAGAAAGGTGTAGCAATCATGATATGAGAATATATTTAATCATTTGGATGGAGATGCTTTTAAGAACTACATCGTATAACACCATTTATAACAACTGATTATTTTGTCTCTAGTGTATCTTTTTCATTGACAGTTGTACTATAAGATAGTGTACAATGACCCTCTCTTGTAAATTTATATAGCGGGGAGCCTTCGGACACCACTAGGATACGTTAGTTTATTTACATTGTACTTGTAATGTATTTGGATTTTGGCACTCAGATTGGTAATGTTGGTATTGCAACTTTCGTATACAATTTCATCTTGTTTTTTTTCTTTTTCAGGGATGGTGGGATGCCTCACATTGGAGCATGGAACCTAACTAGTAACTAGAGATAAGGGAGAATATTGAACGGAATGAAATCACTTGTCCATTTTTCCCCCATTCCCCTTCTTGTCCCTCTAAAAAGTTAAGAAAAACACTAATATACCATTATCTCTAGTTAGAATCTTCTAAAGTGGCACCATCAATCCAAACATATTAAGAATTAAATGAAAATCTTGCTATTTTGAAGGTATATTTTGCTGAGCTATCTTTTTTCAGTTAGGGAGCAAGAGAGAAGGGGACAGGTAAAGAGCCGTTGAATCGATGTTCAACCTCTATCATACCAACAGGAGGTTTTAGCTCACACCATGTGATGACGAGGTGTGTGTTAGTATCCACATTAAGTTAGATTGAAGGCTAATCCAAGGCACCCCCTCCTTCTCCATTTTGACAAGGGAAAGTGGGAAACTTTCATTTAACATGGTTAGAAAGGATTGCCAATCACATATTGGGTCATTGGCTAAGCCTGAGAGGCATCTAAAATTCCTTACATAACAAGTCCTGAGGGGGAAGCTAATACAATGTTTCTTTTTGTTTGGATTGAAGTCAAAAGTTTAAGGTGGTCACACTCACATATCACCTACCAAGGGAAATTGCAAACAGTAATCAAACCAAGCCTTCCAACCCAAGTGCTTTGGTATTTGCAAGCGGAATTAATTCAAAGCTAATATATTTTAACACAACAGAATCAGATATATCAAGAGAAAGTCAAAACTTCAGCCTCAAGTTCTAAGACTGCACAACAAAATAATCTAGAACAGCCACCAATAGATTTTTTCTCCTCTAGCTATTATATCATCATCATAGCTTATGGCAAAAGGTTCATGTCCAAGAATGCTAACTAGCAATTTTTCCTCTTAGCATAGGATCAAACCAAATATAGATTGAGTGCTCACCAAAGATGAGTTGGTGACATGGTGACAAAAAAGACACGCTTCTTGAAGGGATCAACTTTTGAAGATAGCCAATCTGCCCAGGCTCCGATGGCCAACTCCATGGCTCCATGCCCATCTAATTCTTCACATGCTCCATTTTCTTCAGCAGTCCATCTGCAAAGGAAGAAAACACAAGATCCATCAGAATAGAGAAGACAATTTTTCCTTAAGAGAACACTTGTGTATTAATGAATTGATACAGACAATAGCTTGACTGGGCCTTGTCTCCACCACAAGTATGTGTTAAAAACAAGTATATCAGCATTTTCCCACAGTGATGCATGTCTAAGAACCGTATCAGGACGAATTATCCGTTCATCTAGTCTATGATTTACTGGATCATCAGAATTAGATTCAACAAGAAGAGGAGCCCAGAGAAATTCCACAGTTGCATTGTACTCCTGAAAATTAGCACAAAAATAGCAGCGTGCAGGAAAAGGAGACTTTAAGAGAATAGTAATTGTGTTATGAACCCAGCCCCATCAATCCAATGTCTTGGTGCATCCAATGTGCATGAAGAAATTCAGTGAAATAACAGGAGAAGGAACATTAAGAAACATCATAAAAATGTTTCAAGTTTAGGCTTCTTACCTCTGCTCTGAAAATGGTGAGATGAGCATTTGGTGACATTGATCTCTTATCAGCAGGAATTACTGATTGTAACAAACATACCATTGATATCCACTGCCCTCTATTTAGTGAATCTCCAACAAACATTAGTCTTTTACCTCTCAACTTCTCCCACATTTCTTTTACATTCCACCTATTTATACAAAAAATGCTTAGCTGAAGAAACCTACTCTCAAAGAAATAATTAAGGATTAAATATGTTTCTAGATCCTATAAATAGGAAAATGTTTACTTGTAGTCCCTAAAAATCCACCACCTATTGCTCCTCCCATTATTAATGTCGTTAGTAACAAGGACTATATCTAACATAGTTTCATAAATGAGAGACCATAAGGAAATGACTATTTTAAGGACTAAAAGTGAACATTTCCTAATTGGTAGAGATTAAAAACATATTTAACTCAATAGTGCTAATTTACATAACTTTTAAAATATTAATTGATAAAGTCAACAAACTTACCTATATAAAGGGTTGTGATTAACTGTCAATGTATAAATTTTTTTCTCATAGTTAAATTACCACTTAGACAACCCATATCTGATGCTATTTTTGGCACCAGAAAAACATGAAATTTCTTAACTTCAACTCCCGCAGGAACAACTGAACCAATATTCTACTTGGACCTTTACAAAACTCAATCTTGGTCAAACATCAACTTCACAAAATACTAACAACCTTATAAGTTAAAACCATTGAATTGACTCATGCCACCATCAAGTCAAAAACCATAACCTGCCATGTTCACAGTTAAAAAACCACAAAGCTCGAAGAGAGAAGAATCACCTCTTCAAATTGCAGTTATGTGGTTGCCATCTCCAATACTGATAACCCAAATCAGACCTTCCATGCTTGTGACAGGCCAATTGGTCAGACATGTAAGGGCAATCTGACTCATTGTACAGTGGATGTGAAACATTATCGAACACCCATTTACCTGAAAAAACATCACATTTTTCCGGCCTCACTCTCCGGCGACCGGACTGCCTAGAATCACCAAGCCAAGCAATTTTCCGGCCACTATACCCTACAGTGGAGTTGCATCTACTGAATCTATCCAAAACCTCTAAAATCCAACAACCCCATTTGAACAAGTCAGAGAAAGCACAAACCAAACACACAAAGATTAAAAATTTGACCTCAAAACACATAAAGCCTTCAACTTTAAGTCTTTAATGAAGCACAAGGCAAAATGTGAAGAAAAAGTCCATACCTGGAGCCTGCTTGAGGTGACCAGAGAAGTTGGGTTTGACAAAGGTGGCTGAAGAAACTTCTTGGTGGTTGTGAACATGATCTTGGTTTTCATGGATTCGTTGTATGGTGTGTTCACTGTGGAGGGTTGAGAAGGCTATGAAGAACAGCAAAATAAGCACAATCAAAGGAAAAATGGGGGGTTTCTTCTTGCTCCACTTCCACCTGTGCATGGTGGAGTTGTTGGAATATGTTTGATTTGACTTTGATCTTTGATTTTCCCCTATAAGGAAACCAAATCAAGGGTGTTCCTGAAACTTGATAAAGCAAATTCATCACTTACAATAGAAGGTAAAAGAAAAGAAACAGCTTCAAATTCATGAAGGAGTGTGTAATAAAGACTAGTCAGTATACACAGAATGACAGAATCAGAAGCTTTGATTTTGTAGTTTGATGTTTGAACAGTAACGAGTCGGTGCTCTGCGTGTTAGTGTTGCATTTGCAAACTCTTCCTATGCTTGACCGATGGATGATAATTGGAGTAGCAGATTATTACTATTGTCAGGTCAAACATTGAATGTTTAATGTTTAATGGTAAAAGGAGTAGAGTAACACATATTTCTAACATTTTCCCTTTTTTATTGATTAAAATTTGAATTTAATGGTGGTTCACTTTTATATTACTATCAAATTTATAAGGTAGTGGTAAAGTGGGAATCTAAAATACATAAATTATCGGTTTGAATCTTTATAATAATAAAAATTAATATATTAATAATTAATATTTTATTTATAAAATAAATATTACTATTCATATAGAGATTTTATTTATAAAATAAATATTACTATTCAAATAATCTATATGAATTGAATTTTTTTTATAATCTATTTATTTGCAGGTGAAAAAATGATAATTTTATACGGAAGTTTTGTGTTTTTCGTTTCGTGACTTAAGAAAGACCTGGTTTCTCTTAACTAGAGAAAAAAAATATTTTCATCTAAATATAACTTATCGTTTATATTTTTTAACATAATTATTGAAATTAATAAGTTTATTATAAATAATGAATTATTATCAAATCACAATGTAAATATATTATAGTAGATGATTTTTCTTTTAAATTTTTGTTTAAAATCATAAAATTACAAGAGATGTTAATTGAACAAAACATAAAACTTAGAAAATTTTGTAAGTTTGAATAAAATTTATTTTCTCTAAACTTAAACATAAGTGGAAAAAATTATCATTTTAAGTTTAATATAATTAAAATTTAAAATACTAAATTCTATTTAATTTTATTACATAAAATATTTTAAATTTAATTCAATTATTAAATATGAATACAATTTTCAATAAATATAATTAAAATATTTTAAAGTTTAATTTATTTTTTACATGAAAATAAAATAATTAAAAAAATTAACTCACTTTTTTAATAGTACTGTAAACTTAAGTGTTTTATTTATATTTGAATTTAATAAGAGTACCCTTACCAAAAAAATAAAAGAATTTAAAAAGAGTAACTAATAAACAAGAATTTTTTAGAAAGCTATTTAAGAATTAAGAGAATGTATTGATAAAATATTGTAATATTTCTCTTACTAGTAAATGTACTATCATCCTTTGACTGTTTTAACAGCACTGGTCACAATAACATAGAATGAATTAAAAATAGTTTATTCTAACTGGATTCTCTGGAATTTAAAATTAAATTGCTTTGCACCCCATTAGTTATCATCCCATGGTTGCACAAGTTTTGAGAAAATCATTCTATTTTTAATTTGAATAGAATGAATACTTTAAATGGTTTAGATTTTTTCAATTATAAATTTAAGTGTAGATATGGTTTTGGTGGCATGATGATATGGTTTGGGTAGATAGGGTGCAAGTTGGACCTTTGTAGGATCCAAAATTAGGATCTTTTGATGTTTATGTTAGAAAGATGAAGCTGACAATAAATGCCTAATGTCCCGCCGGTATTTAAGGCTATATGATGTTCACTAATTTTGGGTATAATTTAGAAGAATTTGTAAAGAAAAATATATTTGTCTTATAACTCAAACTCTGTATGTATATCAATTTTTAATTAATAGTTTTTTAGGATACAGTATCTCAAGATTGAATAACTCATACAAAGAGTCAAATGATTTTGCTCCTATTTTAGGGAAATTAAAATATTAAAAACAAATGTGTAGATGGAATAGAAGGTAAGTTATATGGTGTAAAACTATATGATAATATTATTTTTAAAATAGCCTTCATTAAATTACAATTATATCTTTTTTAATCATGATGTCAAGTTTCAGTTAAAAATATTTTAAAAATAACTTTATTTTATACTTGATATTAGTAAAATTTAAATGATGATAAACTATTTTTTAATAATGATAACTAATTTTTTTAATTTATATATATGTAACATCCTAAATTATTCAATTAAGTGAAGATAGATTAAGTTGTTAAAAAAATTAATTAAAAGATTAAATTGTAAGAAATTTTGAATAACAAGATTAAAATAATATTTTTTTTAAAATAGAAATAAGGTAAAATAAATATATTTTGATATCACTTTGAATAACAAGATTAAGATAATATCTCCTTTAAAATATAAATAAGATAAAATAATATGTTTTATTTCGTTAAATAAAATTAAAAGATTAAATTGTTAGGATTTTTAAATGAAAAAAATAAGTTAAGATAATGTTGCTTTTAAAATAATAGTAAGATAAGATAAAAGAGTATTTTATTTCATTTTGAATTTAATTTTTAAAAACTAATATTTTATAAAAGATAAAAATATAGGAAGGGAAAAATCAACCCTAAGCAATTATATATAAGATTAACTAGTTCCAATATATAGATTAGTTGATTATTCTAGGGTTGAAAAAGAGGGACATAGTAGTAGAAGAAAACAAATTAAGGTGGTGGGATCTTGCCTTAAGAGGTGAATAAAACCTCTATTTTTAACCCTCCTGGCATGGTTTTAAAAATTGTTGTTAATGCGTTTAATATTTGCAAATTACTTTGAAAATTGTTTTGAGATACCTTTATTTGGAATGGGTTTGAATTTTGAGATACATCCATCTAGGATGGATGTATGAGATACCTCTCATATGAGGAAGAAGTTTTAGATACCTCCATCCGGGATGGAGAAGAGATTCTGGATACATCCATAATAGCATGGGGAAGGACAGTACGCCATTATATAGAATATGAGTGATCATGGTTCTGGGAACCGTAAAGTGTGAGTGATCATGAGTATCACGATAATTTATTGATTGTGTGTTTGCATCCAAAACTATTTTTATCGTATTTATAATTATTGCTAGAAATTATTATGACAAATCTTTATTTATATATAAATAAAGATACTTTTTTATTATTGCGGGTACCATGGTTGTTTTTCCGGATTCTGCGTCGGCTGAGAACAACATTATTTGTGAATTTTTTTAAAAAAATGTTTTATTTAAAAAATATTGTTTTCAGAGCTCCATGGAGAAGTTTTGGAAATCGAAGAGGCTTGAAGACCTAGTTTGTTATTAATCAAGTAGTATTTATTTGTAACAATTTTAGAATATGATGACTTCGTAATTATTTTTGTTTTCTAGAGGTCTAGATTTGAGGATTTTATTTTAATATTATGTAAGAATTTATGTATTTAAATACAAAATTTATTATTTTTTTAAATTCTTCATTATTTTTATTATGGATTATTACTGTAACAACGGACGTTACAATATACATTTAGATTTTTTTTTCTTGTATGAGTCTAGTAAGAGTAATGAGTGGTAGTACTAGTCTATTATACTTGAATTTCTTAATATGATTACTAGGTGAGATTGCATCACTTCATTCTAGTCATGGATATATCACTAAGTTTTGGGGTCCATAAGTAGTGACAATTGTCCTATGAAGACTCATTCGCTATGACTCTACTGGTTTTCCTTAAATCAAGCCACTGCCTATGAGTTGTCTACTCGTTCTTCAACCGACACGCAGTTAGGTTCCAAAGCTTAGCTCCTTTTACTTGGGAACTTAAGGTTTCATGTTCCATTTCACTCCCTAATGAGGGTTCTTTTCACCCTCCCTTATGGTACTACTTCACTTTTGGTCACCTAAGAGTATTTAGCCTTGTAAGGTTGTTTTCGTTGATTGATTTACACGAGATTCCACGTGCCCTATGCTACTCGGTTTAAATTGAAAACTAGTGAGGTTTTTAAATACTAGACTTTTGCAATCGATTTTGCTTTTTTTTTCTTTGGCTACTAACATGTTTCAGTTCACCGGGTTGTTTCTTGCCTACCTATGGATTCAACAATAGTTTGACAGGTTGACCTATATCCAGAATCATTGGATCTACGCTTATTTTCAACTTCCCAAAGCATTTTGTTGCTTATTATGCCCTTCTTTATCTTTAGGTGCCTAGGTATTCACCATAAGTCTTTCTTCGTCTGAACCTTGCCCTTAACTTTTTTTAAGGTTGTGCAATCATAAGGTGCTGCTAGATGGAAGAATCTTATTAATATCCATGAATGATAAATCATAACATAGATCAAACTGCTGAATTAGAAAAATTTAGGTACTTCTATATAACTATGTATTAAATAATTTCACGATTTGGAGATAAGCAGACTCAAACTGCTAACATCTGTTGCAGGATAAACAATCACCTCTCATACCCTGACTGATTTTACCATAGAGGCCAACGATAGACAATAATTTCCCATGAACACAACTTACAACTTTCATTGTATTATGCTCTCTAAAAAGCAGCTCTTCTCAATATCTCAAAAGGTGTTGAGTTGGAATCCAATTCTAACTGAGGATTCTTGTGGTTCTAAAGTATCCAACTATAAGAGAACCAGGAATGGAGAGCTTTCACCCCTTTTTTTCGACTTACTCTTTGGTTTTAAGAATACTGGTTTTTAAGAATGAGTAATTGCCCTTCTTTGAACCTTACTATCCTAGTTGAGAGCGGATAACTAATAACATTATGCTTTTTAAATAGGATTCTATGGTCGATCTGCAACCTTGAATGTTAAAGGCATCCTTGGACGGATCTTATAGTTCATACGAGGTGGAGACGATGGGGTCGGTCCATGGATTTTTTTTTCCTTTTGTCACATTTCGCTCAAAGGGTTGAAGAGAGATAATGCATCAAGTTAGCGCATAGGCCAACTTGATCATCTTCCCCAGAATCCCAAATGAGGAAACCCTAGGAAAACCACCAACTCCAAATAGTGTCCATGTACAATCCATACTAGATCTAACCAACTGTCCATCTCACTTCCTCTACATTCTTGACAACTCATTTTTGTCTTAGTAAAGTCTTTCAGTGACATGTTTTGGTGCTCTTAATGAAGTAACTATATAAAAAACATAGTTGTTATAATATGCTCTTCTTAGAGGGATCATCTAAAAAGGAAAATGTTTTAAATCTATTCATACAAAACAAAAAGGGTGACATAGATGTTATAGGTCAATAACTTTTTGAATTTTCCATCTCTTACCTTTTTTTTGTAGAAGTCGAATGAAACAAAAGTTTCATGTTCGATTTTAAATTAGAAACATTAAATCAAAATAATGCATCAACATTGACTGTAACCCTTAGCCTTCCAAGCTAACGATGCAGGTTCGATTTACCCACTTATATCTCTAATTTATTCTTATTCTATTTAAATCTATCTTTTTTATTATCGAATAAATCTTAAATTGCAGAAAATTTTATCAATTATTCATTTTAATTTCTTAATTTAATGATTTATACAAGTTACTCTACAAAATCATTTACATGTACAAAGTTAAATCATTCTAACTGAGATCTAAGAAAATAAAAAGAAAAATTTTATTATTAATTGTGTCCTAAATTCGATTATAAGATAATGTTGATTAATTTATTTGATTAAAAAATGAATATATTTATATAATAGTATTAAAATTATTAGTAAATATAATATTTTTCAAATTTATTCTCAACATTAATGAGAATCTAATAATCTTCTCTATTTTAAATTGTAAAGAGAAAGAAAAATATGAGTGAGACTTATTTATATATAAATTAAAATTAATGATATTTTAGTAAAAAAATTAATAAAGTGAAATCTTTAATATTGAATATTTAATAAAACTAAATAAAGACAATTATCACCAAGTTATAAAGAGATAACCTGAAAATAAAACAATAAAAAAAGAAAATAAAGTGTTAGGTTTAGAAGGTCTATATGAACAGAAACTGCTAAGAAATCCTTTAATGGTTTTGGGATAACAAATGAGATTAATGTTGATTATATAATGATTTATTTGAAAATATGTATATAGCATATAAACATGTATTCGACGAAGAAATCAAGGCAAAACAATTCATACAATATAAGTTAAATGCTCATATAAACAATAAAAAGATTAATGATGTAAACAAGATGATACATGTTAATAAGAAATACAATACCTATAAACCTTCTAATCTACCTTCTATACAAAAAGTTATAAAAAGCACATGATGTTATGCATAAATCATCTCATGTTGTATTGACCAAGAACTTCTATATGTATATTTCATAAGAAGTTTTCTATATGTATATTTCATAAGAAGTTTTTAATGGGTAAACCTTTAGATGGTAAATACACGATTTTTGTCTTTATAAATTTACTTTATTAGAATCTATTGTATGCACTAATATAATTGCAAATAGTCATTATCATTGCAATATGAAAAGGCAAATATTGTATCAAACATCTAATATTTTTTAGATATCTAAAGCAAGGACTTTATTTTTTGAGTAGTAAGATCGACTTGAAAAAAAATAGTCATTTTTATTATTTGATTCATAAGATAAAATGAAAGATTTTAAAACTAATTTGTCCTTCTACCCTTCTAGTTTTAAATTTCAAAATATTAATAAGGATATTTTAGTCATTATACCTAAAATATTTTAAATTTCCTCCCTTCCTCTCCAAAATTATCATCATTGAAGGAAAAACAAAATTAGATAAAAAAATTTACTTCCTTTCATTCCTTTAACACCCTATCTAAATAATTAAACCAAATACAAAAATTCATATAAATTTTCTCCATCCCCAAAACTAAACACTATAAAAGCTATATTGAGACAACCCTTAGCCAAGACTGGACCCTCCCCAGCAGGAACACGAGCGACCCAACAATAAGCTGAGGCTTACCCAACAGCCTTGGCCATGACCAAAGTCCATATAGAAAGATGTTAACCTTAGGTAAAATATCCAGATTACCCTCTAAATAGGTAAAAACCCTAATTAGCAGACTCAAGCCCAAGAAAAATAGTATATAAGGTAGCATTTATTCATGTTTAACTCACTCATTAAAATATCATTATTTTCTCTAACATACAACACTTTTAGGTTGAGTTCATGCTGACTTTAGTGTTAGAATATCATTGCAGATACCCTACTTTTGCCAACAAGGATTATTAGCTTGGACCTTGGAAGAGTTGAAGACCTTAGTGAATACTTGAGTACCAAATATATTTGTTTAGGTACATATATTTGTTTAGGTACATTTTAGCACACATCGTGGAGATCGATAATTTGTTACCTATCGGGCTCAAGAAGGATGATCGAGGAAGATATGGTGTAGACAAGGAGCAACATCGGGACCTCTCATGATCCTCTGCCTCCGTATTGAGAGAACCCAACACCGGGAGCAAAGGAAGATGTTCTGCTGGTGGCTTTCCAACAGAGGTAGCAAGAGTTGGACCAACTTTGACGAGAAAAGGAGGAATTATGCAATATGAAAACACCCAAGCTGATCAACTAGCAAAGATGGCTAGTACTAGGAAGAAAGGCCAGCTAAAAGAATACTTGTTTTTGGAAATAGATGAACCCAAAATAACTAGGACACTCATTCACCAAGTCTCGAAGGAAACTCAAGAAGATTGAAGAAAGGATATCCAAAATTAACTACTCGAAGGTCATCTGCCAATAGACCCGTTTGAGGCCAAGGCATTAAGAACTAAAGTAGCGCATTACACAATGGTGGAAGAAGAATTGTTTAGAAGAAGCTGTGTCGGGTTGCTGTTGAAATGTTTAGGAGTCGATAAGATAAATTACGTGTTACGGTAAATACATGAAAGTGTTTGTGGTACACACTTCGAAGGCAGGACCATGACATCTAAAGTGTTGTGAGAAGGGTATTATTGGTCAACCCTCCACACTAAGTGCGCCAAATTCATGAAAAGGTGCATCCATTGACAGAAGCACGAACATCTTATACATTAACCAACAAATTATTTATTGCCTATCTCAACCTCGTGGTCGTTTGCAGTATGGGGAACAGACATTCTAGGACTATTTCTTGTCACCATTGCATAATTCAGAGGTAGGTCCATGACATCTAAAGTGTTGTGAGAAGGGTATTATTGGTCAAGCCTCTGCACCGAGTGCGCCAAATTCGTCAAAAGATGCATCCATTGCCAAAATCATGAACATCTTATACATCAACCAACAAATTATTTATTGCCCATCTCAGCCTCGTGGTCATTTGCAGGATTGGGAACAAACATTTTGGGACCATTTCTCGTCGCTATTGCACAATGCAAATTCTTAATTGTGACTATCGACCATTTCACCAAGTGGACCAATGCCGAGTCGTTCACTACCATCTCAGTTGCCAACATACAAAAGTTCCTCTAGCAAACGTCATCATGCACTTTGGCATCCCAACAGTGCTCATCTAGGACAACAACCTTCAATTTGTGGATAAAAAATTAAATGAGTTCCTCATAAAGCTTGAAATTCTGCACCAATTCACGTTCGTGGAACATCCTCAAACAAATGGACAAGCCAAAACTGCCAACAAGTGATCCTGGAGAAACTTAGGAAGCAAAAGGTTCTTGGGCAAATGAAGCCTCCAAAATCTTATGGGCATACCGTTGTACGCCTCAGTCAACAGCACAATAAACTTTACACTGTCTCACCTACGAAACTGATGTTGCGCTGCCAGTAGAGGTAGGGGATCCTGCCTTTAAATATACTCAATTTAATGAAGAAAAAAACGTAGAAGTGCTAATGGCCAAGCTGGAAATAATTAAAGAACTCCACCAAAAGGCGCTCATGGTGTCTAAAGCATACAAACGATGAATAAGAAGGCATTAGATTAAAGTGCAATCAAGGAGTTTTATCGAAGGCAACCTGGTGTGACATGCTAAAGGGGAAGCTTGGCAAAACAACAAATAGGGGAAGCTAACACTAATTGGGAAGGCCCTTTCTGAGTCGTCAAAAGTTTGGAAAATAATGCTTACAAGCTAGCCGAGCTAGATGGCAACATGATCCCCCAAACATGGAATGCAATCCACTTGAAACACTACTTTAGTTAGTCACTTGCTTATGTACTATTGGACAATTGTATAATCTTTTCTTAACTCAGTCTTTTTCCCCTATAAGAATGTGAAAGGGTTTTTGGTCAAGCATGTTTCTAACAAGGCACCCCTAGCCTATATCAATAAAATTGTTCATGCATTTCTTCCACCACTAATACTTCACTTATTTACTTCTGATTATCTTATTTATCTGAAACCTTTCCAGGACTACACTACTAACACAGTTTTCTTTGTCAGATCGAGTAAGGACGCACCTTAAACAACGCCAAAGTTTCCTTTACGGGAAAAACGCACCTTAAATAACGAAAAAGTTCTCATCTCGGATAACCATCCTTAATAAAGAAACAAACTAAAAACCAAAGAAAAACAATTTGGCACGCACAACACAAAGTAAATGCACAAGTAAGTAAAACATAACAACTCAGCATAGACAAAGACTTCGAAGAAGGTAAAACTTTCATTAATAAGAATCAAATATTACAAAGGATCATTGATAAGAAAAAACAAAACACTACAAAATGCAAGCAGACATCAATACAACAAGCTTATAGGTCCCCAACCACCTCAGTGACATTAACCTCCTCTTCCCCATCCTTCTCCTCCTCCCGTGCGAACTCTTCTGGCTTTTCATAACCAACCCCTCCATCAAAATCTCCTCCTTCTCCCGGATGGTCTCCTTCTCTCGCACGAACTTTTCCAGATCTTCATAACCAACTTAGCAGCGTTGGAAGTCCCCGCAGTAGTTGTTAGCACCACCTGACTCTAATAATAATGCGACACATGATCGTCTAGTTTTAATGACTTTGACATCTCATGGAAAGTTAAAAGCTTCCCAAACAACTTGGAGGAACCTTGCATGATGCTCAACAATTATGGCCTTCTTGCCCTTTTGCATAAACTCGGTGAAGCGAGCCTTCGTAACATCCTTATCATTGATAATCTTCTCAACAACTTTGTTAGCCTTATCAATCTCCTCTAATAGCTTAATAATCGTTTCTCCAAGCTCTTTGTTCTTTTGGGAAAAGAGAGACTCATTATCTTTGGCCCTCTAAAGCTTGGTAGTCATCTGACCCCTCTGCTTTCTCAAATCCCCCAAACTGCTGCTGAAGTTGGGTATTATCAGAGACAAGCTGCTAAGATTTCACTAAAGTCGTGACCAAGGTACCTTGAGACTCAGCTAACTGCCGCCTCAAGTTTTTTTCTTGGATTGGAGGTGTAGAACCATATGTTGAATCACGACTTGGGTTTGGGACATCAATTCATAGTAATAACACCAAGTAGTGGGTGCATCACTTTACAGTAGCAAATCTCATCCAGAGGATCTCATTTTCTCAAAGATTCGGATCAGCGAGCAACAGAGGGGGGATGCGAAAGTTTGTCCCCTTGGGAGACTTCTCCTGGATAGCATTCTACTTGATGAAGTTCTTGTAAGATGAAATGTAGACTTGAAGTAAAGGGTTATCATGACCCGATTAATAGAAGACCACCGAACCGAGAACACTAGAGAAAAACGAAAGTAATGGAAAAAAAAGGCCTGGAGTGGTGATGGTGTAGGTAAAGTGGCAAAGCGCTCAGAACACTTGAATAACTGTTTAAACATCCTAGCCTGCATTGTACTTAGGTCGAGGAGGTTGCAACACCAACACAACTAGGATGTGAGAGCTAGACTTTGTTGTTGGGTCTGGTTGGTGTCTAGGAGCAATTGGGTTCCCGAGGGCAGGGGGAGAGACAACCCAAGAACTATTAGAGGCCATTATGTAGAGAAAGGAAAGTTGAGGTTTTAGAAGTACCTAAGAGCACTAAGAAAGAAGGAAGGCTTGATGACAGAAGGAAAAATAGGAGTAGTATCCTCTTCCCTCACAATAGTCCCCATTTTATAGGCTCAAGAACCATAGAGGCCCAAAGCAGACAACACACCAACACCGTCATATCGACAAAAATCAACATCTCTTGCTCGTCGCCGTTTCATATACCATTGAATCACTGACGAGCATGCTTGACAACACACTAACTCTCAAAAAGAGGCGGGAAACCAACTCTAAAATGCCAAACATATATGAAGTACCACTCCCTCATTCTAAGGCATCATAATCGGGAACAACAAAACCACACTCAACCATCATTGGCAAAGCATCTTCGTCTTGTTGATAACTCAACATTGGTGGGAATGTATACCGAAACGACCCTTAGGCAAGATTGAACCTTCCCCATAGGGTCAGGGATCACTCGATAATCAGTCAAGACATACCTAACAACCTCAGCCATGACCAAAGTCCCTACAAAAAGATAACCTCGAGTAAAATACCCAACTTATCCTCTAAACAGGTCAAAACCCTAGTGAGCAGGCCCAAGCACAAGGTAAACCGTATAAAAAGTATTCAGGTTTGACTTATTAAAATATTATTATTTTTTCTAACAGACAACACTTTTAGATTTAGCTTACACTAACTTAAGTGTTAAAGTAATTGTAGATACCCTACCTTTGTTAGCAAGGATTATTAGCTTAAACCTTGGAAGACTCAAAACCCTCAATGAAAACCGGAATACCTAAATACATTTGTGTAGATACAAAAACTATTTTGATTAGTTTTTAAAAATAGTTTCCCCCTTTTTTGTAAAAAAAATACTTTCCTTAATTTGTCAATATTTTTTTCAAATTGTGTTTGGAAAACTAAAATAAAAATTGAGTCATTACCTAAATCTAAATAATTTAAAGACAAAGTTTGACTTGAACAAAAGTTAAATAAAATTCTCATATATATACATATATTTATAATTAAATTTTGGAATTAAATAATAAGAGTATAATATACTTATATAAAAATTTGCAACTCATATTTTATAGTTAATTAAAGTTTATATTACACAGAAAAATAAATAAAATAAACCCCCTCCCAAACGATGTCGTGTTTTCCAAGCCCAAAAACTTAAAAAAAAAACTAGTTACAAAATATAAGAAAAAGAAAAGAAAAAGAAAAAAGTGTTCCCCAGTCTCAAGTTTTCGTGTCCAAAGGGTAATTCGAGTCTTTATTGAATCCTTACATTCCTAACTTTGTTTCCGTCGCACTTTTCCACACTCCACCTCTGCTTCCCCTTTGCCTCCGATTTCGAGTAAGTTTTTTTTTTTTTTTCTCTGCTTCTGATTTCCGTTTCAAGTTTTTATTTTTCTCCCTTTTTCGTTGCTGGGAGTTGTTCTTAAAGAGGTCGAATAATTGGTTTTCTTTGATGTTAGTTAAATAGGAGAGTTTCTTTTCCATTCTGCTCGGTAGATTAGCTTGTGTATGGTTTAAAATCAAAACTTTGATCTTTGTGATTTGTGTAGATTGTTACATTACATATACCCTTTTCCCATGTTAAATTGACTTGTATAATTTCTGAAACAGTTTCTTTTATTTGCTAATAATGTTGATATGGGTTACTGAATCCATTTGTTTTTCTGAAAGTAAGACTAGGGCAAAACGGATCAACCTCACATATTCAAAACGGATAAATTATTTACCAATAGTGTTTAAAGTTCAAACGATAGTATTCTTTACCTTTTTCTGCCCTCCTCTTCTTTTTTTTTTTTGGCCTCTGACAAATAGTTCTATGATTAGTTCAGATGATACTAGTTGTTCACAATGTTCGTTTTGAGCTTGTATCCCATGTGGTGTGTCATCTGGGTCATAATTAATTTTGATCCTGAATGGAAGTTCAATGCAGCTCCGGCTTTGGTATGGCTAAATTGCTAAGGGCATTTCTTTAGGAACTTCTTCTTTATGATTACAAAGTAACTAAAACTGCTTTAAATCATTATGTGTAGGATACCAACTCAACAATCAAAACTATTAAACTAATGCCGCCTGTGCTTCCCTTTGGAAGCTTATCTCATAGGGATATGTAGCTCTTGGTTCATTTGTCTGTTTAAAGTTCAGTAATGTTTTGTGTTTGTGCATCAGGTTTTTCAGCATGTCAGGGTGGGGAATGTTCATTCGTTTCATCTTTTGATGACTTTTCCTTGCCTTCTCCATACCTCGAACTTGCATAACTTGTCCATTAAAAGTTCTCAAGGTTCTTATTGTTGTTGTGTTTCCATGTTGAAGCTTCTCAATGATCTTGGACTTCCATTTTCAAGGCTCTCACTGATATTGAATTTCTTTTAAGATGTCATATTTAACAATGTCATAAAGTCAAGTGAATAAGAAAGTTAGTCTGATTGAAGTTTCCTTAGTTGATTAGATATTTAACTGAAATTTAACAAGTTTCCAGGTTGTCCATTAAATCAGTTTCTTGGATTGTTCATTTTATATCTGTAGGAACTTTATCCACACTAATATGATAAGGTTCACTCTGTTTTGCATGCCCTTGTTAAACATATCTCCGTATTCTTAGCATGAGGCTTGTCCATATTTTTCCTTTTAGTGAGTATCTATCAAGATGGGTAGATGCTGATTGTAACCCTGAGTGTCTAGCAATAGTAGCATATTCTGGTCTATTTTAATGTGCAGCATTAACATCTGGAGATATGGCCTTATTTGGTCTTGTCATTTCTATCAGATGAATAGTATTAATTCTATTCAGTATCATTTTTGGACAAAAGCCTTGACACTGGACTTTTAACCTTCCAGTACCCAATTATACTTTGTTTAGATGTATTTAGTGTGCTGTGTGATCCTGTTATCAACCACTGGTTGAGAATCAGAACCATCAACCATCCATTTATAAACATTTGTAAGCTCAAATTATGGAGCAAAGGATTAGTATTCCAATATTTTTCTTCACTCCTTATTAGGTACACAGCTGAATAATATTTTAAAGTTGAGCAATTAACAAATTCCTATACAGGAGTATATTGTATAAAGGATTTCTTGGAGACTATTGCTATGATTTTCATATGAAATCATTTCAACAGAAATACCGGCAGTATTATCAAATTTTCCTAAACATTTTAAAACAAGAGAAGACAATTATAAGGTAAACAGAATTGTATGTCAGAATGAGCTCCTGTGGTAGGTAAGGAAACACCTGAACCTTCATAGCAGCTCATAGAGTAGAAGGCAAACTGAGATGACTTCCTTTGTCAGTTTCAACAAATAATCTCAACACAATTCCTTCACGAATTGTCTTGACTTGTTAGCAGAATCCTTGACTTCCCTTTTATCCATTCTCTACTTGCAGTTGCAATTTGCAAATAACTATTTCAAGGAGTTCTGTAGGTACTATAAACCATATTTTGTATCTAAGATTGAGAATGTATTATGTTGTTTTTAGGGAAGAAACCTTCTTTTTAAAAAAAAATGTAAAGCCACAATTGCCTTAAATGTCACAATTGTTTGTTTTGCTTTCTGTAATTCTGTGTCATCAATTCAACAGTTTCTCACTAATATGAATGATTTAGGAGAAGATTTGTGTTATTTTATATGTATGGTTGTGTAACAAACTGATTCTTTTCTTCATATTGTTTGTTTTGCTTATTGTTTATTAGTAGGACTTATATTCCTAATGCAGACCTTTAGGGCAGTGAATCCTATATTGTTAATCTAATGATTTTTTTTTTTTTTTTATCTTTTTTTTATGAAAATACTATGTCAGAGAGGTATTAGTAATTTTTAGGATGATGAGAATTGATGTTGGCTGAAAGGGCAACAGGGTTGGGGGTCGCACAGGAGTATTTAGATCATTCCATTATTTTACTGTCCTTCAAAATTGATAATATTCTGCTGAGTTTGTATTAGAATGTTAATTCTTTCCTTTCCTTTCCTTTTTACATCAAACTAGGAAATACCTGTTTAATTCCATTCACTTTTCGTGTTTGCTACTTTGCTTAGATCAGTAGTCAGAGATCAAAATGTCTCGAAGATATGATAGCCGTACAACAATCTTCTCCCCTGAAGGACGTCTTTACCAAGTGGAATATGCAATGGAGGCTATTGGGAACGCTGGTACTGCAATAGGGATCTTATCAAAAGATGGGGTTGTGTTGGTTGGTGAAAAGAAGGTCACATCCAAGCTGCTCCAAACGTCAACTTCCACTGAGAAAATGTACAAGATTGATGATCATGTTGCATGTGCTGTTGCTGGAATAATGTCTGATGCCAACATCTTAATCAACACCGCCAGGGTGCAAGCACAACGCTACACATACGCCTATCAAGAACCCATGCCAGTTGAGCAATTAGTTCAGTCTCTCTGTGATACCAAGCAAGGTTACACCCAATTTGGTGGTCTTCGGCCATTCGGGGTCTCATTCCTGTTTGCAGGATGGGACAAGAATTTTGGCTTTCAGCTTTACATGAGTGATCCTAGTGGAAATTATGGTGGCTGGAAAGCTGGAGCCATTGGTGCAAATAACCAGGCAGCACAGTCAATACTGAAACAGGACTACAAGGATGATATCACAAGAGAAGAAGCAGTGCAACTTGCATTGAAGGTTTTGAGTAAAACCATGGACAGCACAAGTCTGACCTCAGAAAAGCTTGAACTTGCAGAGGTTTTCTTGTCCCCCTCTGGAAAAGTCAAGTATGAAGTTTGCTCCCCGGAGTCCCTGACAAAGCTTTTGGTCAAGCATGGTGTAACACAACCTGCAACTGACACTGCCTAGTTTGCTTGATGCACTTTTGATAATGTCTATCTTATTCACTAGCGGTGCTTTTGGCATTAGATGGCAGATATTGGCTCAAACATAATTTCATGGTTAAACATTTTGCATGTTGGTAATGGTAATGGCTTTGTGTTTGGTACATCTTACATTTTCCAGGCAGATTGATGGCCTTTGAGCTCCATCTAATTAACCACCGTATTTCCATGATTTGATACTTGTTATTTGAATTAAGGCTAAAGGATCAAACATGTCAGCTACGGCTTGTAAGCATTTCTATTCTGGCATCTTTAGATAGGATTAGTTTCGGGAAAATAATAGCTTATTTTTGGAATACTTTCTCTTAAAGCTGACAAAAATTAGCGATTGAAGTTTTTGAGTAATTTTTACTGATATTCAATCACATTATTATTGACCTAACTTTTAGGTAATTATTGTAAAAATCAATTCGGTTACCACTTATGAAAGTAAAATTGTTTTATCCTATATCATTGTTTTCTTAATATTTCTAGAAGATGTTGAAATTTGAAAATAACAAAATATTTTATCTTTTAAAACTAAGAAAAATATGATGAAAACATTTTATAATTATAAGTAGTGGGTCAGTTTGTTTAATTTGAAAAAAATATTTTTCGAATTTTTTTTTCAAAACAGATAGGATTTTTTTCTTAAAAAGTTAAAAATTATTTTTTTAACCAAAGTTTAAACAAACATAAAAAAACATAAAAAACTACTAATTTCATAAAACCCTTTTTTAGAGGAAAAAGATAATAGAAGTTTTTTCCATTTACAAAGCTCAAATACCGAGATTTTGAAGCTAGAAATTGAGATCTTGATTAAGGGGACTAAATCTAATTTCACTTAAATTACTTGTTAGTGATGTTATCAAAATTTGAAACATAAATTGATTTTAATTTTGTAATACAAATGAGAGATCATGCCTCATTCATAGGAAAGAAATTACTATATGACAAAACTAAATAACAACAATAATAACAAAAGTTTATCTCACTAGACAAAATTTACTACATGAAGTATATTATATGAGGAGAGACATTAAAAAAAATTAGCAGATATATGAGAGGCAACATTTTTTACACTTTAACTCCCCTCACTACGCCAATAAGAGAAAAATAAGACAACAAAGGAGAAGGGAAAAGAAAAAATAAAAACACATGATAATCAAATGAACAACTTGGCATGGAAAATTCTACATTGGAAACTTGATTTTTGTGTCAAAGGTTAGTCATCGATAGAAAATATAGGTATAAAGGAGTTCATTCCATGTATCAGGCACACCAGGGAGGCACCAATGTATGCAATCAGCATAAGTTTTTGGATTTAACAACTGTTCTTCAGTTAGAGGCTCCCATTGCTTTCTATAAATAGATGGATGCCCTTCTTTCCTATACTCTGAGAGCTGTGTGATGTTAAGCAATTCAACATTCAAACCTCTTCCATTCAAATTTTCAATCACATTTTCCACCACCCTCATCATACTTGGAATTGAACCATTCCCCCAATACCCTTCTTCTGTAATTTGATCTGTTTCTTTGTAACAATTGTCACCTCTAATTCCTCCCCATTCATGTGCCCTGCATTTTTTTTTATATTACAAATTTAATTATTAGGTCATTGAGTAGATCATAGTGTAATTATAGAGCAATATATTTGTAAGAATGATACATAAGGGATCATAGAATAGACAACTATGATTTGATCATGAAAATTAAAAACTCATAGGTATCTATTACTTTGTCATGGTATAGCTCAGTTTTGTAACAATAACTATGGCTGGAATTAGATTAGATAAAATTTAATAAAAATTAAATTTAAATAAATTTGTATTTCAAACTTATAATTCATCTATATTTTAGGTTTATTATGTATTGTCTGCTTTAACTTGCATGAGTTTTTTTTTTTTTCAATAAGTCAAAAATTATATTAATAGAAAACAGAAAGTACATAGAGTATTTTTCCGAAAGTACATGTAAATGCACAGGTGCTATACCTAAACAAACCAACACCAACGAAAGGTTATGTTAGACTATAGGAAAGGTGGAGTTTGCACACTTACTTTTGGTGAGTTGGTGACATAGAAACAAAGAACAATTTGGTCTTGTTACGATTGATTTGGAATTCCAACCAGTCTGACCAGGTCCTCAAAGCCATTTCATATGCTCGCACCATTTCTACCTTTTTGAATACCCCATTTGGGTCTCCAAATGAACCCCACCTGCTCACAGGTTACACTGTCACTATTAAAATCAAGATTGCATCTACATGTACTCCCCAGAAAACATAAGAAATCTGACTTATGCATGCATGCTGTCTTATCTTCTTAAGATATCTTGTTAACTTTCTTAATCTTTTATATTAAAAAAAAGTATGTACAATACACTCATATATACATTTATTAGGAATTTATGACATGTTTGGATTAAAAGAGAAAATGACCGAAAGAAATAGAAAGTAAAATGATTTGTAGATTTTTTTTATAACAAAAAAGAATAGTATTTTTCTTTTGTTTTTTTATCTATAGGAATCAGATTCAAGTATTAGAAAAGGTATAATAATTCATTATGAATCAATTGAGTTAGATAATCTGAAGATTTGTTTAGTTTTATCTCTAATTTTTCTTATTTATGGAATAGTTTTTAATCAATTTTTTTAATTTTATAATTCTGAAAAAATAAATATGAAAATTTAGAAAAATGTGTTTAAATATATTTAATTTTCAAAATTTTTATTTTTTAATGAAAGAAGGTATCATCGACGACAAAACTCAAGGTTAGAGAACGAGTGCAATATGAGAGACAAGAGTGAAATGGAAAGGAAAAGCACTCTGTGTGATTAAAGATAAATAGTGTTTGAAAGATAACTTTTAATAATTTTTCTCTAATTTAATTTTATTGAAAGTGAAAAAAATAGGTATATAAAACAACAAATAAGTTTATAAAGAGGATACAAAATAAGATTACCTATCAAATAAAATCATTAGAAAAGAAATAAATAAGAATTCAAAGTTAGGAGGAAATTTCCCAATTTTGCAATCAAAACCGACATTTCATCTCTATAATCACCAATTTTATTAACTAAAGAACAACACTTAGTATAATTTGTTCTTGAACCAAATGGGTGGTAGGAGAGGCATAGGCCTAGGATTCATTCATTTTTATATGGTGGAAACATGACCACACAATCAAATGTAGATGCAACAATATGGTGGTTGAAAATTAGAAGGGTTGAGGCAAGTTGAAGAAATTAAGAAAGTGATGGTACTTACAGAACATTCATTGCACGCCTTCTCCACCATAGGAAAGTGTTGAAGACCAGAATGTCGGCATCAGACCAATACTTAGCATGCTTCTCAATGGCCTGCACCCTCACAGTTCTTTCTGGTACCCTATGCTTCACAGGATCATCTGAGTTTGATTCTACCAGCAATGGGGCCCAATAGAACTCTATTGTTGCATTGTATTCCTTCATTAAACATGCCAATTCACCAACTATATAATTTAATTCAAGATCTTCAACATATTATTCAAATTCTTTCATCCCCTCCTAGTACAGTAGATTAACCTTATATTGCAAGTGTAAGGTTAATGTCCACCAGTTTGATAAATTCTTTTACAAACATTTCTATAATAATAAAAAAAATAAAAAAGTAAACACCAATTTTAATTTATGAAAGATCATGAATAATTTTTTCAATTAAATTAATCTGTTAATAATTATGTTATTGTGAAAGTTGGACTTTAAAACGTTTTAAAAAATATTTAAAAACAATTTAAAAGTGTTACATAAAAGGTTTGGACTGACATACACATCAACATAATTAGTAGATAACTAATTATACTAATTATTAAATTTCTTTCGGGATCTAAGTGGTAGATCTTATAACTTTATAAAAATTTACTCATTAAAAAAATGAGAAGAATAAAAATTATGTAAATTTATTTATAAAAGTTTTTAACAAGATAATTTTTATCTTATATATAAACTAATTTCATCTTATGGACAAAATAATTTTATTTTGTTTTTTATATTCTTTCTTTAAAATTAATTTTTAATAAACTTATCCAGACCTTAATTATAAGTTAATATTACACATGAGAATTTTTTTATTTTACATTGCAATAAGATAAAAAAAATTAAGGATATTAATTGTAAAAAAGTTGTATATAAATACATTTGTTTTTTTGTTATAGATGTATTGTTTATATGCTGATGTAATATTTGGTAAAAAAAACATCACTACTTAGATAATACACAACTTAATATTACTTATGTAATTTTGATTAATTAATTATCAAAATCATTTTAAAAAATTAATATTACTTAAAAACTTAATTACTTTATGAGGAAAAAACAAGTTGCATTGTAAAAAAGTTTTATATTATTGTTAAATCATAACTCATCCCCTTTTATATGACTTTAAAAGTATTGATGAAAACTTATCATACATGATATGTTATCATGATCGAATGTCAATGTAAAATTTTACACTACTACATAAGTGTTAAATTCTTACTTTATATCCATTAACACTTTTAAAGTCATATATAATTAATTCTTTTCAAATTTATGCTAAAGAATAAGTGTAGTAGTTAAAATGGGTCACACTTATTAGAAGTTCATAGACTTAAAAAATTTAAAAAATTCACACAAAATCAAATTTAAATAGATTGGACCAATAAACTGATTTTGAAAAATCAAATAATATAAAATCAAACCTATTTGAGTATAGATAACTTAATTCTTTTTTAAATTTATACAAGAAAAGAATCTAGACAAACTTGATGAGTCATCAAACTTGTTTGAATCAAATGTAATCCATTTAAATACGAGTGGATTCAATTAAACTAATTTTTTGAGTTTGTCTCGATTGACTGAATGTTCCATTTTAATACCTCTTATAAGCGAGTTGCAAACTAAATTTGCTTAGTTAAAACAAAAGTTTTGAAGTAAAACAAAACTCAACAATAATAGAGTTATGAAATTTATAGGAACATGTGTAAAGTACGTAGGAGTAAGATTATTCTTTCCACTACTATATAGACCTACTTCTGCTTTGAAAATGCTGAGTGACCCATTGGCAATAGTGCGCATGGATTTGAGAGTTGGGTGCACAGAAGATTCGATAAGGCAAACCATTGAAACCCATTGGCCTCTGTTCAGTGAATCCCCCACAAAGACCATCCTCTTGTTCCTTAGCCTTTCAAGCAATGCTGTGGCATTGAACCTTAATTTAAAAAGAAAAACAAAACAAAGAAGGACTCATTTCACAAAGCTCAAAAACATACCCAATCTCAATAATATATTGAAGCATATCACACATGTAGGTACAAAAGAATGAGCATTAAAAAAGTGCTAACAACTATACAAACAACTAACCTTATTAAAACATTGTTTAACAAGTGGAAAATGGAAAAACTTATATGAAAACTTCGTACTAATAAATTCTCGCCTTGATTTCTAATTATATATATTTTTCCATTTATTGATTCCTTAACTAATATTATTACACTGGTTAACAATAATTAGGGAATGCTTTGAGTTCAGAAAGGAAAAATAAAGGAAAAGCTTTTCATTTCTGATAAATATTTTTCAATTTAATTTTTTTAAAATAAAAGAAAAAAAAATTATATTAGGATTATCTTTCTTAATTTAAAATAAAAATATCCTTCCTTTTCTTCAATCTAATTTTCGACTACTAACAGTAATTGTCCTAGACTCCTTAGGATATTGGCTCAATCCTTTTTAAATAAGGTTTCAAGTTTGAATCTCGTAGATGAAAAAAAATGTTGAATGGTGAGACACACTAAAATTGCTCAGTTAGATTTTTCAGTAAATATTAGTTATCAACAAAACAAAGATGATGATACTTCACATATCCTTAAAAAATGTGATAGGGATAGAGACCTGGGTAAGTTACATTGGTGGGGCTCCCATCTCCAATTCTGGTAGCTCAAATCCTTCCTTCCAAACTTCTCACAAGCCAATTGATCAGACATATAAGTGCAGTGCTGCTCCTTGTAAAGTGGATATGATTCATTATCAAAGACCCACTTGCCAGAAAATAAGTTACATTTTGATAATGAATGCAACTTGTTCCTTTCATTAGACCATTGTTCTCCCTCTTGTGTTAGATAAATGGAAGTGACAACTAGAGTAGTGGTTAAGATGGCAACAAGAGATTGGAAAATGTTTCTGATCCCCCAAGTGCTTCCTAGCACTATTGGTTGTGCCTTTGCCATTTACATTCACTTTTCTTTGTTTCTCACCACATCTCTTCCTCCCTTTTGAAGCTTCTTGAAACCGGTTGGTGAGGTAGAAGATATAGTTTTATCAGGCATATCTAGTTAAGTTGTAAGTAGTAGGTGGAGCATGATTCATTTTGAAGCTTCTGCATGTTATCGAAATTAATCTTAGCCAAAGAAAAATAAACTCTAATTAATTTATAACCCACTTTTTTGACTTAGAGTTCGACTAATATGGATTTTAAATGAAAATTAAACTTTATTTCCAATATTAGAGAGATTAAAGTCTTAGGAATCTATTAAAGGAAATAAGGTACCTATATCGATAATAGAATTAACTGGTCAGTAAGTTTACATGTATAATGTTCTTCAAAAACAAAAATTGACATGTATAATAACATATCTAAACTTGTGAGAACTTATTTGATTCTTTTTTTAGATCTGTTATTTTTCTATAAAAAGTAAACAAGCAACGTAAAGGTAATATATTAATTAGATTTGTCAAAACACAAGTTAAGAAGCATACATTATATGAAGTTTCTAATTGCTTTAAAAAATATTGAATTAATGATTCTATTTTATATAATAAATACTATGTTTTAATAATATTCTAATTTTAACTTGTACTGATTACACATTAAAACACCATATTAGTGAACATATAGGATTTTATAATTAAAAAGTATAACGACTTTAAAGAGAATTTATATTAAAAATAACATATATCAATTAAAATTAAAAATGTTAGATGCCATGATGAATGAAAGAGGAGAAACAAAAAACTAATTAACTAATTCTTAGATAAATATATTTACTATATAAATATACGTTAGTTTAATAGAATGAGATGAATTAAATATACCCGAAAACTAAACGTGAACTTTGATATTTACCACTTCGGTTCCTAATTTGAGATGTACGTCTATTTATATATGCAATATTTGTCACTAATTTGATGAAACGTTAGTTAGAGAATGCTTTTCGCTGCATTTGCACTTTACTATGCACGATTTCTTCACATTCAATATTGACGATTTCGAAGGTTAGTTTGGCATAAAATGGAAATTAACCAATTAATTAAACGATATATAAACCATTAGGTTTTGTTATTGACTTTCTGTTCTCACAACCAAGAACATTGCTTAAGAAGGGTCGATCACTTGAGAACTATTGTTCTTTCCACTTCTTTACACAGATATTTCTCTAAAGTAAAAAAACAACAGATTATTTGTTGCATGGGTATATCCAATTGAATAAATAAAAAGAAATGTATGTTTGAGAAAAAGATATTCTTTTTAAATGAGTGAATTTTACACTAATAGCACTCCTTCCCAGCAAGGTTAATTTACTTCATATAGATAACTTTCTAAAAAATGAGACAAATAGGAATTGATTATAGGACATACAAATGCTACTACTTGTGTGAAAAACAATAATTTATATTTCTAATAATGAAAAGATAATCAATGTCAATTATAATTAAGAATGCATATAAAAAATGAGTTTAATTAGTATGCATTGACAGTGGAAAAACATTTAATTACAATTTTTTATTTATATGACTTTTAAAGTATTAAGAATAAAGTCAGCAAATTTACATTATGATTGAATATCACTATAAAGACTCTTTACATTGATATTACATACTAATTAAACTCATAAAATATATGGTTTATATTTATAGTATTTGAGGGGCCAAAATTTTTCTAAACAAGTATTTAAATATATGATTTTTAATAAATAATGAATTTCAAAAAAATTATTGTTTAATTTGTATATAAAATTAGAAATAGGTTACACTGCAAAAAAAAAAATTAAAAATATAAATTTAATATTGTATTTTATTATTTTTTTCCACTTATCACACACCCTGGTCGTAATTTACAAAAAGGTAAGTAATCCTAAATGTTGCGAGTTCAAGATTGCATTGTGTCACGGGTGGGGTTGTATGATCATTTTGGGAAAGAGAATATTTAGAATTTTTTGCCTAATTTCAAGGAATTGGATATGTCCATTGGGGCTTTTTTTATAGAAAATGTTTTTTTTAACGAAATATTACAGAAAAAGAATGGGCAACCCAATATTTGTAAAAATGATGTAATTTGACTTGTCAGACAATGAAATGCCAAATCGTTTGGTGTTTTTTTACATAGTTTCATGTGGGTGTTCAAAACAAAACGTTAAATCATTTGACATTTTTCAAACTACAGTAAAATGCCAAACAGTTTGACATTTTGACAGAGATAAGTGGCTCAAAACACCATATTGTTTGTCGTTTTAATTCTACCAAACGCCTCAAAATAAATTAAGAAATAATGTAAGACACCTCTGCTTTTCACAACTATTAATCCTCATCCAATACCTACTCCATCAATTTTATTAACTATTGGTCCAATGATTCCATCTTATAACAAATGAAAGCAGTTCTCAAACCATGAACAAAAAATGGATAGAAAAAAGTATGGTTTAGAACTAGAAGCTAGAGAGATACACAAACCTACAACGTTGAAATACCAAATAAAAAGGGAAATTCCAAAAAGAAAAAAACTTACGTTGAGATATAATGGGCAAAACAAACAAGGGAATTCTAACAGAAAGAAGAACACATATTGACAAATTCTTGCAACAAGGTCTGAGAAACAGAAACTGAAGCGTAGATAATGATGATTCCTCTTAAATCAGTTTCATCTCTTCTCCCTAGGAGATATTGATGCCTCTAATGACCAAACCACCACCACCCTTAGCTCTACATGTAGCTTTAAGACAGCCTAGTAAGCGAAACGAGTGAATTTCAGTTAGGAAATTTCAAAAGTTTGTACTATGTCGCAAAAGTGAAAGTTGGTGCTTTTTGGTGAGTCTTACTTCGATTAGTTAATGTGTGGGAGATGATGGATGGTGTTAGATATCGTTGCAGGTCTTTATTGTCAGTGATGATTGATGGTGTTGGATTTGAGCCAAAAGGTTTGGTAGATTCAAAATGCGAAAAGTTTGATGTTTTGAGCCACGTGCCTTTTTCAAAAGGCCAAACCACTTGATGTTTTACTGTTGTCTGCAAAACACCAAATGTTTTGACATTTTAGTCTAAACATTCACGTGAAACCATGCAAAAAACGTCAAACGTTTGGTGTTTTGTTGTTTGACCAGTACAATTACACCATTTTGATAAATATTGGGTTGACTGCTCTCTTTTTATAATATTTAGTTCAAAAAACCCTCTTTGTGTGGAAATGTTGTCTATTGGACAATGTTGATTCAAGAATGAACTTTAATCGTTTTGTATGTACAAATTCTTTTCCAGTATCATTCCTATGTTTATATAGTTTTAAATAATACATCATTGTCCCAATTTTAGGGAATATGTTTCAATGTACACTTGAGAAATTAACTTAAGACTAAGAAAATATGGTTTTTCTAACTCAAGTTCATGTATAGTAAACTCAAGGTAAGATTTTTTATCATTTCCCTAGAAATTATTTCTTTCAAGATATAATTTTTTTATAAGTTAAATGTTAATTTTTAATATGTTAGTTTTTGTTAGTAGAGGGATTTAAACTCACAATCTTTCCTTTCCCCACTTCTCCACTTTACCATCAAACCAACATTTTAACTTCTTTCAAGATATAGTTGTATAAAATAAATTTATTGTTATTCGATTGACAAACATACTAAATATTGTAATATTTTTTATAAGTACAAATGTTGTATTCACAATTTTAGAAATTTGAATGATTTTTACTTGTTTAATAAAGAAGAGTATAAAATTTTAACTAACAACTACAAACAATAATAAAGAAAGGATAACTTAAATTGAAAATAAGAGCGGTTTAAAACAAATAGAACATTAGTCAGGATTTCACTTCACTAAACCATCACATATGCATATATGGAAACTTAATTATGTTTATTATTCACGTTTCCATCAACTCATAAAAATGTCCTAACCTTTACAAGCAAGGTCTAAGCTCATTGAGTTTTAACCTATCAATCCCTTGCATAATTGTTGAGAGTTTTAATGACTACTCTACTTCTGACAAATGCGCCAGTTGTCTTGTAGTATAGAACTGATTAGATCAGGCTGTCTCCTCAAGGACTTGGAAGATCATTTAGAATTCTAATTGCTCCTTCATAAAAACATTTTTTTGCGATATTTAAAATAAAGAAAATTAAGAACTAAATTGAAAGATAAATTATATATTTTTTATTTTTGATAAATATTGATAATAACATAAAATGATTAGGGGTTTGATTTACTTCACAATATCTGTGATTACTAACTCTTAATTACCTAAGTTTAATCATATATTCCTGAATTGATAGATATTTTTCTATCCTAATTCCTTAGCAATAAAGAACTAAATTATTGGAGTTTTCCCTAATTTCTTAGCAAGAATGATTCTAATAATTTAATAAGCGTAGAACAATTATTAAGCTAGACATACAGATCCCTTATTTCTAAGCGTAGTCACTATATAATGAGTTTCCTAGTTCTATAATTTCATGTATCTCCTAATAATAGAAATTAAATATATCACGTTATAAGTTGATCACACAGATAACGAACATTAAACATAAAGAAAACTCAAAATAGATAAATAAAACTTAAATAAAAGTGAAAGTAAATTATAAAGTATTAATAAGTGTCTCAGCCCCTAAAAGTCTTACTTAGCTAGATTCCACCATTGACTATTCACAAGGATAGAGAGATTGAGGAGGAAAAGAAGAAAAGATAGAGAGTTAGAATGTGATTTGGGGATGAATTTCTCTTTCACTTTGTACTCCTAATTATAGCTTTTAGCCATGAAAATTTGATCAGCGAAATTAGATTTGTTGAGCGAAACATCCTCTGCCAAGATTTTGCTAAGCAAAATCGTTCACTTTTTCTAATTATTCTAAGAGACCTCGCTCAGTGAAAATTTGTTCGCTAAGCGACCTCTGAAGGCTGATTCTCCCTTTGGCTTAGCAAATTTAAGCTTGGATTAATGGCTTCTAGTTGTCCTTAAGTTTTGTTGGTCAAGCTTGGTCCTTCTACCCTGCAAATCACATGAAGCAATGCTAGAGCTCGTTCGTCAGCATCACATAATTTACTTGACTTCCTTGTTCTAAGCTTATCTTAAGCTGAGTTTTAGTAACAATTCAAGGATTTAATTTCACAATTTCAACACTTTGTTTAACACAAAAATATTTTGGATTTTAATAAAAAAATTGGGTTACACAAAGTATTTTTTTCAATTTCGTGATCAGATAAGTATCATAAAGATATAGATTTTTGTGTAAAATAGACACTTATCAATAATCTATACCTAATCACTTGCATTATGAAAATGAGTCTAAGATGACCAATGAATTTTACTTTATTCTTAGTAATAAATCTCATTCAGTGATATTCTTATTTGCAATTCAAATGCATTTTTCAATTGCATTCAGTTTGCAAAATAATTAAAGATAAATAAAATAAGCACACAAAGAAGACAATAACACAAACATTGAATAATAAATTTAGATTAAAAAAAATATACATAAGTTGGGTTTAGTTACATCAAATTCCAAGTAGAAAAAACTTAGTTACTCATGAAAGAGAGAAGCATCACGAACGATAAAGGAATAAAAAAAAAGAGAAAATGAAATATGGAGGAGAAATAACTAGCTCTAGGACATGATTTTAGGTTCGAGGAATGTGTAATTATGAGCTTCTAGATAAAAGATCCCTTTTAAAATGCTTGTCTTTTTCTCATTAAAGTTTTAGCCCAAACATCATCTTGCAACAGTTTAATTTTGATCATTGGATGCTCAGTTCAAATATTGAGTTGAGAGGCCACCACTAGGTACCCATTTTGTAAGCACTAGGTAGTTATATATACTTCACTTATAGGTTGGTTATTGTTGGGGTGAAGAAAAAAATAATTTAATTATGGGAAATTTTGTCCATAGTTAATGCATATCAAAATACCATAATGATGGGTTAGAGGGAACAACATTGAAATGACAAGTTTTAAGACAATATGCTAAAAAATCCAAGAAAGTAGCATGTGAAGAAGATAAGGTAAAGTGTGAGGTTAAGAAACCATAAAGATAGTCGAACCACATTTAGCTCAGGGTAATAAGTTTAAGATCACTTAATAAAGGCTTGATCTTGAAGAAATATGACAAAAAGGGTCATTGACTCAAACCCACAGTTAAGATGGATTCCTAATAGCAAGTTTTTACTCAAAGAACACCAAAATGGAAATGCTCGAGTAATATAATTTGAAAAGAGAAATCGGGATCCAGAAGATTGAGACGTCTGAGAAGCAAAAAAACATCTATGAAAGAGCCACGTTTAAATCAAGAATTAACACAAGAAAAAGAATAAGATAAGGAGTCAAACATGGAAGTTACTATCCGTTGGGGTAGTTATTGGAAGTTAAGAAGGTTTTTAGTAGTTTATTTCCATCAAGGAATAAAATGTGACAAGTGTTCGTTGTAGAGATCTCTATAAATACTCTTTGCTCACACCAAAATTGAGGTCCGAACATTCACACAAAATCATGTAAACTCAAGACACCTAGGATATGGTAATGAGTGAAAGGATTGACATGTATGTTCTTACCACTTTGAAGGCAGTTTATTTTGCAAATTTAATTCATGGTTCTTCATTTACTTTCATGCATTTACTTGCCTTTTTTAATCTTTAAGGTTTCATGTTCATTTACTGCTTTTTCTAACATTAAGAACTTTGAGGTTTTCTATTGAAGTTTACATTTCTGCATTTATTGCTTTCATTGGAATTAGAACTCTGAGGTTTTTCTTTTTAGGATTTACATTGCATTTATTTAGTTTTATTGCATATTTAATTGCTTTTGGAACAACCTTTTCGTGAACAAATTCGAGTACATCCCACTTGGGATTTCTTCTCTTTTAATCTGAACTTAAATAAACAAAATCATGTTTTCATCAAATCTTGTCTCTGTTGAAACTCTGGCAAGCGTAAAAAAATAAATTATAGTATAATAGTTTAAAAGTAAGAGTGCCGATCCCACAAGGAACAGTTTCAATTAAAATCCAAAGTTATAATGCTCATTAAGTATATATACATGATAATTGAATTTGTTCATATTGATGCAACGTACACAAATAGTTTATACTGATTCCTCAAGTATAAAATTCATAAGAAAACTTCTTAAATATCAATTCCTTAGATATTTAACAAATTATCTAGCATTACGATCATATGTTATAAAGCAATTGATATATTGAAATTTATTCCTAGCAATGCAACATATCAAGTATTTTCGCTCAGAGCAGATTTCCAAAAATACTTTCCAGTCAATTCTAAAAATCAAATTCAAGAATATATTGATCAAATAGAATCAGACATAAAGAACTAAACAAAATACCAATATCAAATAGAAATGAAATTACTATATATAAATATTACCAGAATACATCTGAGTTCAAATAGATTACATTCAATCCCAAAAAGGAAATTAGCTACTCATGGTAGCATATTACAATAAGGAATTGAAGAAGAATTAAAGAAAACAACTTCTATAACTCTTTGTTCCTTTCTCTCTACCTTTTGTCCTCCGCTCTTTCTTGAATGCTCTGTTCTCCAAATTTTTTCATTTAATATCTTTTATAAGTGACTTCTCGCTTGAGTTAGCTTATTCTCGCTCAAGCGAGAAAAGTACTTCTGCTTGAAGAAAGATCTTCTCACTCAAGCTAGATTTTCTCGCTTAAGCGAGAATGCCCTTCAAACAACATTCCTCTCTGGGCAATTCTCGCTCAAGTGAGAATGATCTCGCCTAAGCTAGAATCCCGCTCAAGCTAGAATGATCTTGCTTAAGCTAGAATTTCCCTGAAACACTTCCCTCCTCTGGGCCATTCTTGCTTAAGCGAGAATGGTCCAGAGGATGGAAGTGTTTCAAGGACATTCTAGCTTGAGCAAGATCATTCTAGCTTGAGCGTGATTCTAGCTTAGGCGAATGTGGTAGAATCTCTTCTTGCTATTTTTCTTGATTTCTTCATAAGTCTTCCAATCCCTTCCTTCTTTTATCCTTAATTACCTAAACTTTGTACAAAAAGTGGGATCAAATATCTTCATTTATAACAAGACTTGGAAACAAACATTTGGATTCAATAATTCTTAATCTAGGGGAAATTAACATCTAATGAATATAATTAGCACAAAAAAGTGTCACAATTCCATATGAAAATTTACTAACAGTTGACACTCATCAGTCTCTCAAGTCAACATTCATGTTTTGAGGCTTTATTAATTACAACCAGTTTGACTAAAAAGAATTCACACATGCTTACATCCTTGTATTCTAAAAGTTGATCAAATAAATATAAATTTTTTTGTTTTTAGAATTAGAAGTGATAATTTGTTTATTTTTAAATATTTATTTTTATCACAAACAAATTTTACCACAAACAATTGCTTTCTGTTTGCAATCGCTAACACTCCCGATGGGCACTGGGTCGTGACCCTTCTTCACCGATTGATGACCTTTTGTCTTAGATTTATGGGAGAAGTTGTTGATCCAACTAAATTTGTTTCAATCCAACTCCAAAACTTATATGTATATTAGGATAATAGTTTCATATACATATATAATAATATGCATACGAGACAATTATTCTTTATTTTCACCTTTTAGAAAAAGAATGCAATCCAATAAATTAATTTAATTATAAAATTACAACTTTAACCCTAATTAGTTTATAGTACTTATAATTATCTTATAAAAAATATTATTTGTTCAAATGTGGTCCAACCAATTTTATTCTAGATTTGGCTCATTTTTAATCCTATCTTTTCCTCCAAATCTATTGTGTCTTAATTAATCACTTTCAATTGTCATCTTAAGTTAATTCATTATAATATGTCAACAACAAATAAAATTTAGGACTAAAATACTTTTAAAAATTTTTTAAGGACCTAGCTAATTATAACCACCCGTGTCTTTTAGGAACCAAAGATTCACTCAATTTCAATAGACCAATATTTGAATAATAACGTTGTTTTTTTAAAATATGTTTTATACTTAATTTTGTTTCATTTCTATCATATTACCTATTTTATACATTATACATTTTATTTCTCTTTTATTATTAAATAACATTATCCACGTTTAAATATTCATTGCTAGGAAGATCCAATAAAGGTGGTAAACTAAGTTTTCTAATATATATTAATCATCGAAAAAATTAATAGATAGTTTGCAACTATAATATGGTGACCTAAAAATAATTTTGAACCTGCCAAACAGTAAATTATACAGGTCTTGTTTTTATTACACTATTACCCTTTTACTTTTTAACTTTATAAAAACTTTTATTTTTTTATTTTTATTAGATCGACTACTTCTAAGGTTTTACTTTCATTACATGGACTCCACCTTATATAAAAAATAATACTACACCAACCCCTGAAGGTTAAAAATATTGTAAAAAAAATGTAGGAAAATAGGTATAATAAAGACAAACCTCATGTGTCTATGTAATTTGCTCAATACATAAAGAGATGGAAAGTTATTATAATTAAGAAGACTGTTAGCAACACACACTATTTTTATACACCCCTCTCAATACACTTTATCATCAGTTGAAAATTACAAAATTAGATAAAATATTATTTAATAACAAGTGAGATTCATATAAATTTGTAATTTTTTTATGAATTCTAACTAATTATAATAAGTGTGTTGAAAAAATATATTACTAACATTTCTCTTTTAATATATATATATATATATATATATATATATATATATATATATATATTAAAATTATCTGGCATCAAGTGGGGGTTTTCTTTTATATTTCTCTCTTAATCACTTTTGTACTGTAAAGGGCCAACAACAAGGACTAGAGATAGACATTTGAGTTCAAGCTCGCGAACTACCTGCGAAATCCGCAACCTGTATGATACGTGAGTTTAACTTTTAGACTCATTTAGATATGCAGGTGTTTTAGGCTCGACCGGCAAAACTCGCGGGTTTAGTGGATTAACCTACGGGCTTTTGCATAATTATTTTTAAATAAAATTATATTATATTATTTATAGAAATGGGATGTCGTAAGTAAAAAAAATAATCTAAGTGTTTGTTTGACAATAGTTTTATAAAACTATTTTCAATATTTTAGTTTTTAAAAACTAAAAAACTTGTTTGGGTAGTGTTTTCTGAAAACAGTTTTCAAAACTAATTCTGGTTTTTTAGTTTTTAAAAACTAAAAAATTGGAACAACTGAAAATAGTTTTGCTTTTCAATTATCTGTTTTTGTTTTGAAAACTCAAAATACAATCAGAATATATGTTTTGCTTTTCATTAATGAAATTTTAATAAACATGAACAAGTTTTTCCATTTTTACATCTTCAAAATAGTTTTCAAATATCACTTGCCAAACAAGTTTTTTTTTTTCTTTTCTTCCTGAAAACTATTTTTGAAAAATATTTTTGAAAATTCTTTTCAAAAACTAAATGAAACCAATCAAGTCCTAATACCTTTGTTATGATATTTAAAAATTGAGATTGAGATTTCATATTTGAGCACACTTATATTTTATTTGTGTGTATTTTAAATTTAAACTATTTTATTTTATGTTTTAGAATTGAGAATTGAGATTATATTTAATTATTTTTTATGACATTTAATATTTAATTATTAAGTAACATATACTCTAACTTTATTTAATTATTGTCTTCTAACCCATTATAAAGTGACTTTAGATATATATTGAATTTTTATAATAATTAAAAATGAAACAAATTATTTTTTAAACTTTTATATTTTTATGCTGGTTTGGCCCACAGGCTTCTGCAAGCTTTGCGGGACGGTTGTAAGCTTAAATACAATGAACTTATTTAAAATGCGGGTTTTGCAAATCTAGTTTTAAGGACTACAGATGTTGCAAGTTACGTGTTTCATAAGTCGAGTTACCATATTCATTTCTAGTAAGAACCGAACATATTAAAGAGTATTTGACAAATTCGTTGCACCAAAGACCAAATAAATATTGTCTTAGTATAAACACCCACAACACAAGGATCTACTTACAACCCTACGCCAAAAGAAAATGTTCTACCTTCGATTATGTGGAATAGTGAATACCTCAAATTTTCCAATGTTGTTAAAATTAACCATGAATTGTTATCACTTGACTAAAATTAGTAAACAAACCTAATAAATTTAATTAGGTTTATATTACCTAATTTTTAATTATTTAAATACAACCCAATAAGTTAAAGACAGTTAACCAAATATAAATAGGTGCTCAAAGTATTAAAATAGTTAGCGTTCATTATTATAATCCTCATTTATTACTTTCTACCAAACATTTGTAAGCGTTGAATGTTGAAATTAATTGTGGATTAGTATCACTCAATATCTATTATCATTAACCGACAATATCTTATCTCTAATCGATAATATCTTATCTTTAACTGATACTATCTTATCTTTAACAATATGGTTAATTGAACTGAGATTACAGTGAGATTGACTCTGTGATGGGTTAAGTCAATCAGATTAAAAAGCCCAATTAAGAGAGGTCCCTGACTACCCTGGGGGGTTATAAATTTGTCATCCCATTAAGCAAATTTACACAATCAGAATTATTCTTCTCTACAATAACCCCTCAGAAGGTAGCCAGAAGAACCTCCTAGAGTTCTATTCAATAGTGCTCATGGACATGAATGCCAATTCAGGTACACATTCATTCTTATTCTATCACTTCAATATTTTTAATTGGCATACTATAATTTGTGTCTAGTACAGATTAATTGAAACATACTTCATATTTTCATCAATTGGTATCAGAGCCAGGTTCCGATCCTGGGACCTGTGGGCAAACCCTATTTTAATATTAAACACGCATATTGAGGGAGGGAGAGACCTGAACATATGCGCCAACCGCCGGCAGTCGCAGCCGAGTCGCCCACCGGGGCCAGCGGCTCTGCCGGTGGTCTGCCACTGGTCCCGGCCCTGCCGTGCCGTCGCCTTCGGCGCTGTTTCACCGGGATGAAGGGCGGAGATCGGAGAGAGAGGCGGAGATCGCGTTTCAGCCGCCCGCTCCAACGGCTCTTCGCCGCGCACCGGGCCGTGCGCGCGCTCCAAGCGGCGCTTCACCACTGCGTTTTCAGCCGCGCAGATCCCGTCGGATCTTGGTTTCGGCGCTACTCCCCGGGCTCCAGCGGTGCTCCGCCGCGTCTCGAACCGCCCAGATCCAGCGGATCTCCGTCGCCTTCGAACGGTTTCACCCCGCGCGTCTCGACCGTTCCAGATCCCGTCGGATCTTGGTTTCGGCGCTGCTCCGCGCGTTTTAGCGGCACTCCGCCGCGTCTCGAACCCCGACCAGATCCCGTCGGAGGTTGGATTTTCGGCGCCTCCAAGGCCGCCCGCTCCACCGCCACCTCGCGTGCTTCGAACCGCCAGATCCGCCGCGAGCACTGCTGCGCTGGATCGGAGAATGAGAGACGACGAGAGAGAAAGGCGAAACGATCAAGAGAGAAGAACCGCGGCGGAGATCGCACGAAACATGCCAAATTTTTTTAAAAATTATTAAATAAATAATTTTTCTTTGAAATCTCATAATATTTGAGATATGAGGCATAATATTGAAATTTTAAAATTTTATTTTTTGAAATTTCATAATTTTGAAATTTATTTAATTTTGAGACGCAATTTCGAATTATTTTTTTTAGTATATTACTCTCAAATTTTGAATATTGAATTATCACTTACAATATGATTTTTCTATTAAATTGCATTGTGATGATCTGCCTATCGTGGGCATGTTGATGTGAATTTTGTTTGTCATATTTTAAGATGATAAAATAAACATGATTTATGCTATTAATTTACATAATTGTAATTTCACCTATCGTGGATACATTTGTGTAAATTTATGAATAAATATTAATTCATTATATTAGTGATAATTATACCCATCGGTGTGTTATTATTAGTATAATTTGTTGTTGTACAATGCATTTCTCTTAACTTATGTTAATGTTTTTTTGTACCCTATCGGTGCTAGGATTTATTAATTTAAGTTATAATATATTGTAATTTGCTTAGCGATTTATTTTAAGCTGAACTTTTAAATAACTTTTTCTTTATTGTGATGTTCAGTTTTCTTCCCTAATTCCGTCAAAACTCTAAACGGAACAAATTATGAGAACTGGAAAGAATCATTAGATCTCTACCTGACCATTGACAATCTGGATTTATCATTGAGGACGACGAGGTCTGCGCCTCTTACAGATGAGTCTGCTGAAGCTCAGCGAATTTCTCATGAGAAATGGGAACACTCTAACAGAGTGTGCCTGAAGGTGATTAAATTCACCATGGAGAAATCTATCAGACAGAGCATTCCAGATCTTGATGATGCCAGTGCTTTTCTGAAAGCAGTCGGTGAAAAATTTACAACTTTTGATAAGGCACAAAAAAGCCAATATCTTTCCTTATTTGAAAAGACCAAATACGATGGTGTCAGCGGTGTACGTGAACACATTATGAAGTTAATACATTTCTATAATAAGTTGAAGTCTCTCAAGGTTAAGGTTGGTGAAGACACTTTAATTTATCGCATTTTGGAGTCTCTGCCTTCTCAGTTTGACATCATGAAGACTTCATATAACATTCAAAAGCATGACTATGGAGTGGATGAATTGATTGCAATAATCACCCAAGAGGAGGAGTCAATGAAGAAAAATAAGCCTAATAGCATTCAGTTCGTTGCTTCTAGTTCAGGTACTAAAGGTGCTAACAGGTATAAAGGAAAGAAGAAAAAGGGTACAGAGAAAGCAGAACGACATTTAGAACCCAAGAAGAAATTCTTTAAAGGTTCTTGCAAGTATTGTAAGAAACATGGTCACAAGGTGGAAGATTGCTTTATCCTGAAAAAGAAAGAGGAAAAGCGAGGTAATCTGCTAGCACTAACTTACTTTGAATCTAATATGGTTGATGTTCCTCCAAATTCCTGGTGGTTAGACTCAGGGGCTACTATTCATGTTGTGAATTCTTTACAGGGGTTCACAAGCCTGAGGAAACCAAGTGATGTTGAGACGAAGATTGTTATGGGAGATGGAGTTGGAGTACCCGTTGCTGACATTGGAGTCGTCTCTTTATGTTTATCCTCTGGACATACTTTATTATTGCAAGATGCTGTTTATGTCCCTTCCATGAGAAGGAATTTGATATCAATTTCTGTTTTAGACAAATGTGGATACAACTTTCATTTTGGTGATGGAAAATTGGTGATTTATTATAATTCAACTGTTGTTGGTTCAGGAGTTTTGCATGACAGACTTTACATGTTAAACGTAACTGATATGTCAGTTAACTCCATTAGCGGAGTAAACGTAACAGAATTGATGAATCTTCCTCTATGCTATGGCATAGACGTTTGAGGCATATTTCTAGGCCTCGAATTGAAAGACTCATAAAAGAAGGGATTCTGCATGATCTTGACTTCTCAGATTATGACACTTGTGTCGATTGCATCAAGAGGAAGTTCACTGCCAAAACCAGGAATAAAAGTTCAAACAGATGTGACGATGTGCTACAATTAATTCACACAGACATATGTGGACCTATTACACCTACTGCTATGGGTGGATATAGGTATTTTATTACCTTCATAGATGACTTCTCCAGACATGGATGGGTATATCTTCTTCAGGATAAAGCAAGCTCTCTTGAAGCCTTCAAGACCTTTAAAGCTTTTGTTGAGCTGAAAACAGAAAAGAAAATTAAGTGTGTAAGGTCTGATAGAGGAGGATAATACTATGGTCTTTATGATGAGACAGGAAGAAATCTAGGTTCATTTGCTCGATTCCTTGATCAATACGGAATTGAAGCTCAATACACCATGCCTGGAACTCCTGAACAAAATGGCGTTGCTGAGAGGCGAAATCGAACACTCATGGACATGGTAAGATGTATGTTATCACACTCATCTCTGCCAAAATTTCTTTGGGGAAATGCCTTGCGAACTGCTATGTATATTCTTAATCAGGTACCTAGCAAATCTGTGCCCAAAACTCCTTTTGAGCTAATGACTGGTAGAAAGCCGAGTTTGAGACATTTCCATGTATGTGGTTGTAAGGCAGAAGTAAGACCGTATAATCCTAAACAAAAGAAACTTGATCTCAAAACTATTAGCGGTTATTTCATTGGCTACTGTATCGGTTCTAGAGGATGTAGATTTTATTGTCCTTCTCACTCTACACGAGTTATTGAATCTAACCGAGCAGTTTTCTTTGAGGATGATTTGGACAGTGGGAGTTACACACCTCGAATGATGACCTTCAGAGAACCATGCTTCCATTACCATCTTATTCTCTTTCTACAGACATCTCAATCCCAATGGTTCACACAGATGAACAAATTGTTGAGAGGCAAGATGGACAAATGACAGAACCACAAGTTGATGAACCACAACTCAATGATCAACAACTTGATGATGTTGATGTGACCCCATTAAGACGATCTCAGAGAATACGCCGACCTTCTATACCAAATGACTATGTTGTATACCTTCAGGAGCACGAATATGATCCACATGATGATGACGATCCCATCACATTTCAGGAAGCACTTTCTAGTTCTCATGCTTCTGACTGGCTAAAAGTTATGCATGATGAATTGTCTTCCATGTCTCATAATAATGTTTGGGATCTTGTGGACTTGCCAGCAGGTTGTAAGCCTGTTGGATCTAAATGAGTCTTTAAGACAAAACGTACTCCAGATGGAAAGGTTGATAGGTATAAGGCTCGATTGGTGGCTAAAGGTTATAGTCAACGGGAAGGCGTTGACTACAAAGAAACTTTTTCACCAGTTTCAACGAAGGACGCACTCTGAGTTGTCATGACTTTAGTTGCTCATTTTGACCTAGAGCTACACCAGATGGATGTAAAGACAGCTTTTCTGAATGGAGATCTTGCTGAAGATGTCTACATGGTTCAGCCTGATGGTTTTGTTGAAACAGGCAATGAGCATTTAGTGTGTAAACTTAAAAGGTCCATTTATGGACTGAAACAAGCATCTAGGCAATGGTATTTAAAATTTGACCAGGTTGTCACTACTTACAATTTCAAGGAAAATGTTGCAGACCAGTGCATTTACTTGAAGACTAGTGGGAGTAATTTCATCATTCTCGTATTATATGTCGATGACATTCTCCTTGCCAGTAGTTGTATGAACCTATTGGTTGAGACAAAATCAATGTTGTGCAGACATTTTGACATGAAAGACCTTGGTGAAGCTTCTGTTGTTCTAGGCATCCAAATTCTTCGTGATAGGTCACGTGGCATAGTTGGATTGTCCCAAAAGGGATATATCGAGAAGATTCTCAAGAAGTTCAACATGAATGCTTGCTCCCCATGTGCTGCACCTGTGCAACGTGGTGACAAATTATCTAACAAACAATGTCCTCATAATGATGAAGAAGTGGATGCTATGAAGAAAATTCCATACGCTTCCGCTGTTGGCAGTTTGATGTATGCTCAAGTCTGTACTCGTCCTGACATTGCTTTCATCGTCAATGCCTTAGGCAGATACTTGAGCGACCCAGGTTTGGGTCATTGGAAAGCCGTTAAAAGCGTCATGCGATATTTACAGGAAACCAAGGATCATATGTTGATTATTGATTGACACTATCCAAGTGGGAGAATGTTGAAATTAATTGTAGATTAGTATCACTCAATATCTATTATCATTAACCGACAATATCTTATCTCTAACCGATAATATCTTATCTTTAACCGATACTATCTTATCTTTAACAATATGGTTAATTGAACTGGGATTACAGTGAGATTGACTCTGTGATGGGTTAGGTCAATCAGATTAAAAAGCCCAATTAAGAGAGGTCCCTGACTACCCTGGGGGGTTATAAATTTGCCATCCCATTAAGCAAATTTACACAATCAGAATTGTTCTCTACAATAACCCCTCAGAAGGTAGCGAGAAGAACCTCCTAGAGTTCTATTCAATAGTGCTCATGGACATGAATGCCAATTCAGGTACACATTCATTCTCATTCTATCACTTCAATATTTTTAATTAGCATACTTCATATTTTCATCATTGAAATGTTATTTACCGATATCCATCATTCGACACTTTATTATTCGAAGACGAGAAGTCCCTATACCAAGAGACCAACTTACAGTGACAAATACAACTTTCTTTTATTTCTGTATTTTATATATATATTTCTCAAAAATAAATATGTTTTGGTCTCAAGAGTGATGATGTAACACTTGAGCATGATCGTTTTCAATGGTGAAGTGAAAACTAAAAAAGAGGACAAAAGAAAAGGGTTTATATTGCACGCGGGACAATTAATAGCATCTCCTCTCTCCTCAATCTCTCACTCTCTTTCCTTTGTGTCTCTTTTCTCCCACTTGCTCCCCAACTTGCACAAACCGACGACGTATCCTATTGATTTTCACACCCAAACAAATCAAAACGTGCCACTCTTTTCTCCCTTCAATTTATGCGTTTCTTCAATGCTTCCTTTTGATTTGATCTCTTTCACTTTCCAGTTTCCATTCCTCATCTTTATCCCTCTCACCTACAATTTTTTAATTCAAATAAAACGACTCAGATCTGCATACTCCTCGTACTACTTGCTTATATTATTAATCACCAACTTGCTTTGTTTAATTAGTTTCTTCTCTTTGCGTAAATAATGATTTTTTAATGGACCCCTTCATGCTTCATTAATTGGTTGCAACTTTGTTTATGTGTGTATATACATCATTCACATTAATTTGAAGATTATCGTACAGCTATCGACAGGTTGGTCGTAGATTCGTAGTATATACTCTTCAATACGCTATTCCATTGATTTTAGTTTACTTTATTTTATTATTATTATAACGTCTTTTCTCTTTTCTTCTTTCTTATTTATAATGTATATATCGGCTAAGGTGAATTTAAAGTCACCCATCACAAAACGATTTTGTGGAAGAGGAAAAATTAGATTATTTTAGTGATACATGATAAGATATTAACATTATACGATTCTGACTAGATATAGTAAGAATTCAAAGGCGTAGCCTTAAAAGTCCTCCTACATTTATTGTTAAATACTAATAAAGATAATTTTTTTTCTATGCATTATCTTAATTTGCACTGCACCACATGATATGGTATCAAATTTTGTAATTAAGAAGACTCGTTTATCGTAATATTTGATGTCCATACGCATATATAGAACCACTAGTTTATTTATACAAATTAAAGAGATGTACTCAATTAACATACATCAATTAATTTATCAAATATATATTTTTGTAAAAGTAATTATCAAATACATACTTAGTACAATTAATTACTTCGTATTATCACCATATTCACCAAATTGATTAATAAAAGTAGGAGATCCCAGTTGGATTCCCACCCGCATGAACTTTATGATCAACATTAGCAACCGTTATGTTATCTTTCTTTTTTAGTTCAATCACCACAGCAACTTTCTCGTGATTCATATAAAGTGTTTCTTTTTTGGGTAGATGTATATAAATATTTATCAATATAGGTGAAATACAAAAATATGATTAAAATATAAAAATATCTAAATAAAAAGGGAATAAGTTTTTCTTTTCCTATAAAAATATTTATTAGTTTTAGACATAATCAAACTTGTTTTTTTATTTTGAAAAAAATCAATTAAGTAAAAAAGAAATGCAATTAATGATGGCTTATATCATTGCCCATAAATTACATAATAGTATTTCTTCAATTTTATAGTTTATAAATCTCAGTAAGCTGGATTTTGATTTTGAAAAATAATATATAAACACCTTATATATGATGCTATATACCCACTAGTAGACACCAATGTAAAGAAAGAAACATATTAATAGTAGAAAGAGAAGAATAAATATAATCACAAAAAAATATAACTATTATGAGAAATATAGTGTAGTAAAAAAATATCAAGTATTGATAAGGTGATTGAACAATATTAGATAACATACAACAGTGGGATCCAGTAGTAATACCAACATTACAAAATCTCATGCTCTATTCTTCACTTTTTCAGTTGAAAATTAACAAGAGAAAGTTGGACAAAACCAACTATATATTACATCAACAATCCGCAGTAATTAATCACAAATTCACAATATACACATATTCAGCACTTAATTAACAATGACCAAATATATAATCATAAATAGTAGAAAAAAAGAGTTTTAAAAAAAGGTAAAAAAATAAATTAGGAACATCACTTGTTGTAATCGTTGTTCTTGTTTTGTGGCGTTAAGTTCTCTGCGGTTTGCGCGAGTGAATGAAGGTTGCACTTAACGATGGTGTCGATGAACACGCGCGTGTCTTCGCGCGTGTTCCCGGGGGGCACGTCCACCACGTAGGACTCCACAACCACCGTGCCGGAAGTGCCGCCTGCGGCGGCAGCGTGGAGAGTGGTGACGGAGCGGTAGTTGGTGAGGCGGTGCTCTCCGCCGACGACGCTGAAGCTGATGACGTGGCGCTCGTCGTCGAGGATCTCCAGTCGCTCGGTGCTGCTCGCGGCGGGGAGGCCGGAGATGACGTGGACTTCCCGGAGCGTACCGACGTCGCCGTCGCCGCCGATGACGTGGCAGCTCTTCACGAAGTGTTTGTAGGCCTGCGGGTTGTCGAAGCGGCGCACTACCGACCACACGGTGGCGACGGAGGCAGATATCTCCTGCGCCACCGCGGAGCAGCACTGGTTCGCCGCGACCGCATGAGAATGGTAGTGCGCTACAACATCCGGCACCACCGTGAAAAGATTGTCACGGTAGTTAACGGTGGTGCCACCTCCACCGCTATGGTTGATCCGGTGGAGAATGATTGATGAGTTAGTTGAATTTTGTAGCATTATAAACAAAACCCAACAAAAAAGATAGATGATGATAAACAAACAATGAATGAAATATAATGTTGTAGTATAATTAGGGTTTTGAGGTATAAGAGAATCTAGCTTAGTTGGTAGAACAACGAAAGATCTAGGGTTTTGATTCGTAGGAAGAGAAAGAAAAATAAAAATGCTGAAGTGGAGGAAGAAGGGGGTTGTGTGGTTTTGTAGTTAGGGTTGTATATATATATATAGTGGCTTAAAGGTTGAAGCTTGAAGGTAGTGTTTGTGGGGGAGAGAGGGTGGTGGGGTTGGGTTTTCAAAAGATGAAAGGTTAAATGAAGTTCATGTGGGGGACGTAATAAAATAGGGGACAAGTTGGTCGAGTTCAATTGACCAAAATGGGGTTCTTACTTGCATTTCATGTGAAACTACTACGAGAGCTTTTAGTACGTTCTCTCGTGAACATCACTTGCTTGTGGAACAAAGAACTTGTGTTTTATTACCCATTTGCCCCTTTTGTCAATTTCAATTTTGGGCACCTGGGATTGATGGAGAGGGGCAAGTTGAACATTATCTTTTTGGTCAGGGTCTGAGAACTTAGGGGATGGAACATCGTTGTAAAGTCAAAGTCACCTCGGTGGGTTCATAAGCCATAACGTGAATTTACAATAACAAGGTCTTTTTTATAACCCAACTTTATTAATAATAAGAACCCAAAAAAGCATAAAGAATGTGTTTCATATTGTATTAATATAAAGTTTAAGATATACGCTAGTGAAATGATTTTAAAGATATAAAGAATCCTCGGGTAATATTTTTAAATTTAAAAAGATATTAGTGTAAGAAAATAAAAAGATGGAATTATGTATAATTTAATAAAAGTTAAACAAATGTTGTTATAATGTGTTTTAAATGATTTATCCAAAAAAACAATATTCATACTTCTTTCAACAACTCAACTATAAGAAGAAAATTCCAAATTTAGTGGATTAAAAATCTAAAAATAAAAAAATTCAACTAATTTAATTCATTTAATTTAAATATGAGTAAAATTTCCAATAAATATCACTAATGGTAATTTAAGAAATAATAAAGTTATTTGCTAGAATGCCCCTGCACAAATCAGACGCGTTAGCTATGTGAGTCTATTTTTTTTAGAAATTAAGATATGAATTAAAAAATATTAAAATAAAATGATAGCTTTTCTATTTAGATTCAACGTTTATTTGTGATTTTATCAATACTGATCCTAATAAGTATTTTCCTTTAAAAAATGTATTAGAATACTTTTTTTTACATCAAATCAAGAAAATTAAACGAATTTAACTAACATTTTAAAATAGGTAAGTGATTTTTATATTTTTTGGTTAACTATGTTATTAGTGTGCAATATTTACTTTTTCTTGATAATTTATTTTCTGTCAGAGAATTAACTTATCAATCAAGTAGGAAATGTTAACTTATGAATCAAGTATGACATTTCTTCTTAATTGTGTTTTCAAATTCAAAACCTTCTTATAAGAACATGGAGTCAATAGACAATTTATTATTTTTGTCTTCATTGTTCTAACTAAAATTCAATTGAAATTCGATTTTTCTTAATTTCTTTATCTCTAGAGAAGATTAGACTATCTCAAGATGTACAGGTGTATACCTATAAAAGTATACCATCAAGTTAACTATATATAAGAATTGAAATTAACTATATATGAGAATTGTAGGGAAAAAGATGAAAAGATTATGATAACATACTTGAAAGATAATGAATGATTTCCGTAAATATTTTGAAGAGAAATGTAGAGTAGCCTTTTGGATAACATTAACGATTAGGATTACAAAAAAATTGGGTCTAGACATGCATTTGGATCGAACTCATAGACTCGGTTGTACAATTATTTTAGAAAAACTAATTTCAGATTTCAAATACTTTTCTAGGGAGAAAAATATACTTTAGCCTGGAAACAAATATCAAAGAATGTGCATAATTTGTGTTGTGGTTTGGCCTTTGAGAACCAGCGCCAACAACGTTTAAGCATTGCTGTTCACTCGTCCCAACGTTCCACAATAAACCGTACGTCGACGAAACCTAATGTCTAGTGCTTATCAGCAACAAACACTTAAATAAAAGATCTACATTTTTGGGGCACTCCCATAAGGCCACAACACAACCATTTTCTTGTCTAATTCAATGCTGTCTTCCCCATTTATATGTCCCTATCATGACCTGTTCGATTTGTCTTGCTTTTTTGTTCGTTTTGTGAGTTTCCGAAAGATGTGCATGGGATGGGATAATATCAATTAAGTCAAACTTTCTAAAATAATTTGTTATTATCAAAATAAAGTGGAACACTATTCTCCAACAAGTTGATACAAATGCTCTCGACTTTTCTTCCCAAAATATGAGAGAGTCTACAAAAAAAAAAACAAAAAAACTCTAATGATCAAATAAGAAAGTGTTTAAATTGTTTTAAGAACAAAGAAAAAATACTTTAATCATAGATCATTGGTACACAACTATGTAACAAATATATAGGTTTATAGGTTTTTGGTATTACCTGTATTGAGAAGAATATTATTTTTGTCTTTTGTATATTACTTTTATCCAATGGATATATCGTTTGTCTACTTTAGCTTTATTGAACACAATGATAATATAAATATTTTAATATTAATTTCTAATTAAGGTTAATTATTTTACCATTATGGATTTGCAGGTTTCGAGAAGTTCAAACTCTAATATTTTTTTCATGTTTTGTTCCCTGTACTTACAATGCTTCATGATTATTCGGATTTTAACAAGACCGAAATCCAAAATTCTTCTAGAATTTGACAGTGTTGATATCCGAAATCCTCGATGCTCTTTATGTTTTACATGGGGCATAAATTCCCTTAACCGTACAATAATATTCTAGTAAAATTTTTGAAATAAAAATTTTTATGAACTTAATATTATAACAAAATTTGTCTATTAGGAGTTATACTTTGCAAGAAAATCAATCATGATATGAGGACGAGGCGAAACGGGTAATGTTTATTGTCATCATTCCCACTCTTAAAAATTGTTTCTATTTTTGTCTTTTTTTATGAGTCAAGCAGGAATATTATTATTATAAAAATAATATAGAAAAAGCACAAGGCATGCTTTCCACATGAAATATAAAAGATAACAAAAGAACAAATGTGAAAACTTGGATAAAACACGTTGGTCCTCACATCGAGCAACAAAGGTTTAGATCTCATCCCTCTAACACAAAAGGATAAATTCATCATTTACTTTGCAAAACTATGTTATATTAACTTGGTAGTTTGACTACATTCCCAAAATTGAGCTGAATTTCAAGTACTATTGCAGGCACTTGTAGCATTTTACTGTTAAAAACAAAGGCATTTTGCGCCTTCCAAATATGCCAAAAACTTGCAAACCACATTAAAGGTTAGACCTTCCGAACTTCCTTGCTACCACTAATCAAACCCAAGAATTGTAGTCCTTAACATCAAGTCTCTAAATACAATGTTGTAGAGACTCACCACTAGACACATAACTCCATTTACACTTTAGCAAACATTGAGCAAGACAGAAATAAATGCAAGCCTGATTCTAACTTTGCATCACACAACCCATACCTGGCATCCTCGTTGTTGACTATCCCATGCTTCAACAAGTTTTCTTTCGTCAGTAATTTATCAACATCTAATAGTTAGACTAGTAACTAAACCTTTGGAAGTACCTATTTTACCCAATGCGATTGAAAAAAGTATTTGCTATTGACACAGTACGATTGCCAAAAGCCTGAATGCGAAAGAGATTGAGTAGACTCCTGATCCTTCTATTGACCAAATCCACCTGTTTGGCACCCTGATTGACAAGCAAACTGAGCCCAAACGATTTTGTAAATCGTTCACCATCTCTATCTCTCATGCAAATAGTATCATTTATCGATCCTAATTCCACCTCCTACCTCTTGCATGCCACATATCTTTGACTAAGATGTTTTTGTTGCACACTACACTAAACAGTTGAGTGAAAACACTCTGAAAACTTTGATCTCCTAACTATGTATCCTTCCAAAAAGCAAGATTCCTTCCATCCCCAATCTCACGCCTAACATTATTGGACCACCACCTCGTATTTCTCCCATTCTTCACTTCTATGGAACCCAAATTTGTCCACCACCAAGAGCAATGACTACTCTTATATTTCCAAAGACCATAATCCCGCTTGTATTTAGATTTCAAAATTTTCACTCAAACTGTTTGGTTCCATCCTCAATCTCCACTTCCATTTCTCTAACAAAGCTAAGTTAAACTTTCACACATCTCTCAATCCCAAGTTTTCTTACTCATTTACTCAACATAATTTCTCCTAAGACACCGAACAGACCTTCCAACCAATAGCATTTCCTGTAGACAAAAAATTAGAAAACAAGAATTAAAGTTGAGATATGATAGCTTTAGAAGCCTTAAAGAGAGAGAGAAAGCAAATTGGTAGTGCAAACAATACAGTTTTAATGAACTCATGAACCCATATTTAGTAATTGAAATAATCATTCTAAAATAACAATTATTTTTATTTTGGCGCAAGATTTTATTTGACTCGTTAAAGATATTAAGGTTTGACTATTAGATCAATGTAGAAAAAACTATAAAATCCAATTGTTGTTTAAAAAAACCATGTATAAAGTACAAACACAGTGAAAAGTAAATTCAACAAGCAATTAGAAAATTAGAAATTTTAATATAATTATTTTCTTATTATTTATGAAATTCATTTTTCGTGTGATTTTCACCTTATTTATAACATTTGAACATGAGCTGAGTTTTATAGATTTTATGTACGTGAATCCACTAAAATTAATTTCGCATGTGAGACAATAAAAGAACTCAAAATAAAAAATAATCAATATTTTGAAAGGATCATTTTGACTCATTTAAAAAACTTAATTGACTAAATCAAACTTTTTAAAAAATAAGAAATGAAACTAAATATAATAAAAAATATAAAGGATTAAAAGTGTAGTTTAACATTTTATTAATTCCAACACTTTGCTATCTTAAGTGCAACTTATAGATCAACTTATTGTTATTAATCACAACACTCCTTTTTACTAACTATAAATTTATGTTTGACTACAATGATTTTTTATTGACTGAGGTCGAATTTATTTCCTTAATCACTCTTTTAGTTCTTTAATAATTAAGTTCATATTTTAATATTAAAATGAATCTCTAACATTTTAGACAATCATTTTAAACATCTAATTCTAATCGTTTTAAAACTTAATCTATTAATATCACATAACTTTCATAAAACAAATCACATAAAAACACACAAATCACAAATATATCAAAGCGCCGATCGAAAAAACAAATATATCAATTGCTAGTTTGCTACGGTAAGATATCAAATGAAATTAACTATAATGGGTATGGTGTAATTACAATTGAAGAGGTTTGGGAGCCATCACATATTAAAATAATTAGTTTTATAAAAAATAATTTTAAAATATAAACATAAATTTGAGAATTTATATAAACAACTCATTCTTTTTCATTGTAATACTAAAAAAGTCATTTAATTACTATATTAATATAATCAATCCAGTTGAACAATATCTGAGTAGACTTTCTCCTCTACATTCCTATTTCTTTAGAAATTCTTAAGAGGTGGTCCCACTTAGATTAATGTTTTGAGTTTTGGATATGTAACTACCTTAAATATTCAAAGAAAGAGTTTGTATCACCCTAAATCATAATAATCTTGTAAGATTTAAATAAGATTATCTCCGGTTAAGGATACATATAATTGAATAAAAAAACATGACCTTAGAAATTTTTAAAATGATCATGCATTATCTACTAATAATAATAATAATAATTTTTAACATGAAATATATATGAGTTAGCTATCGTCAAACATTAATTAAGAGATACTTGTAAACTTGGTTAAAGGAAACAATACTGTAAATAACAATGATGTATAATAAAAATAAAAATAATAGTAATAATAAATAACAAATACAAAAAATAGTATTCATTCTCTATTTTTATTAAATATTAATTTTTATTGAAAACTTTAATTTGTTTTTTTATATTTTTATTATATTTCTCACCAACCAAACATTTACTCATTTTCATTTTCTTTTTTCACAATCAATAAAAAACATAAAAGATTAAAATGATATAGTAGGATAAGCAGAGAGGTGATAAATAATACATAATAAATAATAATCAATGAGTGTGTGACGAAAAACTTCAGCCAAGCAGGCACCGTTGTTCTCCGTCACATCACCTTCTGTGTTTCTCTTCATCTGAGAAACAGAGAAAGATCCTTTGGATCGAACATCTTTTCTTTGTGGATCGAAATGGATCAGATATTCAACAAGGTCGGATCCTATTGGTTCAACCAGAAAGCCACCAGCCAACTCAATTCCGTTGGTGATGACATCAATGTACTTATCTTTTTCTTTCAAATTTCGCATTTTTTTTCATTATGGCCAAATGGGAAATTTTCAAATTGAAGAATGATTGGGATTATTGTCGTTTTTGTTAATTTTTTTTTATGTGAATGAAAAATGGGGGTTTGTGATCCTGCCATGATCTGATAAAATAATGTGAAAATTATTTTTAGTTTGGATAGACTATCGAAATTGGAAATTTTGGCTGGGTATGAATTTTAAATGGAAAATTGAAGGTATGAGATATTGTTATGTGAAATGAGGATTGGAGGAACATTTCAGCAGAAGAATTTAGAGTTTGAATGCCTTGTAAGGAAATTTGTGTTGAGAATGAACCAGGGAAGGTAGAGATTCTGGAGAAGCACTGTAAGTTGGCTGTATATTGCGATACAATTTTGTGTGAGGATTTATTTCAAGGATCAATTTAAGATGCTGAGATGTGAAACAATGCTCTTACTTTGATTAACAAAGTTGGAATGTCTCACATTATTCTTCATAGTGTAATGAGCTTTAACTGAAAAATGCACCAAGTTGGAATGCTCTCACTTTGTGGAATGTCTCACATTATTCTTCATAATGCTCTATAACTATTTGAACATTTGCTTAAAAATGAGCTTTAACTGTCTGATGCTGGCTGATTAATACCTGAATGGTTGACTTGACTTAGCATCTAAATATTCTTGCTTTGGGTGTAAAGGATCTCTTTGATACAAATAATGGGAAGCAGTGCAACTATTTAGAGTTTAAGCTTGATTTGCTGCCTTGTGATAAATTGAAAGGAATTATATAATCCATCACCATCTTCTTTATAAATTTAATCTTGCTGTTTGAGATAACGAACCCTCTCATATGTTCAATTGACAATTGTGAATGTAAATGTTTCTGCTTGACTAGGGCAAATGTTAATGAAGAATTATCATTGTTTGAGTAATTTTTATATTGACACCTTTTCTTTTGATGATCATTGATCAGTCACTGTCAGAAAGTATTGAAGGGGGAACCAAATGGTTGGTCAACAAGATAAAAGGTTTGTATGTCCTATTCCTATCCGTTGCTCAAACATTCATCCTACAAGTCCAGTATGAGACCTTTGCAGTAATTAGGATTTCATTTTATTTATCCTCTTAATGCAAAGTAAAATGAATTGACAGAAAATAGATCAAAACAGATTCAGTTGTAGTGAATCTATTTTGTTATAATGTGGACACTGATATCAATGTGGTATCAGTACCTGTTTGGTGTATTTACAATGGAAGACAAAGAACTTAAGCTGGTAATAGATATTATGTAACAGTGTATCCAAGAGACCCTACATGCTCTCTCACTCTTTTCCTTAACCTTGGATCTTTTCTCCTCTCTTTATATTCACACTGATCAATTTTCCCCTTCCAGCTTTGCTGACTGCCTTACAATCTGTTACATTAATCATTCCCTTCCTGGGAAGGGATCTTGTTTCCTCTTAATTATGTCTTTTTGCAATGTTGCATTAACCTTTCCTTCTATAATTTTGGTTATACAGTCTACTATCGGCTTTAATTTTGTTAACAGGAATTATCTAAAGCTGTTTGACATTAATGATGTAAAACCACCAATACTTTTGCTTTATTTCTCCACTTCCTGAAATGTTCATTACTCAAGCACATGATTTAAAAAGCATGGTTCCATTTGACAGATCGGTGTTAGTATTTGTAGAGTACTGACAGATATCTGCCTTCCTTGAGGGAGCTTACAAAATATCATCAAATTTATTATTGTTGTTGTACCTGTAGAATTTTAATTTGGAATTTACAACCGATAAAAATGGAACTGGTATTTGAAATCGGTAATTCAGGTTGCATACAATCTTTCTATCTATTCATTATTTCACAAGTGGAAAAATCGTATGCTTGTTGAGTATTGGTCCATTACTAATTAATTATTGTGTATTTGGGTTTAGCATGCCAGTTTGGTAGATTTTGAAGACATGCTAAAACCCTTATCAAGATGTGTCATATACACCCTTTTCCATATTTATTTACTTTTATTATACTTGGGGTCAGCAAATCAAATGAAAATGCCATCCCTCAATTTATTTTAATTGACTTACTTTTGAGCTCTCACAAAAATCACTTTACAGGAAAGATGCAAAAGCCACTACCAGAGTTGCTAAAGGAGTATGATCTACCAATAGGAATCTTTCCACGTGATGCAACAAACTATGAATTCAATGAAGAAACAGGAAAGCTCGTTGTTCACATTCCTCAATTATGTGAAGTAGGCTACAAGGATTCATCAGTCTTGCGTTTCTTCACTACTGTGACCGGTTATCTGGAGAAAGGAAAGCTAGCAGAGATAGAAGGAATGAAGACAAAAGTGCTTATCTGGGTGAAAGTGACCACCATTTCGTCGGAGGGATCAAAGCTCCATGTCACAGCTGGCATGAAGAAAACAAGGAGTAGGGAAGCATATGAGGTTACAAGAGATGGTGTATGCATAGATAAGTTCTAAAACACTCAATGTTTATTAATAGTTTTATAATCTGTAAAACCCGTCTGTTATTTTTTTTCTCTTTTTGAATGATTGGTTATTGTAAGTAGTGTTCAAATATGTACTTCAAATATTTTCCTTGGATTTGAATCTTGGAATTTGGTAAAAGTGAAACGCCCCTTTGGACCATGTTGATGATCTAGGCTATGTTTAGATTTTAATTTGGGAGACCTTCAACTTCTGTTGAAAAGTAAAACTGAAAAATCTCAATTGGTTTTCAGTCGAGTCTGATTGTAAATTGAGTTTTGTCTTAAGGTTGTCTTGAAATTCTGCTTGAAATGGAAGGAAAGGGAGCATTTATTATATACTTTCACTGGTGTTTAGTATTACAAAGTTTGATGGACATGTAAACAGCAATAGTAGTATTCTTTGGGTTATTCAATTGACTCTTAGGAGCAGTGATTCAGTGTGCAAAGTTTGAGGTTGCTGTTAACTAATGAAGTAAATGTAAACTTTAAAATTAGGAACACAAAATATTAAAAAAAAATAAAATCAAATAGTGTAATTAAGTCAATTTTAAATTGCAATTTACAACCACAATTATTAGTATGTTTAGAAATGTAAGTGAATAACATTAAAAACAATCTCTTTTTTTTACTACCCTTATAGCTTATACGGTGTAATATTTTTTAAATAAAACTAATATTTTTTTTAACTAAAAGCCAAATTCATAAATATTTTTATTTTTTTGAAAATAATGCAAAAGCACTTCAAAATTAAGGTAAAAATTATTTTAATGAAAATAATTTTTTTTTATAATTGCATTTGAAAATCCAAAATAAAAAACTGGCGTCCCCTTGATGCCCCAATATATCTTCATCTGAAATTCCATGACTTGGTGAGCAAAACAGTTTTAAGAGGAATAGTAAATAGAGGTATTGTTTTTGCTTATAAAATGTAGTGTAGCATCATGAAGAGTTTTTTATTTTATTTTCCCTCCCTTTTGGTACCTAGTACAAATGTTTCTTGTGCATGAATCAGATCGAAGACATTTTGACTATGTTTGATCCTGTCAGTTAGCATTCAACCTTAATAATCATGGGGATTTTTTAATTTTTTATTGAATACTATGTCGTTAAATTCCACCTTATCCAAACCCTTTTCCATATTTGACATACCTCCACTAGTTCTTTTAATAGAATTGGCAGCTAGTTTAGTGGTCTATAGGACACAAGACATGAAATTTATAGTGCAAACAAAAAGAATAAGGGGATTTTGTTTTCATGCCCCCCATTTTTTTTTAACTACACGTCTAGAGAATCACTTTTTTAACCAATCATAATTTTTTTTTCGATTTTTATATGTTTGTTACAACTTTTGAAAATAATAAGAAATGTAATTACAATCATATGCTTTAAAAAATTATTTCTCATGAAATGAACGACTTTTTTTTCTAAATTTTATAAAAAAATTTACTTTTTTCTAAAAAAAAATATTTTTATATCATAAACAAACATAAATCAACTTTCACTTTTTTTAAAAATCGCTAAAAATATTCATTAAGTTATTTTATATTGAAGTCATTTATGGTTTAGTCTTAAGCAAATAGTTGAAAAACTAAGGCAGTGTAGCAAGGTTGACAAATAACCTTGCCCCTTAAATATATGGTCAGAGGTTCGATTCCTAATTTGTATGGAGAAATATTTGTTGAGATAATGAGTATAGTTTTCAGAATATTACATCAAATCTTTTTTACAACTAATTTTCAAGAATTTTTCAGTAACATCTTAAGTTCTGTTTGAGATGGTTTCAATTTTTTATTTAGGTTGAAATGAATTTTCAAAAAGTAGAAACATGCTTTGTTAAAATGATTGTGATTTGGTATTTTGATTATTTTTAAAACTAATTTCTAGGCTATTTGAAAAAAATGAAATTTTATTTTATTTTTTTGTTTTTATTTTTACTCAAGTTTAACTCTTGTAGTTATTCACAGATATTGTCATTGCTGCACATTCGCAGCTGTTGTTCAAGAAATTACGGGCTTAATTGATTTGATTTTTAATTTTAGTTTTTCAAAAGAGTTTTCAAGAATAGTTTTAAAAAATTATTTTCTGAAAGAAAATAAAAAAAAAACTTGTTTGGTAAGTGTTATTTGAAAACTATTTTGAAAATGTAAAAGTGAAAACTTGTTCATATTTACTTAAATTTCATTAATAAAAAAAAATATTCTGATTGTATTTTGAGTTTTCAGAACAAAAATAAAAACTTGAAAAACAAACTACTTTTAACTATTCTTGTTTTTTCATTTTTAAAAACTAAAAAACTAAAATTGTTTACGAAAACTGTTTTAAGAAAATAATAATCAAACGAGTTTTTTAATTTTTAAATACTAAAATATTAAAAATAGTTTTATTAAACTATTGTCAAACAAATACTAGTTCTTTGAAAGAGAAGTTCTCTAAAAGACAAAAATATACAAACATAAAAAAGGAGTGTAAAGAGAAGAAAAGAAGGGGTTTTATGTAAATAGAACACTCTTAAGCTTAACTTTTACTTCAAAAAGTGCAACTCAAACCCATTTGAAAAAAGTTAGAAATACTTGTAAATTCTGAAAATGTAGAGGTGGGTAGATTTAACATTTCAATACTTAGGTGGGGATTTTGAAATAATACCTACCACTATTTTAAATGACACTTATTATTTACAAAAAGACGTATATGCTCATTTCAATTTGTTATAAAAATTACATTATTTATACTACTTTCAAATAACACCTGCTAACAAATTTTTTTTCATCTCTAGAGAGAATTTTTTTTTTTTTTTCCTCTTCAAAGACCCTCTTCTGAGAGGAAACAAAATTTGATTTTTTTTATCTCTCCAAAGATCTCTTTTCAAAAAAGCAAAAATGTTTACTCTCCAGAGAAGTAAAAAAAAATAATTTTTTGCCTCTTTACAGAGTAAAAAAAAATTGATTTTTTTTGCTTCTCAAAAAAGGAGTCTCCAAAAAAGCAAAACATAAAAAAAAAAAATCACTGAGAAAAAAAAGTTTATGGGAAGGGGAAGAAAGTAAATACCAGCTTGGAGAATTTTTATGGTAACTGAGTTAAAGACAGAGAGAGGAGTGTTAAGGAGAAAGAATAAGAAAATGGTGGCGGATGAAAGTTAAGAAGTTAGAGAAAATTAAGGTTTAGGGGTATATCGGAGATAATGAAAATAATTTTAAAAAGTAGATATTTTCAAATTAGGATAGTATTATTTTAATTTCCCACCCACCGCCCACATTGAATTATGTTGAGATAATTTTTTAATGAATACTTTGAAAAAAATAAAATAAAATAATTTTTTATAGGTTAAAATCAATCTTACTAATTATTCTTTTATAAAATGGGTCATAAACCCAACTCATTAGGAACGCTTTTGTTTTATGTTTGTAATTTCGATGTGTGTGACAAATATTTCTTGTATTACCGTATACTTATTAATAAAACCTTGTAGCTTACAAAAAAAATCTATATATAAACTAATTTGTAAAAAATTTCTGTAGTCATATTAACTTAATTTTTTATGTATAAGTAAAGTTTAGTTTATTAAAAAATTTTCATTTTTTATTTTTTTAGAAATGCTTATGAAACTTAATAAAATAAAAATAAATGCTTGTGAAAATATTTCTTTTTTAGAATTTCTTAAACGGATTAATCTGCCAATCCATTAAATGACCCTTAATTAAAGCACAGTGGAATGATATTTTTACCAATTTTAAAAGATCAACTCTATATAATTCTGTGTGTTATTTTATCTTGTGTATTTTCTTGTCAAAGAAGGAATATAAACAAGTGATATACGTAAATGGTAGCACGTATCTTTATTCAACCTTATCTCTTTGGCTTGACCATTAGGAACCAAATTAAGCTTATAATTATCCAACAATTGATATACGTAAATCGAGCACGTATCTTTATTCTATGAATATTTTAAAATGAATATGTATAGATTTAGGAATGGATTAGATTTGGATGCTAAAAAAAAAGAATTGGCAGAATTTTATTTCGCGTATGATTTGGCATAATTCTTAAGAATCTAAGTAAATAAAAAATAAATTATTGATAGTAAATTAGTAATGTTAATATATATAATATGAGTTTAATATCTATGTACTGACAATGTAAAAAGGTTATTTTACATTTACGTTCAATTACAACTCTTCGTGATTTTTAAAGTATTAATAAGTAAAGTTAATAAACCTACCATATATATAAAAGGTTGTATGATTAAATGTCAATGTAAAACTTTTTAAATTAACGGTGTATAAGCGTGTTTTTCTCATTTAATATTCTCTAGGAATGTCATCTAGTAGTTATGAAAATATGTGTTGTTTATGTTATAAATAAGTAATTGTTATTGTATTAATTTTGTTACTGGAAAAAAAATTCAAACCTATGACTTCTTTATCTTCCTCCAAATGAATTTTGAATAAAAATAAAACATAAATTTGTTTAGTTTTTAAATAAAATTTTAATTAAAGTAAGGATATATAGTTAAAAAAAGCTAAACTCATGCATATTGTGTAGGATAAAGTGGGAAGGGGAGTTCGGATGGAGATGAGAGTGGAGAAGAGGGTTATTTGCTTGGGAAGAAGAGTTGTTAGCAACTCTGCAACGTGATCACAGGACAGTCGCATTATCAAAGGATGTAAGTTATAGTTGGGTTTGGGATGCACATGGGTCAAGGGAGTACTTTGTCTCTTCAGCTTATTGGGTATTGGCAGCAATGATGGTGCAACCAAAGGATGATTTGGTTAATATAGGGTGGACAAAAGGAGCACCTCCCAAAATGTAACTATTTGTATGGAGGTTGTATACTGATAGATTACCTACTAGGGAGAATTTGGTGCATTGCCGAATTTTCCAAGACCGTGAGGTGGAGTGTGGGCTATGTGGTAGGGTGGAGGAGATTGCAAAGCACCTCTTTATGCATTTTGACATGGCTACAAGGATATGAATTCACCTATGTTCTTGGTGGTAGTTGCACACAACATTACATAACGAGATGACCTGTCTCAGTTATCAATTATTGAGCCTCATCAATGGCCATCAAGAGAAGCAGATAGTATAGCTTGGACCCTAGTATGGTTTGCGGGACTTTGGCAGATCTAGAAAGCTAGGAATGCCTTCGTATTTAAGAAGAATCTACCCGATGTTCCTACTATGGTTGAGCAAGCATAATTTAGTTTGTGAGAATGGTGTCCGACTGTATGTGGAAATGTACTCCTTGTGCTTTTAGTTTTAACTAATAATAAAAATTTTTAGGCTTATCAAAAAAAAACTTATATCTCAAGTGTTGGAATCTCATCGTGGAATGTGTTAATAAAGATTATGTTCATGAATAATTTCTAATACTTAATTCTATAAATAGTAGGAAGTTTTTTTTTTTATAAACCAAACAATTTTATTAAGAAGGAGACAAAGATGCTTTGTTAAATTTACACCATTCAGAACTAAAACACAAAAAAGTGAAAAATTACATCCTCTCAAACACAATAGAAAAAGTTCATAATCCATTAATTATGAGAATTTGATATAAGTTTTCATGTGCAACACCATTCCCATAAATACAATTGAATAGTATGGAGAATCTCTTTGATATCCACTTAATGTGATTTAAATAGTAGAAAGTTATTTTTATTACATTTTTTTATTTATAATATTTGAACATCACATCTTATTTAAGATAACTCAAATACTATTGTTATTTGGAAAACATATCTTATGCTTTCCTATGATTATTTGTAATAATAATTGTTTGACTTTAAAAAAAAAAAAAGATTAAGTGAAATACTACTTTATCAACAATTTGTTAATTATTTATTAATAATTAATAATCAAAACATTCACAAGTGATTACATATTTTCCTATAATAAAGATAAAAAAAGGAAAATTATGTACCATGTGGATAAACTAGCTAGTAGGTTATTTTAACATAGCAAAAAGTTTTAGTTTGAGTTTTAAGTTTATACCATTGAATTAAATACTCGAAAGAAAAGTATCTCATCTCATAATAGTTAATAAAATTGTTTGAAAGTTCACTACTAGAATAATGATGATTTTCTTTCCTGGAGATTTTCATATCAATTATAGTCTATAGGTAGTATTTCTAGAGGGTTTCAAAATCCGCATAGGCTACAAACTTTTTGCTAATAATGTTTTGCAGATTTCAAAAGTGATAGGAACTTACTTGAGAATTTAAAATCGACAAGAATTACTTGTGAATTTTTTGCGAAATGTAATCGCCAACCATTTTTTAAAAAATTAAATTTAAAATTATTAATAAATAAATTTATAATTTATAAATTATAATTTATAACTTATAATTTATTACTTATAATTAGGATCAGATATAAACAATTAATATAACTACCACTTACACATGTGATAAGGAGAAAACAACATAAGTGTAATTTACTCTAAAATTAAAAATCATGTAATATGAAATTCTAATTCTAATTCAAGAGTAATACCTAATAAATTACATCTAGTTTTTTTTTTCTATATATAAACACTAACCGTTATATAATGTGTTGTTAGGTTTCACTCCTTATGACATGTTATATCTTTTGTAAAATGAAATTATTTTAAAAAATAAATCATTCTCTCTCAATCACAAATAATAACGATGCGGTTTTATAACATTCGCTAAAATATAAAAAATCTAATTAGTTTTACAAGAGGAAAGGTTAAATTTTTAAAATACTTTTTTGAAGATCATGAGGTGATTAAAGATCTGTAAATTAATAAAATGAATTCACAATAGTGACAGTTAAGGGTATTGTAACATTAAATTTAATTTTGGTATATTTTTAATTTATTTTTATAAAATAAGTCATTGTAATAATTGGTGATAAAAGTGGAAAAAATTATTTTAAATTAATAAATATACTATAAATACATTTAATATATTTATAAATTATTTTCAAGCATTTATTTATTTATTTTTAAAAAATTACATATTTCCTACGGAAAATTTTGCAAAAAAATCTACAGATAATTCCTATGGCTTAAAAAATGACGCGAAAGTTACTTGTGTTTTTCGAACATGGCAGAAAACTTAATGTGGTTTTTATAAAACTCCAAGAATTATTTACGGATTTTTTTCAAATAAAATCCGCAGGTAAATTTATAAAATTATTTATTTTTTTTGTTTTTTTTAAATCACAGATAAGTTTTCTACAATTATTTCGGTAAAAAATTTTGCATGAAATTGCTACGAGTATAAATTTCTTTAAGAAAAGATTATTCATAAAGGTTTTAGTTAAAGATTTATTTTCACATATAAATTCATAAGAAACTAATTTCCTACAACTTTTTAAATTAAATCTGCAGGTAATGCTAGGAATTTTAGTGATGATAGTTTCACATTTAATAATTAATTTTTTAACATAATTTTTTTCTCATAACTTATTTTTGAAATAAAATACTTAAACATAAATCACATCCTCTAAAACAATTTTACGAAACTTTTCATGCTTATCATCTAAACATGAAAGGAACAAGGAGCATGAATCTAGAATGGGAAAGGCGTACAGATGAAAACTGTAGAGGTTTTGAATAAAAATGTTTGGCTGTCACAATTGAAACACAAAAAACAAAACAAATTGTTTGGTCCACTTTAGCTTATTGCTTCTTACCATCTTCATTCCTCACTCGCGTCCCTCTCCCTGCTCTCAGTTTCACCCAACTCATCACTTTGAATAATTGAATCCACTCGTGTCTTGCTCCTGTTTTCTTTTTTCTTTTCTTAATTTTTTCTTTTTGTGATTCTTTTATTCGTACCCTGCAAATTATTAGGTGTTGCTTTCTATTTATTTCCACGTGAGTATTGCTTCCCAACACACTGTTTTTTAATCATTAATCTATGAGGACTTAAATTTCTAATCAAAGTTGGATTCTTACATTTATATTTTTATTAAGTTAACTATTGACCACTAATTAAAGAAAATGCATTTTACATTGGGTGCAGCGGGTTACTCAGTCAGACGGTAATATCTAGTAAGGAGTTAGGATGGGACACACGCCCATACTGCAAGGCTAATCAAACTAGGATTTAGAATAGGGATCGGAATCATATATGTTAGGGGTACCGTTTTGTTCTCACCCTAATTTTGACAAAGAAAACTCACATTGTTAGCCTCTGTCTCGTCCCCATCCTGTCTTTGCTTAAGATAATTGAGGATGGAGATGGATGTGAGTTTGTTAGTCCTGTTCTATTCCCGTTCCGGCCCCTGCCCTTGCGCTGTTTCTATATTTTGTATATAATTATATGTTAAACAAAATCTTACATGTCTGTCTATAAATTTACACCCCTTCAGATCATTAAAACTAAAATATCATCAATAACTTAGTATATAATTTACTTAATAATTAATAAATTAACATATAATATAAAAATAATATAAATTATAAAAAAAATAATATAACATGGTACCCGCGAGAATACCTGAAGCTAAAAATACGTGATAGAGATTAAAATTTCATTCTCACCTTCTTTAAACCTATCTTTGCCCCCGTCTCACACTTTCTGAGGATGGGGATAGGGAGGGAAAACCCGCCCCCGCCCTGCCCCATTACCATTCTTAGCTTGAAACATTTAAGGTGACATTTTTTTTAACCCTACCTGTTATATTAAGTGATAGTGAGAATTTTTTTTTTCTTTTTGACTTTTATTGTTGTACTTTTTGTGTCCGAGGCACTTCTTGTGCTTTGTTACTTCTTTTTAATCATAATTTTGACTTATAAAAAAAAATTTAGGTGATACTTTTACATAAATCCATATTTATTCTTAGGTCAAAACTTTAATCACACAACCCAAGCCCACTAGTATAGTTATAAATAAGGTAATTATTTTATATTTTACAAGTTTTTATCATTATTATATTCCTATTATATATATACACGCACTATTTTTAAAGCACTTTAATTCTATCTCATTCTTATTTGAGATCTGAATTCTTTTTTGTAAATATTCATCTCTCACCTTCACTTGGATCCACTGAATAACAAATGTTGAGGCTAAAGAAAACATCAAACCTATCATCTTTTACGTCTCCATATTCAATCTACATAGTTTATTTGATATTTGATTAAACCAACGTAATTTAAATGCATTTATGTCTTTTAGGAGAGTGCATTTTATGTTACACACTTCATTTAATATTTAATATTCTATAGTGACAAAGAAACAAATACACATTGTTTTATGAGTTTAACACTTATATATTGTCAGTGTAAAAGAGTTTTAGACTAATGGTTAATTACAATCCTTCACTTACATAACTTTTAGAGTATTAATTGGTAAAATCAACAACCTTACCATATATAAAGGGTTGTGATTAATTGTTCAAGTAAAACTCTTTTACACCAATGGTATATAAGTGTTTTTCTCGTGTTTTATATACATTCATCAATAAACATAACAGATTATTTTATCTACGTTTTAATTAGGAATTTTATTATTATTTGCCACATATAGAGATGATTAGTGAGCAATGAATATTGCAAAATAAAATCACTATATAAGAAAACTACTCTACATTTTAGTTTCATTAATTTGTAATATTTTAAGGTTGTTTAAAGAAGAAAGGGTCGAAGTGAAGGAGGACATAAAATTGTTAAAGAAAAAATAGAATAGAGATGATTGGTAGGAAGAAAAACATTGTCTAGTTAAAAAAAAATGAAAGGAGAAAAGTATAACGTGCAACGGAAATATGGAAAGAGATAAAAAGAATATAGGTGCAAATCCAAGGTTGAAAATTACATGTTTACACTGAATTCCTATCATATATTATATTTTTTTATAAGCAAAAATTTTTATTAATGAAGAAATATAAGGTAGGGTATTATATAAGTTACAACATACACAAAAGTTAGGAAAGTGAACTTAAAAATATAAAACACTTATTAGACAATAAAAACATTTACTTTCACATTTTCTTCATCATGAGTATTGTGTCTATGTTTGCTCTCAACTACTACAATTATCTATCTTGTGTTTACACTTCTCGATTAAATATGACAATCATGTTCGCCCTCGCGGGTATCGTCCGGTCCCAGTCTCGATTTTGACAAAGAAAATCCGTGTTGTTGGTCCTCACCTCATCCCCACCTAAGATTGAAGATGGGGACGAGTGTGACTTTGTTAGTCTCTGCCCTATCTTTGCTTCTATATTTTACATATAATGATATATTAAATAAAATTTCACATGTCTGTGTATAAATCTACATCTTGTGGATCACTAAAACTAAAATATAATTAATAACTTAGAATATAATTTATATAATAATTAATATATTAAATATAATTAACAAATTAATATATAATTTACTTAATAAATTATAAATAAATTTAAATATAAATTATAAAAAATAATATAACAGGTTAATCATAGGAATACCTAATAGGAATGAGGACGAGAATTAAAATTTCATATTCACGTTTTTTAAAACAGGCCCACCTCTGCCCCACACTTTCATGGGATGGGAATGAAGAGGGCAAACCTGACTTACCCCACTCCATTGCCATTCCTTCTCTCAATGTTGTTTTTTCTATGGTGTCTATGTTATATTTATATTATTTTAAAGATAATTATTCTAAAAATCAACAAACTTATAATATATTAAATTTTATAATTGGATCGATATTGTAAAAAACTATCAATGTATTATTTTTTTCTCTTAGGAGGGATGAGATGTTTGATAAAAGGAAAATTTTTACTTTTTTAGGAATCCTAACTTAGGAGTTAAGAGACTATAATTCCCATATTTGGTAATAAAAAATTCCCATGAAATTATGATGATCAAGAATCAATTTAGCTAACTTTTAAAAAAAAACATTTTAAAGGAAGGGTGCGATAATCTAATTAATTTTCCTAAGTGAAGGAAAACTATTAATTATGTGGATTCACTGCACTACACATTGGCTTAATTAAATTTTTAATTCCTTAAATTTGACTAAATTCTATTTTTGATTTCTAAAAAATAAAATTTTTTTTCTCTTGAATTTAGTTAAATTTAGTCTTTGAAAATAATGTAAATTTGAAATTTCAGAGATAAAAAAATGATTTTTAATTTTCAGGAACCAAAATTAAAATTTAGTCAAATTTTAGAGACTAATAACTTAATGAATTCTTACTCATTCTTACAATTACCACTTAACAACAAGGAAGATTACAAAAATGGGACAATTCAATAATAACAAACACTTGTTACGAACCTTACAAGCATGTGAACATATGCAGACTTATTCATAGATATATATTCGGTCTCTGATGTATTAGGTAATTTTGTGTTGTATTCGCGTGAATAACATAACGTTGTGAGTTTGTCCATAACTTTTTAGTCTACATCTATTACAATAGATAATTTGCTTTGGACTAATGCAACATGCTATAAGTTTTTATATGTAAATTTATTTAAATTTTACAATTAAATTAGACAAGTATTATATTCATAAAAATTATTTAATAATAATAATTTAAAATACTATATTATAAAAAGTTCTTATATAATAAGAAAAGTTATAATATATCAAAATATGAAATCTTTAATCCCCAATAATCATATTAAAACAACAAAATATATTTTCCACATTTTTAGAAATCATAATTTTCAAGAATCGACTTGAATTTTTGAGAAATCATGATTGAAATAATAAAAACATAATCAAAATAAATTTATTTTCTAAAACTGAATATCCAAAATTACTTTTTCAACCAAAACCAAACATACTCTTAATTCAGACATATCCTAAATGGTTGAAACTTGAGACGCAGTGAGCGCGAGTATACTAGCGTTACGTAGTCGAGCGAGTAACCTCATATTTCGACTGATTCACGATTATGACGTGGACCGGATATTTCCTCAGATTCCCCTTTCACACTGGATAAGCCACGAGCTCGCCACACGCCCGTACCCAAACCAAATCTCATCCCTCCACGTGTTCATTCATCCAACGGTCCAAAACCAAATCCCACTTTATCAAATTCCAAAACTACCCCTGACCACTACTACTTATATCACCCTTGCCCCTCTTTGCATCACAGTTCAGAGCAGCCATTGGTAACTTCTCCATTTCTCTTCCCTCACAATACCCACTTCAAGATTCTTCCCAAATGGCCCTTTCTGTCTCCAAAGTTTCGACCTTTTCTCTCTCACCCATTGTGGGTGGTGATGCTCCAAAAAAGCTCCTTTTTTTCCCTTTTTCTATGACATTTGTGAACTCTTCTTCTTTGACTCTTGGAAACAGGAACTTGAGTGTGTGTGCTGCTGCTTCAAATGCACCAGTATCAGCACCACTCACTGGGGTCATATTTGAACCCTTTGAAGAACTCAAAAAGGATCATCTAAAATTCTTTTCCATTTCATTTCTTTTTGTTATGATCAATATGAGGCATCAAAAGATCATATTTTTCTTCCATTTTTGTGACATATTGGTTGTCATTTGTAAATAGTTAAAGATCCATTTTTTTTACCCTTGACTCAGAAATATATGTTTTTCCCAGGCCAGATTCTTTTATCTTAGTTATTTTTTATTCCAAAATGATAGCATTTTATAATTTTAAAACACTTTTGGTGGATCGCAAGCTTGTTCTTGTAATTGAGAGAGAAGAGAAACATTAAACAATAATATTCTTTGAAGATTGGATTGATATTGCTTATTCCTCTGGAGGAACAAAACCTGCGAATGGAAATCAGCTTTTTTTTTTTTCAATGAAGATATATTATTCAATATGACTATTAAATTTTTTTAAAAAAAATGATAAAATAAAAAATAATTTTCTTAGAATTATTTTTGAAATACCATCTTCATTTTTTGAAATTTTTTTATGTTTGGTTGTTTACTCTTCTATAGATAAAAGTGTATCTTTTAAGAGTTTTATTTTTTTTCTGATGTGGATACAGTGTGGAGTACAACGTTTCCTATGTGTATCACTCCTTGTTCTCTTACTTCGACAGAGACAACATAGCTCTCAAGGGACTCGCCAAGTAACTATTCTAACTACATATCCGTGTTCTTCTTCTCTCTTGTTATTTTATGAATATATATATATATATATTTGTTTATTTATTTATTTCGTTTGGTGTTTTGTGGAGAACAGGTTTTTCAAGGAATCAAGTGAAGAAGAAAGAGAGCATGCTGAAAAGCTTATAAAGGTATCAGGTTGGTTTTACTCTTGAATTCTCTTGCATGCTTTGATGTTATTAGTTTTTCTTTGACATGTTTTATAAGCCTTTTAGAGAAAATTAAGAGTTTGATTTTGAGTAATTCTTAATATTTTTAGAATGTCTTGATTAAAAATTATTTTTAAGATAATATTATACAAAAATAATAATTTTGTCATATGTAACTCTTTATCATAATAATTCATTATAAGGTACTGCACATAAAAAAACTCTATATTTAAATATGTTTTTTATTAATAAATATTGATTTTTATTTAATTTTTAATAATTTTTTTATTTTTTTGGCTTCTAATATATTTTTTGTCATGTTTAAATAGTATTTTAAATAAGGGTGACAAAATCAGTTGGAATTTTGGTTCGGTGAAGTGACATAATTGGTTCTCGGTTCTATCCTGCCTAGTCTACTGATTCAGTGATTCAAAGATGGGTTAGGCATCTAGCTCATTACAATAAATTAAGATCCTTTACATTTTTTTTAATTTTTTTTATTATTAAATTTTTCAATAAATAAATGTTAGATTCTATAAAAGTTATATAATTTATATTTAATTAATTTTTTTAACTATAGAAAATGTATAGAGAATGGAAGAAGTAGATAAAAAGGAAATGGAGAGATTCATTTCCTACTACAATATATATATGTTTTTTTAAATGATGGAAGAATGAAAATATTTAATTACTATTTTTTTTTTATGGAAAAGTTATGAAAAATCATTGACGAAGGAAATAGCTAGTTTTGAAATATTAGATTTATTATATTATTTTATTTGAACTTTAAGGATGACTTTTTGAATATAAAACAATGAAATAAAATAAATTAATTTTCAATTAAAATCTTGAAATTCAAGATAAATTTGTATTGTTTAAACTTAAATTTATATTGATAAAATTAATTTCATATTATTTTCTTAAAAATAGAAAAAATAACAAAAATAACTAAATCTGACAAACGGATTATGATATGTAGCTCGTCCAAATCTGATTTTGATGGTTAAGTAGCTGGCAAGCCTAAATAGGGGTTTCTTGTATCCATTTTATTATCCTTAATCTTAAAAAGTGATTTATATAATATTTGAACATAAAAAAGTACTACAAAAATTTATTGGAAATTAAGCCAAAAATTAGTCATTTATTAAAGATTATTAATATGTTAAACTAAACCAGATCCATAATTTTATAGCTTTGGTTTTAGTTAGACTCTTCAGTTATAGTTTAAGAGTTATGAAATTTAGGAGAGTTTCAAGGATTGGAGTCTTGTACAAGGAGAGAATCTTTCTTGGTAGAGCTATTCATTGTAAATATTTCTAATTTCAATAGAATTGTCCTTTTATGGAAAGACAAGACATGCATGAATCATGATAACTATTATTTGTTTAGAACATTCGTGGTGGACGAGTGCTGCTGTACCCCATCACAAGTCCTCCCTCTGAATTTGAGCATGCAGAAAAAGGGGATGCCTTGTATGGTGAGTTCTGTTTCTCTTACTCAAACTTGTATATGTTTTTAGAATTTTAGTTATCTTGATGTTTTATGTTTTTGCAGCTTGACACACTAGTGATGTAAACTTGAGCTATATATTTTCATTCATCATATGTTCACATGTAAAACTTAAAACCATTATTATGTATGCTAACTTGTTCTATTTTCTCTTTTTGGCTTATTCATGATGAAAGTATAAAGTAGGTTTTTAAATTATACTGTACTAGACACAAATTATAGTATGTCAATCATGCTATTGAATTGATAGAATGAGAATGAATGTGTACCTGAATTGGCATTCATATCCATGAGCACTATTGAACAGAACTCTAGAGGTTCTTCTGACTACCTTCTGAGGGGTTATTGTAGAGAACAATTCTGATGTGTAAATTTGGTTAATGGGATGACAAATTTATAACCCCCCAGGGTAGTCAGGGACCTCTCTTAATTGGGCTTTTTATCTGATTGACCTAACCCATCACAGAGTCAATCTCACTGTAATCCCAGTTAAAATAACCATATTGATATTTTAAGATATTGTCGGTTAAAGATAAATAACCATATTGATATTATGATCATATCTAATATTGTCGGTTAATGATAATTAGATATTGAGTGATACTAATCCACAATTAATTTCAACATTCTCCCACTTGGATAGTGTCAATCAATAATCAACATACAAATCATTAAGCTAAAACGACAATTGCCGATATATCATATATTAATTAACAATATGAAAAATATGAGCAACAAAATAAATATCCGATAGGGATATTAATCAATTGCATGTAACTAATATTTTTCATAGATGTATGGCATAATACAGTCCCATAAATTACACTACAATGGTCCAAGCATAAATAAAATGCTAATAAGAAACATGAACAAAATGACGTCAACTAGAGCATGTCTCTTAAAGAAAATAGAGAATCAGACTCCCACTAACTTAATACATCAAAAAGCCTTGACTAAACCCATGTGAGTTACATGAATAAGAAAAATTCCAACAGTTAAGGCCTTAGTCAGTGGATCTGCTAACATCTCCTCAGAATCAATGTTTTCAATCCGAGTGTGAAAACTTTGAATTTGCTCTCTAACAAATTGATGCTTGATATCAAAATGCTTTGAACGAGTAGAGCTTTTGTTGTTTCGAGAGAAACTCACAGTAGCAGTATTGTCACAGTAAATCACAAGTGGCCTGGAAATGCTTTCAACTATGTGAAAGTCAGATATCAATTTCTTAAGCCACATGGCCTGGCGAGTGGCCTCAAAACAAGCAACATACTCTGCTTCCATGGTAGAGGTAGCTGTAAGAGACTGTTTAACGCTATTCCAAGAGATAGCTCCTCCTGCCATCATAAAAATAAAGCCAGAAGTATATCTACGATCATCAGGGCAACCTGCAAAATCAGAATCAGAATAGCCAGTGACTTGAAGTTGATCAGACTTCATAAAAGTCAACATATGATCCTTGGTTCCCTGTAAATATCGCATGACCCTTTTAACGGCTTTCCAATGACCCAAACCTGGGTCGCTCAAGTATCTGCCTAAGGCATTGACGATGAAAGCAATGTCAGGACGAGTACAGACTTGAGCATACATCAAACTGCCAACAGCGGAAGCGTATGGAATTTTCTTCATAGCATCCACTTCTTCATCATTATGAGGACATTGTTTGTTAGATAATTTGTCACCACGTTGCACAGGTGCAGCACATGGGGAGCAAGCATTCATGTTGAACTTCTTGAGAATCTTCTCGATATATCCCTTTTGAGACAATCCAACTATGCCACGTGACCTATCACGAAGAATTTGGATGCCTAGAACAACAGAAGCTTCACCAAGGTCTTTCATATCAAAATGTCTGCACAACATTGATTTTGTCTCAACCAATAGGTTTATACAACTACTAGCAAGGAGAATGTCATCGACATATAATACGAGAATGATGAAATTACTCCCACTAGTCTTCAAGTAAATGCACTGGTCTGCAACATTTTCCTTGAAATTGTAAGTAGTGACAACCTGGTCGAATTTTAAATACCATTGCCTAGATGCTTGTTTCAGTCCATAAATGGACCTTTTAAGTTTACACACCAAATGCTCATTGCCTGCTTCAACAAAACCATCAGGTTGAACCATGTAGACATCTTCAGCAAGATCTCCATTCAGAAAAGCTGTCTTTACATCCATCTGGTGTAGCTCTAGGTCAAAATGAGCAACTAAAGCCATGACAACTCGGAGTGCGTCCTTCGTTGAAACTGGTGAAAAGGTTTCTTTGTAGTCAACGCCTTCCCGTTGACTATAACCTTTAGCTACCAATCGAGCCTTATACCTATCAACCTTTCCATCTGGAGTACGTTTTGTCTTAAAGACCCATTTAGATCCAACAGGCTTACAACCTGCTGGCAAGTCCACAAGATCCCAAACATTATTATTAGACATGGAAGACAATTCATCATGCATAACTTTTAGCCAATCAGAAGCATGAGAACTAGAAAGTGCTTCCTGAAATGTGATGGGATCGTCATCATCATGTGGATCATATTCGTGCTCCTGAAGATATACAACATAGTCATTTGGTATAGAAGGTCGGCGTATTCTCTGAGATCGTCTTAATGGGGCCACATCAACATCATCAAGTTGTTGATCATTGAGTTGTGGTTCATCAACTTGTGGCTCTGTCATTTGTTCATCTTGCCTCTCAACAATTTGTTCATCTGTGTGAATCATTGGGATTGAGATGTCTGTAGGAAGAGAATAAGATGGTAATGGAAGCATGGTTCGATCTTCTCTGAAGGTCATCATTCGAGGTGTGTAACTTCCACTGTCCAAATCATCCTCAAAGAAAACTGCTCGGTGAGATTCAATAACTCGTGTAGAGTGAGAAGGACAATAAAATCTACATCCTCTAGAACCGATACAGTAGCCAATGAAATAACCGCTAATAGTTTTGAGATCAAGTTTCTTTTGTTTAGGATTATAAGGTCTTACTTTTGCCTTACAACCCCATACATGGAAATGTCTCAAACTCGACTTTCTACCAGTCATTAGCTCAAAAGGAGTTTTGGGCACAGATTTGCTAGGTACCTGATTAAGAATGTACATAGCAGTTCGCAAGCCATCTCCCCAAAGAAATTCTGGCAGAGATGAATGTGATAACATACATCTCACCATGTCCATGAGTGTTCGATTTCGTCTCTCAGCAACGCCATTTTGTTCAGGAGTTCCAGGCATGGTGTATTGAGCTTCAATTCCGTATTCATCAAGGAATCGAGCAAATGGACCTAGATTTCTTCCTGTCTCGTCATAACGACCATAATATTTTCCTCCTCTATCAGACCTTACACACTTAATTTTCTTCTCTGTTTTCAGCTCAACAAAGGCTTTAAAGGTTTTGAAGGCTTCAAGAGAGCTTGCTTTATCCTGAAGAAGATATACCCATCCATGTCTGGAGAAGTCATCTATGAAGGTAATAAAATACCTATATCCACCCATAGCAGTAGGTGTAATAGGTCCACATATGTCTGTGTGAATTAATTGTAGCACATCGTCACATCTGTTTGAACTTTTATTCCTGGTTTTGGCAGTGAACTTCCCCTTGATGCAATCGACACAAGTGTCATAATCTGAGAAGTCAAGATCATGCAGAATCTCTTCTTTTATGAGTCTTTCAATTCGAGGCCTAGAAATATGCCCCAAACGTCTATGCCATAGCATAGAGGAAGATTCATCAATCCTGTTACGTTTACTCCCACTAATGGAGTTAACTGACATATCAGTTACGTTTAACTTGTAAAGTCTGTCATGCAAAACTCCTGAACCAACAACAGTTGAATTATAATAAATCACCAATTTTCCATCACCAAAATAAAAGTTGTATCCACATTTGTCTAAAACAGAAATTGATATCAAATTCCTTCTCATGGAAGGGACATAAACAACATCATGTAATAATAAAGTATGTCCAGAGGATAAACATAAAGAGACTACTCCAATGTCAGCAACGGGTACTCCAGCTCCATCTCCCATAACAATCTTCGTCTCAACATCACTTGGTTTCCTCAGGCTTGTGAACCCCTGTAAAGAATTCACAACATGAATAGTAGCCACTGAGTCTAACCACCAGGAATTTGGAGGAACATCAACCATATTAGATTCAAAGCAAGTTAGTGCTAGCAGATTACCTCGCTTCTCCTCTTTCTTTTTCAGGATAAAGCAATCTTCCACCTTGTGACCACGTTTCTTACAATACTTGCAAGAACCTTTAAAGAATTTCTTCTTGGGTTCTAAATGTCATTCTGCTTTCTCTGTACCCTTTTTCTTCTTTCCTTTATACCTGTTAGCACCTTTAGCACCTGAACTAGAAGCAACGAACTGAATGCTATTAGGCTTATTTTTCTTCATTGACTCCTCCTCTTGGGTGATTATTGCAATCAATTCATCCACTCCATAGTCATGCTTTTGAATGTTATATGAAGTCTTCATGATGTCAAACTGAGAAGGCAGAGATTCCAAGATGCGATAGATTAAAGTGTCTTCACCAACCTCAACCTTGAGAGACTTCAGCTTATTATAGAAATGTACTAACTTTATAATGTGTTCACGTACACCGCTGACACCATCATATTTGGTCTTTTCAAATAAGGAAAGATATTGGCTTTTCTGTGCCTTATCAAAAGTTGTGAATTTTTCACCGACTGCTTTCAGAAAAGCACTGGCATCATCAAGATCTGGAATGCTCTGTCTAATAGATTTCTCCATGGTGAATTTAATCACCTTCAGGCACACTCTGTTAGAGTGTTCCCATTTCTCATGAGAAATTCGCTGAGCTTCAGAAGACTCATCTGTAAGAGGCGCAGGCCTCGTCGTCCTCAATGCTAAATCCAGATTGCCAATGGTCAGGTAGAGATCTAATGATTCTTTCCAGTCCTCATAATTTGTTCCGTTTAGAGTTTTGACGGAATTAGGGAAGAAAACTGAACATCACAATAAAGAAAAAAAATGATTTAAAAGTTCAGCTTAAAATAAATCCCTAAGCAAATTACAATACATTATAACTTAAATTAATAAATTCTAGCACCGATAGGGTACCAAAAAACATTAACATAAGTAAAGAGAAATGTATTGTACAACAACAAATTATACTAATAACAACACACCGATAGGGTATAATTATCACTAATATAATGAATTAATATTTATTCATAAATTTACACAAATGCATCCACGATAGGTGAAATTACAATTATGTAAATTAATAGCATAAATCATGCTTTATTTCATATGATTTTAATTATCTTAAAATATGACAAACAAAATTCACATCATCATGCCCACGATAGATAGGTCATCATAATGCAAATTAACAGAAAAATCATATTGTAAGTAATAATTCAATATTCAAAAAATTTGAGAGTAATATGCTAAAATTAATTCGAAATTACATCTCAAAAATTAAATAAATTTCAAAATTATGAAATTTCAAAAAAAAATTATTTATTTAATAATTTTAAGAAAAAAGGCATATTTTATCGGAGAGAGAGAGAGAGACGGTTTTGCGTTTCGAAACGGAAACGGTTCTGCGCGTGGCCCCGGTGGAACAGCAGAGCGGGTGGCCCGGTGGAACAGCGCCGAAACGCGATCGCCGGCGCCATCTGGGCTGTTGAAGAGCGGCGAAGAGCCGCTGAAGCGGGCGGCACGCGGCGAAGAGCCGCTGGAGTGGGCGGAACGCGGCGAAGAGGGCAAGGTTCGAAGCGCGGCGTGGCCCGGTGGAACAGCGGAGCGGAGCAGCGCCGAAACGTGATCTCCGCCTCTCTCTCCGATCTTCGTCCTTCACTGGTTCCAGATCGAAACGTGGCGGTCGAAGCGATCTCCGCCGCGACACGATCTGGGCCGATCTCCCATCTCCGCTCCTCTCTGCTTTAGATCGGAACGCGGCGGTCAAAGCGATCTCCACCACGACGCGATCTGGGCGGTCGGTGCGTGGCGAAGAGCCGCTGGAGCGGGCGCGGCCCAGTGGAACAGCGCCGAAGCGCGATCTCCGTCGCGATCTGGGTAGCCGGGAGGTGATGCCCGCCGCGATCTGGGCGTCCGTTCGAGACGCGATCTCCGATCGTGCGGCGCGGCAGGGTCGGGACCACCGGGAGGTTCGCCGGTCCCGGCGGGCGACGCGGCTGCCGGCGGACGACTCGACTGTCACCGCGTAACCGCTCAGGTCTCTCTCTCAATATGCGTGTTTTAATATTAAAATAGGGTTTGTTCAATTGACAACCATAAAATGTATCTGGAATGCTCTGATACCAATTGATGAAAGTGTAAAGTAGGTTTTTGAATTATACTATACTAGACACAAATTATAGTATGTTAATCATGCTATTGAATTGATAGAATGAGAATGAATGTGTACCTGAATTGGCATTCATATCCATGAGCACTATTGAACAGAACTCTAGAGGTTCTTCTGGCTACCTTCTGAGGGGTTATTGTAGAGAACAATTCTAATGTGTAAATTTGCTTAATGGGATGACAAATTTATAACCCCCAGGGTAGTCAGGGACCTCTCTTAATTGGACTTTTTATCTGATTGACCTAACTCATCACAAAGTCAATCTCACTGTAATCCCAGTTAAAATAACCATATTGATATTTTAAGATATTGTCGGTTAAAGATAAATAACCATATTGATATTATGATCATATCTAATATTGTCAATGATAATTAGATTATGAGTGATACTAATCCACAATTAATTTCAACAATTCAGCCATGAAGCTAGCTTTGTCTTTGGAGATGTTGACAAATGAGAAACTTCTGCATCTTCAGAGTGTAAGCTTCTTTACATCTATCTTTGGAATGATTTACTACCCATATTTCATAAGTATAAATGGCCAATTAATTTGAGTTTTGTGCTTATTTGTTTATTGCTTAGGTAGTGTGCATGGCTTGTTAAATAATCTGCCTTCTTTTTCTTGAACAATAGGTGGCAGCTCGTAACAATGATCCTCAACTCAGATTACATTGAGAGCGAGTTTTTGTATCAGCAGGTAAAGTTTTGGTATATCTGTTGTTTCCCTTGTAGATGATTTTTTATTCTTAATTAAAATGTTTTGTTAAATTAGGAAAAATAATTTTATTAAATAACCGTATGAAAGTAGATCTTACTATGTACAAGAAAGGAATATGTACCATGAAAGGAACGAAGAAGTTGATAGTTCACATACCTATTCCCACCTATTTTTAACTTTTTATTTTTCTGTTTAATTATATATATCTTGAATGGGGTTATGGCACATATTTGTAGAATTTTATAATATATGAATATATGATATATAAGAGAAATTTCTCAGAGAACACTTGGTCTCATGCACAAGTTACAAGAATGCATGTGTTTTCAATTTTTCTTTTCTTTTGAATCATTTTCCTTTCGAAACTTCAAGATCATGAGGTCTAGTAGATTTTTGTGCAAGCCATGTGTCATCAAGACCATGTTATTATTAAAAATACTTCTGAAGAAACAGCAACCAACTAGCTAGTAAGGTTTATGTAGTTACATTTTTGCACTTTACATAGAGAGCAAACTGTGTTTTTACTTTGTACAGGTTAAATCAATTAAGAAGATTGCTGAGTATGTGACTCAACTGAGATTGGTTGGAAAGGTCCATGGTATGCATATGTATTCTTAACCCAATAAATTTCTCATTGAATTTCACTTGCTAATGGGTTACCTCTCAAAGGTAGGCTACTATATTATCATGTATCCATTTAGTCCACTAACAAGGTAGGATGTAACTATTATTATACAAAGAAAATGAAATAAAGGGGAAATGGAGAAATGAGAATCCAAAGGTAAAACAATGTTTAGTTTTGTGTGTGTTCTAGCTAGTAGAATAACTACTTTGTTGTTGCTTGCAGGTGTCTGGCACTTTGATCAGAAGCTTCTCCATGATGAAGACCATGTTTAATATAGAACAACCAACTTTTGACGTTAAGTCCTTTGTGAAAGTTTGAGTATTGAATTTTATATATATATATATATATATATATATATATGTCTGAATGAATATAAATAGTGTTTCTCCTAGGTGAATGATGATAATTAATATTGGAACTACACGTGTAATATAGTATGTAGTATTGTAGTTTGTATTGTGTAGTGTTGTATGTGTGCAATATCGTATGTTTATTCCGGTTAGAAATAAAAAGGAAAGACTTTCTGTGCAAGTGGAGCTATTCTGATGATTGGAAAGTTTAATAAATGGAATAATTAAATAGCGAATAATTAAAGTAAGAATTTATATTATTAAATAGTTAAAATTTATTCTAAATATGTTTTCAAATAATTATTATAAGAATATACTGCCAACATATATTAATTAAATTTTCATCATAACAATTAGTATTGTATATCATATTAATTCATTGATTTGTAAATGTTAAAATACTAAACATTTAATGAATATAAAATGTACTATGAATTTGTAAAATAGTGGTAGTTTTCAAGGAAAAAAACTAATACACGTACATCAATAGTTGGGTGTAATGAAAATAATTACTATGTAGTATGTACTAGCAAGAATATACCTCTGAAGAATAATTAATAATATTTTAAATATGAGAAATATTAATAGTTTTGGAAACGTATTAAAAATTAAATAATTACATGAAACACAATAAATATGTAATATTGGGTATATAATTTTGGTAAATTATATTTTTGTTATATAAATTTTTTTAAATTTATGATTTTTGATAAATAATTTTTTTGTTTATTAGTTAAGATATATAAACATTTTTTTTTTAATTTTTTTATTTTTCAAAAATTAAATGGTAACATGCCACTTTATTTATTAATATTTTATTATTAACATTTTTGACAGGTTATTGCCGTCGCTACAAATTAAAAAAATTAGACCCACTCCCCATCGAATCCTCCTTCTTCCTTCACCCAAAACCTACAAAGTTGCCTAACAAAAAAGCACGAACGCATATATGAACAGAGGAACACTTGAAAAAAAATGCATGTGAAAATTAGTGTATTTGGCTTTCATGAATGAATTATTTGTGTTATCTAAAAGAAATTTACTAGTAGTGTATTTGTAACATTTTTATTTTTTAAATTTAATATTTTGATTTAATTAATTTTTTACTTTAAATTTTGACTATAAAAATAATAATATTTATGTGTTATTTTTTATTTTTTGATAAAATATTTTAATCCTATTTTATTTATTATAAAAATAATATTTTCCCTCCATTTATAGGTCTATATTACATTATATATATCTATATATAAAATATTTAAGTATTATTAATTTTATTTTTAATAATAATATTTGGTTGAAATTTTAAATTATATAAAAAATTGCATTAGAACATCTTTGGCAGAAAATTAGATTTTTTTTATCTTAACTCATTTTTTGGTAGACTCCACAATTTAAAATCTATTTAATTTTTTACTTTAATGAAAGATCACATCTTGTAATTATGGACCCTACAATGTTTGTTTTCAAATATTGGGTCAATAATAGAGACAATAAAAAAAATATTATCTTTTGAATAGTGGTTGATCTTATTCATTCTTGTACAAGAACAAGATTTCCACTTGAAGATCAACTCTTTTTCTTTAATGGTTGATCTTGTCAAGATCATATCTTGACTTCAAGATCATCCTTCAAGAACACCATTAAAGATGCTCTTATTAATTGAATAATTTTTTAGTCTTTCTTTTATCTTGATTTTATTATAATTAATTTGAAAATCAAAGAATGTTTCTGGTTAATTTTTGTAAAAAATTATTTAATATAAATACTATTTTTATTAATAATAATTTTTGTTCTTGTTTAATTTTTTTATATGTGAATATGTTTTTTATCGTTAGTCCTTCAAACTTGTAATTCATAATCATCTTTATCACTATACCATGTGACAATCACATGTTAAACAAATGAAAGTTTTTTATCTCTCAATTTTTTACTTCTTTTTATGACTAGGAAAAGCAAAACAAACAGGAAAATAAAAACAAAGACAACACAGGGGATCATAGGAGGTCCCCTTCAACAACTAACAAAGTAAAATCAGGAGAATTCTTCCATGATACATTTCCCCTAAGTTCTTAGCTCTAAAGGAATAAAGGGCAAACTTAACCTACTATTGTGCTAATGCAAATGATGCCTTACTAGCTAAGGCCCTTGAGCCACCTGGACCACAACACTAATGCAATCAGTCTCACAAATGACAAATCTAAATCCCTTTTTCCAATAGAATCTCTAAGCCTTCCTCTATAGCATATAGTTCTGTCTTCAAAGCTGCTTGCAAAGCCACCCATCCAATTTCCCACCATGTTTCTCACCACGCCACTCATGCTCATCCTCATCGAGCTAGTCTTATGGGAAAGGGCCACATGTATCTTGCATAGTTAATGGGCCAAACTTAGTTATTAAAGAGCGTGTGATTTCTGTGCCGTCAAACCCACCATACTGTCATAGATATAAACTGCACTTTTAGATGGAAGATTCTCAATTACCCAAACTATTCATTTGCATAAACAGAGAGGTTGGGAAGCATCCAATTGAAAGCCAAACTTCCTTAGAGTTTGGACAATCTCTTAGAGCATGTAAGATTGTAGGGAACACCTCATGCGTCCTACTACTAATTTGATCAAATGGCAGTGGTGTGGAACCTGATTTTTGGAGAGTGATTCATGCAAACCTTGCCATCACAAGAACTTCACTTTCTTTGGTACAGGAAACTTCTAAACTTTTTTTTCAGATGAGGGCTCCATTCATAGTTTCTTGAAGAAACAAAGATTGATATCCATATTTTGCTAAGTAACAACTAGAACTATTTTTCTTCCAAAAAAAGTTATTTAATCCATCTAATCCAGCTAGGAGAGGTAGTTGTTGTATCCTATTCAAAATCTCCTTATGAATCTAGGTGTAAATGGCACCAAAATTCTCATACCATAGAGATGAGCTATAGTTTTATCAACATCGCCAGAGTGCAAGTAAGGAACTATGTGACACAACTTCCCTATACCTAGCCAATCTTCATACGAAAGAGATGAGTTGCCACTTGCTAGGAAGGGCCAAAAACCCTCCTGGAGGAAGGTGAAGATTTAACTAGCTCAACCAAATTTGTGATGCACCCAACTTCTTAATCACTTGCAACACCGATTCCCCATCCAGGCAATGCTAAGACAACAAGATGACCTATGAATTTTGAGGATAATGAAGCATTTCCCTGTTCCCGAACCAGCTTACCAAATAGTGAAATATTTTCCTACTTGACTTTCCTTATGCCTAGTCCACCTAACTCCTTATGCTTCGTCATAATGTTCCAACCAATTGGGGGACCAATATCTAGTATTCTCAGCTTTGGCCCAAAGGAAAACACGACATGTGTGGTTGATGTTGTCGCCTATAACATGCAAAGACCAGAGAGATTGCATCCCATACATCGAAATTGTTGTGATGGTGGATTGGACGAGGCAAAGTTTCCCTGCTTTATTCAGAAGCTTACTCTTCCATGCAGCTATGCAAGTGTTAACTCGTTTAACTGCCTATTAGAAGTCAGCATTCTTAACTTTCCTATAAATCATAAGGGTACCAAGATAATTTGTGATACAGGGTGTGTGAAGAATACCTATGATGTCTTCAAATTACTCAATTCTTGTCCTCATGACTTTTTTCAACCAAGTAAACCTAGATTTAGCCAAGTTTATCTTAAGACCTGATGTAATGGAAATTCACCTAGGATAATCTTAAGTAGTTAAGCTTGAGAAGTAGTTGCTTGACAAAATAGAATGAGATTATTAGTTAATAATAAATGAGTGATAGAGTACGCGAGAGCTAAAGAGGTTGACAGATGCCATCATTTTACAACTCGGTAACTCTCAAAGCTAAATGTTCCATACACAAAACGAAAGATAAGGGGAAGGGAATCCCTTTATTGCAGGCCACAGGATGATGTAAACACATAAGTTTTTCTTCAATTCTAGAGCACTACAAGTAATGAGTTTGAGACCTCCCACATGATAAGTGTCACTGTCGAACTAGGGAATCCAAACTTTACAAGGGTAAACTCAAGAAAACTCCAACTAACTCTCTTGTGGGCCATCTCAAGGTCTATGATCAAACTCGAGATTTATCATTGTCAATAACTGAAAGGTTTCTTAGGCAATGATACTATTATCAAAAGTTCCTCGACCTAGTAAAATGTTTCCCTAGAAAAAGGCCTATTACATCCTTTAAGGGCAGAGTCCAGCCATCAAGACTTTCATGATAGTCTTATAAGTGACATTGCACATACTTATTGGTCTGAACTCCTTGATATGTATTGGATTGTTAATCTTAGGTATCAAGACAAAAAAGGTCTCCAAAAGAGGACTCGATAAAACCAAACTGAAATGTTTTTCACAATGTGCCCCAAAGTTTATCCCAAAAATTAGCTAGTATTGTTTGAGAAAGAAGGGTTGAAACTCGTTTGGCCCTAGGGCCTTAAAGGAGCACATGCGTATAACAACTCGCTTGACCACTTCCTTAGTCATTGGGGCAAGGAGATTCACCACTGCATCCCTCCCTAACCTCGATAGTACTCCTTCTTCCATATTAGTACACTAAACCTCCAGATCATTAGAGAAGAGATCTTAATAATACTTAAGCGCCTCAACCTAGATTATATTTTGATTTGTGCTTCAAGAACCATTAGAGATAAACAATCCTCGAATCTTGTTGCGACACCTAAATGAGAGGGTTTAAGCATGGAAGAAGAAAGTGTTCTTATCACAAGATTGCACTCAATTTTGTTTGGACTTCTAGGAGGCAGACTTCATCTAGCTCTTGATGGAGTTCACTCTCCAACCTTGATAAGCTCTCTTACTCCCTCTCCTCAAGGGCACACTGCACCTATTATAGTTTGGTTTGGGTGGCCTTCTTCCTTGTGAATATGTTGCAAAACAATATGCTTACAAAAACATATGGTCTCTTAATAAGCTACATTCGGTCTGTATTGCAGTTTATGTGACTCCTAAATTTTGTGAAGGACCCAAATGATCTCTTCACCTTGGTTCCTCAATTAACATTTTATTAGCATTAAATTGTATTTATTAAGTGTCACATGAAAATAGAAATTGAAACATTATTTCTCTTGTATATCTCTTTCTTTGTCGTCAAAGAGAATGATATATGAGAATCTTATCAAGATCATTTTTCTAATTAACAAGCTTCCACCATTGTTATAAGGAGAATTTAAAAAAAAAATGATGTTGTGGACATTCATTTAACATGCATGTGACACTTAGCTACCAAATTTAACGTTGATGAGTAAAAATGTTGACAAAAAATTAACAAAGAATAAAAAAATGGCAAAAATTCTCACATATAACCGATGTGGTTGTCACATAGTGTGCTAATGTAGATTTTCATATAACATGTGGTATATATTCAACAAATCCAATTTAACACAAGGACAAAAATTGCTAATAAAATTAAAGAGGAATTAAGAACTATATAAAATACTGCCTCCATTTTATTTATAAAACTCAATTAATTAATTTATTGATATTAAGAAAATTGATTTAGTTAGTTAATAGGATTAAATTTATCTCAAATTGATTTTTTCCTCAATAGTATTCCTAATTTCCAAGAGTTTCTAAAATTGATATGGATTCTACTAATTCATTGTTGAATTAAGAGAAATGATTTTACTTTAGGTATATATTTTTTAAAGTAATAATAAATGCAATAAATAGACTTCATGGATTGAGTTTTATAAAAAAAAAATACCATTTTGAATTAAGTTGGATAAATAAGACCGAAATGAGTGATAAAGGAATAGAGAGAAAAATTTACAAAACTAAGTTTCCACAAGCATCAACTCATTAAGTATATCGCTGGCATTCGATCAAAATGTTTATTTAGTTTTATATGTTTGTGATTCATCTTGGAAATCTCCTTGAGAGAAATCCAATAAGGAAGGAATAAGGGAAGTATGAACATACACATGCATGCATGCAAAAGAAAGTGTACAATTACTTTTGAAGTTAAGAGAAGGAAAATCCAGATCCATAATATACTAAACAGTGAATTACACATTAACTATGTATTCTACTATATTATAAAAAAGTAACGACAAGAGATAAAAATGGAAATGAACAATGTGTAGAATCTATAGTTAATAGAAATGATTGAGGTTATGATGCATTGCCAATTTTATTTATTTATTTATCCATGCCCTTTCCATAACAACTCATACTAAGCACACTCTATTAGTATAACTATATATAGGACCACTTGCTATGATGTTTTTAAAAACATTTCAAGTTGATCGAAAACATAGTGTCCAATACAAAGATCTATCGGTCCTTTTGACAGTTGATGATTGAATTTGAATCATTTTCCACATAACTTGTATATCTTCATATTCACCAAAAGACTCCATATCCTTGTATAGATTAACTAGCCCGTTTCCATGTCCTGTAGTAAATATCATAATGAGAAGAATTGAAGTATAAGATTAGCAACCCCAGAGTCTTATATATCCCATTAGATACAATTAATTACATTAATCACACACTATCATTGTACTCGGTTAAAATCATTACAAAACTCTAACTCAAAATTATAGAGAATTCTTTTGAATCACATGTATGTATCATTCACCAAAATATTATTGGAACCAAATAAAATCATTACAAACAGCAAAATTTTATTTACTTAGCTACATACTCAAAACTCTAACTCAAACTTAAGCACTAGCTACTAAGATAGAATAATCCCATATAAAGATAATTACATGAGAAACAAACTAAAATTAAATTACTTATTCTTTTTAACTAAGGAACCATTAAGTATGTGTACCTAAACATGCATATAAAATTAAAATTACACTATTCAGCTAACAATAATATGAAGCACCCTACACACCTTTGGGTTTGAACCTCAAGTGTGAAATGAGTTGGCTAAAGATACTCTTGGTTGAATAGAAAGACAAATGCTTGAAGTAGCAGCAGTCCTTCTTCTTCCCCATTTTCCAAAGTAGCTAGAAGGACCTTCTTCTATTCCCTTCTTTCTTGCAGCCTCCATGTCTTTATATATATGCATCATACCCTTAAAAAAAATATAAACAAAACCTTAGGTGAATCCTGCCACAGCACAAAACAACAAAGAAAAAGATAAGGCCTTCGTGTCCTTCCTGATTTTTAGCCTTTTAAGTACTGAAACAAACATTAAGTACTCGCTCACATAGCATAAAATATGAGTATTAATTTCTAATGATATCACATAAACCCCATTTGACCATTGATAAAGTGAAAATAAATGATTATGTTTGTTATGTAGAAGTTAACACTTGTCAGGCAAGTACATACACCCTGGAATTGAAAAATGAAGTTCAGTATATTTGTGAGTGAGTGCGTGTGAAGGTACCATTGGTTAGGTAGTGATTAGATATATTCACGAGTCCATGGCATGTGAGTGTAATGCAGGATACAGTAAATAAATTGCTAGTAGGGGAAAGGTTTTGGATTTTGCTTCTGCTATCTTATCTTTGTTACCAAATATTCTCAATTTGATTGTATCTTCCCAAGAGGTCATGGGGCCCTTGGTCAAATGGTTAGTTGGTTTATGTGTGTCTTACTTTGTGAAAGTAACAGTGCAATTTCCTGTGTAGTCTTCTCTACTCTTCTTGATAGCAAAAATAAAGATTAGTTATGTATGTAAAGAAAGTTAATATAACATTACCTCTATTTGTTGGTAAATTTGACAAATGAAATATAACATTATCGATGTATAGTAATATTGAAAAGTTTAAATTAGTGTTATTTAATTAGTAGGACATTTGCAGAGCTTATAGTTTGTTAGCTATCATATATGTTAGCTTTATCAAATAAGTTTTCTTTGACAAACGAGTTTAATTATTTTAATAGTTTAACCTATTTTTATTAGTTATTTCAACAAGATTATAAAAGTTAGTTTAATTAATTATTTGATTTTATCATTTTTATTCTCATGAATTTATTTAAGATTTTTATTTCTAATTAAATAATTAATTATATAATTTTATATTTATTATAAGCTAATTTAATAGTGTTATCAAACATTTCAATTGAATTAGGTACTTATATTATTTTTTTAATTACAGATAGTTTTTTTAGTTACATGTATCTATGTCCTATTTCTTATAAAACAACTTTTGCAACATCTATTTTGATTAGTTAGTTAAAGATAATAAGTGAGTTTGTTTATAAGTGATTTTAATAAAAGTAGAGACTTTATTTTTTTATGCTTGAGTACAATTATAAAAAGTGTTTTTTTTTAAATTAAAGACACTTTCATGTTTTTTAAATGTGAAAAACAGTTATAAAATGTCAATATAAATAATTTTACACTGACATGCAATTACAATCTTTATATATGATAATTTTTTTTTACTTTACTCATTAATATTTTAAAAGTCACATCAATAAAGAGTTGTAATTGAACGTAAATGTAAAACTCTTTTATACTAACACTAACACGGTATAAGTGTTAAACTCTTTCTAAATTTCAACTTTTGCAAGAACAAAATAACTTTTTTTCAAATTTTTTTAGCTTTTGATTTTTTTTAAAGTTTAACCAAACATTTTAAAAATTGTAGTAAGTGCTTATTATGTTTATATAAGTATTTTTTTCTTAAAAAAAAAGTTTAAACCAACTCATCAAATAAGTTGTTTTCAACTTCTAATTTCTTTTTATTGAAATTAACTTAAACATTAAAAAATTACAAATAGTGTTTATATTGTTTAAATAAGTTATGTTTTACTAGGTACTAAAAACTTGAACAAACTTACCACATGTCTTATGTAAGGTTATTCTAGGTAGTAAAAGTGATACTACTTTTATAAAATTTGTTAGGTTTGGATAATTAAGAAACTGGTTTGGGGATGGAAATGTTTATTCCAATCAAAATTTATTATATCATTTAATGAAACACTTAACTCTTTTATCGCAAAGACAGTCATTTCCTCTTCAATACTGAAGAGGATTTATGGTAAAGACATAAGAAAAAAATAAGAATAGAGAATTTTCATTTCTGGATTGAAACGTTGTTATATAGGTTTTTCTATTATTTTGTATTTGATATGCTTTATATATCTTGTATCATCATGTATATATTAATACATTATCTTTATTGGCATGAAAAAAACCAAAATTTTCGGTAGCCAAGTTGGAATTTGAAATATTTTTAGGTTTGAGTAATTAATGTGCTAGATTTATTTTACTATTATGTTTTGTATTAGTTGTTTTTAGTAGGACAACTTTCTATTTTCAAACATGTATCTATGTTTTTACTTCAAATATTTATTCGTTGATCTTATCTAATATGGAACCGTTGATAACAAATAAATTCTAGTGAGGCATATTTCAGTTTTATATATATATTTATTTATTTATGTGTAGTTTTATCACATTTTTTTCAAAACAGTTTTGGACAATAACATATTAATGTATAGTACTCAAAAGATTGAAAAAATATGTGGAAAATCCAGTGAAGTAAGATAAGAAACTTAAAGAACAAACAATAGTCACATGCTTGTAAATAATCTCACACAAATTCAATTAGAACTCAACTCTCTAGAAAAAACCATAAACAAAGTCACACACTTTTTCACACTGTAGTGTTTGAGAACATGTCAATTGATCAATTTTATCAATCAAAGTACTCTACCATAGACTTGATAACAACAAAGAACAAGGCAGGAAGTTGAAAGGAGGTTAGGGAACATACAAAGGGTTAGATCATTCCAAAAGAAAAGGACTTACCACAACAAAATACATGAAGCATCATAATCATTTAGGGCATCTCTAAAGTTTCACACCCTTTTTTCCTTTTTCATCTCTTTTTCTTTTATTTAATTGAACATTTTCTCTCATTTTCTTACTCACTTTCTTAATTTGTCAATTACATATATATATATATATATATATATATATATATATATATGTTTTTCAGTAAATTTCACAATGATAAAGTGTACCTTAAGTATAGCATAAATGCGACACATGTGAATTTAACGACTTTAAAATTTATGACTTTATGTTATTCTATATCATTAGATTAATCTAATGTCAAAATTTTCTACTTACTTTAAAAATTTTTAAATTTAATTATTATAATAAGTTTATAATAAATTAAAGTCAACAAGTTACCAAATAATAAAATCACTTAATTCAAATCCTAAAAATTCATATGTGAACAAAAATAATACAGTATTAATATATGGCTAAAAAAGGGACAGTTAGGGTTGGAAGTTTAGTTCTAATTGAAATTTCTAATGACCTAATAATGCTCATTCACACAAATAGAGTTTTCACAACCTTGAAAAATTCTAAAGCAAGAGAGCACATGAATGATAGGTTCACACTTAAATAAAAAAAAAATAGGATTATAAACAAATTATCAATCATTATTTCCCCCAAATTTTTAGGCTAAAATCTGATAGGTTAAGTCCACATAAATATTTAAAGAGTTAGCTCATGCCAATACTCAATTTGCCTAAAAATCATCATATACCATATATTTCTATTGCAAAATTGAGCATGTTGGGCACTCAATTTATTGAGAGGATTTATAGATAGAATAAACTAATTATCATACAATATAAGAGTTATAAGGTTGATTTAGTGGTAACGCTTATGTGTGGGGAGAAGAGGAGAGGAGGAAGTTATGAGTTCAAATCCCTCCACTAATAAAAACTAACATATTAAAAATTAACATTTAACGTATAAAAAATTATCATACAATATATATTCAAAGCTCTAGAAGGGTTATGTCAAATAGAAATAATATATATATCAATTAACCATTATCTTTATCCTGCAAATGCTAGGAAGATGAGAGAGTGAGTGTGTGAGAGAAGGGGTGAGTGAACAAAGATGGGGCATCACTTTGCATGCTCGGACGGACTTGGCAAAGGACCTTACGTCGTTCTACTTTTCACATTACCCTGAGGACTTCAACGAGAAGGCTTTGTTTAAGGTATTCAGGAAGTGAGGTGAGGATAGAGAAATTTTCTTGGTAAGACATAAGAGGAAAGACGAGGCTAGGTTTGGGTTTGTTCGTTTTTTCAATGTTAAGAACCCAAGAAGACTGGAGAAGGAGCTTGATCAAATCTATACAGAGAATACCAAACTTCGAGTGAACCTGTCAATGTTTCAAAGGGGTGTTGTCTAGAAGGTCTCGGGATCTTTACAAGAGCTCCAACAAAGGAGGGATATGCAGCATAGGTGTCCAGCACTACTCAACCATTTGTCAACGAAGCCCGTTTGTGCTAAGGAAAAGAAGTCAACCTCTTTTGGGACAAATTTTCAAGCTTGGATTATCCAAGAATCTAATGGTGATTGGCTTATTAAGTGTGCAGTTGGAATACTTAGAGACTTGAAGCAACCGTTACATGTAGAGGAAGGGTTCTGCTTGTAGGGGTTAGGCTCGATTAAGGTTAAAGCTTTTGGTGGTGATATGGTGCTAATGTTCAGTCTTGAGAACATAAATTTAGAGGACCTCCAGGAATCCAATGACACGTGGTGGATAAATATGTTTGTTTCAATATAGAGATGGTCTCTATCCATTAGCATAAATAGTCGATTGGTGTTGTTGAAGTGCAGGGGTTTACGCTCAATTGTTGGAATTTGGATGGCTTTTCAAAGGCTGTTAGTGAAGTGGGCTCATTGGTAGAAGTCTCAGATGAATCTTTGTTGTTGGAAAATGTCGAGTATGCATGCATATTAGTTAAAACCTGTTTGATGAACTTGATCAATTAGGTTAAAAAGGTGAACATTTATGGAACGCATGTGTCCACTTCAGTGGTGGAGGACCTTGTCTATGTTCAAAAGTCCACCCGATGTTGTGATTTTGCGAGTTTAGTAATGTCAAAATGGGAGGGAGACATTGATGCAGGGCCCAATTTGGAGGTCGAAAACTCCCTTGAATATATGGTGGAAGAAGGTGGCTAGGTGTTGGAAGCTACTTGTGAAGTTGAATGGTCGGTAGGAATGGTGGTAGGGGAGCGCAAAAGGGACTGCACACCCACAATAAATGCCATTGAAATCAAAGGAAATATAAATGGCACGAGTAGTGGAATTTTAATGCATAATGGGCATGTGAACAATGTCCTACACAATGTTAACGTTCTCAATAATAAGGAGTTGAATTATTGCAAAGGCAATCCTGCTATTGGATCGAACACGGGTAGTATGCAGATTGTGAGTTTAGAAGTTCACATAAAGAGGTAATTAGGGGGGTGCAATAGGAGTTGTCATGCTGGGTCCAAGAAGATACAACTAAGAGGCCCAATCGGCTAAGCTTTATGCCAAGAGTTGCACTTAAACAACAAACAAATAATAGACCAACAACCAACACTTGCGGGGAATGCTTTAACAAATTTAAGTGGTCCTATGCACTTAAATGATAATGCCCAAGTTGCAGGGTCACAGGTTAATATGGTGGGATCGTCTAATTCTGGTAAGTTGCATTTAGTCAACAAATGAATAACGGACCAATAACCAACACTTATGGGGGATGCCTCAACAAGTTACAAGGTGACAGGTTAATATGATGGGACCGTCCAATTCTGGTATTTTTGATTTCCAACTACAGGTTCACAAAGATGTTCTCGACATTAATGATGAATTAATGAATGAATATAAGGAGAGCCCACATATGCGTGTTGAGTCTAAAGTAGTGCTAGCTGGGAGTCTACGTGTCTCGATTGCTGCGACTCCAAGACCAACTTTATCACAATATTGGATAATCCTATGTCGTAGCAGGGGGCTAGCTCCCAAGAGTGGTTTGAGCTAGTTCCCAATATTTTTCTAGCTGAATTTGAATCGAGACTTCTCAGATCACTGTCCTATAATTTTGAAACAATTGGATAACAATTGGGGAGCTAAACCATTCAAATTCATCAACAATTGGCTACAGTGTAATAGATTTGAAGTTTTTATTAAGTAGAAGTATGACAATATAGATGTGCAAAGGGGAGGCGCTTTTGTGTTAAAAGAAAAACTAAAATCATTGAAGAGTGACATCAACGACTGGAGCAAAAGGAATATTGGAAAGTTGGAAGAGAAAATTAGAGAATTGAAGAAGGAAATTGCTACTTTTGATAAAAGCGCAGAGGAAAGGAATCTTGGTGAAGTGAGGGTAAGATTGAGAATGAAAGCTACTAGGGAACTGAAAAAATGGAGCTCATTTCAAGAAACACTTATGACACAAAAGTCTAAGATTAAGTGGTTTCGAGAAGGAGATACCAATTCCCGATTTTTTTATGCAACAATTAATTGGAGGCGGAAAACTAATGGAATCTTTGGCTTGTTGGCTAATAGGGAATGGTGGAAGACTCACAATAAGTTAAATAGGAAGTCAAACAGTTCTTTCAAGAAAAATTTCAATCTCAAGGGGATGTTGGTGTGAGATTAGATGGGGTAGAGTTCAATTGCCTTTCAGTGGCTTAAAGGTTAGACTTGGAAAGAGAATTTTTAGAGGAAGAAATTAAAACTACTATTTGGGATTGTGATAGTTCAAAGGCTCTTGGGCTTGACAGATATAACATGAAATACGTGAAACACTTTTGGGATATGCTAAAGGAGGATATTCTTAAGGTCCTGACAGATTTTCATCAGAATGGGAAACTATCTAGGGGGCAATGCATCCTTTATTTCATTGATTCCCAAAAAGTATTGCCCAAGGGGCCTTGAGGATTACAGGTCCATTTCTCTAATTGATGTAATTTATAAAATTATTGCAAATGTGTTAACTCACAGGTTACAACAGGTGATGCCAAGTATAATTGAGGAAACATAAACTACATTCCTTAAAGGTAGGCAACTTTTGGACATCATAGTTATTATGAATGAGATTATTCATGAGGTGAAGCAACATAAGAAACCTCTATTAAAGCAGATTTTGAAAAGATATGTGATGTAGTAAGTTGGTCTTTCCTATTCTATATGCTTAAGCGGTTTGGGTTCAAAGATAAATGGATTGGTTGGATTCAAGGGTGTCTTCATCCAACATCAATATCAATACTCATAAATGGGAGTGCCACTCAAAAGTTTAACATGCAGTGAGGTTTGAGACAGGGGGATCCAATGGCCCCCCTTCTTATTTCTAATTGTGGTCGAAGGACTTGGCGGCTTGAAAAAAAAGGCACTTTCTGTAAATATTCTATTTGGTATGAAGATGGGGGAAAATGATCTTAGGGTGGTGATCCAACAATATGCGGATGATACTATCTTTATATAGCCCCTTTCTTATTTCTAATTGTGGTCGAAGGACTTGGCGGCTTGAAAAAAAGGCATTTTCTGTAAATATTCTATTTGGTATCAAGATGGGGGAAAATGATCTTAGGGTGGTGATCCAACAATATGCAGATGATACTATCTTTATGTGTCTCTAAAGCTCCAGAATGTTTATACTCTTAAGAGTGCTCTTAGGTGCTACGAGTTAGCCACTGGGCTAAAGATCAACTTCCACAAGAGCAGTTTGGGGGATGTAGGGGTGAATTTGTCGGATTTGATATCCTTTGCACGAGTCCTGAATTGTGTGGTATTGAAGTTGCCATTCTCCTATCTAGGGGTTCTTGTAAGGGCTGATATGAGGTGTGAGCATGTCTAGAAACCAGTTCTAGATAAAATGAAAGCAAAAATAACACCATGGAAAAGAAAAAAAAAATCTATAGGGGGAAAATTTGTTTGATCAAATCCACCATATTTTCTATTCCACTTTATTTTTTCTTTTTACAAGGTTTCAAAGAAAGTGGTTCATTCTATACAGGCTTTGTAAAGGCAATTTTTATGGAGAGATGAGAGATGATGTGCAAAGATAAAATTTAGGGAGGCCTTGGAATAAAGGAAGTGAGGGCATTCAATAAAGCCTTTTTTGGTAAATAGTGTTGGAGGATTCTCCAGGGGGGTCAATCCCTTTGGATCAAAGTTTTAAAAGCTAAGTATAAGAATGTTATGAGATGTGATTTGGTAGTAAAACAGAGGAAAGAGGGGTCACAATGGTGGAATGATATCTTGAAGGTAACGTCTAATGAGGGAGTAGGTGAATGGTTTTTGGGTATGGTCAAGCTCTTCGTAGGGGACAAGTCACTTTTCAAATTTTGGGATGGGGGTAGGGTTGGGGGTGGAGGGTGTTATGAGGGTTTAAATATTTATTCCTTAGATTATTTCAACTTTTCAACCAGAAAGAGGCTCTCATATTTGAGGTTGGGGTGATCAAGGTTGGGAATAGAGGTTTAGTTAGAGAATGGTTTTATTTAGTTGGGAGGAAGATTGAGTGAGGGAGTTAGAGAGGGTCCTGGTAGGGGTTGACATGAGGAGAGAGGTAAAGGATGGGGTGGTAATATAGGCAATTTTACTAAGTATTCGATGAAGGAAACATACTTATTAGTTCTTGGTGTTTCTCAAGATAATAATTCCTTATTCCAAAAGGTTATGAAAATCTAATGTTTCATCAAAGGTGGTGGCATTTTCTTGGAAGGTAGTTAACAACAGGATCCCTTTTAAGGTGGAATTGACAAAGAGAAATATTCATTTGACCTCAGGTGATGTCTGTCCATTCTGCTGTATGCACCCAGAATTTGTAAGTCATCTGTTATTTACCTGCAAGTTTATTTATTAGGTATAGATTAAATGCTATAGATGGTTAGGTTACACTACTATTCTGCCTTTAAAGTGTCAATGTAGTTTTTGACAACATTTGGGTGTATCTAAATCTAAAGGAAAATTAAACAATGATTTACTTAGTGTAATCTGGTTAGTAAAACTGTGACGAATTTAGCTTGCTAAGAATGTTGTCGTGTTTAAGGGAGGGTCGTTTAATGAAGAGAAAGTATGGCAATTGCCACTGCAAAGTCTTGGGTGTAAATTAAAGGGTTCTATAATACTTTGTTAGTGTCATTCTTTGAATGGTCATCTCAACTAGTACTATGCTTTGATAGGATTCACAATAGGAGTACTTAGATGATTTCTAATGGGGGCTTTTTATTGGATTGAGGGGTTTCTTTGTCTATAACGGGTCATGTAGGGTAATGTCTAGGGGTGGTTCTAAGTACCAGCTTATCTATTTTGATTGTATTGTATTTGTAATCTTCTGTCCCCTTGTTATGCCTTGTGACATAAGTAGATCTTGCTATTATTAAATAAGTTTTGTCTTTTTCAAAATATATATATATATATATATATATATATATATATATATATATTAAATCCAAAGCTTTAAAAGGATAAAACTGAGACATAAACTTAATGTATTAGAATCATGGGAGGAGAACCTAAATTTTAGTTCATGAAAGTAAGAATAATCCTAATAAGTGGATAAAATGAATTAATAAATAACTCAATTAATATAATTGAACAAGTTATCATAGATAATTCAATTAAATATTATCTTAGATCAATTCACCAATATTAAAATAGGATAAAAAAAATCTTGAATTGATATTGATTCAACAATAGTCTTGATGTGAAACCCTAATTCTACAACTTAATTAAATCTTGAAATTATCTATTTTAATCTCTGGTTTCTTTTATTTTAATTATTATATTTTCTTTTTACATATTTACATATCATAATATTCATGTATTCTTATTTCTGTTTTGTATAGTGTCTGTCAGAGTATGGGCAAACATAATGGGCAAAGTTCTATGTTTGCTGGAGGTTAGCTATGACACTTCAAATAACGGTGCGAATCCAAAGGTACTGATTCATGGGGTTGGTTGATGGGTCTAGAAAAAAAAGTCAGCATAGTCTTTTGTGTGGTTTGCAAGTCTTTGACACATTTGGAAGATTAGAAATAATTCGGTTTTTAATTCCAAGGTTTTGGATATGCATGCAATATATTGTTCTAGTAATTCAGTTGAACTCATGAGAGTTGTGTATGCATGGTAGACGGAATCGCGAGCTAGCTTGTAGAATCGCATGATTCTGCGATTTTGTTGAGCCTCTCAGAGTTCGTGAGCCATAAACTCGTTCCACATCAGAATCGGCAAAATCGCTGAGCGGAATCGTAAACTCACATAAGTATCACACCTTGTTGCACCTCACGCCATCAACGGACCTTGTCATTTGTTGTCGTGCATCGTCAAGTCTCGCTACACCGTTCATCTTTTTGTCGTGGGTTGCGGGTTACACTTTGATGCGTGTTGTAGATGCAGATCACATAACTCTCTACCTTCTAACTTTGAAACTAAGTATGTTATGTAACATTCTAACTCTTTTTTCTCCAACATTTAAAACACACTCAAACACTCTTTTCTTTGCACAAACCTCTTTTCTTCGCACCATGTTCATCTTTGCACGTTGTCGTGACATTTATCCTCCTCGCGAGTCATCTTCTTCGCAGAGTTAGAGACGCACGTCCAACCACCCTCCTTCTCATGTTCATATTCTTCTTCATTGGCTAATGTTTGTCTTTTTCTCCCTTGGTTCATCTTCTCGAGTTGTCTTCTTCACGAGTCTGTTTTTTTTCAGAGTCGAAGATATGCATTGTCTTACGAGTTAGGACCTTACCTTTGTTCTCGCACTCTCTACCATCCCAGAGACACACATTGTCTTTTTCTTTTAAGTTTTAACCTTTATTCTCTTATCTTCTCTATCACTTCATTTTCTTTTAGAGATGACAGATGCAAGAGCAAATGTTGGTGTCCCTTTGCAACTTCTGACGGCACGTGGGAAAAATAATGGCAAAGAATGGACTTGGAAGCAGAACAAACATGACTTGGAAACATGGTGTTTGTGTTGATGGGGAACAAAAGAAAATTTAGTGTAAATATTGTCAAAAAGTATTAATTGGGGGTATTTACAGATTGAAACATCACTTGCTGGAACACAAAAGGATGTTGGGGTTTGTAAAAATGTACGTGATGAAGTGAAGAAAAAGATGTTGATTATTGTTTTTAATTTACAAAAAAAAAATAATGAAGAAATGAAGCTTTGTATGGGATGAAGAGGATAAGGAATATGGACAAGTTGGTGAAAAGAGAAGAAGTATTCAGACTGATAATGACAACTTTAAAAATATATTTAAAAAGAGGGGAATAAGTACATAAGTCATCATTAATAACATGTTCAAGAAGGATCTAAGAGAGAGTGCATGTATAAAAATTACAAGATTTTTCTACCTTAATGTCATATCTTTCAATTTGGCAAGGAGTGAATCATTTCTGATTGAAGCAGTTGCAAAATATGGTCCAGGGTTTAGATATAAAAAAATAATATAAATTTTTAATATTATCTTTGTTGATTATTTTTTAGTATATTTCTGAATAATTTATTATATTATTATTGAATAAATTATATATAAGATATTATAATTAATTTTCATTTAAAAATATAAATAATAATAAATAATAAAAAATTATAAATAAAATGTAAGAATTAAAATTTTAATTAAACATATAATTTTAATCACAATTTTTTACATATGTTATAAGTCTATTCACTTTATTAATTAATAATTTTAAATTTATATAAATAAAAAAAATTACGATTAAACGATAATATAAAATTATTTTAATTTTTTATATATAAAATATAAACTCTTTTTATATAACTATTTAAATTAGAACGAGTATATGTAGAATTACATATTAGTACTTATCAAAATAGGTCATATTTATAAAAATTGAAACCAGTATTCCAGTACCCGCACATACCAGTATCATTGCTATGTCTAATTAAGTAACTTATGTACTTGAACATCATTTTCCAATATATCTTCCAACTTATATCATTAAACCACGTTTATATGTATTATGAGGCTGTAAAAATATATTTTCTATACATATTATTGAGCTTAGAAAATTCGCTGACGACGTTAACAGTTTAACAAAAGATATGTTCAATAGTCTTATTAATACTAATTACTAACTATTAAGTATTTATCAAGTAACATTTCTTAAAGTTTCATATAATCATATAAAATATTTCTTATTTTTAAAATTATTACTTTAGGATGTCAAATGTCAGTAAAATTATATATAAAAAATAAGCCTACTGTATATATCTTTTGTTAAAGAAAGTTAATGTAAAAATAAAAAATAAAAAATTATATAAAATTTTAGAAATATTAAGGTTGTTTATTTAACATGGGACAATTTTGGAACATGAGTTTGAGTTATATTGTGATACAAAATACATATAGGGACCCCACAAGAGAAATCACCATCCCAACAACATATATATGAATTTGGTTTCTATTAATTAGTCAAATATGATAAATTCAAAACCACGAGAATGCTTGGTGACAACATTTTTGTTTTTATAATTTATTTCTTTTTGCTTAATGGAATGGGCAAAGAAACACCCCAGACACAAAAACAATTAACTTCCAAAAGATAAACCACGTCAAATTTAAGCCAAATATATTTTTCTTTTTTAAAATGAGAGAACTTCTATAAAAGTGAATGATTGAATGAAACTTTAATTAAAGATACATATAGTATTTTTGTTTATACTAACTATTTAGAATATAAATTTACTCTCCAAATATTTTTCTTTTTGTTCAGGAGTAACGCGATACTAATACTATGTAGCTAAATTTTAAAATTTATCATTCCTATTATTTTTATTTAAAAATAAGTAAATTAAGTATCTCAAAGGAATGTTATTATAGAAAATTAATTCATCTACTAATTTTGAAAATAATTTTTTTCACATCTGATTACAAAATGTTAGTGTTTTTGGATAATTTTTTTCGTAATTACCTATATAAAAGAAAATAAAAATATAAAATGAAATGATTTTTTTCTTCCACAAGTTAAAATTAATTTATAAAATTAATTTATATATTTAATCTTTACAAATTTTAATTTTTATTTAATTTTTAAAAATTAAAATTTATAAAATTAATTTAGTTTACAAAGGAAATTAATGTGCATAGCCTTTCTTTGGTTTATTTCCTTATAAATATTTATATTTGTACGGAAAATTATCCAAAAATCCAATGAGCTTATTAATTTAAAAGCTACATCTATTATATTATTATATTGCTAGTAAAAAGTATATATATAGTATAAAAATAAAATTACATTCTTAGTGCATTATAGGAGGATTTTAAAAAGAAAAAACATGTATCTATGCAGATTAAAAAATCCAACCATTAATTAAAAAATATGTACCTTAATGAAAAAAAATGTAAAAGCATTGACGGAAAAATAGAAATTATGCGTCAATAAAAGCAGGTAAAAAAATTATTCAACATTCTACGAGACTAATTGAATTTATTATAGAAAGTAGAAAAGTAGAAGTTTGTTATAGAAAAGTAAATAAGAGGACGAGACTACGAAAACAATGAGACAAATTTTTATCTCAATGTATTAATTAATTTATCTTAATATAAAACTTAGAAAAGTCATGCATAAAAAAAAGACAAAAATTATGTAAAAATAAAAATAAATATGTAGTATTTTTTTATACTAATATTCAATTAAATTTTTAATTTATAATAAATTTTGTTAATTTTATCTATTAATATTTTTAAAATCATAAAATAAAAAAATATAATTAAATATAATATAATAATTATATACTAATTAAACTTTTATTTAAAATTCGACAACACTGAAATTTATATTGACAGACAAAAGAACAATGACACAAATTAAATGAAGCGCTCTAAGCGCGAGTATCGCTACGTTTACTAGTCGAGCGAGTAAGCGCGTTTTCCGATAGATGCTCGATGTGACGTGGCCCAGATTTTTCCACAGATTCAACATCACACTGGATAAGCCACGAGTTCGCCACACGCCATAATTCTCAACAAATCTCAGCCCTCTACGTGTCTCGTCATCCAACGGCCCTAAATCAAATCTCATATTTCTAAATTCCCAAAATGCCCCTGTCCGATACTACTTATATCACCCTTGTCCTTCTTCCCCTTTCCATAAAACACAACGACACCCTTCAGAGCCGCCATTGATATCTTCCACGTTTCTCTTCTTTCTGCAATACCCATTTCGAGATTTTGTCCAAATGGCCCTTTCTTGTTCCAAAGTTTCAACCTTTTCTCTCTCACCCGTTGTGGGTGGTGATGCTCCGAAAAAACTCACTTTTTCTTCTTTTTCTTTGAGTTTTTCTAACAAGAGTGGTGGAAGCAGAAACTTGAGGGTGTGTGCTGCTTCAAATTCACCAGCACCACTCACTGGGGTCATATTTGAACCCTTTCAAGAACTCAAGAAGGATTATCTTGCTGTACCAATTGTTCAAAATGTTTCCTTGGCTCGTCAGAACTACGCAGATGACTCTGAAGCTGCAATCAACGAGCAGATCAAGTAAGATTCTTTACCTCTCTTTAGTTTTGTTCCTCTTTATTGGTTGTTGGAATCTGTGAAAAGTTGAAGATCCATTAATTTTGTCATTCGAGAATGAAAATGATCAATATATTGTTTGTGGGTCTTATTTTTTAATAATTTTTTCAACACTTTGATGAAGTTTTCTATTTTGGTGCTATTTTCAAATTATCATAACTGTGAAAATTCACATCAAAGACAAATATAAGAAATCTCTGGGTTGAAGTAGAACTCTAGTTTAAATTTCCCTAAAGAACCTGAAGAACTACATACTCAATTTTTAGCTTTAATGCTTCATGTCTTCCTTTATTTATTTCTTTATTTTTATATATTTCCCTAAAGAACCTGAAGAACTACATACTCAATTTTTAGCTTTAATGCTTCATGTCTTCCTTTATTTATTTCTTTATTTTTATATATTTGTGTTTATTTATGTGTATACTTTTTTCTAACTGAAAGTCTCTTTTCCATGGGATTAATTAATTGCACAAAAGCTGTTGAAGAACTGCATGTTAATTTGTTTAGATTTAATGCTTGATGTCCTCATTTATTTTTATTATTTATTTAATTGTTTTTTACTTTTCATAATTAGTAATCTTTTTGCTAAAAGTGTTTTTTTTTGTCTCTAATCTGGATACAGTGTGGAGTACAACGTTTCATATGTGTACCACTCCTTGTTTGCATACTTTGACAGAGACAACATAGCTCTCAAGGGACTTGCCAAGTAAGTAATAACTTCAAACCTGCGTGCTTATTTTCTCTTGTAATTCAGTGCAGAAGGGTTTCAAACTTCTTGTTCTGTTTTATTGAGAACAGGTTCTTCAAGGAATCAAGTGAAGAAGAAAGAGAGCACGCTGAAAAGCTTATGAAGTATCAGGTTTGTTTGTTGTAGAGAAAAATTAAGAGTTTAATATAATGCATGGTTTTAGTTGGTAGTTTAAAATATTAGGAATTACAAGGATTTGAGTGTTGTCCATGTAGAAAATCTCTCTTGGTAGAGATAATCATTGTGAATGTTCCTAATTTGATTTTGATTATAATTAAGAGTTTAGATTTATTGAGATGCTTGGTTCTTATTTGTTTAGAACATTCGTGGTGGACGAGTGGTGCTGCACCCAATCACATGTCCTCCCTCTGAATTTCATCATCCAGAAAAAGGGGATGCCTTGTATGGTGAGTATTCTGTTTCCGTTACTCAAACTTCTATGTTTTATGTTACCTTGATCAATGTTTTCTGTTTGCAGTTTGGTACACTAGTGTTGCAAAGTTGTTCACTTGTTCAAACCATTATCTATGCTGACTTCTTTTACCATTTTTATTTTCTTGGTTTGATTTCAGCCATGGAACTAGCTTTGTCTTTGGAGAAGTTGACAAATGAGAAACTTCTGCATCTTCACAGTGTAATGCCTCTTTGCTTCTATCTTTGGAATGAATTTGTTTAGTAACAAAATCACAAATTATTATTCTCAAGTCTAAATGCCCAATCAATAATTGTTTGTCTATTTCTTATGTAACAATGTTAAATGGCTAAATGTCTTCTTAAATGTTAAATAATTCCTTGCTTTTTTTGAACAATAGATCGCAGACTGTAACAATGATCCTCAACTGGCAGACTTCATTGAGAGCGAGTTCTTGAACGAGCAGGTAAAACTTGGTTTAGTGTTGTGTAGTTCAACTCATACCTATGTTTGGATTTCAGTAGCATCTAAGCTTCCTTGTCCATTGTACATAACACTTTATGCCATTATTTTTATCTTTTTTGTATATTAAAAATATTTATGTTTTGGATTTCATCACCTATCGCGAGATATGTAGACTTTTGTTAAAGACAGCTTACTAAGACCATGTTTTACTTTGTGTAGGTTGAATCCATAAAAAAGATTTCAGACTATGTGACTCAACTGAGATTGGTTGGGAAGGGTCATGGTATGTACTTATGATCTCTTTAATTAGAACCTGTAAATCATAAAAGGACAAAAAGAGAGAATCCGAAAGTAAAACAATATATAGTTTTGTTATGTTCCAATAGAATAACTCTGTTGTGTTGTTGCTTGTAGGTGTCTGGCACTTTGACCAAAAACTCCTTCACGGTGAAGATCATGTATAATTTTGAGCTTTTTGGTGTCTACCTATGGTCCTATGTGAATGTCTGTGTTGTTATGTTTGTAGGATGAGGATAGTGAATAAGGTTTTTTTCTTGTCTGGCTGATAAAACGATGGGAACCTTGTGTATTGTAGTTGGTGGTAGTGTTTATGTGCAACTTCAAATGTTTGTAGCATGCATTTAGTTTATTAGAAATAAAAATGACTTTGGCTACTCGGGTGGAAATGCAAGAGCAACCATTTCATGGTAAAGGATACGTGGATTTCGACGGAATTGATGACAAAATAATTTGAACATTAGAAGAATTGTTATTGATTTTTATTATGAAAAACATTGGAAAAATTTTGAAAACAATAATTGTTTTGTCAAATTAAATTTTAAGTTCGAAATTCGTGTAAAAAAGGTTTTAATAACAATTATTTTAAGATACTTACTTTTAATTAAAGTATAAAATTAAATAACCTAAAAATATTTATTTTATTTTTAGAATAGAAAAGATTATTTTTATTTTATTATTAATTTTAACATTTTAAAGAGAAGAATATTACTGGAATTATTTTATAAAAAGGTTAATATTTATTTTATTTTCTTAATTAACTTATTTTATTTGTATTTATTGGTATCAATAAAAGTGATTTTTATTTTCGTTTATTTTGATATATTTTTATTATTATTAAATTAAAATTGTATCTAAAGTTGTCATTATGATTTTTAGATGTTGAAATATTCTTATTATGTAATATCATGTGTAATAATAGATAATTAGAGTTTATGCAGATAATGAGATGATTTGAATATTGGAAACTTTTATTTGATTTTTTAAGTTTAAGATTCTTTTGTTTATTTTGAAATATTTAGTATGATTTTTTATTATTTAATGTAACTGTCATACATATGAAGTGATAATTATTATATCAATAAAAAATGTATTTAAAGCAGTCATAATAAAAATTTTTGTATTTTATGATTTTATATTTTTAAAAATTAATTTTAAAAAATTTATAATAATTAAATTAGAAGTGTATTCAAAGTTATTGTCATAAATTTTTTTGTAATTTGCAATAGTTAAATTAGAAGTACATCTAAAGTGATTATTATCAAACTTTTTTTTTAAATTAAATGATATAATAATAATTATAGCAATCAAAATTTTATAAAAAAAACAGTCATCTAAAGTGGTTATTTTTAAATTCTTACTTTTTAAATTATTATTATTATTGCTAGATTTAATTATTATTTTATTATTTATTAAACACATTCATAATAATATCTTAACTAGATAACAGTAAAGTATCTAATAAAAAGAAAAGAACAAAATAAATAAAATAAAAAACTTACTATTTACACTTACATATTTCCTAAGGACACCTTCATGAAGAGAGTGCAAGATTGGTTATGTAAACAAAAAAAATCTAAAAATAAAACCTTTTGGGTCTTAAAGCAAAAAGGGGTGTGCTTAGAAAAAATGAGGATTCAAATAGCAAATGGATAGCCCTTGACTATTTGGGCTAGAGGGTGTATTTAATGAAAACGTCATGCAAACATTGAAGGCATAGCTCATAAAGATTTGGATTAGTGGATGTGTTTAGTGAAAATAAGGGTGTAAATAGTAAATGCACAATCCATAAGGATTTGGGTTAGAGGGTTATGTTTAGTGAAAACGAGGTGCTAATATTAATACGAATAGCCCATAAGGATTTGAATCAGGGGTGTGTTTACCAAAATTGGGGGTGCAAATAGAAAATTATGTAAAATTATGCAAATTATGTAGATATCAACCGCCAAAAAGGATGGATTAAAATTTAAAAGTGAGATGCAGATAGATGATGCAAAGATGGAGAAAACACTTGAACTTGAATGTAAAATTATGCATATGCATGTTACTTGAATGTATGAATAAACATGTAAACATGGAAGTGATTGATTTAATGATTGATATGGATGATTATAAATGAGACTCAAGTAAAAAATTTAAAGTCAAACAAAACGTGATGTCAAGGCAACAATGCAGATGTACAACATGTGATCTTATACAATGCTAAAATGATGGTTACAAAATTATGTTTTTTTATAAAAGAAAAATGCTTTGAACGGTTTATTTTTCTAAGAAATACACATTCATGCAAACTCTTTTTTTTTGTTGATTAAGATTTTTTTTGTAATAATTTCCATTTGACCCTTATTCTCACGATTTTGTCCAACAAAATATACAACTTGAAGTCATTTTAGACTTTTTATTGGTCTTTCTTATCAAAAGATTATTCTTAATTTGTTATTTTGGTTTGAAGCATTACCTAGACAACATGCATAATTGCGTTGTGAATTTTTTTCTTCTTTTTTTTTGGAAGAGATTGAGCTTTTGAAGGAGAGGATTTGGAAAAAAGTGTGAATTAACTAAAAAATAGTCTCAATTCTTGAATTTTGGTTTGTTCTAGAGTGAAAGAATATTAATTGCCTCGAATGAAGATAAAAAATGAAAATTTGACCATTTGTCCCAATTTAAGGTTCCAATGAAGTGAGATAATGAAATCACCAATTCATGTTAGGATAGAATGACTTAGAAAGTAATTTCATATTTTAGGCATGAAAGATGGAACCAAACGAGTGAAGAAAATGATGATGGCAAGGATTGTCCTATTTTGGACTCAAAGTGAAGTCATGTCAAAATTGTTTAACTACCTTAGTTTTAAATTTGAAAAGGTAACTTAAGGCATGAAGCTAAGATGACCTGCTAAATAAGTGCTCTATCTAGTCTTAAAGGTGACTAAAGGATTATCATAGATGAATGAGTATGTCCAACATTAGATTTCAAAGTGAAATCTAAGACTGGAGCCAAAATGAAAATGTTTTGCCTTAAATGACAAGTCTTATGAGTAATTTTAATTTTTTTTATTCTCTCTTTGTTTGAGCTAGCAGACATGTTGTCAAAACAACTCAAGTTATTTTATATTAGATAAAAGTTTATTAGAAAAATAGTAGTCAATCTTTCATCATTCTCTGTTTTGTTTCATATTAAATGTCCATTATGGTTAAATTATGATTCTATTTGACACATTTTCTTTCTTATTTTTTATTCTCTTTTTTTGTGTTTTTTTTTAAAATTATGAATTAGGTTTCATATGAACATATAACCTTTGCTCTTGTGTAAGGATGATCCTTGTATTTGGTGCTTAAAAAAATAATTTTTATTTTAGGCTTAAATACCACTCTTAGGTTCTGAGCACTAGGCGGGGGGGGAGTGTGAGCGCTGGGCACCAATGCAAAAACTAAAAGGAACTTTCTGCTTAAGCATTTGTACACTACTACAACGCCACTTCAACTCCAAATCAAGTGACACTTTTCCAATTATTCTCAAGTAGTATAAAACATGAAAATAAAAGTAAGTTGTGCACAAATGTAAACCTAAAACTGATGCTCTTAAGTTAACCTATTTTTGTATGAAATTGGAGGAAAACAAGGCTTTAAACGAGAAGAAAATTAGCATAACTGCTATATTTTACCTTATAAAAATAGGTTATCTAGACAGTTATCAATGTCCCAAAGTATCTAGATATGTGCACTCAAGAATGGGGGAAAATATCTAGCTGTCGAAAGGTCTTCTAGAGCTTTTATACTCATTAGAATGTGACCACAACTTGAAAGTGCATCCAAAGTATGGGTATTCACAAAAGAGTCATGCTCTAGACGAGACTTTCATGATAATCAGATTAAAAGTGCATCTAAACTGGTACCACTAATCGTTCTTACTTCCTAGGTTGCACTCAAGCCCAGGTATAGGACTTCACTCATATGTGTGTGAAGAGTGAAACTATTGTGTACAAAGGAGAAAATCCTAAAGTAGTCCATAATAGAAACATATGTCATCTAACCTATGGTTCAATAAAAGAAACTACACAGATGAATAACTACAAGCAAATAAGAAAAAACAAATAAAATAGGAGAAAATAACCAAACAAATTTAAAATAAACAAATAATGGGTGAAACAAAGATAACTAAAAGTTATCAATTTTTCACATTTAATTATTTTAGCTTGACTTTCAAAAATCCCTAGTGGAGTCGCCATCTGTTGACATGGGTCTTAACAAGACGATGAAAAAATCATTTGAAAAGCAGAGGAGTTGCCACCAATTTTTATTAAGGAAAATATCAGAAAAACTTTTAAAAACAAAAAGTGATATTCGAAACCGAATTTTGAGTTCGAAAGTCTATTACATGTAGGGAAGGTGTTGGCATCTTACAACGTTTGCCCTAAGGACGGTTACTTCTAATTAAACGTACAAAATTAAATAAATTAAAAAATATTTATTTCACCCTTAAAACATAAATATTTTTATTTTATTATTGGTTTTAAAATTTAAAAAAGAAAAATATTATTGAAAAATTTCTTTTTTATAAAAATATTATTATATTTATTTTATTTTATTAATTAATTTTTTTTTGGGATTGACAAGAGTGGGTTCGTGCTCCTACATATCTCCATATGAAATGAAGAATAAGAGTTTATATAATTCTTGAGATGATTTGAGTATTGGAGACTTTTGATTTCATTTTTTAAGTTTAATATTCTTGTGTTTATTATGAAATATTCTTACTACGATAAAATTAGAAGCACATCCAAAGTAGTTATAATGATTTTTCAATATTTAATGTAATTATCAAATCAGAAGTGTATTCAAAATGACAATTATTAAATAATGACAACTTTTATATCGACTAAATCAAAAGTTCATTTGAAATAGTCATAATCAAAACTCTCGTTTTATGATTTTATATTTTTAAAAATTAATTTTAAAAGAGTTCACGATGATAAAATTGGAAGTACATCCAAAGTGATCGTCATAAACCTTTTTATAATTTACAATAGTCAAATTAGAACTACATCCAGTGTGACTATTATTAAACTTATTTTAAATTAAATAATTTAAATAACATAATAGTATTATAACAACCAAGATTTGATACAATAAACCAAACTAGAGGTGCATCTAAAGTGGTTATTCTTAAATTCTTATTTTTTAAATATATAATTATTATTGTTATTATTGCTAGATTTAATCATTATTTTATCATTTGTTATTTCACATATTTGTAACAATATCTTAACTAGATAAAAAATAAACTATCTAATAAGAAGAAAAGATAAAAATAGATAAAATAAAAAAACTTACTATTTACACTCATATATTTTTGCTAAGTACACCCTAAAAAGCGAGTACATCTAGCAAGAATAGTGGTGTAAACAGAAAAAACCCTAAAATGGGGTAAGCTTAGCGAAAATGGGGGTTCAAAACGCAAACAGACAACTCTTGACTGTTTAGGTTAGAGGGTGCTTTAGCGAAAACATGATGCAAACATTAAATAGATAACTTATAAGGATTTGGATCAGCGGTGTATTTAGCGAAAGTGGGGTGCAAATAGTAAACATACAACACATAAGGATTTGGGCGAGGAGGGTGTGTTTAGCGAAACGAGTCTAAATAGTAATACAAATAGCCCGTAAGGATTTCGGTTTGAGAGTTTGTTTAGCAAAACCAGGCGTGCAAATAGCAATATGTAAATAAAATTAGAAAAAGAAAAATTAGCACGTGACTATGCCCCTCGTCTAAAGGGATTTGAAATATCTAATTAAAGGTATAGAACCGTGAGAAGGCAAAGAAAAAAAGTGCTATGAAAGTAGTGAGAAAGAGAAGGATAACGTAAATGGAGAGGATGGAGGGCCTCCTCCTGCCACTGCCTCCAGTAATTGCTTTTAGCACCACCCTCACTACCAGAAATCACTTTTGATGATGGCTAACAATGTAAGTTATTTTTCTACCTTTCCTCTTCCTATATTTTTTACCAATTTTAACAAAAAAAAAAAAAAGAATAGAGAGAAAAGTGTAAGTTAATACTTATTGTGACCTCCAAATCTCTTATCCTTTGTTTCCAATCTGGCTTGTTTGCAACTAGCTTCCCCCTCTTGAAATTTTTTTTCTAACCTCTCATCTCTCTAAATCAATACCTACTTTTATAGATTTAATTTATGAACATTTTAATTATAACAATTTTAATTTTTTTTGGAACAAATTTATAGTTTTAGGATTTTATGAGATAATATTGGTGGTTGAAGCTTGCAAGTGACAATAATAGAGGTTTAGACATGATGGTGGCATAGTAAAGGGAGCTTCTTTCGCTTTCTTTTTCCCATCTTCTCGTTTGTTTCTTTTGTTTTTTTTTATTTTATTATTTTATTATTTTTCTTCTGTCGGTTGATGTATAATTTGAATGAAGCATTGTATGTAGGATAATATATGTAAATAGAAAGATTTACTATTTGCACCTCCTAGCATACTAAATATATCCATTTTCCCTAAGGACCCAAAAAAATTAAATTTGTTATCCATACTCACAGATTTTTTTAAATACACCTCTTTTGTTGCTTTTGTCTTTTTTATTTTCTTTATTGTATTATACTAAAAAAATTTATTTTAAATGAAAAAAAGGTCAAAATATAAAAAATGGGGTCTTTTTCCTACAAAGGAATATAATTAATACGCTAAGAAGAATAGCGTAACTTGCAGCATTTTGTATATATTTTTTAAAATATTATCTTATTGATCGTGTATAAAAAATAAGTTATCCACACTGGGAGATTTGATCTCCTCTCCTACCATAGTGTACATACTTTGTTTTCGGACAAAAACATCGAAACATTTTACGTAGTTCGAATGATTGTTAAATGTAAATTTTTATTTGCATATTTTCCTACTAAAACTAATAAAACAGATGTTATATCTAAATTTTGACCTTTAATTTCATAGCATGTTTGGGTAGGCATCACTTTAGTAGTCTATTATAAATAGAATCTTTTACGTTTTCCTACTAATACTTTTTATAAAAATATTGTTAATTATATTATTAATAGAATCTTCTACTTAAAAAATTAAACAAACATCACTTTAGTACTGTATTTATCTTTATCAATATATAATTTTTAATACAAAATCTTTTTTTCATACATATAAAGGATCATGGCAGTGGAAAAGCCCCACTTGCTCATTTAGATTTGTTCCTGAGCACAAATTCCCACAAATTCATCAACTTCATTATGTGTGTAGCTTTCACTCACAATAAAAATAATGTTCATAGTTAATGTTACTTATGTGCTTGGTTTTCATCTTGGAACTCTTGAGAAAAGCACATATGCACATGCAAAAGAAAATTTATTTCCTTTTTAAAGTTAAAAAGGAATTTCGGATCCAAGATATAAACTGAGCAGTACTGACACAATCACTTTCTTTTGTGGTAACAAATATAGAAAGGAGGATTAGAAGTAGAGAAAAAAGAAATTGAAATTGACAATGTGTTGAAAGTAGACTTATAGACATGATTGAGTTATGATCATACATTGTCAATTTTATTTATTTATTTATTTATTTATTATCTCTACCCTTTTCATAACCCTCTTGCTCAGCACACTCTAAACTAGAACTAGTCCATCTATAAACTTTAGCACCACTTGTCATATAAGATGATTCTGCAAACATTTCATGTTAGTCAAAACCCTATTGCTCCTTTTGAAAGCGTTGGTAGTTGATGATCGAGCTTGAATCATTTGCCACATAACTTTTATATCATGATCTTCTTGAAATGACTCTATTTCTTTGTGAAGACTATATTTGTGCCCTGCAGCCAACACCAAAATGAAACAAAGTATAAGGAGAAGATGAAAACAGATTACAACACAACAAAACTTATCCCTCATTAATAGAGTAAAGATCAAAATTTAAGAGACATTAGATCCAATCAACTATAAAAATTAACCACATGACATCGTTTGATTTCAAGATAAAAATTTAAGACACAGTTTATCTCACTGAAACTAATCAACTACATAAATCATATTAACATCATTGGATTCAATTCAAGATCAAAATTTAAAAGACATTTTATCCCAATAAGTCCAATCAACTACACAAATCACATGACACTATTTGATTTGGTTCAAGATAAAAATTTAAGAGACATTTGTTCTTTTAATCCAGGCTATTACATAAATCATATATTAAAGTTTACCATAATAAACAATCTATGATATATTGAAAAAAATTCAACAAAACACCAAAAACATTTTTTCGATCCTTGTTTGGATTCACATTACAGAATTGATTCTAATACAAAGTTTATTTCAAACAACTTTAAATATATTTGATTACATATTAAAAAAATATGTCAGAATTGATGTTGAGTGGAAACAATTTGGAACAACTTTAGTATTGAATAAAAAATTTTAGATTAAATTTTTCTCTTAGCTCACGAAAAACATCTAAATATAAATCACGTCATATCAAAATCAATTTTAACTAAAATTAATTTTACAAAATCAATAATATTCAAAATAATTTTACTGACACCAAACACACGCTCAATCCACAGTATTGGTGCTTCTCAAAAAGCATGGAAAAATGTTTGAGAAATTCTAAATGGAAATCCAAACACACAGTACTAAGTAACTTAAATTATATACTCATTTTAGCTAACAACCATCAAGGGTGTATCTAAGATAAAAATTACACAATATAGCAAACAATAATCTGAAGCACCCTTTATACTTTACCTCTGGGTTTGAACTTCAACAACGAATTGAGTTTCCTAAAGATCCTCTTGATAGAATAGATAGACTTGTGCTTGAAGTAGCAGCAGTTTTTCCACATCACCATATTTCAAAGTAGATAAGCCCTACTTCAATTCTCTTCCTTGCAGCCTCCATGTTTTATATGCATCATACCCTCTAAAGAAAACAGTGAATTAAGCAAAATCACATGTGAATCCTTCCACAACAGAAAACAACAAAGAAAATGCCGAGGCCCTCGTGTACTTCCTGATTTTTAGTCTTTTAAGTTCTGAAACAAACTTTGACTCCTCATGCACTGCATAAAATATTTGAACTTAATTAATTTACTTCCCGATGCATGTATGTTAGAATTTAGAAGTGTATTTGAATTTTGAACGTAAAATATATATTAAACTTATTTGTAAGTTACATTTTATTGAGGTGTTTAATTGATATTAAAATAAAAAAAAAGGTATAGCATGTAGGTCACTTATTTTAAATTCTTTTCCCCTTTCTTTAACTTTTATTATGAGGATAAAAAAAAAATGTAAGTGTTAAGTCTGTAAAAAACAATAAAACAAACATGTATATATTATCAGAGTAAAATTACTTCATTTTTTTTAAAAAAAAGTAAATTACATATGACCTATTAAAAGGTGTTCCTTTTTTAACCTACCACCCTCTGTTTTCCATGTTAATTTTAGTTGTGTACTATTACTTTTGGTTTGAAAAGATAATAAATTTTTTCGTTTATATTCAAAACTAATAATTGAAGTTATTATAAATTATTGACACATGTATTTTAGTTCACTTTTGAGATGTACATTTTTGTTTTTACTAAGTTTAGATTAAATTTTCTTTGTTCTTGATGTTAAGTTCTTCAATTAAATATTTTCTTTGTGTGAGCTAAGGATATACTCCAAATAGTCGGATACTAATTCCTTCTAGGAAGACAGAGATCCGAAATAGATTTTATCTCTTCTTAGAAAGTCTTCATTCACATGGTTAGGAATCTAATAACATGCTCAAGGATCCATATTCTTTGATTAAATATTGTTATTTGGATGTTCACTTTTAGTACTAAATAACTTAAATGTGTTAAAAATGTGGTAAAAAAAATGTGTTACAAATTTTGAAACAAAATCCATATACCACAATTTGATGGGAAAACTTAATAAAAATATAAAAAATTATTCCAGTTTTATCTTTTTTTTTCCCCTTGTCATACTACAAGAAAAGATTCCAACAAAGTAAATTCTGGACTATTCATCATGCTCTTTCTCTAAAGTACTTTATAAACCCTAAACAACAATTCGAGATTGGATGGATTTAAAGTACATAAAATATTAGTTGAAGACGATCTAATTTAAAAAATTATGAAGATAGGTTCTTCAACAAACTCACCTAATAGTTACTTAGAATTACCAAGTTAGACCTTATTTTTCCTATGAGTGTTAATTTAAAGTCTTCAAAATCTATGAGTGTTAATTTAAAGTCTTCAAAATTTTTAAAATTCAATCATTTTAGGTGGAATGATTTTTTATTTTAAGTTTTCAAAATTTTAAAAATAAAAACTAGTTTTACTTTAAAGTTTTTTAATTTATAAAATTTACTTATTGTTTACTTTTAAATATAGTTATTAAATCTCAATCTCATGAGATACTTCCTCTATTGCAACTGGAGATCGCTACAAAGATAGTAACCAAAGTGGTCGTTTGAGATTGGTAATGGATTGGATTGATGGTATTCAGAGATCTATGACTATAGTAATTGTCGATGATAGATGATCAACGACGGAAGATTACTATTAAAGATAAAGATGGTGACATAAGAATACAACGACCAAATATAAACATTGATCAATGACAAAGGTCAAAGATAGTGCAGGCAAACTTAGGGACATGCATCATTCGCTAGAAACCAACGAGCAACTACAATGACAAGTGACATCATGCAGCAAACTTAAATAAAGTGTTTTAATTTTATGTTTCCAGATTCTAATTATAAATAGATTATTGATAAATAGGTAATACAAATCAATAAGCTTGCCGAAATAAAATAAACTAAGCTTACATTGAATTAAGATAGCCCAATAACTTTTCAACTTTAATTAATTAAACCTGCTATATTGTGATGATTCAACTTGTGTCGTCCAAATCGATACTCCAGAATTTGTTTAATCAGTGAATTACTTGTTTATATTTAAGATTTTCATTAAAGAAAAATGTATTGAAGGGGTATTGATTATATGCAGTTTTTCCATCATCGTTGAGGAGCTTATCTCTATCTTGTGCAATGGTATAAACCGGACGTAAGAAAATGTAGAAAGGAATCATAAATATGGAAATATTCTTAACTGAGCCAAAACTAAGCAGTTCCTTGGATTAATTCTTAGGGTAAAAAAATGCAATTAAAGTAGAAGAGTCTGGAAGTAAAATATATATTACCCCCAAATACAATCAATAACATGTCACCATAATATCCATATAGCAATAAAAACAGAAATCAGCTGTGATACTAAGTTTGACACAACACTATGCTCAGTCATTTCACAAAAAATCCTAGGGTCATTCAGTCTAAGAGACTAAATTTTACCAGCAAAATCATGTATTGAAAAAATTTAGGCAACTGTTACTGTTTCATGTTGAGCAGCAAGCCTCTTTCTAGCCTCCTCAATGATAGACAACTTGATACCCTTGCCTTTGGGAAGAGATACCCAAGGTTTTGTCCCTTTGCCAATGATGAAGACATTGCCCAGGCGAGTTGCAAACTCATGACCAGTTGCATCTTGGACATGGATGATCTCAAAACTTCCCTTATGCTTCTCTCTGTTCTTGATGACACCGACATGGCCTCTGTTCCTTCCTCCGGTGACCATGACAACATTTCCCACATCAAATTTGATGAAATCGGTTATCTTGTTGCTTTCTAGATCCAGCTTGATGGTGTCATTAGCCTTGATTAGTGGGTCGGGATAGCGGATGGTGTGGCCGTCGTATGTGTTCAAGTAGGGGATGCCCTTTTGCCCAAATTGAATGGATCGAACCTTACAGAGCTTAAACTGTAGTATGGTAAAAAAAATGTAAACTCACTAGAAAGAAAATCTACAGAAAAACATTGGAAAAGATCCTCCAAATAAACAAAGTTATAGTAATCAAAAGCATCAACTAAAAGAGATTGTATAACTAATTATGTTATGCTAGCATCCTACATTAGTGATTTTAGGAAGTCTAACAATCAAAGACATATACCCAAACAAGTTTTCAATTACTGATTTATGAAATGCAAAATTTGTCCATCCTAACCATAGACCTTCACCCCAACCCTCAGTGACAATATAAATTGATAAATAGTGACATGAAATACAGTGGAGAAAGCACAAACTTCCCACATACAAAAATCAATTCAGGGGCAAATTTCTTATACGACTAGACATTAGAGAGATTATCAAGGCAGCAGGAATAGACTGACCTTTGACTCTTCATCCCTCACGGAGTGGAGACGAAACGCCCCTTTGTATCTTACAGAAGACGGAAACTTTCATTTGTTTTGGGAATAGAAACAACATCTGATCAGCAAAATTGTCCAATACTCAGCTTCAAAATTTTGATAAGAATATTCAAAATTAATATTATCAAAATATTCAAATAAACAAAAACTTGAACATTACAATTTTAGCAGCGCTACATGGGAACCAAATTGTAAAATGTACATACCCATGAAACCAGCAGGATATGTCTTGTCAGTCCTAACCTTGCCATCTACAAATACATGGCGTTGCATTAAGATAGCAATAACTTCTCTATATGTTAGAGCATACTTTAGTCTATTTCTAAGGATGAGGATTAAAGGTAGACATTCCTTGACTTGTGGGGTCCAGATGATAGCTTGGGTGCCTACACAACAAGACCAAATGAGTACACAAGTTCAAATGAAATTACAAATGAAAATGACTAAACAAATATTACTGGCAGAAGAACTGTGAGAAATATACATACAAAGGCACCACCAAGCTTGTCAAGCATCCAATGTTTAGGAGCATTGAACCTCTTCAAGTGTTTCTTCAACCATCTAGCCTGAAATGTATGAGCAAAACTACAAATTAGAATGAGGTCATAGTAAAGAATATTCTAATCTAGATTCCTAAGTCCTAACAATTACACCCAAACAATGAATCATTCCAAATCAGACTTTTTCTTTTAAAAGCTAGACCACACTGGCCAGTCTGACAATTTAACCATTATCAAACCATTATAAACTGTAATTTAAAAAACTACCTCAAACATTGAACAGGCAGAAAACTTCTGAACTATTATGCAAACCAGTCAATGTGATCACAAATAACAAACCAGCTTTATGTTTAAATAATAGTTGCTAGAGATGGACAAATTAGCTCCCTAGGTTTACACACACAAGCCAGTTGAATGACAGTTGACTAGTAAACTTAAATTAGCACTCAAAGTTTTAAATTGCTATTGCAGTAGGGGTTTGGTTTAAAATTGCAGCCATGATTGTAGTTTTGTTGCCAAGTTTGATATTACAGAAAATTGGAAACAAAATCGTAATTGTGCACCAGTTCAAAACTTTTCCAGTACTCACACCGTTTTATTACTCCCACGGACACATATAAGTAAAAATAACTAGTTTCACACAAATTAAGAAAGTTAGTTGACACAATTTAATTTTACTAATCACAAGTGAAAAATATTTCAGTAAATAAAATATCCAAAATTAAAAATAAGAGCAAGTTACACTGCCCTTAAGGTTTTTAAGCCTACGCAATCCACATTTTGAAAAATCATTATACCGACACCCATTCTTATATTTACACACACCCCATTAAAATTTAAAAAACAACAAGTATAATTCAACAAAATCTCAGGTGTAATTTACTAAAAAAATAATGACAAAATAGTCAAGGTGCTTCCGCAAAATAAATAAATAAACACAACAAAAAACAAAATAGAGATCAATGAAGAACATTAACAGCACCGAATTCGAGGAAAGCAAGCCATGTAAGAGTCTAATTTTAAACCAAACCCGTTATAATATCAGAGAGTGAAGTAGGTTAAGCTATGATGAACTCAATTTTCACCAATAGAAACAAAGGCAATTGAATTGGGCAAGCAAAGAACAACTCACTACTCAGAAAGTTACCCAATCACATCAACAGAAGATAAAAACCTTGGCAGAAGGAAAATTTAAGGTGAATATAAATTGGAAATTTCTTATACTCTTTCATTTTCATTGATAAAAAAAAAAAATAGAGTGAAACGAAAAAAGGAAAAGAAGTAATAAGAAGATGATAACGTGAATTAATTGAATTAGAGTGAAAACAAAAAAGCTAACCATGTTTGAGGATCCTGCTCCTTAGAGAAGTTCCTCTGTGTAAGAATGTGAAGAATGGTTATGAGAGAGACCCAAAACCAAAACCCTAGTGGGCTTCTATTTGTCTATATACATGGAGCCCCATGACCCGTTTCTAACTAAACCAAAGTCCATTTTTTTTTAAAAAAATTAAAAAAATAAAAACAAGAGTTTAATGTGTTTGTAGAGTGAAAATAAAAAAATAAAATAAAAGTTTTGAATTAGAGTAAAGAATATAACGATGGATCCCATAAAATGTTACTATTTATTTATTTTTAACCAACAAAAAATTACTATCAAAATTAACAAATTTATTGGTTAATAACAAAACAGTAAAATTCTTTAGAGATCCATCTTCTCGAGATACCATAAATGCTAAAACATTTTATGCTAAACAATGACGAGAGTTATTTTAAATTTTTATTAAATTAATTAGTTAAATTAATATTTTTTATTTCATATTTATGATAGACAATTTTATAATTATAGTAATAATTAATAAGTGAATGTTATAAATGAGATTACAATTATCTTTTTTTTTTTAAGAGAAACAATAGTCCGAATATTTAATATAAGTTACATATTTAATATATTTTTCTGTTTAAGTGGCATACAATTATATATTTTCATTTGAATTAATTTTTAATATTAATATTTTTAAATTCATAGTAAATTTAATTAAAAAATGCAATATTTTTTTTTATTTTATCACAAACTAAAGTCACGTGACGTCTAATAACTTTATACATATTAATCTCATAATAGTGACTATTCTAATTAGTGATGTTCATAATTTATGCATTCGATTTTTTTTTAATTTTTATTATGAATAATATATTTAATAAATAACAAACTTGGTGATAACTTAATGTTATACTATACCACAAATTTATCCCCATCGTGAATATCAATGTTAAAAAAATATTTGAATGGTCACAAAACAAAATTATAAATTATGAATTCTAATACATTTCATTTCACAATTTATCTTTCTATTCTATTACAATTTTACACATTTTTGTTTCAACCACTAAGATTAAGATGACAAAACAAGTATCAGTAGGCTTCAAAATAACTTTTTTTTTTTTCACTTTAAAATATGTTTGTCTGTATAACTGTTTGAACTACTAAGATGATATAAAAAAAAAATAGAGAGGTCTACAAAAATAAGGTTGATTTTTATATAATTTTTTAAAAATTTATCTTTGTTTTTTGGTTTTTTAGTTATATCATTGTTTTAGAGAACAATAATCTATTTTTGAAAATCTTTTAATATTAAATAGAAAAGTGCTAAAGTATTAACAACACTTTTTTCTATTGATTAAAATTATTGAAAATTACCCCTTGGTTATTATCTTAACTAATAATAAACAATATATTAAAAAGATAACGAAATTATATATAATTTAATAGAAACTTAGATAACGTTATAGTGATTTATTCTACAAAATTATTCTAAAAATAATTCTATTGAATAACATAAAATAAACATATGGACCAAATATTCTAAAACTATAATCAAAGCCGTGGAAACTGGAAAGCAAAGGACAACTTAGGCATAGAAAAATATTCTCCATTTCAATAGTACATTTTTTAAGAGAAGTGGTGAAAACCATAAAGGATTAATTAACTGTCTTGTAACTTCATTTTTTCACAGAAAAACTGACTTGTGAGTTGTATCATTAAACATGTAACCACTAGACCCAATGTCATTAGCTATTCATTAACGGTTTACCAATTAGATTTAGATGACCGAGATTTATACTTTCTTAATTAATTTCTAAAGGAATATATTCATTAATATAATACTTAAATTATTGCTATAGTTATCTTTATCTAAGCAGATAATATCCACTTATTCATATAATAGTTAGACTATTCATTCCAAAGAATTTTCATAGTTCTTTAATAATCTTTCTTCTTATCCTTCACCTTCTATTTCATTTGAAGTGAATTCTCAGAGTCATTATCAACAGATGATTCATTTGAAGTGAATTTACAAATTTGTTATTAATATGCAATAGATAATATTAACTTTAATTACAGTATTTTAAGTTTCATCATTCATGTGATTACCAACAACTTAATGCAGGTTGGGGTTGTGAAAATTCTGCTTCAATCAAAGTCAGGCACCTCCTCAGAAAGCAAAAAACAGAGATGAAGCTAAAGAATTATTTTCATTCATTACTCACTGATGTATACATGTCAAAATTTAACAACAGAGATGTTCCAATCAACTCCAAGAAAGACAAAAATTGCTATAGCCAATCCCAGATTGCATTCTTTTTCATGACACCGGTCTCAGCTACACTCTCAACATCTAACAACCTTGCCCTGTAACGAAAAAGATCCTATTGTAATAGTAGTGTTTATTGAATATTTGAGAACCTATTAGAGAAGTACCCGCCAGAACCAACCTTGCAACAACCTTATTTAGATTGAAAAATTGGATTTATTTTTAAAATTTTATTCCATACAACAAAAGGTAATGCTTATAAAGATTAAATAACCAGATATATTTAACATCCGAAAGGCAACACATGTAATGCGTGTCCTCATATTGGTAACCAAGTTAGCATATTAACACTATTTACTTTAAGCTAAAATTTATTGAAAATCACAAAAATACATTAATTCTCTCCTTATTTATCGAGCTTGACACATGATTTTGTAGTTTTTAATAATTTTTAACCAATAATAAAAAGTGTATAACACTCCTTATTGCATGTTTATATATCAATAATATGTCAACCATACCTCAAAAAACTGGTGGAAAACCCGAACTCCAAATTCAGTTTCATTTTAGTCAATGTGGTAAATAAATTGTTTTTTTTTTTATAACATTGGTCAGTTCAAAGTAATTTAATTTAAAATTTTGCAACTACTCACATTAACATTCAATAGAGGTCTTACCATATGATATGCAGAAATCAAGAAATTATGCTAAGGGTTGTATGGTTTTTCAGGCCATTCATACTCAGGTAACCCAGCTTTCTTGCGGGCTTCTCTTTTCGCCTTGTCTTTCTTCTCCAGCAGTTTATCAGTTCTCGCAATAAAATCATCCCTAACCTTTTCCATAATTTTATCGAAGCCAGCAATTGAGCTCTCCATATGTTCATACAGCTCGTCGTTAAGATCTTCAAATATCTCATACAATCTCTGCAAACAGTCAAAGAAAATGAAAATTCATGTTTCATAAGACCATAATAAGAAAGTTATAGCAAGATTTACCATTGTAGTTGTACAGACACTCTAAGGATACGCTTGGGAATTGAGTTTTGGAGGAAATGGGGGATGTTCTATTTTTTACATTAAGAGAGTTATATCATATGTTTATAAAAATAAACATAATATTAACACCTTAAGTTTATGCGAGTAATATATCATTTGTTTATTTAAAATTTTAATCAAATTAGAGAATCTTCATTTGAAATGAAAGATTTGTTCTCCCTTTCCTACCCCTCCGAAACCTAAGTCCCAAACATACCCTTATATGTACCAGCAACCCAGCAGTGAGTTTACTCTTTAGGGTATCTGAACATTTATTTGTTTACATAAAAGGAACATAAAGGATATTTGTTTGGATATTTGACTAAGGATAAGCAGAAAGAGGATGGTGCTGTGGCTGAATGCCAGGAGATAAAGGTATACAAATTCAAAATTACTTTTAAACCGGGAAAGAATTGAACAGAAAAAGTTGTAATTGTTAAGGCAGGTCATAACTTTAACCATATATAACAGAAAGTAAAGAATGGAAACAGGGAAGAAAATAAAAAAAAAAAAAAAAAACTCCATATAGAGATAATAAATGAAAGCAAAATGCTTTGATGAAAAGGCATACCATAACGTCATTATTCCAGTGCTGAAGGTATGGGGGACCAGTGGTTAATGAACCAAGTGGTTCACGGTACCATTCCCCGTTAAATGTTAATCGATCCATTGCTTGTTCTACGCTCAGAACTTCCCATGGCCTCAACCCTGGAATAATTTCAGCCAACTTCTTTCTGCCTCACAGCCATCCACCGCAACCCAAAGGGAAGGTGGGGAAGGGCAAGAGTTAGAAACCATAATAACAAAATATTAAATATAACGATCAAAATTCACTGCTATTTCTGAAACAGTCCCAGCACAAGCATACCTAAGATATTTGGGAATGTATTTGTTGGGCATGTGATCCTGTTCCAATATAGTGGTCAGTTCAGAACCACTAGCCCAAAGAAATAGAGCATGACTTGGAATTTTAGTTCCAGGCCAAAGACCACCATTAGCTTCTAACACTGCTAAATCTCGTCTCTTGCTTTCTATAGCCTCTTCTTGAAGTTGCTTATAAGTCTTCTTCTCAAATCCCTTCAGAGGAACCCATGGCGGTATACCCTTTTGCAGTTTGTGAAGCAATGCTGTTGCCGAAGCAGCGAGTCTAACTAAAAAATTGCCAACCCAAGAATCAGTTTTTATCATGTACCAGAGCATAGGGGCTGTCAGCTTGGTTTCATATTCTGTATTCTTTAAAACTGAAAAAATTATTGATGTTTGTTTTAAATTCATCACATAATTAACTTTCAATACATTGCTAGTAGGGGTGGAAATGGGTCAGACTCAGACCGTCTGTTGGAGGCCTATAACCTAGCTCATTTAAGGTCTAACTCAGCTCAGTTTGTTTAATAAAAAGGCTAGGCTCAGGCTTTTAAAAAGTCTTTTTAGTTAAACAAACCAGACCAGGCCATAGGCTTTAAAAATCCATTAATCCTGACAGGCTGGCCTGTTTATCAATAAAATATTGTTTTTAATAAAAACATTATTATTAATATGATGTATAATACAATATAATAATATAATTATTTTAATGAAATTACAAAATAATTGTAATGCATCTCACTACCTAATCTTTTCCTATACCTTGGCTCTCTGACACAGTGACACTATAGGAATAGGAAGATAGATTGCTTATGAATTGCACATGTTTCCATATAAATAATATGTTGATATATTTTTACAAAAAGTAATAATAATATAATATATAGTGTAACTTTTAATATTCTATAACAAGTAACAAACCCTGACTTGGACTATCAAATTATAAAGTAGGCAGGGCCAGGCCTAGCTAAGGCCCAACTCATTTCCACCTAAAAACGAAACCCAAAGCAAGGACATATACTAGAATAGCATTTAATATTCTGTTAGTTCTACTGCTATGAAGTATTAAAGAAATAGTTATTATCAAGATTTTCATCAAAAACTGGTGTAAGTTACATTCCAATTTCAGGATGATGTAACAGACTGGCAGAACATATTTAAAAACCAGTTCCAAGAAGCCTCAAGCTCTCCCTTTGACTGATCCAACTGAGAGAGGATAAGACCAAAAATTTGGAAAATTAACAAATATAATACCTCAAGTCTAATTATTTTTTCTCTGGGTCTGACAGAAAAAGCCACCATTGATTTGTAGCTCAGTGCGAAATACCTTGCAGGTCCAAATCCAACATTTTGATTGTAAGTGGTAACTAGTCCAATAATCATTAATCTTATACCTTTTCACCTCACAGGCTCATTCAAAAGCAAAGATTTAAATGTTTTATTTTGCAGGAAATTATATATGCCATACTTTCTTATATTCATCAATCATCATTATTAACAGTGCCAAAATGGTCAAAAGGCATATAAATGTTTTAAGATTATCAGTTCCATTCCATCATAGACTTTGTTAAAATAAAAAAATAAAGCATCAAAGTATATATAGAGAAAGAAAAAGGTTGGAACTCAACGAACCTTCCCAAGTGGCAATTGCACGCTCCATTCCATAAATCATGTGGATGGGTGCCCATTCATCCATATCCTCTCCCCAAATAAAAGTGTTCTTATCAATAATCCCAGCACCCCATGCAGTTTTAAGTGTAATCAACTCTAATGGTCCTCGTGTTCGACCCAGCCTATCCTTATAGTACCATCCACCACTCCTCATGATAACTATATCAGTTTGAAAAAACGGAAATAACATCATACAACCAAAGCTAAAACAATGAGCAGATACATCAATAAATGGAATATTTACATCCAGAGTTTGATATTTTATTACAAAACCTTCAGCAAACAAACAAAGATAATATTGATTGGATATCTCACATTCAACTCCAATGATATAAAAATTAGTAATTAATATATAACCAAAAATGTTCACAACTATTTATTCTAACTTATGAATTATAAAATATCATTATCATAGTCATACTTGCTTCTCTCATAGTGCTTAATTGGACTTTTTAGCAACTTTAAGTTTTACAATGTCACAAATTCCCCCCCTCAATTTACAAAATTTACAACATTGTGATCCAATAACAACACCTCACACCTAGGAATTGAACATTGTGATCAAATAACAACAAATTGAACATCTAGAGCATGGACAAATGTGGGTGATCCAATAACAACACCTCCTCAAACCTAGGAATAAACATCTAGAATGTAGACAAATACAAGTGGCTTAATAATGAATCTAGGATAGGGTTTGATACCATCTTAAAATTTTAGATTAGGCTGCCTAATACCTAACTCAACCTCCCAAAATTGTCTGAAAACAGTGCAAGACTTCTAAAACCTAAATAGGTCATAACTCTATATAGTTGACCTACATTAGTCCATCTCTAGTGATTTCAATAATTACTCTGTGCAAAATGAAACAAAATTACTCTGCAAATGGACAAACAACCTGACAGGGATATCAACTATCAAGTATAATTATAATTCTTATACATTCCAAATTTTCAATAGTCATTTCTACATGTTTACAAATAACCAGTCTTCTACTGTTATATGACATGACAGAGATATATGATATCAAGCTAAGCTTACAGTTAAGGATAACAGGAAGAAAATGATAGACGTATTGTATTTTCATCCCTAAAGTTTTACAATGTCCCAAAATTTCCCCCTCAATTTACTAAATTTGCAACATTGTGATTTGTGAGACAAAAAGTGCAACTAGGCCAAAATAATAACAACAAAAAACAAAATGGTTGGAAAGCCATCGCAACTCACAGTCATAGTGGCATCTCTCAAAGGTTCTTAATTCACTATTTCACTTTTTCCACTTAAAGTTTTACAGTGTAACAAAATTCCCCCTTCAATTTCCAAAATTCGCAACATTGTGAAACATTGGAGGCAAAAAGTGCAACCAAGTCAAAATAATATCAACAAAACACAACATGGTTGGAAGAACATTGCAACTCAAAATCATAGAGGCATCTCACATTGATACATAATTGCACTTTTAGCTCTTAAAGTCCTACAATGCAACAAATCTTCCCCTCAATTTACAAAATTCGGACCATTGTCAAAATTTCAAAACAAAAAATGCAATTAAGCCAAAATAATAACAACAAAAAGGCCATTGCAACCAGTGTTGTTAAATAACCGCCATGGCAGTGCAATAGCACCATGGCATGGTAGATTTTTTGCCAAACGCTATATAAAATTTCTAAAGAAATGTCCGCCTTGACGGTGTCATAAGATGCAATGGTGTGTTTTTATGGTGGAATTTTAGCCTTCCGCTATGTTCCGCCATCCACCATTGATAACATTGATTGCAACTCACGGTCATGGTGGCATCTCTCAGAGTCCTTAATTGCACTTTTTGCCCTTAAAGCTTTACAATATAAAAAATTTTGCCCCTCAATTTACCAAATTTGCTAGTGTGTAAATTTGAGTAAAAACCACAACTAAACCAAAATACCAAGAGTAAATTACACAGACCCCCTTGAGGTTTGTTTATTACAATTAACACCCTCTATTTTTTAACCCTACGAATACCACCCTTAACTTTTGAACTTTCAATTATACTAACCCCTTGAAGTTTCATTTTCATTACACTGTCCACTAATCCTCTTTTACAAAAAAATAATACAACACCAATCCTCTTAGGAGCTAAATTCTAAAAGTATTGTACAAATAAAATAAAATGATCCGTGTAATTTACCGAAGGCTTAATTAAGATTTTAGTCCCAAAAATTTGACTAAATTCCATTTTTGGTTCCTAAAAATGAAAAATAATTTTTTTTGTTAGGTCAGTTGTTTTATTTTTTTATTTTTTTTATAGGCCAAATATTAGTGGTTAATGTGTTAGTTTTTGTTAGACAAGGAATTCGAACCCAAGACTTCTCCCTCCTGGCCTCTCAACTCTATCACCAGACCTATCTTATAATTTTCCATCCTTGAATTGGGTCATAGTTAGTCAAATTTAGTCGCTAATTAAAAATAGTGTAAACTAGAGATTTGAAGAACTAAAAGAATTATTTTCAATATTCAGGGAACAAAATTAGAATTTAGTCAGTAAAAACTTAATTAAGTGTTTGGTAACATATTAATAGGTGAAATGCAGAATAGAACATGGTTAGGATAGGCATTGCAACTCACAGTCATAGTATCGTCTGTCAAGATTCTTATACCCAATGGACTGTGCGGCATCAATGGGCTTTCCGGGAGGGTAAGGGCGCTGCCTGAAATTCCAGAGCCCGAAAAAGAACTGCCTGGCGAAATCCCAAAACTTGTCATCAGCCTCCTTCCTGGACTTCTGGGCCTTCCTGGGCATGGGCCTGCCATCAAGCCCGATGACATGGGGCACCTTCTTCCACACCTCCCAATCCTCCTTGTGATAGGGCCTCTCGTTCTCCTTCAGCTCCATCTCGTTCATCTTGTCGAGAATCTCCTCGGCCCGCGCCATGAACTGCACGACGGGGCTGCTGCGGAGGCGCTCCACGAGCTCGGCGTTCTCGCGGACCTCTTCCTCGGTGGCGTCGTCTCGGGCCTCGAAGACGGAGGAGCCGTCGGGGAGGAAGGCGTCGTTGGCGGCGAGGAGCTGGTCGACCTCCGGGGTGTGGCGGTGGTCGGGGAGATTCTCGCACTCCCATAGGGCCTGCTCGGCGAGCTGCTCGAAGCGGCCGGGCTCGGAGGGGCTGGGCTTGGAGGTGGGGCGGCGGCGGCGGCGGAAGGGGTTGGGGAGGGAGACGGCGGCGAAGTTGGGGAGGGAGGTGGGTGCGTCGGAGAAGTTGGTGGGGAGAGAAGGAAGAGAAATGGGGTTGGGGGGTTTTGAGAACCAGTTTCCACCAAAGGGGTTCAAGTTTATGGAAGCCATTGACGGATTCAAGGGAAATTGAAGATGTTTGAAGTGAAGAGTGAAGAAGAGTGAAAAAGTGTTTCTGTTCAGTACAGGATAAAGGACCGGGCCTAAGGCCTAATCACTAGAGTTGGGCCCAAACTATGCTTGATTCTAATTTTTCATTTCCCACTTTGCCGTTGAGAAAAATATTATTTTATTTTTTATTTTTTCTTCTTTAGCAGTGCACCGTTAGAGAAGAAAAAAAATTTGTAATTTTCTTTTCTTCTCCGGCGATGCACTACTGGAGAAGAAAAAAAAGTTGCAATCTTTTCCTTCTCCGGTGATGCACTGCCGGAGAAGAAAAAAAATTTGAATTTTTTTTCCTTCTTCGGCGACACACTGTCGAAGAAGAAAAAAATTTGCAAATTTTTTCTTCTCCGTGCACTGTCAAAGAAGAAAAAAATATTTATTACCCATAAATGTTATTAAAGTGACAGAAATTAAATATTATTATTCTTAATTTAAGTATAACAAAAAATTAAATTACTAATAAGTATTTTTAGTCTCAAATTAATTATAAAAAAAAAAATTAGAGTAATTAATGTCAGTATAATTATGGTAATAATAATAATAGTTAGAGTAATTAATGTCAATTAGAGTAATTAACGTTAATTATAGTAATTAGAATAAAAGTAGTTAGAGTAATTAACATGTCATGTAATTAGACTCAGTAATTATAGTAATTAAACTCAAAGTAATTAGAGTAATTAACGTCATATATAAAAATAATTAGAGTAATTTGAAAAAAAGATATAAATTAAGAGAAGGTTTTGTAATAAATTTTATATTTTATTTATTTTTATATTTTATCATATAAAATTTTAATAAAATGTTAAAAAATTATATTACTAAAATATAAAATTTTATAAATATAATATAAATATTATATATAAATTTTCTAATTAAAATAATAAAATATAAAAGTTTATTAGGAGAACTTTTTCTATAATAAAAATTTATATTTTATTTATTTTATATGTTAAAATATAAAATTTTAATGAATTTTTAGTAAAATTTTAAAAAATTATGTTATAAATAAATTATATTATTAAAATGTAAAATTTTATAAAGATAATGTAAATAGTTAAATAAATTTTTTAATTAATTTTTTTTATTCGAAAACTTATTTCATAGAATAAGTTATTTTATTTTGATATGTGAGTGGGTGAGGTTAATTTGTTAGAGTAGGTGTTATGAGAGATAAGACTAATTTATTATGGTAGGTGTTAGGATAGATAACTAGATTAAAGAGTATTTTTGAGTTTTTAAAAAATTATTAAGGTTGGTAGATGTTAAATGAAAAAAAGGTAGGTGTGAAATAAAAATATCTTATTTAAACTTAGTTATGGTAGTTGGTATTTTTTGTTTAATTACATGTATTTCTTTTACTGAAAATAGTTTTGTAGAATCATTATAGATTTCAAACTCTTTCTTTATGCAATTATTTAATGTGGTAATTCTTATTTATGACTTGAATTCTAGACTTTTGGTTAAATCGAAACAACTTTTTTAGTCACGTGATTGATGTGCATCTTTGGAGATAATAGGCATGGTAGTTGATATGAAAAATAAATGTTTGTTTTTAATTGTTTTTTAAAAAAATAAGAAAAATATTTTATTTTAATAAAAATATGTTTTGATTTTACTTTCTATTGTAGAAAGAAAATGTTAATTGAGACACTAAATTGATGTTAGGAACCCTATGAAAAGATGATAATTTCTTTTAGTTTCCCTTCATTTGTTATCTGTACTTATTCAATGTTTATAATTTTTTTATTTTTTGCAAAACTCTAAAACACTCTCATCCTCTTTTATCCTAAGTCTTTTAACAAAACATCATTTAACTTCATGGTTACAGGCACGTCTCCACCCACTTCTTTGAAAAAGCATTCTTACCTTCTTCAAATATACATGGTAGAGGAAATTCCTAAAAATAGAGATGAATATAATATATATATATATATATATATATATATATATATATATATATTCAAAGAGGGTGAGGATACAAATTGGAGAAACTAATGTAATTTTTCAAAGAGGTTAGTAGAGGTGCATATGCAACCATGAAGTTGAATGATGCTATGTCAAAAAATTTAAAGTAAAAGAAGGTGAAAATATTTTGAGGATTTGCAGAAAATTATAAATATTGAGAGGTATAAATAGAAGATGAGGGATATCAAAAGAAACTTCCTGAAAAGGTAGTTCAATGTAATGTTTTTTTTTTTATATAAATATTGGGCTTTTATGTTTTTAATCATTCATAAAATTATTTCATGTTATAAACTATCTTAAAATGACAAGATAAAAATATATTTTATTATGAAAAATTATATAGGATTATCCTATTTTTTATAATGTGAAAATTTATTGGGCTATCAAAATCAGTTACTTAATATTGTTGCATGAAAATAAAGACTTAAATAAAAATGATTAAAAATAATTTTCAAAGGAAAATATTAAAAAAAATAAAGGACAAAAAGCTAATATACATTATTTTAGTGGCTAAAAAGTTTATTTAAGCTTTGGAATGAAAAAATGCTGACACTTTTATCTTTTTTTTTTTTAAAAAAAAACTTATCTTTTGAGTATATTTTCTTTAATTAATTGATCTAAATTTATTTAAAAACATAAATTTTTGTGGCTTTCACTATATTTAATTAATAATTTTTAATAATGAATGGAAGATTACTTGTTAGTAAAAGTATGTAAGAGAAATTGTTATTGACATTTCTGAATATTTAAGTTTTCTTTCTCCATTTCACCATGGGTCCATGACTCTATATATGAAGATATTTTGTATTAGCATCCTTACCTCAAAATCCATTATAACCTTGATTTTTACCTTAAAATGGAACATTGTGTACCCATTCACTTTTAATATTTATCATCTTACTCCAATATTCCATCTTTAATTTCATCCTCCTTCATATCTAATTCATACAATGCTTCTCTTTCCTTTATCATTGCCTTTCCTATATCACCAAAATACTTGTTCCACGCCTTCATAATTGTTTTTATCATCTCTATTTTATATATTTTCTTTCTTCTATATTAATCTCCTTCCATCCTTTTCCAAAAAAGCGTAAATCTTTTATCATCCCACAAATAATTTAATATATCTAAACAAGTTTTAATATTGATGCATTGGAAGAAGTAGAGAACCTTTCAAAATTTGAGCACTAATTAAATATTTAGTTGCCATATTTGAAGGGTAATTTAAAAAATAATATTTTTTCGTGACGAAAAATAATTGTATTTGGAATCGTGAAAAAACAAAAGAAATAAAGTAAGATCATTGGCCTTGCAATATTCTTTCTCCCTAAATGGAAACATGGGACTATGGGAGACATTCTCTCCTCTCCTTATATTCCAACCGTACTTTCAGGTACTTCTTTTTTCTGGCGTGTGCTACTTTTAATTCTAAAGGGACATTCTTGCATTTTAAAACAAAACGTTTTCTCTTCTTTATTTTGTTATTCAACCATGTATAAAGAGAATGTTCAATATTTTTCTTTTTACCATTTTCTATTCTATTACCAAACTAAGCGCATCAAAATTTTGTACCTGTTTAAGAGTTGCAAGATACTTTTTTTTTTCAAGTACTCTTCAAATTACTTTGTTTACTATCACTATTTTCTCCTGAATATTTTTTTTTTGTATGCAAGTGAGATATATTAATATGTACCAGAAGTGCAAAAGTAAATACAAGAATTAGGATAAGTAAACATAAAGACAGAGAAGAGACCATAATACAGTTAAGATTATTAAGATACCAAACAAGGATCTTAGTATCTAATACCCCCTAAAAGCCAGCAAAGTAGTCAGCTTAAATGATCCTATCTAAATCCTAAGAGTACATTTATCCAACTTCAGAAAGGAGAACTTTCAATACACATGAGGTAAATTAAGATGACATGAACAAGTATGTGTAGACTACCTGAATTAATAGAATCATATTAGTTACCATATGTGTAGAAAATTTACTCCAGGAGAAGTCCCAGACAGGCAGCAGGGTTATCCATCCACTCAGCATAAGAATAACCCCACTGCAGGTAAAATCCTCTAAACCAATTCCAAGCGCAAGCTAACATTTGATGGGATAATACAGATAGATCAAATGTTATATTTCGAAAAATGCAGTTGTTTCTCATGATCCAGATATTCCAAGCTATCACTAACCATGTAACCTCCCATAGAGGGTATGTGCTATATGGACCATGCCAGTAAATATGTTTCCAGTAGTGTGCATCAATGCTCTCAAGAAGGGTAGTAAGGATACCACATTGTCTATACCAAGATAGCCATACCTAAGATGAAAAAGTGCATGTGAATAGAATATGGGAAGCAGTTTCCGTATGACTATGGCAGAAAGGGCAGGACACTTCTTCATCTTGTAGAATTCCTTTGGCTTGCAAGTTGCTTCTTGTTGGTAATTTGTCCCGAAGCAATCTCCAACCAAAGAACATGATCTTTGAAGGTGCCTTCATCTTCCAAAAGTGATTAAATAGACCAGAAAGAATAGAATTTGATTTTTGTACCTGTAAAACTGCAAAAGTAGATGAAACTGAATAAGATCCTAAGTGGTTTGGGATCCAACACCATGTATCTGGAGTCCCTGTCTGGATTGTGACACTCTCTAAATCCCTTTTTAATTGTCTCAAAAATATCTCTTCCCACACAAATAGTTCTCTCCTCCATTTTAACCTCCAAACTCACCTACCCTCCACCCAATTACCCCCTTCACTAATTTTTGCTTCCTTCTGTACAGAGTTTAGGAACAACCTATTGTATTTTGTCTTCAAACAGTCATAACCCAACCACACATCATTCCAAAACAGCAAGGATTGACCATCACCATATTACATTGCAACATTTCATCAAACCATCTATGATTAGTCTTGACACCACAGACTTTCTTAAGATCCCACTATCAGATTGACATATTACTGTTATCTGTTTCCTGAAGGAACCCCCTCCAACCATTATATTTAGAGTTTAAAACTCGGTGCCATAGCTGACATTGATCTGACACTAGTAACCATCTCCATTTTCCAAGTAAGGATTCATTAAAGGTGGAAACATCTTTGAACCCTAGTCCTCCTCTTTCCTTTGGTTCACACATCTGCTTCCAGCTTACCCAAGACAATTTCCTATTCCCTGGTTGCACCCCCAAAGGAATTTAGACTATAAGCCATTTATTATGTTTGCAATCTGGGTTGGTACCTTAAAGAAGGATAGGTAAAACAGGGGTACTGTAGACATGACAGCCTTGATAAGACAAATTCTTCCAGCATAAGAGAGGTTCTTGTGTTTCCAACTATCAAGTTTATTATGAAGTTTATTAATCAAAGGTTAAGGATACCAAGGTAAGTAAATGGGACAGTTAAGATTTTGTTATTTAGTATCATTGCATACCTTTCCACCTGGATAGTTGGTAAGCCTAAACCCCCGCAGTTGCTTTTGTGATAATTTACTTTTAGCCCCGAGCAAAGTTCGAACCATCGCAAGATTGTCTTGATGGTCAAGACATTTTGTGGTGAGTCCTCCCCAAGGAATATTGTATCATCTGCATATTATAGGATTGCCACTGGAATATTCTCCTTTCCCACCTTGTAGGGTTGATATAAGTCTTTTGATACTGTCTCCTTGACTAGTCTGCTTAGACCTTCAGCTACTATCGTAAATAATAAGGGTGTCAAGGGGTCACCTTGTCTAAGACCCTTTGTGGGTTGGAATTCTGTAGTGGGTGATCTATTTACTAGGATCAATATTCTACTTGACACTAGACCTCCCCTAATCCAATTGATCCAAGTCTGACAAAAGCCAAGTCTTTGTAGCATATAGAATAGAAACTCCCATGAGACTGAGTCATATGCTTTTTCAAAATCAACTTTGAATAGAAAGCAATTTCTTTTCTTCCTCCTAGCCTCATCTAGAACTTCATTGGCAATAACAATTGTGTGTAATAAATGCCTACCGTGTAAGAACGGACTTTGGCATTCACCAATCAGTCTTGGAAGTATATTCCCCAATCTGGCAGCCATAACTTTTGAGATGATCTTGTAGAAGCAGCCAACTAGCGAGATAGGGCGGAACTCACCTAGATTTTGAGGGTTGGCAAGTTTTGGTATCATTGTGATAAATGAGGAATTGCATCCCACAGGTAACTTACCCTTGTTGAAGAACTCCTTGATAAAAGCCATTATGTCATCTTTCTACACCCCCCAGAATTTTTTGATGAAGTTGAAGTTGTATCCATCTGGTCTTGGGCTTTTGTCCCCTCCACATCTCCAAACTGCATCTTTTACTTCTACTTCGTCAACCGATGCACAAAGAGTTTGATTGTCGCCCTGTGAGATGCTAAGGAATGAAATCCCATCTAGAGTAGGTCTAGGCCATGAAGTCTCTGAGAACCTCTTTTCGAAATACAACATGGTCTCTCTTTTTACTATGATTGGAACATCTACCCAAACGTCATTGACCATGATCCCTTTTAGTGAATTCTTATGCCTTTTCCATTTGATTACCTTGTGGAAATATTTTGAACTGCAATCACCTTCTTTCACCCACATGAGTCTAGACTTCTACTTTACTAAAGAGATATTATATTTAGTCGTTTCCCAAAGTGCCTGTTGGGAATCTTTTCTTTCCTTTTCTTCAGTTGTGGATAATCCTACCTCTTCACTTTTCTTCTCAAGTTGGTTCAGATGTTGTTCTAGTTGTTGTTGCCTTTGATGAATGTTCCCAAATTTCTCCCTATTCCATGCCTTACTAAATTATTTCAGCCCTTTCAGTTTTTGCCTGACTATAAAAGAGGCATTGCCTTTTAGTTTCAGTGACTCCCAAGCTTCAATGACAACTTTGCTAAAGTCTTTATATGACATCCAACAATCTAGCATTTTAAATGGCTTCGGGCCCCAATTGATGTCTTTAGCTTTGAACACCAAAGGGCAATGATCAGAGAAGCTTCTGTTCAGTACATATTGTGCACATCCCTATCATAACTCTCTCCAATGTTATGATATTAAGAATTTGTCTAGCCAACTCTTAGCTGAACCATTTGTTTTGAACCATGTGTATCTTCTCCCAATTAGAAGAACATAATACAATTGCATATTCCTTATGAATTGGTTGAACTCCTCAGTTTCCCTTCTATCATAGGATTCTGCACTCAGCCCTTGCCTCTCATTTTATTGCCTAACACAATTAAAATCTCCACAAACACACCACAAATCAATGTTGCTCTCCCATTTTTTCGACAATATTTCTTGCCATACTCTTTTCTTAGCTTGAATTTCACATTGTAAGTAAACATTAACTAACACAATCACCTTATTATTTTCAACCCAGGTTCCTTCAAGCATAACATAACCCTCTCCAATAGTATGCGAAGCTAATTTAAAAGTTTTTGAGGACCAGATACATACCAGACCAGCAGCATTATTGGCAGAAGGTACTGCCACCCAATTGATACTGAAACCTCCCTAGATACATTGACACACCTCTTGATTGATTATCTCCTTCTTTGTTTCCTACAAGTATACTATATCAATTTTCTTATGAATGATTAGTTGTCTCACATGCGTCTGTTTGACAGCACCACCTAAACCCTTTATATTATAGGACAATATCTTCATAACGCTCTATCTTCAACCCCAATTTGGTTCACTTGTCCAGCCTCATGAATCTCCCTTTGGTCCCGTGATTGTAGTTGTACCAACCTCAGAATTGTAACTGTTTCAAGTTCATTAATTGTTAGCCCCAAATTCTTTCCAATCTCCAGAATTTGGGAAACTTCCATGTTGTTATGCTTCTGAAGAATAATGCGGTTCCGGTTTCTAATACATTCATCACTGAGACTATTGCCTATTTGTATTTGATCCTTTGCTAGAAAAGATGTCCTCTTAATATGTACATGTGCTGCAGATGTTGAGCCCAGGGAGAATGAAGTCGGCCTTCTCAATGGTCCCCTAGTTGCGCCGTCAATATTAAAACTAAGACATCTTTTTCCAGAAACTGATGTTGCATGTGGCAATGATGGTTGATGAAGAATTGGGGAGACCATACCTTTTAAATTGGGCAATTCGAATGTGTGTGGGACATAACACTCCATGGTTGAGTGGTCTAGCTTGCTGCTGGAAATTTTTGGTGGGCTATCCACTGTGACCAAAAGTTTATTTTTGCAGCCCCTTTATCATTTAATGATTGTAGGCCTAAACTTTGACCTTGTAGCCCAATTTCTTTTAATTCCACGGATTGGCCCGTAATTGGCTTTGGATTGTTACACATTTCACCGCCTTGGCTTGCCACATTATCATTTCCCACGTAGTCATTTTTATAATGTAATTGGCCTTGTTGGTTGCATATTGCCTCTGCTGGATTAATTGGATGCGTGACCAAATTGATTTCTTTTGCCAAAGATTGATTTTGTTCCTCCATAAATAGGAATTGGCCACCTTTTTCACCATTTGCAGGCGTGATCACAGGACCCCATTTTATGCAACATTTGGACTCTTCGGTTGACCATCCTGATTGGTTATTGCCCGGTGGACCATCAACTGATTCATCCTCATCTCTCTTTTTGGATTTTGAACCATGTGGTTCTACCATGGCGATTGCTTCGTCTTCCCCAAGTTCCCCGTCATGCTTCGATTTGTCTAACTCAAGCATGAGGCCGATATCACTAGCATATGAATTTTTGTTAAAGGCATTCTCATACTTCCAATGCTGACAATGGCAAGACATAGTAGACATGAATGCTTCCTCCATAATACTGATTTTGTAGTCAACCCCATTGATACCTACACAATTTGTAGTTTGAACTTGGTTAAAGGATGGTGTTTTTACGAGGACCCTTGCAAATCACAGCTCTTCCATCTTTGTGGTAGCCTCGTGTATTTTAACTAAGGTGCCAACTTTCCTAGTTATTTGAGTCAAACATTTTTCAGTTCAAGCATGTAGTGAAAATCTGAAGATTCTGAGCCACACTACTCTGTTCCCCGGTACTGTAGACGGTTTCATTTCTCCACAAGATTGAAAAATGTCTAACTCCTCTTCCTCCTGTTTATTGTCCAACCATTCTTGAATCCAGTTTTCAAATGCCCCTTCTATCAGCACTAAATAATTCCCCATGAGTTTGAACTTAACAATATTTGCCCCATCAAGGAGCAATGTCTTTGGTATTTGATCGAGCTTTTCAATGTCACTGAGACTTTGTAAATGTCCAACCCAACATTCATTTAGCCATGCCCTGTCCACCATATCTACCTCAATGTCTGCCATCTTCATAGTTGTTACACATCCATTTTTCATTCTCCAAGTACTTGTTGTCTCTCTGGTGTTACCTTTTACTGCTTGAGCATATGACTTCAAACCTACTTTGGGTGATTTTCGTGCTCGTGGCGTGGTGTTTTGGTGCTTATTTATGTGTACCCCATTGTTGGTTTGAATATGCTGGTTTTGATGGACACTTGCTCCTTTGGCATCTTCCAAATTTTTGTTATAACGGGGGAGATTTACTAGCACCTTCATGTTACCTATATAAATACCATCCAGTTTTTTTTCCAGCTCCTTGTCATTTGTTACTTCCATGTATCTGACGAAACCAAATCGATCTCCATTTACACCTCTTCTAGTTGGGATGAAAATCTCACATATTTGTCCCATCTTGCAAATATTTTCCATAACTCCTTTTCACCAAAGTTATTAGGAAAGTGGGTGAAGAAGTAGGTGGTGACCCTTCTTCCTCTCAGCCTAGACTTCCATGACTCGTTTGACTCCCTCCCTAGCCTTGTTCTACTCTCACTCCAATCCCTCTCTCCTGAATACTTTTTAGTTATGCGACAAGTTGTATACTCTTAGTTATACGTTTAAAGGTGTACCTATAACACATTATTTGATAAGGTGCTTTCTTTTATTCAAAGGTAGACAAAAACACATAATAAAATACACCTTAAAATAAACACCAATACCTAAGCAAAAAGAAACATACTAATAATGTTATTTTGTTCACGTGGTTGCTTCATATCTAATTCATGACAAGTTTTCTAGGACTATTGAAAAACTTATAAATTCTTCCTCTACATTATAACTCTCTTTCACTTAGGGTGGTGACACCTATTGAGGCCGGTGATTTTTCTTATCTCACAAACTTTTTTATAAACCTAATATCCTAATTTTAAATGAGAAAAAAAATCTCTATTTTACGAATAATATCTTTAAAATCTAAACAAATCTTAAAGATAAAACAATGTATTTTTCTAAACAATATGTAAATATTTGAAATTAAAATAATTTGAATTTTTTTCCAACAATTCCTTCCTCAATTAAAATTTTTAATTTCATCTTCAATTATATTGAATGCTCATCACAATATCCTCCGTCAGTATATGTTTTCTTCTATACTCTTTATGATATCTGCACTCGAATATGCTGTTTGACTCTAATCTACCTTTGATAGACTACTTCAATAATTTTTTTTCTCGGATCATCATCAGGTCACAAGATCAATATACTTTGATACCATTTGTTAGGACAAAAACACATAACCAACAAACTTATCTTTATTCATGTTGATAAGAAAAATACACCATACAATAAACACTAACACCTAAGCCTACAAACATAAAATAAACACCAACACCTTTGACAGAAACATAATAACGTGATTTTGTTCACATGGTTCACATTTCATGCCTATATCTACGACAATTTTTCAAGGACTATTGAAAAGCCTGCAAACCTCTCTTATGTTTTTGTTCATATGATTTGCACTTCATATTTACATCCACATCAAGTTTTTAGGAACTATTGAAAAACCTGCAAACTCTTCTTCCACATCATAACTCTCTCTGACTAAGGGTGGCGACCCCCGTTTTCAGGTTGAGTGATTCTTCTTATCTTAACAATCTTATTTATAGACTTAATATTTTCTTAATATTAAATGAAGAAACAAATCTCTAATTTACAAATAATATCTTTAAAATCTAACTAAATCCTAAAAATAAAACAATATATTTTTTTTAAACAATATCTAAAAAATTGAAATTAAAATAATTTAAATTATTCTTCACACATATGACACACACGTTATTCTTTTAACAAATTCTTTATTTTTATAAGTTCTTTTAACAAATTCATAGTTGTGGTTGTTAATTAATCATAACTAAGTAATAAATAGTTGATTTGTTAACTAGGCTTCAATTCAAACACTTATAAAGGTATTTGGTATCATAATTAGACAAATACATACTTTTAGAAATACCAAGTGATGAACCTGGCGAATACTCAAGAAAATATTTGGTATTCGATTCTATATGTGATTGAATATTTTAAGACATATTCAATTTTGAGAAAGGTCGAACCCATTAACCAAAGATTATACTTGTAGGCAGGTTATCCTATATATATAATTTTTATTTGTTGAGAGCAATATGTCACCGTCCAATTTAGAGAAAACCTTGTTAGTATAATAATAATAATAGATCTCTTAAGTTTCCTATTATTATTATCATATGTAATTTAATATGATTAAAAAATATATTATTTAATTTTTAAAGTAAGAATATTTAATTGTTTGTGTCTCTCATAATAATTCATAATTCACTACTACTATTATCTTTTTCACTTGCACCAGCACCACTACCACCACATGATGATGATGGAGGTGATGACAGTAACTGTGGTGGTGGTAGTGATGATAAAACATGAATTATTATAAAAAAAATAATTAAATACTCTTATTTTTGAAATTAAATAATATATTTTTTTATTAATCACCTTAAATAGTAAATAATAAAAATTTAAGAATTTCAAACAAAACTTAATTCTAATCTATCCCTGACTATCGTTAGCTTTTTGCCCTAATAATATCATAACACTATATAGAAAACTGTTATAATTAATTGTTGACTGTTAAAATTCATCACCTCTTTTGGTAAAATATTAAATTATCGTATTCCTTGCTCTTAGAGAAAACTATATATAGTTATATTCTTTGAGTTAGACCCAATACGAGTGCATGCCAATGCAAAGACATGTCCTTTTACTAGAATGTGAAATACAAACAAATGCAAAAAGTGAAAGCCATAAAGAATGAACAAGAGATAAATATATATCCAATTGCAAGTTCGTGGAGATCGATGGAAATTGGAAATGAGTTAATAAGGTTATACATTTATGTTAAATGATAGTTTCTATAATATTTAATCCTTGAGCAAATTAATCCAAAATTAATTTCGCACCTACATTATCTTGATTATATATAAGATATTCATTGTTGTATATAGAATATTTGATTTAATAAAGTCTTGGAATTCTTTTTTTTTAAAGAAAACTTAATCTAAGGAATTCACCGAATTTGATGTAACCTTAAAGGACCCTCTCAACTGTCAGCATAAGTGCAACTAACATTTAAAAACAAAGTTTAACTTATGATTGAATGAGCCTGTAAAATAGTACTATGTTGTTTTCATAGTGCACAATTTATTCTTTTCTTAATTAATTTAAATATTTTTTTTTTTAATTTGATAGTGGCGTATTGCATGCTCTAACCATTTAATATATAATGAAAAATACTTTTATCACATTTTTGGGATGAGACAAAAAGAGAAGCTCAGACAAAGTATAATAAGAGTGTAAGAGATAATGTGAAAAAAAGGGAACAGTAGAATAGAAACAAGTATAAAGTAATAAAGAATAATTAAGTATCATGTGATAATAAATGTAAATAAAAAAATAGAATGTTAAATGAGAATTATTTACCAAGTCATGTTTGTGATATGTAGTTAATTAAATATTTGAAAGAAAACCTTTATGATTTACATTGATCTTGTCGGTTCAAACATGATTGTTGAAGGATCCAAGTGGTCCAAACTAAAAAAAATTGAGAATTATTCATAAATTCCAGTTCAAAACAAAAGTAGCATTGGCACTTTGCAGGAGCAAGTTGAGACAATGAGAGGAAGAAGATACCTTCCTTGCAGAGCCATATAAATGACAACCATAGTAATCCATATAACTCAGAATCTTGCCACAGCCATTTTCCAAAGCACAAAGATGAAAATGCCTTCTTTTCTTCATTCTTTTCCTCCTCGTTCGTTCTTCTTCTGTTGCTTCCTCCTTCTTCCACTTTTGCTCTTGCTCATGCTCTTGGTAGCACCTTCTTCTTCTGCTGCTCCAAATCAGAAGGTAACAGTGTCACTCTACTATGAAAGTTTGTGTCCCTATTGTGCTGATTTCATAGTGAACCATCTTTCAAGCCTCTTCCAAACTGGCCTCATCTCCATTGTAAACCTAAGATTGATTCCTTGGGGCAACGCTGGGATTGCACAAGATGGCACTTTCATTTGTCAGGTTTCATCTTTTCCCTTTTCCACCATTTTACATTGTTCATTTTTCTTCTTCTTCAATCTCTTCAATTGTATATGAAACCAATTACTTAAATTAGAATCTTAGATATATAATTTGTAGTATATGTTGTTTTTTTTTTAATTAAGATTAGAATCTTATTTTGATAACCTAATATCTTATTTACATACATTATCAAAATGAATTTTCAACTCTGACTTGATAATATTACTACCTAAATTATTGCCTTTTAGTTTATACTTAATTTAATGTTATTCAAGAACAGTTTTTTATCAGTATTCATTTTCCTAGTAAATTAAGTTTTGTAAAATTATATATACAGATATTTTTTATATTTTTAAGCATTATTTTCGTATTAGGTGTTAATGTAAGATTCTAAAATGAATGGCATAATAGTTTAGAATATGAAATATTATAGCAATGTTTTTAAATTTAAAAAAGATCAATTTTTTCAGTAACTTTTCTCTGTTTTACTATGTACTGAGAGGTTTTTTATATTCATGAACTGGGTTCCAGGACAAATCTGAAACCCGAACTAGGAAGTTACGATGTTAAAATAAACTTGTAACAGTAATGGGTCGTTTTCTGGAATCAGTAAGTAACATATATGAATTCTTTTTAACAGTAACATCTATCAATTTAAAACCACTGTCATCCTAATAAATCCTTGTCCTTGTAGTTGTCTCTTGATCGGTTTTCGTTACGCGAATTGAATTCTTGAACTACCCACCAAATTCATCAATATTTAAGGTTATGAGTACAACAAATTGTGATGTGTCACAGTCACAGACTCACAGTTTTTTAGCCAATAAGTACTACTGATCTTTATGATATGTGTTTGTTATTAGTTTTTTCTCTTGGCCTGACAGATTTCAGTAGTATAAATTATAATTAACTACAGTATTTTTTTATTCGACATACATATTTTTCTTCGGAGCCCATTGGGCTTAATCATTTTGGGCCTGCTTATCATTTTATATATTTGATTTTTTTAAAATAATTTACAAGAGTTTAAATAATTTTACACAACTATTCAATCATAAATCACTCTCTATATAATTTTTACGATAATTAAATAATAGTGTAAAATAAAATTATTTTACATAGGAAATGTACTATTATTTTTTTATAAATTTATAACTATAATATATAAAATGATAGATTATTTTCATCTCCACTTTTATTTAGACATTTTTTTTCCTTGATCTCACTCTTGAAGCAAACAGCACTCTCCCATTTTTCTTATTTAGCTCACCCCTTTCCATTTTATATTACATTTTAGGGTTCTCTTTCCCCTAGCTAGTGAATGCATGATAAGATCTTGCTTTTTGGTCAACCTGCAATTTTATTTTATATGATATATGTTCACTATCATCATTTTTCAGTTGTTTTCTTTTAATAATTTCAGCATGGAGGTGATGAATGCTTTCTTAACACGATCGAGGCCTGCACTATTACAATCTATCCTGAAGTGGTAGAGTTCCTACACAAAGCTATTTTTACTTTTTCAATATCTTAGTAATTTATGTTGTTCTGAGAAGTTAATGAAGCTTCTAAATATTTTTTTATAGATTAATTGTTAATACGGTTGTTAGTTTTTGTTCACGATCAGTTAGCTCTCTCCTTCCTTCAAACCAAACTAGCTTCTAAATATTAATTAATACACTTATGGTGCACACTAACTAATTACTAATCAGTCACTGTTATAGCCATATACTATAGAGGCCAATAGATTCATGCATGCAATATGCAAGTTCAGTATTTAATGTGTTAAGTGTTAACATATACAATTATGATACAGGTGCAGCATTTTAAATTTGTAGGTTGCTTGGAGCGTCTCACTTTAGAGGGAAAACATGGCCAATGGGATAGCTGCTTCAAAAAGACTAAGTTGGGCTCATCACCTATTAATGATTGCTACACAAGTGGCAAAGGGAAAACTGTTAGTTTCCTTTTGATTTTGTTATTTCTTTAATTTCTATCAACTGCATTCTACACACTAATGACATTTGCCTATCTCTTTTCTTGCTTAAGCACTTTCAGACTATATAATTTTTATGTCATAAATATACAATTTAGTTTTTGAAAGTGAAACTTATGTTACTTTTCTTATTTAATGCTTTTCCCACAGATTGTTGCTTTGATTCTTGAAAATGCATGTTTGTTTGTAAAATTTTTTTGAAGATGTGGACCTCCTAATTAATTATGAGTTAATTTATATCTTATAATTAAATTTGTCAAATTAATTTTTATGTATATTAGTTGAAGTATTTTTACACAGATGTTGAGTAAAATATAACTATTTTGCTGCATTATTTATTTATTAATATTTTTATGCTGATTTTATTTATTAATACCAATTACACGTTATTAACTATTTATGCTCTAACAAGCAGATTGAACAAAAGTATGCAATGGAAACTGATCAGCTAAACCCTCCTCATAAATTTGTTCCATGGGTGGTTGTCAACAACCAAGCACTTGAAGAGGTTTGTGATTCATGTGAAATATTCTACAGCTGAAGTGAATTATGGCTAATGTCTTTTCCCTTTTTTGTGTGGTTGTAGGACTATCAAAATTTTGTGACCTATATTTGTAAGGCTTACAAAGGCAATGTGATACCAAGTGCTTGTAAATCACTTTCAACAACAAGAACTTATGACTCAAATGAAAAAGTCAATTCCTTTCAATCTGTTTGCTATGCAGATATGGCAAGAAATGTGACCTTAGCATAGGTCACAATATTAATAAGTAATAAATCACCGTGAAAATGAAGTTGGACCTTTAGTGTGATTCATGTGGCTGTATAAAAACTACGTACACTTTGGCAACAAGCTTAAGCTCCAGACTAATGTAACTCTGGGTGCTCATGACTTGCTTTGGGCACTGTGGAATTGTATTATCACAATAATAAGACAACTATTGATTTATGTTCTTCCATTTTAATTCTCTAGCTTAATATACACATATATGGAACAAGGGAGAATTATTATTATTGAGAAAATAAAGAACTAAAAATTTAGGCTCATTCATATTTGTTTCACAAGGAGAGGAGAGGAGAGAAACTTTGAAGTTAGAATAAATTAAATTGACCTCTCATAAGTTAGGTTTATTATACTAAACACTCCTTACGAAAATTATCTCTACACAAGATTCCCTAATGTTATCCCTTACACTTGCACCTTAGCCTGTCATGCATATAATAATGAGGACCCCCCTTTAAAAAAAATGGGTCATGTGGACCTCTCATGCTTTAGGATATTTTTGCTCTTAAATTGACCTCTCTCATGTTTCATGTAACTTTTTTCTTAACATATCTACCTCTCTTTTATGAGATGTGCTTGTCACATTTATATAGGTGAACCACTAGTGCATTTTTTCGTATAAAAACAATGTTTTGTAGCGGCAAATGTGCTACAAAAATATTGATATCCACATTTTTACTTTTTAATTTAAATTTTTTTTTAATTTAAATTTTTTTTCATTTCCTTTTCACTCTGCTAAATATATTAACTTTTACGTAGGAATACTTGCCATCTGAAACGTACATGATACTTAAACAAGTCTACCCATTTTAGGAAGTTCAAACCAGCAAATTGAATTGAAAACTAAAAATCGAACAAAAAATAAAAAATAACAAAATATCAATTTAATTGGAGGTGATTTAATTTTGTTTAATTTTTTAATCATGCTATTTGATTTGATTTGTAGTTTGACATGTTGAAATTACACTAAATCAAACTGTTCTTTATTAATTATTTAGCAAATTCGTATATGTTTCTATGATTTGAACTTAATCTTTAATTTTATTTTTTATTTAATATGTATCAGTTGGTGAATAAATATTTTAATAATATTATTTAATTTAATTTTATTGGATACAATTTGATGACAACAAGTAAACTATAATGTTTTAAAGAATTGATTGCTTGTATTTTAACTTTAATGATTACTACTTTTATATAACTTTGTTGAAAAAAAGTAAAATTTTATATAATTTTGGAAATAAATTTTTTAATATTTTTTTTAATACTTAATAATAGAAATTTTGGAAATGAAAATTGGCACGGTTTGATTTTACAAAAGTTATAGGAAAACTTATAATAAAAATGATTTTAAAAATTAAAAATAGTTTTATATCATGAAAATTAATTAGTTTGGTAAAAAAACAATTAATTAGTCATAAGAAGTTATGTTATTAAATTAATTAGTCGTTATAAGAACATATTTTAAAAGGAAAAAATATAAAATACAATATTAATATAAAATTTTCAATGATAATTAATAATTTAAGAAAACTAAGTTTAACATCCCATTTTGTTTAGAAAAATAAAAGATTAATAAAAGCTACAGAGAGAACATTATCATAGAAGATTGAGGAGCACAATATTTAGGAACTTGAGGACACACCTTTTGCATCCAAGACCATGATGTGAAGTAAGAGGGGAGTGAGAAATTATCTCTCATGTGACATGTGTAGGAAAAATGAGTAGTTAAGCAATCCCTAAATTTCAATAGATTTTATGTATGTTATCAAAGGATTATGAATACCCTCTACGAGAGCTAATAAATAAAGCGTGACAATGTAAATACATTGTTTTATTTAATTAGTTTGCATTTAAATGATGAAAAATTTTTATAAATTGGGATCAATGTATGGTGTCCCTGAAATAGTTGATGAACGTCTATATTAATTTATTTTATTGGATTGTCTGGAATCATGTGAACTATCAAATTATGTTAGTGTTGAAGCTTTCCATTTTATACCTTAAAAATTAGTATCCTGAACACAGTAATGAGTGTCAGTATTAATTTATTGGACTCTTGATATATTATTGAATTGTTGATTGTGTTAATATATTGTCAGAATGTAAGAGAAGTTAAACCTTTGTTTTTGATTTGGGAATTCTTGTTTAATGATGTATTTGTGCAATTGGTCATTGATTACTATTATTTTGGACTTGTATTGAGGTTTAGAATTAGTTTTTAGTCCTTTATGAGTGATTTGATGGATATAGTAAATTAGATTCACGTCGTTTTGATTTGTAACCCTTATGCAGACGTGCGAGCCAGATCTTGGAAAATTCCACATGTGTGTGGGTGACGCACATAATGAAAATATGCATAAGGAATTTGCTCACAAAGTTGTGGAAAATACCACAAGGTTGTGAGAGACGAACTAAAGGATAAAATATTTTTATGATTGTTTGTGATGTTATTATGTGTTATGGTTTAAATATTCATTTAATAGATTTGTATGTTTTATTCATTTCACATGTCTATTTGCTTCTATGGATGCTATTGATGATTAATAATGAAGAACTATAATTATATTATTGATTGATGGTGAAATTGATGATTATTTATGTAATTCTAATGTGCAATGTTAAAGATAGTAAAAATAGAATGATTGAGGGTTTGGAGTTGGAGTTATAATTTATAAGTCTTAAATAAGTTGAATGCTTATTATTTGAAAATTTTGATATAAAGATACCTCAGTGTTTTTATAATATCTTTATGTGTATTGAAACAAATCAATTTATGTTTATTGGGTTAGAACATAGAAAAGTATACATTTGGGACTACAATTTAGGCTTAAGAAACACAAAATGTAAAAAAATTGACCGAGTTATGTGAATTAGAAGTTAAGTTTCTAATCCAGTATGTGAAACATATGTTTGTGTGCTGTAAGCCCTTTGAGATAACCTAAGCAATCTAATTAGATTTTGTGTTCTGTGTGAAAGTTGTATCCTTATATGTTATTTTTTCAATGGATTTAGAATCACTCAATAAGGATGTAACTCAAGTTATGAATAAAATATTAACTTAAGGTCAACCTGTCAGATTTAGTAGGTTAACTGTTGCGGGTTTTGTAATATTTAAAAATAGTAGATTATGAAACTAACTTTGGAAATTAGCATAAAAGTGTTGAATAATTGTATTATCTTTCTAATAAAATTTGTACCACCCTCATATAATTAGTGCAACTATAGATATGATATTTAGACTACACAATATAGTAAAAAACTAAGATAAAAAGGGTTAGTTTGTGATTTTTAATGATGTTGATTGTTGTAGTGTGAAATATCATGTATCTTATAATTGTGAATATTGTGAATGATTGAATGTTTGAAAGTTATTTAAGGTGCGTGAATTAGAGATTTGTCTCACTATGTGATATTGTTATTAATTTCAACTAGATGCATAATATATTGATGATGATGGTCAGTGTGTGCTTGACAAGGTGTCATCCTAGCTACAATTGGGGATGGAACGTTATGACATGATTAGATGTTGATATTGTAATTTATGTTGAGAGGATGGTTAGGGTAGTAAAAACTTATGGCTGAAATGTACCAAACCAAGAGGGAGGTAAATTTTTCAAAAATTTTCTTTTTTTAACTTCAAGAAATAGAACCTTTTATATTCTTTATGGAATCAATAAAACAATTACATGGGGATTTTGGTTTGCTTACGAATTAATATTTTTAGGCTAAATTATACTTTGTGTCCCTCTTAACACTTGCGTACATTTTGTCCCTCTATTTTAAAAATTGTGTACATTTATCCATCTGTTAAAATGAAACTATTGACCGTGGATGATTGACTTCACATGTGACGATATTTAAAAGGTAATTAATGATGTGGCATTGCTAATCCATGTTTAGCCAGGTCACTTTTTGAAGGTTTTGAACAACAACCACTTCCAAATTTAAGCTTGTTGAAATCGTGTATAGGTACTCGTGGGTGAAGAAACTTGATGCAATCCTCCATGGATGCTTGTCCCATGATCATCTTCAAGAGATCCAATTGGTGAAATAGATGTGGAAGGAAGAAGAAATGATGGTGATGGTGACACTACTCAAAGAGATAAGCCACAAAGAGAAAGAAGCTTGCCATAAAGAAAGAAACTCTTGATAAAAGTCATTAAGGAGCTCCCACAAAATGGAGAAGAAGGACACCCAAAGAAGGTTCTCACAAGAAGTTTGATCTATCATTTAAGTTTAAAATATTATAAGAGGTAATGGTGGCTATTTATAAGCAAGAACCTAGGCTATGGGCTTTTAGGAGTTGGACGTCCAACTCTAGAGGGTTAAGATAGGATTAGTTAATTTAACTAAGTGTTAATTGAGCTAGAAGCTAATTAACACTTAGTTAATTTAACCAGATCCAAACAAGGCCGTAAGGTCATGGATCTATGTTCTATCTAGATTCAAATTTGAATTTGAGAGTGTCATGTAGACTTCCTTCAAATTCAAATTTGAATTTGAATGTGCCAACTAGGAGAAAGAGTGGAACTTGGTGCCACATAGGGGGAACCAAGGGCCTCACTTGTCTCCCATGCTTCATGTGTGTTTAGGAGAGCTGAACAACCAATAAGAGGGGTGTGGTTAACAAAACCACACTCCTCAATAACTTTATTTGAACTCTTGTGTATGTTTGTACTTTTAATCTAAGTATATTTTTCATTGTTGGCGTCCTTCTTTATCATACTCTTTATTTCTAAATATTTTGTGGGTTTTACTTGTTCAATGAGTCTATGAGGGGATTTTGACTTGTAAGACAAGAAATTTTTGTGAATTTTACTTATCAAATAAGCTCGGAAGAAGATTTTGGTTTGTAAAATGAGAAAAGCTCTCAATGGGTCTTATAGCTCGAGAGAGAGTACACTCATTGATCATCTTAAGCTCCTTTACTTAATACTAGGTGTTTGACTTTAGCTTATGCACATGAGTGATAGTCTAATACTCAAATAACTTAGTTCCTTACTTGTGAGGGATCTGGGTTAAGGATACTTTTATGGGTGATGAAAACATGGGAAGTGAACGAAGATTTTGAGTCCATTTATGCACTTGAGGGATGGTTTAGCGAGTCAAACCCAACTGAATAACATAGTGTAATTGTTGTGTTTTTATTTATTTTACTTTATTTATTTTATGTTTGATAGTTTAGTGAATTTCTATCTTTTTGTTAGTATAAGTAGAAAGTAGTGACGTTTCTGAGTATCAATAAGTCCATGTGGATCAACCCATGTTATTACATACGACCGGTGCACTTGCCGCGAGTAATGTAGAAGAATTTTTTAGCTCATTAATAGTGATACTCCCACTTTTTGAGTTTCTAGAACCAGGTTTTTAATATATTCATAAAAAGGTTTATGAGCTCATATTTCATACAATGACAATGACATCCCATTATTTTTCCACACTATCATGGAGTATCCCAAATCTCTTACCCATCTCAGATAGAGGTATCTAAAACTTTTTTTCCTTATTAAATGAAAATATCTTATATATCATTTGTATTCTAAATGGATATATGTCAAACAATTAGTCACAAACAAACAATAATTCATTAAAAGTAAATATACGAACGAATGTAAAAGCACATATATTATTATAATTAAACAAAATACAACAAATGATAGGAAATTAAATGATAGGAAATTGAAATAGCAACACTGAAAACTATGGTATTTTATTCCGCTAGATTAGATGTACTATATATATATATATATATATATATATATATATATATATATATATATATATATATATATATATATATATATATATGAATAATTAATCGAACTAAGACTTGTGATAAGTTTTCATGCTAATGATTCCAATACCAAATTTTAAACATATTTTACATACGCACACTTTTGGGTTCCAATTCTTTATGGCATAATTAAATTATTTAGGGTATAGTAAAATTAAAACACCAATTCACCATGACGACACTATTATATGTGATAAAATTTTGTACCAACACCAAAAATTGTAAAAATATCTTTGATTAATATTTCATTTAACTATTTTTTAAAATAATTTAGGTACCATGGATGAGTTTAAGAAAAAGTTTTACTCACCTTTTGAAGTGAGATCCCACAACTTTAATTTGTTTTCTTTTACTCTTTTCTTTCTCTTTTTCAATCCTTGAATAATTAACTCATTTATAATTCTTTGAGGAAACTACTTAACCATATATAATAGTTTAAGGTTATTTTCCCCTCTCTATCCTTTCTTTTTTATGAAAGATTAGTTTTATGATTTAAATTCAATATGATATTTTTCTATTTAAAAAGAAATATTATCCTAATTTTGTTATTCAAAATTTCTAACTGTGTAATATTTTGTTAACAACATAATATTCTCTTAACTGAAATAGTTATATTTTGATTTTTGGAATGTTACATATAATCGTATATAAATGTGTTTCAAGTTTTTTAGGTCCAAGCTTTTATATAAATGCACATACTTTCTTATTTAATTGATTAATATTAGTGTCTAATAGATTAAATTGATCTTTACAGGAGCAATTTAATCGATTATCACAAATATTTAATCGATTAAATTGTTTTTCAGACATGCCTTAACCACTGAAACACTTATTAATAAGTTATTTCAAGTAGCTAATAAATTAACTTTGTCATAATTGATTATCTTAGTCATTTAATAGATTAGAATAACATGTATGCTTTTTCAATCAATCAAATAACTTTCTTAATCAATAACTTGCTACATGGATGAGATCAAATAGATTTTTAAAGTTTTTCAAAAGAGTATCTCACTCATGCTTTCACATGGCTAATTTAGGATAGATCATATCAAGAATCAAAATCATGAAATGATCAAAGTATGCTCAATTATGTATAATGATTTGATCAAGAAATACTCTAGCCTAGATGGATGCATGAGTTAGAGGTAGTCAAGCATAAATCATATTAATAACTGCTTAAATAACCTATTTTTGTATAAGTAAAATAGAGTAGTTATCCTTATTCTATCTTATTTAAAGCCTGTTTTTGTTCCTTTTTATACATAAATTAAACATTTAGAAAAATTATTACAGATATACATTTTAGTCATATATTGCTTCCATTTGCTTGTCTTATGTTATTTGAGTTAGGTTGTTAAAGAAGGATAAAAGAAGAAGTGGAGAATCTAAGGTCTGGAGCCAGTGCCTAGTGGCCACCCAGCGTTGGCTGGAGCCCAACGGCAGGAGTGTCAGCACCCAACACCCACCAAACCGAGAGGGTTATTTTTCCCTATTCGGTGCCCAACGGCCACAAAGTGACCATTCAGTGTCGGTGTGCTGACTTGGCCCATATATAAAAAAATTTGAGAAAAACAGAAGGCGGAAGGAGACAACGCTGTGACAACAACCCTAAGTCACCATTTCAACATCTTCCTTCACCATTCTTTCACTGTTTTCATCCATTTTGTAGCCCAAATCTACTGATCATGCTCTCCACCTCCATGGGCAATTAGGTTCTTGGTTTGGGTTTTGTTTCTAACTATACCTTAACTCTATTGTATATTTTGATTTTTTCAATATAGTGTTTATTGTTCATTGTTCAAGTTCTTCTTTACCCTATGCTTTGATTTTATATTTATTATGGATTTTACTTGTTGAATAAGCTTGAGAGAAGATTTTAACTTGTAAAATGAGATAGAGCTCTCAATAGGATTTATTGCTCAAGAGAGTAAAAACCATTGATTATCTAAAGCTTTTATACTTAAAGCAGGTTATTTGATTTTAGATTATGTGCAAGAGTGATAATCTAATACTCAAATATCTCAGTTTCTATTTGTAAGAGATTGAGGTTAAAAGATATTTTTATGGGTGATGAGAATGTGACTGATGAACATTATTTTGCGAGTCATATATATATATATATGTATATATGTATTAGAGGGATGATATAGTGAGAGCGAAACCTTACCAGTCTTCCCATTGTATTACTTTTAGTTTACTTTTATGCACTTTAATTTTCGCAACATTAGAATAGTTAAATTAATTTCTCGATTATTTGCAAGTAATCATTATTAGGATTCTGAGTATTAATCTAGTCCTTGTGGATTGTCCCGATACATTTCAGATACTACAATACGACCGATGCACTTGCTGAGAGTAGAGTATAAAATTTGTGCTCTATCACATATGACACTCATCCTAGGCTTTCTATTGTTCATCATCAAAACAACATTAAGCTATTATAACTCTCAATCTCACAAGATCACCCATATAAATCTTGAGTCTTTATCGTTGAGAGTAAGGGCTTGAGAGAGTGAGCTCTTATTACAAGGGTGCATGTGACAAGATGTCATTCTAGTTGCGGTTGGGTGGTGGAGTGTGACAACATTATTAGATTGTTGATATATGATTTATGTTGTGGATGACATGATGGATGAGTATGACAGCCAAGGACGTTTTGTAGGGATCACCATTGTGTGGCACTCTAGACCAAGTCTTATTGAGTTGTTTTACATTGAATGGTGATACATATGTGTTACTGGCTTAGAAGAGGATTTACTTCAGGTGGACCTATGGTGAGATGATTGTACCTATGTGTTATTGGCATAGAAAATGATTGTTTCGAGTATGTACCTGAGAGAGCATCCATGAGTATTGTGAAAGTTGGAGAATTTTTGTAAGGATCACCCATTATGTGGTGCTTTGAACCAAGTTTTTTTGGGTTGTTTTGCATTGCATGATTGTACTTACGTGTGACTAACATAGAAGAGGATTCACTTTGGGTGAACTTATGATAAGATGATTGTACCTACATGTTACTGGCATAGAAGATGACCACTTCAAATGTGTACTTAAGAGAGCATGCATGAGTTTGCTTTGCATAAACATCATTAGAATGAACAAATTTATTTCTACTAATGTATAATCTCTGTCATGTGTGGAATGAATTTATACATTTATATGTTGTGTTTTAGTTACCTGTCATTCTATTTATATAAGTCTTAAGTGTGAGATGTATTCTCATCCCTTGTTGCTAGCTTGTTGTTGCATTTTATGGGTGTGTGAGGTGCACTAGAAAAGAAAATAAGAAAAATCATTAAGAACTCACCCACGTATATACCTATGGTACGTACCATATAGATGTGATATACACTAAAAGAGAACGTGTATATATGTGTGCATCTCACTCTTATCTGGGATGTAATGACACTGACCAAATTCCTGATAAACTTTATCTTCTAGCACACTTTCCATGCCTTTATTTACATGGTCACACTGTTGTGACAGATGTTAAAATGACAATTACAAATATTAACTTTATTTCAACAACACTTTCAATTGCTATTGATATGGTAAAAAATATTTTGTTTATAAATTAAGTTGTGTGGTTAAGTAACACTAAAACAAGTTTTTTAATATTAATTATAGTTATGATAAGAAAAAATTAAATAATAGGATGTCTCAATTAAAATTTGTTAAAAAATTATATTTAAAATAAAATAAAATTTTAATCATAAATCGTTTTTAAAACATTTTAAAATATCTAATCCAATGAAATATTAAATCCATACACATTTATTTAGATTTGCAAAGGATTTGGATTAGATTAAATCCAATCCATGCACAGCCGTGTAAGCAAGCTTTGAATCAAAATTAAAGAATGATTTAAATGACTGAATTAAAATAAATAAAAATTATAAATTAACATAAATTAAAACATATAAGTTTAGAAAGTTTTTACGCGAATACTTTACTAAAAGATGGCATTACATATTGAAAATAAAAATTAAAAAAAATCATAAAATACAACAATGTTGATAATAATTTTTTTTTTATTTACAGTGCTCAATTAATTCTCTTGTTTGTGCACCTTATTACTCATTCATGTCCGGTGGTAGATCTTGGTATAAAGAATTTCGAATGGCCAAAAGAATTAATATTATAAGAAATTAATTAATAAATAAAGGCTTGCCATATGCTTTTTTAACACTGCAAAAAAAAACTTCGAATTTGGAGGTGTAACATGCTTTTGAAAAAGCATAGCAAAGGTGCAAAGACTCACTACCTTCGAATTATTTATCCTTAATTTCCCATGGCTAAAAGTATCTTTGGATAAATTATTAAAAGTATTTCCACCTGACGATAGAAAAAGCATCCCCTCACAAGCTGTTCTCTTTTACAATTCCATTTGGACGTGTGAAATGCTCTTGGAAAAGCATAAAATGCAATTGGGCACTGTTATGTTTTGCTTACTTTTATATATTTTAGTAAAACCAATTCCATCTGATACATGAATATTCTTAAACCATTAATAAAAAACATTAATGGCTTTTCCTTTTATTATATGTGCGAATTTTCATCAACTAGAAAAGTTAAATAAAGGTAAAGTGTAGATGACCGGAAAAATAAAAAGTTGATAGTAAAACATTAAAAGTATTAAAATATAATTACTCCTAACAACTGAAACCTCCAATATATAGAAACGTTAATGGTCCAATTTAGATCCATAGAAAATGAAACTTACTCATTCCTGCTGCAGTCGAGTACCAATGCGGTGGAAGCCACCTTTGAGTGAAGACTTTTTCATTAAAGCTGTGAGTAAATCTTATGTTTCTCTAACTAAACTACTATTTCTATTCCTGTTTTTGAACAAATATTTAAACTTTTAATCGCAGTTGTTACACAGACAAATCATCTACGATGAAAATTCAGCTCATATCAACTCTTGCAGTGGTAACATTCTATTGGTTGTGCCTTTGTAGTGTCTTGATGACCACAAGTCTTTGTTCTGCATTAAGTTCCTCGATTTAAGTAGCAACAATCTATTAGGGCCTTTTCCAATTTCTATCTTACAGCTTATTACACTTTCTTACCTCAGTCTTTCATCAAACAAGTTTAATGGGTTAGTGCAGTTGAATAGCATTTTTTCTGAGCTTAAACATTTAACTGATCTAGACCTTTCATACAATCCCAAATTGTAAATCTATTCTTGGCCTCCTGTAACTTGAACAAAGTTCCCACTTTCCTGAGAAACATGACCAGATTAACATATCTAGATATTTCAGATAACCAAATTCAAGGAATTGTGCCCAATTGGATATGGAAAACATATTTTTATATTAATATTTCTCACAATTTGTTTACCTATTTGGAAGTACCTCTGCAAAATTTCAGTCCTAATTTGTTTGGCCTTGACCTTCATGACAATAAACTTCGAGGGTCAATGCCTCCGTTTCCTGAACAAGTTACGTATTTGGATTACTCAAACAATAAATTTAACTCCTTTATCCCGCAAGATATTGGTAATTACCAGTCTACCATATTATTCCTCTCTCTTTCAAACATTACTTTGTATGGAAGTATTCCTGATTCCTTATGTAATGCTTCAAATGTCAAAGTGCTTGATCTTTTCCTCAATAATTTTTATGGAACAATTCCAACATGTTTAATGATGATGAGTGGAACTCTTGAGGTACTAAATCTGAAAAAAAAAAAACTCTCAGGCTCTATCCCAGACACAATTCCAACTTCTTGTAATTTGTGGACTTTAAATCTTCATGGAAATTTATTAGATGGGCCAATTCCACAATCTCTTGCCCATTGCTCGAAGTTAGAGGTATTGGACCATGGATTCAATCAAATAACTGGTAGCTTTCCGTGTTTCTTGAAGGAAATATCAACACTTCGAATTCTGGTTTTGCGGAACAACAAATTTCAAGGTTCCATTTCATGTTCGAAAGCCAATAAGGCCTGGGAAATGCTTCAAATTATGGACATTGCTTTCAACAATTTTAGCGGCAAATTACCAGAAAAGTATTTCACAACTTGGAAAAGAAAAGTAATTCATAATGAACATAAAGCTGACTCGAAAGTGATAGAGAAGAAGGTTGAATTTGGTGGTGGTGGTATCTATTATCAAGCTAGTGTGACAGTTACCTAAGGTCTCCAGTTAGACTTCGTTAAAATTTTAACAATTTTGACATCCATTGATTTTTCATCCAACAATTTTGAACGACCTATACCAGAAGATTTGATGGATTTCAATACACTTTGTATTCTTAACTTGTCAAACAATGCTCTATCTGGTGAAATCCCATCATACATAGGTAACCTGAAACTACTAGAGTCCCTAGACATTTCACAAAACTGAGTGGAAAAATTCCTCAAGAACTTGCAAGTTTATCATTCCTGTCATACTTAAACCTCTCCTTCAATCATTTGGTAGGAAAGATACCAACGGGTACCCAGATTCAATCTTTTCTAGCTTCTTCATTCGAAGGTAATGATAGATTATATGGTCCTCCATTGACTGAAAAAGAAGACGTGGATGAGTCTAGGGTATTACCACAACAAGAATGTAGAAGATATAATGTAGAATTGTTGGAATTTTATGAGTGTTGAATTGGGATTGAATTTTGGGCATGAAATTGTTTTTGGCCCTCTCTTGTTTTGGAAGAGATGGAGAGTATGGTATTAGGAACTTATTCACAAAATTCTCGTTTGGATCTTCCCTCGGATGTATCTCGAATATGTAACTCAAAAGAGAAAAAAACTATGCAAATTTAAGGTGGTGGTATGAGTGATTATCAACAATGGTTCATATATTCGAGGAGTCTCCAAGACTGGACATTCCCAAATCTAAGATGTATTGTCACAGGTTTTGAGTAAACCTACAGATTTAGTCATAGGTTGACACAAGAAAAAAAAGAGACTTGTTGCGTGAAAAAATCTCACTATCCTTGATAGATATAAGATGAAACCCTTATATTTCATATCGACTCAAGCCTAGAGAACAAAGTCCTATATCATTGGTACGGATTTAACACATATTATTATATTATTTTTCTTACTGACGCATTGTATTTTTGTTAATACCTTTATCAACCTATCAAGTACACATTGTACTTTTCTTGCATTGGAGTGTTTTTACAAGTATAAACCTATGCGGGTTAGAAAAGCTATTGGCTAAAGATTCAAAATACTAGAAGGAGGTAAACCCGATATATGCGTGCAAGAACATTTCAAGTAAGTGAAGTTATGATGCAATCATTTTTCTTCACAACCCATTTATCAAATTCAATAGTAAATCAGGTTATATTATGTTTTAATGTTTATACAATAAAGTTTTTGTCAATTCATAAATGATATTTATTAAATTAAGAAAAAACATTTATAAACTGATAGTATATGGAGTGTTTACTGTGACAGCTAATCATAATAATTTATATATAATAAGTTTGTTGATTTTACCAATTAATACCTTAAAAGTCATGTAAATGAAAGATTGTAATTAATCACCAGTATAAAACTCTTTTACATTAACCGTCTATAAGTGTTAAAGTCTTAAATTAACCGTACCTTTCCTACTTATGAAAACCAATGTTTTTTTTTCAATATAAAAATTTGAGGTTGGGTAATAATTTTAGTTCATTTTCAATTATTATAATAATTAAATTAATTTTTTTATAATAAGTAAAAATTTTAGATCATTAAACTAATCTAATGTTTTAAAATAAGAGAAAATTACCAAAAAGTCTTAATCCAAATTCAAAAATATATGTAAGTACTTTTAAATAAATTAATTTTTTTTTATGCCTTTAATTTATTGTGAAGACTATTAACTAGATATTCTTGAAGTAACATGATACGTACCTATCTCTCTATGTTTTAATATATAAAGTTTGAAATGTAGGTAGAGTGATTCACATGTCAACAATATCAAAATTTCTTCCATTTCTAAATTAATGTTTTTGCTAATTTTTTCAAATTATCTTTATTCATTTTTTAAATCTACCTTATTAATTTTATTTTGTTGGTATCTATCTTATTAAATATTTTTTTAAAAAGACAAAATTTATTCATTAAAGAAAAAATGCTCACTTATCACAAGAGATGACAGAGAAGAGTTTGCAACTTGACATAACAAAAATATAGGTAACTTACAATATAACTCCTAGAAAGCACCAACATAAACATAAGCTCCACACATACCAATGACCAAGTAGAACAACAATTAACGAAGCTTCCGCAAGAATGCTAATCAAGTTTCTTCCTAATCCTAGCAATGTCAGAGTTCTTCTACATCTACATTAAATATATCTCCCTTAAAAACTGCAATATTCTTACCAAACAAAATTTCCCACAAACATTTACCTTATTAAATATATATTGCATGGGTTTAATTGATATATACGGTCAGTGTAAATATTTTTTTATTGAAATTGAATCACAACCTTTCATTCATGATAAATTTGTTGATTTTACTCATTATCATTTTAAAAGTCACATAAATGATGATTGAATGTCAGTGTAAAAATCTTTTACACTGACAGTGTATATCAATTAAATTCATATTGTATATTTAATACAATTTTTTATGAGTTTGAAAATTGTAATATTCCTTCAAATTTTCTTAATTATTTGTGATGTTTAGTTTTTTTAAAAGACATTTGTGATATTTAGTTACATCATTTTGTGAAAGGAAAATCAACGAGAATATATAAAACTATCCATCACCATAATAATTTTGTTCTCATAACTATAAAATCATTCTATGTTGTTGTTTCCGTTTTCCAAGAATATGTAATATGTTATGTGTTAAGTTTAAACTCACTCTACGTTGTTGTTTTCTGTTTTTTAGGTATCTGTATGTTATGTGTTGACGAGAGTTTCTTCATAATTTGTTTAATTAGAAAAATGTACGTGTGTGTTGTTTCAGATAATGTGTGTAGTAACTTTTGGTGTTTCATTATGTTTTAACTCTGTAATTTTCTTATTTCATATTTTATCACTCTTCAACATCCATTATATTTGATGTGGGAAATAATAGTAGAAAGGATTTAGTTCATTTGTACCCGAAAATTTAAACTATATTGATATTTCACTATTAATATTTGACTGTTTTCAATTATGTTGAGATGGTTTATTTAACAAAATAAATGGCAAGATCATGTATCTTGCAAAGCCATTTAATTAGAGTCATTTGCTGTTGTCCACTCATATATTTAACTCTTGTATGTGGCTGCCTACTACTGCTATATATATTGGTATTATTTTAGAAATATGTGATTGGCTAATTCTAGTATACTGATGTGCTTCTATTTGGTTATGATTATTGATTGTGACGTCATAAGCATGTCCCTTTGCATTGCTATAGGATACTATTGTTTTCTCTTATCTTTTATGTTTATATTATGTTCTGTGTACATGTTGTGATTTTCTGGTTTGGCTGGTATTTACTCTCGTCCATGTACCTGTTTTACTGCTTGTAAGTTCTGTATTTATGTATCTCTTGTGCTTTAATATATAATTCTCATTGCTTAAAAAAAAAACAAAAATTAACTCTTGTATATCAATTAATTTTATATCTATCCTTATTTAAATATATTTTGAGTCATGATATATTAGTGAATTTTGTATTGAGTTTTCAATAAACTCAAATCAAACCGGCAGTTTACAGCTTTGATTCAATTTTGCGGTATAAATATTTTATTATTAAGCATTAAGAAAATACATTAAAAATGTTTATTTAAAAAATTACATAAAAGGTTACTTGCTTTTCAAAAAATTATATAAAATTAAAAATCATTAAAATTAAAGTACAAACCATAAATCCATTTAAAACATTATATATTATTTGTAGTCAAATTATATCAAATAAAATTAATTAAAAGGTCTAATTAAAGATCTAATAAAGATTAAGTACAAATCATCCAAACTTTGAAAGTAATAAGTAATTGTTAAATCAAATCTCACAGTTTTGGTTCAATTTAATAGGGTTTTAACATATCAAACCAAATCAAACCTTACAGTTGATAATTATAAAAATCAAATCATCTTAAATTAAATCAATTTTTTAATTTAGTTTGGAACACCCTAAAATAAATTTTATTAATTCAAATTCAAATAATTAATTAATGATATATATAAGACAGTCCTACCCCCTAACATAGGAAAAGATAAATATAAAAATAGGAACTTTTGTTTAAAAAAATCCAAAAGACTGATAATTTGTGTTTCAATTTAAATTACTTTAGAACAGCTTGTTGGACTGTATCTTTTATAAACTACAAATACATAGTTACTCATTCCCTTGTTAGATTATATCTCTTGTATGCACAATTATACACAATTATCGTTTTGTTGGACTGTATTTCATATAATGATCTCTTTCTTTCATATGATGCTCAAATATATGTCTAGAAAACTAGATAAAAAAGTTATATAAATAGCTTCATTGCTCTGGCCTTCGCTCAAGCACTCTCTCAAGCAAACACATGTCATTTTATTATATAAATAGCTTTCTATTTTATAAAACACAGTATTCCACTTTTGACTTTTGTACTATATTATTTTGATAATTTGTGAGAGGCTGAGAGATGGGTTTATGCTTCAGGAATTGTGGAGCTTAGGTGTTCCTTGTTCTGTGGTTTCCATGAGGAACAAATCTGTTAGTGCAATTTGATTTACCCACAACTGTCTCATGTAATGTTATTTTTTCTCTTAAAAATAATTTTAATTATTCCTACGAATAAGGGATAGGTTGTTATGTCTAGGAATTAAGAGTAAAATTGGAAAAATTAAACATATTATTTCAAGGATAGAATATAGCATAAAAGTAATTCCTGTGTAAAGACTACATATTTTATGAAAAAAAATCTACAAAAAACCCCCTGTAGTTTTAGACAAACGATAGGAAAGTTACTTATAATTTTTAGAAATAGCATGAAAGTTTCCCACAGTTTCCAGAAATTGCAAGATAAATAGCTGCGGTTTCTTTAAAATCGCAGAAAATTCCTATCGATTTTTCTACCTTTAAAATCTGGTGATACATTTCCAAAATAACTAACCTTTTTCTTGCAGTTTTTTCTAACATATCGTAGGTAAAGTTTTTTGTGATTATTTCAGTAAAAAATTTCGCAACAAATTTGTTGTGAATATATATTTTCTAGAAAAAAAAAATCCATTAGGGATTTGTTTCCGCGGGTAAATTCACAAAAAACAAGTTTTCTACAATTTTTTGAACAAATTCTGTAGATAATAATGCAAATTCTAGTAGTGAAGTTAGTAGATGGAAACATCATAAAATGTAGATCAATAATATTTTTCTATTAATAATTTAATTGGTGCTAAATAGATTTTTAAGATAAAAAATTATATTGTAGATCAATAATATCCTTAAAAATTTAAGTATAAATATTATTTAGTTCAATTTTTACTCAAGAAAAAATAAGTTGGATCAAATAGAGTTTAAATACACTAATTTTCATTATAGAATTAAAATATACTACACCTAATAACTGAAAAAAATATGTTGAGTGTTGGCATATTTGCATGGTACTTATGAGTGTGAAAAAAATCTAGACATATAAAATCAATCTATATCCAATTTGTACTAAATTTATTTTTATAGACTGAGTTCATGCCCAAATCCATTTTTTTGGATTTTACATCCAATCCAATCAAATTGGATATGAAGTTGATATTTATTTGGATTTTTAAAAGAGTTAATTAATATGCATGATTAGTGTAAGACTTTTTACACTGACATTCAATTACAATTTTTAATTTATGGTAAGTTTGTCGACTTTATCAATTAATATTTTAAAAAATATATAAATGAATAATATAATTAAATGTCAATATAATATTATTTTACATTATTAGTGCATACTAATTAAAATCTTTTAAAAATCTAAAATCTAAACTATGAGTATATTTATAAAGTCATCAATTAAATGTTTCAAATTTTATTTCTGTTTCTAGGGATATTAAAATTTAAAAAAAATAAAAACTATATATTATGTGAAAAATAACTGATAATTACAACTTAAAATATCATACATGTTTAAAATACTAAAGATTCATAAATAATCATACAAATATAAAAGAAAAATAAAGATATAAGTTACTTTATTACTTAGACGAGGTTGAAAAAAATTATATTTTATAAAATATTTAATTTACTATTTATTTATTAATAATTGTATGCACCATTTGCATTTTTTTCTCACTATTTTGCTTATATAATAGTTAATTTTGTTACTTTCTATACCTTATGAGAGTTGTGTGACTATTCCAATAAAAGTGTGAGAGATGCATTGGAAGAGAAAATAAAAAAAATCACAAGAGATTCACCCATATATCTGTACTGTACTACATACCACATAGATATGATATACACGGTAAAAGAGAAAGTATATATATATGTGTGTATATCCACTCATATCTAAGATGTATCATGACGCTACTAATGTTAAATTTATCTTAGACTTTTATCTCCTGTTAGATATGAAAATTGATAAAAAAAGTATTTCTTTTATAATTTAAATAAGTTATGTGGTTAAGTATAACTAAAAAAAGTTTTTAATATTAATTATAGTTGTGATAATAAAAAATTAAATAAAATATTTCAATTAAAATTTTTCAAAAATATTATATTTGAAATAAAATAAATTTTTAATTATAAACCAGCTTTAAAAGATTTAAAAAAAAATCTAATCCAATTAAATGGATATAAATTAAATTCATACATATTTAATTAGATTTGGAATGACATGAATATTGGATTAAATAAATTAACATAAATTAAAAATATAAATTCAGAAGTTTAACTACGCAGCTCGTGCATAACCCTTTTTCACTTTTTATCTATGCAAAAAATTTAAACGTAAATTTTTTTAAGTCTCTAACCGTGGAAAATAAAGGCTTTCCGCTGATAAGTAATTGAAAGTAGTATTGAGTTTGATATTGTTAAACAAAGTTACAGATTAAGTATTCTGATTGAAAAAAAGCATTGCTAAAACGTAAATGCCACTAAAGTGGTTAATCAGATATGGAGATTGGTGATAAAAAAATTGATAAATACTCGTATCAACCACGCAGCAATGAAAATGGCCTTCCCTTAATAAGTGTTCGTGAGCGACTTATGAATTTTTCTGTAACCCATTGACAGGGCAAAACATTGAGAAAAAAAGACTTCCAATTTGGAAATGCATAGCAGAAGTGCAAAGACTTATTACTACCTTCGTATTATTTATATTCACAGTCTCTTTTTGTTAATTTCTTTCATTTTACTATTCCTTTCCTATGACTATAAGCATCCACTCACAAGTGCGTCCGGTTACTCTCCAATAACTGGAAAAGCATAATTAAAAATACAATTATGCACTGATATCTTTTGCTAACAACTACAAAACCCCAATACATGTATAGAAACGTTAATGGTTCAATTTAGATCCATAGAAAATGAAACTTGCACCTTCCTGCTGCAGTCCATTTCCAATGCGGTGAAAGTGAAAGCCACATTTGAGTGAAGTCTTTTACATTAATGCTGTGAGTTTTTAATCTTATATTTCTCTGACTGAACTACTATTTTTATTGCTGTTTTTGAACAAATATTTAAACTTGTTGCAGTGAAGACTTTTACACATACAAATCATCTACGATGAAAATTAAGGTTATCTCAACTGTTGCAGTGATAACATTCTATTGGTTGTGCTTTTGTCAGCACAAGTTTGTAGTTTCTGGCCAATGTCTTGATGATCAGAAGTCTTTGTTACTACAATTTAAGAACAACATCACATTCACAAGCACGGCAGCTATAAGCAACAGCAAGCTGAAGCAGTGGAATGCAAGTGATGATTGTTGCATTTGGTTGGGAGTATCCTGTGACAAGGAGGGACACATTACTGGTCTTGACGTCAGTGAAGAACCAATCTCTGGTGTACTTGATGATTCTAATGCTCTTTTCAGTCTTCAACATCTCCAGACATTAATATTAAGCCACACAAACTTCACTGGAGTATTTCCACACACTGTTGGTAACTTGAGCAACTTATCTTTATTGTATCTCTCTTTCTGTGGTTTTAATGGAAAAATTCCGAATTCACTCTCAAACCTGACAAAACTCAGTCTCCTGGATTTATCTCATAACATGTTCACTGGTCCAATCACATCATTTTGCATGCTCAAAAGCCTCATCTTTTTAGACCTTTCTGAGAACTATTTGAATAGTTCTATTCCATCGTCACATTTTCAAGGACTGCACAATCTTAGCATGGTTGACTGAACTGCTTGACCTTAACGATAATCAGTTCAGTCAAATAGATGAATTTCTAAATGTGTCTTGTTCTACATTAACCACCCTCGATTTAACTAGCAATAATCTATCAGGGCCTTTTCCAACATCTATCTTACAGCTCAGTAAACTCTCTGTCGTCAGACTTTCATCAAACAAGTTTAATGGGTTAGTGCAATTGAATAAGATTTTTGGTGAGCTTAAACATTTAACTATACTAAACCTTTCATACAATAACTTCTCAGTCAATGCGAGTGTTACAAATGTTGACCCGTCTTCCTTTCATAGAATTACCGAACTATCCTTGGCCAAATGTAACCTGAACAAAATTCCCGCTTTCTTGAGAAACATGCCGACATTAGACACTAGATATTTCAGATAACCAAATTCGAGGAATAGTGCCCAATTGGATATGGAAAATATCTTTTCATGTTAATATTTCTCACAATTTGTTTACCGATTTGGAAGGACCTTTGCAAAATTTCACTTGTAATTTGTTTGTTTCATGACAATAAACTTCAAGGGCCAATGCCTCCTTTTCCTCAACTTGTTCACTATTTGGATTACTCAAACAACAACTTTAGCTCTTTTATCCCACAAAATATTGGAAATTACCTGTCCTACATATTATTCCTCTCTCTTTCAAACAATACATTGTATGGAAGTATTCCCGATTCCTATGTAAAGCTTCATATGTCCAAGTGATTGATCTTTCCATCAACAACATTTCTGGAACAATTCCCACATGTTTAATGATGATGAGTGGAAGTCTAGAGGTATTAAATCTGAAAAACAACAATCTCTCAGGCCCTATCCCAGACACAATTGCAACTTCTTGTGATTTGTGGACTTTAAATCTTAATGGAAATCTATTAGATGGGCCAATTCCACAATCTCTTGCCCATTGCTCAAAGTTAGAGGTATTGGACCTTGGATTCAACCAAATCACTGGTAGCTTTTCGTGTTTTCTGAAGCAAATATCAACACTTCGAATCCTGGTTTTGCGAAACAACAAATTTCAAGGTTCCATATCATGTTCGAAAGCCAATAAGACTTGGGAAATGCTTCAAATTATGGACATTGCTTTCAACAACTTTAGTGGTAAATTGCCAGGAAGATATTTCACAACTTGGAAAAGAAAAGTACTGCACAATGAATATGAAACCGGATCAAAGTTGATAGAGAAGCAATTTAATTTTTATGGTGATTTCTATTATCAGGTTAGTGTGACAGTTATCTACAAAGGTCTACAGTTGGAATTTGTTAAAATTTTAACAATTTTGACATCCATTGATTTTTCGTCCAACAATTTTGAAGGACCTATACCAGAAGATTTAATGGATTTCAATATACTTTGTATTCTTAACTTGTCAAACAATTTTCTATCTGGTGAAATCCCATCATCCATAGGTAATCTGAAACTACTAGAGTCCCTAGACATTTCACAAAACTCTTTGAGTGGAAAAATTCCTTAAGAACTTGCAAGTTTGTCATTCTTGTCATACTTAAATCTCTCCTTCAATCATTTGGTAGGAAAAATACCAACGGGTACCCAGATTCAATCTTTTCCAGCTTCTTCATTCAAAGGTAATGATAGATTATATGGTCCTCCATTGACTAAAAAAGAAGATGGGAATGGGTCAAGGATATTACCACAACAATGTGAAAGGATAGCATGTACAGTTGATTGGAATTTTATCAGTGTTGAATTGGGATTGATTTTTGGGCATGGAATCGTTTTTAGTCCATTCTTGTTTTGGAGGAGATGGAGAGTATGGTATTGGGAACTTATTCACAAAGTTCTCTGTTGGATCTTCCCTCGAATGTATCTTCAATATGCAACTCAAAGAGGAAAAACATACGCAACTTTAAGGTGGGGGTACGAGTGATTATCAATAATGAGTGTACAAGCAAGTGAAGTTATGATGCAATCAATTTTTCATGTTCACCTTCTCAAATTCAATTGTAATTCAGGTTATATTATGTTAGTGCTTATATTATAAAGTTTTTGCTAATTCATAAATGATATATATTAAATTAATCCTACCTTTCCTGCATATAAAAACAAGTGTTTTTTTTCTCAATATAAAAAACAGTAACTTGGTAACTTTGATAACGTTGGTTTTATTTTTAATTATTTTAATAATAATTAAATTAATTTTTTATAGTAAATAAACAATTTAGACCATTAATTTAATAACCTCAAAAAAAAAAAAAGTTACGAACTATAAAATCATTTAATCCAAATCTAAAAAATATATGAGAACTTTTAAATAAATTAATTTTTTAATGCCTTTAATTTATTGGGAAGATTATTAACCAGGTATTCTTGAAGTAAAATGATACCAATCTCTCTATATTTTAATATATAAATTTTGAAATGTAGGCAGAGTGATTTACCTGTCATCAACATCAAATTTTCTTCCATTTCTAAATTAATGTTTTTGCTAATTTTTTTAATTTCTCTTTAAATTTCATCTTTTTCTAATCTACCTTATTAATTTTTTTTCTGGCAACCTTATTAAATATATATTGCATATTTGATACAATTTTTTATGAGTTTGGAAATTGTAATTTTCCTTCAAATTTTCTTAATTATTTTTTATATTTAGTTTTTTAAAAAAGTATATAATTTTTTGAAAGTAAAATCAACGAGAATATATAAAACTATCATCACGATATAATTTTTTTTTCATAACTCTAAACTCATTCTATGTTGTTCTTTTGTGTTTTTCAGGAATCCGTATGTCATGTCTTGACGAGAGTTTCTTCATATCAATAACAGCGTCATAATTTGTTTAGAAAAATGTATGTGTGTGTGTTTTGTTTCGGATAATGTGTGTAACTCTTGATGTTTCATTATGTTTTAACTGTGTAATTTTGTTATTTCATAATTTATTATTATTCAATATCCATAATATTTAATGTGAGAAATTATAGTAGAAAGGATTTAGTTCATTTGTTTTTTTTTTAAGGGCAAAATCTCATCTTTTATATATAAATCAAGAAACAAAATATTTCAACTGATGCATTCACCATACAACTCTTCCTTTTCTTTCTCCCCTACTCCATTGTATCTTGATGTCTTATTTTATATTTAGCATACATAATCTAGGGTTTGAATTCCAATAAGAGAAAATACATCTTCTATTAAATCTAAAGGAATATGCTAATCATTTCTACGACATTACCTTAATGGTCGTCACAATATCCAGAGAATCCAGCCTTATCCTATCAAATACAATGGAATTTCTTGATATCCAAATGCTTCAACAACCTACCGTCCAAAACACATACCTATAATACTTCTTGTGCTTTCCTACTACCCATCTACTAGATGAGATAAAAAGCTGTGTAAATCCCTTAGTAGTGGTTCTTGTAATCCTAATCAGCTTAACACTTTGTACCACGTCTGTTGAACATGTGGGCATGTTAAAACTAGATAATTTCTATTCTCTAAATCATTTTGACACAACCCACATACTGATTTGGATAAAGAAGCCTCCACTCCTCTCCTCAACAAGTTAACAATAGTGGGATGGTTTATTTAACAAACTTGAATTACATAGATATATCACTATTAATATTTGATTGTTTTGTGTTGACATGGTTTATTTAGCAAGATCATGTATATTGCAAAACCATTTAATTAGGCATGCGGTGCCACTCAAAATAAAATATTTAACTCTTAGTATATCAATTAAGTATAGATGTTGAGCCCATGATATATTACTAATAAATTTTGTGTTAAGTTTTTAATATTTTTTTTATTTTGTTTGAAATATTTAAAGTATTATTTAAAACAATTTTAAACGTTATCTAAAGCATTTTAAGAATTCAAAACAAATTTTTAATAAAATATAAAATTTATTTGGACGCAGTATAAAACAAAAATTTCTCTAGGATCTCGATAAAATTTGCTAATATATAAGAGATCCATCTAAAACATATATAAAACAAAAAAAATATCTCATATGTAAAATTTTGTTCAGAAATTAATTATAGTGATACTTCTATTCAAAGTTATATATTGAAATTTAGAATTTAATTTCTTTATTCTGTTAATCGATATTTATATATATATTCTGTAACTTCAAATATATTTATTTTCCTCGAAACCAAAATTAAAAAATAGTATAGGACCTATTAAAAATTTTATAGACCTTAGAAACTTATTTAATTATATAATCTTAATTTTTCAGGCAAGTCTAAGATTTTTTTTAAGTAAGTCTTATTGATATAGAATAGTCAAATAGAAAGACAAGAGGAGTTTGTCTACCATAACAAATGAGAAAAACGAAAGCATACGCATGATACCATCTAAGAAATGCAGCGTTAAATTCATAATCCATTCCACTTACAAGTGTGGTGACAACTTCATTGTATAACACCATTTCTGATTTTCAATTGTAATACTTGAACTATATCATCAACTTTCCAAATATATCATATTCTTGCAAAGCAAATGAAAAACCATGGTCATCTCAACTCGGTTGTTTCCCTGATTAAGCCCATGAACTAACAGCAATGACTACGAATTGTATCATGGAGGGTTGTGAATATTTCCCACCAACATAATTTTGCCCAAACCTAATTTGACAATTGACAATTCAAAAACACATTGTATCTCCTATTGAGGGTTGTTGTTATGATACCTCGAATTATGTAACATCTCATTTTTTAGAGAAATATAATATTAATAAAAATGTGTAATTTATATTAATAGGATTAAATTAATTAATATTTGTATTTATTAGAACAAATTAAGAATTAGTTTAATAAAATAAATAAACAAAATAAATGTGAGTGTAAATAGTAAGATATTTTGAAGGTTAAGTTTGTGTCTAGTGTTTGAAAACTCAATTCAACTATTAACCTAGAATAATTCAAAGGGGTTACGGTATTGCGCTTCATTTTCATGTTTTTGACTACAAAGGTTTGAGAGAAAGCTGTAGAGAGAAGAACACTATCGATAAAGATTGAGGAACACAATATTTGGGAACTTGAGGACACACCCTTCACATTGAATATCGGTAAGGGGTGAGAAATTATCTTTCATGTGGCATGTGTAAGAAAAATGAGTAGTGCAATGATAACTACTTAAATTACCTAATTCTACATAGGTAAATAGAACAATTATTCTAATTCTCTCTCATTTAAGACATTGCTTCCCTCTATTTCCACTTAAAATTAAAATTATTTAGGAAATTAGTATTAGGACTTCATGCATATTTTAGCTTTATTTTTCTATTTTGGTTTTCCTAAGACAAATTGCGAGAAGGACAGAAGAAATGGCAATAGAATGAGCTTATTGATGTGTGGCGATGCCCAGGTGCCCAACGCCTAGGATTAAAGAGCGCGACATGTTCACATATGGGTGCCCAATGCCCACTCCACCACCTTCCAGCACTCGACCATGGATTTTGCAAAAAGCTGATTTTGATGCCCAGTGATCACAATCCAATTTGAGGCTATTATAAGGCATCTTTTGTTCTGAAAAGAGGTTACATATCTTGCTGACCTAGGGCACGCTTCAGACCATCTTTGTTCATTTTCTACGTTCATCCATCCTGATGGTCAGTTAGGTTTTGTTATTTGTTGAGGTTTGATGTAATTGAATCTGAACTTTTGTTCATTTTTGTTCTTTTAAATTACGTTTATTATTCAATGTTGGTCCTCTTCTTTACCCTTTGTGTTATTTTCTTTATCTTTCGCGGATTTTACTTGTCAAATGAGCTCGAGAGAAGATTTTGACTTGTAAAATGAGAACAACTCCTAATGTGATTTATTGCTCGAGAGAGAGTAAAACTCATTTGCTATCTTAAGCTCTTTTTCTTAATGTAGGTTGTTTGTCTTTAGATTATGTGAGGCATCTATAGTCTAATACTCAAATACCTTACTTCCTTGCTTGTATGAGGTTGAGGTCAAAGATACTTTCTTGGATAATGGAAACATGAGTAGTGATTTTGAGTTCACTTATGCACTTGAGGGATGGTTTAGTAAAATAAAAACTCAACTGAATCTTATCTGTGTAACCATGTACTATATTTATTTATGCATTGATTTACTTTATGTTTTAGTAGTTGTTAGTATAAATTTCTATAATTTTTTTTGTAGAAGTAAAAAGTCTTGAGATTTCTCAGGTATCATCCAAGTCCTTATAGAATCAATCCGATATTTATCGGATACTACACATGACTGGTGCACTTGTCATCAGTGGTGTAAAAAATTTTCACTTAACATGAAGCAATCCCTAAACTTCAATAGTTTTATGTATTTAATTGAAAGATTATGAATACTTGCAACGAGTGTCGATAACATAAGCATAACTATATGGATATACTGTTTTATTTAATTGGAGTTTTTCATTTAAATGATGGGAAATATTGACAAACTAGAATCAATGTATTTGGTATCTTTGAATAATTAATGGATATTTTTATTAATTTATTCTGTTGAATTGTAAGTGGGAGTAAGATTAGTTATACACAAGCATATATAAGAAATAGGTAGTAGAGGTGAACCCTAAGTCTTCTTAGGGATTAAAGTTTCATGTTTGTTTCTATGAATGTTATTAATTATTAAACTATGAAGAACTTTAAGTACATGATCGATTAATGTGATGAATGAGGAACTGCTTTATTATTTGAACTATTCTCCATAGGTGAAGGATTAGGTGTTAGGTGTTAGAGGTTTTCTTCCATTGAGGAGATTGATGGAAAAATTGATTATTATCAATGCAGTTGTGATGTGTGATGATAATAAATAAAAATGATAGAGAAGTAGAATGTTTAAGAGTTTAGAGTTAGAATTATATTTTAAGAACCTAATATAAATTGAATACTTGTTATCTAAAAACTTTTATATGAATGTACGTCAGTGTTTCTCTAATATCTTTCTGTATGGTTAACCAATTTGAGTTTAATTTGTTGTTTTAGAATGTAGACATTTGAGAATACAATTTAGACTCAAGAATTACACATATATAAATGTTAATAATTTACCCGAGACTGGTCTTTATAGAATGACTGAGGTGGTTGTGTTGGGGAAAGATTTCTTCTTCTTTCAAACTCAGAGAGAATTTGGTTGGCACATAGCTCCAACCTTGTTGTAGTCTCATCTCTCTCCCTTTGCAATTTATCACATCTCTGCTTTCTATTTTTTACCATCAAAGTTTATGATCTCAGCCATGTTGAAGTGGTTTGGATTGGTGGAATTTGGATTGTAGGGGTTTCCTTGGAACAGTTGCGAACTAGCTTGCCCCTCCATCTCTGTCAGTGCTTTTTGACTCACCTGAAAACTAATAACACACAAAGCACTAGAAAAATAGTTAGTAGCAATTGTTGATAACATGATAAATAAAAACTAAATTTACTAAAAATAAAAAATGAGTTAGCGAATTATTTACAAAAGGCTCCAAGAAAAAGGAATGAAATTTCTGAGTTTCAAGTGCAAATCCTCGACAACAATGTCAAAAACTTGTGTAGCTAAAAAAGTCTTCAATAATACTCACAACAAATGCACCAATCATATATAGTAATCGATAAATATATCGGGTCAATCCACAAGAACTTGTTGAATCTCATAAAAGTTAATATTTTCTACTTGTATGAATGAAAGATAGAAATAAAACTAAATTTACCAAACATAAAATAAATAAATAAAAACACGACGATTACATGTATGTAATTTAGTTGGGTTTAATTTATTAAACCATCCCTCAAGTGCATAAATGAACTCAAAACCCTCATTGACTCTCCATGTTTCCATCACCCATAATAATTTAGTTGGGTTAGATACCCTCATTGAGTTGGAATTTCTATTTTACCTATGTAAAAATAGGTAATTTAGGTAGTTATAAAACATGCGTACCTTTTCACTTCCTTCAAACCCTCCTGCAACGTAGTCCATGCTTCTTTTGCTATTTAAGCACCCATTATTCTCAGAAAAATTGTGTCTGTCACGCCTTGAAGCAAAATAAATAGTGCCTTCGAATTTTTTTGTTTGTTCTTTTTCAACTCTATTTTTTTAGCCACAATAAGAGTCGAGGTATCTTCTAGATCATAAAATCCTTCTTCTATTGTATCCCACAAATTTTGGGAGGTGAAATATGTCTTCATTTTTGTACTCCAAAAATTATAACTTTCACCATTAAAAATGGGAATAAGGATAAATGATGGTTGAATGGTGTCAACCATGGGTTAGAGAGTTTTGGAAGTGGGTAGGATATTGGGAGAATATTTGAAGATAGTGGGGTAATATTTCTACGCCTAGTAAATGATCGGACATAATCTGATGTCACTAATAGTTTTAGAATTATGAAATAATTAAGACTTCTTTGATTGGTTGAAAGGATAAGGAGGTCAATTGTGGCATAGACTTAGTTGAAAGGAAAACTAGTTTAGAGAAATAATTGGAATAACTTTGATTTTGAAATGGCTTACTAGTTTCTTGGTTTTAATTATAAATTTTGAGTACATGACCTATTTATAATCTTCAACACAACCATTCTATATGTATCATGCATTATTCTAGAGTTTTCTATCTATATATAACTCTAGAGATATCATGCATTATTCTAAAATATTCTATTTATATGTAATTTTCTACATAATTCTAAAATTTGTATCAATTTTCATCAACGTGGGATCTCCAATACACTTGACATGATATTTCTTATAGCGTCCACATGCTTTGCCAATTCATGCAAGTCTCTTTTCAAGAGCATTGGGATACTGCTCTTCGTGTGTTTCGTTATCTAAAGGGTACTCCTGGCCAAGGGATTATGCTACTTGCAGATTGTGATCTTCAACTCTACGGTTGGTGTGATTCGGATTGGACTACTTGCCCTTTAATGTTACGGGGTAGATTATTTTTCCGGGAATTCACCTATTTCTTGGAAAGCGAAGAAGCAACATACGATTAAGGCATATCAAAATATCCAGTAAATAAAAAAAAAACCATAACTAGTAATAACTAGTTATATAATAACCAATTATTTTAATATGGTTATAAAACTATAAAATCTTTTATGGATATGCATAATGGAATTAACTTAACTTTATTAAAAAAATACTTATGGTTAAACTTAGTTTAATAACAAATTATTTTTTGTTATTGTCAAATTCTTTTAGTTTTAGTTTTTATATTCAATAAAAAGTGTTGGTTAAATTTGGCTTCATAATTAGTTATTTCTAGTTATGACACACTCCACATATTTGTTCCAATGACCACATCTCCGTAGAAAATGCATTGAAAAGGAAAAACTTTCCTGACATTGTGCACACATATGTGAAAGTGGTTATAACATGTGAAAATATGCATTAATGTAATATCCCTACATCTGTGAGATAGGTCACATCCTTGTGAAAAATGTGCTGAGTAGAAAAATTTTCTCGGACATTCATACCTCTATAACAATAATAATCACATCCACGTGGAAAAAATATTGAGAAGGAAAAAAATTTGCTTACATCTCCCACACCTTGTGGAGGTGTTCACAATCCTGTGGTTAATGCATTAAGGAAAAAAAGCTACTCATGAACCTCTAACATCTTTGTGACAAAGGTTATAATTTTATGAATAATTTGTAGAGTAGAAAAAAATTTCCTTAACGTATCTCACACCTCTGTGTCACTAGTCACATCTATATGGGAAACATACTAAGTAGAAAAATACATTCTAAGAATAATTTATTTTCAAAATTAATTATTTAATTAGTTATAGAAAAATAACTAGTTAAATAATCAATTATTTATATATTTGATTATGTAACTAGGTCGAACATATATTGTATTTTATGAAATATTTAATTTATCTTACTTTATTGAGTTTAATTAAAATACACTGAATACGTAAAATAATATTACACTAACATTAAATCATATTTTTTCATTTATATGATTTTTAAAATATTAATTGATAAAGTCAACAAATATACCATAAATCAAATATTGTGATTGAATGTCAGTATAAAAAGTGTTCCACGGACAATGCATAATAATTAAACTCTACTTTATTAGTTACCGTATGCACCATTTATATTTTTTTGGTTTTTTTATTCACGTAATTTTACTTATATAATAGTTAACTTTTTTACTTTTTAAATTTTACCATAGTAGTGTGGCTATTTCTATAAAGATGTGAAAGATGCACATGAAGCAAAAATAAGAAAATCATTAGGATTCACCTACTCACATGCATGTGATACATACACATAGACGTAAGATACACACAAAGAGACAATGCATCTACGTGTATTACACTCCAATGTGTGATTTGTCACATAGTTGTGGTTGAATTCTTGATAGAATTTATCTTCTACTAATCTTCTCATGCCTTTGTTTGTAAAGTCACACTGCTATGGCTGATAGGGATTACAAATAGGAAAAACAAATAAACTCTTACTTGTGAGTAATTTCTTAAAACACTTCGAACATCCAAATTGTTAAGTAACGAATGGAAAACTCCGAAAAAGAAAGGCTTTCCCCTTCTCAGTTATTGGAACTAGTATTGAGTTTGATATTTTTAAACAAAGTTTCATATTAAGTATTTTGATCGAAAAAAAACATTATTAAAAAAATAGATCCCACTAAAGTGGCTAATCAGGCATGAGGATTGGTGATAAAAAAAAGTAAGTAAATAATATGTACAAATTACATATAATATCAATAAAGATGGCTTTCTCTTAATAATTGTAAGTGTCATGATTTATGAATTCTTCCGTACCCCATTTCACGGGCAAAACCTTAAGACTTCGAATTTGGACGTATAACATGCTCTTGGAAGAGCATAGCAAAGGTGCAGAGACTCACTACCTTGGCTGATTGACCCAAGTGGGTTTATTTTTTAAAAAAATTACCAGTATGGGTTTGTTTTGAAAAATATTACCAGCATGGGTCTGTTTTGGGTGGTTGACTCGGTCAAACCGCAACTCCGAATTGCGGTTTCGTTGTCACGTCAGCAAAGTGATTACGTGGAAGCCAGCGTGGAAAAACGACTACGAAACCGCAAGTGGGAATTGCGGTTTGACTGAAAACACAGAAAACAATGCCTGTAAAACCGCAAGTCGCATCTGCGGTTTCAATTAAATATTATTTTTATCATAAACTGCAAGTGCGAACTGCGGTTTATGTTAAATATAATATTTAAATATCATCAAAGTGACTGTAGTTTAATGGTTAGAATTTAATGTTGTAGTTGTGGAGACCCGGGCTCGAATCCCAGCAGCCACACATAAAATCGTAAGTCGCATTTGCGGTTTGAATTAAATATTACTTTTATCATAAACCGCAAGTGCGAACTGCGGTTTATGTTAAATATAATATTTAAATATCATGAAAGTGACTGTAGTTTAGTGGTTTAGGGTTTGACCTTGTGGTCGTAGAGACCTGGGCTCGAATCCCAGTAGTCACATACTTTTTAATTAAAATCACCTGACTTACTTTTTTATCCTATAAAAGTGAAAAAAATAAGTCATGTGATTTAAATCCGACATCAATTAAAACAATGTGTGGCTGCTAGGACTCGAGCCCAGGTCTCCACAACTATAACATGAAATTCTCACCATTAAACTACAGCCACTATGATGATATTTAAATATTATATTTAACATAAACCGCAGTTCGCACTTGCGGTTTATGTGTGGTTGCTGAGATTCGAGCCCGGGTCTCTACCACTACAACATCAAATTCTCACCATTAAACCACAGCCACTTTGATGATATTTAAATATTATATTTAACATAAACCGCAGTTCGCACTTGCGGTTTATGATAAAAGTAATATTTAATTCAAACCGCAAATGCGACTTACGATTTTATGTGTGGCTGCTGGGATTCGAGCCCGGGTTTCCACAACTACAACATTAAATTCTAACTATTAAACTACAGTCACTTTGATGATATTTAAATATTATATTTAACATAAACCGCAGTTCGCACTTGCGGTTTATGATAAAAATAATATTTAATTGAAACCGCAGATGCGACTTGCGGTTTTACAGGCATCGTTTTCTGTGTTTTTAGTCAAACCGCAATTCCCACTTGCGGTTTCGTAGTCGTTTTTCCACGCTGGCTTCCACGTAATCACTTTGCTGACGTGACAACGAAACCGCAATTCGGAGTTGCGGTTTGACCGAGTCAACCACCCAAAACAGACCCATGCTGGTAATATTTTTCAAAACAGACCCATACTGATAATTTTTTTAAAAAATAAACCCACTTGGGTCAATCAGCCCACTACCTTCTTATTTTTTATATTCACTATCTCTTTTGGTTAATTTCTTTCATTTACTATTCCTTGTCTATGGCTAAAAGTACCTTTGGAGAAATTATTAACAGTATTTCCACCTGACGCGATAGAAAAAGCATTCACTCACAGGCTGTCCTCTCTTAAAAGTCCATTCCACTTGTGAAATACTATTGGAAAAGCATAAAATACAAATGTTCACTGTTATCTTTTGTTAACTTTTATATATTTCAAATATGAGAAAATACTTATACCACTTATAGTTAATTACAAATGATAAGTTTATTAATTTTATTATTAATATTTTAAAAATTATATAAACAAAGAATTATTATTAATTACAAGTATAAATTTTTTTTACAAAAATGATATATAAGTGTTAAACTTTTTTCATAAAACTAATTCCTTCGCATTAATATTCTTAAACGACACTAACAATGGTATTTAAATATATAAAAAACACTAATGGGTTTTTCCTTTGTTATATGTGCGATTTTTCACCAACTTCATCACTAACTATATAGAAAAGTCTAACTATCTTTAGCCATATCAGAGACAAAACCAAAAAGGTTAAAAAGGTAAAGTGTAGATGACCGGAAAAATAAAAAGTTGATAGTGAAACATTAAAAGTATTAACATATAATTACTCCTAACAAGTAAAAACCCCAATATATAGAAACATTAATGGTCCAATTTAGATCCACAGAAAATGAAACTTCCCATTCTAGCTGCAGTCGAGTGCCAATGCGGTGAAAGTTACCTTTGAGTGAAGACTTTTCCATTAACTAAAGCTGTGAGTTTTTAATCTTATGTTTCTCTGCTGAACAACTATTTTTATTGCTGTTTTTGAACCAATATTGAAACTTGTAATTGCAGTTGTTACCCATACAAATCATCTATACGATGAAAATTCAGCTTATCTCAACTGTTGCAGTGATAACATTCTATTGGTTGTGCCTTTGTCAGCACAAGTTTGTTGTTTCTTGCCAGTGTCTTGATGACCAGAAGTCTTTGTTATTACAATTTAAGAACAACATCACATTCACAAGCACGGCAAATAGCAAGATGAAGCAGTGGAATGCAAGTGATGATTGTTGCATTTGGTTGGGAGTATCCTGTGACAAGGAGGGACACATTACTGGTCTTGACGTCAGTGAAGAACCAATCTTTTGTGTTCTTGATGATTCTAATGCTATTTTCAATTTTCAATATCTCCAGATATTAATATTACGTCACACAAACTTCACTGGAGCATGTCCACACACTGTTGGAAAGTTGAGGAACTTATTTGAACTGGATCTCTCTTCCTGTGGTTTTAATGGAAAAGTTCCCAATTCACTCTCAAACCTGTCAAAACTCAGTTACCTGGATTTGTCTGATAACATGTTCACCGGTTCAACCACATCATCTCATTTTCAAGGAATGCACCATCTTGTCCGTGTTAGGTTGGGTAATAATTTTTTCACTGGCAGCACTCCTTCATCCCTTTTTACACTCCCATCAATGCAAGAACTTTGGCTTTCGCATAACAAGTTTAGTCATTTAGATGAGCTTGTAAATGTGACATTCTCTAGATTAGAATTTATCGACATATCTTTCAACAATCTATCTGGGAGAATTCCTTCGTTCCTTTTTATGTTCCCACGGCTTACATTCCTTGACCTTAGTGATAATCAGTTCAGTCAAATAGATGAATTTGTAGATGTGACTTGTTCTGCATTAACCACCCTCAATGTAAGTAGCAATAATTTATCAGGGCTTTTTCCAACATTTATCTTACACCTCAGTACACTCTATGACCTCAGACTTTCATCAAACAAGTTTAATGGGTTAGTGCATTTGAATAAGATTTTTGCTGAGCTTAAACATTTAACTGAACTAGACCTTTCATACAATAACTTCTCAGTCAATGCGAGCGTTACAAATGTTGACCCATCTTCCTTTCCCCCAATTGCAGAGCTATTCATAGCTTCCTGTAATTTGAACAAAATCCCTACTTTCTTGAGAAACATCTCCACGTTAACGTTTCTAGATATTTCAGATAACCAAATTCGAGGAATAGTACCCAATTGGATATGGAAAGCATCTTCATATATTAATATTTCTCACAATTTGCTTACCTGTTTGGAAGGACCTTCGCAAAATATCACTTCTGATTTGTTTGTCCTATAGATTTCAAGGGCCAATGCCTCCTTTTCCTGAGCAAGTTCAGTATTTGGATTACTCAAACAACAAATTTAGCTCTTTTATCCCACAAGATATTGGTAATTACATGTCTTCCATATTATTCCTCTCTCTTTCAAACAATACTTTGTATGGAAGTATTCCTGATTCCTTATGTAATGCTTCAAATGTCAAAGTGCTTGATCTTTCCCTGAATAACATTTCTGGAACAATTCCCACGTGTTTGATGATGATGAGTGGAACTCTTGAGATACTAAATCTAAAAAACAATAATCTCTCAGGCCCTATCCCAGATAGAATTCCAACTTCTTGTGATTTGTGGACTTTAAATCTTCACGGAAATCTATTAGATGGGCCAATTCCACAATCTCTTGCCCATTGCTCAAAGTTAGAGGTATTGGACCTTGGATTCAATCAAATCACAGGTAGCTTTCCATGTGTTTTGAAGGAAATATCAACACTTCGAATCCTGGTTTTGCGGAACAACAAATTTCAAGGTTCTATATCATGTTCGAAAGCCAATAAGACTTGGGAAATGCTTCAAATTATGGACATTGCTTTCAACAATTTTGGCGGCAAAATGCCAAGAAATTATTTCACAACTTGGAAGAGAAAAGTAATGCACAATGAATATGAAGCTAGATCAAAGTTGATCGAGAAGCAAGTTCCAATTAATCCTTATTTCCATTATCAAGCTAGTGTGACAATTATCTACAAAGGTCTACAGATGGAGTTTGTGAAAATTTTAACAATTTTGACATCTATTGATTTTTCGTCCAACAATTTTGAAGGACGTATACCAGAGAATTTAATGGATTTCAATACACTTTGCATCCTTAACTTGTCAAACAATGCTCTATCTGGTGAAATCCCATCGTCCATAGGTAATCTGAAACTACTAGAGTCCCTAGACATTTCACAAAACTCTTTGAGCGGAAAAATTCCTCTCGAACTTGCAAGTTTGCATTCCTATCATATTTAAATCTCTCCTTCAATCATTTAGAAGGCATGATACCAATGGGTACCCAGATTCAATCTTTTCCAGCTTCTGCATTCCAAGGTAATGATAGATTATACGGTCATCCTTTGACTAAACCAGAAGATGGCAATGAGTCTAGGATATTACCACCGAAAGAATGCGAAAGGATTGCTTGTACAATTGATTGGAATTTTATTAGTGTTGAATTGGGATTTATTTTTGGGCATGGAATTATATTTTGTCCACTCTTGATATGAAAGAGATGGAGAGTAGGGTATTGGCAACTCATTCACAAAATTCTTTGTTGGATCTTTCCTCAAAATGTATGTTGAATATGTAACTCAAAGAGGACGTACATATGCAACTTTAAGGTGGTGGCATTAATTACTATCAAGGAGCTAGTGTGCAAGTAAGTAAAGTCATGATGCAATCATTTTTCCATGTTTCCTTTTCTAAATTCAATAGTTCTTATGCCTTTGACAGATTAAAAAAAAACATTTCAAAGCTTATAAACAAGAACTTTGAAAATCTGTTCTATTATATTTTATTATAAAAATTTAATTGGTATACACATATAACTTTTATACTATTATTTTATTATAATCCTTAATTTATAGTGAGTTGATTAACTTTATCAATTAATACTTTAAAAGTCATATAAATAAAGAGAAATAATTTAACGATAGTTTAAAAGTCTTTTACTATATACTAATTAAACTCTTATAATAAACATATAATAAAATATTTTTATTTATCCATAAATGGCATATATTAAATTGATATTATTTTGTATCATGCAAAGAAAATATTATTAAATTGATATTAATTAGTTATTTCCGTGTTCTTGTTAAATGATCTACAAAAAAAGTTTTATCTTTCAATTTGTTTATAATATATAAAAGTTGAGACAAATTATGATGTGGATATTCACTTGCTTAACTAAACATAAGTCTTGGTGTAAATTAATATTTTATATTGTGTCATAGTTTTGTTAAACCTTTCTCTTTCCATTTTATGAGTTTCGCTAACCTCAATCAATCTTTCAACTTTTTTCCTTAATCTATTATTCATTACATTTCTTTTATCACAATGCTTCAATTACTAAATTGAATGAACATCCGGGTTTAAAACTATTGTAAGCATTTAAGAATTATGTTCTTTCTCTATCTAGATATTTTTTGAACTAGAAAAACAAAAATAAGTGATAAGTTTCATCATGAGATCAAAGTTTTCCGTTCTTATATCACATTTTGTACCATCTATTTTACTTTTCACTGCTTTTCCCATCTGTAGAGTATAGACGGCATTATTATGAGTGAATATGTGGTGTTTTTCCTCTTCCCTAGTGCAGTTCCCACATGTCTATGATATGTTCCATGCACATTATTTTGGGTGGACTCTTGAATTTTTCTCCTTTAGTATATCTCTTACATATATGCAAGAATAATCTCATAATTTTTGTGGATGATACGGATATTTTATTTTAATGTGATGAGAATGAAAACTATGAAAGATAGTGAGTCTCTGTGTATCATGCTAAGTGATCTACCAAAAAAATTTTAATTTCCGTGTATCATGCTAAATGATCTACCAGAAAATATTTTATGAAATTCACATGAAAATAATCCACAACTAATCATATAATTTAATAAAATTATATAAAATTTATTAATTAATTCCATCCTTCAAATTCTATCGATATCTCCCAAGTTTAAAGTAAAGTTAAAATGAAGTTATGATATACTTTTCTCCCTTCATTCTCCTCTCTTAAAAATTAAACTAAATGTACATGATTTTATTTTAATTCCTTTACTCCTCTCAATCTCCAAATAGGGTGTTAAAGACAAAATGGTTAGTCTAAGATGATTGAATACATGTGATCATAACATTTCAAGGGTAGTTAGCCTAACAACATCAAATTTTCATCCATTTATACATTAATAAAATTTCTAATTTTTCATTAGGTTCTCTTTGAATATTTAACTTTTTTTCTTTTTTTCAAATGCTTAGTGCACATTTGATATAACTATATATGAAAATTGTTACATTCCTTCTAATTTTCATAGTTGGTTGTAATATTTAGTTATGTTCTTCTATGCAATCGAAACCAATGAGTCTAAAATTATTAATCATCATAATAAATACTTCAATCTCATTTTATGTTGACCTGTTATTTTTCAGGAATATGGAACAGTTATTATGAGTTGGCAAGAGTTTATTCATGTGAATGCTAATGTTTCAATTTGTTGAAGATATGTGTGGAGTAACTCTAGTATTATAATAATATGCTTCAACTTTGTTTATTTCATGTTTTATAATTATTTAATATCCTGTATTTGACGTGAGAAGTGAAAGAATAAATAGGATTTAGTTTAGTTTATTTGTCCCAGAAAGAAAATATTGGGTTCCATTGATATATCACTATCAAAAAATAATATTTCATGGTTTTTTCTATATCAGATTTTTCATTTTTTTTCATATTTAGCTTGAAGGACTATGTATACTCTACAATGATATTTAAGTCTTTGTCGTAAGTAGGCCTGTTAACAAGAGCATACTTAATGCTTGTATATCATTTTATTTGATAAGTAAATTTTTTTACTAAGATCACAGATGAGAATATGTTCAAATTAATTTCCAACCTTTTAAATATGTCTAAGAATCTTGCAAATTATTTCTTGTTGTCTTTTTCGCATGGACCATGGGGTATGATGTATCCTTCTTAGTGTTTCTCCTATAATCAACTTCTAGTAAGGTTCAGTGAAGAAGATAAATGGTGGAAGAGGTAGAAATGAGGTGTAGGCGTTACTCTATGGTGATATAAGTCTTGGAAGAAGTTTGTCACAAGGAAAGGAACCTTGATAGAAATCATGGAGAACTCTAAAAAAGGAGAGAAGAAAACACTCAAATTTAGCTCACAAAAAGGTAAGTATATTTATTCAACTGTAAAAAGGAGACAAGTGGTAGAGGTGTTTATTTTTAAGAGAATCATAGGCCTAGAGAGAGGTGTTGGATGTCCAGCATTAGTAGGGCAATTAGGAGGATTAATTAAGTGTTAATTGAGTTAGAGTCAACTAGCAATCAATTAATTCTAAGAAGATCCAAACAATGTCCTACTAATGTGACACATGTTCTCTTCAAATTAAAATTTGAATTTTAAGAGTGTCGTGTAGACTTCCTCCAAATTCAAATTTGAATTTGAAAAGGCCAACTAGGAAATAGAAGGTAGTTGACGCCAATCTAAAGGGAGCATAAGGACCCCACTTGTCTCTCATGTTTCATGTGTGACTTAAGAGGGTGTGGGACAAACTAGAGAGGTGTGGTTATCAAACCCACATGTCCAAATGGTCCGAAAAAGCCTAACTAATACACACACTCCTCTTAAAAGACTATTTACACCTCCCTTCTAATAAAAAGGAAAAAATGACCGAAATACAAGACAAAAAAAAACACTAAATACACCTTCATGCACTAGAAAATTAATGGCGCACTATACAAGGCTAAAAATAAAGATTATGACCTAAATTATAATTATCTTGACTTCTATGAGGAATTGAGGTCTTCTACCCTTCTTTCTAGTCATATATTCCTTAATCCTGCTAGTCATGATCCTTGTGATGAGTAAGAAAATTTTGTGGGGATAGCTAAAGACATTATTCTTTTTATCCTCCCTTGCTACATGTTTCCTAGGTCTGCCTCTTTATCCCTAACTCAACCCTCCTTTTTCTCGATCAATAATTTCCTTATTTTTTACATTAATTAATCTTAACATTAACTTTTTCCTTAACTCTTTCATTTTCACTTTTTTCTTCACTCAAACCCAATTCATGATTTGAATTTTCACTCTCAACATCCTTTGGGTTTTTTCTCTTCTCCATCGTTTCCCCATTTTCATAATGACATTGTAGTGCTCAATATGAATCATGGTTTGTTTGAGTTTGAGTAAAAAAATTTTCACTCTTTTGCTTGGCTAATGGATTAGCCAACTGCCCAATATGTGTCTCCAAATTCTTGTTACATTTGTCTTCTTTTGATTAGAGATTATCCGAGGGTTTCTTCCATTTTGGAGGGGTTAGTGTTGAGTGTAAGTTTTCTACACTACTCCCAACAAGTGTACTAGTTGTATGTGGTATCCAATAAATTAATATCAGGTCAATTTCACAAGGACTTGGATGATACTATGAAAATTCAATAGTTTTTACTTGTAATAGATAAAGAAAATATTTTTTTACTAACAATTACTAAAATAAATTTAAATAAAAGTATAAATAGTAAAATAAATGGTTACATAGAAGACAAAGACTTGGTTTAGTTTTAATTTCACTAAATTGTCGCTCAAGTACATATATGAACTCAAAATCATTGTTTACTATTTATGTTTCTATCACCCATAAAAGTATTTTTAACCTTAATCTTTTGTAAGCAAGAGACTAAGTTAACTAAGCTATTTAAGATTTAGATTATCAATGTCTTACATAACCTAAAGTCAAATAACATGCATTAAGAAAAGAAAAATGAGTTTAAGATGGCCAATAACATTTACTCTCTCCAGCTCATTCAACAATAAAATTCATGAAAGATAAGAAAATAAAGCATAAGGTAAAGAAGAACATCAACAATGATGATAAAATTTTATTAAAATAACAAAATATACACAAGAGTTCAAATTTAGCTACATCAAACCCAACCAATGAGACATTTATCCAATTCGATATGATTTGATCTAATCCAATCTAATGTGATTAAATTTGATCAAATTGGATTTCATTTTATCACAAATTCGACCTGTGAACACCCCTAAATATGTGACACTTGTGAAAGGCTTGTAATGCTTCAGTTTTTAAATCAAAATCTCCCATGATATCATCCTAGCAATTCAACTAAACTCTTAAAAATGAAGTAAGGCAACAAAAATAACTTCACATAGTTTTTCAGAATAGAAAATGAACCTATCTATTCTATATGAGGGGGTGGGGGATGAAAGTTGTTATATTATTTGAGTGTGATGACCCTTCATAGACCTATTACTTTTGGGTAAGAAGTGTGTTTTATGAAAAGTAATCTATTTGGATGATATTTCTTAGGCTATCTTATTTGATCATTAATAAAAAAAAAATTAGCTTATAAAAAAATATTATAACATAAGTCATGCTTAAAACCATAATTTCTTATATTACTTTATAATTTTTTGTTGAAATATTTATAATAAAAATTTAAACATGGTTAGTTAATACTATGATAAATTTATATAATTTGATTATAATAAAGAGTACAAATATTACTTATGAAAAATAAAATAATACTCAAAACCGTCGCTATTTATTTTATAATTTTTCTGTTTAAATATGTATAAGAAAAATTTAAATACTTTTTTTGCGCTTTAATTCTTCTAGTTTAGTTTGCTTCCTAAGTTTCTTTGTTATGCGTTTGTTCTATTCTTTGCTCTTGTCACTAATCTTGCTTGCTCGTTCTTTAAATTCACCAAAGACAAATTAATAAAAAGAAAAATAGAAAAGCTAGAACGTAGATAGAAAACAATAATTAAAATGATATTTAACTCATTCACATAAGTATAACAAGAAAGTAGTGATTATTCTTTTCTTAATAATTTAATTGCATCTAAAGGTTCATTTCATCCAATTTATTTTTAGCTTAAAAATTAGATTTTTAAGTTAGCAAAAAAATTAAACCTTAAAAAATAAATATAGGTTTTTTAAAACAAATTATTTATTTTTAATTTAAAATTTGTTTAAATTAAAATTTATTGATAATATTATTTTTATTATCTAATGTAAAAGATATTTATAAAATAAAAAATTACGTTAAAAAATAAACCTATTAAAAATTTAAGTTTCAATATTATTTTATTTATTTTCTCCTTGTAAATAATTTTTAAACTAAAGATAAGTCAGGTGAACCAGAGTCACATGTATTTTCGGAGTTACAAAGATTTTCATTATAGTTTTAAAATGTAATTAAACCTAATAACTATAAAAGGCCTACTGGTTGATTGCCGATATTGCTTAGTATTTTAGTCGAAGCATGTAAAAGTGTTCACGTTATGGTTTGATGTGAATTTGATTTTAAAACTTATTTGAATCAAGCTAAAAGAATAAATGTGGTATGATTAAGTTTGATTTAGATCAATTATAAAATTTGAATTAAACTAGATTAATTTTTTACACCTTAGTTTGATTTAGTTTTATGATTTAAAATTTTTATTATTAAGTATTAAAAAATACATTAAAAAAATTTATTTTTAAAATTGTATAAAATTTTCCTCACTCCTAATAAAATTATATAAAAATAATAACTATTAAAGTTAAAGTACAAATAACCAATTCATTTAAGCATTCTATTTTATTGGTTATCATCACATTATATCCAATAAAATTAAATCAAATTTTTTAAAAATATTTATTCATCAACTAATACATATTAATTAAAAAAAATGCTAATTAAGGATTAAGTCAAAATCATAGAATTGTTTGATTTATTACGGTTTAAAAATCACAAAACCAAACTATACTAAACTAAAACAATTTTTTTGCAGTTTTCAATTTTGCCTATTTGATTCTTGGTTTTCAATTCGGTTTGGTTTGTTTTTAAATACCCTAGGAGCTTTGAATGAAAATTAAAGAATCATTTAATCGAGTCAAATTAAACTAAATTAAACTAAATAAAATTATAAATTAACATAAATTGAAAAAAATAAATTGAGAAATTTTTTTAGTAAAAGATGGCATTGCATATTGAAAATAAAAATTAAAAAAATAACATAAAATAACACAACAATATTAATAATATTTTTTTATTTACAGTGCTCAATTAATTCTCCTATTCGTGCACCTTATTACTCACTCATGTGGGGTGGTAGATCTTGGCATAAAGAATTTCGAAAGGCCAAAAGAATTAAGATTATAAAAGAAATTAATTAATAAATAAAGGCTTGCAATATGCATTTTTTACTTTGCAAAAAAATTTAAACCTACAAATCTTTTGGGAGTAATAATAAATATACATCCTTTAATTTATACACTTCATCAACCTTTCTTATTTCTTTCTATTTCTCTTATCATGTCACAATATAAATTATATCATACCTGTATCTTTTTTTTTTTTCTTCTCACTAGGTGTTTTATATATATATATATATATATATATATATATATATATATATATATATATATATATATATATATATATTATTTTTTGTCTTTTTGAAGTCTCTAGCGAAAGAAAGACTTTTCAGCCTTGTCACTAATGGGTAGAATGACAACGGATAGGTTTGGGTAGAGTATAATATAGTATCAAGGTTTGGGTAGAGTATAGTATAATATCAATCTTTATACTTGTGTTTAAATAATGTACCTGGATCTAGTTTTATACTTGTCCAGGTAGCAACTTTTATCTCATATCTACTGAGTATACTCATTCCCACCTTCACAGCATGTATGGAAATAATAAATTAATGTCTTTTACATATAAGTAAACATATTATAGAAATAACTCAACATAATATTAAAATAAAAAATATTATAAAATACTACCTGAAGTTTTATGTAATTATACATATACGTATGCAAGTATACTTTTTTTGTCATAACTTAAATAATTTTATAAGTTTATTAAAAGTTATTCTATTAATAACTCAATTTTTCTTGTAAATTATATTTTTATCTTATTAAATTTATATAAATTATATTATACGTCTCTTTTTATTTTATAATTATATTACTCATCATTGACTATAATACAAATCATAATTTATCAATATTTTTCACTCAAAAATTATAATTAGACAGTATTATATGATATAATCATAATATTTATATATGTATAAGGTGTGTGACGAGTTAGATACTATACTACTTATAGCTTATACCTATCCTCATATTTGTGTAATTTTTTTTAAATTCATACTAGTCTCATACCCATATCTAATCTAATTTGCAGATAATTGTGGGTCAGCTTGATATATTTTTATAAGTTTATGTATGGATTCATTTTGCAGTAATTGGAAGTAGTATTGAGTTTGGTATTTTTAAACAAAGTTAATATTGAGATTGGTGATAACAAAATAGTCGGTAGCAATAAAAAATGCAAAATATTGAGAATGGCGTGACTTATGAATTCTTCAGACCCCATTACAGGGGCAAAATCTTCAGAAGAAGATTTCGATTTGGACGTTTGGAAAAGCATAGCAAAAGTGCAAAGACTCACTACCTTGGTATGATTTATATTCACACTCTCTTGTGGTTTATCATTTTAATATTCCACTTGACAATAGAAAAAGCATCAACTCACAAACGCATCATCTATTGAAGACTCTTTTTCCCTCACAAGCTGTCCTCTCTTAGAATTCCATTTGGACGTGAGAAATGCTCTCTTGGAAAAGCTGTACTGTTATCGTTTGCTAACTTTTATTCCATCTGACATATAAGTATTCTTAAACAATTCTAACAATGATAGTTAAATAAAAAACATTAATGGGTTTATACTTTGTTATATATATGTGCGAATTTTCATCAACTTTATCGCTAACCAGAAAAGTCTAAAATTAAAGACAGAAAAAAGTTAAAAGGCTAAAGTGTAGATGACCGAATTCAAAGTATTAAAATATCATTACTCCTAACAACTAAAAACCCCAATATATTGAAATTTTAGTGATTCAATTGAGATCCATAGAAATGAAACTTGAACATTCTTGCTGCAGTCTCGTGCCAATGCGGTGAAAGCCACCTTTGAGTGAAGACTTTTCCATTAAAGCAGTGAGTTTTTAAATCTTATGTTTCTCTTACTGAACTACTATTTTTATTCCTGTTTTTGAACAGTTATTTAAAGTTTTAATTGCAGTTGTTACACATACAAATCATCTACGATGAAAATTCAGCTCATCTCAACTCTTGCGGTGACAACATTCTATTGGTTGTGCCTTTGTCAGCACAAGTTTGTAGCTTCTGGCCAATGCCTTAATGATCAGAAGTCTTTGTTACTACAATTTAAGAACAACGTCACATTCACAAGCACAGCAGATCTAAGCAACAGCAGGCTGAAGCAGTGGAATGCAAGTGATGATTGTTGCATTTGGTTGGGAGTATCCTGTGACCAGCAGGGATACATTACTGGTCTTGACCTCAGTGTAGAACCAATCTCTGGTGTACTTGATGATTCTAATGCTCTTTTCAGTCTTCAACATCTCCAGTCATTAATATTAAGTCACACAAACTTCACTGGAGTATTTCCACACACTGTTGGTAACTTGAGTAACTTATCTGAATTGGATCTCTCTTACTGTGGTTTTAATGGAAAAATTCCTAATTCACTCTCAAACCTGACAAAACTCAGTTACCTGGTTTTACCTAATAACATGTTCACTGGTCCAACCACATCATTTGGCATGCCCAAAAACCTCATGCATTTAGACCTTTCTGGAAATTATTTAAATGGTACTATTCCACTGTCTCATTTTCAAGGATTGCACAATCTTGTCCATGTTGATTTGAGTAATAATTCTTTCACTGGGAGCATTCCTTCATCCCTTTTTAAACTTCCATCACTGCAAGAGCTTCAGCTTTCCCACAATAAGTTTAGTCAATTGGATGAATTCATAAATGTGACACTCCCTAGATTAGAATTGCTCCATATATTTGTCAATAATCTATCTGGGAGAATTCCTCCATTCCTTTTCATGCTCCCACAGCTTAAATTCCTTGAGCTTGACCATAATCAGTTCAGTCATATAGATGAATTTCTAAATGTATCTTGTTCTGTATTGAGAATCCTTGATTTAAGTAGCAATAATCTATCAGGGTCGTTTCCAACATCTATCTTACAACTCACCACACTCTCTGTCCTCAGACTTTCATCAAACAAGTTTAATGGCTTAGTGGAGTTGAATAAGATTTTTAACGAGCTTAAACATTTAACTGAACTAGATCTGTCATACAATAACTTCTCAGTCAATGCGAGTGTCACACATGATGATCCGTCTTCCTTTCCTAGAATTACTGATCTATTCTTAGCCACATGTAACTTGAATAAAATTCCCGCTTTCTTGAGAAACATGTCCACATTAGCCTCTCTAGATATTTCAGATAACCAAATTGGAGGAATAGTACCCAATTGGATATGGAAAACATATTTTTATATTAATATTTCTCACAATTTGTTTACTCATTTGGAAGGACCCTTGCAAAATCTCACTGCTAATCTCTTTGTCCTTGACCTTCATCACAATAAACTTCAAGGGTCAATGCCTCCTTTTCCTGAACAAGTTCAGTATGTGGATTACTCAAACAACAAATTTAGCTCTATTATCCCACAAGATATTGGTAATTACCTCTCTTCCATATTATTCCTCTCTCTTTCAAACAATACTTTGTATGGGAGTATTCCTGATTCCTTATGTAATGCTTCAAATGTCAAAGTGCTTGATCTTTCCCTGAATAACATTTCTGGAACAATTCCCACATGTTTAATAATGATGAGTGGAACTCTTGAGATATTAAATCTAAAAAACAATAATCTCTCAGGCCCTATCCCAGACAGAATTCCAACTTCTTGTGATTTGTGGACTTTAAATCTTCATGGAAATCTATTAGATGGGCCAATTCCTCAATCTCTTGCCCATTGCTCAAAGTTAGAGGTATTGGACCTTGGATTCAATCAAATCATTGGTAGCTTTCCATGCTTTTTGAAGGAAATATCAGCACTTCGTATCCTGGTTTTGCGGAACAACAAACTTCAAGGTTCCATATCATGTTCGAAAGGCAATAAGACTTGGGAAATGCTTCAAATTATGGACATTGCTTTCAACAAATTTAGTGGTAAATTGCCAGGAAAATATTTCACAACTTGGAAAAGAAAAGTAATGCCTAATGAATCTGAAGCTGGATCAAAGTTGATAGAGAAGCAATTTAAATTTTATGGAGATTTCTATTATCAAGATAGTGTGACAGTTACCTACAAAGGTCTACAGTTGGAGTTTGTGAAAATTTTAACATTTTTGACATCCATTGATTTCTCGTCCAACAATTTTGATGGACCTATTCCAGACGATTTAATGGATTTCAGAACACTTTGTATCCTTAACTTGTCAAACAATGCTCTATTTGGTGAAATTCCATCATCAATAGGTAACCTGAAACTGCTAGAATCTCTAGACCTTTCACAAAACTCTTTGAGTGGAAAAATTCCTCTGCAACTTGCAAGTTTGTCATTCCTGTCATATTTAAATCTCTCCTTCAATCATTTGGTAGGAAAGATACCAACGGGTACCCAGATTCAAACATTTCCAGCTTCTTCATTTGAAGGTAATGATAAATTATATGGTCCTCCATTGACTAAAGAAGAAGATGGGAATGAGTCAAGGATATTACCACAACAAGAATGTGAAAGGATAGCATGTACAATTGATTGGAATTTTATCAGTGTTGAATTGGGATTGATATTCGGGCATGGAATTGTTTTTTTTCCAGTCTTGATTTGGAAGAGATGGAGAGTATGGTATTGGGAACTTATTCACAAAATTCTCTGTTGGATCTTCCCTCGAATATATCTTCAATATGCAACTCAAAGAGGAAAAACATACGTAACTTTAAGGTGGTGGCATGGGTGATTATCAACAATGAGTATGCAAGTAAGTGAAGTTATGATGTCATCATTTTTTCATGTTCACTTTCTCAAATTCAATTGTAATTCAGGTTATATTATGTCAGTGTTTATATTATAAGGTTTTTTTGTTAATTCATAAATGATATCTATTAAATTAATCCTACCTTTCCTGCATATAAAAACAATTTTTTTTCTCAATATGAAAACAGTAACTTTTAGTTTGGGTAAAGTGACTTTAATTTATTTTTAATTATTCTAATAATAATTAAATTAATTTTTTATAGTAAATAAAAAAATTTTAAACTATTAAATTAATCTAATAGTCTAAAATAAGAAAAAGTTACCGGCTATAAAGTCATTTTTAATCCAAATCTAAAAAATATATAAGAACTTTTAAATACATTATCCTTTCTCAATGTTTTTCCATTTAATCTGCATGCATTCCTACAACATTTTTTTTTTGAAAAGCAAAGAATTTATTCCAAAGAGAAACCAAGGGTTTCTTGAAGTACAAGGATGCAAACACCGTACTAATTCATGTCCAATTAGAACATGGGAATTAACCCTTCACCACCTAAGGCATATGTAATAAGCACTCTCTCGGGTTAGCATACCAGTCCGAGAATACACACCCCCTATTAAACCCAAAAGAATATGACAACCATTTCCACGAGATGACCTTGATAGTCATCATAATATCTACTGACTCCATCTGAATTCTATCAAAGACAATCTGGTTCGTAGTCATCCATATTCCCCAACAAGCAGCTAGCCAGAAAACATACATGCACTTCTTTTTTCTCTTTCCAACCACCTATGCTGATGATGATAGAAACAGTTGATGCAGATTCCCTGGAATGGGTCCCTGGATTCCCAGCCAGCTCATTATATTACACCACACTGATTGAGCTTTGACACACGTTAAGAACAGATGAGTCCTGCTTTCCATACTGCTTCTACAGAGAACACATAGAGCCCCTTCTTCTGGTATCTCAACACCTCTCTTCAGCAGATTTTCAATGGTGGGTAATCTATCTATCAATAACCTCCATGAAAATGCAATTACCTTTGACGGAAGTCTATCTTCCCACATGCGTCTCCATTGAATCGGTTCCACCTCGGAAAAAATCGTTGAGTTCTGATGCGAGCTCAGTACCACATAAGCCTCAGCTACTGAGAACACTCCATCCCTACTAGGCCTCCAGATCCATCTATCCAAGCTGTTGTCCGCAATTACCACTGGCTGTAGCATGGTTTTTAATTGATTGAGTTGATCTTCTTCCCAAACAAATAGTTCCCTCCTCCATCCCCAACTCCACCCCTTAGCTAGTAACTTTTTGTGGTTAATACTGGTACCTTTATCAGCCGCTAACCCATAAAGCCTGGGAAACTTTAAACTGAGAGAGCCCTCACCAATCCAATTTTGTTCCCAAAACAGCGTATCCTTTCCGTTCCCCACTTTTCTCCTGACGTTTTCCACAAACCAGTCTGGTCTCTCTACTTTCGGCCCATCAATGTCCCATAAATCCTGCCACCACTGCGAAGCTGAGGCTGAATTATGTTGCCTTTGATTAGAATTGTATGTGTGTCCATATTTAGTGTCCAGCAAGCTCGCCCATATTGCATTTGGCTCTGATAATAACCTCCACCTCCACTTTACTAACAGGCTCAGATTAAAATTCCACAGGCACTTCACTCCGAGACCCCCTTCTTCCTTGGGACGACACACCTGATTCCAGCTAACCCAAGCAATTTTGTTCTCCTGGCTAGTCCCTCCCCACAGAAAGGACCGCTGTAGGCCGGTTATGACTTTTAGAACTTTCTTAGGCGCCTTGTAAAAGGAGAAAAGGTATAATGGAAGACTTGACAGTACTGAATTGATCATAACTAACCTTCCTGCAAACGACATTTGTTTCGCCCTCCACAATGCCAATTTCCTCTGAAATTGTTCGATTATTGGTGCCCACATTTGTACCCGCCTTGGGTTCGCTCCCACCGGAACCCCCAAAAACTTAAATGGCGGGGATGACACAGAAAAATTCAAAAGATTTTTTGCTGCATTTATGAATGAGGCTCCAACATTTAAGCCAAAAAATTGGCTCTTGCTGAAATTCACCTTTAGCCCCGATAATAGCTCGAACCCCCGGAGTATGACCTTCAAATACCATACTGATTTCAGATCAGCTTCCCCCATCATCAAGACATCATCTGCGTATTGCATGATAGAGAACTTTGCCTCGGCCCCAATATTGAGCTCTGTAAACTCCCCTGTCCCTACCGCTGACCTGAACAATCCAGCTAGACCTTCAGCAACCAGAAGAAACAAAAAAGGGGATAGTGGATCTCCCTGCTTCAATCCTCTCCCCGGCTTGAACTCCTCCATCGGGCTTCCATTAACTAAAATTGAAACTCGGTTATTCCTCACGATACTGGACATCCACTTTCTCCATGTGCATCCAAACCCCATCCTCGCCAACATATAATCCAAAAAATCCCAATTTACCGAGTTGAATGCCTTCTGGAAATCCACCTTAAACAGAAAACATGGTTTCTTTTTCCTTTTCGCCCAATCCACAATTTCATTTGCTACCAGTACTCCATCCAGGATCGATCTGCCTTGCAGAAAAGCTGACTGGCACTTAGAGATTAAATGCCCCATGACTTTCTTCATTCTCAATGCCAACAGTTTGGATATAATATTTTGAATGCTTGAGATTAAAGATATTGGTCTATACTGTTCTAACCTGACCGGCTTTGCCACCTTGGGAATAAGCGTAATAAATGACGATGACACTGCTCTTGGTAGAGCGCCTGACTGATGGAATTCTTGTACTGCCTTTACCACGTCTTCCCCTATTGTTTCCCAACATGCTTGGTAGAAGTGAAAGCCAAAACCATCGGGACCCGGGCTTTTACCTCCCTCACAAGCCCAAACTGCCTCCTTTATCTCCTCTGCTGAAAAAGGCTCTTCTAGGCTTTGTCTCTGGTGATCATTCAGCTAATTAAAAGACACCCCATCCAAGTTTGTTCTCGGCTGTCTATCCTCGTTAAAGAGCCTTGAGAAATGATTGAACACATGTTGCCGAATATCCTGAACTCCCTCCATCCACCCCTCATCTGATGTAAGTGACAGCAAGGAGTTAGCATAACATCTCTCCTTAAAACATCTGTGAAAATAACTTGTATTCCTGTCCCCCTCACGGCCCCATTTTACCCGAGATTTCTGAAAAATGGACTGTTCCATACTCCTTGCCTTTCCTCAATACTCCGATAAGATCTCTTGTCTCTGCCTGTCACTTCCAATGTCTCGTAGGCCTAGGTGGATATCTGCGGTCTCCAATTCCAGAACTTTATCATCCAAGAACTTCTCATCTTTACTCCCATCTCCTTGTTTCCACATCTTAATCTTCTTCTTCAAACCTTGCAGCTTGCATGCCAACTGATACAGCCTCCATCTTTGCCCATGATGTTCTGCCCAGAAGTTTTGCACTAAGTCCATAAATCCTGGCTTCTGTAACCAGTGGTCAAAGAACTTAAACGGTTTAGGACCCCAATTCTGAGACTTCACTTCTGTGATTATCCAGCTGTGATCAGAGAACTCTCTAGAGCCCACCCTTTGTGCTATGATTCCCCATTCCTCCATCAGGTCCGCGAAAAATAAAAACCGGTCCAACCTACTAGATGACTCTCCATTCGGACTTATCCACGTTGGTCTTTTCCTGATGACTGGGATGTCGAGGATCCCCATAGAATGAACAAAGAATTTAAAATCAGACATCTCTATTACTGAATGAGATTCTGGTCTCCCTTTAAACTCGCTCCTGTCCAACACTGCATTAAAATCTCCACCCAACGCCCACTTGACCTCCGGAAAGCCGCGTTTTGTCATCATCAGATCATCCCATACCTTTCTCTTGCCTTGAAGCGTGCATGGAGCATATACATTAACCACGCAGATTATTGCGGGAGAATTCTTTCCCCTGAAGCCAATTCCAAGGAATCCCTGCCCTTGTATAATCCAGACGACTTCGAACAATTGTTTCTTCCAGATTGTCAGACAACCACCACTAAGCCCTATAGACGGTAAACTTTTCCACTCGCATCCTGTCGACCCCCAAACCTCCTGCACCTCCCACTCCTTTACCTCCCTACATTTTGTCTCCTGGAATAGACAGATATCAATGTCATTGTTTTTTAACAGTCGCCTTAACCTTCTTCGCTTGATCCGATCCCGGAATCCCCTCAATTTAAAGACAGAATCTTCATTTAATTATACTGATTATTCCTCGTTTCCCTTCTCTCCTGCTCCTCTTTGTCCCTCCTCTCCATGTTTCGTAATTCCTGAATATATATTATGTCTGGTTGTTGACCCGATATTCCGAGTCCTGTCATCGCCCTCCACATTTTCTCCTCTTCACCCTCCATAATTCCTTCTCCTGACTCATGCACAATTGATTGCCTTTGCCTCCGGACTTCACCCTCCTCCATACTATTCCTCCTTAATTGTTTCCATAATGATACAACTCTCCTTTGCCCCTCCCCTCCTCCGGACACCTCTTCTCCTCCTACTAAAACCCATTTCTTGTAATCATATGGTAGTGTAGAAATAGAGTCATTTTCCCGGTAGTCATTATTCACCGTGGTAACCTCCTTCCGTTCATTACGAAATTCTATTCCGGAAACTTGCCTGCGGTGTCAGTAGTAAAAACAGTGACTGCATCCGAAACAGTGGCTGCATCCGAAATTTCTGGCACAGCCCAATCTTCACTCCCGCGGTTGAGGCTGGGTTTCGGTCCAGCAGAGCGCGCGTATTGGACCTGCGCACGCTCACCATACACAGGCCCATCTTCAACGGTCCACACATCTTGGGCCATCACGCGGTCGCCGGTTTGAGGCCCGTCTTCAACGGTCGGCGCGACTTCCAAGACACCGCGTGCCAGCTGCGGGTGCATCTCAAGTCGCGTGTCTCGGTCACTGTGCCCGTACCCTCCTGAACGCACAGGATCTTGCCACGTGTCCCGTTGTCCTGTTCGATCTGACCGTGCATCAGGCCTCGTGCTCCACGCCGTCAGCGCCTGTTTCGCATGCATTAGCCGTATCACCGCTTCATCTTCGCCATTTCCCTCTCGTGAGGCACTATCTACATCCCCTTTCTCTGAGCCACCTTTCTCTTTCACCATTTTTGCACTACTTCTGACCCTGCCGTCCTTCCTGGTTGCCTGCCTCCTTCCCCCTTCGGGCGATTCCCCTGTGCGGGAAAGATGGGGTGTTGTCCCTTTCCCTGTTAGCTCCCCGATCCGGCTCACCTGAGCTTCGCTGGCAGATTCGTCCGTTGTGGCAATGACCGCCGGGCGGGCACGCTTCCCCCTTTCCGGCGAGGGCCGTCCTCGCGGGATGGGCCGATTGCATTCTATATCCACCGGGGCTCCGCCGGCCCCGGTATCGGTGCCTCTATATTCTCTGTCCCGGAGCTTTGCCTTGTCCTTCCATATTCCGTGTTCAAACATCTCCAGCCTCAGTTCGGCCAGCCTTTTCTCCACCTCTTCCGACTCGTCGAACTCTACCTCCCCCGAACAGGAACTCATTTCAGACCCATAGGTAGTGTTCTCACTGCTGTGTTTCATTTCATTCCCCTGCTCCACTTCCGTCACCCTGATATCAAACTCCCTCCCGTCAATACTGACCCTTATAGTCGCGTCAAGCCTCCTCATGTCCTTCCTAGACACCACCAACTGTGCTACGTCGTAGCGTTGTTCTTTTAGTGTGCTTTCTTCGACAGTCAACAGCTCTCCGAAAGGGGCGATTAGCGTAGAGAAAAAATTTTCTTCCCATACATGTAGTGGTACCCCATAGCAGTTCACCTTGACCCTCCTATCTGTGTCTACCAATCCGGGTTCCCACTCCTGAATCCCTGTAAACCATTGGTCAAACCACAGCTTCTTCCTTGCCATAGTCTCTTGTAATGTCTCCTCCCCTTCTACCTCCAACAGAACCTTGTTTGCTCCCATGGGAGTGCTGCTCACATTGTAAATACAATGAGTCAATAGGAAGAGCTTCGTCCTAAAAGTCGTCCCTCTCTTTCAGACCTCTCCCACGTACGCCTTCTGGAACCGTCTGACATTTTCCGCATGTGGCACATATACCAGTTTCAGTTGCGCTTCCTCCTTCCTTTCTATTGCTCTTCTGACTTCTATATTCCTCACGCCCTCTTGATCACTTACGGCAGCTGCGTATGACTTTTTGTTGCCGTTATGCCTCCCGTATTGCCCTGTTTGCCGAACCCCTGTATGATGAGTATTATGGTCTAGACGGTCCCTCCCTATTTTCCTCTGTCTGAAGTGCTGCTCTTTTCGTGGATCGAAACGTGGTATGTTGACCCACAACTTTTCCGATCCAATAAAGATGTTGTCCAATTGAATCACCAGCATTTCCACATCGTCGACATCCCTGAACCGAGCAAACCCGAACCTTTATCCCATCCTGTTCCGCTTGTTCGGAATGACCACCTCCTGGACCTTGGCGTACCTACCAAATATCTCCCATAGATCTTTTGCCGTGTAGTCTTCTGGAAAATGGGTGAAAAAAACCGAAGTTGTGCGTCCGTTTTCTTTTCCTTCATTCGGTAAAAATTCCTTCCCTCTGTTTACGTTTTTTCTTCTCCTCACCTCCGTCCACCTTACCTCCATCACCTCCGTTTTTTCGATGGAAGTAATATGAGCTTTTTGGTCCACACCCCCTTGACTTTATGATTGGCACGAAATAATCATTGCATTCTATTTCGACTCGCATTCCTACAACATGAGTGATAAGATTCACTAGGATTGATGAGATCAAACTTTTGCATTCTTTTGTCACCTTTTGTATCATGTATTTCACTTTTCAGCACTTCTCCCACAATTTTTGGAGTGTATACTTCTCTCACACTTTGAAGTGTATCACATTACTGTGAGCAATATTTAATGTCATTTCTCTTCTACTATGCCTCTTACGTGGTATGTGTTAGACTACTGTGGAGGCTAAACTACCTCTCCCTAGGAATAATTAACCACAGTTCTGTGGTGCACAAAGGGATGACAGATATTATTAATGTTTAACTTTAATGAGAAACAAAACTATCAAAAGTTAATGCTGGAAGGAAGAAACAAACTAGGTGGGAACTCAAACACAAAAGATCCCACTAATAATCATAGTAAAATTAAGTGTAATTTTGTGAAGTAATATAAAATTTTTTAATTAACTCTCTCTTTCTTCCAAATTTTCCCAATATTGGAGAAAAATTAAAATGGAACGATAAGATATAACTACTACACATTATGAAAGTTGTTATATTCCTTCAAATTGTCATTGTTGTTTGTTAAATATAGTTACGTTCTTTCTATACAACCGAGACCAATGAGTCTAAAATTATCAATCGTCATAATAATTTCTACGTACTTTCAATCTAATTTTATGTCATGACGTGTTGTATTTTTCAGGAATATGATGGGACCAGTTATGTGTTGGCAAAGTTTATTCATGTCAATGACAATGTCTGAATTTGTTGAAGATAATGTGGAGTATAATATACTTAAACTACATATGTACTTTGTTTATTTCATATGTTTTATAATTATTTAATATATCCCTGTGTTTGACGAGAAAAGTGAGAAAATGGAAAGGATTTAGAGACCATCAATATAGAAAATTACAACTCAAATGAAAAAGTTTGCTAAGAAAGAATAACTCTCTTAATAATTAGAGAATGAACTCTCACTGAGTCTTCTATAGGTTTGATTACAACAATTTTATAAAATTATTTTTGATATTTTAGTATTTTTTTAAAATAAAAATCTTATTTTTTAAAACAGTTTTCAAAATCAATTCTAGTATCAATGGTAGTTTTATTTTTCAGTTTTCTATTTTTTTAACTTAAAATACAACGAGAATATATTATTTTTTATTTTTTATTAATAATATTTTGTAAATAACAATTTTTTTTTTATTTTCACATTTTCAAAACAGTTTTTAAATAACATATTTTAAACAAGTGTGTTTTTTTTTTCTTTCTTCTAGAAAATAGATTTTCAAAACTATTTTACAAAATATTAAGCCCTATATCTCTTTTCTTTTCAAACTTCTATTTTTGTTTTTGGAATTTTTCTCAATAGCTGCAGGACCATCACTAATGAATGCATCTTCATGTCCCTTCTATAGCTTTCTTCTGGAGATCCACTGTGGATGTCAATCAAGGTGCAAGTTTGATTTTTGTTACCAACTAATAGTATTGTCCTTTTTTTACCAACTAATATGTTGTCCCCGCCATCAATCCTAAGATGAATTTGTAGGTGCATACTTCCTTTCATTTGTTAACTGGCCTCGTTTTTCAAAATTCAAACGTTAATTAATTTAGGCAAGATAATAAATTAGAGTACAAACCATTTGGTTAAAATTTTTCAAAAACCTATGTATACTTTTGGTTCTCCTTTGTTCATTCTGTTTATGATTTCATAATTTGTGGCAATTTTTAATCACCGAAATTTATTTTTAATTATTTCTTAATTAATACACGATGTTGCAAATTGTGAAAACCGTCTAGAGGAAATTCATGTGATAGTGAATTTGTGCAACAAGTCGTCTACCGCTATTGCAATTGCTTCAAGAGCTTCGAATAATGTGAATAGTATGGCAGAAATTGGATGATAGAAGGTAGTTGTTGGATATGGCTTTGACGTGCTGGGAATCGATGTGTATCCCATGATACAAATTATTATGTAATTAACTATAGTTTTAACAATAAAGATTATTTTACTTCTTTATTATGTTTGTTATTTTTATAAAATAGCTTATTTGATAAAGATATTTAATTAAAATTAAAGACTTGCTATCATAAGAAATTTATGGCTACATGTACAAGGTTCTTGCGCAAAGTTATTGACTATTAGGTTGAAAGGTGTATTCACTAAGTAATTTATGTTACTCATGAATCCACTTTTATAGAGGGGAGACAAATTTTGAATGGGGTGCTTCAAAGTAGATTTTGAAAAGGCATATGATTTTGAATGGTAAAGGATGTGCAGTAGTAAAACAAACCCTTGGTGTGCTTCAAAGTAGATTTTGAAAAGGCATATGATTTTGTTGATTGACAATATTTGTGGCATGTTATGGAGAATATAAGTTTTGGGCAGAAGTGACTTAGTTGGATTCAAGAATGTGTGGGCACGACAAAAAATCTAATAGCCCCACCAATTTTTGTTTCTGATGAGGGATTAAGCTAGATGGTCAAGGTTGTAGTGGATCATGGGTTGTGAAAAAGGTATGTCATTGTTAAGGATGACATTTATGTATCATACCTACAATTTGTTGATGACATGCTGTTATTGGCTAAGATGGATTGGGATACCATTGTAGTGGTTAAAGCAGTTTTAATGAATTTTGAGTTGATATCAAGGCTTAAAGTGAATTTTCACAAAAAGTCAATTGATGGGGATAAATGTTAGCACCATGTGGTTATGGTAGGTTTCACCCCTCTTAAACTGAAGTGTGGGTAAAGTGCCTTTTAAGTATCTGGGTTTGCATATTTGTGCTAATCCCACACAACTAAACATGTGGAAGCTGGTGGTTGACGTAGTTAAGAAAAGGTTAGACTCCTTGGAAAATTAGTACTTATCAATGGCAAGTAGGGTTGTGCTCATCAAGGTTGTTCTATCCAGGTTACCCTTCTACTTTATTTCGTTCTTCAAGGCTTCCTAAAGTATTATTTCTCAACTCGAATCTATGTTTAAAAAATTTTTATAGGGAGGTGTTGAAAGTGGTAGGAAAGTTAACTAAGTGTCCTAGGAGAAAATGTGTAGGGAAAAGGAGGCTGACAGTTTAAGGTTGAGGCAATTGCTTAAATTTAATCTAATATTGTTAGATAAGTGAAAGTGGAGGTTGCAGGTGGATCACGATAGTCTTTGGAAACACATTTTGACATCACAATATGTGAAAGCCTGGGGGTGGTTAGGAAGAGAAAAGAAAATATTGTTCTAGATGGTTGTGCAATTTAATTTCCATTGAGAAGGAGGTAGGGGTCCACAAGGAGTGGTCACACAATGTTAGTTGTCAGTTTGGGGATAGAGGTGCAACTTTATTTTGGAAAAAAAGGTGGCTAGGTGATACTAGTTTTCAAGAACAATATACTCATCTTTACGAGGTCGTAGTGTGTAAGGATACCACAATGAAGGATAAGTGGAACAAGAGAGGGGAAGAGCGTGGAAATGGCATGGAAGAAGGGATTATTTTCACCGGAGGGGTTGCATCATAGGTTATCTTCAACGATTTTGTGAATGAGGGTTAAGGATATGTGGTGGCGCGAGGTTGATACATAAGAAGTTTATACTATGTCTTCAACATATAGAGTATTAACAAAAACTATGAGTCACCAACAGGATGCATTTTTCAATATTATTTGGGCTGCAAAAGTACTACCAAAGGTGTCATTAGTGGCTTGGAGACTAGGCACAGATAGACTGCCAATTAGGGTCAACTTAGTGAAGCGAGGGATTATACATCGTCCATAGCAGATGTGAGAACTATGTGGCAAAGACATTGAATATACAAAACATTTATTTGTTAATTGTGCAATATTAGTTAGGATATGGAGCAAATTTGGCTACTGTGGGAATATCTACTACGTTACACAATATGGTCAGACCTTATGGGTTCCAATTCATGGGGTTTTTAGTAGAGATGGGTCGTACAGACTTCATGGATCCTTGTATAGTTGCTTGGCTTTTGGCATATTTGAAAATAAAAAACAATTCTTTCTTTAAGAACCAGGTACATGATGTTCATGTCATTGTACTCCCTATACAACTGAATTCTCGGGAATGGTACAAAACATGAAATTTAACTTCCCATATGTTGTGGAATGGATATTGTTTCCCAACGAGAAAATGTCTATTTATAGTGTAATTGATAACGACCTAAATTACCTATTTTTACGTAGGTAAAGTAGAATCGTTATCCTCATTCCAACTTATTTAAAGCTTTGTTAATATAAATACAAATTTTATAACAGAGACGAGGCAAAACCTGTGAAGCGGCAACCATTTTAGGGCTTCACCTCTAACCATAATTCGGAATCCATTTTCTTCACCATTTCCCTCAATTTGTGTACCTTTATGCCATTGATTAGGCTCTTTACCTCCATGATTGCTAGATTTTTTTTGTTGGAGTTTTGATGTAAATTTGTCCTAAACTTTATTGTAGTTTTCCTCCGTTCATCTAAGTTTATAATTCAGTCTTAGCTTTTCTTTACCCTATATGTGATTACTAATGTTTTGTGGATTTCGTTTGTCAAATGAACTCAGGATAGGAATTTTGCTTTCAAAATGGGAAGAGGTCCTAATGAGATTTATGTCTCAGGAAAGAGTAAAAATCATTGGTTATCTTGAGCTCCTATTCTTAATGTGAGTTATTTAACTTTAGATTGTGTGAGAAATCCATGATCTAAAGCCCAAATAGCTTAGTCTCTAACTCGTGAAATCAGAACCCCATCAAACTTCTCATCGTATTTATTTTAGTCTATTTTTATGGTTTTATTTTTTGCAACAATAGAATAGTTTTAAATTAATTCCCCATTATTTGAAAGTTACTATTATTAGAATTCTAAGAATTAAACCAATTCTTGTGGGATTAACCTGATACCTATCGGATACTACAATACGACCAGTACACTTGCCGAGAATAGATTAGAAAATTTGCACTCTACCGATAATCTAAATTGTTCTTAATCATAATATTATATAATAATAAATATGATATTAATAATTTAGATAGAACAATATGTGTGTGATAATATTCCTTTGATGAATATTTATGGATCTAATTTATTAATTCACATATATAAATTATATAGTTAAAATCCTATATAAATTATAAAATCATGGAATAATTAATAGAAGGAATAAATATATATATTTTAAAAAAATGAGCAGCTAACGGAATCAAACTTTTTTAAAAGACTTAAAAAAAGCAATTATTTAAATTTAAAGAAGTAAAAACATATTTAATCCTTTTTAAACCGCAATTGTGTGAGAATTAGAACAGAATCAAAATTTGTTAGACTTGCCTAGTCTAAAATTTAATTTGGAAAACCAGGCCTTTTCAATTTCCATCGGCATATTATTCCCTAAATATAAGGTAATGATATCATCCAACCATTACCATAAATTTCACCATCACGGGATAGGATAGAGAGGCTCAGAAGAGAAAGAAAGAAATGGAAGAAATCTAATTTACTTTTACTAGTATAAAGGGGTACGAAACTGGAGCCAAAAAAAGAAAAAAAATAATAAACCATAAACTAGAAAGTAGAAAGTGGTAAAAGACAAAAGGAATATCTACACTTCTGTGGTTGGTAATATAGGACAGAAAGAAGGGAGAAAAGATACTTGTGATAGATAAACAAAAATAACAAACAGAAAGTAATGCCTATGATACCATGAAGCTTGAAACTTCTTTTTTGGTGGAGCTAAGCAAAGTTAACACAAAAATACAAAAAGAAAAGGCTCAAAGAGTGAATAATAGTGATGATCATGTCTAATAAAGGTTACACCTTCTATCATTCCGTACAATTGTTTTATTGTATTTCTGGGATTCATGCCCTCTAGTTTTTACTTAAAAACAAAGAGAGATTGAGGCTTTTAGCTATATTTTGCTAAGTAAGGACATTAACTAGAATTTGAAGTTTTCCAAACTGAAACTCCATTCCACTCTCCTTCTCTATTTTCTTTTCTTTTCCTTGGCATGAAGAGGGCACATCATTCATACTTATATATAAAGACTCAGTTCCAAATAAAAATTAATTCACAATTCACATCCTTACACCCAGAGACACAACAAAAAGTTTTCTACTTTATCAACATAAACAAAATGGTTTTTCCAAAACTAGCTATAACCATTGCATTGGTATTAGTCCTTTTCTTTTTCATCTGTGAATCTGAGGGTGCATCTTATTCTTCTGCTTCACATAATGTTAATCATGGTGATGACATTAATCCACCAAATTCTTATCAGAAAGTTAATCTATCAGTGTACTATGACAGTCTTTGCCAATCTTGTGCAAAATTCATTATCCAGGATCTGAGGAATATCTTTGACAGCAATCTCATCAGCATTGTCAATCTTCAGCTAGTCCCTTGGGCCAAAGCTTATCTCATCAACAATTCCATATCATGTCAGGTTTAATTTTATCTCTATTATCTTTTCTAGGCTACAAAGGATTACATTTTGCAAATCATTCAAATATTCAGTAACGTGGCTGAACTGATTTTGATGTTAATTTGGTTGCTTTAGAGTTAAGGGTCTCAGAAAAATGAGGGAAGTAAATCTGTTTTAGATTTTTAGGTGAGAAGAGAACAAATGTACATTAATGCGTTTCAAGGACTATCTAGTACAAGTTTTCCTACAAAAAATGCTAGGACTAGGAATTATGATTCTCTATATTCTATTTCAGTTGCTTTAATTTAGTTAGTTTTTGTCAACGGTTTATTGTTTTATATCTGGCTCTTGTTATGGCGTTTTCATTTCAATCAGAAAAAAAGGGATTTAACTTTAACCATGTTTTAATTTCTGTTCACTAACCTATGTAGTCAATGAACTTTATTCATTTTAGGACATGTCAAATTTCCTGTCCAGACTACTGGTAACAGTAGAGGAATCAAAATATTCAGCTCAGATTTAATTATACTTTTTCGTACTATCATAAATTTGACTTTGGGAACTACTAAAATTTTGAAATTTTAAATTGTGAGAGTCAAAATTGCAATTGAGCCTCGTCTGACATCTTCTCATGCTGAATATATCGTCAACTCTTCCTATTTTGTTGAGCGGTTATCACAATTCCTTTTACTTTGACCTCTTGTTATGGCCTATTGGGGTTTGAGGAAGGCAACTTATGCTTTCATCTGGTTTTTAATAAAATGTTTTGGCTTATAAAAAAAATTGGAATTGAGCCTAATTTTAATTATTGTTTTCTTCATCAATTTTTCTACTTTTTTGGTATAATTTCCAAACGTGTCTACTGCTATTCATATTGTTCTTTGTATTTGGATAAGAACAGAAACAAATCTGATGATCATATTTAAATTTGACTAATATTTATACCCAACATGACAGAATGGGCCAGAGGAATGTGACCTAAATTCATTGGAATCATGTGCTTTTAATATTTGGCATAAAGTGGTAAGTATACTCTAAGTTCACTGGTAAACCAGGATGCATACAATTAGAAACCATACCTCTGTGGTGGTAACCAATCATGCTTTCACCAATTCTAAGGAATCTTAGATATGTACAATAATATTGTGATGCAGGACATACAATATCAATTGATTAACTGCTTTGAGTTTCTGGCATTTGAGGGAACAATTATCCAATGGAAGGAGTGTTTAGCCAGTTGGGTTTGCCTAAGGAGCCTATTCAGAATTGCTTCAACATGCGCAATGGGACACAGGTTATTTTCCATTTCTTTAACTTTATGGTTAACTAAAACTATGTAATAGAGAAAAATGGGAAAAGGTTTTGTTACTTGTTCCATTACTCTGTTTTTGTCAAGTCATTGGTAGTGTGATTAGTGATAGTTAATGATTATATCTCTTAATTATGACTGCAGTGTATGAAAAATGATAAATTCTGTATTCAAGTATTCAAATTTTTTAATAATAACTTCTCTGAAAAAAATTCGTTGTATAATAATTACAAGGGTCTACAACTTAAAAAGAGTCTGGTTTCCAAAACATTTTTAATTATAAAAATACCACTGTGTAGAAATTAATATAGATAAGATAATGATGATTTCAGATCACCTAATAACATCTACTTATGTAAAATTGTTGAGTCGTACGTTAGCACTTTATCAAGATTTTTAAAATTCAACCTTATCAAACGGATTAAGGTACTGGTTCAAGAATTCCCAATTTAACTGATACTAATAAAATAATAATAATAATAATAATAATAATAAAATAATAGATAAAATAATATTAAATAAATATAATATCGTAATTTATAACCTTTAAGTCAAACATAATTTTTATCATTAAAATATACAGAAAAGTCTAAATAAATATATGATCAGTGTTATGTTTAATTTTTCAATAATTAGTAAAATATAAAATATTCATTAAAAATAAAAAATTCATATATAAAATAAAAAATAGTAAATTCTTATAATTTGAATTTACAAGAAATTAAGATATAAAAATTTGTAAATTGATATATAAGTAGATTATATATTTTATAAAAAGAATGATAAAATAATATATATATATATATATCTATTTGTAAACTTTATAAATATATATTAATATTTATCTTTAATTTTTATATTAAAATTAAAGATAAAAATTAAAAATAATATTTTTTTTTAATAGAAAACTAGTTCAAACCATTTTTAGTGACCCTTATTGATCAGTTTGACCGATTGAGAGATTTTTTTATTCTGGATGCTATCTGGATCAGTCATTATACTAATTCCTTATTCAACCAGTCATATACATTGTATAATTTGAATTTTTATGCAACTTGGAAAATCATATATCAATCAAACAGCACAACTTAACCCACCTCCTTCATTTGTGCCATGGGTGTTGGTGAACCATCAACCTGTTGGAAAAGTTAGTCCATTCTCTTTTCTCCCATAATTTCTCTTCACACACACTTCCACTTGTCATTGGTATGATCTTTAGATTAATGACAATACACTCATCAATAACACTGTTTTTGTAGGACTATGAAAATTTTGCACATTATGTTTGCAAGGCTTACAGAGGTGCTGCAGTTCCTGGGGTCTGCAACCCCCCTTTGAAATGAATGTTAGAGACAAATAAATTCTATTCAATAATATCTTATGTTAGTCAAGCAAAATGTTACATATAAAATAGTTAATAATGGAAAAACAGAGCACCTACATGTACAAGATTTTCCTTGTAGAATGCAATTACAAAGCAAAATAATTAGAAAGTCTACTTTTTTCCATTATTAAACTGATAAAACATTGCATGTTTATTACATATGTGTTTTCAATTCCTCTGTTCCTTTCTTGGTCCCTTTACTCCCCAACTTGAGCATTTCATAAAATTTGTTAAATGGTTAATTATTTATGCAAGAGGCATGCCTAATTATTTTTGCAAATTCTTAAAGAATTTATATTCATCTTGAAGGAATTGACTTTTCATCATTTTGTCCAAAATAGGTTAACTTTTAATTTTTAATCATATATACAATACATCAACCAGAGACTGTTATTTCTCCTAAAAAAATAATGCTCACCATCATACATACTGATGTTTACCTTTGCCTCATGTTCATCAACAATCACATTATTACGATTTTCCCATTTACTAATATTCTAACCATTTGACTCTTAAATTTTATGTTTTTTATTATTTCAACAAATATTTTATAATTGGCTTAAATAACTTTTTTTCTTAAACTTTTACCAAAATTAATTTTTTTAGTCTTTAAAATTAAATAATATTTTTTAATCTCTTATTCACTTTTAATCATTTTTATCTCGCTAATGCTGTTAAAATTGGTGACAGCACTTTTTTTAGTCGTCAATCACTTTTCTCTTCAACCTTAATATCTTAATCTTCAATTTCACATCTGACACAATCAAATATATATTGGAACTTATAAATAGACAATGTTAATAAAAAAACTAATTTTAATGACTAAAAAATATTTTTAAATTTCAAGCACCAAAAACAATTTTTTGTCAAACTTTAAAATAAAAACTTACGTAAGTCTTTATAATTTAATGTTATTTTTCAATATTTCTATTATCCTAAATTATTTCATATATATATATATATATGTCTGTGTCTGTCTTTATAATTTAATGTTATTTTTCAATATTTCTATTATCTTAAATTATTTCATATATATATATATATATATATATATATATATATATATATATATATATATATATTTATGAAATAATTACTCATATTGATTATCATATTGTTTTATATGTCACAATCAATATTAATTTTTAATTATTAATATTTCTAATTTAACATGTAAAATATAAATTATGGATTTTTAAAAATAAAAAGATAAAATATCTTATTTTAAAATAAAGGAACAAAATTTACGACTTTCATAAAATAAAGTTTACAGAGTAAAATTAATTAAGTCTAAAATGTTAGGAGAAAAAACTAAAGAATAAATGAGTATTATTTTGCACTATAGTGAGTAATAGTTACTATAAGAAAAAAATAAAGTGGACAAGAGAGAGTAATAGTTAAGAATACAAAGTGTGATTGTATTTTTGGACAAAGTTAGTCAAAAGCAAAATATCACTATCTCCCAAGTCCGATACTCTTCAAATTCTAATATATAATGAGAATGGAAACAGTAGATAACCAATAACCATGGAAACCCTCCCTTTTTGTCTATTCTTTTGTCCTTGCTCAATAACCCTTTTATTTTTTAGTGTAACTTAATTAAGGAAAACATTAAGCTGGTTCATTCAACTAAGCCTCTACTAACAATAAAAACAAAAATACAAGCAAGGATTCAAATTAGTAAAATAAACTATCAATTATATTTTTTTTATATTTTTCTTACTTCCATTTAATATTAACTTCTTCTTTCAATTCTTTCCCATCGCATCACGTATTGTATTTCTTATTTTCGTTTTCTTGACATTGCTATCATCTGGGCACCTATTTTGAACATGTCCCTTTACATGCTGTTGTATTGCATTGGGAGGCATACGTACTACAAATTTTAAAATGAATACCATGTTTAGGGACATGCTACGTAGTACATCTTCTATTTGTTTGTCACAGTTTCGAATATGCTTTTTGCTAACTTTGTTTTTTCATAGATGTGAGAATTAAGCTGTGCCTTCACATGTTTCCTTTTCAAATAGTTATAAGATTGGTTTGATGGTAAAGTAAAGAGATAAAGAGGTAGAAGTTGTAAATTTGAATTCTTCCATTAATAAAAAACTAGCACAATAACAACTAATATTTAATTTATTAAAAAAATATTTGTTTAAATATCAATATATTTTATAATAATTTCAACAGGTATCGACCATCACTACATAGATAGTACTTTATAAAATGGGTTAGACTAAGTTTACGAAAGTTAGACTCATATAACATTGAACTTATTTGAACTTGATATTATTCTATTTTTTTTTATTTTTTTAAAATTTATATAAATTTGAACAAAATAAAGAAAAAACGAATTAAATAAGTACAATTCAACAAGTCATTAGACATGATTAGATAGTAAAATAGAAGTCTATATAGAACTTTGGTTGAGTCAACAAACCACCTATTTAATGAGTTTATAAAATAGGTTACATTGAGAAAAAAAAAACATGTAAAGAATAAACAGTCGATTTGAATGTCTTTACTAATAAAACACTGATATTTTAACAACTAATAATGGATTTCATCTCGTTCCAACCTTTGATTTATTAACATTTTCCAAAAATTCATTTTGATTTTATTTCTATTAGTTATATTTTAGGTTTACTTCATTAATATATTAAGCTTCAAGTGGACAATGGTGAAGACAACTAATAAGACAGCAAATTCTGTTATAGGAGTACTATCAAATTATTAAGTTAAACATATTAGTTTTATATTATGAACAAAATACTGAACATATATTATATGCACAAAGGATCTGTATAAAACTACAAATTGTTGGAACGTTAATATACAAAAGTTAGTATATCTTTGGCCTTTGATTTTAATTTCCCCAAATTGAAACTCTTACCATCTGGCTTCCTTTCCATTCTAAAATCAATTGATTGTCATTATGTCCTTCAATTCTAACCTGATATGATCCTTCTTCACATCCAATCAACATCTCTCTAACTTCCATTAAAATTGCATTGCTCAATTTGTAACCATCTAAGTCAATCTGTGCCTGAAAATGGGACTCATCTCTGATCTCCTCCCACTTTTTCAACCAAGCAAGAGAAGAGATATGAGGTGCCACAAATAGGCACTCCATGGCAGTTCTTGCATCTGAGAAATGGTTTGGGAAATGTGATTCAATTGACTCTAACAAGGCCTTGTAATGCTCCAAATGCCTCTCAAAGAATGACCTGAATTCCAAGTCATTTTCCATCTTTTCATAAGCTTTCCCATCTCCAAAAGTGACAATTCCTTTTTTGTCACAACTCTTGATCAAATTTAGAAACTCCATGACATGACTTCTACTCCTCCCTCTCCCCATATGTGGAAGATCCACCATGCAATTAAAGGCCAAAAATTCTCTCCTTCCACCCCTTTTGTTCATTTTTTTAAGCTCATTAACCACTTCTTTCATTCCCCTTTCCTCCACCATCAACTTCAACCCACAAGATCTAGCATGCTCATAGAGTTCCCTTCTAATTTCCTCAAACTTCCATGGAGAGGAGACACCACCCTCAGAACCTTCCTCTTCCCATTTGATTGATGTCAACCTCAATGTTTTGTGAATGGTTGCAATATTCTCAAACAATGGAGGCCATTGAGATCCTTCTCCCATATCAAAATCCACTATATGTATGACTTCAGAGTCATGTGGCAGGGCCTCAATAATTGCCAAATTAGCCACAAAGTGAGCAAATTTTCCATGTGGAAGGCCTTGGCAGAAAGCCTTAAAAGCTGCATCAAAGTTCTTGGAGGCCTCTTGTGTGAGATAACAACCCCCTTGACTTGCTTCCAAGTCTTGGCACAAATAGAATGCAAGACGCTCAAGAGGTTCAGCAACTGGACTAACTTTCTGTCTCATGCATCCCCAAATCACTTTTGCTAGTGATTTGTTCCCATGATATATGGCTTCTCCAAGAGCCTCCAACATATGTGGAAGACTCACATGGTTTTCAATTTGCATGCCTTGTTGAGGCAAGGTAAGTGGTCTTTGATTTGATGATAAATAAGTATTCAAAGATGGAGTAGGACTCCAATACCCCTCACTTTCTTGGTGACCCCTTAGGATGAGATCAAAATCATCATAATCCATAGACAAATCATAGACATGCATAAATGATGGGAGTTGAAGAGTGTCTTTTTCAATTGGGTAGTGTAAAAAATTATCATTGGTGTACATGATGGAAGGTAAAGTGTTTAAGGAATCTTCAGTTGAGGTGTTGAACAGGGAATTGAATCCTGAAACACCCGCATGAGCATCAACATTGAAGCCATAGCGTTCAAATTCACGATCAAAAGTTTCGATAATCACAGGGTGCATCATTTTTTTTTTTTTTTTTTTGCACACTTCAGAGGAGACTCAGGTTTTGGAATTGGGATGAGGTTTTGTGAGAGGGGTTCATGGTTCAATATTTATAGGAGGAAAATACATTGAGAACAATGTGACGACAAAGATCATAAACTCCGGTGAGTAGGGAAAGAAGCAAACAATCTAGAAATTAACCATGGTTAAGTAGTGAACCACGAGGCACAATCTTTTAAGGCATGTGAAGGAAGTTTAAATTTGGATGGACAAGTTAAGAGTAATTGATTTCTATTTTAAAACTATAATTTCAATATTCTTGTATAATTGTTAAGAGGTTGATTAAAGTCAATAAATTTGTTATATATATATGAAGAGACGGATATATGTAGTGAAATATTAGACAATTATCCCCACTAATTTTACAGAGTTTTTTTAAGGATATTTTACAAAGCTTGTTGATGTAATATACATGTGTAATTATTAAAATATTAATCTTTAGTATGTTTGTACCCATTAAATTATGTATCCTCTTGTCTTAGGTTTTATGTTATTATACATAAATCAATAAAAGTTAAAGTTAATAAATAAATAAATTTTACAAAATTAATTTTAAAATTAATATTATGTTATTTTTTAAGAAATTATTTATGAGTTAGATAACATTATTCAAGCAGTACCATTAAGCTCTTGAAAATAATGTTATGAATCCCTTGTTTTGCTATAAAATTATCGTCCTTTGTAAAATGCTTTATAAATTCTTTGTTTTGTGCTTAATGATTTTTTCACTTCTGTTTATGTTATTTGTACTTCTATAATTATAATTTTGAATTTACATTTCTTATTTTGTTCAACATTTCATTTATAATAATATGTGTTTGGTTTATAAAAAAAATTAATATTATATTAAAAATAAAAAGAGACATTCTTATAGTTATTAGTGGAAAAAAACTAAAACAACACCTATTTTGAGATAAATATTTTTTTTCTAAATACAGTGTTTATTTTAGGACAAAGATAACATATATGATTAGGTGGGACATAAAATTTCTGGATTTTTCACTATACAAGAAACTTTGATTTGTGTGGGCATGAGTTTTTGTTTGTTTAACAACAAATCACTTTTAACCATATTGTTTTTTAAGCTTTTTCAATCCCTACTAATTTGCCGGCAAGATTGCTCTTCCTCTTTTGGCTGCTTTTATGAAATGTGCTCTTCTTACGTAATATAATATTATTCCGTGCATATTATAATCAGCAAATTGATTAGTTAATACTTCATGTATTTTTCGATACAATTACGTTTTGCTTCATAACAAATGACGTGCACTACACATGGAATGTATCCCTTATTACTATATATTTGCAGTGCACACCTTGTTTTTATCACCGTGAAATTATTGTGAAATGACATTCTAAGATATATTTTTATGATTACATGAAATACATCATATATGTAGAGCAGTAGAGAGAATATATCTCTGGAAACAAAAAAATGCCCAATCCCTATAATTAAGCTAATCCCTCTAACTAATCCTGGAAATTAGCTAATGCAATAAATCAACCTATATTTGGTAATTTACTATATAGTGAATCAATTAGAAATCTCTTTGGTAATTTACTATACAGTGAATCAATTAGAAATCTCAACATTCCCCCTCAAGTTGGAGCATAAATGTCAGTCAGACCCAACTTGCTTAGAAATTTGGAGAACACTGGTTTTAGAACTACTTTAGTGAGAATATCAGCCAATTGATCTTCTGTTCTAATCTTAGGCAACTCCAAAATCTTCTTATCCAACTTTTCCTTGATAAAAAATCTGTCTACTTTAACATGCTTTGTGCGATCATGTTGTACTGGATTATGGGCAATATCACATGCAGCTTTGTTGTCACAATACAGCTGGATTGGTTGCCTTGGTTGCCTATAAGGGTATCCAAAATCTTCCAACAATAACTTTAACCATAATGTTTCACATAGACCAAGTGCTATACCTCTAAATTCAGCTTCTGCACTTGAACGGGCCACCACGTTTTGTTTTTTGCTCCTCCAAGTTACAAGGTTTCCTCCTACAAAAGTGAAATAACCTGAAGTAGACCTCCTGTCATCTATGGCTCCAGCCCAATCTGCATTTGTATATACATTTATTTCTTGATAATCAGTGTGTTTAGTGAAAAAAATACCCTTCCAGGTGCAGATTTCAAATACCTTAAGATGTGCATGACAGCATTCATATGTTTTTCTCCTGGGTTATGCATGTACTGACTAACAACACTTAGTGCATAAGTAAGATCTGGTCTGGTATAGGCCAAGTACATTAATCTTCCTACAAGCCTTTGATATCTTCCTTTGTCAACCGGTATTTGATTTGGCTCAAGACACAATTTCAATCCTTCTTCAATAGGAGCAGTAGCAGGACGACACTCTTCCATGCCTGTTTCACGCAAAAGATCTAGGACATATTTTCTTTGGGAGAGAAATAGTCCTGTTTTTTATCTGGAAACTTCTATCCCAGAAAATATTTCAGAGGACCAAGATCTTTCATTTCAAATTTTCCAAATAAATAGCTTTGTAGAGATTTCTGTTCTTCAGGGTCATTTCCAGTAACAATTATATCATCTATATGTATGATAAGAGCAGTAATCTTACCGTGTTGTTTCTTTAGAAACAAAGTATGATCGGAATTGCTCTGATGATAGCAAAAAGCAGTCATTGCCTCTGAAAATCTTCCAAACCATGCCCTTGGAGATTGCTTCAAGTCATACAATGATTTCTTTAATTTACACACCTTTTGACTATGCTTCTTTGGAACCATACATCCTGGTGGCAGTTCCATATAAACTTCTTCAGATAATTCTCCATGGAGGAATGCGTTCTTTACGTCAAGTTGTTGTAATGGTCAATCTAAGTTTACTGCTAGAGATAACAACACTCGAACTGTGTTGAGTTTAGCCACAGGAGCAAATGTCTCTGTATAGTCTACCCCATAAGTTTGAGTGTAGCCCTTTACTACTAACCTTGCTTTTAGCCTTTCAATTTTGTCATCTGCTTTGTACTTTATAGCATAAATCCATCGACATCCAACTGGTTTTTTTCCTAGTGGACAGTCAACAAGTTCCTATGTTTCATTTTGTGGCAAGGCTTTCATTTCCTCATTCATCGCATTTTTCCATCGTGGATCAGCCAAGGCTTCCTATACATTGTTAGGAATAGCAACAGTAGATAATTGATTTACAAATGACTTATTTGATTCAGAAAAACGGTGGTAGGAAACAAAATTATTCATGGGGTATCTAACCTTACTAGAAAGAGTGGGCTCATAAGTGAGTTTAGGAATACCTCTAGTGTGTCGTTCTGGTAGTTGTTTTTTTGTTGGCACAAGATTAAGAGCATCCATGACAGTAGATGGTTGGTTTGGTGTGTCATCAAGAGGAGTCATACCAAGTTCTGTCACCACCTCATAATGTGAAGTCCCATTTATTTCATTTTCCATCTCATTCGTACAACTTGATTGTAAGTTATCTACACAAGAATTATCATTGCTGCAATTTACCTCTAAATGGTCTTTCTCAAGATATACATATTTTTGGCAATTATAGTCTAGAATCTGCAATTCTTTATGGTTTTCTCCCTGAAGTGCAGATTCTGAAGAGAAATACATTATTTGTTCATGAAAAACAACATCCATGCTTATAAACATCCTTTTAGTTGGAGGATGGTAACATCGATACCCTTTTTGGTGTATAGCATATCCAAGAAACACACATCGTAAAGCCCAAGGTGCCAATTTGTTTGGGTTTTTTTGAATATGCACGAATGCTACACAACCAAAAACACAAGGAGCCAAATCTGTACTACCAAGGGCAACCACTTTGTTCAGGAGAGTCTGCAGTGGCGTTTGAAACTCATTAGAGCTAGAAGGGATACGATTTATGACATATGTTTCTGTTGTAAGTCCCCAATAAGAGAAAGGCATATGGGCCTCTAATAATAAAGAACATATCACCTCTAGTAAGTGTCGATTTTTTTGCTTGGCAACACCGTTTTGTTGCGGTGTATTAGGACACGTAGTTTAATGAATAATCCCATGTACTTCCAAGTACCTCTTGAGGTCTAAGCTTTGGTATTCACCACCATTGTCACTACGAAGAACCTGAACATTTGCGTTGTATTGGGTTTCAATCATTTTGTGAAACTTTTGAAATATCAAGTTCACTTCTCCTTTGGACTTCATTAACCATAACCAAGTCATTCTAGTGCAGTCATCTATGAAAGTAACAAACCAATGTGATTCTCTTAAAGTAGAAATCTTAGAAGGACCATAAACATCCGAGTGTATAAGCATAAAAGGAACAATACTTTTATTCAAGTTGATTGGAAAAGGAACACGATGACTTTTTGCTTGTTCACATACATCACAACGAAAAACAGAGATGTCAATCTTTGCAAATAATAAAGGAAACAATTTTTTCAAGTGACTAAATAAAGCATGTCCCAGGCGATGATGCCATAGCCAAATTTCAGTTTCTTCTTTCTGTTTGGTAGAACTCTTCACGGTCAAAGCGCTTTCTAACTTCCCAGAATCTTTCGACACCAAGTCCAAATAGTATAATCTTCCTTGTTTAACACTATAACCAATCGTCTGTCTGGTCTGAATGTCCTTAAACACACAAAAATTAGGCCAAAAAATAACAATACAATTTAGGGATGTAGTAATTTGTGATACAGACAAAAGGTTATATTCTAGAGATGGAACAACTAAAACAAAATCCAAAGTAAAATTATTAGTAAGAGTTAAGGATCATTTTCTAATAACAGAGGTTGTGTCACCATTGGCAGTGGAAATCAATTCTTTTGAGGATGGTTTCATGGATGAAATTTGTCTAGAATCAAAAGTTATATGATCAGTAGCACCTGAATCAATTATCCATGTGCTATTAGTAATAGGTACAGAAAACTCACCACTATTACCTCTAGTTTCCATCAAAGCAATGGACTCTTTGGAGGCTTTATCTGCGTTTTTTGCCTCAACAGCTGCTGCAACTGGATTCTTTCTTCATTGATCCCGACTGTGATCCCACCACTCTGGATATCCATTAAGTTCAAAACAACGACTCTTAGTGTGGCCCTGCTGATTGTAGTGAGTGCATTTAAACTTAGACTTATCTATATTTGAGTTCGCTTTAGGATGGTTTCCTTTTGTTTGACCCTGCCAGTTTCTGTTTCGAGCTATCATGGCTGTGCTGTCAGAACTTTTTGATTCACCTTTCAAAGTCGCTTGACGTATTGCCTCTCGACGAATCAATGCATAAGAATTCTCCAACTCTGGGACAGGTTCATTGCGTAAAATCTCTCCACGAATTTGTTCAAACTCACCATCCAATCCCGCAAGGAATATATGCACCCTTAGTTGTCCAATTGATTTCTTGTAAGCTGTGACATCTTCAGGATCTTTCATGACCACCTTATCACGATGATCCAATTCCTGAAAAATTTCCATCAATTCTCCATAATACTCCGAGAGAGGCCTGCCATTTTGTTTTGCAGTAAAGGCCTTTTGATTCAAAGTAAATACTTGTAACTCATCACTTCCATCATATAATACCTTAGATAATGCACTCCAAATTTCATGGGCTGTGGCTAAGCGTAAGTAACGCTTCATAATTTCTGGACTCATGGACAGCAACAGCCACCTCTTCACCTTTTGATTTTCTGCATACCATTTTTCATAACCAGAATCTTGCTCTGCAGTTTGTTTCTCCTTGCCACGAATATATGAGAGTTTCTCCCTCTCTGCGATATGCATTTCCATTATCTGTGACCATATGTCGTAATTTGTTTCACTCAGAATGATTCCGGCATTGAACGCACTTTCAGATTGAATAATGACAGGAGTCAATGTAGACCCTGATTTGGGTGCAGAATTTTTATCAGACATCTTATGGGTTCAGAGGGTGTTTAAAAAAAAGGTTAAGAAAATGGTGGATCAAGGTTAAGGAACCTAGCTTTGATACCATATTGTGAAATGACATTCTAAGATATATTTTTATGATTACAGCAAATACATCATATATGTAGAGCATTAGAGAGAATATATCTTTGGAAACAAAAAACTGTTCAATCCCTATAATTAAGCTAATCCCTCTAACTAATCCTGGAAATTAGCTAATGCAATAAATCAACCTATATTAGGTAATTTACTATACAGTGAATTAATTAGAAATCTCTTTGATAATTTACTAACTATACAGTGAATCAATTAGAGATCTCAACAGAAGTTTCTCTCAAAGGATTAATGTTGTGGTTCAAAAGTATATTTGCAGTGTACATGGTCACAATTAAGAGCTTGAAGATCGATAGAGCATGTATATATGTGTTTCTCTTAAGCATTTGGAAAACATTTGACAAAAAAAAAATCATCCAAAAACTAAATTAGAACCATCAAGAGAGAGAATCATGTTCCAACCTAGTAAACAATAAAATTCTAGTCAAAATCAAGATTGTTGATGAAGTACGTCTAAAAAATCTCAAACCAACTAATTCAGATACTTAGAGATAGATCATGTAAAAATATTTTGATTAAATATATAGCATTCAGTAATATTAACGTATTTTTTTTATAATTCAAACAATATATTATAAGAAATAAAACAACTCTCAAGCACAAGATATGTTTTTTAGTTAAAGTACATAATCTAAAGGCAGTACAGAATGCCTCTTGAAGCTTCATTCAAAGTTTCACTTAACTCTAGAAAATAGAAATAAAAATCAATTTTTTATAAAAAAAAATGTATTCATTACTCACTCTATAAAAGTGAGAGAAACTAGCTCTGTTCCATTTCTAGAACTAAGTTGTACTACAAGTATTATGATCTGTACATCAGGAGTCATGCTCTAGAATATAGAGATATTATAAGCTTTTGAAAGACTAGTAAATCACATATACAATGAGAGTCTATTATTGTTGTTTTGTTACCGCTAACCAATCCCATAAATTGTGTTTGTGGCTTAAGGTGTTGTTGTTTTGTTAACATGTAGTGTTGCAGAAATTTCCCGCCAATTACTTAGATCAAACCAAATTTTGGCATTAATTGAGCATAAGAAAAAGAAAATAATATTAATACATTTTGTATTATAATTTTAAAAAATATGTATTTTATTTATTAAAATTTTAACCAATGCCATTAAGACAGTAGTTAACAAAACCCTTCAAAAAAAAAGTAGTTAACAAAACCACTTATAATTATACATTTATTTGTATGGAGTGTTTGGTAATTTGGCATATTATAGCATCATTATCATTAGTAATTTGCAATATCTAATAAAAAAGTAATTTCCAATTGGCAAGACCAAACATTCTGCGACATAAACTCTTGATTCTAGTTTAGATTTATTTCAATATAATAAAAAGTGACGTTAACTACTATTTTATATCCCTTTCGGATACTAATGCAGCTAAATCACGCATTAGAACCATAGAGGAAGCAGAATTATCCAAAACAATGTTATAAAAAAGTTTTATTTTAAAGAAAAAATGTATAAAAGATGCCCAAAATTTGGAAATTTTCCACAATTTTTATAGTGAAACTTATTTTTATTAGTTTTTTAAAAAAAAATTCTAATTTATGCACTAAATTTTGACAATAAACACATTATCTTAATAATTGTTTAACTCAAATGCTATACTAACTATGCAATGTTACATCACATTAAATTATTTGTTTCAATAGAAAATCGTGATTTTAAAATATTGTTTTTAGGTCTCATGTTTGAGAAAAAAAATAAAAAATATTTATTTTTTTGAATATCAATTGATCTTTAGTTATATTATAAAATATCACATTTTTATTGTAAAAATCAAGTCTTTAACTCCAATAACTTATCTAGATAAGATCCTATCGTAAGTGAAGATTGAATTTCAAGATCAAATATTGGATATGTTATTATGTTATTCTTTTTTATGGTGATACCATATAAATGTTTGGTACTATATTAGTTTTTAAAATTTGTTAAGGACCAAATTAAATAAAGATGTGAAAAAATTCACTTAAGTTTAACAGAGTTACTTTTCATTCACTTGATTCAATTATAATGGTTATTATGAGTAACTAATTGATTTGATTTTATTTTTTAGATTTTGAAAAGAATTTACAAGAATAGTTTTCAAAAACTGTTTTCAGGAATAATAAAAAAAAAAAACTTATTTGATAAGTGTTATTAGAAAATTGTTCTAAAAAAGTAAGAAGGAAAAAACTTGTTCATATTTATTAAAATTTCATTAATAAAAAGAAAAAAACAATTATTTTCTTATTGTATTTTGAATTTTCAAAAAAAAATAAAAAACTAAAAAATAAAAATACTTTGAAACAAACACTTATAATACGCATGCCACGTTCAATAAATGAATTAAACTTCTCGATACTTTTAAAGGGCTTACTGTTTTCCTTTTTGGCTAATATTGTTTGAATTATTAATATAAAATTAATAAAATTTGTTTGGTGTAGAGATTCTAGTAGAAAGACTTTTCTACCACGAGTGCTGTCAAAGCATTACGACAAGTCCACGTAAAGACCTTATCTAGGACGTTTTAAGATATTTGCATGAAGAGGACTTCTTGACGAGGTTTTTTAATTCATAAATTATTATAGGTTTTTGTTTTTTTACAGGATACAATATAGGTTAATATTTAGTCACTTACAACTATTTGGATCACAAACATAAAAGTTATATATGGACTTATGGTAAAAACCCGTCTTTTGAGATTCCCATGCAAATCAATAATAACTAACTTTGGAAATACTGTATTTGGTGAGTTTGATTATAACATGGAATAGTTAATAGAATATATTCTAAAATGTTTACCATAGTATCATACTTTCTTCGTTTTATTTTATTATTTATTTTAGTTTTTTATAATTTTTTAAATTAATCCACGTTTACTTCTTTCTATAAAATAATTATAAATTTAATTCAATATTATTCTTAATAAATACTAACACTAAATATACTTTTTAATTAATAATTTTTCAAGTAAATTCTTAACTATTAAAATTAATGAATATAATATAATGGCTTACAAAAAAATAATTACAATGTAATAGACATTTCTATAAAAGTATTCTATTGATTAGATTATTTATTATTTTTTTAATATGTAAGGTAATCACTTAAAGGAAATAAAAAATGAAATGGAAAGAGTATTCATGATAGTTAAAAAATTAACAGATATACCATTTAAAAAAATTTAGACTAGTTTGAGTATTTCGATAAGGGTAATATAGAAATAAATTTGTAATTATTACATTTTAAAAAAAATTAAATATTAGTTAATTTAAAAATTATAAAATAATAAAATAATTAATAAAATGAAACGGAATGAGTAGTATAAATTAAAGGAGAAAATATAAAGTCCTTATATTAGTTTCCTTTTGCTTTTAAGATTATTTTTTTTCCGTAAAAAAATGGTCTTTAACTTTTGTTATTAGTTCCTCTAGTCATCACGGATAAACACTAAACAATATTTGCACTCAAATAATTGTTTAAAGAAAACAATTATGCACCTCAATCAAATCAAATTAAAGAAAAAAGAAATAATCCATACCTAATAGGATTCGATCCTCCTAAATAAGTTATTTTAAAACAACAAAATGATCGTTATTTAAACTGTAAATCCTCCTAAATAAGTTTTAATACTATAGGAGAAAAATATATGTCTAATAAAACTTAAATTAATTAAAGTATAAACTAATTTTTAATCTCATATAGCTTTTTATAAAAGATATTAGAGCTTTAATTAATTAACTTATCCATAAGTTAATTTTAATATAACATAAGTTTTAACTTATCCGTAAGTTTTAACTTATCCATAAGTTAATGTTAAAAAATTAGTAACACTTTTGCCTATTGAAGTGGTTGACGATATTTGTGAAACTGAAAGGTGATTAGGTTGTGAACTCGCTGCTTTGGCTAAGGGGAATGGATGGGTTGCTTTCCACCAAAATGACCTACGAAGCCTTTTGCCTCAAAATAATACTCAGCATAGCCCTGTTTTCAAAATTTGTGGAAGTAAGATAACCTTGAACGAATTCACACTCTTTGTAAGTTAGCATGTGTTATCCTCCTCACAAATGAATTGCGGTGTAATAGGCATATGACTGAATAGTGCTAACTGTTCTCTTTGTGGCCTTCATACAGAGACCATGATGCATGCATTATGTGACTATGTACATACTGCAAATGATTGGAGGAAACTTAGTGCAACAGGTAATCCAACTTTTTTCACACAACAAAATTTTTTCCTTATGGCTAGTTTCAAATTTAAGGTGGGTCCAGAATCAAAGTCATCAAGGTTAGCCTTAAATGTTTGGTATTGCTCTTGACCTAGTGTGGTGGAAGCGGAACGAGTTGCTTTTAAATGCAGGTGGAAGTCTGATGATCAAATGGTTTACTCTGTCAAATCTCTAGTCTAAGAACTTAAGGATATTTACCACTTGTGGTTGATGATGAAGGATAATAGCACATAGTATGTTGATTACAGATATCGAGATACTTGGATGGCCCCCACCTCCAACAGTATTAAAGATCAGTTGTGATGCAGCTATTATCTCCACCAGCAGGCAAACGGAAATTGGAGGTATAGTGTGTGATTACAAGGGTATTTTTCCTATTGTTTCTCTTATAGAATACCGTATTGTCTTATTGATAAGGCTGAATTGATAGTTATTTATCAAGGTATGATGTTGGCATATGAGCATGGATTTCATACCTTAATTATTGAGTCAGAGTCACTAAATATCATCAAGTTATTTGATGAAGGTTGTTAAAAATAAAATGAGTTTTTTTAATTAGTGGATAGTATATGTAGAGTAGTAGCAAAACCTTACAATGTAACATCACCTATGCCTACCAAGAAGTGACATGCTACCTAACGAGTTAGTGTTGACTACAAACCAAGAATATGTCTTGTTTAATTATGTGCATGACTTATTGGCTAATGTTAGTCATAAAAATTTGGTTTTTATGCCTTTTGACTAATTAATAAATTTTTTGGTTGGGTTTATGCTCATATCGGGTGCCAGGGATTTTGTCACCTCAGTAAAGAGAAGGAATGTTCCATTGAAGAAATCCCTCTTCCCATCAAATTCAAATCCTTCAGGGATTTGATAGAATTCTTTGGCCTGTTGAACCGCCTGAAGGAACCCAACCTGGTGCTCAACAACTACGTATTTTTCCCCTGTTCCATCCATGATTGGAACTTAGTATTGGACTTCTCCCTGACTTAAGTAGCCTTATCGCGCTCCTCAGTCATCTTGGTTAGGGAATTAGAGAGCTCTTTTACCTTGAGCTCTAAGAGGGCTCAATCGTCTTCAACTCGGCGGTCTCAGGTATTAGCAACATCCTTTTTTTTCTCAGATCCCTAGTTGTTGTTGTAGCACCTAGTTATTCGTTGATATCTTAGAGAAAGTTTCCATAGTAGCCTTCAGAGTAGACTAAATATCTTTAAGTTTCTGCCTTGTGTCTTTAGCCTCAGATCGAGGAGCCATCACGAGGTTATGTACCACAACTTGAGCCCGAGCAGTCAACTCACAATAATGCTTCTAGGCGGCAGCATCTTCAATGTTGAACAAGGTCTGACAGATCAAGCTGGAAACATTATCCTTGGCCATTTAAATGGCCGGATTGTAAGACTCGATATAAAAACCCTTAGTGCATAAGGGCAAGGGAATGATGAGGAAGGAAGAAGGGTTCGTTTGATGTCTCGGCCTTTTTTATGAACCCCCCTCATCACCTTGAGGTCACCTCTTAGAGCTAGGCTTGGACTTCTATTTCCTAGGCTTTAGAGGAAGGGTCGTGAGAGGAATAACATCCATAATAGGCTTTGTAGTGTCGGGGTTCGGCTCCACCTGGACGACCTCTCACCCTCTAAAGTTTGTTCTCGAAGGACACCGAGCTTGGATCTCAGAACGGAAGTCCAAGAGAACCATTTCGTCATCACTGCAATACATATTAATTATTCTACAAAATAAAATTAGTAAGTGAGTACACTAAAAATCATAAGCAAGACAAACTCAGCTTAAACAAGACGTCATCCTTTATCTTCCAAATCCCAGACCGAGTGGGAGAGTGCCAAAGGCGAAGCACTCAAGAGGCATGAAGACACTTTGGCAGCAACATCAAGAAAGTTGCATCCTTCTTCTTCTGTTGTAAGAGAATTTCAAAGGGCAAGGCAGACAAACAGCGAGGCTATGGTTGCCAACTAAAGTGAAACAAAGGTTTCCCCTCCCAGTCGTAAAAGAAGTTTATCACGTGGTTTGACTTCAACACTATTTTCATAAACTTAGACTTCCAGTCCTTGTAGGAGGAAGTAAAAACCTTAAACAAAGGGTGGCTCACCACACGACTAACAGAGGACCACCGAACCGGGGTGACAAGAGAGGTTTGGTAAAAATGAAAGGCTCGGAGTAGCCTTGATAGAAAAGCCGACACAAAATCCTATAGTCTTGGATGGTAACCCATATGTTGGGATGAATTTGGGTAGGAACACAATTCATGATACGCAGCACACCCGTGGTGAATTGGTCGAAGGGGATTTCTACATCTAAGTCTTTAAAAATACAAGTACATACATAAAATTAATCTTGGTTGCCCGACAATGGGGGGGTTCCTAAAGACGAAGGCTGACTTTAAAGTCCCATCACTCTAGCACGCCTTCATCATAAAGAGGCACAATGCCAGATCAACAAGAGGACAGATAAGGAAGCTTTCATAGAAGGACAGACAATCACCCTAGGCCATTATTTGAGAACAATACTTGGCCACCTCAACACTCACCTATTTGAACCTAGTAATGGAGCAAATAGGGTATTGTCAGGCCCTTTCAATAGAGGAGTGCTCCCCTTGAGAAAGAGACCCCTTAGTGGAGCCCCCAACATTAGAGGTGAAAGATTCCTCCACCGCCTGATCTGGAGAACTAGCCCTTACTTGCATTAGAGGACCAACAATTGAGGGAAGAGAAACCTCCTTCATAGAAGAACTAGATCTAGAAAACATAAAAAGCAGGGAGGCTTGAAGTACCTAAACACAAAAAGGGGAGACCTGGGAGTTTTAAGCGAAGAAAAGGTAGAGTAAAATGAAGGAGCCACCCCTTTTTTTATTGATAAGAAGAAGGCCCACGACATCTCAAGAGGCAAAGCCATATGAACTTCCAAATTAACCAACATCAACGACTCGTGATCACCGTCTTCCCGTGTCCAACCACACCTTTAGTCCTATGTTGCGCTACTTGAAAGGCAACAGTGTTCAACAATAAAGGGCAGGAAAAAAAGCTTAGTTAGAAGGCAGGAATCCTCATCTAGGAAACCCCCCTAAATCAAACCCCAAGTTCTCAATTTAAACTTCTCCTTTGCCTCACTCTTTAACACTGGTGGAGTTGTGTACTAGAGGAACCTCTAGGACCGGACATACCCCCCACTAAAGCAAATTGTAGGGACCAAACAACCCCCTGAACTTCAATATCCCCTCATGAATATCTTCCTTGCTCTACTCCTCGACATTGGTGGGGTTGTTTATTAGAATGAATTGTCGAGGCCGAACAGGCCCTTTGGTAAATCTAGCTCATTGAAGACAAGATCGATGTATAGGTTAATGTATAAAAAATAAAGACCTACTATGTGAAAAGACCTCATTGCTCTTAATAAGTAAGGAAGAAACTCTAAAATTTCATATAAGCCCAAGTCCAAAGAAACAATGTCCTATAAATAGTAAATTACTAGTTAAGTTTGACCACAAGATTATTATATTACTTTCTTGCTAACGCAAAGTGCATTTTCTATGCGTTAGTCAACCCCCTCTAACTTGAGCGTCAGAGTGTCTTTGCAAGTACCCACTTGTAGCGGATTAGAGGTTCAGAGTCAAAGAAGAAAGAGAAAGAGATAGTCTCAGTACGTGTATGCAAAAACAATGATAATTCAATTTATATATCTAAAAAAATTATATAAATATAAATATTTATTTATAAGGTGGGAATGACAAAAGATGTATTTGACCTTATTTTTCTTCAACTTTCACACAACTGAAATAAAGTTTTGTTTAAAAGAGGGATGTTTGTTTTTTAAAACTTATTTCATTCTCATTGGGTTTATAATATCCTAGCAAAATGAATGAAAAATTTATTATTTTTTTTTTATAATTTTAAGCTACTGGTATTTTTAAAATATGAATGTATATTAATAATTTAAGTTTTTAAACATCTAAAAAATACTCTGACTCTATTATCATTATCCATCATCAACAAAATAAGTTTGAAAGGAAGTTTCATGTATTAGAAAAGTAAAAGAATTTTATATTGATATTAATTAAAACCTACCATTTATATAACTCTTAAAGTATTTAGGGGTAAAGTGGTCAATAAACTTATCATGTATGAATGGTTGTGATGGAATATGTCAAAGTAAAATATTTTTACATTATCATTGCTTAAGTATTAAACTTTAAAGGTTACAATTTTTGTTCTTTATTAATATACTAACCTTAACTTTAATTTATTTATAATTTATTTTTTTATTTGTGTTTCTTATATTATTAAACAAATATGTTAAGTGTATTTGTATATCATTACTAGTGTTATAGCAAAACTAAAAAATTAACATTTTTATAATATTAAGAAAAATTATGAGCTTAGTTGTCAATAAATATATTAAATATACATATATATATATATATATATATATATTAACTAAGAAATCACTATCATTAATATTCATTTCTCTTTTTCTCTAATTCTTTTGAATATAATTTCTTTTTTAATTAGGAATATTTATTTTAAAAATAATTCATGCAAGAAATATAATGGATTAAGTCTTATATATAAGTTATCTAATATTACTTTTAAATTAGGTCTTACGAAAGAGTATTATATATAAAATAAAAGAATCCTTGTTAGATGTATTAGCTAGTATAAAAATTATTTAATATTACATTAAAAACCAAATATCATACTTATTTTGATTTTTTTTCCTAAATAAACGTAAGAGGAAGTATTTTCTTTTTTACATGAGTTGACCTTCGTTTTTTCTAGTAACCATCAAGATTATGAGGTTTTAATTATACATTGTCATACTCGATTACAAAGGAATATTCTTCCTCATTAATAAATAGTTTGAGAGATTCTTAAATTAATAGTATAACACGGTGTATTAGGCAACATTGAATTGCTCAATTGGATGAGTTATTGAAATTTTCAATTGATAAAAAATAAAAAATATAACAAATTATATATAAAAAGTAAAAATAGGCAAATATACAAAAATAAATAAAAAATCATAAATATATATGCCTAGGGTGGGATTTGCGCTATTTGAATAGTTTGCCTGAACTCTTACATTTTAAGCTTTCTACTAACTTTGTACAAAAAGTCAAAAACAATATAAAGCATTTAGTTAAAAATAATACAAAAAACTGCATCGTATTATTTAGCTGTAAATTACTATATGTAATAAACTTCTTCATTTTTATAATAATCATATTAAAATATATCAATCATCAAAAATAAATTTTAATTGATTCATGATACTTGAAAATGAACTTTTATATAAATATCACTATTAGCATAAATTTATGAAGAGTATATAACAACAATAATTGCATAAGATAAGACTATACGAGTGGACTGTTATCTTTGGTACTTTATTTTTCGTGTGGCAAGAATGTGAAATGCAAACAATTGCTATGGTCACTTTTCAAGCCATTACAACCAACAATCCTTATATATGGTAATTGTCGTTTTCTTTAATTATGGTGTATGTTTAGTCAACGAAAATAAATAAAAAATTATATTTTTCCTTTTAATTATAATGTGTTTATAAAGATGGAGTTTAATTGATATACACTGTCAGGGTAAAGATTTTTACAGTGAATTTGTTAACTTTACCCATTACTATTTTAAAAGTCACATAAATAAAAAGGCATGATTAAATTTTATACTAATAGTGTATATCAATTAAACTCATAAAAATAAAAAACACAACTATTTATATATGAATATATATTATAATACATATTTATGTTTTTTTAACAAACAATAAACTTATATATTTATATAAAAAAAGTCATAAAACTAAAAAAACTACATAATAAAAATTATGTTTCTTTTTTATTAAGAGTTTAACTTTTAGTAAGGTCTTACACAACTTAACAATTAAAATAAAATTTATTTTTATATAATTTTTAAGTAGTTATTATTAAAAAAGCAAATAAGTATTGTAAGCTTTGTGTAATTAAATATGTATTAATCATTATTTTTGTACTCTAATGTTAATGTTATATTTGAGAAACATTAATATAATGTTAAAAAAAAAAAGTAGCAAAAATAACTTTTTCGTAAAACTCTCTAACTCTCTCTCTAATGTAATTTTAGTGTTTTATTTGTTATTAAAGGACTATTTCTTGTAAAATTGATAAGTTTTTAGAGTTTACGATTGTATAAAAAAACTTTCTTATCATTTATGCTTTTTAGATCTCTTTTAAACCTATGTTAGTATAATGTTTTAAAAAAATATAAAAAAAATTTAAAAAAAGTAAAATTAGATGTAATTTGCATCCTAAAAGAAAAGAAAAACTAATGAAATCAAATATCATAAAGTTGATATCATTATTCAAAGTTGAGGAGTACTTAGAACAAAAACTGACACAAATGTAATCAAAATACATTAGAAATAAGAAAGATACACCATGAACAAGACAAATCAATGTAGAAAGCACCAGATGTTATTTTTTGTTTTAGAAGTGTTATGTGAACTTGCTTAGCATATTGCAGAAACAGACAAAAAGAAAGTAAAGAAAACTTCTATTCCACTTGCAGTCTTATTTGCCTCACGTTATTATCTCCAAAGAAAGACTTCTTAGTTCTAAGAGCTTCACCACTTTCTCAATTGAAATTTATGGCAAAGAAATTTCAATCCAATCTCCATCACCACAACAAAACTCACCCTTTTGCGTACTCAACCAATTTCCTCCTACACCACACAAGATAATAATGGCTTTACCTGTTCTATGAATTAATACACTGACTTGCATGCATGTATTCACTTACTTGGTCCTTATACATACTTTTCTTCACGTTCTCTTGACCTTGACCTATTCAGGGTCTTCACCCCTCTCAATTCTCCACACCCTTTGAACCTATAAGTACATGTTTGGTTCCGTGACGGATCAAACCAAACATGGATCTATTATCCACGTTTAACCCAAAACTATTATGAGTAACTTATATTTTTCAAATTGAGCGGCGATACAATACAACTATTTAATTTTTACACATTATCAATATTTTTTATTTTTTTTCTATCTGTTTAATTTTATCATTTATCATAGATCTTATCGTAAGTGTATCTTTCTCTTTTATTCTTTTTCATGTATATCTATCATTTTTCTTTTCACATCCACAAAGTAAATCTGCAAAACCAAACACGCTGTAAGTCTAAATATATATGTTTTAGACTTACATAATTCCTGCAAGTGTAACAATGGCTCCAAAAACTCTCTTTGGCCTTCTCATCTTTCTCATTCTCCTTGTTACTTCCACTGCTTTCTCCTTCCTATTCCAAGGCTTCAACAACAAGGAAAGCAATTTCACCCTTTCAGGGCAGTCAAACATTGACCAACACCGAGGTATACTTGAGCTCACCAGAAGAGAAAACAATATTTTTGGCCATGCATTCTATAACAAACCCATCAAAATAAGAAATGCTTCAGTACCCCAAACAAGAGTTTCTTCCTTTAGTACATGCTTTGTTTTCTCAATTGTGTCGCTAAGCTCTCGGCCTGGTGGCTTTGGTCTTGCTTTCACTATAGCTCCCAAAACCAATTTCCCTGAGGCTGAAGGTGGCCATTTTCTTGGCCTTTTCAACACTTTTAATGATATGAATGCCTCAAATCATATCTTGTTGGTTGAATTTGATACAGTGAATGGCTACAAAGATGAAATTGACACTGAAGGAAACCATGTTGGAGTAAACATAAATGGCATGAACTCAACTAGAGCTGAGGCTGCAACTTTCTTTGAAAAAGGCCAAAAAGAAGAGTTCAACATGGAGAAGGCTGATTTTGTTTGTGCTTGGATTGAATATGATGGTAAAACAAATATTCTGGATGTAACAATAGCCCCTCATTTGGATCCAAAACCAAGCCAACCACTTATATCTCAGGCCATTGACATCAAATCTGTTATGAAAGAAAGCATGTATTTTGGTTTCTCTGCATCAACAGGTAAGAGGAAAGCAAGCTCTCATTATATTCTGGGGTGGAGCTTTTCATTGAATGGGGTTGCTCCTCCACTCAATGCTTCACTTCTTCCAAAGCCGCCACCAAAGGAGAAAGATCCATCCTCTTTTCCTTGGGTCAAGGTTGTAATTTCCGTCTTGTCTGCTTTGACCTTTACCTTGTTGTGCCTTTTGTTTTTTGTGACACTCTATAAGAGATATACAACATTTGAAACTCTTGAGGATTGGGAAATGGATTGTCCTCATAGGTTCAGATATAGAGATCTTCACTTAGCAACAAAGGGGTTCATAGAGAGCCAGCTGATTGGAGTTGGAGGCTTTGGTTCTGTGTACAAAGGTGTGTTACCTAGCACAGGAACTGAGGTTGCTGTTAAAAGGATCATGAGAAGTCCAAGGCAAGGAATGAGGGAATTTGCAGCTGAGATTGAAAGCTTAGGAAGATTGAGGCACAAGAATTTGGTCAACCTTCAAGGGTGGTGCAAGCACAAGAATTATCTTCTCCTAATTTATGATTACATTCCAAATGGAAGCCTTGATTCTCTCCTAATCAACAAAAACTTTGCATTGGATTGGGACCAGAGATTCCACATTCTCAAAGGTGTAGCTGCAGGGCTTTTGTATCTTCATGAAGAGTGGGAGCAAGTGGTGATCCATAGAGATGTGAAATCAAGCAATATTCTAATAGATGGAGACTTCAATGCTCATTTGGGTGACTTTGGACTAGCAAGGCTACATAGCCATGATCAAGTGTCACACACAACTAGTGTTGTTGGCACCATTGGATATATTGCACCTGAGTTAACTAGGACAGGAAAATCATCTACACGCTCTGATGTGTATGCATTTGGGGTCCTACTTCTTGAAGTGGTTGCTGGCACAAGACCTGTTAGCTCATCAGGTCAGTTTTTCTTGGTGGATTGGGTTCTTGAAAATCGCCAACTTGGTCAGATTCTTGAAGTAGTTGATCCTAAGCTAAATTCAGTTTATAATGAGGAGGAAGTGGAGTTGGTGCTGACATTGGGCCTCTTGTGTGCTCAACACAAAGCTGATTATAGACCTTCTATGAAACAAGTGGTTAGGTACCTAAACTTCGATGACCCTCTTCCTGATATCACTGATTGGAGACACTATGATTCTCAAAGCAGCACAGCAAGCTTTGGTTTCTATGATGCCAGGTCTACTGGTAAGACTACAACCTCTTACAGTATATCCTCCATCGGCAGGACTACAATGTCAATAGAAAGTGGTAGATAGGAAAAAGAATATTCACCTAATTTATTCTTTCTTCTGGCAGTATTCTCTTAATTTTTGTACTTTTTAGAGTTTTAGTTTATGTTCCCTCCCTCTATATAGGACTTGGTATACATTGGTGGATCTCTATTTTGTACGAATTAATGATTCTTTTTAGAGTGTTGCTTATTGGTACAAAAGTTTAAAAAAAATTGGTACAGAAGTTTTAGTAAGAATGAGGAAACCAATTACATAAGTTATATTTTGCTCATACTCTTTTATATGGCAGAACATTAATCGAGAGAGCTTTCATATACATAACATAATAAATGATTGTACGAAAGGTGATATTTAAGCATAAGAAAATACATGTAAGACTTCGTTTGATGTCGTTAAAAAACCAGAACAAATTCAGTCAAGTTTCTTGGCTTTAATTGGAACTAACTATAATTAAGTCTATTGTCAAATCAATCTTATTAAAAATTTCAAGAAAAGAAACTCCTTTTATAACTTCCCTATTTTTTTAATGACTACAGAATTAAAAACTTTAATGATAAAACAACTCTTAAATTTTGTGGATTTAGTCAAAGGTATTGTATATTTTTCGCTTATAATTATTTCTTGCCGTGTGTTGGTCTGTTCAAACGTTTGTAGATATCAATCATTTCAGCGTTTTAAGTAGCAACCTAACAAGCCAACAACTTGCAATTGCCTCTAACTGTATGTATTTTACGTTATTCGTTACTATATATATACAATACCGGAAGGGTACAACGAAACATGCATACCAGTTCGTTCACTAGAAAATGATTGATAGACACTTGAATTATGCTAATGTATACACCTAAAACGAAATTTAATAGTATAAATAAATATGTCAGTAAGATATTTTGACTGTTGGGGACCAAAAAATTATTACTCAAGTTCATTTGTGCTTTGGTGTTCTCTTGGAGTGTTTTTTCTTCATGGTAATGTAAGTTATTGTGTTTTTATACAATGCCAACAACAAAGATTAAACTAAAATTTCAGTCATGTGTCTCAACTCTACACGATCCTGCAGTTACTTTGTAATAATAGAAAATCTGAGTCCTACATATAGAATTTAGTTGGGTTGAAAGTTGCGGGGTAGGTAAGACTTTGGCATGCTATGACTGAACGACACTGGCTTTATATCCTAACTAAGCCGATTTATTAGTAAATTATCCTACTGGACACTTTACTAGTTTTGTTCTTTTATGAGTCATTATGCAAATATATATATATATATATATATATATATATATATTTATATATATATATATATATATATATATTTATCGATGTACATATATTTGGAGTTGCAGTCAATAAGGTAGGAATCATCAAAACACCAAATCATCCAATATAAAGACGATTTTTGGTACTGGTTATCTAGTGCAGAAGCGACCCCATAAAATTGCAAACAATTTTTCGTGCTTACTTACTTCAATAAGTCTAGTCAATCTTTCAACTTATTTTAGAGAGTTATAAGATTGATATGTTAATGAAATAGAGAGATGAAAAGAGAGAGGTAGTGGGTTTAAATTTCTTCACTAACAAAAAAAATAGTACATTAACAACTAATATTTTGTGTATAAAAAAAATCTTTCAACTTATTTTTGCATCTCCAGTTTTTATTTTTTAATTATATATAATTCGATGAAGTTAAATACTTTCACCTTTTAATACATTACTTAAATAAAAATTGCCTCCTTAAATAATAATTTTTTTATTTATTTTGGTCTTTTAAAAAAAATCTTTTAAATGTAATCTCTAAAACTAAACAAACATGATTACATAACAAAGATATTAGTAGACAAATGAGTTACCACATCATTAGAAAGTTTAATTAATTTTTTATGATAATGAATTAAAAACGTGGTAAGTTACTAGATTATGATAAGTTACTAGATTATAGTGTAATTGTTATATCATCGGTATTATTTAGCACAACTAAAACCAAAAGAAATTAAAAAAAAAACTTTAAAGGATTAAAACAAAATAATTTCATATTTTTCGAGGACTAGATTCTTATTTATGCCTACATTTTATAAATAAATTAGTTGTGTACAGTTCTTTATAATTTTTTCTTTCAATTTACATTTTATAAACTTATTAAATTTTAAAAACACTAATATGTAGGAAGTTGATTTACAGATGACAAATCAAGTAATATCACCCGTTATAGTCAAAAGCTTTGAAATGAATCAAGCTTATTAATTAGCTGCTGTTTTAAATTAGGAATTCTAATCAAGATAATCAACTGATTGTTTTTGCCTAAAACCATCTATCATTTAATTCTACACCTTTTTGGCAATCCTAAATAATAGCTTGATGATATAAATTTAATCGGAACATATTACTTGTTTTCAAGAATGACAACTACTATGTACTATCACATTGAGTAGATATTTTAGTCATGCTCTGTCAATGAACTAATTAAGAAATGGCATACAACAAATGCACATTCTTTAAGTAGGTAGCATAACACATAATATATATAGTATATACACATATACAAAATAAAGATTTTGTATGAAGTACCAATGAACAAATCAAAGAACTAGCTCTACCCATCAAATATCTTTCATGTTTGTACAAGGAATGTAGGTTGATGAACTGTGTTTCTTCTGTTTGGAGCTGCGTCGATGCTTGCGCAGATTAGTGGAGCATGGTAACACAGGGCTCTCTATGGCACAAAGCTTATGCTTCATTCTCCAGGGAAAGAGAATTTCCAAGCCACAACCCTTTGGAGAAGAAGCATATGAATGCCTTGTTGACCCTGAGATATAGCACTCTGGATAACAAGTATCACAAACATTCTCTTCAAAGTTGGTAGGAAAATGTACAACAGATGATGCAGCCAAAGCAGTGGCATCAGGAAGAAAGCGATTGATCATGTAAGTAGGAGATTGGTAACCATTAGACTCTGCAAGCTTTAACCTCAATCCATCATTCTTGTCACTATGAGTATTCTCTGATTTCTTTTGGACATAATCTAACGCCTCTGACAGAGAGAAAACATCCATGGCATCTGAGAAGAAATCATCCTTGTCGTCATTTCCATCACAACTACCATCTCCTTGTTCATGAAATGCATCACCACCATCATGAACATCAGCTTTGGCTGCTTCTTTTGGAGGAAACCAATGACTGGGTGGTAGTCTTAGGCGTGGCGTGTCTTCATCTTGGTTGCTATCACTCCTCTCAGTGTCTTTTGGCTTGCCTGGTGCTTGCTCCCATGAAAATGGAACCCTTTCACTTGCATTTTGGTTTGCAACTGCTAAATTTGATGAGCAAGATGTATCTACAACAACTGGACTACCAAAACGCCTTGTGGACAAAAGGGGTGCATTCAAGTTTAACTTCCTAGGACGTTTCCTATCCATGGTATTCAGAACCTTCACCTCCTTATTCTTCTTCTGCTTTCTTGTCTTCCATATAGGAGGCTTCTATACCTAATTAGAGTTATGTGAGATAGTTTTGTGACAGAAGGTTCAAAAATTGGTATTAGAGAGGACATCACATTAGTTGGTTGGGAGGAATAAATAATGTAGTTGGAAATATGGGTATCTCGTGAAAAACATAAACTATTGTCTTGCTTTATAGTGGTCACAGGTGCGTTGAAAAGGTCCCTTACACGTGGGAAGACTTCACTGAAACAAAGAACCAGAACTCACAGAGTCACAGGAATTTGCAGTCCATTGTACGGATACATGCACCCCCCATAAAAATATCCTTATTCAATAAGTTGTTCCATGAAATGAGTAACTAATATCGGCAAAGAGCACAAAAGCCAAATCAAACAGGTTATAAATAGATGAGGGTTGCAGATGCAGCATAAAAGAAAAAAGGACTAATGTTTAAAGATCAGGTAATAGGTATGCATCGTTCTTTCGATAGACACCAGCGTTTTACATGGTCAATAACGTTTTACTAGGTAATTTGAAGTTTTAACACGATATACAATATTAATAATAACAAATAGAAATATAGGGAAAGACTGATAAGTAGATGTAATGTTGAAAACTTGAGTAACTAGTTATGGATATAGCTTTCTCCAAACAGAACTCCCCATGAATATACGTTAAAAGGATCATCAGTGAAAATTGTGTTTATACAGCAGAGAAAAGTGGAAAATGCTATAACACAATGTGAATTGGCCAATTGCTCGGCCAAAAAATATAATGTTAAATATCTAAATCTTGGACTTACATAACAAATTGGTTTCCATGTACATGTTTTGTCTAACTAATAATTCATCACCAATTTGCTGGTGTGGCATACTGGAGCATAGCAGCAGCAGTTGTCTGAACTACTTGACCATACTCTGACAAAAACATAAGTCAATACATATATTTACAAGCCATCTTGCTCCTCTACTTTCTCTTCGGTTTCACTTTCAATCCAAATGATCTTTTCTAATTTTCCTTTTCCTTTCTGTAGTTTCACTCTCCAGAAGACCAGCTGAAAGATATAGACCATGCCGTTCTGGAGACAAAAATCTAACAGATAAATGCCGTTGATGATTACTGGACCTTCATGAGTAGATAAAGTACAGATTGGCAAGAATACGCTTGTCCCCGTAGGGAACACTAGGAAATCATGATTTTTTTAAATATCTGATTCTGTCAATTTGGTTCTCTAATGTGCTCCCGTGCTTTATTACAAAGATCAAGAATCTCATTATGGTTAGGATCAAGACAAAGGGCAGCTTCACAGTCCCGGACTGCAGAAACAAAATCACCTATTGAGTCATAAAATGCCGCTCGAAGATGTAATAGTTGAATATCTGGCTTAAAATTAATGGCTCTTGAGAGCTCTTCTATTGCCTCAGCTTCCTTATGATCATCCATTAAAACTGGTGAAGAAAGTTTGAGTCAGAAGTTGATAAGATCTGTGCATGGCTTCATGCAGACACATCTAAAACTCAAGGTGCTCACAGCAACAACAGTATTTCAGCATGAACCAAATCTAAAACTCATAACAAAAGCATACAAAAATACAACGATATAAGCACAAACTCAAGATGAGATCTCTCACTTCATAACTGATCACCCTTTCCTGATAATATAAAACAAACCCAAACAAGCAAGTACTGTACAATAATGTATGATTTGCTAGGTGTTTTACTTACAGAAAACCTACTGATGGCCCTGACATTCTTTCAACATTTAAATATTACTGTATAAGTGTGCAAGATCCACAAGTCATTTCCCACAATACCTAAGCAATAAGATTTTTCTGGGTAACGGCAAGATTAATGCCCCAAACTCAGACAAGGGGCATTTATTTAGAGGTGAAACTTGAATAATATGGGTTGCCAACATAAACATTTCGGGGTGGGGTATATAAATAAGCAAATAAAGAAAGCTGAAAGGTAGATGCATTGATTTTTCAGTTAGATGTTTCATAATAATTGAAGGAAAATTATAAATTACTATTATTTTTATGGAAAACCATCATAGCTATATAGGAAATTTTCTGGTCGAAACATGATTCAAGATTGTCCCTCTGAATCTCGGACAGTAATAAAGCCATCATAGCTATATAATAAATGCCACAAAATATATTTAAAACACAGAAATGGCTTGCAAACCACAATCACAGCCACAGTTCCCGTTCCTTACCACCATGAATAATCAGGAGAAAACAGAGGATAATAGAACCACTTCTGTGAGACTCACCTGCTGCCCTATATCTGTAAGGATAAGTCCTTAGAGGATCCAATTGTGAAGCCATACTAAGATCACTCTTTGCCATGTCACGGTCACAATATTCTGAACGTTTCTCGTAAGCTGATGCATTACTCCGGGCCTTTTCTATTAGCTTTGTCATCTCATCATATGCTGCTTTGCGGTGGTTTTTAAGATGATATACACGTGCTAACCCTTGATGTGCTCGTGTATGCTTGATGTTAAGTGCATTCATGTAGCAGTCAGCAGCAAGGTCCAGTTTATCACAGTCTACGTAGACACTCCCTAGATTATTTAGTGCCTACAATTTAGAAGAACAACAAATATAAATACATAATTTCTGCACTGATATCAACACATGCTTCATCCAAAACTTAACACTCACTTGTCCTTTCCGAAGACCATCTGAAGGGCATCTAAGAGCTTCCTCCAAGAGATGGATTACATACTTCGAAGACTCTGAATCGAGATTTGAGTCGGCTAATGCATAAGCTTTAAGAAAGTAAGCTTCAAATGATCTTTGAATAGAGATAGATTCCTCAGCCTTTGCTAATGCTTCTTCACGATGTCCAGTGTCATACAATATCCATCCTTCATAGACAAGCCTTTCATGGTCAGAAGTAGAATGATTTCTAGCCAGCCGCAAACTACGCATGGCTGCCTTTGGAGAATTCAACCTGCAAGATTCAGGAAAATCAATACCCACATAATTGGCCAAGCTCCAAAATTAAAATACCCGAGAGACAAGTTAGCTATCCAAAGTACATAATCAAGTATCAGCACTTACTAAAAGCAAAACTAGAGAAAAATACATGACTAAACAAGATAGAATTAGTATTTAAAAAGCCCAACCAGTTTTTCAAAGTACTTATCATTTTTCATTCACTCTGAAGGCAGCGCAGATACAGTAATAACTGAAAGTCACATCTTGCACTAACATTTACAAAACTATACATAATAAATACTTCAGTGTAGATCCAGGCCAGCACACAATAAAAAAATTTATAGTTTCAAAATTTTGCTTTAGTTTTTTTTTTTATTTTGGTGCATACCTTAGTTTGCTTTGATAAATACTAGATAGAACATGTGACAATTTTCTCTAATTTTGACATAAAACAATGCGAGTATAAACTGGTTTTTAGCAGCAAAGAGACACACGAATATCATGTAGAAATCCGGTCAGTTAAAAATAAGAATCAACAAAATATTTCTAGCCAGATTTCGATATTACACCTCACCAACAAACAATAGGGAAAGTAAAAAACAACTCACGGTAGAATTCACTCACAGAATTCTTGGATGGAGAAAATTATGAAGTCAAACTAGAATCTATATCAGCACTCACTAATATTAGAATAAGATATAACTGAATTAATGTAGGGATTATGCTCACCGCAACAAAAGGAGAGATTGCCGAAAGCGTAAAAGACTTTTCCCTGGGTCATTTACTAACATTTGGTGTACAACAGCCAAAGAACCAATATCGTCAACAGAGGACCATCGGTCATACAACTGCATCCAGCAATCAGCCTGACTCCACTGCTGAACAACAGGACGGAGAAGTTCTACCAACTGATCACCATGCATATGCCCATTGAACATCATATAATTTGGATCCAATGTCAAAATTGCCCGCACATCCCTGAGAGCTCCTTCATAATCCTCTATGGCAATCAAGAACCAAGCTCTCAATTCAAGGCAGTCTGGAGAAACCTTGAAACCAATTATTTTATTAATTTCTGTAATGGCAGGTTCAATATTGTTCTCCTCCAGCAAAGAAACAGCTCGATATTTATAAGGAAAGGAAAGAGTTGGATCCAACTCGGTTGCAGAGATCAAGTCCATCATTTTCTCCTTTCCTAAACAATACAAAGACCTTTCCTGATACATCCATCCAACTGGTTTATGATCAGAAATAACTGAGTTGATCAACTTATATGCCGAATATGTGTGACCACGCTTATATTTAGCCCTTGCAACTCCCGCTATAGAATAAACATGCCCTGCCTCTGCCGCTGCCTCAAACCAATGCTGTGCATCCTTGTATTCTTTTCTCTCAAGCATAACAACACCCAGTTGGTGAAACGCAACCTGCTTCTCCCAACCATCCTTTGCACACTCGACTAACCTCTCCAACAGCATCACAGTGGTGTTCGACCTCATCTCTTCCTCCATCGCAATCAGACTCAAAAAATAATACAACAAAAACGAAGCATGCCCAGCCAAAGCCAGCCTATCCCTACCCTCAGGACTACAAAACATCTTCATAACACTCGAACTCTGCATCGAACAGGGAAGCTCCCGGAGAAACACCTGCAAGCAAGCCGCCACAAGCAAATACGCAGTCTCCTCCAGTCCATACTCAACAAGCAACAAGGCATCATCCATGTCACAAACCATAGATGCCAAATGAGCATCGCAAGCATTCTTCATCTCCTCACAACAAAACCGGTTCGCCAAGGACAACAACTCCAAAACAGCCTTGGGTTCCAAATGGCTCAACCTCTTACTCCTACTATACACCTCAGCAGCACTCAATGCCTCAATAGAAAAACCATTCTGCGAAAAATTAATCTTCTCCCTCTTCGACTCTAAAAATCCCCCATACAACATTGTCTTAAAGGGCCTTGAAAGCGAGGCTATACTGTACCTACTACACCTAATCTCATCCTCACCAACACAAAACGACATATCCCCATCCTCCTCCTCCTCCTCTGAGGTGGAGCATTCCTCATCAACCATTGTTGTCATTGCATCAGTATCATTACCATCATAATCATAATTATCATCATCATTATCATTGCCATTGTCACCATCATCATAATCATGAACCCCCGCCCGTGCACAAGGGCAAGGGTCAAAAACAGACTCCGGGTCATAACCCGGAGCCAAAGTGGTGCGGGGGCACTCAAGGTTCCTCCCGCTGCAGTCCATCGACGACGAGCCAATAAGCTCGTCCTCGCGCCGCTCGTAGCGGAGCCACGCCGCGAGCACGACCTTCGCGTGCACGTCCACCGCGTGCTGCCGCGCCGCGCGGAGGCTTCGCCGGAACAGCTTCGGGTCAGCCAGCCCCCGAAACACAGCGCATTGCTCGAGGAACGCCTCGGACCGGTCGAACTGCGGCCGGTCCTCGATGCGGCGGTGCACGGCGGCGAGGGTTTCAACAAAATCGACAGACATAAGACACGGTTCAATCCTCGGCTCCAGAAGCTCCGTCATGGGGAGACCGTACGGGAGGAGAGAGCCGTCGTTGAGGACAACCTCGGAGTTCGTTGTCATGTTCGGAGGTTGGAAACTCCGATTCGATTTTGACCTAAGTGTTTGAGTCATATGTTCTTGAAGCTGCTGAAGAAGCTTCTCGCCGATTCCTCCGCCACCTCCACCGCCGACGCCGCCGCCACCACCACCGCCGTCACCGGCGGTGTTGATTGCGTACACCTGGGTTCCCATACAACCGTCCAAGATCTTGAAGCTCCGCATTGTGGAGAAGATGCTATGTTGCATTTTCTCAGTGTTTCAAAAATAAGAACAAAAGGAACAAAAAGCTTCTAAGGTGGTGGCATTATGAAGAACAAATAAAAAAAATTAAAGAATAAAAGTGTTCTAGGTTTGGGAGGGAAAGGGGAAATTGAAGATTGTGGTGGTGGGAATGGGGTGTGGTTTTGTTTAGGGTAACACAGATTTTTTGGTGTTTTTTTTTTTTTTTTCCTTTTCCCCCTTCCCTGTTTTTCTGTTTGGGGTTTCTTATTTTTGTCTCTGCTTTTGGGTTTCCGAGAAATGGAGGGAAAGGGAGAAGCAGAAAATAGGAGCGATGGAGGAGTGGCCAAGTAGGTGTGGTGACGTGGAGAAGGAGGTGGCCATTGAAACGGCCACTCTCTTCTTCTTCTTCTCTTTTTTTTTTTTTTTCTTTTTTTTTTTCTCCCTCTCTCTCTTGTGTACTTTTGCTGCTCTTATTTTTTATCCTAAATTTATGGATTTGCCACTTTTTTCTCTGGGGGGTTTGCTATTTTATTTTTATTTTTTTTAATCTCCATTTGAATTTGGCTGTAATTTTCATTTGTTGAATATGGACAATATCAGAATGATTGTACCAAAAAAAAAAAAGGACAGTATAAAAAGGAGAGAGAAATGGATATGGAGAGGAGAATGTGTTAGGAAAATTTTTCTTAATGTTTAGGTGAAGGGGAAAGGAGATTCAATGGATCATTAAAAGTTTCACTATTGATTTTTTTTTTTTCTTTAGTAAAGTTTCACTATTGATATTAGTTTTAACCTTTTCAATGAAAAATATTTATCTATTAAATTGGTTATGAGATTCAAAAGTTTTATATAATTATTTAATCATAACTGTTTTTATTATGATAAATTTGTTGGTTTTATAAATAAACATTTTAAAAATTATATAAACATAAACGTTGAGTTTAATCAAATTATAACTACGTGACATTTAATCTCTTAAATTATATTGTCATTCACCTATAAATTATGTAACAATTATATAAAAGAAAAAATTGATCATATGAACAATGTAAATAATTTTCTAAGTTTATTTGATTTTTATAATAATTAAGTTGAAAGTCATACAAAATGTAACTTGTAATTAGAAAACGATATAAAACTATTTTACTTCCATCAGCTTTAAATTCAATAAATAATTTGTTAAAAATTAATTTTACTTATGTATACTTTTACACAGGGTGTCTCATTAAAGGAGCAATACGAGTAAAAGTCGGACTCCAATTTTGAGGCCATTTTTTTAAAAAAAAAACCAAAAATATTTTTTTTAATCCTAATTTATTTTAATTTCTTGTTATTTTCTTTTATAAGTTAATTGCATTAAATTAAAACTCGAAATAGGAATAGCATAAATTATATCATCTTAATTCTTTTACAAAATTTAGAAAGTCAATTGTGTACCAACAAATTAGTTGTTATTCTCTTTCTTTTTATTTTCAGAAACTTTTTTGTATTTCTGGTTCTCTTCTTCCCTCTCTTACATTCACATTAATTTATTCAAGTTTTCTATCATCTTTTCTCGATAATTCATTTTGGAGTTTCTCTTTTTCTCCACATTCATATATATTTCTCTTTTCCAAAAATTTCATTCTAATTCAATTCATCTAATTCCATTAATACACCTTTATTATACCGATCATATTTTTAATTTTCGCTAAGTGCTCGAAAATTGAATTACTTTTAAAGATATTTTAGTGGTCGTAAAAATATTAATATTTTATATTTTTATTTATTATGTAGATAAATTTATTATGTAGATAAACTCAAACACAACCTATATTCAATAACAATCTTATTTTTACACATAGAAATCAAACACTAGTTAAAAAAATTTCAATAACTCACAAATTCCAATTCCTACCATATAGTTAAACCTTGACATTTTTGTTGTAATCTAACAACAATACAAAAAAAAAAAAAAAAAAAGTGAACCAAGGGAAATATTGTATCATATGATGCCATGTCCTCCAATAAACAACCCATTATTGTGAATAATTTCCATTTTCTCTGTCTGAAACTCGCAGGCCCGCAATACCCGGAGCAATAGGAGAATCAAAGGTAGATGATGGAACACTTTTCCCATTGGTTTGGGTGAGTAATTAAAGACGTGTGATGAAAGCACATGATAACAAATTATCTGGGTGATTTATTGATCATAGCTGTCTATGACTCTCAACCTTCACTTCATCATTCTTATGTTTTGCTTCCCCTTCTCTTCTCTTTCCAAGCTCCATTAGTAATGAACTTGCTACACACCCTTATAGAGAATCCTTCATTTCATTCCAAAAATCAAATCTCTATCCAAATTGGGCATGCAAAAATTTATGTGTTGGAGTGCAAATGTGAGTTGAAGTCACATATTTATAAAAAATTGGAGAGTTGAGTAATATATAAGTGATAAAGACTTATAACCTAATGCCTTAAGGTTTTGGGTTGAAGGTGGTGTCTTATTCTCTTATATATTTCATGGTTATAATTTAACATGCGACTTACCCTATTAAACCATATTTGGTATCATGCCCATAGATAAAAGAAATCCTATGTTTGAAAAATTAAACTATTTCAATTGATCTTATGTATAAAATATTATTTTATAATTGATTATAATTTAAATTAATTTTTACTCAGATAATTTTGCTGAAAGTGATTTAAGAATAATTAATTTTTTTGGATACAACATAAAATCAGTTTTTATAATATAAAAAAATGTAAAGAAAAAGTTGAAAGATAAAATAAGATGTTGAAGAATGACCATAAGCTACAAATTTTCAAGTTCTCAACAACAATTTATATTTTTCAATATTTTTTTAAAAAGTTGGATTCCAAACATTCAGCTTATATATGTTAAGTAAAACTAACTTATAAATTAGTTTAAGCTTATAAAAAGATAAAAACTTATAAGTTAACTTAAAAAATTGAAAATTGATAAATTAACTGATTTAATTGTAGTTGATAAGTTAGTAGATAAACACAAAATAACATAAAAGAATATAATTAATTATTTGGTTAAAAAAGATAAAAATATTTTAAGATATTAATAAGGGCATATAAGCATATTTTATTAACTCATAAGTTAATTTGATCAAAATAAGCTTGTTTGACACACAAATCTATTTTAGTTGTATATAACTTATTTTCATAAGCTACTTTAAGTAACTTATAAGAGTTTCTTATATATTGTTTAAGTCCAATATACCTATCTTAAAAATTAATCTTTACAGACTAATTTACATGGCAATATGAGTTTCTTAAAAAAATCAAAATATATAAGTATCTTAAAAAACATAGTTTCTTAGAATTTTAATTTTTTTCGGTAACAATAAATTAATTGTGTTAATGGTTTTGTTTCAAACTCAAAATGTGAATTCCTTAACCATTTCAAATTCAAAATGTGAATTCCTCAACATTTTTAACCATTAGAGAAAAAATGTGCATGAGTATTTTAAATTTAACATGACATTACAGGAGAACTAAAAATTATTTAATATTTTTTAAGATATCAAAAGTGGGTATCTTAAACTTTATAAGATAACTACTATCTTTTCTTCATTTTTATCTTCATTTATATAATGGAATTATTTTTATCTTTTTATTCATATAGTTAATTACAATTTTTATGTTATTTTACATTTATCTACTAACTCATCAAACTCTAAAGTATCATTTCTTAAAAAACATTTCCATTGGAAATTAGTATATTTGACAAGAAGGGTTTCTTAAAAATAATATTATTATAGTTTGCAAAATATGATTGCTTAGAATTAAAAATTCATTTTTCAATTAATGTCACTTTGTACTCAATTAATGAAATAAAAAATATAAAATGTAAGTTTCTTAACTTTTTAACCATTGTGATAAAAAAAAAAATTAACCATTATAGCAAAATTGTACATGAGTATCTTAATGACATGAAATTGTGGAGACCACAAAAAAATCATTTAATGTTCTATAAGATGCCCAAAATGGGTATTTTAAACTTCAATATTGGCAATTCTCTAGGTTCCAAGTTTTACCGTAAATTTATAAGAATCAACTAGCTTATAAGTTAGTTTTACCAAACATAACCTGAAAAGAAAAAAAAGGAAAACATGATAGTAACTTATAAGTTAGGTTATTTTTTAAACTGCTTAAAAATAAGCTATATAAACTACTAAATAAGCATGTGTCAAACAGACTTATATTTGCTTAACATAGCTTATAAGTCAAGTAAATAAGCGTACAATCTCTTTAAGTGTCCTACTAATCTAAGTTATTAGTTTCACTAGCTTATTATAAACTAGTTTGATTAAACAAAGCCATATAGAAAGGTATGTGAAGCTAGTCACTTCCATTTAAATGGTCGGTTACCCAAAGCATTCTCATAATCTTTTTTAGCGCTTATTCCCAAATCAAATCATCCGCAAAGCATTTAAAGGTATGTGAAGCTATTCACTTCCATTTAAATGGTCGGTTACCCAAAGCATTCTCATAATCTTTTTTAGCCCTTATTCCCAAATCAAATTATCCACAAAGCATTTCAAAGTATATGCCAATTGCTTTTATTGGTAGCATTGCCAAGATTATGCCAAAACACAAAACATACAAATTCTACCTTCTCTTATCTCAACCTCACAAAAAGCTTTCTTACCAGGTAGAAAAATTCTTGATAGAGTTGTTGTATTGAAGGAATTATTGAATTGGGCAAAGAAGACAAAGTGATATTTTTTTAAGTTAATTTTAGCAAAGGTTATGACTTTGTTAATTGGGGTTTTCTAATGTATATGTGGAAATGATGGGTTTTGATTCTAAATGGATAAGTTAGATGGAATGCATTGTATGTTCAAGCTACATTTCAATTTTCATTAATGGGATCCAATTGATGAGTTTCAAGCTGAAAGAGGAATCAAGCAAGAAGATCTTTTGGCTCCCTTTCTCTTCTTGGTAGTAACGAAAAGATTAACAACTTTACTTCATTCTACAGAGGATAAAGTCTTCTTCAAATGTGTTCAACTAGCACAGGAAATGAAATATTCTGTTGCACAATATGTAAATGATTCGATCATAGTGGGTAAAGTCTAAGAATTTATGGGCTACAAAGGCTATTTTTCGAGCTTTTGAGCATGTTTAGGTCTTTAGGTAAACTTCCACAAAAATGATTTTTATAAGATTAATATTGATCATGAATTTAACACTACTACAAGACATTTCTTAAATTGTAAAGTATCTAAAATTTCTTTTTAGTTCCTAGGTCTTTCAATAGGAGCTAATCCTTTCCTTTGCCAGTCATGGGAACCAATGGTCAACTCATACAAGAAAATACTATCTTTATGGAAAGGTAAACACCTCTCCATGGGTGGAAGAATCATTCTCATAAGTTCTATCCTATCAAGTCTCCTTTTGTTCTTCTTTTTTATTCTGTTTTCAAGGCACCAAAGAAGATTATCAACACCTTCATTATTATTCAACATTCTTTTTTTATGGAGTAATGCTGTTAGTAAAAGGATATCAACTGGATCAAGTAGTCCCAAGTATGTCAACAAAAAGAGCTAGATGGACTTGGCATTAAGGATCTAGAATGGTCCAATTATAGTCTCTTATCAAAATGGTTTTGAAAAATGCTATAAGAGGAACAAGTCATATGGTCATCAATTATAAAGTTCAAATATGGTGGGATGATTGTAAGGTCTTGTTTTTAATAATATGTTATAAGTGGTTCAATTAAATAAAAAGGGAAACTAAATTTAATTTAAACATAATTAATAAATTAATTACAAAATATATGTTGAACTATTATATATATATATATATATATATATATTATTTGGATGAAATATGGTTATTTAATCATATATGATTGGATTTTAGTAAATTAAATGGTGATATATATAAGTGGTTGAGGTTAATTATGTGAGACATGAGAAATATTTATATTCTTTTAAGCTTGGGGGGGGGGGGGGGTATTTGAGATGGTTTTACAAAAATCTTTGTGTGAGGGGATTGTAGTTAGCAAATTAGAATCACTAAACACAACTTCAGTTCCTTTTACTTTTCTTCTTCTCTTTCTTCCTAATTTCTCCCTTACTTTGTTTTCTTCTTCTTCTTCTTTCTCTCATCTCTCTCTACGCTCAAACTTTCTCTTTTGCATACAAGTCTTCAAACTAGTGGAATTCAACAAAATCTCTTTCGTTGCTCTTGATTATTAGTGTTGATCATTATAGGTATGTTTGATCTATTTCTTTTAACCTTTTTTTTTGTTTGTTTTCGGTTTAGTCATTCTCTTTGGAAGGGGATTCTTTTTAAAAATCTCAATTTCTTAGGTTTCTTTATGGTTTTGGAATTTTTGGTAGGTTTTGAGTGATTTATGTGGTTTAATTTCTTTCTCTTCATTGCAGTCAATTTTTAAAGAGAGAAATGGGTAAATGAAGTTAAATCTTCAATTTTAATTTTAAAATTATGGTGTAATGGCAGTGAAGTTAATAGATTGTGGCTAATTGAGCTTTTGGACTTAATTGGAGTGTTATTTAAAATTCGTGATTTTGTGTGATTAATGAATGGAGTGTTGTTCTTGAAATGAACTTTGATTGAATTGTTTATTCCTTATGAATGTGAAGAAATTGATATTCTGTTATTGATTTTAGTGATAAACTGAAATTGTGTTATGATGCTTGTTGTTGTGATGCATGATGATGGGAGGTTATATTGAATTTAATGAATGTGGGTGGTTACAATTGAGTAACTTATCCTTGGTTGATGTACATATATTTATATATGTGAGGTGTATTGAGTTACGATGGCATCTAAAGTTAATATAATCCAGATACTAGATATGTAAGTGGGGGTAACTTTTGGTTTTATATTGTGATCCCAGTATCAAATATGCAAGTAGGGGTACCCTTGGGATATACTTGGATAACAGTTGTTTTGTCGTAAGGGTCAAGTAGACACCAAACAATAGTTGTCGGATAAGTATGTCAATACTTCTGTTGGCTGTCAAATGGGTCAGGTTGATGCTAGACACCAATTAAGAGTAGTCTTTTGGCCATCTTGGTGTTTGAATTCAATGGGTGTTTCGGAAAGCGTCATATCATATTAGTATATTGTACTGAGTACCTATGTTCAGGGGGAACATAGACGTGATTTATTGGTTGTTAATTTTGTTGATTGAAAATTATAGTTCATTTAACTTGATTTCTTTTGTGCTATGTTTACCCATACTTGTCATGTGTATTCTGTATGACTGTAATGATTATGTTTTGCAAGAGAACAGATGGTAGGGCCAGCAGGACTGAAAAGAATATAAGACAGGAGTATGAGAGTGCTTTTTGAGTAGATAGTACTTGAATAAAGAATGTATATGTTAGGTGTTAATTAAATTGCAAAGTTGAGTGTTTTGAGATTTTTAATGGAAGTGTATGAAATTGAACTATGATATATTAGGTTATGTAAGACATAAATATTTGTGTGTATGTTGCATAATAGTGATAGTTGTGCGTATGGTTGAATTTAGAGCTACAAAAACTTTTGCAGTAGAGGTTTTGCAGTTCTACATAGTCTCATTGGGTAGCATGTCTTGCCCAGGGAAAAATTGTCTCTATTGAGAAATTTCTTAACTTTCTACCCAATGAGGTGTCTTGTCCAGCGCAAAGTTTCTCTTATCATGATTTTCTTTAGTTTTTCGCCCAACGACACAACTTTGCTGAACGAAGTTCCTTCACTGAAACAATTTAACTTAGCCATCTCATTGGATGATCATTGTCGTTGAGTGAGGTGCTTCGATTTTTTATTGGGTGACTTTAGTCGCCTAGTGAAAATGTACCATGCATGTATTTTTATTAGTTGTTTAGTTTCAATATGAGAAATTATTTATGAGTAATATTATATATTGTACAACTTATAAAAATAAAATCATTGGAATGTTACAACGATGAAAACTATTTTCTACAGAATGATACCAAGTCAAGCATCTTAGTGGTGAAGGGACCTTTAAATTCAAATAATTGGTTCAAAGATTACATACAAAGAAGATCAGTAATAACTCCATAACTCTTTTTTGTCTACGTAAGTGGAATGTCACTGCTACTTTAAAAATTTATTTTGACAAATTATTTACTATTTCTTCTAAAAAGCAAGTAAATATGGTAAAAATGGCACAACACTAGGAAGCTTAATTTCAAACAAGGTATCTATGGATGCGCAAGAACTTTATTTACTTGGGAATAGTACAAGATTGGTCAAGTTCCTTGTGCATATGCTCAACACCAATAAAAATTCTCTCATTTGGAAATTGCTATGGAAAAAACTACCAATTACATATCAACAAGTGAGTCACAATATTCACATTGATCATTATAATATTTTCCTGTAGAGTTTGTAATATATAATGACAGATCTGCAAATCGAACCAAACCGGTATCTCATCTAGTTTCCGGCCCAACCGATTCAACTAGTTCGATCCGATTTTTATAACATTAGACTATAGTATCATGTAAAAATATGAAAAATAAAATGAACTAATTTTGATTTACATTATATAAGGTTCTGTTCGGGGTGGTTCTGAGTTTCTGGTTTTTGGTTTTGAAATGTATTTTGAAAACAGAAACCTGTTCAGCAAAAATGGTTATGCTTTGGTTTTTTACTCATTTTCGAAACAGTTTTCACTCAATTTTAAAACAATAAAATTTGGTTTTTAGATTTCTGTTTCTGTTTTTATTTAAATTCATTACTTGACTTCATTTGTCATCATTGACCATCGCCTCCGATCAAAAGTCACCGACCGCCACTCCGACGATCATCGGTCATTACCTCCGATCGGTAGTCATTAGCCCCACCTCCAACTAGCAGTCACCGGTCGTCACCTCCGATTGACAGTCACCAATCGCCACCTCCAACTGGCGGTCACCAACCGCCACCTTCGATCTCCGACCGACGATCACCGGCAGCCACCTCCAATTGGCGGTCACCAGCCGCCACCTCCGATTGGCGGTCACCAACCGCCACCTTCGACCGATGATCACCAGCCGCCACCTCTGACCAATGGTCACCGCCCGCTACCTTCGAACAACGGTCACCAGCTGCCACCTCCAATCGGCAATCACCGGCCGCCACCTCCGACCAGTAGTCACCAACTGCCACCTTGGACAAATGGTCACCGACCGCCACCGCCGACCGATGATCACTGGCCGCCACCTTTGACCAACAGTCACCAGCTGCCACCTCTGACCGGCGATCACCGACCGCCACCTCCGACTGGTAGTCACCGGCTGCCACCTCCGACGAACGGTCACCGACCGCCACCTCCGATCAACGCTCACCGGCCGCACCTTCGACCAACAGTCACCCACAGCTATCTCCGACTGGCGGTCACCAACCACACCTCCGACTAGCGATCGCCAATGACCGACTATCACCTTCAACGGTCGCTACCTTCAACTAGTGATTTGGTTAAGATTTGAAACCAATGTTTTAAATTTGGAAACAAAAATAATGTTGTTTTTAAAATTTTGAAAACTTAAAACTAAAACTAGTTTTTGTTTTTAGAAATTTTAAAACTAGAAATAAAAAACCACCCCGAACATGGCCTAAATTATTAAAAATTATTTTATTTCAATTTCGTTTTTAACAATATAAAGGAGGAGTGACAAAATCAAAATAATAACAGAAAATGAATACCAGAGCATTAAGCAATGGAATAAAATCTCCAACTTGCAAAAACTTAAGATGAGTGTGAATAAAATATAAATAGGAAAATAAAAAATCATAAACACTTTTACTTCCAACGTCTTTTTCTTACAATTGCAGCTCAAACTGGACATTTTCAGTTCTACCAAACATACCCCAAAAGTAAGTTTAGGAATGTTACCAGCTGGTTGTTAGATTTGATCGAGTTGTTGATCATGACAATCATTAATTAATAGAAGATGGTTTCACGTGTTGCTATGGAACTATGTTCTATAATCTTCAAAGGTTGGAAAAATTAGGTGTATTTCAATTGTTCGTACGTACTATGCAGATTCATTAAATCTAGCTACAAGTTCAATTCATCTATATTTCACTTTCTTTGTTATTTTGTTAAAAGAAAATACAATGAATGAGTTTAAAAAATACAAATTGTTATTTTAAATATTTAATTTTATATAAAAAATATACTTTATTCTCTTATAATTCACTTTCACTCTATTTTTTTTTTCATTATATAACATTATGAGTCTATTTGGATAAATTTATCCATAAGCACTTTTAGCAAGAAAAAATTAAAAAAAAATCATGTAAAAATTTTTATATAACTTTTTTAAAAGATGTAATTAAGATCTTTTACATATATATTAATTTTAGAGTTTAATAACCATTCATGATTTTTTATTTATGGAACTTTTAAAGTAGTAACTAGTAAAGTTAATAAATTTACATGAATGAAGGGTCATGATTGACTGTCGTAAAAATCTTTATAGTGTATACCAATTAAACTCTTAATTTTAACATATAAATGTTTAGTTTATTTTTTATGTTATTTTTAGAAATATTTATTAACAATTCATTTAAATAAATCTTATATATATGCATTAATTTTCTTTTATAATAATTTAGTGACTTAATACTGGTTGTAAATTAATCTTCTTTTAACTCTACGTCTCTTTCTTCCATCCTATTAATCCAGCCAATATGAATTGATGTGTATCAAATATATTATTATTATTATTATTTGGCTAAGATTTCGTCGACGTCGGTGTCATGAGTATGCAGAACAAATATTGAAACATGTGAGTTTGGTTTCAATCCAATAGCAGAAGGTTACTTTTCCAACCTTTGGTTATAATTAGGCGAGTTTATTGGTCGGTTCAATTTATTCGTTTAGTCTTAAAGTTAATTTGGAATTTAGGATAGATCCCATGACATCTAAGTTTAGATGTTTGAGATATTTTGAACATGGGTGTTAATGGTGACTTTGATTTGGTTTTAGTAGAAAAACTTTTGAATCAACTAATTTTAATTAATTTGATTTGTATGTATTTTAAATGTTTTTTTTATCGAGTTGATTCTATTCTTTAGAAATCGGATTAAAAAATTATTTTAAAATAAAATAATATTTTTATCTCAAAATTAATAGATAATAGAATATTAAATAAATTAAAAAATACAAATATTTAACATACATCAAAAGCTAAATTAAATTAATTAACATTTTATTCTAAAATATCAAATCACTTAACCTACACCAAATTAACAAAATCCATAAATATACTCACTTAAATTCAACTAAACAAAATTATATATAAATACGTTAATAATTTATTTGACAAGTAAGTAAAGGATTATTGTTTTGAAATTGTCATTTTAATCCACTTTAAAAAATAAAGGATTAAATTTATTATTTTAAAAAATAAAAGACCAAATTGAATATAAAAAATATAAAGACTTAAAAGTATATTTTAATATATATTATTCCATTTTGTTTTTTTTTTCACGTTCAATATTTTAAAATTAACTTTGAATGCTATAACCTTTATCTAAAATTTAGATGACTATAAAATATTATTTTATATGTATAATTGAATGCTATAACCTTTATCTAAAACAAATGGAAATTTAACTTTGATATTTATATTTGTTAAAAGATGGATGTTGATAAGATATTATTTTTTATGAATGTCAGATTATTGATTTTTTTAAAATTAAAAAAAAAAACTTGCACGTTCAGTTAAGTTAGTTCCCTTTGAATCATAAATAGTTCTCTGGTGTTTTAAATCAAGTGTATCTTTATATTAATTAATGAATATAAGGTAAATCACATTTTATGATAAAGTAATTAATTATAATAAACAATTAATTATATATATTCTCATAGTTAAATTAAAATATATACCTTTTTTCCAAAAAATGATAAATTATGCTATACAATTGTATAGTTATATAATCACCAAAGTATTTATTTCTTGAGGATACTAAAATAAATTTATTAATACTTTTATATTTTAAATTGACAAACTAATAATTTGAAATAGAGAAATATTTAAAAAATAAAAAATAAAAGAAGGAAGGGAAGTTGCATTTTTTTTCTTTATTTCTTTTTCTATTACCTGTGTTATTTGTTGTTATCTATATAATCAATATCTATTGGTATTTATTGTGACATGTTTTCATATCTTTTCAAAGGAAAAAAATTGTTATTTCTATAGCACAATATGTACATATCTCTTCAACTTAAAATGTAAAATAGGAACTTTTTCAAGTTGTACAAGACCCACTTCGGGAAGATGCATTGAACATTTTCAAAACTTCTTTTGTAATAAAAGAGATTACATCTCATGTACTGATAAAACTAACAAAATAACATAATGAAAAGTTAAACAACTCTTCACACTTCAAAGTTAATAACTTATAAAAAAGATATAAATAAAAACTACTTATGAATTAAAAACTTAGATAAACCACTAAAACTTATACTCAATATTACATTGTTTCACAGCACTCGTAACTATAAAATTACAAATAATAGTGGACCTAATTTTTTCCTCTAACACTATTATCAAAACTTGGTAAAGATTCGGCTGCAAGAATGACATTCAACCCAAACATAAAAAAGACATACAAAAGGAGAGTGAGACTTATCTCACCACATAAGGCAATTTAAAATATTAAGATTTAAAAAATATTCATCTTTACAAATAGATTTATTCATAATTACACAATTCAAATACTTTCATAAAACATTCATGTATTATGATGTATACTCAACTTAAAACTATATTCGTATGATATTTTAACACACTTGTTAAAGAACATAACACTTTCAATTAATTTAAGTTTGTTTAGGCTTGACAGCATTAAATGATGGAAATAAAAGGAAACTTTAAATCAGTAGATACAAGATTATAGTATGTATAGAGAATTAAATATAAAAGGATAGAGGAAAGAGAATTTGTGTACCTCAAATATATTGAATTGAAGTTCTTGATTTTCAAGAACAACAAAACCCTAGGAATGATTATTGTAGAGATATGAGTTCAATAAGAACTCTTGAGGATTTTACTACCTACTTTCTGGGGGATTATTTTAGAGAATGTGTATTGTTGTTGTTGTTTTTTTGTAATTTGATTAATGGGATGACAAATTTATAATTACTCAGGTTAGGCAGAGACCCCTCAAATGGGCTTTTTTTATGATTGACTCAACCCATCACAGAGTCAATCTTACTATAATCCCATTCAAATAATCATAAAGATATTATAAGATATGATTATCACCAAATCTTAAATTGCCAGATAATGATAAAATATAATTGATTAATACCAATCCACTATTATTTACAACATTAAAATCACCAAAGATAACTGAAAAACCATTGCCTATATTCAAGAAAGTTCTTCCACATTATGATAGGGACATATACATTAACAAATATTCTATCAAACATCTATGATTCAACCTGTTCTTAACACCAAAAAACCCAAACCTTATAAGGACTCTTACAAAGTGAGATCCATAGCATTTAATTTGGCTTCTAAGATAGTCTCTAAAATTAGTTGCTAAATCGGCTTCTAAAATCTGCTTTATATATGTCTCAAAATAAGATACTATAAGAGAGTAGGTAGAGCTTGTTGGCTATTATGTATTTATATTTGTGTGAGATCTTGATCGTGTTAATAATTAATTAATAATTATACTAATGTGGCATTGTCTCAGCAACTAAGTTGTATAGTCTTAGATTTGCCAACTAGCCTGCAACAACGTCAGGTTTATATATTGCCAACAGATAAAGAGAATTGGAGAAAGGTAATCAATTATCAATTAGTCATATTTTATAGTTTCCCAATAAATCATATAAAAATTGGACATTAATTAGAATTCTATAATATGGAATAATGTATAGACTTATAGAGCCAGTCATGTCAAGCAAAACATGTGATTGATTACCTGTAATCGTGCACAGTCGTGTATGGATTGTTTGAAATAAAATAATGCTTAGTACGTCATGTGTATAAATTAATAGAACAGAAACATTTTTTTTTTCTTGTAAAGCAAAGTATTAACATGAAATATCATTCTATATGTTAATTCTATAATGCATATATGGACGTACTAGTGTTGTGTTGAGGCATAGTATTCATGTAGAAGCAAAACATGTGATTGATTATTTGATTATATGTAGCCGTGCACATATGCAAATTATTTCACATCAACCCTTTTTATCAATAAAATATTAATTTCTATATTATATAATTTTAATTAATATGTATTTAGAGTGTAAAAAATTTTACACTAATATTAAATCATAATTTTTTATTTATATAATTTTTAAAATATTAATTAATAAAATTAACAAATTTACTATAAATTAAGATATATAATTAAACGTTTAATAATACAAGTAAAATGTAAAATACTTCTTCTCATATCATATCATATATGTAGCTTTTTAAAATAAAATAATTAATGTTATGTAGGTTGCGTGTATAAACAGAACATAATCATTTTTTATGGGAAAGCTAAGTTTTAACATGAAAAATCATTCTATATGCATGTACGGAAATGTCTGAATCTCTAGCACTATGCTTATGTACTGAAAAGTCTTAATCAAATTAAAGCCAATATCAAAAGTCTCAAAATTTTTGTTCTAATCTCGGAAATGACTTGAATTTTGGGCAAATTTGTCTCTCATTTAATATAATCTATCATGTTCATTATCCAAAGAGAAAATTAGTGGCAGAAAGTTTACGAGAATAATGAATGTTTAGATAGAAGAAAACGTACGTATATATATTTAAATGCAGCAGACAAATCAATATTGCATCATAAGGCCATAATCTATCGTCTATTCTCAAAGATTTCCTTATACTTAAAATCTTCGTATCGCTATATATATGTATATATACAGATAGATAGAAAAGAAAAAGAGAATTTAACTATTTCCACTTTTAGTTAAAGGTTTAGGATTATTTTGATAAGAAATGAAAAACAGAAAAATTAACAAACAATAATATTTATTATACAAAAAATTAAAAGTCATTCAATAATTAGGCTTTTTAATCTTTTCAAAGTTGAGCCACTGGTTCAAATAAACTATATCATACAGTTTTTGAGAAAATCATCAATAAAAAAATTGAGAGTTTGGTTAATTAAAATTAAAACAAAATCAGCCTAAACCCTAAATAATTTTATATTTTACTACTTAATGTGTGTGTGCACACATGAGGGGTGCGTTGCGTGAGTATCGATGTAAGTGTGTGTGTTGATTTTCAAATATTTAACTAAAATGGTGGTAAAATGATCTTTAACTTCATTGTAAAATGGTATTATATTATTTTCAAATCTAAGAAAAATAGTTTTATCATTTTGGTTTTTAGTTTTAAAACAGCATATTATATGTAACACCTATAAATTCTAATATTATCTACACTAATTATATGTATAATCTAATTTCTATCTATTGTAATTTATAACTCAAATTATTATAGAATAAAATTTTCACTATATTCCAGTCAATCTAACATCATAAACATATCTATTTTGTCAAAATTTAAAACAATATATAATAGAACACATATAGTAATAGCTTGCTCAATGAACCTTGTCGTTTGACGAGATTTAGGGTAGCTATAGATGATAGAACCTCTGTTGCATAATTACTCAAATTTGCTCCATGCCATCTAATCATACATAAACATATTTTATTTCACTTATTAAATACATAAGATATTATCTTCAAATATACATTACATGCTCTTTCCAAGTCAAAACATAACCAATACATAACTCACATCGCAAAGATGTATAACATGTCATTTCTTCATTAAACCATAACTATTACATATAACTCAAAACATATCTATAGTCATTATAACATACTTAAAACATAGCTTACAATCTCAATCCATCCCTACTACAAACAAGTAATTTGTTGTTGCCTTTGATCCTTTACCAAGTAACTTTTGTTGTTGCCTTTGATCCTTTACCAACCTTTCTAGTTCTGACCTCCACCATCATTATTGATATTTGCTCCCGTACAAAACACGATCATCACAGTCATACAAAATACACATATAATATAAGGGTAAGCATAGGAAAGACATACTACTATTATATTATAATTAGGCACTCACAAAGTACAATCAATCACCATTATGATCCACCTGAACATAAACACTCACAATCAATCCATCATGTTTATGCTCCACCTAGACATAAGCACTAACAACCAATCAATCTCACTTATGCTCCACCTGAATATAAGCATTAACAATCAATATATCTTACTTATGCTCCACCTAAACATAAGTGCTAACAACATTCAATTGACACTTTTTAAAAAAACTAACTACATTAGATTCAGATACCAAGGTAATGGTTCATTTGACTTCCTCCACACTAGTATCTATTTGACCTATAACCAGTTGAGGTCTGAGCATATTCATTGAATAACCAATTGATGATTGTGTATCATTACCTGAAACAAGACCCTAACACTGCATCACATTATTATCCGAGTATATCATGTGGTGTATCATTGCCCGAAACAAGGGCCTAACACTAGTATATCATCGCTCGACACAAGGCCTTAACACTGCATCATCACCCGAAAACAAGGCCTTAGCACCAAGATCACTTTAACCTATTCACCTTATTAATTCAATGTATCACCTCAAGAGCTCTGTTACCTCGTCATAACAACCCACAACACAATTCGTTAATACTCTTTATGAATGAATTACAATCATCAATCATCCACAACACAATTCCAAAAACTCATCGTATCAACATAGCATATCATAAGCATTATCTCATTTCACATACATCACCATAACATGAATCACAATATAATTTATCATCAATTATTTGCCATTTCTCGAATCAGCTTAACACATCATCATTTATTCAAAATATCCAATCACATTTCCAGCAAACCATCAAATCAACATTTTACAAAAAGTAACATTTTAAATCATCAATTTCACCAAAATCAACACCAGAATATCAATCTCTCAATATTTATAAAGAATAGTCAATACATTTAACAATCATTTAAAAAACAACACCTCCAAAAATAGATTTCATCTCAATTATACAAAATAGTCAATTTCATAAAATACTCAATCAAAATCAATAGTACAATCACTTAAAATCAATTAACTTCATAATCCTTGAATCTTAATTTTCCAAAGTAAATTTAAATATTTAACTTCTCTTGCCTATTTCTCCCGTTCAAAGCTAACTCAAAAGAAAATAGAGAAAGCCACTCAAAGAAATCACATAGAAATCTGACAATAATCCCAAATTAAACATGAATCTTACAAATTAGGATTTTAAAAGAAATTTGCTTTTAACGTGAACAACAAGAGTTATGTCATCAACACCGTCATATAATAACGATCACTCAACAACAAGAGTTATGGAAAAGACAACATCGAAATCCATCAACATATTACTAACCATGTGAACGACTGAAGAGTGACAGTTAGAGAGCGAATGCAACGAAAGAGAAAAGAAGAATCAGGAGAAAAAAAGAAAAGAAAAGTGTGTATACATATACATATATATATATATATATATATATATATATATATATATATATATATATATATATATTATAGGGTGTATTTAGTATTGTTAAATGCAACCCCTCCGATAACAGACTCTTCAAAATTTTTCCAAAACTTAACTAAAACCTTCCGAAAGGAAAGAATAATAATTATTTCTCACCCTTCCACCCTTCTACTATCAACCGAATACAACCACAAAAAAAGTAATACCAATAACAAATTCATCACACCTCGATTCTATTAATAATTTAAGTAAAACTTAAATTTAGTTTTTCTTATTATTTAAGTCATACGCTTTTTACCTATTATTAAAAGCTAAGATCTTACATTATACTTTACCATTATTGTCATCATGATTGTCAAAACTAAGAGTTCACAAGACTCGTAAGAGACAAGCAAATTTGACTTGCAAAATTATAAAAGTTCATTTCATTAAAAAAATATTTACAAATAATACAAAAGTTGAAAATTTTAGGCATGTGTATAAACTAGCAAAACAACTCATAAGGGAGCATATCAACATATTATTTATATTATCAACGGCCCGTGAAGCTTAAGTTCATGTAAGTGAAATTCCATCTTTTATTAACCTCTTTAACAAGTTTTTACAATTTATTATATATAAACCTTTGCAATTATTTTAGGTAATATAGAACATTGCTTTTTAGAATCACATGAAAGTTATTGTCTAAAATACACAACACCATCATTGACAATTATGTCATTAACACCATTGTTGTAAATAATTTCATTAACACGATTGTTATTGCCTTCAATACCACCATTGCATTGTCGCTGAAATGAATCAATACCAACATCTCTATTAAACCATCATCACTATTGACACTATTGCAAGACCACCAACCATCACCTTTATAAATACATTTTTCATATCATAATTATCGCTATTAACATTATCATTATCATTGTTACTGGATACACATTTAAACTAATTTTGAAATGAAAAACTAGATACAAACTTAAAACTAAATTTTAAAAGTTTAATAAACTACATTCTTATTTATTTCATGAATAATGATTTTTATAAACAACTGAATTAAATATCTTTTATTTTTAACATATATTAATTTTAAAATATTGAACGTGAAAAAAAAACAAAATGAAATAACATATATCAATAATCTGACATTCAGAAAAAATAATATCTTATCAACATCCATCTTTTAACAAATATAAATATCAAAGTTAAATTTCCATTTGTTTTAGATAAAGGTTATAACATTCAATTATATATATAAAATAATATTTTATAGTCATCTAAATTTAAATAATACAGGATGAAATTAAAACAACTTACTTAAAAATATTATCTATGTGTCTTTTTTACTGTATAATTACTGTCGCTATCATCATTACTAATATATAGTAAGAAAACAAATCTAGTTATTGAAATAAAATTTATTGGTCGAGATCAACCACTCATTTTCTTTCTTTGTATATTCTGTCACTTCTTCTTTTCTTTCATTTCTTAATGATTGAGATTTTTTAGATATTTTTCTCTCCTATCTATGAGATGTGCTCATTTCACTTTCGTATAAATTTGACCTTTTCATTGGGTATATTATATATATATATATATATATATATATATATATATATATATTTATTTATTTATTTGTGTTTGTTTTCTCGTCCTTATCTAGCCAGCAAGATTGGTTGGTTGTGATATACCAGTGGTGTGCACGTATTGATTGGCCAGGAGTTTAGGGCACAATTACATGTGTATAGAATTAAGAACAATAGAAAGTGTTTAAGTTAATGTCACGGACCTTCTTGTCTCCTGCGTCGTATGGGGGTGGTGGGTGAAGGAGGATGTTCCATCACAATTATATTTTGATTATACCGTTCACCATTAAGACATTGTCAACATACACACTCTAGTACATACATTTACTTAAGTTCAACTTTACATTTAAAATATGTATTATTGTTTTTCTTTGGATTTTCTACCATGAATTATTCTTCCAAATGAAGGGGGCCAACGCCTAGTCAAATTTGGTGTATTTTGAGTTTTGCTTCAGCCTATTCATGTCATTTCATTGTACCTTAAAAAGGTATTTGATTTGTGTTTTTCCACCCTTTGCTTGGTCAGTGATCTCTATATGACTTTGCACTTTTGATGTGTCTTTTTTGCAAGTAAGTCATAAAAAAAATCTGATCATGTAAAAGGACTTTACTATGTTTATATTCTCAGCTTATTAGGCACACGAGTGCCTTCAAAAACTAGTTTTTTAGGTCTTGTGATATAGATAGAGTCTCAACTCTCCATTTGACATTTGGGGCCTTAGATCTTAAAAAAAAAAAAAACTTAAAATTGCAAGTAGTAGAATTTCTTTTAACACCTACTGTATTTCTTCTCAAAACCTACCATTTTTAAGAACTTTCAAAAACTTCAAAAAATATGCTCACATGCCTTTTATTCTAAATGCATGTTACTATTATGGACAACTTTATTTGTAACATTAACTATATGTTCTGGATCAATGAGTCCAAAATACATTAACTATACGTTCTAGATTAATTGATCTAGAATGTAAAAAAAATGTTATTTTTAGTATTTTGGATAATTTGATCCAGAACATATTAGTTGTATGTTCCAAATCAAACATTTCAAAGCTTGTTTATTATATATCCAGATGAATTAATCTAAAATATAAAAAAAATTAAGTGTGCCAAACAATTTAATCTGAAACATGTTAGTTGTATGTTTTTGATTAGTTTATCCGAAATGAAAAAATATATTTGAAAATCAAGTGATACGAAATATTTTAAAAGAAAAAATTATTTTTAAGGTAAAGAATTTGGAGGTGGTTCCATCATTTGTTTCTAAGGAGAAAAGGTAGGGGAGTTTTCATATGGGAGGTTTGATGTGTGTGGGGGAGGGGAAAGAGTTTTGTTGGTGAGACCCTCCTTTAAAGAGAAAGGGGTTAGTTGGTGGGGAACGTTTTGGGTTGGCAAAGGAGGTTGGGGAGATATTATATTGCTGCGAAGGTCACCGGTGGTGGAGCATGTGGCTGGGGTGAGGAGGTAATGAGAGAGAAGAAGTTATTTTGGTATTTTAAATTTTTGGTAGGTGTTAATAGTAAAAATGGACGTCTTAAAAGAAAAAGCCCAGCCCAAGTCACTACCAATTGCCATGTGCTATTGGGATTATGAGCGGATCTACATACATTTAAGGGTGAGCAAATACACCCCCTCAATTTAATAAATTCACATGTAAAAAGTGTTAAAATTTTATATTTTTCAACCCTAATTTTATATGTTTGGACCCATTTTCATATTTCCATGTAAAGATAAATAATATCTCTTATTTTAATGTTTATATTTCTTATTTATGTATTTGAACTTATTATTTTTTATATATTTATTATTATTTTATTTATATCTAGTTTAAAAGTAGGATGATAAATAAACTCATGTCCGTGGGTAATCTTCGAATCCACCTCAAAGTTGATAGAAAATCCCTGATATAACCAAGCATGAATACAGATATGAATATCATTTTGTTAAGTTAAGGATGAGGATATATATATATATATATATACCTCATCTTTGTTCGTGTCTTTGTTCCCACTCTTATTTTAATGACTAAAATATCTTAAACTCTTATCCTTACTTTATTAGACCTAGTTTTCAAGTCAAATGAACGCTTAAGTTTTTGCTCTCTTCACAAATTACAATTTTGAGATTAAAAAAAGTTTGACATTTGTCTTGAAAAAAATATTTGACAGTTAATTCACAAATTATAAACTTTGCATTTACTATGTAACTTTTGAATTAATATCATTATATTCAAATAATTTATTTTTTATTGAAAAATTATTATATTTTTTTTTGTAAGTATAAGACGAGTACAAGTATATCTGATACTCGATAAAGATACAGATGGAGAAATAAACCCCATATCCATTAGGTATAAGGACATGAATAATGATGAGTTTCTTGAGCAGAGTTGAGACGAGAATGTCATATCTGTTTCTGTCTCCCACCCTTTTGCCATGTTTATTTGAAAGTTTATTTTTGTTTTTTCTTCAATATACATATGTTAGTTATTATTAAATTTATTTTTTAAAATAAATTGTCCTCACTAATCTCGGATCCTATATCCACCTCTGATTGGGACTTTTGTTTGTAATTATGGTCTTTTTCTCCACACACCATTAATTTCTCCTCCACTTTCATATTAAATTAAATGTACAAAAAATCACCCTCACCTTCCCAATCCCACTATGCAGAGCCACCCACCCCACTCGTGATGTGGGCAGAGGCCCAATACACATTTCAAAACTGATTTATTCTATTTACACCACCCATTTGCTAAATACACGCTTCTGATTTTTTTTTTACTCTACATTGACCTTACTCAGACTCCAATCGTCTCTTTGTACATCTAACGTAACTCTTCTTAACTTTTGCAGATATACACCCACTCTTTATTTGATTTAAAAATTAATAATTCAAATTAAAGTAAATTACACTTATCTCTTTAATTTTATTTTCATTACAGCTAGCACTCATGTATTTTTTTATGAATAGCTGATGATGATTTTTATATATACGGATATTCGTTAGTATCCATGAATTTTATTAATAAAAAATTATTTTCTTAGTAAAAAAATCAGTTGTTTTTCATAAAGTTAAGGTAACAAATATTTTTAGTTTGTAGTAATATTTTTTATTTAAAATAACATCAAATTAAAAAAATAAATTTTACTATAAACAAAATTTACTAAATTTATTTTCCTATTAAAATTTTAAATTAAAATAAAGACAAATAATATTTTGCCGTCTAAATAAATTTGATAGAAATTTAACTATTTTATCACGTGACTTATAATGTGAATAAAATATTTTACTATTTTATTTTTTTTGGGTATTTAATAGGTATATGTGGGAAATACCTTAGCTCCCACATTTGTATTTATTTAATAATAGGTGTGACTATAAATGTTAAAATATCTATGTATCCATTTTTAAGGTTTAATCATTAATTTTTCAACATGGATTTTATCCACGATAAGAAGAAATTATTACATGATCTTACACCACCACATTATCTATGATCTATATCAATAATCAAATGACATATAGATAATTAATATCAATTAAATCAAATTTAAAAAAGAAAATTAACCAATTTGTCTTAAAAATTACATTAATCTAATCATCATAAATTGATATCATTGTTTTGAAGTGTAGAGTAGAGGGTGATGTCCGAATACATTCTTGTTGGCGTCCACACGGTGTATTTTTTTAAAGGTGTATATTCCAGAGTAGATTAGGGGGAAATCGGAAAACGGAGTATTTAGAAAAAAATGAGGGTGTAAATAGAAACTCCTTCCAAATTTCTAAAAAAAAGATACTATGAAATATGGCCCAAATCATGATAGTGACCCAATAATAATATAATCAAGCATCCTTGAGTTTGGTAGTTCTTATATACACCCCTTCGATTATTAATATTCATTCCGCATCAATTTATTATTTCCAAAAATATCCTCTTCAGAAGGGATGGATTTTAAATTTATTAATATATTACTCTTATTTAATATAATTTATTTTCCTCTTATTTTTTTAAGCCAATAAATTCTATTAATAAAGCAATAAAAATTATGAGTGAGCACAAATAAGTGTCTTCTAGCAGATTACAAAAGTGAATAAAAAAAAAATAAACAAAACAAAAGAGTAAAAAGACATTAGGCACAATAAGTAAGATTCATCACCCATTCTGCAAAGGATAAGACGTTAACTTCATTGGAGAATATCATTCTAACGTGCTTAACTGAATTATATCATTAAGCTCTAGACAACAATCTAAATTAACGCATTTCAGACTTTCGATATCTATCATATTCCAGCATATCACACTTATGACCATGCCCATCCCAACTTTTTTTATCTACTAATTAAACCCTCTAATCGATAGAAATGACTTCCACATTGATAGTACAATAACAACACAATCTCCCACCTAATGTAGTTAATAAGCAATTAAAAAATAAATGAGAACTTATTTTCACTTTCTTCCCACAAAAGGCACACCCACTTTCTAGCCTCCCAATAATTTGACATCTCAGCAAATTATCCCAAATTGACAATATGCTTCAAACTAAACACTAAACTTTTTTGAGAAATCCCATTTGCCTAACAAAAGTAAAAACTAGCATTTATAGTCCTCATATTCTTTATGTCCTTAATTTGTTTCGTTTATTAGTTCTTTATAAACATATTTATATATAAAACATTTTATCAATAGAAATGATAATATTCAATTTGGTTAAATATCATTTTAAGTTTTGTAAATCTTTTTTGCATGACTAGATGGTTGCGATCCATATATATATGAAAAATATTACAAGAAAGAATAATAAACCAATATAATAAGCATGGATGATTGATTGATGCACAATATTTTATGTACGTTGTTTAATCTTTGGTGACTGATTTCCAATATTCAAATAATTCCATTTGTAAATAATTTAGTAATTAATTTAGCAGAAGCCTGATGCTAAACGACAGACATGCTCATTCTCAATTGATAATAATGAAGTTAGATCCGAATATGTAGGCTCACACACACTCTAATGTAGCTTGACGTATTATAATTGAAAAATATTAAACTCAAGAAAAAGGACACACTAGCACTGTTGAGCGTTGACCTAATGAAGATGATAACGTGTGCAAGTTGTTGCAGTGAACATTTCTCTTAAGACCTTCACACACAAATTTTGTTGGCTACTAATTAAGAATTTGGTAACACATGGTGTATATATAGGCTTGTTTTATTTGACTTTTGACTGAATATTAAAAAAAAAAACTTGATAAAATATATTTTATATATAATTGAGGGAAAGGAAGAAGAGGTAAAAACAATTAAATGATGTATATAATAAAGTATATATATTATGTGATATGATAAGAAAATGGTAAAAAATGAAATGGAAAAGAAAAGTTAATGGGTGTTTAACATTTTCCTCATGAAGACAGATCGGATCAGCAATCCTATGTTCGGTTTGTCCCATTTGCAAGGCTGAAGAATTAGTAAAATTAAAAAAATATATTTAAATTAGCATCTATAATAATTGAAATAATAATAATAATAATAATAACAATAATACAATATTAAATGATTAGATGTTTCAAGTTTGAATTCTAAATACAAAACTGTATTAAATACTTGAAAGAAAAACTTTAATAGTAATCCTTTCCGATTTGTATATACGGCCTTTAGAGAGATATAAAAAAAATATGCTTTTAGCTTACGTAAAATGTGCCAGTTTGAATTTTAGTATTTTTTATTTTTTTAAAAAAAGCTTCAATTTTCATCTTTGAGTTTTGGTGTAAGAAAAAAAAAACCTCAAGATGAAAACTGAAGCTTTTGGACTTTATTATACGATAACACTGTATAATTACTTATTTTAAAAAGAAAATACTTTTTTTCATTGCTCAGCTGGTGAATAGAAAATCAAGTGACTATTATAGATAACACTCGATCACTACTATTTGTGGTATGTATCAGTGCATGGAATTTCTAATTTTTTTTCTCGATCTACAAAATAAACATTATTTTATCTATTGTTAATTTTAAAATGTATGTTAGGGACTAAAACTAAGGATTTTAAATTAAAGGAAAACTTTTGATTTTACAAAGACAAAACAAATAATCATTTTAAATTTTTGAAGAATGAAAATAAAGAATATTTTATTTTTCCAAAAGCCAACATAATAATTGTCAATAATTAAAAATATATTCAAACCTAATAATGACAATAACAAGGATGATTTATTAATTTGAAATTTTTTTTTTATGAAAAACACAACTCCATTAAAAACATATTTTAATCTAATTAATAAGATTTCTCAATCCACAAAAAATTATAGTTTTTTTACAGAATCTGATATTAATTTAAAACTATTTAATATTTAATCTATATACATTAAAATTAACATAATATATGATTTAAAATTGTAAGAATAAGAACTCTTTAACTATATATTTCTATTTGTTAAATTTTGATAAAATATGATACTCTTGTGAGTAATTGAGTAGAGTTTTTGTTTTGAAATTTTGGCTTTTGCTTATTTAAAAAGCAAATAAACATCTCTATACGTCTAATGTGTCATTTCACTTTTGTCTTCCCATCTTCATTCTTTACTCCTAAATATATTGTGTCAATTAGTATAACATTTGAAACAAACAATCACATGGTCCGTATCATCGTATTATTGTGGTTTTGACCAATAATATAGTCATACATCACATAATTGATTAATTAATTTAATTAATTTATAAGAAATAAATAATCAATTTATCTAGTAAGTTATTCAAATCACATATAATCAAATCATAAATGATGCATTATTATTTTTCCAAGACTATTAATAAGTGCTTGCTTATTAAGTGTTTTACTCTAAATTTACATTCCTTCGTTTTGGAAGTATATGTATATATTTTAATCATATTTCTCCCTTAATATATAATTGATATGTTAGAAAAAAAGTTTTAAGAGAATATATTTGAATTTTAGCTAATTTCTCTGTCGATATTGTAGGAAAAAGAAATTTTTAAGTTTTCACTGTTTAAATTGTGGAGTCACCGCTGTACTCACGAAGATAAGAGAAGAAAATGTCGAACTGAGTTTTGGACCAAAGCATCGCTGCAACAATGAAATTTGAAGATGAAATCAGGAAAAAAGCAAATTTTTGACACTAGAACTAGCGCCCGAGCGGTGATAATCAAAGCATATTGAAGGACAGAGCATCAACATCCATAACAGTGGAGTTAACACTGTAGCCCTGGAAGCTTTCTTCATCAGAGAAACCCTTCACCGTTGCAACACCAGAACCACAGTTGCACTGGGAGGGTTAAAAACTCTACTTCTCCTTTATTTTCATGGCCCATATAAATAGCACAAGATAGAAAGAGGTAGAATCATCAAATAAGCTCACAACACCAGAAAAAGAGAAAACTCAAGATAAAAAAATCATAAAGACGATTGGAGAAAATCACTTGAGAACGAGTATCATCATCTTCATTTCTTCTTCTCTTTCTTGATCTTACATTTTGTATTTGCTAAGACCTTCATCATGAGTCAAAGTTATCAAAATTGAGAGTTTACGTAAACTCATGAGAGTGTAGTAAACTCGACTATAAATCACATAAAAATTGAAAGTTTTCGATACATAATAAGTTCAAACCCACATAATAGATCTAAATTACTCTAAATAAATAGAAATTAAAGTCGAAACACTCAAAATTTCAAAATCTTTTTAGACATAAGAACAAATTATATTTACACTCAAAATTAGAGTTAGCATAGAAAAATATTACCTAAGAAATTTGTTCACAAATTTACTCTGATTTTACCGAGTTTACTACTCTTCCAATTTTACATGCGATTTAACTTGTCAAAAGCTTGTAAACTCGTGCGATTTTATGAGTTAACTCGCGATTTTGATAACCATGTCATGAGTGACTAACTTCTTTTGGATTAGATTCGATGCAACTACTAACTTTTTTGTACTTGAGTTTATATGATATTTAGTTTACATATTTGTGTGTATGCTTCTACTTTTAAAAGTTAAGCCGATTTGATCACTTGTCTTATGATCTTTGGTTACAAATCCTGTTAGAAAATGTTCTCATAAATTTGATTTGAATCACTGCACTTGAGAAGCTCTTGTACTAGGACTAGACTTGAGTTTGTTAGCCATTTGCATTCCTGATTTTGATCTTCATTAAGGCAAGGTTTAAATCTTAAGCATAAAGGAATAATATTTTGAGATTTATTTTCTTAGATATTTAAATTTGAGGAATCAAAGTTAAGTTGTTTTATGAATTTGGGAATATGATATTTGAATTCATATTTTTTTAAGACAATAGTGTTGAAAAGTGCATTTGAATCCAATCTATCTCTTGTATTGAGTTCTTTTACAAAATTTAGTATTTATCAATTAGTTGACTTTAAATGCAAGTTAATCTCATAACCATGCTTCTCTCTTATGTATATATTTGCTTTACAAATTTACAAGAAAGAAAATTATAAAATATCTCTAAATCCCTTATTACAATATCTAAAATACTATAACAAAATTTGATTCACTTCTATTCATTCAACAACTATACATGACATATATAGTGATCACCATGTTATAATTTCTCCAAGTTTAGAGGTATGGATTTGATAACTACCTAATTTGTTTGTTCATCAGGATATTTGATTGATTCCCCTAGTATAAGTAACCATATGATTACAATCAGTCTTACTTAATGGACTTACTTGATTAACTGAAAAAATAAGGTTGTTTAGAGTGTGAAAACTCAATGTTGAAAAGTGTCTATTAGTGGCAGACTTGGTTGACTTATGTTTTAAATTAAATTTATCTTCCTATTATCTACTTATTTTTATTATTGATAAAGTATTAGATGGTAAATTCGATACTACATGCATTATTAATATCTATTTTAAGATTAAATATCCTATACATATTAGTTTTTATTTTATTTTCTATTATTGATTATTGTTACAATTAATTATTATATTTCTGCTATTATCAATTATATTTTTCTATTTTTTAGTATGGATAACAATAAACAATGTTGCAGTATTAAAATAATAAAAGTTTAATTTTAGATTATAATAACGATGTAAAAATATTTTTCATAATTTTTAGTTTTATCAATTAATGATTTTTGACTCATAAAAGGGTTTTTTAACCAGCTTTGAGACTTGGTAAAGACTGATTAAACTGAGCTAGCTAAGAAAACTTCAGACTATATATATTAAATTGACTTGGTCGATTAAAAATGTGATCCTCTATATTTGTATGACTATGAAAGGATGATAAAGTTGACGAAGATCATTAACCTATAACATGATTCGAATAAAGGATGATAAAGTTTTTAGTTGTTGACTGTTACAAATGCTACAATTGCAGAACCTGCCATTGTCAAGAACCACGTGATTGGTCGTCGAAAGTGAAGCAATTAAGTTTCCTTTCTCATTGCCACACCTTTTTAATTTGTTGATCAAAATCACGTTCCATGCATGCATGGTCCAGCATGGATGACCACATAGTTATGCACGTGTGAGGAATGAAAAGTGTTCTCTTTACCAACTCAAAAGCCTGCATGCTGTGTTAGTAATATACACTGTTACCATATAATCGGAAAAAGGAAATATATTAGTGTATGTTTGGTTAACCGTGTGACCTTGCGTTCAACAAAAAAAAAAATAAATAAATACACATTTCAAGATACAAACAAAAGAAACATTACAATAAATTTTGTTTCAATGTGATTATAGTAAACTGGTTGTCAAACACATTAAAAGTATAGCATTAAAAAAGTCGAAACTCATGGGTCAACTTGATCCATTTTGAATATTAGCTGTTCGGATGAAAAAATAAAAAACATAACTTTATTTATTCAGGATTCGACTCATACAGATTCAATTTGGGTGAGTTGGATTAACTCGTATTTAATTCACTTTTAATTATGTTTTATTTCAATTGTAAATTTGTATTTTATATAACTATTTTTTAAATTTTAAATTATTATATTATATAATCAAATTGAAAATAAATTTTCTTAATTTTAAATAAAGACTTAATTAAATAGTTTTAAAATTTTTAGAAAATCTCATTTTCAAAAGATAACTTTTAATTTTTTGGTGGTTATTGGGCTGACTCGTATAACTCACTAACCAGACCAACAGATTGAACAAAAAAAAAGAAACAAGATGGGTTAGGTTGACCCATTTTTCTGGTATTGAGTTCATATGGGCCGGCCAACCCTTTTTTACGGTTTGAGAGAATGTTTTTGGAAAGAAAGTGTGAGAAAGAGGTTGTGAGTTCAAATTTTTTCATTAACATTGATTTTACCAACTTTGAGGTTCTAACAGTAGTTTGACTTTTCTTAAAAATAATACCTACATGTTTGATATTTTTTTTACTGTTATAAACAAAAAGTAAAACTTCAAAGTTAAACTAAAAATTATAATTAAGGAGTTGTTTTTATGTAAATGAACTCAACTTAACTTTGTTTAAGTTGTTGTAATAGAGAGAGTAGAATATACGTTAAAACTCGAAAATGCTGATACCTACGTGCATAAAGATAGAGGTGAAAATTATATATTTAGTTTTATTAAAAGCTGTATGTTGTTGTAATGAGTATTTACACTTTTTACCATAATTATAAAGATTTACCCATTAACAATATGTAAAAAAAAATTAAGGTTAAAAAAAACTAAGAAAAAAATTCTACCAATGCAAAAAGAATATTATTCATTAAAAATGTCTCTATTAATTTAGAAATTGTATAAAAAACATATTAATATAATATTATAAGTTTTCTTGTAAAACAAAAATAAAAAAATTTCATCTGTTTATAAGTCAATATGATGTATTAATAGTCGTATATATTAATTTTTTTACGCTAACAGAGAAATATATAATTATTAAAAAAAATAATATATATATATGTATATATATATATATATATATATATATATATTAATTTCGGTTAGATACGATAAAAAATAACATGTAAATTTAATATTTTGCGAATTTGGACATCATGCTTTTGTGATGAATAAATTATATGCGCACCCTTTTTTTGCATACCCTAATAATAAAAAGGAGAACTTTTTATACTAATCTTTTAGTTACATATTACAATTAATAGTATTAAGGGATAAATTTGACACCTATGCTTATGGTTTTACAGCAAAAAACTAGTATATCATGTCTTCCTCTTCAATATAAAATATGAAAAAAATATTGTATTGAGAAATTTATATAAGGTTTATTCAGTATACTTTGTGAGTGTAAAAGATTTTTATACAGATATTCAATTATGACTTTTTATTTATGTGGTTTTTAGTCAGTATAAGATTGTAATTAAATGTCTCTGTCAAAATGTTTACACTCACAGTGTATATCAATTAAATTCATATAAGGTTTAATTAATATACATTGTAAGTGTAAAAAATTTTTAACACTGACATTCAATTATGATTTTTTTTATTTATGTGACTTTTAAAGTAGTAACGAGTAAAATCATTTACTATAAATGAAAGATTGTAATTAAATGTCTGTGTAAAAATCATTACACTGACAGTGTATATCAATTAAACTCATATATATATATATATATATAAATAAATAAATAAACTAACATAAAAAACTTAATATATAGCCGTAAGTTCCAATGCATCAATCGTAGTGATGCCACTGAATAAACAATTATATCTCTTGGGACCTGTCTCCTGCATACAACTCATTTGTAGAAGCAAAACAAAACAGAAATTCTATCATTTAAATTAATAACTCTAGAGTTCAATTAACTAATTCTTATGTAAAATTACTTGCACAGAATAAATTTAACTTTATTAAATTAAAATATAAAACATATATACATGTACTGAAGAGGAACAAACCCCGTGATTCCCGTCTATACGGAGAAAACAATCTGTTATATTTTTTGACAAACCACGTTATGATCTGAACCATTGGATCGTTTTGTTTTGCGAGTTAATTAATTTGGTGTGCATAGCCAGCACAGAGTCACAGTGCACACAGATGCATAAATCATCAATAAAATCACCACCTATATATCACACGCACACAGACATACATACACGTGCATCAATAAAAACCACCGTCTTTTAGTTCAGATAATTAATTAATTCTACATCTTTTACAATTTCTTTTCATTAATATGTTTTATTTATTAAATAAAGAAATATTAAATATTTTACAGTACTAGCTAGTATTATTTACATTTATGTATTTCGGCTCAGTTTATACTTTATAGCATTGTATTATAGAAGTGAAATTAAGTTCCCATAAACATATTTATATTGAATGCACTTATTTTCTTATAAATTATATACATTGGGTATACTAAGAAATAAAGGTTTTAACACTCTTAATGTAAAAAGAATTTTATGCTTTTTTAATTACAACCGGCAGTTTTATAATTTTTAAGATATATATGATAATAATTAACAAAGTTATGAGAATAGTAAACTGTGATAGTTCTTCAAAGGAACCGAACAATCTATTAACTTTGTATAAAAGAAGAGTAGAATAATTCTTAATTATTAAGGAAATTCTTTGGGCATATGTATATTTCAGTGCAATACAGTTTTGGCTAAAAATTAAAGATAACATTTTAAAATTATGATTTATTATTTTAATACTATGACATAAGATACTATTATTTTTATCTTGATTTATTTGTTTTTCATTATGGTTTTGTAAAGTAATTCTAACATTTTGAAAGTATGAACCCGTAAACAAACAAATGACAGTCATGCACTATCTGATTAACAATTAAAAACATCGAAACAGAGAAAAAGAAAACTTAATCTAATTATAAAAAATATATTGTATAGCTATATTTTTTGATATATTTTTTTAAACAATTTAATTGTTAAGTAAATTTAATGAGTCATACTAATAAAGTCTAATCAGTGCTACTCTCTCTTTTTAATAGAATTCAATGAAAACAAACCTAATAATATAAAACGTGATTGACAGAGTACTTAAAACATAAACAGAAGAATCAAACCAATGTTTCTAATTTCCTGAAAACAAAAATATTTTTGTGTATGTCAGACACGGTCCACTGGAATATATAATAATACTACTAAAATATCACCAGTACATTTTTATTGCAATTATATTTTATTAATTGTGACACACACAAAAAAACATGTATCCTCATTCAAGTGGGAACAAAAAAAAGATTGTATTCACATTGAAAATTAAACATATTCCTTGCATTGTTGTCCATGCATATTTAAAAACATATATAGATCAACATGGTCACGATATCAAACCATATTGAATCGTTTACTCGTCTCACACAGGCATTGACTGAAGAAAGAGAAGGATGAGAGAGAAAGTTAGCTAAAGAAGGAGCTCTAAATTCCATTTGAAGATCGTTGTAGGGTTTTTAACCTTATCTCATCAAATATCTAGGTATACGAGTTGTCATCGATTATTCAACTATATATATTTTTTAAGTTTTGCCTAAGTATGGGGTAGGATGAGCAATAGGAGAACAAGCATATGATAAAATTGCTCAAAATTCTCACCCCCCAATTATTCCTTTCTTCGATTAGTGGTTTTGATCTCACTAATTGACCTATACTAATTCACAGACCACAACACTGTTCATTTCTCTTTTGTCTTGTACTCCAATTTTTTCAAGAGTGGCATAAGAGTTGAAAAATATAGAAGATGGGAGAAAGTCGTGTCTCCCTCTCTTCCAAGACAAACCCTTCTAATGATGATGAAGAGTGTGAAAGTGAGGCCAATGAAGATCAAAGTAAGCAAAACAACAATGGAGGAAGCTCAAGTAATAGCACAGTGGAAGAGAGTGAGAAGAAGATAAGGCCTTATGTTAGATCCAAGTTGCCAAGGCTTCGGTGGACACCTGATCTTCATCTTCGTTTTGTTCATGCTGTTCAAAGACTTGGAGGACAAGAGAGTGAGTTTCATAATTTTTTAATTTGCTTTTAGTTTTGGATTTCAATTTCCATATTTGACAGTAATTCCAACAAGGTTGATCCAGAAAATTCGTTTTTTATTAAGTACTTTTGTTTAATATTTTATCATTATTGGCTTTTCTTGGGTTTAGGAGCAACACCAAAATTGGTTCTTCAATTGATGAACATCAAAGGTTTGAGTATTGCCCATGTCAAGAGTCATTTACAGGTAATTTTTATTTCCTTATTTTTCATTTTACATATAAATCATTTAAAATTATTTATCTAGTTTGCTTCTTGGTTAATTTCTTTTTTTTCTTGTTTTCTCTTTCCCAGATGTTTAGGAGCAAAAAGGTGGATGACAGAAATCAAGGTATGAGATGTTCTTCTTTCTAAACTTTTTTCAAAACCAATTAGTAATAATTAGGGTTTCTGATTACAAATCCCTAATGAATACATACAACTTGATTGTATATGGCAGCAGTCTTTGGGCATCATAATGGTCTTGTTGAAATTGGAGACAAAAATGTTTATAATCTTAGCCAACTTTCAATGCTTCAAGGGTATAATCCAAGTCAAAGTTCATCCTTCAGCTTAACAAACAATTATCCAAGGTTAGCATCAATTCTCTCAAAAACTATGAACTAGAATTAAGCTAATTAAAACATAATTATGATATCTTCAAATTAAATAATTAAACCAAACATGTTCATTTTAATGTTCTTTCTTCTCTTACAGATATGGATTCGGGGATGCTTTATTTGGTACCTACGAAAAGCTGCTACAAAGGCCTTTCGATTGGTCCAATGGAACTTCTCGTGCAGGTTCATCCATTTGTGGTGAACAATCAACAAGTAAAGTCCGTGAACCAAAAAATGAGTTTCTCTCATTTGGTGCTTATAATAATAACTCTCTATGCACAAGCACAAGACTAGGCCACGTTGATCAAACCCCATCAATGATCAATATTATGCAACAAAGAGCGCAGAATCTCATACCCATAAACCCAACAACAAATCCACCAGAATTGAAGACACTGAAAAGAAAGGCTCCAGATACAACAACCCTTGATTTGGATCTGTCACTAAAACTAAACTCAAAGATGGAAGGTGAAGGAACATTATTGGAGGATCATTATGAAGTTGATAGCAACCTATCACTCTCATTGTGCTCTCAATCATCATCTTCCAATCCTATTAACAAGTTGAAGGAAAATCAAGCTCTATGTGAGGAACATGGGAAAAGGGCCAGTACTCTAGATCTGACTATATGAATGAGACAAATTCTCAGTGAGATCTTGAGGTACTTGTCAGCTACTATGCTTTTTATTATAACCAAATTCTTACATTTATCTGACTTAATTAGATATTTTTCTTTCGTGTTTCTTTCTGTATGTACTGTCAAATACATATGAACTAGATAGATGAATCATGATTTTAATTGCAGTCATATTGCCTTTATATTACTTTCATAAATGCCAAAAAAGAGAAAATTTAGTTACAAAAAACTAGAGGTAAACATGCAATTAAGAAAAGGATAAAAAAAAATCTAGTTTTTATCACCACAATCACAAGTTAGACCAATGATTTTGCGATAGATGTTTTTTGCTATAGTTTTGTGTGAAAGTGTAAAGCTTGTTTACTAGCTAGTTTTTGACGTGTAGAATAAGATCCTTTATGATTGATTATTTAGGCAATATTTTGAAATCTTATCCTCCATTTTGATATACTATATACTATATTTTTCAGTCTTTTATATAAAAAATAAATGAGTATTTTTCTCGTCCTACTTATAACAAAATATATTTGAACTTTTAAATGTATTAATTGTTAACTTTTATATTTTTAATTTATTATGAAATTTACTAAAGTGATCGATATCCAGTCTTTAATTTGTTTTTTAATAAAAGTAGATACATGTATGATGAATATATTAACAATGTAAGCTATTCTTATTAGTTGAAAAATATTTTTTAATTATGAGTAACGTTATTAAATATTATTAATAACTAAGCTAACCAACTAATTTCATAGATATTTTTGTTATAAATTTTAATTTATAACATTATTAATTAAAATGAATTAATTTAACTAGTTTTATTCGTATTGGTGAATTAAGTGTCTGTTTTTTCTTTATATATAAGATTACTATATTATTTTCACTAGGATAATACCATACTGTAAAAAATAAAAATTATTAGGTGTTAAGATTATCTTCCTCGATCAAGATAACTCTTGTTTAATAAAAAATTGAGTTAATGGTTAATAAAAATAGTATAGGAATAAAGTAAAAATAATATGACATAATAGTAATACATATAATTTTCTATACCATCATACGTTTTTATTAGTATGATACATAGTAATGTGATTGTATTTTTATATAATATTTGTACTAATTGTGTTTATATTATTTTTGACAACTGCTATACTACCGGTGAAAGCAAACTCAAGGCCTCATCTTTTGCATACAACAGTTTTTATAATGTTTGGTGATAAGGGTTCTCGTCGAGCAATAAATCTGAATATATAGGTTAAAGATGTCTTTTTTTGTACATAACATTGTTATTAAAACCGATCGGTTAAGACGGTTTAATGGTTGTATCTTATGATTATTAGTTGAGTTGGTTGGACCGATTTATATTAAAAAAATTAAAAATAATATACTTAATATAATTTCATATTTTAAAGTTTAAAATTAATAACATATTATTATAAATATAAAGTATCATTATCTAAAATAAAAATTAAATTAAAGTTAAAAAATAAAGTTTATAAGCAATAACTCAATTATACAATTCTTAAAAAAGTTTATTAGTTATCAACATTTAAATATTATAATTTAATTATTCTAAATTATCAATTATGAATTTGGATTATGGTCAAATATTTCTTCTCTAGATTTAACTCTTTATCCACTAAGTGATACATTATCAAAATGACATTATCTTATTTAATCGACCAAAAAGATTCGTTTTGAAAATGAAAAAAAAAGTAAAAGAAAATGCAGTAAATCAGTTCAGTTCAACTGGTTTTTGGTATTTTAATAAAATCGGCTAGTTCAATCCTATTTGATTCGTCTAATTGCATGACTAATCTGTGAATCGAACTAAACTAGTGACTCATCTAATTTGCAGTTTGACTAGTCTGACTAGTCGGTTCAATTCGGTTTTTATAACTATGGTAGAGAGGTTAACTGTTGAAATATATAAACTGGATTTTGAGCATTATATAAACAAGAAGCCAAAATTCTAGAAAATTCTAGGAGATATGATAAGTCTAAAGTTTAGAAGTATCTCCTAGAAAAATCTATTTAAAAAATTACTCTAGAGTAGCTTCTAGAATCACGTAGAATATGTGAATAAGTTGTATTTGTAAAAAACTTCTAAAAGGTTATTTGTAACTATTAGATTAAATTTGTGTTGACAAAATTTTAACCATTGGTTTAGGAGGAGCCACTAGTATAAGCAGGAGTAATGCCCTAGAATTTGAATCAAAGACATAAAACAAGAAGTGCTCAAGTATACAAATAACCTATTCCTTGCTAATTCTAGTCTCTCCCATCCTCAGATATTTCCTTCATCACTCTAGTTTTATTCCAACAAATTGGCATCAAAGCTTGAAGATCCTATCTATAGAGATGACGAGTAATGACATTGTTGCATTCCAAGTCCCATTGCTCAATAAAAGAAATTGTAACAATTGGAGTATCAAGATGAAGACTCTCTTTTACTCTCAAGATGTTTGGAAGACAATAGAGAGAAGTCACACTGAGCCAAGAATAAGGATAATCTCTCTCAAACTCAAAGGGATATTTTGGGAAACTCAAGAAAGAGAGATACAAAAGCTCTTTATCTAATCTATCAAGGATTACTGTGATGCTTTTGTGAAAATTTCGAAATCAAAGTTTGCAAAAAAAGTATGGGAGAAGCTTCAATCTTGGTACAAGGGAGCAAATCCGGTGAAAAAGGTGCATATTCAAACTTTAAGAATCGAGTTTGAAACATTACATATGGAAGAAGGAGAAGTCATATCCGAATATTTCTCTAAAGTCTTAACAATCACTAATCAACTTAAGAGAAATGGTGAAAAACTTGATGACGTAAAAATTATGGAAAAAATCTTAGATCATTAGATCCAAAATTTGAACATATTGGTGCCATCATCTAAGAAACAAAAGGCTTAGAGGTTATGACTATAGAGCAACATTTGGGCAAGCTTATGAAGAAAAGAAAAAGAAAAGGGAAAATATTATTGAGCATATACTTAAGACATAAATTGATCCAACCAACAAACATAACTCAATATAAGGTCGTGTGCAAGGCTACCCAAGATCAAGGTATGACACATCTAATGTGAAATGTTATACTTGTTAGAAGTTTGGTCATTATGCTTCATAATGTAGAGTATCTAGAAAAAATAAAAAATAAAGTTGAAGAAAAGGCAAATTACGTTGAATAAACAAGCAAAGAAAGCAGTACCTTATTGATGGCTTGTGTGGAGAATGAAAGAAGTGAAAACAATAAATGGTACCTAGACACTGGAGTAAGTAATCATATGTGTGGAAAAAAGATCATGTTCATGGAGCTTGATGAATTAATAAGAAGTGAAGTGGTTTTGGAGATGAATCTAAGATAGAAGTGAAAGGAAAAGGTAACATTCTTATCCACTTGAAGAATGGTGAACATCAATTCCTCTAAAATGTTTATTATGTGCCCAATATGAAAAGTAACATTTTGAGTCTAGGCCAGCTCCTAGAGAAAGGTTATGAAATTCACTTAAAGGACATTAACCTTTCTATAAGAGACAATGCAAGTAATTTGATTGCTAAGGTTCTGATATCAAGAAATATAATGTTCATGTTCAACATTCAAGATGATGTAGCAAAATGTCTCAAAATGTGCTACAAGGATATGTCTTGGCTTTGGCATCTATGATTTGGGAATCTCAATTTTGGAGGATTGGAGTTGTTCTCCAAGAAGGAAATGGTGAGAGGATTACCTTACATGAATCACCTTGATCAAGTGTGTGAAGGATGTCTACTTGGAAAGCAATTCAAGAAAAGTTTTTAGGAGTCTAACTTAAGAGCTCAAAAACCATTAGAATTCATACATACAAATGTGTGTGGTTTGATCAAGCCAAGCTCACTTAGTAAGGGCAATTATTTTCTTCTCTTCATGGATGATTTTTCAAGAAAAACATGGGTTTAGTTTTTGAAGCATAAATCAGTGGTGTTTGAGAATTTCAATAAGTTCAAAGCCCTTGTTGAGAAACAAAGTGATCTTGAGATTAAAACAATGAGATCTAATCGTGGAGGAGAGTTCGCATAAAATGAATTCCGAAAGTGTTGTAAAGACCATGGAATTTGATGACCCTTAATAGTTTCAAGGTTTCCTCGACAAAATGGAGTAACAGAAAGAAAGAATAGAATAATTTTAAACGCGAAGAGGAGTATGCTTAAGAGTAAGAGACTTTTAAAGGAGTTTTGGGCAGAAACAATTTCATATACAATTTATCTTTCGAATAGATCTCCAACAAGAAGTGTGGGGAAAAACACCACAAGAAGTATGAAGTGGAAGGAAATCAAACATTTCCCGTCTAAGAGTCTTTGGAAGCATTACTTATATGCACCTATTGGATGAGAAAAAAAAAGTTGGATGACAAAAGTGAGAAACACGTTTTCAATGTATGACTGCAATTCTAAAGGTTATAAGCTGTACAATCCAAATACAAGGAATACAATCATAAATCGAGATGTTATTTTTAATGAAAAAGGAGAATGAGATTGGAGATCAAGTAATAAAAATAACAACTTCTTTCCATGTTTTGAAGAAGATGACATACAAAAATCAATTATAGACCAATCAAGAGAGGAACCTCCTACTCCAGCAGTTTCATCAACCATAAATACTCAAGAAGAGGATAGTTGAGATGCAAGAATTCCATGCTTAAGGAGATTACAATAACTTTATGAGGTAACTAAAAATCAAGATAATCTCATTTTCTTTTGCCTATTTGTTGATTGTGAGCTCACAAACTTCCAATAAGCTATAGAAAACAAGGTTGGGAAATGACTATGATGAAGAAATCAAAGCAATAAAAAATAACAATACATGAGAATTGGTTTCTCTTCCAAAGGGACATAAAGCAATCGGTGTGAAATGAATGTACAAAGCCATGAAGAATACAAAAGGAGAACTGGAAAGATATAAGGCAAGATTGAGTGCAAAAGGCTATAATCAACGAGCCACTTAAAATAATTGGAAGATATATCAAATGGATTTAAAACCTGTCTTTCTTAATGGGGCCATTGAAGAAGAAGTTTACATTAAACAATCATAAGGTTATAAAATCAACGGAAAAGAAGACAAAGATTTACACTTAAAGAAAGAAGACTTCACCAAGCTGAGAAGCATACTAATTTGAGTAACAAAATGAAGTTTAAGAAGGAGTATTGAAATATAAACTTGATTTTGGCGTTATGTAAAGAAGTCCAAATTCTAGGAGATATTATAAGTCTAAAGTCTAGAAACATCTCCTAGAAAAATCTATATAAAAGATTACTCTAGAGTAGCATCTAGAATTACCTAGAGTATGTGAATAAGTTATATTTATGAAGAAAATTATAGAAAGTTATTTGTAACCCTTATATTAGATTTGTGTTGGAAAAATACTAACCATTGGTTTAGGAAGAGCCACTAGTATAAATAGGAGTAATGTCCTATAATTTAAATCAAGACATAAATCAAGAAGTGATCAAGTATACAGATGAACTCTTCCTTACATATTCTAGTCTCTTCCATTCTCAAATCTTTATTTCATTGCTATAATTTTATTCCAACATTAATCACGTTTAATAGCTAAGATTTCTATCTTTTATTTTATTTTTCTTCTTTCTGGGATGAAAAAATTGAAATAGTTTGTTTTATTATAAAGTTTAGAACACATTATAATTTAGGGTCTCTTTTAATTCTTGATCTATAATTTTGTCTTTCTATTTTTTCCTTCAAGTTTTAATCCTGAATTTTAAAAAAATTGTATTGACATTCAAAGTCTTAATTCATTACTTTGTTTTATTTTTATATTTTAATTAATTAAATTATTTTAATGATAATATAAATGAATATGTTAGATATAGAATTTAATTAAACTATAATAAAGTAAATAACATATGTTAATTGATAATTTCACATTTTTTAATATGAGAATTTAAAGTACTGAAAAAATAACAATACCAATAATGTGATCAAATACTAAAGGGAGAAAAATTCTTATTCAGCTAACTTTTTTACAAAGAATCTTGCAAAAGAAAAACTACTATAAGCACAACGATTCAAAGAGGATAGATGTTATAAGAATATTTCTTATTTTCAATTGCTATTGTACTTGAGAATGGGTGGAAATAAGATTGAATGTATATAAAACATTTTTAATAAGATGAGGATTGAAATTTTTAGGTAAAGTTGTAAGTGTTTCTGTCTTATAAAAATTTAAACTGTTGAAGTTTTAGTGTTTTTTCACACTATGATAATATCATTATATGTGGTGTTTACATTTTTTTAAGGGATATATATTATTTACATTAGAAAAGGAAAACTGCACACATTAATTTTTTCAACCAATAATTTCTCATTTTAGTTTATAAATTATATTTCTAATTTTGAAGTCTGAAGTCCAATTAATTTCAAACCTTTTAAGTATATATTTGAAAATCTTGCTGGAAGAACATTCGCACCGAATTACCAAATCTTTAGGGGGATATTAATAATTAAACTTCCATGATTTCAAAAGATTTCTATTTTAACTAACATGTTTTTTACTGAAAATTTATTTAAATCCTCTTCAAAAAATATTTTACGTAAAATTTGAATAATTTTAGGATATATATAATTTTCAATTTAATTAATAATCATGAGTTTGAATTTCAAATATGCAGTTGTATTTAGTATAAAAGAAAACTATTTGTTGTCTATAATAATTTTATCCAACTTAAAAAAAAGTTACATCAAACAACAGATATATGTTTACTCTAAAAAGAGTTTTCACATTGTTTAAAACAAGACCTCTTTTTTAAAATAATGTATCAGAAATATGAATGAACAAAAAATATTATGACATGGCAAAAATAATGAGAAAAGTGAGTTTACAAATAACTTGAAAATTAAAAAAACACTTATACTAGATTATTTTGTTCAGTTGCTCATATACTCACTTTTATGCAATTTTCATATTTTATAGTTCTTTTAATTTGAACATTGGTTGGTATCTAGATTTTTCATGATAATGAAGTCAATAAGATAAATTTCATGTTTTGAATATGTCAAAAAATAATTTGAAATGACGTTAAAAATAGAAAAAAATATGATTAATTGTAAAGGATAACATTGACCAAATTTAAAAATAGAAAACAAAATAAATCTTTCAAAAGATAAAACATAAAAATAAATTTTAGTAACAAAACAAGATAAATATACAAATATATTTCAATCAACTTAATTATTGAACTCTAAGAAAGTAGTTAATAGTATTGTACATAATAATTCTCTAAAAAAAGTATTGTACATAATAATGTGATTAATTCCCATATTTTCTCCACATAATGGATTAAAATTTATTTGACCAAATTTAATATTTTTATATATTTTTTTTTGTATGGGGATATTTTTAAGTATTTGTGAAATATATCTTAATCTTAATTTCTTATTTTATAACCAAATAGTTACATCAATTATTAATAAAGGACTGTTCTAACTTATTCAATTATTTTAATTCAAATTTTATAAATATAATTATATTAAATTTTAATAAAAATTGTGCATAAATATATAAATAAATTAGGAATTAATCAATAAATTTTTAATATTGAAATCTGCTGATATGTAAATACTTGCCAATTGCTAGACATGTTAGGAATTAGGATGCTGTGAATGGTAATAATTGAATTATATTTTATATCTAATGTATTAGCTGAATAAAATAAAAATAATATTAAATTAAGGATAAATTTTGTTTTTATTGCTGTTTGCCTCACATGAGTACACTGTATCTGAATAACCGTGAGTTAGAAAAAACAAAAAATTAATTTGACTAACAAACAAACAATCACACACACATATATAAAAAATAAAATATTTCATTCTTGAATTCTTTTGTTACGTATTTTATATTTCATTGTTTTCTTACAAACAAACATCTTTCTCGGCTTTGGTTTTCTTGCGTCTTTTCGTGTTCTTAAGACACCTAGTTAAAAAACAAAAGAAGAAATTAAGACTTTATTTGAACCAAATAAAAATAATCTTTATTTTTATCACGCTTAATTTATTTTATTTATTCATCAATAGTTCTTTTTCTTTAGCATATGTTTATACGAATATAATCACAAAAGCTTCCAATTAAAGAAAATGATTATGTAAAGTATAAATTCCTAACATTAGCAAATATTGGTAAGGATTATTGTTCACTCGCTTCGGTACACTCGAACTAAACAATGTTGAATTATCATTATTTATGAAGTAATAAAATTTAATATCTTTGAGCACAAATTGTGTGAACATTCAAGAGGTGTAAAAACGCGCATGTATAAATTTTTTTATTAATATATTTAATGGCAATCTTTTAAGTATGCTAGCTTCATTAATTAATAGTTTAAATATCATTATATAAATAATAAATGGTAATTAAATAAAAATATTTTTTTTACAATGACAGTATTTATGCATTTGTAGTTATAATATATAATTATTTAAGAGTTTAATTAGTATATAATATGAGATTTTATATTACATTTAATTATAACTCTTTATTTAAATTATTTTTAAAGTATTAATTTAATCAAGTAAATAAATTTATCATAAATAAAAGATTATAATTAAATATTATTGAACATGTATATTAATTAAACATATCTTAAACTCTTATTTTTTGTTATTGTTGATAACCATGTTAGAGTATTAAATTATCATACAGATTGTAAATTTCATATAATATATATATGAATAAATAAATGGGAAATTCAGTAAGATAGGGAAACGGAAAGGTAGACTCTTTTGTTCGCTAGTGAGATTGTTAATATGCGTGTTTACATTTTCCGTTTCAGTAATTAATTAATTTAATAAATAAATTATTAACTAATTTAATTAATAAATTAATTATTAATGAATTTAATTAATAATTTAATATTATAGATTTAATTACTAATAAATTAATTAATTATTAATTAATTCAATCAATAAATTAATTTAATTATTTAAACTAGTGAATTAATTTTATTTTTTGAAATATTAATTAATTTAATCAATTAAATTACCTGAATAATTTGATTTATTAATTAATTTTAACAAGAATTATTAGAATCACAAAAGGCTGGACTTCGATTTTTATAGTCATTGCAAATAAAAAAAGATATTTGAAAGGAAGGTTTAATTCATATTAATGCTAGGTACAATGTCATAACATTGTATCATAATCCTAAGGAAGACTCTTTGCATAACAATAGGTAGCATTGTTTCATCTTATTCATAATGTCTTCTTTAATTTCTCCATTCAAACTTCCTCCTCAGAATTGTTGAACAAATCAACAGATGCTCCTCAACCTCTGAATCTCTTGCATCAGAGCCCAATTCATAACTGAAACCAAGATCAAGCATTTGCAATTATTTCCCAACAATAAAAGTGAAAAATAAATGGAAATAAATAAATATTTATTAAACTCACCAATATAATAATTATAATCTTAAGAGGGAAAGAAAAAATGTATACATTGTTATTGTTATTATTATTATTAGTTTACTTTTCATATATGATTAGTGTAAACATAACTATACATATGTAACCATGTATGTATGAGATGATGTTAAATTATATGAAAATAAGAAAATGAAATCTGAACCATATTATTATACATGGATGATCAAAATTTAATCTTATGTGACACTATTCATAAGTTAAATGATTTTTTAAGAAACTCACATAATCTTTGAAGTGGTCACATGAAATTAAATATTAATTTTTATGTATAGTTATATGATTAAGATTTAATCATCTCACTTTTATATACGTTATCTTCCACGAATATGATACATTCTATTTCTCTCTGAGTAACTTTTACATGTTAATTTTTTATTTTATTTTTACTATGTTATTACTTTCTTATTTTTGTATTTATTTTTACGAAACTTGTGTGATGCACCGGTTTCGCACCTAGTTATAATAAATATAAACTATTATTATAACGTAATAATAATCATGGTTGTTAAATTGAATATTAGTGTAAAACAAAATATTTACTGTAAATATATTTAAATTAAATTATTTACTTAATACAATTAGTATTACAGACTCTTGCATTTACCTTCCTTTTCAGCAATGAGCTTACTTATAGTGTCGCATTGTGCTTTCATCATTGCATTCTCTTCAGTAAGTTTGTCGTAGACAGCTTGCCAGTAAAGCAGTTGAGTTTGAAACATTGAAACTTCAGCCTGGTCCAACAAATAACGCACACATTTAAAACATACATGTAGGATATTTTCTCAATAAATAATTATAAGGAAAGAAATTAACTAATAAAGATTTAAATAACAATTACATGTTTGAAAAATACAAGATTTTTTATTGAGTTTCATACATATACGGGTTGTACAAAAAAGTTTTATACTTATATTTAATTATAATTATTTGTTTATATAATTTTTAAAATAATTGATTAAATAAGCAAATTTATCATATATAGAAAATTGTGATTGCATGCCTTACACTAACACTGTATAAGTGTTTTTCTTTTTTTTTTATTTCACTCTTCAAAGTTTTTTTATTTGATTTAAATTTTTTTAATCATTTATTTTTTTTAATTTGGTTACAAACATACTATATAGTAACAACTTTTTTTTTACTTTTTGTTTTCAATCAACAACATTAATGGATGAAAATCCTGTATTTCTGTTCTATGTCTTATTTCATGTTTTAATTAATAAAAAAATATTATGTCATTTAATGAAATTTTTTTAATAATTTTTTTTACCTCTTATATACCTCAATTATTTAAATGATATTATTTTTTTTATTAGTATAGGTAGAAAATGAGACACAAAACAAATACATAGGATTTCAATCCCAATATTAACTGAGCAACGACAATTCTATAACTAACGCTTCATTAGAAAGTCTAAAGGAACAATCTTATATGATTTTTTAAGATAAACTATTTCTCCTCTAGCATATATTTAAAACGTTAGGCAAATTGATAATCAACTAAATATGCGTGTGTACACACACATATACACATAATAATAATAATAATAATAATAATAATAATAATAATAATAATAATAATAATAATAATAATAATAATAATAATAATAATAATAATAATAATAATAATAATAATAAGTCTATCCTTTTACCTTAGACTTCCTAATAACATAGCAATTCACTGTATTACCAACATCATTGTTATGTGTTCTCAATTAAGGTTACTAAAATAAAATAAAAATATATTTAAAAAAATAAAATCATTTTAAGGATCAAAATAAAAAAATAATTATGCTGAAAATTTTCATTTAAACCTAAAACAAAAACCACCTATACATTAAATTAAATTATATGACACCCTCATTCAACTTCTTTAAAAACTGATGTACACAAATTAATATTAATTTATGAACAAATTTAATTTCATATTTTTATAAATATTTATAGAGATATTTATTTAAAGAGAGTCAACAAGGAATAATGTAAAAATGGGAAGCCAGGCTGGCTTGAGGAAGAAACTCACTTCAAGGGCATCAGCTTGGCTCTTCAGAAATTGTGCCCTAGCTTGCTTTCGTAGCCGATATCTCGCAGAATACACTCTGTTAGCCATCTTTCTATAGACACAAACCATGGTTATTCAATCATAAGAATCAATAATACATAATTTAAAAATATTTTAAAAGGTATAGAATTAATCAGACTGAAAATTTCTTAGAGATAGGATATACACATTTATCAATTCACTAGTATATATTAATTTGAGTTTAATTAGTATACACGGCCAGTGTAAAAGATTTTTACACTGACATTCAATCACAATAATTCATTCAGGATAAATTTGTTACCTTTTCTCATTATTACTGATAGTGAATATCAATTAAACTCTATTAGTTTTGTGTATTGAATAAAATAAGCATTTATTTTATATAACTAATTAATATATAAATTGAAATATTTAATAAATATTTCTTTTTATATATAACTTATATTTTTTATTGATGATGGATGATTTATATTTCAATACAAGGTTATTTTTTACTAATTGAAATTTTATTTAAAAAGTATTAATATTCAATTAGAAAAATAAAAATAATACATTGAGAGATACAGGATTTTTACAAATTATATCATTGAAGAATAGATCTTAAAATATTTCTAATGAAATATAACCGTTTTAATTTATGTAGAGAAAAGATGGAGGATTATTTACCTTTTCATATGAGCCTCTGATTTAGAATTTGTGGCTTGGGCCAAATCCTGGACATTGTCTGGATAATTTTCAGGCCCAAGAAGCTGTTCATGCCCATGGAACATCAGAGAAGGGTTCTCATGTGTTTCCAACAAATTTCCTGCTTGAAATAAAATTTCATTGCCTTCAATGACATTGGACTTAATTTTATTGCTAGTTGGGGCCTTAGGAGGCAAATGAAGAGCAGAAAATTGCTTGTCATTGGTGAGTAAGTTTGTGAAGGTTTGGTTGGCCATGGTCTTGAATTGGATGGAGAAAATGCAATTTAGCACAATTGTCAAGCACAAATAGTTAGAATACTAAAAAACATGGAAGTTAAAAATGAAAAAGTTTTGAGAATGTTATTCTCAAAACATGTATTAGAAAAGGGGTACATACCTATGATAGAGATTAGGGAGCAAACTATATGAGGGTTTGTTTGAAATCATAAAGCTTGTGTGCCCTTTTATACACTGGTTGCTTAGGTGTTTATGTACTTGGCAGGGTCAGTCCAAAGATAAGACAACGTTCATTTTAGGCTCAACAACAAAAAAAAAAAAAAAAAAAGAAGAAAAAATCACATATATTGGCATAAAGACTCAAATGTATAACTCTCTTATTTCAAATAAAAAATAATATTTTAAAAATTTTTCTTAAGCCTCAGTTTGTGTGCCACTTCGATCGTCTCTAGCCAAACTACCTGCACAGTAAAGATATTGATCGTTTGATCTGTATTTAATGGTTTAAAAAATTGGGAATATGTAAAAACAATATTCTTGTAATTGGTTTTAAATGGTATATATTTTACTAGGGCACCTGCACGTTGTTCGGGGTCTATACCCTTGCTTATCTTGCTTATTACCATGTTGGGTTCAATCAATTTATAGAAAAATATAGGCAAATATGCTAAAAGTTATATTTTTACAAAAGAAATATTTTACAAGAATAAATACATGTAAATTTTTTGTTAATTGAGAAAAGACATTTTTTTAGCTTTTACCTTCTTAAAATGAGTCAATTTATATGTATATACATACATAAAAAATCAACAATTGATATAATATATGTACATACATAAAAAATAATGAATTTATTAAGAAATACTAGCTTGATATTTTTATCAATGATGTAATTCTTCAATTTTTTTTATAAAATAAATTACTTAAGACAAATACAATTATTTCATTACATAATTAATTTTAAAGACATACTATTTTGAAGGAGAGATAGTAAATGCTAGCCAAAATGAATTTCGACTAAATTCTTACTTGAAAGAAAATCAACTTCAATATTTTAGATGAAAATGTTAAAGAGAGAAATCTACCCCTTGACCATGGGCCCTCAAATTACTCAAAAAAGTATTTAAAATTTAGAAACGGAACAAAGAAATAACGAAATATTTAACCTAATAACGAAGTTAAAAATAAAATAGTAGAATAAGAAACAAAGATGCAGATAAGATAAATAGGTTATATTTAATACTAATTTAGCTAACATTTATATATTTCATTTAACTTCCTTTGTCTCCATTATCGTCTTTAACCAAGCCCCTGCTTCTTGGCATGTTCTTCAACCACTTATCACTTTGTCAAAATTCAATGTGAGCCCAATATTTAGGGTGACGCTTTGTCTTTTCTCATCTTCTGAAATTTTTTTGGTAATCCTAGCCCAAAATCTTGAATATTTAGTAAAAAAAACATGTAAGATTATGATAACAACCCTTTAACATAAACATTAGATTTTGATTAATTTTAAACTTTTTGTGTGTTAATATACACTCCCTTGAATCTTAGTGTTCCCAAGATTCAATTTGAATTTTGTCAATTTTTTTAATGATATTAACAAGTTTTCAAATTGTTTTGGCAATTACAACGACTAGTACTTCTAGTTGGGTTCTTTAAATGCAGTTGCTTCACTATGCATTTCATCCAATTCACTTTACTTTCTTATATAACCATTGTTCTGATTCATCTTCCTACCTTCTTTATCCACTTCCTTCTTGCTTTATTAATCATGTCTCTATCTGCTACTAGTGTTAAAGCACCATTAATGCCAAAGGTATATTAGTTTTCTTTTGATTTTCTATTGTTTCCTTGGACGGTAAATTAACCAACCTGTTTAACATAAATCTACTCAACCTAACCCAACTAGCCATAAATTAAAACAACTCAAAATAGGCAAAACCACCCTAGTAATTTAGATAAACTTATGTTCATTCTTCTTTGCACTTTCTTTTTTTTGTTGTTGATATTAAGTCAACCTTAGTTGAAGTTTGGAGATCTGACTCACGAAGCAACATCAAACTTGTTGACTAATTAAAACTACAACCCTAGTTGTTTAGGTAGCTTCCATAGTTGTCCAAGAACCAACATAAATCTTAAGAGTGTTTGACAAAAGTATTTGTGGAAACTCAACTCTATTCAACCTCCTTTCATGAGCTAACATGTTATGTCAAAAATCAATAAAATTATTTTTGTTTCTCTATTATTTTTGTAAGCAAATATTTCATTAAAGGGTATAAGAAATACCCAACAATTACAAAGAAATGGAAAGGGGATGTTAATTAATACTATTTATGACAACATTAAGCAACCATCACACCCCCCATCCAAAAGGCAAAGCAATATATAACTTATATCAACCCAAACTTACATATAATCCACCCCCAACACACTACAAAATGACAACCATCCATATTCACCTATAAGTAATTACATAATCTGAACAACAAAACAATCTAAAACTACCTATATACCACAAAATAACAATTTCCTTTACCTACATCATTGACCCCAATCTACTTCATCCCTGATCATCCCAACTATACAACTAATAGTTAATAACTACTTTGATAAAATTACAAGGTGTTCCATAAAGGGAATAGATCGACGAATTAATACTGCTACTAGGGTTGCTAAAAAGATACGATTTTGAAACAAAACCATAACTAGTAATTATTCATTATTTTAATATAGTTATAAAACTACTAATTGGAAAAAAATGTTGAGAAGAAATACTTCCATGACATCTCACCCACCTTTTTGTAGGTGTCCATAACCCGTGAATAATGCATTAAGCAAGAAAAAAAAACCTGCAAACCTCTCACACCTTTTGTGACAAAGGTCACAACACCGTGGATAATCTGTAGGGTAGAAGAAACTTTACGACTGTTCATAGATCTAGATTGATCTATGATTCGTGAATCCAAATCAATTCAATTAGATTCATGAACTGATCTAGATGTATTAGGATCAAATCAGATTCTAACCATAGATGGGTTATAAATTTGAATTTTAAAAATCCTTAAATCTATGAACTGATATGTTTAATTTAAAGTTTAGTATTTTTATTATATATATATATATATATATATATATATTTAAAAAGGTGTAAATAAAAAAATTAGCAATACAACTTAAAGGTTCAATATTATTTACAAGTTGAAGATAAGTTGGAAAAAGAATGCATTAAGTGTTGCAGTGATGAAGATCACGAGTTATTAAATTTTATTATTTTTATCTTTTAATGATTTACATTTTATCATTTATAGACTACTTTCATGTTATTTTGGAGAAATAATGTATGTTTTAAATATTTTATTCACACATGTTTATGTTTACTATTTTGTTACCTACATTTTATAAAAACAAAGTAGATATAACAAATTTTCTTTGTAATTTGTGAATTCAATCCTATTTGATCTGCCCTAATTAGATCAAATTGTTTTAATCTGATCCAATCTAATCTGATAAAATTTTATCGAATCAGATTTGATTTTACCCAAAATCTTATCCAATCTGATCCATGAACATACCACTAAAAAACCTTCATTGATGTATACTTAGTCACATTTATGTGGAAAACATGCTAAGTAGAAAAATCAAGTTCAAGAATGATTCTATTTTTCAAAATTGATTATTTAGTTGGTTATAAAAAAATAATTATAGGTATTATAAGTATTGACATATATAGTTATTTATTGATTAAGTAGTCTTAATTACAACAAAGTTCAATTGCATGTGCATGACACTTTCTCACTTGTTATTCTATTTGTCAAGTTTTGTTTACAAATTTAAATATACTCAGATTATTATTTCAAACAATGTGATGGGGTAGCTTCTACTTCATTGAATTGAGATAAATCTTGGTTACAAACCTTGCAGGATGCTCGAGTAATAGAGGCTTCTTCATCTCGAGAGAAAATTGTTGATTCTTCTCTAACATACCAGGTATTTTCTAATAACACCTACTGCTATTTATTTACAAAAAGAAAATCAGATTTTAAGTTGAATTAATACAAGGTTCTTGAACTTTTCGTTTTTCAGGACATTATTGATACAAGCACTTCTCCAGGAGAGAGTTCAACAATGGATACAATTAATCTGATTGAAACCAGTAAAAGAAATACGATAATTTCTTTCTTAAACTAATGATATCCTATACCTATGGTAACTGTCTAATTTATTGCCCTATAAAATTAAATTTTTGACAGGACCAAGTGCACCAAAAGTTATAGAACATCCTTTTGCACAATATGTCAATCAAGCAAAAGATTCACAAAGTGAAAGTAAATTGATGGGTCAAAAGAATCTGATAAGGAAAAAGAAGAAACAAGGGTCAAAGAAGAAGAGATTCTTGACATGGAAGACAAAACAAACCTAATAGAAGTTCAAGAAAATAAAACACAAGGAGCTTGGATAAAAATATCTGTTGAAAAAGAATCTCCCCAACCTTCTGATTTTGACTTATTATTTCACGATGAAAGCTATTATGACATTCTTGAGGAATGGGCTAGCAGTGAATTGCAATCAATGCATAAATCTGAAGCTAGTGAAAATCAACTTACTTCAAATGTCGAGTATCTCAATGCATAGAGTGACTTCAAATCATTTGCTTTTGATGATGATCTGATGACCAACCTTTCCAAGGTTAACTTTGAAGTTGAAGCTGAAGAAAATATTCAAAGATTATTTGAGAAATTTACTGAAAAAATGCCTGAGAGTGATCGAAAAATGGTAGAAGGCTTTGCAGCAATACTCGAAGATGCTCACCCTTTAAAGAAAAAGACCAACTAAATTAATGAAGAACTGAAGAAGCTTGAGGCTGAAACTCAAGATGGTAGGTCAAAGCTGGAATCTAAAAGGGCTAAAACTCAAGAAATGAAATCTTCCTATGACAAATTGAAAACCCCAACGACCGAGTTTGAGAAAGAAGAGGCTAACATTAAAGATCATATCAAGTCTTTGCAAGATCGACTTGTGAATATTCAAGAGAAAAAGAAGAAAGCAATTGAAGAAAAGGATGCCCTAGTCCAACAACGCAAAGAGATAAAGTCAATCGAGGACTCATTGTCTACTTCCTTGAGGGCTCAATTCGAAAAGAAGATGGAACTTGAGCAAAGAAAAGTTGCCACCAGGGATGAACTCAAAGTCTTTGCAAAGAAACATCAAATTTTGCGACTTAATCTTTAAATTTATTGTCTTGGCACTTTGAACCCTTTATATTTTTTTTTACTAATTGAATAGGTATTTTGTTTTCTGTAATAGTCTGTATATATTTCTTTAAGTAGTTTCCATGGTTAACATGTGCCCTATCCGAACATACTAGTTGAATCGAGTTCACATATGTGGTTAAAAAATAATACTTTGATTTTATTTATAAGGTTTGCAATTTATTCGGATAAAAATACATAAAATATGTAATATTTATAATTTTATACTTTTAAATCTTAAAAAAAACTCATACTTATGTTAAGATTTAATGGGTTAGTTTAAACTTTATTCGTACGTGTTTTCTTGTAAGAATTATACATATAACATATAACATCTTCAATGGAAATTGTTTACATGAATTTCTTAATAAAAAAACATTATTTTAGTGTGGACCTTACAATGTTAGGGTGCTTAAAATTGGAGACAATTGCTTATATAAGAGTATTTTATATAAGTTAGTAGGTATTGGACTCCCTTTCTATGTAAAGAAAATAACCAAATTGAGAAGTCCACTTGATATCTCACTTAAACTAAGTAGAGAAGGTGCTTTTCTGAAGAGGGGTAGGATAGAAAGAGTGAAGCTGGGTTGCTCTATGAAAGATACTAGTATTTTGAGAGAAAAGAAGAGAGAAAGTCATTTCGGTTTTTACACAGAGGTACAACCGTAAATTTGCCACTGTAAATTCGTTCACTATTGGATAGGAATGAGTTTTTGACAAAAGGTCCAGAGCATCTGGTTCTTCATTCTAACCGTTCAGATTATTGAAAAGAGATTTGAGTTAAGTGATATTCAATTCGCACAACAACAATATATTTGGCGTTTTCATTTTCTTTGTTCTCTATTTGTAAGCTTTATTGTTTAGTTAAGTGTTAGATCTAGTTTGTACACTTAATTGAGACTCTCTTGTGCTCTTTGTTGATAATAGTGAAACTATTTCTTTAGTTTGGATAACACATGGTTTTTATCCTTACTTTAAGAGGTTTTTCACATTAAATTTTTTTTGTCTTATTTTGTGATTTTAGTGTTTGCTATTGCAATACATTTGTAGTTGCCCCTCATAATTTTTTGCTAGTCAGAGAGATTTATTTCCACTGCATTTGAGTATGCTCTGTATTGTTATTGTTGTTGTTCCCCATCATAAGCAACTTTTTTTAATTTTAAGCACCCCAACCTTATAGGATCATATAAAATAATATTTTTTTACTAAGCAACTGGAGATGCTCTTACAAGAACTATAACTCTCGAGGAAGAACAACTAAATAATCAAACTCAATATAGTATAAGAGGACCATACCTGTTCACCTCACTTAAGTGGACCTCCCTAGTTGCTTGAGCGAGCTCTGCTCGCATTTACATCCATTGTGCAAGAGAAATTTTACAATGCATATGCTACCTACCTCTACACCATTTTTTCTTTAAATATAGTTTCAAATTATAAAGATTATATTCTTCATTTTTATCGAAGAATTTATGGTACTCTATTAGACAAATTGAAAGAGAGAGTAGATGTTTTAGAAACTCTGCATCTACTCAGAGCTTAGAGAATGTGTCTCAAATAAACTCATGAAGACTAATTATCTTTATTGTTGGAATTCATATGTAATAATTTATCATGCCATCACAATTTCTCTTCTTTAATTTAATTATTATTGTTCCTAATTTTAATTATGTGTTAGACTTTATCACCCCTAATTCAATGAACTAATTAATTTAATTGTTTCTTGCAAAAATGCTTTTGAATCAACAATTATTAGGAATAACTTATAGATTATGTTCCTAGGAATAGGATATGATTTATTAACAATTTAAGTCTAAAATATTATCAAAGCAATTTTTTAAATTTTATTAGTCAAGTTCACAGTAAACTTTAGAAAATTAGGTTTAATGTTCTATGAATAGAAAATAGGATAAAAAATATTCTTGTGTGGTAATAAATTAGATGATTGAACTGATTATATGTTACATTTAATTGATCTCAATGAAGTTGAACCCAATAATGTTCTTATTCGTTGATTATAATTTAGTAAAGCTAGACCAATAGTTTATACAATAATTTCTTGCATTTTTTTTAACATCCAAAAGAGACAAAGATGAAATCACATGGTTAAGATCCAAAAACAACCATAGATAAAGCTAATCAAGAAGAAATACTAATCTAGTTTAATTTCTCAATTAAAGAAAGGTGAAAATGATATTATAAATTAGAAGTACTCGTTGAATTTGTAAAGGAAACTCTTGCGTTCAAGCAATCCAGGAGCTATATATGGCTTCTTCCTTTCTTCTCCACTCTTCAAAACCAAATTTGAAAGAAAATGAAAAGGGTACTAAATCTGGTTTTGTATGTAGAGTGAAGTGTAAGTGAGGGGGTACCTGTTTGTTGTGGGGTGAGTGTTAAGTAGTTTTGCGTGGGGATTTGGTTTAGTTGCTTTAGGTTTAATTTACACATTACATGAGTAATTATAACTTATTGCAATTAACTCTTAGTTAGCTTTAGGGATTAACTTAAATAAATACATGTCATGCTAAATAATTAAATAAACTAATATAAATAATTTTGTTACAAAGAATTATTATTAGAGAATATTATATATATATATAAATTAGTTATAATTTTTAGTGTTAAAAAATAAGAAAGGCTATATATTAATTATTTAAAAACAATTTTGCAAAAAAAAAATGCTTTTGTCTCTTTATCATCTTATTGTACAATATATTGTGAGATAGAGTATAGGTAGACAACTCAAGTTATTTATTAGTGAGGGACATTGATTAGTGATAATAATGAAAATAATAATTACAATATTTTGTTATGAAGTTTATGATAATTCTAACGAAAAGATAATTACAATATTTTCAAATGTGATAATATTAAAACTTTTAGAAATCTGATTTTTCTTTATAATTTTTGAAAATTTGATTATATATATGAAGTTTTAATAAATTCATTAATAATTTTTTTAATCTAAACAGTATAATTTAAGGTGATATTTTCATATATACTTTGTTTATTTTTCAATACTTTTAATTTTTTATTATTTATATTTATAAAACAAAATACTATCATTCTATTAGCAAAAATCTCTATTATAATTTTTATTAATCAAAAAAGTTTTAGTGTTAAAAAAACTAAAATCTATTTTTGGAAAAACTAAAAAAACTATAATCTAAACATATAGTTTAAATCCTGCTAATGGTCAGCTTAATCAAGTCAATAGAACTGTAACTCCTTTACCTCAAGGCATATCTAGGTGTGTTCAGGTCTTGAGTTTTTCAATTAAACGACGTAAAATTTGTTCAATACACTTACTGATACATAAATACTATATATATCTATGTATCTTTTGTTTGGGAGATTATACTACTTTTTTTTTTTTTTAGCTTGTTTCTGTCTGTATTACTAACATCTACTTGGCTCTCAATAGAATACAAATATTTCATGTTGGTTGGTTACACATTACATTTTAGATTATTGCTTTCATTTCTATTTTCTTTTATCATTAATTAATTTTGAACCATTTGAACTTGAGTTGATGCACTATACAATTTCTCATTCTAGATTCTAGTAAATATGATAATCAAACAAGCTAAGCTTTTACTACTAGAATTTCAAGTATTACATGCGGAATTTCCTATGATTTTTTTTTCAAAAAAAACCACAAGAAACTTGTTTCCTGGAGATTTACCGACGAAAAAAAATCTTCAGCGTGCATAATTTTTTTCTGAGAAAATCTATAGCCACAACAAATTTTTTGCCGAAATAATTTCAGGAAACTTACCTATGATTTTTTTTATAATTTCTGAAATTTATCTGCGGAGTTTAGGCACAGAAAAATCTGCAAGAAACTTTTATAATAAAGTATATTTTATTTTATAAATTATAATATAGTTTTCACTTCTCACGCACTCCATCCTACCACGCACCCTTCCGAATAAACCCTAATCTTAATGTTGCTTTCATCTCCTTCTCCATCAAATCCACCAAACATGTCTCCCATGCACCCTTTTCCCACAAACACTAATCCGAATGCTACCTTCATCCCGTGTCCTTCTCCATTGAATCCACTAAATGTGCCTCCCTCCGTCAATGTCGTTGTCCTCCACTCCTTCTCCCTGATCTTCCACATCCACCCCTTGGACACAACTCCCACTTCATGTACTTGTCTGTGATGTCGGCTACTATAGCTTTTGAATTGTGGCATCCAAATCTTACAACTTGTTAATGCATCCCATTATCTCCTTCTACAACATCATATTCTAGCATATAACCTACCTTTTATAAACATTTGAATTATTTCGGTTTTCCTCAATGTGTGACTCTTCATGCTTACATCTTGGAATTCTTTCTCGCCATGGAAGAAAAGGTATTTTCCTTTACCCATATTTTTCTTTCTGATAACTTATTTGATTTGACAAATTCAACTAAATCAAACATGTTTAGCTTCTACCCGTTTTTATGTGTGGAGAATGCATGCATCAATGTGGAGGTTGCAAAATATCGATTTTGTGAAATGGGAATGCGGGTTGTAGACATGGGGTTGTGTGAAGTGGGGAATGAGGGTTGCAAAATTAGGGTTATGTGAAGCGTGAAATGGAGATTGAAAAATTGGGGTCTTTGGTCTCACTTTCGATTTCTTCATCCAAACTCATCTCCTTATGCTTTCTCTACTTCCACTTCAAGAGTTCCACACTTTGTTATTGGAGCCTACATGAAGAACTCCAACGCCTTCGGTAGTTTCGCCAACAGGGTCGTTGGTGCTCTCCTTGAGATGGGTGGTGAAAAGTTTAATTCCTATGATCAAATTTGAATATTAATGAGGTTGATTTATCTGTGGTTTCTTTTCTTTCATTATTATTAACTTTGTTTTGTAGTGACAGTTGGTTTTCATGTGGTAATGAGGCGGGTTGGGTTGTCCCGTTTTCCTAATGAGTTAAGGTGGGTTGACCTACATAGGTCAAGTCAGCTCGTTTTGACAGCTTTACTTATTTTTAAAGTGTCTTGAATTTCCTTTCTTGAGAGTATTTTTCTACTTTGGCTTTTATTGACATATAGTTTAAATTTCAAATGTTAATAACATATAATTTAAATTTCAAATGCTAATAATATATAGTTTAAATTTCAAAGGCCTATTATTTTTAATTTAAAATTTATATTTTTATTAATATGTTCTTATTCATAAATAACTTTTTATTAAACATTATACTATTTATACATTAATAAATATGCATTACTATCCAAATAAAATTTCCTTTACATATTTTCACCAAGTAGTTTTTTTATATTTTCTGTTTGGGCCCCTATAGTGTTTAAAATAATTCAAAAAATTTCAATATACCCTCACCCTATTTTAACCTACATTTTGGGTGTATATTTTAGATCATTTGATCTAGAGTAAATTATGTTAATTTCAAATTAAGTTATCTAGAATGCATCAATAAGACATGGCCAATTGTGTTCAAGATCAGGTGATCTAGAATGGTAACAATACTTACTCATTTTTATTTCTGATAGGTGCATTTGGAATTGCATACAATTAACATTTTGGATTGGTTCTTCCGAAAGTGTAATATCATATTCATAATCTAGATCAACCCAGAATATTAATTATTTTGTGTTTTGGATTGGTTGATCTGGAATAAAATTGGTATTGTTGCATTTTGGATCACCTGATCTGGAATTAACATAATGTATTACAGATAAACTGGTTCGAAATGTATACACTAAACGTAGGTTAAAATAGGGTAAAGGGATGGTAAAATTTTTTTAGATTACTTAAGCATTATGGTAGTGTGAATAGCAAATGTAGAGTGGTAAAAGAAACTTTACCCACATTTATATTTATAACAGATTGCAGATTGGGTGCGTATACCCGGCTAGCTAGTTTTTTAAAAATGATTTTATGCTTAAAATTTTGAAAATTATGAACATTAATCTCAACTGGCACATACAACTTCACTAATATATAAAAATTTTAACACTAAATGTTAATTTTGATCCATTATATAATATTTTAGTATTTCTCGTTTTAGTATATTAAATTTTAAAAGTTCTATTTTTTTATTTAAAATTTCATTTTATCCTTTATAAAAATTATTTTCTCATTCGCTCCTTGTTAACTGATTGGTGTGATGGTTCATCCTTGCACACATTTTGTATCACCGAAAAAAGACTGTGTACAACTATATAGGCTATGATGTTGAAGATGAATTATATCGTAAAGAGTGGTAGTAATTAAATAAATGTAGTTTGAGAAAATTAATAGAATTGAAATAAAAATAATAACGTTTTTAGCTGTTGTCATTTAAATTTAATTATTTCAAAATTTTAAGTTAACAAAATAAAAAATAAAATAAAATCATAATAAAAATTTTAAAACTTAATCTATGAAAAAAATATTAAACCATAATAGGCAAAATTGTCAAACTTTAATAACTTTTATTATATCATACAACTTTGAGAGATTATACACTTTAGACCTGTGTTATAAAAACCAGACCGGTTGGTTCGACCGGAAAATCGATGAACTGATCTGGTAACCGGTTTGGTCAACTCTCAAAATCGATGGAACCAAAAATCATTTTTAAAACTAGAAAACTGGTCAAGAATTGGTGAAAACCAGTTCACTGGTTCAACTGGTTTATATTTTTCTTTTTAATTTTTTTTATTTTACTAAATTCATCCTTCATTTTTTCTAAATCAACCAATTTTTAATTAAAAATTAATAAAATGGAGTTTAACTTATCAATATGAAGGTATATTTAGTAAAATTACTTTTATCCTTTTATAATTACAACCTTAATACATTTTTCTTTTATAATTTTAATTATTATAGTACATTAATAGTAAAAAATTATTATTTTATTATGACCAATTCAACCACTAGTTTAATAACAATTGAACCAATGAACCCTAAATTAGTGTCTTTACTAATTCGATCACCAATCCGATTTTGAAAACATAGCTTCGATTCTAAAAGTGGATAACTGTTATGAAACATACATATGTGGCTTGACCCAAGTAAAACTAGCAAAGGCTTGGGCCATAATTTTGGATCTTTAAGAAGTAATTTCTAAAGCACCCTAATGGACTATAATAAAAGTATTATTAATTATGTACCAGTCTTCTAAAGATCTTAAAAGTAGTTAGATACTATAAATATCTATGTTTTTAAAATTAGACTGTGAAGGTATTGGTTCACGGTTCATTAGTTCAACCGTTATTGAACCAGCAGTTGAACGGATCTTAATAAAATAATATTTTTTATTATTAATGTACTATAATAATTAAAATTATAAAAGGAAAAATGTATCAAGATTGTAATTATAAAAGGATAAAAGTAATTTTACTAAATACACCTCATATTGATAAGTGAAACCCCATTTTATTAATTTTTAATTAAAAATTGGTTGATTTAGAAAAATGAAGGGTGTATTTAGCAAAATAAAAAAATTTCAAAAAAAATATAAACCGGTTGAACTAGTGAACCACTGGTTTTCACCGGTTCTTGACCAATTTTTCAGTTTTAATACCGATTTTTGGTTTCATCGGTTTTGAGAATTGATCGAACCGGTTACTAGACCGGTTCATCGATTTTTCAGTCGAACCGACCAGTCCAGTCCGATTTTTATAACATAGATAAATATCTTTTCTTAATTAATTGATATAAGAGATACACTTTCAACTTATTTTTTAACCTCTTGATTCTACTACCCTCGTATATTAACTTAAATATCAGAATTCTTGCAAATACCACCACTGTTATGGTTGTTAAAGTTTGCTATTTGCCACTATAGGTTCACTTTCTCTGATCTACACCACAAGCTTTATCTCCCCAAATAAGTTTCTAATATCGATCAAAGATCTATGCACACTCAGAACAACTATATTTTAGAATTTACTCACAATAAATCACACAGTAATTTAGAATGTTCAAATAAAATCATATTAATTTACATTTTTGTTTGAGATTAGGTGAGATCCAACTAAAGGTACACATTTTGCATAAATGATTACCCAAAACAAAAATCTAATCTAATTCGCTTGCAAAATTTAGCCATTTCCTATTTATATTATATATTCCATATGAAAGAATCAAAGATCCCATATTCTAAATTCTCTTGCCTCAATACTTACATACCCCAAAAGAACACGGACCACCACCAACCCTGCAATTCAGTGACAGTTGAATAGCTTGCAACTTGAAGCCAAGCGTTGGAATTTGCATAACAAAATTCACTTCCTAAGCCTCCAATTTGGACCCTTCATTCTGTTTAATTTGGGCACGAACTCGCTTCACGTACATCAACACAGCAACAACCAAAAGAAAGACACTAAAAAGAAGAACAAAAACCAGCAACAAGATCTCACCATGTCGCTCAAATTTGGGGTCACTCAAGAAGTGTAACTCATCACTATCGTGAGGGTTATTAGAAGGAGAGAGTTCAGTTGCCATGAAGCTTCTGAAGTATTTGATTTTCTTGCTCAATTTGTGCTAGTGAATTAAAGGGGTAGTGAGTGAAGTGTTCAATTTCATTATTATGTAGTTGGGGTTGGCTTTATTATTGAAACTGACGAGGGAAAGAGAGGCCTTGAAAATGTGACAAAAATGTTTGGAAGTGACCAAAGTAATATCTAGTGAAATATATGGTCCTAAAGTTATCGTGCGTTGTCCTTATGTTGGTGATAAGCATTCCCACGTAGTATTGGTATTTTGGTAACATGTTCTGTCAGATATTTTTAAGGTGTTTCGTAATGATTTAATGGAAATTCGAAATTCCTACATATGATTGGATGTCACAGACACACAAGTTAGTCCCCACCAATTCGACATGTCCCATCGTGAGTTAAATCAGTGGATAAATTGATCTTTTATGGTTGGAACAATTTCAAATTTACTTGCCTAATTCTCTTCACCTCAAATTCACGGACTAGCTGATGTAATATCTTTTAATTAAACAATATTTCCTTGGTTTTATACTTATAAAGTATAAATTTTTAAAAATTAAATATATTTTTTTATCTATAATAAACGATCAATTTTTTAAATCTAATAAGTTTTTATTTTTAATAAATTTTTTATTTTGTTTTTATATATTCTAAGTTTATTTAAATAATTCTTTAAAAATTATTTAAATAGCACTTGATCATGGACAGAATAAATTAAAAAATATTCGGAAAAAAAGTATTAAAAATATTAAAAAGTAAAATAAAAATTTAATACCAAAGAAAAATCATATTTAAGTTTTTAAAAATCATCAAAGTTCAGGTGAAATGAAAATTTATTATTCATACAAGTATAGGAATTTTAACATCAGTTGTTTACTTTTATTGTGACAATTTTTTTATTTGATAATATCTGTTCTTTACAAGTTTCATATAAAAATTGAAACCTTTATTCTTAATTAATTTTAAATTGTAGTTTTATTTTTTATATTTCAATTAATGCAGAGCTTTGATCCATTCATCAACAGATCTATTGAACGTAGGTTTGTGAATCACAAGTAAAACAATTTTTTATTTATTAAACTAATTAATTTTAGAAACTTTTCAAGAAGGAAAGTTTAAATTATGTATTTTAGGTTTCTAATTAATTTAATTATTTTCTAAAATAATTATCTTTTAATTAATGAAATCAATCAATAAATGTTTTTATTTTATTGTATTGTATTTAAATAATAATCTTACAATACACAGATATTTTTTTAGTACCTCATACGTGCCAACCGAATGAGTTGTATTATAATGTATCTTTTTGGCATTTTGTAAAGAGAAAAAAATATATACAAGACTTATCATGTTATGTCGATCGTCCTCTTCTTTTTTATAATGTATTAAATATATACAACACTGCATGCACAAGCAAGGGAAATGACTTACTAAGACGAACTTCAATTCAGAATTAAAGGGTTATATCATTGTATGAGACACACAAGACTTATCATGTTATGTCGATCGTCCTCTTCTTTTTTATAACATGTACTCTATTATTAAATTTGTATCTTCTTAATTATATAGTATTTGAGAATAAATTCATATTGTCTTTCACCAATAAAATATTACTGAGATTACAATTAATAATAATTATAAATCCTCCAACAATCTTTTCTTACTATCTTTCTATTTTTTTAATAAATACTATGTTGATACTGTCTTTAATTCATATTTTAAATTTGAGTTTGGTGGTATCATTTAATATTTATTTTCAATGGTTAGATTGTTGAAATAGTGTTTGGAGTGAGAGATAATAAAATCAAAATAAAAATTATATTTTTAGAATTTTACACTAATGGCATTCTTCGTTTGGAGTCTCTAAAAAGTTGATTAACCGTTAGGTTTGACCTATTTTTGGCCATTCAATTTATATCATATTTCTATTTATTTTCAACAATTGGATTTTCATAATAATTTCTGGAATGAGAGATAATAAGGTTAGAATAAAAATTGTATTTTTAGGATCTTACATCAGTAATAGACTTTATATGGTGTCTCTACAAATTTTGTTAACTATTAGATGTGATTTACTTTTGAACGATAGGTTCGTAAAATAATCTTTATTTGTAAAAGTTGGATTCTCGAAAGAATGTCTAGATTGAGAGATAATAAAGTAAGAGTAAGAATTGTATTTTTTTTAATCTTACACTAGTGGCAAACATCTTCTAGAGTATTTACAGAATTCTTTAACCGTTAAATTTTTTTATTTTTGGAAAATCGGTTCATAATATATTAAAACTTATTTTCAATGGTTGGCTTGTAGATGTTTGGGACAATAGATAAAAAGTTAGAGTTAAAACTTTATTTTTAGAGCTTTACACTTGTGGCAAACTTTGTTTAGAGCCTATACAAAATTTGTTAATCGTTAGATTTAGTGTACTTTTTGACATCAAGTCTATAACATATTAATCTTTATTTTCAACGATTAGATCATGAAAATAATTTATGAAGTCAGAGATAATAAAGTTAGAGTAAGGATTATATTTTTAAGATATTACACAAGTAACAGACTTCATTTGTAGCTTTTATAAATTCATTAACCGTTACATTTGTTTATTTTTAGATAGTCAATTGACAAAACATTAATAGTCATATTCAATGGTTGGATCATGAAAATATTGGCTAGAGTGACAGATAATAAAGTTAGAGTAAGAACTATATTTTTAGAATTTTACATTAGTGGTAAAGTTCATCTAAAGCTTTTACAAAATATTTTAATTATTAGATTTGATTTATTTTTGGCCAGTAGGTTCGTAGCACTTCAATATTTATTTTCACTTGATGGATAGTGGAAATAATGTGTAGAGGGAGAGATAATAAACTCAAAGTAAGAACTGTGTTTTTGGGATGTTACACCACTGACAAACTTCACCTGAAACTTTTACATAATTTGTTAATCATTGCATTTGGTTTATTTTTTAAAAGTAGGTTATAAGTTATTAATAATTATTTTCAACTATTGTTTTGATGAAATAATGTCTGCAATGAAAAATAATAAAATGTGACTCAAAATTATTCTATGAAAATTAATTATAATTATTAACGTAAATAATATGTCACTTAAACATTATTGCAACTTATTCATTCTTCATTTTTTTTAATGAAAGAAAATTATTGATATCATGGTATTTTATTAGTCTTAAATTAATATTCATTTTGATATCTATTTTAATACAATAAATATAAAAAAAGTTATGTTAATTTTGTATTTACAATAAATTAGTATGGAACAAATGTTAGAGATTAACCATGAATAAAATTATACAATATATATATACATGAAAATGATAAAATGAATTAAATTAATTTCAAAATCACAAAAAATGCATGTATTATAAAAAATATATTATATTATAAAAAATTAATAAATCATGTTAAATCAATATTTTATGGTAAGTAAATGTTTATAAATAATCTAGCATGATATATATAAGTAATTTAAAATGAGTTAAGAACTCGGTAAATTCTTCTAAGTAATTAGCATCAGAGTTACTCTAATAATTATATTTTAAAAAAGTCAAAAAATTAATAAAATATTTTTTAAAGCTTTATGATTATTATTTTTTATTCCCTTAAAAAAATTAACTTTCATACATAATTATTATAATAATTAATTATTATATATAATTAACTATTTAATTAATTATTTTTAAAAAAATTTAAATTAAATATATCACAAACTTTGTGTCTAAAAGATTTATAAAGATGTTTTTATATTTCAAAAAATAATTAGAAAATTTATTCTGTGAGGAATAAACATCTGTCACAAAAAGCTATATTAAATTTATTTTTTAATTTGGTGACGAAATATAATCCTTTCCAAAATACTATCATAAACAATTTTATATATATTTATGACAGACTTTGTGATAGAATAATTAGTCAGGATCATTGTTCGTCACAAAATATTATCACAAAATAAATATATAAATCTAAAGATGGTTTTTGTGGCGGATGATTTAGAGGAGAAAAATAGTACATTACAATATCTGTCATAAAATGACTTAATTAAGTGTATGTTACAAATGTTATGAATCTTTCACAAAAATTGTCATAGATGAAAGGGACTACATTTCTTTACAAAAGTTCATCAATAAATTTAGATTATTTATCTAAACAAAACATTTAAAAAATAAAATAATTTAAATTAAAAGAATTTCTAATTCAATATATTTCAAATTTCTTATATTTATAAAATTCTATGTCCATACATGATAAGAAATTTACCCATCCTTAATTCATATTTTAAACTTGAGTTTTCTCAAAAAACAAACCAGTATAATAACATCTACATTTTATGCTTGCGCCTAGAATTTCCACTATACACCTATTTCACCTAGGTAGCTATTGCATTTGATGAGTTTAATTGCTTCATGAAAATAAAAAGAAAAGAAAATCTAATAGGAGGATTACAAAGAGATACAACATTACTATTATTAATAATAATAGTACACTTTTTAATCATTCTTCTAATATAATTAATAAAATTTATTAAAAATATAAAATCATGAAAAAAATTAAGGATAAATTATATTTTAGGTTCTATAAAATATAAAAAATATTAATTTTATCTCTAATTTATTTTTAATTTGATCTCTCTAAAATATAAACCTATTATTTTAGGTTCTCATTTGTAAAATCCTTAAGAAGTAATTTAAATGACTATATCAATTATACGTTGTAATTTAAGATGGTTTAGTTGAGACATTAAAAAATATTTCTTGAATTGGAAAAGAAGAATTCAATTAACTAATAACAACAAATCCTGATAAATTATTTATAGTCATTTCAACGTGATTTTATTAATGTTTACATGTAAAACAATTCCACACAGCTCAGCTTCTACAAAATTAATAGTTTCTAGATTATATTAAGGTGATGTATGCTCAAATAAATCCTTGACTTTAACGAAGTTACGGTCATTTCTAAAAAGAAGTTTAATTTTTAAGGATAAAATTAACATAAAAAAATTAGGGATGAAATTAATATTTTTCATATTTTATAGATCTAAAACATAATTTACTGAAAAAGTAATAAACTGCAAATTAGTACCTACAATATTTTTTTTTGAAATTTTTCAATATTTTTTAATTTTTTACAAGTTCTGTATTTTTTTAATTAGAAATAATTAGTGTTAAAATTGTGTTTCTATCCTTTGTTAGTAATAGTTAGTTAATAATTTAGTTAACAACATTAAAGTTATCTTACTTATATAATTTTAAAATTATTCCCAATACTAATGAGACATATTTTAATTTTCTCTCAAATATTTTATTATTTTTATCAACTATCTCTAGATATTTTCACCTCTTCCATTTTCACCTGTATATTTTTTGTTGAGGTAAAATCTCTCGCAATGTTTTAATAACAAAAAAAAAATTATTTAGAAGTAAATTTGAAGTTTTTTATATTTAAGACTATTTTAGTTGTTATAATTAAGTAGCTGTGTTAATTTTATTACAAAACAACAGACTTGTATATTATTAGAGAGTTTATCGTGTAAGTATTCTTGATAGACTGTTTTTGTTCCTTTATCTATTAAAAACAGTTGATCATGCTAAAAAACATATTTTACAGACAAATTAAATTGTCCTTGTTAAACTCTTTGATAGACATAATTTAACAAAATTAATATCATGAATGTTATTAATTAGCAATAGGAACTAAATTATTAACAAAGTAAAAAATATGGGAAATATAAATGTCAAAAGATTATTTAGAAACTAGCAATAAAATTTACAAAAAATTAGGGGAAAATATAATTAATGAAAGTTTTTTTTTTATAATATTAAGAATAAGTTGGAAAACAAAATGGATGGTGGATGGGTTTCCAGCAGATAATATATGATAGTTTACATAGATAAAAAATATGGCAATAGTTTAGTTTTGACTCAGTTGTGTATGGACTTCAAGTTACTAAGAAAAGGGTATAGAACAATGCTTAAAGGTAATTTCCAATAACTTATTTCAATAGTATTTATGCTAAACTTTGTGTCTACTTTATATTAGCTTTTTAACGGCAAAAGATGTCTTTCTGTATATGTTATAAATTAAAATTTAAATATATAATATGATATTTCATGTTTAATTTATGAAATTAAATTTATTATGAATAAAAGGTTTATCCGACATGCCACCTGAGTGAAAGCTACTTTAAATTAATTAAAGTAAAAAAATTAGAAATTAAAAATAAATATAAATTATTTATTAAATTTAATTTTTATTAAATTATAATTTTTTTAAGTTAAAAGGTGTTGATAAATTTTTCATTATGATTGTCTAATGAAAAAATATATTTATAAAATAAAGTTTTGTGCAAAATTAAGTTACTTAAAATAATTTAAGAAATATTTATATTATAAAATAATCTTCTTGAATTGTATTGAATGATTAACATTAGTGTATGTTTTGTGTAAATAATTAATTATTTATTATACATGGGAAATATGCCTAAGCTTTTCAATGAATTTATTAAAAGTTCAATACATCTGATTTTTCGGAAGAAATTGTTTACTGAAACATGCATTTAGAATTATCTTACTAATTGTTTTCTTCGAAGAAACAAACCATGAAGAAAGAAACAAACAAGGGAAAATGAAAAAATGATCATGAGTTGCGATAATTGGGTGCTTGCAGCTACTAGAACATTATTAACACTCAGGATTAGATCCCTCGAGAATCCTAAGTTACATTATTTGTACCATAATAATGACAGAACATATTTTTGTCCATGACAGAGTGTCATGATCTAAAAGCCCCATCCTACTGTTCACTAGAGTTAACAAGATCGAGTTGAAAAATGGTTGGTTGGCCATTCAATTTATCAATCGTACGTGTATCACACCCATTTTGCATTACTGAAATAAGTCTTTTTAAAATTATTTATAAATTATTTTTAAGTTAAGATTTAGTCAAACCGTGGTCTAAGTGGTTTAAAAATACAATTTTATTTTCTACATCATTTTAAACCATGTGAGAATGAGCTCAAACCTAACTACATGCAGTTTTTATGAAAAGTTTCTTTCAAATGACCCAATGATGTTCTTATCCAAAGTAGGTTATATAAAATTACAAAAACAACTTATATTTTTAATGCACCTAATGCGTGATTTTTTTCCCCTATAAAACCTAAGTTAGAGTTGCAATTTTATTGTTCTCTCACCTCTCAACTATAGGATGGGAGACTGTGGAACACTCTTATTCCTAAGATTACCCTCATAAAATCATGAGTAATGATGCATATATATATCTTTTGATTTATATATTTTATTAATATATTTTTTTTATTTCTTTTATTTTATTACATTATAAATGGTATTGTATTTATATTTTTTTTTCTTTAGGTGTATAAAAGGTTTATATGTATAAAACCAAGTGTGACAGAGAAAATAAAATAAAATATTATAACTATAAATTTAAGTGGAATCCACAATATTTTTTCATTTCTTTTCATCAATAACGATAAAAAGATGTTTACTCATTTTTTATTCCTCCGCAACTTTGTAATAATAATAATAATAAACTGTGCATAACCAAGTACAGACATAACTTCATTTTCAGCCACTGTGTACGGAAGACACCAAGAAATAAGTGCTGGCCAGAGTGTCAATATACTAACATCCAGTGGCTTAGCCAAGTTTATATATATATATATAAATATAATATCTCAAATAAAACAATAAAATTATTTCAAATTTCCACATTAATTTTAGAACCAGCAATCAGACAAACCTTCCCAGTTAAAGTCTGGAAGTCTTGTTAACCGTCATCAGCACACTATTTGACTTTAATATTTCAAATTTCCACATTAATTTTACAACCATGTCTATCATCTTTTTAATATATGGAGCACATCATTTTCAGCCAAAAAATTCAAAGTTTAAATATAAAAAAAAGGTTCAATGATAATTTACACAGGAAGCTTCCATATGATTCAAACCAAGTATCTTAAAATTTTCAACTCCTGTTAATTATTTTTTGAATCCAGATCATGTCATCTCCCATGTTTAAAAAGCTTACATTTCTCAACATACATATAGACACGCAAATCAAACCCCAACCACATAATTAAAAAAAACATAATTTTCTTTCCACATAAAATACTTGTATATTAATTAAGTTTCATGTCAAAAATTTTATTCCCAATCTAATTGATTAAAAAATATTTATATTTTTTGGTTTCATGTCTAAAAAAAGTCTATAATCAATTTAATTTCAAAATTATTCTGAGTTAAAGCGATCGACTTTGATAATTTTTCCTTTAATTAAAAAATTATATTTACTTAGATTCATTCTTAATTTATTTTTATAATTAAAATTCCAAAACATAAATCATGTAAGGGATAAATCCACTTTAAAAAAAATAATTTTACAATATCAATTTCTTTCACATTCTATTTATTTAATCAACTATCATCCAGACACCAACTTCATAATAAAGTCAATTCCTGTTGAAGAATGAAGACAAAAAACACAAGTACACCAACCAACCAAATAAAAAAAGATAGAAGCCATAAACTTGAGTGAGATAAATGGACATAGACACTATAGTGAGTCCAAATCATCATAAGAAAAGTTTCTCAAATTGGTCCAACCATGGCCAGTGCCACAGCATATGAAGAACATCTTCCAGCCTCACCAAATTGGCTTAACAAAGGTGACAACGCATGGCAACTAACAGCGGCAACACTCGTAGGTCTTCAAAGCGTGCCAGGCTTAGTAATCCTCTATGCCAGCATAGTGAAAAAAAAATGGGCTGTGAACTCAGCTTTCATGGCTCTCTATGCTTATGCAGCAGTTTTAATCTGTTGGGTGCTTCTCTGTTACCGCATGGCTTTTGGTGAGAAACTATTACCCTTCTGGGGCAAAGGTGCCCCAGCACTGGGGCAGAAGTTTCTGGTACACAGAGCTAGGGTTCCTGAGAGTGATCATCACTATAAGAATGGAACCGTTGAAAGCCCTACTTCTGAGCCCTATTATCCCATGGCTTCTCTTGTGTACTTTCAGTTCAACTTTGCTGCTATTACTCTGGTGTTGCTGGCTGGATCTGTGCTTGGGAGAATGAACATCAAGGCTTGGATGGCTTTTGTGCCTCTTTGGCTTGTGTTTTCTTACACTGTTGGGGCTTTTAGTCTTTGGGGTGGGGGGTTTCTCTACCATTGGGGGGCTATTGATTATTCTGGTGGCTATGTTATTCATCTTTCTTCTGGAGTGGCTGGTTTAACTGCTGCTTACTGGGTACATACATCACTTCCTCTCTTGTTCCCTCTTCTTGTTACTAGATAAGTTTTACATTATGTATCAGTCTTTTCCTTATTTAATTACAAAGATTTTGATGATCGCGCATTAATTTTTAATCCTCAAAATAGTAAATATTGTCACTTGAAACAGATATTTGAAAAACTTATTAAATATTATTTTCTTGGTTTCAAGTGACAATATTTACTATTTTGAGGATTAAAAATTAAAATATTTACTGTTTACTTTTTTTATACTTTTTCATTTTTAATTAATTTTTATGCATATTATAGTAGCACTATGAGAATTTGCTTCGAAATCCTACAGTAACTAGGTGAATCTGTTTTGTTAAAGGTTGGGCCAAGATTGAAGGGTGATAGGGAGAGGTTCCCACCAAACAATGTGCTGCTAATGCTAGCGGGTGCAGGCTTGCTGTGGATGGGGTGGTCAGGGTTCAATGGTGGAGCACCATATGCAGCAAACGTTGATGCTTCCATTGCAGTGCTCAACACTAACATTTGTGCTGCCACTAGTCTTCTTGTGTGGACCTCTCTTGATGTCATCTTCTTTGGAAAACCTTCAGTCATTGGAGCTGTTCAGGGCATGATGACAGGACTTGTTTGCATCACTCCAGGAGCAGGTATGTCTGTGTTTCTTAACTTCACACCACTTTGGGTTCTTGTCACCAAACTTCATTATGATGGCAAACCCTAGTTTAGTTAGCATGATTAAAAAAAAAAGAAAGGAAAATTGGAGGAGGGAAGTGTTTTCATTTTTTTAGTTTGAGAAAATATTTTATATTAGGATAGTTGTACTTTTTCTTAACATTTTGTTTTCAACATTCTCTTTAATTTTAACTTGGGAAGTTTCCACCTCCAAATAATTAAGAGATGATTATAAGAGGAGTATCGAAAAGAGATGCATGAAAGGTTTTTTTTCTTAATAATTGAAAAGGTGTCACTTGTTTTCATTTATATTATTTTTTTTATTTTCAAAAGATTATATAAAAACCAAAAAAAATATTTTATTTAACTAAGCAATTCAATTTAGTTCTTACGAATGTGTTATATATTATGTTTTATTTTCTCAAACTAATAAAATTAAAAATTAAAAAAGTGCTTGAAAGTATAATTCATCACTTGCCTTTACTCTAAAATTAAAAGAAGAAAAGAAAAGAAAACAGTTTAATTCATAGCACAAAGACCTGTGACTTTTCTTTCTTATATTTAGTTACTAATTGGACAACACTTTACACTTTCCTAAATTATATATAGTTTATCCTAAATAATATTGCTCAAGTTTTCTGAGTCAAGCTTACAGATAAAATTGAATCTTCTGTTCACAACAAGAATAACTGACTTTTCTGGTACATGTCAGAATTTTATTGGTACATTTTTAATTTATTTAAACATTATCTCAATTGATTTAAGATTTAAAAAGATATTAATTTTATGAAGAAAATATATTTTTTAAACAATGTCTTTAATAATAATCTTACTTACATAATCATATCGTACGTGTCGCATTTCACATCAAAATAATTGCTGATATAATACTGATAAACTAAATATATATGTGAAGTAATTATAAGAAAATTACTAAAATCAGATTCAAAACAGTGATATAATCAAAATCAACTAGAAAGGTAGAATGATTAAATATTTAATGATACAAGGACTAAAATAATGTTTAAAGTAGTACATGACTAATTACCATATATAACTTAATAATATGCTTAGTTGTAGCATAGTTGGCAGTTGTTGACATTAATAGGAGAATTGGTGGGGATGCAAATTGTAGGACTCGTTCAATCTTGGGCGGCTATAGTGATGGGAATACTTTCAGGGAGTGTGCCATGGGTGACAATGATGATTCTTCACAAGAAGTCAAGTCTTCTCCAGAAGGTAAGGTTTCTCTTCATTCTACTTTCTACTTCACAATATAATGAACAAAACGCTTTTCCACTTTGGAAGGATTCTAAACATTCAATGCAAAGGAGGGTTGGTCGTAGAAGGGTGAGAAAGATTAATTGGAAGAAAAAAGAAAATAGAAAGAAAGTGATAGATAATAGCACTTTCAATTCATCTAGAAGAAACAGGTGAAAATTATGGATGAAAACAAACTATCATCTAGATTTTTTTTTTTTAAGAGTAAAATATTGTATTATATATATGTGGTTTTGGTGAAACAAATTGTTTCAACCTTTACTCACTCCTTACTCACTCCTATCATATATCATCATATGGCTCTTGCGTTTAGGAAGACAAAGAAACAAGGTGGGTGCATATTAGGCTTTGATACCACTTGGAGCGGGAGCCTTGAATATCCAGATTATAACTATGATACACTGACCCGTTGTACTTTTAAGCAACCCATAACTTTTCTTTTCCAGCCCTGCAATGTATCCATAACAACAATCTAAATAACAATGACCGACAACTATGGATCTTCTTCAGATTTTTCTGATGTACAAGATCCTCTCAAGGAGGCGAGTACAGAGCATACTTGCATCTGAAAATACCCTTCCCTTATTCCTTCACCTTCCCTTTCACACAGAGATTATAATGACATAGATCAGAGGTTTCAGGAGAGAAGAGAGAGAGGTTTAGAAACTCATGTTTGTAGGAAACTGATTTTCTTCTTAATTTCTTGATTGATTTTTCGATGATCCAATACTTCAGAGAAAACCCCTATATATAGCAATCCAAGACATAGAAGACCAAAATCTCCTTTACATGTGTCTGGATGTGATAAGCTACACAAAAGTAAAGACGTGTACTCAATAATGGCACACTTTACAGACTGTCTAAGGGATAAGATTCCCTGACAACAAACACTCTTTACAGACTGGCTTAGGGATAAGATTCCCTGACAACACATAAAACACGGACCATGTGATACATCATTATTAAAGCAAAAGATAAATTACATTACTGCCTCAGAGAGGCTACATTATTGCTTTACGACGTAAGCCCTTACGTCATGCTTGTTCCTCCTGTTTGAGAAGAGTGATCCTTCATTATCCTTTGAAGATAGACTCATGACTCGGAGAAAGATTAGGATCAGAATAGTTTGAGTCATCATCCATCATTATAGTCTTCATCCAAGGGTCTTCATCATCACTGGCTAAGTCCTTAGCTGTCTGAAACTGATCTTCGGGGACATAGAATTCAGTGGTACTTTTAAGAAATTTTATCCCAGTATGAATGGAGGAGCTTGGGATAATTCTGTTTAGGAAGATATTGTCATGACCATCTTTTACAGTGTTAACTTCTACCAGATGACGAGACAGTTGGTATTGATAACTCTGATTTAATGGATATTCTTCAAAGTTTCCCCAAAAGTAAGCTGTGTTGTGTGACCATATTTGTCCTGCCTGATTCTGATAATAAGGTCTATGAAAAATGATAATAGAGACTAGGCAAGGACTCTTTCTTCGAAGTTCTTGAAGACTTAGAATTTTTTCTAACTCTGTTCTCCACCAAGTAAGGGAGGAATACCATTCTAATAATGTCCAGAACAAGAAGTCTTGCTTATCAGAATTGATTAAAATATCATAAGCTTTTTTGGTCCGGATGGCAATGGGAATGACATATTGAACTATTTTACACCAGATAGCCCATATGGTGGGTTCACAAAGATCCCATCCTATGTCACATAATAGTTCAAAAATACATCCATAGATGTTATTGGGATCTAAGGAGGAAGGAACGGTGTACTTATACTTCAGGGTTTCATGAAGGAAGTAAAAGTAGTGAGATTCTGCAAAGTGCAAAATATCAGTGACCGTCCTTGGAGCTAATCCTGGAAGATAAAGTTTCTGAGTCTGGGCCTGGTTAGGCAGAGGCTTGGCCATGAATATGAGAGGAAAGCTATGGGTGGCTGTGATAATTCGAATCAACTTTCCTGGTCTAGAAAGAAGATCTGGAATCACATTATGGTTGCCCTTAATATGCTTCACGATAAAGTCATATCTAGAGAACCAATCTTTAAGATGGAGAATCTGAGGATCAGGAGGCATCTTGTTCTTGAATTCGAGGATTCTGGGAAAAGATGAATTATACATTTGTACCTCAAATTGATATCCTCTTAGATGAAAGTCGAATTTCTTTATTCCATTTTTTACTGTTAGAGCTTCCTTGAAAGTGGTATGATAATGCTTCTCAGCCTCTTTGAATTGTCCACTGGCGTGCCCACAGTAAAACATTTTATTACCGACTTCTTCAATCAAGACTGTTCCCCAGTAATGATCACTGGCATCAGTTTGAAGGATTCTTTTCCCTTCTCCGAGAATTTTCAGCGCCGGAGGGTTCTGGGCAATCTTCTTAATTTCTTGGACTGCCTTGGTATGTTCAGGTCCCCACGGAGGGGGGTCTTTCTTCAATAGTTTGGATAAAGGACTGGTATACTTAGCCACATAAGGAATGAAATCCCGAATATAATTCAAGATTCCTAAAAACTGTTGAATCTGCTTGATAGTCATGAGCTCATTAGGGAAATTTATAAGCTCTTTTGCAATATGTGCCTGTGGCTGATAAGTACCTTGGAAGAATTGCATCCCTAAGAAATCAATCTTTGTTTGTCCCAGCTGGATCTTCTTCTCAGAAAGCATTACCCCATAGTGATTGGCTATTTCAAAGAATCGGTTGAGAGGATTCTTGTGTGTCTCTATGTCTTTAGAAAATAACAATATATCATCTATATAGATGATTGCATTTTCCAAGAGAGGTTCAAATATTCTGGTCATAGCCTTTTGAAAAAGTGATGGGGCGACCTTGAGACCAAATGGAAGAACTTTCCATTTGTACTGGGCATTTGGAATACAGAAAGCAGTCTTCTCTCTTTCATCTGGATGAATTCCCAACTGCTAGAATCCTGACTTAAGGTCAAATTTAGAGAAGACATTAGATCCTTTCAACAAGATTGGCAATGAAGAGACCTTAGGAATGGGGAACTTATCATCTTTGAGAAAATGATTAAGAGGCTTATAATCTATCACTAGTCTCTTTTTCCCCAGAAGTTTTTCAGATCTTTTTTTCCATATAGAATGCTTGACAAGCCCAGTTTGATTGGGTAGGCTTGGTGAGGCCTTGCTTTAACAATTCTTGGCATTCTTGTCTGGCTAGTAGGAGATCTGAGGGAGTCATTCCTGGAGGAGTTGCTTTGGTTAGATTGACATCCTCATTCAGCTTGAATGGTAGTCGGATGAAAAACTCCTCATTTCTCCATAAAGGATTATCATGTTTAAAGCTCTCATGACTTTCTGCACATAGAAAGAGCAGTTTCTTTTTTATGCCTTCAAGCTCATATGGCGGTTTTGTTATAGAAAATAGCCTTTGGATGTCAACAAATGGCTTATTTTCTCTTTTGAACCTGATGCCAGATGGATGAATGAGTAGCTTCTGTGAGGCAGAAAATACATCCATCCCAATGAGAATATCCTTGTTTGGCAATTTGCTACCAATGACTTTTGACCAGATTATACAATCTAGAAAGAACTTTATTCCGATGGGTATTTTGGTAACCAAGTCTGTCTTGAACATCCTTCCATCAGCTGCTAGGAAATGACAAGTTTCCTCCTTCCAATATCTCCTTGGGAGAATGTCTGGGTTCATCATGGTCTTCTGTGCTCCAGTATCTAGGAATGCAATTGCCTTTATAGGTTTTTCAAATTTGGAGGGCAATATATGTACCTCAAAATTAGGTAGTGGTGGAGCAAGGTTGCTGTTATTTATCTCCTGTATAGAGTAAACAGGGATAGATCCAGAATCAGAAAAGCTTTCTTCATCTGAAGATTCTTTTAGGGCAAAGACAATCTCTTTGTCTGCTGAGCTTTGTTCTGAGTAGACTGATTCTAATTCATCATCTCCAAGATTTAGAGATGAGATGAGCCTTATAGCCTTTTCTTTTTTGTTTGGACACGTCCTAGAGAAATGTCCTTTCTTCCTACAGATAAAGCATCTTGATCGAGAAGATCGTCCACTTATATTCTTTTTCCTAAAGAATCGGAAGGACTTCTTCTTCTTTTTCTGGGGGAACTTGAATGACTCTTTTTTATCTTTCTTTTTTGAGCAGCTACATTTGTCTTTGCACTTGATTTCCAAGTAAGAATTTTTGTAGAGTTTGTTGAATTTACCTTTTTGATGCACAACATCAGAGAAGTATTGATGTTGCCTACAAAGTTTGTCCACTGCTTCTTTAGTCATTTGATGGATCTGTCCCATTGTCATGGCAGAAAAGTCTTTCTGAGCGGCCATAGCCATCCTGTTGAGTTATGGCTGAACCTCTGCTAAAAGAGAGGCAACATATGTATTTTTTAGGCTCGCATCATTGAGACCATTGAGAAGATAAAATCTTTTCATCATTCTTTGGAAGTGCTTGTCCAGATCTTTCATATTCATCGAGCAACACTTCATTTCAAAGAAATCTTGTCTCATCTTTTTATCATAAATAGATTCATCTCCAATGAATTCTTCATGTAAGGCTCCTAATACGGCAGCAGTTGAACCCAACTCATGGAACTGATTTTGGCGTACAGTGCCTAGATTATGATACCATTCTTTTAAGGTGTCCGTCATCCTACAACAAATTCTTCGATGACTTTGTATGAATCATGGTCCTTGATCAATTTGGTATCCAACCATTCACCAAATTCTATGAGCCTTCGTCTCCATTGGTCTGGAGAAAGGTCATCTAGGTCAAACCAAGGACCACTGGTAGGTTTAGTTATCCCATTTCTGTGGGATCTACCAGCATCTTCATGAGGAGATTCATAAATAGGTTTTTGCCTTGTTTTTGAGCCTGCAGGGGTGGCAATTAAGATCTTGGATATATCAGTATGGCCTTGTTCCTCATCTGTGCTTTCATCAGCAGAGTCTTGTTCTTCATCTGTGTTTTCTACTGAGCTGATACTGGCATTTTCTAAAGAATCTAGAGTATCACTTTCTTGAGAGTCAACACGAACTTCTATGGTAAGCTGAGAGTAAAGATCCTGGGAATCCTGAAATATGTCCATCTTGGGAAAAAATGGTCTATCTGGAGAGGACAGTGGAGAAGATAAAGGTGAATCTTGAATTTTCTTCTCTGCTTCTATCTTTGTTTCAGTCTTTGCCTTAGTGGATCGTGAACTAGATTCTGGTCTAGATCTAGTCTGATATGCTGAAGTTGTAGGCAAAGTCTATGAGGATTGGACTGGTTTGTTGAGGAATGGTGAAGTTAACTGAGACACAAACCTAGAAGTAGTTAGCGGTACAAAGGCATATGTGTCAGATGGCAAAATTTGTTTTTCTCTCATCTTTTGCTCAATCTGATCATCCAGTTCTTCTTTGATCTGGGATTTTAAATGCCTTATCTCTCTTTTTTTTGCATGAGAGGCCTGTCCAAAGGTTGTATCCTTCTATTCCTTTTCTAGATGAGAGATTTCAGAGGTTAATTGCTGGTAATACCTCTTCATCTTTGTGGAAAGATGATCTAATCTCCCATCAGATTTCTCCAAATGAGCAGAAATCCTGTCCATCTTTTGGTCAAGTCTTTTAAGAATGGTATTTTGTGCTTTGGCATTCTCAGATTGCCAATTCAGTACCTCTTCAGCTTGAGTGAGAGGTTTAGACTTGCCGTCTGGTCCTATCTCAGTAGAAGAGATGTTGGCCTTCGTAGTCACCTTGGTTACAGGATCTGTTTTCCTTTCAAGAGAAGGAAACTCTTGCTCATAAGAAGTTTCAGTAAACATCATGTAGGGAATTGGTTGGCTGCATGAAGTTGGTGGAATAACTGAAGAGTGATCTCTCCTAATTCCCTGAGTAGATGGAAGTCCTTCTTCCTTTAGAATCTCTTCCATCATTTTGAAGATCCAAGAAGGATCTGGTTGCTCTTGGTGATGCAACCCTACCCATGGCTTCTGGATAGGGTTAGTTGGTCTCCTTAGAGAAGGATAACCAGGTCTCTTCTGAGCAGAAGGAGGAGGTCTACGTCTTGGCTGAGGAGGAGGAGGAGGTTTACAGAATCCTCTATCATTATTGTCATCTTCATCATCACTAGAATCACTGGAATATCCAGGATTCTCCTCATCACTGCTAGGATCTGATGATCTATCCCAACAATCACATCCAGGGTACACATGGATGGATTCACATCCCATATGAAGTGACCATCTATCTTGTCAGTATAAATGATCTTCCCATCTATACATATTGAATGTATAGGGATCTTTTTTTCTTTAATGAAAGGCTTTATCATCATGGATTGAAAGATAGATGTTGATCTGCTAGTGGGGTTATCTTCAGGCTTTGTGAAAATGGTTCTGACACATCCATCAATAGATCTTCTGAAGGTTGCTTCTGTAGACTGGATAGGTCTCCGATTCTCATGAAGTTTTTCATAATTTGTTATCCACTGTAAAGGGATAAGTTCCTTCAATTGTTCCCTAGAAATATTTCTAGGAACTTGGATAATAGAGGAAGTTTCCTCTTGAGGGTTGGCCAAGACAAAAAGTGCTCCATCATTACTGGATGGTAATGACAAGTTTACAGCATGGCTTTGTAGCCTATAGATGATCTGGTGGTGCAGAGTGGCAACCAGTGCCTCAAATACCTGGTCAGCTCCAGTAATCTGGACTTGTACCTTCAGTCGATAGGGCAGAGTGGGATCCCTGAGACTGATGTTGTAGTTAGGAAATATAGTAAGTACTATACTTCCGGCATGTAGAGTGGTCAGTACTGTTCCTATTACAGCATTCTCATAGTGAAGATAGCTAGAATCGAGTAGCGTAACTCTGGATGAAACAGGAAGACCTCTTCTCCAATGAAGAGAGAGGATTAGACAAACGACCCCATAATGTAAATAGGTAAAACCTTCTGATGTCCAGTGTTGGATAAGTTCCTGGGGAATTTCTATGGTAACATATTGCTCCTCAGCAGTAGCTACCAAAGAACATTGTTCAAGCCTGGAGGCTTGGACATAATTCTTTTCGCCAGGTCTTCTGGTGGTGATTAATTGTGCAATAGATCTAAGGGTAGATCTTTTGTCGGCAAAAGATGTTGTATGGATTGAGTAGAGGTGCAGTGGCTTCTGAGATCTGAGCATTTTCAGGAACATATGAGTATTCAATAAGATTTTCTATTTTCGAAGAAAGAGTTCTATTAATATTCCTAGGAAGAGAAAGAGTAGAATTTAAGAGGACTGGTCCTGTTTGAACAGGGTCTGTGTTTGAGGTTGAGGTTTCCATGTGTTTAAGGTTTCTCTCCTTACTCACTCCTATCATATATCATTATATGGCTCCTGCGTTTAGGAAGACAAAGAAAAAGGTGGGTGCGTATTAGGCTCTGATACCACTTGGAGCGGGAGCCTTGAATATCCAGATTATAACTATGATACACTGGTTCGCTGTACTTTTAAGCAACCAATAGCTTTTCTTTTCCAGCCCTGCAGTGTATCCATAACAACAATCTGAATAACAAGGACCGACAACTATGGATCTTTTTCAGAGTTTCTGATGTACAAGATCTTGTCACACCTACAAAAAATTATAATAATCTTGTCACACCTACTCCAATCACCCATAGTCCCCTATTTTATATTTAACATACACAACCTAGGGTTATCATACCAATCAGAAAAAATACACCTTCTATTAAAACCAAAGAAATAGACTAACCATTTCCATGAAATTACTTTAATGAATATCACAAAATCTAAAGACTCCACCTTTGTCTTATCAAATACTATAAAATTTCTGGACATCCAAATACATTAATACCCGGCCAGCCAAAATATATACCTACATTTCTTCTTCCACTTACCTGCCACTTATGTGTTGGATGAAAGAAAGAATTGGTCAAGTCCCCCGGGAGTGGCTCTTGAATACCCAACCAGCTAATCACTTTGTACCATACCATTTGAGTCAGTTGACACGTTAAAAATAAATTATTTCTATTTTTTGTGACATTCTTACAAAACACACAGACCAAATCAAGTGAAGAAATGTCCATTTCTCTTCTCAACAACCTTCAAGAAACTGCAATCACCTTAGATGACAATTTATTCTTCCACATTCTGCACAATACATGTGAGTCGACTTCTATAATTCTCATTACATTCAATTCGCCTCCTAGCTAGCACCCTATATGCATCAGCCACCAAAAATCCCCTTGTATACTTGGAATCCATTTTCATGTATTCGGAACACTCTCCAGAAGCACAACATTTTATAGCAAAAATTATAAAGAGTGTAATAACTCTACCTCCCACATTCTGAAACAATCATCTAGATTTATTATATCACTTTCAGGTATTATGTACGTCATGTTTATTTAGTGATTGTAAATAATACTAAACCTCCATCTCATTTGGGATGAATTAAGTGCGAAAATGAAAAAAAAAAAGAAACAAAATAAATAGAGAAAGTGATAGATGTAATAAGTAATATAATTAAAAAATAAAAATACGTTAAAATTATATGGAAAATAAGTAAATATATGTTTATGAATAGTCTTTAATGAATAAATATTCGATACGAACTAATACAAATATATATTTACTTATTGATAATTATTTGAGTTTAACTTTTAATTATGTTTGTTATAGTATAAAAATTAGTGGCAGTTATTTTAAAAGTTGACATATAAGTATTCTTATATGATAATTTATAATTAACTGTTGATGTAAATCAAGTTTATTTTAACTACAAGTGCTCAGATGTTTTTCTTAATATACTTAAAAAGACTTGATAATTTTGTATATATAAGTTTGTGTTTGGGTCGTTTTTTCTATGCTTATTTTATTAATTTTCTTTCAAAATATTCCTGTATAAGTTTAGACCTGGGTCGCTTTTGCTTGTCTTGTTTCATTGATTCTCATTTAATAGTATTAAAGAGTTAGCTAAGACATTGACAGATGTAATATATTAACACTTCTTCCCCATGAATTAATTTTCGTATTGTGTTAAAGTTTTAAGTGTGAGTTGTATATATAATAATTATTCATCTTGAACGAAAAAATAATCTTCAAACATGTTATAATCTGGATTGCTTGAATAGGTAACGAGTTTAACTAGCAATAGGGCAAGAATTTTATACTAAGGTTCAAGTATAATTTTTTATTTATATAATTTTTAAAATATTAATAAATAAAAATAAACAAATTTACAAGTTATAATTGAATGTTAGTGTAAAGTAAAATAGTTATTTTCTATCTCCTTTGTCATATTGGTCAAATGACATTAATTTTAGTCTCCAATTGTATAATTAATCCTATATAATAACTAATATAATCCTTAGATATGGCCGTCAATGTCATATCATGAAATCAACATTCATTTGAACTTATCAATTACATCTCCAGTCAAACAATTCATTTAAATTTTAAAAAGAGTTTAATGATTGTACTGTATAAAATATTTTATATTGTCTACTAATTAAAAATTATGACTGATTAGACTTTTTATTGAATTTTAAAAATATATATACCTAAAATTTAAGTATGGAGAAACGGTAAATTTTAAAAAAAAACTAAAGACCAATTTTGTTTCATAAATAGTTAAAAAATTTAAGGAAAATTAATACAAAAAATAATTTATATATATATATATATAAGAATTATAGAAAAATTCCTTATAAAAAAAAAGCGATAAGTGAGAAAAGCTATGTGATTATAATTAGCACTTCTCACTTATTACATGAATAAATATATACGGAGCAAATTAATTATACCAATAGCTTTCAAAATCTTGTTAAACTGGACAAAATACTTTTCTTATATTATAATATAATTCAACAAAAAGTATTGATATTTTGTGTAATACAAAAATCTCATATTTTAGTAACATTTTAATTTTGTTGTATATAGTTACTAGGACTTTAAAATTTTCTATGTATTTTAGCATGTTGTGAATTTACGTTTGACAGGTAGATGATACCCTAGGAGTGTTTCACACACATGCTGTGGCTGGCCTATTGGGTGGCCTCCTCACAGGTCTCTTAGCAGAACCTGAGCTTTGTAAACTCATATTACCTGTGACCAACTCAAAGGGTGCCTTCTATGGTGGTAGTGGTCGTGTTCAATTTTTGAAGCAATTAGTGGCAGCATGTTTCATTGCTGGATGGAACCTAGTCTCTACCACACTCATTCTTCTGTTCATACAATTGTTCATACCTTTAAGGATGCCGGATCACCAGCTCGAGATTGGCGACGACGCCGTCCACGGCGAAGAAGCTTATGCTCTTTGGGGTGATGGTGAAAAATATGACCCTACCAAACATGGATCATCAAGAGTAGATAAAGTTTCAGCATCACCCCATGCTAATGCAAGTGGAGCAAGGGGTTTCACTATAGATTTATGAGTCATGTGGGTATAGTTGTATATAGTGATAGTGTTATGAAGCAACACAAATGAATGAGTGCTCATTTCTATGTAAGTTTGATATTACATAAGTATATGTAGCAATTTTGTTTGAATTAGGTAAGACTATTATAGATGATAAATTATCTTTTTTATGTGTTTAATATAATTGTATAGTTTATACATGAATTGAGATTTTTAAGTTGAATTTGAAGAACCTTGCATTTAATTTACAAACTTAGAGATATAAGTATATGTAATAATGAGATTGATTACATAACTATTCGACCTAATAGCATCAACCCTGCATTGAGAAGGTTTGGTAGATTTGATTGGGAAATGATATTGGTGTTTCAGAATGATGTAAGTTCAACATTGCTTATCTTTTGTGGGTGGATTTTGTGTTTTGTCTTTCTTTTTATTATTTTGGTGTGTCTGCACTAAGCAATCTTCACTTGTAGCTTTTGTCTAAATTCTGTAAAAGACCGTCAGGTGAAACGTTAGATCAAAGGTGGTGGAGAGGGTTGGAATTATTAAAGGTTTAATTAATTTGTGTTTCTAAACTTTATCAAATTTATAATAAGGTATCTTAACCTTTGTTTTTCTTTTAATTGAATCCCTAAACTTGTAACTTTTGTGAAAGATTTTTGAAGAATTTCAACTTCAACAGGACAATTCAACCCAACCAGTATTCTTTTACAAATTGCTCTCAATTGTTTAACTTTCCAGAAGGTTAGAACTTAAGGGTCCCACAAATGAGACAATGATCCTTACAACACACTCCAAAAGTATCGTTCCCTTGCATTTAATTAAGTGTCCATGATTTGTTATACAAACAATTAGACAAAGGGCCCAATTAAAAAAAATTTAAAAGTTCACGAATTCACAATTAAAAGAAGGGAGCAAAAATCACATTCTTTATTAGAAATTTGATTCAAGAACCAACAGATTAAATAACCATTATTAAATGGCAGATAGAAGAGGCATACCAAATCGACGTCGAAACCACTATACAAACAATCACACTTTCTCCCAAGAGCAACTATAATAATTTAAAAACTTAAATATAATTAATGTCTCAATTTTTTTTTTAATTTTAGATATTATATCTTTGTATTTTAAAATTGTGATATTATATCATCAAATTTTAAAAATATATAAATTGGTACTCTTTCTGTAAATGATTAACCTTAACTATTAATTGTGAGTACATTAATTGTTACATAAAAAGATTAGGTGGAATAACATTTTAAGATTTGCATAGATATTATGTCATATTCTCTTACCCACTAATATTCATTTAAATCTTAACATGTTAAATTAATTCTTTTATTAAATAATATTTATATGTCAAACATCCACTAATTTCTTACGGTGACACTATCTAAAAAATTAAAAAAATTTGAGGACATTAATTGTATTTATACTTAATTTAAAATAATGGTCCCACGTTTCCGTGGTTTAAAGGATACCTTAGTGGAGCAGAGCTTATTAAATTGTTTTAATCCCGCGGGTGGTTGATGAAAAAGTATATCTTGTTGCAGTGCAGCTCATGTAGAAAACGAAATAAAAAGTTATTAATAGATTTAAGTTGTCAAAAGCATAAATTGTTAACATCTTTACAAATAGAAGATCAAAACAAAAATGATCCGAAGATTCAACAATATTATCAAGAAAAAAAGAATACAATTTGGTTTAAACATGTGCAACTTTATCTCTGATCGAGGAGAATATTTCTGTAATTAAAGTTTCTGCCTACCGTATCACAAGGCAAAGGATCTTGTAGTTGCCCCAAGACCTCAAAAGAACAAAGGATAAAGAGCAAGTAATATGGTGTGGAACAAGATGTATAACTTAAATGTGCACAAGCATTTTCTGAGCAAAAGTTCCAAAACAGTTTGAGAGCTACTCAAACCGCTCCCAATCATGAGTTATTTTTGTTGAAGATGAGTTATCGGGTGGAGCATCCGAGCTTTCCATTCCAGAATCAAAGGTTTCCCATTGGGTTGTTACTTTTACAGCATTACTACCTTCGCTAAAAGGATTGGAGTTTCTTGCCTTTAGAGAATCTAACTTATCCACAAGGTTCTGCACACGATACACCTATTCAATGGAGGAAGGGCTTGTTTCAGTCCATCAAAGCCAATAAGTGCAACGCTTTGCATCTCTACAGTAAATGAGTGTGTGTGTGTTTTAACTTTTTCAAGCAATATGTGAAGAGATGATGCAATTTAATACAGGTGATTAGCAAAATGGAAAGGACAGCATTTCCATCATTAAACAATTCACTCCCAGCAAAGAAAACGGTTAGAAAGTATTTTAATAAAGAAATTAACAGAGTCACTGACAAATAATATATTTCACATTTCAACTTCTAATGCGCATCATTAACACTTGCTAGTCATACCGCAATGTTATATTAACATTCATCAGTGGGATCTAGGTCTGACTAAAGTTAGGAAGAGAAACACTAGTAGGACATCTGTAACCAATACACATGCTTAACATGGAGAGGTAAAAGGAAAAGGCTATGGTGATCCCACAAAAATTTCAAAATAATTAAAAAACCAAGTCTTTTCTCGGAATCATAGGATTGCTGAAGAGACAAATCGATACCATAATATTTTACTGTAAATCATATATGAGGCAAATCATTGACATTTAGATCCCCCTTACGGTTTTGCCAGCAGTTTTTCCCAGTTCCTATCTAAAAAGTTAAGACTAGTTAGAATTGATCTTGATTCAGATCAACCTAACCCAAACCAATTAAAAAAGGTCAAAATGAATGGTTTTTATCAGGTAGGTAGAGTAATATGCATATATTATTATTTCTTCTCCAGATATAAGCCTAGTTACATTAGATCCTTTAGTCTGCAGGACTTGAATCTGATCCATTTCTTCTTCCATATTAGTATTTGAAGCACTGGTTTTATCAAGCTGACTAATGATTTTAATAGTCACCTGATCTCAGTAAAGCTGTAGTACAAGTGTCTTAGTTTTTGGCAAAAAGCTTCTTTTGGACAAAGACTTGATTTAACATTTCAACCCACTTTCTCAATTCTTCTTTTATTAACACATTTTTTCGATGAAAATTTATCTCAAGAGAGACCTAGAAGTGCAAGCATCTTGCTGAAGAACAATTGAAAATATTCCACACATTACTTTACAATTTATATAGTATAATTGAGAGATATTATTGGGTATGACTGACCAATATATGAGATTCTATGAAATGGACCGGGAAAAGGACAACAATAACGACAAATAACTCACATTTCAAATTTGCAATTTTAATCTCATAAATACTATACCTCAGCTTTTCTCTGCAACTTTGCTTCACCTTCAGCCTCAATACCATCCAGTTTCAGCAATTGACTCATAAGCAACTCTGTCAGCACAAGAAACTCTTTCTCGGAAGCCTTGTTCCCCCCATCAATAGCTACTTCCACAGCAGTCACCTAAAAAATTAAATCATACATTCATTGTCCAATTGATATGTTTCTAAACTAAGTAAGGTATTCAAAGCCATGCTCACTCTATTTGAGAGCTTGTCCACCTCCGCTCTGACACCAGCAATAGCCTCAAAAGCTTTAGACATCTCATTTTGTTTTCTGGTTTCCTCAAGTTTCCTCTCTTTGCTAGCGGTGACCTCCAAAAGCAAAAGCTTTGACTTATCCTTTACACCTTCAAGGTTTAAATGCTCTTTATCACCCTTTTCTATCCCTCTAAAAAAAAGTCGTTGCTCTTCAGGCTCTAAACCAGTTTTATTGACAAGCAGTTTCTTAACATCCCCTGTTATGGAATACCAAAATAAGATAAATGCATATATCAATGAAAACAGAGTACTTACTATATGACACGATTAAGACAGGCACCAATTTCCTCAAGCATATTCCAGACAAAGAAATTATCAATATCATAATGCAGGACAATTTCAATTTGATATTAAGTATGAAGACAGCAGCAAAAGAACATGTTCCCACCTTTTGCTTTCCTTCAAAGAAGAGTCAATGCTCCTCAGGTGCGAAACCAGTTTTTCACAAGTAAGCAAATCCAAACAACCCTGTCAGGCAAACACATGTACCATTGACAGAATATGTTTGATAACAGGGGAAAGGATTGTGATAAGTATGATGTGGGTCCACAATCAACACAACTTACATGGCAGGTGGAATAGAGGGGTAGAGTCAGTTACATGACAGTGAAATAAAAAGAAAAGAGTGGAAAAGGAGAGAAACACGCAAGAACTGGGAGTGGGATGAGATTGGATTTATAGGTTTCTTAAATGACCTGAACTCTCTTTTCTTATCTTTCGTACTGACTACTGAGAGCTTCCTTTTTCCTTTTATTAACTATGAGGGAGTGTCCTTTTCCGTAAATCAGTTGTTGTGTTTCATTTCCATAATCCTTTTTCTAATTGGATAAGGGCACAAGGATCCTTTAAAGTGAGTATGTCAGTTAAATACATCCTTATTTGCACTTCTGAGACAAGGTTTTCCACTGGGAATTATTTACACTCCTTTATTCAAAATCTGGGTTTCTAACAAGATTATGTACTAGTATGTACCATTACGAAGTCTTGCACCATCATCCTTGAACATATTATAGAAGAAGAAACAATTAATATAGTGATACAGGATAACGCTCCAAAAAGAATGAAAATTGTACAAAAGGAAGTCAGACTAGAATACTAGTTCAGTCAAAGTAGTGTGCTTCAAGTAACAGAAATTTAATAAATCCACTAACCATGGAATAAGTAAAATCTGCAAATTTTCTTGAAATTGCACTTTTTCTCCAAATAACATGGGAAAACATAAATAGTAACGGCCATATACAGTATATACACAACCACTTTTAGTTAATTTTGGGCTTCTAAAAAAAACTTTTAGTTAATTTTGAATTTTCAACAAGTGTCAAATCGCATCCAATAAACAAGTTACTTTACATAATGTTTCATGGAAGAAAAAAAAAATGCAAAATTGCAAATAAAGTTCATGAATGACATTGGAACCCAAGGAGAACTATAACATTTTAAAATACTTTATCCAGAAGTGAATCTTCCAGTAACGCTCCGACTCTGTTAGTGAGAAACTAGAACTGCGTGGGTCTAAATAAAATTTGTTCACGTCATATGCTAATCATTCCCAATAATAAAATTTTTTTATTTTAACTTAATATTGTTATAAGGAATGGATTAATCCACTCTGTTTCTGTAAAACCAAAACCACAGCACCAAATCCACGAAAGCAACTGAATTTTCTGATAGTCAATTTTCACTCTTTCTTAAGTAGCTATTACACTGCTGGAGTATTCCTTAACCCTTGGTTGGAATGTTCATTTCAGAATCATAATTCTCACCAGTTACTCGCACTTGTCCAAAGCTAATAATGTTACAACTAAGCTTATCATTCATAATCAAGACTATGCAGATAAATAATTCTTTTGAAATAAACAGATTACAACCAATGTAACGGTATCATAGCTCAATTTTTCAAGTAAAAGTATAAAATATCATAGCTCAATTTCTGATATCACCACATGAAATGAATATATATATTCTAGCTACCTTTCATTAACGTAACACGAAAAAACTCCACTTTTTCAGTAACAAAAATTCAACCTACTTCATACAAAAGTTAAAAGACTATTTTGTATTTGAGAGAGAGAGAGATCACCATGTTATCAACTAAGTTCATATCTAATTTCTGTTAAAAAGTTTACTAAGGAGGATCGTGACCATATCCCATACATTTTATCAATTGAAGACCCCTAAACTCCACCAATATCACTTTGACACGTGTCACTTGAATATCAAACCCTAGTCTAATAATTTCAAACTTTCTTCACACACTTTTTTTGTTGTTGTTGAAGAAGAAATTTCAGGAACTCTCAAGACTAATTCCTCCAAATACTGAATAACACTCACCGGAAATTCACCATATTCAAGTCCATTCAAAACCAACACTACAAGTTATTAAATTTCACGAATAGATAGAATTATCTAAGAGGTTCCATGATTGAAAGAGAAGAAACCTAACCGAAAGTTGATTGGGCTGGGAGGTGGACCTTGTGGTGAGAAGAACCGTACGAAACATTGATCTTGATCGTGGGCCCAGGCCCAGGCCCAGCGCCACCGCTCTCGGTGGGCTTCGTCTCCGGCGGGATCTCCGCGGCGGTGTCTGCGGCGTTATTATTCATCGAAGTGAAGTGGACTGAACTTGACCCGAAGCTTACGTTTGTTGATTGAGGGTTCAGAAGACACAAATTCTAACTCTGGCTTTATAGACGTTGTTTTTCCGTTTTCCAATGTCACACTTTTTTTTTGCCATTTTTAAATTATTTATTTTAGTTATTGGTTCTCACCGAACAATTATTTGATTGGTTAGACTTTTAAGACTTTTACATGTTATTTGGATAGAGAAAAATCAGAAGGATTTTTTTTTTTAACGATAGTTGTTTGGTTGTGTTTTTAGATAAAAATGGAACAAAATTTCTCATTTTTTAAAATATTTATGACTAAAATATTTCTTATTTATGTTTTAAAATTTAAAATGATAAGATATAATTAAAGGAAATTAATTTTAAAAATTCTTCTCCTCAAATAACCAAATAGTTATCTCTCTTCCTTTCAAGCAAAGATAATGTCTACCAAAATTTATCATCTTTCTTTTCCTTCTTTCTTTTTAACCAAAAACATGTTAGTGAGGGTGAAATAATACAAGATAAATACTTAAACTATAGGACAATATTTTGTATTGACTCATGTTTGTTATTCAACTCACAAGCACAAGCACAAAATTTGTAAAAAAAAAAAATAATTTTTACTTTTGCAATATCGTATATTAAGGATAAAAAAATAAGTTTAGTGGTCACCCATTCTTTAATAAAAAAAGTTTTTTATAGCAATAACGTAGATATTACTATCAAATAAAAGTAGAATTTCTCTAATTTTGCAATATAAGTAATAATCCTAGGTCATTCTTCTCATAAATACAAATTAGTCTCAAATATTATCAAACAGTTAAAATAGGGGTTTTAATTGCAAAATTGAAAACAATAACATATTTAAGATTGAGAACAAAGAATAAAAACATTTATAGGAAGCTTGAGTAATCATAAAAACATTGATAGGAAGCTTGAGTAATCATAATCCTATAGACAGCAAAATCACACTTGCATGTAATTCATAAGAATTGGATCACAATTACAATCTCTAATTTCATAAATTTCATAAATTCAATTGGTGGAAATATCAACAATGTGATTAAATTAATCAATCAGAAAACATTTCACATGCAAACCTGATCAGAATTTGAACGAATTAGAAAGGAGAATAGAGGCATAGAAATGCAGTTTCACATTTAGAAAATGAAAAGCAAGAATCATAATTCATATTTTATAGTGTGATTGCATCGAAAACCTCAATTTGGTTCAAATTTAGCCATCTATGAAAGCTTGCAATGAAAGAAAAAAAGAGAAGAGAGAATACAAGGGACAAAGAAATTAATCTAAAAACATGTGAAATAGTAAATTTAAATAGTATATTTTGTGAAATCTTAAATGAAATGGTAATATTAGATTGTTGTGAACAACTTATCCTTTCAATAATCTAGTTTTGTTTCTTGATTTAACATAAATTGAAAATTTTTCTGATCATGAAATAAATGAGAGTTATTTATATATGGTTGCATAATTAAGGTTGATTGAAAAATATTGTGATCTTGTGATTAATCTAAAGGACAAAAGAATGATTAAATATGTTGGATACTCAATTGACTAAACTGTGTGAGTTGTTGCACTTTATATTCTTTTGTTGAGTTGTCACTTTTAGATTGAATCACTTGATCATGCTTGATTCTCTCTTCAAATTTTTGTACATGTTTTGTGTGAAAATTATCACAACATTCGTTTTAGAAAGTAAACCATTCAACCAAAAAAGCTAACCCAAATGATTTTGTCCCTTGCTAACACCATTGAGCCTCAATGTGAATAACTTTTGTCTCAAGGAATAAGATAGCATATATTGAGATTTATTTTGTTTAAGTTGAGGAAATTGTAAATTCTAGAAAAAAGGATTATTAGAAAAGGGTTGTTACATGGGTTCAATAATTTTTTTAGATAAATTCCTCATTAACAGTACAATAATGTAAATATGTGTTACTAGTGAATGAAAAACATGAAGACTATCTCTAGGATAGGTTTTTCATCTATATTTGGAGAAAGGAATGAGTTTTTCATCTATGTTTGGAGGAAGGAATGAAAAGAAAGTCTAATTGCTCGAACTTTTATTCCTTTGAGATTAATTATTCTCTAGAAAAACCAATTTTGATTGTATCTCAACTACATTACAACCTTGGAAAGTCCTTGTGAGTTAGCTAAACTAATCTTTATGGTTTGTGTTGAGCAACTTTTTTACTCTACTCTCAACAAGTATATCAGTTGTATGTAATATCTGATAAATTATCAGATCGCAATGACTAGATTGATGCTTTGAGAATCCTAATAATAATTACTTACAAATAATATGAAAATTAATTTGTAACTAAATCTAAGTTGGCAGAAAGTAAAGTGCATCATAAAATAAATATGATGAGAAGTTTCGTAGGATTCTGATTTCACTTTATCATCACTCTATTGCATAAATACACTATCAAATCATCGTTTTTCAATAATGTTTCTATCACTCATAAAAATATTCTTTCTTGGATTCCTCAAGAGTAAGGGACTAAACTATTTGGGTTTTAGATCATAGATGTCTCACACAATTTAAAGTCAAACAACTCGCATTAAGAAAATGAGTTCAAGATAGCCAATGGATTTTACTCTCTCCCAAAAAATAAACTCTATTGGAAGCTCTTCTCATTTCACAAGCAAAATTCCTCTCGCAAGTTCATTCAACAAATGAAATCCAACAAAATATATATAAATCAAATGCAAGATAAAAAAACTCTAATAATGAATGATAAAACTTAGATTAATAGAGCAAAATATACAACAGAGTTCAAGACAAAGTTACATCAAACTCCTAACCAAAAGAATCTAGCCTTCCATGAATGTGAGGAGCATGATTGATGTCATGGGGTTACAAAATAAGATGTAAATAAAGGTAAAATAATGACTGGATGAAGGAAAGCCTAAAATGGTGTCGCTCCTGTTTATTCTCTTCATTGCACAACTTTTTCTTTTTAAATGAGGCCCTATTCACGTACTTGTGCTTTGTGACGGCTGGGTGCCAAGAAGTGAAAAAAATAACCCCTCTCGGGTGTATGAGCATTAGGCATTAGGCACTCACTTTGCCGTCGCTGGACGACCACTCCTTGGCTATTAGATGTTGACTCCAAACTTCCAATTCTCCTAGCACTCCTCTAACCTTCTTAAAAAAACTGACTCAAATATAAAAAATAAGAAAATAAAAGTAAAATATACACAAAAATAAATCTATAATAAAATTTTCTAACTATTAAATTTTTGTATAACGAAAAAAAACAGAACTTTAAAGTTAGAATGAAGATAAGTATTTTATTTTATCTATGAAAAAATAAATAATTTAAATAATTATCAAATTTTATTGATCTCAAGAATAAGCAGTAAAAAAAGATATTTGAGATGATAAAATTCATGATTTATCCCAACAAGAGAATGAATGATTGAAGGGAGAAAGTAAGAATGATTTTTTGTCAACTTAGATATAGGTTTGATCTTGATTTGCTTGAGGACAAAAAAAAAATTAAGTTTGAAAATTTGATAATTGTGATATTTGATTAAATTAATTTGTCAATAGAAACGATTCACAATTATAATCTTTTTTGTGTAAATATTCATGCATTTAAAATTTACCACTAAAATAGAGTATTTTAAGAATTAATAAGTGAAAATTGAGAAATAATTCTGTTAAGATTACATAAAAATATAGGTTAATTCAAGATGAGGAAAAGTCTGGTTGCTAAGCAAAAAAATCTCCCTAAGCAAAATCACATATCCAGAAAGAAGATAAAGAGAGGAGAAAATTTACTTAACGAGACATCCTTATTAAGCGAAGATGAAGAAAAGTGTCTAATTAACCATGTTAAGAGAGCCTTCTGTCACTGGAAATAACTCTAGCAAAAACTTTCACTAAACAAGAAACATGTCGTTGAGCAAAGCCATGCAGAACTAGGACCCTCTGTGTGAATTCTTCCTTGAAGTTGTAAATTGATCTCATGGCAAGAGGAAATAATTCTATTATGTTATTATGTTCTTCCTTATGCTTAAGGCCTAATTGATCAATTTGATAAACTAAGTAACCCTCTATGTTTTTATTATCTTTTTTATGCTTAATGCCTAATTGATCTCAAGAACTTGATGAACTAAGTGACCCTCTTATGTTTTTATTCATTCTCTATGTTTTTATTATTATTATGTTCTTCCTTATGCTTAATACCTAATACCTAATTGATGCATTATAATTTCATATATCAAAAGATTATTTTAAAATTTAAGAACTAGATAAAAACTATGCTTAAAAATAAAATATAATCTATATGTCTATATTAATATTCATCATGAACTTGAATGTATTCAAACTACAAAATTGTTCTTACTAAGAAATTAAGATGAACTTACGCGAAACGTTATTAATTTGATAAATATCGTAAAGTAAATTAAATTCCTGACTGTTTAGTTATAAGTAATTTTATTCTCATTATTAAAACTGAATTACATTTAGGTTTTTCTTTTGATTCCACATTTACCTTCTTTTTATTCATGTCCAACCTCTCTTCTCATGAATTTTCTATATTATTTTCAATCATTGTTATTTTAATATATACGTGAATTTATATAACATCTTCCAAATTCCTATGAATAGGACCCTATAGATACTGCAGACAACTAATCCACTTTTTAGAAGTATCATCAACAAGTTTTTTCGCCATTATCGGAGATTTGAATTAGATATTTAGTAAATTCAGTTTTCCTTTGTTAAAACTTATGTTTATATTATATAATTATTTTGGATAAGTTTTTGCATTTATAACTTTCTGTGTTCACCCTCTCGTTTAGTCTCTTTTGTTGAATGAGCGGTAAGATTCCAACTGAAGAAAATTTTAGGTAAGTTTCTTGTTTAGTCCCTTTTGTATTTATAATTTCAATATAAAACTATAATTTTTAATTCTAGTAATTAAAAATTCATTAATTAAATCTAATGATTAAAAATTTTAGTAAAAAGGACTAAAACATATTAATGACATAGAGGATTCAAACTCAATCTATATTAATGTAGACGAAATTGAATAGCTAATTAACCATAAACTAATCCATTTAAGAGAATCACAAGTGTCTACAAGAGAAACTCTAGTATCACTAATTTAATTTAATATATACAACTTTCTTTTTATATTAATAAATGATAGTTTAAATTTCTTTTTATATTAAAAATTTCTTTATATTTTTAATTTGAAAATTAGAAAATATATATCCTATTTATATTGGTGAGGGTTTAACATTTCCCTGATCGTTAATAACAACAGCACAGCATCATATTAGCATCCATGTATTATATATAACAAAAGTTCAAAGTTCATATATCAGAAAGTAGCAGTAAATGCTGCTTCTCCAACTACATGCCCTGCTATTGTGTCCAAGAGCTTCGACTTTGTCACCTGCCAAATTTTTTAATAAAGATTTTGTTATATTTATTTCAATTAAATTAAACAAAGTTAATTTGATTTCATGTATCACGGCATTCCTCTGGCCTTTTTCACAGTCAAGTGACCATAATATAATATTTCTTTTTTAAATAATAAATTAGTTGATATAGATACATTAAAATAAATAAATATATCACAGATAATGCGCATAAATAATCTTTTCTTCGTGTATTTGTTAATTCATGAATATATAGAGCTAATATAACTTTTTTTAACTACTGTCTTACATAATTCTTTTATTTTTTCTACTAATTTCTTCATTTATTTAATAAATCTGTATAACCGATGTAAATAAAGAAATAAATAAAGAGCTTTTATATATATATATATATATCAATTTGGTTATCAACCGTGGCTAACACAAAATTATATCTAAGGGAAGAAAAGCAATATTCCCTCTTTAAAAAGTCTGTCTTTTTACTCTAGCATACAAAAATTACAAGAAAAAATAAAATCAGTTATGAAACAATTACTGATAAAATTTTAAAAACATCATCATTAAAATTGTCATCCTAGCTAAAGAGGAAACTGAGTTTAGATCCTTTAAGGAAGGTCTTAAAATTTGAGTCTGTGAAGGACAAAAAAAAAAAATTGTTAAAAGGAAAAGACTAAACACCGATCATCCATATTTTTTATGAAAAATAATTAACAAATTCCATATATACTTCACCTTAATTAATATCTTTAAAAAAAATTATGTGCTAAAAAGAGTAAAAAAAAATCATCACTAAATAAACTTAGTAACTAAATAGTTTTTGGTAGTGCAGAAAAGAAAGTTAAAGTTCTTGTACCTGGTTATCAAAGTGCATGTCATGATCCAAAGCAAAGAGTTTGAACTCAAACCTATCACCATAGTTAGGCACTTTAGGACCACGCCACAAACGCACGTTCCAATCATTAACCCCTTCTTCAATCTTCTCATACTCAACCCCCACTTTCTCTTCCTTCCCAGAGAACCCTTGAGGGAGCCCCTTCACAGCCACAGGATCAATGTTCACCACCACCCAGTGGGCGAGTGGGGCCACGCGCCCCATTGGGTCCACTGCATCAAAGTCTTGCACCAATAGAACCATGCTCTTGGTTTTTGGAGGCACATTGTGCCACTCAAGTGCTGGAGATATGTCCCACTTTGATCCTAGCCCTTCTTGTGTGCAATACCTTGGCAGCTTCCCGTTGTTGATTGATGGTGAAAACAATTTGAATTCGGTGCTAGCCATGGTTTTGATGATGGTTTCAGATTGGATTTTTGGTGAAAGTTTTGCTATGTATAAAGCTAGGTGTGTGTGTGTGTGTGATGTGTACGAATAATATTAGGTCATGTTAAGTATGAGGAAGGGGTTGGTGAAGTGTGATTGTGGTGGAACAAATGTCATGCAATGAAGCATGAGAACAGCATGGTTTTGACACGTTTGACACCATGTAGCGGTTTGTGCTAATCTGTACATTGCTTGGTAAAACTAAAAGATCGAGATTTATATAAAAACAAATTTATTATATTACAAATAGGATAAAACAATTGATAATACATGTTAAAAACCTTACATTGTTGAAATTAAAGTGGGGATACACTTTAATTAATTAATATATAGAGAGACTTAAATACCATCAACATTTTTAAAAGTATTAAACTTAATATGTGATTGATCCTATCTAGATGTAATGGTTAACATTATTTAAGAAAGAATTCGCATTTCACTGAATAAAAAAAATCATCGTTATCTCCTTTTCTTTTTTCAGTGGTTTTTTGTTTGTTCAATTTCCCTAAGTTAATATATATAATTTATTTAGAATATGAAATTTATTTTTTATAAATTTAATATTAAGATTAATTATTTATTAGAATTATTAAATTTTGATAAAATAAAATTAATTTCTAGAATAGAAAATAATTCTCTTAAGTGAATTTTTATTATTATTATTATTATTATTATTATTATTATTATTATTATTATTATATAAACTCAAAATTTATATTAAAATATATTTAAGAAAATTTTAATTTTTATATTAATAGTGTAAAAAAATTTTATAATAACATTTAATTATTTTATTCATTTATATGATTTTTAAAATATTAATTATAAAATAATCAACAAAATAATCATATATAAAAGATTATATTAAATGTCACTATAAAATTTTTACATAATGTATAAATAATTTTTTCTTTAAAAAAACACTTCTCTAACAAAGTAGGTGAGGTTTAATTATTAAAAAAAAGTTGAACATTTATTTTTTAATTAAATAAAATGAATAATTTGAATAAAACATTAAAAATAAAAAATATTCACGCTGTATTAATGAATTTTATGTTAAGTTTTTATAGAATTTATGTTTTGTTGAGTCTTTAATATATTTTTTTATTTTATTTAGGTTATTAAAATATTTTACATAATAATTTAAAATATTTTAAAAATTTATTTAGATAATAATTTAGGAACGTAAAATAAAATAAAAAATTATTAAATTTTAACATAAAAATTAAATAAATTAATTTTATAAGGACCCACGCTATATTTTATTATCGTAATTTTATTAACATAACACTATCCTAAATAAATAAAAATAGAATAATATATAATTATATAAATAATTGAATTATGTTTTCTATGCTTATATATATTTGTGTACTATCTAATATCAATAGAAAGTTAATTAGATTAGTTTGGATATATACCTTAAAAAAAATTATCGCCCGCTTTTGGAGTGCCTTCTCTCTGTTTCTTTCTCTTGCAATTGCTGAATGGGTATTAATTACATGTTAGAGTTTTCTCAATTAGAAATTTAATGAATCTTATGTTTTTTGTCAATTAGAAAGATAAATGGATTAAATTAAAAAATTCTAATCTAGGATATTCGAACCATTATTCTCATGCATATAAGTTAAGTTTTATCAAATTATTAATTAGAACCAAAAGTTTCTTTAAGTTGAACCAAAAATTAAAAAAAAAAATTATAAGATCAAGACTACAGAATAATTGCACAATTATTTATACTTCTTTAGTCTCTTATAACTTTAGAATTGCACAATTAAATTTCAATGCTTTACCAACTCTATGGAAATACAGAAATTTATACCAAAAATCTCTAATCTATAGCTATAATATAGAATGTTATTTTAAATTTATGGTTTTAATATACAAATTCTTTGTTAACTAGTTAAGATATATAAATATTTTTTTATCTAATATTTTAGTTTTTTTATTTATTTTAACTATTAAATAGTAATATGTAACTGTAATTATTATTATTTTATAGATAAACTATGTTTTTGGTACATGAACTTTTTCAATTTTTTTGTTTTGATATATAAATATTTTATTGACCGGTCAAGATATACAAATATTTTTTTGTTTGAAAATATTTGAGAAAAAAAATATATCTAGTAATAATTTAAATATATATATATATATATATATATATATGTTTTAAAGTTAATTAAAAAAGTAACATAATGTTAAAAAAATATCATAAAAAAATTGAAAAATGTTATGAAATAAAAATTTAAATTGAAAAATACAATTTCATTCATTATCTACAAAATATTATGAGACAGAAACAGAGGAAGCAGAAGAAAGGACAACGGTAGGAAGGAGGAAGAAGGGCAAAAGACACATGAAAATGGGATAGTAGGATACGTGAGAAAGTGGGGAATAATATTTTTTTTTTTAATTTGTGACAGCAAAATTAAAGCTATCACAAAATATAATAAAAATTGAGTTAAAAATTTAATTAATAAAATAATAATAAATAAAGTGACGCGTCATCACATAACAAAAAAAAATAAATAGAAAAACTAAAATGTTAGATAGGAAAAACATAAGTTTATATAAAAAAAACATAATTTACTTTCATTTTATTAATTAATTTTTTTATAATATCACCACTTAATGACTAAAATAAACAAAAAATCTAAAATATTAAACAGAAAAAATATTTATATACCTTAAATAGTTAATAAAAATTTATGTAACAAAATATAAATTTAAAAGAATTAGTATACCAAAATCATAATTTGTCGTATAGAATGAGGATTCCGCAAGGATCTAACTAGATTAATATGAAAATGATTCTTGCAATAGAAGTTGAACCTCTTGGTCAGCTTGGGTTTTCATTCATGCAAAGGTTAATAAAATCAAGCTTGTTAAAGCATGTGTAAATTTCTTGTGGCTAAACGGTTAGATTCTGCTGGACGAAATAGGCTTTGTGGTTCCTACTAAATTATCTTAGCTTACTATAGTTGGAATTGTCATGTCTGTAAGTCATATCAAATTTATCAATAAACGAGACCTACAATAATAGATTACATTTTACAAGCACCAAATTAATAAAAAAATTAGGAGCAAAATTAATATATATTACATATTTTATAGGGATAAAAAACATAATTCACTCTAGAAAATAAACGAAAAATAATTGAAAGACAAAAAGGCATCATTGGACGGCCACTAAGGCTACTCCGGATAAAAAGAAAAATATTTTTGTAAGGATAAACAAAAATAATAAAGATCATCACAAGAAAAAGTTTAAATAGTTTTTTTCCTGTAATGAATAGTTTATAGTTTGGTCACTATAATTTAATAATTCTTATAAATTATCTTATATTTAATTTTTTTTTTTTTTCGAAGTCCCTTAAGAAAATTATATTACACATCAATGTGCTTAATCATCTAGGTAAGTCTTAATATCTTGCTAACTCCATTGATCAATAAAAAATCCAATTTGTATAGTATGTGGCAACTAGGCTCCCATGCTTCAACAAGAGCAAAGTAAAGCATTGTGTTCAAATAAAATCTTATGCACCCTTAATTAAGATGTATAGTATGCCTAGCAAACTTCAGAGTTCCTAACGAGGCATACTCTGCATAACTCATATATTTTGTGCTTCCTAATAAACACATTGCATGTGTGATTCATGCATCTACTTGTTTTATTTAAACTTTGCATGTCATATTGGTAGTTAGGTACCACCGTCTTAGGTTTGTTTATCTTATAATTATTTGAAATTACTGTGCTATATTTATGGATAGTGAATTATACAATTTAACTAATCTATCTTTCAGTACCAGATTTGAGAGAATTAAGGTGATTGGATATTTATCTCAATTCTTCCACAGAATGCAACAAGAATAGGCTTTGAGGCTACACAAATTGCTAAATCAGAAAGATGCCAATTTGTAGAGGCACTCAAGTCTGCTACCAAGGGAAAAAAAGAGTACACCATTGATGAAAATATTACTCATATTCTTATCATTTGTGAGGTTCGCAATGTTGCACAGAAAATACTCTCTAGCTCAAACATGAATTGGTATGCAACTCTCCAAATTGAAAGGTTGGCTTATGAAGCAACCATGAAGAAACAATACAGGAAGCTTTACACTGCTACTTCATTCTAATAAGAATAAGTTTGTTTGTTTATGAAGAAACCATAAAGAAACAATACATGTGTAGAATTTGCTTTTAAATGGATTAGGCAAGCCAATGAAGTCCTGAGTGACCAAACAAAATGTTCATTGTATGATATAAGATGAAATACCTTCTGCATCATCACAGGCTCCGAATTTGATGTCATACAAAAAATGTTATGTTTGATCACTCAAAACAAATTGGCTTGTCCAATAACATCTTCTACATTAGTTAACTTATCCTTATTAGAATGAAGTAACCGTGCAAACTTCCTATTTTGTTTTTTCATTAGTCAACATTTCAATAAGAATTGCATAACAATTCATGTTTTAGCCAGACAGTCATTGTGAACCTCACAGATGGTTAGAATTTGAGTAATATTTTAAACATCAGTATACATTTCAATTTTTGGTCATGGTAGCAAACTTGAGTGCCTCCACAAATTCACCTTTTGCATTCTTCAAGAATTTGCCTAGCTGTTAGAGTTTATTCTTTTTTGCATTCTGTGAAAGAATTCGAAATAAATGTCAAACCATCTTAATAATTCTATGAATCTGGAACTAAACATAGATTAAGCAGCTTGTGTAATTATTTTTATGTATTCATTATCCATAAATATATAGCAAAATAGATAAACAAAACTAACATAACAAAATTTAACTTAACTTCAATAAAGCATAGTAGATTAGGAAATTAGGCAATTAGGATTTAAAAAAAAAATATACTTCGTTGGGAACTATGAAATTATTAGGTATACTAAATATCATAATTGAGGTGAGTAGGATTTTCATCTGAACATAATGCTTTACTTTGCTCTCTGAGTAAAAGTATAAGTGCCCTATTGTTAGTTTTGTAATGAGTGAATAAGTAGAGATGAATTGATTCATCACCTCAAAGATGAGAAACTTTAAAATGAGTAGAGATGTTAAAATGATTATGATCCAATTGACTAATTTGATCAACTACTAGTTCGAGTTGGGTTGAGTCAAAAAATAAAATTAAAAAAATGGGAGAGTTGGTATCTCAACCTAAAATGGTCAGGCTGCCTTGCTTAACCAAAAAATTTAAAACAATGTATGATTTTTATAAAAATTACTTCACTTAAAAAATAATTTTGTTACGAATCATTTACATGTTTCTTAATATTGTTATTTGATTCATTTGCAAGATTATATTGAAAAAAAATATCACTTAAACAAGGATATATAAAATAAATCTTTAATTATTTTTATTTTTACATTAAATATGATAGACAAACTTATCTAATCTACCCGTCCATAGTAGACAGGAGGATTGGAATGATTTTTTAGCTATTTTTAAAAAGAATTAGGATAAGTCAACTCATTTAAAATATAGTCTGTGGTAGGTTAATGGATTGGACTAACCCATTTTGACATTACTAAAAATAAGATGGAAGTAAAGGAACAAATGTCATAGATATCTTTTATGATATACAATTCTATTTCAATAATTGAACATAATTATACTTTACCTATTGTAGAAATCTACTATAATTAAAGAGAAAACAATTATTTTTACCAACTAAAAATGGTATCTAAACTTTTAAAGGATTTAATAGAAATGAAGTTGGATAGCTGAAAAGAAACTTCAACGCGAATCATCAATATGCTAATGAATCATTTAATAAACATGTAAATTGCTAAATTTTATCATGATACATAAAGTAATTAACTACTCTTTATGATACTTTAGTTAAAAGATTCATGTAATGATCACATTTATATACCTTATTTTTCACCTCATTGCCAAGTTAAATTTTATCAACATGTTCTCCATTAGTTCCCAATCATGTAGTTCCTTCAAAACAATGAAAGATTATGTAATACACAAAGTTGTTGATTAGAAAACCATTTCTTCATATAGTCAATTCTTATTATTTCAAATCAATTTTTTTTAATGCAAGAATAAGAAAGGATCACCTTTATAAAAATGTTCAAAGTACCACTTAGTTAATTTAAAACTTACAAGTAAACAACATACAATATAAAACAATATTATATAAACCAATCTAAACTAATAGGAGGATAAACCATTAAAAAAAACTCTAAAACTAGTTTTGAGAGAAACAATAATTATTGAGTGAGGGTTAATTAACAGTTATATACCTTAGCTAGTTTTTATCTTGTAGTGTCTCTGGTGGTTCAATCTCTTCAAAAGTATCTGTTGGAAATCTACATTATTTGAATCCCTAGCATGGAATTGGATTTCCATTTCAAACATTGACTCATTGTATTTGACTCTCTAAGATTCATTCTCTCCCATCTCCACAAGATTAAACTTAGATCTATACCTTCTTAAATCACTCATGGTCACAAATTAATAGGGCTCAACTTGTGGATCTCTTCATCCTCTTGTTTCATTCAGTGGTAGGAAAAACATAGAGTAGAAGGGAAAATATAAAAAAAATAACTTAAAGTTAGACTAAAAAAGAAAAAGAGAGAGATTGTATAGGAATATTATTATATTCATATTTGCGTTACTAAAAGAATTATTCCTTGCCGTATGAAAATGATAACGTATGAAAAACAAGAAAAAATACATTCTTTTAGTGAGAAAATAATTCGCAAACAGAACAAAAACTACAACCTAATAAAGGAATCACTGCAGGCATCAACATTCAACAAATGTCTCATTTTGCATTCTCCAAAAGAACTGAAGTTCAAGAAGACACCTAGCCAACCAGTGGACGAAGAATACAATGGATGAGAACTTAAATAAAACTAATAATAATTTAGGCTATGAGAAAGAGAACCCATTAATTAATGGCATTAATTATAATATTTAATAAATATATTTATTATATTTATTAAATACTATAATTAATATCAATAAGAAATTAGTGTTATTATTATATCATTTAATAAATATAATACACATATTTATGATATTTATTAAATATTACAATTAATGTCATTAATAAAAATATTTATTTAATAAATATAACAAGTTGTTGGTCCAAGTGATATTCAAACTCAATATTAAACAAAGGTTTCGAATTTCAGTCTATATACAGAGATGGTTAAAAGAATTTTGGACAAAATTTACCTTAATATTTTTTTATACTTAATTAGCTTTATTAATATTATATTGAAATAAAGTAATATCATTAGAAGTATTAGTAAGAAAAACAGTTAATATTACATTTAAAAGTCAAATATAACACTTATTTTTTGAGACAATTGTTTCTAAATATAACACTTATTTTAAAATAAAGAGACTGTAAAAATTATAACTTAAATTATTCTTAAATTTTACACAACAATAAGATGAAAATATTAATCCAAATTTTAAGTTCTCATTCATTTTTATTAACTTTAATAATAACCTTGGTAAAAGACAAGGAAGTAATTGGTTGATAATAACCTCTTTTCCATTGATAAATATATATTAATTAAACTCACAAACGTATAAACATAGCATTTAATATAAATATAAGAAATAATTAACTTTAGCCATACCAAAATATCTATTTATTACATATAATAGATATACCATATGTCTATTAAATATTATATTTTTATTATAGCATTAATTATAACATTTAATAAGTGTAGCAAATAATTATCTTTAATAATAATAATAATAATATATTATTTATCGTAGTATTTAATAATATTCATTATATTATATTTAATAATAAATATGTCATCTGTATTAAATTTAATTGTTTAAATATATATTGAATACTATATAATTAATTTCATGAGAAAAAATGTTTATTTATAAATTTACAAGGAGTAATTATTTATGATATTTGGTTTTTTAATGTATGTCCAATGACGCAATTTAACAATTATTAAAACTTGATTTCTAATGTAAATTTGAATGTATTTATTAGGTAAAAGAATCAATATATTTAAAAAGTATTAAATGTGATTTTAACACTAATTTACTTTTTTAACCCTATATTTTTCATTCTACTTTTATATCTACTACTTTTTATCACCACTGTCATTACAATCACTATCATCACTGTTGTGTTACTATTGTCACTAGCATTACCACTACTACTGTTGCTGTTACTGCCACCACCAAGTGCCACCACCACCAAGGTTATCAAACTCAAGTACGTATAGACTCGTTGGAGTTCAATAAATTCAACTCATGAACTCAATTCGTAAATAAAAAATATTTATAAATAACATAAATTAAAACATTTTATTAATATAATAAATTAAAATAGTAAACCATAAGTTTCGTAATACTTAAATAACTAAGTCTAACAATGTATCACTATTAGATAATAAATTGCAATGGTGATAATAAGAGTATGCTCTCATCAATGTTTGATATTGTTAGAAAACAAAGGTTTGATATGTTCTTAAAGACGAGTTATTTTTTATTTAAGAACAACACACTAAAAGGAAAGTATGTTGAACTCTAAATGCCTACAAAACAACTCAATTGGTTAACTCAATGACTTGATAGTAAAGCTGAGAGTTTATAGAGTTTGCATAGAATCTACCGAATTTACCTAGATTTTACTAAAAAGAAAGTTTACATCTCATAGAGTGTAAATATATTCGTAAACTCATAAGAGTTAAAGAGCTAACGCAAAAGTTTGATAATCATTATCACCTAACCACTATCACTGCCGCCATTGCCACCACCATATAGTGGTAACACTAATGGAGACAGAGGTGAAAAAAAAAAAAAGAAGATAGAAGTAAAAAAAGTCAAGATTAAAAATAAAAGTATATTTGGTACTAAAAATCATATTTAATATTTTTTAAATATATCACTCTCTCTTATAATAAATATATTCAAATTTACATTGAAATTTATGTTTTAATAATTATTAAATTATACTATTAACCACATATTAAAAAACTCATATTATATTTATTGAATACGACAGATGATGTTTGATTTGATTTTCTATTTTTATATTTTAAAAATAGTTTTTATTTTTAAATTTTTAATCTTAAAAAAATATGGTTATTTTTATTTGATTTTCTATTTTTATTTTTTAAAAATAGTTTTTATTTTTAAATTTTTAATATTAAAAAATATGTTTATTTTTATTTGATTTTTTTATGTTCAAAAAAATATTTTTAAATTAATTAATTTTAATAAAAATATTATAAATTATTTATATATAATTTAAAATTTATTTTTATATAATTACAATATTATTATTAAATTTTTACAAGTTTGAAAACACTAAAAATAATTTATTTATTTTTTAACTATTTTTTAAAAAAAATATTTTCTAAATTATAACCAAACATATTTCTATAAATATTTTTTATTTTTTATTTTCTAAATTAAGTTTAATTATTTTTAAGGACTAACCAACATTGATTAAAATAAAAAAATTACCAAAAGTAAGTAAACAAAATTAAATATTTAACTTTAACTAGTGATTATGATATATTACTAATGATTTGAGTTATGCAAAATTGGATATTTTATATGATTGATAGTAAAGTACTAATCATGAAATAAGCGAAGTAAATGATTTGTAATATGAAATATTTTAAATATGTTTGATGAAATTGATTTTGATGTTAAATAAAATTATGTTATAAAGCATATTGTCACTACTAAAAAAAGTATGTTTAACACCCGTTAAAAATAACATATAACATTTGTTTTCAATTGATGTCTATCTCGACGATGTTGAATGTTAATAAATTTAATATTAGTCAACCAACTTATGTTAATTATTTAAAAATGACATAGTTCCACTGTATTGATATTGTACCCTTTCTTAAGTAGAGTCTCGTGTTCGGTTAATATATGATATCTGTTATGTCAATAGCAGATGTTAAAAATTTTGATCAATACAACATCAGTTCCCAACATAACAGATATTGATTGCTATTTGCTTCTTTTTTTTTTTGTGTTCATTTTGTAATACGAATAAACCAAACCTGCACACAGAAAATTTAGCCAACCAATATTATAATTTCTAATAATTTATATATACATTCATGATAATTAATTCAAACTAGACGTATTATATATATATATATATATATATATATATATATATATATATATATATAAATAAGCATGTAGCTCATTCACTACTTATTTCATGTGTTCTTTTTGCTTCCAATGATTATAATTATGAAATATCTACTAAATATAAAAAATATTATAAGTCAACATTTTAAATAATTTATGTAAAAATATATGTTTAAAATAAACAATTAAATATATTACTCTAACCTAATTATTTGTGAAACCGTCAATAATAATATTCCGCATCCAACGCATAACGCAGTACCCACATCCAATACAAATATAATTGTGATGAAATAATATATAAAAAATTTTGCACACCTCAAACCTATATATATTTCTTTTAGTTCCTCCTTCAGGTGCAAGCACCTAAGAAATGCTTAACTTTATCTTTTGATCAATCCATAATAAAATTCCGCACGAAAAAAAATGAAAATTAATTAGTTATTAATTTTAGTGTCTTGCTTCCTTTATAAAAAAATATTTTATATAAAATTTAAATAGAAATATTTTATAAATAATCGTAGTATAATAACTACCATTCAACTATAAATATAGATTGAATTTAATATATTATTTACTTTATTAATATTCTTTATTTAATTAAATAAATATTAAAAAATGTGATAAAACTACAACTCAAAGTTGAGTGTCTAGTTGATTGTATCAATATAAAAATAATAATAAAATTATTAAAGTAAAATAGCTTCACATAATTTTATTCACGTTATTAACTTAATTCTAACTCAATAAAAAAATATTGACATAAATTTTAAAGATTATCTGAATTGTAATATTTTTTTTTTTTTATGAAAAGAGTAAAGGTTAAATAAATCGTGTGCGTATTTTTTATTGTTTTATTTTGTGTGGATATTTTTTTAGATAAGTATGTGTATAATAATGAACATTAACAAAATAATATACTACCATGTCATAAACTCAGCCTTTCTCATTTTTAACGTGTTGGCTGTGCCAAATTTTTACTGTTATTTGATCAGTTTTTGAGAAACTTGTTCGGTAAGTTTATTTTCATTTTTCTTCTTTTCTTTTCAATTCTTGTTTCTCTTTTGGCATATTATACATTTGGCATATGATACCTTCAAGTATAGTTTGTGCACACATTGCAAATCACAGAGTTGCATAATCACACGCCTTATCATAAGATATATTCTAACACATCACTTCCATCAATTATTTTCTATAAATCATTGCCATCATTTATTTCTAATACAAAATTAGTACATAATTGCTGAAGTCTAAATACAGGATAAGTTATTTTCTATCACATGCATTCCTAATAATAAATGTCTTCAATTCACCGATGAATCCTTACTAAACCAACCAATTTGGTCCAGGGTTGCCATCATAATACATGCCCAACAACCAATGATTAGATTTGCAAAACAGTTGAACAAGTACAACCTTTCATCAAAATATCAATATAAAATGGTTAACAAAAAGTTTTGTTTATCTGAAAACAATCACAAATTCTAATGAAGATATCATTTATTATAGGTTGAGAAATAAATTATAATGGCCTTAAAATTATATTTAAGGAATACCAGAGAAAACATAGGAAAGTAACGATTATGATATACCTCACTCCATTTTTAGAGAAGGAAATCTAGCAATTACAACTGCAGCAGTTTCTTTGTCAAATCCTTGAACCAATTCCTAAAGAGCATAAATGATATAAGTAATTAAAAATCCTACATTTATCAATTTAATAATTTCATTGTCAATAAAAAATGGCCCTACGCGTCAGATTGATATCTGCATTAACAACTTCATAATCACTTGGCAACATGAAAAAGACAGTATAAAGAAAAAACATTCAAGCTTCTTAAGATTATGATAATTAAAGGAGCTCCAAATATTACTTTGACAACAATGAGTCAATGGCAAATAAACAAGCATCCACTGCCATATATAGAAAAAGGCGAAAACTACCTCAGAGCTGACAAAACTATTTACCCATATTCTAGTTACAGTTGTGACATGAAGCACTGATTCACCAAGTGGGTTCTGGTAACTGCAATAGAACATAACCATAAATATTCAATGTCAATGTCTCAAGCTGCATGATGCCTGCAATAACAGACAACCCACACCTTCAATTTTAGATCCACCCAGCAAATGGCCAACCTACTATCCACTTAACTTCTGCAGGCCACAAGTGCCAAAACTTAAGAATTAGACACCCAAAAATAAACATCATTCAGTTAGTAATGGTTGAGGACCTAGCAACCCACTTTAGCATTAGCATGCACCCAACCCCGATAGTCAAATATCAACCACATCAGTGGCATTGTCTACTATGTGAATGCTACAATTCCTAGCCACTCCCAAATCAGATTTTGTCTACCAAATATGCCCTTCTTGTTGCCACCTTAACTTTAATAGGCTACAAATGCCAAAGCACTAATAAATTACCTTCCTCTGAATTTAGCAACAAATAGACAACAATAACTTAGCACCCCAAGACAGATAATGGTCCATCTTGAAGTCCTACTTGCTAATATTGAATGACAAAGCATGGCCACCCCACAACATAAACAATAGACAACTAGCAGCAAAAAAATAATCTGGTGGATTCATGGTCTTATCCTCCAGAATTTCTCCAAGATTATTCATGATTTGTCAGAGAAAACCAGCAAAATTGTTGCTACTCAACTCTTCAACCCAAATTGAGAGAAAAATGGGACATAAAGCCATGCCAAATCCTACCCTACATGATTACTCATTTTTATAATTTTAATTCAACGTGAAAACAAACTAAATCCACAACATTCCAAAAATTAAAGCAATAACTCTAGGAAAACACACAAACATCAAACTAACAAGGTTTCTAAAAAAGTCTACTACTAGAAATGCATCCGCAACATCAAGAATTTTAGACTCTCTGCAACCAGATCAGGCACATTAGGTTGCAATTCTCCTCAAGATTAAAGATTGTGATAAATCGAAAGGCACAATCAAAATTTCAGTTTCATGAGCCACATTTGTCTGCATTTTTTTACAATGTAAAAGTGTGATGAAATGGCAATTGAGATTCAAAACCTTAAAACCAATAAAACAGAAATTAGGGTTAGGTGAATTCTTATTGCAATGGTAAAGAAAAATTATCAATGTTTGGCAAAAAATTATCAATGTCAGGCAACCATCTCAATCTTTTGGAAAAAGACATAACAAGTATTGAAAAGTGCGTGCATGATTAAGGATTAATAAAACATAGAAAAAGGTGACTTAAGAAAAGCACTTCTTAGGTAAATATTTGACAACTATGAAAGACAAAACATCAAAATTTAGCAAAGATAAAAAAGCATTTATTGTTACTGGCAAATAAGAGAGGTCCAAAGTCCGAATGTTCTTGCATTTGATAGCAATAAAAGCAACTCTAAAATCAGTGACAAAAATGCATCATCGAAGGTAAAGATGCCTCAACTTAGAGCAACCAACATCAACACAGCCAATGCCCAAGTCGGTGATTCCCTTACACTTGCCCAAACAGAAGGTCTCCAAGTTAGGAGCCTGAGCAATATCCTTGGCAGCCAAGTTAGTAAGGTGCCATTCGTTTAATTACTAAATGATTTTTTCTCTCATTTCGCAACATTTACGGGACACTCAACTAACCTTCACTATAACAAAAAGGTATTTCAAACTTAATGAATCAAAACCAAGGAAAAAGAGGATTAAGGTTTCATCTATTAACTTAGAGAATGATAAATAGAACATGAGATGGGGAAAATGAAAAAGGATTATGGCCGCTTTTGTTCCTAGAAGAAGTATTACAGTGAAGTAGGTTATGGATATGGCAATCGTAACAGTCGATATTCGAAGGCTCTTGGTGCACAAAAAAGAGGGGGAAATGGTTTCAATTAGAGCATCAATGGTGATAGAGCAACGTATTGGAAAAAGAAAAGCAGAGAATGTAAGGTTACCTTGACAAGAAGATAAAAGAGCTCACGGCTCCGAAGATTTGTGGCAACAACTATTTGCAACGGTATAACAAAGGGCGGCACGACAAAGGAGTAGTTCACGACGACGATAACAGAGGAGTAGCTCACGATAATGACGATAGAGAATTAGCCATGGAAGACAGAATGAGTACCAAGAGAGTAGAGCTGGGTTATTTTTTGTTAATGGACAGAAATAAAATTATAAACTAATAAGTTTTTCGGCACGCATTACATGTTACGTTGGTCAAACTTGATCAAATTTGGCAACCAATGTTAAAATGATTACATCATTTACAAAATACCACCGTGTTTTTTTTAAAATCGCTTCTAGTCCAAACAAATGTTAACACAATCATATTATATCTTGATTTTCTTGTAGTGTGTATTGATGCAATTAAATGTGATAAATACTTGAGATGTTATGTTGATGCGATCACTTGTTAATATTATGATTTAGATGTTTAGAATTTGTAATTCGAGAAGATATTATTTCTTTTGAAGTGATGCATTGAATTAAGAAAGTAGATAATTTTACGTAAATGCTAGTTACAATGTCATGTTTCTGTTTCAAGTAACGATGCAATAATAAGATCTTAATGATACACTTGTATAGCTATAAAGCAAAGCTACATCTAGGAACTATCAACACATTTCAGATTTCGGCATAGCCGAAAACCGAAGCACATAAAACACCACACTGTTAGCAGGAATCTTTCTAAGAGATCGGATCTCAGCATAACCGAAAACCAAAGTATATATATAAACAAAAGAAAGACAGAAACAGACTCCCAAAAGTAGACTTTGGATTTCGGCATATCCGAAATTCGAAATATAATATAAACCTAAATAGGGAAAGAAATGAAATCCAAGGGATTTCGGCCAAACCGAAATCCAAACTCCTTCAAAACAAATATACAATCAATTAAGTTAAAACCCGAGAATAAATTCAACATAATCACTAATTAGCACCACTCCCCATAAAGCAAAGCGGGACCTACCAAATACCTGTTGGATAAAAGTCAGACCCACTGGGTAAAAGGAGCACACCCACGGTAAAAAGTATTGACCGCCATGTAATAACCTCATTTTTTACTATAAATACAAGGCAAGAGGTACGTGTCTATTACTGATTCAGGAAAAAACATATCTCACTTTTTCTTTTTCTCTCTCTCCCTTTCTCTCTTTTCCTTTTTCTCATCTATTAACTTGAGCGTCAGAGTTCTCTTTTGCAGGCTCTTCCCCTTTGTATTCCATTCCAGAAGATATTTGGATACTTTTTCAACCCAATCTAGTGCATCTCGCAAGGTTCGAAGCCATTTGCATCCATATACATTTCTGTAAGAACATTTTGGCACCCACCGTGGGGCTGAAGTAAAACTAGACCCCACAACCAAGAATGCAAAGACATGGCCATCACCAAAAGTCACGGAGTGGCACCTCACAATTAACCCCACAATGACGAAGACACATCTCGGCAATCTGAAGTCATGGATTCAAACAGCCTAACTGAAATCCTCATATTACTCAGGGAGGAAATTGCAGAACTTCGACAAGAAAATGTTGAATTCCGAAATCGGAGCTTTTCGGAAGAGATGTCAGTAAGAAGAAAAAACAAGGAGAGTCTCATAAGGGAAAGTTCGCTGCCCCGTCTTGCAGTGACCCATCTATGGAACATTCTCCAGAGCATTCTCGCAGCCAACTTCCTCAACCAAATCCCTCATTTGTCCCAAAAGAAGTTCTCACTCCTTTTTAAACAATCCCACCCTTCACACCTCCTTCAGCACACCCCATTCCCACTCCTGCCCAAAGCTAGAACAAGTGACATATATAGGCTCTTCGGCCTCTGAAGAAGAAAGAAATCAAATCATCCGAGTTGTCAGAGCCAATGCCGATTTGTTTACATGGTCAGCCTTAGATATGCCTAGCATTGATCCTGAGCTTCTCTGCCATCACCTTAGTATGTGTAGTGGAGCTCGGCCTGTAGCCTAAAAAGACGCAAAATGGGAGAAGAAAAAGCATAGACAGCTAAGAAGGAAATCACAAAACTCCTTTCCGCCAACTTCATTCGAAAAGTCCGATATACCACGTGGCTAACAAATGTGGTCATGGTATGAAAACAGAACGACAAGTGGTGAATGTGCACCGACTATACAGATTTAAATAAAGGCTGCCCTAAAGATGCCTACCCCCTGCCTAGCATAGACAAATTAGTAGATGGCGTAGCAGGACATTGCTTGATAAGTTTGTTGGATGCATATTCCAGCTATAACCAAATTCAAATGCATCCTGATGACGAAGCTAAAACTGCATTCATCATGGAATCCGCCAACTACTGTTACAAGGTAATGCCCTTCGGCCTTAAGAATGCAGGCACCACCTATTAGAGACTAATGGATCAAGTCTTTTGTCAACAGATAGGAAAAAATTTGGAAGTCTATATCGATGATATGGTTGTCAAATCTGAAAAGCCAAATCACCACACTCATGACCTACATGACATTTTTTCCACTATTCGTCAGCTCTCAATGCGGCTCAACCCAAAAAAATGTGTCTTCAGAGTACAAGGCGACAAATTTCTTGGTTTCATATTAACCAATTGAGGAATAGAAGCCAATCCAGATAAATGTCACACTATCCTCGACATGAGAAGCCCCAAAACCCTCAAGGAAGTGCAAAGGTTAATGGGCATATTAGCATCTTTAGCTCCTTTTGATGTGATCTTTGATGATCACGTGCCCAAAGAATCCTTTCTAAGGTCACTTGGAAGGGAAATAGATTTATGGAGAGGAAAGAAATTGGGTGAGGTGCCACAAATACTAGGTTTGATAAGCCAAAGGGGAGAGGCCACAAGGGAGGGGTCCCTTGATAACTCTTAGAAGCTCTTACAAAGGAGAAGGGGAGACACTCAAAGGTAAGAACCTCACAACCAATATGGTCTCTAGGATTAAATTCAAGTGTAAAAAATACAAGGGAGGGGAGAAGCTCCTATTTATAGAGGTAGCTAACCTCTTGAACAAGATAACCTAAAAAAGAAGGGCTAGGATTAAAAAAGAGAGATCTAAGGGAGGAGGATTGAGAAACAATCCCCTCCTTAGATCATCAAACTTGGTGTCCAAGTTTCTCAAACCAAGGGCCAATTAGCTTAGGGGTTTATAAAGGAGAAAAGGGATATAGATATCAAAGCTACCCCTTATTTCATTCATAAAGACCCGAAAAGCTAAATCCACCCTCTAAATTCCTAAGACACCTCCTAAAATAAAAATAGACTAAATACATGTCCCAAATTAAATTCCTAATTCTCCTCAAAATTAAAATAAAGGAAAATTACATTTTATTAACTAAAGTCCCTAGCGTAATATCTTCACTCTCCACAGGAGGTAAAGTTTTCCTTTGTCTGCAAGGGGTATGTCTTCTTCAATCCTTCTAGCCATAGCCCTAGTGATAGGTCCTTGGCTAGGCATGGTCACATCATCTCCTCCCCCTTGAAGAGGATTTGACCTCAAATCCATGGGGTCTTCATCATTTTCAACACCTACAAATGAAGACAAATCAGAAACATTAAAATCGGTGCTTACCCCATAATCCTCAGACAGATCTAAAACATAGGCATTATTACCGATTCGCTCAAGAATTTGGAAAGGTCCATCTCCTCTAGGGCTAAGTTTGGACTTCCTTTGAGAAGGAAATCTATCCTTTCTCAAGTGAAGCCATACCCAGTTGCCCTTTTCAAATATGACCTCTTTCCTCCCCCAATTGGCGAAAGTAGCATCTCTCAAGGATTGACACTCTATGTTAGCTTTAACTCTCTCATGTAATTGTTTTAAAAAAATGGCTTTTGCCTCTCCTTCTTTATGCACAGCAACAGAAAGAGGAAGAGGTAAAAGATCTAGAGGAATACGAGAATTAAAACTATAGACCACCTCAAATGGAGAATGCTTGGTGGTTCTATGAATAACCCGATTATAAGCAAATTTAATGTGGGAAAGGTACTTATCCCAAGACTTATGGTTGCCTTTAAGGAGAGCTCTCAGCATAGTGGATAAAGATATATTCACCACTTCTGTTTGCCCATCAGTTTGAGGGTAACAGGTAGTGAAAAAAAGAAGTTTAGTTCACAGCTTAGCCCAAAGAGTTTTCCAAAAATGGCTAAGGAACTTCACATCCCTATCTGACACTATTGAAGAGAGTATACCATGCAATTGGACAATCTCTTTAAAGAAAAGTCTTGCGATGTTGCTCGCATCATCCACTTTGTGGCAGGGAATAAAATGGGTCATTTTTGAAAATCAGTCCACCACCACAAATATAGAGTCTGCACCTCGTTGGGTTCTTGGGAGCCCAAGGATCAAATCCATGCTAATATCCTCCCAAGGTACAGAAGGAGCAAGTAAAGGTGTGTATAGTCCATGAGACATTGCTTTAGACTTTGTTTGCAAGCAAGCTATACATCTAGAGCAATGTCTATGGACATCTCTACGCATATGGGGCCAAAAGAATTTCTCTTGTAAAAGCATGAGGGTTTTTGAAATCCCAAAATGCCCTATGAGCCCACCTTCACGACTCTTTTTTGTAATTAAGTTCCTAATTGATCCTTGGGGTATACAAAACTTACTCCTTTTGTAAAGATACCCCTCACTGATGAAGTACCCATCATGGACCTTTAATGCTAATGCAAATGCAGAGGCAGCAGGGCCGAAATCCTTGTCAGAAGGATACATAGCCCGAATGTCATCAAATCCCAATATTTTTGCACTCAATGATGAATAAAGGGCATGACGCCTAGAAAGACCATCAGCCACCATATTTTGTTTTCCTTTCTTGTACTTGATGACATAAGGGAATGATTCAAGATATTCCACCCATGTTGCATGCCTTTTGTTCAATTTACCTTGACCCCTCAAACATTTTAGTGACTCATGATCACTATGATTGACAAACTCCTTGGGAGCAAGGTAATGCTCCCAAGTTTGAAGGGCCCTAATTAGAGCATAAAACTTTTTATCATAGGTAGGGTAGTTGAGGGGGGCACCATTGAGTTTTTCACTGAAATACACAATGGGGTGCCCTCCTTGCAACAAGACAACTCCCACACCTACACCAGAGGCATCACATTCAAGTTCAAATATTTTAAAAAAGTTAGGTAATGCCCACAAAGGAAGGTAGCAGACAAATAACTTTCCTAGATTAGCTCTAAGAGTGGAGATGAAAAAAGACTCAAACAAAAAAAATGAAACCAATAGTTGCACACTTAATAAAATTTAAGTGACCAAAAGCTAAAAAACTTACTCAAGTAATTTTTTTTTGAATCACAAATGGTTCCTCATATCAAATGTTTCCACTATTAAGTACACAACTTCAAAATTGTCTTTCTTTTGAGTTCTTTATCTTCTTTTTTTTTTTTTAAGTTGAACTTTTTTCTAATATATATTTTTAAAAATTTTTCTAATCATTTTTGCTGCACCTAATAGCTTGTTTAATTGAAATTTTATTGAGAATGCTTAAAATAATAACGCTTGAGTGAATAAGCACAAAGTAAGGTCACACAATTTTCAAGCAATGCATGCAACTAAAGGCAAAACAACTTAGTAGTTCCAAATACCACTGAACTAATGGTGCTTAAGGAATGATTTAAGGTTTATTTTGAATTAAATTGATTGCTCAAATTACTAACACAATTCACCCAAGCTAAAATTCCATAAAGAGGCACAAATAGTGAAGGTAAACCAAGTGGAAAACTACTAATAATTCAACATAAAAAAAGAAGCATATAAAGATTGAATTGAGCAAATATTTAAGAACAACAAAGATATTACTATGCTTGAACTAAAAGCATAAAAGACTTAAGAGACTTAACAAGAGGTTCACCTCTTAGAACCTTAATTCAAAATGTTTTTGAAGGCTTTTTGTAAAAATTTTAAGAGGCTAAAACCTAAGAAATTTAAATGAGACAAAATAGGAAACTAACATGACTAGTATTTGACAAAATACAAGATTAAGAAAAAAAATAACACACCTAAAAATAGAGCAAAAATTTCAGCAAGATACTCAAAACAAAAAGCACAACAAAGTGTAGATATCAAGGTTACCCCTTATTTCCTTCATAAAAATCCAAAAAGCTAAATTCACCCTCTAAATTCCTAAGACACCTCCTAAAATAAAAATGGACTAAATGCATGTCCCAAATTAAATTCCTAATGCTCCTCAAAATTAGAATAAAGGAAAATTACATTTTGTTAACTAAAGTCCCTAACGTAATATCTTCACTCTCCACAGGAGGTGAGGTTTTCTTTTGTCTGCAAGGGCTAGATCTTCTTCAATCCTTCTAGCCATGGCCCTAGTGATAGGTCCTTGGCTAGGCATGGTCACATCACGTTTCCTCCCACACACAACCTAAAAAGCGAAGCCAATAGTTGTACTTCTCAAGAAAAACAATAGCTTCCTATGGACCAAAGAATGTGAAGATGCCTTTATCCTACTGAAGACATCCATCGTATCCCCCTCAGTCCTGATCAAGCCAGATCCCTAGAAGCCACTACTCCTATACCTCTCAGTCTCTCACGAAGCAATCAGCACAGTTGTAGCACAAGACACCTTTAAAGGTCAGCAATTGGTCTACTATTTAAGCTAAATGTTGCATGACGCTGAAACTAGGTACCAAATGGTAGAAAAAGCAGCTCTAGCTATCGTAAATTCGACATGAAAACTTCAGCCTTACTTCCAGAGCCACGTTATCATTATAAAGATAGATTGTCCCATCGCCAAAGTGTTGCGAAAACCCGAATTAGCTGGACGAATGATTGCTTGGTCCGTTGAATTGCCTGAGTTTGACATACGATATGAACCAATAGGACCTATCAAAGCACAATGTCTAGCTGATTTTTAAATGAGTTACCTCTTCAATCACATATCCCCCCTTTTGGACGTTGTATGTAGATAGGTCTTCCAACAAAGGAGCAGTGGTATCGGCATTATATCAATATCATCATTGAAAAATTCTTGACATTCAGCTTTAAAGCCTCCAATAATCAGGCCGAATACGAGGCACTACTGACCGAACTTAAACTCGCATCAAATATAGGGACACCAAAATTTAAATTTCTAACGAATTCAAAAATCGTGGCCAAGCAGGTAAACAACTCCTTTGAGGTCAACGATGAAAACCTACTCCACTATTATCATGCATTTTTACAAGAAAAAACCAACTTTGACAAAATTGAAGTCATTCATATCTCTAGAAACCACAACTAGCGAGCCAATCGGTTAGCTAAACTCGCCAACAGTCATAAACCAGGATAATTACAGACCTTTTTACAACATGAATTGTCTCTCCCCAGCATAAAAGTATGTTCTTTCTTCCAAACTAGCACAGATTGACATTTCGAAGTCATCAATTTTTTACAATATGGCACAACCCTGAAAGACTCAGCCAAAGGTAAACGCTTAAGAACAAAAGTCTCCAGATTCTCCTTTATTTCAGCTGCAGAAGGAGCTTATGTTCTTTCTTCCCAACTAGCACAGATTGACATTTCGAAATCATCAATTTTTTACAATATGGAACAACTCCGAAAAACTCAACCAAAGGTAAACGCTTAAGAACAAAAGTCTCCAGATTCTCCTTTATTTCAGCTACAACAAGAGCTTTTTGGCCCCACTCCTAAAATGTCTCAATAACAAAGAAGTTGACTATGTACTTAAGAAATACATCACGACATTTGCAGCTTTCATTCTGGGGCAAGGTCCATGACTAACAGAGTACTCAGAGCTAGCTATTACTGCCAACATTAAAATGAAATTGCGCTGAGTTTGCTAAAAAATGCACACAATGTCAAAATTAATTCACACCCGAGTAGATGAGTTAAAAGTCATTACAGCCCCATGGCTTTTTTCTATTTAGAGAATGAACATTCTCTATCCTTTTCCGTTAGCCTGAGGATAGCGAAAAGTTTTACTAGTCGCCATTGATTATTTCACAAAATGGATAGAAGCCAAACCATTGACAACTTTCTCGGCCACAAACGTCCAAAAATTCACATGGCAAGACATAGTCACGCGTTACGGTATTCCACACACAATAATCATAGACAACGGTCTCCAATTCACGGATAAAAAGTTCAACACTTTCTTGCAAAGGCTTGGAATCAAACATAAAGTTACTTAGTCGAGCATAAAGTTACTTAGTCGAGCATCCACAAACAAATGAACAAGCCAAAATGGCTAACAATGTTATTTTGACAGAGTTAAAGGAAAGACTCGATGGCGCAAAAAGGACATGGGCCGACCAGATCCCCGAGATTCTTTGGGCATATCGTTGTGCTCCTTAAACATTCATGCATGAAACTCCATTTCGGTTAACCTTTTGCATAAACACTATGTTACCAGTCGAAATTGGGGAACCTTCACTTTGACAACAACACTTCGACCCAATCGACAACAATGACAAACTTCGACATGATTTGGACTGCCTTGACGAAATTAGGAACCATGCCTTTCTCTAAACAATGGACGTGCAATGATTTAATTCAAAAGTAAAATCGATAACTATCCTTCTAAGTGACTTAGTTTGGCGCGCAACAGGTACAACACAAAAAGAAAAGATAGAAGGCAAGCTGACTACCAACTGGGATGGATCTTTTGGGATCCACCTAGACCTCAAGAACGGTGCTTACAAACTCGAAGATTTTACAAGAAAACTCATTCCTCAAACCTGAAATTCAACCCACTTAAAAATGTATTATAGCTAATACCTAAGCATGTACTTCTTTTAGGGTATTTTTTTTTACTTATTTCAGTTTTTGTCCCGCAAAAGGAAATTTTCTTAAATAAGTTTTTAATGAGCCTCCCACCTATTTATAAAGAAGCATACTTTGGCTGCCATTTGTTTACTTTACAAGTGTTGCTTTTATACAAGTCTCGAAAGTACCCTTCCAAAAAAATTTCGTTTTTAAGATCAATGAAGGGAGCAGTTGATGCATACAGTTGCAATAACGCTGCAACAGGAAGTAGGCGAGAAAGGGAATCCAAAAATTTGGAATCAGCCTTCTCCTGATTCAAAAAGAAAATTTGTTCAGAAGGATACTCCCGAGACAAGGATACTTTCGAGACTTGTATGGAAGCCAACACTTGTAAAGTAAACAAATTGGAGCCAAAGTATGCTTCTTTATAAATAGGTAGGGGGCCTTATTAAAAACCTTTTTCAAAAAATTTCCTTTGCGGGACAAAAACCAAAATAAGGAAAAGAGTGCCCCAAAAAAAAGTACATGTTCAAGTATTAGTTATAATACATTTTTAAGTGGGTTGAATTCCAGGTTCGAGGAATGAGTTTTCCTGTAAGATCTTCGAGTTTGTAAGCGTCGTTGCTGAGATCTAGGTGAATCCGAAAAGGTTCATCCCTAGATTGCCTTTTATCCTTTCTTTTTGTGTTGCACCTATTGTGCACCAAACTAAGTTACCTGGAAGGAAAGTTCTGAATTTTACTTTCGAATTAAATCACCATGACATTCATTCTTTGGAGGCTTCGTCCAAATCGTGTTGAATTTTTTCATTGTTGTCAATTGGGTCGAAGTGTTGTTGTCGAAGTGACTGTTCCCCAATTTCGATCGACAACATAGCATCTGTGTCAAAAGGTTAACCGAAATGGAGTTTCACGCATGGATGTTTGAGGAGTACAACGATATGTCCAAAGAATCTCGGGGATTTGGTCAGCCTATGTCCTCTTTGCGTTGTCGAGCCTTTTCTTTAACTCTGTCAAAATAACTTTGTTAGCCATTTCGGCTTGTCCATTTGTTTGTGGATGCTCCACTGAAGTAACTTTATGTTTAATTCCAAGCCTTTGTAAGAAAGTATTGAAATTTTTGTCCGTGACTTGGAGACCGTCCGTGATTATTGTGTGTGGAATACCTAGTGCGTGACTATGTCTTGCATGTGAATTTCTGGATATTTGTGGCTGAGATAGTTACCAATGGTTCGATTTCTATCCATTTTGTAAAATAATTAATGGTGATTAATAAATATTTTTGTTGTCCTCGGGCTAACGGAAAAGGACAGAGAATGTCCATTCCCTAGGTAGAAAAATGCCATGAGACTGTGATAACTTTTAAATCATCTGCTGGGGTGTGAATTAAGTTGGCATGCTTTTGACATTGCGTGCATCTTTTAGCAAACTCAGAGAAATCTTGTTTTAACGTTGGCTAGTAATAGCCAGCTCTGAATACTCTCTTAGCCATGGACCTTGCCTTGGAATAAAAGCCGTAAATGCCATGATATATTTCTTTAAATACATGGCCAACTTCATTATTATTAAGACATTTTAGGAGTGAGGCCGAAAATCTTCATTTATAGAGTTCACCCAAAATAAGGGAGAATCTGGAGGCTTTGGTTCTTAAGTGTTTAGCTTTGGCTCTTCTGGGGTTGTACCATATTGTAAAAAGTTGATGATTTTGGAACGTCAATCTATGCCAATTGGAGAGCTAGAACATACTTTGATGTTGGGGTGAAGCAATTCTTGTTGTAAAAACTCCCTAATTGTCCTGGTCTACGAGTGTTGGCGAGTTCTGCTAGCCAATCGACCTACGAATTGTGCTCTCTGGAGATATGGACAACTTCTATTTCATCGAAGTTGGTTTTTTCTTGTAAAAATGCATGGTAGTATTGAGTAACTTTTCATTGTTGACCTGAAAGGACGGTTTACCTGCTCAGCCATGATTTGGAATCCGTTAGACATTTAACTCTTGTGCCCCCATGTCTGCTGCAAGTTTAAGTCCAATTAGTAATGTCTCGTATTCAGCCTGATTATTGGAGGCTTTAAAGCCGAATGCCAAGAATTATTCAATCATGATATTGTTGGGTCCTTCTAATATGATGTTAGCGCTACTGCCTCCTTTGTTAGAAGACCCATCTACATGCAACGTCCAAACGAGCGGATTATTGGAGAGGCTGCAGGTAATTCATTTAAAAAATCCGCCAGACATTGTGCTTTGATAGGTCCTATTGGTTTGTATCTTATATATCATCCTGCCAATTTGGGCTTCCGCAACTCTTTGGCGATGGGACAATCTGCCTTTATAATGATAATGTAGCTCTAAAAGTAAGGCCGAAGTCGTCGTACCAAACTGACGACAGCCAGAGCTGCTTTTTCTATCATCCGGTACCTGGTTTCAGCGTCATGCAGCATTCGGCTTAAATAGTAGACCGGTTGCTGACCTTGAGGGGTGTCTTGTGCTGCAACTGTGCTGATTGCTTCGTGAGAGACTGAGAGGTATAGGAGTAGTGGCTTCTAGGGATCTGTCTTGATCAAGACTGAGGGGGATACGATGGATGTCTTGAGTAGGATAATGGTATCTTCACATTCTATGGTCCATAGGAAACTGTTGTTTTTCTTGAGAAATGCAACTATTAGCTTCACTTTTTTAGCTGTGTGTGGAAGGAAACAAGCTAAAAATGCTAATCTGCTTATGAGCCTTTGCACTTCCTTGAGGGTTTTTGGGTTTTGCATATCGAGAATAGTCTGACATTTATCTAGATTCACTTATATTCCTCTGTTGGTTAACATGAAACCAAGAAATTTGTTGCCTGTACTCTGAAAACACATTTTTCTGGATTGAGCCGCATTGAGTGCCAGTAAATAATGGAAAAAATGTTATGTAGTTCATGAGTGTGGTGATTTGGCTTTTCGGATTTGACAACCATATCATCAACGTGGACTTCCAAATTTTTTCCTATCTATGAACAGAAGACTTGATCCATTAGTCTCTGGTAGATGGCACCTGCGTTCTTAATACCAAAAGGCATCACTTTGTAACAGTAGATGAATGCAGCTTTAACTTCATCATTGGAATGCATTCGAATTATAGCCTGAATATGCATCCAAAAAAATTAACAGACAATGTGTTGCTGCGTCGTCTACTAATTTGTCTATGTTGGGCAAGGGTAGGAATCCTTAGGACATACTTTATTTAAATCCGTGTAGTGGGTGCACATTCGCCATTTTTCATTCTGTTTGCGTACCATGACCACATTTGTTGACCATGTAATATATCGGACTTCTCGAATGAAGTTAGCAGAAAGGAGTTTTGTGATTTTCTCCTTAGCTGTCTGGGTTCTTTCTTCTTCCATTTTGCATCTTTTTTTAGCTACGGGCCAAACTTCACCACACATGCTAAGGTGATGGCAAAGAAACTTAAGATCAATGTCAAGCATATCTGAGGTTGACCATGCAAACAAATAGGCATTAGCTCTGACAACTCGGATGATTTGATCTTTTTCTTCTTCAGAGTTAGAAAAGCCTATGTATGTCACTTGTTCTGGCTTTGGGCCTAACTGAAAAGGTTTTACTTTCTCAGTTGGTTCGTCCCTTTCAGTGTCTTGTCCCCGAAGATCCAAATCTAGCTAAGATTCTATTGGAGTTTTTGGGATTTTGTTAACATTATGGAAGGTAAGCAATTTCTTTTATGTTTGTGATCATAAACTAGCCAGGTAACCTTCTCTGGCCGTGCGCTAGTCCGCATGGATAGTAACAATGTCATCTTGTAACAATGTCATCTTTCTCAAAGGAAAATTTCATGGCCAAGTGAGAAGTGGAGACGATGGCCCATAGTTTGTAAAGGGAAGTTCTTCCCAAGTGGTGGCATGAATGACTATGTACCTAATTCGGATGCTATGAGACTGCCAATCATTGCAAAATTTGGTGTACAGCTCCATGCATCCTCTGATAGATACGCATTCCCCCAAGAATCTTATAAGGAGTTCGTTGCACTGGAGCATTTGGTTTTTTGATAGTCCTAGTTCTTTAAAAGTTCACCGATATAACATGTTTGCTAAGCTTTACCAACATCTTGCATACAATGCAGTTAGCAATTTCTATGCTGATGACCATTGAGTCGTCCTGTTCAAGGTCAACGGCCTTAAAATCCGCATCAGTGAAGGTGATGTTCAACATTTGTTGACATGCATGTGGGGCAACTGAATTGATGGACCTGACTATTTGAGTGTGCCGATTTCTAGCCGAAGAGGTATGTCCTCCTGCTGCGAATCCACCAGCAATTGTGTTGATGATCTTTTTATCTTTAGTGTGACTAGTCTCTTTGCTATCTCATGATCGACTTCATTCCTACTTACACATCTATTAGAGCGATAATCACTATAGTCATCGTACTAAGAATAGTTACTTTGGACATAGCTTGGCCGAGCTGGTGGTGGGTGACTATGAGTGTTGTGGACGAACATTTTCAAGTGTCCTTGCTTGATTAAGTCTTCTATCTTATCTTGTAGCACCGTACACTCATAGGTGAAATGTCCTTTGTTCCTGTGGTATCTACAATGTTTCGTAAGGTCAGCTCCTCTAGGCGTATATGTTTTCTTCGGCATGGTTAATAGCTCAATGGCTAAGGCTTGTTCGAGGATTTAGGTTTTGTTGGTATTAAGTGAAGTGTACTGGGTCCTCTAGATAATCTGTTCGAATATTGATCTTTTTGGCAGATGGGTCGCTTCTTGCTTTATCTTTCCGAGAACTAATAGGTGTCTGCCTGAGTTTTTTGCTGGAAAGCTGTAAGTTCTTCCACTTCGATAAAGGGAGTGACTCTTCATCAGAGCTCGTACGTGTCTATGAGAGGAAAATGAATTAGGCTAGTGGCAAACTCTCCTAGTTGCAGATTAACCAAAAACGTGTGGAGGGTCACATCTAGGGGTAGGTTTTTTATAGTCAAGGAGGTTTGGCCAAACTGATCTATGAAATCTCGAAGAGGCTTATTCCTCTCTTGTCGAATTGTGGCCAAGGCGGCAGATGTGAACTGATGTGGCCGAGGTGTAGCAAATTAGGTACCAAATCTCATAAACAAGGTCTGAAAGTTGTTAATGGAGTGTAGAGCGAGCTGGATGAACCAATTTAAGGTCTGGCCCTTAAGTGACATGGGAAAGATACAAGGCTGCTTAATCTTTTGTATACATATCTACTTGTGTCATGAAGGCAGCTAGATGAGTGTCGGGATTCAAGGATCGTATTTTTCGAGGGCGACGTGTTTCTAGCTCTTTGACAAAGAAACTTCCATGATTTCTACTATAAAGGGATGATGGTGGTCAAACTTCAGAGGTCCCCTTCATGCACGGAAGCATAGTTTGAACGGAAGTGAGAATGAGATATACTGAAAGATGTGAAGGGTGGGACTGTTTGAAAAGGAGTAGGAAATTCTTTTAGGACAGATGGGGGATTTGGTTGAGGAAGTTGGCCGCCAAAATGCTCTGGAGAATATTCCATAGATGGGCCACTACAAGATAAGGCAGCGGACTCTCTCTTATGAGACTCTCCTTGTTTTTTCTTCTTACTAACATCGTCTTCCTGAAAGCTCCAATTTAGGAATTCAGCGTTTTTCCACCGAAGTTTTGCAATTTCCTCCCTAAGTAATTTGAGGATTTCAGTTAGACTGTTTGAATCCATGACCTCAGGTTGCCGAGATGTCTCTTCATCATTTGGAGTTGATTGTGCGGTGCTACTCTGTGACTTATAGTGATGATAGCTGTCTTTGCAAGTCTTAGTTATGAAGTCTAGTTTTACTTCAGGTCTCAAGGTGGATGCCAAAATGTTTTTACTGAAATGTACCTGGGTACGAATCGCTTCGAACCTTCTGAGATGCACTAGACTAGATTGAAGAAGTATCCGAATATCTTTTAAAATAGACAATAAAGGGGAAGAGCCTGCAAAAGAAGACTTCAACGCTCAAGTTAATAAATGAGTAAAAAAAAAAAAAAAGAGGAAGAGAGAAAGAAGCCAAAATGAAATATATTTTTTTTCGTAAATCAGTAGTAGACACATACCTCTTGTTTTATATTTATAGTAAAAAATAAACGGTTATTACCTTGCGCTCAATACTTTTTATTGTAAGTATACTCCTTTTATCCATTAAGCCTTGCTTTTATCCAGTAGATATTTGTATATCCACTTTATTTTATGGAAAGTAGTACTAATTGACAATAAAGGGGAAGAGCCTGCAAAAGAAGACTCCAACCCTCAAGTTAATAAATGAATAAAAAAAAAGAAAAAGGAAGAGAGAAAGAAGCCAAAATGAAATATATTTTTTTTCGTAAATCAGTAGTAGACACGTACCTCTTGTTTTATATTTATAATAAAAAAAAAACGGTTATTACCTTGTGCTCAATATTTTTTATTGTAAGTATATTCCTTTTATTCATTAAGCCTTACTTTTATCCAGAGTAATATCTGTATATCCGCTTTATTTTATGGAAAATAGTGCTAATTGATTATTAGCCTGATTTTATTAGCAAGTTTTAATTTAATTGATTATTTATTTGTTTTAATAAAAAATGAAATTTCTTGAATTTCATTTTTTATTAAGTTTATATTATATTAGAGTCTGTCGTTTATATATGTACTTTGATTTTTGATGATTATTTATATCATTTATATATGTACTTTGATTTTCGATGATTATTTATTTGTTTTAAAAAAATTAAAATTTCTTGAATTTTTATATTATATTAGAGTCTGTCGTTTATATATATACTTTGATTTTCAATGATTATTTATTTATTTTAATGATTTTCAATGATTATTTATGTCGTTTATATATGTACTTTGATTTTCGATGATTATTTATTTGTTTTAAAAAAAATTGAAATTTCTTGAATTTCATTTCTTATTAAGTTTATATTATATTAGAGTCTGTCGTTTATATATGTACTTTGATTTTCAATGATTATTTATTTATTTTAAAAAACCGAAATCCTTTAAATTTTATTTCTTATTAAGTTTATATTATATTAGAGTCTGTCGTTTATATATGTATTTTGATTTTTGATGATTATTTATTTATTTATATATGTATTTTGATTTTTGATGATTATTTATTTATTTTAAAAAAAACGTTATTAAGTTTATATTATATTAGAGTCTGTCGTTTATATATGTACTTGGATTTTTTATGATTATTTATTTATTTAAAAAAAACTAAACTTGATTTTTTTATGATTATTTATTTATTTAAAAAAAACTAAACTTGAATTTCATTTCTTATTAAGTTTATATTATATTAGAGTCTGTCGTTTATAAATGTATTTTGATTTTTGATGATTATTTATTTATTTTAAAAAAAAACCGAAATCCCTTAAATTTCATTTCTTATTAAATTTATATTATATTAGATTCTGTCGTTTATATATGTACTTTGATTTTTTATGATTATTTATTTATTTTAAAAAAAAAACCATTTCTTATTAAGTTTATAAGATATTGAATTTCATTTCTTATTAAGTTTATAAGATATTAGAGTCTGTCGTTTATATATATTTTTTGATTTTCGATTTTTTATGATTATTTATTTATTTTAAAAAAAACCATTTCTTATTAAGTTTATAAGATATTGAATTTCATTTCTTATTAAGTTTATAAGATATTAGAGTCTGTTGTTTATATATATATTTTGATTTTCGATTATGCCAAAAATCTTTTTATATATGTATTTTAATTTTTCGATTATGCCAAAAATCTTTTAGAAGAATTTTTGTTGATAGTGTGATATTTGTTGACAGTGTGATATTTTATATGTTTTGATATTTTAAAATTCCGAAATATGTTGATATTTCTTATATGTAATATTGCTTTATGGTTATAAAACACCCAAATTAGTGGGTTTTCATGATATGAAATAAATCAATATAAACTATCGTAGTACAAATAACATATGCAATTCTTTAAAATTTTTAAATAAATAAAATGTTGATACATGTTATGAACTAAAAAAATAAACACTTTTATATAAATATTATATACGTCAAATTTAAATATAAATATTTAAATATTTTTTACTATTACAAAGCTATCAATATTATGTATAGAAAATAATCAATCAACCAAAGGTGATATATACTGAGTTGTTCAAATTAAAACAATCTACTGTTAGAAATGCATAATATGTAGCATCATATCCTACTAATTTTTAAGTTTTAAATTAAAACTTGAAAGCACAAAACATATGGAGGTCAGAAGGGTGGTGAGATTTGATAAATTGTTTATTTCGTTAATATTACATGTCAAAATGGTACATATATAAAGTCAAAAGAGGATGCACCCAAAATATATGTTGTTACTTCATATCAAAATTTGGCCATCAAGCTCGCTTCTCCTAGGATATGCCCTTCCATTATATCTTCTAACAACCTCTCCTTCGTCACCTAGAATCACATAACAAAGGTTTTTAATAATTACTTTAATTTATTTCATCTCAAATGAATTCATATTATTTAAGATAAGATGTAAATCCCCTCAGAATAACTAACCCATTACAACCTCTTAAAAACTACTTTAGTCCATAAATTATTAATCAATTAATTAATATATCTCATAACCTTGTAATAAATTAAGGAATTTTTTTTTTGGTTCTTAACCATGTCTATGTAGTGTTTTTAAAAAAATAAAAAACCAATAGTAAAAAATTCACTAAAAAACCATATTCACCCCAAAAATGAGTTAGATAAAAGACCATAATAAATTCGATAAAATAATATAATAAATGAGATATATGGATGAGGTTGATGCAGCAGAATTGAGATGGATGAGAGATGCATCATTCTATTTTATTAGTCGTTTTAAGTTTTTCTCAAATATATTAATTAAAATATAAGATAAAAAAAATAAACTAATTAATAAAATATATTAATTATAATAGTTGTAATGTTAAAAACTAAAAATCCAATACATTATATTTATTAATTTAATTGTTAAGAATGTGACATAAATTAAGCAAGGTTAAAAAAATTTAGATTTAGATTAATGTGAGAATTTATTTAAAATAAGTTTCAAATAAATTAATAATTATGAAGTGGAAAGAAATAAACAAAAGTTAACTTAAAAAATTGAAAAAAGAAGAGATTAATAAAATAAAAATGTGGAAGTACCTTATTAGCAAGACGAAGTTGATCATCGAGGGCAAAGAGCCTAAACTGGATCCTGTGACCATGCGTGGGTAACCTAGGGCCATTCCACCCGGGCACCTTCAAGTCATTGTTCCCTTCCTTGATGGCCGCGTACTCGCCGCCGATCTCCGCCGCCTTCCCGGAGAACCCCTCAGGCAGGCCCTTGACGGTGGCCGGAATGTTGGCCACAACCCAGTGGGTCCAGGGCACGATGGGGCCCTCCGGGTCGGGGGCGTCGATGTCCTCGACCACGAGCGAGAGGGTTTTGGTCCCCTGCGGTAGGTTGTACCACTCCAAGGGTGGGGATATGTTCTTCTTCGCCCCCTGCCCCTCGTCCGTGTAGTGACGTGGCAGCTTCCCCTCGTTGCTTATTGTCGGTGACACTAACTTAAACTCCTCGCTTCCGTCGCTTGCCATTCTTCTTTCTTGTTCCAACTTATTATTGCAACCTTGTAAACTGTTCTGTTTTTTGTTCGGGGAGGTACCGGTTATTTATAGCGGGGGAGTGTTTCGAAACGGTGCCGCTGTGACACGTGTCATCATTTGAGAACATTGCGACGCGTGGTCGAGTTCGTGGAGGTTCTGGACGGAATTCAAGGACCTACGTGACTATCACTCGCGCGTCCAAGAAAAAATACATGTACACAGTGCTTCATTAATTAATTAATCATATGTTTGGTTTTTATTGTCTTTATATTTACTATAAATAACGTTTTTATATAGTCTATTTTCACAACTTTAAATAGAAAAAAAATTTAATTAAAAAATATATATTGATAGATAAAAAATAAATAAAAATACTATTTATCTATTTATTTAATATGAAAAATTTATATTTAGTATAATTTTATTTTCATTAATTAAATTATATTTATTTATATGAAAAAACGTATATGAGACCCATTTCTTGTGAAATCCACTCATTTCTCCCCTAAATCACCCCATCAAATAAAAACAAAAAACGGTTATCTAAGGAACGTCATAAAATCACCTTCCTAAAAATTACTATGCAAATGAAACAAGAATCAGCCTTCATTTGATTCAATTTATTTATTTATTGAAAAAAAAAAGTTAATTAGAGAAACAAAGTAAAATTACGAAAAAATATTTAAAATAGATTTTTATAATGAAAATTCAAAATTCGAGGTGGTCCAATGATTCAGATATTTCAGTCTATCTTAAGCACAAATAAAAGGAAGAGTAAATTATCTTGACACTACCTGTTATTTGTGATCATTACACTTTTTTTTTTTTTAATTTTAAGTGAACAAAAAATTTTATCTTTTGTAGTATTATTAATTAGTGACACCCCTTCACCCTTAACTCCATTAATAAACTCTAGTGTCACATGATATAAATACACCTCTCTCCTTTCTAACGTATACATTAATCCTTTTTTATCAAAATTTTCATACATAGATTTCGGGTTTTTTACTTCTCCTTTCATACTAAGTTTTAATTTTACGTCAGGTATTTTCATGAAACACATTAGTATTGAGTATTATATTAATAATCTTAATATTGGTAATTTATTAAACAATTTAAGTGAGATATTTGCAACAATTACAACGCACATTTAACCAACTTTTGGACATGGATAAAGTTTTTGGTATACATTTTTTAAAGGCTAAATTACCACCGGTGATCCTCTATTCAAGGGGTTAACTCTAACTCACTTTGTGCTCCTCAATTAATTTTTGTCCTTATGTCAAATTTAGGACATTGACGGTTAAAAATGAACGTTGACTTACGTAATTAAGTGAAATGACATGATTATATTGTAATTAAGAGTTAATTAAAATTTAATTAATAATATAAAAAACATTAAAGTTTAATTAATAATATAAAAAACATGTACCATGTCGGAATAAAAACCAGGTCTTGGAGAAAGAAAAACTAAAGACAATCCATTAGACCAAAGGTAAAAGTCTATTTTATTTTGCAATTTCAATGTATTTAAACTAATCAAGAGCAATGTTAATTTTAAAAATATAGAAAATTTGAGAAAGGTTAGAATTAAACCCAGGTCTTATTAATTTTCTTATGTAATTAATAATCTAGAAGTTTAAATGTTAAAGTCATACCACAAGACCGAAAGCCAATATTAATTTTCTTATGAGATTCAAATTTAATTAAACTAATCGTGGCAATATTAATTTTAAAAATATATTAAAATTTATAATTTTTTTAAATGGAGAAATTTTAATTCTCAATTTTAATTTATGTCTTTATTTTTAATTAGATTTTAAATTTTATATTGTTGTTAATATAACTAAATTTTAGTTTTAGTTGTTAATCCTTAAATTTTAATTTCATCTTTTAATTGTTAATTTTAGTTTCAAAATCACAAATAAAATATATAACATAAAATGACCTACAATAGATTTAAAATTAAAATATACAAATAAAATATAAAATCTAATTAAAAATAAAAGATAGAAATTAAAATTTAAATTAAAAGTTAAAAACTATAAATTAAAGTAACAACTAAAACTTAAATATAAAATTAAAAATTAAAAAAATAAACTTATTCAAATAGATTTAACATAAAATCAAGCTAAGTAGTCTTTAGAATTTAAAAAAATTTCTTTATTTAAAAAATTTACAACATAAATGACCAAAAATAGTAAAACAAAATAAAGGAAAAGAGACAATAAAACCAAAATTGGCTTACTATCTAGTGGTATCGTCTTACAACTCTCACATATCCTAGGTTCAAATCTTACTTTGTCCAATTTTAATATAAAATTAATGTTGTCACATGATTAGTTTAATTAAATTTGAATCTCACAAAAAACTAATATTGACTTTTGGTCTAGTGGTATGACTTTAGCAATTAAACTTCTAGACTTGGGTTCAATTCCAGCTAAGGCTAAATTACCACTAGTGTCCCTCTTTTTAGGGGGTAGCTCACCCCTCTATTTAGGGGGTAGCTCACTTTGTGAGCCTCAATTTTTTTTGCGCACCTTTTGCCCTCCTATTTTTTCAAAAGTTTAATTTTTGTCCTTCCGTCAAATTTAGGGCATTGACTGTTGACTTACGTAATTAAGTGAAGTAACATGATTATATTGTAATTAAGAGTTAATTAAAGTTTAATTAATTATTTAGAAATGTTAATTTTAAAAATATAAAAAACATATACCATGGCAAAAATCAAACCCAGATCCTAAGGAAGGAAAGCTAGAGTCAATCCACTAGACCAAAGCCAATATTAGTTTTTTTGTCAGATTCAAATTTAATTAAACTAATCATGTGACAACATTAATTTTATATTAAAATTGGACAAAGTAAGATTTGAATCTAGGACCTGTGAGAGTTGTAAGACGATACCACTAGATAGTAAGCCAATCTTGGTTTTATTGTCTGTTTTCCTTTGTTTTGTTTTACTATTCTTGGTCATTTATGTTGTAAATTTTTTAAATAAAGAAACTTTTTTAAATTCTAAAAACTACTTAGCTTGATTTTATGTTAAATCTATTTGAATAAGTTTATTTTTTTTAAATTTTTAATTTTATATTTAAGTTTTAGTTGTTACTTTAATTTATAGTTTTTAACTTTTAATTTAAATTTAATTTCTATCTTTTATTTTTAATTAGATTTTATATTTTATTTGTATATTTTAATTTTAAATCTATTGTAGGTCATTTTATGTTATATATTTTATTTGTGATTTTGAAACTAAAATTAACAATTAAAAGATGAAATAAAAATTTAAGGGTTAACAACTAAAACTAAAATTTAGTTATATTAAAAACAATATAAAATTTAAAATCTAATTAAAAATAAAGACATAAATTAAAATTGAGAATTAAAATTTAAAATTAAAATTTCTCCATTTAAAAAATTTGTAAATTTTAATATATTTTTAAAATTAATCTTGTCACGATTAGTTTAATTAAATTTGAATTTAACAAGAAAATTAATATTGATTTTCGGTCTTGTGGTATGGTTTTAGCATTTAAACTTCTAGACTTGGGTTCAATTCTAGCCTTTCTCAAATTTTTTATATTTTTAAAATTAGCAGCTATTGATTAGTTTAAATACATTGAAATTGCTAAATAAAATAGATTTTTACCTTTGGTCTAGTGGATTGACTTTAGCTTTTCTTTCCTCAAGACCTAGGTTTGATTCTTACCATAGTACATGTTTTTTATATTTTTAAAATTAATATTTTCAAATAACTAATATAACAGTCAATGCCCTAAATTTGACGGAAGGGCAAAAATTAAACTTTTGAAAAAGTTAGAGGGTAAAAGGTGCGAAAAAAAAAATTGAGGCTCACAAAGTGAGCTACCCCCTAAATAGAGGGACACCGATTAAACTTTCGAAAAAGTTAAAGGGTAAAAGGTGCGAAAAAAAATTGAGGGGCACAAAGTGAGTTACCCCCTAAATAGAGGGACACCGATGATAATTTAGCCTTTTTTAAAACATAGAAGTGCAATTGTAAATTTAAAAAAAAATGTAAATGTAACATTTTTAAAAAAATATAGGGGTTTTGGGTACTATTTAAAAAAAAATAATGCTTTTTCATAAAAATACAATCCACCACAAACATTCTTTATAAAAAGTGAGATCCTTCATTTTCACCTCTTTGTGAGCCTTCACCGTTTGAGTTTGACTAAGGTTTAGAGATAATAAAAAGGAGAATGAACCTTACCTCGTCGAGAGCAAATGAGAATGAAAAAATTTGTTTGAGTAATTTAAATGAAGGGCATATTGAGATTCTTGCAAATTTATAATTAAAAAATAAAAATTAATGTCAAGGGAGAGGATACATGGAATTAAAGTCTAATTAATAGGTTATTAGTAAGAGAAAAATAAATATTACGAGAATTAATTATATGTTTAAGTATATTTAGATTAATATAATAATGAAAGAATATTAATAATAGTTGATTAATAATAGTTGATTAATTTTAAGAGAACAGCTAAGAAGTAGAAAAGAGAATATAATTATTATTTCTTGATTTTGAGAAGTTTTGGTTGTGTTTTGAAGAATTTACGAAAATCTATTTAGGAAAAAGGTGTAAATAGAAAGTTGGACATACTAACTTCACCCTCCCACCTTTTTTCTTCTTCCTAACCTTTCTTTTCTTTCTTTCTTCCTTACTTATTTTCTCCTCAATCGCCAAGCTTCTTTTCTCTTGTTGAAACTTTGATTTTCATTCGGTTACATAGTTGGCTTAAGATTGATGGAATAAGACGAAATATATTTTATTGCTTTTGATCTTGAGAGGTGATAGTTATAGCTAAGTCTGATCATAATTCCTTTAACCTTTTTTTTCGTTTGTTTTCGGTCCTTTTGTTCTCATTGAAAATGGGATTTTTGTTAAAATTTCAATTTCTAAGATTCCTATTTTATGTGGAATTCTTGTCAGATTTTGAACGTTTTCTTCAAGCAGATTTCTCCTCCTTTTGGTTATAACTAGCTTGTGAGAGAGAAATAGGTAAAGGAAGTTTGATATTTGTTTTGAATTGAGTAAACTTTGATTTAATGGGTTTTAATGTGTTTATATGAGTATAATTGAACTTTTGATCTGTATTTTGAATTTGATTATACTATTAGAATTTGTGAATAATTTGTCTAGTGATGATTGAAAAGGAATTATGAATGATGATTTTAATACTTTAAAATATGATTGTGATATTGATTTATTGACTATTCTGATATTTGTAAACAATTGATTAAAGAGAAATGAAATATGATATGTACTATTGCGAGTAGGTAATAGAGTATGATTGTGGGATATTGGATTAGGGATATATAATGATTGATAATTGCCTAAATTACCTATTTTCACATAGGTAAAATATAGCAGTTATCCTAAATTTTTTCTTATTTAAGACTTTGTTTTCCTCATATTTCTCTTAAAACTAGATTTATATAGGAAATTAGGTTTAAGATTTAATTTATGTACATTTTACCTTTATTTTCTTGTTTTTGTTTGTTTTGAGACAAGTGTGAGAAAGACTGAAGAAATGGTAGTAGAATTGAGTTAATTGGTGTTGTAGCACCATCGAGGCGCCAAGCAATCAGTCCACGAGCACCCAACACTACCCGACAGATAGTACACTAAAGTCACATATGGGTGCCCAACGGCCACTCTATGAATGCCCATCGCTCGAGAAACTTGGGGAACAAGTCGGTGGGCTCCCAATGCTCACTTTTTGGGCACCAACGCTCAGGGCAGATTTTTGCGAAACATAAATTTCGCTGCCTAGTTCCCACTCTATGGCCGCTGGGTGCTTGGAAACAAATCTAAGATATTAAAAGAGTGCCTTTGTTCTAGAAAAGGAGGTTACACACTTTGCTGACCAAGGGCACGCTCGAAATCCTTCTTCATCCATTCTCTGTACTCATTCATCCCAATGGTTAGTTAGGTTGTTATTTTGTTGAGATTTGATGTAACTAAGCCTAAACTCTCGTGTATTTGTGTTCTCTTTAATATAATTTTATTATTAAATGTTGGTGTTTTTCTTTACTCTTTGCATTATTTTCTTCATCTTTCGCGAATTTTACTTATTGAATGAGCTCAGTATAAGATTTTGACTTGTAAAATGAGAAGAGCTTTCAACGGGTTTTATTGCTCGGAAGAGAGTAAAACACATTGGTTATCTTAAGCTTCTTTTCTTAATGCGGGTTATTTGACTTTAGATTGTATGAGAGATTCATAGTCTAAAGCCCAAATAGCTTAGTTTCTTGCTTGTGAGAGATCCAAGTTAAGGATATTTTTATGAGTAATAGGAACATGGATAGTGAACGAGAGTTTTGAATTCATTTACACAGTTGAGGGATAATTTAGTGAAATCAAACCCAACTAAATCTCATACTTGTAACCACCTATTTTATTTATTTTTGCTTTATTTACCTTATGTTTAGTAGTGTTAGTTTATTTCTATCTTTCGTTCATACAAGTAGAAAACTTTGCGCTTATTAGTGACCATAGTAATTCCTAGTATTGTTGCCAAATTATGGCGAGTAAATACCTATACCAAGGTCGAGTTATGGCGAGAATGTACCTAAAGAGATGTATTCAGATAACAATTAGTTGTCATATCGAATCAAGAGGATGCTAAACAACAATTGTATACCAATTGAGTATGCTTAGACTTTAACTGATTATCGTAAGGGGTCAGTTAGACTCTGGATATCAATGTGGTGGAAGTCAAATCTGTCGAGTATCTGAATTCGATGAGTTTTTCTGGAAAGTGTTAGAGCATATATTGATTGCTTAAGTTCATGATGAACATGAGGTGGTTGATTTGTTATGAATGTGACTAAGATGGATACTGAATGAAATTGTATGTTAAGTATATATTTATAATGATTTTTAGTCTATGAGCTTACTCTTGCATTTTGTCTTCCTGTTTGTGCATAACTGTGATGATCATGTTTTGCACATATCAAATGATCATGTTAAGGCTGAAGAACAGGATGTAGTGGTGTGACTGGTGTTGGGTTATACTTGGAGATGTTCATAAATTCTTGTTGTGTTTAGTTATGTAATTAAGTGAATTATATTTGAAACACGGCATTTTAAGTGTTTTGAGGAATACTGTAGTTTTGGTTATCCTAGAATTATGTTTGTAGTAGAAATTCACCTAGATATGTTGGAATGAAGTAGTCCAAATGTGTTGTATAAGATGAATGAATGAATGAATGAATGAATGAATTTCATATTGCATGTTTAGTTGAATTTATGCAGAATGCTATATGTAAGGTCTCATTGGGTACCAGGTCTTACCCAACACGCCTTTGTCTCTGTTAGGATTATTTGTGGCTTTGCGCCCAACGAGAGGTCTCACTTAGTACAAATTACTCACTATTTAGAATTAAATAGGTTTTTTGCCCAATGATGAATTTCCTTGGGCGAAGTCCCTATTATTGGAACTATCTGATGCAAGGTCTCACTAGACAATGATTTTTTATGGGTGAGTTACCTTGAGTCTCGCCAGGTGACATGGTGTCGTTGGGCAAGCTATAACTACATGCACATTGTATATATCATTTTGAACTTTGAAATTTTTGTGTTGTGTGCTCAAATTCTGTAACAAAAATTTATATCTTTGATTTGGATTATAATATATAAGTAGAGGAATTAAATAAGTAAACATTATTAGTATGATTTGTATAAATAATTTGGAATGTTATATAATTGAAATGGTAATTTACAAGAATAACACATTTAAAAAATAACAGCCTGTATTAGAGGTAAGTTTCATGTATTTCAACATATAACTGATTATGAATTTAGGATGGAAATCATCCGTCTTACATTTGTGTCTCACTCCCTTTTTTAACCAATCAATAAACAATATATCATTTAATGCATTTTTAATATATTATATAACTCATAAGATGACATGTTATTTATTAATTGATTGAGACAGAAGATGAGATATGAATTTAAGACAACTTGTTATGTTTCCATGTCTAGAAGTTTCTTGACTTCATCTTTATGAAAACCTAAAAACATATACCTATCTATAAATTAAATAAGATTACCACACTTCTTAAAACAAATTAATATATATAATATATATGAATAATTTATTTTATTAGTAATGATTTTATACAATTTTATTCTTTTATGTTTTTAGTTTTCTTTTTATTTCTTTTCATATTTTATTTTTATCATTTCATATTCTTGTGAGAAATCAAGATGAATATATATTCTAGAAAGTATAAAAATAATTTTTAAAGTATATACGTTTTTATGAAATAATTTTGATAATAAAAATAAAAAATATCATTTCGTTATTTGAAATAAAAATTATTATTGTTATCATAATTGGATATTTTTTTAAACATAATATCTAAGTATATAATAAATATGTTCAACCTTTGAAATTGATACAATGAAATTTAAAAACTAATTTTTTTCTGGCAGCAACATTATCGATCATCTTGAGTTTTTTTTTGTAATTTTAATTTTTTTCATTTTTATTTTTAGCAATATATTGTAAAAAAATATGAATTTTTAGGTTATGAATGATTTAATAAATTTAAAGAAAATATATTTTATTTTTTTATATTTCAACACCTAAATAGATAATCTCTAACTTTGTCATTATCATCTATCATTAACAAAATATTATAATTTGATATTAAAATTTATATAATTTTAAAGTTTAAATATTTTTTAGTATTAAAAGTTGATACTTTTGTTACTTATTTGATAACAATAAATAATATTAATAATATAAAGATTTAAATAAAAAACAGAGGCATCTCTGCTGGATTTTCGTCTTAAATTTGTAATTGAAAATTTGAAATCTTAGGCATAGTTAAAAAATGGTTAGACTGATGAAAAAGACTAATAAAAAGCATTGTCTCACTACAAAGCAATATAAAATATGGAACATCCAAAACAGATAAAAAGCATGTACTACATAGCTACCATGACTTTTACTAAAAAAAAAAAAAATAGCTACCATAACTGGAAGAAATCTACAAAAAATATCTTTAATAAAAATCATTTTTCATAATTCAATAAATAATAAATGTAATGTATATATATATTAATTAAGTTTTTTAAGTCTAATTTTATCTTGTATATAAGGAATAGTTTAAGAACTTATACTTTCAATAAACACATACATAGTCAATATAAAAATTAAAATACTAAATATATTAATGAAAGATTAAAAATAAAACCAATAAAAACATTCCCTAGTAAAAAATATGTCTCGTTAATATTAGGAATACTTTAAAAAATTTGTAAATTCAGGATAATTTATATTAATTAATTTTTTATTTTTTTAATATCAAATATTAGTTTTCAGTATATTAATTTTATTAGTAAAAAAATTCAAATTCTCAACTTTTTCTTTCCCACTCGGTTTCCACATATATGCTTTGTCTATACATGATTCTTATAATTTCTATTAAAATATTAGTTATTAGAGTTATTAAAAAAGAGAAAATAGACTTCAATATTTAAGAAATTATTATTAATTATAAAATACATTACAATTGTGAGTAACATTTATTATAAATTATTGAATTCAAAAAACTATTTTCAAAAAAATTAAACTAATAATAATTAAACTAATAATAAAATATATATTTTAAAAAGTGTGTTAAAAAAATGTTCCATATACATATGTATCACACGTTAGTGCCACGCTACATGTGCACAGAACAAGTGTACATTTTCCAGACTCAAAACCGCAGGAATAGTGACTGACTTAGTTGTTTATTGGAATTTGTTGGAACTTGGAAATAAGTCTAAGGTGGAATTCATCAATATTATAGACTATAAAGCAATACTAATTTGATTTAAAAAAGTTATAATAACTTGTACAGAAGGGAGAGAGATTAATATCAACGAAGGAAAAAAAAACTTGAACTGAATGATGTAAAAAGAAAAATAAATTAAGGGATCGAAACCTATAAAAAGATATTGGTAAAATTTCTTGTAATTATCATAAATTATATTTAACTTTAAAACTTCAATATTAAACTAGTTCTTTACTTCTTTTATACAATTCCAATAATAGTCAAGAGAAAACCCATCACAAGGTTAAAAGAATCAATTCGTTACCAGGATATACTAACTTTTGCTTTTCACTTTTACTTTCACCTTTCTAAGTTGGATCCGAACATAACATATATATTAAATTATCTATTTATAATATATTAAAGTAAGTACGGTTTAAGTTGACATCGACTGTTTGGTCAATTTACTGTGAAATTAGCTTCTGGCTGGTATTTTCTTTCGTCAATTTAGTATTTTACTTTACAACTTTTGAATGACAATCATAAATAAAAAATTACCACCGACTAAAATATATTAAAGTATATTATATATATGCACATTAGTAATGATTCAATAAGAGAAATTTGTACGGTCCCTTGTAATGGTACCTTTATGAATAAGAGAAATTTGTTTATGGTACTTGCAGAAGATCATGAAAGATCTTATGTATGAATAAGTGAAGCGAAAGAGTCATGGGGCTATAGAAAAGTTTCTGGAGATTCATATATAAGATAAAGTAATGATTCAAGGCAAGATGTGTAAGGTTTCTTTTAGGAGTATGGGGAGGCGTAAGGGCTTCTTACAAAAAGTTGTATCAGAGCTTAACCGATATCTAACTGTAGATCTTTGTATTCTTGATCAAGGAAATAGGATATGATTTTGTGAAGAGAGAGTAAGTAAGAGAAGAACCTTTCTAAAAATGAGTGAAACACCACCTCAACCTTTGTTATTATGTACGTCTTCTATTAACTTAGAAGTTCCTCCTTCATGTAAAAAGACCCTTTCAGATAAATTAGAAAATCTTATAGAATTTACCCGTGTACCTACTGAAGCCCAGATAGAATCCCAACTTCCTCCTCTTTTAAGTCCCTATAATGTCTTCTGCTGCCATAAATCTAGCTTTACATATAAAGTCAAAAATCTGATCTCAACTCCTCGTCCTGGAGTAAAGGAGTTTATCCAAGCTTCTAAATTAGATCAGTGTCTGCTCAGCGTAACTTCCCAGGAACAATATGTTGATCTAGAAATAGATCAGGATATGATAAATGCATAGAGATCCTAAAACTATGTCGCTCTTCACCTTGGAGTAGTCAGGTTGGCCCTAACCCTTCATGGGAGAAAAGGTCTACCAGTCACTGCCAGAATCTCCCTTATTGATTCATCCTTTCGGAGATATGAGCAAGCGGTGATAGGAACGGTGTTAACCACTTTGAATGCTGGAAGTGTGGTTTTAACTATGTTCCCCAATTTTAATGTTCAACTGAGAGATCCTACACTCTAAAAAAGGTTTAAAGTTCAAGTTCAGATAGAAGGAGCTGAACAAGACCCTGAAGCTATTGCTGCTAGGCTTCACCATCAAATCATCTTCAGATAACAGGATCATTGTTTTGATCTTCCCTCTGAAGCTGGTGTATCTGAAAGTGCTGTTATGGTAATTGCTAACCAAGAAGATAGAGTCTCTGCTATAGTCCAGATGCCAAAACAGATTTCCAGATCTAAATTGGAACAACTGATTCCACTTGAGTGGATCAGTAACTATGAAAATTTTAAATCACAAACACAACCCTATTGACAGTCCTGTTTACAGGAGGCAAAATGATGGCAAAGTCAAAGCTATTTACAAAAAGAAAGAGGAATCCACATCCTCATCAGATGGTCCCGTCCTTTTAACAATGATGATTTCTTTTAGAGAAAAAGAGAGAAGTATTCCAGTCTATGCTTTCAGAACTAATGGGTCTTCCATCTACTCTGATAAGCTAAATGGTCACTTTTTGTGGGATGTTGACCCCACTATGTGTGACAGTGATTGTGACTGTTGGATGGACCATGATAATGATAGCGATGATAGTGATGATGATGATAAAGAGGAAAAGCCAGGCAGGCCATGTCAGCCACCACCAAAAGCAAGAAAGCCAGATCCCAACAATCGTCCATGGGTTGCTTTCCATAACCCTCTAAAGCCCTTACCAATCTATGATGAGATGATAAAACTTCTCAGGGCAGAAGAGAAAAAGAAAACTGGTATTTCTTGTATAAGGGAAACACCAAAATCTGTTGATCTCCTTCCTCCAAATGATGCTGATCTAATCACTTGGCCACCTTTGCCAAATATAGAGAACAATTTTTCAATTAAAGAGGTAATTCGGCCTCCTCACCAGATGTGCAAAACAGAGGAAAAAAGCTATGCTACCCAAATGGCTAGAATAGGTGAATGCATGATGTTCTCTCCAGATTCTCAAGATCCTTATGAGGAAGAAGAAGAGGATTTCCCTCCTCTTATTCGACAAACCAACATCAACAGAGGAATTCAACAAAAACCCTATGTTACTCCATCAAAAGTGTTACCAGATGGAAAATTAAAGGGTATTGCTCAGGCAGAAGAGGTCTTAAACTGGCAAACACAGAATATGGTTTCTCAGAACAAATATCTCCAAAAGATTAATCAAAAGCTTGAAAACATATCTGATTTGGAGAAACAGGTGCAAAAAGTCTCTGACAAATTACACCAATATTTTAAAGAACTGAAAGAGAAGCATTAAAGACACGTGGAAAATCAAATCTGTATTTGGAGAAAGAATCAGAGCTTCAACATACTCAAAGGAAATTTGACGAATTAAAAGAGTATGTAGAAAACAAATTGAAGACATAAAATCCTTTTGATGAGCTTTATGCTACTCCAATAAAGGTTTTCCAAGCCAGTCTTCCTTCAGAAAAGAAGATGACACCTCTTTTTCCTCCTAAAGTTGAAGAAAGGAGAATAGCTGAAAGGAAAAGGAGAGGTTCACTAAAGACATCTCCAGAATACTCTTCACAGCCTCAATTGCAGGCTGAATCAAGCAGAAAAGGAACTTACGAGTTTCTTAAAGGTAAGTTTCCTGCTGAAACTAAACAGACTACTGAAGTAAGGATGAAAACTGAAGAAGACTCACAAGAGTCTAAAGAAGAAATTCAGCAAATTGGGCAACAAGAAAGAATCATGCCAGAAATATCAGATGATGACTCATTTGATACTGTGAACACAGAGACTTCGGAATCCGAAAATGGTGATAATTCTGAAGATACTATTTCTACCTCTAGTGCAGAAATCTCTGAAGGAAATAATGATGATCTTTCTATCACTAGTTCAGAAAATTCATCTTCTGATACTAGTTTAGAATCCTTTGATGACAACTCCACAATAAATTCTGAATGGGAATCTCCCATTATGGCTATTGGAGAAACATCTGGAGAAAGATCATTGCTTCATACTAAAGAAGTAATTGCTCCGGCAAAACATAATAGCAGTCCGCTATTTTCATTAGATGATATTCCTCCAAATCAATGGAGAAAGAGATTACTTGATTTTCAAGCTTGGATGGAAGCCAAGATGGTTAGAGCAGATGCAGATCCTTACAAAGTTATTGAAGAATTTTGTGCACAAACCACTGGAACTCTCAAAGAGTGGTACAATAATTTTGATAATGTTACAAAAAATGTTATTGAAGATGTTATTCTGCTCTTCAATATCACTTCCTCAGAAATACTGAACTTCTAGATAGAGAAACTAGAAGAGAATATTTTGAGATGAGATGTTGTTCTCTTGATAAAAGAGATCTTGATCGACATTACCAAAGAATGTCTCAAAGATTCTACCAATTAGGTGGTCTTAGAGATCACAACTTGAAGAACACCTATTTTACTTCTCTTCCTGAGGAACTCTAAGAAGAAATGTGGAGAATTTTCAACACAATGAATAAAGAAGTCACCAATTTATCTCTTGGAGAAATTTATCAAGTGTGCAATGCAGCACTTGAAAAGATATGCAGTTAGAGGAAGATGTTTGAAACTCTCATTAGTCACAAGCGATATGATAAGATGTGCAAAAAAGACTATCTGAAAATCAAATGTTCCAAAGAAGGATGCAGTTGTCCTACCAAGAAGCATAGAAGGAAAAAGAAGCAAGCTGATACAAGGAGATTTCACAGAAGCCCCAGAAAACACAAATTTTTTAAGAGAAAACCTTTCAGGGGAAAAAGAAAAAATCAACGATGTTTTATCTGTGGAAGGCTAGGACATTACTCAAAATAATGCCCTCAGAAATCAGCCAAAACAGCTAAATTGATTGAATCATTACTCATACAAGATGATGCTAATATTGAATCTCTGTATGATGAACAAGAATATGCAGATGAAGAAACAGTTTTTTCTTTAACTGTTTATGAAAGTGATTCAGAATCAGAATGTTCAGAAATCATAGCCAAGGAGCCTAAATAGACATTAGCCATCAGTCCTAAGATGCCTAATGTTAGAGATTTCAATCCTTCCCGCAAAGTATGATCATCCTGTCAATGTCATAGCTTTCATTGATACTGGTTCTCAATGTAAAATGATCAATTCAGATGTACTTCCACAAGATTTATGGATTCCTATGAAAAAGGAATTCAGAGTTGCAAATGGAGAAACTCTCTATACTGAATTGATTACCAGAAAGAAGGTGGGAATTAAGTTTTTTGCAAACTGTATTGTTTGGCAAAAGCTTATTGGAAGTAATCTTCCCAGGAAAGATATTCTGATTCGCAGAGATATATTAGTTCAAATTCAAAGATTGCAAATTCTCTCAGAAGGGATTAAGTTTAAAAGGGAATTTTGCCCTTTTTGCGACACTCCCAATCTATTTTCTCTCAACAATGCTTCATCAGAATATGAAACAGAAAAAATTTAAATTGAAAAACTATGTGCTGATAGTCATGACAAATTCTCTCATCCACAACCTTTGTGGAAAAGAAGTGATTTCTTTGTTAAGCTTCCTTTTAAGCTTAATGAAGACATTAATCCAACCAAGGCTACACATGCTGGAATGACTCCATAGAACTACAGGCCCAAGAAGAATGTCAACAACTGTTGAAACAAGGCTTGATTGAACCCACAACTTCTGAGTGGGCTTGCCCTGCTTTCTATGTCAATAAAAGGTCTGAGCAAGTTCGACAGAAGAAAAGGTTGGTAATTGATTACAGAACTCTGAATCTCTTTTTAAGAGCTGATAAGTTTCCCTTGCCTAAGATTGGATCATTGCATTCTTATATTAAGGATGTTTTTTATTTCTCAAAGTTTGATCTTAAATCTGGATTTTGGCAAGTCGGATTAGCTCCAAAGGATCATACCAAAACAGCTTTTTGCATTCCAAATGCTCATTATCAATGGACGGTACTACCTTTTGGATTGAAGGTAGCACTATCGTTGTTTCAAAAAACAATGGTGAAGGTATTCGAGCCTATTCTGAATAGTGCATTGGTCTACATTGATGATATCCTATTATTCTCTCCAAATAAAGACCATCATAAGGCTTTGTTACAACAATTCCATAAATTATGTGATAATTATGGAATAATGCTCTCTGCAAGAAAGTCTGAGATTGGAGTCATTGAAGTAGACTTTCTTGGTATGCATTTCAGCCAAGGAAAATATATTCCTCAACCACATATTGTTGAAAATCTTCCCAATTTTCCTGATGAGAATATGACAAAGAAAGAAGTTCAACAGTTCCTTGGTATCATAAATTATGTTAGGAATTTTATTCCTAATATTGGCAAGTACTTAGCCAAACTCTCTGTGATGTTAAAGAAAGATGCCCCTCCTTGGGGAAAAGAACAAACAGAAGCGGTCAGATACTTGAAAAAGGCCGTACAAAATCCACCTCTATTAAAGATTCCAGGAGATGGTAAGAGAATACTCCAGACTGATGCCAGTGATTTTTGCTGGGGAGCAGTTCTCTTAGAAGAAGACAACAATGGTGTTAAACACCTTTGTGCCTATGCTGGAGGAAAATTCAAAGACTCTGAACTTCATTACCATACAATGTTTAAAGAAACACTCGCTGTCAAAAATGGAATCCAGAAGTTTGATTTTCATCTTCGTGGATATAAATTTGAAGTTCACACTGATAGTTCATCCTTTCCAAAGATGCTGGAATTCAAGAACAAAGTTCCACCAAATCCTCAGATTTTGAGACTTAAAGAATGGTTTACAAGGTATGATTTCATAGCTAAGCACATAAAAGGAGACCAAAACACAATTCCTGATTATTTGTCCAGATTACTATATAGTCATGTCAGTTCTCCTGTGTCTTTAGTCTACATGAATGAATCCACATCTGAACTTTCACTCTTGAACAATAAGTCCAGAAGAATCAATTTCCCTCTTGAAATGCCACCTGACTTCCTGGTCACACCATCTACTCTTAATAGATTTGCTAGACAACACATGTTTCATTACTTAGCAAGATCCTTACAATCTCAGCAAATCACTCCTAAACCCACATGGTTTAATCCTGATAGCCCTTATCTGAATACCTTTGCTTTTAGCATCGATGGACAGTTCTCTGAGGATGATTTATGGTATTTATGGTGTGTCACTTTACTCTAGGAATATCCTGTCTTAATTCCAACCATGAAGCTTTTAAATTTCTTGGAAATCATTACAAATGAAAACTCCAGATTATGGAAATTCCTGTCTTGGTTTCAACAAGTCTCACTCTGGAAAAGTGATATGATCCAAGAACTCCAAAGAGCTCGTGAAAGGATGAATGTTCAAAATGAATATGGAGATAGTTGTATCACTATTGCTATTCTACATAGACCATATTTCAAACATCTTGTTACTGAGAACTTATGGACACAAAACCAAGTCAAGATCTGGGCCACATGTCCTAACAAGCAGATCTTAATCCAAGAAGATGAACCGCATTTTTACTTAAGTGAGCTTATCATTGAGTTACATAGGCTTAATGGTAAAAGTGGAGATCTGGTAGAATATAATTCTACATGTGCTAAAGCAGGACAGTTGGACATTATTTGCTCTCCCGACAATCAAAGATATTATTTCAAAGCACGACAAGTCATTCCACCATATAATGTGAAAAAAGCTTGTGCAGTGAAAAAAGATATTTCTTATGGTCATGGAGGACATGTCATAATGCAGGAAGATAAGGAAGAATCTGACAGAGAAAGTCAGATAGGTTCAATTATGACTCAGATGACTCATATCCAAATTTATCTCCTAGTCACGAGCCTATTCTGAAAAGCATAAAAGACTAGAAGATAAGAACAACTTTGGATGTACATAAGCATGCTTAATAAAGCTTACGGAGTGACAGAAACAGTTGTCAATATGTGTCAGACGTACAACTTTATTTCTTTATTAGTTGTATAATTATGGTCCTTTTAGTCTTATCTGTGGCTACTTTATGAAAAACAGATTCCTCCAGATAAGCTGACTCATCTGGGGTGCTAGTTTGTTTGTCTGGTTGTAATTATTTTGGAATCTTATCTAAAGTAGGTGTAATAGTAAAAGGGACAACTGTTTGTCCACTTCTTAGGCAATGTGTCTCCGTTTTCTATGTAAGAGAACTTTGTAGTTTGTATTTGGCAGAGGGAACTCCGTAGAGAACCTAAAAGCCTTTAGTAATAACAATGTTTCAGTTCTAAATTTTCTTTTCTTCTCTGAAAACTCTCAACTCTTTAATTATGTCGTAAGTTTTAGAGTAAGGGTACAAAGATTTATATGCTATACAAATGATATGAAAGTATCCTCTATACTCGCCTGAAAAAGGAACTTGTATATGAGAAATCATATCTAAAGATCCACTTTGTACAGTCCCTCGTTACGGTACCTCTATGAATAAGAGAAATTTGTTTATGGTACTTGCAGAAGATCATGAAAGATCTCATGTATGAATAAGTGAAGCGAAAGAGCCATGTGGGCATAGAAAAGCTTCTGGAGATTCATATATAAGATAAAGTAATTATTCAAGGAAAGATGCGTAAGGTTTCTTTCATGAGTATGGAGAGGCGTGAGGGCTCCCGACCAAAAGTTTGATAATGTTACAAAAAATGCTCTTCATTCATCAGGCATTGAAGATGTTATTACTGCTCTTCAATATCACTTCCTCAGAAATACTGAACTTCTAGATAGAGAAGCTAGAAGAGAATATTTTGAGATGAGATGTTATTCTCTTGATAAAAGAGATCTTGATGGACATTACCAAAGAATGTCTCAAAGATTCTACCAATTAGGTGGTCTTAGAGATCACAACTTGAAGAACACTTATCTTACTTCTCTTCCTGAGGAACTCCAAGAAGAAATGTGGAGAATTTTCAACACAATGAATAAAGAAGTCACCAATTTATCTCTCGGAGAAATTTATCAAGTGTGCAATGCAACACTTGAAAAGATATGCAGTAAGAGGAAGATGTTTGAAACTCTCACTAGTCACAAGTGATATGATAAGATGTGCAAAAAAGACTATATGAAAATCAAATATTCCAAAAAAGGATGCAGTTGTCCTACCAAGAAACATAGAAGGAAAAAGAAGCAAGTTGATACAAGGAGATTTCACATAAGCCCCAAAAAGCACAAATTTTTCAAGAAAAAACATTTTAGGGGAAAAAGAAAAAATCAACGATATTTTATGTGTGAAAGATCAGGACATTACTCAAAACAATGCCCTCATAAATCAGCCAAAACAGCTAAATTGATTGAATCATTAATCATACAGGATGATGCTGATATTGAATCTCTATATGATGAACAAGAATATGCATATGAAATTTAGCCATGCATTTTTTTCAATAGAAGCAAAAGTACAAAAATCAGAAGAAAAAAAAAACAAGGCCCAAGTAGTAATATAATAATAAACTTGTGTAAAATTAAAGCCCCTTCTCAGTTGTCATTTATTAAGAAATCATATAAATTCAAAAAATAAAAAAATATTTTGCCATTTATTTTTGCAGCAGTACTGTAATGCAAGACATAATAATCCAAAATATCAATAACCGACCTATAAAGGCCACACCCAGTTTATTAATTATATTGGAACTTGCCAATTTTCCTGAACAAAAGATAGACCATAAGAAATTGTATTTTATAATACATAATAAATTTGCATGATACAAATTAATTATGAGAAAAGAAGAAAGAGAAGACAAAAGTGTAAGTTTAGTGAAGAGAGATGAAAAAGAAAATTGATTGTTACTAAAAGTATTATAAAAAATATGTTTTAAGAGTAACAATCTCTCTATTATGTTCTTCCCACTTAATTATAAAAGTTCTACATATACGCTGACACCTGAAAGTTAAAAGGCTAGCTACAACATTTCACATAAACGCAACAAAAATATATAAGGTGATGGTGACATATATAGCTAGAGACGCCAACATTACTAACAATTTGATTAACACTCAATTAACATAAATAACAAAGATTACATGTAAAGTCTACACTACACTACACTAAGTCACTAAGCTTTCTCTACTTTTGATATCACACTCAAAAAGATAACAGTGATAAACATATTACAAATTGAGCTTAATTACCATACTATCAACTATAGACATATATAACCCCACAGAAAACTATTACACATTGAACCAAAGAGAAAGTTGAAAATTAATTAAGAGACTAATTAATTAAGCTGGCCAATATTTCAATGATGCATCAAAGTAGCTAGTTGTTGTGTCTTCTTCACCTTGGAAGCTGCATTGTTGCAGTGGCAGGTGTGGTAAATTCTGCATGTTACTACAATCAAGTACTGATGATGGGTTAGGATTGTTCTGCTGATGAGGTGAAATGAACTGTTCAGAAGGAAAGTAGCTATAATCATTGATGAACATTGGTGATGAGAGTGAAGAAGACTCAATATTATTGTTCTCATCCATGAAGTTAATCATGGTTTGGTGAAGCCAAATCTGGGTTTTGAGATACTTCACATACTGAATAGCTTCCTCCAACATAGACACTGTGTCCATCTTGCTGCCACCAGGGACCATGCTTTGCAAGATTTTGAACCTGTCACTGATTCTGTGCCTTCTTTCTCTTGCTGCCACGCTTTGAGGGTCGGTGGAGAGTCTCACCCCTTTGCATTTTTTTGCACCCTTTTTCTCATTTTTTCTGGTTGTCTTGGAACAAGACCCTTGAGATGAGGCAGGGTTAGTAGGAGTAGAAGTGTGATCCATTTGCTGAGGTAGAACTAGAAGAAGAGAAGTATAGTGGAACAAAATGGTAGGGAACATGGTCACTTTCTACATGTATTTATAGAGATAGAAGAGTGTGACATTGGTACAATGATTTTGATTTTGATTTTTGAATGGATGAAAAAGTAAAGATGTGGACGTGTGAATCTGCCAATTTTTGGTGTAGGATATGGATGACGCAGAGAGTAATTCAAGTTTGACCACTTTGTCTGTATCTATAACTAATCACAGATTTATCATTTTGTATTTTAGAGGTGATATCTTGATCATAATATCATTTGTTTAGATTAAATGCTGAAAAATGGCATGGATGCTTGAAAAACTAACTTAAATTTAGAAAGAAAGAAAATTTTAAAAAAATAATTATTTTTAAGAAGCTGAAAATTTATAACTTATAATTATTTTTTAACAGTTTATTTATTTTTAATTAGTTTTACGCTCTTTTGCTCTAAAACTTATTTTTATTTCATCTAATTATTTTTAAACAATTTTTTAACAACTTTACTCTAACGAAAATTGATAACAAATTTACTCTAACTAAAATCGATAATAATATGATAATCAATTATACATGTAATTTATTATTAAAAAATATAATTTTTTTAGCTTTTCTAAATACACTCAATAGTTTGATTTCTATGGTTTTTAAACTTTTCCATTTTAGATCCTATACATTACGATGTCTTATTTTATTCTCCACACTCTATAGTACGATTTTTATTTTTTAATCCTTATCATAGAAATTAAAATAAAAAAAATATATGTATAAAAAATTAAAAAAGAATGTTGAGTACACGGTTGGACAAAAAGAAAAATGAATTATAACTATATTGTTGAAATTTTAATTATACCTAATTTTAACACATTTAAATTTTTGTCTGCACACAACTCTTAAATTATCAAAATAAATTATTTCATTTTAATTAGTAATCTTAAATAATCTTGTATATACACCTGTCCTAGATATCAATAAGAAAAGTATTACCAACACAATAAATAGTCCTATTTAATGAACGAGGGTAAAAACTTAATTGCAATTTTTTTATTTATATTATAAGTTTATTTATTTTACCAATTAGTATTTTAAAATCATATAAACTAAAAAATATAATTAAAATATAAAATTATTTTATACTAACATTCCATGCTAATTAAACTCTTTAAATATATATAAAAAAATAAATTATCCATATAGTTCTGAGCCTCAAAACCTTTTTTTTTGCAACTGTAAACCTGATTCCCTCAAAACCTTAAGACTTGGAAAGACTGAAAACAACATAGACGTTTGTAACATTTTTTTAATATTGTTTGATCATATTTACTAGATGTGGATTAAATTAAAGCAATAATTAATCTGATTTATCCTGAGGCCCACCCAGGAAGACAGCTAAGCTTGAATTTCCTTTTAAATTTGGCTCTTTAATCTTCTTTTGGATATGCTGCTACTCTTCAGTTTCGTGCTTGTATGATTTCTCAACTCTGATTAGGTATAGTAGTACAAATATCCCTTCACAATGTGACATGATGACCCCACATGCAAGAAGACTAGAAAGAGAGCAAAATCACAAACTTGTTTGGCAACAAGAAGTGACAGAGTGAGAGAGAAATGAAATTAGGCCCTCAAATTCATCTTTTGATTCCGTAGGTCAGAGATGATGATCAAAGAGAAAGTGAGACCCTTTCCCCTGAAATCGAAGCAAAATGTATTATTATCTGTGAGTGCAGGCATGTCTAAAACGAGTCACCAAAATAGGCCATTAGTTGTTCTTTGGCTTTATTGTGTACGGTTTGTGCTTTTCATCCTAAGGTTTGCACACAGTTGAAAGAGAATAACTACTATTCATGTTTTTTGTTTCATTTGGATACTGCTCTTGCTTCTTTTCAATGAGATCCTGAATGACCTTAAAGTTTTTTTTTTTTAATTATTATATTATTGCTAAGAAGTATTATTCATTGTGGAAAATCATTATATCTATTTATATTTAAGATTGCATGAGTGCAACAAAATAGATTTTCTCTTTCCATTACCATCTATTTCATACACAAAATCAAAATTTGAATATTAAAACATTTAATTAAGTATGTTTTTGTTAATTAATTTTTATATAAAAAATATTAATATGTTTTGATGGTTAGAAAGGAGGGATTTAAAGAAAAAAGAAGAGGTAATGTTTGCAAATTTAGTATATATTACTCATAATATGCCATCAACTAGATTGTGTCTGATGAATATGAGATAGATTTATAGGTTAGATGGAGCACAGCCAACGTATTATTATACTACTGTATATCAGTCTGAAACATTGTGTTTCAACTGTTTCTTATTTCCTATAATAGAATATATTTTTGCTGTTAAAAAAATAATAATATGCCATCAACTAATAAATTAACATTGGTTAATAAAAAATGCTTAATTTCATGTAACTTTGATCTTTTTTAAAATTTTGACTCTTATTTATAAATTATAACATCATCCGATGGTGAATATCGTAATTTTTTAATGACGTGACATAGTGTAATTTTGTTGTTGTTTAAAAGTAATTGGAATAATGAAAAATAATCATAATTAATTAAATCATATTTAAATTACAAAATTTACTTATTATGTCATTAAATTACTGTTTTGTGTCAATCAATATTTTTCACGGTTAAAGTTACTGTTTTGTGTCAATCAATATTTTTCACGGTTAAAGTTAGTTCATTGATAACTAAAAATGAATTCAATAATTTTAGAAATTAAAAAAAAAGAAAGTCATAAAATAAAAATAAAATGGAAAAATAGGAATCAAGCTTAAGGTGGAATCAAGCAATCAGCACTTCTTTTGAAGAAGAAAAAATAACCAAAGTATCCCACTTGAATATTAAAGCTTTAAAGCTTCAATTTAAAATCCCACACATCCCGAAGAAAACAAAGTTCTGTTTTTTCACCTGTATCTTTGCTGGGGCATCTTCTAAAAGCAATGTTCTATCTACATTATATCACATTATATTTTTTCCCTAACACTTTTGAATAATGAAAGGGTCCAACATGCAGGATAAATTTGAACAAAGTGGCTTCATCTTAAATTGTTTCTTTTTCACATATTATCTGCTTTTTAATACTCTTCTTGGATTGGGTCACACCACACGTTATGCAAGAATTTTGAAGTTCTTTCCTCTGTGTTTTGTGGCACTATAACAGTGCCCTGCAGGAGCAAAATTTATTCTGCTGCACAAATGATGACATAGAAGCTTCGTGAGAACACAAAGCTGAAATATTGGTAGTAATAAGTAAGTAACTTATAGGAGATAGAAAATTTTTTAGTGTGTTAGAAACAAAGGGCGAGTACAAGTACAAGTGTAGAACTACAACGACATGTGGCTCTGGTTTTCATAACAGGGGAGGGAAACAAATGAAGAGTATTTTTGCACAAAAAAAAAAGTGTTTATAAATGTAGTTATGAATTTGTGGTGTTCATTTTCTCTTTTATCTTATTTTTCCATTATTTATCACATTATTAGGTAAATATGATTTTTTTTTTCTTTTGACCCTTTTGTTTGAATATAAATTAGGAAGAAACTTAAGAAAAGAGAAATTGAAGAGAAAATAGAATTTTATGTTGTTTGGTTAAAAGAAAAATAGGAAAGAGAAAATATGTGTGTTACTTTTAAAATAAAATATCTTAATCTATATAGGAAAAAAAGTGAAGAAAAGAGAGACAAAAATGGTGTTTTTAATTGCAAAAGACTCAATTTTTTTTTCTCTCCTACTTCTCCTTTACTTTTTTTCATATTCAAACATCCTAAAATTTACAACTTTTCTATTTATTTTCTCTTCCTCTTCTCTTAACATTACCTTTTTCTTCTATACTTTTCTCCTTATCCAACCAAAGCAATATTTTCCGGTTTCTTTACCTATATTTTTCAATGAAAAATTTTATTTAATAAAATTATTTTTAGAACCAGACTTGAAGTAATTAAGAAAATTTTAATTTGCCAAAGATTTTATTACTAGACATTATAAATACAATTGTTTCATGCATTATTTATAAAAAAAATAATGAGATAGTATAAATTTAATGGAGAAAGATAGAAATAAAAACTCAATTTTGTTTACTTAACGATTTTGTTTGAATACAAATACTCAAAAGATATAAATATTTATTTTTATTTATTACTTAATATCTTATTACCATTTGTTTATATAAAAAAAATATGTTGCTAGCATCCATATTATGATAATTGTTATGGTTGTTTCTACCATTATCACTAGCATCATAATCCTCATTATATTGTAGTCACTCTTATTATTGTTTTAATTATCTCAATTATTATTGTCACTATTCGTGATAATACTATTATCATAACTGTCATCCTTGTCTCTACTATTATATATTTTTTGTCATCTTATATTGTCATTGTTGTTGGTATTTTTTTGTCACCACAATCATGATGGGTGTCATCACCATAATTAATATTACCATTATAATAAGATAATTAATATTATTAAAATGGATATTATAATAATTTTCATATTATTTTGCTAAACGTATATCCTATGACATTTTTTATCAACCTAAACAATAACAAAATAAGTCAAAAGATCAAAATAAAAACTATTATTTCCATAATTAACAATAAGATGGAATTTTGAATTTTTTGTTTCATTTTATAAGAAAGCATTTTACATTAATTGTATTTTTTTAAATATCCTTATTAAATTTTTAATTTTCTTTTTCTCTCCTAAGAAAATGAATAGACACTTAATATTTATTAATAAGTATTTTCTCTCTCCAAAAATTTTAAGAATAAATTTATAAAAATACTATGTTTATGAATAAATTTAACACTAATATTTAAATTTACCAATTTTTAATGAATTTATCAACACTAAAAGTATATATTTCTATTCCTCAAAAAGAAAAGTTCATTTAATCCTTTTACCCAAGTATATATAAAACCTTAAAAGTTAAGCCTGAATAAGAATATAATTCTCCCCACCCCATTTATGATAATTGCATGATTTTCAAACTTGTTACAACTCTTCTTGCTTGTGCATATAAAATTGACAAGCTTTATATACACACACACTCTGATTTTACAGCTTCTCTGGTCAGATAAACAATCTCTGGCCCAAGAATAAAGTGAAACACTACACACATCAGTCACTCCACCATTTCTTTTCCTTGCAGATGCAAATGGCAATGAAAATCATTGAAGCAGACAATTATTTTGGTGAATTTAGTGAACTGGGGTAGCTAGCTATGATTGGACCTGATAAGTGGTAACAAAAATCAGATGTGAAGGATTAGGTGAACCTTTGGATAACTGATTTGATGGTGAACATAGATACATTGCTTGATTATGTTTGGGTCCCACTCATGTGGTTAGAGAGTGGTAAATGTGTGAAAACTCTGCTAGCAATTTGCTAATAATAGTGAGACATTGCCTCTAACAAGGTCTCATATTTAGTTCTGAAGAAATGGGAGAGTGTGACTATTTGGGACAGACATATATACATGATATGGTTATGGTTACCAGTTACCACTGTTTTGTTTTGGTGAAGAAAAAATAACAGTTCACAATATTTTGAGTAATGGAAACGTTACCAAAAGGTAAATATTGACCACCTCATACTTTATTACCTTTTGTTTTTTTCTGAATAGGCTGGGTTCTTCTTTTTTTAGTAAGAATCATTGATAAAGAATTTAAAATTAAAAAATAATTGAAAGTTTGAGATTTAATGTTTAATTTTTTAAATGAATTATTAAATTAAAAGTATTCGATACAAGTAATTGTTTAATTAGATAATACTTATCAAATGATATAAAATATATAGTTATCTGATTTTTATATACATTTTATTTTATTTTATGTATAAAAATATAAGCTTAGAGAATAACAATTTTAGGTTTATTAATTACTTTCAAATATTATCTTTTTATTCAAAGATATTACTGAAAAATAATACAAATAACATGATAATTAAAGCAATAGTTTATGGCAAAATAATAAAAGAAAAACACCTATACACGGTAAGTATAAAAAGTTTTATACGAATAACTAGTCATGACTTTTTATACATAATAAGTTTGTTAACTTTACCAATTAATACTTTAAAATTCATATAAACGAAAGATTGTAATTAACTATCAATTTAAAATTATTTTACACCAGCTGTGTACAGGAGATCAACTCAAATAATAATAAGCCAACAAAATAGTAAATAGAATATGGCATGTATTATAATTAAAGTAGGCAAGAAATTTTTTGAATTAAAAATGGGATGAGATGGATTTTATTAATTTTAAAGGTAAAAATTAAAATAATAATAAAATTTAAATTCAGATATTATTATATATTAATTATAAACTAGTAATAAAATCATCTACGTAATAATCTTATTTTGATTGAATTAGTTTAAAAGACTCCACATGCATAGCCTTTGTGATCTAGTCCTGCTAGAAATTCCCTATATTGTGGTTAATCTTGATTGAGATAAACAAAAAGTATCAGAAAAAGAAAAAGATTAAAACAAACAGTATTCATATTAGGTAGAAAAAGACACTTCCTACTTATGTAAAATTTAAAATTAATTTTATTTGTTTTAAAAATGATTAAAGTTAAAAAACTAAATACAGAAGTTATTTGTCTTATAATAAATATGATCTTGAGTAAATTTAACATGCGCATTATTTCTTTCTCTCTTATTGAAATTATTTTCAAAAATTTGAAGAGATCTAGACTCCAAATGAATTATTAACTTATCAACCCATTACTCCATATACATGAGTTTGAATATATTATTTATTACTATTGTTATATTAGATAATTTTTTCTAAAAATATTTAGTAAAAAATTAAATAATTTTTTAATTTAAATTATTTTATAGATAAGTTATCTCTTTCACGCACACGCATATATTACCTTGTCATTTAGCTTATAATAACCTCTTGTAGAAAGTATAATAATCAAATCATAATTAATTATTGTTATAATATTACTTAATGTCATATAAGGACATAAGACATACGTCTAGTAATTATTAAAAGACTTAAAAGAGTTATAAATAACGATAATCATGGTCTAACGACCAAATTCTACAACACAATGTAAGTGGGACATCTAGGTAAATAAGGACCGAGATTCTAACTGAATACTTTTATTATATCTTACTAACTTGATCGTTGTAGTCTTTTGCATATATCCCCAACAACATTCTCTTAAAGAGTTTACACTGTGGACTTCCTGTTATCGGTAAGTATATTTGACACCCACCATGATACTAGGTAAACATTCCCCCACCAATGACATGCTAGTAAAAAAATAAAAGGAGGAAAAAGATGAAGAAGGAAAGATGAATGGTCAATTCAATCCATATATCCGAAACAAATTCCTTTCTCAATTTGGTAATATTGTTTCTAATTTTGCATAAGATATTTTATCACAACCAATGTAAGAGGTGTGAATTATATAAATTTCTTAATTATGAAATTAAGAGTTATAAATTTTTATTGTTTGATCAAAATGTATAACAAGCATGAATGACATTATGTATATAGCAATACCTGTAGCACAAAATAGTGCATAATAATTTATAAAAAATAAAGAATAATTCTAAATTGTTACTTGTTAGTCATTAGTACTTACTGTGCATATACATAGAATTATGATGGAAGTCTTTTTACCATATAACAATGAAAGTAAATCACTTAAAACAAGTTTATAACCTATTGCATGATGCCAACTCAAGATGGAAGTACATGAAATTAAATTATACCATCATGTATTCTTCTTATCATGTCATTACATTATATAATATATACATAGATAACAAGATTATCAAATGTTGTTATGATGCACTTGCCAAATTCTTTCTACACTCCATTTTAGGTGTATTTTATTTCTTTTTACTCTAATTAAGTTCTCTGAGGTGTCATACGAAGGTGTAGAAAGAAATTATGAGATTGTAGAAGAAATTCTCCTAAAATTCCAACCTTGGCCAAAAGTTCTTAGATGCCTAATTTAGTTCATAAAAATAATAAGAATTTAACATTTATTTACTATTTTACATTAACACTTAATCACAATTTTTTATGTATATAATTTTTAAAGTATTAATTATTAGATTATCGGTCTCTATAACATTGTTTTCATGTTTAAAAAGAAATTAGGATTTGGGAGCAATCATGTTTATTCATTGTGAATTATGCAAAAGGATATCTGAAGTTTCATTGAATAATATCATATCCTGACACAGAAAGGTTAGTGCTAATTTATTTTTTGCATCAACTGTTGATCTTTTCATGTCTTATATTGATCTCACATGATATGCTAGCATGATTTTAAAGCATAGACAAAATTAATGTCTCATATTGTAATATATTATTTCCAATTAATGTATGATATTATTGAATGTTTAATATATATATATAGTAAAATATGTCATAGTATATTATGTCCAATTATGTGATGACGTGTATTCGCGTAGTTAAAATCAAATTTCATCCAAGTGCAATACTCAAGATAACATTTTTCTTTATTATACTTTATAATTATTATATCATGAATAACAACTAACAATTAAGTGTCCACACACATTCCTTAATGTTATGATGAAAAGGTATTACATTATGTTATTATTAATATATTTGAATTTAATAATTCAAATATTATCATATTTTGTTACATTCCTCTTGAATTAATTTACACAAAATATTGTTGTCATTATTTTGTTCACTACCACCTTGTTTGTCTGGAGGTTGCCTAATATTTACTCAATATATGAATATGTTTATATTTATGGTTTATGATGATGTTGGTAGCTTGATATCATATTCACTCACAATAAAATTATTTATAATTTCATTTTTTTTAATACATTAATAATGTCTTGAATATGAATTAATTATAGTATTATGACAAGTTATTATATTGTCACTAAAAAATAAATGTAGAACTAGAGGATTGATATCTCATCACTTGAATGACGGTTCTATAAAAACATTTAAAACTCTAATAGTCAAATACAAACACATGGCAATTACTTTTCGATGATTTACTTCTTCTTCTTCCTACAATAATTATTTAATTAATGATGATATTGTATATGATAAGTTAAGACAAAGTCTACAACATTATCTATCTGTTATCTTATGATTTTATGTGAGATATTACAACTCTACTAAACAAGAAGTAAAAACTATAAGTATCTATCATATTGTTATCAAATTGACATAATTTTTTATGCAACTTGCAATGTTATCTTGGAAATTAAGGGCAAATGAAAATCAGCTGTGCAATATCTTTATTACTTTTTTGAGATTGCAGGAATATTTGTTAAAACATAAACACAATGCCAACATAAGTGTTAAAAGAAAAAATGAGAAACTATAATCTTGTTGAGAAGTATAATATTGAATACAACAAGTTGTATTAACTAAAAAGGATGTGAAAATTATGTGGTAACATGAAGGGATGAGACATTTATAGATGTGGATGTGAACATTAGGCCAAGGTATCATGTGGATTTTTAAAAGTACAAAGGTACACTTTTCTTTTAAAATCTAATAGCATATATCAAAAGATTTTCACATCCTTTTGAATGAAATTAAAATGTGGAAAGGAATACATCAATTCTCCCTATTAAGATGTCAATTCTAAACAATAAGAGTTCAAAGTGAAAATATTAAACTTGTATTCAGATACCCATGCAATTGCTATAACATACATACATAAAATTAGTGTTGAGCCTATTTTACTAAAAGATTATTCCTGCCTTAATATCAAAGGCCAAGTCCAAGCCTATTCAATCTTATTATCAAAAGCTGAGTTTGAGCTTATTCTGTTTAAAAGATAATTTCATCTTATTATCAAAGGTTGAATCCGAGCCAATTCTATTAAAATATGGCTCTAACTTAATATTAAAGGTCAAGTTCAAGCCCATTCCGTCTTATTATCAAAGGCCGAGTCTAAGTTTATTCTATTAAAAGATGGTTCCAGCTTAATATCAAAGATCGAGTTCGAGCATATTATATTAAAAAGTTGATTCTAATCTCAATACCAAAAGTTGATTTCAAGTTTATTTTATTAACATAAGTCTAAGATCGAGATTAAAGACAAAATTCGAGCCTATTTTACTAAAAAATCAAGTCTAAGCTTTTTACCAACAGCTAAAACTTATTTTATTAAAATCAAGTTTGAACTTATTATCAAAAGTCAACATTGCTCATCCTTATGAAAAAGACATAACTCAATTTATTAAGATAAGGATGTACTCGACCTTGTAAAAGAGATATGGTTCAATTCACATATACATCTAGAAAAATATGTTGTGAAAAAAAGGGAAAAAACTTGTCTTATGAAAGATATGTCGTAAGCTCAATCACCTACAAAGCTAAGAGCTTGAGGGGCCTATGTATAGTCTATGAATAGAACCACTTAGCATAATTATCATATCATAATATTATTATTATAATATTACTTAATATCATATAAGGATACAAGACATAACATCTCTTGAAGACTTTACATAAGTAAACTATTAATTATTGCATCATATATTTAATATCGATGATCAATATTATAATTTTACCAATAAGAAACAAATATTTAACAGTGATACTAAAATTACACATTTTACAAAATTAGGTAGGGGTGTGCATGAATTGGATATTGAAAAATCCAATCCATATCTAGTCCAAATCCAATTAAATGGATATAGATTTAAGGATGTTTCTTTTAGAACTCCCTCATTTGCTATTCGCACCCCTCAATGTTTACAATTTTCTACAAAACCCTAAAACACCCTAACCTTCTTTTATCATAAGTTTCTTGACAAAGCATAGCTTCACAACTGTACACACACCTCTACCCACCTCTTTGAAAGAGCATCATCACCCTCTTCGAACATACACGATAAAGGAAGTTCCGAAAATAGAGGTGAAAAAATATATATGTTTGAAGAGGGTGAGAATGGGAAATGGATAAACCAATGTAATCTTTCAAAAAAGTGGGTAGAAGTGCGCTTGCAGCCATGGAGTTGGTGATGTTAAAAAACTTAAGATAAAAGGGGGTGAGGGGTATTTTGGAGTTTTGCAAAAAAATTATAAACATTGAAGGGGTGTGAATAGAAAATGAGAGGGTACTAAAAAAACTACCTAGATTTAATCCATATCCATTTAATTGGATTTAATCAGTTTGAATCTTTTAAAAATAGTTTAAAACCAGTTTATAGTTAAAATCCAATTTTATTTTAGATATGATTTTTGACAAATTTTAATAGAGACATTTTATTTAATTTTTTTTCTTATAACAACTATAAGTAATATAAAAAAATAATTATATTTAACCACACAACTTATTTGACTTTGCAAAAAAATAACTTTTATCAAACAAATACTTAATTAGTAGCTAAAGTCATATTAAAATGAAGTTAAAATTTGTAACGTAATTTTAACATCTACCATATTCAATTAATTGGATGAAAGGTAAAATTCAAAAAATAGATTTAGATATGAAACCAATTCATTTAAATGGATATACGAATTGTTTTCACTTAGGAGATTAAGTAGGTAAAACAAAATGTAATAAATCAAAATTACGTATTTTGAAATTTTAAGAAGAGAAATGTTAAATAATTTAACCTCAACGAATTACTACATAAAGAATGGTTAATTTTATATCTACAATTAAATGTAGAAAGTTACTGTGTTATAAAAATGATTTTAACACATCTCAATGGAAAAGAATTTTATATTTATTTTAATCACAATAATTTTTAAAATAGTAATAAATAAAGATAATTATTATATATAAGTCTTTTTTTCTTTAAAAATTACTACAGACCCGACTACATGGTTTTATTAAACCCAAGTATGAAATATAAGCCTTTTAGTTTTCTTTGGAGTAATCAGTGATTAGCTGGTACCTAATTCATGTCAATTATTGTCATCAAGGCTAGTAACAATACAATTGTTGACGTGCATGGTGTATCCAATTATCATCATGGAACAACATAAACCTTGAAGTGATTCGTGTTATTCAATTGGGTTGGTCTTCCAAGTGTTCGGTGAAAATCCTAAGTGAGTATTGGTTCTATTCTGTAAGTTATTTCTTTTTTCCTTAATAATAATTGCCACAAAAACCACCTTCTGAAAAATCAGAGGGGACATTATTGCTTCCTCATTATTTGCATGCCATTCTAAGATGATTTTACGGGTGTATTATGTACCACATATACATGTATGCTTGCAAAAGAAATGGTAAAGACAAGGAAAGAAAAAAACCAGAAATAGAAACAAATGATCATCTTGTAGGTGATTAAGGGGAAAATGATCTTGATGAATGAGAAGAATTTGAAGCTGATGATGAGGGGTAACATGTGCAACTGGGGTCATGAATGACTTTCTTCATATTGATGTCAAGTTTGGAACAAAACACACAATACCTTCCTCTGAAGCTCGGATAATCCCAATCATCTTCTTCACTAGAATCATTGTCATTCGCGTCTGCATCATCATCATCTTCATCATCCCCAATGGGGGTATATACCAACCCAAATAATGAAAAAACTTGCATAAGAAATTTTTCTATGGTATCATTGCTCCATTTCCTTCCTCTCTCCCAGATCATTAATGCAGCAACGACTACTCCGGCTCCAACACCAAAACCAACTCCAGTAGCTATATACTGCCAATCAAATTCTGTAGTTTCAGGACTGGTATTGGCAGTGCAGGTTGTATTCAAAGGAGGGCCACACAATCCTTCGTTACCAATGAAGGAAGTTTCTGAAAATGATTGAATTTGAGTACCTGTGGGAATTTTCCCTGACAGATGATTAAAGGAGAGGTTCAGAAATGATAGGAAGGATAAAGTTGCAAGTTGTGTGGGAATGTTTCCTTTCAGTGAATTTTTTGATAGGTCTAATGACTCAAGCTCCTTCAGATTTCCTATTGATGGTGGAATTTGTCCAGAAAAAGCATTATTTGACAAGTTAAGTGTATACAGAGCTTTAAAGTCAAATAACTCTTTTGGTATTTCCCCTTGGAAGTTGTTGGATGAGAAATCAATTGAAGTAAAGGCTGTTAAAATCTTAACCAGCTCCATCCGTTGACCTTTGATTGTAACCGTCACTGAATCCTGATAATATTTCTGGCCACCATATTGAAGAAACTGATATCGGATGTGATTTACCTTTGATTCAGCTTGGTTTTCACAAGACATCATTGCCTCCCACCTTGTGAAGCAGTTTCCAGGTAGTGTGCCACTGAAGTTGTTAATGGCTAGATCCACTATTTGTAGCATGTGCCAAGTTCCATTGGTCTTTGGACATCCAATTTGACCATAAAACTTATTTTGTCGCAAGACTAAGACCCGGAGTGTGGATATGTTCTTCAACAAGCACGGAAAGACATCCATAATCTTGTTTTTTCCAAGCTCCAACAATTCTAATTTCGAGCAATTAGAAAGAGATTGTGGAATCTTTCCTTCTAATTTATTGTGATGGAAATCTAGAGTCCTTAGAGCACAGGCAGCGGAAAACATATCTGGGATAAAGCCTGTGAGGTTGTTCTTTCTCAGATTTAACACCCCTAGGGTCTCACTCATTGTCATAAAACATGATGGAATTGTTCCAGAAATGTTATTAATGGAAAGATCAAGAACTTGAAGATATGAAGCATTACAGATGGAATTAGGGATATATCCAGTCAAAGAGTTGTTGGAAAGAGAGAGAACAATTGTGAAAGACATGTAATTACCAATATCTTGTGGGATAAAAGAGCTAAACTTGTTGCTTGAGTAATCCAAATAGGTAGCATATGCAGGAAAACCAGGTATGGGTCCTTGCAATTGATTGCAATGAAGATCTAGGACTGCAATTGTGGAAGTAAGATTCTGCAGAGGTCCTTCCAAATCAGTCAACAAATTGTGAGAAATATTTAGGCTTTGAAGATTCTGCAGTTTCCAAATCCATTTGGGAACTCTTCCTTGGATCTTGTTATCTGAAAGATCTAGAGTGAATAATGTGGACATGTTCCTTAAAAAATCAGGGAATGTTTTCAAGTTGCAGGATGCCAATTTTAGATTGCTAATCCTGGGAAAGGAAGAGGGGGCAACATTTGTAACTCTCACATTGACTGATAAGTTGTTGTATGAAAGGTCTAGTGTGGTCAAATTTCTGAGCTCCAAAAGATTATTTAGCTGGATTGACCCATTGAACTTGTTTGAAGAAAGTTGGAGAATTGACAGTCTACTGAGCTGGAAGATAGATGTTGGAAAAGACCCTGATAGACAATTGCTGCTTAGATCGAGGATGTTTAATACAGAAGAAGACACATTTATAATGAATTCATCTAGTTGACTAAACTGATTGTGGGAAAGTTGAATCATTCGCAGCCGTGGGAGAGTAAAAAGGGATGAAGGAATGCTCCCATTTATTGAGTTATAACCCAAGTCAATCCTGACAAGATTATTCAGTCCTTCAAAGTGAGAAGATGATGGAATTGAACAACTCAAGCCATTATGAGAAAGGTCTAAGTGGGTAAGTTTTTTGGCCATATCAAACGAGGGAATTTGACCTGTGAAGTTGTTAAATGACAAGTTTAGGTAACTAAGTTCTGTGAGGTTTTCCATAGAATTGGGAAGTGTTCCGTTAAATTGGCAATAAGAAAAATCCAATTCAGTTAAGTACCTCATCTTACCAATAAAGTGTGGAAATGATCCAGAGAAGCTTGTGTTACTTATTCTTAAGGTATGTAGAGATCGGCTCAGTGGGAGAATATCTGACAAGAAACCACGGAGATTGTGGTTGAATGATATGTCAACAAGTGACAAGGTTCCAATGCTGAAAATCTTCTGCGGAAATGTTCCAGTCAACCAGCAATATGGAAGACTTAGGATGGTCAGATTTTTCAAATTGGCAAATGCTTCTGGCACTGGAGATGATAAATTATTCTGTTCAAGAACAATGACTGATAGGTTCTCAAGTCTTGCCAGGGAGGAATCCAGGGGTCCAGACAGATTGCAACGTGACATGCTAAGTTCTTGCAGTTCATGCAGTGGCGACAAGGCTCTACACCATTTGTGTTCTGGAACCGTTATACTTACACCATTCAGATACAGTTGTCTAATACTGGTGAGGTTTTGGACTAGCTTTGTCAGATCTGGGTTCTCAAGTTTCAGTTCTTGCCCAGTTAAATAAGAAAGAGAAGAGATATCAAGAGTAACCAACCTTGTCAGCTGAGAAATCTCTATTGGAATCTGACCCACGAAGCCAGCATATGATAAATTAAGATGAGTCAACTTGTCCAACTTGTTAAATCCAGACGGAATGACAGAATTGAAATTGTTAGCAGCCAAATTCAATTCCAGTAGATGTTGAAGACTGAAAACAACACTTGAATCATCAAATCCACCACTGATAAACTCTCCACTCAGATCAAGGCCAATGACACGCCCCTCTTCATCACAGGTTACACCACTCCAATTACAGCAATCAAAGCTTTGATTCCACAACTTCAGTTTATTGGAATTTTCTATCTTGAATGTGAGGTTGTTCTTCAGTTGAAGCAGCAACAATTGTTGATCCTCCAGACATTTGCCAGTGGTGACAGAGAAGTAGATACTGAGATATATACAATAGAAGAATAAGAAAGAAAGCAATGAAGCTAATGTAATTCTCATTGGTGTCTACTGTCTACTATGATTGACAACCACACCACACAACATTAAAAAATTGAAGGTACAAATGCTGGTCTCATAAAGTTTAAGACCCATGAACAAGACTCCTTAATTATGGCCCTTGTTCTCCACTCTTTATCTTCTTTAACTCCCAAATTTTACTAGGAATAGTAGCAAAAAGTGTAGAAATTGTGTACAGGAAGGGTAGAGTGCAGAGAAGAGAAATCAGATTAAAAAGGAAATTTTGAAAATATAATGCAGACAATAGATTGGTCGGAGACACCAACTAAGCTATTACATGGTTCAAAGTAAACCATGTCATAAGTCACCACTGGATTTCGTAAACTGGTGTTTTGCCAGAAAGGAAGAAAAATTAGGCCACCTCAGTTTGAAGACCATGATTAATTTTATTGCAATATACGCGTTTTGATATTGACCCATCTAATTATGTATTGACTTTTTTGGTAGCTTCCAAGATAGGACTCTCCACAATTTTGGATTATTCAAAGCAATGACCCTACCCCTCATAAAATAGTATTATGATTTATCAATTTTAATAAAAAATAAAATATCTGTATTACGAATTATTGTACATTTGTCATCGTGATAACGATGATTTTCATTCAGTGGATCAACCTAAACGGTAGGTATTATTCCATTATGCATAATCTTACCGTTGGTATAATAAAAATAAGATAAAATAACTTATCGTTGAGGTTGCTTTTCATGAAGGGGAATTTTTCATTTATAATTAAATGTTTTTGAGGGTGACATTTTGATTAATAAAATGCATTTAGTTTTTTTTTATCGTTTTTAAAAGTAATATATTTAGCGTCAATTCGTATGTAAAGCTTAGAAATTATATTTATCATGAGAAGCTTTCGTTTTTTATATTGAAGATGAGAAAATTTTATTTCTATTTATTCATTTATTAACATTTTTGAGAATACTTTATTCTTTAAAATATTATTACTTCCTTTCATCAAACATAGGATGCTGTTATTCCATGTCATTTTCTAATAAACATATAAACGTTAATTCTTATACCAAACCTTACCTAAAAGAACACAAAATAAATGAATATTGCTGATTTTCTTTTGTCCTATGTGGTTGAACTAACAATGATGTTTAATTTTCAGCAAATTACATTAATATATTTTTAATTTTTATCAAATTACATATTACTCTATTATTTTTTATTTCTTATAATAACCTCTTAAGTTTAAAAACATTATGTTAATATTTAAAAATATTACTAGTCTCTAAAACTTTATACTAATACATTTTAAGAGAATGAAAGTAATGTTAAAAAATAAAAATACATTATAATTACACTAAACAAGAGTATTATTATAATTTTCATTTTTATTTCTTTCGTTCTTTAGGAAATAGCGATGTTTGTACAGGCTATTATTGCTAACCAAATTGTCCACTATTATAAGATTTAAGTGTAAGTTGAAATTCGTGTTGAATAATCAAAATTTCGTTATCTACCAAAATATTAATTAATACAATTTCAGATAATATTTATATGTGTTTAATTAGTATACATTGATATTCAATTACAACTTTTAATTTATGATAAGTTTTTTGGAGTTTACTAATTAATATTTTAAAAATCATATAAATAAAAAGAAGTGATTAATTGTTACTGTGATATTTTTTTAAACTGTCATGTATACTAATTAAATTTTATTTATATATTTAGTTTGACATTAAAATATTTATTTACTTCGACATTAATCTGAAGTTTGAAAATACCTGTACATTAAATTAAAAATTTTATGTTGTGATTTATTATCGACTAACTTTTAGAATAAAATATCTAAATATTATATATATTACTTTTATGAATGCATGTAAGCCAAATACAAAATATTGAATATATTGTAACATTGCGGACGCGGATATAAATAAGACAGATATGAAATTTTAATCTCCGTCATATATTTTTGGGTTTGGATATTTTTGTGGGTATCATGTTATATTATTTTTTTATAATTTATATTTAAATTTACTTATAATTTATTAAATAAAGTATATGTTAATTTATTAATTATATTTAATTTATTAATTATTAAATAAATTATATGCTAGATTATTAATTATATTTTAGTTTTCATGATCCACACATGTTGTGAGATTTTGTTTTAACATATAATAATTATATTAAAATATAGAAATGGGACGGAAGCGTACCCCATATTTGATTATCTTAGGCAGAATCAATTGTCAGAACAGGATGTAAACTTATTGTAAAAAAATGCATACATTACAAAAGTCAAAATCGCACATTATTTATATTAATTACATGAAAAATTTTTATACAAAAAGAAGTGTTAATATTACAATAATTCTTAGCAGTCAAACTTAACACATGCATATCTATTTATTGTTAAATTACGTACTTGCTATGCAATAGACCGACATGAAATTTCGTACTCGAATATTTGGCTGTAATATACAAAAATAAGTGTACTTGCAAAGACATTTGTTTAAGTTTCTTCCCTTACGATGAATAACGGCCATAATTCAATGTTTTTTAAACAATATTGTTAATTATTTTTTTTAAGAATTCAATTTTCTAACTTTTTTAAACTATTTTTTGTATATAATCAAGTATGGTTTTTCTGTTAATTTCTAACACTAAAAACTTTCAATTGCGTGTTTTACTTAAAATCTTTACAAAAATTGAGTTCAGTTAACATGTTGTAAACATTGTTTAATTAGAGCTCATCCACTAACATTACAAGAAAATTGCAATTTCTTTCTTTTATCAGCAAATCAGGTATTATGTGTAATTATAGAAGAAACAAGTACACCAAAATAAAATGCCATGCCTGCATCTAGCAACTTTTTTTGACATTCTCTAAATTGTTATTGGCAGCTTCTAAAAAAATATAAAATATCTATATTGTTATAACCTCTGCTTTTGCGAAACATTTTCCACGCAATGTCACGGGAAATTCTCCCTTCTCACCCACACACCATCTTCACATTACCTCCAAAAAAGAAAAATTAGTTCACAAATCTTCCCCACACCTATAGCCCCCATCTTCAAAATACTCCCTAAGTTTGCACAAAATCTCCCACCTTCATTGGAAAAAGATGAAAGACACCAATAAAAATATGTCTGCATTCTAGATCATTTTGATCTAGAAATAACATTTTTTAGGTATATTTTTATAAATTGCTTTAGAATATATATGTAGTACACTCTGGACAACTTGTTTGAAATAATGATTAAATTTTTTTATCAATGGATCTAGAATATACAGCCAGTATATTTGTTTTACATTTTGGATTAAATGATTTGAAATGTATGAGTAGTTTATTCTAGATCAAGTTGTTGAAAATAGTAAATATAAGTTTTGAATCACTTGATCTAAAAAATGGTTCTAGAATAAGGAAAGGTTACTTTTCCAAACAAACAATGTTGAGGAGACAAATTGGAAGAAGAAGACACACAATGTGAAAGACATGCTAAAAGAGAAGTATATTTGAGGTTTAAAAATACAGAAGGACATTTTGGGTATTTTATGTTTGGGAGATTTGAATAACAATTTGGAGAGTGGCAAAAACAATTTTGCCCTACATTTTTACCTATTTATATAAATGATATATAACCATGACAACCCAATAAGAAAATATCTACGAACCTAGTCGAACATTAAAGGAACAAACTTAGAATGTCAACCAAAATGTTGTGGTCCACACACCATAGTCTCACGAGGCTTGTTGTCATTTATGCTAAAGGCAACAAAGTTGTGGCCATATTTGCACTTATGTGGGAGATAAGCCAAACCCAACACAAACAAACTTAGAGCGTTAGTCATAATGTTGTGGACCATGCCACGGTCTTGTGAGGCTTGTAGCCGTTTAGTGTAGAGCCCACAACATTGTGGGCATCTTCACACGCTTGTAGGAGACAAGCTAAACCCAACAGCAATAAACCAGCAATTGTCGTGGCTCATGCTATACTCTTATTGAGGCTTACGACAGTTCAATGTATAGCTAACAACAATGGTGTCCATCTTCATACATTTGTGGGAGACACACTCCACCTTTTATCATACCCACATTGTTTTGGTTGGTTCTCACATCTTTGTGCCATGCGAAACCAATCTTGAAAAAAAATTTGTGGATTGACAAACTAAACACCCATCCCAAAAAACATTTAATGCCTAAATCACTATGTATCCACCCACTCACACAATTCAATATCCAATTCGTTCCCACATTTCCAACTTTTTACACTCATGACTAGACAATTCTTAAGATCTGAAGTCTCCAAAGTGAAAATAATGCTAAAAACAGGTAATAATGTTAGGTTCAGAAGGTTTGCATGACCAAAAGTTCATACAAACACCCTTATCAGTTTTGATGATAACAAGTGGAATTAAGTTTGATAACCTAATGTCTCATTTTAAAAAGATGCATACCACTTATAAAAAAATGTTTAACAATTATAACAAGGTTAAAAATCAATCGTTTAATAAAAGATAAATTCCCACGTAAACGATAAAAGGGTTAATATTGAATGTAAGAAAGTACATATTGATAAGAAGTAGAAGATCAACGAACTTCTGATGATTACATTAGAACATCTAACCAACCTTTTACACGGAGAACATAATTAGAATCATCTGATATTTTGCATAGACATTTGTTACTTCATTAACCAGAAGCTTCTGTATGTGTAATACATAAGACACTTCTAGTTGGTAAATAACTTCTAGTTGTAATAAAGAAGAATTTTGTCCTCATGGATTATTTTATAAGAATCTATTGTATGCACTAACAACATTACATAAAGTTGCATTCATTAGACAATCCAAAAAGTAATGTTATATCAAGAGTTTGTTGCATCTCGAAGATGATCTAACCTTTTGGAATATATAGCAAAACGTCAACATTCAAATATCTTATTTGTATAAATGTTAGCATAGTTGGTCTAAGCTTGTCAGAAGATGACTTGTACAATGTTTTAGTTTGATGCTTAAGCGATTTTCATGGAAAATGGTCAACAAGAAGTGACTTCACATAAACATGTCTCAATAACTGCATGAAATCCCCACCTATATAAAGGAAACCATGCATGAAGATGAAAATAATAAAGTGTGAATATACATGTGCAAAATTTCTTTGTGCTCATAAATTTTCTGATCAACACTTTCTGGTGTTAGGAAAAATATGTTAAAGTTTTTATTGTCTATCCTTCCTTTTTGTGAAATTATTTCTTTCAAGCTATATTTGTGAATCATCTTTTCAAGAGTTATTTCTTGTAAAAAACAATTTATTTGTATTGAAAGCCAATATTTGCTTAGAGATAAAGAATACTTGTTTATTAAACATAGGGCAGTTTAAAGGTAAATCATAAGTGGTATAAATACTCATTGTAGACCAAAAATAGTAGTAAGAATACTTAATTGTATTTCAGTTTGAAATAGTGAAACCTTCCAAGAGGTGCTTGGATGAGAAATGAACATAAATAAGTTAAGAATAACCAGTATAAAAACTATCTTCTTACTACCTTCTATTATAGCGTGTTTCATGTGCCTATTTTTACCTTATAATAAACTTATAAGAATATCATGTTTTATAAAATATCTTCTTAAAGTATCTATAATAGTTGATTTTGAACTCAAAATTTGATCTTTTCAAGATAAGTAATTAGAGTTAAAGGTTTGATGTTCGTAGTGGAGATTTGATCTTATACAAGGTCACTAACAATCAACACACATTTCAAGAAATAAACATTTTCACTTTCTCTTTCCTTAGAAGGGGGACTATAAAAATACTTTAAGCACAAAGTTTGATATTCTATTGTAGTAAAAAATGAGATAAATCTTCCATTAGGTTGAAGTATGATTGAGAAAATATTCGTTTATTTAGGATGTTGGATTCTTTAAACAAGGTTTCATATTTAAACTTTGTAGAAAAAAATGTGGTTCGGGGAAGACACTTTGTAACCAACTTTCGTTTCACATGGTGACACTTCACTCACTCCTCGTTGGTCAAAACTTCCCATGGATAACTCTTTTCAAGATCTCCAACCACTTTCAAGATAGAAAATTGTCCCTACAAACCATCTGAAGATTTTTAAGAGTATTTTTGCCTCACTCATAAGCTTTGAGGGAAAAATTTTAGAAGATCACGTATCTCATAATTGCTTTAAACTAAATGTACTTAATTGTGGATTTTACCAAAAGGTAAATGTATCTTGTTGGTACATGTAATATTAATTGATTACTCTAAGTCATCCTCAATTACAATTTCATACCTTTGGTGGATATTTTGCAACAATATATCATAACAAAAAATATAATTTAAATTAATAATCCAGTATAACAACATTGTGTAGCATGATTATTAGAAAAATCTTTCTTGGTTAAAGATTGGATCTTTGATTCAAATATAAAAAAAAAAAAAATCATTGATAGAGAGATAAACCCTAAATTTAATAGATTTGATATTTTAAAGGAGTAGTACGTCTTTTACTTCTAAATCACTAATCTAATGTTTTGATTTGATAGCTTAACGCGTAAAATACCATGGTCCAAATTTTTTCCTTTGTGTGTATCTATATAATCCTCAATGTTGATTTAATATGCATTAGAACAAAGCCCAATGCAAAAGGCATGGTGGAAAACAGGCACTAAAATAGGAGTCTTGTGTTTTCGGGCAACTGGGGAGAGAGAAGACCTAAAAAGTTTCTTTGATTTGCAAGTTATAATCATGCACCAAGACCAACATCATGATAATTGGATTGCAGCCTCTATAATGTAACGATCAAGATTTTACTATGAAAAAGTCTTGTTTCTTTTTTCAAAACTCATTGTTACTTTGTAAATTCATTTCAAATGTTTAGTGTGTGCTTGTAGTTTGAAATTTCTCATACAATGGAGTGGTGGTGGAGGAAGGTAAATTTAGTATCTTGCCCTCCGTCTTCCACACTTCCTGCTTTTGCTTTCAATTCTTATCACATTAAAAAATTTGACCCACTTCGTCCTTGGCAATATGGTTTTCCAACCACTCCTTCCCACATGCAAGCACAAGCAGAAAAAACCAAAAAAAATGCACACAGACAAATTCTATAAAGTTGTGAGATTGACCATAGTTTTGTGGACTCACGTCAGCCTCATTACTGGGTACAACACATCTTTAACATCACCATAGTGCTGACTACATGATTGTGGTTTATAGGGTGTAAACTTGTACAAAAGTTGAAATTGTTGTATATATATATATGACATTTTTTTTTGAAATTGTATATATCTATAGAGGAGTCAGGACAAACATATTCATCTTTGTCCAAATTTTTGAAGCGGGAAAAACCTAATCCCTAATGGTTGTGGTTTATAGGGTGTAAACTTATATAAAAGCTGAAATTGTTATATATTTGAACTTTTGTTTTCTCTGAAATTGTATATATAGGGTTAGGACAAGCATATTTATCTCTGTCCAAATTTTTGAAGCAGAAAAACCTAATTCCTATTAAGATTTGTCAACGTCAATTTTGTCTATCAAAGTCAGCTAAGACAAATAAGTATTCATACGTGTGATTGTCATCTTTACCTACAATGAAATATTTTCAATGCACTAACTTAAAAAACAAACATTGTTTTCCTTCCTAATTATAAAGACAAAAAAAAAAAAGGTAAGATTTCTTTGTTTTTTTTATAAAAAGGTGCTTTCCATTAATCGTTTTACTAAAATTTCCTTATTGATTTTTCTATTAAGGATGTTTTCTTTCTCTTACCACTGATGAATATTTTTTCTTCAATATTGCGAATGATAAATTTTGAAAATATTACAAATTTGGAAAATATTTTTCTCATTAATTAGCGTAATTTAGTCAACATTATTTTATATTAGAAAGAAATATTCGCCCTCAATCCTAAAATGAGTGTCATTCTTGTTTTACACATACCAATAAAGGTTAATCAGTAAATGGATAAAAGCTAGTAATTAAATAAAATTAACTTCAATATTAATATTCATTGAACAATTAAAATGACGTTTGGGGGTATTAGTAAAAAAAAAAATATTACATTCAAAAGTTAAATGTTAAAATTATTTTAAAACAATTTTTATTAAAGACAACATTTATTTTTGTGACAAAGGAAGTATTAATTATTTGATTTTTTAGATAATATTCGGTTACCATGAATCCAAACTATTATTAAAGTACACTGTTAATAATCTAATGAATTTACCAGAAAAAATATGACTAGATCTTTACCATCCATGAATAACAATAACTCCAGCCATCCAATTTATTAGTTTATTTGAAATGGATGGTTATTAGACTAAATTTAACTATGAACTTAGCCACCCTTAAATTAAAGTAAACATAGTTCCGTTTATTGACATGATTATTTGCGCAATCAATGATAACATTCCTGAACAATTTTTTCCAAAGCTCTGGAAATTTTGCACACCGTATTGACCAAACTTAATTTTCCTAAAATTTATTAATCCAAATAAAGATAAATGCTAAAAGACATTGACTAAAAAAAATAATACTAAATTCTTCTTAAAATTCATAATATTAATATATTACTGATGTTAAATTCAATAGTATATATATAATTTTCTAAACAAACCACTTTAATTAATTTCTTAATTAACTCAACTAACATTTAACATTTAGCTTATAGTAACGTGTCTTTTTAGATCGAACACAGTGGATACGGTTAACTTTCAACCTTTCAACAGATTGTTTCAATAACATAAGAGTCAAGACAATAATCAACCACCATCTACTCCTTTAATTTTGACTTAATTATCATAACCACCATGAAAAGGATGTCTGTTATTATATAGTAGCATCCCAAACTTGGTTGAATTTGTAAATTGCCATTAATACTGTTCCTTTGAAACGCAACAAAATTGAGTCTTTCCATCGCTTTATGTATAAGAAATTGACTTGTTGATCAATTGTGCCTACTGTCTAGTGAACAGGTGCCAACCCAACACAAACTTTCCTGCTATATGCGCATAATTACCTTCCATCTTCTTGTAACCCTACCCTTCACTTGTTCAAGAAATTAATTTAGCATTAAATATTTCCGTTCTTTCTGTTTGTGATGAAAATTCCACTTTGATGAAAAAAGTCCAATTGTTTCATCGGGGATGAAAACATAGAAATTGGATAATTTCCCTCTGCAGCATTCTCATAATTCTTCTCTTCATCTCTATATTACACATCCAAAAAGTTTAATCTGAATAAAAAATACACCCCCAGAATGGGTGCAATAGAAATTCCGGAGGTGCAGGGATAAAACTTAACGGCAGAAGTTTTTAACTTTACATTGTAAATAAAATCGTTAGATGAATTTTAATAGCAATAATGATTTTAGTTTTCTTTTTCTTGAAAGGATCAATGGATGTAACATGTCTTGAATAAGCCATGGTGTTAATTATAGTGAATAGGAATCCAATGGGATAATTCTCTGTCAAGAAGGGATTGCAATTGCATCAAGCAGATCTCCTTGCCTATAGCTTGCTCTATTTTTTTATCAAATATATTTTTTATTTAATATTCATTATTAGTATATATATATATATATATATATATATATATATATATATATATATATATATGTATGTATGTATCAAATGTCAAAATATTAAATAAATATATATTTTAGTATAAATATAATGATATTTTAGTTTCATTAAATGTTTATTAATCTATATGTAATTGGCTTAAACCTAAAAAATATGGGATAAGCATGACAACGAGGCGTGGCAAGAACACAAATGACATTTTCATCTCCATTCTTGCTTGCAAAACTCATCTCAATCCTTGTTCTCATAGTTAACAGGTATGAAATTTATGTCTGATCCTCATCTTTGTTGAGTATCGGATATACTTGCATATGCCAACAAAACAATTATAATAATTTTTCAATAAAAAATATTTTTTAAAGTTATCTAATAAACACAAATTTTTTAATTTGTGAATTAAATGTAAAACTTTCTTTTTTGAGTTTTTAAGGCAAATGTAAAACTCTAAGTGTGAAACCTTTCTTCACATCTCAAAATTGTAATTTGGGAAGAAAACATGCATCTAAAAGGTCATTTTATTTAAAAATTATGTATAATAAATCAAGGGTAAAAGTTTGATATATTTTAGTTGTTAAAATAAGGAGGGCTATGAGGCTAAGGTCATCTATGTATATTCTCTATCTCTCAACTTAACAAATTGAATATTCTCATACTTGTACCTGTCAAATTAAAGATTTCCTATTAACTTTGAGGATTATCTATAGATACGAGTTTATTTGTCATCCCTAATATGGAACAAAGAAGTAACCCTACTAAGAAATGTGCTCTTAAAAATATTTTATTTATTAAAGAAAAAAGGCTCAAATTTTGTTTTTTAAAATTTTTATTTTCCATTCTTTGTCCCCGCATTTTGTAAGTTTAGTAATTTTGGTCTTTTTTCAATGTGTTGTCAATTTTTTTAATAAAAAATTGTTAATGAGACACGTTAGTAATGATCTGAAGTCAATATATTTATGTAACATTTCATTAGATATGTTGATGTGATACTTGATGGAAATATTAAATATACATGTATGCAATTTTAGACACAAATTATTGCATTTGTCAATCAATATTTTATATTAAATATAAGGAGAGAATATGTATGAAGAGCACAAATTTTCTATATTATAGCATCTATCAATCAATATGCTGTGTAGTATCCGATAAAGATATCAGGTTGATCCCATGGAGACTAGATTGATACTATGAGAATCCTAATAATAATTACTTTTGAAATAATAGAAATTTATTTGTAAATTACTTTAAATGTGTGGAAAGTAAAGTGCATAAAAATAAACTATGAGAAAAGAAGCTTAAGATAGTTAATGAATTTTATTCTCTCTTGAGACAAATCCGGTTGGGTGCTCTTCTCATTTCCCAAGTAAAATCTCTCTACGAGTTCATTCAACAAGCAAAATCCACAAACAAATATAAATAAAGTACAAAGTAAAAAGAAAACTCCAAAAATGAGTAATAAACTTAGATTAATAAAGCAAAATATATAATAGAGTTCAGGACAAAGCTACATAAAAAACCTAACCAAATAAACCTAGCCTTCCATGGAAGTGGGGAACATGATTGATGACATGGGGTTACAAAATATGATGTGAATAAGGGGAAAGGAAGGTGGAAGACATGCTTGAAGGGAACCCTAGGGCAGCTTGGTGTAACTCCTCATATCTCTATAATAAGACGCAACTTCATTTTATAAAAAGTTAATAATAGACTAAATCAAGTAGTTTGTAATAAATAAGTTTCTTAAAAGTTCAAAACCCATATGTTGCTCGAACCCTTTTATTGGTTTTTTGGTCATTGAACTTTTCTCTATGTGGACTTTTTGGTCCTAAGGATTTTGCTCTGACCAATAAGGATGACCAAATGGACCTAAATCTTATAGGTACTTGCACAAACACCTAAATGCGCAATGAGTAATTACTTGTAAAATAGGTCTAGCTACAGGGAAGGTCTGGACCCACAAAAGATTATACAGGTATAGGAGTGAGTATGAGTATTATAGTACCCAACCTATTCTGCCCTTACTTGATATATATATATATATATATAAAGAAAAATTTATACAAGAGTGAGAGGAGCAAATCTCAGCCTTTGAGAAAGTAGAGAGAAGAATATCCAAAAAACTCAATCATTAAGAGAGGAGAGAGAAAAAAAGAGTGATAGATAATAAATGCTAAAAGAGATAATAAGTAGGAATGACAACGGGTTAGGGCGAAGACGTGTAGTGGTTACCCGCTACAAAAACCTGTCACCTGTTACCCGCTAAAAACCCATCGGGTACCCGCTATTGAAATACCTGCGGGTTTTTTATTACCCGCGAGTATCCACGGGTACCCATGGATATTTTTAAAAAAATATTTTTTTTTTAAAATTAAATGTTTTTATAAGAAGTTTTATCAAATAAATAATTTATTTTTTGAAAAATATAGAAATAAAATTGTATTAGTTTCTACAAGATTAATTAGATCTAAAAATAGATTAATATAATATATTATAAGAAAATATTTAATACAAATAAAATCTTTATTTTATATTATTGATATTTTTATAATAAATAATTTTATTAATTATGAATTTTTCATAAAAAAATAGGATTGATATCAATGAATTTTGATAATTAATATTTTAATTTGATTTATTTTCCAAAAATATTTTTTTAAATTATATATTTATATATTATTTTAGTTTAACGGGTAGGGGGTACCCGCGCGTACGAGTACTATGATACCCGTACCGTGCCCGTTAAGTAGCGGGTAAAAAAAACCCGTACCCACAGATTGCGGGTATCTATTTATACTATCCGTGCGGATATATTCACGAGTATCCGCGGGCATGAATTTTTTTGTCATCCCTAAGAATGAGTGATTGATATCAACAATTAATTTTTATTTTAATGGATGAGATTTGCTATTCTAACTCTCATATAAATTTTTCTTTCTCACGAGATATGTCCCTGTATATATAATATTATATTATAATCATAGTATATAATACTAAATAATTATAATTTTGAATTAAAAATATTGTTAAAAATATTATTTGCATTATAGTCTAAGATCAGTAACATAAGTATACAATAAACAGATACATATAATATATTTAACGTAAATTAAATAAGATGAAAACACAATTTACAAGAAATTGAGTTATTTATTAAATAACTCCTAATAAACTTACAATATTATTTAATGTTATGGTAAAAAAGAACATAGACTTATGTGTAATTATATAAAACTTTATAATCTGTTCCAGATTGTTTAATATTATATTGACTTATTTTTTATATTATGTTTACTTATATCTAAAATATATTGATTTATTGTCTCTAAAGTGCGAATGTAAGTTGCTATTTGAGTAGATATGAGTCTAGGTATGAGTACATTTTTTAAACGCGAGTATTTAGATTATTACTATAATACCCTACCTATTTGCATCCTTATTTACTCAGTGTGATAGTTAAATCTCCATAGTTCACTTCCACTTGATCTCCTATGATGCAACCTAATTGAATTTCTTCATAAATAACTTAGCACTGATAATTGCTCTATTATATTAATAGTAAAAAATTATTCATTCAAGTGCTCAATAAAAATGTTGATCATTTGTTTCTATGGCCAGAATCCTCATTTCCGTGCTTGATTATATTTTACAATATAATGAAAACACTACACGTGTACTAATAAATGATCGAATTAATCTAAAATAGTCATAGTAATTGTAAATAAAATATTAATGGTAATTTGGAAAGGGAAAAATAACACCCACCCAAAACAAGAAGAATAACACAAAGTAAAAAGAAGCTCCAAAAATTGAAAAATCTAAATTGAAGATGAAAATAGCTGCATGGAGAACTACGTTTAATACACCAAAAGTACTGACTCAGGTGCAGTAATTATGTTTCTCTCTGCATAAATTGGAATGTTTTTGATTAAGTGTGCATGTTCTGTTTAAAATAGAGAAAAAAAAGCTAGGAGTTAGAAATTAATATTACTAAATTGTAAGACCAACAGAGTATAGTTAACAACCAGCGAAAAAGATGCAAACCCCGCTATAATACGCTATAGAGGTCAACAAGAACTATCTATATATAAGATATGATCAGTTAATCAACTCATTTATAAATACGAGAGGATAGCTAACTGAACCATCTATAGATACAACCATTTGCTGATAAGAACCATATACAGATGCGAATGCTAAGAAATACATAATTCTCACACAACAATGAAATTAAAAAGGGACATTTTATTGTGTCATGACTTAACTTACCCATACATTGGTGGTATGATCACTGATTAACATCGCCACCTTAAAGTTTCATAAGTTTCCCCTTTGTTGGTTACATATTCAACATACATTACCAGTTTGTACAAAAAAAACCCTTCTCTATAAAATTTGATTCAATTTTCGGATCATTTTGCATTATAAATCTTTTCCAGGTTGTGAAATAATTTCTTGGCAGTTTGCCATTGAAATTGTTGAAAGCAATGTCCACAATTTGAAGCATTTCCCAAGTCTTATTTGTTTTTGAACATCTTAGGGAGCCTTGAAATTTGTTGTTCCGCAAAGCCAGGATACGAAGTGTGGATATTTCCTTCAAAAAGCATGGAAAGTCACCAATAATTTGATTTGAACCAAGGTCTAATACCTCTAACTTCGAGCAATAGGCAAGAGACCTTGGAATTGACCCATTTAGTTGATTTCCACGAAGGTTTAAAGTCCTCAAATTGCATGGAGTTGGAACGACATCAGGAATATGGCCTGAGAGATTGTTGTTGTTCAGATTTAATACTTTAAGATTGTTACTTATATTCATGAAACATGAGGGAATTAAGCCAGAAATCTTATTATTTGAAAGATCAAGTGCTGCAAGAAGTGAAGCTTTGCAAAGGGAGCTAGGGATACTACCATTCAAAGTATTATTTGCAAAAGAGAGAAAACTCATCTGAGACAGGTAATTACCAATATCTTGTGCGATAAAATAATCAAATTTGTTGCTTGAGAAATCCATATACATTGCTTGTTCAGGAAATATAGGTATTGGCCCTTGAAATTTATTGTCATGAAGGTCAAGGGTGAACAAATTGGTAGGAAATTTCTGAACAGGTCCTTTCAAAACCAGTTAACAGATTGTGAGAAATATTAAGGACTTGAAGATTATGTAGTTCCCAAATCCAGTTGGGCACTATTCCTTGAATCTTGTTAGCTGAAAGATCGAGAATGCTTATACCATACAAGTTTCTCAAGAAACTAGGAAAAGTTGTCAAGTTGCTGGAAGCTAGGTTTAGAGTCAAAATGTTGGGAAAGGAAGGGTAAGCATTTGTAACATTGATATTGATTGATAAGTTGTTGTATGAGAGGTCAAGCTCAGTTAAACTTTTAAGTTCAAGAAGCTTATTGAGATTCACCAATCCATAGAACCTGTTTGAAGAAAGTCGAAGAACAGAGAGTGTACTGAGTTGGAAGATAGATGTTGGAAAAGACCCTGATAAATTATTGCTACTTAAATCAAGGATGTGTAAATTAGACACATTTCTGATTTCATCTAGTTGACTAAATTGATTGTGGGAAAGCCAAATCTGTTTCACAAATGGGTGTGTAAATAGGGACAGAGGAATCCTCCCAGATAGTTTATTGTAACTTATATCAACAAGCTCTACCTTAGAGGATGTCAAATTTATGATTTCATCCAATTGACTAAATTTATTTCCTAAAAGTCGAATGTCTTGCAAAAAGGAATGAAGGAACGGTCCCCGTGAAAGAATTATAACTTAAATCTAGGACACTGAGTTTTGTTAGGTTTGGCAGTGAATTAGGAATAGTTCCATCAAATCCACAACTATAAAGATCCAACTCAGATAAGTGCCTCATGTTACCAATAGAGTGTGGCAATCCTCCATTGATGTTTGTGACACCTATTCTCAAGGTCTGGAGAGATCCATTTAATGGAAAGTCAGGAAAGAAACAATTGAGATTGTAGTTGAAAGATATGTCAAGAACAGACAATGTTCCAATATTGAAGATCTTTGGTGGAAATGTTCCGATCAAATTGCAATTATGAAGACTTAGGATTGTCGATTTGTTCAAATGGGAGAATGTTTCTGGCACTGGGGATGATAATATGTTGCCATTAAGAACAATTACAGATAGATTCTCAAATCTTCCAAGGGAAGAATCCAGGGGTCCTGAGAGTTTACACCATGACATGCTCAGTTCTTGCAGGCCATGCAATGAAAGCAAAGGCCTCCACCATTCATGTGCTGGAACTGTTATACTAACACCATCCAGATACAGTTTCCTAATACTGGTGAGATTTTTGGAGAATCTTTTCTAGATTTGGATTCTCAAGTTTCAGCTCTTGCCCAAATAATGAAATGGAAAAAGAGGAGAGATCAAGAGTAACCAACCTAGTCAGCTGTGAAATTTCTATTGGAATCTGCCCCAGAAAGCCAGCTCCTGACAAATTCAAGTATGATAAGTTCTCCAACCTGTTAAATCCAGATGGAATGACAGAATTGAAATGATTATACGCCAAGTTCAATTTCTGGAGATGTTGAAGACTAAAAAGACTACTTGAATTGTCAAATCCACCAGAGATTGATTCTTCACTGAGGTCAAGAGCAGTAACCTTTCCCTCCGTGTCACAGGTCACTCCCATCATTTGCAACAATCATCACTTGCATTCCACCAATTCAACCTGCTGTTACTTCTATCTGCCCTGCCTCTGAATGTGAGGCTTTTCTTAAATTGGAGCAGCAAAGACCTTTGATCATTAAGACAAAGGCCAGAAATCACAAAGACATGGTTACAAAGGCACAACCAATAGAATGAGAATATTAGAATTGATGAGACAAGCTTCATTTTCATTCTAGCTAGATGATAATAATGCATTTGCAATTATATGTTTATATACTAGATAAACTAACATAAGAATGAAGTTCATAGAAATAGAAGATTGAAAACTCAAACTTCCTAAGTTCCATAGAAAATCTTCGTTCAATGCAGGCATATATGTCAGCAGACTCATGCATTGGCATTTGGCATAAGCAGGAAAGTTGAAGACAGTTTCATCATTTTGGATTAGGATTTTTGACTTAATTTTTGGTGTTATATTTTTTAACAACTTTTTTAGTAACTTTATTTTTTCCAGTGACTCAGTTTTCCTTATACTAGCTGTTTTCCGTCTACACTTCTGCATTTCTAACTTTTTGAGCATTTGTCTTTCGTATTGGCTGTCATTACCCTTTTTAATCATTACTTTTTTTTCATTTTTACTTATTGTTGTTACTAATGTTTACTTGAAAGCGGAATATTTATTATAGATGATGAGAGTGTGTGACAACTATGACAATATTTTTGTTGTAGATGAAAGAATCAAATAATTATTTGAAGCAAACATTGGCTAAGTCCCAGTTCAACATTCTCTTTCACTTGAAGAAGAGACAGACATTTTGTTGCCCGCAGGAACATCCAAGTTTCCCTTTGGTGGATCCAAATTGGACCTTTAATATTTTCTATTGGGTTTTGTATTTAATTAATGCATATGTATTGATTGGAATACTAATTTTTATTATCAACCTTTTGAATTTTGTCAGCCACTTAATTAGTGTAATCCATAACGATTAAATATATGCAGAGAAAAAGTAATGACTAACACATTTTGCTGGAAATTAGCGAAATTCATAACTGCAAATTTTCAAGATCCACACCTCTAATGATAATCCATTAATTATGTCGCAGTTGCTGTAATATGACAATTATAGAAGTTAGGACAGCTTGTAATTTGGGCGGCTAATGCATTATTGATACCGGTACTCTGAGTGATAGGAAAATCTTCAGTACCTTTTGAGTCTTTTTTTCGCGTCCTTACCAGTTAAAAAATATGCTATTTCATTCAATAAGTTACACTTACTTTTTTTTTATAAATTTATTTATCTCTTATGGATTTCATTAAATAAAATAATAATTTTTTATTGGTCAAATAGGAGAAAGGGACACAAAATGGGGACAAAGAATTTTCATCCTATGCAATGTAATTTTGAATTTAAAATTAGTTAAAACCAAATTAAAAAACAAGCGTATGTGGTTTGGTTAAGTTTAAATTAATTATAAAATCTTAACTAAACAAAATTAATCTTTTGAGATTTAGTTTAAAATTTTATTATTAACTATTAAGAAAATAAATTAAAATTTTTATTTCTAAAATTTTATAAAAATTTACTCATTTCTAACAAAATTATATAAAAGTGTTAATTAAATACAAACAAGTAATCTATTTAAACATTACTATCAAATTGTATCCCATGAAATTAATTAAATCAAATACACTTGCTAAAATATTAATTTACCAATTAATGTATATTAATTAAAAGAAAAAATTACATACAATAACTTTTATTAAATTACACTTAACTTTATTATTTTTATTTTCCTAGCCTAAGCTTCCTTTTAAGTTTAAAAATCTTATACTAACACACTCTATATGGTTAAAAGTATTATATTAGTATCCTCTCAAATATTTCACTAACACTTTGTTAGGGGTGCAGAAATAATGATTAAAAAAACATGGAATGGATGTGTAAATACACTAAACTTAAAAAGATACTTTTGCAAGTACTCCTAAGGTCTGAGTCCAATTTTTCATCCCTACCTGTAATAAAATTTTGTCAGAATTTTCTGCAATTTTTTTCTGTCAAAAAATGTGGAATTTTTTGGAAGAATTTTCTTTGAATTTTTGTAACATTTTTTTGCATGAAATATTAACATATTTTTTAAGTTTAATTTGGAAATATTTCAATAATTATTTTAAAAAATACCATTTTACCAAATCAATTATAAATATATAAATACTCAAATCTTCCTAATTTTAATTTAAAATTAATTTAATTTCCAATATACATTTCCAGAAAGTTACATTGAATAGATTTTTAGAAATAAATTGTACATCATCACTACCCAGTTAAGTGCATGCAATAGTTGGCTAGGTAGGTGTGTTACATAGAACTGAGTTAGGTTTGTGATTTCAGCGAGAGTAACACGTAAATTGCTGGTCATGGGTAAGAAGGTTTGCAGATCTAGAGAGAGAAGGGAGGGGGAGGTATGCTGGAGGAGGTGGGATGGCATCTCAAGTCACCTAGGGATTGGTAAAGGACTTTACTTCATTCTACTTCTTCCACTTCTTTGAAGATTTTGATGAAAAAGCTTTGGTTAAGATATTCCGTAAGTGGGGCAACCGCAGGAAAGATAGTGTCAGATTTGGGTTCGTGCATTTCTTTGGAGTGAAGAATGCAAGAAAATTGGAGAAGGAATTTGAACAAATTATTATATGTAATTCCAAGTTGAGGGTTAACCTAGCTTGATTAAGTATTGAGGTGATTAAGAGTGATCATCATAAGGAGAAAGGGAGAGGGAGATGGAAGAACTCTCAATTGTAGAGGGCTCAAAAGAGGAATTTAGGATGCAAAAATACTCAAGGGGCTGGAGCAAATCGCAAATCACAAATCAGTATGTTTCTGGGGCATACCGGAAGGAGTATGAATGGTCATTAGTTGAATCGAATTTAGAATGGTTGAGCAGGTGTGTCATTGGTAAGCTCAAGGATCAGAAACAGCTCCCAAATGTCGAGGTTAGCTTTTTCATGCAAGGTTTGACTTCTATAAAAGTCAAACCCTGAGTTTGAATGTGAAGATGTCTGGTTCGTTCCTGAACCGCAACAAGAATTTGTCCATGGAAGTCGTGTAGCGCAGCACCAGCAAAATCTCGGAATTGGTTGGGACAGCCGCTAACTAAGTCGCTCTCTCTTGAAGCTCGGACCTCTAACTGGCTGGTTCAATGTGATTAGCTTTGTGGGTCTGGTCATGCTTTTAGCCATGTGAACTTGCTCCAACTGGGCTCGCTTGTTCAAGTTCCAATTTCATGGGGCCATCTTAATTCTCTTGGTGGAGAAAGTCTTCAGAGGCGAAGGAGAAGCTGTAACAAGCGTTGGGTCCCTTTACCACAACCGCTTGGGAATTTGCACGAAGTCCAAGTAGCTTAGGCTGAAGAGGTGGCTGTTAATCTTGAAGGGCATGCCTGTATTAACTCTAGTAGTGGAGAAGTGGGCATCCAAGGTGTCCTCTTGGTGTCTGATGGTAATTTTCGTGAAGGTCAGTTTTTGTGGGTGCTAGGGAAATGAACGGGGTGTCTAACATTGTGTCTAAAGAAATGATTATGCAAAGGTTAGTTGAGATGGAGGAATAGGACAAGAGGAGGATGGCCATTAATAGGGTTACTTTAGGGAATGGGTTACTATTTTAATATGTTAAACATTGTCTTATACAATATTAGGGGGAGTTGGGGGAGGAAAAAATGGAGGTCTGTAAGGCAGCTAGTATCAAAGCATGATATTAGTCTTCTCTGTATTCAAGAAACAAAAGTAAATAATGTTGATAGAAGATTATGTAGTGCTATCTGGGGTGACTCTAATATGAATTGGATTGTTATTCTTGTAAATAATAGGTCGGGGGGTCTGTTGTGCATTTGGAATGATGAGGATTTTATTGTATTTGAAACTTTTCGGAGAGTGGGTTTCCTTCGTGTAAACAAAGGTAATGTGGCAATCTCTACTGAAACATAGACAATAGTTCCAAGGTTGTTTGTGGTGTATAGCAGGGGATTTTAATGCGGTAAGATCTCTAGAGGAAAGAATATGAGTGCCTAATATGAATTTTTCAGGTACAAATGACTTTCTGAACTTTATCTACAATATGGAGCTCTTAGAAGTTTCTATAGTCGGTCACTGTTTCACATGGTTCAGTGCTAGAAGTAAAGGATGCAATGTTCTAGATAAGTTCCTTGTATCCATGATTGATTGGATATTGCTCCTAACAGCTTCCAACTGAACTTGAATACGGACTTCTCCGATCATTGCCCCTATAATATTGAAACAATCCAATGTTGTTCATGGACCTAAGATTTTTAAATTCATTATTGGCTGAAGTGTGATGGTTTGATGAGTTTGTTCAACAAAGCTATAACAAGCAAGATATCCAAGATTGGGAAACTTTTGTGTTCAAAGAGAAATTAAAGGCTCTAAAAAATGAGATTCAAAATTGGAACAGAAAGAACATTGGCAAGGTGGACGTCACACTTAGTGATTTGAAGAATAGAATAGCAAGTTTTTATAAAGATGCTAAAAAGGGAAATCTTGGGGTAGAAGGCATCAAACTGCACATAGAGGCTATGAGAGACCTGAAAGAATGGAGTTCTTACCAAGAGACACTATTGGCATAGAGGGCAAGGCTCAAGTAGTTAAAAAAGGGTGATGTGAATTCTCATTTCTTTCATTCCTCTATTGCTCGGAGGAAGAAAGTGAATGGTATCCTAAGGGTGTTGTCGAATGGGGAATGGTTACAGGACCCAAGGCAAGTGAAATAGGAGATCCATGACTTTTTGCAAGAAAGGTTCCAGCTCCAGAGTGATGATAGTGTTCGGTTGGATGAGGTAGAGTTCAAATGTCTCTTGGCAATCCAATGTGAAGAGTTACAAAGAGAATTTACTATGGAAGAAATTAGAATGATAGTTTAGCCGTGTGATAGCTCAAAGGCTCCGGGTCCAGACGGGTACAATATGATGTTTGTGAAACACTCCTGGGACACGCTCAAGAGGACATAAGCAAAGTACTGGTAGATTTTCATCAGAATGGGAAGCTTCCAAGGGAGGCCAATGCCTTATTTATTTCTTTGATCCCTAAGAAAGAGTGCCAAGGGGGTTTGGAGGATTATAGAACGATCTTGCTTATTGATGTCTTGTATAAGATTGTTGCTAAGGTGCTAGCTCTTAGGCTGCAAAAGGTGTTGCCCTGTATCATTGAAAAAAATTAGAAAGCTTTTATTTAAGGGAGACAATTGATGGATAGCGTGGTTATTGTCAATCAAATGCTTTAGGAGACCAAACATCATAAGAAACCTTTGCTGGTGTTTAAAGTTGATTTTGAGAAGGCATATTATTCTGTCAGTTGGTCGTTTCTGTTGTACATGCTTAAACGCTTTGGGTTTGGGGAGAAGTGAATTAGCTAAATCCATGGATGTCTTTCCTCATCGATGGTCTCGATGTTGGTGAACGATAGTGCAACGAAGGAATTTTGTATGCAAAGAGGTTTGTGTTAGGGTGATCCTATGACTCCATTCTTATTCTTAATTGTTGCTAAGGGGTTGGGTGGGTTAAGTCAGGAAGGCTTTTTCGGTTCACGATCTCCAGGTTGTACTCCAACAATTTGGAGATGATACAATTTTCATGATTTCACCTGAACTCCAAAACGTTTTCACCCTTAAAAGTGTTTTGAGGTGCTATGAGTTGGCCTCTAGTCTTAGCATTAATTTCCACAAGAGCAACTTGGGAGGGGGGGTTAGGTGAAGTTGCCGAAGGTGGATGCCTTTCCTAAGGTCCTTTAATTGCGGAGTTCTGCGGATGCCATTCCCCTATCTTAGGGTTCTAGTGAGGGGCAAATGCAAGGTGTGAGTACATTTGGAAACCATTTTTTGATAAAATAAGAGCAAAGTTATCCCATGGAGGCAAAAGAATCTATCATTTGGAGGGAAGATTTTTTTTATTAAATTCACTCTCTCTGCTTTACCTCTTTATTTTTGTCGTTTTTTAGGGTTCCCAAGAAGGTGTCTAATGCAATTCAGTCACTGCAAAGGAGGTTCCTATGGGGTGGTTCAGAAGAGTGCTAAAAAATGGCCTAGATTAGTTGGGAACAAGTGTGCAGGGATAAAAGCAGCGATGAGCTAGAAATAAAATATGTGGGGGCTTTCAACAAAGCTCTGCTAGGTAAATGGCGATGGAGGATCCTTCAGGGTGGTGGTGCTCTCTGGATTAAATTGATGGAGGCGAGATATAGGGTGGATATCAAGAGGAACTTGGTAGTGGGGAGAAGGAGAGGAAGATCTTAATGGTGGAATGACATTAAAAAAATTACTGCTGAAGAGGGGAGGGATGACTGGTTTTTAGGGGAGTTAAACCGTTGGTACGAGATGGCCTTTAATTTAAGTTTTGGGAAGGTGACTGAAGGTATCTGGTGGACTTAAATCTATGTTCCCCAGGTTATATACTCTGTCTAATCAAAGAGAGACTCTCGTTTCTGAGGTTACGGGGTGGTATAATAATCGCTGGGTTTGGAGATTTTGATGGAGAAGGGAGCTTTTTAGTTGGGAGGAGGAGTGAGTAAGAGATTTAGAGGACGTTCTGGAAGAGGTCCATATGAGGCAGGAGATGAATGATGGTTGGGGATAGGGAGTTAGTCTACGGATCTCAGATCACTACCTGGTTAAGGATGCATATCGATTAGTGTGTGGATGTCCCAAGTTAATGTATCTTCGTTTTTTAGCAGGTGTAGAGCGCTAAGACTTTGTCTAAGGTGGTTGCATTTTTCTAGAAAATGACTTTGAATAGGATCCTTCTAAAGTTGAACTGGCTAGGCGGTCTATTCTATCTTCGATCGAGGTAGACTATCCTCTCTGTGGCCTTACTCCAAAATCAGTTAACCACATGCTATTTTCTTGTAAGTTTAGCTACTCTGTCTGGATGCAAGGTTATAGGTGGTTATGGTATAAATCTGTCTTGCCTGATAACTGTGAAATGTGTTTTTGGCATATTTTGGGTTTATGTATTCAGTAGGGAAGGGTACTTCTCATATCCTCAATATTATTTTGGTTATTTGTTCTGTAAGGTATCTGGCTCGTTAGGAATGCGATTGTCTTTAAAGGTGAACCCTTCCTTCCTGTTGAAGTTTGGAAGGTGTCTTTGCAAAGGTTGTAAATGCTAAGATGTTATAGGTTTTGATGATACCAAAAGTGAAAAAGAATGTTGATACAAAAGCAAGGAAGCAAAAAGAACAAAACAACATTGACAGAGATTCAAGTTTAATGTTAAGTTAGAAAAATAAATTAACTTAGTTATTGTATAAAAGAATTTCTACGAATTTGCATAAACTTGGTTTGCCAAAATATTTTTTTATCAGTTCAAAATTATGAACTAGTAATCAGTTACTAGGCTATCTAATCAATTACCAGAGATCTTGATTTTTGAAATTTTGAAATCAAAAGTGACAACGACACAAAATTTTAAATCATGTAATAGATTACCATTTTTATGTAATCGATTATCCAAAAAGTTGTTATCACAAAATTGAAAAGCCACAACCTTTCGTGAAAAGGCACAATATTTTAAGTCATGTAATCATTACCAATAAGCTGTTATGAAAAGTTTGAAAAGTCACAACCTTTCATGAAAGAACACATCACTTTGGTTTTAACACTATAAATAAGTGACTTTTCTTCTGTTTTAAACACACAAATTCTTCCAATCTTAGAACAAAAACTCTTGCCCAAACACTTGCAAATTACAGGAGAGTTCTTATAGGATCTTCAAGTTGTATCATTTTCTCTTTAGAGAGACTTCTTCTTCTTCTGATGATCAGTGATGGTATTCAAGAGAGACTTCTTAAGTGGGAAAGGAATCTCAAACACAGGGAGATGGCTCCCAAGGTGATTGAAGATTCATTCATTTGTAAAGTGATTTACAAAGATAGTAAAAGCTCAAGTGGGATTACTTGAGGACTGGACGTAGGCAAATGGATTGGCCGAACCAGTATAAAAAGAGTTTACATATTTCTTTTCCATATAGTCTTATTTATTTATTTTGTTTGCATATATGAACATTTCACTTTCATTTTCAAATATTCTATTATAAAATCAAAGAGAAAGAAAACTAAGTTTAAATTTTGATCTACTTAATTCACTTCCCTCTTAAGTAAACTAAGGTCACTTGTCTAACAAGGGTCTTGATTGTGGATCAAAGGGTACTGCAAAGTTTCAGCTGTGGTTTTGCTGAATGGTCTTTATTCCCAGTTTTGTGTATAAAGCAGATAACGATTTAGACTGTTTTAATGGCTTTCTAGTTGAAAAATAATATATTTTCTGTTTTCTAGTTGAAGACCTGGCCTACTGCTCTCTGTGGGGGTTTTTTGACTATGTCGTTTTGTTCTTATTGTTTCTGTAATTTTCATTGTCTTGTAACATGTGCCAGATTTGATATTAATGAATTTTGCTTTTTTGAAAAAAAAAATATAGAACTTGTTAATTTTTCCATGGATGGGATTGGAGAGGGAGGAGGGAAGTGTAACTCGCTAATGTGATTTTCTTGTAGTATTAATTTATCACTTGATAAAAAACTTTCAATCATGAGTTACTTGTTAGAAATAATTTGCGGTGCGAAATAATTATCTTAAAAATGGTTGCAAAATTCTCCAAGATGCTTATACTTCACAAGGTTTAAAATTATGGTTACAATCATCTCGTGGATATCACAGTTATTGTGGTTGTATCCACCATTGCTATTGCGATGAAGATAGCGGCTGTTAAACGTGAAATTATTATATATTATTTATATTATATGTAAAAAAGAATTTTATGATTATTGTAATGATTGTAATATATTTTTTTATTAGGAAGATAACATACAACCTTTTATTCATTTAAGATTTAATATTTCAACTCTCTTATAATTTAGACATTAAAAAGTCTAAAATAAAATATTATAATATAAATTTAATATTTTTCTTAAATAAAATAAAATAAAAAAGTGCTAAGATTTTGTTGCTGCTCGACTGCAGTTCTGTTGCAAATAGATTACGGATGCATTGCTGAATTTATGGATGCCTTGCAAAATCTGGGATGATTCAAATCACACCACAATGGCGGACAGATACAGTTGCGTAACGGACCACAACCACAGTAATTGCGGCCCCACCCCAATCTAAAACCTTTCACTATTTGAAGGTTTTGCATAAACTTTGAGGAACCAACCAGTGCCATAACAATTCGTGGGAAAAAGAAAACCTTGAAAGAATGTCTTTATTGGAGTTACAGGTTCAGTCCGATTATTCTGAAAGTTATTTCACAAAAATTTATCAAAAGAGTTAGAGACAAGCTGATGTGGTTAAGAAAAAACCAATAAATGCAAGGGAGACTTGGGAGTCAAGATGGCTATTCAATTAAATGTGGTCACCTTTACTGATTCTAACGACAAAAAGATATTCTTTTTATCGAAATGTACCTGGATAATATGTTCACAGCAAATCGTTGAAGATATTCCCAGTGGAAGAGAACTTGTAAAAAAGGACTTCAACGTAAGAAAATATATAGATTATGGGATATAGCAAGTAATGATAACTTAAGGAGTTAATAATGAACACGTATCTCATAACCAGTTATTTATAGCAAAGATATGAATTCTTACCTTGAGTATTACCTGTTTAAAGTCATGTATTACCTTTACTTATTGTATTATGTTTTTATCTAACGAGTATTTTGTTTACTTGACTCAGTTTTATTGGGAATAACATTAATCGTTGATTATGCTAATTAATTTGGTTAATTAGTTTATTATGGATACAAGGTTTTTAACGAGACCGAAATCCCTTGTATTATTGGTGTTAGTTTCTCCTTTGAATGATGTTTTCTTATATTTCGGTTTTCGGCTATGCCAAAATCCGAAGTCTCTGTATCTTCAGGTGAGTGCTTTTATGCTAAAAATCCAAAATCCATTTTATCTTGATATTTTGAAAGTGTTTTGGTATTTATTTCGAATTTCAACTATGCTGAAATTCAAATTGTTCTTTCCCCTATTCTAAGGGTATTTAGGTTATTTCATTATTCCTTATTTCTTATAACTATACAAGTATATTTTGAACATATATAGAAGATCTGAGGGGAGCATGAGTACGACATAGGGATCATGGGCTCAACCTCTTCACCAAATAGTCATGCTTGAAATTTTTGAAGATGTTGTATTGAATGATATGTCTTGTAAGTTTAGGTAGTGGTATTTGAATTTTTTATGTATTATTGGACTTTGTATATGTTTTAAGGGGTGTTGTAACTCTGAGGTTAATTGTATGTTGTTTTTGGATTTTGCAAAAACCCTCATATAATTTCTTATGACATTGTATTTTGCAAAAACCCTCGTATAATTTCTTATGGTATAAGGAAATATTATTAATGCCGAATAAATTTTACCTTTTAAATAATAAAACTGTAAGTTTGAGAAAGTTTCATCTTTGAGGGGGTGTTTAAACAATAAAATAATAACTCGCAATTACAATAAAATAAAAGATAAGAAAAATATTAATTAACAACTAATAATTTTTACAAGAACAAAACCTTCAACTCACCATCGGTAAGAGTAAACAAATATTTTTATTAAGTGGTAGAAAAATTATAAAATACTCTTTCTTATAATGATGAACTAACTCTAATACTATAACTTGAATGAGTAAAATGATTTACTATTTATTTTTTAGTACATATATCAAATAAGGCAATGACAAATTTTCTATCCTTCAACTAACTCCTCTATGTAGAGGGATATAAAAAATTTTGCTAGCCATTCCTTTTCATTTGCACACAGAAGTGAATTTACCACTGGTTAAGCTTAAGCATTTTCTGTTTCGTTAACCATGTTTTTAGTGTTATAATTTGTAAGCTGAAATCTGTAGTAGTTGTTGATATTTTTCTTGATATATTAATACATTATCATATATTTTGAACCTTCTTACATATATTTGCTCCAACTTTTATTACCCTATAGCAAGTCAGTTTGAGAGGTAAACTAAAAATTTCATTGGATTTTCTACTGGAAGTTAGTCTGAATTTGTGGCTAGCTCTATACGATTACTATTTAAATTTTGTTAAAAAAATTTAGAAATTTAATCAGGCAATTGGTTCAAGATAATTAAATCTTAGAAGGAAAAAAATGGTTTAGAAAGTTAAACAAACATTATATATATACTTCGACCGGTTTTAAACAAACAGGTGCATAATACATCTAGATTTGATTTCGAGGCTTAAGTAATTATGTTGCCAAATATTTAGATGAGGTCTACTTCATATATGTTCATCACAATATGACCATTATTAGAATGAATTCCCTGGTTTCTTGGTAAATTAAGCAAGCCAGATTAAGTTATATAAAGTCCTTTCTCACAAATTGCAGACGAAGTTAGAAGAACCAATGCAAAAATGTACGTAGAGATTAGACTCTTGTCACTTTGACCCATGGTGTATGATCCAGTCCCTAACTAAATTATTCTTCATTTTTGTTGACCTACCTAATGAGAGGTTAAAAAATTGTCAGTTCTACAAAACGGTAAAAGCTGGCTTGGCCCATTATATATTTCAATATTAATTTATTTTTCATAAAGTTATATCTTTTTACAACTTTCATGTGTCTTTAATTAATTGAATTTGGAATCGCAATTTCAATTGAGATTCTAACGACATACAAAACTGTTTATGTATGATTGATTCTAGGGAAAATGGTGACCACTATCTAAATTTCTTATTTTTGTACATAATGCTCATAATATAGAGTACGTTTAAAAGAACTATTGTTGATTTTCATTATTTATTATCGAAATCGGTTGTAATAAATAATAATTTATCTTAATTATTTGATTTCCTCTTGATACTCACAGTTTATTTTGATATAATTGTTAAAATTAATTATTTATTATAATTATTAGATTTCAAGAAAATAAATGATGAAGTATGTAAAGAAGGGTGCAATTATTCCAAGAAATATAAGAGATAACTTACTCTTGATTGATATATCTTAGAATTTATTTTATTAAAATCCAATAGTTATAATGCATCATTATATAATCTTAACTCATAGATCCTAAAAAATTGAATAGTAATCTTTTATACTTACTCTTAAAATAAATAAATATCTTTTATTTATATATATATATATATATACATATATTAACCATGGTATTACTATAGATTTGTCATCGCCAAAAGTAATAACTAAACTTTGTTATAGACACTGAGTGTATGTACCCGAATATTTAACACGTTTCTCATAAGAAAGAGTTTTCCATTCAGTTCATTATCCAAAAGATTCTTAGTGTGACCTTTATGCTAGAGGTTTGAGAAGTTTTTTCAGGTTAGGGTACTTTTCAAAAGGTCGTGACCACTGTCATATAGGTATGGGTGATAGGAATTTTTTTTTCTAATCAATGTATTGCTCATAGGAATGTGGCTATTGACACATAGATGTGGGTGACTATTGACACATAATATATTTTTCATATGATCATGACCAAACATAGGTGTGAGTGATGCCAAAAAGGCATGGCAACGAGGCGGGATGGCAGGGACGGATATGACATTCTCATCCACATCCTCGCTTATGAAACTCATTCTCGTCCCCGTACCCAGAGGATATGAGATTTATGTCTTCATCTCTATCTTCATTGGGTATTGGGTATACCAGTACCTGTTCTATACCCACAAAAAAAATTATAATAATATTTTTGTAGAAAATAATTTGTTTAAATAAAATGAGATTAATTCAAAAGTTATCTAATAAATGCAAAGTTTGTAATTTGTTAATTAAATGTCAAACCTTTCTTTTTTATATAAGACAAATAAATATTTTATCTATTAAAATAAGAGCGGGGTGAGGCAGGTACGGGTACGAGTATGGAATAAGTATGTATATCCCCATCTCCGACTTAACAAATTGAGTATTCTCCATACCCGTACCCGTGCCCAGTCAAACCAAAGATTTTCCATCAACTTTGGGGTAGGTTCGGGAATTATCCACGAATACGGATTTATTTACCATCCCTAATGTCAAAGAAGTTTTTTTCTTCTCAACACATTTCCCACAAGGATGAGCTGTGGGTGACATCCTTTAAAATTTTCTCTCTGGTGCATTAACCACATGTGACCTTTGTTACAAATATATGGGAGGTTTCTGAGAAATTGTTTTCTTCTTAGCAAGTTTTTCATAGAATTGTTGCTACAGTCAAATATGGGAATTTTCAAAGAAATTTTTTTTTTCTACTCAATGCATTTCTTAGAGAGATGTGACCATGGATTGTTTTCTACCCGCACAAGTATTTTAATAAAATTATTTAAAATATTAGATAAACTAATAAATTTATTTTGAAATAAATTTATCTTAATTCAATATTATATTTATAAAAATGTTAATCAATCTATAAATGGACTAAATCAAGTAGTTTATAATAAATAATGTTTTAAAAAGTTAATCAAAGCCTAAAGGTTAACCCTAACCCATAGGATTTAGTGGTTTCTTTAGTTCTCTGAATTTTTCTCTGTGTACCAATGCATGCAAAATATATTTACAAGACAAGTGTACCTTATATAGTAGAATTAAAGATTCTCATGTTTTCTTAGGAAGTAAATTAAATAACATTTTAATAGAAATAAAAAGAAATTAAAATAAAAAAAAATCAAATAATGGGTTGGAACAAATCTTGAATTTGGAATGTTAGGGTCTTAAATTTGAAATAAAATAATTAATCCTCGATGAACAAGCAAAATTATTTAACCTTCCTAATGGGGATCCTTATTTGGTAATGTAGAGTCTAACACTAGTTAGGGTTGAAAGTTTGATCATACACTCACGCTGCAAGCTAAGAAACACAGTTTAGTCATAGAACAAATCTTAACCTCATCACTTTACAATCAAATCAGGGATAGGTCACTCCATAATTGATATGCACTCACACATCAACAGTTTGATTATACATCTAATGTCTTGTTAAAATAGTAAAACAATATAATCTTTAAAAACAACAATATGCAACAATTAATTAAAAATCAAATAGAAAAATTTCATCTAAAGTCATATCATAGTCCAAAACAAGCACAAGAGAAAGATAAAGAATAACAAAAGACCTCATACACAAGTTCCCTTATAACTAATCTCTATCGATCTTGTTCCTTATCCTTGAACCTACTCTTAAGCCAGGAGTTAAAAACCCAGAAACAAGAACTAAAACTAAAAAAAAAAAGAAGTCTTAATAAAAGAAAATATTTTCTAAAAAATCTAATTTTTGCTTTATATATATGATTCTAGTGAAATTGTGTTGTGCATGGCCAAATTCCCCTTTTGCTCATTTTTTACATTATTTATATATAAAGACCATAACATACAACAAAGTACAAAATTAGATCATTCTATCATTAAAACATAAAAGAAAAATACAACTCAACCTAATATATGTTAAGAAAATAATTAATTTAGAGTTTATAATAGACTTTTTTAACTCCGACCCATGTGTGGTAGATGAATTGAGAGCTCTAGTAAGGACAATTTATTGATTGATGCTCGACCGTGATAGTATAAATCTCCATAATTCACTTCCAACTTCTCCGATGATGTAACCTAGTTGAGTTTCTTCATGAATAACTTAGTGCTGTTAATTGCTCTAATAGAACATTATAAACCACTCAAGTGCTCAACATTACAGATCATTTATTTCTATGGCCAATGTCCTCATTTCAGAGCTTGATTATATTTTACAATATAATGAAAACACTACATGGTGAACTAATTTTCATGGTTAGACAATAATAATATCTCTATTACTCCTAATAAATGACCCAGTTAATTTAAAATAGTAATAGTAATTATAAATAATATAGTAATGGTAATTTGGAAAAGAAAAGATAACACCCACCCAAAACAAGAAGAATAACAAAGAAAGTAAAGCCTAGCTCAAAAATTGGAAAATCTAATTTGAAGATGGAAATAGTTGCATGGACAAGTACGTTTAATTCACAAAAAAAGTACTATCACTCAGGTTATTGAAATTATGTTTTTCTCTGCATAAATTTGAATGTTTTTAATTAAGTACGCATGCAATTTTGTTTACAAAAAGAGAAAAAAAAAACTAGTAGTTAGAATTTAGAAATTAATATTACTAAAATGTAAGACGGATGGGAATAATTAAGACGTAGCCAACGTAATTTTACATTCAATTTGTTAAATTGAAATAAAGTAGTGTACAAATTACATGACTATGTCTCGTTGTACTGATTAAAATGCAATACGATATATTTTGAAAATTCAAAACATAAATTCCAAACAACAATGAAATTAAAAAGGGACATTTTATTGTATCATGACTTAACTTACCAGCACATTGGTTGTTAACCATTGATTAACATCGCCACCTTAAAGTTACATAAGTTTGTCCTCTGTTGGTTACATATTCAACATACAACTGAGGGAAGATCCAGCAAAGGATTGTGTGAATAAGTTGCCAATACCATAACCTCCATTCCTTCCAAATCAAGAGTGGACCAATCACAATTCCGTGACCAAAAATCAATCCCAATTCAACACCAATAAAATTCCAATCAATTGTACAAGTTAGTCTTCCACATTCTGGCTTTGACAACACTGTTGGATCTTCACCATCTGAATTTTCAGTCAATGGAGAACCGTATAGCCCATTATTGCCTTCAAAGGAAGAAGCTGAAAATGATTGAATTTGAGTACCCATTGGGATCTTCCCCACCAAATGATTGAAGGAAAGATTTAAATATGAAAGAAATGATAAACTTGTAAGCTGCATAGGAATTTCTCCTCCTAGAGAGTTTTTTGAAAGGTCCAAAGATTCCAATAGTCTTAGGTTACCTATGGATGATGGGATTTTGCCAGATAAAACATTGTTTGACAAGTTCAAGATATGAAGTTCTTCGAAATTCATTAGCTCCTCTGGTATAGGTCCTTCAAAATGGTTGGATGAGAAATCAATTGATGTAAAGATTGTCAAAATTTTAACCAATTCCATTGGTTGAGCTTTGCTAACAACTTCCACTCTATCATGATAATACACATTACCAGTTAGTAAAAAAAAACCCTTCTCTATAAATTTTGATTCAGTTTCCGGATCATTTTGCATTATAAATCTTTTCCAGGTAGTGAAATAACTATTTGGCAGTTTGCCGTTGAAATTGTTGAAAGCGATGTCCACAATTTGAAGCATTTCCCAAGTCTTATTTGTTTTTGAACATCTTAGGGAGCCTTGAAATTTGTTGTTCCGCAAAACCAGGATACGAAGTGTGGAGATTTCTTTCAAAAAGCATGGAAAGCCACCAATAATTTGATTTGATCCAAGGTCCAATACCTCTAACTTCAAGCAATAGGCAAGAGACTTTGGAATTGGCCCAGTTAATTGATTTCCACGAAGGTTTAAAGTCCACAAATTGCATGGAGTTGGAACTACATTAGGAATATGGCCTGAGAGATGGTTGTTATTTAGATTTAATACTTGAAGATTGTCACTTATATTCATCAAACATGAGGGAATTAAGCGAGAAATCTTATTATTTGAAAGATCAAGTACTTCAAGAAGTGAAGCTTTGCAAAGGGAGCTAGGGATGCTACCATGCAAAGTATTGTTTGCAAGAGAGAGAAAAGTTGCCTTAGACAGGTAATCACCAATATCTCGTGGGAGAAAAGAGCTAAATTTGTTGCTTGAGAAATCCATATACAATGCATGATCAGGAAAAATAGGTATTGGCCCTTGAAATTTATTGTCATGAAGGTCAAGGGTTAGCAAATTGGAAGGAAGATTCTGAACAGGTCCTTCAAAATCAATGAATAGATTATGAGAAATATTAAGGACTCGAAGATTATGCAATTCCCAAATCCAGTTAGGCACTGGTCCTTGAATCTTGTTAGCTGAAAGATCTAGCATGGTTATACCATACAAGTTTCTCAAGAAACAAGGAAAAGTTTTCAAGTTACAGGAAGCCAAGTATAGATCTGAAATGTAGGGAAGAGAAGATGGGTCAACATTTGTAACATTCTCATTAACTGATAAGTTGTTGTATGAGAGGCCAAGCACAGTTAGTCTTTTGAGCTGAAGAAGCTTATTGAGATTCACTGACCCATAGAATCTATTAGAAGAAAGTTGAAGGACAAAGAGTGTACTTAGCTGGAAGATAGATGTTGGAAAAGGCCCTGATACATTGTTGCTACTTAAATCGAGGACGAGTAAATCGATTGTGGGAAAGCCGAATCTCTTGCACTAATGGGAGTGTAAAAAGGGACGATGGAATCCTCCCAGATAGTTTATTGTAGCTAATATCAATGACCTCTACTTTAGAGGATGTCAAATTTATGATTTCATCCAATTGACTAAATTTATTTCCTGAAAGTCGAATCTGTTGCAATGATGGAAGTGCTAAAAGGGACGAAGGAATGGTCCCAGTTAAAAAATTATATCTTAAGTCAATATATACAAGATTGTGTAGTCCTTCAAAATGAGATGGTGGACTGTTGAAATTGTTAAACGACAAATCTAGGTCACTGAGTTTTGATAGGTTTGACAGTGAATTAGGAATAGTTCCATCAAATCTACAACTATTAAGATCCAACTCAGATAAGTGCCTCATGTTACCAATAGAGTCTGGCAATTCTCCAGTGAAGTTTGTGGCAGCTATTTTCAAGATCTGGAGAGATCCATTGAAATGAAATTCAGGAAAAAAACCATAGAGATTGTAGTTGAATGATATGTCAATAACAGACAATGTTCCAATGTTGAAGATCTTTGGTGGAAATGTTCCGGTCAAGTTACAATCAGCAAGACTAAGGATTGTCAATTTTTGCAAATGGGAGAATGTTTCTGGCACTGGGGATGATAATTTGTTGTAATCAAGAACAATGATGGATAGATTCTCAAGTCTTCCAAGGGAAGAATCCAGGGGTCCTGAGAGATTGCACCGTGACATGCTCAGTTCTTGCAGGCCATGCAATGACAGCAAAGGGCTCCACCATTCATGTGCTGGAACTGTTATACTAACACCATCCAAAAACAGTTGCCTAATACTGGTGAGATTTTGGAGAATCTTTTCTACATTTGGATTCTCAAGTTTCAGCCGTTGCCCAAATGAAAAGGAAAAAGAGGAGAGATCAAGAGTAACCAACCTTATCAGCTGAGAAATTTCTATTGGAATCTGCCCCTGAAAGCCAGCATGTGACAAATTCATGTATGATAAGTTCTCCAACTTGTTAAATCCAGATGGAATGGCAGAATTGAAATGGTTATATGCCAAGTTCAATTTCCGGAGATGTTGAAGACTAAAGAGACTACTTGAATTGTCAAATCCACCAGAGATTGATTCTTCACTGAGGTCAAGAGCAGTAACATGTCCCTCTTTGTCACAGGTCACTCCCATCCATCTGCAACAATCATCACTTGCATTCCACCAATTCAACTTGCTGTTACTTCTTTCTGTCCTGCCTCTGAATGTGAGGCTTTTCTTAAATTGGAGCAGCAAAGAGCTTTGATCATTAAGACAGAGGCCAGAAATCACAAAGACATGGTTACAAAGGCACAACAACCAATAGAATGAGAACACCAGAATTGATGAGACAAGCTTCATTTTCATTCTAGCTAAATGATAACAATTCATTTGCTATTAAATGTTTATATTCTAGATAAACTAACATAAAAATGAAGTTCATAGAAAGTTAAGATTGAAAACTCAAACTTCCTAACTTCCATAGAAAATTTTCGTTTAAGGCAGGCATATGTCAGCAGACTCAGGCATTGGCATTTGGCATAAGCAGGAAAGTCGAAGACACTTTCATCATTTTGGATATGTTTTCTATTTAATTATTAGTGTATTTATATTTCAATAACAACTTGTTCAGTAAATTTATTTTTTCCAATGACTTAAAATACAGTTTTCCTTATGCTAACTGTTTTCCGGCTACACTGCAGCATTTCTAGCTTTTTAAGCATTTGTCTTTCGTATTGGCTGTCATTACCCTTTTTAATCATTACTTTTTTTCTTTTTTAGTTGTCATTTGTTACTAATGTTTAAGAATCATACATTACATGAAGTCTCAATTTTTATTGTAGATGATGCAAGTGTGCGACAACTGCTACAATATTTTTATTGTAGGTGAAAGAATTATATAGTAATTTAAAGCTAACATTGGCAAAGTCTCAGTTCAACATTGTCTTTCGCTTGAAGTCACAGACATTGGCACTTGTTTCCAGCAAGAACGTCCAAGTTTCCCTTTGATGGATCCAAATTTGACCGTTAATATTTTCTATCGGGTTTTCTACTTAATTAATGCAGCTATATTGGAATGCAAATTTTTATCATCAACCTTTAGAATTTTCTCAGCACTTAATTAATGTGTGCACTCAATAACACTTCAATTTATGCAGAGCAAAAATAATGACTATATTTAAATATTTTGCTGGACACTCTGTTTACATCTTAACATTAGCATTTTTAACGTTTGTAGCTTTTATCCTTATGGATTATAGTTTTTCTCTTCTGGTTTTTGAGTTTCAATTGGTTCAGAAGCATGTAGCATATGGAGTTGGTTATAAAGTAGTCTTTTAATCTTTTAACATAGATTATATAGTTCCGGAAACTGTATTCATAACTACAAATTTACTTTCATTTTCAAGATTAATCCACACGTCTAATTCTAATCCAATAATTATGTCAATTGTGCAGTTGCTGTGAATATGACAATTATAAAGGCTAGGACAGCTTGTGATTTGGCCGGCTAATGTATTATAATATTTTTGTAATGAACGAAATTCTTTATATCCTCTAAATTCTTTTTAAAAAAAAATATCAAAAGAAATTCCAGCAGATTATTTTATTTTAAAATTTTCGTAAGAATTTCTTGAAAATTTTTCCGTTAGTAAAATTTTGGAGGAATTTCTTCTCAAAAAAATTTGGTAGGAAATAGTAGATTTTCTTATTGATTAATTTAATTTCCTGTAGATGTTGTAACTCCCGTCTTCTTAATCAATAAGTTTCTTAATTAATCATAACCTCAGCCGTTATTTCATTTTGATTGCTCTGCTATGTTATAAACCAACGTTATTATTTATCTAAATATATTGTACATATAGATTGCCTCACAATTATCTAAATTATATTGTACATAAAGATTCGCAAGCTGAAAAAATATATAAAAGAAATATATTACGTTTATATAATTCATAGTTATGTAGGATACATTTCAGAGTACATAATCTACAATTATATAATTATATAATTACAGAAAATGTTATTCACAAAATATATTTATATTTATGTTTGTATTCGTATTTATATTTTCAATCTCATAATCATATATATATATATATATATATATATGTTAGCTATATTAAATGTTCTCTTACTTTTTACTATAACTATACTTTGTCACAGTACTTCTATTGAAATGCAGCTATATTTTCGAACTTCAACTGCATAAACGTGGAAATTATTTTTTGGTTTTTATTCATACATAAAACCTAAATAACTATACCAAATGAAAAAGCGGAACATGAATAAAGAGGAATTCATCATGATATAATTTATTTGCACATTACAAATCACTAATACCTCCACCTTAAAACTGCATGTGTTTGTCCTGTGAAGGTTACGTATTCAACAGACATACGAGGAATGATATAACAAAGAATTTTGTGAATAAGTTGCCAATACCATATTCTCCATCTTTTCCAAATCACGAGTGGACCAAAAGTAATCCCAAGGCCAAAAACAAATCCCAATTCAACACTAACAAAATTCCAATCGATTGTACAAGCTAGTATTTCGCAATATTCTAGTTGTGATTGAAACCCTGTTTCTTTAGAATATGGTTTTTCAGTCAACGGAAGTCCATATAGTCCATCATTGCCTACATAGGAAGAAGCTTGAAATGATTGAAGTTGTGTACCTGTTGGGATCTTCCCCACCAAATGATTGAAGGAAAGGTTTAAGTACGAAAGAAATGACAAACTTGCAAGTTGAATAGGAATTTCTCCACTCAGAGAGTTTTGTGAAAGGTCCAAGGACTCAAGTTGTCTCAAGTTATCTATAGATGATGGGATTTCACCAGATAATGCATTACATGACATGTTGAGGACATAGAGTACATTGAAATCCATTAGCTCCTCTGGTATAGGTCCTTCAAAATGGTTGCATGAGAAATCAATAGATGTGAAGACTGTCAAAATTTTAACCAATTCCATTTGTAGGCCTTTGATGATGACAGTCAAACTATTTTGATAATATTTTTGACCACCATATTGAAGAAACTGAAATCGGATGTTATCTACATTTGATTCAGCTTGATTTTCCTTAGACATCATTGCTTGCCACCTTGTGAAACTGTTTCCAGGTATCTTGCCACTGAAGTTGTTACTGGCTAGATCAATTATTTGAAGCATTTGCCATGTGTCATAGGTCTTTGGACATCCAATATGACCATAAAATTTATTTTTTCGTAAGACTAAGACTCGGAGTGTGGATATGCTTTTCAAAAAACACGGAAAGACATCAATAAAGTTGTTTTCTCCAAGGTCCAACACTTCTAATGTTGTGCAATTAGCAAGAGATTTAGGAATCTTTCCATCTATTTTATTGTAATAGAGATCCAGAGTCCTTAGAGCACAGGCAGCTGAAACATTATCTGGGATGGGACCTGTGAGATTGTTGTTTCCCAGATTTAATACCCCAAGGGTGTCACTCATATTCATTAAGCATGACGGAATTGTTCCAGAAATGTTATTATTGGAAAGATCAAGCACTTGAAGAAAAGAAGCATAGCAGAGAGAATCAGGGATACTGCCATTCAAATTATTGTTTGAAAGAGAGACAAAAATTGTCAAAGATATGTAATTACCAATATCTTGTGGGATAAAAGAGCTAAATTTGTTGCTTGAGTAATCCAGATACGTAGCGAATTTAGCTACAAATGGTATTGGCCCTTGCAATTTATTGTGATGAAAGTCAAGGACATACAAGTTAGTAAGATTCTGCAAAGGTCCTTCCAAGTCAGACAACAAATTGTGAGAAATATTAAGGCTTTGAAGATTCTGTAGTTTCCAAATCCAGCTGGGCACTATTTCTTGGATGTGATTATCTGAAAGATCTAGAAAGGTTAAACTGGACTGATTTCTTAAGAAAGTAGGGAATGTTTTCAAGTTGCAGGAAGCCAACTTAAGAGTGACAATACTAGGAAAGGAAGATGGGTCAACATTTGTAACATTCACCTCAACTGTTAAGTTGTTGTATGAAAGGTCAATTGTACTTAAATATTTGAGCTTCAAAAGCTTATTTAGCTGCATTGGTCCATTGAACTTGTTTGAAGAAATTTCGAGAATAGAGAGTGTACGGAGCTGGAAAATAAATGATCGAAAAGGCCCTGATAGACTATTGCTACTTATATCAAGGGTGTTTAATTTAGAAGAAGACACGTCTATGAATTCATCTAGTTGGTCATATTGATTGTGGGAAATAACAATCCTTTGCAACTGTGGGAGTTTGAAAAGCGATGAAGGAATACTCCCATTGATTGAGTTATAACTCATGTAAATGCTGACAAGATTGTCCATTCCTTCAAAGTGAGATGATGGAATTGCACCACTAAAACCATTATGAGAAAGATCCAAGTGGGTAAGGTTTTTTGCCATATTAAATGGTGGCATTTGACCTGTGAAGTTGTTATGTGACAAGTCCAAGTAATTGAGTTCTGTGAGATTTGACAGTGAATTGGGAAGTGTTCCATTAAATTGACAATAAGACAAATCCAATTCAGATAAGTTCCTCATGTTACCAATAGAGTGTGGAAATGTTCCAGAGAAGCTTGTGTCACTTACTATTAAGGTCTGAAGAGATCCACTTTGTGGAAAGTCTGGAAAGAAACCATGCAGATTGTTGTTGACTGATATGTCGATAATTGACAATGTTTCAATGTTGAAGATCTTCTGTGGAAATGTTCCGTTCAACTGGCAATTAGGAAGACTTAAGATGGTTAGATTTTTAAAATGGGCAAATGTTTCTGGTACTGGGGATGAGAAATTGTTCCCATTAAGTCCAATGATTGATAGATTTTTAAGTGTTGCCAGGGAAGGATCCAGAGGTCCTGAGAGATTGCAATATGACATGCTAAGTTCTTGCAGGTCATGCAGCAACAACAAGGTGCTACACCATTCATGTCCTGTAGCTGATATAGTTACACCATCCAGATACAATTGCCTAATACTTGTGAGGTTTTGAACAAGCTTTTGTAAATTTGGTTTCTCAAGTTTCAGTACTTTCCCAGTTAAAAAGGAAATAGAAGAGACATCAAGAGTAACCAACCTTGTCAGCTGCGAAACCTCTTTTGGAATCTGACCCTCAAAGCCAGCATACGACAAATTCAGATATGTCAACTTCTCCAACCTGTTAAACCCGGATGGAATGACAGACGTGAAATTATTAGCAGCCAAATTCAATTTCTGGAGATGTTGAAGACTGAAAATAACACTAGAATCATCAAATCCATCACTGATCAATTCTCCACTCAGATCAAGGCCAAGGACATGTCCCTCATCATCACAGGTTACACCACTCCAATTACAGCAATCAATGCTTTCATTCCACAACTTCAGTTTGTGAGAAATTTGAGGTTCGAATGTCAGGTTGTTCTTCAGTTGAAGCAGAAGGAATTGTTGATCCGCGAGACATTTGCCTGTAGTGACTGAGAAGTAGAGACTGAGACATAACAGGAGGCAGAGAAAGAAAGAAAGGAATGATACTAACGTAATTCTCATTGATGCCTACTCTGATTGGCTACCACACAACACAACACTGAAGAAGTGAAGGAACAAATGGTAGTCTAATTGCAACAATGTTGGCCAAAAGAGTGCAGAGAGGTTAAGATAGTTAGAATGGATATTTTGAAAGTAGAATACAGAGAATAGTTTGGTGAGACACCTACATAGATCTGTTTCAGTGTTTAAGTATAACGCGTCAAAAGTTGTAGCTAATCAGTGTTGAATGCTGAGGAAGAAAAATTAGGCTACATTAGTCAATGTCAAGATTATTTTTATTTCCTGAGAAATGCTAGTACCACGTTCAGATACACTTTTCTAAATATATTCTTTGTGATTTTGAAAAATTTATCCAAAAACTTGGGTTTGATTGGTTTGGTTTTGTTTTTTAGTTTTTGAAAAGAGTTTTTAAATATAATTTTTAAAAACTGTTTTTGAGAAGAAAAGAAAAAAAAAATTGTTTAGGAAATGTTATTTGAAAACTGTTTTGAAGATGTAAAAATGAAAAAACTTGTTTATATTTATTAGAATTTCATTAATAAAAAGTAAAAAACAACCTATTTCTGATTGTATTTTGAGTTTTCAAAACAAAAATAGAAAACTATAAAGCAAAACTATTTTAATTGTTTCTGTTCTTTAGTTTTTAAAAACTAAAAAACTGAACCAGCTGAAAGTAGTTTTGTTTTTTTTTTAAAAAACTCAAAATACAATCAGGATATGTTGTTTTTTGTTTTTCATTAATAAAATTCTAATAAACATTAACAAGTTTTTCTATTTTTACATCTTTAAAACAGTTTTCAAATATCACTTGTCAAACAAGTTTTTTTTTTCTTTTCTTCCTTAAAACAATTTTTGAAAACTATTTTTGAAAACTCTTTTAAAAAACTAAAAAACAAAACCAAACCAATCAAGCCCTAAATTGATTTGGTTTTGGTTTTTAGTTTTAGTTTTTAAAAAGAGTCTTCAAGAATAGTTTTCAAAAACTGTTTTCGGGAAGAAAAAAAAAACTTGTTTGGCAAGTTTTATTTGAAAATTGTTTTAAAGATGTAAAAATAGAAAAATTTGTTCATATTTATTAGAATTTCATTAATGAAAAGCAAAAAACAATATATTCTGATTGTATTTTGAGTTTTCAAAACAAAAATAGAAAACTGAGAAGCAAAACTACTTTCAGCTGTTAACTAAAAAACCAAAACTGTTTTCAAAAACTGTTTTCAGAAAACACTATCCAAACAAGTTTTTTAGTTTTTAAAAACTAAAATACTGAAAAACAGTCTTATAAAACTATTGTCAAATAAGTACTTAATAGAATAATGCCCTTTGTATGTAGATGGTTTTGATACCGTATTTGAGGAGACCTAACAACTTTCTTCAATGATGTAATTTTATTAGATATTCAGAATTGTTTTATTTTCATTTATTTAAAGAAATTTAATTAAGTAATTTTAATAAAATAAATTTAAAATTAAGTAATTGGACAAATTAAATAATTTTAAAATTAATATATATTTGATAAAAAATTCAAATAATTAAAATATAGTAATTTTAATAATATAAATTGTGATTTTTTATTTTATTTATATAGGATTATGATTATTTATTATTTAAAATTGTATCACAACCTTTAAAAATATAATAAATAGTAAATACTATATTAGTCATGTTATATAAATTATAAATTGAACAAGTAAAATATATTACTAACAACACTAATATTATTAACAACACTAATATATGGCTATAAAAAAATAAGTAAAATATATATAATCATCATATGATGATTAGAAAATAATGTATTAATTATGATAAGATGTATATAATTTTTTCAAAATATTTAAAGAATATTTTAAACAAAGTAAAACATACTTTTATCTTATCATTTATAGAATCTAGATTTAACATTTAAATCAATATATAAATTAATACACTATATAAAAATATTTAGTTTACTTAATTATCTTAATTAAATTTATTTTTATTAAAATACTTAATTAAATTTGTGCAAATAAATGAAAATTAAATAAGTTGACAATATTTTGAAGAGGTAACGTCGTTAAATAGGTGGAAAAAAATGATGAGAACACTCCTCATAGGTATAAAAAACTATTCATCTTCTTCAATGAAACGGGAGGATTTTCTTTTTTATTATATATAACTACTATTATTTTTTTTATACCCTTTTCTTTTTAATTAAAGAGTTCGTTTCAAGTAGTACCCTCAAAGGCTCAAATTATTAGTGCCTAAAATTATCATATCTAATGAAGATGAGGAAGAATTTAGAAATACATCCAATTGACCATATAAACAAGGACGTAGTAGCTTTTCATTGAAACTATAATTTTATAAATTATACCAAAATATATATAGAATAATTCATTTTTCTAAGAGCATTTCCTGTTTCAAAATTATCTATGTTATTATATCATTTGAAGTCTTACAGAGATATAAAATAATTATATTGATTAAAAAAAAGAAAAATATAAAAAGATCACGAATTTGATTATTATTATTAAAAAAATTAATATTATTAATAACACTAATATTTATTTTAAAAAAATGAATACTTACGAAAAGAAAACTAAAATGAACATGCAGTAAGGTGCTGTAGGAGCAAAGAAAAAGTTATAAGTATAGCTAACTCAGTCAACACACGCATCTATTAAAAAAAAGTCAACACGCATTTCCTTTTCAGAATGTGGAAAAAGCCTCAGCATTTAATAATAAGGACCTTTTTCTCCTAACGTCCAAAATAGACATTTAATAAAAAAGACTTCAATTACGATGTGATCGGTGATTTTAATCATCGTGTATTTAATATATAATTTATTTATTTGTTTTATAAATTATGTTAACTAAATAATTATAAATTAAATGTTTATAATTAAAATTATGGATGACGATCTAAAATTAGATAATAATTTTCGTCTCATGTACTTTTCTTGATTTTATCATTTAATATTATTTATATAAAACTATAAATATATTGATTTTTTCTTATAAATTAAATTGTCCATCCGGAAAATGTAAATTTTCTTTTTTGGTGGAAGGATCCGAAACATATAAATACAGTTACTATCTTTGTGACCAAAATGTCTTATTTTGTCCTACCTATTTCTACGTGAGCACATGTATGTTCACTTTTTTTTAAAAAAATAAAAATCAGGTTTAAAATTAGTAAAACACTCTGGATTTCAGAAAATCATACAATGAAAATATTATAATTTTATACGAGTTTAATTGATTGATATACACTATAAATATAAAATACTTTCATACTAATATATTTTTTATTTATTTAATTTTTAAAATAATAATAAATAAAGTTAATAAATTAATTTATAGTAGTGATTCCTTTTGAATTTAACAATGTGGAAGAAACCTCAGCATTTAATATGATAAGGTCTCTTTTCTGCTAACGAACCAAAATGAAAGACTTCATATATAGATAGGATTAAAGATTTTGTCTGTTGACCAAGACCAACGCATTTTCTGCGAATTGCGTTTGATGTACTTTTGTTAATTTTATAAATTAATATTATTTATAAAAGTATAAATATATTAATTTTTTTTTCTTACAAACTGTCCTACTTTTATTGTAAAAAAAGAATTATATTATGTTTTTATATAAGAATTTTCTTAAATTTATAATTTTGGTATATAAATTTTTTGTTGACCGGTAAAAATATACAAATATTTTTTAGATCCAATATTCTAGTCTTTTTGGTTATTTTATCTTTTGAGTGTTGATGCCACAAAAAAAAAATTAATAACACAAAAGAAATTTTATTTTTTGTACATGAACTTTTTTAAATTTATGATTTTTATACATAAACTTTTTATTAATTAGTTAAGATATATAAAAATTTTTTTCGTTTAATATTTATTTTTTTGTTTATTTTAACTATTAAGTGATGAAGTGTCACTTTTTTTTATTAATCAAATTTTTGACCCTTTTATTATATTTTGTGGTAATTTTTAACCCTATAAATTAAAAAATTATTACTATTCATCTTCTTTCCTATACTCTAAATATTTCTTTTCCCTATCTACCCCACTACTCTATACCAATGTGTCCTGCCACCCCACCCCGCATGTCATCCACTCATGTAAAGCACTCATCCCTTATCTAATACCCCTCTTTCTTTTCGTCAAGTGTCCCTTTGTTTCATAATATTTTTTAGAAAATGAATTGAATTGCATTTCTCAATTCATATTTTTATTTCATAATATTTAAAAAAATCATTTTTTTCTTAAACATAACGTTACTTTAATTAAATTTAAAATATATTTTTGAAGATTATTATGATATATATATTTTTCTCAAATGATTTCAAACAAAAAAATGCTTTATTATCTTTATCGTTCAGCAGAAAGTTTATGTACAAAAATCATAAGTTCGAAAAATTTCATGTACCAAAAATATAGTTTATCTATAAAATAATAATAAAGATAGTGACACGTTACTATTTAACAACTAAAATAAATAGAAGCACTAAAATGTTAGACGAAAAAAATCTTTGTATACCTTGACTAGTCAACAAAAAATATACATACCAAGACCATAAATTTTAAAAAAAAAATCATGTATAAAAAACATAGTTCACCTTCTTTTAGGCACACATGAGTTATCTTATATTCATGTAATAAAATGCAAATATTTCATCTTCACTCTAGCTAGGTCTATATGTGTATATGAAAAATTATCTTTTAAATTGAAAACAATAGCAAAAATATATATGTTTTTTGTTTTCAGTTTTACTGAAAACAATAGTGAAAATATTTTTTATTATAATTTAGAAATAATTTTCTCTAGAAACATGTTCAAAAAGGATAAATTATGCTTTTAGTATATAAATTTTTTCAAATTTATGATTTTGGTACATAAATTTTTTGTTAATTGATCAAAGTATACAAACATTTTTTCCATCCAACGATTTATTCCTTCCATTTATTTTATCCATTAAGTGGTGATGTTGCCAAAAAGTTTAATTAATAAAATAAGAGTAAATTATATATTTGGTACATAAACTTTTTCAAATTTATGATTTTGGTACACAAATTTTTTCTTGACTGTAAAGGTATACAAATATTTTTTTGCCCAACATTTTAGTTCTTCTATTTATTTAGTTGTTAAGTGATGATGTGTCACTCTATTTATTATTATTTATTAATTAAATTTTTTATATTTTTTAATATATTTTATCGTGGCTTTTAGCTGGGGTGGGGGTTTGGTCGGGAAAGAGGGATGGGATGGGGTTGGGGTTAGGGAGATATTTTGAGAGAAAGGGTGTGTGAGAGGAGGTGTAGGAGAAAAAGATAAACTATTTTTTTAATTTGTGCCCGTCGCTAGAAAATGCAATAAAAGATGCCACAAAATTTAAATAATAAAATAATTATAAACAGATTGAGACATCATCACTTAACGGATAAAATAACCAGAAGGATTAAAATGTTGGACGGAAAATACACTTACATACCTTGACCGGTCAACAAAATTGATTAAATTTTATAAAATGTATTTTAAATTTATATATAAATATTTTATAATATTTTTATTAAAATTGATTAAATTTTAATTCCCATATCTCCTTATTTGATTTTCCACACCTCCTAACATACACATGTGCATGAGAGACAAGTGAGACCTCTTTGTTCCCCATTAGTTAGGCGCCACATTCATTCTCTCTCCTAGGTGGAATTTTGAATTCAAGTTTGAATTTGGACAGAGTCCACATGGCACTTTCAAATTCAAATTTGAATCTAGAGGAAACATAGATCCAAAGAATTAGGGGCTTGCTTGGATTTTTATTTTTCATAGCCTTAGCTATAAGTTGGACGTCTAAGTCCACTTTCTTCTTTATAACTAGCACTTATCTCACTCTTATAAAGAACTTTTGATCATTTTATGAAATACAGTTGGTGTGTGAGACTCTTTATGAGTGTTTTCTTCTCTCTACCTTGAGAGTGTTTTTATGGCATTTATCAAGGGTTTCTTTCCTTGTGGGAAGCTTCTACAATCCAAGTTTATCTCCTCTAGAGTGACGCCTCCAACCACCATTTCTACCTTCTCCACACTTGATCTTCTTCATCTCAAAGAGCCACAAGAAGGAAGATCCTATGAGAGCAATCCAAGATTGCATCACTTAACATCGACATCGTGAAGGATACGACTTGTGAAATATATTAGTTGTTGCCCGATTGAAGTGTCTTGCACTATCACCGCATTTATTGTCGAGCATGACACGGATAAGTATACGACGAAGTCAATTGTGGTTGGCTTGGTCAGTACAGGCGATGTGGCCAGGGCCTTCTTTAGGGTCATGAAAGCTTCTTCACATTCTTCGGTCCACTTGAAAGGTTGTGCCTTCTTGAGGAGAGTTATAATGGGTCAGGTTCTTTCGGCTACACATGGCAGGAATCTAGACAGCAATGCCAAACGCTAAACACTTATCAGGGTTCACCTCAATCCCCCTTTTGGTGATCATGAAACCTAGGAATTTCCTCCTTGCACTCCAAAGACACACTTCCCCAGATTCAGCTTCATGGAGTGTCTCCTTATGGTTCTAAACACTTCTTTCAAATCTTCTACATGATCCTAGACCTCTTCGGATTTGATTACCATGTAATCTACATACATTTCCATATTTCAGCCAATTTGTTAATAAAAAAATTTGTTCATAAGCCTTTGTTATGTGATCTCTGCGTTCTTCAAGCCAACGACATGACTCGATAGTAGTATGTGGCATTTTTTATGATGAATGTTGTTTCTTTCTCGTTAAAGGGGTGTATCCTAATTTGGCTGTAGTCTGAATAGGCGTCTAGGAAGCTTAAGACTCTGTTGTCTACTGCTCCATCCACCAATTTGTTTATGTTAGGCAGGGAGTAGGCATCTTTAGGACACGCCTTGTTGAGGTCAATGTAATTAGTGCACATTCTCCATTTCCCGTCATGCTTTTTGACATCACCACATTCGCTAACTAGATGGTATAATTGATTTCTCTTATGAATTTGGCTGCTAGTGGCTTTCTAACTTCTTCTTGGGCTGCTTCAAGACTCTCGACTCCTATTTTCCTTTTCTTTTGAGCCACATGCTTGACCGAGGTACCCACTGATAACTTGTGTGATAGAAAGTTGGGTTTATTCTAGGCATATTTGTTGTTGTTCAAGCGAAAAGGTCTGAATTTTGGCAAACTATGGCCATGATTTCTTTATGATACCTCTTCGGTAGGAAGGATCCGAGATATTTGACTTGTGTTTGTTCTCTCCCTAGCTGGAAAGGTTGGACATCTTCTGTTGGGTCTACTTTCTCTGTCTCTTTGGGTCTAGCTCCAAGTCTGAGATGTTCAGGCATGCCAGCATATTGATGGCACTAGTTTCCTGCTTATCCACACATGGATGAGTCTTCAAACTGGCTAAATAGCCTTCTCTAGTGGTGCGCTAATCAGTATGAACTATGATGATTATCGCCTCCTCTAATGGGAACTTTATTGCCAAGTATGGGGTAGGCAATATTGCCCTTAGCTTGTTGAGAGAGGGTCTTCTAAGCCGGATGTTATAAGATGTGTTCACTTATACAATGATGTATCTCACTTTTATAGCACGAATTGGTCCTTTGCCCCTCCCCCCTGTCTCCAAATTTGGTATATAAATCAATGCAGCCACGAGTTGTCACTCTTTCTCCTGCAAATCCAATCAACGATTCATCATAAGGCATTTTCGGTGATGAATGTTGCCCCTCAGGGATGTCGACCTCTTGAAAGGTTTTCCAATACAATACATCTACTGAAATCCCCTGATCTACCAGGGTCTTTCTCATAATACAGTTTGATATTTATACATTAATAACCATTGGATCATCTTGTTCAGGATCCATGACTTGAAAATCCTTATCTATGAAGGTGATGGCCGACATTTTCAGCCTAAGATGTGGCATTACGGAGTTTATTGACCATACTGTTTGGAGGTGCCTTTTACGGGAGAATGACGTGGATCCTCCCCTGCAAATCCTCCTGCAATTGTATTTATCACTTTCTTGGTGTGGTTTCCCTAGTGAGCATTTCTCCTATCCTTGGATCTACTTTTGTTTCTACTTCTACTCCATCTTTTGTTGTTCCTAGATCGATTATATTCTCTTCGGCGGTTGTGGCTATCTTGGCCATAATCTTCACTTTGGCCTGGTTGGTGGTGACCATTCTTCTATTTGACATAATCTTTTTAAGGTGACCTTACTTGCAGTGATACTTGGCCATAATCTCCATCTTTTATTTTGCCTCTGAGCATCATGCACTCTTTGGTGGAATGCCACTTGTTTCTGTGATACTTGCAGTGTTTGCTAGTATTTGTGCCTGGCAGTATATTTGCCTTCTTTGCATGGCCAGGAGTTCAAATGCCAATGCTTGTTCTGACACCTTGGAGCGAGTAGTGTTTAAGGGCATATAATGGTTGTACCTCGGCCCCAAGGTGATCGTTCTCCATATTAATCCTTCTTTTTTCCTTAACCTCCCTTTTTCTTATCCTTCGGATATTGCCCTGGGACCTCTTGCATCTTCCTTTGGAAGGCCTGTAACTCCTCAATTTCTATGAATGATACAACTCTACTTCTCATTTCCTCCATGTCCTTTTGGGGACATGGATCATGCTCTTGGTGAAGTCTCTAGACAAGAGGTTAGTTAGGAAGGTGTGAAGGGTTACGTCCTGACATAAGTCTTTAATGCTTAGAGCCACCTTGCCGAAACAATCAATGAACGACCTAATGGCTCTCCCTTCTCTTGCTTAACAATCATTAGCGCTTGTGAGGTGAACCTGTTTGGCCGCGACATTATGAACTGGTTTCCGAACTTGGCTGCTAATGTTTGGAAGCTGTCTACTAAATATGGGGGTAGTTGTATGAACTAGTTCAATGCTGGTCCATGGAGGGACATGGGAAAGATCTTACACATAATTTTTTGATCTTTAGTGTACATCCTCACTTGGGTCATAAAAGTTGCCAAATGACTGTTAGAGTCCATGGTGCCATCATATTTTTCCAGCAACACGTGTTTCCAGCTCTCTGGAAGAGGGACTTCCATTATTTCTGGTGTGAAAGGATGATAGGGTCTAACCACCAGAGCTCCCTCCATAGATGTGCCAGGTGGCGGCACTGTCTGGAGAGAAGGTGGCATTGCAGGTCCAACTTGAGTGCGGGGTGATGCTTCTTTAGGATGTCTTGCGGTTCGGCCCTGGGAGGGTCAAACTGTTCAGCTTTTGAAAGGTTTGCTCTATGAGGGGGCCATAGATTGATTATGGGGAGGTCGTCTTCATAAGGGTGCTGCAAATTCTCCCTTGTACAAATCTTCCCATCTATTCTCGTGGTCCGGCTCGTCCCCCCTCCCATTTCGATTTCAGTTATGGATCTTGTCGGTTTCACCCCTTAACTCTGCAACTTCCTCTCTCAGTAACTTATTAAGGGCTTCAGTTATACTGGTTTCATCTACCACTTCCAGGTTCCTTGTTGTTGTCTGTGTTCCACTACCTTCGTTTGTTTGATTCCAAACTCCTCCTCAATTGCTTCTCGTAATTGCCATGGTCGGTTGGTAGTTCACACTGAAGTAGGGTCCAACGTTTTATTTCAAGACCCACGATGGACGCTAAAATGTACCTGAGTTCTCCCACCAAATATTATTATATCCTTTGATTCTTTCTTAGCTGAGTCTTCAATGCCCTTTCCTAAGAGGTGGAGTACCTGCAAAATACACTCTGACACTCAAGTTAGATAATATTCAGCCTAGAGTATATTGCGCATATTATCTTCGCTTTACCTCGATATTTGTTACCTATTTATAATTGTGAATTGAGCTTTTACCTATTGGACCTTGCCTAATTAATCAAAAATAGGTAATACAACCCTAAACATATCTTATGCATAATAATCAGGATTAAGCTAATTAACCCTGCTAGGGGCCAACACCGAGCATTCGTGCCGAACACCCATGACTAGTACACTTGATGAGGGCTGAACATCCATTACCAGTACACATATATTTGCCCTAGTTTTATTGTTCAATATATAGAGTCAGATTGAGAGGTTAACTAAAAAAAATTCATTGGATTTTCAACTGGAAGTTCTTCTGAATTTGTGGCTACCTCTATACTTGTACTATTTAGATTTTATTAAAAAACTTAGCACTTAATCAGGTAATTGGTATAATTGAGTCTTAGAAAGGAAAAAAAAAATCCGTTAAGAAAGTTATATTCCGGTATTTGTTTTTCATCCCAGCAAACATTATGTACTTCGATCGGTTTTAAACAAACAGGTGCATAATACATCTAGATTTGATTTCGAGGCTTAAGTAATTATGTTACCAACTTCTTAGATGAGGTCTACTTCATATATGTTCATCACAATATGACCATTATTAGAATGAATTCCCTGGTTTCTTGGTAAATTAAGCAAGCCAGATTAAGTTATATAAAGTCCTTTCTCACAAATTGCAGACGAAGTTAGAAGAACCAATGCAAAAATGTACGTAGAGATTAGACTCTTGTCACTTTGGCCCATGGTTTATGGACTACTTCGAGTCTAATTGTTATAATAGGTAACTCATCTTAACATTTGAAATGTTAGTTATGTTAGTTTCTTTTCCTTACACTTTGAATAAGTATAAGAAATTGTCTTTTGATTCTCACACTTCATTTTTATATAATGATTAAAATTAGTAATTAATTTATTATAATTAAAAGTAAATATAATTCTTGATTTTTATCATTTATTTTCTAAAAATTCAATGATCGTAATGTGTAACTAATCTTAACTTATTAAATATTAGAAAATTGAATAATGATTTTATACTTACTATTGAAATAAATAAATATCTCATCTCTATTTATCTATTCAAATATATATATATATATATAACACACTATAGATCTGTCATAACACCGAAAGTAATAATTAAACTTTATTATTTTGACTTAGCACGCTTTTTATAAGATCGTGACCAATGTCACGCAACTGTGGAGATGTAGAAAATGGTTTTTTTCCCTACTTTCTTGTGGTGATTGACACAAAGGTATGAACGGAGTTAGAGAAGGTTTTTTACTTGGTGCATTGTCGACAAGGTTGAGACAAAGATGTGGACATTTTATGGGATGCTTTTTTTTTTTGTTAGTGTTTTTCAAAGAATTTTTTTCTTCTTAACGCATTTCCCACAAAGATGAGTTATGGGCGACATTCTGGAAAATTTTCTGTCCAATGTGTTATCTATATGTGACCTTTGTTACAGATATATGAGAGGTTTGTTAGAAGCTTTTTTCTACTTAGCAAGCTTTTCATAAAGTTGTTGCTACTGTCAAATATGGGAATTGTCAAAGAATTTTTTTTTCTACTAAATGCATTTCTCAGAGAGATGTGATCATGGATTGTTTTCTATTTCGTATGTTATCCGCTCAAGTATTTGAATATAATTATTTAAAAAATTAGATAAACTAATAAATTATATATTTATAAAAAAAGTTAATCAATTTATAAATGGATTAAATTAAATATTTTATAATAAATAATTTCTTTTAGAAAAAGTTCATCAAAACCTAAAGACTGACCCTAACCCACATGTGGGGTTTTTTGTTGTGTTAACTTTTCTCTATGTGTACCGATGTGTACAAAATACACTTGTAAGGCAAGTGTACCCTATATGGTAGTAGTATCAGTAAACCTTAAGTCTGCATATCATATATAAGGACTAGGATATGGGATATCAAGAATTAAAGATTCTCATGTTTTCTTAGGGAGTAAATCAAATAACGTTTGAATTGGATAAAAAGAAATTAAAATAAAGAAAATAAAATAATGGGTTGGAATTACTACTCTTTCGATTCCAATTAATTAACATATCACAAACTATCTCCTCTAAAATAACTAATCCCCCATGATCAAGTAAGACTAGTTAATCTTCCCAATGGAGATTCTTATTTGGTCATTTACAAATCTAACACTAGTTAGGGTTAAAGCAAAAAGGTTGAGAGTTTGATCATATACAATCATGTTGAAAGCTAAAAAATGTAGTTTTGTTATACAACATCATAACCATATCACTACAATGTGCTTGTTCACTAATCAAGGAGACATCACACCCTAATTGATACAGAGTAACTCACATAAGAAGTTTGATCATACATCTAATGTACTGTTAAAAGTAAAATGACATAATCTTAAGGAAAACAACATGCAACAAGTAATCAAGAGAAGTTTCATTCAAAGGTACATCATAATCCAAAACAACCACAAGAGAAAGATAAAGAATAGAAAAAAGGCCTCATAAACAAAGTCCCTTGTAACTAACCTCTATCAATTCTTGTCCTCATCCTTGAGTTTGCTCCTAAGTCAAGGGTTAAACCCCCAAAGACTAGTATATAGACAAAATCTAAAACTAAAAAAGAAATCTTAATAAAACAAATAGTCTTCTAGAAAACCTAATTTTTGCTTTATATATAACTTGAGTGAAATTGTGCTCCTTTCCAAGTTCACGGGTCTTGCAATATAATCTAAGCATGACATGCTAAAATAAGCATATCCATTTTCAAAAGGACATAAATTCACTCTTTTGCTCATTTTTCACACCATTTATATACAAAGATAGTAACCTACAATCAAGCAAAAAAGTAAATTATTCTACCATTAAAACATAATCAAAGACATATAACTCAACCTAATATATCTTTTAAAAAAAACTAATTTAGAATTTATCATGGAAATTTTTATCCTAAGGACTTGTTTCCTCCAACCCATGAGTGATGGATGAATTGAGAGCTCTAGTACTAGAGACACTTTGTTCATGCTAGAACATGATAGTATAAGTCCCCATAATTCACTTCCAACTTCTATGATGCAACCTAATTGAGTTTTTTCATGAATAACTTAGCACGGTTAATTGCTTTATCATATTAATAGTACAACATTATAATCCACTCAAGTGCACAATAACATTGATGATCATTTGTTTCTACGGCCAATATCCTTATTTCAGTGCTTGATTATATTTTACCATATAATGAAACACTACAAGGTGAACTAATCTTCATGGTTAGACAATATTTACATCTCTATTACTCCTAATAAATTATGACCTAGTTAATCTGAATTAGTAATAGTAAGTATAAATTAAATAGTAATGGCAATTTGAAAAAGGAAAAATAACACTCACCCAAAACAAGAAGTGTAACACACAAAGTAAAGCCTAGCTCAAAAAATTTGAAATCTAAATGAAGATGGAAATAGCTGCATGGACAACTACGTTTAATTTACCGAAAAAGTACTATGCCTCAGGTTATAGAAATTATGTTTTTTCCCTGATAGGAGTTATTTTTACTTACCCATACATTGGTTGTTAATCACTGATTAACATTGCCACCTTAAAGTTGCATAAGTTTGTCCTCTGTTGGTTACATATTCAACATACAACTGAGGGAAGATCCAGCAAAGGATTGTGTGAATAAGTTGCCAATACCATAACCTCCATTGCTTCCAAATCAAAAGTGGACCAATCACAATTCCGTGACCAAAAATCAATCCCAATTCAATACTAATAAAATTCCAATCAATTGTACAAGTTAGTCTTCCACATTCTGGCTTTGACAACACTGTTGGATCTTCACCATCTGAATTTTCAGTCAATGGAGAACCGTATAGCCCATTATTGCCTTCAAAGGAAGAAGCTGAAAATGATTGAATTTGAGTACCCATTGGGATCTTCCCCACCAAATGATTGAAGGAAAGATTTAAATATGAAAGAAATGATAAACTTGCAAGCTGCACAGGAATTTCTCCCCCTAGAGAGTTTTGTGAAAGGTCCAAAGATTCCAATTGTCTTAGGTTACCTATGGATGATGGGATTTTGCCAGACAAAACATTATTTGACAAGTTCAAGATATGAAGTTCTTTGAAATTCATTAGCTCCTCTGGTATAGGTCCTTCAAAATGGTTGGATGAGAAATCAACCAATGTAAAGAATGTTAAAATTTTAACCAACTCCATTGGTTGACCTTTGGTAACAACTGCCACTCTATCTTGATATTGATAATATACAATACCATAACTTTCTACAAGAAAATCCTTCCCTATAAATTTTGATTCAATTTCTGGATCATTTTGCATTATAAATCTTTTCCAGGTTGTAAAATAATTTTTTGGCAGTTTGCCGTTGAAATTGTTGAAAGCGATATCCACAATTTGAAGCATTTCCCAAGTCTTATTTGTTTTTGAACATCTTAGAGAGCCTTGAAATTTGTTGTTTCGCAAAACCATGATACGAAGTGTGGAGATCTCCTGCAAAGAGCATGGAAAGCCACCAATAATTTGATTTGATCCAAGGTCCAATACCTCTAACTTCGAGCAATAGGCAAGAGACTTTGGAATTGGCCCATTTAGTTGATTTCCACCAAGGTTTAAAGTCCACAAATTGCAAGAATTTGGAACTACATTAGGAATATGGCCTGAGAGATTGTTGTTCTTCAGATTTAATACTCGAAGAGTGGCACTTATATTTATCAAACATGAGGGGATTAAGCCAGAAATCTTATTATTTGAAAGATCAAGTAATTCAAGAAGTAAAGCTTTGCAAAGGGAGTCAGGGATGCTACCATGCAAAGCATTGTTTGCAAGAGACAGAAAAGTTGTCCGAGACAGGTAATTACCAATATCTCGTGGGATAAAAGAGCTAAATTTGTTGCTTGAGAAATCCATATAGAATCCAAGTTTAGGAAAAATAGGTATTGGCCCTTGAAATTTATTGTCATGAAGGTCAAGAATATACAAATTTGAAGGAAGATTCTTCAAAGGTCCTTCAAGTTCAGTGAACAAATTGTGAGAAATATTAAGGACTTGAATATTATGTAGTACCCAAATCCAGTTTGGTACTGATCCTTCAATCTTGTTAGCTGAAAGATCTAGAATTTTTATTGCATACATGTTTCTCAAGAAAGGAAAAGTTTTCAAGTTGCAGGAAGACAGGTTTAGATACCAAATGCTGGGAAGGGAAGAAGAGTCAGCATTTGTAACATTGGCATTGACTGATAAGTTGTTGTATGAAATATCAAGCTCAGTTAAATTTTTAAGCTGAAGAAGCTTATTGAGATTCACTGACCCATAGAACCTGTTTGAAGAAAGTTGAAGAACAGAGAGTGTACTGAGCCCGAAGACAGATGTTGGAAAAGGCCCTGATACATTATTGTTACTTAAATCGAGGATGAATAGTAACTTAGACACATTTTTTATTTCATCTAGTTGACTAAATTGATTGTGGGAAAGCTGAATCACTTGCACTAATGGGAGTGAAAAAAGGGACGGAGGAATCCTCCCAGATAGTTTATTGAAACTTATATCAACGGCCTCGGCTTTAGAGGATGTCAAATTTATGATTTCATCCAATTGACTAAATTTATTTCCTGAAAGTTGAATATATTGCAATGATGAAAGTGCAAAAAGGGATGAAGGAACGGTCCCAGTCAAAGAATTACAACTTAAGTCAATATATACAAGATTATGTAGTCCTTCAAAATGAGATGATGAACTGTTGAAGTTATTAAACGACAAATCTAGGTAACTGAGTTTTGTTAGGTTTGATAGTGAATTAGGAATAGTTCCATCAAATCCACAATTATGAAGATCTAACTCAGATAAGTGCCTCATGTTACCCATAGAGTGTGGCAATCCTCCAGTGAAGTTTGTGCCACGTAATCTCAAGGTCTGGAGATATCCATTTAATGGAATGTCAGGAAAGAAACCATGGAGATTCTCATTCCAAGATATGTCAATAACCAACAATGTTCCTATATTGAAGACCTTATGTGGAAATGTTCCAGTCAGCTCGCAAGAAACAAGACTGAGAACGGTGAGATTTTTGAAATAGGCAAAGGTTTCTGGCACTGGGGATGAGAAATTGTTGTTGTCAAGAACAATGACTGATAGGTTCTCAAGTCTAGCAAGGGAAGGATTCAGGTGTCCCGAGAGACCACAGAAAGACATGCTAAGTTCTTGCAGGTCATGCAGCAACAACAAAGGGCTCCACCATTTGGATGTTATACTAACACCATCTAGATACAGTTGCCTAATACTGGTGAGATTTTGGAGAATCTTTTCTAGATTTGGATTCTCAAGTTTCAGCCCTCGCCCAAATGAAAAGTAAAAAGAGGAGAGATCAAGAGTAACCAACCTTGTTAGCTGTGAAATTTCTATTGGAATCTGCCCCAGAAAGCCAGCTCGTGACAAATTCAAGTATGATAAGTTCTCCAACCTGTTAAATCCAGATGGAATGACAGAATTGAAATGATTATACGCCAAGTTCAATTTCTGGAGATGTTGAAGACTAAAAAGACTACTTGAATTGTCAAATCCACCAGAGATTGATTCTTTACTGAGGTCAAGAGCAGTAACATGTCCCTCCTTGTCACAAGTCACTCCCATCCATTTGCAACAATCATCACTTGCATTCCACCAATTCAGCCTGCTGCTACTTCTATCTGCCCTGCCTCTAAATGTGAGGTTTTTCTTAAATTGTTGCAGCAAAGACCTTTGATCATTAAGACAAGGGCCAGAAATCACAAAGACATGGTTACAAAGGCACAACCAATAGAATGAGAACAGCAGAATTGATGAGACAAGCTTCATTTTCATTCTAGCTAGATGATAATAATTCATTTGCAATTACATATTTATATTCTAGATAAACTAACATAAAAATGTTCATAGAAATACAAGATTGAAAACTCAAACTTCCTAATTTCCACAAAAATTCATCGTTCAACGCAGGCATATGTCAGCAGACTCAGGCATTGGCATTTGGCATAAGTAGGAAAGTCGAAGACAGTTTCATCATTTTTTATTAGGATCCAAATTGGACCATTAATATTTTTTCTATTGGGATTTTTACTTAATTAATGCAGCTATATTGGACTACTATTTTTTATTTCTCAATCGTTTGAATTTGTCAGCCACTTAAATAGTGTAATCAATAATGCTTGAATATAGCAGAGAAAAAGAATTGACTACATTTAAATATTTTGCTCGACACCCTCTATTTACATCTTGACAATAGCATTTTAAAACTTTGTGAGCTTTTATCCTTAATTTGAATACCATTGTCCCTTTTTAATTATGCATTACACTACCACCCTCTAAATATTTGAAAACATTACACTATATTCTTCTCGAACCTTACAGTAAGACCTCTTCAACATACAAAAATTATAATTACAAGAATAGGATGAATGCTGTTACTATAATCTACTTTTCTTTTTCCTGTTTTGTTGACTTATAATTGGTTAGAAGCACGCATCATATGGAGTTGATGTAAAGTATCCAGAAGTTAGCAAAACATATATAACTCAGCCCAATTATGAATACTTTTAATCTTTTAACAGAGACTATAAAGTGATCATGACGCTGAGTTACAGGCTTTTCGGTTGTCCCCAAAACTTGTGATATAGGTAATATGCAAACCATGTAAAAACATTGTTAATTGCTGCCAACCCCTTCACAGCAGCTTAGGTACTTCAATACAAATGTTCGGTGCTATCAACAGGGGAACAGTGTCCAGTAGTACTAGTTTTTCTCTACACTAATGCTAAACAACATATTGAAGCGTAAAAAAAGATTATGAAAGTAAAAAGTGAAGAAAAATAAAAAAGACAAATATATATAAGACCAATGGTGTCATCTATTGTAAATGGAATCAAAGTTGCTTGGTATATGTCTACATTAGTTTTCCTTATTTTATTCTTTAAACCACTGTGCAAAATATGGGCAATACATGCTACCCTGTGATCATTCTTGCTCACAATTTTAGTCTAGTCTCCACCCTCACGACAAAGAGGGGATCTCTTTTTCCTTAAAAGAAGATTACATTCCATCAGAGAGGGCAACGATGATAACTTGGGAGAATCTCACGTTATACATAGAGCAACCGAGATAGCAGAGAAAGGAGCATATATGAAGTAGCGAATTGAGGAAGAAGAGACTGAGTCAGAGGAGAAGAACAAAACGTGAGGCCAGGGGAATTGAGAGAGAAAGCAGTTTATTGGTGTATTGCTGAGTAATATTGATCTCTTACAGTGAGTGCTTCAATTGGTAACTTGATTTCTAGTTTTTACATTCTTTCCTATCAGTTGTGTGAGTGAGAACTTGAGTATTGTTAGGTTATAATTGTATTCTACTCTCAGGTCATTAATATGAATACCTGAGATAGCTTTTTTCATTGATTTACTTCTTTCATTTTATGTTAATCCTTGTTTGATAACATCCCTGAACTCATTAAGATAGTTTAAAATAAAGGTAAAAAGATTTGCAACTTTAACGCTCATATATAAAGGATCTATCACATATGCACTAATCATTTGATAAGGGGATCAGAAAAATAAAAAATTCAAAGAGAAACTAACAAATTATCAATATTGTTAATGTAGAAATGGAAGAAAATATGGCACTACTGACATGTAAATCAAAAAACTTGCAATTCCGAATTTCCTTATGATAAGTAATAAATAATTTTTCTTCGGTTTAATTAGTATACCTCAGTGTAAAAACTTTTATACTAACATTCACAACCTTTAATTTATGGTAAATTTATTGACTTTACCAATTAATATTTTAAAAGTCATCTAAATAAAAAGATATAATTAATTTTCACTAGAATATTCTTCTACACTACTGGTGCATACTAATTAAACTCATTTTTCTTACAAAAACATTTAACAGTTTTTTTAGCATTGTACTCGTTAAAAACTAGAGTTTAACACCTATATACTTTCAATGTAAAAGAATTTTATACTTGCGATTAATAACAACTTAGGTTTACATGACTTTTAAAATATTAATCGGTAAAGTCAACAAATTTACCATATATAAAAGATTGTGATTAATTAGTAGTATATAAATGTTTTTCTCTAAAAACTAATAATATATATATATATATATATATATATATATATATATATATTTAAAGTAGGATGGCAATCATACCCGCCGTTGTGAGTACCGCTCCGTCCCCATCCTGATTTTGACAAGAAAAAATTGTGTTATTGGTCTTCGTCCCGTCCCCACTTAAGATAATCGATGATGGAAACGAGTGTGGGTTTGTTAGTCTACGCCCCTGCCCCACTTTTATGTTTTACATATAATCATACGTTAAACAAAATCTCACGTCTTTGTACAAATTTACCATCGTTTGGATCATTAAAACTAAACTATAATTAATAACTTAATATATAATTTATTTAATAATTAATAAATTAACATATACTTTATTTAATAAATTATAAGTAAATTTAAATATAAATTATAAAAATTAATATAATAGGATACCCGCAAGGATACCAAACCTGAAAATATCCGACGGCAATGGGAACAGAGATTAAAATTTCATACCCATCTTCTTTATTCCCGCTAGGGATGACAAAAATACTCATATCCGAGGGTACCCGCCCCGATTTTGACGGGTATTACTCGGTTTGACCGGGTATGGGTATGGGTATCACCTAATGTGTTAAATCGGGTACGGGTACGGGTATGGGTATGTGACTACTCGCCGTACCCGAACTCGTACCCGCCTTATTATAATTTTAATGATTATATAATAAGTTTAAATTTATATATAATTAAAAGTTTTAATTCTTAAACTTTAATTTATAATTTGTTGTTATTAATTATTCTTTATATACTTTTTTAATTAAAATATAATTAATAACTTACTATATATAATTTATTTAATAATAAATAAGTAAATTTAAATTGTAAAAAATAATATGATGGATACCCGCGGGTATACCCGAACCCAAAAATACCCAATGAGAACGGGAATGAGATTAAAATTTCATACCCGCTCCTTTTATACCCGAACCCGAACCCGCCCTCACTTTGCGGAGACGGAGATGGAGAGGGTCAAACCCACACCCACCCCGCCCCATTGCCATCGCTAATACCCGCCTCACTCGTCCCGCACTTTTTGGTATGAGTATGGGGAGGGCAATAAAATATACATTTCAAATTTATTTTTTAGTTTGAACCTAAAACTCAAAGAACTATTCAATTTGGAAAAGCCAACATCAAGAAAGATAGATTTGTGTTCATGATTTCTCTTCCTTGCACACTTGGTATTAATTACTAATTCTGCCACCTTAAAGTTGCGCGTATTTTACCTCTTTGAGCTACATGTTCAAAATACAGCTGAGGGAATATCCAGCAGAGAATTTTGTAAACAAGTTGCCAATACCATATCCTCCATCGCTTCCAAATCAAGAGTGGACCAAAAACAATTCCATGGCCAAAATCAATCCCAATTCAACATGAGTAAAATTCCAATCAATTGTACAAGCTAACATTTCATATTTCGCCACTTGCATTTTGGGATCTAGCTTTTCAGTCAAGGGAGAACCATATAGCCCTTTGTTTCCTTCATAGGAAGAAGCTGGAAATGATTGAAGTTGGGTACCTGTTGGTATCTTTCCAATCAAATGATTGGAGAAGAGGTTGAGGAATGATAGGAAAGATAAAGTTGCAAGTTCATTGGGAATATTTCCTTACAGAAAGTTTTTTGACAGGTCTAAGGATTCAAGCTCCTTCAGATTTCCAATTGATGGTGGAATTTGGCCAGAAAAAGCATTATTTGACAAGTTAAGTGTATAGAGTGCTTTCAATTCAAATAGCTCTTTTGATATTTCTCCATTGAAATGGTTGGATGAGAAGTCAATTGAAGTGAAGACTGTTAGAATCTTAACCAGTTCCATCCTTTGACCTTTGATTGTAACTGTCACTGAATCCTGATAATATCCTTGTTCAGAAAATGGATAGCGGATGTTATTAATTACCTTGGATTCATCTTGGTTTTCTCGAGACATCATTGCCTTCGATGTTCTGAAGTAGTTTCCAGGTAGCTCGCCACTGAAATTATTAATGGCTATATCCATTATTTGAAGAATGTTCCAAGTGCCATTGATGTTTGGACATCCAAGTCGACCATAAAATTTATTTTGTCCTAAGACTAAGAACCCTAGTGTGGATATCTTCTTCAACAAGCATTGAAAGACGTCCATAATCATGTAACCTTAAAAAATGCTCCAAGCAAACTTGAGATTACTTTCCCTTGATCTTACTCTAAAGAGGTTCTTGAGGTGAAAATGGAGGTAATGAGACAAGAAGATGATGGTAAATAGGCGGCACCACTCATCAAGAGATAAGTCATTAAAGAGGAAGCTTGCTACAAGAGAAAGAACTCTTGATAAAAAGCATAAAATAACTCTCACTTTAGGAAGATAACATGAACATTAAAAGATGAAGCTCTCAATTTAGGGAAATCTAATTTCATTCAAATAAGTGTTAACCCTTACATGAGGGAATTGTAGCGTATTTATAGAAGCAAAACTAGGTCATGGGCTTATCTAAAGTCAACGTCCAATTCACTAAGGCTTATGGAGGGATTAATTGAATTAACTAAGTGTTAATTTAGCTAAGAGCTAATTAAAACATAGTTAATTTAATTAGATAGGTGGATCTATGTTCCTCTAAAATTCAAATTTGAATTTGAGAGTGTCATGTAGACTCCCTCCAATTCCAATTTGAATTCAAATGTGTCATGTAGGAGAGGTAAGTGGAAATGGCACTTACATGGGGGAACAAGGGGGTCCCACCTATCTCTCATGCTCCATGTGTGCTAGAAGGATGTGAGAAACAATCTAGGTGGTGTGGATAACAATAATCACACGTTCAAACTCCGGCAAAAAGGTCCAATCTTCATGCTCACACTCCACATAAAATACTAGTGACACCTCCTTCTTAAAATAAGGCATAAGGCCAAATTACAAGGCCTAAAATAAAACTAACTATACCACCAAATTACTACAAGTAAATAGCGCAATTACAAGCTAATTATTTACAAAATAATAAACTATGGCCTCAATTAACTCTTCATGCTTCATCCAAGCCATGTTCATTTGCATCATCTCCTCCCCTTGTAGAGGATTTGACCTCAAATCTCAAGGTCTTTCTTCCTCTTTTTCCAATCCTACAAAATAATGAGAAATGGAATTAGCAGGTGTATATCTATGACTAAAGGAAGAGTAAGAGGTTTATTGTGTGACCCTTTCAGATTAGGGTGGTGAAGGTTTGCACTAAATTTTGAAAAATGTTTGTTGTGCATGTGCCTCTACACAACAACTCCCTCATTCACTCAAAATACACTAAGTGGTAGCCTTATCCGGATAGAGAAGGATGTTGAGACTAATGTTGGTGCAATGGAGAACTTGTCCAAGAAGGTTAGATAAGCCTTATCTTGTTGTTCACCCAAGAGATAATGACAGGCCCAGGGGTGGACCATTCTTACATGGTCTCTTTGATTTGAACATGAGATTGACAATGGTTTTGCAAAGATTGTAGCTCAATATCTTGCCCAAAATTGGCCTCACCAACAAGTAGAACTTGAGCTTGTGATTCATTGTGCTCAAAGGGTATAGGCACAACCTTAATTCCCACTTGTGTAAGGAAAGACTTCTCTTCATCAAGGATATCCTTAGAATCCAAGGTATCATCCCTTTGAAGATTGTCCTCCTTCTCAACTTCATCCAACTCTTGATACTCTTGTTTGAGCTCAAAGGAAAATGTGTTAAGCTCAATACTTGGAGAAGTGTCTAGTATAACTTCAAGTAGAACTCGAGGTTGTGGTTCATTGTGCTCAAAGGGTGTAGGCATAACCTCAACTTCCACTTGTTTCATCGGAGAGTTGTCTTCAATAAGATTCTCTTTGGGTGACAATGAAAAGTCTCCTTGAATAGCAATCTCCACTTGTTTGAGGAGAAAGTTGTCTTCAATGAGATTCTCCTTGGATGGCAAGGAAAAGTCTTCTTGAAGAACAACTTCCATTTGTTTTTCATTTAGGCGTTTAACTTGACATTATTGCTTGAGCTTTATGAATGAAGGCTCAAGTTCAACACCTAATGGAATTTCATCTTTAAGTACAATTAGAGGTTGTGGATTAATGTGTTCAAATATTTTTAGCACAACCTTAATTTGCACTAGTCCTAAGATAGAAATTTCTTTAATATGACCCCCCTTAAGATTTAAGGAGTGATCTTCTTGAAAACCTTCTTCTCTTTCACTTTTTTCCAAGTTTTGAACTTGAGACTCTTGTTTGAACTTTATTAATGTAAGCTCAAGTTCAAAACTTGGTGAAGTGTTTAATAGGACTTCACATTCACCTTTCTCCAAGAGAGAGGTTTCTTGAGTAAGGTCGCCCTCGGAATCCAACGAGTAACCCTCTTGAAGTTTTACTTCCCTCTCAACTTTTTCAAAGTGTTGGTCTTGAGATTCTTTAATATCAAAATGTAATGACCCAAGTCCAACACTTGTTAAAGTGCTTGTTGGAGAATCATGTTTAAGTTGAACTTGAGATTGTGATTCAATGTGCTCAAAAGTTTTTGGTACAAGCTCAATTCCAACTTGTGTTTTTAATGATTGGTTGGAATATTGTTCTATGCTTGGATTCTCCTTTGAAGCCAAAGTAGAATCTTTACTAAGATTTATCTTCCTACCAATATATTTTTCTCTTTTTATCTCATTTGCTAAGTTTTTAAGGGCAAGTGTGTGTTCTTTCTTTCTTTCTTTCCTCCGACATTTTCTCTCTTCTCTCCCAATACTCCTTTCTTTCCTCTTTCTCTCATCTCTTCCTTCTTTTTCCAATACTTTTACCATTCTAATCTTTCTTTTTCCTCTCTTTCTTTTCTCTCTTTTTCTTCTTTTTATCTTTTCTCTTTTTCCTCTCTTTCTCTTTTCTCTTTTCTTTTTTTCTTGTTTCTCTTTTTCTTTCCTTTCTTTTTCTCTTCACTATGGCCTCTCTATTTCTTTTATCTCTTTGCTATACCTCTTTTTTATTTTTATCTCTCTCTCTCTTTTTCTAATCTCTCATGATTGTAGGAGTAGGAAAATAAAAGGTGCATTTAGGTTGTGGAAATAATTAAGGGGATACTTGTACCAAGAATAAAGCTCACTCATCTCACCCTTTGTTTTTGGTTTCTCACCTATGAGTCTTTGGAACTCACTAGACCTAACTAAAATGCAATTACACACAAAGAACTAAGCCTAAAATGTGATCCTACAAGTGCAAGAATCTTTGGAACTTCATGCACTACTAAAATCATTTTAACAAGAAACTAAAAGAGAAGGGACCTAAACATGCACCTAAGGTATGAAGAAGTGTATCAATTCTTCTTCACACCTAAAAAAATGAGAAACTACTAACTCTTACAGAAAAGGAAGTGACTCTTAGGGGCATCCAACACTTCCTAGAAAAAGGTCTTTTAATACAAAGAATTATGCAAAAAAAATAAAGAAAAACTTCAAGTCTTCTCTCCAAGCTCTTCCCTCACCAAGTGTCTCACTCTATGTTCTTGCTCTTCCTTTTTGTTCAAGTTGTCCTTGACTTCTCAACTCTTCCTTAAGATGTTACCCTTGTAGAGGGCTCCCTTACTCAAAGTTTCCTACACAAAGTGGCACTAAACCAAGCAAACCAAGGGATACAAGAATACAAGTAAAAAGCAAGAAATGCACAATTTGAAAAGGGCACTATCCAAGTGGAAATATTAGTAGAGACATGAGAGTAAAAGAAGACAAACTAAAAAAAATAAGGCTAAGAAGAAAGTAGTTACAAACTAAGGAAAATCCTAGAATGACTTTAGATTAGAGAAATGGACTAAAATGCAAAATTACTCAAATTATTTTCAAAAATTGCACAAACTAGAAGAGTGTGATTGTGAGCTATCTAAGCCAAAACTCAAGCAATTCAATCAAATTAGAATACTCTTTTTACAATTTAAATTTTTATATTAGGTACATCTATTTTGTAATAATTTTTTTTATACTTCTTTTGCACTTTTGTGCTTTTCTTTTGACTTTTTTTTTTATACTTTTTAGATGCACCTAATGGCTTGTTGGTTTGCAAATTTTGTGAGCAATCTAGGGGAAGGAAACTCTTGAGCAAAGGCACTAAGCAAAGACACACAAAATTCAAATTAAAGTGCAATCTAAGAAAATTCAAGCAACTCCAAAATGTACTAAAGTTAGAAGTGATTTATGGTATGAATAGGAGTGTTTGTTTTGTGTCGTATAAGCTAGCTTGTTTTACACAAGATCCTTGCTCAAAAGACTTCCAAAACAGCTCCAAATTACCAAGTAAAATTCACTTTAAACTAGCACAATTAGAGCTACTAAAAATTAAACTCAAGACAACAAAATTCAAGGAGAAATTGAGCTCTAATTTTTTTTGAAAAATTTTATTTAGAGACATACTTGACCTATAAAGCATGTGAGACTTCTTAAGAGACTTAGACAAGAGGATCAACTCCTCTTAAAAACTCAATTTCAAGAAGCTTATCAACACACTTTTTAGACAAAAAATAAAGAGGCTAAAACTTAAGGAAATTAACATGACAAAACAAGACTATTCTAATACAAAACAAGAGATCATAAAACTGAAAATTAAACACCTAAAAACAGAAAAAACAGAACACAATTGAACCAAAGGAATGCAAAGCTAAGTCCAAAATCAACTAATCACGTGGCTTCTTCCACAAAGGTGTGGAATCACAATGTAGTGCTTCTTAGGACAAAACTAAGCATTAATCAACACCAAAACAATAGTAGAATGCGGAATTAAACTAGAACTTATAACAAAAATGCATGATCCAATGTAAGAACAACATTTCTTAATCGAAATTTAAAATGACAACACATATAGAATGCGCATAGAATTTAGAAGATGAAAATCACAAAACAACACATCAACATTTTAAAATACTATTGTAAATAATATCATTTTTTATAGGCTGTAAATAATATCATTTAAATGTTAAATTAATTATATACATTAATTTGAACTAATTATTACCTTTAAATTAGTCTTTTATCATGGCTAAGTGCTTTAGGATAGTGCCGAGATGTGTTCATTACTGCCACCTAAATCTAAATCAGTAACTGTAGCTGTAATTAATTACTGTACAATGATCCATCATGGACAGAGATAATGCAGGATAGTGCTGGAGAGATTCAGGTCACCCATAATGGCCTTTGTCCTCTGGATCTTATCTAACACTGGTTAATGGTTATTCATTTGGTTTAGGACACTATTGAAACTGCTAAAGTAGGAAACAAAGCTCAGTGCCTTAGCAGCGCAATGCTTCAGTTTTGAATAGAATGCCACAATATAAAGAGCTTTTCAAATTAAGTGAAGGTATTATCTGCACAACATTTTTCCAGAATGAGAGTGTTGTCAAAAATGATGTTAATATATACAACATTGGTCATAAGAATTCAAAATCCCGAATACAAATTGGTACAATGAAGTTCCTTTAAAAAAGCAGAGGTCTCAATTGATGCTGCATTTAGAGTGGGTAACATTGGAGACCCCACATCCCAGATGCTTTGTAAAACTAATAATTCCTACTGTGCAAAGACAAGGAAACACTTTTCTCAATTCCAGGTAATGTCAATTTATGTCACAGAAATAACTAATAACTAACCAATTTAGTTAGTTAGTCAGCCAGTTATTGGGTATTACAAAGGGGGGCTAGCTTTTAGGAGGTGTATCAAAATATGGATAATTATTTTGGAGAGTTTGAGTCTCATGTAACTCAGTCATCAATAAAAAATTGTTCTTTATTCTTCATTTTTTAATCAAGTTCTATCATTGGCTCCTATTCCAATAAAGATTCTCCGGATGATATTTCCATTGGCGTTTCATCTATTTCAACATCTGATAATTTCCAATTCAACTATGAGAAGCAAGCTTACATTATTGTTGTGAATGTTGCAGTATTCTCAAATAAATTTAAGAATGCTACACTTGTTCTAGTTCACTAGTGTCATAAGTCAAAGGTTCTGTCCTTAGTTAAAGCAAATGTGGCAGAAATAAACATTGACACCTTTATTGCAGGGGACGTTTGTCTGTAATATCATAGCTAATGCTGCTAACTGCTAAGATTCTATTATTTTGGTTTATATGTAATTCCATTTAACATATTCACCTGTAAATCTGAATAAAAATTTGTTCTAAACTTTATTCGCAGTGTGATAAACCTACATTTTTTGAAAGTTTCTCTTGTTGAAGAGAAAAACATAGAAATCTTGAAAGGAATCCATTGGAGTTGCATATTGAGTCTGATCGTTCCAGAAATCATTTTACAAAAACTGATCAAAAGAGCAAGAGAATCATGGATTGGAAAAAAGCAAGAATTACAAGGACTCATGAGGATGGCTCTCTCGATTGACCATTTCTGATTCGAGAGATGAAAAGGTCTATTCACAGCATAGAAGCATAGAAGAACAGAAGGGAGAATGAGTGAGGCATTCAAATCATGGGCTCAATAGGAAATAGAAATCAACTGATATATAATTTTTCGTGGGCAAATAATACTTAGTCCTTTCCATTCTTCCATGATCATATCAAAATTACTGATATAAATAAGTAAAAGACATAAAATAAACAAATTACATGGTTGAAACTTATTAAAACATCAAGAGATACTCCATACAAGATGTTTGAACAAATTCTGACATTGTCCCCAACATATATCTTCTTCGATTCTGGAAAACATAACACAATACGTTGTAAAATAGACCATATATTACAAAAAGAAAAGTCTTACATTGGTTGAATTAGCTACATTGGTTGAATTAGCTACATGAGAAGTGTTTATAGGGTAGTGGCAGTACAAATTTGTTGATTTATCTCCTCTGCACATGTAATTAAATATACCTTTTGAGAAAATTAATATTAAAATTGATTTAAAAAATAATAGAGGATGAGTGGGAAAATTCTATTTTGATGATAGATCACAGTTTTACACTTACTGATTTTAGTTACGAAAAAGAATGCTGTTCACAAACAATTAGGATAATTTAAAGAAAGTGTACTTTTATTCTCATAGAAGCTCAAAGAATATGTACTTTGATATCGAGGATGAGAAAAATAAGGCAATGAAGAAGCTAAAAAAATTTAGCAATATTATTCATATAACTATGGAAGAAAATTTGATGTTGCAACAAATAAAAAAATAAAACTTTGTGCATGAAAGGTAACGGATAAATAATTTCTTTTACTGCGCCATTTAAAAAGTATATCAAAACTACATACTCATTCAATTCAGTTGTTGTTATTGAACTTTATCACAATACTCTCTTTAACTAATAGAACATATTCTCACTATGTCAAAACAGATTATTTTTTGGTTTCCATTAAGACTTAAAATCCAGACAGTTGTTAAATTTGGAAAAGAGAATATGAAGAGATGATTGCATCACGACTTTACTTACTTGCACACATGCTATTAATCACTGATAACTCCACCTTAAAGTTGCATATGTTTGTCCTCAAATACCAGACCCATTTCCACACTAATTAAATTCCAATCAATTGTACAAGCTAGGCTTCCACATCCTGGCTGTCCCAACAACCCTTGCTGCTTCATATACGGTTTTTCTTTCAAGGGAGGACCATAAAGCCCATCATTGCCTTCAAAGGAAGAAGATGGAAATGACTGAAGTTGTGTACTTGTTGGAATCTTTCCAACCAAATGATTGAAGGAAAGGTTTAAATATGAAAGGAATGATAAACTTGCAAGTTGCTTAGGAATTTCTCCACTTAGAAAATTTTGTGAAAGATCCCAAGGACTCCAATTGTCTCAGGTTACCAATGGACGATGGAATTCCACCAGATAAAACATTGTTTGACAAGTTTAGGATGTGGAGTGCTGTGAAATCCATTAGCTCCTCTGGCATAGGTTCCTTCAAAATGGTTGGATGAGAAATCAATGGATGTGTATATTGTCAAAATTTTAACTAAATCCATTTCTTGACCTTTGCTGATAACAGTCACGCTGACTTTATAATAAAGGTTACCTATGCTTGTAATATCTTTCTCTATGATATGTGATTCAGCTTCACCTTCCTTATTCATAAAATTTCTTTTCCAAGGTGTGAAAAATCTTCCTAGCAGTTCTCCACTAAAATTGTTGAGAGCGATGTCCACAATTTGAAGCATGTCCCAAGCTTGAAATTTGTTGTTACGCAAAACCAGAACACGAAGTGTTGGTATTTTCTGCAAAAAGCATGGAAAGCCACCAATAATTTGATTTGATCCAAGGTCCAATACCTCTAATTTTGAGCAATGTACAAGAGACTTTGGAATTGGTCCCTCTAATAGATTTCCATGAAGATTTAAGGTCCACAAACTACAGGAAGCTGACATTGTATCAGGAATAGGGCCTGAGAGGTTGTTGTTCTTTAGATTTAATACAACAAGAGCTTCACGCATCTTCATTAAATATGAGGGAATTGTTCCAGAAATCTTATTCTTTGAAAGATCAAGTATATTAAGAAATGAGCTTTTGCAAAGGGAATTAGGGATGTTGCCATGCAAATTATTGTTTGAAAGAGAGAGAAAAGCTGTACCAGACAGGTAATTACCAATATCTAGTGGGATTGAAGAGCTAAAATTGTTGATTGAGTAATCTAAATAAGAAGGATATTTAGGAAAAATGGGTAATTGTCCTTGAATTTTATTACAATGAAGGTCAACAAATTGTTTGAAATATTAAGAATTTCAACATTTTTCAGTTTCCAAATCCAGTTGGGCACTCTTCCTTCAATTTTGTTACTTGAAAGGTCTAGATCGGTTAATGTGGACAAGTTTCTCAAGAAAACAGGAAAAGTTCAGGTTGCAAGATACCAATTTTAGATACATAATCTTGGACAAGGAAGACGTATTAACATTTGTAACATTCTCATTGAATGAGATGTTGTTGTATGAAAGATCTAGATCAATTAAATTTGTAAGCTCAAACAGCTTATTCAGCTGCCCTGTCTCATTAAACATGTTTGAAGAAAGTTGGAGGATAGAGAGTGCATTGAGCTTGAAGATATATGTTAAAGAACCTGATAAATCATTTCTACTTAAATCGAGGGTGTGTAATATTGAATGAGAAATGTTAACCAATTCATCCAGTTGACTAAATTGATTGTCAGAAAGCCGAATCTCTTGCAGCCGGGGAAGTGTAAAAAGGGATGAAGGAATGCTCCCAGATAGACTATTGTTACCCATTCCGAGGATCTCTAATCTTGAGCATGTGACATTCATGAATTTGTCAAATTGACTAAACTTGTTGCTTTGAAGCCAAATCACCTTCAATGATGAGTGTAAAAATGGATAAAGGAATGATCCCAGTGAAAGAATTGAAAGACAAATCAATAATAACAAGATTGTGGAGTCCTTCAAAATGAGAGGATGGAATTAAACCACCTAAATAATTATGTGAAAGGTCTAAATAGGTGAGTGCTTTGGCCATACCAAATGATGAGATTGAACCAGTGAAGTTGTTAAATGAAAAATCCAGGTGATTGAGTCTTGTCAGGTTTGAGAGTGAATTGGGAATTGTTCCTTTAAATTGACAATAAGCAAGATCCAATTCAGACAAGTGCCTCATGTTACCAATTAGACGGTGGAATTGCTCCAGTGAATTGACTGACTGCTACTCTTAAGGTTTGGAGAGATCCTCCCAATGGAAAGTCAGGAAAGAAACCATAGAGATCATTACCGAATAAGTCAATAACAGACAATGATTGGATGCTGAAGATCTTCTCCGGAAATGTTCCAGTCAATCCACAATCAGCAAGACCTAGGATGGTCAGATTTTTTAATTGGGCAAATGTTTTAGGCATTGACGATGAGAAATAGTTATAATCAAGAATAATGACTGATAGATTCTCAAGTTTTGCCAGGGAAGGATGCAGTGGTCCTGAGAGATTGCATGCTGACATGCTTAGTTCTTGCAGCTCATGCAGTGATAACAAAGCGTTGCACCATTCATGTCCTGGAGCTGATATACTTATACTCTCCAGATACAGATGCCTAATATTTGTGAGATTTTGGACAAGCTTTTGTAGATTCGGCACCTCAAGATCAAAACCTGAATTGGAGAGATCAAGAGTAACTAAGCCTGTCAGCTGTGAAATTTCTATTGGAATATGCCCCTTAAAGCCAGAAAATGACAAATTCAGATAATTCAACTTTTGTAACTTGCTAAATGCAGATGGAATGTTCAAAAACAAATTATTGTTAGCCAGATTCAGTTTCTGGAGATGTTGCAGACTGAAAAGAGTACTTGAATTGTCAAATCCACTGGCGATTGATTCTTGACTGAGGTCAAGACCAATAACATGTCCCTCCTTGTCACAGGTTACTCCCATCCACCTGCAACAATCATCACTTGTATTCCACGACTTGATCAGCCTGCTGCTACTTCCATTTGACATTTCTTCAAATGTGAGTTTGTTCTTCAATTGAAGCATCAAAGACTTCTGATCATCAAGACAAAGGCCGGAAACCACAGAGACGTGGTTACAAAGGCACAACCAATAAAATGAGATCACCTCAAGTGATGAGACAAGCTCAATTTTCATCGCAGATGATTTTATCTGTGACAACTGAGATTACAAGTAGAACTTTAAATTATAGGAAAACTGAGATAAAAATGGAAATTCTCATAAAGATAAGATTAAATACTTACAACTCTATGGATAGGTTCTGGTTCAATAATGGCAGAGCTTTCAGCACGAGATCAAAACGTGTACTTCTAAACAAAGTAGTGCACAATCACAAAAGTAAATGTTGATACTCTTTGCAAATTTTAACAAGATTCTAAAGGTAGCTCAGGCAACTTGCATTCTATGATTTTCCAAGAAACCATTTTAGTTGTTAAATAATCCAAAGTTACTTTCTTCCAACAAGATTCAACACGCCAAAACTAATCAGCTAATTTTGTCAATTGAGCATTCGCTGGTAGTGGACAACTCTAGAGAGGCCATCATGTTACTGGTGGTAATGGAAAAAATAAGCCAGAGATGATGTATTTAACTATTTATCTTTTTACTTAATGGAATGCGAGCTTCTTATTGGTTTGATAGGAAATTTGAGTTAATACTTCCTCTAATCTGATGTAACACCTAATCATGGTAAAAAATTTATATATCCTTCATTTTATCTCTTATATTATTCTTCATCAAACTATTATTGAAGAGTAAAACAATTTGCAATTCTTTTTTACTCTCTGGCAAATGGTTGCTGGAGAATAATAGGAGAGATAAAAAAATAATAATTATACTAAAAAACATAATTTATTAAGAAATTAAATTATTATATTAAAAAATAAGAAATTAAACTACTCTACTAAAAAAATATAAAAAATTAAATAACTATACCACTACACTAACCAAATATTTAATTAAGTAATTATACTAAACATGTAATTCATTAAGTAAATTAATATAATAAACATGTAATTATTACAATAAAAAAATAAATAAAATAATTATACTAAAATTAATAAATTAAATACGCTAAAAATTAATTAAATTACTATACTAAAAAAATAAGAAATTAAATAATTATACTATATATAATTAACTAGAATTGTCAAATATTTAATTAAATAACTATACTAAACACGTAAGTCATTAAGTAAACTAATATAATAAACATGTAACTATTAACTGTACTAAAAGTAATAAATTAAGTATACTAAAAATAATTAAATTATTATCCTAAAAAATAAGAAATTAAATAACTATACTACATGTAATTAACTACACTAACCAAATATTTAATTAAATAATTATAATAAACACATAATTCATTAAGAAAATTAATGTAATAAACATATAATTATTATAATAAAAAAATAATAAATTAAATAACTATACTAAAAATAATAAATTAAGTACACTAAAAATTAATTAAATTACTATGCTAAAAAAATAAGAAATTAAATAACTATACTACATATATACACTAACCAAGATGTAAGGAGAGAGAGGGTTAGAGTAGAAAGTAAGCTGAGTAGAGAGATTGTGGGTAGGGATGCAGAAAAAATCTGCGCTCACAGATACCTGCAAAAATATTCGCACAAGTAATATAAATGGATACCCGTTACCCGCAGGTACAAGTTCCTTTTTACCCACTTCTTAACGGGCGCAGGTAGGGTATTATAGTACCCGTACCCGCGGGTACCCGTTACCCGCTAAACTAGAATAATATATATATATATATATATATATATATATATATATATATATAAGTTTAAAAAATAATATTTTTGAAAAATAAATCAATTTAAAATATCAATTATCAAAATTCATTTATATCAATCTTATTTTTTACGAAAACTTCATAGTTAATAAAATTATTTATTATAAAAATGTCAATAATATAAAATAAAGATTTTATTTGTATTAAATATTTTCTTATAATATATTATATTAATCTACTTTTAGATTTAATTAATCTTGTAAAAACTAGTATAATTTTTTTTCTAGATTTTCCAAAAAATAAATTATTTATTTGATAAAACTTCTTATAAAAAATTTTTAATTTTAAAAAAATTATTTTTTTTAAAATATCAATGGTAGCCTTGGATACCCGCAGATATTAACAAAACCTGCAGGTATTTTTATAGCGGTACCCGGTGGGTTTTTAGCGGGTAACGAGTAACAGGTTTTTGTAGTGGGTCGGGTGGCGGGTAACCACTACCTGTGCTCGCCCCGACGCGTTGCCATTCCTAATTGTGAGTAAAAAAATTATGTAAAGGAAAGAGAGAGTCATGAATAAAATAAAAATTTAGAGAAAATTTGAAATTCTTGGTGTATTACCATATTAGAAATAGTAAAATTGATATTATATTATAAATGGTAAAATTGAGTCTAACTCAATCTCACAAAACCAACTTGTAAAGTGAGGTTTGTATTTAATTATATACTCTTGTTTGGTGATATCACTAGTCAATGTAGGATCTCCAACATTGGACAACTATTTTTTCCCAATTATATATAGGTGTCTATATTAGAAGCAATTGGCAGCAAATAGTCCTTCGAACATTCATGGCTAAAACTATCAAGACCTAAATACAAGGTCGTGACCGGCGCTCATTGTAACATCCTTAGCCTGACAAGCCTAACAGGAATAGAACAAAACATAACAAATAATTTTTCAAATTAAACATACTCTTAAGATTCTGCAGAAATTTTGACAGAGTCTCTTCTCTGTATTTTGGACATCCCAAAATTTACCAAAAAAACCTGCTATCAATATAATTCACCACCCAGAGTTTTCAACAACATCTATATACAATATCTAAACATAAACCCCATTGCTAGACTTCCTTTAGCTGCAAAAAATACAAATAATTCCAAAATAACATCAAATAACCAGCAACACATATGAGGTATACCAAAAAGAAATAATAGAAGAGTTGAAACAAATGAAAATGTCAACAGTCTGCTACTCAACTGCCTGAGAATCTGAAGGAAAAACAATATAAATGAGGTAAGTCACAAAGACTTAGTGAGAGCTTAATAACCATCATGAACCAGAAAAGAAACATACTAACGCACAAGTTGTTTGATAAACACATTCCTCAATATAAAACTTACTAAATCAATGAGTTCAATAAATAATGTTATCTTTATCATATTCAAAACAATGAAAAATTTATCATATATAATTGTTGGATCCAACTGAGGGGGTTAAACACCGGGGATAACCAATGTGGGACTTCAACTCACACTTGCACTCCAACAATCTCCCCCTCAAGTATGAGTCCCTTCCACATTGTAAACTCCCCCTCAAGCGGAAGCATACATTTAATGACGGCCCCTTATTCACACCGCCCTTAAACACAAGGAGACACACCTCCTGAACCCTTATCAAGAGGACTTTCGATGAAGGAAATTCACCGTCAACCTGCCAATCACAACCATCGGCTCTGATACCACTTGTTGGGAACAGGGTACTAAAGGAGAGAAGAGAGAAATAAACAACACTAAGAAATATTTGTTTTGGTGCATTTGTAAACCTTACATAAGCTTGCTTATATAGCAAAGTGAAGAACACCATCTCACAATACTAAGCAATGTGGGACTAAAAATCAAACTACAAAACTTAATCAAACTACAAAACTAACAATTCTCCCACTTGGAGTTTGATTATCACTTATTGTAGTTGCCTTCATCATCAATCATTCTTGAAGGCCAGTTGAGACACTGCAAAGCCTCAACTTCTCTGTTGTGACAACCTTTGTCAACATATCCACTGGGTTCTTACTTCCTAGTATCTTCTTCAACGTTAGTAATTCATTCTCAAGTAGAGATCTGATGAAGTGATAACGGAGATCAATGTGCTTCGTTCTGGAGTGAAATGTTGAATTCTTAGCCAGATGTATTGCACTCTGACTATCACTGTGCAAAACACTCTTTTCCTAGATGAATCTCAACTCTGTTGACAATCCTCGAAGCCATATCAATTCTTTGCTAGCTTCTGTTACTGCTACATACTCAGACTCTGTAGTGGATAGAGCAACGATCTTTTGTATCTGTGACATCCAACTAACAGCTGTAGTTCCAACAGTAAATATGTAGCCAGTGGTACTTCTTTGATGATCAATTTCTCCAGCAAAGTCTGTATTTACATAACCTTGTACTTTTAATTCACCTTTACTAAAGCACAAACACTTCTCCTTAGTGCCTCGTAGATATCTCAAAATCCATTTCACAGCTTTACCTGGATTTGACATAAACCTGCTTATAACTCCCACTGCATAACCAATGTCTGGTCTTGTACATACCATCGCGTACATCATACTTCCAATGGCTGAAGCATATGGAACTTTAGCCATTAATTCCTTTTCTTCCTCTGTCTTAGGAGATTGGTCTTTTGATAGAGAAAAATGAGTAACCAAAGGTGTGCTAACTAGTTTGGCATTGCCCATGTTGAATCTTTGCAAAACACAGTTGATGTACTCTGTCTGAGATAACTGCAAGGTTCCCTTTTGCTTATCTCGCATGATTTGCATTCCTAAGATTTTCTTTGCTGGTCCTAAATCTTTCATGTCAAATTCTTTTGACAACTGCTGCTTCAAGTTTCTGATCTCACTCATATCTGAACCTGCTACTAACATATCATCAACATAAAGTAGCAAAATGATATAACTGAAGTTGTACCTCTTGAAGAAACAACAATGGTCAGCATTGCACTTCTTAAAACCTTCCTTGTGCATGAAGCTCTCAAACTTCTTATACCACTGTCTTGGAGCTTGTTTCAGACCATACAAGATCTTCTTTAATCTACACACCATGTTTTCTTTTCCTTTCTCTAAGAAACCTTCAGGTTAATGCATGTAGATTTCTTCATCCAAAGCTCCGTGAAGAAACGCAGTCTTCACATCCAATTGCTCTAGGTAGAGTTCTTCACTGGCAATAATACTCAACACGGATCTGATAGTATTGAGCTTCACAACTAGAGCAAATATCTCGGTGTAATCCACTTCTTCCTTCTGTTGGAATCCTTTTACAACTAGTCGAGCTTTATATCTTTTGGAGCCATTGTGTTCCTCCTTCACGCGATACACCCATTTGTTGTGAAATTCCTTCTTTCCCATAGGTAACTTTGCTAGTTCTCATGTTTGATTTGAGATTAAAGACTTTATTTCATCTTTCATGGCAAGCTCCCACTTGCTCGCATCTGTGGTTTGACATGCTTCTGAATAGTCTTCAGGCTCTCCTCCATATGTTAACAACATGTAGTTCATGTATCTCCTGATAGGCACAGGAACTCGAGAAGGCCTTCTCAATTCAGGAGTTGAAGTAAATTGTTGCTCTCTGCCTGATTCAATTACTTCCTCTAATTGAGAACTCTCAACTGGTAGACTTTCTACAGCATCATCCACCTCTACATAAGTTGGCCACTCGGTTTTGAGTTGCTGGCACTTGTATTATGCTTATCCTTGTACATGACTCATTCGTTGAAGATCACGTCTCTACTGCAGATCATCTTTTTGTTTTCATCATCCCACAGACGGTAGTCAAACTCATCTTCACCATAACCGATGAAAGTGCACCTTTTTTATTTGGGATCAAGTTTGTTCCTTCCTTGATCGCTAATGTGCACATAAGTTGTACACCCAAAAACTCTAAGATGTGAGAGTTTTACTTCTTTTCCGCTTCATACCTCTTCTGGTATTTTCTGCTCTAATGGTACTGATGGACCTCGGTTGATTAAGTAAGCTGATGTATTGACTGCTTCTGCCCAGAATTGCTTCAGTAAGCCTGATTGCACACGCATGCTTCTAGCTCTTTCAGTCAACGTTTGATTCATACGCTCTGCTACACCATTGTGTTAAGGCATACCTGGCACGATTCTCTCCATTCTGATTCCGTGCTCATAGCAAAACTTCTTGAATCTAGTGTCTACATATTCACCACCATTGTCGGATCTGAGCTTTTTAATCTTCAATGCTGTCTCATTTTCTACCATAGCTTTCCAAATCTTGAAAGCTTCAAATACTTCAGACTTGTGTTTTAGAAAGTAAACCCATACCTTTCTAGAGTGATCATCAGTAAAAGTTACGAAGTATTGCTTCCCACCAATAGAAGGGACAGTCGTTGGTCCCCAAACATCAGAGTGGATGAGCTCAAACCTATCTTTCTTTGGGGTTTTTCTACTTGTTTGAAAGTTGACTCTCTTCTGCTTTCCAAGTATACAGTCTTCACACATGTCAATTTCTACTTACTGAAGACCTGGTAATTTTCCTTTTGAGTGCATGACCTTCATCCCTTTCTCACTCATATGCCCAAGTCTTTGGTGCCATAGATTGGGACTTTCATTTGTTGCAACTGCAATCAAATGACATGCTCCTGTTGTCTTGTAAAGAGTACCACTCTTTTTGCCTCGAGCAATTGTCATCGCACCCTTTGAAATCTTCCAATCATCACCGTGGAAGATTGTCGTGTAGCCTTCACTGGCTAACTGGCCCACTGAGATTAAGTTCTTAGTCAGGTCGGGAATATGTCTGACATTTTTCAATTTCCATACAGACCCGTTTAACTTAATCTTTATTGCACCTTTACCTACAATCTCACATGACTGCTCACTACCAAGGTAAACCTTACCAAGGTTTCCAAGAACATAATTCTCGAATAGTTTCGTTTGTAAGGTAGCGTGAAAAGATGCTCCAGAGTCTAATACCCAAGACTTCTCTTTATCTTCAAGAGAGCATATCAACACCTCATCTTTTCCAGAGTCTAATACCTACAATCTTTATTGCACTCCTGCACTGGTTTTTGTAGTGCTCGGTTTTTCCACAATTCCAACACTCGATCATCTTCGAGTTTTGGGAACTACGATGATTTTTGGACTTGGATCGTCTCTCCTTTGATTTGCCGCGTCCGCTTTCTTTGGTTGAACTTCTTCCTCTTGACTTTGTATGCAATACTGAAGAGGTTGATGGTTCTCCCAACTCTCTCCGCCGGATCTCTTCACTGAGAACCAAATTTTGAACATCATCAAATCTTAACTTATTGTTTCCCGATGAGCTACTCATAGCCATGACCATAGCATTCCAACTTTCTAGCAGGGAAGACAAAAGTATTAAAGCCCGTACTTCCTCATCGAACTCAATCTCAACTGGGTTGTAACAGTGTTTAGTTCATTGAGATGATGTGCCACCGAAGCACCTTCAGACATCCGCAGATTGAACAATCGCCTCATCAAGTGAACTTTGTTTGAGGCTATGGTTTCTCATACATGTTGGAAAGAGCCTTCATGAGACCTGCTGTCGTCCTTTCTTTTGCAATGTTGAAAGCAACATTACGAGATAATATCAGTCTAATGGCTCCAAGGGCTTGTCTATCAAGGAGACTTCAATCTTCCTCCTTCATACCCTCTGGCTTCTTTCCTGTGAGTGGTTGATACATGTTCTTCTGATACAGATAATCTTCTATCTGCATTTTCCAAAAGCCAAAGTTCACACCATCGAACTTTTCAATCTTCATCTTGCCTTCGTCCATTGCCATTGCTCCTACTGCTTTTGAAGAAAAGCCCTCACTAGTTCTCTAGACTGAGATCCCCAAGAACAAGAGAAAAAATGTTTTCTGATGTGGAAGATCGGACACAGATGCAGCCACAAAGCATACTAAGAAAATTTACTCTAACCAAATCTTTTCTTATGCGGAAGATCAGACACTGCTGCAACCACAGAGCATACTAAGAAATGGGCTCTGATACCACTTGTTGGAGTGCAAGTGTGATTTGAAGTCCCACATTGGTTAGAAATTGGGAAGTTGAGTAATATATAAGCGAGAAAGACCCATAACCTAATGCCTTAAGGTTTTGGGTTGAAGGTGGTGTCATATTCTCTAATATATGGGCTCGTGTCCCATGGTTATACATCTTTCCGATGTTTAACCCCCTCAGATTGGACCCCAACAACTGGTATCAGAGCCAGGTTGTGATCGGCAGGTTGACAGTGGATTCCCTTCATCGAAAGTCCTCTTGATAAGGGTTTCAGGAGGCGTGTCCCCTTGTGTTTAAGGGCGTTGTGAATAAAGTGCACTGTATGCCTCCGCCCCAGTGTTTAACTCTCTCGGTTCGGACCCAACAATAATAAATAAGAAAATTTGAAATGAAGTACATAAATAAAATGGAATGTAAACACAAATTGATACGTGGTTATTAGACAACTATTATAGTATAGAAAACGAGCATTACAGACTTACTATAACAAAGCCTAATTTTGCTGATAAAAAAATTTAGAATTAAAAATTGATAGACGAATGCAATAGCACCATTGACAAGTCAACAAATAAAATTTTGTGGTAACGCACCACTAAAATAGAAAAGCGTGAGCAGAATGAGTTTTAACAGTCATAATAAACCAAATCATGATCCAAAAAGTTTGAAAGCTTCCACATATTAGTGAGGTAGGTTTGGAACAACTAAGGGAATACAACGAAGCATCCTAAAATTATCGGTATTCGCATTTCTCCACTCCATTATAAGGGATACACTTCCGCAAGTGATCGAGTTTTCTACTGTAATTTTCTATTGTTCATAGATGAATTTTGTATAGATAAATATTTACAATAGTGACTAAAAAAAGCTTAAAAAGTTTAGGCACACATCTAATTATTAAAGAAATTAAATGAAAATTATTTAAATGGTGCAGTAGTTAGAATTGAAAGTGTAAGTGTATGTTTCGGCAGACCAACAAAGAGAAGGACCGAGAATTTGACTTAGTTCAGGGGCACTTATCATTACTTGTGTGTTTTAATTATTTTCTGTTTTTATTGTTTAATTATACTTTTTAATAATATAAGTGTCTGCAAGGTATGCACTAATATCTAAAGAAGAGCTTTCATATTTGAAGAATTCTAACAAATGTTTCTGCAAAGTTTTTGGGTGTGGATTAAAAGGTTATGTAAAGTCTCATTTGTATCTTTTTGTGAGTAGTCTTCTTAACCTACTTTATGTATTAATAGAATGAATTTGAGGAAGGTTTAGTTTCCTTTTCTTTGTCTTTTAAAAAAAATAATAAAATGCCAACTTGTTTTTAATCTATTTTATGTTTCTAAATATTTGTATAGGAAACATCAAATAAGCAAACTGGTTAATTAGAAGTTATAAAATAGGTTGGATGGATAAGAAGATGGAGAAGAAAGAAAAGTCCTCAGATTTGACTGCTCCTTAAAAAAAAATAATTAACATGTCATATCGATAAAAACTTTTTTTCGTGTTTTAATATATAAACTCGTTTAATTGTAAAAACATCCATAAAATGCAACATGTTCCTAGCTCTTTTATAACTGTTGCTTATCATTAAGTAAACCACGCAAAATAAAGAAACTGCTAAAGTAGGAAATAAGGCTCAGTGCCTAAGCAGCGCGATGGTTCAGTTTATAATAGAATGCATCAATATAGAGAGTTTTTTTTTAGTGAAGGTATTAACCGATAAAATTGTGATGATGTCAAAAATATTATTAGTGCATACAACATTGGTCGGAAGAATTCAGATATGATGAAGTTCCTTTAAAAAGCAGGTCTTAATTGATAGATGCTGCATTTAGAGTGAGTAGCATTGCCCGGAAAATCATTCCTGCTGCAAAGACAAGGAAACACTTTCCTCAATTCCAGATAATGTTAAACTTATGTTACAGAAATATCTAACAACTAACCACGTTTAGTTAGTTATTTGTTATGGGGTATTATAAAAAGAGAAAAACCTTTTATACATGGACACATGATCATAACTCTTTATATGATAAGTTTGTTAACTTTAATCATTAATACTTTAAAAATTATATAAATGAAAAGTTGTGATTAATCGCTAATGTAAAACTTTTACACTGAAAATATATAGATGTTAAACTTTTATAAAAAATGAGCTAACATGTTAGGAGGTGTATAAAAAAATTGATCATTGTTTAGGAGTTTAAGTCTCCTGTATATCAGTTTATGTTTGATCAATAAAAAATCTTTATTCTTCATTTTTTAATCCAATTCTATTGTTGGCTCCCAATAAAGCTTCTCTGGATGATATATATTCCCACTGGAATTTCAATCTATTTCAACATCTGATCATTTCCAATTCAACCATGAGAAGGCCGCTGATGTTATTATTCTGAATGTTGCAGTTTTAGGAATGCCAGACTTGTTCTAGTTGACTTGTGTCATAAATCAAAGATTCTATCCTTACTTAAACCAAATGTGCCAGAAATAAACATCGATACCTTTAGTTAAATAACTAATGCTGATAACCGGAAAGATTCTATTATTTCGGTTTATATGTAATTCAATTTAACTTTTATCCATAAATATGAACTAAAAATTTAATAAACATGAGAAGATGAACTGGTTATGTGTGACAATTGATCATTATGTCTGTTAAATAGTATGCTATTTTGTATATGTTAGTGTTAGCTGATATTGCTTCGGTCTCAAGTTATCTGAAAGGATTTTTCTCTGTTGATCGACTGTAATTTTCTGATCAAAATTTTCATTTAAACTTATCTAGCAGTCAAGAATCTATTGTGTTTTCTTTTATTTTATTTCGTGCTAATTCGACTTCTAATCAATCAACTAAACTGATTTTTTGTTACATTTGTTGCAGTTATTTGAGTTGCAAAATGCTAGTTTTTTAGTTGATTTGGATCTCATTATTTTTTACTTACATTCAAAAGGTACCTGTAAAAGTCATTTTCAAATTATTTTTCTATCCTTTGTCTTTTAATCCACCTTATGTCTTTAACCTAAGTTTAACTATAGGTTTCAACTAAAGGCTCAACACTAGTATTAGCATTAAGGATAACACATATACTAGATTTTAAAGAGAAAATATTCTCAAAGAACTCAACATTCTTAGTCTTGATATATAATAATATTGCAACCTAATACATCACTTTTAATGACAAGAAATCTATAGGCGTGGCACTATGTTCAGCATAACCAAGAAGCATACAATCAAAGATCTTAGGTCCTATTTTCTTTTTTTTTAGGATCAGGTAACATAACTTTGTCAAGGCACCTCCATACTCTCTGATATTTCAGATTGGGTGTATAACTTTTCCATAACTTAGGGTGTCTTCCCTATTTTCTTATGTGGAATTTTATTCTTTAAAAGAACTTCTCCCCAAAGGTTAGCAGATGCAGATGAACTAATCAATAAGGAATTTATCATTTCCTTAAAGGTTCTATTTTTTCTCTCAGCTATTCCATTAGACTCAGGAGAATATGATGGGGTTACCTCATGGATAATACCTTCTTTTTCACAAAAGTCATTAAACAAAGTGTATTCACTCTCCCTATCTGATCTTATCGTTATGTTGCTACTTAATTGTTTTTCAACTTTAGCTTTAAAAGATAAAAATATGTTAAATGCTTCATCTTTATATCTAACAAAATAAACCTTTCTATATCTAGAGAAATTGTTAATAAAAGTTACAAAGTAATTTTTACCTCCCTTAGATATTCATTTATTTAAATCAGTAAGATTATAATCAATAAGACTAAAAGGTTCAATTTCACATTGTATAGAAGAACAAAATTTATTCGTAAATTGAGATTCTACACATATATCACATTTGGTATTATGTTTATCATGCATGTTAGTTAATCCTAGTCATTGCAATTTAATCACGTATAAGGAATTAATATGTAGGATGTTGCATATCATAGGAATCAATCATATAAGCAGAAGTAAATCCCTTATTCTCAATAATAAACAATATTAAGTACAAAAAGACCTTCATTACAATAACATTTTCTCACTAACACATTATTTTTAGTTATAGCAATCTTAGACTCAAAATCCACTTTTGCCTCAATCTTTCCTAATAGTGTCACAGAGACTAAGTTTACTCCGATGGTAGGCACAAGCAATACATCACTCATAGCCAATATTTTTTATATGTGAGTTTTAAAATAAAAACTTTTCCTTTTTCCAAAACAAGAATAGTTTCATAATCATAAAGAAAAACTTGTTCTTCTTCATTCTCACAAAAGTGTAGAAGAAAAATGCATTTGTATCAGCACAAATGTTCTTGATAGTGCTAGAGTCTACCACCTATTTACTCTCATGGGTCACAATATTTACTAGAGAAATTACTATAACAAAATTATCATCTCCTTCAAGCAAGTTAATCTTACACTTAGGAGGGTTGTCATTTCTCACAGCTAATGCATTGAGGTCTAAAGTTAAAAGCAAGGTTCAAAGAAGCATATCAGGTATGGGAACTATTGTTATGATCAATTTCATAAGCATATCTTTTTGGACAATCATAATTTGAACTTGTTTTTGCTCGTATAATTTTTTCTTAGCAAGTACCAACTTTTTTGTAGTCATCCATCAACGATCTAACATAGGTGTGTTGGGTAACAACAAGTTCGAATTGATCTAGCATTGATGTGTTGTCTATGTTGTCGGTAATAGTATTAATGGAGACGTGTTGATAAGCCATAAGTCATTAATTGTTTAGAATGTTGCTCTTGAGATGACGGTGACCAATTTCCTTCAACAAGAACTTCTCATAGTACCAAGATGACAGAAATTGCCATAGAAAAATAGAGAACCCAAAGGGAGAGAAAGAGTGAATGTGCTAAGTGTGCTTTCAATGGAAAGTATAGACACTATAATGCTTTGCTCCAACAGCTCAGAAAATAAATATTGTCATTGCAAAAATTAAATAATAATAAAAAGGATTAAATGACATTAATTACATCTTACAAATTAATTACATTTAATAAATAAGAACTTACCAATGACTATAAATATGTTTAGCAAGTAGTAGAAAAATTAGAATCTTTCTAAGGAGAATAATTAAAGCTATCTTATAATAAGAGAATACATTTACATAGGTATAAATGATCTAATTGTAATACTATAACTTGTGGTGGTATACATTAAATGAGTAAAATGATTTGCTATTTATTTTTTAGTGCATGAGTCGAATGTGATGACAAATTTTGTACCCTCCAACTAACTCCTATAGGTAGAGATAGAAAAATTTTACTAGCAATATATTATTTTACTTTGCTCACAGAAGTGGATTTACCCACTGTTTAAGCTTAAGAACTTTCTGTTTCGTTGAACACGTTTTCAGTGTTATTATTTGTAAGCTGAAATCTGCAGTAGCTGTTCGAGATATTTTACTTGATACATTATACGTATATTTTGGACCTTCTTAGATATATTTGTTCTAATTTTTATTGTCCTATAGCAACTCAGTTTGAGAGGTTAACTAAAAAAATTTCATTTGGATTTTCAACTCTGGAAGTTCGGCTGAATTTGTGGCTAGCTCTATAAGCTTACTATTTAAAATTTATTATAAGAAAAACATAGAAATTTAATCAGGTAATTGGTTCGAGATAATTGAGTTTGTAAAGGAAAAAATATCGGTTACGAAAGTTCCTGTATTTGTTTTTCATCCCAGCAAACATATATATACTTCAACCAATTTTAAACAAACAAAGGTGCATAATACATCTAGATTTGACCTTTCACACAACAACGTTTCAGATGAGGTGTACTTCATATATGTTCATCACAATATGACCATTATATGTTGCCAACATTAGAATGAAATTCCCTAGTTTCTTGGTTAATTAAGCAAGCTAGATTAAGCTATATAAAGTTCTTTCTCACAAGTTGCAGACAAAATTAGAAGAACCAATGCAGAAATGTACGTAGAGATTAGACTCTTGTCACTTTGGCCCATGCTCTATGGATTAGTTCCAATATCCCTTATTAATGAGGGGTTAAAAAGTTCTGTTTCAAAGTCCCCAGAAAATGTAGTTATAGGAACAGGGTAAAAGTGGCTTAACCTTATTTCAATATTGGTTTATCTTTTATAAAAAATAATTAATGTTATATTTTTTTTAAAACTGTAATTGTTTGAAGTTAGTTCACATTCATTCATTAAGAAAACTTTAATTAATATATTTATAAATTAAAATATCCTTTTTTTGATAGAGTTTATATTGTTGAAATTACATTGATTATCAATATTCTGAACTAAAAGATGGTTAATCATTAACTTATACACTTATAAAATTTAGTATACTAATAAATATAAATAGAAATATAATTAAAAATGAATTTCATTAATATATACTTATCGTAATACTGATTAAACTTTTAAAAAATATCATAAAAATATTTATAAAATAAGAATTTAATTAATATATGCAAAGTTAAATCATAATCCTTATTTATATTAAATTTATTGATGTTATTATTAATACTTCATGTAATAAAAAATTATAATAACACCTAAAACTTTTTATATTATCCATTATACAGACTAAACTTATAAAATAACCAAAATTTGAAGCAAAATTAAAATCCACTCTAACACACCTACGTTTTTACTTGTGAATAAGACTGTAATTTCAAAAGGAGAGAGTATTAGTATTAAGAGGTGAGAAGTCAGATGCAACATTTTTTTAGATTATTTTTTCTAAATACAACACTTATTTAAAAAAGAAGAAGAAGAAAATAATAGTTAAGTAAAATTAATAATTAACTAAAATATTTTGGTGTGATTGTCCTCAACATAAAACTCAACCGTGAAAGTCTGAAACACCCATACAACAATCAGATAAATGTTTCCATTGCTTGCGATCTAAATTCACAATGATTTTAACGAAAAGCACTTGAATTTGAAGATGGACAAAATGGAAGTGGATGAAACTTCTGCACCCAAAGGTTTCCTTCTAGAACTTTCATCAATTGGTACACAAAATGAATCACAAAAATTGAAACCTTTTTGATGGCTCTGTGTGTTGATGTGTTAAACGCAGAGGGAAACCCCGCTTTGGTGATCTTGGTGGGTGCACCGGGGAGTGGGAAGTCCACCTTCTGCGAAGAAGTAGCGCGTTCCTCCACTCGCGCTTGGGTTCGCGTTTGCCAGGTTCAGTTCACTCCCTTCTATCTGTTCGATGAAATGTCTCAGTGGGTTTCACTTTCATCACTCGATATTTTTGTTTTTACCACGGTAATCACTGATAAGGTAACCCTGAAAGGGAAACAAATAAGGTTTTAGTTTTTAGGGTGCTGTTCACGACCACAGTCATGGTTGCAATGCTAAGGTTGTTAAGGTTTTGTAATGTCGAAATTGCTGCTGCATTTGACCAAGGTTTTGATGATGGGAATGCAATTAGTGTGTGTTGGGGAATTGGTGGAAAATGGTTAAATTTTTCATTTTTATTTGCTTGATAAGTTTGAGTTGAATCATGGGTAGTTTCTTATGCCTTTTTATCTTAATCCTGATCTTGGACGTTTGCATGTATGTGAAAGATTGTAGGCCATTCATGTGATTTGATGTTTTATTAGGTGTTTCAGTTCTTGCCTGAAATGAGGGCTTAAGGATAGATATGTTTGGAGGGAGGATAAGGGAAGGAATTTTTTATTGAGAACTTGAAAGGGAAGGAAAGGTGGGATTTTGCTTAATACTCCAACAAACCAACTCTTATTTCCAAATTTCATGTTTACAAACTTAAATATATTTTTATGATGTATATTATTGATAATTTCTTCATCTAGTTGGATAAGACTTTGTTGTTGTTGTTGTTATTTTTGTATGTTATTAATTATTGAGATAATAAGTAATAATTTTTTTAAGATGTGTGCTGATATTTTTAACGTTAGAACAAAAGGAAAACTTAAACCTCCCTGCCCCTAAGCCAACTCTTCCCTTCTCTGATCCTTTTTTATTCCAGCCAAATCCTCAAACCCAAACAAATCTACTTGTATAAAATCTTAGTATAGATTCTGCTTCTTGGTTCAGTCATAATAATCTCCACTCTTGAGAACTACTATTTATATCTAAGGATAATCTGTTTGCTGTTAAAGAAATAGTCTTTTTGACATGATTAAGGATTTTGGCTGTGCCTTGACCCTCCCTCGAAAGGGAAGCCTGGTGCACAAGGTTGACACCATTTCAAGGTCTGGGAGGATTTGTCTTATACAATTATACTTTCATCTGTATAGAGATTGTGGGGTTCTGGGGAGGGCTTGATGTTCACAACCTTACTCCCATCTGCAAATACTTTTAATTCTAGTACATGTGTAAAACTTTTTGAAGACTGTAACTGTACTGTTTTGTCAGGTCTCGCCTTTGCTTCTACCACCACCATACACACACACACAGATGGGGGTGGAGGAACCCAAATGGCTTTGTATCTTATCTAATACTGTTAATTCATTTGCTTTAGGACACTATTGGAAATGGTAAAGCAGGAAATAAAGCTCAGTGCCTGAGCACTGCAATTAGAGCATTGAAGGATGGGAAAAGTGTATTTATTGATAGGTGCAATCTTAACAGAGAACAGCGTTCAGAATTTGTAAAGCTTGGTGGTGAACCACAAATAGATGTCCATGCAGTTGTACTTGATCTTCCTGCTAAGCTTTGTATTTCTCGATCAGTCAAACGAACTGGGCATGAAGGAAATTTGCAGGGTGGAAAAGCTGCTGCAGTTGTGAATAGAATGCTTCAACATAAAGAGCTTCCCAAATTAAGTGAAGGCTTTAACCGGATAACATTTTGTCAGAATGAGAGTGATGTAAAAAATGCTATTAATACATATAGCACACTTGGGGCACTGGATAGTCTTCCACATGGTTGCTTTGGCCAGAAGAATCCAGATTCCAAAATTCAAGTTGGTATAATGAAGTTCCTAAAAAAAGCAGAGGTCCCACTTGTTTCTGCATCTAGAGAGAGTGGCATTGAAGACCCTACTTCCCAGACTCCAGGGAAAAATAATTCTTGCTGCACAGATAAAGAAACACTTTCCTCAATTCCAGATGATGCCAACTTAGAGAAAATGGAAGTAGAAGGCCAAGCAGTTTGCTCTGCCAGTTCCCATGCGAATCAAGTTTCAATGGATAATATTCCTACTCTGGCATTTCCTTCTATTTCGACATCCGATTTCCAATTCGACCATGAGAAGGCAGCTGATATTATTGTTAAGAAGGTTGCAGAGTTCTTGAATAAAATTAGGAATGCCAGACTTGTTCTTGTTGACTTGTCTCATAAGTCAAAGATTTTGTCCTTAGTTAAAGCCAAAGTTGCAGAGAAAAACATTGACACCCAAAAGTTCTTTACCCATGTTGGGGACATTACTTATCTCTATTCTAAGGGAGGTTTGCAATGTAATGTCATTGTTAATGCTGCCAACTGGTAAGATTCTATTTCTATGATTTCAGTGTATATTAATTCTGTTTACATTAATCCATAAGTCCAAATTAAAAGTTTGATATTACCTCAATTAAAAGCTCCATTATCTAGCTCTTAGGAATTGTTTGTGTTTTCTTTTATGTTATGTCATGCAACTTCAGCTGCTAATCAATCAACTAAACAGCCTTTGTTTTTAGCATCCAATATAATTATTTCAGTTGACACCAGATATCTGCTTTTTGATTTATGTGGATGTCATTATTTTTTACTTGTTTCCCAGGGCCCAGTTTTGCTCTTAAAACTTGTTATAAATTATATTTTCAGACAGATAAACCTGCCATTTTTCAAATTTCTCTTGGTTACGTGAAAAATCCTTTGCAGGCGGTTGAAACCTGGAGGTGGAGGTGTTAATGCAGCAATTTTTAATGCTGCAGGTCCTGAATTGGAATCTGCAACAAAACAAAAAGTAAAATCTCTTTCACCTGGGAACGCTGCTGTTGTCCCTCTACCATCATCTTCTCCTTTGTTTACCAGAGAGGGTGTAACCCATGTGATACATGTTCTTGGACCTAATATGAACCCACAAAGACCAAATTATCTAAATAATGATTACATTAAAGGCTGCAAAATTCTCGAAGATGCTTATACTTCACTTTTTGAAGGTTTTGCATCTATTGTGAGGAACAAGCCAGGGAAAACAGAGGGAAAAAGTGAAAACCTTGAAAGAAAGTCTTTGGAGTTACAGGTTCAGTCTGATTCTTGTTCCAGAAATCGTTTCGCAAATACTGATCGGAAGAGTAAGAGAGATGCTGATCATGGTTTGGAAAAAAGCAAGAAATACAAGGGAACTCAGGATGGCTTTGGATTGACCTTTATTGATTCTAGGGTTGCAAAGGTAGATACAGAGCATAAAAGAACTGAGAGGAGCACGAGTAAGGCATGGGGATCATGGACTCAAGCTCTTCACCAAATAGCTATGCATCCTGAGAAACATAAGGGTGACTTGCTTGAAATTTCTGAAGATGTTGTCGTATTGGATGATATGTATCCCAAGGTTGAAATTGTCCCTTTTCATTTTCTTCCCTTTCTAATTTGTGTCATGCATGACTCTGCAAATGTAACAAGCTGAATTTACTTCTGTTTTGCAGGCACGGAAGCATGCTCTGGTGTTGGCACGAATTGAGGGTCTTGACTGCCTGGCAGATGTCCGAAAGGAGCATCTTCTGTTATTGAACAAGATGCATGATGTGGGATTAAAGTGGGCGAAGAAGTTCTTGAACGAGAATGCTTCTTTGGTATTTCGTCTTGGATATCACTCGGTAAGCAGAATATATATTCAGGAACTATTTTTCTCTCCCCACCCCAAAAAATAAAAGAATGTTCCTTGGCCTTTAGTTAATCAGTGAATTCAGTACTTTTATGTTTTGTCTATTAAAATTTGATTTAGATGATGACTTACTTGGATATGGATTCATATTAAAAATTGAGTTTGAAGATGACTTCTTTTGTGGTTAAGCATATTAGTTATTAATCAATAACTCAAGGCTATTGCTGATAAACATTAGCAGTGATATTCAACAAGGAAAACTGTTGAAAGGATGATATTAAAATTGTGAAAGAAATAAGTTAATAAAAAAAAATTCTTGATCCTGTTTGTCTTGGGGGTTAAGATTTGAGAAGGTTCATCTACAAGTAACTGCAAGTGCAATGCTCTGGTTAAGATTTTTTCAATTTGTTGGGCATGTGTTTAGCTCATTTGTAAACTGAAATCTTCACTAGCTGTTAAAATCTTTTTCTTCTGTATCTTCTGCAGGCACCATCAATGCGACAACTACATTTACATGTTATTAGCCAGGACTTTGAATCAACACATTTAAAGAAGCACTGGAACTCGTTTACCACTGCATTCTTTCGTGACTCGGTTGATGTAATGGATGAGATCTCTAGTTATGGGAAGGCAACAATAAAAGTTGATGACAAGCTACTATCTATGGAGTTGAGGTGCCACAAATGTAGAAGTGCGCATCCAAACATACCCCGATTAAAATCACACATTAGCAGCTGCCATTCACCCTTCCCGGCTCACCTACTTCAAAACGGCCGTTTGGTGCGTGCACCAGGGGAAACTGGTAACAATGTCCAGTAGTACTAGTTTTTTGGTCTACACTACTGCTAAGCAAGACTAGTTTTGAGCTTCTTATTTTACACAAGATTTAACCATCACGTGTAGTTAAAGATTCAAGAACTTTTGCCATCTATGAAGGAAAAAGGAGGGTGTTAAATCTGCAATCATGCAAATTGCTTTTGCGTTAATAATTTTAGAGATATAGCAAATCAATATCAAAGTTGAATTTGAAATTTTTATAATTGAATTTTCTTCTTCAACTAGCACATGAAATTACCTTTGCTTTAATATTTTTAGAGATATAGCAAATCATTTCATAGTTTAATTTTATGACAAAATTTACAATCTAGAAAAAGGTATTTAGAGGAACTGAAGTCACGTTTGGGCTCTTCCTCTCTCATCTCACTATTTCTTAAAGTCATTTTGAATAATTTTCTGATTATGAAACGTCTGGAGCCTCTTTATTTGGATCCTAAAATTTGAAAGACGATGAGGAATTGAAAAACAATATTTTATTCATCTTGAAAATATTTTTAACTTCTAATATAATGTTAAACATCTCGATTTACTTTTTAAAAATGAAGATAAAAAGTGCAAACAAAGAAATTTATTCCCATTAAAAGTACTAAATTAGCAACCAGTTGGCTAAATAGATTGCATGTGTAAAGGAGCTCAATAGTTATAAGCAAGATCTTTTGGAAATTAACATCCAGTTGTAGTGACTGTCTCAAACCATAGAATATCATTTAATTCATTACTGCTAAATGCTCAGTTAGGACCAAATGAAAAAGCAAAACATTTTAAATACAGATTCTCCACTAAGACAAGTACACATAATATGATTAATCAAGTCAGGGAAATAACAAGCGATTCTTCCGAGGTTCAATACCAATCTAAGTCACCAAATCCCAACCCTAATAAGCAAACGTGGCTAGAAACCTGATTCACTTGAGTACAAGAACTTATGTAAGTTAAACACACAATGCAATAATGAATTCTGCACGAACAGTTCCATCGATTAAAACAAACACGATTCTAGAGATCAAGGTGAAGAAACCAGATTAACTTAAAACAGTAAGTAGAATTAAAAGTACTGTGGCACAAGGTCTCGAGTCACATTCAGCTGGTATTAAAATCCAAATATTTGACTATAGATTTTTGCCACCCATGCATGAGATTGAAAAACTCTTAAGAGCAATTAAAAAAACTAAAAACTAGTTGAGAAACATCAGAGAGCCAAACTTCGGAGCGAAACTATTACAATCCTGTTATTTTATTTCACAAATAAGCCCAAGCCGAAAACATAACTTCCTATGCAAGGTCCAGGTAAAAACTGATACACACATTCAGAGACTTGCAATTCAACATGTTGCATATACAATAATCATCTGGCAAGACTTTGCAGTATTATTTGCCTTATCAACTCTTAGGTTTCGTTTTTTGCCTTTGAAGCATTTGACTTGTATGACTTTAGCAAGTGTTGCTCAATTAGGATCAACATATATATGAAAAAGATTTAGGACAAATATTTAAAACACAAGAATTACTGATTTTTTTCTTAGTTCAAACAAAACTCATCAATACAAAATTTATCTAACTAGATTCAAATGAGCATGATAGGAAGCTAAAAAGCTAAGTTTATTAACATAAAAAATGATACGAAGATATATGCATTATCATAGCTATTGGGGGTTTTCACTTTCTTTATGAGGACCTGAAATAGTATTTTCATCACCTTGGCAGTGGCAGAAATGAATGTTTCAATGTTCAATTGCTCATCAATACCAGTAACTTGTTTCTCTTTATCTTGTTATTGAGCTTTCTCTTAATTCAGCATATGGCATCACGTTAGGCCTATCCTCCAGTTATTGTTGCAACAGTAATAAACTAAGATGGAACTTTTGGCTGAGGTTTTCCTATTTAGTGATGCTGTCTACATCCAGTTGTTGCTAACAGACTACCATGGAAATGGACTTTGCAGGGCTTTTTTTCTTCTTTGACTCAGCAAATGTTAGTTGTTACCTATTAGTATGCTATGTGCATGTTCTCCTATGTATTTATGCGGTCTACAGGGACAGAGAAACCTTTACTACAACATGTATGTATGTTCTATGCTATTAATATCAGTTGTTTGCCCATGGAAACAAAATAACACTTCTGAAACCTTTGTGATTAAATTTTATACATAATTATGCAAAAACATTAGCAAAACTAAACAGGTTTTGAAACAATAATCCTTTGGTAGTGAATGTATATACTAGCATTATTAATTGTTCATCAGTGACGTTCAGCCGCCTTAGTAACTTTCACCGGCCATCGAATGAGGTAAAGGATAATTCATGATTATAACTCATTTGGTCTAGAGTTGAGCTTGATTTTCCTTCGTCGCACATCCTCTTTTGAAAGAAACCTACCTCTTTTGGCTCAACCAGTTCCATCTCACTCCCTAACATTTGAATTACTGAGGCCATGGTTGGCCTATCCTCTGGATATTGTTGCAAGCACAAGAGACTAACATGGATGCACCGCAGGACTTCTGGGATAACACATGAGTCCTTTATGCTGGAGTCAATCAACTGTAAAGCATTTTGCTCTTTCCAAAGTGTCCAAGCCTGAAACATTAAAGAAGAGAAAAAGGTTAATTATTTATGTTTAATGTCTGACATAAATCAATAATTAAGTTCTTGAGTTCTTACATAACCAACAAGGTTAAGAGTCTCGTTTCGATGACAAAGAGCTTTATTTTTGTTCCCACATACAATTTCCAACAATAAAATTCCAAAGCTGAAAACATCCGATTTAATTGAAAATTGTCCGTCAACAGCATATTCTGGGGCCATGTATCCACTGCAGATAACAATTAGAGCAAAAATTCACGACACAAAAATAAATAAAAAAGAATGTCGTGTAGTATAGTATGACAGACACTCACTAAGTCCCAACCACTCTATTTGTGTTTCCTTCAGTTTGGTCTCCACCAAAAGCTCTAGCCAATCCAAAATCTGATATCTTTGGATTTGACTTCTCATCCAGTAAAACATTACTTGCTTTGAGATCTCTATGAATAATCCTTAATCGTGAATCTTGATGGAGATACAAAAGTCCTCTAGCAATCCCAAATATTATGTGGAAGCGTTGGGGCCAATCCAGTAATTTACCTTTTATTTTATCTGTTTATTTATTTTTGCAAAGCAAATATGCCATTTAGTATTAGATATTCAAGATTAATGTCCCTCTAAATATAATTTAAGTAATTAAAACAACACAAGTGAACCTAATATAAGCATTATATACCAAAAATGAAGGTGTCTAGGCTGCCATTAACCATGTATTCATATACGAGTAATTTTTCTTGTTGTCCAAAGCAACAGCCAAGGAGCTTTACAAGGTTTCGGTGTTGAAGCTTTGCAATCAGTTTTACTTCTGTTATGAACTCATTTGTTCCTTGTCCAGAGCTAGTTGAAAGTCTTTTGACAGCAATTTCTTTCCCATCCACTAATCTTCCCTGCATAATTGCATTCATTTGAGACGATGTTTTCTATAACATTTCATCTCTGAACTCTAGTTATGTTAAGTGCCTAAATATTTAATTACCTTATATACAGGTCCAAAACCACCTTCTCCAATCTTATTATATGATGAGAAATTGTTAGTGGCATTAGTGATTGTTATCAAATCAAATAATGGCACATCCAGATCTTCTAGCTGTCTTTCCATGTTCTCTTTTGTCTTTGACTTATCTGGACAAGGAAAAACAGAATCAAGCAGTCAATATTATGAAACAAGAGGAGGGATTGAAACAAGTTTAAATCTGCAATATTCATTTAGAGAAGGAAGCAGAAATATATATGTTGAGGGAACTCAATTTCTTTAAACTATAACAAATTGAAACTCATTATTAAACCCATATGAAATTCACGGGCAGGCTAAAAGGCCACCTGGCCTTAAATTCCCCGTTAATCTATTACTACACTGCAGGTGCTTCCTGATAATTTCAAGCATTTCCAATTTTCCATTTCTCAAAGTATAAGAGTTATCATGAATTCATGCTTTTAGGGACAAAAATATGGGTGAATAATTTACCAGCTATGTTCCTTCAGACTCTGTATATAACAAAAAAGCTTAATAAAAGTATCCCATTAATTGCACCAATTGTGGTAGCAGCTAGCTTTTGTAGTGTCCATGTTGGGGCAGAGGTCTTCATAATTGATTTTGATCAAACACACAATCTTATTATTCATTGACAAATCAAGCAATGAGATATCTAGATCATCGACACAACTTCCATTGTTCTTTTCAGCATTTAACTTCTCTACGACAAGAAAACTTACGTATTTCGTGAGGTTTTCAGTGCCTCAACATTATTAAACTCCACAACTATAATATTCTGTTAGGAGACAGAACAAACCCTTCTATAAGGCCACTTAACCAAGATTTCAAAGGTTACTATAAAAAATTAAACAGCACTTGACGAGTGTATTGACAACTAGCAGAATTTCCATTTCAAATATGATATATAGTACAATTCAGTCATATTATTACTGAAAAGTGAGAAAAGAGATGGATAGTTTTACCAGCAATGATTCTTCTGCAGATGAAAAAAATAGCAAGTGTCACTACTAAAGTTGCAGCAATAGAGGTTACAATAATTATTTTTGAGTTCTTCTTGTGCCTGATAGCATCTTCGCGGTTGAATTTGATCAAACAAAACTACAATGGTTAAATTCCATACTGAAGGACCAAGCTTAATTCTCAAAGACATTATTAAAATTCTGGTGAGAAGAATAATATAAGGATTAATTGGAAAAATTAATAGTGTTTACCTAATTCTGAAGCATCCAACCTTATATTTAAAGGCTGCCCATTTTCTGGAACTGGAAACTTTTTAATGTCTAATAAATCTCCAAACCACATAACACAGCCACTGCCTGTTCCACTTATATTTGAATTGGCATAAGCCATGCAAGAACAATTATTCAAGCACTTGGTTCTGCACTGTTTTAGATCAATCGTTTCATCCAAAGACGTATCTGTAGTATCTGGCACTTTCAAGCCTTCAAGAAGTAAGAACCCATCACTGAGCTTATCTTTGCAGCTAAGTGGATGTTTCAGGACACATCCATCGGACCAATCCATTGAGTTCCATTTCTCAGGAGACTTTGGCTTGTACCCTTTTAAGCATTGACACATTGGTAATGTAAAAGTGGTGCAATATGTATTGGCTCCACAAGCTCCATAATGGTCACAGTTGTCTTCTGGCATTGTTGCATATAAACTCCATGATTTCCCTGACCATACATAACGACGACGTTCTTGTGCAGTTTGGTTAAGTACATTTTTTGATATTAAAGTAGTATTCTTGAGGGTCCATCTGTAATAAACCTCTTCCTTGTTGGAGACAAACTCATAATGGTAAATGGGATCATTAGGCTTCATAAGTGGCCTACCACTGAAACGCAAACCATTCCATGGTCCAAGCCTGTGGTACTTTTGTGTTCCTTTCATCATATAGATCTCACGATAAGGATGCAGGGTAATGCCCCAAGATAAGTCTCCTGGGGTTGGATCATCATCACTCTTCCAAGCTATGAGACGAGTACTAAAATTTTTCCTAAGATCCCATCCAATCTTCATGCCTGCCAGCATTGTATTAGAAGGGTAATCAAAGCTTTGCCACAGATATGTCTCTCCCTCTTCTCCATTCTCTTCCCTTATCACAAGATTGCCAGAATCCAAGAGCTCTGCCACCGGATTCTTTGCCTTTTCTGGAGAACTAGTACTCCAAACAGCCATGTTGTTGTGTGTGAGGACCAAACTGCCAGAACTGTTTAGTTTCAAGATTGAAGAAGAAGCATTTATTGGACTGCCACCATTTGCTACCCAAACAACGTTTTGCAGTGGAATATTCTTGTACCAAATCCCAAGGTAGGTTTTGTTGCCAAGATTGAAGAAGCCAAGTTCAAAGATTCCCCGTGAGGAAACTATGGTGTTTCCATAACTGAGGGACTGGGATTGAGTAATGGATGAAGTCTCGGCTGTTATGAAAGCTGTGAAATAAGTGGAAAACAATATATGAACTATGATGCTCATCAAAAAAAGAATAAACTTCATTGAATACCAAGCTTGATAGTTTGAGCTTGAAACACTGTAATACAGAGGGAGTAACAAAATTTTCAAAGTAAAACAAGTAATGCATAAACAATGATGGAGTCAAATTGGGGGTTATTCTAAGTCTTTAAGAAAATCATACAGAATGGTTACTGGTTAGAAAAGCAAAACCAATAAAATGGCTTCACTAGTGGAGAGACTAGTCCAATTTTCTTTGTAGATGATGATAATGTGTGATACTTGTGATTAAAAAAAGCCAATGCGTGGAGCATGATTATCAAACTTTCAAAATAAGTCTCTAACTCTTACGAATTTACAAGTTCACCTATCCTATAATTTGCGAGTTAACGCACACTCTTTTTTTAGTAAATTCTAGACAAACTCAGTAGACTCTATGCAAACTGTGTAAACTCTAGAGTTTACCACCAAGTAAACAAATTGGATTGTTTTATAAGTATTTAGAGTTCAACATACCTTCATTTAGTGTGTCATTCTTAAATTGAAAAACACTAACCGCTAAGAACAACATCAAACTTTCGTTTTTCAATAATACCAAACATAGATGAAAATACTCTATCACTATCAATTATCACCTTTGTAATTTATTATCTGATAGTGATTCATTACTAGATTTAGTTATTTAAGTATTATGGAATTTATGATTTACTCTCACAAGTGAGTCTACGAGTCGAGTTGAACTCTCACAAATCTACATAAACTTTCGAATTTGATAACCTTGATTAGGTGTCCTAGACTTTGGCACTCACCATCAGCCATAATGTTTCAGGTTTCACTCACAAAAATCGTTTTCCATGTTGTTTTCCCTCTTGACTTAGGAATTTTGACATTTTCAGCTTTTGTCTTTGATTTGACAAGTCATTGTTGCTTCTTCAGTTTTATTCTTTTCTTTTGCAAATTACCATTGTTACAATTATTATTATAACTACAGATGTCACCATCTGGATGCTGCACATGGTTTGAATGATGCAATGGATGTTATTGATTTGATAGTATAGTAATTAGTAAAACATATAACTGCTGAAAATTACTAAAACAGAAGTCACCATCTGGATGCAATTGGTTTGAATGCACTGGATGGTATTGGTTTGAATAGTACACTAAACAAAAACAAAGGTGATCTGGATGCAATTGCTTGGTTTGAATGACTGATTATGATGTTGGATATGATATTTGTTTAATAGTGCAGTAAAACATAACTAGTGACAATATTACAAAAACAAAGGTCATCATATTTTCACTTTTTAACAGCGATGAAAACTTCATTCCTATGATTTTCCATGACACCAATTTAATTTGAAGTTGTTCAAAACATTTAATTAGAAGTTGTTCAAAACTACAAAGTCACTCGTAGAGCATTGCAGACATTCAAAGTAGTCAATTAAATATGTGATGAATTGAGTAGTTGCTATGAGTAGAGCACAGTGTGAACCATGGAAAATTCCTTTCTTTCCAAGACCATTAATTCCACACGTCCAAAACTAATTAATCAATGGCTAATTAGACTTTTCAAAAGAATACATATTTCGTAGTTTAGGCGTTGTTTCTATCTTTGTATCCTGTGTGACTAGAAGGACCACTGTCTAGAATATTGTGTCTATCCCTAGTTGTCCAATTCAACTAACAACCTTTTTTGGGACATCATAAAAGGACAATGTTAGAGAGTAGTATGGAAAGTTAATTTTGGCATTCATAAGAAGGTCGGACCCACGTGCTCTCAATGAAGATTGAAGGCGCATTGTATTTTGGGTTCTCTTTAAAGGAAATAATACAGTAATGAATCACGTACCAAAATGAATTATGAACACGACGCATCCATATCATGTTCCACATAATTAATATAACTATGGAGGAGTATTTACAAAAGTTGTCTGATCTTCCAACAAGATGAATAATTAGTTTTAGATATAAAGTAATGGGAGAAAGTTCAATAAAATAATTCAAATAACATTTGCAATAAGCGGCGAAACAATGTCTCCAAACTTGCAAAGAGGAGCACCAATCAAGTAAACCAACCCAAAACCCCAAAAAAATTGCATAATAGACACAATTTTATCCTAAAAACTCCCTCCGTGCAAGGGGAAATCTACTGTGACTTTATTAATTTTAGGAGTATTGATATTATAGTTTTTTTGTCCAATAAAATTTTAAGTCTTGTAACTGGAAACTTCAAGTCTTGTAAGTATAAACTTTTCTTTAATTCTATCATCATTAATTTTGTAAATATTGCAATTAGTGAGACTTTTGACTTGAGTGTATTGTGGAATTGTTTTGTCTCCTTTTAAACTTTCTATGTATAAAAAACTAACTGTTATGAAACAGCTCCATAAAAAGTCTGACATGATAGGTTATACATAGTTGTGCTGTCATAAAACCTCAAAGAATGATGTAACATGGAAGTCCACATTTACGAGACATAAAATCTCATTGGATAAAAAACTATATCAATACTCCTAAAACTATATCAATGGTAAAAAGCATAGATTGTTCAGACCAACGAAATAATTCATTGTTATCAATAAAGGTATAAAGAAGGTCTAGACTTAGTACCCAAATAATGTTTGTAATTGGCACTGACAAACAAGAATAAGGAGATTAAAATAACCCGAATTGCATAGCAAAAACTTATGAACAGAATCTCTCCTCTACAGGTCTTGTCTTTAACAATCCAATCCAATAGACAATCTCTCTTCGTGTTTGATGCTATCTCTCTAACTCTAATAAATTTCTCTCACACTCTAATCTAACAATCTCTCTACATACGACTCATGCACTTATTAGAAATAGTATAGAAAACACTCCATTCTAATAAAGAATGGCTCGTACTCAATCATTTGAGCTTGTAGCTCTTATGAGGGTTGGCTTATATTCAGCCAATTAAGCTCGTACTCAACTCGTACTAAGCCAATTGAGCTTGGACTCAACTCTTATATAAATGGGCTCATACTCGACCAGTTGGGCTTGGACTCTGACTCTTATATATAGATTGGCTCGTACTCAGCCATCTGTGCTCTAATTCGGCTCTTATAACAACATATTATTAAAAATCAGGATCTTACAAAAATCACCAACGAACATAAAAAAAAAATAAAGGTACCTTCTCATTTTGTCGTATGGATTAGGAAAAGCAACAACAATGCGGCCAAGAAATTGGACACACCTTGAGGATTAGAAGACACACAAACCCTACACTGAGACCTCCTTCTGCTTGACTCTTCGTTCAGTTCATTAAACCCCTTAAGCCCATTATGAACTTGCTCCACATTGAAGAACAAGGAAATGATTTTAATGTTTATAAAAGAAAAGTACCTATTTGAGTTTGATTCCATAGAATGAGAGGAAGTTATGTTAGGTTGTGCTACATAGATGTTGCGATTGGAAAGCTGGTCGTCGGGCATCGACATCACAAAGAGATCCTTGAAGGAGAAGGTGTAACAAAGTTATTATAAAAATATTATATATTTTTAAAATGTTACATGCGTATTTTGCTGTGGAAAAATCCGAGACTAATTTCCTGTGAATTTTTCCACACCAAATTTTACAAGTAACTTTTATATGGATTAAAATTTGTAGGAAATTCCACAAGTAATTTATTTCCTTCAAAATTTTATATAAAATCCCAATGTTATATCATATATTCTAGTAGCGATTCACATAATTAATTTGACTATTTTGGACGTGTAGAATGCTGTAGTAGTATAAAATTTGACTTCATAGAAAAGCACCAGAATACAATTTCTGGCTTTGTTAAAATTGCAAAGACGGTATAGAAATGGTTTCATTTTTTAACAATTATGTTTTACTATTACCATAAAAACCAATTTCATCCGATGCATGTGTTGAAGTACAAGTGTGATTTGAAGTTTCAAGTTATGTAAAAATTGGGAAGTTGAGAAAGAATCACAAACCTAAAGTCATTTTATTAATTGGTTGTGTTATACCTTTCTAGAGAATAACCCAATTTGACTTCATTATTGTTTATGCAATAATTTGGTTTACTTCGTAAATTTTGTTACTCCCTCTAAATATACACATTGATTTCAGTTTTCTTATTCTTCAGCATGTCTGTTTTAAGCTCTAACTGAGCTTAATACGGAATAAATTATCTTTTCTTTATCTAATAAGTTACATAGTTTATATACTGTTTTCCCTTTCTCTCATGATTTTTTATTGCAGCAGAGGCTTCATCCATTACACAATCCTAGTCCCTCAGTTACGAAACACCGTAGTTTCCCACGTGGAATCTCTGAACTTGGCTTCTTTAATCCCGAAGTCCTATATATAGAAGTCTACGTTGGGATTTGGTTCAAGAATATTCAACTTTAAAACGTAGTTTGGATTGCAAATGGTGACATCCTACAAAGCTTTTCTTCTATCTTATACAACTGAGCAGGTTCTGGCTATTTCGTTCTTCAAAGATTTCTTTTGGCAAGTGCAACTAAATTAAGACCTAGTGACGAAACAAATTAGGAAACTTAAAACACAAGAATTACTGCATTTTTGCTTAGTCCAACTAAAACTCATGCATACAAGCTTCATCTTCTAATGAGTCTGATAAGGAAGCTAAAAGCTAAGTTTAATATAGAAAAATAAGAAAATATATTCATTATCATAGCTATTATGGATTTTCACTCTCTGTGAGGTCCTACTATTGTATTTTGATCACGTCGCAGTGGCAAGAAGTGTTTCGGTTTTGATCAATACCAGTGACATGTTTCCCATTATCTTCTTAAGGAGTTTTTGTTATTTCAGCATCTAACATCATGTTTGGACGATCCTTCAATTATTTGCCCCAGTAATAGATCAACATGGAATTTTTTTACTTAGGTTCTCCCATGCAACTAGTATGGATAATGAAGCCCTTACTACAACATGTACTTTTATGCTAATAATATCAGTTGTTTTCCCATGCAAAAAGAAATATTTACTTTCATCGTCCATTTAAAGAGGTAATGGTTAATTCATTATTTGAAGTCTTTTGGTATAGATTTGAGCTTAACTTTCCTTCGTCTGAAATGCTTGGAAAGAAACCAGGCTCTTTTGGCTCAACTAATTCCATCTCACTCCCTAACATTTGAATTACTGAGGACATTGTTGGTCTATCCTTCGGGTATTGTTGCAAGCACAAGAGACTAACATGGATGCATCGCAGTACCTCCAGGATGACACAAGAATCTTTTATGCTTGAGTCAATCAATTGTAAAGCATTTTCCCTTTTCAAAGTGCCCATGCCTGAAACATAAAGAAGAGAAGAAAGTTAATTATTCATGTTTAGATTCTTCCATAAATACATAATAAGTTTGAGTGCTTACATAACCAACAAGGTTAAGAGTCTAGTTTCCATGACAGAGAGCTCTATTTTTTTCCCGCATATGATCTCCAACAATAAAATACCAAAGCTAAAAACGTCCGATTTGATTGAAAATAGTCCATCAATAGCATATTCTGGAGACATGTATCCGCTGTAGGAAGTATTTAGGACAAATAATTCATGATGTAAAAGTAAATAAATGAGGTGTATGTAATTGGAAGCACTTACTAAGTCCCAACTACTCAGTTTGTGTTTCCTTCAATTTAGTATCCTCCAAAAGCTCTGGCCATTCCAAAGTCTGATATTTTTGGATTTAACTTCTTATCGAGTAAAACATTACTTGCTTTGAGATCTCTATGAATAATCCTTAATCAGGAATCTTGATGGAGATACAAAAGTCCTCTTTCAATTCCAAATATTATGTCAAAGCGTTGTGGCCAATCCAGGAACTTACCTTTTATTTTATCTGTTTTTTTAGAATAACATATGGCGTTCAATAGATGTTCAATGGTAATAAGCTCTACAGAATGATTGAAATAAAACAAAACAAATGCACCTTATCCAGGAAGTTATCTTTTATTTTATCTGGGTTTTTTTTTTTTTTACAATAACATATGATGTTCAATAGATGGTCAATAGTAATAAGCTACGAAATGATTGAAATAAAACAAAACAAATGCACCTAATCCAAGAATCCCTCCTATTACATACCAAAAATGAAGGTGTCCAAGCTTCCATTAACCATGTATTCATATACTAATAATTTTTCTTGTCCTCGAAAGCAATAACCTAGTAGCTTTACAAGATTTCTGTGTTGAAGCTTCGCAATCAATTTTACTTCTGTTATAAACTCAGTTATTCCTTGTCCAGAGAAACTTGAAAGTCTCTTGACAGCGATTTCTTGCCCATCCACTAATTTTCCCTGCATATTGCTTTCAATTGAGAAGATGTTTTTCTATAACAACAATTCGTCTCTGGACTCTAGTTGTTCTTTTTCTTTAAAAGTGCTTAAACATTGAAATACCTTACATACAGACCCGAAACCGCCTTGTCCAATCTTATTATTCAATGAGAAATTGTTAGTGGCAGTAGAGATTGTTAGCTGACCAAACAATGGCACGTCCAGATCTTCTAGCTGTCGGATGATGTTCTCTTCTGTCTTTGACTTATCTGGACACAAGGAAGAAAAGAATAAAACATTCAATAATATTATGAAACATGAAGAAGGATAGGAACTGGTTTAAATCTGCATCATTCAAAGAGAGAAGGAAACAGAGAAGTAGTATGAACTCAATGTCTTAAATCTATAGCAAGTTGAAACTCTGGTCATTAAAGCCATATAACAATAAGATTGATGGCCATGCTAAAAACGCAAAAAAAAAAAAAATGCATCCCACCACTTGAAGCAATTGTTGTAGAGATTAGCTTTCGTTATGTCCATGTTGGTTTATTTTGATCCAAAACAAACTATTTTATTATTAGTGGCGGAAATAATTATTCACAAATACAAATCAAGCAATAAGAGATCAAGATCATCCACACAACTTCCGTAATTATTCTCTGCGATTGACTTCTCTGGGAAAAGAAAACGTAAGTTCTTTCTGTCTTTACATATGCCAAGACATTATTAAACTCAACTACTAGGGAATTTTGTCCAAGAAACACAGTCACACAGAACCATATTTAGACTATAAAGCCATTTAAAGTATGATATTTAGAACTATTAAGCCATATTTTTGGTGAAATGTCAGAGAAGAGAAGAATAATTGTACCAGCAATGTTCCTTTTCCAAACGTAATAAATAGCAAAGGACCCTACCAAAGATGCAGTAACAGAGGCTACAATTATTATTTTAGACTTCCACTTGTGGTTGATAGACTCTTCCGGTACAATTATAAAGTCCATGATTTCTTTGACAATACATAACGACGACGTTCTTTTGTGGTTTGGTTAAGTACCACTCTTGATATTAAACTAGTCTGCTTTAGGCTCCATCTGTAGTAAACCTCTTCTTTGTTAGAGACAAACTCGTAATTGTTAGAAGGGTCATTAAGCTTCATAAGTGGCCTGCCGCTAAAACGCAAACCATTCCATGGTCCAAGTCTATAATACTTTTTTGTTCCCTTCATGATGCAGATCTCAGGATAAGGGTGCAAGATAATGCCCCAAGATAAGTCTCCTGGGGTTGGATCATCATCACTCTTCCAAGCTATCAAGTGAGTACTAAGACTTCTCTTTAGGTTCCATCCAATCTGCATTCCTGGCAGCATTGTATTAGATGGATAATCAAAGCTTTGCCACAGATATGTATATGCCTTTGTTCTGTTCTCATCTCTTATCACAAGATTGCCAGAATCCAAGAGCTCTGCCACTGGATTCTGCACAGTTTCTGAAGAACTTGTGCACCATACAACTTTGTTATTGTATGTAAGAACCAAATTGCCATACCTGTTGAGTTTCAAGATGGAAGAAGCCTTGATTGGGCTGCCACCATTTGCAACCCAAACTACATCTTTAAGTGGTACATTCTTGTACCAAATCCCAAGGTAGATTTTGTTGGGATTTCCAAGATTGAAGAAACCCAGTTCGAATATTCCATGAGGTGAAACTATTGTGTTTCCGTAACTGAGGGATTGGTATTGTGTAATGAATGAAGTTTCTGCTACAGTGAAAATTATGAGAGAAGGGAAAAACAGTATAAAAATAGTATATAAACAGTATATAAAAAGCATAAAGGTCATTGAGTGTTAATCTGGAGAGTTAGAGCTTAAAACACCTATGATAAAGATTATATATATAGATGGAGTAACAAGGGGTAGCTTTCAATCTTTTGTTTTTGGTATTAAAATATATTTTAAAAACAAAATTATATTCTGCAAAAATGGCTGAGGTAGATTTTTAATTATTTTTAAAACATGTTCTATACAACCATCAGTCACCATACACATCCAGTGATAGGTCATTGGTAATTAATAATCAACTGTTGTCACTGATCACGGGTGTATTACCTATATTGTTGTAACTGATCATTGGTGTATTATTATCAACATCACCCACGTTAAGTAGTTGGTCACTCGTCATTACTCACTAACAATAATTGATCACCAACAATTGGTAATAGGTTGTCACCAATCAATACCATTGACCCCCACTTCCGAAATGTTGATCACTAGTTGTGAGAGGTCACGAGCTCAATCAATACCATAACTCCCACTTCCGAAATGTTGATCACTAGTTGTGAGAGGTCACGAGTTAACTAGTTGTTATTCACCAATCATCAATCATTAGTTACTGGTCATTGTTATTGTCTATCAACCCCTAGTTGTTGTTGATAAGTGGACCAAGATTTAACAATAATATTTTAAAATTGGAAATCCAAAAATTAATTTTTGTTTTTATAAATTGAAAATTCAAAATCAAAATACCACTTATACAGAATTTAGAAAGTAAACCAAATTTAAGTATAAGCAATAATGGATTAAAATTTATTCTCTAATTTATGATATCGATAAAGACTAGCCGAACCGCAAAGGGACAAGCAATACAATTGCATCCTCAGTACTCATTGTATTTGATGAGTATGCGTGATAATTATGATTACAAGAAGCCAACCCAGAAGTATTAGAATTCTGATCATATAATATGCCCCTTAAGTTATGGATTTGATATTTCGAGTATGAAATTGGTAGGACTGAATATATCCTATAATGACCCGATAATAGTTGACTAGATAAGTTTAACAAATCTCGCCAATATAAGCTTGTATATCAGAATTGTGGGTCAAGGTCCTATTCTAAAATTATTTGTTAGATAGCATTGATCTTATCATATCTGGTGAAAAAGCCATGAGACTATGATTGCAAACTCTGACTCTCAACATCAAGAGCAACCCCGTCCAACTTTCACTCACCTTGACTTTAGCAAATTGTGGATCAGGATCCTATTCTAAAGATATTTGTTAGAGAGCATTAATTGGTCTTATGGTATCTGGTGTAAAAGCTGAGACTTAATAGCAAACTTTTGACTCTCAACATCAAGAGCAACCTCTTAGTTTTACTTACCTTTGACTTTAGCAATTTTAACTTTTTGACTTTTTGTCTATAATTAATTTTGCTGTCATTGTCTAAGCCTTATTATTTTCTTTTGCAAATTAACTTTGTAAATTGTTTATGAATTGTGCATTGGATGGAATTGGTTTTAAAGTATGGTAAAACATAATTGTTCACAATACAATAAATACACTTTTTTTATCAGCACAATATACAGTAATACACAGATTACATAAGTTCTACATACGTGTTTGCACTTTTAACATAGCAAGAAACTGTGTTCCTATATTTTTCCACGAAACCATTTTAGAAGTTGATCAGAACTAGAAAACTCCTTGCTTTCCTAGAGCATTCCATGTGTCCAAAACTAGTCAATTAGTCAATGACTCAATTCAGCTATAATATGAATAGACCACTGGAGGACAATTTGTGACTGATGGCAAATTAAAATTTTGTACTGGAAAATTAAGCTAAGGAGCATGTATTGTTTCTATCGAATGCAATTAATTCTTTTGCCAATCTAAGGGACTTCTAGTTTCTAAAAGTCTTGTCCTTAAAATGGGATGGAAAAGGATTCACAACAGTTGTTAATGCATATTTTTTCTTGACTAACCAATATCTTTGGCCTTTCATTTATAAATGGTTTATTTTTATTTAAAAAATAATGCAAATTTATAAAATGGGGTTTGTTTGAGAAAGTAATAATTACCAAAAGATTGTTTCAAACAAATATAAGAAAACGGTACGATTTAACTATGTTAAATGGTGGCACTTTCATGTATTTTGTCCACACTACGTTTGCGCCCCTAGGAGGCTCCGGCTATTTTGGGAGCAATTGTTGAACTAAAATTGATACAAAAACAATGTAAAATCGATTGAAGTATCAAACAATTGGCGTGCAGACTGTAAGTAACAAACAGTTGAGATTCCAATTCTCAATAATAAATTTAAATTAATATAATTCATTAATTTTATCATCAGAATAAATTTCTATCCCTAGATGAGCAAACATAATTTCTTTAATTTTAGTCTCAATCCCTGACCTATAAAATTTGAAAAATCGCTTGAATCACAAACTCAAAATAGCTGATAAATAATACAATCTATCGTAGTTCCTAACATTTGCTAGCATGACGAAGAGCTCATACAACATCTCTCAGATTATGTGTAACGATATAGATTATAATATTTTTTGTTCCAAATATTTGGGGTTTTTTTTATATGTACTTTACATAATATCAATTGTAACTAATCTAAAGTTAACTTTTAATTTGTTGTTTTGACTTTTAGAGGTTGGAAATAACAGTGGATTGGTATTAATCAACTATATTTTATCATTATTTGGCAATTTAAGATATGGTGATAAGTATATCTTATAATATCTTTATGATTATTTGAATGAGATTATAGTAAGATTGACTTTATGATGGGTTGAGTCAATCATAAAAAGTCCATTTAAGGGGTCTCTGCCTAATCTGGAGATTATAAATTTGTGATCCCATTAATCAAATTACAACAACAATACACATTCCCTAAAATAATTCCCTCCTAGAAAGTAGGTAGTAAAATCTAAGAATTCTTATTTAACTCATATCTCTACAATAATCATTCCTAGGGTTTTTTTTTTTTTTTTGAAATCAAGAACTTCAATTCAATATATTTGACGTACACAAATTCTCTTTCCTCTATCTTTTTATATTTAATTCTCTATACATACTATAATCTTGTATCTATTAATTTAAGGTTTCCTTTTATTTCCATCAATTGGTATCAGAGCCAAATTAGATACATATTATGGTTGTTTTCTATTAGAGAATTATGGTTGTTTTCTATTAGAAAATTAAATTTGAATTGAAGATTTTTTGTGTTATTAGTGAAATTTTATAATATAGTTCACTATTATCTTTTTCACAAAAAAAAATGAGGGTTTACGCTGCTGGTTATTGTTAAAATAACATGTTAAAGTTTCATTCCATTACTCTTACATGGGTAAATTATATTGAAACTTCTTTTTAAGTGCTACCCCTTTAAAACCTAGTTTTCTTTTAAATAATTATGGGGTAAATTGTTTTCAAAATTACTAAATGGTTTTCCTTTTCTATGTTTGACCAATGTGAGTCATTTGTGTGGGCAACATAATATATTTGTGTTAACTTTACTTTGGAAAGTGTTAATGGGGTTGCATAGACTCATTTTTATACCCAATTTTTTTGTGATTTGGTCAAGGGAGAACTTTGTCGTTTTGATACAATCATGTATGATCCATTTATGTGTTAAATTCATTCTCAGAAGCATTGAATGTGATTATTAATTTTTTATATTCTTATTTTTTCAAAAATACCATATTTATTTAATATTTTTATATTATTGGTATTTTTTAGTATAAAAAAATTTTTTTTGATTAATTCAAGATTAAATTAAAATTTTTTTACTATTATAATCTTGAATTTTTTACCTATTTTCATTGTAATAATTCTTTACAATATTTGTATTCTCCAATTATACTATACTCTCTTTAATATTGAATTATCATTTATAAATTGATTTTAGGTTATTTTATTAATTATGCACAATCTTAATTGTCCTTCTATTATGAGCATAATTTTCTTTATTAATTTACATTATTATTACTTGTCTATCATGGGTATAATAATGTGAATTTTGTATGTTGATCATATAATATATATGATTAAAATTATGCAAATTTACTGGACAATATGCATAATTTCTTTTTTTTCATTTACATAATTATAATTTCACTATTTTGGATGCATTTACGTGAATTTTGTGATATAATTATTTTTTTTATTGCATTGATGATAACTATACTCTATCGGTGTATTGTTATTAATATAATTTGGTGTTATATAATGTACTTTTCTTGGCTTATGTTAATGATTTTTTTATATCCTATTGGTATTAGGATTTTATTGATATAAGTTATAATGCATTGTAATTTCCTTAGGGATTCTCTTTTAACTTAACTTTTAGAATTACATAATGTTTTCCTATTTTTGTAATGTTCAGTTTATTTCCCTCATTTGATCATGTTTAGTTATATTTATATGGAACCAAAATTTACACTCTCATTTTCTTTTTGTTCCATAATGACTTATAACTTTTACTTGGACATTTTTCCTTCAAAACAAAAAAAAATGTTGCATTTTTTGTGGTGCAAATTTTCTATATATATATTGATAAAGAAATAGTTGAATTTTATTTATCCCTCTGGATATTTTTTTGTTATATCAACTTTTTTTTTTATCAAGTGAAAGGATTTTGTATATTAGAATTTTAATTAATATCTTATAAAATAAATTGATGTGATATAAGATTTTTACCTTAAATGTCCAATTAATCATACATGTGCAAAAAACAAATGTTCTTGATAAAATTATTTTTTCTTATTACATTATTTTTTATCACATTGTTGGGATCTATATTAAAGATTTTATATTGGTCTCTTGTAAAATATTTTCTTGTATAACAAACTCTCTATTGATTTGCAATATTAGTATGCAATTCTTGTAAGGACAATATAGGAATCCCAAATTTTAAGAGATTAATTTCTCCATACCATATTTTATAATATCGTTAATGGTATTCTTGTAAAAGCTAGAGGCTTTATTTTGGGATATATAAATAAACCTATGTCCATTATAAATTGTGATGAGAGTTAGAGACTATTTATTATTATATCCTTAATATATGTAAGAATAGGTCTCATTCTTCCGCTGCGTATAATCATGTTTTATTCTCAAGTGTGTGTAAATATTGTTTATTGTAGCACTTGATTTTTGTTTATGATTACTTGAGAACTTGCTTATGATCTTATATTCTACGTAAAATTATCAAGTGATCTATTTTCTCACTCATGTAATTATTTTTTCAAGATCCTGATAGGGGTCAATATTTTTGTAAAGATTGATTAATATGTGGTTAATTATGAAACCATTTGTGAGAATTATTTATTCTTATGGATGAACTTGTAGGTTTCATATTCTTGTTATTTTAACCACTTCTCTCATTAATCATTCGTTATTCTACTACTTTCTAATTCCTTAAGTAGAATAATAGTGAATTTTAATTCACTTTTATTATTATCTTATAAAGTCATCATCCCATTATCACTAGAACTTTTAATACTAGTGTACCCTAATGATAATTCTAATATTTTTTTGGTATATTAAGGATTAGTGGGAGTATATATAATCTTGTATTATCTCTCGAAACTTATATATTTTTTATTGTCATATAATCGTGTGCACATTTAATTATGATATGACATATTCTATAGGGCTTCTCTATTTATTTTTGTCCTGTTTTTATTGAGATACATAAAATTCATGGTATCTTTGTAGACATCTTTAACTGATGTTAAGGTCATTTTGTTGGGTACTGCACATTAATCCTTTTGGCATACAATTATGCATTGTGCATCTCTTTTACCCAAATTTCATATTTTAATTTATCAAAATTTTAGAAGTATATAATTTTGTATCATGTCTCAAGACTTATCTATCTTTATTTTCATATATTCTTGTGCACATTTAATTATGATATGACATACTTTATAGGACTTGACTATTTATTTTTGTCCTATTTTAATTGAGATACATAATTCATTGTATCTTAATAGACATCTTTAATGGATGTTAAGAGCATTTTGTTGGGCATTGCACATTAATTCTTTTGGTATGCAATTAAGTATTGTGTATTTCTTTACCCAAAATTTCACATTTTGTTTGGTCAAAATTTCTATAAGTATATTGTAGATGCAATACTCCTATCGGGTATGATTTTCTACTTTGTAAAAAAGTGCTTATTATGATAGTACTTCTATTGAGTACAATTTGCACGATTGAAGTACTTATGAAATTTTTTTGTTTGGACCAATTATCTAAGTGTTTGTTCAATTGACATTTTGTGGCTACAATAATCTAAGTGTCATTTTATATAAACTAGGTGTCTATGAGGTTTTAGTAGGGAATTTATGGATTTCCTACTTATCTTTGGATTCTTACATAGTCACTCATTTTTGAAACTTGGATTAGTTAAATGTCAAATATTATAGAGCATTTATGTAGCCTATATGTAATTACATATGTTATTGGGCTATGATGAATAATTAGATGCATGTAAATTATGTTTTCTCACCTATATAATTTTTCGGACTCAAGTAAAAAAATTATATTAATTAAACACTTTTTTATTCACTGATCAAATACTTAACTTTGGAGTTTTATAACTCATATGGTTTGGTTAAGTTTTGATGTCTTAGATCAGTGGGAGTCTAAAACTCTGTTATGAGATATGTGTGAAGTAATATCATTTTAGTAACATATCTAATTAAACACTTTTTTATTCACTGATCAAATACTTAACTTTGGAGTTTTATAACTCATATGGTTTAGTTAAGTTTTGATGTCTTAAATCAGTAGGAGTCTAAAACTCTGTTATGAGATATGTGTGAAGTAATATCATTTTAGTAACATATCTCTTAGCATTTTTGGATGCTTGAGACCATGTAGTATCATTTTATTGAACTACATTATTCTATATACTTTATGAGAAATATTTGTTGATGTGCATGATATATATTCCTATCGGATATTATTTTGTAGCTCAAATTTCTCATTGTCTAATATAAGATTTGTCTATAATTGTCATTCTAGCTTAATGATTTATCTTTGTATTATTGATTAATACCATCCAAGTGGGAGAATGTTGGAAATAATAGTGGATTGGTATTAATCAATTATATTTTATCATTATCTGGCAATTTAAGATATGGTGATAATCATATCTTATAATATCTTTATGATTATTTGAATGAGATTATAGTAAGATTGACTCTGTGATGGGTTGAGTCAATCATAAAAAACTCATTTGAGGGGTCTCTGCCTACCCTGGGGGATTATAAATTTGTGATCTCATTAAGCAAATTACAACAACAATACACATTCTCTAAAATAATCCCCTCCTAGAAAGTAGGTAGTAAAATCCTCAAGAGTTATTATTGAACTCATATCTCTACAATAATCATTCCTAGGGTTTTTTTTTTTTTGTTCTTGAAAATCAAGAACTTCAATTCAATATATTTGAGGTACACAAATTCTCTTTCCTCTATCTTTTTATATTTAATTCTCTATACATACTATAATCTTGTCTTTCCTCTATCTTTTCATATTTAATTCTCTATACATACTATAATCTTGTATCTATTAATTTAAGGTTTCTTTTTATTTCCATCATTAGATTCATGATATTAGTTCGTCTAATGATACTAATTATTTTTGTAAAGAAAAGGGTCCAAAACCTAATTGAGTAATGATACATATACATCTTTTTAATTTATAACACCTTTTATTTCTTTCTATTTCTCTCATCCTATCACATCATAAATCTTATCATACTTATATATCATTCTTTTTTTTTTTTTTCTCACTGGATGTATAATAGCACCTGAGGTATTCATATATCATTTTTCAACCTGATTATTGTGTTGTTGATCTTCATGTTTGGGAAGAGAAGTTTGAAACTCTTGATCCCAACAATACCTGCTAGGAAATCTGATCTTCTAGGATCAATAAATATTTTTTGGTCAACGGCTAATCCAGAAAAGAAACCAAATTGTTACTGCAAATACTATTCTATCTACTCTAGCTAGTTGCTGATTATCTTGTTGAAAAAATTTCATGATGGAGGTGCACTTCTAACTTTTGAAGCCATGGCAAAAGGATGCAGAGGCCATGGAACTTTAACTCATACAGGATGTATGTCTTAACTTCACCTTGCTGATTTAATGTCAAAGTCTAAAAAGGAGTTGGATGCATCACTACTAGTTTTCTATGTCTGATCATTCAGGATACAGACAAAACAGGTTCATGTAATCATGTTCAATTGTAAATTCTGGTGATGCTAATTTGCTCATTTTTATTCTAATTGATCCTCACCAAGAAGAACAACATGCAGAAGGAAGCAGAGAGTTATTGATTTGTTGCTGCCTGTTAGTGTGGCATTTCAAGTGGCTTTTAGCATTCGATGTTTGATCCTATGTCCACCCCCATTTTAATTTTGGAATTTTAATATCATGTTAACAAAAATGAACATTATAAAAACACAATATTTCACAATGTTTTAGCATAATAAATTTCTTTTCACATACTAATTTTTTGTTATTTATTTATTGATTTGATTTCTTACTATAATTTAAATATTTCACAATATTTTTTAATATATTTTATTAAAAAATTGAAGACAAATAGATATATTTATTCTTTTAAATATAAAAATGTTTAATACCTAACAAGCTGACATATATGTAGTGAATTTTATATTAAAAAATTTTTTTTTTACAAATAAATATGTTTTTTTAAATAAAAATGGTGGAATGTAAAAATCTTAATACAATATTATCTAATTATTTTTATCTGCATTAAAAATATATTATAAGTAAATTATTAATATAATTCCAATTCAATTCTTTAAACAATAAATTTATTAAAAAATTACGAGTTTTTATTTATACGTGTGAATGTATTAAATATATATGGATACTCCCAATATTATTTGCTAATAAGTAAAATTATATATAATTTCATTATATGTGCAAGTGTAATGTTTTCAATTGTATTTAAGAATCCTTCAAGTTCCAGACCTGCCGGCATTTTGCACACTCCAATTATGACGGCACAAGAAAATGAAGCGGTCGCACATTTCGTTGGAAAATATGTTTTGCAATAAAAAGTAACATAACTTTTGTTAGTTTTTTCATGTAAGAGAAACACTTTTTGAGATATGTGTATATAATAAAAAATAGAAAATAAATAAGAGGCAAAAGTTATATAATAAAATTAAATGGGTATTATTTTATTAAACATTAAATTAATCTTTACACCAAGTTTTGTTCTCCTTCATTTTTAGCCCACAGAAAACAAAACCAGTACCCATTAACGCCTATTGATCATTCATTTCTTCCTCCCAAATAGTTATTGATCCCCACTCATAGAGATCCATCTATGAGTACAAGGTATTAGAAAACAAACTTATGTCTGTTTATTATTTTATTATTTTGGTATATATAATTAAGATGTGAAACACTTGTCAATGTGTAATGTTTATGTTCGCACATTTGACCAACCTCGTACTGTTCTTCATTAAATAAAATGTCATTTGACCTGCATCTTGCAATAAAATAAGCAAAACTTCATATAGAATAAAATAAAATGTGACACTTTTCAACTGTAGTCAAGTGTCTACGGTGGTGGATGGAATTATACTTTTAAATTTTAATTCTATGTAATATATAGAATTAGAATAAAATAAATAAGATGGATCATTAAGTTCACTATTCATAGCATGTGGATACATTCTAAGAACACTTTTAAGTGAGTAATTTATTATGTTATTTATTATTTGAAGCATAAATTGTTACAAAATAAATAAATTATAACAAGGTGAATAAAATAAATATTATGTATAAATAAAATAAAAACTGCTTAATATATCAAAATACGCAAATGTGATCTTATAAAATAACTAAGACATTTATCACTTAAATTTAGTTACCTCCTTCTAAATTTTTATTTTGATTTATTTACATATTATATTTATTTAATTTTCATTACTTAAAATTAGTGATAATAGTATTTGAAAGTTAATTAAAAAATTAATTTTGTTTTAAAATAATTAGTAAATCTCATGCCTATCTATGACATGCAAAAGAAAATAAAAAGAGGAAATAGTTATTATTTTGTCAAATAAAAGATGAAATCAAATTGTTTTATTTTTCTATTTTTTTGTCTGTCAAATAAAACAAAAAAATCTGGTGCACTCAATTAAACACTTATATAAATGCAAAAGCATTAAAAAAGGAAATTTTCTCCCGTACATAATCATCTTAAAGGAATTGATCTCAACTTAATAAACATAACTAAACTCCACTGATTCAAGAAACTTTGTTAATGGCTCAATCAAATATCAGAAATTCACTGAGGATTTGGAGGACGGCTGTTAGCAGCACACACCCTTGAACCCCATTCAAGCAATTCTTTGCTTGTGTCATCCTTGTGAACAATCACCTCAATGAAGCAGAGGCAATCTTTCTTGTCCCCTGTTGCTGTCTCAATTGCTTCAATAAGTTCCTCTTCACATGTGACCTGAAAGAAGTTTGCATAAAAATGTAATAAAGCTTGTGCTGTTGTTGACTGCATAAGGATGTATAATATGTTGAGAATCTCACCTTTGCGGTCCAGCAGTTTCCTTCACCATTATGGATTGCATCAACCAAGGCAGTGTAGTTCCAGTTCTTAATCACATTGTACGGACCATCGTGAATTTCGACTTCAATGGTGTATCCACCATTGTTTATCAGGAAGATGATGCTCTTCTGCCCATTTCGCAGCATTGTGGACACATCCTGTGCTGTCACCTACAAATAATTCAAATAAGACATTGTAATCAGTTCAAGAATTGTAGAATAAGGGGGGAAAATTGCAATGAATAAAACTTGACAATAATATTAGAATTTTTTCCCCAAGTGTATTCTCGTTAAGAAACAATCATATCTTAGATATGGTCAGATACTAAATGTAAACAAATTCCTCTAATAGAGATTTGAACCATAAATTGTTCAATTTTAACGAACTAGTCTCTTGCACCCCATTAGTTAAATATAGAATTTAATTTTAGTGTAACTAAATAAAAACAAATTTCTTATTGTTGAATTCATGTTTAAGTAGTTATGTAAGACAAACCTGAAAGCTTCCATCACCAATGCAAGAAATCACTCTCTTTTCAGGAACAGCCTGTGCATAACCAAGAGTTGCACCAACAGACCATCCAATTGAACCATATTGCATTTGGAACTCGTACCTGTCACAATACCTTTTCTTCAAAACTGAAAAAAGGACTAGTAAAAATTAAAATGAAAAAAAAACAGAAATCTCACTCTGTATGCTACTTACCCACAACCCCTTGGCAACTTCAGCTTTTGGCAGTTAAACCAGGAGTCCCCTGTCTCAGCAATCACAGCAGTGTCACTAGACAGCATCTGTTGTATATGCTTAAACAAAACATTAACCCTCAAAGGCTCTCTTGGTTCTGCCTTCACAGGGTGCCCATCAGGTACAAAGATCCTTGAGTAGTTCTCAAATGCAGTGTTGTTGTGCTTGAGACGTTTTGCAAGTTCGCTGAGGAAATCCTTCATGAGTACACAACCAAATGAAGGTCCATTCGAGATCACAACGCGATCTGGCTGAACAATGACGGCCTTCTCCTTCTTGAGAAGGAGTGAGTACCCAACAGAGCTGTAGTCATTGAAAATTGGGCCAGCAAACAAGTATGCATCTGCAGATTCCACAATCTCAGCACAGAAAGCAGTGCTCACAGCACCCCAGAATGTGCCAAGGAAATGGGGGTGGTCCTCAGGGACTAGTCCCTTGGCTGATGGCATCACAGCATATGGAAAGCCACTTGAATCAGCAAGCTCAACAAAAGCCTCACATGCCTTAGACACCCTCAGTTTTGGACCACCAACCATCACAGGCTTCACTGCCTTGTTCAGGAACTCTGCTGCTGCTTCCACTGCTGCCTCCAAGCCCAGCTTGTTACTCAACCTGTAAAACACAAATAAAACCAATGAGACAAATATAGACCAATCATTAGCATTTCCCATTTCTAGAAGGGTCTTACTAACCAGTGTATTAGTGATTAACGAATTAAAAGTAGAAAAATTTTATTAGAAATCCTGATCTCTGCAATTCAAAATCATAAGGGAATGTAATTTTGCACAAGCTAATAAAAGAAATTCTCCTTTTAATTCTTTAACCATATGTTGGGTTCAACGATGGTTGATCTCCAAATGGTTGTTAAATCAAAGTTACGAATTTCTATTTCCCAAAACATGTATGAGAATGTGTGTCCATTCAACCTAACCTTAAAACAAACAAGCCCTAAGCATTTGCCTTTGAAAAATTATGCAAAATCTTACCTTGGAGACAGAGAAAATGGAACAGGTTCACGAATGAAAGTGGGGTGAGGAATGCCAGCCAAGTTGCAACTTATGCTTATGTACACAGGTTTGCTTTCTTTCAAACAGGTTGAGATGGCAGTATCAATCATTTCATGAGCGTCTTCCAAGTTATTCACCACAGCCTATCAAACCACGCACAATAATTATTTAACACAACCAATGATTAATGAAACTCGCATCCATCAAGAAATTGAAAAACAAAATGCATTTTCTTTCTGTTAGTTCATGAAAATAAACACTAGGGAATCAAAACATGTGAATGTAGGATTCTTCATATTGAGTGCATTTCACGTATCCCTTCAAAAAATCATAAACGTTTTATAACTTGCAAAATATTAAAATAAAACATTTAACTAACGGAAGTTTATTTCAATCGATTTAATGGTATGACTTATGAGAGTTGAAACTATAAGTTTTAACCACGACATAATCATCGTAAACTAAAAAAATATCATCTATACCTGTGCATGGGGTACAGAAAGGTGCATGGATCTTCCTTGTATGCAACCTTACTCTTAACAAACATATTAAGACATAAGGTTAATATATATTTATACATTGACTCTTCTTATATTTCACTTTTTCTTTCTTTTTTCTCTTCATTTTTTAGCACATCATTAAAAAATGAACACAACATCCTTATAATCTGCTAAAAGTGAACACAATTTCCTCTGATCAGACATGAATATACATACATCTGAATCCTTTAATCAAAATTTCATGTGTTTGAATCTTATAAATAAAAAAAAAAAAAAATACTAGAAATAACCAATCAAAATTTTCAAAAAAAAATGAACTATAACTAATAAAAAATAAGAAGAAAAAAAAGATGATGAATTAGAGATATTGACCTGGTAACAAGTAACTGTTTGGAAGCACCTGAGTTCTTGGCTGAAATCTGATAACCCAATAGTGTGATGCAAGATTCGGTTAGTTCCAAAATCGTTCGTGTTGGGCCCACCCACAATACAAATCAGCGGAAGGTTTTCACTGTACGCGCCGGCGATCGCGTTGATCACACTCAACCCTCCCACGGTAAAGGTCACCACGCACGCGCCGACGCCCCTGCACCGCGCGTACCCGTCGGCGGCGTAGCCAGCGTTCAGCTCGTTGCAGCACCCTATGTTCTTCAGCTGCGGCTCAGCAATGAGGTGATCCAGAAGGGTAAGGTTAAAGTCACCCGGCACGGAGAAAACGTCCGTCACCCCCACCTGCACCATCTAAGGAGTTAAAACCTGCTCCATTGATAAAATAAAAAAAAACAACATTGATAAAATTCACATTAATAGCATGCTTAAATTATTCGATCTCTACATGGTAGAAATATTAGTAAAAAGATTACATTTGCATGTTTTTATTATGATTAAATAAGAAGTAGGATTAGAGAAAAAAGATCTGAAAAGAATGGAGAAAGCAGAATGAAGATGGAAGGGTGAAAAAAGAGGAGGAGGAGAAGAAGAACCTGGACAAGCCTTCTGGCGAGGTGACGGCCAAGAGTGGCTTCAGGGGAGGCAATGGCGGTGGAGGGTTTGATGGTGGAAACGGCGCCGTTTGGGGGACAGGAAATGTCGCCATTGGGGGGTTTGCATGCGTCGAGGGATCCGATGGTTGTGTCCATAGAGAAAAGAATGTAAGATGAATTGGGTTGGTGTGAGAGGGAAAAGAGGGAGAGTGAGAATTTATAAGGGTTGGGTGTGTGGAGTGAGAAAGTGGAACGAAGAGAAGAACGTGGATTGCATTACAACTTTACAAGGGGCGCTTCTCAGCTTTTGCATGTTTCAGCCATTTCGAATCACCAATGCTTTCGCCTTTCTCTACTTCTCTTTCTTTCTTTTTCAGACTAAATCATTTAATTAATTTTCTTTTTTTAATAAATTTTAATTACTCATCAAGTGTTTTAATTCAATACTGTCTGTCTTGTCAAATATATATGTTCTTAATCTTTCTCATTTTATTTAGTCTTCAATTAATATTTTTAGTTTACCGTATAACTATTATTATTGTTGTTGTTTTATTATATTGTTATTATTATTTAATTACTCTTTTTAGAATCGTGTTAAAATATTATTATTAAATCAATGAAAAAAATAAAATACAAATTTTACAATGACTAGATTATAATTATCATAAATTAATTATAATTATATTCTTCACTGCCTACTCACTTTCGCAGTTTATGCTTACAATCTCAATATTCAACAATATTGAGGGAGTATTAAATTTTTTTTTGAAAAAAATTATTTATTTAAATAGAATGATTATATATTACAATTTTTTTATGTTTGGTTAAATATTTTATAAAAAACATAAATTATAAAAAATTATTTCAATAATTTACTTAAAATAATTTTTCAAAAATAAACGAGTGTAAAAGTTATGAAAAATTGAAAACTAATAAATTTTGATTTTAATTAGTATTTTAGTATAAAATATTTTATACTAATATTAAATTATAACTTTTTTTTACTGTAAATATATTGATTTTATTATTATATTTTAAAAATTATATAAATAAAAAATTATAATTAAATATGAATGTAAAATTATTTTATTTATATGTAAATATAAAAGTTTTTGTTTCAATAAAAAATAATTATAAATAAATAAATTATTTTCAAATAATTTATTTTTAAATCTAAACAAACTCACCAATTTCATTTCTACGAGAATTAGCTATTGAAACTTGAATTGAAAATACATGGCTGAGAAAATTTTCTCAAAAATTTTTCTCTCTCTCTTTCTAGAACCTTTTTTATGATTACTAAAAATGTATGGAAATCACCAACTTTTCAGTTCCTCTGCTCAATTTTAATAAATTTGAAACAATCCTCACATTTATCAGCAATTAAATTTTTTACAAAATTTACTAATCACAAAATAAAATAACAAAAAGTGTTAAAAAGTCATAGTAGTGCACTTTCAAGCGGCGCATTTAATGTACATTAATAGAAAAATTTAAAACATTTTTTTATAAGCAAATTTAAAACATTGTTATAAATATGAAATGGAAGATTCACGAAAAATATATATAAAAACAACCGTCGATTTTCACTCAATCTCTCTTAATTTCATATCCAATAAAATATTAACATACGGTTTCGTTCATAATTTACACTTGAGACTTCACGTACTAATTAGCCGTACTCATATATGAAATATTAAACCTACACAACATTAAGCATTTTTAGAAAAAAAGTACTATCATCTAATGTCAAAATAAACATTTTTTTATGATATAAATTCCTCTTATTCAATATTCAACCATTCAAGCTGACATACAAACGAAAAGTATTTATTAATTAGTTTTATTTATTTTATTTTCATTTAATTGAACACATAAAATTATTATATTTTTATTTTGTTTTATTAAGGACGAGAGTTGGATTGTGCTGTGTAGAGAGACTAGATAGAAAGAGTTGTGCATAGAGTGACTAATTCATGGCTTTCCTCAATAAAAGGTAAAACCAAAATTGAACCTAAACTTTTGCCCACGATATCATACTAATTTTTATTCATGATTAATTTCAATTATATTTTTAATTATCGAAGAAAAGTAGCAGAGGGACATATCCACTCCGTTTAACATGTATGAAAACAAACTTGTTTAGTTCGTATTATGTCCGTTAATTAAGCCTCCGGATAAACGGATCTGTTCACAGAAAAGTATAAATTTAAAAAAAAAAACATTATTTTTTTAAAATAGTATAAAAATATTGAAGATTTTTTCTTTTACTTTTTTTAACTAAACTCTATTGCACTAAAAAATCATTCAATAGTTTTAATACTAAAATTATTACACCATTTAAAGTATTGATACAAGAATCACATTAATTTTCCATCAATGCACCAGCTAGCTCGCGAATTAAATCTTTCAAGTCCACGAATTTCAGAAAACTATAATCATACAGATTTTTCAAAATAAGTTCGTTATCCACCATATATATATCTGCATGCTTAAGAAAATGGTACACAAATTTAGATTCGTATATCCATCCCTAAGCATTATATACTATTTATTAGAGAAAGATTTTAGTGTGACATTATATTTATTAATAATAATAATAATAATAATGTGATATTATTATCTTCATTTAAGAACATATAGTATGTATCAATAGAATTAAATTGTTTACCTTTTTTAAATAATTAAAATATTTAATTAATTGTAAGAGAATATATATATTTAATATTTAATAGAATTAATTAATATACACTGATATTTTATGTTATTATTAAATTATAATTTTTTTATTTATGATAATATTAAATAAAGAAGTATAGTTAAATGTAAGAGTAAAGTATATATTAATTAAAGTCTGTTTACCGTAGAAAATAAATACTAAGCCATATATTAAGTCCATATTTGAAAGAGAATATTATGGCTTTGAACCATCCGACAACTATGGCTGTATATGTAAGAATAATAATAATAACATGAGATTAATTAGTATATATTTAGTATAATAATAATTTTTTATTTATAATAAATTTATTAATTTTACTTATTATTATTTTAAAAATTACATAATTTTTATATTTATTGTATATCAATTAAATTCAAATAAGATATAGTAGCAAATGCAATGAAAGTGGAGGAAGCCGTGTAGAATATAAAACTGTGAAAACTTGGCTGTGGCTGAAGCCTAAGATGACACATTTCAATTGATCCTTAACATGCACGATACGTGCTTAAGTTGCTGCGAAAGTATAAGAATCTCGCAGATGTTTTTTTCAATACAGACATGTCATAGATGGGGGGTGGCCACGTGGCATATTTTTTCTTAGGTGGCATCAGATGAATAAACATAGTTGTCTTTTTTGTAAATACCCTAATCACCTTTTTTTACATGACTCACATGTATCCTTGTACATCTTATTTTATCATATAATTAAGAACATCATAGACACCTTTGTACTTCAAATGTATCTGAAAAAAATTAGATTATTTTATAATTCATTATAGTAAAATATTTTTGTTTAAATAAATTTATCTAAAGGTGATTTAAAAATAATTAATCTTATTTATTTTGGATGTGTCATATAACAGTTGAAAAATAATTATAAACTACAATTTACTTAAAAAAATTAAAGTTAAGGCGGGTTCTCGAACATCTAAATTATTTTTAAAACAACTTATGACATAAAAAATATATTATAATCTTTTCAAACACTTAGGCTAAGTGATAAAGCTATAAATATTTACAAGTTGATTTAGTAAAAAAATGTCAATTAAAAAAAAGAAAAAGCTAGAGGTCGCGGTTCAAATTTCTCTCACTAAGAAACTAATGTCTGACATTAATTTGCAAATAATAAAAAAATAAAATAAAGCTGAAAATTTAGACCCAAAAGCATAATAGATTGAAGGATATAATCGAAATTTTCTCATGTCTATAAATAGTAAAAAGTGTCATTTTGAATTGTAGAAGTTATATAGGATCCTCCTAATGTGATTCTCGTCTGATTAGGTTCATGATTTGAAATATAGAAAAGTTTGAAACTAAAGTTATATATTTTATTTTATAAGAATTATAAGGACGGAATGGTTTTAGGAAAATGGAGAATATAATTTAAAAATAAAAGAGAAACTCAAAAATATGTTAAGAAACGCAATTTTCTAAGAAAAATTGATAGAAAATGGAATTGATTTTTAAAAAACTAAAATATTATTCAAAGTAATTTTTAGGTTTGAAAAATTAGAAAACACAATACCATCTTCAATCACAATGAGTTTTTTTTTTTTTTCTTTCCTTTTCTTTCATTTCTTATTCTCATTCTCCTTAAATACCTTTCACCCTAATGTTTGCTACTTCTTTACCACTTTTACCATCTCTCACATTCCTTTTGCCTTTTTCATCCCACCTTTACATTGTTGTAGTTTTATCACCTTCACTTTTTAATTTTCATGCTCTTTTTGTGTTTCTCACTTTCATCTTTGTACCTTTTTGCCATTAGTTTCCGTTATCTCTACTATTCACATAATGTTTATTCTCACCTTCCATCACAACATTAGTCACCTCTTCACCTTGGTTACCACATCTCTATCTTTACCTTTTTTTCATATTGAAAAATTTTAAAAGCTAGATGTATCTAAAGTTCTAAACACACTTATTCAAATTTTTATAGAAAATAGAAAATTTGGAAAAAATGATTCAAAACTATTCTAGAAAAACTAGGGGTGTAACTAAAGAGCCCTATAGCAACTCCTTCTCTAACACTCTTTCTAATGTACACTTTACTATTATTAAAAATTATAAAAAACTACCAAAACAAAAAAGAGAAACATTGGTAGCAAGGAAGAAAAGGAAAAAAGTATAAGGAGATAAAATAAAATGAAAATGAAAGTTGTTTAATTGTGTAAAGAGGGATGTGAAAAGAATAAAATAGTTATAAATTAAAATTCTAACAATTATAAAATTAATCCTAGATTTATAATTTATCTTGTATAAAGAGTAATGTTGAAAGATTAAATTTTATTTATATTTTTTTTCATTTTTATACTTAATTTGAATGGAAAGTAAAATATGTGACATCCACTAACGTGAAACCCGACAGTTTTATTTGCTACCGAAATCAAACTTAAAAGAATGATAACTTTTTCTCATTTACATAAGTAACTTTTTCATTTTCCACATTCGTTTGAATTGAACATGTACTAAGTAAGTGATGATTTTCTTTAATAAACGACAAAACAAAAACTGAACCTAAACTTTGCATATAGTTTCGTATTCATAGGATTCTCCAAATGTGAATGTGATTCCCGTTTGTTTTGGTTTGCTTGATTGAATAGAAAAGTTCGGCAAAAAATTTGTACTAAATTTTACTTAAAACTTGTTAGTCCGTCAATCCTAGTATCGTTAATATTTATACACGACAAAGTAAAATAATTTTAAACTATATTTAATTATAATTTTTTATTTATTTATATACATATGATTTTAAAGTATTAGTTCATAAAAAGTAACAAACATTCCCATGCCATTTACACTTGTGATGCCTATTTTATTTTTTTTTATGTAAATTAACATGGGATATTTCACCAATCTTTTCACTTTCTGAAGCAATCTCTCATTTATGGTACAATACGATTCCCACTTAAATTCTTCAACCTTTATGTTTATTTATAGCATATGCAGTGTGTCTAGGTCAATTTGACAGTCATAGTCAAATTTAGAATCATCACTGTTACTGTAACATTTCAAGAATAATACAACTGAAAGAATTTCAAAGTCAACACCAAGTTTTTTTTTATATAGAAGTCAACACGAAGATATTACTATTATTATCGGATTAGGGTTCTCTAAACTACATTAATAAACACTAAATGTCAAATTAATATTGACGCATTTTAATATTCTTTAAAATATTAGCAATTTTTATCATTTCACCTGTCACGTTATATTATTATATGTTGATTTATGTGCGTTAAAGTTTAAATGATGAGACATTTGTTAATACTTAATTAATTCGTAACCCACTACGTAAGCTTACATATATTTTAAAATAAAATCATGACTAAATATCAATTAAAGTTGTAAGAAATTTTGTAAATTAAACTTACGAAAGTTAAAAAAAAAAGAGTTGACTTGAACAAATTTAATATTTTAAAAAAGTTAGTATATATTATATCATCATTAATGTAATCTTCCAAAGTTTGAAGCATATATATTAGAAAAAAATCCTCTATATTAAATTGATGTCTCATTTTTTATCTTAACTAATGAATAAATGTCATATTATTTAATAAATTTTTTTTTATAAATTTTTTTATATTTTATATAATTTATTAAATGATATAACGTTTATTAATTAGTTAGAATATAAAATAAGACACTAATTTAAAATGGAAGATTTTGTTCTATCTATATTATATGTAATTTATTTCATTGTTGTTTAACAAAATATTTTTATCTATTTATTAATATTTCATTTAAAGAGTTGCCCACAATCAAATCAAATATTAATAAAGATAAAACTAAAAAAGAATTAATATTTTTTATTATTGACGATAACATGTGTCTTATTTGCTACTATAAACTTAATATATTGGGTTTGAATTAATGTTATCAATGAATTTAATATATAAAGGTTATACTTTCAAATTGTATGGCATGGCAGAGGAAAGAAAGGTAAAAATATCACAATTTTATATAAAATGTCTTGATTTTTAAAGAATCACAATTTTATACGTGAGAAGAGGCTTTACAAAAATCTTAAGTATATGAGTTTGGGATTATTATAAAAAATTAACTTCTCTTTTTATGAATGGTATACAACTAAAATATTGTATTACTATATATAATTATATTTAAATTATAATTTTCATATTTAAATATTTAAATTTTAATTTTATAATTATTTATTTAAATTATAAATTTCTATAATTATATATTTTAATTTATTAAGTAGCTAAACATTTAAATTATAAAAAAAGTAGCATTGCAAAATTATTACGGATAAAAGTATGAAACAATTCATTTAAAGTCTGAGTAAAATTATAAAAAAAAATTAAAAATAAGATTTTTTTTAAAAAAGTTAACTAAAATAATCTTTAAAAAAAATCAGTAACTACCTTAGAAAAGGTACTAACTTTTTTTGCTTACAAAAGCGAAAATGATTTTAAAGGCAAATAGATTCCGTACGGCGAAACCTGCGGTTTGGTGCCCAAGTGTTACATAAAATTGGGGCAGAATCAAAGAAAAACTATTAAGTTTTACATTACAATTGGGGCAGAGTAATGGTGGACCCATGTCGTGGCTGCAAAGAAAAGTAATGAAATTGGTCAAATAACGTGTCATTTTTTAGCAGTGTGGTGGCACTGTGACAGGAGTTGGAAGTTAAAATCCAGGGGCCAAAGAACACGAAAGGAAGACAAAAACGTTGCAAATTCAGAATCATCAGAAAAAGTTATTAAAAGGAGATTTGTCACTTAACGAAGCAATCAAAGAAAAAGGCAAATGTAATTTTTACTCTTCTAAAATCTTTAAGTTTGGTTTTTTATTTTATTATTAATATTTTAATTTTAAAACGCATTACTTTTACTATTTAAAACAATAGTGTTGTTTTATAACCAATAAAACTATATTTAGTCCCTAAAAAAGATTTTGAATTCTATGTAAAAGAAGTTGATTGAAAAAAAAAGTTTACTAAAATTGGATTAATATTCTCCAGCTCAAATTAATCATCAGTATAATTGATAATGAATATTTATACCCACAAATAAAATTATATATTTCAAAATTAAAAATCCTAAAAATAATTTAAAAGTTGCAAAAAGTTTAAACTAAACTTTAATTCTTTTTAAATTGGCACATTCTAAAATTAGAAAGATTGAAAAGAGTTAAAAATTTAAAAGGAAAAACCAAAATTATGCTAACAGATTAAAAAGAAGCAAAATCAGAAATGTCTTAAAAGAAAAATGATTAAAGGAGTCCATAGGTATATGAAACCAGAGCAAAAGTTGGTGGTAATTGAATAAACTAATGGAACCTAAACTTGGCAGGTTTTGATGGATGGGATTGTTAGAATTGGAATTTGAAGGCTTTGCATGTGAGTCATTTTCATGTTCCATGCATTAATGAAGGTGCAATGCATTCATATTTGAGAAGATTCCAAGGTTCTGCCATGAATACTGTTGCTGCAGACAAAACCGATGGTTGTTTGTAAGTGACCACATTTGAGATTCCAAGGTTCTCACCCATCACCCAATGAGATCAGAAACATACTGATTATGCTATAAGGTAGGTACTGAGTAATGACAGTACTATAATTAATCACTGCTTCATTAGTTGTTTAAGGATTTTTAAGGCTTATTAACACAAATATAATAAACAAGTTAACCAACAGAATGCATTTAATAAAAGAATTCTGCTAATTAGTGTTGCCAGCACATTCATTAAGAATAAATGAATAATGGATAAATATTAAATTTTACAAAAGTTTACGTTAATTGTGTTATTAAATCAATTCCAATTTTAATAAGAATCTAATTAGAGCATTTTAACACTAAATTTTTGTAAAGTTGCTTAAAAAATTAATAAGTTATTTGAAATAATTTTTCTATTGAAACAATCCTACATGACAATTGAAGTCGCTTAAAAAGTGAATGAATTATTTCACCAAACAATTGTTACTTATGATTAAAAAAAGTAATTTTTCATCAAATTTGTACAAATTAATAATAATATACAAATGAAAAAATTAAAAAATTTTTATTTTCTTCAAGTTGTTTATAATTTCTTCCATTAGACTAAAATTGAGTATGAGTTGCTTGACAATTACGTGACACTGTAGGGACCACCCAACACTTTTTTTAATGCAATGGAGATGCCCTTAGTATGTAATGTTGGTGTAAAAAAAATTTATGCTAATATTCAATCATAATCTTTCATTTATGGTAAGTTGGTTGGCTTTACTAATTAATATTTTAAAAGTTTAAATCATATAATGAAAATTATGATTAAATGTTATACTGTTAGTGTATACTAATTAAATACTTTAATAATCATTAATGTATTTTTACTTTATTTAAAAAACAAAAATATTCATCAATATCTTTAATTGATATTTTGTTTTAAGGGCACGGGTTAACATTCTCCTCCCTAAAATATGAAATACATTATATATTAGTTACGGTAGTTAAGAATTATTTAATAGACACAATATCAAAAAAGATTTAGATTAGTTAAAGTATTTATTTAGGATAATATCAGAATAAATTTTTAATTATTATATTCAAAGAAGTATATGCTAATTAATTTAAAAATTTATTAAAAAGCTAAAATGACTAATAAAATAAAATGAAGAGAGTATTTATTAACATTTATTATTTTTCAACTCTTATTTTTATTTTTAATTTTTATATAAAAATTTTTGTGAAGAGTAATTATTAGTATAATACTCTCTCTGCACTCATATATAAACAAAAATACCTAAATCACACATATTAAAAAAATTATCCATCATCATTTATTTTACTAATTTCAAGTAAAAAAATAACAATATTTCCAAAACACCCTTTATTAGAACTTGATATTATAAATAAAAAAATCATTATTATAATTAAATGAAAGTTGTTTTAGGGACAATAATATTACGTAAGACAAAATTAGTTGAATTTGTTTATATTTGAGCTCAAAACAAAATTCAACTTTTTTTTCTTATATATGAGTTAGAGTAAGTGTAAGGTCTTGTTTTTACTAATGAGTTAAAAGTGTGTGAATTAAATAAAAAGAGAAATTAAATTAAATTTTGACTATGATTAATAAATTAATTAAGAAATAAATTGTGGTATAATTTATAATGTTATTATTTTGAAAAATTAACTGTATTTGGGAAGTTTAGTGGAATTAGTTCGATATATATATATATATATATATATATATATATATATATATATATATATATATATATATATATTTTGATTAGAAATATTCTAGAATTTAAATTGTAAGGTCACAGTTAAAAAAATTAGAATAACTAAACATAGCTTTAGTTCCTTTTCCTTTTTTTTTCCTTTTCTCTCTCTCATTCACTTTCTCTGTAACTCACATCTCTCTCTCGCCAGCCTTCTCACCTAAATCTCTCTCTCATTGCATGTGAGCCTCCGAAGTAATGGAATACGATGTGATCTCTTTCATTGTTCCTGATTTCGAATGTTATCATTATAGGTTTTGAGTTATTTCTGCTATTGGATTTTTCTCTTTTTTCGAATTCAGCTCATTAATGGGGAAATAAGTAAGAGAGACGTTATTGTTGATTTTTGTTTATGAAACTACAATTTGATAGTTGTAGAGTTAATTGATTTTGAGCAATTGAACTTTTAATTAAAATTCAATTGATATGTGGAATTGGATATTTTGTGTTATTGATTTATGTTTTGAATAGTAATTTGAACTTGGAATGTGTTTAGTGATCAAATGTATTTGTGTTCAGTGAAATATGTATGACTAGTGTTTTGAATGGTTTTTTAGGCGATTAAGCTATTACATGTATTGATCTGAATGAATGTTTGAAATCACGATTGATGAATTGTATTGTGGGATGTTATGAGGAGGTAACAGAGCTGTGAGTGTAGTGCATTCAGTTAGGGATATATGTAAGGTCGTTGTGATCCTGTTGTTTTACATTGAGAGAATGTACTCAAATAGCAATTGTCTGTCTAGATGGGTCAAAAGGACATTAGACATAAGTTGAGAGTCATTGTATGTTTATGTGGGTCCCATGGATGTCAAACATCAGCTGAAAGTATCATATGAGTATTGTTCGGACCTAGTTGATCATTTGTATGGGTCAACTCGTGTCAATTTAAAAATGAAGTCTAAATGGGTCACCTCAGTATCCAAATTCAATACGTTTTCCAAAAAACATTGAGTCATTTGATTGTGTTTGTGTTGAATTGGTTGCTTATATTGAGAGGAATGATGAGTGTGAATATTTGATGGATAATACTATGGATGTGTAATGATGTTGAATTGGCTAGTTTTCATGTTTAGTTTGATTTATGGTATTATAAGCTTACCCTTGCTTGTATGTGTTTTGTGTTTGACTGTGATGATCATATTTTGCATGGAAGCAAATGGCAGTGGTGGTTTTGATAGGTAGGAGAGACTGGATTGAGGTGAATAGTTGATCAACAGGAACTAGAGAGTCCATTTTGACTAGTATAGACTGTGTATATATAGGTAACTTAATGAACCTATATAATGTGAACTTATATGATACTATGTTTTGGACTTATATAGATTTATGTTTAATGCTTAAACTATAGAATACTCGAACATGATATAATGTATGTATAAATGTATACGGGAACTTGTTTATTTCTAGTTTGTGCTGATCGCATGTAGTCTCTTGTAGCGGTATGTAAAACATTGATGTAATTATACATGATAGATGTTACAGGTAGCTGAATGATGTTGTGTTCTTTGATTTGTTGGGAACTATGCAGTAAAGGTTCTACAAAGTCTCACTGGGCAGCAGGTCTTGCCCAGCGAAAAGTTGTATCTGTTAGGGGAAATACTTGACTTTACACCCAGTGAGGTGCCTTGCCTAATACAAAGTTTCCCCTATCAATAATGTATTGGGTTTTTCACCCAACAACACATTTTAATTCACTGGGACAGCTTAATTCAGGTATCTCGCTAGGCAACCTTTATTGCTAGAAGAGATATCCTTGTTCCCTGTTAGACGACTTTACTCGTTTAGCGAGAATGTGCAAAATGTGTTTTTGTCAAAAGTCATGGATCAAGAGAAAGAAAAAGATATAATAGAAAATAGTTAAAGAAAAGAAAGAGAGAAAAAGAGTAAAACAAAAAAAATAGATATTACTTAAATGAGTAATTCAAATTTTACATAGTATAATATGATTTATATAGAAAATTCTATACCTCTATTACCCTTTATCTCTAATAATTTTTAATTGTCTTCATGGAAAATTTTAAATTTTGATGAGAAAATATAATATATTAAGAACTAGTTCTATTTTTATTCTAGATAGCATTGATTATGTTATATTTCTTGGAATGCAATAATAACTATAAATTATTAATTTTACACAGTTAAAATTCACAATAAATAATACTCTTATAGTAAATAATATTATATTTATCCTAAACAATTTAAGAGTGATTAACAAAGCAAAAAGAAAAACAATTTACCGGTGATATGAGATTATTTTTATTTATTGACAATTTTTAAATATATTATTAAAATTAATGTTATAAATGAGCAAATTTGAGTTGTCTCAATGATACTTCACGTGATACCCATGCTGTCATTGTCGGGGATGGAATCTGCTACGTTATATGTAAAACTTGCTTCACAGTTCACACCAATCCCTTATTATAGCCGTGTACTTTAAAATGTTGACACAGATTTTAAATTTTTCTGATTACAAAATTTATGTATTTTCGTCCAAAACAAAATATATGAAATGCATATTTCAAAAATACAGCATACAAAATATTAAAAATATCTAGTGTAGAGAGTGAACAAGAAGTTGTGTATTTAATCTATAACTACTACCGTGGCACGCGTCAATTAACATATATTTATTTATGAAATTAAATATTTTTGTTAAGATAAATATGTTTAGTCAATCAAGTTTTTTAAATAATAAAAAATTATGAGAGCATTAAAGTTGAAAAATATATTCAAATTTTTAAATATATTTTTAATTTAATTATATATATATATATATATATATATATATATATATATATATATATACAAAGATAGAAATAAATGCATGAAAAATTATCAAACAAAATTTTGGTATATGAAATTATTAAATTTAGATTTAAAACATTATTTTATACAAATATTATGACTAATTAGTTTAAATAAATTTTCGATAGGAAAAATTTGACTATATAATATAAATATTAATAAAAAGTTATCTATGAAATTATTTTATCGATCTCTTGTTAAAAATAATTTATTGAATTTCAAAGTAAAAATAAATATTATAAAGTATTGTTAAATACTTGAAAAAGAACTTTATTATTCATAATGTTTTACCTATAATAACGTTCACTAAAAATTACCTCTGTGAATGATATTTATGATTTCTGCTAAAAAATTAAAATTATTTATATCATTTTTCATATATAGCATAATATTTAAGAATTAGAAGAACGGAAAAGAACTATAGCTTGAAAGTTTGAATAATAAAAATAATAAAAATAATAAAAATAAGAAATAATAATAAAAGTGAGTATAGGTAATATATATTACCTAATTAGATTCAAATTAATTTATCAATACAAAATTCCAACCACATAAGAGTAAAATTCAATAAATATGTATATTAAAGCTATTATATATGTTTTCTTAAGTAAATTTATTTTATTTAAAAAATTTAAAATAATTTAATTGGATTTCAAAATATAAAAAATATTTTTAATGTTTAAAATGAAGTTGTAATGTTAAATACTAATTAAATATTGATTTTTATTATAAATTAATAAAAATAAATTTATTTTATTTTTTAAAAATAAAATTGTGTTAAAAACTAATGAAATAAAGTTTGACACTCATAATAATTTTTTCTATAATGATATCAAATAAGATTTATTTCTAGTAAATAACACTTATAATGTTTTTAATAAAAAATTAAAACTAATAGAATTATAATATTATTTAGTAATTAATTTATAATATTTTTCCATAAAATATTTTATTAAATTAATTTTGACATAGGTATCATATATTTAAAAATTAACATTATTATATAAATCAATTTATAGTTTTTATATATATTATTTTTGTAATAATAGTTTATACATTATTGAGTCATTCAAATGCAAATGTTTTAAATAATTGTAAAAAAAAAAACCATTCATATTGTTATCACTTATAATTTTCTCTTATGAATTATATTTAGAATTTATTTTACATAAGAATTAATCTAATTTAGTTTATCATATTATAAATTTATATTTTTTTCATAAATTTGAAATTACGTAATTCGTATCATGTTTCATAAGTATAGGAAATTTTACACATGAAAAGAATTGAAAACCTTTTTCCATGCTAAAAACATTAGATAAATATTAATCAAATATAATTCTTTTTTCTAGTTTTTTTTTAAGTCAACTATTTTTTTTTTTCTAATGAATTGGTTTGAACTATTTTTTATATAAAAGTTTTATTATCTATGATAATTTTTTATATAAAAAAATTTATCATCTATAATAATTTTTTATTATGATTATCTTTCATGAATAATATATTGTTTTATATCATAATTAAATTAAAAAATTTAACTTAAGATATTTTATTATATTAGATCAGATATCATAAGAGTATATTTCCAAACTATTTACTTAGGTATTAATATAACTCATTGTATCAATGTGTCTGTTGCTCACTGTAATTAATAAAATTTATTATCATTTATACTTATTGTCAAAAAGGGAGATTATTTCTCAAAATTATGTATATTTAAATTTAAAATATTCTTAATAAATTAATAAATATTAATCAAATATAGTTTATCTTATTAATAATATTGTGATTTATACTATAAATAAATTAAAAAAATATTTTATAGTTATGATGGTATTGAGTAAGATTATATTATGTGTATTTGAATTTAATATTATTATTAAAAATAATTTATCATATCAAAGAAAAATATATTAAAAAATAAATTAATAGGAAAATAAAAAAAAAATATTATTGAATAATATACTATAATAATGAATAAAATATAACTTAATAATTTATAATATTAAAATTATTATTATTATTATTATTATTATTATTATTATTATTATTATTATTATTATTAAGTTATAACTTATGTTGGTTGGCACAAATGGTATACGGAGTAAATTTTATTAGTAGAAAAGTACCTATCTTTGGTACGTTCAAGGTCACTTTTGGTATTAGTCATTACTACGGTGATTAGTACTTTGTACGCATGCCATAGTTATAAAAATAATTTATATATTAGAAAAATATTATATATATATATATATATATATATTATTAGTTTTTATAGTATCTATTAGTATTATTTTTTTATAGTATCTATTATTTATTATATTATGTGTCAACATTATATTAAAGGAATGTTAATCTGTCTCCTGTTTCAATACAAGGTGTTTTTTTAATAAATAAAAAAATTATGTGCTCACACATAATATAACCAAACTTATTTTTAATATATAAAAAATATTTTTTTAATTTAATTAATATATTTAACAATCTAAAAGATTTTTATACTAGTGTTTAATTATATTTCTTCGTTTATATGAATTTTAAAATATTAATTAATGCAAAGTCAATAAACTTATTATTAATAAATTATTATGATTGAATGTTGGTATAAATTCTTATGTGTTAATTAAATTTTTTATAGCATCTATATATTATTTATTATATTATATGTTAACACATGACTTTTTTAATAAATAAATAATAATGTGTTGACACATATTATAACCGAACCATCTTTTATATATAGATTATAAATAATAGATAAATGAGTCAAATTTAAAATATAGTAATAAATAAATAAATATTTGTATTAGCATTTAAAAGGCTATAAGTAACCTAATTAAAGCCAAATACTGGAAAATTACTTGGATAATTTAAGAGCTGATAAAGATAAGTGGGCAACTTAAGATCAAATATAAAATATCATGGTAGTTCTCAAAGAAAACAAATTAGATTATTTAACATATTACCGATGGTTGAAATGGGTAAAATTTAATCTTATAAAATCGACATGTAAGATTATTAAAAATGTGAAATATCTAATATATTTATTGGTATCTGATATATAAAATAGTTTTAACAACAATAAATTACTAAGATAAACTATAATACTATACTAAAAATGATGAAATTAAATTTAAATCAATATTATAAAATTAGTTTATAAGATGAGATATGTATTTCACTTTATAATTATTGTTTTCGTGATGTTATTAATCGACGTAGAATTTTTAATACAATTCCTCATCCTGAGAAGTGAATATCTTAAATATAAAATTTAATAATATATAAATGACACTAATACGTATTATCTCAATGACACTAAAATACGTATTATATAAATGACAAAATATGGGAAAAGTGGCGACCTTTGCAAAATTTCATAAAATTTTTCAACACTTTTAAATTTATGCATGCCAAATCTATTATCTACCTCTTATCTATTGTGATAGATAAAAGTTGAATATGAACACTTAAAATGCCACCTAAACTCTAAAGGTTGATTATTCTATTGTCCTCAACTCTCTTAATATATATGTTCTTTAGTTACCACGTGTGCATGTGACTGAAAATATCACCTATGTATTTAATTTCTCAATGTTATCTTCACCTATAAAAAAAATATCAATGTTATCCTCTAATATTTATTAATGCCTGATTCGTAATTTAGTTTCAAATTTCCCTTCACTTTAGTATTTATCAATGTATTTTATTGTCATTCAATAGACTCAACTATTTCTTACATTATTCATCATAGTGATTTTAAATAATGACTTTTCTTTTCATTGAATTTAAACTATTAAATACTTGGTTTAAAATCTGTTAATTAGACATGCAACTAAATTAAATATCGAAAGGAAAGACTTTTTGTTCAGTAGTTTTTCTCAACTTGAGTAAGATTATTTTTTTGAGTAAAAATGAATATACTAAATTAAATTTAAAAACTCACTTGAATGAAAACATTTTTTTAATTAAATTTTAATTTTTTTCTAAGATAGGTAACCGTTCATCATGCGCATTTATATCTAGTTTTAACTTATTATGAATAAAGCTATAATAAAATTGAAAATAACTCCAAGATAAATCATCCATTCTCAAAAAGTTTATATTCATTCACTGTGTAAATTTTCAGACAAATAGTGTATTTAAAGCGTTTTACATACCAACTTAATTATGACAGAATCATTATAAACTAACTTGTTTGAAAGTTTATTTGAAAAAGTAAGTATTAGTATAAATAATTTTCAAATACCAAAATATAAATTTACTTATATTTTTAAGGTTAAATTATGTGTTTGATCTTTATAAGTTGTTTTTTCGGTTTTAGTTTATGTAAGTTTTTTTTAGTCTATGCAATTTAACGTTTTTCTATTCTCTTAAATACTGGAGATAGTACTTTTAAATTTAAAAGAGTCGTCTAATTATAATTTCTAATTTCTAAGATAAAAAATGAAAAAATAACTTACTAGTTACAGAAATTAAAACTGAAAAAGCGTCGACTTTCAAGAAGAAAAAAAAGTGGTAATAACATAAAAGGCTTAACAACTTTATTGTTTGCCATCTTTAGCTCCATTTTTTTTTATAATGACTCACTTAGCTTGTGTAACCAACTAAGTTATATTTCTTAACTTAATTACAAATTTTGCTTATAAAAAAATTACAAATTTTACTTATTTTTTATAAAACATTTTTTTTAAAATGGATGAAAAGGTTCGATATGTACAAATTTTCTTGCACAAGGTCCTTTGATTTTACCAAGATTTATACCCTAATTAATTAGTATAATCAAAGAATAACCAAGGAAAAGCAACAAAATATCCCCTTTTTAATATACTTACATTATAAAAAATGTATACATAATTCAGACCATGTCACCACACTATTATGTCATCCACCATGCATAGATTTGTGGATAATTCGGTATAAAACTATAAATATGAAGCTTTCACACTCTTATACCAACCACAACAAATATGTGTTGTTCTACACACCTAACACTCACATTCTTGTATTATTTATCCCATATTTATGAAAGTTTCAGTATGCTCTAATACCTAATAGCGGATCTAGATATGAAACTAATGGGACAATTTATGTAAAAATAAATAAATTTAATAATAACAATCATATATATAGATTTTTAATCAAATATAAATAAAATAATAATAAATATATAAAAAATAATAGATTCAAACATATAAATAAAAAAATATAAATATTAAAATAAAATATACAATTAGTTATCTTTATATAAAAATATGAAAAAAAATTAAATATATGAAATAAGGAGGTGTAAAATATAAAATTCACATCATTGTGCAACAATTGAAAAGGTCATATTCTCCACCTTCAGCATGTAGGGAATGAAACACCACGATTTCTCAGAGTTGGGTTGGAGAGGGAATATAAGGGGATTGATTTTGCAAAATATGTGTATGCTTATTGATTATCTGCAGATTTAAAATGTCACTTTGAATTTCTTTTTAAACGTCGAAAGTAACTGTTGTTACAGGAAAAATCCAAACTAAATCACTTAAAATACATGATGTATTAAAATGAATTTTTCAAAAGATGACAGACTAAATTGGAAAAAAAAAAGGGGCAAAAATGAAATTTAGCCTTTTTTATATCAGTTCCTGGTTTTACCACTTTTTTTCTACAATATCACTTATTTCATTTTTGCCAACAAAATGATACCTGTCTCATTCTGAATTACACACTCCATTTGACTTTCAATATGGCAATGTTTTCCCCTGTAATGACTACACTCCCTTGATACCATGTTGTGCAACAAATTCAGGACCACTGGCTATGAGCCTATGACATGTTTGGTCCATTGCGACTGCATGCCCATAACTCACTACAAATATCTATGAATATGTATAATAATTAATGTTTGTTTTACATCCATTCTATAAAATTATTTTCAATATTTTAATATTTAAAAATTAAAAAGTTAGTTTAAATAGTATTTTTTTTAAATAATTTTTAAAAACGGTTTTAATTTTTTTTGTTTTTAAAAACTAAAAAGGAATAACTATTGGTTATATTTTTTAATTTTTAATTTTTGTTTTAAAAACTTAAATATAATGATAACATGTTATTTTTTATTTTTTATTAATGATATTTTTGTAAATATGAACAAGTTTTTTTTTTTATTTTCGCATATTTAAAACATTTTCAAATAACATAAATCAAATAATTTTTTTCCCTTCTTTTAGAAAACAGTTTTAGATAATTATTTTTTAAAACTCTTTTCAAAACGTAAAAAAAAACTAAATCAATCAATTATTGAATATTTTGCTATTTATTCATAATTTAGATTAATAGTTTTATATAGTATTTGGATACTGTAATTAAGTTTTAATCATATTTCTTGTATGTTTAAATACATTTTTAATCCTTATAATATGCATTTTATTTTATAACTTATATAATACTACTTTTTTCCTAAATATAAGACAATATTTTGAACATATTTTGTCCTTTTCTTTAAGACTCTTTTATCTCTATCATGTATTAATTATTTTTTACGAAAATAAGCTTCAATTATTCATTTCTCTCCTATGAAAATCTGAGAAGATAAATACTTAAATAGGCTTTCAATGTTAAGAATAGTTCTTATAATCTATCCATTCGTTTATTTTTGTCTTTATAATATGTAGATAATTTGATTTCAGTTCCTATCAAAGATATTTTAAAGAGTCTAATTCAAAATAATAAAATGATTATAATAACTAAGAGAACAAATAGATATATTACAAGGATTAAAATAAAAAAATAAAATAATATGAACTTAAAAAATATCAAATCCATTTAAAAAAACTCAAATTCAATTTGGTCCCTTTATTTATTAAAATTTGTAATTTTTGTGTCCCTATTTTAAAATAGAAATATTCAGTTCTCTTATTTTTAAAATTCCATACTAGTCCCCTATATAAAATATAGACATTCAGTTCTCCAATTTTATAAAATCTATAATTTCAGTCCTTTGCAAAATTAAAAGTGTCAATAGTAAAAAATTAACTTGATGCAACAAATTTAGTAATATGATATAAGTTTATTTGTTTAATCCATCTCACTAAATATTAATTTGATAATAATCGATCCTTTTAGTTTGATGAAATAATCAAAATTACAAATTTGAGGAGTTAAATATCTCTGTAAAATAAGAGATCAAAATTACAGATTTTATAAAATTGAAAAATAAAATAATTATTTTAAAATAAGAAACACAATTATATTTTTGAGAAAAATAGTAGAAAAAACTAAAATTACATTTAACCTTTTGGGAAAGAAAAAAAATACAGGACCAAACGCAGAAAACGATATTTTGGGAGCTAACTACATATTTAAGTCTATTTTGTATAGTCTTTTGAGTTTACAAGTCAAGAGTTTATAAGTCAATTCTGTGTGACGTTTCAGACCTTCCACAAGTTTACACAGACCCAGTTTGACAACCTGCTGCAATTTCTAAATTATAGTCTGGATAATACAGCTCAGATGACTTCACATTAATACATATTATGTCAACAATATCAACATTTGTTCACAAAATCCAAAAGAATAAGGATTAGTAAAACTTGTTTCTCATGTTTCATCAAATGTTCATCTTCTCTCCCTGTTCACGAGCAATGGAGGCAGAGAGAATTCCAAGATCACGATTTAAGACTGTCAATGCAGATTCACATTCAGAGATTATTCGTGTGACAGATGAAGGTCCTTCGGATGTCTCAGAAGAACCAAAGGCAAGAGCTGCATGTGAGTCTCTAAGATTCCGCAGGTTGCCCAAAAACTGTAGAAAAAAAATCATACATATATATTCAGTAAAGTCAACGAGAATATTATTCAAAACATAGCATCCTTTAATTGCTCAATTTAGTCAATTCTCTCACTTTAGATGATGTACTTGCAGAAGAAATTAAGCAATGTTTAATAGTTACCAATAGTATCAAACACTAATGGATAACTTACACAGAGAAATGTTAACAATACTCTTTTGAACCCTTTATCATCTGTTAAAATTTATTGACAAACAAATTTTGTGAATCTCACGCCTTATTTATTGGGTCTCTTCGCATTATATATTTTTTAATATATATTTAATTAATAGTAGAATGTGTTAGAATGGATATGTTAGAGAATGTGTCGTCAACATTTTTCAAACTTTTTTAGGACAAACATGTTTATCATAACTATAAATTTTCACATTGATTCAAAATCGTTATTCACTCCATCAAATTAAATATTAGAATCGATGTACTGTTCAGAGAATTAAAAAATCCACAACTAGATTAAAATATTAGTTTAAACTTCATGTCATTTTGTGTGAACGAACATGATTACAAGGTAAATTTTGAGTCATATTTGTTAAAAACATTTTTAACAATATTATATACTGTATGTGTACAAAAATATTAAACCTGTGTAAACTAATCCAAACACAAGAACACTACGAAGTACGTCCAATATTGCCCACCTAATTGTTTTTACTCGGTTTCATAAATTTGACAACATTAATGAGGTGAGCCTTAAAGAGGTCAACTTGCTTTAACTTCAAACACAACTCTAAATCCACTCCATTGTAAAGAGAGCTTGGGTTTGCTTATACATGTTCAGGTAGGGAAAGGAGTTTACTCGCCACACATGATTAAAAAATGGGTTACATCCAAGTTGAACCTTGAAACTTTAAATTGACCCACTTACATAATTGGGTATTAATGGATCTACAATACTATCAAACCAGTGAAACCACCCATTTTTAACTTGTTTGAGTTTACATTGAAAAGATCATTTTAATTTTTACCTCAGTAAGCATAGAATTTAACGAATAAAACAGCACAAATTTATAATTTTATGCTTGATATTAATATCTCAAAACCAGAAGTTCAGAACATTTCAAAATCTGTGATGGCTGATTAAAGTAGAATCAGGATCAATGAACAAACAAAGCAGAACCACAATTATGAGTCATTCAAGCTTGCAATCTCAAGATCTACTTGATCTCCATTCTTTCAACATCAATAAAAAGTCTAGAAATTTGACTTATTTTAAGCTATTATGCCACAAGAAAAACTGTTCTCTATAAATATCATTTAGTCATCAGTTCAGTCAACGAAAACCAAGTTTTTTTATAACTAAGAATTATGGATCAGCTTAATCAGCCTAAACTTCAAGATGGAATTTTCATATAATGTATCCCAATTTTGTTATCCCTTTCACATCTGCAATTCATGGTAGAGAATGGAAAAAAGTGGAATATAATAGAGTACAATGAAATGGAATTGAATGGATTAAAAAATCATTCCATCGTTTGGAAATATAATGGAACGGAGATTATGGAATAAATTACAAATTTTTTATTTTCTATATTATTTTTATTTAGTCAATCATTTGGTCAATCAAATGTATTGATGTAACCCTAAAGAAGGTTAAATATAATGATTTTAAATTTAAAGCTTAAATCCATTTTAGTCACCCTATCATCTGCTATCAATCCAAACATAGCTTTAGGAATGCATCTAGTCATGTCATGCAGACATTTGACATTCCAGACAGGATGGTAACTTGGTTAGTTTGGCCAATCACAAGATTAATGGAGAATTCATAAGGAACTAGGAGTAATAGTTTAAAACTATACACCGAAAAAAGGTCTAAGAAGAGAGCATGTGAAGGAATTACTGCAAATGAGCAAATTCAACCTGAGTAACAAAATTGGAGGAATTGAAGAGGCAAAAAATAAGAATTACACCCAAGCATAACTAGCTAACATAAATGAAATGAGGATCCTCTGCTGGATTAATTTAGATATAACTAACTAACCACTAATAGATTAGTTTAGAATTATTTCTAGCATCACTTGATTTTAAATCTCTAATAATTTAAACAGTATCATAGGTGCTAAAAACAAAACATTTATGCCAAGCATAAGCAGGTTACCTTCAAAAGCATTTTATAGGCCTCCAATAAACGATTGGCAGCTGGTCCAAATCCATGAAGCTGTGGAACCTCCATCATGTGTGTCCATGGACGAATTTCCTACACGAGTAGTTTCGTATAAGCTTCCCCAGAAGGTATGTGTGTGTGATCATGAGAATATTGATCATGCAATTTCACATGGATGATCAAAATTAAAAATCACACCCGAAGGCTATGTAATCACTTAAAGTCATTTTTGGCACTTTCACGTCACTATTCAAGGACTCCTTCAATACTTCTATTGCAATGCTAGATCATGTAATTCTTAGTATTTCAAGTGTACATGAAATATTACATCAAATTCTTCATCATACAAAAACAGTTTCATGTCAAATGGATATGCATCACAGACACTTTCTCAGCACAATTTATGGTCTACCTAGTCCAACCAATTTTTTATATACTGATAATAATGGAGGGGAAAAGTTTATTGTTAGTCGTTATACTTTGGGTTAGACATGGTAAAGGTGCCTGTATTTTAATATTGATGAATTTTCTCTAACTTTAAAATGTATGTGAATCTAGTCACTCCTAACTTTACAAACATGATGAGTTCAGAGCAATGCTTAATTGCTTAGTCAAACCTTGGTGTAAATCAAATTGAATGTTCTAGCTGTTTCTAGGAAAGACTCCAAATGTGCCCGCAGTTGGGATTCCACCTCAGTATACGCCTCATCTGGATTGTAAGCATGCTACAAACAGGATAACATAGCAAAAATATAAAAATAAGTACAATAATATTACTTAGAAATGCATTGATTCAAGTCTTGATTATTTTAGAAATGCAAGGATTCAAGTCTAAGACCAGCTGCCTAAATCTACAACATAACAATATTTACAAAATATAGGTCTCAAATCTCAACAAGAAATGCCTGACAATTGAACAAAAGCACAACCTGCAAAGGAACAACAAAGGAAATCAAAACACAAAACAGTGTCCATGAGAAACTTAGCTCTTGTCCTCATTTAGTAAGTCCTTGGAAAGAATTGAAAAAACCAAGAATAAGAAGGCTAAGAAAGAGGTTCAAGGAAGAAAATTAGGTGTCTACAAACTATTTACCTAGAAACAAAAATACTAGTGCTATCATAGGTTATTTTGGTAAAAACAAAATTATCAAACATATTGTAACAGTGAATTAGCTAGGTGAAACAATATCACTTAACAGAAAAGAGTAGGGGAAAAAAGTCAATCAGCTGGTCAATTTCCAGCTACATATATCATATCATATCATATGACTGTTAAAGACTAATGGGTTGAGAAGTTCAGTAAACCTTGGATGCCAAGTCATCAACTTTTTGTTGAAGATTCAACAATATTTTAGATTGTTCAGTAAGCTTTGACTCCAGCTCAGAAACATCTGGCCTGAAAATAGTTTGATTAAAAAGCAAGAATATTAATAAATCTAATGAGATATAATTTCTTTTACTAGCAAAAAAGATAAATCATTTCCATCAAATGAACTTCCAATTGTACATACATATTTAAAATTTATATTTATATATTTAATTATTTATATACCAACTGAAAGTTCAAAGATATGCCTAGAGTATGGTCACATATGTTAACGCTATACCAAGTGAGTTAAGATGCAAATGCAAGCAAATCATTTCGTACTTGGAATATTTCTCCTTGAACTTAAAGCAACATTTGATGTGCATCATAAACCAAGCCAATGCAGTTCAAAGATATGCCTAGTGTGTTACATATGTTAACTCTATACCAAGTGAGTTAAGAGGCAAATGCAAGCCAATCATTATGAAATAAAGATATTTACTCAAGTAGTCACAGAATGGAAAGGTAACTATTCATAAGAAGAAAATAATGTAAGAAACTTTTACAATGGATATATAGATTGAATCTGAACATCTGCAGGAAACAATTTACATTCTTCAGAAAATATTTGAGCTTGTTTTTCTGCAATGGAGTCTATCAATTGGATGTCCTTGGCTACCTGCTCGTCAACACTACAGAAATCAGAATAGAAACCAAATTTATGTCAATTCCATCTCTGCCAAACCAAAATTATAGAAAAAAAAGTATCATTTAGAAATACACAAGACAGTAGACAACCTCCATTCTGGATTATCTGCACATATTGTTGCCTCCACTAGATCTACAATAAGACGGAGCATTTCAGTACGATCTTCATAGCTTCCATGCCCCTGTAACATATTTGAATAATATTTACTAGCTTTCAAGTTTCAACGTAAATCATAACCAGCATGTATATGAATATTACTATAATGCATGGCACATACATAATCCTCACACTTTTCCATATAATCAAAATTTGCTAGACCACCAATTCCACGAGAAAAATATAACATCTAGTAACATGCCTATGAATAGCTCCCTTTCTATATTAACACACAAGAACTTTCTTTTATTAAAACATAAAGATCATACATGACTTTTAGGGAAATTTTAATGGGTTAGATATTAATGACAAAATGTATACGTTAGTTAAACAAAAATAAGACAACCAAACTCATTAATTTGTGTGCTTTAGCACATTAAATGGTATGTTTCAGATCAGTTAATAGCCTGCACCCTTTCTTCAAGTCCTTAACTCATAACAACTATCTTTCTTTTAAAACCAAGACAAGGGTCCATGACGATAACAAAAATATGCTTGTTACTTCATCCAGGTAGTCACAACCATTAAAGTTCACACTGATATTACATGTCTACATCTTATCCAGATGGCTCTTTGAAAACATCCGTCAACAAGTATCACCAAGGACAGTATATATAATTCAGAAACATAGGGTCTGTTAGTCTGTTGTTTAAACTTATTTGGTAAAAAAAGTGCTTATTTTAATAAAATAAAAATTTTTTAGTGTTTGTCTAAACTGCTTCTGCTTAAAATAAGCAGTTTGTTGCTTATTTCAATAAGAAAATCCTATATGCTTAAGCGTTTATCGTAAAAAGCTCGTACATCACAATTGTTTTTTTAAGTTTAAACAAACTTACCCATAATAATAATTTTCCCAACAATAATGGCAAACTCAAATACACCTATGATCCTTACAACATTGTGATCAGACATTGCAAGTCAAAGAAAGAACTAAAAAAATACCCAAAAATGGTATCTCTCCAAAACAATTCAGAAGGTATGCACAAATGACACAGAAGGATATGGCAGAGATATCAGAAAATAGCAAAGAAAAGAGTAATAAGTACATTGTTATCCACAATAAGAGCAAGACCATGTGAATATATATGAAAATAATACAATGAAAAAGGAGATGTACAAAAAATCTTAGAACCAGAGTTTGGACCTAATTCGTTAGCTCAAGGTGAGGGTTATCCCCAACTTATATACACTATTTTAGTTATGTTACTAGTCTATATGAGATTTCCAACACACCCCTCATGCCAACAACTAGAGATTTCAAATCTGAAGTTTGTATAAGCAGACATTTGCAGGCGGTCCAACAACAGATGACTCAATAGGCTCAAAAACAACTACTAAGATAGACTTTGATACCATCATAGAATTTGAGTGAGTCTAACTTGACCTTTGAAGCTATATAGGGTGCGGTTTACTCCTTAGTCCTTACTTATATACACCATTATTAAAATATCAAAACTATTCAAAAACTCGAAAATTTTGACATATATATAAAAAGAGGAATTCAAGCTTGTCCATAAACATGTACCCAAAATCAGCTGCTAGGCTTCTTATTATAAGCTTAAAATTAGGTAGAATAATAATTCAAGAAATCAAAATGACTTACCTGAATAGCTTCTGTATCTACAGTTGTTGTTATACCCAGAAACTTAGCAATCTCTGCCAAATCTGCAAATTGTAAATCATGAGAAGCAATGTTACTACAACTCTACAAGAAGACACAACCAAAAGGTGCAATGGAGATTTGCTTAAAAACAATCACCCAATAAAAACAGATAGTGTGTGTGATTAAGATGGATGACAAAAGGGAAATTGACAAGGAGCAACATGCAAATAATTAAATCAACACTCAAATGCAGCTAAATCAAGACAGGGGAAAAACTGATTGTTTCACAGAGGTTTGGAAAAAACATAAAAGAAAAATTCAGCAATATGTTACTAAATGTGGAATAACAGAGATCCTATCAGCATAAAAAAAATCAAAGAGGTTTTTGCAGGATACACAGAGAATAGAACAAGAAAATTACAGCATTCAAGGATGGTTGACTTTGAGTTGCATGATATAAGATTATAAGAAACCAAACAGACACAACCTTGAGCACACAACACACCTTTTTCTACTATTATATACCAAAGCAGAAGTGTGCACAAAGCACAAACTTAGTCACAAAGAAAGTTTGGATAGCAGGTTATGAGCTTGCCAAATAGGAAATTTCAACACAGAAAATGAGAACACTTACACTGAATTCGACCTGTCTCCTCATCACGATCAAGGCCATCCCCTTGTAAGTTTTGTTGAGAAAAGGGTGACTTATCACCTAAAAGCCTGTTGTAAGTACAATTACCAAAGATCATTTTTTTTCTTAACATGGACAGGAATACATCAGTGGTGTAAGCAGTAGTGTTGCACAGGACATAGGCTAAACCAAGAAATATTGACATTGGTAGGGCTACGCAAGATATCAAGAAGGTAGAAAATAGAAATTGCAGTATTGGATTTTGATTTTTTAAGTTGGTTTTGTGCTAGATATATGGTGAGAATGGGATTAAAATCAGAGCACTTTCAAGTGATACATGTACAGCCAAGAAAAGAAATAATAGGAGCAGGCAACTATTGTGTTGCTTATCACTCAGTCATTCTAATTTCATTGCACCTAGCAAGTGCAAAATAATTTTTGTTCCAAATTTTCTACCTCCCCCTTTGCCACCCTCCTATTTTTACCTCTGAAGAATAGAAATAAAATGCCTACAATTTCCCAAAATTTATTTAAGAAATTGCACCAAGCTGACTGGCTCACAAGCACTATAAATGCAAGTTTGGACTCACATTTCAATGTGAAAAAAATACAGAAATTTGGAGACATTTTTCCAACACAGCATTAGTAAACTCATGTAACGTCATAATGGTAGTACAAAAGACCATTACTCAAATCTACTACCTAGCAATTCCAGTTTCCATTAACTAGACAAAAACTTTCTCAAATACCAAACAGAGAAACAAACTTCAAGAGACAAAGGAAGAAGAAGATACCGAAAGAAGAGCCACTCTAGAAGAGCATAGCGCTCCATGCCAGCAAATAGAAGTGACTGCGCAGGCGCATTCGCTCTAGGGTAATTCAGGTCTGCCAATTTCTTCCGAATCTCTTCCATTTGCCTAGACGCCATCTTCTATAAGAACTTATTTCATCTTCCTCTCTCAAAATATAACAGCAATAACTGAAAACAGAAAAGGAAAACACACTAACATATCACGAGACAAAACAACCACAATTTCTAGCATCAATTACACAAGTTCATAGATCTAAAAACTAACAGAACCGCGAATAAAATCACAATTTAAAAAACATTTCAAACACAATCCCTAGAAACGCAAAATCTCCAGAAGGGTCTGAAACATTAAATTCTAGAAACAATTCAGAGACGAGAAATTCGGGGTCAATGCAGAAAACATCAATTAAACAAGTTCATAGATCTAAAAATTAAATAGAACCGCGAAGTGAATCACAATGCAAAAAAACATTTCAAAATCTCCAGAAGGATCTGAAACAAAATCAAATTCCAGAAACAATTCAGAGACGAGAAATTCGGGATCAATGCACAAAACGGTGACGCACCGTGCAGTTGCGAATACGGCATTGCACCGGAAACCACAATGCACGTGCAGAAATTCGAAGCGACGCAAGTCACGTGCGGATCGGAGAAGGATGGAATCTGCTACCTTAAACTTTCAGATTTTAAAATGGTGGAATTTTATACTACGACTTAAATTGAACAATACAACGAGATTTTTCATCGTTATATTGATTCTTAATTTGTAGTATCTAATAATTTAACTATTGTGTTGAAAAAAAGACTTTTATGTTTCGATTATATTTAGTTTAGTTTCTTATTTTTTTAATTTAATTTATTTTTATGTTTTAAAATTTTTAATTTATTTATATTTATATAATTAACATATAGCATCTAAGTTTATTTACTTTTACATAATATATTTTGATGGCAATTGGGGGTTTTGGGACTAGGAATTTGAAAGTGAAATGTTTTTTTCTAGTATTGGGTAGTTTTTGGACTAGGATTGTTTATGTGAATGTCACGTTCTAATGGTATAAGTTACAGAAAAATATTATGCATGAATCATTCCTCATAATTTATATTACACCTCTTAGCTTGTATATATTTCCCAGGTAAATTAGCATACAACTGGTGTATATACACGAATTATTTAATTATTTAGATAATTTCATTAAAATTAATATAAAAAAATAATATTAATATATTTTAAAATTAGATTAGAAAAATAAAAAATTTGATAAACTAAAAATCATATAAAGTATTTTGTATTTTACTTAATTCATTGGATATTTTTATTAAAGATATTTTTCAAGAAAATATTAAAAATTATTTAGAGATAAAAAATACATATTATAAAATTAAAAGAAAAATGAAAAAATAAAATTACACTTCATAAATTTTATAAAAATTAAAATATATTTTACTATATATAATCTCGCATAAATTATATTTATAACTTATCATAAAAATTTTGAAGCTAATAATTTTTTATTTATAGGTCAATAAAATAATTTAAAACTAATTTCATTTATGATATTAGTTTATCATGTATTGAGTTTTTACAAAATTTTAACACTATTATATACATATTAATGATATTATTTTGTAATAAATATACATAATTAAATTTAAATTAATTTTTCAGTATAAGAATTTATAGCACATAATTAAATGTTATTTAAATATATGTATATATATGTATAAATATATTGTATATGTTTTTAGTAAAAATAATTTAAAATTAAAATAATTTCATATGTTCCAAAGTATAAATAAATATTGTTAAATCTTTAATTATGTAATTGTATTAAATATTCTGAAAATAAGTTTTATTATGTATAATGATTATATCTACAACAGTGTTAAATAGTAAAATTAATTTTGATATATTATAATATATTTATAAAAATAATTAATAGTATTAGATAAATACAAATAAATAAAAATTTAGATTATAAAATTACTGATCATAAATTCAATATATAATTTTTAATAATAAATTATATATTGTTAAATTTTTTAAAAATAATTATGTGAAATACTCATAAAAATAATTTTATCATTTATAAGGATGTGAAGTATAATTATTTCTTATGAGTGATTTAAATAATTTTATCCTCTAATAACTTAATTTATAACATGGTAGTGTAAGTGATTTACATTATTTTAGAATTTTAGTAAATTCAAGTATATAATTGCAAACGTTATTATATAAATATTAATAAAAAATTAGTATAAGAAGTTTTAAACATAATAAAGTCAAGATCTATATATAATATATTTAAATTATCTTTTTAGGATAAAAAATAAAAAAATATTTCAATTCCTATGAAATCCTTTTCTATTCTTTAAAAAAAATTAAATTTTATTTAAGCGCGTATAATTAAATATTATTTAATAAAATATATTACATAATAATGTTTTATATGCGCTTAAATAAAATTTAATTTTTTAAAAAAAATAGAAAAGAATTTCATAGGAATTGAAAGTATAAATAACTATTATTAATCTTTAACATATAATTGTGTTAATACTTATAAAAAAATTAACATCCATAATAAAATAAAAAATAGACACATTTCCATAAAATGAAAAACAGGAAATTGATAATTTACTTAATATATGAATATGTAAAATATATAAAATATAAATAATAATTTAAGTTATAAAAAGAAAAAATGAAAAGATAAAAATATATAAATATAAAAAAGATAATTATATAGAAGATGACATAAAAATAAAAATAAAATAAAATATTGAGATAAAAAATTAAAACTAAAAATAAGAAAAATAAAAGAAGAAGAAATTAAAAACATTTGAAAAGAAAAAATAAAAAATTGGACACATGTCCAAAAAAGAGAAAAGGTAAAAGAAGAAGAATTAAAAAAGTTAAAAAGAGAAGAAAAACAAAAACGGACACATGTCCATAAAAGAGAAAGTACAAATTTGAAATTTACTTCTTTTCATATATATATATTAATTAGAAGATGGAAATTTTGTTATCTCATTATAATAATGAAACTTATTCTTCACTTTTGAGTAAAATGTTATTTTAGTTCTTGAAAATAATAAATATTAACACTTATGTCATGATAAAAAATTTTAAATAAATAAACTTTTTTTTGTTTTTCCTTTATCTAACCTCGACCATGTAATCTCATTTTTTTAATTAAACTTGATGGGTTGAAATTATGAGAGAAAATTTTAGTTTAAATTATAAAATTTAGTATTTACTTGCGATTTTCTATGAAACAAGAGCCTAGCACTCATTGGTGCTCTACAAATGGAAAAGCATTTTAGTAAAAACTAGCTAAAGTGGTATAAAAATTTAGTTAATGTAATTTATATGATTTTATTCGTGAGAAGGCTAGGAGGAGGGGTGGAAAGTGGTTTTACAAGGTGAAGAAATGAGGGCTTTTAGTGACTTCATTGCAAAAGGAGGTTGGGTAGACTTATCTTTAAACGGGACAAAGGATACATGATATAAAAATGATGAACAATAAGCAAATTAGTGTTTGTTTAGCAACAGTTTTATAAAACTGTTTTCAGTATTTTAGTTTTTAAAAACTAAAAACTTGCTTGGATAGTGTTTTTTTAAAACAATTTTCGAAAACAGTTCTGGTTTTTTAGGGCTTGATTGGTTTGATTTTGTTTTTTAGTTTTTGAAAAAAGTTTTCAAAAATAGTTTTCAAAAACTGTTTTCAGGAAGAAAAGAAAAAAAAAACTTGTTTGGCAGGTGATATTTGAAAACTGTTTTGAAGATGTAAAAATGGAAAAACTTGTTAATGTTTATTAGAATTTCATTAATGAAAAACAAAACACAACATATTTTGATTGTATTATGAGTTTTCAAAACAAAAACTGAGAACTGAAAAGCAAATCTACTTTCAGCTGTTTCAGTTTTTTAGTTTTTAAAAACTAAAAAACTAAAACTGTTTTCAGAAAACACTACCCAAACAAGTTTTTTAGTTTTTAAAAACTAAAATACTGAAAACAGTTTTATGAAACTGTTGCCAAACAAGCACTTAGTTTTTAAAAACTAAAAAACTGAAACAGCTGAAAGTAGTTTTGCTTTTCAGTTTTCTGTTTTTTGTTTTGAAAACTCAAAATACAATCAGGATATGTTTTTTTTTATTTTTCATGAATGATATTCTAATAAACATGAACAAGTTTTTCCATTTTTACATCTTCAAAACAATTTTCAAATATCACTTGCCAAACAAGTTTTTTTTTTCTTTTCTTCCCGAAAATAGTTTTGAAAACTATTTTTGAAAACTCTTTTCAAAAACTAAAAAACAAAACCAAATCAATCAAGCCCTTAGATAGATTTTTTTTGTATCAAATGATTATTAGTGAGTAGGGAGGTAATGTGGAGTAGTGGGGTTTAAAGAGGAGTATTTTTTTATCATTGTGTGTTAATGTTGTCACTAGAGACAAGAATTAGGGCTTTAAACCATTTCATATGCTAAATTGTTGGTTCAAATACATGAGGTTTAGACCTTTTGTAGAGAAGGAGTGAGAGGCATTAAAAGTAGAAGGGAGGTTTGGGAACATTAGGAAACAAATTGAGAAAGCAAGGGAAGAGTTGCTTACCTTGAATTTTAAAGGAAGAGATGAAAGGGTTGAATGAGGAGGAGATAAGAGAGAAAATTAGTTAGGTAGTGAATATCAAGAAGTGGGAGGACAATAATGCTCATTATTGTCCAAAATCAATAACTAAAGGAAGGAGATGTTAACATCAAGTTCCTTCACATATCCATAATTAAGAGAAGGAAGAGGAACGAAATATTTGTTTAAATTTTGAAGGTGGGGAGGTGGTGGAGGTGGAGAGACTCAAGGAGAAAGTGATGAATCACTTCTAGCAACAGTTTAGAGGAAGTAATTGGAGGCAACCTTCAAAGGGGGAAATGTTCAACAATATACCAAAAGCATATTTATAACAACCTAAAATTCTATAAAATAAGTATTCGAATATTTTTTAGTTTTATTTATTGGCTTAGTAAAATTTTATACTTCTATTAACTAAAATGTGATGAGAGTGAGTTATTGTCATCATCGTCGTTGTTGTTGTTGTTATTATTATTATTATTATTTCATTATAATAAGAATGGTTAAAAAAAGTTAGGTCAGTTTGGAGTTGGCTCATGAGAGTTAGTAATTAGAAGGGAGTCAAAAGAAGGGTTTTGACATTTTCTCATTTTGTTCTCAAACTCTAAACATGAAACAAAGGAGGTTGCAGATGGAAACTCTCCACTAAGGATCTTAAACAATCATTTATATCTTCTACGTTTTTCATCTTTTCAAGGTAAGGGAGAGTGATATTAGCTTATACATAGGCATATATAAGAAATATCGTAGTGAAGGCGAATCCTAAGTCTCCCTAGAGATTAAGTTTTTTGTTTCATTCAATTGACTTGTTCATTTATTTCTATGAATGCTATTAATGATTAAATAATGAAGAACTTTAATTATATGATTGATTGATGTGATAATTTATGGACTGCTCGATTATTTGAACTACTTTATATGTAAGATTGTATATATGTTAAGGGTTTTCCTCCCTATAGATTAAGTTTTATGTGTTTCATTTAATTGACTAGTTCATTTATTTCTATGCATGTTATTAATGATTAAATAATGAAAAACTTTAATTATATGATTGAATGATGTTATAATTTATGGACTGCTTGGTTACTTGAATTACTCTTTATATGTAAGATTATAGGTGTTGAGATTTTTCTCCATGAGGGATTGATGGTGAAATTGATGATTATCAATGCAATTGTAGGTGTGATGATAATTAAGCATTAGAGATAGAGAAGTAAAATGTTTCACGGTTTTGAGTTGAAGTTATATTTAGGAATCTTATATAAGTTGAATACTTGTTATTTGAAAAATTTTGTATAAATGTATCTCAATGTTCCAATAATGTCTTTTTGTCGAGTTAACCAAAATCAATTTCCATTTGTTGCTTTAGAAATTAAACATTTGGAGCTATATTTAGCTTAAGAATCATATAAAAATGTTAAGAATTGACCAAGTTAAGTGAGTTAGAAGTTAAATCTTCAATCCAATGCTAGAAACATACTTTGTAAGTTGTAAGCCCTACGAGGTGACTTAAACGACCTCATTAGTTTTTGTGTTCTTTACAAAAGTTGTATTCATGGATTTTATCTTTCAAATGAGGTTAGAATAACTCAAAAATGATATATATAACTCAAGTTATGATTAAAATAGTGAGTAAAGGTCAAGTTATCATATTTGAGTTTAATTACTTCAGATTTGTAATTTTTAAAAATAGTGAATGATAAAATTAACTCTAGACATCAACATAAAATTTTTAGGTAATTGTACTATTTTTATAATAAAATTTATATCACTCTTATATCATTAGTATAACCATAGATATTGTATGTAAGCAACACAATGTAATAGAAGGGTAAGATAAGAAGAGATAGTTTGTAAGTTGTTATGATTTTGATTGTTGTGGTATGAAATATTATGATCTATCTTATAATTTGTATGTGTAGTGAATTATTGAATGTTTGAAAGTTATTGAGGTGTATGAATTGGGGATTTGCCCCACTGTATGAAATTGATGTTGATTATAATTGGGTGTATGGTATATTGATGATGATAGTTAGGGTGTGTTTGACGATGTGTCATTCCAACTATAATTGGTGATGGATTGTGATAACATAATTAAATGTTGATATTATGACTTATGTTGTGAACATGATAGTCTAAGAAGTTTTGTAAGAGCCGCCCATTGCGTGGTGCTCTAGAACAGGTCTTCTTAGGTTGTGTTGTATTGCACAGTTGTACCTACGTGTTACTAATGTAGAAGAAGATTCATTTCAAGTAAACCTATGGTGTGATAGTTGTATCTATATGTTATTGGCGTAGAAGACGATCGCTTCAAGCAAGAGGATCCATTGCATGGTGCTCTAGAACAGGTCTTCTTAGGTTGTGTTGTATTGCACAGTTGTACCTACGTATTACTAATGTAGAAAAGAATTCATTTCTGATAGTTGTATCTATATGTTATTGGCATAGAAGACGATCGCTTCAAGCAAGTATTTGAGACAACATGCATGAGTTGCATTGCATGAGCATCATTAGCATGATTGGTTTCATATGATATATTGTGGGTGATTATATTTCTTATTTATGTCACTTAAATATGTATGAGTAAATTTATCACTCCCTGTTTGTGTGGGTGTTGCTTGGGTTGAATGTCTATAGGCCAAGATGAAGCTAAAGCGTTAGAGGTGAGTAATGTCTAAGATTGATATGAGATTTCATGCTCTGATAGATGTGGCATCAATGCTTCGCAACTATATTAGGATGTTTAAATTATTTCATTGTTTTAGTAATTCATTTCAATCACGTCTCAAGTTTTTTCTTTCTTTTAAGTTTTCATTTATAAATATTTATTATTATTTTTGTCTTAAAATTGTTAACTTTAATTTTGATCAGAGATGAAGTTTTGTTGGAAACACTTTTGTGAACCTTTTTACCTAGTCAGAGGACTTTTATTTAATCATGTTATATTTATTTATTTGAGGTAGAAGGGTGTCACATTTTGTGGTATCAGACTACGTCAATTCATTCGGCTAGTGTATTATGTGTTACTGTGTTTTTGTTGTGTTTGTTTTGTTATATATGAATTTATTTGGCTTAATATGAATGAATTAATTTGTTTGAATAGTTCTTGATAATTTTTTTTTCTATAAATGCAAAGAGAAATGACTAGTGGTAGGAATGATTGTGCTTTGGATGACGCCTTACAAACAATGTTGCAAGCTATAGGAAATTTGAAATGACAACCTAAGGTGGATTGGTTGGCTAGATTCCAAAGAAACAATCGCTACCTTCCATGGGGGATATCTTCCCAAGGGAGTTGCTAACTGGATGTTTGAGGTGGAGAAGATATTCAAAGTTGTGGGATATCCACAAGCACATAGGGTGACTCTTGTCGCCTTCATGTTGTTAGGAGATGCTAGTTTTAGGTGGAAGAGCACATTGTAAAGGATGATTTCGAGGGTACCCAGGTGGATGGGAATAATTTTAAGAAATTATTTTTGCAAAAATATTTTCCTAGGGATGTGAAGAACAGGAAGCAAGTAGAATTCCTTGAACTGAAGCAAGGAAATAGTAATGTGCAATGTTATCAGCTTCAGTCTGGTTTCTGACTCAGTTAAGGCAAGGAGTTATGGAATTAGGGGTCAACCTGGGGAGTCGATAACTGACTCGCATGACTCGGATTACATTAAAAAAATATAAATATTTTATAACTTATATAATTTTATACTATAAAAAATCATAAAATAATTAAATTATATAAAAAAATCAATAACAAAAATTAAAAAAAATAGTGTCAACACCAAATTTGTAGCTTATTTTGTGTTAAATTTTCAATGCAAGTTGCAATCATAGAAAAACAAAGTCGCAAAGGTTGGAGCAAAACGCAGACATGCTGAGCCACAAAGATTGAATACTGAATATAGAAAAGGCTATTAGAGTTTTTTTCCCCATTCAAAATGACGTTGTTTCACCATTAAGAAAAAAAATTGAAATTCTAAATGATCTTCCAAATCACTGAGGATACAATCTAATCTTTATCAAATACTACATATGACTAGTACATTTGTCAGACTTAGTATAGAAAACAATCCAACACTGTGGTAAGAAAATACTAAACAAACAAATTTTTTTTAATCTATAAATACTAAAATGATGAAAAAAATATTATAAAACTGTTGACAAACTAACACTAATTACGTTTAATAAGATGCGGGAGAAAAAAGTCTTGGGTTGGATTTGAATCCCTCCACTAACATACTAACAACTAACATTACCTTAAAATAAACACTAATAGTATTAATAATTGAGAATGGATACAGTGCCTCCACCACTACGAATCTAATTAGATTCCGACATTATATACTTTTTAGTAAGTGGAAAAACCTGAGAATTTGAATCAAACCCCCAAGAAACGTATACCCGGATTTGTCAAAAAAACTTACATTAGGTTATTCAATCACCGAACCTCATTCTCTAATTTAAGTCCAAGATAGTCCAATTGCACTGAGGAAAAAACATAAAAAATTGACTTGACTCCTTCGTGCTTCACTCAGCTCGAGGGACAACTAACTTGATTTTTTGCCCAGAGAATGCGATTGAAAAAATTGACATTACTTTAATATATTAGGACTCAGTTTCTTTTAACCAATTCATATTGAAAGCCTTTCTTTTTCAGATTTAGACTAATTTTAAATGTTTACCCGACAAAAAAAAAAAAAAGAAGTTGCGAAAACTTGAATGAAAAATGACTGAATGTCCAGTGCATTGTCCATTGCGAGATTTCCGCAACGTATGAAAAAAGAGAAGCATTTGTAGAGGGGTCGGGTCGGGTCTGATACGTTGCGAAATCATGTAATCATTCAAAGGGCTTTTCTTTCCAGTCCCATTTACTCCTTTCTTTCCCTTAAAGTGGGGCAAACCATTTAAAATAAATAAATAACAACTATTAGACCCAATTCTGTGGAAAACTTAAGTTAACAAGTGTGATTTTTCCATTCCATTTAATTATTCAAGATCCCATAGATCGTTCAAGCTTGTTAGCTTAATTTTTTCACAGAATTGGGTTTAGCCATAGCAATTGGGTTTACATTTATTTTGCATGATTTTTAAAAGATTAATTACAAACTTACCACTATATATATATATATATATGTTTAATTGGTATATATGGTTAGTGTAAAAATTTTTACACTGATAATAAATCACAACCCTTCATGATAAATTTGTTAACTTTACTCATTACTATTTTAAAACTCATATAAATAAAAAGTCCTGACTAAATATAAGTGTAAAAATTTTTTATACTAATAATGTATACCAATTAAATTTTATATATATATAAAAAGGTTGTGATTATTTGTATGTGTTGGTTTGAGAGTATAATAACGTAAGTATGTAAAATTTACTCTCCTAATAATAATAATAATAATTAAGTACATCTGATAACCATATTAAATACAACCAAAAAGTTAATTAAATTAAAATGCTTGAACTCAAGATGGAAATTAGCCCGAACATACTGTTATTAAGTCATGGCAAAAGTATGTGTCACTTGAAACTAGTCTCTCCATATATAAGTCAAATGATCAATTATATTTTTTTATTAAGAAAATTGGTTAACGTTATTTAAAATATAATTTTATTATTAAAATAATTTTTTTAAATATTTTTATATTATAAATAAAAATATATTATTGAAAATAGAATCTCAATTAATTAAATCGATGTTTTTAAATAATTAAAGTCATTCAATAAAAGAAACATAATAAAATAAAATAAATTAAAGTTTTTGTATATTTAGTCAAATAATTTTATTTTTTTATAATTGAGTGCAGGCAGTAGTTATTATAAGCGCAGAATTTTGTTTAGTACTATAATTAAGTATTAAAATGTAAGTACCTCACTTAAAATAAAAGGTCATGGAAACATTAATGGTAAAATTGGAATCCATGAAGAGTTGAAACTTCCACATTGTGCCAATTAATTTCTTAGTCATTTTCCAAGTATTTGGGCTACCACTTCTGTTTCAGTATATATTCCCTGCAATTTTACATTGCTACTTACACATACTCATCATTGATCTAAACTGAATATGGAGCATCTCACATCACTTCTTATAATGTGTTTGTTTTGGCTGTATCTTTGTAACCATGTCTTTGTGGTTTCTGGTCAATGTCTTGATGATCAGAAGTCTTTGCTACTCCAATTTAAGAACAACCTCTCATTCACAGACAAGAAAGATAGAAGTTTCAACAAGCTGGATTCATGGAATGCAAGTAATGATTGTTGCAAACACTGGGAAGGAGTAAGATGTGACAAGAAGGGACATGTTACATATCTTTACCTTGCTGCAAAATCAATCTCAGTTGGATTTGACAATGTAAGTGTTGTTTTCAGTCTTGGACACCTTCAAATCCTGGATTTGTCAAATAATTACTTAACAGGCCCAATGACATCACTTGTCATGGTAAAAAATCTTACCTGTTTAAACCTTTCTAATAATAATTTAAATGGTACAATTTCATCATCTCATTTTGAAGGGTTGCACAATCTTGACATTATAGACTTGAGTTATAATTCTTTCACTGGAATTATCCCTTCTTCCCTTTTTACACTCCCATCACTACGAGTGATTTCACTTTCAGAAAATTCGTTTACTCAATGGGATGAAATTGTAAATTTGACATCCTTTAAACTAGAGATCCTTGATATAAGCATCAATAATCTATCGGGGAGAATTCCTTCATACCTTTTTACACTCCCATTGCTGCTAGGAATTGAACTTTCCTACAATCAGTTTAGTCAACTAGATGAATTCATAAATGTGTCTTCTTCTAAATTAGATACCCTCGATTTAGAAGGCAATAAGTTGATAGGGCCTTTTCCAAAATTTATCTTCAAGCTCTGTGCACTCTCTACCCTTAAACTTTCTTCAAACAGGTTCAATGGCTTGGTGCAGCTGAACAAGTTTTTTGAGCTTAAAAATTTAACTGAACTAGACCTTTCGTACAACAACTTATCTGTCAATGTGAATGGTATAACTTTTGACCCATCTTCCATTCCCAGCATTAGCCTTCTATACTTGGCTTCCTGCAACTTGAAAACATTCCCTGATTTCTTGAGAAACCTGTCCAAAATACGCGATCTAGATCTTTCACATAACCAGATTCAAGGGATAATACCCAACTGGATTTGGCAATTTGACTATCTTCTTTTTCTTAATATTTCTCACAATTTGTTAACTAAATTTCAAGGACCTTTGCAAAATCTTGCTTCCAACATTCGTTACCTTGACTTTCATCACAATAAACTTCAAGGGCCAATACCTGTTTTTGATAACTCCTTATATTTGGATTTTTCAAGCAATAAGTTCAGTACTTCTATTCCACAAGATATTGGTAACTACTTGTCTCAGACATATTTTCTCTCTCTTTCAAATAATACTTTACATGGCAATATCCCTGATTCCCTCTGCGATGCTTCACTTCTACAAGTACTAGATCTTTCAATTAACAAGATTTCTGGCATAATTCCCTCGTGTTTGATGATGGTGAGTTGCATTGAAGTATTAAATATGAAAAACAACAATCTCTCGGGCTCTATTCCTGATACAATTCCAACTTCCTGTCGTTTGTGGTCTTTAAATCTTCATGGAAATGCATTAGATGGGTTAGTTCCAAAGTCTCTTGCATATTGCTCGAAGTTAAAGGTATTGGACCTTGGATCAAATCAAATCACTGGTGGCTTTCCATGCTTTTTGAACCAAATATCCACCCTTCGTATCCTTGTTTTGAGAAATAACAAGTTTGTAGGAACTCTAAGATGTCCTGAAGCTAATAAGACTTGGGAAATGCTTCAAATTGTGGATATTGCTTTCAACAATTTTAGCGGCAAACTTCCAGAAAAATATTTCACAACTTGGACAAGAAACGTAACTAATAATGAAGATGGAGATGGATCAATGTTTATAGAGTTGTCTATGTATGATGGAGGAAAATACTTCCAAGATGGTGTGATAGTTAGAAGCAAAGGTCAACAAATGGAGTTGGTTAAAATTTTGAAAATTTTCACATCCATTGATTTCTCGTCAAACCATTTTGAAGGACCTATACCTAAAGAGTTAATGGAATACAAAGCACTCCATGTCTTAAATTTGTCAAACAATGCTTTATCAGGTGAAATCCCATCATCTATAAGTAACTTGAGAGAATTGGAGTCTATGGACCTTTCACAAAACAATCTAAGTGGAGAAATTCCTGTGCAACTTGCAACTTTATCATTCTTATCATATTTAAATCTCTCCTACAATCGTTTAGTAGGAAAGATTCCAACGGGTACCCAACTTCAATCATTTCCAGCTTCTTCATTTGAAGGCAATGATGGGTTATTCGGTCCTCCACTGACAGAAAAACATGATGATAAAGAGCCAATGATGCTATCAAAATCAAAAAGTGAAAGGGTAGCTCTCACAACTAATTGGAATTTCATTAGTGTTGAGTTGGGATTGGTTTTTGGCCATGCAATTCTTTTTGGTTCACTCTTCATTTGGAAGCAATGGAGGGTATGGTATTGGCAACTTATTCATAAGATTCTTTGCTGGATCTTCCCTCAGTTGTATCTTGAATATGTAACCCAAAGAGGACAAACGTATGTGACTTTAAGGTGGCACCATTGATCATGAACGAAGATTATGCAAGTAAGTGTATTCATAATTTAATTTTGTTTTTTAAATATTTCCTTTTCCAAATTCAATAGTTGTTGTAGCTTTATGTTTAAATAAAAACAAAAAATATATTTCATAATTATGATAAAGTAATGTCTACGTTAGATTCAAATTTTATGGGCTTGAAAAAAAAATAAATAAGACTTTTTTATTATAAAGTAATGTCTAGATCTATCTTCATATTACACGTATATATTATAGCTTTTGTAGTGTTTAAAAGAGGAGAATCTATAGTTTTTAAATTCATCCATTCACTCATATTGAGCTTTATCAAATTCGAATAAATCTATTATATTTTTTCACCATTAATCTAATTATATTTTAAAATATTAGTTTATATTTATAACTTAAGTTAATTTTTTGTATTTATTCCCTCAATAAAAATCCTCTATTTCTACCACTATTATTTATAGTCAAACAACCAATCTCATATTAAGCTTACATGTATTAACGTTTTTAATTAATATACTAACCTATAACTTTATTTTCTTTATAATTTTTGTTTTAAATACTTATATATGTTTTTTTATCGTGTTAAATAGTAAACACATCAAATCTACGATCATAAATTCATTATACGTTGATATGTCATAATGAGCTGAAAATTCATTTATTATGAATTTATGAAGGTAATATATAAAAAAATATCAATAATAATTTTTAACAACATATCATCTTTTAGTTTCAAATCAAGGATACATGGAATAAAATAATAATTTTAATCTATTTATAAAATAATATAAAAATATTACACAATTATATATTTTTTTTACCTCTTTAAATTATAAACCTGATGCAACCTCAACAGAACCTATGGTTGGCCTGTGATTGTGTATATCTATTCATAAATAACATAAATAAATTGATATTTTAATGAGTTGTTTTAGGATGTACTAGTTAAATAATTCTATAAAGAAGTTATTCATTTATTTATAAAGTTTGAAGTGTACGTTGTATGATACAGTAAAAAAAATGTAGTTGTGTGAGTGACATGCCAACAACATCAAATTTCTTTCAATATTATATCTATAATATTGCTAACTTATTAACTTCTAATTAATGTGCTTGTTTTTTCATATTTTAATAAGATATTTAGTGTATCTTTAAAAGTAATGAGTAATTAATTTTAAATATTAGATTTAAAAAGATTAATCGTGTGAATTAAGAATAAGTTGCTACTCTAGTGATAGGTAATAAGTTATCTCTTCTCATTTGATAGAGCTTTTATGATTATAAAAGTGTTGCAACATTAGTAACTTTTTCCTTAAACTATCTTAACTTACATTTCTTTTGTGATATTCATTTACATTTCTTTTGAGTAATTAAAGTCAACAAATATAAACTATCAATTTATAATATTTTTCCCATATTTTTCAAACTCATTCTTTGTTGATATGTTATGTTTTTCAGGATTAAAAATAAGGTGTATGTGTTGCAACAATTTCTACTTTGTGACACATTATCATAATTTATTGAAGATATGTATTGAGTAGCACCGCTTTGTATGTTAGTAAATTTTCACTTTGTGCTTTGTTCATTTGCCTTTACCTATTTGATATTAATTTGTAAGCAACTTATTTGAACTTATTTTGTAATATAAGTAATTGTGAGAGTGTTTAGAAAAACTTATAAAAATTAAATATATTTATCTCATACATAAACTCGGTGTTTAGTGGATCAACAAAGAGTATGTAGAAATAAAAAATATTATGTAACAATTAAAATTGTAGGTTAAAATATTAAATATTGTAACAAATATAGTATGATTTAAAAAATATTAAAATATTATATATATATATATATATATATATATAATATAATATGAGAGAAGGGATCTAATTACTATGAAAATGGATGGTTGTAAAGGGTAGTTCCTAATACTTAATATAAAAATTGTTTATAAAAGATAAAATATAAATTCTTAAAGGCCAGTACAATAAAATTTAATAACAAGTATTCTTGATAATTATAATGTGTTTTAGTTAATCTTGTGACAGAATTATTCTGTATCTACCTTATTCCAAATATATAAAATAAAAACATTATACATTAAATTTAACGAATAAGTTCACATGTTAACAAATTTAAAAAATCCAAATATATAAACTGATCTCATCAAGGTTATTTGATTAAGGTCAAATCTAATCGGATTTTATCTGATTATATTTAGATCAATTCACAAATTTATCAACGATCCAAATTCAATAGTAAACACCCTTAAAAATTGTTAATAAACTAATGATTAACATTTGCAAATTAAAACAAAGTGTAAACAAGTATCTGATCATTTTAAAAAAGAATAAAAAAAGCCACAATAAAACACACACACATCCAAGCAAGCATGTATCCTAAATGTATAATTTCCCTAAAATCTAAAAACAAAAAATCTCTCCTTTTGAAAGAAAAAGGAAACAACTCAATTGAAACAAACAAGAGAAAAACGAAAAACCAAAATCACAAAATCATTCAATCATGCTTGCAAACAAGCACAAAAACAAGAATCAAAATTGATAAACAGTTAATCACATTTCCATAATTCATGCCAACCATTGCACTCTAGGTCACCAATCTTTATAAAAATATCAGCAACCTATGAGACAATAAATCATTCACCAGCCACATTAAATTCAATGTTGGCGGAGTTGATTCATCTTATGAACTTGGTCTCTCTTATACTACATCCTTTTCATCTTTCTCCTCCGATTTATCCTCTCCAACAGTTAGTTTCTCAGTGGTTGTGACCTTTTCTGGCTCTTTCTCCTCTGATTTATCTTCACCAACAGTTAGTTTCTCAAGGAGACCAGCAGTAGCTGAAGCATCTTTGTTTTCCTCCTTCTCTCCTTGTGATTCAGCCACTTCTTGTATAGTTGTCATAAAGGTCTTACAATCTAGAGTCCATAATGAGAAGTTAAAATAATGTAATAGTAACATAACTCAAAACAAATAAAACAATTAGATTAGTTTCCTAATGTAAGTAACTGTATGTCAATCGAACTTCTTGTTATTGATGCCTACGCCTCAATTATAAAAGAAACAAGTAAATGCATTCTTCAATCACTTGCTATGTAAAAGTAGTCAAATGCTGCTAGAATTTCTTTTTTCTGTGCTTCACTTTAGGCCATCTCCAATGAACGTTTCTTAGGCACTTCTTAGTATGAAGAAAAACCAGATAACAAGAAACCTACCTTGAAAGAAGTTTACGTGAAGGAGCGAATTTCTTACCTAACAAAATGTGTATTATATAAGAAACTGTTTCTTAACATTAAATTGCTTTCTCAATCAGACACTACCTCAATTATAACCAAGTCATATGAAAAAAATATCAAGTTTCAGCTTCTTGCAATTTCTTACCATTTGAATAAATTTATAAATGAGTTTTTTAAGAGTGACATACATATCTATGTAGGTACCATAAAAATTAATTTAAAAAACTCACTTGAAAAATCTACCTTAGAGATGTTGTTACATTACCTAAAATAAATCCTTCTCGCCATCATCAAATATTCAACTTATATATACGCGAGAGTTGAAAATTAACTTGATTCACCTCTTGAAACTACCCACGAGGGACATCATGACTCATGGGGGATATATTTTTTTTATCCACTAAAATTGAATATGTGTCGGGACTTGGAAGGTTTGCAATAATCCAAACACTAATTTAATCAACAGAGTTATACCTTTGACACGGGGAAGTTCTCTATTACAATCAATAGTTAATCATCCTATCAGAATCATGGAGAAAAATCTAAACATACCGTAGCAAGAGGAAAAAATAATGAATAAATAAACAAATAGCTTAAGTCCTCAAGCTAAGAAATTTAGACAATCAAGCCATTGGCTCAAGATGTTCGAGCAGCGTGCTTAAGATGAACACATGCTTGTGGTGTCAACAAAATAACTATCTACCTCCGCTAGAAATCAGACGTGTTAAATCAAAGAATGCTCTCCAAATAGCAAATATACACATCATAAAACAAATTTGCATATCCATTATATAAAATGGGAAGACATGAAACAGAACAAAATCAACAGATAGAAGTTCAAACAGCACAAAGCTTAGGCACTCACTCTCAACAGAGGGAAACCTAATACAGAACAGCTCATCCTTCAATTCCCCATCTGCAAAATCAGAAGCATGCCACACACATGATTTCTCATTTCCAGAGTGCTCCTGTACCGTCAAACCGTGATGAACTGAAATTCACATCACATCCATGAGAAAAGATATTAACAATAACATAATAACCAACATTTCCTTTAATCAATTCACAAAAAACAAACTCAATATTAAAAATCCGAAAAAACAAATAAAAAAGCATATTAATCCCTAAAATAAATTACATAACTAATCACTAATATCAGTTATTAACTATGAAAAATAACAATTACCACACAAATCCCAAAAATGTGCAGACCATTTAAATTAGTTCTAAAATCAAAAGGGACTAATTTATTGGATAAAAATCTGGGTGACCAACTTCATATTTCATATAGACATATACTAACATGATCAATACTATTGTCTTCGCATAGAGACATCAACAGCGATGCTGAAGTCGAATAGAACTATCTTTAATAAACTATACATATAATCTTTACTCTTTACCTACAAATGAAAAGAACATAGAAAGCAAAGTATGAAACAAATTATTAGTAGTACAGCATTCAAATTATGGTGATGTTAGTATAGAACAATGTTCAAAAGAGAATATTTACTTTTGTGTGTTTAAGGTTCCCAAGTTCTCAACTATGTTAGTCATTGCTAATTTTGTTATTGACAATCATTAATCTGTACTAATACCAAATACAAATAATATGGTTAAAAAAAGATAGGAAGCAATGCATAGTACCAAAATGATTTGCACAAATCTTGAGAGTCTTGGATTGACGCATGACAAGCCTAACCTTCCCAGTAACCTTATGCTTCAACAGCTTCACACTCCCACCCCCTCTCTCCTTCCACTGATTCCCCTCCTTATCAAATCGATACAGCTTCGCTTTCCTACAACAATAACCATCTCATGATTTGTTTACTTTAAAATTTAAATAAAAATACACATATTTTCATGCTTCTTTTGTAGAAATTCATAACTTTGGATTCAACAATTGATTGAAGCTTTTCCACATTAAACTAAACATGCACTCAATTATTAAAAAAAAAAAAAAAAAAACAATTCAACAAGAAGAAAAACTAGAGAGGAAATATAACAAGGGTGAGATTGTTTAAATAAAAAGTATTTATTGTAATTTTTTAAATATTTTAAAACAGATTTTTCTAGGTTATAACTTCTTAAAATAAGATTAGGGAGACAGTGAAATTTAAAAAACATAAACTTTAATTAAAAAACGTTTTTTATAATTTTCTTCAAATACAGAAATCTTTTATTAAAATACTTATAAATAAATAATTTTTTTAACTTACACAAATTCAACGTAGGATTGATCTGACAAAATTAAAATAAAATCAAAAGAGAAAGAGAAACTTTGAATGCTCAACTTTTTTTTCTTTTATTAACAAGGATCATAATTAAACACACTCACCTTCAGTGACAGATAAAAAAGATGTATCTTGTGAGTTTGGAATTTCTAACGTAAAAATGATAATAATAAAAAGGCAGAGAGAAAGTGTGAGTGTGATTCCGTACAGATCGAGGATGGGATCCTCGTCCTCCTCGCCGGTGGTGACAGCCACCTCTTCGAGCTTCACGATCGGAGCGACGTGGGCGCCGGTGTCCTCGTCCTCCGCCGGCGAGTTGTCGTAGTCGTCACCGTGGCGGTGCTCCGGCGCGGCGGTGGCCATTATTAATGACGGAGGGAAGCTATGATGCGAAGGAAGAGGGAGTGACTTATAGTGAGAGAGAGAGAGAGTGCACTGTTGCATTGCATTGCTGTTTGATGCATTATTATGTGCTGTGTAGGCCCATTCTGTCTTCTGCTTTTCCTCTTTTTTTCAAAATTATTGTAAGAGTAAAATTAAATAAAAAAATTCATACTTTTTAAAAGCATATTGTTATTTCAAATTTATATTTGTGTTAATAATTAAAGATAATATTTACCATTTATAATAAAAATTTAATTAGTTTAAAAGAATTTTATACTTTCTCAAGGTATAAACTAATGTTACGTTGTCAATCAATTTAGATTATTTATACTACAGTGAAAAAATGAGAAAGTTTCAACGTTCACAAAACAATTAAGTTTTTTTTAGATAGTAAAATATTTATATATTTTTTTAATTTTCTTTTAATTTTTAAATAAAAGGTTATTAAAAAAATAATTAAAAACAAACATAAACACCAAAAGTGAAATGCATAGCTTATGGGTAAGTAGTGTAAACATCCATTAACATTAAAATTATTATAAAATTGTACTCTAAAACTTTTGCATTAGAAAACCAAACATAAACAGCAAAAGTGAAATTCATAGCTTATTTATAGGTAAGTAGTGTAAACATTATTCTTGAATTCTGATCTAAGCGAAATTTTGATCATATGGACAACTTAAGAAGGCGAATAACCACACTCTTAATTTTTCCTTGCTTTATAGGTAGGTGTATTTTTAGACATTATTCTTGAATTTAATCAAAACATCTTAGAATAACTATCTAAAATTATTATTCTTTTACTTTACTAAATTTTTATTTTCTTAATTTTTATTTATTATTTTTTATATAAATATTTTGTTTTGTATTTATTTATTTTTAAATTGAATGTTAATGTTTTAAATATTCTCAATAGTTATTAAAAAAATATATCTAAAATTAAATTGTTCATTCTAATTACTATTATTATAATTATTATATAGACACACCTGTTTTATTGTAATTGTAATAATAATATAACAATAAAAAATATGTATTTTTATGGATGAATTTAAGATACAAAAGTGAAAAATCATTAATAATATTTCAACCAAGGTTATCAAAATCGAGAGTTTACGTAAACTCGTGAGAGTGCAGTAAACTCGACTCATAAAATCGTAAGAGTTTATTTTTAGACATAAGAACAAATTATATTCAAAGCACTCAAAATTAGAGGCAACATAAGAAAATATCACCTAAGAAATTTGTTCATGAGTTTACAACTTTTCCGATTTAACTCGACTGGAACTTATAAACTCGTATGATTTTACGAGTTAACTCGCGATTTTGATAATCATGATTTTAATACATTTAATAATATTATTAATGAATTTTAAGATACAAAATTTGAAGAACTAGTTTGCCAAAATAATGATTAAACTAGCTCCAAAATAAGACACGCTTGGAGTCCTTGGAAATTTTCTTCTTTTCTATACTTTCCTTGGGCGAAGTATAGGTATAAAATTGTACCATGAGGGTACATTTATTTGTACAACAAAAAAAAAACATTCCGCACACTATCAACTTATCCGTTGCCTTGCGACACAAGAATTGACTAATAAAATTTTTCAATGATTTACAAAACTAAAATTAAAATTGTCCTAAAGTAAATCATAATTTACAAAACTAAAAATTAAAATTGTCCTAAAGTAAATAATTAGGCCAGATATACAATTGAACTTGTGAATTTTTTCTCCATTAATATTAAATGCAACCAAATTAACGAATATATTTTAATTTTGAATAGTGCAAGGTTCGATAAATCGTGCAAAAATATCCAATACAAATATAAAACTCACAGCTCAGGTAACAGAAAAACAAAATCAATGGGTCAACAAGTTCAAAATCTAAGGAGCAGAACACGCATTTCCAACATAAAATTGGTTTTCCAAATTTGATATCTTTTGTTTGTAAAACAAAACCCCTCAATGCTTAATCAGGAGTACAGCATTCATGTCAAGTACAATTGCACAAGGAAATTAAATTCCTATTAACATGGGATGTCCAAGAGCTGTACTAAATTCACAATTAAGCAGATACAACTTGGTGAAAAATTGTACCAAAATTGAAAGGGATCGAAAGCAATATCAAGGGTTTTTTGTCTCAATCTTGCTGTTGGGATGTGGCACCATTTGTTGCCTCCATTGGTTCGGCTTCTGCTTCTGTCCCCTTCTTACCTGAAAACAAACCAAGCATTTTTTGAGACCCCATTTGACATTAGTTCAAAATTACTAAGGTCATCATGCAAATAATGCAATACGTGATATAAACACATCACAAAAGGTCCAAGGGTGATTCTGTTAGGGGTCAAGACTTCCAAGGGAATGAAATCACAAAATGAGAAGCTAACAATACTAGAATTTAAAGACTGAATTTTTTACTGCAGCTCTCAGCAGCCAAGAGGAATTAATAGGAGAAACATAACCGGAAAAGCTATGGACTAACCAACAAGGCCCAAAAGTAACAATAAGAAACTAATAAATATAGTCCTTTAGCCAAGTGGGTCCTAGTGCTGATGCACTTGGGCCTATTAGCTAAGCGCCCGCTAACAGATTCCAGTATGAGTTAATTTAACACAATATGAGATAACACATCATTAAAGGACCAAGGGTGTTGACATAATGCGTGAATACAATACTATGTGCTAGATTCACAATTTCAGCCTACCTTTCTTCTTCTTTCCACCACCCTTCTTCTTAGTCTTTGTTCCCAACGCTAGCCATGCCTTGATTTCAGGATCATCAATTGTTTTGGTGGGCTGCAATTCTTGGAGGGCGTGAGATGTGATACGATCTGATCCGTTAGGCATTAGCAAAACAGTGAACTTGATTTGCGCAACATAATCACCTGTAATAAACCATGAGTGTTAGGCATACAGAGTGTCAAAAACATGAAACAGAATCTAACAAATGATTTTCATGCACAATACAAATATAACATTACCATGCTTTTCATGCAAAACCGGATAAGGTTGCAGGAGTTCATGATTCACACATTCCACTAAACCCAAACGAGCTCTTTTCTCTTCCAAAGCCCTATTTAAAGAACAAACATTTAAAGTGTTAACAAAGAATCCAAACTCAAGCTGGCCAGTTGGAAGACAACAAACATTCAAGTGATCAAGCTAACCTGGCAGAGAATGGCATGATAGGAAACTTTTGGCTTATTTCACTGAAAATGAACCTAGATGCTTTTATTTTCAAGTGATAACTCTTGTCAACAGCTCTCTTGTAAATAGTTGTCTGCTTCTCATCCAACAACTTAGGCTGCAAAATATTGGAATTTTACTTAGCAAAGGATAGAAAGATGCATTACAATGGTAATTATTACATTAATAAAACTAAATTACCTTGCCATCTCCAGTACTAGCTACAATATCAATTGCATAAACTTCATTCTCCTCAAACTCTGCATCATCAACCCTTGTATCTGGATTGGATACACTTAGCACAACCTTATTACCATCAATCACAAACTGTTTCATTTGGTGGCTAAGAACACCCTCAACTATTTTACAATCATATGCAGCTGCAACCTTCTGAATTGCTTCAGATACATCCTTGTTCTGTCAAGAAAAGAGCACAGTAAGAATGTGTACTTCCACTTATTTAGTTGCATAACTAACAATAAATTAAATCTAGCCTTTTCAGAATACAAATACTCATCTAAAATTTTTGCGATAGAATTTTTATTTAAAACACAGGATCAAACACAATAACAATATTACATGCAATAAGCTCGCAGTGACTGCTAGGCAGCAGAGAATACAACTTTTCTGCATGTACACACACCGGCATCAATGTCAATTTTATTCCATGTTGGCTACAAATACTAATAAGGTACTGAATATAATAACATCAGCACAGCATTAACTATATTTCAGCCAATTGTAGTTTAGGCAACAGGGAAAGGAGGTAGATCAATATAGTATCAATAACCTCGGCAAAGTTGCCATGTTAAGAGATATCTAAATACACATACAGGCTGACATTGATTTGGTTCATGTCAGCTGCAATAGACAATGATACTGAATATAAACATCAGCACAGCATTAACTATTTTTCAGCTAATTGGAGTTTAGGCAACAGGGAAAGGAGGTAGATCAACATAGTATCAATAACCTCGGCAAAGTTGCCATGTTAAGACATCTAAATCCTCATACAGGCTAGCATTGATTTGAATTTTTGTCCATGTCAGCTGCAATAGACAAGGATACTGACTAAAAAATCAGCACACCATACTATTTTTCAGCCAATTGTAGTTTAGGCAACAGGGAAAGGAGGAATATCAATATAGTATCGATAAACTCGGCAAAGTTGCCATCTCTAAAACTTTGGATACACATAAAGGCAGGCAAACATTGATTTGAATTTTGGTCCTTATTGACAAAAAGTACTTAGATTTTCAAGCTTTGCTTTAACAGACAAATTGTGTTTTATACAATGGTGTGCATAGAACAATTAGAGATTACAAGAGCGCCAAGAGACTTTTCCATAAAAAAAAATTATACCAACTATCATAAAAGCAAAAATAAAATTAGCAATTAACCTCAGCAAAGTTGCCATGACTTATCAAAATCTAATACACATACAGGCTGGCATTGACTTCAATTTTGGTCCATGTCAGCTGCAATAGACAACAAAACTGACTAAAAAAATCAGCCAGTTGAAATTTAGGCAACAGTTTCTGGAGGAAAATCCATTTAGTATCAATAGTATTGGTAACATTGCCAACTTAGACTTTGGATACACATAAAGGCAGGCCAGGCAGACATTGATTTGAATTTTTTACCTTATTAGCAAAAAAAACTCAGGTGCTAATGATTGAAAGCTTTGCCTTAACAATATAATTGTTTTATACAATGGTATGCATAAGATTACAAGAGAATCATGTACTTGTGCCATCCAAAATAAATTATTGCAACTGTCGTAAAAGCAAAAAAAAAAAATATTTAGCAATTAAACTTCTGATTGCATTTTGTAAGATAAATCCCTATCAGAGTAACTATGACATAAGCTTCACTTGGACAATTGTCCATGGCTTTTGTAAGTAAACATCATATAGGGTAAAAAATTGGGCAAACAACATTCTCATTCTTCCTAAAAGGGCTCAGGAACCATGGTTCCAGGTTCATAACGCATGAGACAAATGACAAGAAACAAAGAGAGTATAACCTTAAAGGAAATACATGTGTTTATTTTATACATAGCCTATAATGTCTGCCATCTAGTTGTCAAATGTGCAAGTAAAACTGGAAATACAACAATGTATCTCCAACTTCGAGTCATTTTTTTCTCTAAAACTTTAATCAAAAGTGGAAGAAGCTTGAGGATTAAATATCCATGGAAAATAGTTATTATTATGCAGGGGGAATAACATCCAGTCAGTTTCAACTGGCATCCAATAAAATAGAAGATAGAAAACGGAGAATAAGACGTGAAATAAAATATTTTTCAGCAATTGGAAGGGGAAAAAGATCTCTATCAGTGTAACTATGACTATAAAGCTTCACTGGAGTTTATCCTAGCTTATCACAGTTTTCATCATTTAGAGAACAATATACACAAGGAATAACTTTAAAGACAGTGACTAAGAGCCATGTAATAGAATCAACAACGGTATGCATACGAAAAATTCAACATTTACAACAACCCCGTATCCCAAACCACACATACGAGCCATGTAATAGAATCAACAAAAAGGTATAAGCAAAAAGGATAAAATCAAAATCCTCTCAGACAATTCAAGAAAAGCTGACATAAGAAGAAATGTCTTACATATAATTACCTTCCTTCCTGGCCTTACAAGCCTAAGGGCCACTTCAGCAGCAGTGTTTGCCGCTGCAATGGCATCAGCTGCTCGTCCTGTAACTGGCCCCTCCTGAAGAACATGAGTGTGTGCCACAGAAGCAATGAATCCATCTATATGACAAGCCATATCACTGTAACCAACCAAACACACTATTACCATCCACTCCCAAATAACAACGAAAATTAACAAGCATTTTTTCATTAATATCAAATAAAAGCCTTACATTTTGACTATATCACCTTCTTCCAACACAGATACGTCACTGGCTAGAGGAGAAAAGTGACAGACAGTGTTGTTCACAGACACACATGTCGGGAAGGCAACACCTCTCTCTATCTTCCTCTTCACATTCTTGTACATGTTACCTGTTTGCCTTCATTGAAAAAACACCGCACACCCCATCAGCTAAAACCACAAAAAGAAAAAAAAAACATACACATAAAGAATACAAAAATCAATTGTAGACAAAACAAAACAAATATCGATAAATTAAGTATAAAACATACTCTCTCATATACGAGTCCCCTTTCTCACAAAGGTCAACAATTTTTGCCTTCGGTTTACATTCTGAAACAACTAACTGCAAGGCCTCTGATTAATTAAAAAAAAAAAAAGGAAAACCCCATTATTCTTCAGCATAAAGAAAAGCACAAAAATTATTTAAAACAATAATCTTTAACAACAACCCATTAAAATTATGAACCCAGTATATTAAAAAACAAAAAGCATTTTAAAAATTAACAAAAAAATGAGCGATGCAACGCACTGTTAACAATCTCAGCGGCGCTCTTGTACTTAGTAACAACTTCCGGAGAAGTGAGATCCAACTCCTTCTCCTCTCTCTCCTCGTCGGACATGGTAACGTCTCGGGTGAATCCCTCTGGTTTCAGAATCTGAAAACACTCAAATGAAGATAAAACAAAAGGTCAAAACTTTATCCAACTGGGTGGGCAAAAATGGCATAAAAAATCAAAAAAGAAGGAAGGCCCAGATGAAGCGTTGAAGGGGAGAAAGATGCTACTCACAGTGCAAAAGAGGAAATGATGAAATGGAGAACCAGGCAAAGGGGTTGAAGTGGCTGAGTTGGAGTGCAATGAACTAGGGTTACAGTCACAAGGATCAGGGATGCGGTGGCTTATATAGGATTTGTACTCTCGTTGCACAAACGTTAGGGTTTTTGCTATAAGAGAATATAATTCTTTTCTTACCGTTTCTTTCTTTCTTGAGTCACCAGATAAGTATAACAAAATTTAATATCAATATTTCATTTTATTTAATTAGTATGTATTCTAAACCTAAAAAATCAAAATCTTTTAAGTTTGTTAATTTATTAATTAATATTTTAAAAATTATATAAATAAAAATATGTGATTAAATGTTATTATAGTAATTTTTTACAGATCTATGCATACTAATTAAATTTATATTTTATTGGTTAATTTACTTTTAATTGTTATTTGTTAGGTTTTTTATTTTTTTTTTCTCTTTTTTTTTATTCATAATCATGGTTACATTAAGACATTTTATCGTAGTGACAGATATCGGAGGAGTGTAGAAATTTATATTGTATTGGTGTTGTTATATTGAATAAAAGGGTTAAAAATCTTTATATTTGTATATCAATTAAACTTATATTGTATTGGTGTTGTTATTACATATTGAGTTGTTCATAACTTAATTAAGTCAAAGAACTAAAAACAAATAAAAAATTAAAATTGTCTAGATTTGTATATTTTATTAAATTTTTAAACAGCATAATTCAGTTTTAATTTATGTTTTAAAAATTGATAACCAATCATATTATACATAAATTTTATATTTTTTTCTTTCAAATAATGTCTTATTTAAAAGGCATGACATTCATCTTATTAACATAGTAATGTGGAAAATAAATAATCACAATAATACTGTTATAGTTTCTACTAATTAGATATTTTATGAAATTAATTTTCTAGATAATTTTTTAATGCAATTAGTTTTCAATAAATTACTAATAGACATTTAAATAATTCTTAAAATAAAACAAATCATTTAAGTATTATTAGAAGTATTAAAAATGATACTAAATAATATTTAATAATATATATTCAAAATCGCAAAAATCAAACTAAACTGCTAATAATAAGGCTTGGATTTTATAATATTTTCACACCAAATCAAATCAAACTACACTTAATTTTTTGCTTGGTTCAGGTGATTTTTTAATATCAAAATCAAATCAAACCACGTGAGCACCCTAATATATGTTATTATTATACTTATTAATGTTTGTAAATTAACCAATTGAGATATAATTGTTGAGAATTTATGCCTTTTTATGCTGTTCTTGCAAATGATTATAGTAATTGCAAATTTCAGTGTGTCTTAATCTTATTTGAATGTGTTTTGTGTGGTATTCACGAATTGGATTTAGGATAAAATAAAATATAATTTGCTCAATTTTAATTGGATTAAATTAGAGTAAATTTGTAAAAAAAAATATTAAGATTCAATCTTAGGCAATCCAATTAAAAATGGATTATGTCTGTGGGTTACAAAGAAAAAATTTTAGTTTTTTTTTAAAAAAAACATTGAAAATAAAATATTAAACATAAAAATTTGCAAATAAAATATTCAACATATAATGATTTTTCAAAACAATATATAAAAGGCTAAATTACCACTTGTGCCTCCTTATTTAGGAGGTAGCTCACTTTGTGCTCCCAATTTTGTTTGTGCACCTTTTGTCTTCCAACTTTTTCAAAAGTTTAATTTTTACCCTTCCGTCAGAGTTAGGTTATTGACCGTAAAAAAAAATTTACTTGCATAATTTAATGACGTGACATAATTATTTCGTAATTAATAATTAATTAAAATGTCTGATTTGTAAATGTTAATGGTAAAATATAGAAAATGGGATCAAGCTAGAATCAAACTCAGGTCATGATAGTGAAGATGCATAGAAATTAAAATTAAGAATTAAAATTTAAATTAAAAGTTAAAAATTATAATTAAAGCAACAACTAAAACTAAAATATAAAATTTAAAATTAAAAATAAAATCTTATTCCAAATAGATTTAACATAAAATGAAGCTAAGTAGCTTTTAGAATTTAAAAAAAAAATCTCTATTTAAAAAATTTACAACATAAATGACCTAAAATAGTAAAATAAAACAAAAGAAAATACACAATAAAACCAATGTGGACCTATTATCTAGTGGCATGATCTTAGCACTGCCACACATCCTATGTTTGAATCTTACTTTGTCAAATTTCTCTATATTTTAAAATTAACATTGTCACATAATTAGTTTAACTAAATTTGAATCTTAAAAAAAAACTAACAATGACTTTTGGCGTAGCGGTATAGGATTAGTAGTTTTTCTTGTAGGTCCTAGGTTCAAATCCCAACTTTTCTATATTTTTTGAATTAATGTTGCCACATTATTAATTTAAATAAATTTAAGTTCAAGATAAAATTGATGTTGGTCTTTGGTCTAGTGGAATGGGTTCGATTCTAGCTTGGTCCCATTTTCTATATTTTACAACTAACATTTACAAATCATCAATTACATTTTAATTAAATCTTAATTACGAAATAATTATGCCACATCATTAAATTATGCAAGTCAACGTTTCTTTTTTACGGTTAATGACCTAAATCTGACTGAAGAGTAAAAATTAAACTTTTGAAAAAGTTGGAGGGCAAAAGATGCGCAAAAAAAAATGAGGACACAAAGTGCGCTACCCCCTAAATAGGGGGCACAAAATGAGCTACCCCCTAAATAAGGGAGCACCGGTGGTAATTTAGCCTACATAAAAATACATAAGTAGTCTATAAAAGATAAAAATAAATCTTAAAAGGGTAAAACTAAATAATTAGTAATCTTCATGACTTCAATATTTCACTAGAGTTGTAAAGGTGGATGTTGACAATGGGAGGTGGTCATTGGAGTTGCAAAGGTGAACATGAAGATGCAAAGGTTTAGTGAAGCCGCTAGGGTTTCACTTGTGAATTTAGAGAATGAGAGTATAACATTTTGGCTAATGATTTTGACTAATAAAGTGAGGGAGAAAAACTTATTGGGAGACTAGTGAACTAATGCGAATTTGACCAAAGCAGTTGGTTGAACTATGACTTATTTACATTTTTTTATTTTGTTGTTATTTATACCCTATTCAACATATATGTATATAGGAAATAAAAATATTGAAGATTAATTATAAGTTGAATCGGCTCGCAGATAAATGGATTTCAAAGTTCAAATATGTAAATTGATCCCATTAAGGTCATTTTGGATCATATCTGATTTGACTAAATTTGGATAAGCTCACAAAATCTAATTGGATTTGTTCAGATAATTGGATCCATTAGTCGATTTGAATCCATGAGCACTCCTGTTAAGGATGGTTGGAAAAAGTTTGATATTGTTTTTATCACTTAGGATGAGTTTTGAAGTGTTATGAACCCTTTGGGAAAGAAAGTTATGCATAAGTTGCATCCTCACTAAGCGAGCATTTTGTCACTAAGAAAATTAATTAATTTGACACGGAGATTAATTCGTTAATTGAGTTAATCTTCACTAAATGACTTGAGTGTCTTTAAAAATGACCTAGATGAATGAATTAGGAAAAGTGATCTCCACGAAAGTTGTATCCATGACTTTAAACGTGTCTTTAATCTCATTTATTTCACCCAAATATGACGTCTACAACTTGATACATGACTGTTTTAGTGAGTAAAGGTCGAGCAATAAGGCTTATGCAGTAAGTTTGTGTTACGCCCTATTTTATGCATAATAAATTATAAAAGTAGATTTTAAGGTCAACATAAGAATTGTATATAATCATATAATCTTTAAAATTAGATAAGAGCCAACTTTATAGGACTAGTAAATTTATAGTTATTTCACTTATACTCTATGGAGGTCATAAGCAAGTGCATAGTAGAAATTAATGAGATGACACCTAAAATGTGATTAGTGATATGCCAAACTTAATACTGAGTAGTTAATTATCATGATTATGAAAGAGGTGTATATGTACAACAAGTTGCTATAATTTTATCTTAATTGAGTGTATGTATGATGTGTGTAAACGATTCATGCTTGAAAATGTTGTTCTTGATTATAAATATAAGTTATGTGCATTGATACAAATAACCTATGTGTTGCATGAGTTCAGATGTTGTGCTACTATATCTAAACATCATTTAGACAAGTGACCTAAGAGAAACAATAATGGGCTAACTGTATGACCTAGCTTGAGAGAGGCGACAAAAGGCGCATTATTTGTGATGAGAAGTCCAATGGGACTATTATTGTTTGATACGTGACATCATCATGCAATAGAGTGTTGTTGAAAGAACATTACTCACATGCTGGAGGTTGGAGATGGTTGAGTGCAACTTAACCTAGACCTTAGCAGTTTAAGATATTTACGTGGAAAGTCCCTTGTCTCGTACTCATCATATAAGTCAAGATCATAGTTGCAAAACTACATAACTTTTGATTAATAACTAGAGGATACAATTCTATGTAGTGTACTATATATGTTGAACACATTGATGTTAATGGCATTCTTATGAGTAGACCAACAATTCTAGACTATTCTCCTTAGTTAGGTATGGAACTATATGAACACGGAGTAGAGTTTTAGAAACATGACATCATATGCATAATGTTGTAAGGTAATGTGTGAAATTGCATTTATGTAGGCGTGATGTGAAATATATATCTATCTTCATTTTACATCCAGATATTGCTAGAGTAAGATGACATTTTGACTTGTTTTTTTGTTGTTCATTATACCATAGATCTGAATTGCCTCTTTTATTTCTTTTTCTTTTTCCCTCAACTCCTTTTCTTTCATTTCTTTTGCTCTCAACTCTTTTTCTTTTATTTCTTTTTCTTTTTCCTCTTTTCTCTCTTGTCCTATTTTTGTTTTCAACCTGATTAAATCCTCAATTGCTTTTTTAGGTGAAAGTAATGCAATTCTCAATTTGCATCCTTGGTGCATAAAAGAAATTTTATTTGTTTTCTCATTGTAATTCACATTTCTTTCAACTTGCCATGATTTACCGAGAAGTAAGTGGCAAACATCCATGGGCACCACATCACACAACACAACATCTTCATATTTTCCAATGGAAAACTTCACTTAAACTTGCTTATTCACAGATATGCCACCATTTTCGCCAAGACTTTGAAGTTTGTAAGGTTGTGGGTGTGGTGTAGTCTCTAAATTCAATTTGGTTACTAATATTGAACTAGCCAGATTGGTACAATTTCCTCGATAAATAATGATTGAGCAAATCTTTCCTTCAATTGAACATCTAGTTTGAAATAAGCTTCCTTTTTGAATATCAACCCTACCCTTAACCTCAGTAGTTGCAATTTCATTGTCCCCAAAAATTTTTCTTTTCTTGTTTGGACAATTTAAAGCAATATGACCTTTACCCAAACATTTAAAACATTTAATTGTATTAATCTTGGAAGTAGAAGAAATGCAAGGGTTAGGAACGTGTTTACCACTTGAAGACTTTGAACCTTGTTCCCTAGGTAAGGAAGATCCCTCCTTGTTGGACTTGTCCCTCCAATTTGTGTTGTTAAAATTGGAAGAACCCCTTCCCACAGTTCCCTTTCTTTTGAGTTGTTGTTCTACCTGTACAACTTTGTGCAACAAATCTTCTAACTCAATATATTCCTGCAATTCAATAACATCTTTGATTTCATTATTTAATCCACTCAAAAATCGAGCCATAGTGTCCTCACTATCTTCATTGACTTTAGCCCGCATCATAGTCATTTCCAAGTCTTTAAAATACTCTTCAACACTCCTATTGCCTTGAGATAATTTTTGAAGTTTAAGCTTCAAATCTCTATTGTATCTAGTTGGCACATATCTCTTCCTCATGATGGTCCTCAATTCATCCCATGTATCTACTATTGGTTCTTCATTTCTCACCCTCTCCCTTTGATACTTGTTCCACCAAATAAGCGCATAATCAGAAAATTCAGCAGCTGCCATTTTAACTTTTTGCTCCTCTGTATAGTTGTTACAAGAGAATACATGTTCAATTTTCAGTTCCCACTCCAAATAGGCTTCTGGATCACTCTTTCCTTTGAATGGAGTAATATTTAGCTTCACTCCTTCAATCCGGTTTCGCCTAGGTTAACCATCATTATCTCTTCTTCTTCTATTCTCCTCATTATTTCCACGATTCTCAAGTACCTTAATCATTCCATATAACTCCTCTGTATGTTCTCTCAACATTCTTTGTACTTGGTTTGTAATTGCTTCAATCATGAGTCTATTACCTCCTCCATTATGAGGGGTTTCTTCACCTCCTGTACCTGCCATTTAATCAGAAAAAATAAAATTGAAGTAATAGGCCCTCGCCACTCTTCTCACGTGTTTACACTCAAGAATGTACACTCGTGTTTAGTGCTCTCTTTTCTGGCATTTTCTCTAATGAGCACACAGCCTTTTACCTCTCTTGTACTCTCCTTGGGTTCTTAACAAAATCAAATAAGACTTTTTTTCTTCTTTTTTTTTATTTTTTTTTCAAGAACAGTCCACACAATGTAGCAAAAATTTGGTACGTATCAGGTGCAGTTTGGAAAACAATTGAACAACAAAATTTACCAATAAAAGGCTCCAATTTACCCTAATGTATCAGACTTCAAACACCACTACCTCACAAAATAGCGAACACAAAAGGCCAAATAAAAACAAAACTCAAATGCAATTTAATGCCCTAAACAATTGCAGAAACAATCCTTCACAAAAACAGCCAATATATCACCTTACAATTGGTTAAGTTTTTGTCCTAAATAGATGAATCATTCAGCGACAACCTTTTCTTTTGTTTTTTTTTTCTTCGCTTTTTTTTTCTTTTCTTTCTTTTGTGTTTTTTTTATAGGCTTAACTTTTGCAATGACTTAGGCAGGGTGATTATCAATATCAGATGATATTATTAGCACTAAGAACAAAAGGAAGGATGTTACCAATTTCTCCAAGCCAGCCAATGTCACACTACTGTATCTCACGCTGCATAACTCCGAAGTGAACGATTCGACATCCAGGTGAAAGTTCACGTTCTGAGGAGCAATTTCCACTCATGAATCACCGAAATTGACTCTATAAAACGTGAGTTATGAGTGAAAGGAAATTGCGTCTCAGACAGCCAAGAACTGCGCCCTAGAACCTTGAAGCAGTGTCCAAAACCTAGTCCTAACAACTAGCTCTGATACCAAATGATGTGAATTCCCTTTTCCACGAATTCAGAACGGACCGATTAGGACTATTTGTTAGAATGGAAAAACAAAAAGGTAAAAATTGGGGATGATGGTGGTTTTGGGGGAGACGCCACTTCCGGAAAGGACGATAAGTCTCAAAGACGCCACAAGGGGTGGAAGGCCCTTGATAAGTCTCAAGCTTAGTTCAGCGAAGAACCTAGGAGATACACTCTCTCAAGAAAAGTTTTATCCAAAGTCAAGTCTCTCTATTTCCATTGAAATGCAATACATATAGGAATTCCATAAAGCCAAGAAATAAATGCACCGTTTACTAACATTGATTGAGGTTTATTTATTAAATAACCTCCCTACTAGTGCATATGAAAAGGCAACAGCCACACTGAAGGAAAACTAGACAACCACTAAAATTCAACACTCTAAAATAAAAGAAAAATTAAAATAAATTGTTTTTAAAGCATGTCAAATAACACAACAGTACCAACACTTTTTACAACTTTATTTAATTAAACCCACTTTGATTAAAATAACTTTGCAGCAACATCCTCTATTTCATGAATCTTCAATGATGACCATGTATTGAATTAATTTTGCCTCTATGTCCTTTTCATTAGGTGCAGCTTATGAATTCCCCTTTCCACGAATTCAGAACGGACCGATTAGGACTATTTGTTAGAATGGAAAAACAAAAAGGTAAAAATTGGGGATGATGGTGGTTTTGGGGGAGACGCCACTTCCGAAAAGGAAGATAAGTCTCAAAGACGCCACAAGGGGTGGAAGGCCCTTGATAAGTCTCAAGCTTGGTTCAGCCAAAAACCTAGGAGATACACTCTCTCAAGAAAAGTTTTATCCAAAGCCAACCAATGTCACGCCACTGTATCTCACGCTGCATAACTCCAAAGTGAACGATTCGACATCCAGGTTAAAGTTCACGTTCTGAGGAGCAATTTCCACTCACGAATCACCGAAATTGACTCTGTAAAACGTGAGTTATGAGTGAAAGAAAATTGCGTCTCAGACAGTCAAGAACTGCGCCCTAGAACCTTTAAGCAGTGTCCAAAACCTAGTCCTAACAGCTAGCTCTGATACCAAATGATATGAATCCGCTGTCAGTTTAGGATTCTGAAAGGACCCTAGGAATTTAGCTTGCCGCGTTAACAAAATTAATCAATATGGAATGCAAACAACTGCAAAAAAATAAACTGAATAGAATTATTATCAAACTTTTAGACACATAATGGAAATTAAAAGTTTTTGAAATTCAACAATTAAACGAGTTTTTGAATAGTGTAGCACTTTCCTGTCATAGAGTTTGCTGGCCAGAGTTGAGTATGAATGGAAAAGACAGAAAATGGAATTGGAATTTATAGACTCCACACTTCCAAGGATGGAAGATATGTCTACGAGATTACACACACAAAGGGGTGAATTACCTTTGATAAATCTCAAAAGATTTTGGATTGTCAAGAACCCAAAAGAGAGAAAACTCAACTAGTTTTCTTATTTCCAAAATATTCTGCCTTACATCTCAGTCTTGCCCAAATTTATATGCCTAATAAACTCAGCTTGTGTAGGTTTAGTGGCTTTCTAAATTCAGCTGAAGTTACAAAATAATAATAACTAATAATGGGCAGCTTAATAACAAAGTGTAACTGCCAAAGTAAATTAAACACGTATACTAATTATAATTGATAACCTAGGTGGCTGCAACTTTAATTAGAAATTCTGGTTGCCCACCATTAACTAAGTAAACTCCAAGAAAATGAGTTTAATTTATTTCAAACTTCTCCTCCATTAAGGTCAAGTATTGCTCTCTTCAGTCCTGAGACAATTAACAATTTTAAACTTTATTTCTTCAATGTTTGGCTCTTTTTGCAAAAGGACTGCCAATACTTGTTGAATAGCTTCCTTAGCTCTTCTTGTCCTTGCCCTTGTCATAGGTCCTCCAAGTCCTTCAAGCTTGATGTCCTCATCACATTATACCATAGATCTGAATTGCATAATCGCCAAATATTGAGACTGGTCATCTCAATACTTTATGCAACGCAAGAAGGACATTGTGACAAGTAAATACTCAGACAACAATGAATTATGTTTGGATTTCTTCAGTTGTATCGGTGTCTTAGAGGTACCATGTCTCATTTCTAAGGTGTGGATAATAAGGTGTTGTTTTCAATTTCCTAGTTCTTGTTTGAATATTTGTTTGAGTGAATAAGGGGCATTTTAATTTGTGTCTCTCTTAATTAACGTGATTGCCCTTAAGTGGGAATGTCGATTATGTTTAGCACGTTTGCTCTTAATTATTGTTTAACATGAAGGATTTCTTTTTATTATCTATATATATATATATATATATATATATATATATATATATCTTTCCTATTCATTATAATAGGAATGGGCATATATTTTCTCATTGACTCATCTCATCCCCACAAAATATATTTATAAGACTTGTTATTTTTTATCTATTTAATTTTCTAATATAGTGCGCTAAGTTAATGTTATAAATCATTATCTTGTGCTTAATATAAGGAGAGAAAATGAGAGCATGTGAGCGGGAAAAAGGTGAAATGACTTAAAATCAAATTTGCTTGATTATAGTGTTATGGATAAGGTACAAGTTCAATTGTAGTGTGGTGAATATAGGGTTGTTATATACACTCAAGCTTATAAGATATTTTTATAATTTGAAATTCCACTTAAAACTTGAAAATAATAATATACAAGTATTCGTAAAATTGTAAACGCAATGTTGAAAGATAACTATCAAATATTTAAAATGTAAAAGTGCAAGAATAAGATTTAATTAGGATTAGTGAGAACAAATGTTGGGGTAGAATTTCATCCATCATGTTGCTATGCAATCCTTTCATTCTAAATATATAATTTTCATTACTCAATGTTATTGAATTCATTAAATCATTCCAAATTAATTCCTTAACATGAAAATTGTAAAGATTTTAATTCAATAATAAATATCTTAATTATCTAATTAGAAACATTGCATTGAGATCATGAATTTAACCAACTCACAATTTTAAATTTATTCCTAGCATTAAGAATTATTAGGTGGATTGATTCAAGTTGGGTTCAAAGTACATTTTCCAACCAAAATATAAGTATCAAATTATAAGATGAATGACTAGATCATCTCAAGCATTAAGAACAAAATCAACAGGATTATAGAAAAGTTTGATAAATTACACTCAATCTCAACAAAAAGAAGATTAGCTACTTATGATGGTAAGAGTTATCATCTTTACAAATGGAAGATGAAAGAAATGGATTCAATCAACTCTTTACCAAGAGCATGAGCTTCTTCCTTCTTCTCTTTCGTTCTTCTCCTTTTCCTCTTTATCCAATCCTCTATTCTTTCTTTCCTTTTCCTTTTATGCCTTCTAAATTTCAAAACAGAGCACGGAGTAAGTGACCATTTTACTCAACAAAATTGAAATTGCTAAGCGGAATACACATTCTTCATGTTGAAGAAATCTCAAACCGTTAAGTGAAGCTGAAAGCGTTCAACGACTTTCTCATCTTTAATAACCCTTCTCTAGTTTAATTTTGCTGAGCATAATTCTAACAAAGATAAAATTTTCTCTCTTTGCTTAATTTGTCCAACCAAATGGAAAACACTTAGTGGTTTTGATATATATTGAAAACACAAAAATTAAGTTTATCAATTTACAAATCTATAGAAACAAACTTATTTACAAAAATTTTGATTTTCTAAATTTAAGTTGGTTTTACAAATACTTTTCTTTCTTTAATTCCTAGTTATATAAGTGTCATGCATTTAAGGATTTTCAAATAAAAATTATATTTGCCATATAGTTGAGAGAAGTAAAAAGGCGAGGAAAATATTAAGTTGGTATGCAGATAAAAAAGAAATATATAGTAATATTTATCATTTTATTAATATAATATCATTATCAATAATTATTTTATAATTATTATTTTTAGGAAACACTCATTTGTCTTGAAATAGTTAATTATAAAAATAAGATATTCGATTATCTATCTCCTTCCATTCTTCACTTGTGTGAAGTCATTTTTTCCTTCGAGACTTAACCATTTTTCCTCGAGTTACCGTTTCAAACAACTTGAAAAATGAAAATGCCTCAGAGGTGTAAGACTACCTATATCAACACCCCTAATTAGTTGCCCCTTTTAAATAGGGCACCAATTTTCATGCATTTAATTTAATGATATTTAAAATTATTAAATTGAAAATTAAACAAAAAAATTTTGTACAATATATACAAACTTCTAACATACACCACCTTTGTATATGGTTCATAATGTACCACAATTAAATTCCATTAGACGCTACTAAGATCTACAATTTTATCATAGACATTCTTCACTAAATAATTCCTACTTTCCTCTCACTTCCTCTTTTAGGTTCATGTCACTATGCGACATTTCCATCAACATCAATGATGTATTCCTATAGCTGTTATTGAGTTTTCGTCCTTGTCACCATGCTTTTGTCACCACTGAACCTGTGACTTAACTAGTCAACTAGTTTTGCAAAGTTCTAAATTGCTCCCTTGTCAATCCTATAATTCCTATATCAAGTTCAATCCACCTTCTAGTGCATGTGCAAACTTGCATAGGAAAACAAGAGCCAACTCATTTAACTTGGTAAATTTGTCTTTCTTCTTTTGTCATTACTTAAGACTTTGTCCCCCATCCCTCATTTTAGGGTTCCATACTCAGCATATGGCAACAACACAAATAGAACCCTAACCCTTTTAGATTTTGACAAAGGTGAGAAGATCAACGAAGTTGACAATAACAACAACTTGTACCTCAAAGTTAGGGATTTGCTAGAAACCTTAGGCAATTGGAAAAAATAGTGGACAAGGAACAATCCAAAGTTTTTATGATGATATTGTTGATCTTGCACATAGTATCCTTAAATAATGATGAATTAGAGTTTGCTATAATTATTTTTCCATTTCAAATTGACCTATAACTAACAATTTTTTATTTGTTATTTGCACATAGTATCGTATATTTTTATCTCTTATTACTAAATTTGAATTGTGAAAATTTATCTTTGAAAAGATTTTTGTGAAAGCATGATGATTAATCACCACATCTTTTATTTCTTTCACAAAAAGTGTTTTTAAATCTGTTAGACACAGACAAATATATTTTCAGAAGTTTGCAACATTTTTGGAAAACCACAATTCAAACTCCCTTCTAGTAGTTGTAAGAATATGTTTATTTAATATGTTATAAATTCGTAGAATAAATAGTGACGGAAATTAAATTCAAGTTTTTACTTAAATTACTAATTGATTTTAGAGGTGATGAATTTATTAGTTTGTTAATAATATATGGTTGCATTGGTTAATAGTAGAAGGATGAAAGAGATGAAAATAATTGTTATTTTTTTTGTTTCGGATGATTTTAATTGAGTTTCAGAAAGTTTTTATAAAGTCCGTTATCATAAGTGGTTGCATTTAGCAATACTAAATACACCCCCGATAATATATATATATATATATATATATATATATATATATATATATATATATATATATATATATATCCTTTTTCTTTTTAATTCTTTATTTTTCTTCTTCTAATTTTCTTCCAAAGACAGCTATACATCGCTTCTTTTTCAGTTGCTTGCATAATTGACCATTCGTTGACAGATTTCGATGCGGTCTTTTTCATAGCTCATATGTTGTTGAGTGATTGCTATTATAGGTAAGTTTAATAATGAATCAACAATCATTTTTCTGTTCGTTTTCGATCTGTTGTTCCCGTTAAAAGGGAATTTCTTTGAAAATTTTGATTTCTAAGGTTCATGTTTAATTTGGGGTTTTTGTCAGATTCGTGTGAAATTTCTTTGGGTGGATTTCTCTGTTTTCTTTTGAGTTAGTTTTGAAAAGGAGAAATAGATAAGAGAAGCTAAATCTTTAATTTTAATTGGAGAAATTATAAGCTAATAGTTGAGAAGTTAATTGATTTTGAACAACTGAACTTTTGATTATGATTTGATTGTTATCCAAAAATTGGGTATTTTTTGTGATTGAAAATTTGAGTTTTGTTCTTGAAATGAGTTGTGATTGAATTGATTGATTTGTAATTTGGAATATTTTGAACTATGGATGTTTGGTGGAATTAATAATTTGCAATATTTACTCTTTGAAATTAACGTTGATTTGGGATATTTTCATTTAATAGTGCAATTGTAAAATTGAATTTATTGAAATAGTGATGATATATTTGGATGTTATGTGAAATTTATTGTTGTGGTGATTAATGAATGGTATTGGTTGAATTGATTTTTTATGACACGAATTGAATTTATTGGAAAGACAGTGTATTATTTGGAATCATAGTGTAATGCATATGATTGGAATGCATGATAAGAATATATTTATTAAGGGTTTTGGTTGTGGGTAATTACAGTCAGGTAACTTAGCATTGGATAATATGTTTGGTAGGATACATTAATATTAAAGACACAATTGGAGTCAATGTAATTTAGAGCATCAGATATGCAAAGGTATATTCCTCTAATTTACATTGTGGTTTTTATACCAAATAACAAGGGGTGTCTAAAGGACATAATCAAACAACGACTGTGTGTCATACAGTGTCAAATAGACATTAGACATCAATGTGTGGTTGTTAAATGAGTATTTGTTAGACTTAAATTGGTGATAACACAATGCAGTTTGGACGTCTATCACCAATTGGAATTGGTCTTAAGTTGCCTCAATGTGAGAACTCAATGTAGATATTCAAGAATATATTGCGTGTGAACATGTTGTGTGAAAAGCTTTACTCAAGGGAATATAATTGTGTTTAATTTAATTGATTGTGATATTTGATTAATATTTGATTTATTGGTTGTTAGTGTTTATGTTTAGGTGGAACATAAATGTGATGATTGGTTGTTAATGCTTGTGAACATGTGGGGCATAAGTGTGAGTGATTTGTTGTTAGTGTTTATGTTTAGTTGGAACATAAGTATGATTGAATAATTGTTAGTGCTTATGTTCAAGTGAAGCATAAGTGTGATTTTTTGGTTGTAAACGTTTGTGTTCAAGTGGAGCATAAAGGTGATTGATTGATTGATTATCATTATTGCTATTAATGTTGGATATTAATAATTGTATGTTATGTTTATGTTTATGTTGATTTGTAGTGCATGAGCCTACCATTGTATTGTATGTGTATTATGTATCACTGTGATGATTGTGATTTGCAAAGGGTAATTATTAGTGATGATGGTGGAGATTAGAACTAACAAACTTGGTGGAGGATCAGAGGCAGCAACAGAAGTTACTCATTTTGCAATAGAACTAGTTTAAGTTTAATGTATACATATGTATACACAATTAGACTATTTTTGGGAGGTTGAGAATATGAATTGTCTGAGATTGTAAGTCATGTTTTAAGTAAGTTGTAATAACTAGAGTTAGATTAGGGTGATTATGTAATATTTATGTTTTAATGGAGAAATGATATGTTACGTATCTGTGTAGTGTAAATTAAGTATCAATTATATTTTGACAATGAAAAGGAATGTAATGTATTTGTGTAATAATATGTTATGAATGTGTTAAGTGGCAAAGAATGTTTTTATATATGATTGAATAGCAGAGAACATGTTTAATTATTATGCAATAGAGGTTCTGCTATTTGCAGGGTCTTGCTGGGCGGCAGCTCTCGCTTAGCGAGCTTTAGCCTTTGTTAAGATTAAATTGCAACAGTGCACCCAACAAAAGGTTTCCCTCAATGCAAAGTTGAATTATTGAGGATTTGCACCAGCAACATGTCTCGTTGAGTGAAGTCCCTATTACTGGGATAGTCTGATACAGGGTCTTCATTGGGCGAGCTATCCTGGGTCTCGCCAAGTAACAAGGTTTGCTGAGCGAGTTGGAATGGTGTGTACTATGTTATATATTACTTTGAACTTTGAAATTATTGTGATGTTTGTTGTAATATTGAATGTGATGTAACAAAAAATTTTATATCTCATTATTTTGGAGTATAGATTGTAAGTAAATAGAATTGCATAAGGGAAACAACGATGTAAATAGTATAAATATTTTGGGTTGTTATAGTAGTCATTGCAGACTTACAGTATGGGATGTGATCAATGGAGTAATGATTGTTGGTATTATGTTATATCCAAGTTATAAAATTGATTTGGCTTCTCAAATCTACTAAGTTAAATATGATTCTCGACATACGAATCTCGGTGGAATAGTGAAATTTAAAAAAATAAAAAAAGTTATCACCAATATTTATTTTAAGAAAAACAATTAAAAAGAAGATTAGTTGACGAAACCAAATTTTGAGTTCAAAAGTCAATTACGCGTAACAAAGACATTAACTCCTTACAAGATTCTTCATAAAGACGATTGTCTTTAATAAATTAAAGAAATTATTTATCTTTTAGAACATTTATGTTACACAAAAATAGTTAAAGTAAATAGAAAATTAATATAAAACTTTATTATTATTGTTGTTATTGTAGTTGGTATACACAAACAAATTTTAACATTATATTGTTTTTTTAAAAATTAGTAATATTATTTAATGTTTTTACCTCGAGAAAAGTGATCCCCTGTTCTTATGTATCTTCAAGTGTAATAGAGAATCAGAGTTTAAATAGTTTTTTTTTTTATTTATATATTGGTCTATCAATTTTATTTATTTTATTAAGATTAGCATATCTAAATTATCACAATTCATATGTCCTAAAATTTGAAATTGACAAAGGTGCATAGCTAAGCCAATTTGTCAAAACATTTTTATCAATTTTCTTTTTATTTTAAAAGACATAATTTGAATGACTACATACTTAGACAAGCTTTAAGACAACAAACTATCACATATTGCGCTCCAAATTTTAGGATTAAAAAATATCACATTTAATTAATTTTTTTCTTGTATGAAAAAAAATATAGTTAGTAATTATGAATTAGTAATTAATTAATAACAATAATATTAAATATAATATTATTATTTTAATTTAGAGAAAGACTTTTAGAATAACAAACTATCACAACTTGCAATCTTGAGATTACATATGTCACATCCAATTAATTTATTTTCTATTTGAATTTATTTTAACCTTCATTACATTTTTGAAAAAAAGGAGCAAAAGATTTGTTAATTAGAAAAGATTTGAACATTATGTTGCCTTAGCAAATATATAAATATAGATAGATAAAGAGAGAAGAGATACAAAAGTAAGTTTAAAATACTTAGTGTTTGTTTGGCAACTGTTTTATAAAACTGTTTTCAGGATTTTAACCCCGTTCGGGGTGGTTCTGAGTTTTTGGTTTTTTGTTTTGAAATGTATTTTGAAAATAGAAACATGTTCAGAAAAAATGGTTCTGTTTTGGTTTTTCACTCATTTTCGAAACAGTTTTCACTCAATTTTAAAAATAATAAAATTTAGATTTATGTTTCTGTTTTTATTTAAATTCATTACTTGATGTCCTTTGTCATAATTGACCATCACCTACGACCAAAAGTCATCGACTGCCACTCTGATGGTCATCGGTCATCACCTCTGATCGGCGGTCACTAGCCCCCACCTCCAACTAGCAGTCACCTGTCGTCACCTCCGATTGACAGTCACCGATCGCCACCTCCAACCAGCTGTCACCGACAGCCACCTCCAACTGGCGGTCACTAATCGCCACCTGCGATCTCCGATCGGCAATCATCGCCCGCCACCTGCGACCAACAGTCACCGGCCGCCACCTCCGAATGGCGGTCATCGATCGCCACCTTTGACCGGCCGTCACTTTCGACCAACGGTCACGGACAGCTACCTCCGACCGGCGGTCACCAACCACACCTGCGACTAGCGATTGCCAATGACCGACTGTCACCTTCAACGATCGCTACCTTCAACTAGTGTTTTGGTTAAGATTTGAAACCAATGTTTTAAATTTGGAAAAAAAAAACAATGTGGTTTTTAAAATTTTGAAAACTTAAAACTAAAACTAGTTTTAGAAATTTTAAAAACTAAAAAACTTGTTTGGGTTGTGTTTTTTGAAAACAGTTCGGGTTTTTTAGTTTTTAAAAACTAAAAAACTGGAATACGTGAGAGTAGTTTTGTTTTTCAGTTTTCAGTTTTTGTTTAGAAAACTGAAAATACAATGAGAATATGTTATTTTTTGCTCTTCATTAATGAAATTCTAATAAACATGAACAAATTTTTTCATTTTTACATCTTCAAAACAGTTTTCAAATATCACTTTGCCAAACAAGTTTTTTTTTTTCTTTTCAAAAAATAAAAAATAAAACCAAACTAATCAAGCACTTACTTTCGTCATAACCATTTATTTTCTTAAATTCTGATAATTAAGATTAATTACTTATTAAAATCATTAATTTTAAGAAATACATGTGACGATGAAAAGTAACTCTCTTAAATTTACTCTCGGACTAAGTGTGTGTATATATATATAAAGAGAAGATGTACATTGAGTTTAAATGTAAGAAAAACATACATAATAATTCAACTATATGAAATTTTATTATCAAATTGAAAGTGTGAAATTATTTTTCTAGAGTTGATAAAAGAGTATGAAATCAAAATGATAGAGAATTTCTAGTTATTCCTACTATTGTTTGGAAGTTTTTATTTGAACTGATAGTCAAATTCTTACTCCATGTGTAGTAGATTACACCTAAATATTTTACAGGGATTTATTATGTGTCCAAAATTAGTTATAGAATAACATAGAAGGTAATGAAACTAACTATGACAAATTTATATTCACATTGATTAATTGTTACAAGCATTCATAATATTTTTGTTTCTAAACTCTTTAACATTGAACATGGACAAAATGCAACGAAATGCAATTATAAGAAAAAAACAGTTGGTAAAGACATTAATACTCAATAGTTTTTAATATTTTATTGATATTTATGCAGATAAAGTAGTTATGGACAGACGCATAACTTGACTTCCAAAATTTTAAATAAGTTCATTATGTTTAACTTACCCTTATTCCACAAAGCTAATAGTATAACCCACATAAAATATTAAAAAGAAAGTTTTTAAAACAAATATATTTCATTTAAATTATTATAAAAACTTTAATATATATCTAAAATCAATTAGAAGGCTATAATTAAACAGTAAATAAATGTCATAATAAACATAATCTCAATATCAGATATAAAATGAAATAATTTAAATTTAAAATATACTAAAAAAAATATAAATACAAAAAAAAATTAAATATTATAAAAGTATTTATTTATGATATCTGTAATAAAACTTTTATTAAAAATTTATCCATAGGGAGGCCCCAAGTTAGCGAACTAATCCGTGAGTTTTACAAATTATGCAGCTACAAATGATAAAATTAAAGAAAAAACACGAAAGTTTTTACTGTTAGGTATAATAAGTTTGATGATTTTACAAATTAATAATTTAAAAACAATTTAAAAGCCAGTACGTAAAACTCTTGTTTTAGACGTGATGTTAAACTGATTAACAATAAAGACTACTGCAATATGGACATATAAAATTAAAGACAACAGTTTTGTTTCTACTTACACTTAGGATTTATACTTATTTAACCTTTAGAGATACTTACATTATGTTTAAGTCTTTTATGTTCCTTTTTTTTTGGATAAGGCTCTTTAATTGAGTAGCTCATAAATTATCTCTTTATTTTTTAAGCAATTAGCAAGACTCCCTAACACTTCTTTGTTATTGATTAAAAATTATAATTTTTTGTAGGGGTAGATTTTTATTTAACTTGATTTAAAAATAAAACCCAATCATGATACAAAATCTTATTAAGTTAGTTTAAAAATGCAATCTTCACAAAAAAAAAATGACTTAATTACATATTTGATTCTTGAACTTGTAAAAGTATAATTTCATTTCTAAATATTACAACCGTCTCAGATGAAATTTCTTTTAAAATAACATTTTTTTTACAAAAAATGTTTTTAATTGAAGTATCTACACAAGGAGAACAAATTCAAAAATCCACGTTATCATTCCTACCAAACCAACACAGAACAAATTATAAAATCCAGGCATTTCCAAACATAACAATGGGTTTAAATTTGATATCTTATGTTTAGAAAATAAAATCCCTAAACAGTTAAGCATTTATGCTTAGTCAAGAGTACAGCATTCAGGTCAAGTACAATTGCACAAGGAAATTAAATTCCTATTAAGCTGTACTAAATTCACAATCAAGCAGATACAACTTGGTGGAAAATGTACCAAAATTGAAAGGGATCAAAAGCAAAATCCAAGGGTCTTTGTCTCAATCTTGCTCTTGGGATGTGGCGCCATTTGTTGCCTCCATTGGTTCAGCTTCAGCCCCCTTCTTACCTGCAAAAAACCAAGTATCATCATTTCTTGAGACCCCATTTGACAATGAGTTCACAATCACTCAAGTTCAACATGTAAATGATGCAACACACGATATAACACATCACAAAAGGTCCAAGGATGCTGCCATAATGCATGAATTAATAAAGCAATCTAGATTCAGTATTCCAGCCTACCTTTCTTCTTCTTTCCCCCACCCTTCTTCTTTGTCTTCGTGGCCAACGATAGCCATGCCTTGATTTCAGGATCATCTATTGTTTTGGTAGGCTGCACCTCTTGAAGTGGATGAGATGTGACACGATCTGATCCATTAGGCATTAGTAAAACGGTGAATTTGATTTGTGCAACATAATCACCTGTAGAAAACCATGTGTTAGGGTCCTATGGATAAACAGTGTCAAAAAATGGGAATCTAATGAAGGCTTAACAAGCTTACATGCACAAACCAAATATAACATTACCAGGCTTTTCATGCAAAACCGGATAAGGTTGTAGCAGCTCATGATTCACACATTCCACTAAACCCAAACGAGCTCTTTTCTCTTCCAAAGCCCTATTATGAAACAACACATCGAAAGTGTAAGAACCCAAATTTAGACTGGACAGTTTGAAGAATATAAACATGTAGGTGATCAAGCTAACCTGGCAGAGAATGGCATGATAGGAAACTTTTGGCTTATTTCACTGAAAATGAACCTCGATGCTTTTATCTTCAAGTGATAGCTCTTGTCAACAGCTCTCTTATAAATAGTTGTCTGCTTCTCGTCCAACAGCTTGGGCTGCAAGAATTTCAAATTTTACTAAGCAAACGATAGAAAGATGCATCATGTTTGAAAATATATTAATAAAACTAATTCACCTTGCCATCTCCAGTACTAGCTACAATATCAATCGCATAAACTTCATTTTCCTCAAACTCGGCGTCATCAACCCTTGTATCTGGGTTGGATACACTTAGCACAACCTTATTCCCATCAATCACAAACTGTTTCATTTGGTGGCTAAGAACACCCTCAACTATTTTACAATCATATGCAGCTGCAACCTTCTGAATAGCTTCAGTTACATCCTTGTTCTGTCAGGAAAAGAACAAAATATAAGAATAAGCACTGCCACTTATTTAATTGCATATAAATACTCATCAAAATTTGTGCAATAGAAATTCTATTTAAACATAAAGATCATAACAGTAAAAATATTACATGGAATTAGCCTTCAGGCTACTATGCAGCAGAAGAAAAGTTGCTATGTCTACAGCTTTTCCAAATACACAAATTAATTTGAATTTTCCAATGTTGGCTCACAAAAGATTAGGATACTGACTATAACACATCAGCACAGCATTAACTATCTTTTAAGCCAATTGTAGTTTGGGCAACAGGGAAAGGAGGAAAATCGATATAGGATTGATAACCTCGGCAAAGTTGCCATGTTAAAACATATCTAAAAACACCACACAGGCAGGCATTGATTTGAATTTTGGTCATGTCAGCTGCAATAGACAAGAGTGCTGACTAGAAGCTCAGCATATTTAACTATTTTCCAGCTGATTATAGTTTAGGCAACAGGGAAAGGAGGAAAATCAATACAGTATTGATAACCTCGGCAAAGTTGCCATTTCCAAGACTTCAGATACAAAAAAAAGGCAGACTGGAATTGATTTGAATTTTAGACCACAATAAAAAAATACACAAGCACTAATAATTGAAGACTTTCCCATAACACAAAAAAATGAATTGTGATTCATACAGCATAGGGCAATACAAGATTACAAAGAGCGTGACAGCCAAAAAAGCAATTTCTTGCAACTATGGTAAAAGCCCCACTTATAGCAATTAAAGTCTAGATTTCATTTTCTAAGATAAATCCCTATCAGAGTAACTATGACATAAGCCTCACTTGGACAATTGTCCATAACTTTTGATAAGTGATCATCATATAGGGTTAAAATTAAGAAGCAAGGTTCCATGTTCAAACATGAAACCAAAACATATGACAAGAAACAAAGTGAGTATAGCTTTAAGAAAATTAAAAAAGCATGACATAAAATATATTCGTGTACAAATATACTTGATCTGTGTCATATTAATAATTAACAATCCAATCAACCTATTGAAAATTATAGAAAACAGAGAATGAGATGGGAAAAACATATTTCAGGAACAGGAAGGAGCACAAAAAACACTATCAGTGTAACTATGACTATAAAGCCTCATCGGAGTTTATCCTAGCTTATCACAGTTTTCGTCATTTAGAGAACAATATTCACAAGGAATTACTTTAAAGATAGTAACTAAAACTAAACAAAACATACAAGTAAATAGCAATGTGGTGGAGGATGTCTGTGACAGAAAAGAAGTTGAAAAGAGAAAAATATAAACATACAAAAATGGGTTTCTGCCTTTACAGATAAAAAGAGAATGGGTGCTCAGAACACCCTCACTGATGATTACTCATCATATGGGTATTTTTGGAAACTTTGGCCTAAAATTGACATAGTACCCATTCTGCCATTCTAGGAGAGTACCACAACATTATTAAACAGAGATGCAGGGGTCTCCACATAGGACTGGGTCAATCCATGCAATTCCAATCACATTAACAACAATCACATATTCCAAAACACACATAAGAGCCATATAATAGAATCAACTAACAGTAACAAGTATTAGCAAAAAGGATTATAAATGATAAAATCAAAATCCTCTCATAAAATTCAAGGAAAAGCGTGACATAAGAAGAAATGTCTTACATATAATTACCTTCCTTCCTGGCCTTACAAGCCTAAGGGCCACTTCCGCAGCAGTGTTTGCTGCTGCAATGGCATCAGCTGCCCGTCCTGTAATTGGACCCTCCTGAAGAACATGAGTGTGTGCCACAGAAGCAATGAACCCATCTATATGACAAGCCATATCACTGTAATCAACCAGACACTATTACCATCCAGTCGCCAATAATAGCCAAAATTATCGATCACAAAAAAATATGCTCCAAAAAAGCCTTACATTTTGACTATATCACCTTCTTCCAATACTGCATCATCACTGGCTAGAGGAGAAAAGTGACATACAGTGTTGTTCACAGACACACATGTTGGGAATGCAACACCTCTCTCAATCTTCCTCTTTACATTCTTGTACATATTACCTGTTTGCCTTCATTAAAAAAAAAATAGTACACCCCATAAGCTAAAACCATAAAAATAAAAAAAAAAATAAAAATCATACACACCTATCAAGAATACCAAGATCAACAGAAATAAAGATTAATTGAGCAAGAAACTTACTCCCTCATATACGAGTCCCCTTTCTCGCAAAGGTCAACAATCTTGGCCTTCGGTTTGCATTCTGAAACAACTAACTGCAAGGCCTCTGATTAATTTAAAAAGAGAGAAAACTACATTACTCCTCGCAATAGAAAAATCACAAAAAATCAAGTAAAAAAAAACTGTAAACTTTAACAGCACCCCATCAAAGTCATGAACCCAATGTATTAAAAAACAAAAACCCTTTTGAGAATCAACAAAAATGAGTGAGTGTACGTACTGTTTACAATCTCAGCAGCGCTCTTGTACTTAGTAACAACTTCCGGAGAAGTGAGATCCAACTCCTTCTCCTCTCTCTCCTCATCGGACATGGTTGCGTCTCAGGTGAATTCCTCTTGTTTCAGATTCTGAAAACACACAAAAGAAAACAAAACCAAAGGTCATAAATTTATCCAACTGGGTAGCCAAAATCAGCATAAAAAATAAAAAATAAAAATAAAAAATAAAAAAAGAAAAAGAAAGACCCAGATGAAGCCTTGTGGAGAAGAGAGTTGGTACTCACTGTTCAGAAGACGCGGTGATGAAAAAAGAAGCCCTAACAAAGTGGTTTAAGAGAATCAGTTGCGGTGGAATGAGCTAGGGTTACACTGACATTAAAAAATTGGGGAAACGGTGGCTTATATAGGATTGGCATTCTAGTTCCACAAACATTAGGGTTTTGGCTTTAAGACAAAACAATTCTGACCGTTTCTCGTTTCTCTCTCTCTCGTTTCTCGTTTATAAATTTAAGAGTTCAGCAAATGTTAAAAAAAATAAATTACATATTAAAAACTCACAAATTTTTTTCTATTAGTTTTTTAATTTTTAAAAACTAAAAAATAGAAACAATCAAAAGTGGTTTTAATTTTCAGTTTTCTATTTTTATTTTGAAAACTAAAAATATAATCAGAATATATTATGAAATTTTAATAAATATAAACAATTTTTTTTATTTTACATTTTCAAAATAGTTTTTAAATAAATTTTTTTAAACAAGTTTTTTTTTTTAAAACAATTTTTAAAAGCTATTCTTGATTGGTTTGTTTTTTTTTTAGTTTTTTAAAACAGTTTTTAAGAATAATTTTCAAAAACTGTTTTCGAAAAAAAAAATTGTTTAGCAAGTTTTATTTAAAAACTGTTTTGAAGATGTAAAAATGGAAAAAGTTGTTTATATTTATTAATATTTCATTAATAAAAAGCATAAGACAACATATTCTGATTCTATTTTGAGTTTTCAAAAAAAACTGAAAACTGAATAGCAAAACTACTTTTACCTATTGCTGTTTTTTAGTTTTTAAAAACTAAAAAATTAGAACGATTTTCGAAAACTATTTTCAGAAAACACTAACCAAACGAGTTTTTTAGTTTTTCAATACTAAAATTATGAAAAAAGTTTTATAATTGGCAAACACTAAAAACCAAATTCAAACTAATAAAACCTTTAATTTTTTTTATCCTTTAGAGAGAGTTGAAAATAATATCTTACTTTTATAACAATTCACATCCTACTTAATCAACTAAGACTTCTCACAATTATATATTTAATTAACCTTTGTTTCAATAATCTTTTATTCTTTGTTTGAAATATTTTAATTTTAATTTTTTGAAAACACTCTTTCTCATTTAAAACATCATTAAACTAAATAGAAAATGTAAAATCTTGAGACAAAAGTACAAGACATTTTAAAAATATAAAATAGAAAATGTTTTATATTTGGTTGTAATTTAAAAAATACTTTTTTAAAATATTTTTAAAAAATAAATGAAAAAATAAAACAGAAAAAAATGTTTTCAAAATTTTTAAAACTAAAATTATGTAAAAAATTAATAATAATATTATAATATAACAAAAAATATATAAATATATTTTAAATTATACATATAAATATTTTATATTTTTACTAAAATTTATTAAATTTAATAATATTATTTTTTAAAAAAAAAATTCACAAACTAAATAAATTGTAAAAGAGACAATAAAAAAGATAGAGATGATCTGGAAAATACTTCAAAAATTTACTTTAGAAAATAATAAATAAAAATACATATGTCTATAGAAAAAATGTTAAAATAAAAATGCATGTTATGCTTATAGGGCATGATGAATCAACACGTATGTATCTTAATAGTGACGATAGTGTAACACGCTATTAATAACGTAAATACATAATCATTTAACGATTTTTTTGTTAAACATAAAAACTGTTTAAAAAATAAATTTAAAAATTATTAAAAAAAAACATTTCAATAAGAAGTAGAACCAAATGCGACAAAAAAAATAATTAAGTCATAATTATTATATTACAAATTATGGCTATTTCTTTGAGTTTTTTAATGAGTGTTTTAATAAAAAACTGTTTTTTATGCCGGTTTAAAAAAATATACTGTTTTTCACTTTTCTTCTAAAAAAATCGTCTTCTAAAAATGTTTTGAAAAGTTTTTTTTTAAGTAAACTAGCCTATCTGAAGCGTAAGTAAAAATTACTCCCGTATTAAGAAATTTGAGAAAATTGGCTAATTTATGTAAGCATTTAAATTTAAGTTAGTAATATTTTTGTGAGAGTAAAACTTACGAACATTAAAAACATGTAAGTTTAAGCTGAAATAACATATTTTCAACTGCAAAGAAATGTGAGTTTTTTTTCATACACATATGAGAATGTGAGATGAAAGGGCATTTATCAGTTTAGCCCTTTCCCTCTTCAACTATTGAGAACCTCTAGCATTACCCTTTCCTGGCGAAATTATTTTCAAAACATGTATAATTAATTGATTATGCTTTGGTATAATTCACTATACATGTTAGTTTTTTTTACAAGTTAAAAATTGTATTGAAAAAAAAAACGTTGAAAGTACAAAAACGCAAAATAATAACTCATCACAAGTCATTTATACAAAATCATACATTCATTAACCATTTTATAAATATGAATAATACAAATGAGACACAAAACACATGAGAGCTTACCGTTAAAAACTAAGAACTATACCCGTTTAAATTTAACTAAAAACTATTTTCACTCATCGAATAAGATTTTCTATTTTATTGTTTTTTAAAAATTAAAATTAATTTTCTTAAATGAAAAACAAACACATCTTAAGTTGGTATGTTTTTTTTTTATCTTTTAAAGAAATAAATAATAATTTTTAATTTTGTTAGTAAAGAGATTCAAATTTAGAACTTTTTTTCTTTTTTTTTTCTCACGTAAACATAATTACTATACCAATCTTATAATTTTCAAGTGTAAAAAATAAATGACTTTTGTTAAATACGTAGAGGTAGAATTTTGTTATTCATAATGCTCTTTCCTTATCTTAGCAAATGAAGGATACACATGATTTAATAAAAATAATGTTTTAAATATTAAAATAATATTTTACTCAATTTCTACTATACAACTAGGTAAGCAAAGTTGGGCAATGCCCAACCCATTAAAAAATAAAAAAAAAACTAGACAAGCAAATTCCAACTAGATAGGTTGTGTTTATAGTGATATCTATATATGGAGATACATTAAGCTCCAACCCGAAATACTAGTGACCCAGTGTAATAATGGTGAAGGGATTTACTATTGCCACCCCCATTTCTATTAGGACCTCAATCACTATTAGCACATGTCACTTGACTAAAAAATTGTTTTTTGATTAATATTTTTGTGGATTCATAATAAACAAAACATGTAAATTTAGACAGACTAATAAAATTACTTATCCTAATTTAACTTTACTAATTTCAAATAAATGATAAAATTTGTTTTTTAACTTATCTTAGAACAAGTGATTCCCTTCTCATAAAAAAATATATGTTTGATATTTTATATTCTCACAATTAATGTTATTAAACCCAACTCAAGTTCAAATAGGTGACTGGAAATCGATTATGTGTGTGATTTAATCATTGACTTAGTACTCTATTCCAGTTGATCACTAGTTTGATTTTGATAACATAATTCACAGTATAGCGAAAAGAAATTTTTATTTTATATCCAAAAAAGATTTTATTAAAATATATAACGAAAAGATCTATGAAAATATGTTTTTAATGTAATTAAAATATACAATAAAAAATAATTCAAAATTAATTATAAATCTAAAATTATTTTGAATTCAAACAACTTAGAATAACTTTTAAGTTGAATAAAAAAATTTATAGTATATTTTACTATGAACATGGTTTTGTAATAAAATCATTTAAACATAAATTACATTATCTCAAAATCAATTTTAATAATATTTTTTTATAAGCTTAATAATAAGTAATCATACCATATTAATTTATTCAACCTTAATATAAGCATTACTTCATTCTGTTCATATCCAGTTTCCACACACACAATTGGATTAACTACACAAAAGAAAGGTATATTAACTACAGATATCAAATATGGAGTAGGGTCTGGTGGGTGCACAGTGAGCCTGTGAAACACATGGTTATGCAACTTAGAGGATTGAGTATCTGGTGAGTTTGTTTTTTTTTTTTTTTTTTTGTCTGGTGAAAAACATTTTAGATTTAAACCAGGCTTAAAGTTACTTTCAAATACTTTAAAAAAATTATTTAAATAGCACTTTAAATACTTAAAACAAAATAAAAAATTTATTAAAAACTAACACAGAACAAAAAATTATTGAAAATTCATGTAAATTTTGCAAATAAATAAAAGACTCCAAACATATTTAAGAATATCACACATTAACCTTGAAAATGTTATTTTTAGTCTTAGGTAAGCAGATAGGAAGTTCAAGACTATTTATTAGATATATAGTTTCACTTAACAAATTGATATCTTTTAGAGTTTAATACTTAATTGTTGATAATAAAATATAATATTTCATTTATTTAACTTTTAAAATATTATTTAATAAAGTTAACTTAGCATATATATAAATGATTGTGGTCAAATGTTATTGTAATTGATAAATATTTTTTTTATCTTTTTAAGAATTTAATTGATATTCATCGTTAGTATAAAAATTTTTATATTGATATTCAATTATAGTTCTTCATTCATGGTAAATTTGTTGATTTTACTCATTAATATTTTAAAAATCACATAAATGAGAAGTCGTAATTGAATGTTAGTGTAAAAACTATCTGGATATATACCAATTATTATAACATCCATGTTCATCTTGAAAATGTTGTAGTTAATAGCAAAACATTAAAATAAAGCAAACTCAAATTTAATCGAGACAAGGTGACTAATAATTCCTTTTAAGACGTGGAAATCACTAAACCATAATACACAAGTAAGACACTTTTGGTTTGAATTCCTAATTATAGGAGAACATGAAATGTAATATAGGCCAGGTTCAAATTGGGTACAAACAAGGAAATATTTTATTATTATGGGTTGCAGCTTTTAAAAGATTAGAGCATTAGTGCTTTCTAAGGTGTGGTTTGTGTTGGCACCAGATGATGATTACGATTAGTGCTTTGACTTTTGGGTTCCCTCTTGCCTCACTTAAATAATACTACCCAGCTTCCTAATTATATTAACTATTTTGTACTGTAAAAAAATAATGTAATAAAAAATATTAATAAAATATTTTAAATGAATATATTATTGTGACATGTCAATAAGTAAAATAAATATTATAGTTGAAATTTTATATGTCATAAACAGGTGGGTTGATGAATATGGGAAGAATGTCTTTCAGAAATATTATAATTTAAATTATAATATGTTTTAAATTATAAGTTGTTTCGAAAAATAATATAAACGTTTAAAAAATTACTTTTTTTAAATAAAGTGCTTTTAAAAAGTTAGATTTTCAAGTTATAATTATTTATCAATAGCTTCTTTTTTATTTCAGTTGTTGTGAGACTCTTTTATTCTATAAAAGTTAATTTTTTATTACATTTAAATAAAATTAATTATTTTCAAATAACTTTTTAATAAATTTATAGTTACAAAAAATAATTTTAATTATAAAAAATTATAGATATAATTTTACTTAAAATAAAGGTGATTAATTTAAGTCACCTCTAATGAGGTACGCGTGATTGATTTAAGTAGGTAAGGAATCCTTCCTTCTTGAACCATATGCTAGTATTTTATGTGTGATTAGTAAATAATTTTTGAACTGAGGTTTTGAGTCTTTTTGAATGACAGAATTCAGCAGGTGAGTTTAGTAAGCTACGTGGTTTGATTAGCAAATAATTTTTGGACTGAGGTTTTGAGCCTTTTTGAATGATAAAATTCATATAAGTAATATTTTGGGTACATAATATTACATTACCCTTTCAATAATAATAATAATTATTGTAATCATACAGAATGTGTTGAATTACTAGAGTTTTAATCTGTGCTTTTCCTTAGAACTTACATCCGAGGTTGTCATTTGGGTTTCAACAGATTTGTAAAAGTCTTCAACAAATACAGAAAAACAATTTCTTAAGAGAGTTCAATTCCAGAGTTTAATTATAACTTCTTTTTTTTTAAAGTAACAAGTTCTTTTTTAAATCTCGCTTTCATATTTTCTAATTTTTTTAGAGTATATGAGTTTAAATTATAATTTTCTATCTAATAATTATTATAATTGTAGAATTTTAGTTTTTCAAATTTAGTTGTGTTGAAATTGAAATTGAAATTCTCAGATATTGTGAATATGCTTCTCTATCTCATTTACTAGGGTTTCTTTTCACCAACCCGTATCCTCATCACATAGTTAACCAGATTTATTAAAATTATCAATACACAATTTTTAAATAATCAATGCTTGTAATTTTAGAAATCTGATATTTGATTCCATTCAATGTGGATCGTTAACAATATATTATCCTTTGTTTGTCTTTGTGGCTCATTCTGATTAGGGTTTTTTTTTTTTTTTTTCCATCAACTATTTCCAAAACGGTGTCATTTTGACATGACCAATGCATGCCCTTTTTGTATGAACAAAGAAAACGGTGGAATTGAAGTGTACTTTCCTATTATATCTAATTTAATCAAATTCTTTACGAGCACGTTGTTTATACTTCCAATTATGTGTACATCCAGCTGCAGATACTTTCATGTAGTCATGAATTAAATGGTTCTAACTCATTTATAGAGGGGTTCTAGTTCCGTAATTAATTTTTATTTCATTTTTGTACTCTGTAATTCTTTATCCTTAATTTTTCTTTGTTTTTCATAATTTTTTACGTTTTATCTCAATTAAAATATAATTAATAATTTAATATATAATTTAGTTTAAAGTATAGAAGTAAATTAAAAATATAATATATTAATTATAGTTATACTTAAATCTTAGCAAACTTAATGATTATAAGGATGAAGAGGAGATTAAAATTGTATCAATACTTAAATCTATAAGCATAAAATTGCACCGGTGCTTAGGCTTCCATTATAACAGGAACCAATATGTCACAAAAGATGTAACAATGAAGAGTTACTGAAATACAGATAAGTTAATAAAATAAAAACCTTACAAGAATCCTTCAATATTTATCACAGGTAAATTAATCATAAAAAAAACCTACTTACAAGAATCTTCCCATGCAAGACACACTAAAAAACTTCCTGTTAGGGCTTATAGGCAAACCTTTTTCCTATATTAGAAATATATAGAACTAGTTGAATAAATTACTTTAAAAAAAAAAATAATTTACAAAACTTCTTCACCTACCACCAAACTCTTTAAATATACTGTAGTTAAACTTTGTCAAATATAAAAAAGTTCACTCTTAAATATCATTATTGCATTCCTAACTAATTAAATAGCCCATAAAATAGCCACCAAAATATTGCAGTTTATTTTTTAGCATCATTCCTTTTCATTTCCTTTTGACGAGGTTACCCACGGAAAAGTTACCTTTATTCTGCTGCCCCATCCTTTTCAAGAATGTTTAGATTGAATTATTCTTTTAGTAAATAATCATTTTTATTAAACATTCTTTTAAAAGTTAGTAAAAATCTATTGTTATATTCCTTTCGAATAATTGAGTTGAACTGAACAAACACTAAAATTAATGGATTCCATTAAACGGAGTTAGGCATTTAGCTTTTAAGATTATTGATTTCATCATTACACAGAATGTTCTTTTAGATTTCACCGAATTTAGAATTGGAGTTCTGACACATTTCTCTCTATTGATTCTAAAAATCAAAATCATAATCTTGTTAGTTAGTTTTGGAGAGTTTATACCTTATTTAATTAGTTTATATTTATCGGATTCTACTTGAAGTGGAATATATAACCTTGGCTTAAAGTTTTATCAAAAATGACTTTTAATATTTGAAATTTAAAAATATTATTTTTTAGTTTTTGAAATTAATTTTTTTTAAGTTAACGTCTCTCATTAATAAGTTACGGTGTAAAATTAAAAATAAAAAAGTTAGAATTGATGAGAAAAATTATCCATGTGTGAAAAACGTGTTTCTAGTAGCAATCTTTTAACAATATTAACGAGAAAAAAAAGATTAAAAATAATCAGAAACTAAAAAAATATTTTTAAATTTTAAAAATTAAAAGTAATTTTTTATAAAATTTTAAGGACAAAAATTATTTATTTTTTTCATATTTAAGGACAAAAAATTTTATATTTGCCTTTTAAAAAAACCTATAACTTATTATTATTATTATCTACTTTTAACCTCAAATTTTAATAGACTTCCTCCTTTAATTTTTCTTATAGCTGCATTTCGTTTATTACTTGAAAAACATATAACTATGAAATATAATTCAAATTATACTAGTTAAGTTTTTTTTTTCTTACCAAAAAAAGTTTTTTCTTTTGCTGCATGATTATTTAAGTATTGATGTAATTATTGTATATTTTCTTGTTTATGTTTTATTAATTTTATAATTTTAAAATATTTATTTTAATTCCCAATGGAATATTTAACCTTTAAACAAAAATATAAACTCAAAATTAACTAAAATTTCAAAATTATAAATATATTTTATATACAAAAAAAATTGTATAAACATAAGCATCTAATTGTCTGCTTATATTATTTCACATCCATCAACTAATTTTAATAATAAATTTTATCATCATCAAATTTCCAATTAAATTTACCAAAAAGATAACACTTTTTATTTATAACTACTTATTTTACTCTTAATTGTTTTTTCAATAACTACTTATTTAAAACCAACACTTAGAAAAATTTAATTATTTCACTAACAGTAAGTCACAAAATATCTCTAATTTAAATAACATAAACGAATAATTTTTAATTAATTTGTTAAATATTTTTGTAAAATATAAAACAAAATCCACTAAAGGATATTTCGCATTTCTGCTTCATGATATTCACAGTACGTAATCATGAAAAGCATATAAGCATATATATATATATATATATATATATATATATATATATATATATATATATATATATATATATATATATATATATATATATATATATATATATATATATATATATATAAGCGGTTGTCCCCGCAAATGAAGAATAATGCTCCAATGTCTCTGTAAAATACTCTAACCCAGAATTTTTTATTTTCTTTTTTCTTAAGTTATACCAAATTTTCTATTGCCATCCCAGAAGAGAATGTGATTCCTCACTCCACTATCAACAATGTTACATATTCAATTCTTTTCCCTACCAGGGGAACCTTCCCCAAGCTTCATTTGCCAGCACTAATGCTCACTGAAAATGGCAAAATCAATACCACTCAATTAGAACAGATTCCACAATAGGACCCCCTTTGAGGCTGTTTGGTAGGAGAAGAAGAGAAAGAAAAAGAAGAAAATTAGTTGAAAATTTGGAATAAAAATAGAGATTGTTTCACTGAACATAAACATATATCAATTAAAAAAGTATATAAACTGAACATAAGCATATATAAATTGTTTCACTGAACATAAAATAGAAATTGGATCCTTTGATTTTCTAAATCTATGCTAATTTTTGACATTTTTTTAAAAAAATTAGAATTGTAGAAAAAATTTAAGTAAAAAACATGTGGAACTTGCAAGTTATATCCTCACAAATTTGGCTTGTAGTTTATTTAATAAAAAAAATTATCATTTAGATTATTATTTTTTATTAATATTGTGACTTTTTTCTGTAAATTGTGATATTTTAGACTTTTAATATTGAAAATATTTAATATTTTAGATTATTATAAATAATTATATAATTTTTAGTATTATAATTTAGTTAGTTTAAAAAATATTAAAATTTTAAAATATTCTAAAAATATATATATAAAGAACTCGCAAACTCATTTGTTAGGCATGTGAGTTTCACAGACTAAACATAAACTCTTAAAAAAATTTATTTATTTTAATAAATCAGATTTATTTGACCAATTTAAAATTCATGTTTTTCTTACACCAGATTTAAATGTATAAATCCGACGTGTTTAGCTGCCCTATATTATAAATTAGAATGAGATTAAAAAATCATTTAACAAATTAGATTGTTTGATTCAACATAAACATCTCTATCTTTAAATTTTGTCTCTAACGCCTTATATAATAAATAATAAATTAGAATAAAATTCAAACATTCTGCAATGGAATAATTGTACAATAAGTTTTTCCAAGAAAAATAATTTGAACATGTGCCGTTTAATTAATACCAGTTGGGGTATGAAAATTCCATTGACATGATGCTTATCCATTTAGATGTCCAACCCTACTAAATCATTATTTTCACCCCATCACATGAATAAACTAATTTTATCATTTTTTTTCATGGTCCCTTTTAGGTTAATTAATTAATGAACAACAGGAACTACTCACAATAATTCAGTTAAAGCCTAAAAGGGCTAATATAAGATATCAAAGCTACACTGTGATGAAGAAGAGGTCTATCTATGAAAAGAATGCATGAATATATAATAATGAAAAATGGGCCTTTAATCTTTTATGGCAAAGCTACTTGTTTATATTTAGTTGTAGTTGGTAACATGTCTGATACATATATATATTTACAACATTATATAATGTCCTTATCAGTTATCACTGACCAAAACTCACATGTTAAGCGGAATTCCGTAATCGTCCATCACTATAGTACCGTATTCATTGAAAATTCATCGTTATCACAAATCAAAATATTTCATTCTAATTATTAAACTAAAATTTGATAAATTAGACATCACCATATCTTTGTATTAAATATTTAAAGGGATTTAATGTTATCCAAACATAATATATATCATTGATCTCTACGTTAGAATGCACACAAGATTTTTTGTTTAAATTATTTTTTTATAAAATGTTTAATTTAAAAGTTTAAGGTCTATACACTGTCATTCGAAAAGATTAATAACACTTCTTTATTTACATAATTTTTAAAACATTAATATAAAAAGTCAACAAACATATTATATATAGAAAGAGTTGTAATTAATTTACACTGATAATGAATAAGTCTTTTTTTTTAATTTAATAGAATAATTTTCATTTGAAATAAATACTTTTTCTATTTATGTCAAGAATTTAATCCGTATACACTCACAAGTTTGTTGATTATCACAATTAATACTTTAAAAGTCATATAAATGAAATGATATGATTGAATGTCAATATAAATATTTTTTATAATTTTAGTATATACTAATCAAACTCTTATTTTAATAATATTTCCTTATTAAATTTACAAATTTAAAAAATTATTTTACAATTTTTAATTTACCCAGGTATACCTCGATTGACTAAATTTAATAAAGTCTCTTCTCTACGTCCCATATTTCTTATTTACAAAAGTTAGATTGTTTAAAATTTCGAGTCCAAGATATATTCTTATTTAAAGTATATGTGTATGTATATATATTAAATAAATTCATGACTTTTTTTCTTTAGATGTGAACTTTGTCCTTAAGCTAACTTTATAATTTTTTATTTGTTTAATGTTGTTTATAAATAAATTAAAACTAGAAGTTAAAACAAGAACAATATTAATATTAATAATTGTGTATAAAAAATATAAATCTCCAAATAAAATAATGGTGTAGATAATATATACAGATAATTATTTATCATGCAGTAATGTTTGAAGAAAACTATTTATCCCATGATTCAGTCTTGGTTTGTTTTATTGTCAAAAAAAGTGAATAGATAGCTAGTTTGTTATAATAATATATAGATGTCAATTATTAGCTTACGAGGCCCCATCCTTGGACAATTGGGAATGGCGTAGACCCCTATCTGCATTTCACTAAAGCACAAAACAAGGTTAGCATATCTTGTTCTTGTTCTTGTTCCTGGCCCTGCTTGACCCAACAAAACATTCAGATATCTCTCCTTCCTCATGCTGACCTGTAAATCTTTCAATCAATTCAATTTACCAATTTTACACATCTATTCTATCTCCAACTACATCAATCATTCTATATATATATAGAGGTAATAGTTTCAGACCTTGATCATCAAGAGCATCATTTTCATAAAGTGCAAAAATATTAACAAGGTAGATTAATTTAATTTTATAATTAAAAAAGTTAAACATCATTAATACGTAATTGAGTTTTACTAATCATGTTCATGGACCTGAAGTCCACATAAAAATTGATGAAAATTTATTATACTTTTACTTACTTCAATTTCATATGTTCCCATTATCTGATTTGGAATTATTTTTGCAGGTTATCTTCTATCTTTTTTTTAAGGAAAAGAAGATATCTCCGACTATAAACAATTTACTAAAAACTTGTGGGACCTCACCTTCATCTATATACATTGTTCTTGAAGTAAGGACGGTTAATAAATTATCATATATAATAACAATAATTTTTTATTAAATAAAATAAAAAACTTTATATAGATGTATATAAATTATATTCAATTCTTAGTGCTGATAAAAGATATCGTGGAATGAGATACCAACAATGTTCAAATTTGTTATCGTGGTGGGACAGCCAACTACAGATATCTTATAAGTTATAACCATGTCTAATAAATTGCATTCTTTTAACATGTTTTTGGTTTTAGAGATGAGAAGAAAGATTTTTTGTTTAATTTAATTTTTAAAAGAAAATTGGAGGAAACAAAAGTCTCCCTCCTTTATTTTCCTTCCAATATTAATTTGAAGGAGAAAGAAAGATGATTAATAAAAATTTATTTAATTATATTAAATTGATTTCATTCTTTTAGGTGCATTGACATAAATTTTTAAAAATAATTATAAAATAAGTGTTTTTTTTAATAATTGTTTTTTTAATCCGCAAGTAAGATTTGCTTCTTAATATAATTGCATTTTAAACTAAGTGTTTCAGTCCTTTTTGTCATATCAAATTTGAAGGACAGTTCACTTATGGTTTGACCAATGTGTAGTACTACTAACCATAATTAATGAGCATTTTGATTATCATAGGAAAACATATAAAGTTAAGAAAATACATTCTAGCTTGGCAGTATTATAATTAACAGGTGTATCATCATTTTAGGATAACAGAACTGTAATTGTCTTTAATAATGGTGAGATCTCTATACAAAAAACTTTTGACATAATAATATATTAGATTTTATGGGTTTGTAATAGTGATTTTATGGATTTGTAGATGATTGTTTTTATTTCTGGATTTTGGTTTAAGTATTATTTCTTTTGTTGTTTTAATTCAGCCACCATGACGTTGAATTTATTTGTTTTATGCTTCTAGTATACAAGTCTTTTAATGATATGCTATGTTTGATTTTATTTTTTTTTTAAAAAAAAGACAATTTTATGGAAGTTGAAAGAAATGTTTAAGTTTGAAATAATCAAATAGATATTAGAATTCATAATTTTCACATATAAGATTAGATAAAATTATTAACTTTGATTAGACAAAGCCATTAACTTTGATCCATGATCTAATTAATATTTTTGGGTTTAAAATTTATAAGACGAATCTTTTTTATATATCTTTTTATTTTTTTTTTCTTCTTCAATTCTTGATGATAACTTTAAGAAACAAACTTTGATAGATAAATGTATATATTATTGATGTCCTTAAAAAAAATAAAATATATATATATATATATATATATATTTATTGTTTTCATCAAATAATATATTCTTTAATTTAAATATAAAATTTCTTTTTTAAAAGTCATATCTTTCATTTAATTATATTAAATAGATAATATTTTTTATTTAATTTATTAACCAACATACCTTTCATGAGACATTAATTTTTTACATTTTAAAATAAATTTTTATTTAAAAGTATTTATTATAAAATCACATTAGAAATAAAATGAATGTAAAACTTTGGATCGAGGAGAAAAGCTAGTAATGTTAGTCAAACATGAATCTAAGTTGGTAAATTACATTTTCATTCAACACCATACCAAATACCATGGACACTTGAAAAATCACGTTTGGCTATTTCTAAACTCAAGTTTGGGACACTCCAATACCAAATCAAACGTGCTCTAACACTGGCTATCTAGCATCCATTTTCTGTCGGTGCCTCTAATTCTGAAGATCCACAAGACTAAATATAAAACCAAGTAGCATTCTGCATGAGTGCTACTCTTCCATATTTTACATGATAAAATAACGTGCAACAAATGTGGAAATAAAAAAGAGAGACTGAAATAAAGAGAAAGTTAAAGAAAAAGGTAAAAATAATTTATTTGCTAAATTAATTAATTAATCTTAAATAACATTTAATGAATTAGACCCACGGAACTACATATATCTTAAGTTACTATTTTTTTTTTTTTACATTTATAGTGCATGTGCTAATCTTACACTACAAGAAATTTCCAAATTAATCACAAAATTAGTAACTAATTTTATAGTTAATGTCTAGTAAAAGTTTACTACAATTTAATGCAGTTAATTACACGCATGTTTAGGATTTAAATTCAAAATTACTATGTATAACAATGTTAGTTGATTATTGTGCAGGTGAGTTTCATTTATTATAATATGATTAAAAGAATAAGAAGCTTAATGAACAGACAGAATAATTTATCACATCTTGTCGTACCCACTTCTCCCTTTTTTTCACTTTATTCTTAGAAGTAAGAAAAAAAAATTGATTCTTAGGAATATTGTCGCAATATTACGGGGATAATGTGTATCGATCTTTTTCCCCATGCCATGCACACATTTATAAATAGTTTAATTTATATATACAAGGTGATAATTTTTTATTTATATGACTTTTAAGGTACTAATTAGTAAAATCAATAAATTTATCATGAATGAAGAGTTGTGATTAAATGTCAGTGAAAAAATCTTTATAGTAACAATGTATACCAATTAAACTCATTTATAAATATGAAAGAACATAACACTACAAATTGATTACACTAAAAAAACTCATTATGGGCAGGTGTTTTAATAAAAAAATAGAGAATGATGTGAAAAAGATAAAAGAAAGTATAATAAAAGAAAAAGAATACAATAAAAATTGAGGAGGTTGTTTGATTGAGTAAAAAATGACGTGAAAAAAAGTTAATAAACTCAAATTATTATAATAACAAAATTATCTTTTATTAACTGCTATTTTTGTATATTTAACATGAAATTTTCAATTTTGAGTGATAAATTTGCTTATACTTTCTTTCTTTTTTATGTCTCTGTGCGTGGAAAGTAAAGAAATGAATAAATAATTATTTGAGAAAATGACTTATGTACTTACATTGTCATGTATGATAAATTTGTTGACATTACCAATTAATACTTTAATAGTCATATAAATGGAAATTTGTGATTAAACTCTAGTATAAAACTCAAAATCTAATTATTTTTCACTCATTTTCTTGCTACTTTCTTTGCTATGGAACTAGAGAAACATTAACTTTCCACTCATTTATTTGCACAAACAACTTTCCACTTTTCTAGAGTTCCACCAAATGGACAATTTGAGTATATCTCTAATTTTGCATAATTCTTACTATTACCCTTTACAACCATTATTTTCTTTTATAAGGTCTTGTTTGAGGTGATGATTAATTTTTTGCTTTTATTTCAAAATAGTTTTTACTCTATTTGAAAACAATAAAAAATAGTTTTAATTTTTTCATTTTTATTTTTATTTAAGTTTGTGGTTTTACATCACTTGTCATCTGCCATCATTAACAATCATCACTACGGATTGTCATCACCAATTATTAGTCACTCGCCATTGTCATTGGTCGATGGTCTCTAACTACTATTGTGGATCGTTGGTCTACAGCATCACAATTGATAGTTAGTTTTCAACGATTATTATTTGTTTTTGGCTGTTGACCATTATCTTTGGTTTCCATTAGTTGTCACCAGTCTTTCGCCTCTTCAACTATCATCAATCATTATCCTCTATCTTTGACCACCATTATTAATTGTTGTCTTCAATCTTAGATAGTCATTGTCGATCTTTTGATACCATATTTGTCTGTTACAATATCTAGACTTTAATCATCAGTCACCAACTAGTACCACTAGTTGTTGATTTTGTACCACATCACCATCTTCAACTACCATCACCAACATTTGTTTCTAATAATGGGTCTCTTATTGTCACTATTGATTGTTAAAGATAGGTATTTCACGATGTTAAAATTTAACAATATTTTAAATTTTAAAACAAAAAAATGTGACTTTCAAAACAGAATCTAAGTTATTGCAACATGTTGTCATCAATGTATATCTACTCTTTTCCTTATTTATAAAATACATTTTAGAATAATTGTTTATTCTTTTATACAATATTATTTGATACATTAACTATTTTTACACTAAAATATTTTTAATTAATAATAAGAAAGAATACATTATTAATTAAGGGTAAGCAAAAGGTTTTAGGAATTAGAAAATGGTATAAGAATATTTTTAAAATATAAAAATGACAAATTTATTATTATCAACCAGATTAATTATTATTTTTTAATTTAAATAAATTAGATAATTATATTTTTTTCTATAAAAAAAAGAGAATAATGTTATATTTCCATCTGAAATTTGTTAGAATTTGAAATTAAATTATGCTGAATGGATATTCTTTTTTATTCTTACTGCTTTTTAAGAATAAATATATGACACAAAAACTATATATACTATAATCCATAGCAATTCCCACTACATGAGTGAAGCTCTGATATGCGCATATTCCAAATCTCCATCAACCTATGGCTTTCCTCATGCATCGTCTCACTTTCAGTTTTTGAAAATCTCGACCCGAATTTGAACCTTTCCTTGTCTCACTTTCTGTTTTTGTGCTCGTGAGTCATCAACAATTGATTGTTAGCGGAGTTATTGGCCTTATCAATTGACTTTTTTAACATCAATTGTCGATTGAGTTATAGCTAGCATGGGAATTTTAGGGTTAAATTCATATTTTAGTTTTGATTACTTATGATTTGATAGTTGGTTCTTTAAAAAAATTATTATATACTACGATTTAAGAAAAGTATATTGATCAATATATTTTAAAAATTTTGTAATTTTGATACACCATTAAGCTGCTGTTAATTTTTTTAACAAATATTATAGAAATATTAGTATCATATTCTTTGTAACACGCTGTTTTTCGTAAAAAATATTTTCAAAAGAATATGTTATTAATATTTTTTTATATTAATATAACAATATTTAATATAATTATGTTAAATTGATCATAAATATTATAGATACTTCATAATTAATGTTCTAAAACTCGGCTTGCACAGGCCAGTTCAACTGGGAACAAGTTATATAACCGATCTGAACCGCTCTTTGGATCGAAAATGCATCAGAACAGGATTAACCTGAAACAATTCGGCCAAACTCGACCCAGAACCAACAAATAGGTGACTCAGGAGGTCATGTTTTCTTTTTTAAAAATTTGTTCTTAATGGTGAAACAATGTTGTTTTGAATAGGGGAAAACCCTAATAGTCTTCTCTATATTCAGTCTTCACTCTCTTCAACTGATTGTGTTTGGATTTTGCTCCAATCTCTGCGACTTTGCCTTTCTGCGTTTTGACTTGTACTGAAAATTAAAAATAAATAAGCTACAAATTTGGTGTTGGCAATATCTTCTTTAATTTGTGTTTTTTATTGTTTATATAATTTAATTGTTTTATGATTTTTTACAATATAAAATTATGTAAGTTATAAAATATTTATATTTTTTAATATAATCCAAGTTGTGCAGGTCAACTATCAACTCCCCAGGTTGACCCCATGACTCCTTGCCCCAGCCGAGTCAAAGATCAGACCAAGTCTTATAACATTGCTCATGATTCAACATATATGCTTACCTATTGGTGGGTGGGTGTGAATGTGCATGTGTCATAGTGAATCCTTAAAATGAATATTCTTACTTCAAGATTAGCTGAACTTTAGACCCATGGATACCCTAAAAAACCATACATACATTTGTTTTACACCAATATATATATATATATATATATATATATATATATATATATATATATATATTTGGTGTAACTAAAAGTTTATCACTTATACACGTTAGTGTAAAGGTAGTTATCACAACTCTTCGTTTACATTAATTTTAAAGTATTAATTTATAAAACCAACAAACTTACCATATATAAAGGGTTGTGATTAACTGTCAGTGTAAAACTACAGTGTATAAGTTTTTTTCTCTAAAACTAATTTATGTATGACTTTTTAGGTATAGAGGACACATCTAGTGAGAAAGATAAATTTATATGAGAGTGACAGAAACAAATTTCAGCCATTGAAATAAAAATTAATGATTGAGATTTGCTCTTCTTTCTCTTATGTAAATTTGATTTTCTCACTAAATATGTTCATATATATATATATAGACACACATTAAGGTGCTAAGATTAATTAGACCACTCAAAAGGGACTTATGATATAGTTTATAAAAGGACCATGTTAAAATTTGTGGTTTTAATAAAGCTTGTTTAGTTAAGTTGGTTAGGCATGCATAATGCAATTTAAAAAGTCGTTTAAATCCACTAGACTAACCTATTTAAAAATCATCTATAAATATTTTTTTAATGTTATGATATTAAATTTATATAATACAATAATTTTATTCATTTATTTTTTTAAATGTTAATTATGTTGATCTACGTAAAGAGTCTAAGTATATTGAAAAATAAAATTGTCTTATTTAAATGTTTTACTATATAACATATTTTAAATAAATATTATATTAACCTTAAAAATATGTTTAGATCGTTAATTTGATTTTTATAAAGTCTGATATAACTACAATAAATTTAGTCATACTTATTATTTTTTACCTTTTTTCAAGAGTGTATTATATTTATATTAACTTAGGTTTTTGGACACAAACTAAGTATGTGTTGTCAATTGAATTATACCTATTAGATATCATTTGGATACATCAAAATTATGTTTAGTTAAATTTTTTTTAATCTTTAGAACTTATTAATTAATTATAATTAAAAAAAACAACAACAAATGAATGTAAGTTAGAAAAATCCCATATCCCCCTTAACATACATGAATAGTCAATATTGAAAAATAATTTTTAGTCTATCAGCATGTCAAAATAATTTTTGTATCATTAATTCAAGTATAGTGTAATAATCTATGTTATAGACTTATAGTTCTCAATCATCCCATAAGCACAACTAAAATATATATAAGTCAGAAGTCCTATCAATATATTGATATATTGACAAATTATTTTTGAAAATTCATATTAAATGGCTTCACAAATTTTCTTAAAAAGTAATGCCGTTTTTTTTTTTTTCCGGAAGTGCAGTGCTTCTTTAATTCTCATATTTTGCACACGTATAATCGTATATGTTTTGAAAAATAAAATAAAATTACAAGTTAGTCAAATATCTATGATAAACTTTTAAACCCCACCACCATGAAATGGAATCCAACGAAAACATGCTGGTTGGTTTCGACTTTCGATACTTCAAATCAACTTGCTGACCAGTATCTATAGATGGATCGAGTTGAATTATGAACGAAAGATATTTATATAGGATAATTATTAATAGGGTACATAACCATTTGAATGATGAAGAAAATTGTTTTTCTTTTGATTGAAATTTGAAAGTTAGTTTGATACGCATTAAAATATAATACAATAATATAAACATGCCAATAGCTTAAATTACTTTAGTTTTTGTATATTATTTGATAAATACCATATTGTATAAAATTTACTAAATCCCAAACGGTGCTAACATTTTTTTACCCTTTTGAACGAATTGACATTCAACACATATTTAAAAGAATTGCTTTTAACATAGTGGTGATACTTTTGAATGTTTTTTTGGATAAAAAAAATACATAATTAAGGTTTTTGTAATGAAATTATGAGTTTAATTGGTATACACGGTTAGTGTAAACGTTCAATCATAATTTTTTACTTATGTGACTTTTAAAATACTAATTAGTAAAGTTAACAAACTTACCATAAATGAAAGGTTGTAAATATCAGTGTAAAAATCTTTACATTGACAATGTATATCAATTAAATTCTAAAATTATATATATACATATATATATATATATATTATAATCTAAAATAGATAATAATATCAATAATTAATCTTTAAATACACTTTATTATCTCAAGTAAATATAGATTTTTTTTAAATTAAAACATTTTATCAAAGATAAACAAGCAAGAATCACCAAGAGTGTGTCTCCTTAATTACAGAACATAATGAATGACCTCAGAGAAATATTTAAAACTTTAAATACAATAAGTGATTCCTTACCTATTCAGCATAAGAGTGAGAAGTAATTATTGATGTAACATCTACTTTTAGAATTTGATCCTTAAAAATCTTTGCATTTCTCGCTTTCCAAATATGTTATAATCCTGCAAACTATACAAATGACGAAACTCTCTTAACAGTTTTGGCACCACAAACCATGCCTAAAAATTGAAGCCCTAGACATCTCAACTCTTGATGCAGAACTGTTATCAATCCCCACTAGGTACACAATTTATACCACATTAGAGTTATAAGATTTGTCTTTTAATAATTTGGTGAGATGTGGAAAAAGAAGTTGTGGATTCTTTTTTTTTCCACTTATATAGAGATTGTTTACCTCACAATTTGCCAACGACGGCAACACAATTAAACAACAAATTTATTTAGGTCATCTCGAAAAATTATCTATTGAATATTTCGGGAAAATAAAATAATACTGTCAAGATTATCTCTTGCATGCATCAATAACTGGTTGCTTTCATGATGTAAACATAGGAGATAAAATGTTTCTCAAACTTACAGGAAAACTAAGTCAAAAAATTAGAGAAACCTGGAAAAATAATGAGGTTACGCCTATGCTAAATAACCTCTTAATAAGAATACAACACATTATGAAAATAATGGAAGACACTTGCTCCCATATTGCAATACAAAAACAACTTAAGCATTCTGATGCTGGAATACCCATGGTAGTTGAATGACAATGATGGGTCAATGGAGAGCCTTTGTAAGACCCTAGTTTCCTACCTTGATGGGTTGAGAAACATGTGCAGATTGCGACACTAAATTCAGATATATATTTCCATGAAGATTTTAAAAAAAAAGAGTTTTAAATTCCTGACAAGCCTTATGATCTTCTAAATTCTTTAATATTTATTGGTTTATAGTATATTCCGTGGATACTTTATCTTTCTACTTCTGCTTATCTCTTCTGCTTTTCTTGCTCTTTTCACTTTCTTTGCTTCTACTTTTCATTCTCATACTTCTTTATAAACAAATTTTTACATATAAATGACTAATATACAACCTTTTAAAGAAACAGACTACAAAGTAGCTCTTTCAGCTGCAGAATTTTTAACAAAATTCCTTTCCGTGGGATATACAAAACCTCTTTGTCAAGGACTAACTACTAATATTTATCTAAAATAATATATATATATATATATTATATGTATATATACATATATATATATATATATATATATAAATATAAAATAGAGCATAGTTTTAAAATCCCCTTTGTCAGAATTACTACTCAGCCCAATTTACGCTCATGAATCACGATGGTATATAATAATATAAGTTATACGAATACGCAAGAACGATGTTGAATTTTTAGTCCCATATTTATCGTATATTGTGTTAGATGAAAAGTGACACTTGAAAATATGGACCAATAAATCAAACATTAACATGTCAATTTATGATGAGTTTGATGTGTCTCATACTCTATTAATGTCCGTACTGAGTGTATTTAATGGTCCCATATATTGATATTGTTAATAAATAAATAACAGCAACGCATTTTTTGTGATTAATTAAAATAAAATTAATGAAAAAGATAAATTTATGTAGATTTTCCTTATTATTTATAATTATTTTTTAATTTTGTAGTTTTTATAAATTTTAAGGATAATAAAATATGTTAGAAAATACGTTGTTTACATTTCTATTGTGATTAGATTAATTTTTTAAAAATATCAATCCTGGAACATGTGGTGTGTACTGTGGAGTCATTTTGGCATGTTTTGGAATTGTATGGATAATGAAAATGACACGCAATCAACCCTTTTGTGTTTGTTTTACAAATGAACCCCACCACCCTTCGTAAGCTATTCACTAACTTCCTTGGCCTTTTCCCAATAAATATTAAAAGAAAAGAAAATTATTGTTAAATGTTTCGTGTTGTTATTGTTATAGTATAATTCAATAAAGGAAAGTTATATTCCTCATAAAGGAACCATATAAAATATAGAATAAAAATAAAAATTATATACATACTTTCTAAATTAAAATTCTATTTATAAGTGAACTCCCATCTAAATTAGGTTTAAACTCGTTAAAGTATTATAAGGATTTATTTAAGTATTTACAAGGTTAAATATTAAATTTCATTTAATTCTCTTAAATGTGTTTAAGATTCTCACTTAAACAGATATAATCAAGTACGTTTCGTTGTATCTTTCATTCTTTATTGCTCTTCTCTCCATCCAATCTATTTATGTGTGAAACTTCTTCAAAAAACAAGCACATTATTTTGGAGAACTAAATTTCTACCTAAATTAAACAAATCATCTTTTAATAAATAAGAGACAATTCCAAGATTCATGGGCATAAGAAACATGAATAATTGTAAATATTTACATAGTAAAACACAAATATCTAACAATGGTCGGTATACTCAATTGTGTTTTCGTTTAATGAAATGAAATAAGTAAACTTTTCATTAAAAAAAAACTTTATTCTATGCTTATGTTTATTTTTATTTCATATTCTTATCTATAATTGTTTTGGTCTCTTATTATTTTAAAATTTACAATTTTGGTTCTTCTATTTTATAACTAATAATCTAGTCTCTTATTTTTCAAAATTTATATTTTTTATCCATTATTTTAAAAAAAATATTTAGTTCTTCAATTTTATAAAATATATGATATTAAATAACAATGAAAACTTTTATTATAAAAAATAATTTAATTAACATGATTCAAATTTAATAACATTTAGATCATTTATTCAATGAAATTTATAGTCAACGTTGATATGTAAATACTTTCAATTTAACTCCTTTAAAGGATTTAGAGAACTGTATACCTCCAACAATGAATTTAAAAATTCCAATAAATGTTATTGAAAGTTCAAATAACAATATTGGATTGCTATTAAACTTTATTTCTTATGTTATTAGGTGTGTTTTTAGGTCATGTAATGGATGACCCAATACACCCAAACAGACTACATTAAATTTTTCTAGCAATTCAATCAAATCTTATCTAATTAAATTAAATCTAATCACTTATCAGTTAAGCGATGAATTTTGAATTTTTAACTCAAATAATAATAATAATAATAAACTATAAAATTGGATAAGATTTTATAATTTTTTAACATATTACACTATAATTATAGTTTTAGTTTAAACTATAATTTTTTTTTAAGTTGATATCAACATATTTTGTGCCAAGGTATATTTTATGACTTGAATTTTGATAACATTTTATCTATTTGGTGATTTTAATTTGTATTAATTTAATATTTTAACTGTAATCATAATTTTCTATTAATTTTTATGTTACAACATTTATGCTGTTTAGCTTTAAAAAAATTGGTTCAAGAAATCTAACAAAGATTTATTTTGAAATTTTAAATTTGAAAAAAAAAGTCCAACTCATTTGACACAACTCAATCCAACTCATTTAAATTTTGAATAAGAAAATACACAAAATCAATCTAACTCAACTCAAACAACTTTAATTGGATTGGGTGTTTAGTAAATCTAACCCTTCATGCAACTGTATGTTGCTTTTTATGCGTTTCATATGATTATAATATATCTGACTAATGTATTTCTTCTGTATTTGATCAATGTATTTAATACGTTTATTGAATTTTAATATTTATCTCAAACTTTGCAATTCAAGTTCAATTTTTTATTATTTAAATTATCAACTAAAATAATTTTTAAAAATAAAAAAATAATTAAAGAATCATAATCTAAAGAAACGAGCAAAAAAATAATTAATTTAGAAATAATATAATCATAAAATAATAAATAAACCATTAATAAAATATAATGATATAAACAGTTTTTGTGGGACACTGGGACCCACTAAGAGTTTGTTTGGGAAATAAGATTTCAACTATTTTCTAATCATTTCAATTGTTTTAAATAATTAATTTATACGTGTTTAGAAATTTCACTTATGTTGGATTTTTTTTTTTTTGAAAAAAAAAGTTTTTAAAAAGTTAAAAAATTATAGTTATTTTTCAATAACTTATTTTCTTTCAATTGTTTCGCACATTTTTATCTTGTAAAAACTGTTTTTTTTTTCTAAACAAGATTAATATTTTAAAATCACTTTTAAGCAAACTTACTCATCCAAGAATTTTGATTATAATCTATTATAAAATAATTTATTATTGCAATAATATAATTATTTAAAATTTTTTCAAACACACTCTAAAAGCAACTTTGGATAGTTGCTCCATTGTAGTTAAAGTTGCTTGAGAAAAGTAAAAATGAACTATGTATGCATGTGATACCATTCACAGCAACTTCGGTTAATTGCTCCAATGCGCATAGAAATATATTTGCTCCTTGTGTTAAGATATGAAGTATAAGAATGAAAAGATAAAAAAAACATGGTTGGTTAATGATATGCATTAAATGCTCTTACAATCATTTTGAAAGAAAAACGAACATACAAGTTACAATAAGCACAATTGTACTCTTGAAACTTTTTGGAATTAATGATTTTTTTTTTACTCTCTAATTTAAGAACTTCAAGTGTGTTGGGGAAAATCTATTTTTAGATTATAAGTTATTTTAAAAATAACTGAATGCTTGGAAACTCAGAAAAGATTTTAAGTAGTTTATGATTATTTTTAATATTAAGAGCTCATTTATTTAAGATTATTTCTTATTTATATGAATTTTTAAGATATTTGTCTAAACTTTTTTTAAAAAAGCAGAATCATAAAATAATTTTTTGCTTTTTTCAATTTGGGGTACAATGTCACTTACAATCAATTTGGGATAATTTAAGATGTAAAAATGATCTTAAAAATTCTACAAAATGTAGTGACACAATTTGGGGTACAATGTCACTACTTCAAAATGTAGTAGTCACAAATTTTTTTAATACTCTCTAAGATGAAAAAAATAAGCGGTACCTATTTCATAAAAAATCCTCTCTAATGAAAGGAGGTGTGGAATGCCACTAAATAAAATCATGTACAATATTTACAAAGTTTTTTAGTTTGTCAACACAACTACTAACCTCTTTATGAATGTGTAATAAAAAAACTATAAACTCTGCGTAAAGTATAAAGAGTTTAACAATATATTTTCTAGTTGCAAAGGATCCAATTAAGAGATGAAAAGACTTTATATAACTATTTATTAGTTGCAATAATCATATTTTGGTTAAAAATTTTTCCTTGTTAATAGCACAATTGCCAATAGACTACGCTAAAGCAAAAGAGTTGCCTAATTAAAGTAGTTGGAAAACATCTAACACTCTATAAGCATCTTTATTTTTAGATCATGAGCTTAAAATCTCATTTTTTCAAAATCTTGCATTAAAGAAAAAATCAAAATCTCTACCATGGAGGATGAGTTCTGGTAGAAAAACCCATAAGATTTGTGTAGGTTATTTGTAAAAAACATCTTTCTCCTTAACTACTCATGGAGGGAAACAACTATAATAGTTAAAACAGGTCAGTTTGGCCCGCTGGGTTTAACCTGGTTAGTAAATGGGTTTGCCTAACTTGGTCTACCTTATTTTATGCTTTAAAAAGTGGGTCCAACCCGATCCATCACAGGTTGATGGGTTAAACGGGTCAGTCCATCAACCACTAAAAATTGAAAAAAAATATTTTTTAAAGAAATTTTTTGACTATTTTTAAAGACTTTGAAATTTAAATGATATATCATAGCTTTGTTTTTTAAATTTATGAGTTTAAAGATAAAACAAAAACTTAAATTAATTCTCCACTAAAAATCTGCATTTAAAACATGTTAAATATAGTTTAAAATACAAAATATTAATTAAATGATACCAACAAACTAGAAAATACATTGTAATAGAATATAAGTAAAATAAGTAACATAATTATTTAAAATAAAAAATCATATTAAAAAATAATTAAAAATAGACTTAAATAAGTTTTTGTCCCTAAAATTTCACAAAAAATCACTTATAGTCCTTGAAATTTAAAAATATTTTTTTATCCCTGAAACTTTTGTATTAACATTGTATGTTTATAAATTCTGGTGTATTTCACTATGTTGGGTATGAAATTGAAGATTAAGGAGGAGAGTAATTTACAAGTACAAAACATGTCCCTTTAGCAATTTTTTAATAACATTAATTAGAGAAGAAGAACTAAAAGTGAATCAAGGACTAAAAAAGATATTTTTGAATTTTTTAACAGTGTTCGAGTCACATTCATGCTCATCGCAAAAGAGTTTCTTCAAAGCCACTCACTTTATCATCCTTTCTCCTCATGTGTTAGTTTGCATTACCATGGCCTTTGAAGGAGTTGAAAGCGAAAAACATAAATTAGCTTTGTGGTTCACGGTGAATTGCTGGATGAAGCTAGAGCCTCCAATTCCTGAGAACTACTTTGACAACTATTTGTGGGACCTTTAGGTGGATATTGCGTCAGTGGACTCTATAGAAAAACGTTTTGTTGTTGTTGTGAAAGGTATTCATGGTAAAATAAAAGAGATATTCGAAATGGATTTTTTCATAAGTTGAATCCTCATTCTAAAAACAAGTCTTTTCCAAGAGGGAGAGTAAAAACATTAGGAATAACAAGGTCTAATTGATTTGGGGCTTAAGGTGCCGACTCGGACTGAATCAGTAGAAGATTGAGTAGGGCGAGTAGGAATAAGAATGAACGAGATGCCATCACCTCACTCAGGTTCACTCCAGGAATGTGGGATTTGTTATTGTTGTGAATTGTGATAAAAAATGAAGATGGATTAATTACCACAAGAATAGAAAGGCAATGTGAGGAGAGAGTTGATGTGATGGTCAGGGCAACAAAACAAAATGAGGAAGAGATAGAGGATGGCTAAAACAATGTGAGGAGAAATATGAGTCAGAGAAATATTTAAGAAGAGAGAGGAATTAGGGCTAAGGGGTTAAGAGGTATTTATAAAAAAAATTAAAATAACAGGTGTGAATCCAAAATGTAGGGAGTTTTAATTAAAGGCTAAATTACCACCGGTACCCCCTAATTTAGAAGATAGCTCACTTTGTGTCTCCAATTTAGGCCATTAACGGTTAAAAAAGAACGTTGACTAATTTAGTGACGTGACATTATTATTTCGTGATTAAGAGCTAATTAAACTATAATTAATGATTAGAAAATATTAATTTTAAAAATATAAAGAAGATGTCCAAGACAAGATTCAAACACAAGTTTTTAAAGTGAAAATAATAAGGTCACACCACTAAACCAAAGGTTAATATTAGTTTTATTATGAAATTCAAATTTATTTAAACATGGCACCTTAATTTTAAATTATAGAGACTATAGAGAAGGTAAGATTCGATCCTAGGACACGGAAGTGAGCGTGAGAAAGTCATACCACTAGACCAAAAGCCCACATTAATTTTATTTTGTCTTTCCCTTTTTTGTGTTTTACTATCTAGGTCATTTATATTGTAAATTTTTTAAGTGGAGAAATTTTAATATTAGATTTTAATTCATAATTTTAATACTAAAAACTACTTAGCTTCATTTTATGTTAAATCTATTTGGAATAAGTTTTTTTTTTAATTCTCAATTTTTAATTTTATATTTTAGTTTTAGTTGTTACTTTAATTTATAATTCTTAACTTATAATTTAAATTTTAATTCATAATTTTAATTTCTATCTTTATTTTTAATTAGATTTTAAATTTTATATTTTATTTATATATTTTAATTTAATTTTAATTTTAAATCTATTCTAGGTCATTTTATGTTTATATTTTATTTGTGTTTTTGAAACTAAAATTAAGAATTAAAAGTTGAAATAAAAATTTAAGGGTTAGCAACTAAAACTAAAATTTAGTTATATTAACAAGAATACAAAATTTAAAATCTAATTAAAAATCAAGACAAAAATTAAAATTATGAATTAAAATCTAAAATTAAAATTTCTTCATTTAAAAAATTTACAACATAAATGACCTAGATAGTAAAACAAAAAAAAGGGAAAAGACAAAATAAAACTAATGTGGACTTTTGGTCTAGTGGTATAGCTTTCTCACGCTCACTTGGGTGTCCTAGGATTGAATCTTACCTTCCCTATTGTCTCTATATTTTAAAAATTAAGGTGTCATGTTTAAATAAATTTGAATTCCATAATAAAACTAATATTGACCTTTGGTTTAGTGGTGTAACCTTAGTATTTTCACTTTCAAGACTTGTGTTTGAATCTTGACTTGACCATCTTCTTTATATTTTTAAAATTAATATTTTCTAATAACTTTTGAAAAAGCTGGAGGGCAAAATGTTCACAAAAAAAAAAATTCGGGGATAGAAAGTGAGCTACCTCTTAAATTGGGGGGTACCGATGGTTATTTAGCCTTAATTCAAATTCCTAAAACTTATTTAAGCCTTAAAAATACAATTTAGGTGAGTTAGTGGGCCAATCGGCCCACCACGGGTTCATCCTTAGTAGTTTGGGTTGTAAGTGGTTCAATTTGTATATTTGGCACAATTAGCTTATTTTTTAATTTTAAATTTGATCTCGACTAGACATGTGGTTGATTGAGCTAACCATAAGTTCTGACTCATTTTGACAGCTGTAGAAGTAGAGACCAAAGAAAAAAATAAAATAAAAAATTTTAAACTTGAGTAACAATAAATCAATAATTAACCAATAAACCAATATAAGTTAAATCTTGCAATAATACAACAAAATAATAGATTTTCACAGATGTTATTCAAACTTGCAAATCTTTAGAGCAAGGTAGCGACGATGGTGATGAGGGTTGGCAGAGGGGGAGGGGTGGTAGAATGCAGGCAGATCGTGGAGGGACAAGTGGGTTGAAAGGAAAGGAGGTTTGAAGGGGGAGAAGGTGTGTGACAGGGAAGGAAAAGGTCGAACAACAATGAAAAAGGTGCAATGGGGAAGGGACAACGATAAGGAAAGTCGGAGGGGGATAACAAAGGTTGGAAAGAAATGGGTAGAATGTTTGGATAAAGAATGGGTCAAAGGTATCAAGAAGGAATGGGTAGAAGGTTTGGATAATGAAGGGTAGAAGGTATAGAGAATAAATGAGTAAAAGGTTTTGATAATAAATAGATAAAAGATTTGGATAATGAATGGGTAAAAGGAGTGGAAAATAAATGAGTATGATGCCTGGATAATTGATATAAATTCAGAGGGGTTGAATTCGTTTTGCAGATCTATCTAGGTTGGAAGGTAATAAGTTACCAAAACAATGAGAATTGAGTAAATAAGAAAATGGAAATGATGAAAATGGTTTAATAAAGGGATAAATGACACCACTTCCAAGGATGGAAGATAAGTCATATGACGCCACAAGGGTGGTGATTTACCCTTGATAAGTCTAGGAGAACGCCACAAGGAAAAATTCCTTGATAAGTTCTTAAGAGAAATTCATCTCTCACAAAAGGGTAAAACCCAAATATAATTTCACTAATTCAATGGTTGTGCTTTGAGTACAATTCAGCCCCTATTTATAGAACTAGGTGGCGGTTCAAAATCATAACTTCTAAAGGAAAAATTAAATACTTCATTATCACGCAATTATCACATATGATTAATTGCATGTTACATTAATTTCTAAATTAATGAAACGTTACAAAAAACGAAAGTCATTGTTTTTTGCATTCATATCAATAATGAATGAGTAGAAGGTATGAAGAACAAATAGGTAGAAAGTTTGGATAATGAATAGGTAAAAAATATGGATAATGAGTGGGTGTAGAAGGTTTGGATAATGAATGGGTAGAAAGTTTAGATGATGAATGAGTAGAAGATATGGTGAATGAATAGGTGTGACATTTGGATAATGAATAGTATAAGGTATGGATAAAGCATGTATATGAGGTTTGGATAATGAATATGTGGGAGGTTTGAATAATGAATGGGTAAACAATATGGAGAATGAATGGGTAGAAAGTTTATATAATGAATTGGTAGAAAGTTTGGATAATGACTGAATAAAAGGTTTGGATAATGACTGGCAAAAGGTTTGGATAATGACTGGTAGAAGATTAGGAGAATGAATGGGTAGGATGCTTTGATAATGAATGGATAAATAGTATGGAGAATGACTAAAGGGATGAGAAGGTTGAAAGGGATAAGAAAGTTGAAAGTGAAGTGGATTTCAGGAATAGAAACAGAAAGAAGGGGTAAGCTGCGAGGTGGAAAAGGAAGCCCTTTCTTTAAAATTTTTTAAGATTGTTTAAAATAATAATTGTATCATCGCGCATTATCTGTTGAACATTACCTAGTTTTCTATCTGCATTGGTAATAAAATTTTGAACGTTGCTTATGATTTATAGTAACCTAAAATATATTAATTTATTTTTATTTAAAAGCATTATAAAATTAATCTAAATTATCTATAAATTTTGTCATTCTCATTTTCATTTTTATTCTCATTTCAAGTAAACTTCTCATTCAAATGCCACATGGAGAGAATTAGAGAAAGGAAAATTATTTGTAAAATATCAAGTGGCAAGAAAAGATGTCCAAAGAGTATTTGGTGTTCTCAAATCTCCATTTGCAATTATTTGTGTTGATAATTGACATATGGATGCTACGAATAACATCATTTTGACATGCACCACATTTGCATAACATCATTATTGAAGATGAATTAGATACATCAAATGATAATGTTGATGCGGATTATAATCATATTGATGAAGAAATTTCAAATTAATGTTATGTTTATGATTTTTTTGTGTGCAAACATTCAATTGGTTTCCTTAGTTTCCTTCATATGAGTTTATGAGATAAAATTTATCTTTATGTCTTGAACATTTCAAAAAATGATTTAAAATCACATTCTAAAATTAGAAAGTCCTTATTATTTTTGTTAAATGACATTAATGCCAAAATAATTTTTTAAGGACAAAAAATTAAAGCAAATTATTGTAAAAAAGAAAAAAGATCAAGAACATGTGTTCACTGTAAAATAAAGTTTAACTAAAGAATTAAATTGTAACATCCTAAAAATTTAATATAATTAATACCACTTACCATTCAATTAAGGCTATTCCAGTTGTAAATGATATTGAAAATATTAAAACTTTAATATAGTTAAAAGAAAAATATACTGAACATCTCACTCCACGTATAGATAAACACCACAAATTTACATATTCTATACACAACGAAAAGTTGTTCTTTCCAATACCAAACCCTCACTTCTTCAATCTTGTTTGCTCTACCTTTCTGCCTTACCATTGGTATTTGCTCCATGCAAAATACGATTATCACAATCATATAAAAAACACGTACAATGCAAGAATAAGCTTAATAAACAAGAAATCAATCAGGTAAGAATATAATATAATTAACATATATGCATCCATACACCAAGATCATCAAATAATCAAGCGTACTTATATTCCTCCTGAACATAAGCAAACACCACAACAAAATCATATGATAAGACGTTTTTCAAAAAACTACATTAAGTTTGAATACTAGGGTGACCTATCTCACTTAATTTTTCAACCGATGTCTAGCGTCTACTTGACTTAATACTAACACCTAGCTAGGTCTAGACATACTCATATAATACTTCTAACTAATGTTTGAGATCCATTTTCTAAAGGCCAATTGACTCTCAGTTGATGTTTAGTATCTACATGACCCAATACTGACACTTAATTACTATCTAAGTACATCTTCTCGGCGTATTCTTGCCTTATTTGACCTGAGCACCAGGATCACAAAGATCTTAATAGTATCCCTAACTCAATGCACCACAAACAAGAATCTGTTACTTCCTCGTAATAACCCATGTCAAAATCCATATATTATATATAACTGTTCAACAGCTTTACAAAGAACAAAAACCCATCATCATCAATTACACAAAACACCTAATTTCACATAGCCCTCAAATCAAGATAAAAAACTTAATCAATTACGATCTATTAACTTCATAACAATCTGATCAAAGTTTCATAAATTAAAATCAAGGATAAAACTTTCTTTACCTATTTCTCCCATTTAGCTAAATTTGAAGAAGATGACCTATAGATGGTCCTCAAAGTACTTTAATTTGAACAAATCTCTAAAACTTAACAAAACTCCCAAAATCGAAGACAATATAAAAAAATGGGATTTCAAGGTTGCTTCTTTAAGAATGGAGACACATGCACCTGAAAGAGAAGAAATTGACCCAATGAAGTAAAACAAACCCACAAGAATTCATGCTCCATATGAGAAAAAATCAAAGAAATCTCCTATATATGATTCAATGGAGAAATTGAATGCATGCAAAGAGGAAAAAGAAAAATGGCTCAAGGATTAAAAACAAAACTTAGCCATTAAGACTAACGATGAAATTCAAAAGAAATGAAAGAGATTTCCCTGAGTTTCGTTTTGAATTCAAAAGAAGAAGAAGAATAAGGATGAAGAAGACATAAAAAGAAGGAGTAAGAAAGAAGAAAAGTAAAAGGATCAGGGTGTAGTTAATAATTTTGCTTTGCTAAACGAAACCCCCTTCTTTCCAAAAAGATTTTTTTTGTAACATCAACCCAACTACAGAATAATTGCTATCCCCATCTTTCCTCTCAAAATTCCCGCACCCATTTAAGAATATTTATAATATGCGTAATTCCACTCACATTCATCAAAATATAACATAAATAATAGCACAACAACATATTCTGTAATTAATTTATCAATCACCCTTAAATTAAATTTAATTTCCTTTTTTAATTATTTCACACACTCGTAAAATTTAATAAAAGAAGAGTCTTACCCAAACTTAGATTGTGCATGACTTGTATAGTCTATCTTAACATAAAATTGATTTTAATGAGTTCAAATTTTAGAAATTGGATTTGATATTTTTTTAAAAGCATGTCTATTTAGGTGATTCCTAGAATTGTTTTTCAAAAGAACCATTATTGCATAAGAACATCGGTTTTTCATGGTGTAAAAACGGATTCTTATTTAAAATATGAGTTGATTAAGAGATAAAATAAATGAAAAACTTAAGTAAAACTTTATAAAAATTCTTTAATTTTAGGTAAAATGGGGAGTTTGCTGTGGATGCTGAAAAAGATAAAATAATAAGATTGTGATCCAACTTATTCAAAATATAGTTAGATATACTGTATTATTTTTAAAAGTATAAATTTTTTTAAACAATTGTACATTAATAATAAAACTTTTTTATTAAATAGGAAAATATTCTGTATAACATGATATTATATTGAATTAAATATATTTTGGTATTTTGAAAATGTATATGACTTGGATTTAGTCTTTTGATTTTCTTTTCATTGATTTTGGTTTTTAAAAGTTTAAAATCAGATGAAGTGCATATTTGTTTTGCAGTTTAAACTTAAGTTTGTAAAAACATTCTCACGTACCGTTGCTTTTGTGGTGTGATTATATTGAACTTTTGGATTACCTTGTATTTTGCGTGATAGCAAAATGAAAGTAAACATACAAGGACGTAACAATTACAATGTAAATAGTTCAGTAACTAATTACATTATTTTTGAGAGAATAACAATGTATTTCTTTGGCAGGTTGTATTTAATAACTTATCAAGTTGTTTGACATAATCAGATATTTTGAATAAATAAAAAACTAAAACATAATATAACCCGAATAACTACGTGATATTATCTTATCATACTTAATTATGATGAGACAAATTACTAGACTTCTAACATCATCAAACATATTAATGAAATTATAATAAAAGAACAATTTCACCTACTTTAAAATATTTAAAGACTAAAACCAATATTTTTTTTTCCAATAAAACTAAAACAAATCATCTACATTTTACATTGACTAAAAACACATTTTTAATGTCATTATTTATTTTTAGACTAAATAATGTAAAATATACCTTAACTTAATTCCATATTTTTTTATTCTATGGTTTAATATACATTTTATTGGTATGTTACATTAATAAATCAACATCACCGCCCTTCTCACATTCTATATATTATTGGGTATATGCGGTCAATTTCAGATTCACGTGTATAATTCTATAAAAATTTGGGTTAAAAAGGGCTAAGATAAATTTGTCCTACATAATAGTTTTTTTTATTAATAATAGATGCTAGTTATTAGTTTGTTAATTTTTTTAACGAAAGGGATTCAAATTCTGAAAATCATCTTTCTTAATTAATCATTCAATGGCTTCCTTCATACATAATTATCTTACCAACTTAGAAAAAAATTGTCTTTAACGATTATAGCATAAAAAAGTATTTCATGCAAGATTCTTATGGTTTCTAAAATAGGTAAAAAAGTTCAAACAAATATTTTATTTTTAAAATATCATTTACAAAATCTTTAAATTATTGGACGTATTAATTAATTAATTAATAACTTTAACTACTTACAAAAAAAGTAATAATTACTTTTATTTATATTAATATATTAAATATTTTAAAAATTTATTTAAACTTAATGAATATGCAATGAAAATGTAAAAAAATTTATATTAACATCTTATTACAATTCTTAATTTATGGTAAATTTGTTAATTTTACTGATTATTATTTTAAAAATAGATATATAATTGAACGCCGGTGTAAAACTGTTAATATATATTAAGTTAAACTCAATTTATTTTATGTGTGTTTGATTTTAAATTTAAAAAAATAATTTCAAGTTTAGAATTAATTTTAATATCTCTTTCGAACATTTAATTTCACAATAGATAAGTAAAATATCCTTATATATATGTTGAATAATTTATTTTTATTCTGAGCTTTATTCTTTAACTTATTTTTATAATAAAGCCAACAAAAAGTAAATCTTATCACTTTTAAATGAATTAAATTTAAAATTAATTTTACTAATTATTCATCCAAACATACACTTAAAATATTTTAAATAAGGATATTCAATCACATGTAAAATATGTGAGAAATAACTTATATTCACTACATACTTTTAAAGTTTGTTCCACGAATATCCTAAAGCACAATCCCTGCATAGTATTTATCAAACATTGAAAAAAAGGAAATTAAACTTTACACAAAAACCAATATAAAATCATATAGTGATGGACATATCATTTTCTGATCTTTCTATCCGTAGGAAAGGCATATACTATGATTACTCCTACCAACACAAGTTATATTTCTTAATTAAGAGTTGTAGAATATGAGTTTTGATAATATAACTTCAACAAATTATATTAAGAAAAATAGTCATTTTTGTGTTTTAAATTTTAAATAAAGTATAATCATGGTTGTGTTTGTATATTTTGAGATTTCGAAATATCCCATGTATTCCGAAATAAGTGTGTATTTAAAAGCTTTGTAAACCATTATGACCGATAAACTTTTTTTTATGAATATTTAATATAATTACATATATAATAAGTGAAATCAATTGGGAGAAATAAGAAAAACAAAGAAATATACAGCTAGAAAAAATAAATAATTATGCCTTCTAATTTTATCTAAATATTTTCTTTAAAATTTCTTTAAAAATGATAATAAAAAATAAAATTAAGTTTGATTCAGTTTATTTAATATTTCAAATGATGTATAAAATATAATAATTGTTTTTATTTTATCAAAATTGTTACAAATTTAATATTAATAGTAATTATTTTTTTATATTAATAAAATAATTATTTAATAAAATATTAATAAAAAAATTATTATAAAAAATAAAAGACAAAAAAAAGAAGCTAAAAGGCACCATAACATATATGATGAGTCTAAATAAATAAAAATGATTTATTTATATGTGATTTTATAAAAATGATTTTTTAATGTTCTAAACTCCTAATACTATTATAAAAGAGATTTTTTAAATGTACTAAGTTTTAGTTTTATAAAATAATTTACATACCAAATTATTTTGAGAAACTATTCAAAATAGTTTATTAAAATAAGTTTTTTTAATTTTTTAAGCTTAGGCTTTATAAAAATTAACTAATTGTAAAAAATGATGATAAATATTTATCTATTTAAATAAATGATTTTTCTTACAATTATTTTTAAAAAACTCACCCTAATTTAGGAGGACATGGCAAATAGATTTCAGAGTGACATTCAACAATTTTGAAAACGAGACATATTCGTTTTTTATATGTACAATTAATTAAAAGTTACTTCTACGGAAAAAGTGGCTCCAACATCTTTTTGCATTTGCTGTATTTATTATCCCCATCATGTATGGCACCAGCAAAAAGCTGAAAGTGAAATTTACGAAGAAACGGAAAAGCGTTTAAGCTAATAAAAAATAAATAAATTATTACTGGCAATAAATAATTAATTAGTTAATTTATTTTAACAGAGAGAAAGAAAGAGTGTACCCATCCATCCACGTCCGATGGCGTCGTTTGTGTATAAATAGCAGAGAGCGAGCCAATACCTGTCTCCATTTAACAGAGAGCGAGCTCAGAGAGAGCGTTTTCGCAGTTCCCACTCACTATTCAGTAGGGTTTTTCTTTATCCTCTTTTTTTTTCTTCTCTCTTTCACCACTTCCACGCTCCGAAACAGAAAACGATTACGGTTATAGAGAGAGAAAGTGAGATATATAGAGAGAGAAGGAGAGAGAGCGAGTGCGATTGATCATGGACACGCACGCGGTGCATTTGGCCTTGGCGGCGCTCGTCGGAGCCTCCGTCGTCGCCGTGTCGGCGTACTACATGCACCGTAAGACGCTCGCGCAGCTGCTCGAGTTCGCGCGCGCGGTCGAGGACGGCGGCGGCGGTTCCGACGCCGAATCGCCGCCGGCGCTGGCGAAGAAGCGCCGCGGCAGCTCCAGGAGGCGCGTCAACGCCGGATACCGCCGCGGCTCGGCGTCGCTGCCCGACGTCACGGCGATCTCCGGCGGCTTCGAGGGAGACGAGAAGCGGAACGGACCGATGCACGTCGAAGGGATTCCGGCGGGGCTGCCGAGGCTGCACACGCTTCGCGAAGGTATGATTTTATGGTTTTTGATTTTGTGTTGATGTTGCTTTTGTTTTTTGTGAGAGTAGCGAGTTGAGCTGTAATTTGTTTCGTGTTCGATTGTGTTTGGCAGTGTGAGGAAGTGTTTTGATTGGTTATTATATGCAGCTCTCCTATTGTGCGTAGTGCAGGGAACTTTCTAATTAAACTCTGGATTTTTCTAGTTTTTGTGTAATTGGAGCAAATTTGAAATGGATTAGAAGAAGTGAATTATGGTGTTTTTGTTGATCGTGTGTTTTATATTTGATACTGGTATTTTTTTCTTCTATCTGTGATATATATGACTTACAGATGATAGTGGAAAGGATTATAAGTCATTAGTTTGAATTCATGTGTAATTTGATGTATAAAACGGAGTGAGTTGGGAAGAAGGAAAGTAGAATATTGCTGGATGTAGATGGATCTCCATAACTTAGGAATCTGAAGTTTAAAGACCGTAACTTCTTTATCTATTTTCACCCTTAATTATCAGGAATTTATATTTTTATATTTCAGTGAATTTTGTCAATTTCATTTACTTTCTTTTGTCTCGTGGAGTGTGGGAGCTGGCGTGGACTAGCTGATATGATATAATTTAACGGCTGAGCTGTTCATTAAAAAGTAAGAAAAGTATTAGGTCTAGCAGGTTCCAAAGAACAAAAACAGAGGTCACATAATTTCAGACGGAAATGAAAGTTAAAGTTAGAAGAAAGTATAGGGAAATAAACAGAAGTGTTGGCATAACTAAAATACTGTTTTTTTTTCTGCTTTGAATAATTTCTAAGTGGGTTAGTTATCTTGGACCCATATCCCTCTGATAAACAAGTTTGGAATTCAGCTATACAGTATTGGAAGATCATCATTGTCTTTAAGAAAATTATAATTATTTGTTTTCTTCAATTGTTACTGATATACATTTTGCAATTTTGCTGGAATTAAGATATACTTGAATTCCTGTTTTTACTCCGTGGAAGGTTTTAGGGCAAACATCATCAACTTAGATATGTCTCTGAAATGCATTATACTAAACACCTTTACCTGCACATGTACAGGAAATGTCTCTATGGAAGTAAGTGTCCATCTTAATTTTTTTACAAAACTTAGATATGTTTCTGACAGGAAAATCTGCACAATCTGGCTCCTTTAAGAGAAGCCTTTTAAGACCAACTTCTCCCAAGTCTCCTGTTGCAAGTGGTAGTGCCTTTGAAAGTGTAGAAGGTTCAGATGATGATAATAACATGACAGACAAAGCTAATCTGGATACTACATATCTGCATACAAATGGGACTGTTGTAAGTGTGTTATGCAGTTGTTAAATTAAGTCCATTGTTAATTTGATATTCCATTTAAAAAGGTCTATTGTGAGATAATAAATAACTTTCTCTGTTTCTGTCCCTGATTTCTTATTGCTCCCTTGTCCTGGGCTTGGAATTAATCTAGCCTTTTCTCATTGCTCTTTCTCGATGCTTTGATTATTGCATGATGCTGTGTACTCTATTAACTAAAGTACAAAATTTGAATGATCATTAAGTTGAAATTAAAATCATCGTCATCTGTATGCAGGGGCCAGACAGTAAAGTTCCATATGAGACTTTACCTAATCATGTTAATGCTAATGGAGAGCAGATGGCAATTGCTCCAAGTATGATCCGTTCTCATAGTGTTTCTGGTGACCTGCATGGTGTTCAGCCTGACCCAATAGCAGCTGACATTTTGAGGAAAGAGCCAGAGCATGAAACTTTCACAAGATTGAAAATTACTCCTCTCGGTATGAACTGTGACTTGCTCTCACTCATTCTCAAGTGCTAATAAATTGTTTTGAATGGGTTTTGTCACGGGATGTATAGAATCCACCTCCATCATACACCTTTTGGATGACAATATTTTGCATATCTTGAAAATCATATAGCAAACTATAATTGTTATATATTTTGTTTAGAGACTCCGTCACCTGATGAAATTGAAGCTTATGTGGTTCTTCAAGAATGCCTTGAAATGAGAAAAAAATATATTTTTAGAGAGGCTGTTGCTCCATGGGACAAAGAAGTTATATCTGACCCCAGTACACCCAAGCCTAACCCTGATCCATTTTTATACATTCCTGAGCGAAAGTCTGATGTGAGTTTGTTTCTCCCGTCTTTGAGTACTTGGATCCCCCTATTTTATATGCTGTGATTAAATTAGTTGTATTTCTTTTGTGCTACAGCATTACTTTGAAATGCAAGATGGGGTTATTCATGTATATCCTGATAAAGATGGTAAGTAACAAAGGAACTTGATAATTTAGTGTCACTCAAGGTGGGATCTTATGCATGCTTGCCTATTACTTGCAGCAAAAGAAGAGCTTTTTCCAGTTGCTGATGCAACTACATTTTTCACCGATCTTCATCAAATACTTCGAGTTGCTGCTGCTGGGAATATAAGAACTTTATGCCATCATAGGCTCAATCTTCTAGAACAAGTATATCTCTAATTTACCATCAGATGCCTATGCTTGCATTTCAATTACATACAAATATCAATGGTTGCTTGACATATGTACGTTTCCAGAAATTCAATCTTCATTTGATGCTAAATGCGGATAGAGAATTTCTTGCTCAGAAAAGTGCTCCACATAGAGACTTTTATAACGTTAGAAAAGTTGATACTCATGTTCACCATTCAGCATGCATGAATCAGAAACATCTTTTAAGGTTTATAAAGTCAAAGCTGAGGAAAGAGCCTGATGAGGTGATGTTCTGGATCTCTTTGTTGCAGTAGCCCTTGTATTTTTTTCTCTCTCAGATAGTCAGATGTCATCGTTGAACTGTAAGACAAAAGGGGTAGAGCACAAATATTTTTTAAAATATATAAATATGTGTATTTTCTTGCATATATTTATCGTAATATTTATATTAATATAGTTTAGCATATGGTACTTCAACATATTACCTATGAGTGGATTAGTTAATTTTTCTCATATGATTTAAAATGATTGTCTTATTTTCATCAATTGCAGAAGTACATATCATGATGCATTATGGTATTTTTTTTTTTAATTGCTGATATTTTTAAATTATGGTTTACAAAGATGTACACTGCATACCCGTAATACTTTTAACTTTCTCAGGTTGTAATATTTCGAGATGGGACATATCTAACATTGAAAGAGGTGTTCGAGAGTTTGGATTTAACTGGGTAATGAGCTTTTATAATTATTTTAATTATTATTTTTAGCTGTATTTTTCAGGAATTAATCTTGTTTTGACCACTGTTTTACAGATATGATCTCAATGTTGACCTTTTGGACGTTCATGCAGACAAGAGTACTTTTCATCGCTTTGATAAGTTCAACCTTAAATACAATCCTTGTGGTCAAAGTAGGCTCAGGGAGATATTTCTGAAACAGGACAATCTCATTCAAGGTAACACTTTTTTGGGTAGAACAGTCATATCACACCTTACGTGTAATCAATTTCAAAGTTGCAGAAATATCCTATTGCTTTGTTCTGTCTTTTTACTTGATAGAATTTACTTTGAAGTTTCAAATGAGTTTTTTTTTTTTTTTTTATCACCGGTTTAAATTTAATAAACATCATCCAACTACAGATTGTGTGCAAAAATTCAATGTATTTCTTTAAAATCATGACTACTGAACATCCCTAAGCATTTGTATGTGACCCTGTTTTGGTGTAGTAGAGTATTTTTGCACATGAATGATAGCTGGATGGGTTTCTTGAAGCATATATATCAATATTGTCGAATCCTGGCTTGCACTAATTTTTAAGACAATGCTACTCGCTATTTTTGTGGGTTGCATTTTTATTACAATTGACAATTAAGGAAAAATTTAAAGATTGAACACATGGTGGGTGGGTCTTTAGTTCAATGATTTTCTGCAATCATGAACGTATTTTATTGATTGTTGTATATACAATCTTCTAAATATATTGGCATTTGATTGATTGTTGTATGTACAATCTATTTGATGGATGTACTTCAATTTCATGTTATTCAGTATATATCCTTAATTTACTTAGGAAATGAAGTGTGTGTCTGTGTGTATATAATTGACTTTTAAAGAATGGTATAATTGACTTTTAACGAATGGTATATATCAAGTTTTGAAATTTTATTTTCAAATGATGATCATTTTGAAAGTATTTCAAAATATTGCTTTTTTAAAGATGGAAAAGACTTAAAATGAATGAGTTCCAATTATTTTCATATTGTTAGTGTTCATGTTTTGTTAGTTCTCTTCTATATCTTAGCATCTTTACTTACACATGCTAATGCTTGTTTCTTGCATTGAATAGGTCGTTTTCTTGGTGAGTTGACTAAGCAAGTTTTTTCAGATCTTGCTGCCAGTAAATATCAGGTGCTTTCTTGTGTCCTTGTGTGTGCATGTAAACTCACATATATACATATTTTTTCTATTGTGTCTGGGATGTAAGGCAGTTGAGAGTGTTTCTCTTGGTAGGGTATCCAATAATGTACTATAATAATCAATAATGTCTTACTTATTTGAATTGAAGGTTTATTTGTGGATGCAAACAGCCAAACACCCTAACTATCTGTATTCCAATTTGGAGTAAGACAATCCAAAATAAAATTTAATTAACAAATAAATAATCTCAAATTTGAAAACACAAAACCCCCTAAACCAATTAAACAAAGTTGTGTTATATCATCTGCACCGTTTCCCCCAAATGAGTTGTTCATTCAGAGAGTCAAAAGATGGGAAGAACCAATAATCTGACTAATGAAAATATCTTTTGGGGTTGATGTAGCATCTATTGTGGGGCAGGTTCTCCACTTTGCAAGGTATTAACAGCATGGAGTGCAAGAGTTGTCATATTCGTCATTCAATAGATCTTGATCTCATTGGATAATTAAGGGCCACTAGGAACTTTGGAAACTTGAGAAATTTAGAGACTTGAAACAACTGGAGATAACAATGGCAGCTGAAATTGGCTGCCTCTACAACATCCACATTGAAAATAGGACTTATAGTCTTGTCTCCAGACAAATCAAATTGCAATTGTTTCAAATAAATGGTGGTTATTTTATTTTGGTTGCACTAGCCCTGGAAATGGCTGAAATAGGAAAGTTCCAATATCTCTAGCATGCGCTTGTTTAGATGTGTTGGGTGTAGGTTGGAACAATTGGTTACTGTAACATAATTTATTATTAATATAAGACTGATCCTTACATAGCACACCTACAATTTGTTCTTTAATTACCTCTATCAATTACCAAATGGTGCAATATGTGCATAAGCACCAGAGCTCATGTTAGCCAATGTTTTTGGACTTGTTGACAATAATTTACCCTTTCTTGGTATGCTTATCCCCATCTTCATGTTTGTTAACTTATCTTCCAGTGCCTATTTATTCACAGATGGCTGAATACAGAATATCCATATACGGTAGGAAGCAAAGTGAGTGGGATCAACTAGCCAGTTGGATAGTGAACAATGATTTATATAGCGAGAATGTTGTTTGGTTGATTCAGGTATTCTTTAATTATTTGTTTATCATTTGGAATGCAGATTGGTTTTATTTCTTATAAAAATAATGACAGAGTAAAGGTTTATTTATTTCTCATTTTCTTGTGTAAATTCGAACTCTCAACAATTGTCAATTTAAGTTTTTCAGCTTCATATTATAAGAAGCTGAACAGCGTTCCTAATCTACAAACTATTTTGGTACTGCTAATATGTAGTAGAATTGATGGAGCTTTTCCTGCTTTCTTTTTATGCCATGATTTTATAGTATTAGTGATTGATATTAGTTCTTAGCTTCTTAAAATGTCTTGCAGCTTCCACGGTTGTACAATGTGTATAAAGAAATGGGAATTGTGACATCATTCCAGAACATGCTTGACAATATTTTTATTCCACTTTTTGAGGTTACTGTTGACCCAGATTCACATCCCCAGCTGCATGTTTTCTTAAAAAAGGTGTGTTATTCATCAACATTAACTTTTAGACTAAAAAGAAGAGAGCCTCTTCATTACAGTTAGTTTCTTGGTTTACTGCTTGCAGAAGTTGATTTTGCAGCAGTTTTGTTGAATGCTTGGTTCAGCTTAATCCTAGAGAAATAATTGCTTATTTTTTCAATAGCTCTCACACAAAGCTCAAAAAGAAACAAGCAATTATTTCTCTAAAATAGGCTGAACTAAACATACACTTATTTACACGGTATTAATTTTCTGGATTTTTAGGTTGTTGGGTTAGATTTGGTGGATGATGAAAGCAAACCTGAAAGACGGCCAACAAAACACATGCCTACACCTGAGCAATGGACTAATGTATTCAATCCGGCATTTTCGTACTATGTCTATTACTGTTATGCAAATCTTTACACCTTAAACAAGGTATGTAACTTTTCTCCATACCTCTTTCAAGAAGAAATCAAGATTCTTTTTATTGATTATGAAAAGAACAAAAATGAATTAAATAGGGTGGTTCTCTTGTTTTTATTAATATTAGTAATGTATTCTGCATAGCTATGTTGCATAGTTCTAGAAGTGTTTGAGTTGATTTTGATATTATAAAATCCAAACCACCACATTTAAGTAGGTTGGTTTAATTCGGCTTTTAATAGTTAATTCAAATCAAACTGATCCAATTAAAAGATTGGATTGGTTCGGTTGAGTTACGAGGTTAACATTTTTTTTTTCCTCACACATTATCTTTTTAATAGAACATTTTGAATTTTATATTGATTCTAACAAAAAATGTAAATAACTTCCGAGAGTTGATATTAGTTTTAATTAATATGCAACATATTTTACAATTATAACTATGCAATCTTATTAATCTCTCAAATATTTTTGTTCTATTTGATCCAATGAATACTCGTGCTACATATTTTTTCTCAAATATTTTAATTCTCCCAGTTGCTCTGTTGTCCCTTAATATAGTCTTCTCCATATAGAACGTATAATTTTTGTGACTTCATAATCAGTTTTTGATCACTTGGGTTTGTTTTGTTGACACCAAATTTAACCTAATATAAGTTTTTGTCAGCTTCGTGAATCAAAGGGAATGACAACAATCAAATTCCGTCCACATTCTGGAGAGGTATATATTTGAACATATTGTATGGAGAGGTATAATTATTAACTGTTTTAAAGAAACCTGATGCATCATATTTGGCTTTAGGCTGGTGATATTGATCACCTTGCAGCAACCTTTCTCACAGCTCACAACATTGCACATGGAATCAATTTGAAAAAATCTCCAGTGCTTCAGTATTTATATTATTTAGCCCAGGTATGACCTTTTTCAATTGATTACTTGGTTGTGATATTTTTTTAGTCGTTAATTCTGGTTGAATAATTTTTGTTAGATTGGGCTGGCAATGTCTCCTTTGAGCAATAACTCCCTATTCTTAGACTACCATCGGAATCCTTTTCCTATGTTCTTCTTACGAGGTCTGAATGTGTCACTTTCTACTGATGATCCTCTTCAAATTCACTTAACAAAGGAACCATTGGTTGAGGAATATAGTATAGCTGCTTCTGTGAGCTCTCTGTCTTTCTTTTCTCTCTGTATTGTATATAAACAAGCTGTGCTTGGTATATGGACATGATTCTTACTTTACAGGTGTGGAAGTTGAGCTCATGTGATTTATGTGAGATTGCCCGTAATTCGGTTTATCAATCAGGATTCTCTCACGCTTTAAAGGTACATTTCTTGTTCTGATTTTGTTGTGAATGTCTGAATGAAATCCTCTACCTTTCCGTGCATCATTCTCTTTAGGCTAAATGTTAATTTTGATGCATTATTTTTTAATTTTTTTTGTTTTCGTATATTAAGTTTTAAAAGTTTCATTATGATGTTTTGTGTTTTCAAAAGTTTCATTTTATTCCATTCTTGTATATTTTGTTAACTTCAGATACCATTAAAATATTAAAATTTTGAAACAGTTAAATTAAGATAATAGTAGCTTAAAACGTGGCTATCTTTATTCGATCCTATTAATCTTTTCAAACCATATTCATCATAGCTATTACCGCTTCTTGCGACACAATTCCTTTTCAACATCACAATCACTTTAATTGCACACAATTTTTTTTTTCAATGGCACAGAGCGTTTGTATAGCTGAACCTTCATAAAATATGTAAGGTCACAAAAGGTAAGGAGGAGACAAACGTGCTTATATAGGCAGGCAGAGGTGAACCCTCCAACAAATAAAGGACTAAAATTAAATTTTCAAAAACATAAAGAATCAAAATGAAATTTTTAAAACTTAATGTACTAAAATAAAGAAACACTAAAATATAATGGAACAAAATTAACATTTAGTCTTCTTTTTTATTCTTATCCGGATTTGGGGCAGTAAACACCATATCAGCTGAATAATTTGAATATAAATAGGGCTCCAACTTAGGTTCAATATAGTGCACATTAAGGTGAGCCATGGATCTGGATCAACTCGATAACCCAGTGAACCCAAACTAATTCAAACTGTAAAATTTTGATTGCTTCTGATTGGATTGAAAATTTGTAAATGTAATAAGTTTGGATTGGATCTTGGATTTTGGTTTTATGGAACCTAAATCGAACTGATTCACATCTTTTACAAAGTTATACTCCTTTATAATAGATGACTTTCTTTGTTTTAGTCACATTGGATCGGTAAGGAGTACTACAAGAGAGGGCCGAGTGGAAATGACATTCAGAGAACAAACGTTCCTCACATCCGGTTGGAATTCCGTGATACGGTATGAACTTATGGTTAAGTCATTTATATACAACTTGTTGCAGCTGTTAATTTTTTTTCGTGAGTTTAATTTAAAAATTACACTAAAGTTGTTTCCATTTATGGTTGAACTTCTATATAAACAAATTGAGGTTGTGGGAAACTAATTTTATTACTTATTAATTTATGTTATTTACTTAAAGGAGGAAATTGATCTATTTTTTTTTTCCTTTTATCTTTTTCTATACAAAACCTTTTTGTTGCTGATAACTGTGGACATTAACATATGGTATAAAATAAATATTGGTCCCTATAATTTTCAGTCGTTTGAGTTTTAATCTTATTATTACTTCACCTGAAAAATATCCTCGCAATTTTTTTTTCCTTTGGGTGTTGGCCCTTATAGTTTCATTTAATAGTACTTTATGGTTTCTCAAATCTCAAGCCAAGGGTCTTTACCTTGATAAATATAGCGACCAATATTTCTTGGAAAAATATGGGCTATTTTTTATAGTAGAAATTAGAATGAATAATGTTAAAAGCAATATTATAGAGATCAAACGATTCAGAACCAAAATTCATTATAAGGAAATATAGTCTTGATTGAGTCTACTTCAAATCTAACAATGTTTTTTGATTATGCTGTTTTGCAGATATGGAGAGAGGAGATGCAACAGGTTTATTTGGGCAAAGCCATTATTCCACAAGAAGTAGAGAAATAAGATGCCTGAGGCATTCCTTTCATACTTGAAAAATGGAGGTTATTATCTTATTTCATGTTCTTTTTTGTAGTGTGTGTGGTGTGTTTACACTTATTGGAATTTTGCAATTCTGATTTGTTCCAAAGTTAACCGAATCTGCTCACTTATTGTAGGTAGAAAGCGAATTCCTCAAACCCATGCAGCAACAGAGATGTGCTAAGGCTTAAGACATTACTACACTGGTCTCATGATATGAACCAGATACATACTATAGAGAATCAACAAGATCGCTGAGCTTGAGCATTGAGCAAAGTTTACAGCTACAAATTGACGCACCTATGGGAAAATTTTCCTTGTATTATTTTGGCTTAAAGTATAATTATTAGAGTTAGTAATAAATGCACTTTAAGCAAAATTATGCCTGTCGGTGTTAAAAATGTAAGTTATGATCTTTCGAAGGGAGAGATATTTATCTCCCAAAATTTTGATTCCCATAGTCTATTCATATATAGTGCACTTAAGTTGAACCTTGAAAGACTGTCCTCCCTATTTGTTTTACTCCAACATATACGATTATGAGTACATTGAATTGAGAATGCAACGGTCGAGTTTACATATTAATTAGCTGAATGAAGTAATGACCATTTTTCAACCCATAAAATGGGTTGTGAAAAGGGGTAGGTAGGTAACATGAGGATTGCGGTGATTGAAAGGAAATAATTAATGAAAAGGAGAACATTGCTACGTAGCATATGAGAGCATTGTAAAATGTCACTTCACTTTCTTAGTCTGCATCTAATCATGTCATGAAAAATGATAAGCTTTGGCCCCTGGGTTACTTACTGCATTCTATTTTGTCAGAGGATTTGGATTATGATAGAAAAAGGATGTCGTCCTAGTGGATCAAGAGAAAAAGATTAAATAGAATAAAACTGAAAAAAGATCAAATAGTTAGAGATAAGGAACAAAACTAAAAAAAGATCAAATAGTTAGAGAAAAGGAACAAAACTGAAACTGAGTAATTCAAATTTTACATCAATACAAAATCCTAATACCCTCTCTAATATGACATTAAATGTGTGTGAATGAATTTAGCAGTCTTCTGTAAACTTGGAAGAAAGGAAGGGATTAACAAAAACACCTTCTGGAGACCCAACGCATAAAACAATCTATCAAATGTCGAATATGCGCAAATTGAAAAGTATGAGCATTCAGGCACACCTTAATTTGCTCAAAAGCAGAAGAAATTAAATTAGATTTGTAGCATCAAGATTTACTTCATTAAACCCATTTAATAATATACAACATCGTTAAGATTTTAAAAATATAAATTGGAAAATTATTTGCAAAAAATGACGATCTAAAATTTTTAAATATTTCCTGACGACAATATTTGGCCTCCATTTTAGGAAGGGCCCTACACCACCGTAATAGCCTAAAGTTGACTGGGAATCATGTACGTACCAATGCAATTTACAAAGAGCTGGATATGTATAAATGGACAATTGGATTCCAACGCTTGCTTATACTCTTTTTTATTAATCTTACAATCAACACATGCTTATGCATGGAAAATTTTGCAAGCACAAAAATATTAGTCATACACAATAGATACAGGATATCAAATTGTTAATTAATATTTTGAGCCACTGAATAGCAGAGTTCACTTGGTAATTCAAATTTTATAATACAAATTTGAAATACTACGTACGTAAAACTGCCAACGATTCGCAGACATTCCATTCTAAAATTTTAAGATCGTTATATATTATGTTACTGACCGGAGGCACATACTCCGTAAAATTTTTCATATAGCTAGAGCAATGCCTCACTTAGTTAGACGCGATCATAAGAGAAACACCATGGTTTCTGACCTAACACAACCTAAGAGACACACCTAACACTAAACATGAACATGAACCTAAACCTAAACCTATCTGCTAGCCAATTATTACACAAGACATTTTATAACATATTTTCCTAGCTAGATCCTAAAACACAGACTCTGACATTATTTAAGGTAGCATTAGCAGACAGTAGTTGTGAAGGGTAGTTGTTGCACGATCACTGGTTCTTGTTACCAGTCTTGAACTTGGACTCATCGATGTCAATGCCTTCTTCTTTAGCACGCTCTTCTCCTGACTTGTCCATAGTGCTTAACCCTCCTTTCCTACCCATTTCCTGGTACCCCTCTGTTCCTAGCTGCTCCTTCCTTGTTTGCCCTCCTTTGCTCCTTCCTTTTTTTATATACAATTTTACAAAAAACATCAATTTTTAACAAAAAGATAAGAAGAAGGAAATATGATATTATAAGAAGTAACTAAGGAAAACAAGTACCCAGAGAAATTAATTAAAGTATAAATAAGGTGATAAGAACAATGTAATGGAAATAGGATAGATATATTGTATGAAAAAGATGAAAATGAACGTTTCTATAAAATAATTATAAACCTTCAGCAAGGTGTTGCTGAGCCTCAAGGCTCTTGCCACCAGTGCCACCTGGAACAACAGTCTCTCCTTGCCTTGCTCTTTCATCAAGCTCGTCTTTGTTTTTTTGACGAGTTGCCATGTTTTTCACACTTTCAAATTTCTCTCTAAATTGACTTTTGAATGATCTTATGCAATTCTAACGTTAACTTGTTTTGTGTTGAAAGCTGTGTGAGGTTAGAGGGTTTATATAGGGACCAAAATATGCGACATAGATTAATGTCGTAACCCTTATCGATGCATAGTTATTAGAGGGAATTAACTAGAATGTGACAACGGGTTAAAATGGAAAGTGAGAGTGGCCATGCATTGACACGTGCAACATACACGCGGCTAAAGGAAAGAAGGCACGCAGGTGCTGTAACTCTCCAAATGACACGTGTGAGCACTGGTTTCTCCGTTGCGGTGTTGTCTTTAACTTCTTGAGGTTATGTTATGGTTAAACCAGTTTTTGGATCGGTCATGGCTTCATACAGTTATATAGTATATATGTTTGGTTTCCTGTGGCATAAAGTCAAACGTGTAAATATGTGATCCACAATTATATAAAGTTTTTTTTAAGTAATTTTGATTTTTCACGTGTAAAAATTCAAAACATAAATTCCAAACTTCGGAACCAAACACGTTATTAGGAGATTTGCTTGGAGAAATTGTTGTGTGCATACCCATGGTATATGGTCACTCTTGATGGAAACAGATAATCAAACTTTTAGCATGTGTACCCCGGCATATATTACCTCGGCACCACTTAGGTGCCGATCACATGTTGGTCAGCAAAGTGTCAAACCTCACACATTGGGTTTAGAGTTTAGGATTCTAAACCATAAATAACACGAGAATCGAGTCCACCTCAAATATGTAAATAAAAATAGTTATGGATAGAAACATTCAATTAAAACTAAAATATGATTAAGTTGTTCTTAAGACTTGATTAGCAAAATTTACAAGCGAAGGTTCATCATGAAACCTATAAATAAGAGTAGTAACACAGGTAAAATCAACTATTCATATTTATTGTTTTTCCTTATTTGTGATAACTTTTAACTTGAGCGTCAGAATGGTTCTAGGTATACCACCTCGGTTGGAAGGAGGACATCTTAGACTGACTTTGATTCTATATTAAAGAACTAAAAGAAGAATTAACAGGATCCTTTATAATACCAATAACTCTTGTATTATCATATATTCATATAGTGCTCTTAGTATTAGGAACATCGGTGTCTATCGTGGGACTTGTTAAAACTTTTTTCTACACATGATGACAATGAAAAAAACATTGAGGAAGTGGCGATATATGAAGTCTGACACACTTCATCCCAAATGGAAGAGACTCCGTATGAAACAACACATCAAATATGGTAGTCTAACTATCGGAAGAGATGGAGCAAATGAGAAAGTGTAATGAGGAAGAGCTTGAGATCATACGAAGTCATAATAGGAGGAGATAAAGGCATTCATGCGGGAGAATGTCAGTACCAGGAACAGGTTAAAGAGGCTGAGTAGAACCTGAGATGATATATATCAACCCTCTGTCCATATCGATGATATAACCGAGTTAGGGCCACATTTTCACACTGTACACAGTTCCGAGTACACACGGTCTTGAGTACACGATACACAAGTACTATAGGGGAAGGGGCTACATTGGCCAATGACCCCTTGGTACCTCGAAGCCATCCCTTTGTAAATGAGATCATGGAGGTTCCCTTACCAAGTAATTGGAAAACCCTCACCATAGACAGATATGATACACCACGGATCTCGACGAGCATGTCGATGTTTATGTGACGCAGTTCAGCTTGTATACCACCAATGATTCGATATTGTGTTGAGTTTTCCCAACCTTGTTGAAAGGAGAGGTGCTGAGTTGGTTCACCAGACTACCATTGACACCATTAATTGTTTTGAGACATTTGTTTCGAAGTTTGGTATTCAGTTCTCAACAAGAAGACCTTACCATCTAACCTTTATAACATTGGCTGGAATTAAGCAAGAGAAAAAGGAATCCTTGAGGGCGTTCATAGAGAGATTTGGTAGAGTTGCATTGAATGTGAAGAATCTCAACCCTGAGGTTGCCTTACACCACATGGTCACGACTTTGCACCTTGGGAAGTTTGCTGATAGTCTTTACAAGAAGCCACGGCATCAATGGATGACTTGAGGAGGAGGGCAGCCAAATACATGCAACTAGAGGAGTTGTCAGAATTCAAAAATCAGACTCGACAGAAAACCTGGAAAGAGACCAAAAGAATGACAAGAATAGAGGTAAAAGGGAAGAGAAGACTCTAGGGAACAAAGAGGACAGAAGTGCACCTAATATACCCTCTTACCACCAACCGACCTTGAATTTTGAAAGAATCTCTCAGTTCCGAGCTCTTCTCACCACTTAGAAAAGTCCCCACACCTTGAAATGCAAATCAGTCTAAACAATGCAAATATCACCAAAATTACGGACACACTACGGAGGAATACATGACCCTGAAGGATAAGATTGAAGAACTGATACAAGTTGGACACCTGAGGTAGTATGTTAACCGCAACCAAAACAGGGAACGACCGAAAGAACCTCGACAAGAGAGTGGTCGAGAGGAGATGAGAAGATGGAGTAGGAAACCTAGGACAAACACTAGAAATCACGCAGAAGAAGTACCCTTTAGAGGGGAAATTAATACAATATCGAGAGGATTTGCTAGAGGCGGCACAAGTAGTTTAGCTCGGAGGAGACACCTGCGTGAATTATAGAATCTGAACCACATGTCAGTAGATCCCGCCCACCCCCGATCATCTCATCCAGCTATCACTTTCAAAGACCAAGATTTCAAGGGCGTAGACTGGCAGTAAGATAACCCCGTGGTAATTACCATAGAGGTGGCCAACTTCGCCATAAAAAAGACTTGTTGACTAAGCGAGTTCAACAGACGTGCTAGTAGGTCTACATTCAAAAAAGCTGGACATATAAAAAATTTCTATCCTATCTTTTCACGACCAACTGGTTGGTTTCGTTGGAGAAACAATGGACACAAAGGGCTATATAGATTCGTATACAAAGTTCGACCCAGGTACTCATGATTGAAGAACCATACTGATATGTTAAATCATTGTCAATGCTAATACCTTATACAACATGCTGCTTGGAAGACCCTTCCTTAACAAGTTAGGAGCCATAGTGTCCACACACATTTGGCTATGAAGTTCTCCTCCACATCGGAGTGTGTCATAACCATCCATGACTATTAGAAGACTGCCCAAGAATGCTACATGAACAACTTCAAAATAACACTGTTGGCTGAAGACACCTTAACACATTTGAACGCAATTAAGGCAGACAAGATAGCCATGATGGAGTTGGACTCGAGGACAAACGATGATAATAGGGTAGAACCCATGGAAAAGACTAAGCCATTTGAGGTAGGAGGGACAAGACAAATCACAAACTTGAGCATCAAGCTTACATCGCAAGGTGAGACCCTTATTACGAGTATCCTTTTGAAAAATGTCGACCTGTTTGCATGGACAACCGCTGATATGCCTGAAGTTGACCCAAAGGTCTTGTTTCACAAACTCTCTATATTCCCTTGGCTAAGCCGGTGTCTCAAAAGAAGAGAAAAGTGGGAAAAGCTCGAAGGAAAGTCGCTATTGAAGAAGCAAGAATATTGTTGAATGTAGGATTCATCTGAGAAGTGCATTACACGACTTGGTTAGCCAACATTGTCATGGTCCTAAAAGGAAATGGAAAATGGCGCATGTGCACATGCTACACTGATTTAAACAAAGCATGCCTGAATGACGCATATCCTCTTTCGAGTATAGATAAACTCGTTGATGGAGTCACCGGACACAAGGTGATGAGCTTCCTAGATGCATATTTAAGATATAATGAAATTCAGATGTACCCAACGGATGAAGACAAAACATCCTTCATAACAAACAATGTAAATTACTGCTACAAGGTCATGCCTTTTGCCTTGAAGAATGAAGGGGTGACGTATCAATGGTTAATGAATAAAATTTTTCATAATCAGATTGGAAGAAATGTTGAGGTTTATGTTGATGATGTGGTGGTCAAATCAAATAGTTATGAGAAACATGAAAATAACCTGTCTGAGACATTCTCCTCTCTTAGAAAATATAACATGAGATTGAACTTCACTAAGTGTGTCTTCGAAGTTGAAGGTGGGAAATTCCCCAGTTTCATGCTCTCATACAAATTGATCGAGGTCAACCACGACAAGTGCAAGCAATCATTGACATAAGAAGCTTGTGTAACAAAAAAAGAAGCTCCTAGGACAGTTGGCATCCCTTTCAAGGTTCCTACCTAGGTTAGCAAACATATGACCAAATTATTGAGGAAAAATTCCATGTTTGAATGAACAAATGATAACCTTCCGAGAGCTTAAAGCCTTCTTATCTGCCCCGCCAACCCTTTGGAAGCCAGTTATTGAGGAGAACCTTTTGCTATACCTCTCGGCAACAAATGAAGCAGTTAACGCAATGATTGTCCAAAAGGTTAAACAACTTTAAGAACCAATATACTTCATTAGTCGAACACTCCACGATTCAGAGCAAAGGTATCAGATTATTGAGAAGCTTACCTTATCCTTGGTCACAACCTCAAGATGTATGAGACCATACTTCCAAGGATGTCAAGTGGTGGTCAAGACGGACTATCCCATCTCTAAAGTCCTACACAAGCCTGGACTAGCAGGGAGGCTGATATCCTGGTCAGTTGAATTGTCTGAGTTTGACCTCAAGTACAAATCACGTGGACCTATTAAAGCCAAATGTTTGGAAAACTTCATCTATGAGTTACCCCAAACGGCTCGAGATGACACACCTTGGACCCTTTATGTTGATGGATCCTTAAATAATCAAGGAAGTGGAGTACGGATAATCCTGAAAGGGCCAAACGATATGGTGTTGGAATAGTCATTAAAGTTTAACTTCAAGGCCTCCAACAACCAGACATAGTGTGAGGCACTGATAGCCAGACTCAACTTAGCTAAGGAGATGGGAGTAATGAAGTTAGTTTTCCGAAGTGACTCGCAACTTACTATGTCTCAACTCAACGGGGAGTAACAAGTTAAAGTTCCTCTTTTATTGCAGTATTACCATGCAGTCAACAACTTTAGAAAACATTTTGATCACCTCACGATTGAACATATTAAGAGAAATGACAACAGCCTATCTGACCTCGCCAAATTGGCTAGTATTAAGAAGTTGGGTTAGCACAAGACGGTCATCCAACGTACTTTGGAAAAACCCACTGTAACCATATGCCAGTAGTTGCTATTGAACATGAACCCAATTGGATGATGCTAATAAGAAACTTCTTGGACAGAGGAGTGTAGCCTGACGATGACAAATCGACCAGAGCACTACGCACAAGGGCAACTAGGTTTTTATTAATGGGAGACGAGGTGTTTAAGCAAGGATACCTAATATCGCTTCTCAAGTGCCTCACCCTAGCCTAGGGAGATTATGTTTTGCAAGAAATTCACCAAGGGGTGTGTGTTTTCACTCCAGTGCTTGGGTTACTATTGCTAAAAGTCATGAGGGTAAGGTATCACTAACCCACAATCAAGGGAGATACTGAAGTGTTCGTTAAGAGCTGCAAGGATTGCCAGCAACATGAACCTCAAAGGGCACCTCTGCAAGAGTTGAAAAACATCACCTTGCAATGACCTTTGTAATTTGGGAAATGGACATCTTCAGCCTTTTCCCCCTGAGGAAAGGACAGTGCAAGTTCTTGATTATCGTTATTGATTATGTCACTAAGTGGACCGAGGCCAAATCTTTAGCTCGGGTCATTGGAAGAACATAAAAAAATTCACATGGCAGAATATTATATGCTATTTTGGCATCCCCCACACTCTTGTCACAAATAATGGTTGAGAATTCATTGATAAGGGGTTTGAGAAATTCTTGAAAGGATTACATGTGACTCATATGGCCACGTCGGTAGAACATCCACAGACAAACAGCCAGACCGAAGTTGCAAATAAAGTTATATTGCAAGAACTAAAAAGAGACTTGGCATGAATAAGGGTAGATGGACTAAGGAGCTACCAGAAATCCTATGGGCCTACAGGTGCACATCACATTTAGCAACCTGGGATACTCCCTATAGCCTCATGTTTGACATAGACGCCATGATCTCGGTAGAAGTAGGTGAACCTTCACTTCGACGATAATTGTACAATGAAGGCAATGACAAGGAGATGTTAGTAGAGTTGGATTTAGCACAGGAATTGAGGGACAAAGCAGTCATACATGAGGAAGCATGCAAGAAGAAGGCAACAAAAAAATATAACATGAAGGTCAAATCGATGTGCTTCAAACAAGGAGATCTTGTCTGGAGAATGCAGGGAGATGCCCGACGAGAACATGGACAAGGAAAATTTGCATCAAATTGGAAATACCCTTTCATAATCAGCCGAAGTCTGAATAATAGAGCCTACAAACTAAAGCACCTTTTAGGGGAAATCCTACCGAGGATGTAGAATGCAACACACCTCAAATTTTATTATAGTTAATTCTCCTATGTAATGTAGACCGATATACTCTTTTTCCTATCAGTAGTCTTTTTCCCAAGGGGTTTTGGCTGATGAGGTTTTAGTGAGACATCCATTTTGATTAATAAAACAAGTCTACCCTTTATCATATAAGTTTGTTGCGTACATCTTATTGATATCTCAACTCGGTAATCTCAACATGTGTTTACCGAAGTATACAGGGAAGGGTAGTCCCATTCAAACAAATGACTCTTTTTGATGTGTGTTCGGTATGGAAGCTTCATTCTATAGAGAATGATCCCAGCAATGCAGATGCAACAAAACTGCAACCTATCAATGTTGTTGTCAACTCGATGATCTGATCATCATACCAAAAGGACTCACTATGCGGTTTACACGAATCATTCAACCTAACACTTAAGAAAGAAAATAAGTAACATTTACAACACCATAAAGAACACTTAAAGAACATATACCTGGAAAGGTGAATGGGCAATTATCATTAATCATTTTGCCCGAAATAAGTGTTAATATTACAAAAAGAGGATGCGTTGACATCCAATGTGGTACAAAATGATGGCTTTGAGATAGCCATGATCTTGGTTTTACTAAACAAAACAAAGGTCTTTGTACGACTACTATTACAATCAATAAAGAACCCTTAAGCTTAAAGTTAGAAGTTAAGCAGAAGAAGCGTTGTTGCAGTAGCTTTTGCATCCAGGTCCAGAATCTCCTTCTCAGGGATCATGCAACCTTCATAAATATCATGATCTAGGTCGAATTGGGTCACATCGACCTGCTATAGAAAAGCTGCTTAGCGAACGACCTTCTTAAAGCCTTCAATATGGTTGACTTCGATAGTTGCCTTAGCCTCTTCCGTGATGTCGACCATGTTAGCCTCCAACACAACCTCCCTCTTTGATGCCTTAGCCAAGTCAACCTTCGCCTTTGTCAGTTGGTCCAATGCCGTCTTCAACTCTTGTTTGGAAAAACGATGGTTGTCTTCCTCTCCCTTCAAGTTTTCCTTGAGGTTAGCCACTTCCTCAGAAATGCGGGTGTTGGCCGACAAGGAATCAGTAAGAGAATTGCTAGACTCATAGAGATCTTTCTTCTACTTCTCAATCCGCATATCCTTTAGCACGTCCTGGATCAACCTCTAGTTCAGTACCCAAGTGCATACTTGCAATTCTGTGAAGGTTGTCGCAATCTCCTCCGACGTAGGACCATCAATCAACTCCAATTCTGTTGGGCGAGTCTGCCGGTTTCTCGTAACTCAGAGTTTTTTGAGCTAACTTCTTGGAGGGAGCACCGACTTCTCCCTTCCTCTAAATCTTTTCTCCTTTTTTTATCCTTCCTCTTCCTTGTATTATCTAGCGTGGGTGGCAACAAGTCGAGTTGCCTAACACCCTCCTGGCCCACTGCGACCTCCTCTTTCTTGCACCCCCTAAGCATGGTTCTCACGAATTTTCTTGAAAGAAAAACGAGAACCCTTCGACACTTTATTAGCCATAATACTTGTAAAGACAACACAAATTAGGCAAGTTAAAATTATTAATTGAAAGTAAATAACTAAGAACAATTACTTACTATTTAGCCCAGGTCCGTGATTAACAGAGAAGGTCAACTTCAAGACAGACTTCGTGTGAAGTCGCTGACGAAGGTTGTCCAAAATGGATAATTAAGTCACTCTCAAACATATGCGACCTCGACAATCACTATAATCACGTGGGTTTGGTGTTCAGTAAAAAGGGAACTTAGGCTGATCTTCCCCATAATATATGTATGTACTTACGACCTCACGACCCTGCAGTGACCTTGAAGAATCGTCGTTTGAAATCCTTTAAAGACAAGGTGTATGGCTGAACTGGCAAAAAATTTGCTAATCCATCAATGAGACCTATGTCGGGGTTTCACCTAGGCGGACACAATAATGATAAAGGAAAATCCTGGGATTGGGCTTTATGTACAATGCATTACAAAGTGTTTGGAACGACTACATAGTAGCCCAACTGTTGGGATGCAATTGGCTTGGTGCCACGTTCAACACCCATAGTATGACAATTGTAAACTCATCAAAAGGGAGTCGAACGTGGAACTCTGAGAAGAGGCGGTCATACATAAAAAAGAAATCCTCATCGGAATCACTCCGACCAAAACAGACCCTATCAGACTTTTTACAGACGTCTAAGCTTAAGATATCCTCCTCTATGTCTGGTGGAGTGAGGTTGAAATTATCTACGATCCACTGTAAATCCCTAACCCTGGTATTGTGCGACCTATATGATAGGTTAGAGGGCTTTACCCACTCATACCTTACAGGTGCAGCATCATCACCAATTACCTTGACTACCGGGTCCACAACCTCGGTTAACTCTCCTGCATGGGCTGACACCACCTCTACAGAATTGGAAGCTTCACCTTTAGTATCCAGACTACCCACCATAGAATCGTCGCACTCTCCATTCTTGAAAGATGTTGACACCATATGGGACGACACACTTAAATTGGTTGACATGGTACACACCTTCTGCTTACAAGATAATTGATCTCGGGTTAACAAGTTTTGTTACACTTTGAAGGGTCAGAAAGCATGAACAAGAGCGTAGCCGCACCTCTATTTATAAACAACCGACCCATTAGGCCCAACGCGCCAATTAACCTTAGCCGTCTGATCCCAGTTAATCAATGATCCTTGAGTGTCCACTTGCCAGAATGCGAGACTAGCTAGGCATCTGCTCTAAACACCCCAACTCCTTAGAGTCGCGACGATTCCCTTACTCTATACGATCTGTCTCCTATGCAACACGTGAAATTCACGACATTGATTTCGTACATTTCCCATTTTGACTCATCATGGTCCATTGCTATGCCCTTGGGGGCATGTGTACCGAGAAGACCCTGAAAGACATTACCTCGGCACCACTTAGGCATCGATCACACGTCAGCTAGCAAAGTGTCAAACCTCACACACTCGAAACCATCAGGCAACACGAGAATCGAGTTCACCTTGAATATGTAAACAAAGATAGTTATGAACAAATAAACATACGATTAAAACTAAAACATGATTAAGCAATACTTGGGTCTCGATTAGCAAGATCTACGAGGGAAGACCTACCACAAAGCCTATAAATAGGAGTAAATAGAACAAGTAGACTAACTATTCATATTTTTTGTTTATCCTTATCTGAGATAACTTCTATTGGAAGAAGAACATCACCACCTCGATTGGAAGGAGGACATCTCGAACTAACGGGACCCTTTATAATGCCAATAACTCTTGTATTATAATATATTCATATACTAACGGGACCCTTTATAATACCAATAGCTCTTGTATTATAATATATTCATATACTATTATACGTATGAGGAACATTTTGCTAGTTTTTATGATAATTTTTAATTATAAAAACTATTCTTTACAAAATTAAAATTCATAAAAAAAATTTAATCCTAGTTTTTGCACTAAAAAACTCGCAAAAAATATTCTACAAATCTATCTATTGAGGAGTTTGCATTGGCTACTAAAACCTTTTAACTAATTATAGAAAAAAATTTATCAAAAGCTCATGTGATTATGTAAAAGAAAATGCTATCTAATACATGTATAGCAATAAGAAAATACATTTTTTAATAAGCAAAACCCTCAGTTTTATGTTTTAAAAAAAAAAAACTCTAATGCATATGAATATCAATGATACAAAAATATTAACTTATAATTTTTGCTACTAAATTTTATACTAAATTTAATTAACACTTAGGATACTAATTAAAGGAAAACAATTTTTATTAAAATTATGTGAGTGAAACTAAAAATTAGAAAAACAAATTTACATATTTCAATAATTTTCTACATCAAATTCTTAATTAATATCCAAGAGAATTGGCTAACATTTAAGTTAGCCAATCTCTTGAGTTTGCTGAAACAGATTTTTGCTGTCGTTTTATTTTTTCTCAAACATTACACACAGATCTGCTGAATACCAAAACATAATCATTTGGTTACTCCTGCTTTTGTTTTGAAACACCCCAGGTTATAAATAAACATAAAATACCAAACAAAGATTAAACAGCAAATTAATCTCTTATAATTTTAATTAGATAACCCAAAATCAATCAAACACCCATATAATTTAAAACCTAAAATCAATCAAATACTTAGAGCTTCAAAACCTAAAATATACCTAAAATCAGTAAAATTCATTGAATGTATATTACAACAATCACAACCCAAGTATACAAAAAAGAAAAACAGATAATCAAAACCTAATACTTGAAAAAAAAAGGATAATCACCATTGTTTAAAACCAATCAATGATAAAAAAGAAAAGAAGAATAAAGCCTCAGTGTCTTAGTGTTTGGAAGTTAATCCTTCCAATCATCTCAATTTCATTACAAGCCTACGAAAGACATCATTGGCAGTGTGAATAATTTCAGGAAACAATCAACAAATTGTAAAACAACGATAAGCATAAACATTGGAAAAACAGAATTTCACACGTTTTTTTTTTTTTTCAAATTAGAGAACAGATCGAAAATAATTGGTCAAAGTCACAAAAAGAAAGAGAAGAAAACGAATCGAAGACCGATAATCAAGAAATTATCAACAAAACAGAACAAAATTGAGAGCTTAAAGAAGAACAAGTGAGAACGAGGGACACAACCTTCGACGGTAGTGAGGAGTTGGTTTTAAGGTTGTTATAAATAGGGAATCGAAAGGAAAACGAGGGTTTCGGTTCAGTGGTAAAATCGTAATTTACGTCTATAGCGGACCAAATGTTTTATGTCGAATGGGGTTGGGCTCTGTGCTTCAGACCCAATAAAAATTGAGATGCAGGCTTTTTATTTTCCGTAATTACTAAATGCACCTCCTATTTTATAATACACATCCCTTTTATATTTTTATTTTGACTTAAATACAAAATTTATCTCCTATTTTATCAAATGCTTCATTTTCTTCTCTTATTTTAAAAACCATATATGTTTTCATCTTATTTTTTAAAATAAGGAATTTATTTTAATCCGTTAAGTTGAAAGTGGGGACTGTTAGACATTACTATTGATTGTCCCGTGTTAAACAATTAACATATCACAGTGATAGTCAATGCTATTTTTAACCGTTAATACTCTCACCATAATGGATAAACATAACTTACTAATATTTTAAGTAAGGGATAAATTATCTTATTTTAATATATGAGGATAAATTTTTAGATTTAACAAAAGAGGAGAAAAAGTTACGATTATTATTTCTTTCAAAAATACCCTTTTTCAAGAAGCAGATCTCAAAATACATGTTCTTTGTATTATTTTTTCAAAGAGAAAATAGTTAATTGTAGAACATTTTAAATTGTCATTTTATTAAAACATATAAATTTGTTAAGTAAATATTTTAAAAATCAATTTTTTTTATAAGTAAAACAATATTATTAAAAATCAAACAACTCCAAAGTCATGAGTTGTTAACAATTACATAAATAACTTAATATAATTAATTAGAAAATACTAAAAATCAATTCCTTTCAAACGCATAAACTAGATTTATAATTCATTCTGCAAAAGAATAAGATGTTAATTTTGCTTCTTTACACCATATCCACAAGCTCAATTGGATAACAAAAGTTATTTTACCAACATTCTCATTTTTTAAAATTCTAGTACGAGTTTAATTGATATAAAATGTAAAGATTTTTATACTGATATTCAATCATAACCCTTCATTCATGATAATTTGTTTACTTTATAAAAGTCACATAAATGAATAAATGTGAGTGTAAAACTCTTTAGGGTTTAGGGTTAGTATATACTAATTAAACTCTTCTAGTATTACTTCTCTTCCAAATGTTTTTTTTTAAGCACTTCTCTTCCAAATTTATCATAACCGAACAAATCACACAAAATCCTATGCCTGGAAATTGGTGACTAATCCATCGTGTACGACAAATGTTTTGAGCTTTCTTTACTGAATTGGGCGCAAAGGCATTTATGATGCATGCATATATTAGCATTCCATTCTAGACAAGTTCAATTGCTCATATGTCACAAGAACAAAAACTGAAAGACATGAATGTACATAAAATTCATCTTCATCCACATATATTTGTTACAGCATTGTCAAAAATATTTGATTCCAAGTGTCTGGAACTCCAGGCAAACACCAATGAATGCAATCTGCATTTTTTGGGTTAGCCTTTTCCTCTTCCGTTAATAGCTTTCCCTCAGTTTCAGTGTACACAGAGGAATGTGCATCAATCCTATATTCAGAGATTTGTGTTATGTTTATAAATTTCACTGGAATTTTCATTTTTTTCACCACTTTTTCCAGCACACTCATCATGCCCTTGTTATAACCTGTTCCCCAATGATTCTTTTTAGTTATTGGCTTTGTCTCATTGAAACATTTTATACCGTCTTTTTTGCCCCAGTCTGCACTTCTGAAAAACATAAAACAATGGTTTGAAATATTTTAGCATTAATTAATAGTGTATAAACTTAAATATAGTTCATTCTTACATACTTTTCATATTTTTAATGTTGTTCTCCAATTAAAATTATAATATATTTTACATCAATAATTTGCCTACTGAAATCCCATTAAACTTTAGCCTAAATTAAAACAAATTACAATAATGAGTAAATTATGAAGTCATGACTATGTTTTTGCTTTCGTGAGTTGATGATTTAATGTGTTTATTATTTTGTTTTTGAATGTTGGTTTTGTGGATATCACTTCTATTGTTATCTATTACTTTTTAATAAAATTCTTTTACTTATATTAAAAAACAAATTACAATAATATGTTCTAATTTTTTTATTAAATTACTTATAATTTATATTTTATAGTAAATTTCTTTAAATTTAAAAATATTCCCATAATATCTTTTTATATTTTGTAAAATATTATAGTGATATTTTCTTAAATCTAATATTAACATCTCGTATAAAAAAATAAACGTAATGATTAAAAAGGATAGGAAATATTTACATTACTACATAAAATTTAGAGAGATGATATTGTAATTTTTTTTATAAATTAGGAAGATAAAATTTCTATTTTAATTAAACAGTGTTAAAAGTACCTAAGAAATTATGTGTAAAATTTGTAGTTCGAACCTAATCATAAGCAAGTTTTTCAGTTCTAGCGTTTGAAACATGGCGTCAAAGATACAATTGACATGAAGGTAAAAAGTTAAGGAAAGTTGAAGCATAAAGTTTTCTTTAAGAGAGAGAAACCTTGTGTGTGTTGGAGACATAGTTGTGAAGAAGACCCGGGTTTTATTTGGGTCAACAGTTGAGTCAACCCAGTTGGCCCATGTCCTCAAACCTAAGCTGTAAGCAATTTGTGTGTCCAATTCTTCATACCCTTCTTCTCCATTGGCAAATGAACCCCATCTGAAGTCATGTTAGAAATCAGAAAACATTTTTTTTAAAGATCAAAAGCATAATTGAGTTAGTTTTGATACATTAAAATGATTATAATAGTGAAGAAAAGAGATGATTATGACATAGAAAACAATGACTTTTTAGCAGTTTATTTTTGGGGATATATGAATATATGATTGCTAGGTTCAAATAAAAGAGGACTTACAATGCTTTAACCTTAATGTCACTCATCCACCATACATAGGTATTGAAAACAAGGATATCCACTCCTGTCCAGTTTCTGGCACGATCCATGATTGCATCAATTTTTACTATCTGCTTCTTGGGATCCCTAATGGTAAAGAATTCAGTGTTGGACTCCACAAGCATTGGAGCCCAATAGAACTCTATGGTAGCATTATATTCCTATAAGAAGCACAGAATATAGAAAATTAAGAATCACAGAAATGCTAGCTCTCTAACACACTCCAATACAACCTTACAACCATTGTATTAGGTTTAATTTCAGAGTTTAATACGTATTCCTGGCATTATATTGATGTTTAATCATACATTGCTTCATTTATAGGTTTTTAAAGTAATTAATGCCTCTCTCTTTTGATTTTCTCTATATCATTACCAAACATAAAAACAAGTTTCAAAATACAAAACCAAAGATATTAGATGGTTATTTATTCACAAAAATTGTGAAGTACTAAGTTTAAATTTTTATCCGTAGGGTACATATCTCACCCCGAACCCATCTATTCATTATATCAATACCTTGACTTTGAAGACTGAATGAGTCCCTCGTTTCATAGACTTCTGGTTTTCGGGTATGATCCATTCAACCATACATACAAAAGATTCCCATTGGCTTTTTTGCAGCGAATCCCCAACGAATAGCAACCTCTTTCCTCGAAGCTTTTTGAGAGCTAATTCTGGATTAAACCTGAAAAATGTTGTTATTTCATAATTTGGATTATATCAGGTAAATACACATCTCAATTACAAAAACCAACAATATGACACATGCCATTTAAAGAAAGTGCAATTAAATCAGCAATTTATATTTAACCAATTTTATAATTTATTTTGTATGCATGTACATTTTACTGTAATGAGTTTAATTTCATTACACTGTTGATGGAATGAACTATTTTATTTGTCAATGAATCAGATATCATCGTAAAGATCACTTTCAAAACTCAAAAGAAAAACTGTTACAAAGTTAGCAATTTGCAACTAAAGGATAATCTGTCATGATCCTCATCTCATGGAGAACAACAGTTATATAGATGTAGACTTAAATACTTTCTTTTATATTTTGATTCTTTAAATATGTATTTTTTAATGGGGTCAAAATTAAATAATTTTTAGAAGACTAAAACCAAAATCACACAATTTTTGTTAGTTAAGCCTATAGATATATGATCATTCATTATTGGTTAGAAATGTACTTTAGAGGGGGAAGTTCAAAATGCCGAACACAAATAAGACTAGCTCAGCAATCATAATATATTGGCATGTTATAAAGTTTGAGACCTACTTGGGCAAGGAGCAATCTTCTGGTTGCCATTGCCAATAAAGGTACTCAGAATCTACCCTTCCATTCTTCACACAAGAATAGGGTCTACTTATGTATGGACAACTAGTGTCTGAATATAAGGGCTTTATTGAACTGTTAAACACCCATTTTCCATTGGCAAAATCGCACTCCTCAGGCTCATAAACAAATCCATCACTGAACCATAATGAAGCATTGGGAACAGGAACCACCTCTTGTGTCTTGTTATAATCTTTTGGACAACCACAACACAACATGAAACATCATTAATGCATTAGTATCAAATACTCAAAGTGGTACTAAACAATGAAAATTTATTTTCAGTTTCCAAGTATACATTATACAAGGACTTGTTTGAATAAAGTTATTCATAGGTAATTCCAGGAGAACAAAAATGGTATGAAATTCTTTATAAAAATTACTAAAAGTATAGACAACTCTAATAGAGATTACCATAGACGACAAAATTCTTCTTTCAAATATTTAATGCAACGGTGTATTTCTTTGAACTCGAGAACTTCTATTAAACTAGAATAATAGCTTGTTTGTAACTTTTCATAAATTAAAATTAACTTATGCATATATTAAATTATCTAAAAATTCTTACATATTTTAAAAATGTTAAATTATCTTCTTATTTTCTCTATCTAAAAGTTCTTTTAAGAAGCTTATAATAATTACACCAAAAGAACCAACGCAAGCTCATAATCAATCGGACTTACTGGATTTAGGCTTGGGACTGTTTGTAGGACAAGGTTTGAGCTTGAAAATGGAATTGGAAGAAAAGAAACTCTCTGCGTACAAGATGGCAATGAATAGAAGAACAAAGATTTTGATGATAGGAAGCTTTACACTGGGTGGCTTCATTATTATTCCTGAAGTGATTCTGATTATGGGGGATGAGAGAATTGAAGCTTAAATGTTGGAAGAAAAAGTTTTAATTGATGCAGAGGAGATACCTTAGAGGAAATTAATTGTTCATGGTCTTTTGAGTATGAGTGAAGTTGAATCATAGGCATTGGTTAAAAAAGAACTTAGCTGAAGTATACTGAAGGTAAATGAATGACTTGAAGAGTGAAACATGTTGTGCTTCTCTTCTTTTCTCTGTGTTGCTGGAAGCTATGCATTTGTTCTATTTCTTTGCTTCCTAAACGTGAGAGTTGCATATGATTGGAACTTGGCAAAATTTCTCAAGTCTCTGACATTATAATTAAGCTTTTGTTTTGTTTTAGTTATTTAAATTCAAAAATATTTTTTTAGTTACTGAAATTAATTTGTTTATCTTCATTATCATTGTGTATAGGATGTAGCAATTCATAATTACAAAAACATTCTTTTTATTATCAACAATGAAGAAGGATTAAAAATAAATTAGAGATTAAAAAAAATTTAAATTTTAAAAACTTAAAAGTAATTTTTTTGTAAAACTTTAGAAATTTTTTTTTTAACCTTATAATTATGGGGTCTTAATTTTCACTAATCAAATTACCGTTTCTTCTTTCAGATATCATTCTCAATACTCAGATACCTTTCCACTTGTTGAGCTACCTACTTCAGCTAGCGGAGAAGAGAATATTGACATGTAAAGATGGAAGAATATAAAATGAAGACTTAACAAAATAGTGACCTAAATTAGAAAAGAATTGAGATGGGGTGTTAAATTAATTAGTGAAACAGTAGAAGAAAAAATAAGGAGAGTAAAAAAGCCGAATAGGTTTTAAAAAATATAAATGATTTGAATTGCTTAAGATACTATAAAATTGAAGTAAGCGTGGTTCTTCAAGGAAGCAAAGGAACACATTGCAGGTCTAAAATAATTTTCAGGAAAAATTATTAGTATAAAAATAAGCGTGGCTCTTCAAATAAACATTTAACAGAGATAAATAAAAAATAAAAATTGAAAAGAAAAAAATGAAAGTACTTTAGTCGATGAATGAAAAATTTACATATAAAAAACAAGATTGAAAAAAATCATAAAAAATAAGGAAGATAGTTTACCATTAATAAAAAAATAAATAGAAACTCCCCACCCATTTTAACTTCCTTCCAATATTAAAATAATTTGAAGGAGAGAAAAAGTTAATTAATAATTTTTTTATTTTGTTGAATTGTTTTTTTTTCTTTACATATTGAATCTCTTTTATGCCAATTTTTACAACTATTGTTGATTAAATTAAGTACAAATCTTATTGTAATTTTAATGTTTATTAAAGTTATGTGACAACGTCTACTAAAATATCGGAGACACATTAAGAGAAAATACATTATAGGCTCGTTGATAATAGTGTGACACAAATCATGTGTGGAAGACGCTTTAGAAAATAAAGTTTGTTAGACGGTTCACTTATAATGATGTGTCACATATTACATAGGTGTGGGAAATGTATGGAAAGAAAAAAAACACTATTCATAGTGTGGAAAAGTCTAATGTAGTTCGGAAGAGTCATTAGAAAAAAAAAACATGTAAAGAATGCTACATTGTATTGGAGGCTTGTGACATTTTGAATTTGTGACATCTTTTATAAAAAAGAATAAACACTCATTTTAATTCTCAAAATATAGTGTGAGAACATAGATATCTCAAATGTTTTTAGACAAATTAGTTTTCTAACATCTATGTTATCATGTAAGTTGGTTTTTAAAACACTTTAAATAATGCTTTAAATTACTTTAAAATTTATTTAAAGACTAACTTGTATATCAACTTAATTATTAAGCCACTAATATCTATAATTTCTTTTTTAAGATCTAAGTGTATGCACTTATAATTTCAAGATACTAAAATTTTCTCCTTTAAAATATAATAAAAAAAAAGTGATTAACCTTCTATTTCTTTTAAACCAAATAAGAATAGATATTTTTTATTTAATGGAGGAGACAACTTTAAATTACTACAAAAATTTAAATTACAGTTCAATCTAAGGGTTCTTGTATTAGTAAAGGGGTTAGTAAGGGAGGCTAATACGGTCTTTTAGTCCTGACAGGTGGTGGACATATACTAAGCTCTGACCCTCAGGGGGAGTGGGCCGCCCATAACCCCCTTTAAAGTGCGTTAAACCTCTTAAATAAGGGCATTCCACAAACTCCCTAGTAAAACAATAAACTCAAATAGGGACCTATTCTGAATAACAAAAGTAAGGATTTCGTCCTAGAAAATAGAGGCTTCTAGCTCATGTTCTTGATTCTATTGTAGTGTGTTAAATAGATACAATTCCATATTCTAATAAGGGATATTGAATGTTAGTACTAAATTAACTCGTATGCAATGCAATCAAGGTCAACCCCTTATCCGATTTCCAACGAGGAGTTGAAAGTTCCATTTTATGAGGAACAAGATTAAATCAATGGGGAATCTAAAAGCTTTTAAAGACCATTATTCAATCCAGGGATTTCCATAAGTGATGTTTGAAATCACCGAGTATCAATTTCTAGTAATGTACTTGTTAGAGGAACCTCTGCTCCCTTAGTTCACCATAACTGATAGAGAGGGAACAAGTTCCAAGCCGGTTGTACAACTTAGTTGTGTACGGCCATGCGAAAGCTGTCTTTGCCGAGAGGGAATTCCAGATACTAATCAAAAACAAAACTCTAAGCACAGACTGGATATCCAATGATCTTGAATACTTCTTCCTTCCTTGGAGAGCTTTGAACTAATCGACTAGAGGTTGTAGAAACAGTTTGTAGGGCATACACATATATCGTGAAAGGATTTATTCCTCATGAGGGGGGAGATGTCGGGTGGTAACCCTTAGTAGGTCATCCTCATGAACGGAACCCTACCCAGACAAAAGCCCTTTGTCCCATGCCCTTCGAAAACTGATATGAGAGTTACAACTGGAAGATGTTAGCAGGTAACACTACTAGGTTACTATTGCATTTTCTGCCTATCACAATATGGCAAGAGTGAAGATTGCAGCAAGCGCTTTACTTATCCTCGCCGCACTCGACATTGGAAATGGGTATGCTAGGACACTGACCTACTGAGATTTTTAGGAAAGGGATTAGAAAACAAATACCGAAAAAAGAGGATTTTAGAACAAGGAAAGACACAAGAAGACTAGTAGAGTAGACTGATTGTGGCAGAAATTTCATTTAGAAAAATTTTAAAAAAAGTAATTTAAATTTTTGTAGTAATTTAAATTTACCCCCTCCATTAAATCAAATATACTATGCAGCGTGCTTTGGCATCATACTTTAAATCAGGTCTGAACTTATATTTATTTTTTTTTTCATTGACCTTGATAAGTTTCTTTTTGACAACATCTAATTTTATATTATTTATTTCAATAACATTTATTTTAATCATTATACCGTTTATATTATTTTTAATCTTTAATAAAATATTCTATTTTATCCAAAAAATTATAATATTTTAAAAATAAATAAAATAGATTAAATTATTATAATTTCCTAATTTTCTTTATCTAAAATAAAAAGATATAGGCATATGTACTTTTATTCATTTTACTCTTATCAAACATTTTTAATTCAGTAGAGTCACCGGTGTTCAATTCATTCCCAAAAATCTACTCACATTATAAAAAGTGTTTAGTTAAAAATTAGTTTTTCTTTTTTAATTTTTAATAGCCATACATTTATTGTTTAATAATTGTTTGAGTATCTTTATTTTCTCTGTCTCATGACATCTCCACCTGTACAGTTAATCTCTTTGAATCTCCTCACAGGCTTTTGTGATACAGGTAAATTTCATATCACAAAAATGTTAACAAAAGAATAAAGATGAATGTGGACACATGACTTCACATAATTCACATCTTCATGTCACCAAAAAACAAAAAAGATGACTCAAATGCTAATAAAAGATGAATGTGGACACATGGCTTTACATAATTGACATCTTCATGTCAGGAAAAAACAAAAGCACATGTCCTTAATTGTTACAACATTGCCAAAAACAAAAAAAAATGTTACAACATTGCCAAAAATATTTGATTCCAAGTATCTGGAAGTCCAGGCAAACACCAATGAATGCAATCTGCATTTAGTGGGTTGGTCCTTTCCTCCTCATTCAAAATTTTGCCCCCAGTTTCAGTGTAAACTGAGGAATGTGCATCAATTCTATACTCTGAGATTTGTGTTATGTTGATAACATTCACTGGAACTTTCATTCTCTTCACCACTTTGGACACCACACTCATCATACCCTTGTTAGAGCCACTTCCCCAATGGTTTTTCTTCTTTACTGGCATTGTTTCATTGAAACATTTGGTACCATTCTTGTGGCCCCAGTCTGCACTTCTGAAAACATATATATGACATTTAACTTGTTATTAGAATCATTAGCTTTTTGGTTTTAATGTGCAACTAAACTTCAGGGTTTACGGAACATGACTAAATATACATAGACTGTGTTGATGATTAATTTCAATGGTAAACTTGGTTGGTCATTTAGTAGTATCTTCTCTCTTAGCTATGTGTTTTTCCTCTAAAAGATTTAGACATTTTGTTTAAGAAAATTGAATTGACTTCTATTCGAATCATGACTTGATAGATATGTAAAGAGACATTTGACATAAAACTTGGTGTGTTGGGGTGAGGTTTGCAAACTTCATTTTAGATTATATTGATTTTGAAAAATAATGGTTAGGTATGAATTTCAAAAGAAAAGTTTTATATGGTGAACTTTTATCTCAAAATTTTGTTTGAGAGTAAGCACTTACCATGCAGACAAGCACATATTATATATTGTCATATAGTTATATATTATTATATGAGTTTAATTAGTATAAAGTAGATTTTTACAGTTTAATTATATCTTTTTATTTATATAATTATTTATATAACTTTTAGTTGTGATTTTGTGGAGTGTAATTCATTTATACTAATTAAACTTTTTTTTTTTATATATATATATATATATATATATATATATATATATATATATATATATATATATATATATATATATATATATATATATATATATATATATATATATATATGATAACTTTGTTGAAATTTTTTCATAATTACATCAAAATTCAAGTGAAGAATTTTTTAATTATTTGATATTATAAAAAAATTACTCTAGCTGTAATAAAATTAAGTTGTTAATTGGTTATGGTTTGAGAGAGAAAGGGACAAACTTTGTGTGTGCAGGGGACATGGTTGTGAAGAAGACCCGGGTTTTGTTAGGATCAATAGTTGAGTCAACCCAATTGGCCCAGGTCCTCAAACCCAATTTATAAGCAATTGGTGTATCCAATTCTTCATACCCTTCTTCTCCATTGGCAAATGAACCCCATCTGCAATTAATTAAGCTAAAGGTTAGACATCATTTTCCTAATTTTAGTTAAAGATCAAATGTTGTCGTGAGAAAGCTAAAATTCTTAATTTAAGTGGATTTCACTTTTCACCTAATGAATATCTTTTTCTGATTTAAAAATGGGACTCACCAAAATTTGTGATTTGCAACAAAAGATATTGGGAAAAGTGTGTAAGAAAGTGTCATTGTCATGGACTGGCTTCTAGTCAAATGAAAATGATCTTGAGCCAAAAAGATGAAACACTGAGACAATGATGATCCACCAAATAGTTCTGTTGTTTAGGTAAGATCAAATTATGGTGGCTAAGTTCAAAGAGAACTTACAGTGCTTTTATTCTAAGACCACTCATCCACCATACATAAGTATTGAAAACAAGAATATCCACTCCAGTCCAGTTTTTGGCACGTTCCATGATTTGATCCACTTTTATTATTCTCTTCTTTGGGTCTCCTATGATATGAATATCAGTGTTGGACTCCACCAGAAATGGGGCCCAATAGAACTCTATGGTAGCATTATACTCCTGAATGAAACATACATAGAATCAAAGACTTAGCCTTGGTTTTTCAGGGTCCTGATATTTAACATATAGCATCTTCTATAGTTCAATTCAATGAAATTCCTAGGAGTTCTCTTTTGTGTTTATTTGGTAATTACATGATTCAAAACCAGAGGAATTTCCATTATGAACTACTTAAAAGCTATAACATGGGAAAATTTTTATGTAATCCAGGACTGTCACATGTTTATGTTCTCAACTAATCTTTATGAGGACTAATCATGTGTCATAAATATTGGTATAGATCATAAAGTTTTCATTAGTACTCATTGTGTCATTACCTTAGCTTTGAAGACCGAATAAACACGCCCTCTTTTCATTGACTTTTTCTTTTCAGGTATGATACCTTGGACCATACAAACAAAAGATTCCCACTGGTTTCTTTGAAGTGAATCCCCTACAAATAATAGCCTCTTTCCTTGAAGCTTTTTGAGGGCCAGCTCTGGATTAAACCTACCAAATAGTAGGTTCAAAATGTGACTTACATCAGTAACATATACAAACACCTTAATGAGAAAATAAGTAGAAGATGAATAAAACAAAATGTTCAAGTGATGAGAAAAAAACTAGAACATGAATAAAACAAAATGTTAAAGTGTCAGTCTTACGGGGGCAAAGTGCAATCTTCTGGCTGCCACTCCCAATGAAGGTAATCAGAATCATTCCTTCCATTCTTGACACAAGAAAATTGTCTATCTATGTAGGGACATGTTGTGTCTGAGTACAAAGGCTTCAATGAACTGTTAAACACCCATTTTCCATTTGCAACATTGCACTCTTCAGGGTCAAAATCAAACCTATCATCAATCCATGAGGCATTTGCAAACACTTCCTCAGCTTTTTTGTAATCTGTTGGACAGTAACATGATGGGACATCATTGAATTAGAGCCAAATTGGTGAGAAAAAAAATAATGAAAAGATTGTATGGGATATGGTTGTGGCAATATTTGTGAAGCTAATTAACTTACTAGACTTTGATTTGTTGTGCTTTCTAGGACATGTTTTGAACTTGAAAGTAGAGCTGGAGTTAAGGAAACTTGATCTCTCTGCATACAACACTGCCATGAAGAGAAGAACACAGATTGTGATGATAATGATGGGAAGAGGAAGCTTTCCTCTGGGAGGCTTCATTGTTCCTGAAGGGATCATTGGAATTGGGGTGATACAAGCTTAAAGGTAGCCAAATGGGAAGAAAAAGTATGAACTAATACATAGCACAACAGAATGATGGTGACATTGTTGAGACTTAAGAGGGTTTTTTAGTTTTTGAGTAGGAGTGAAGTTAAAGCATTGTAAGCTTAGGTTGTGAATAAACTATGTTAAAAGATACTGTCATACTTGAGTTTAAGAAATGACTTAGAATGTTAACATCTTGAGCATGTCTTATGTGTCCATATGTAGTGGAAGCTATACATAGATCCAACCACTATGTTTATATGTAGGCCATGAGGAATATAATCTGGTGCGAGATGTTAGATTGTATTATTAGAAGGTTTGTTGAATCTCTCAAATTCACACTCTTCCTTGGCTTGTGTTTTACCATGATTGCATAATCTGATACCAACTGGTAGATGTTTGTCTATAATAGCATATATAAATAATCATTCTCAGACGTTATTTCTTGATTTTCTTACTCAATCTTTCTACATAATTTTTTTTAAAGTAATAACAATGACATATTTAAGATTTTTTCGAATTACACATATTTTCTCTTTTTCTTTATCTCATTACTATAGTTACCCTTACAGGGTTTTTAAGTATGATGTTTTTAAAATTTTAAAAAAATGTATGTAACATAAAAAAGGTATCGTATACTGTTTTAAAAACAAAGGATATTTGTGTAGATTTTAAAAGAATTCATGATATCATTGTAATCCACAAAATTTTAAAACAATTCTGCATTATGGTGAGTCTCTTGTACTAAGTAAATTCAACCAATCCTTTTAAAGAGCTTGAATGGACAACATAAATCTAGCCAAATATTTTTCTTAGCAAGTACAAACATTTGACAGTTGAATGAAATGTGCATGTGCCTTACACTAAAGGAGCAAGTCCGATTATTTCACATAATTGTTTTGAAAAACTTTTTAAAAGATCTTGCTTTGCACTTTCTTTGTTAGATGTCTCGTCATTTTATCATATAACATGGAAGTATAAAAATGTTCATTAAATTTTTTTTACATCTCTTAAAACTGCTATCACATGTAATAAAATAATGATTCACTTTGAGAAGAAGAGAAAAAAAAATGCTTTAAGGGAAACATTGCCTCCTTTATTCTTTCCACATGTCTCGGAGAAATTATTGGAGGGTCCAACTAATTAAGATGTGATATATAATTATTTAATGAACATAATTTACAAGATAAATTAATTAATTAATTATATATTATATTTTTATTAGTTAAAACTATGAATAACATATATTTATTAGTTGAGATTATAAATGATGTGATGATTCAAAATCATAATAATTGTTTCTCTTTTGTCATAATTTTTTGTTTGTTTGCTTTCAAAGAGAGAAATAGAATAAATAAAAGTAGAAATAATGAGAAATAGGATAAAATTAAAATAAAATGATGAATTATTTGATTTAAGAAAAATAAGTAAAAAATAAAGTAGAAAGAAATATAATGAGTTTAATTTATTAAATGCATTCATTTAATGATTATAATTGTCAAATAATCAATTATACTGAAGCGACACATTAACGTAAAGTATAAAACAAATTATTTAGTTTTTTATAAAAAATTATTTAAATTAAATAAATTAATTATTGAATGACCACAAATACTTTTATTTTATCATAAACTATTTCTACTAAACGTGTCAACTTGTTTTTGTCTGTCCTTTGATCCTAAATTACTACTAACAACCAAATAGACACTTTATAATGACTATAAAAAAATGTATCGCAATATGAAGGTATTTTCTTTATTAAAATTTGCCTCATTGTTTTTTTTTCCCATTTGATAATAATTACTATTTATGTAATATCATATAAAAAACAAGGGATAAAATTTTGTTGTCTCTGCTTCTCCTAATTCTTTTTTTTTTTAATCAAAATGTAGTACCTCATATAAAAACTTATTCTTTCTTTTGAGAATAGTATAAAAGATTTTTGACTGATGTTTAATCATAATTCTTTATTTATATGAGTTTTAAAGTATTAATTGATAAATTTAACAAATTTATCATAAAAAATTGTAGTTAAATTTCAATGTAAAATTTGTTACACTCATAATACATACTAATTAAACTCTTTTTTTTAATTATATTTAATGAAAAACTTGTTAACATAGTTTTTTCTTTTTAGGTATCACATTCTCATTAGACAGACTAGAATTGGAATGAGAAGATAGAATAATAAATTTTGATCCTTCCTTAGATCTTAATAAAGGGAAAATTCGAATAATAGAGTAAGTTAAGGAGATGGTGATTATCATGGATTAAGAAAGAAGAGGAGTATGAAAATGTTAGCATACAACATAGAAGGAAAGAGATAATAAATTAAACAAACTTTCTTAAAAAAAAGAGTTGTCAAAAGTTCATTCACAAAAAGAAAAAAGTACTCAAAAGTTTGGAAACTTTACTGAAAGTAGTAGGTACATGTTTTGAATGTACTTGAAACTTGACATGGAATACGCCAAGAATTTTAATTATATTTTATTTTGAAAATAGTAAATAACTTTATGAGTCAATGATACTTTCTTTTAATTTTTCTCTTCATTAAGAAAAATTCACGTGAATTGAGGTTTGAAACTCACTAGGATGAAAGATCAACACGCATCTCAAAACTAAATGAACGCTTGTAGAAGTATTTATAGATTATCATTTAACATTGTCTTTATATTAGACAAAGAGATCATCCTTACTTCTCTGTTGACATGACTATATGAATATATTATTTACCAATTAGACCAATTAATCTCGGTGATCTTGGATAGTTTTTTTTTTTTTTTTAATGATAGAAAAAATAATTTTATGAGTCTTGAGTGAGGACTACTTTGCCAACTGAAAAATTGATATTTGATTAATATATTTAGTGTTATTTTTAATACTTCAATTATAAGATGAAGTTACATAGTAATTTATTCTTTCAATAATGCTACTCCATAATGCATTTTTGGATGCTACACATTGTTGTAGGAGAATCTTTTATACTCTGCATGCCTTTGTGCATTTATCTTGTTTTAGTGAAAAAATTGATAGTAATTAAAGAAAGATGAAAGTCAGAAAAGACTTAAAATTATGAATGAAATGTGTGAAAAATAAAAAATAATTTTGTCATGTTAATGTTCATTTTACCGAACACATGAACAAAACTTGACTTTGTGTCCTGTGAAGTGATGTTTTATTTACAAATCAAATGAAGAACAATTGTTTTTGTTACGTTCTGTCCCTTTTTTTTTTTTGGATCAAAGGGAGCTCAAGTTTTAAGAGTAGAATGAGAGTGACCTTTTTTCATGGAGAGTAACAATCTTCAAAAGACAATGGACTCACCTTAATCCATTCTAACAGTAAAAATTTCACCACTGAAAAATTAACCACCCAACTCCTTGACTTCAAAGATTTCATAATTTAGATATAAACATTACAACTTATATAACAGACAGTGATTAGTAACCGATCTGAACATGTCTTAAACTAACAACAAAATTAAATAAAATTATGGGAATAAAATCCTCAATCAACCAAACAAAAATTGATTGATCAACAAGCATGGAAGTTGACAACTAATAAAACCATCACTAATCAAATCAACAAACCTTCCATCATTAACATTGACTCATCATCACTGGCGTTATTCACACGTGCACTCTGAAGGGAGATTTCATTTTACTGTGCAAAATCTGGTCAGATACTAAACAGAGATTAGTTTTCATAGAGTATTTTGACAAGATACTCTATGGAATCAAACTTGTATTGTGATTTGTGACCAAATTGTGTCAATGCAAGCATGAGAATTAGTTTTCATTGTAACGGAAACTAGTTTTTATTTTCTCTTAGTTTAAGTGCAATTTCAATTTTTTTATTATATTTTAAAATGGAGATATTTTGTATCTTAATTTTGTAAAATCCACCATTTTGTGCTATTGTACACATATAATTCTACTTAGCTTTTATAAAAAAAATCAAGTTGTTGTCTAAATTTTCATAAAATCAAAGTCAGGAAATTAATTTCAAGATCTTTTTGGTTACAAAACTTTTGTCAAGATGCTTACATGTTTCTGAACATATGCTTTCAAATAGAATCCCCAAAAATAATTGGGCTTAGGCCCAAATTTGTTTCCATTTTGAAGCAACACTCACTCAAACTCTCAAACACTGAAACGAAACAGATAGCTTCTTCTTTCTCTCACACCATCGCTATCGTACATCAATGGCTACCCTCAACCTCTCTTCGTTGCAATCTCTCTCCTTTCATCGTTTATTCTCTTCATTTCCCCAAAATACCCCTACCCTTTCCTTCAATTTCCAACCCAAACCCTCCGTTAACCCGCGCCCAATTTCCCTGAAACCCTACGTTTCAGAGAAGCCTCGCGCGCGTGTGGTGGCGCTGGCCGTGAATAGCCTCGGAGAAACCGAGGCAGTGGCGGTGTCGCCGGAAAACGGAGAATCCGCCGGAGAACTTCCCTCCGGCGCCGGCGTCTACGCCGTGTACGACGCAAACGGCGAGGTTCAGTTCATCGGTTTGTCGCGAAACATTGCGGCGAGCGTCGCTGCGCATTGGAAATCGGTGCCGGAGCTTTGCGGTTCTATTAAGGTGATTTTATTTTTATCTTTTGGTTTCGAAATTGTGGAGTGTGTGAGTGAGTAAGAGCGGGTTACGCTTCTTCCATGTTGTGATTGGTGTGAAATTAACTTTACAATTGTTCATTGATATGGTTTTGGTTAAATTATTACTTGAAGAATGGTTTTTGTTTTTGTGTGGTGCAACTTTGGGTTGTTTGATTATGTATTTAACTCAATGGTGTATTGAATTTTTTGTGTTTTATTAATTGATTGTGTGGAGTTTAGTAACTTTGTTATATTAGTGTATTCCTAAATTACTAATTAGCTCTGTGAAAGAATTGGATTCAATGATTTTGTCACTTGGTAACTTTGATGATTTTCATTGATTCTGAACCATTAGATTAATGTAATGGTCCATATTTTTCATATTTAAAAGTTTTTTCGCCAAATTATTTTTTATACTTTAAAATCATACAAAATTAGTTAATATCTAGACTATAGTTATTTCAATCCAGTGATTAAAAATATTGTTCAAATTATCATAAGTTCTGAAAAAAGTAATATACTGTATAAAATTATTTGAACTTTTTTTACCGTGAAAAAAATTATGACAGATTAAGATATTTCCTGATTTAAAATAATTTTGTACCAATAAATGTACACACTCAATAATATTTTATATGATTTTAATATATAAAACTAAATTAATAATTAAACTATAAAAAACTTTTAAATTTAAAGGAAGTAAAACAATTTGGACCTTTAGATTAATCTAATGGTTTAGAATAAGAGGAAGTCTCCAAAGTCATCAACCCCAAAGTCACTTAATCCATACCCCTAAGATGTTTGGCTTTTGTAATAATTATTTTAAAAGTCATATTTAAGGTGGTTTCAATTTGGTTGAGACTTGAGAGTGTATGTGTGTGTTTGGGACAGTTTATAATCCCATGCTTTCAGCTGTTTTTTAGGGAAAAAAGCTGTTTTCTAAATCATATGTTGGTAACTTAGCTGAACATGATCTTTTACAGTGTGCTGGCTCAATATTATTTAAAGCCTCATAAATCTATTTCTGAGAATATGGATCTTGTAGAAAATTGGACGACTCTACTAAAAATTAGTTTATATAGTATAACATTCTGCTATTCTTTTTTCCTGTCTTGTGGTCGGGATGAGGTTTGTTTTCATACAACTTTATGATAGAACTCAGATGAGGTATATTCACTCTGTTACATGCACTGATTTGAATATAATTATGATCACTTTCCAAATTTCCAGTGATAATACTTTCATGATGGTGTATTTTTCTCGGTGAAATTGTCTGCTGTAGGCTGGGATAGTGGATGAACCAGACAGAGAGTCTCTAACTCAAGCATGGAAGTCTTGGATGGAAGAATGCATAAAAGTGAGTGGAAAAGTTCCACCAGGTAATGAATCAGGAAATGCCACTTGGGTCAGGCAGCCACCTAAAAGGAAGGCTGATCTTCGGTTAACACCAGGTCGCCACGTGCAGTTAACGGTCCCTCTTGAGAACCTCATCGACACATTGGTGAAAGAGAACAAGGTAGTTGCATTCATTAAGGGTCCTAGAAGTGCACCACTCTGTGGATTCTCACAGAGGGTGATAGCCATTCTTGAAAATCAAGGAGTAGATTATGAGAGTATAAATGTGCTGGATGAAGACTATAACTATGGATTGAGGGAAACACTTAAAAAGTACAGTAACTGGCCCACATTCCCACAAATTTTTGTGGATGGTGAACTGGTTGGGGGTTGTGATATATTGACCTCAATGTATGAGAAAGGAGAACTGGCTAGCTTGTTCAAAAAATAACTGTCCAAGTTATTTGCATTTGAGCATTCTTTTGAACTGAGTAGAGAGCGGGAGAGTAAGGGAAAGGTTAGTGCTGGTCATTTCATACTTTGTTCTATTAATTACTCTTTTTCTTAGATATTAGGATAGAAGGGAAAAAAAGAAACTAGTTATGTATATTTGATTTTTATCGTGGTAAAAAATGCTTGTCTTTTTCATTTACGGTCTATGCACAAATCTGATCTGCATTTCATCTGGATTTTGAAAAATCAACGGGACCTTGTTGGGCATATTGGTGTTTTCCTTTCACATTGGTGAGTACTGAGTGCTGCTAGCATAGGTACAATATTTTACCATGATAAGAGATATCTTGAACTGCATATATTTCTTGATCAAGTACACTACCATTTTCATTTTTGAAATCATGAAGCGCAGTCATAATTGTTCTTAAAATCGAAAAAGAAATTCTTAAACTTTTGAAATTGAAGTTAGGACCATAATGATCATGAGTTGTTCATGTTAAGGACTACATTGACAATAGTTTTAGTTGTAGGATTTTATTTGACATTTATCTAATTTCTTAAGGATTATTAAGAGAATGTTTCAGTATTTTTGGGATTAAAATGGTAGTTTAGACCTTTTAGATCATTAATGCTTCAATAACTATGAATTAGTTTGAATTTTTTTTCACAAGTGCTTAGTAAAGAAAAAATCGTAAGACAATTAATTGCACCTTTTTAATAAAAGTAAAAATTAAATTATAGTTTTTTAAAAAAGTTTAACTAGTATATATTGATAGTGTAAAAATTTTTACATCAATATTTAATCACAACCTTTTAAGTTTGTTGATTTTACTACTTAATATTTTAAAAGAAATATAAATGAAGAGATATGATTGAATGTTACTGTAAAAATCTTTTACATTGATAATACATACTAATTAATTTTTTTTTAAAAATAAGTATACATGTTTATTTTAGCCTATGAGAAAAACTCGAATAATTTTATCTTTCCTATTTTTTTTTCATGATCATTAGAGAAAATGATAAGCCCTTAACTAAGGAAGAAGGCCCTTAACTTAGGATTGGTATGGGAGGAGAATTCTCTTAATAGGAAATTGTTGAGGAGAGAGGGATCATGCAGAATCTTGGGATTGTTTTGTGGCAGAGAATTAAATAATTCGAAGTTACTATCTTTAATTCAGTAAATAACACATACCTCATAATCTCTCTAAGTACATTTTTTCACTCCTTTCTGCCATTACCCTTTCATTCATTATTTTATAGTTTCTGGTTTCTTAACAGAAAATATCTATTTAGTATTTAAATAGGATATATAATATAAAGAAGCCATAATTTTGATACTAAAATAAGTTTATAAACTATCCTTTTACAATAAAAGCTTATTTTGTGTATATATATATTTAAGTAGGAAAAAAGTTTATTAATAATCATAAAACTAAGGATGACGAAGCAAATTAAAATAATATATTTAAAGATATCACACCTCCTTCACTGTAAAGAAAGTTGTTTGAAAGTTTAAAATATTGCAATTTAATGCATTTGATGGCTAGATGATTAGGAAATTCACCCGAGAAACTATTGTGAGATAAATCTAAGATCATTAATTCTACCATCTCAACAATTGATGCAGGTATATTACCTTCAAAGACATTCATTGACAAATTCAAGTTTGTAATGTTAGAAAGTGATTTTACCAATATCTTTCTTGCAACACACCACCAACATTGTTGTTTGGTATATCAAGTCGATCTATATGACATGTGGTGAATAAATGAAAGGTTCCTGCAAATGAATTATTTCTCAAATATTTAGCCTGCAATATTGTATTATTTTATATCAACCAACTTGGAAATTCACAAACTAACTTATTGTAGAAAAGGTTGATGAACTGCAAATCATATTGATGTAGAAGAAAACAAAGTCATTAAAAATATGAAGAGTATTTTTCTAATTTCATTAAGCTAATTCCACATATTATAATTAGCCATCACTAAGCATAAAATTAAGCCTCCATAATAAAGTCGTTGAATTCATTAGGAGTAATTATAATAACTTAAATGACATTCTTCAATTCGATGGAAAAGACGGAAAGCATAGACGTATCAGCATACCCATGCCATAAAACCAAGTCATGCGCCATTCAACGTTTATGCAAAGCACCATTGCAAACACCAACAATATTGTGATATAAGCTACCCAAAACTCCAGAAGAATGCAACCATGTCCAATGTTGTTTCCTCTTTTTCTATTTTATTAGATTGTGTTGGAGAAGAATCTGGATCACATTTCTTCTTAAGGAAAGGTCCACAAAGGTAAGGATTACCTCTATAACTATCATCATCAAAGCTTTGAAATTTCCCTGTACTTGGTGCCATTCCCGAAAGATTGTTATGTGACACATTGAATATTGATAGAAAATTCAATTGGGTTAGTTGAAAAGGTATTTGACCACTCAAGTTGTTATAAGACAAGTCTAGACTCTAGATCTGTGAAAGATTAAAAAAAGATATTGGTATAGGACCTACCAAGAAATTGTGAGATAGATTTAAGGCATGGAGCTGTTGTAGATTTCCAATATGATATGGGATGAAACCAGTTAACATATTGCACGATAAATCCAATCCATTCATCTTCTTTAGATGCCACCCTTGTAAGAGTAATAATTATGTTTTGTTCTAAATTCAATGGCTGCTTGCATGTCATATTGCATTGAGTTGATTTCCTTTATAGGTTGAATAAATTCCACACGCGCATTGAGAAATGGTCCCCATCTATTGATTTGATAATCAATTCTTGGAATATTGAAATCAAGGTCATGGTCATCATCTCTTATCATTCCAAATGATAAATTTTTAAAACAAGATGGTATTGAACCACTACTCAGGTTGTATGAGAGGTCCATGATGGTAACATTTTTTAATTGGCACAATTGAATTGATATATGACCTTGAAAGTTGTTCCCTCTTAATAATAAAACCCGCAATTTTGACAACTTATTAATCCAATAGGGAATATGTCCAGATAATTTGTTGTCACTTAGGTCTAATGTTACTAACTCTGAGCTTTCAGATAATGTTTGTGGTATAAAACCAGAGAAAGCATTCTTCTGTAAATACAAGAACTTCAAGGATAACATGTTGAAATAAGGGATTGATCCAAATAAACTATTTTGTGAAAGATCCAACATTTCAAGTCTTTCAATGTTAAAAACTCAATAGGGATCTCACCTTCTAATTGATTTTCTGCTGCAAGGAATATACTCAAGGTGAAAAGCTTGCCAATTGAACTTGGGATTGTACCTGAGATTGAATTTTTGGATATGTCTAGTAGGCTCAATTTTATATTCCCTTTTGATATGTCTTCGAGTCCCATTGAAGTCATTATTGGCTAGGTAATTCACCTGAAAAATTATTGTGAGATAAATCTAAGATCACCAATTTCTTCATCTCAACAATTGATGCGGGTATGTTACCTCCAAAGACATTCATTGACAAATTCAAGTCTGTAATTTTAGGAAGTATTTACCAATATCTTCTTGCAACACACCACCAATGTTGTTGTTTGATATATCAAGTCGATATAGCTCATGGCTTGTGGAGAATAAATGAAAGGTTTCTGTAAATGAATTATTTCTCAAATACATAGCTTGCAATCTTGTATTATTTTGCATCAACCAACTTGGAAATTGACCAACTAATTTATTGTGGGAAAGGTCAATAAACTGCAAATCATATTGATGTAGAAGAAAACTAGGAATAATACTTCCTTTATCCTTGTTTAAGTTACAATTTTGGAGAATCAGGAATATCAACTGAAATTTAGGAAGCCATGATGTTTTTTCAGTTTCAATTTGTGCCCCATGGATTCGCGATGAAATATATAGAACCTCAAGCTTGGAATGGTTAGCAAGTGTGCTTAGTGAAAATGATCCTTGTAGGTAATTTTCAAAGATAGACAAGAATGTAAGAGATGTAAGATTGGTGATGAATGATGAAAATTTTCCATTAAAAAAATTGTTTGAAAGATCAAGGACACGTATGTTGAGTTGTTCAAACACTAGGGAATCTTTTCATGAAACATATTATTACTAAGAGCTAGCTCTTCAATATGTTTTGTTATTCTTGGTGCCTAAAATGGTAACATTATTTTGATACATAATAAAAAAGTTTATTTAAAAGAATTACTTTCCATGTCACAATTTATTTTATTGAAATTTAATGGTTATAGTGAATAACTAATTTTTATCATTAAATTTTGAGAAAATAAAAAGTAGAATAGCTAGTAAGTCTTTTAAACTAACTTATTTTTAAAGTGAATTCTCTCCCATTAGTTAATACATAAAATATAAAATAACTTTGAGGAAGAAGTAATAAATTGTAATATTGACTCTCAATCTCCGCTTAATTATACAATCTACCTCTTTATTATAATTAAAAGTTAAATTGAATTTTTTAGTCATAAAAAATTTGAATGAAATCTTCTAATTGTTTAATACCTTTCAATTGAGGTATCAAGGGGTCTCAATTGAGGTGCTTAATTATTAAAAAGTTTAATCAGATCCTCCAATTATTTAAAAGTACTACAATCCTACCATTTTCTATCAATTATGTTACTTTAGTTGATAAACATGGTTACATATAATTTATTATAAGATCGAGTAAACAAGAAATTGTTATATCGTCAATGCTTACATAACACTATATCAAAAGCGTGGAAAACAACAGTTGCTAGAGGTTTTTTGAAGGATTTATAATAATTCTATATTATCTTTAATTTTTTGTGTGGAGTCCCTTCAAATTAGTACGTGATTTGTCATTATATCTGTTTTTATATATGTAAACACTTTTTATCATGTCTTGTGATTAGATAGTGATATAGTATTGTTAAATAAAATTATGTCTCCTCTTTAAAAAAATCAATGTAATAATATAAAAATAACATCTTTATTAAGATTTGACCATCTTGTAAATAGACATTTTTACATATGTTTCCGGTGGAATCAATGTTAAACATATTTATTTGCACAACTTTCATCTACCAAACTAACAAAATTGACCAAAGTAGTATGATGGTAGAGTTTTTAAAAATAATGGGAGGATCTGGTTAAACTTTTAATAATTAAGTCCCATAATTTTTTATTTTAAGTTTTCAAATTTATAAAAAAAAAATGTTTTCCAAAAATGTAAAACACTGTTTTTAAATCTCAATCCTATCAACTTTTTAATAATTAAGGAGTACATTTAAACTTTTATTTATTATTAAGAGAAATTAATTATATAATTAAACCTATGTTATAAAGATTGAATTAGTTGTTTAACTGGTCTAGTTTGATGGTTTAGTGGTCAAATTGGATAATTATTACTTAAGCAAGTTGAACCCATTTAGATTAAAAAAATATAATTAACATAATTTAAAATATTTAATCTCTAAATTTAAAATAATTGTCATACTAAATAAACATGTTCAACCGTCAATTAATATTTATTGTGTAAAATATTATTACTATAAATTAAAAAGGATAATTATTATAAAAATATACGTCTAAATTAAGACTTTATCTTTAAAATATTTGTGTATAATATATGTAAATATAGAGAAAAATAATGTTATGTTTTCAATAGTTTATTCTATTATTATTAAAGAAAAAGGTTCATGCAAGAAAATATATAACATTTTTACAGTACTATTTAATCTTAATTTTTCTTTATTAACTTTATTAATCAATTTTTTAGAAGTCATAAACAATAAGTTGTGATGGAATAATAATGTAAAACTTAATCCATAAACATTAAGCTTTTATTATTATTTAGATTAATAATTTTATTATTATTATTATTATTAAATTTTAAGGAATTATTATTTTTATTAATATTATTAGCTTAGTTATTATATGTGATGCTTATTTAAAGAATAAAAAAAAGTAATTTGGCTTTAAAAACTTGTTAAACTATAAAAAACACTTAATTTTTTATCAATATTATTGGCCCAGTTATCTTAACCCTAATTTGATTCAAACTAATAATGGTGACACATTGAGTAGAGATTCATATGAAGAGGAAGACTACATGACAAAGCTTCCGTGTCCGTAACGGAGCTCTCTGCCACTGATTCGAAATAGAGTGCAGCGCCGTTCAAAATTACTATTTGCGAAAATAAAATACTCAAAATACTCTCATTGGTGTACAACACATATAATTTTAAATTTCAAATCATCTAATTCAGAAACTGAGTATTATTATATTTTCTGAATTGATTGATCTATTTCTATGTTCACCTTTAAATTAAAAAGACGTTACCATCTTCCTAGATCATTATACCTATATTTTAAATTTGAATATATTGAATAATTCTTAAAATATTTTTGTTTTGTATGCCATGCCAATTTACTATGATTTAATTTTTCAATTAAAATTTCTATATTTTTGGTCTCTTTTTAGAATTGAATTTTTTCTCTTAAATTAAAACCACTCATATTTTTTTATTTATTAGAATTTGTAATGCATGTTACTTTAAAATTTTAAAGAATTTTATATGTAATTGAAAATATCTATGCCTCGGAAAACAACCTTACTAATTTCATAGAAATTCTTCAGAATAGGATATTCATTGCCCTAAAACTGGTTGCAAAACAAATGATGCATAACAATATTAAGGAATTTAGTTGATTTAGTGTGTGTGTATCATAGTAAATTCCTAAAAAATATATGCAGAATTATTAAAATTTATGATATCTTTATGAAGTATTTTCAATGGAAACTAATTAAGTAATTATACCATAATAGTAAATGATTTCTTCAAAACAATCATAAGGGTAAATGATAATTATATATATATATATATATATATATATATATATATATATATATATATATATATATATATGTATATATATAACTAAGCTAAAATTTTTGTTTCGAATGTACCTTGAATTGAACCAGACAATCGGTTGCTACTTAAGCATAATAAATTTAAATTTTGCCAAGTTTAGAAGGCCTGCAAGAAAGGAAATAGTTAATTTAGCAACAAAAATATTCATGATTAACTACAAAGAATATTTATTCACCAAAACAAATTACAAAGGAATATGCATATTTTGCAATAGTTTAAAATGATGGCGAATGATTGAAATTTATGGTATCCTAGCATGTGATGCATTTTAAATTAATAATAATAATAATAATAATAATAATAATAATAATAATAATAATAATAATAATAATAAATGAAAACTAAAGATATATAATATATTAACTTTGCTATAATTTTGATTTCAATGATACATTGTATCTTGCATTGAGTGGATTAGTAGATTGCTACTTATTAAGCTTTAATACTTTTAAAGTGACTTTTGAGAAGTTTTCTGATTTTGTAAATAACATCATTTAAACTTGCATAATTTTGTATGATGTGACAACATTATTTAGTATGATTTTTAAGATGATATAATTTTAATTTTACTATAATTTGGATTACGATGATACATTATGACACCTTGAATATGAAAAAATTTGGGTGATGCGATGGAGTGGATGAAGTTTGGTCGATAGAGTAGTTGGATAAGAGAATGGATGTCAACCAGCAAATATTAATATATCAACAAATAATAAATGGAGTCTAACAAAGGTGATCATTTGTATCTGGTAATGTTCCTTACATTAATTAGAACGAGGGATGGATTAATTGAAAGGTTCTAAAGGTATAAAACTAAGTATTAACAAGGAATTAATTTGTATGCACAAGATGTATTTACTTTTTTATAACACATCATTAAAGAATAAAAAAACTATAGATAAACTTGTTTGGTTTATAACAATTATAGAATGCATAACCATATAGGAAGTTTTGTAAAAATGGATGAGTTAAGTCAAAACACATTAAAAAGTCATGTGTTAGCTTGTAGGTCTGTCATTATTTTGAAAGCAATTGAGCATATGGAGTACTCACAAAAGATTGACCAATGGAGGATCATGACAAATGAGGAGTGCTTAAATGAAATCTCACCAAATAAAATATTTTAAAGTACAATGTCAAATATAAGGACTATTACAAATGATATTAGAACGGTTTCTTTTTCAATATATAGTGTTAGGGATAAAGTGAAACCAAAAGAAAGTTGGTGAACTTGTAATATCTCAAACATACTAAAATGAAAGGAATATGACAATGGTTGAATGTGAGACTATACAATTGATATGAACTTAAAGAAATTAATCACTAATACTTATACAAACAAGATACATTGAATAGTTTTTAATAAGTTTTTGTCCTTACCTGATTGCACTATTATTTTTTTAAAATTTTGTAACAACTTGATTGTTTTAAAATATTTATTTTATGTTAATATTTCTTTCCTCTTCATATCATACTACTATTTATTATTAATTTTTTCAATTGAAATTTTTATTTTGTTGATCTCTAGTAATATTTTTATGCTAGTTTTAAATTAATTCTTATTATATTTTTAAATTTATTTTGTTGATCTCTAGTAATATTTATAGAATTTGTGATGGATATTCTTTAAAAAATTTACAGAATTTTATATTAATTTATATTTAAATTAAAATTATCTATGCCTAGCCTACAATCCTTACTAATTTTATATAAATCTTTCAAAACAAATGATGCATAACAATTTAAAGAAATTTAGCTTGGTTAGTCGAGCATGTTTGAGTTATTATAATTTATAAATGTCTTATATGTGTTTGATTTTTATGAGTAAAAAATATAAGCATGGTTATAAATTAAATTTATGTTATCTTTATGATGTATTTTTTAACGATTTATATAGTAATAATAAATGATGATATATAGTATGAAATTCATGACAATAAGTATAACTCTACTTTTTATTGGTTATTTTCTTGAAATTAATAATTGTAATGAATAAGTACATTAGATTCAAGTAAACTAAGGATAAAGATTGAGAATAAGTGTCTTATAATCATTCTTAACTATTTTTTAATTAGAGTGCTTGGATCTAACTCAAGATCCTATTATTGGAGGTGCTCTTAGCACTCTATACCAATAATTTTTTGGATTAAATAACTAACCACCTCATTTGTTAAAATAAACTAATTTAGGAATGTTTTGATAAATAACTATTTCTCTTATACATCTATTTATTGTCTCACTTTTAATATTTATATGTCACTCTTTTTTTCCTCTTCCCTCCTACTAGCATTAATTTTTTAGATATTTTCTCTCTCATAAAAAAAATATTAACATAATTATAAATAATAATTATGTATAATAATAATTTAATACTTTATAAATTATAATTTACATTCATATAATTTATATTTTGATGTAATTTAGCAACTAAAGTTGTTGATTATTTTGTCTAAAATTGGTGCAAAATATTAACCTACTTTAACTAAAAATTAGGTAAAAGTAAGTTATCATCCCCCACAAACACACACACATATATAATAATAATATTAATGCTAATTCCTCTTAAACTATAATGTTGTTTCCATGGTAATTTGAATTGTGTCCGTTAGTTGATTGTCATCTAAGCTTAATACTTTTAAATTTGTTAAATTTTGAAAACCTGCAACAAATGAAATAGTTAATTTAGCAACAAAATTATTTATGATTAACTATAAAGACTACGAGGACTATGTATTTTTTAAGTTTAAAATGATGGCAAATGATTAAAATTTATGATATGATAGAGATATATTTTAAATTAAAAGTAATCTGACAATAAGTTAATATATTAACTTTATTATAATTTTGGTTTTATGGTACATTGGATGCATGATTTTTATTTTATAGTTATAATATTAGAGTTGTTAATAATTTTAACTTTTGTTATTGGTGAGGATGTACAAAAATACATAAAAGTTCAGGTGAAACTACATCAAAATCCAACTAAATACAAAACCTAGCTAACCACAGGGATGTATGAGCTTGAGGATGAATGAAGATGGTTTGAGCATGCCCTAAGCCAACAAGTGTGTAACCTCGGGTCAAGAAAGAGTGTGGAACCCCCAGATGGAAATAATAATCAATTAATCACACTCATGCTTCTCCTAAATATAAGCACTCAACACAATTTGCTGTCATGATATGATGCTTTTTGTAACAACTATTAAGTTTGAAAATCAAGGTGACCAAAAGATTTCTCTCAATTAGTGCTTAACATCCACCTGACCCATTTGACATCCAACCGAAGTCTTGACATATTTATCTAACAACCATTGTCTAGCGTCTTCCTAACCCTTATGACAAAGCATATGTTGTCCAAGTATATTCTAATGGTACTCGTACTTCCATATCTGGTCTAGATTACATTAACCTAAGATGTAACTGCAACTCAATACACTTCACATATATATCACCCAATGCTAAGATACCCATTTGTAACTGCCCATATCCATAAAATTCAATATACGTCTCATCATTATGGATCACAACAACATGCATTACACCATAATTCCAGTTATCACCAAAATCAATAACAAAACATTAATTTCTCCTAAAAAAATAGTACTTCAATCATTAATTTCACTAACACAACCAATTTTACATAACAATCAAATTAAGTTCTAAAGTTCAATTAATTACATTCTATTGATTTCATATTCATTAAATCACAATTCCTCAAATTAAATTCAACAGTTTAGCTTTCCTTATCTATTTCTCTCTTTAAAAGCTAACTTAAACAAAGAGAGAGAAATCCAAACAAAGAAATTACTTAAAACCTGATAAAAATTCCAACATATTGGGATTTTTATAGAGAATTCTCTTCCAATGAGAATGGCTGAACAAAAAGTTATCAGAAAAAGATTCGAAGAATTAGGATTAGACATACCTATGACAAGTAACACTCAAAATCAGAAGCAATGGAAGAGATTGTGATAGATTTCGTTAACCAAAAACTAGGCATGTGATCGAGCCCAAATTTTCTACTTTACTTCCGACAAGTGTATCGGTGGTATTGTAGTATTCCGATAAATATATCGAGTCGTTCTCACAGGGACTGGAATAATACTCAGAATTTCAATAAGAATTACTTGCAAATAATGAGTAAATAAATTTAACTTAATCTATTGTGCAGAAAATAAAAATAGCATAAAAGAAATTAATGTAAATGCGATGAGAAGATTGGTTGGGTTTTGTTTTCACTATACCATCCCTCTACTGTATATATCTGACTCATAAAATAATGTTCATTATTCACATTCCCATTACTCATAAAAATATCCTTTAACCTCGATATCTTGCAAGTAGGAACTGAGATATTTGAGTATTGGATTATCACTCTTGCGCATAATCTAAAGTCAAATAACCTGCATTAATTTCAGGAGTTTAAATTGGTCAACAATTTTTACTTTCTCTTGAGCAATAAATCCCATTGAGAACTCTATTTCATTTTACAAGTTAAAATCCTCTCTCGAGCTCATTCAACAAGTAAAATTCACAATAAATATAAAATCAAAGTACAGGGTAAATAAGAACTCGAATAATGAGCCATAAACACTATATTGATAAAGTCAAAGTATACAATAGAGTTTAGAAATAGTTACAAACGAAACACAAACCAAGAACCTAGCTGGCCATGGAGGTGGATAGCATGACCAGTGGATTGGGGTTACAAAAATGTGATGAAATGGAAGAGAAATGGTGAAGAATGGTGAATGGGAGTGAAGCTAGGGTTTTGTTGTTGTGTATTTCTCCGTGCGTTTGAATTTTGTCTTTTTGTCTTCTATTTATATTACTTTGTTCGCACACCAGCGCTGGGAGTCGTGTCCATGGCTGTTGGGCATCGAACAAGGTAAAAATACCCCTTGCTCTAGGGTTGGTGGACGCTGGGCATTCACTATTGTCACCGTTGGGCATCGGCCAATGCTGGGCCACCACTTCTTGGTCGTTGGGCGCTGGCTCTAGACCTCACAAAAATCCACTTCTTCTTCAACAAATCTTCCACTGCCTGCGGTGGAAAAGAAGGAATGAGAAGAAAGAAGAAGAAGAAAAGAAGAAGGAAGATTAAGAATAGGGGACCAAGGGTGTATTTAACAAGTTCTGCTTACTATTTGCACTCTCCCTAAACAAATTTCTGAAAAATTCCCAAAATCACTCTGAACTCAACAAATCAAAGAAATAAGAATCATACTCACCACTTCACCCTACTAACCATCATTTAAATTCAATCACATAGTATTAATACAATTAATGTAACCAATTAGTCAATTATTTTATTAATCAAAGCAACACTTAAATTTAATTTATCTTTCTATTTATTTTACGCACTTATAACCTATTAATAAAACATGTTCTTACAGTACTCCCAACAAAAAGTATTTTCATTCTTGAAAATGAGCTTACCTGAAAAGAGTGCATGATACAACTCCCGCTCTTTATTCTCTAATTCTCAAGTAATGTTACCATAACGCTACTCCACAATACTCTCACTAAAAGAATGTCCTTACCTCTAAGTTGCTTTATAATATTAAGACAGAGTGTCTAGAAGAATTGTTTAAAAGATGTTTATATTCTAAATTATTATAAAAATTTAGTAAAGAGATCAGTAAGTAAAAAAAAATCTTTTACAAACAAATTTGGAACCCTTTGCCTTTCTTCTTTTGTTATATATATCTAAATATGTGTCACCTCACACTCACACTTACATTTACTTATTCATAAGAGTAGGAAATGGAAGGATTCAGTGGCACGGCTTAAGCCTAACAGAGATAATATCCTATTTTCGATTAGTCACAAAGTAATTTAATTTATGTTAACGTACTTTAAGAGTGAAGTTGAAGAAATCTTGTACTTGAATAACTTCGGTCAAAACTTTGCAACTTGGATTAATCAAATGCTTTTTATTAAGATGCTCAGCTGCAAGGATTCAACTTCCAAACCAGTTTAAAACAGTTAGTATTAGATGAAAAGTGTCGAAGTTTTACCTATCTTTGTGTGAGTTAAAGAGGTTTAGGATATAACTTGAATTCGTAGCACCTTCCAGTGTGATCAGAAGAAATTTCATTGGAAAAAAAACTGATAAAACTTGTGACATTAAAAGGAACTTTGACAAAAGTTGCCAGAAACACCTAAGACGAAGTAATTGCATTCATTTGGCCGTGCCCCACCCCTCCCATAATTTCAATTTGTCTATGGAAATTTCCTTGCAATTGGAAATGAGTGAGTGGTGGGAAAAACAAGCCATAACTTCTTTATCGTTATCCTTACACTTCTCTAATTTTTATGAGTTTATAATTTTTCGCCTATAAAAAAACAGATCTTTGTTTTTCAATATTAAATTTTTGATAAAAATATTCCACTATCATTATTATTATCTTAACCCCTTGCTATGTGAGGTATTGTTAGACTTAATTATTTAAGTATTTTAAAATTTATAATTTATTATAATTTGTATACTATTAATTTATAAATATTATTAATAATTAAATCCTTACAAGTATATAAGTAAAATCTATAAAATTTTCTAGAGTTTATATATAACTGTTGAGTTTTAGCTAAAGATAATCGTGCAGTTAAATTGAGATGCAAATTATGTATAAAGAATTTATTTTTTAATAATAAATCGCCATTAAATCATGAATTGACATCGAATCATGGATCATAAGATCCATGATCTAAGTAAAGCTCTATTTAGAAGAACTTACAGTATAAAAGCTTATTCAATAAAAACTTCCTACATAAAAACTTATAGTATAAATTTTTAAATTCAATAAGTTATTTATGTTTGTATATACAAATTTAAAAATACTTATATGAAAATAAAATATTTAAATTTAATTAATATGCACTAACAATATAAAAGAGTTTTATACTAATGTTTAATCATAACTTTTTATTTATATGACTTTTAAAATATTAATTAATAAAATCAAAAGACTTATCATAAATAATAGGTTGTCATTGAATCTCTTGAAAGAATCTCTACACTCATAAAATATACTAATTAAACTCTCTCTATATATATTTATTGATAATGAGAGGAAGAAGGAGAGAGGAAATTTAATCCTTAACTTTAATGAGTAGTTAGAAATCAGCGAAAATTTCAATTTCAGAATAGTGCAAGGGAGCAGCGTGAATCTGACAACAAAGACTCCTTCATAGATTGAAAATGAAGTAGGAACTCAGGATTTTTCTTTAAGTTTTTATGTTGGTAATTTGAAGATTTTTTTTAGTCATTCATTTTTTTAGTCGTAATGTAAAAAATTTTTAGTTCCTACAATTAATATCGTTCATTGAGTAAGGTTATCATTCGATGTTATTAAAAAACTAGTAAGGAAAATTTCATGTGACTCTAATTGTATGATAATTGGTTAAAAAGAAAGAGACGATAAAAATTGTCAAACAATTAATAATATCATATAAGTAAATTAAAAAAAAAACATAGATAAATTGTGTTTTTAATCGATAATTTAATCAAAACAATTGATAAGTTTAAGCAATTTGGTAATAAAAAACATGGGTAAATTATGATTTTAATCTATTTTCAGTTAGGAACACAGCTTATACCAAAACAGAAATTACACTTAATCTATTTGTTAAAATCTACTAATTATGTTATTATATTCTCAGTTAATGCTATTGTTTTAACAGCAGAAACTAAAATAAAAAAAAATATATTATAGGTCAAGTTTTTTAAAAGAATAAAAAAAATAATTTAATTTCTATATACAGTTAATATAAAATATTCCAAATTTTTTAGATCAAGCCTTATATTGGTTTTATAAGTAATCGGAAGGAAACCACTTCATATATATATACTGGGAGTCATCAAAATCTAAGTTAAAATGGAGTTGGTTGTTGCAGTGAGTTTGTTGTTGTATTTTGTGGCACTGCTAACACAAACAAAGGGTGTGAGGGTTGCTTAGAGAAGGAGAGAATAGCTCTACTTGAAATCAAGAGCTACATCTTATCTCTAGGCCTAAATGAGAACAACAAATTGGAATTGGATTCATGGGTTGACAACAGAAGCAGCAATTGCTGCACTTGGAACAGAGTGAGATTCTCCAATATCTCAATTGGCCACGTTACACACTTATGATGAAAATATAAAGTAGTTTTTTGAATTATACTGTACTAGACACAAATTATAGTATGTCAATCATGCTATTGAATTAATAGAATAAAAATGAATGTGTACCTGAATTGGCATTCATATCCATGAGCACTATTGAACAGAACTCTAGAGGTTCTTCTGGCTACCTTCTGAGGGGTTATTGTAAAGAACAATTCTGATGTGTGAATTTGCTTAATGGGATGGCAAATTTATAACCCCCCAGGGTAGTGAGGGACCTCTCTTAATTGGGCTTTTTATCTGATTGACCTAACCCATCACAGAGTCAATCTCACTGTAATCCCAGTTAAAATAACCATATTGATATTTTAAGATATTGTTGGTTAAAGATAAATAACCATATTGATATTATGATCATATCTAATATTGTCGGTTAATGATAATTAGATATTGAGTGATACTAATCCACAATTAATTTCAACATTCTCCCACTTGGATAGTGTCAATCAATAATCAACATACAAATCATTAAGCTAAAACGACAATTGCCGATATATCATATATTAATTAACAATATGAAAAATATGAGCAACAAAATAAATATCCGATAGGGATATTAATCAATTGCATGTAACTAATATTTTTCATAGATGTATGGCATAATGCAGTCTCATAAATGACACTACAATGGTCCAAGCATAAATAAAATGCTAATAAGAAACATGAACAAAATGACGTCAACTAGAGCATGTCTCTTAAAGAAAATAGAGAATCAGACTCCCACTAACTTAATACATCAAAAGCCTTGACTAAACCCATGTGAGTTACATGAATAAGAAAAATTCCAATAGTTAAGGCCTTAGTCAGTGGATCTGCTAACATCTCCTCAGAATCAATGTTTTCAATCCAAGTGTGAAAACTTTGAATTTGCTCTCTAACAAATTGATACTTGATATCAAAATGCTTTGAACGAGTAGAGCTTTTGTTGTTTCGAGAGAAACTCACAGCAGCAGTATTGTCACAGTAAATCACAAGTGGCCTGGAAATGCTTTCAACTATGTGAAAGTCAGATATCAATTTCTTAAGCCACATGGCCTGGCGAGTGGCCTCAAAACAAGCAACATACTCTGCTTCCATGGTAGAGGTAGCTGTAAGAGACTGTTTAACGCTCTTCCAAGAGATAGCTGCTCCTGCCATCATAAAAATAAAGCCAGAAGTAGATCTATGATCATCAGGGCAACCTGCAAAATCAGAATCAGAATAGCCAGTGACTTGAAGTTGATCAGACTTCATAAAAGTCAACATATGATCCTTAGTTCCCTGTAAATATCGCATGACCCTTTTAACGGCTTTCCAATGACCCAAACCTGGGTCGCTCAAGTATCTGCCTAAGGCATTGACGATGAAAGCAATGTCAGGACGAGTACAGACTTGAGCATACATCAAACTGCCAACAGCGGAAGCGTATGGAATTTTCTTCATAGCATCCACTTCTTCATCATTATGAGGACATAGTTTGTTAGATAATTTGTCACCACGTTGCACAGGTGCAGCACATGGGGAGCAAGCATTCATGTTGAACTTCTTGAGAATCTTCTCGATATATCCCTTTTGAGACAATCCAACTATGCCACGTGACCTATCACGAAGAATTTGGATGCCTAGAACAACAGAAGCTTCACCAAGGTCTTTCATATCAAAATGTCTGCACAACATTGATTTTGTCTCAACCAATAGGTTCATACAACTACTAGCAAGGAGAATGTCATCGACATATAATACGAGAATGATGAAATTACTCCCACTAGTCTTCAAGTAAATGCACTGGTCTGCAACATTTTCCTTGAAATTGTAAGTAGTGACAACCTGGTCGAATTTTAAATACCATTGCCTAAATGCTTGTTTCAGTCCATAAATGGACCTTTTAAGTTTACACACCAAATGCTCATTGCCTGCTTCAACAAAACCATCAGGTTGAACCATGTAGACATCTTCAGCAAGATCTCCATTCAGAAAAGTTGTCTTTACATCCATCTGGTGTAGCTCTAGGTCAAAATGAGCAACTAAAGCCATGACAACTCGGAGTGCGTCCTTCGTTGACACTGGTGAAAAGGTTTCTTTGTAGTCAACGCCTTCCCGTTGACTATAACCTTTAGCCACCAATCGAGCCTTATACCTATCAACCTTTCCATCTGGAGTACGTTAGACCCATTTAGATCCAACAGGCTTACAACCTGCTGGTAAGTCCACAAGATCCCAAACATTATTATGAGACATGGAAGACAATTCATCATGCATAGCTTTTAGCCAGTCAGAAGCATGAGAACTAGAAAGTGCTTCCTGATATGTAATGGGATCGTCATCATCATGTGGATCATATTCGTGCTCCTGAAGGTATACAACATAGTCATTTGGTATAGAAGGTCGGCGTATTCTCTGAGATCGTCTTAATGGAGCCACATCAACATCATCAAGTTGTTGATCATTGAGTTGTGGTTCATCAACTTGTGGCTCTGTCATTTGTTCATCTTGCCTCTCAACAATTTGTTCATCTGTGTGAACCATTGGGATTGAGATGTCTGTAGGAAGAGAATAAGATGGTAATGGAAGCATGGTTCGATCTTCTCTGAAGGTCATCATTCGAGGTGTGTAACTCCCACTGTCCAAATCGTCCTCAAAGAAAACTGCTCGGTCAGATTCAATAACTCGTGTAGAGTGAAAAGGACAATAAAATCTGCATCCTCTCGAACCGATGCAGTAGCCAATGAAATGACCGCTAATAGTTTTGAGATCAAGTTTCTTTTGTTTAGGATTATAAGGTCTTACTTCTGCCTTACAACCCCATACATGGAAATGTCTCAAACTCGGCTTTCTACCAGTCATTAGCTCAAAAGGAGTTTTGGGCACAGATTTGCTAGGTACCTGATTAAGAATGTACATAGCAGTTCGCAAGGCATCTCCCCAAAGAAATTCTGGCAGAGATGAATGTGATAACATACATCTCACCATGTCCATGAGTGTTCGATTTCGTCTCTCAGCAATGCCATTTTGTTCAGGAGTTCCAGGCATGGTGTATTGAGCTTCAATTCCGTATTCATCAAGGAATCGAGCAAATGGACCTAGATTTCTTCCTGTCTCGTCATAACGACCATAATATTCTCCTCCTCTATCAGACCTTACACACTTAACTTTCTTCTCTGTTTTCAGCTCAACAAAGGCTTTAAAGGTTTTGAAGGCTTCAAGAGAGCTTGCTTTGTCCTGAAGAAGATATACCCATCCATGTCTGGAGAAGTCATCTATGAAGGTAATAAAATACCTATATCCACCCATAGCAGTAGGTGTAATAGGTCCACATATGTCAGTGTGAATTAATTGTAGCACATCGTCACATCTGTTTGAAATTTTATTCCTGGTTTTGGCAGTGAACTTCCCCTTGATGCAATCGACACAAGTGTCATAATCTGAGAAGTCAAGATCATGCAGAATCCCTTCTTTTATGAGTCTTTCAATTCGAGGCCTAGAAATATGCCCCAAACGTCTATGCCATAGCATAGAGGAAGATTCATCAATCCTGTTACGTTTACTCCCACTAATGGAGTTAACTGACATATCAGTTACGTTTAACATGTAAAGTCTGTCATGCAAAACTCCTGAACCAACAACAGTTGAATTATAATAAATCACCAATTTTCCATCACCAAAATGGAAGTTGTATCCACATTTGTCTAAAACAGAAATTGATATCAAATTCCTTCTCATGGAAGGGACATAAACAGCATCATGTAATAATAAAGTATGTCCAGAGGATAAACATAAAGAGATGACTCCAATGTCAGCAACGGGTACTCCAGCTCCATCTCCCATAACAATCTTCGTCTCAACATCACTTGGTTTCCTCAGGCTTGTGAACCCCTGTAAAGAATTCACAACATGAATAGTAGCCCCTGAGTCTAACCACCAGGAATTTGGAGGAACATCAACCATATTAGATTCAAAGCAAGTTAGTGCTAGCAGATTACCTCGCTTCTCCTCTTTCTTTTTCAGGATAAAGCAATCTTCCACCTTGTGACCACGTTTCTTACAATACTTGCAAGAACCTTTAAAGAATTTCTTCTTGGGTTCTAAATGTCGTTCTGCTTTCTCTGTACCTTTTTTCTTCTTTCCTTTATACCTGTTAGCACCTTTAGCACCTGAACTAGAAGCAACGAACTGAATGCTATTAGGCTTATTTTTCTTCATTGACTCCTCCTCTTGGGTGATTATTGCAATCAATTCATCCACTCCATAGTCATGCTTTTGAATGTTATATGAAGTCTTCATGATGTCAAACTGAGAAGGCAGAGATTCCAAGATGCGATAAATTAAAGTGTCTTCGCCAACCTCAACCTTGAGAGACTTCAGCTTGTTATAGAAATGTACTAACTTCATAATGTGTTCACGTACACTGCTGACACCATCATATTTGGTCTTTTCAAATAAGGAAAGATATTGGCTTTTCTGTGCCTTATCAAACGTTGTGAATTTTTCACCGACTGCTTTGAGAAAAGCACTGGCATCATCAAGATCTGGAATGCTCTGTCTAATAGATTTCTCCATGGTGAATTTAATCACCTTCAGGCACACTCTGTTAGAGTGTTCCCATTTCTCATGAAAAATTCGCTGAGCTTCAGAAGACTCATCTGTAAGAGGCGCAGGCCTCGTCGTCCTCAATGCTAAATCCAGATTGCCAATGGTCAGGTAGAGATCTAATGATTCTTTCCAGTCCTCATAATTTGTTCCGTTTAGAGTTTTGACGGAATTAGGGAAGAAAACTGAACATCACAATAAAGGAAAAAAAATGATTTAAAAGTTCAGCTTAAAATAAATCCCTAAGCAAATTACAATACATTATAACTTAAATTAATAAATCCTAGCACCGATAGGGTACCAAAAAATATTAACATAAGTAAAGAGACAATTGTACAACAACAAATTATACTAATAACAACACACCGATAGGGTATAATTATCACTAATATAATGAATTAATATTTATTCATAAATTTACACAAATGCATCCACGATAGGTGAAATTACAATTATGTAAATTAATAGCATAAATCATGTTTATTTAATCATCTTAAAATATGACAAACAAAATTCACATCATCATGCCCACGATAGGCAGGTCATCACAATGCAATTTAATAGAAAAATCATATTGTAAGTGATAATTCAATATTCAAAATTTGAGAGTAATATGCCAAAAAAAAAAAATTATTATGAAATTTATAACCTCATGTAAATTTTATTACAAAATAATAAAATTTTGAAATTTCAATATTATGCTACATATCTTAAATATTATGAAATTTCAAAGAAAATTATTGATTTAATAATTTTAAAAAAAATATTTGGCATGGAGGAATCGGTGGTTACGGAACAAATATTTTGACGGCTTCGACCACCGTGGTTTTCCTAAAAAATATTTGATGTTTCGTGCGGTTACGAAATGGAAATGGGCAGGAGATGCAGATCCGGAAACGGCGGAGACGCAGATCCGGAAACGGCGGAGACGCAGATTCGGACGGTCGATGCGATCTCCGCTGCGATCTGGTTCGGCGCTGAAACGCGAGTCCGTCGGTGGAGCAGCAGCTTCGATTCTGGAGTGCCGGTGGAGCAGCGCCGAAGCCTCAAGATCCGACGGGATCTGGACGATACGACACGCGGCGGTTGAACCGCTCGAAGGTGACGGAGAGCCGCTGGAACAGACGGCGCTGAAGGCGCTGAAAGCCCCAAGATCGGACGGGATCTAGGCGGTCGAAACGCGACAAAGAGCCGCTGGAGCGGGCGGCCGAAACGCGATCTCTGCCGCGACGCGATCTGGGCCGACCTCCGATCTCCGCCCCTCTCTGCTTCAGATCGGAAAGCGGCGGTCGAAACGATCTCCGCCGCGACGCGATCTGGGCGGTCGACCGAAACGCGATCTCCGCCGTGATTTGGGCGCGCGAGGCGCGATCTCCTCCGCGATCTGGGCGTCCGTTCAAGACACGATCTCCGATCGTGCAGCGCGGCAGGGTCGGGACCACCGGGAGGTTCGCCGGTCCCGATAGGCGACGCGGCTGCCGGCGGACGACTCGACTGCCGCCGCGTAACCGCTCAGGTATCATTCGGTCTCTTTCCCTCTCTAAAAAACGCATGTATGTTAATGTTGAAAAAATAGGGTTTGTTCAATTGACAACCATAAAATGTATCTAGTATGCTCTGATACCAATTGATGAAAATATAAAGTAGTTTTTTGAATTATACTGTACTAGACACAAATTATAGTATGTCAATCATGCTATTGAATTAATAGAATGAAAATGAATGTGTACCTGAATTGACATTCATATCCATGAGCACTATTGAATAGAACTCTAGAGGTTCTTCTGGCTACCTTCTGAGGGGTTATTGTAGAGAACAATTCTGATGTGTGAATTTGCTTAATGGGATGACAAATTTATAACCCCCCAGGGTAGTGAGGGACCTCTCTTAATTGGGCTTTTTATCTGATTGACCTAACCCATCACAGAGTCAATCTGATTGACCTAACCATATTGATATTTTAAGATATTGTCGGTTAAAGATAAATAACCATATTGATATTATGATCATATCTAATATTGTCGGTTAATGATAATTAGATATTGAGTGATACTAATCCACAATTAATTTCAACAACTTATCCCTCAGAAATCTCAATTCCAGAGGTGATCATTTGATTAATGGTTCACTCTTTAGTCCATTGGAAGAGTTGATCACCCTCGAATTGTCAAACAATGGCTATAGTGGCTGGATTAGTAAAGGTTAATTTCTCATTCCTACTTCAATACTTCAAACATAAAATCATATTTTTTTGCTGAAATTCAGGTCATTTATCCAAGATTTTGCACTTAATATTTGCTTTCTCATTATATCTGATTTATACTGTTATATTTTGTTAAGCTGACATCACAACCTTCTTTTTAATAACTCATTCTTTTGATGAACGAGTCATGAATCTTAAGTTTTGTAGTTCATATTTGCTTTCTTACTATATATAATTCATGTTGTTGTATTTCATTGTATTAACACCACTTGTGATTTAAGCTTAACTTTCTTTTCAATAAAGTTTTATTGACATATAAAAAAAAAACTTTTCCAAAATAACTTATGCACAAGTTTTTTCTAACATGCCTTTTGATATAAGAAGAAAGAATAGTTTTTTTATTCACAACATTTGTGTTGAAAAGAAATAGTATTATGTGTAGTGCATGTGTTTTTTTACCATATTTAAATTTCTCATGGCTATGTTTCTTTTGAAGGACTTCCAAAATTGGTGAAGTTGGAGACCTTAGATCTTTCATATAACTCAATGAAAGGTTTCTTCTCTGATATAGGTATGATACCTCTTTCTTTTTTCATTTACTTTTTTTTTTTTTAGGGTTCAATATGAATAACCAAATTAGTTTTATTCAATAAAAAATCACCAAGAAATCAATCAGTGCATGTGTGAAAATAAATCAATCAATAATAAAAAAATGTAAATATTATTAAATAATAGGAACCAATCCTGAAGTAGAGTATTTTCATTTTGAAGATTAAAAATAAATATGAATTTGAGTAGAAAGCACGGATAATTTAGGGTAGTTCTGAACTAGGAGAAAGCCATTCTTTATAAAAACGATAATGTGAATTCATTATAGTATAATTAAAAATAAGGTAATAACTCAAATAAATTAAACCATAAAAATAAGGCAATAACTCAAATAAGTCCAACCATTCTTTTAATAGATCTGTCTATCCAGATTTATTAAGAAGGTTTCAGAACATTATAATAAAAATTTAATTGGGATACACGGTAAGATTTAAAGAAATTTTTACACTGACGTTCAATCATAACTTTTTAATTTTCCATTTATATGACTTTTAAAGTACTCATTAGTAAAATTAACAAACTTACCCTAAAGAAAAGATTGAATGTCAGTGTATATCAAATAAACTCACTCTTTAAGAGTAAGAATGACTTTGTTTTACTATTTCCCTTTGATGCTCTTAAATGCTTCCACTTATGTGTGGGCAAGGTGCCTATTTCTCGTGTCTTGGTTATTCAAGAGAAATTCTGTTAACACATCCTCTCATATTTTTTTTTTATATATCATGTAAAAATAAATTTTAAAATACTAAAATTATTTTCTTTAACTTAATTCCACTGTCTCTTCTTTTAAAAATTTTATATTTTAATAATATATTTAAAAATAAATTTTAAAATACTCAAATTATTTTCTTTAACTTAATTCTACTCTCTCCTTTTAAAATTTTTATATTTTAATAATATAATTTATTTATAATATAATATTATAAAATTTTTATATTTTTTAAATATTTTATTAATACGAATCAACCATTATAAAATAAATTTATATTTAAAATTTTTATCATAAATATTAAATTTTTTTTATAATATTTTATATTTTTAATATAATTTGTTTATAATATTCTAAAATTATTAAAATATAAAACTTTCAAAAATATAAAATTTTAAAAAATAAAGGTATAAAATTTTATTAAAATTTTTTACTGCTATAAACAATTAATGAATATGGACACAAGTGGTCAGTAAGTCATTGTTTTACTTGACTTGATATGGACCAAATGTAGGTAATTTATTTTAAACCTATAGATTAATTGGTCTGTAGGTTTAAATTTTTCTAAAGTTTACGGGTCAACTGGTCTGTAGATATATAAATCTTTAAGCTTACGAATCAACTTATTGATAAGTGTAATATTTTTAAGAGTATGAATAAATTAATTTATAGGTATATTTTTTTTATATGGGACAACTAGTCTATAGAATTGTAAAGGCAAAAACATTTTTGGAGTTTCAATATTATAATGAGTGGCATAGTATGATGCAACCCTCCCCAAGCCATGGTTGACCAATTGTTGGAGAAGGTGATGTTGCCTAGGATCATCTCTTTAGAGGTCCTTTTTGAGCTTTGAATTGGAGGTGGAAGACAAGGAATGATGGTGGAGGTAGGCGCCACTTCTTATGGAAGAAGATAAGTCAAGGAAGGGGCTAGCCACAAGGGAAGTAACCATTGATAATAACATGAACAACTCTCATTCAAAGAGAGAACAATGAAAACTCAAGAGGAAGAAGAACCCTGAAATTTAGAGAAGTGTATTTTCATTCAAAATAAGTGTTAAGAGCTTACATAAAGGAGGGGAGCTCCTTATATAGAACAACTCATGAACCATGGGCCTAAGCTTAAGCTTGAACATCCAAGTAGCTAATCAAGGAGTTAGTTGGCTTAATTTAGTGTTAATTTAGCATGTGCTCAATTAACACTAATTTAATTCAACTAAAGATCCAAACATGACCTTAAGTTTAAGGATTTATGTTCCCTCTTAATTTGAATTTGAATTTTGGAGGGAGATGACATAACACCTCCAAAATTCAAATTTAAACAAAAACAACCAACTAATGCCATGTAGGAGAGAGAAAACTATGTGGCGTCCAACTATAGGGGACAAAGGAGCTTACATGTCTCCTACCAGCTTCATGTGTTGTTAGAAGGGTGCGAAGAGGAATTAGGGGTGTGGTTATTAGATCCACATGACAAAACCAACCCATACAAGCCCACTAACTAGCACACTCTATAAAGAGACTAATTACACCTCCTTAAGGAAAAAAAGAACCTAAAGGCCAAAATACAAGACTGGAAATAAATCTAATTACACTCCTAAAATCCTAATGACTTAAGGGTGTTTATATAAGCCTAAAAATGGTCAAAATAAAACAATAAAATGGGACATGTCCCAAACTAAACTCCTTAAAATTTCATCCAAGTTATGCTCTTTTTTATTAGTTCTAACTCAAACCCATATTAGGCAGGATTACATCATAGTATGTGTTGAATGAATTTCTCTTATTTAACCGTTATGAACTATTGAACAAAGGCAGGGAAGTAGTATGATTGATAAATAATGGGCAGTCTTGTATTTGAATATATGATTGATAGTTTGAACTCTCGTTCATGCTTATGAAAAAATATCAATTGAGAGAAGTTAATTTCTTAAAGAAATTTCAGTTGACTTTTATCTTAGCGTATCCTTAAAAATTTCCTAACAAGTCAAAACTAATAAAATCATTGTGAGATGAAATAATATAATTAATTAAAACTTCTGTCTATAACTTATAATTTGAAATAAAAATTATATTTTAGACAAAAAGAGTCGATTGGATGTGTTACCCTTAGAATATGTTTTTTAGGGACAAGTTGAGATAGTTTAATGTATTAAAATTTTTTAATTGAATTTAATAATAATAATAATTTTTATAATAAAATTCTTCAATAAAGCTACACAACTCTAAATAAATTTTAATTACACAAAAAATACGTAGGAGAAAAATCACTTGTGTGAAGCTCGAAAAGTAATTGTTAAACATTAGTAGGAAGAAAATTATCATAAAAATTTTTCCTGTTGATCAATTATAAATTATTTTAAGGTGAGACAAATATTTTAAATTATAAATAATTTTTAATTAATTAGTAATAAATATTTCTAATGTATGTTGTACAATGATAATGTCTTCCTTATACACAATTAGACTTTGAATCTATAATCATCAGGTTCGAAGGATATTTTTAATGGATTTCCAATTAATCTTTTTAACAAAAGTTTATGGCAACTATACCTTTTTAAAAATATATATTTTTAACATAGGTATATTACTAATTATTGTCATTGGTTCAATAGTTATTCAATTTTAACCAAATATCTTACTTTTTTTATTTATATTTTCTTATTTTTAATATGATTAAACATATAACTTCTTTTTTTACTAGGAAACTCCTTAGGTATAAACAAGAACTTATCTAAAATAGATTCTCCTAATTGTGTCACTGTTGTGTACCCATGGTTTGACCCTTCCAAGTTCCAATTATAATAAATATTTCTTTTTGGGTAAAACATATTTTTGGGCAGCTATTTGTGTAGCAGCAGTTGGAGTGTCAATATAATTGGGATGTCACTCTACTGGTTTCTCATTAGCTATTACTTCTTTTATATATATATATATAAACATGATTAAATATTTGTCACTTACAATATTTTTCTTAATGCAGATGTTCAAAACCTAGCAAGGTTAAAAGTGTTAGACTTGAGGAGCAACAATTTATACGGCTCAATTGAAGGTATAATTATTAGACTAGAGTAGCAATAATTTAAAAGACTAAATAATTCACTCAAAAAGAGTCTCAATATTGAAGGTAGTATATATATTATACACGCAGATAAATTTTTCTTTATTTTCACGTACATAGATAAGTGCTTCAAGATTATTACTTCAGGAATACCAAATTGAGATATATTAGCAGGTATACATTTTTCTACGTATTTTTAAATTTTAATTACCTGCAATATTACTAGTGAGCGAAACTATTGGAAGGATATTACAGAGTGTATGGAATTTAGAGGTGGGTAGTCAAAATTATCCATAGAGGACAAGAGGGTCCCTAAAACATTTATAGATAAAATATGTTGTAAGTCCTTAAAAAATTCACAATATATTAAATATGTCCTTCATTTTTTTTATTTTATTTTGGTCATCTATTTTTTAAATATAATTCTTTTTATCTTCCAAACACTATCTAAATAATTTTTTATTTCTATAAAACACTACTTAAAACACTTGAAGACCAAAAGTAATTTATTTCAAAATTAGAGACCAAATAAATACATAGAAATAGGAGTGCTTTTCAAGAGAACAAATTTAGTATTTCAAAAAATTTTCAAACACCTAAAACATATTTTACCTATATATTAATTTTATGATTAACTTTAGAAACTTTACTCCAATTAAAGTCCATTTTACATTATGCATTCATAAACAAACCATGACCTTACTATTTTTTACAGGATTATGCAAAATGCTAGATCTTACAGAGGTCGGTCTTAGCTCAAATTGGTTTAGTGATAAAATTCCAGAGTGTCTAAGTGTCCTCAGAGATCTACAAATCCTTGATCTTTCTCAAAATCAATTTAGTGGCAATTTTCCATCCTGCTTTGGTAATATGACATCTCTTGCCTATTTAGTGACAAAATATATTATTTTTAGCTTTATTTAATATGTTGAACAAACTTAATATTTTAAATTAAGTTATGACACGTGTATGTATTTTCTTTTTAAAAGCAAAGAATTTATTATATAAGTACAGAAACAAAATGTTTCCTTATAATACAAGCAAAGTTGAGCATAACTTGTAATTCTATTTTGCTCATCAACGGATTAGAAATCCTATCTCATGTTTAACATACACATTCTAGGATTTCCATACCAATCCGAAAACACACACCCCCTATTAAACCCAAATGAGTACATTAACCATTTTCACGAGATAACTTTTATCTTCATCATGATATCAATAGAATCTACTCCTACCCTATCAAATATTATCTGGTTTCTAGCTAACCAAATCCCCCAGCACCCAGCAAGCCAGAAAACATACCTACAATTCTTCTTTCGCTTCCCTACCACCCATGCAGAAGATGAGAGGAAAAGTTGTGTCAAGTTCCCCGGAAGTGGTCCTTGGATCCCAAGCCATGTGAGCATTTTATTCCACACTGACTGTGCATGTGAACACGTTAAAAATAGATGATTTCTACTCTCAGTTCCATTTTTACAAAACACACACTGAGCATCCGGTATGGAGATCTCTACCCTCTCTTCAATAGATTATCCATAGTTGGTAATCTATCTATCAGTATCCTCCAAGACAAGGCCATTGCCTTAGATGGCAATGTATATTTCCACATTCGTCTCAGGTCCTTTGGTTCAACCTCCAGTATTATTGATGGATTCTGTTGAGCACCTAGCACCCTATATGCATCCGCCACATAATACCCCCCATCCTTGCTTGGCCTTTACCCCCATGCATCCGACACCTGTTCCTTAATATCCACCGACTGCACCAAGCTTTGTAAATCACGTAGCTGCTCTTCCTCTCATACAAATAACTCCCTCCTCCACACCCACCTCCACCCCAATGATCCTGGTAGAGACTCCCATTTTTCCTTGATGGTAATGAACTTATCCACTGTTATCCCATACAACCTAGGAAACATTAAACTGATGGCTCCGTTCCTTAGCCAGTTATGCTCCCAAAAGAAAGTGTCATTACCATTGCCAACAATTTTGCTGACGTTTCCATGAAACCACTCTGGAATCGCTGCTGTTGGTCCGTCAATAGCCCATAAATCCCTCCACCACTGAGAAGATTGAGTGAAATTGGCAGGTCTATTGTTGTATTTATATGACTCACCATACCTACTCTTCAACAACGGCCCCCAAATTGTATTGTCCTCTGTTAACAATCGCCACCTCCATTTTGCTAGCAGGCTTAAATTAAATTTCCATAAGCACTTTACCCCAAGACCCCCTTCTTCCTTAGGACGACACACCTTATCCCAACTAACCCAAGCAATTTTGGTCAGTTGCTCATTTCCCCCCCTACAGAAAGGATCATTGTAGACCCGTAAGAACTTTCAGAACTTTCTTGGGCACTTTGTAAAAAGAGAAAAAATACAGTGGGAGGCTTGACAAGACTGAGTTAACCAGGACTAACCTTCCTGCAAACGACAACTGATTTGCCTTCCACCCTGACAGTTTTCTCTGAAATTGCTCGATAATTGGCTTCCACACCTCTACCTTCCTAGGATTTACACCCACTGGTATCCCTAAAAATTTAAATGGCAGTATAGCCACCGCACAATTCAAAATATTATTCACTGCCGACATAAATATTCGATCCACATTTAACCCAAAAAAGTTGCTTTTGCTATAATTCACCTTCAACCCGGATGCCATTTCAAAACCACGAAGAATTACCTTTAGGTACCATACTGTTTGCAAATTTGCTTCCCTCATCATAATCACATCATCTGCATACTGCAACATTGAAAACTTTGCCTCTCCCCTCATAATAATCTCTTTGTACACCCCTTTATGAACTGCTGACATAAATAATCCTGATAATGCTTCTGCTACCACCTGAAACAGGAGTGAAGAAAGCGGATCTCCCTGCTTCAATCCCCTTCCTGGTTTAAAGTCCTCCGTTGGGCTTCCATTTACTAGAATAGACACATGACTATCCCTAACAGTGCTGGTCATCCACCTTCTCCACCTACTCTCAAACCCCATTCTGGCCAATATGTAATCCAAAAAATTCCAATTGACCGAATCATATGCCTTTTGAAAATCCACCTTGAACAAAAAATATGGTTTTTTTTTCCGTTTTGCCCAATCCACTATTTCATTCGCTACCACCACCCCATCCAATATCGATCTTCTTGGCAAGAAGACTGACTGGCGCTTAGATATTAGTTCCCCCATTACTCTCTTCATCCTTAAAGACAACAATTTAGAAATAATCTTATGTATGCTCGAAATTAAGGAGATTGGTCTATACTGATCTAACCTCCCTGGTCGTGCCACCTTGGGGATCAAGGTCAGAAAAGATGAAGTCACCCTTCTTGGTAATATGCCTGATTCATGAAACTCTTGCACTGCCTTCACCACGTCCTCCCCTATGGTTCCCCAACATGATTTATAAAAATTAAATCCAAATCCATCCGGCCCCGGACTTTTGCCTCCCTGACATGCCCAAACCGCTTCTTTTATCTCATCCGATGTAAAAGGCTCCTCCAGCATTTGCCTCTACTGTTCATTGAGTTGATTAAAATATACCCCATCCATGCTTGGTCGGCTCGCGTCTTCATCAGAGAAGAACTCCGAGAAATGATTTAATATATACTCCCGAATGTCTTGAACTTGCTCCAGCCATCCCGCCTCTGAATTAATTGCCAGTATGGAGTTTGCATAACTTCTCGCCTTGAAGCATTTGTGGAAGTACTTGGTGTTATTATCCCCATCTAAAGCCCATTTGACCCTGGATTTTAGTAAAGTAGACTGTTCAATCCTCCTTACCTTCCCCCAATACTCTGCCAATATGTCCTGTCTAGCATTAGTACCTCCAGGTATCCCTTCACCCATCTGTTGATCCACCCCCTCCAACTCTAATACCTTGTCTGCCAGGAATTTCTCATCCTTACGCCACTTCTCTTCTTTCCACTTCTTAATCATCGTTTTCAAGCCTTTCAATTTACTTGCCAGCGAATACATCTTCCACTGTTGGTGCTGTTGAGGCTGTTCGGACATCCAAAAGTCTTTCACCAATTTCCCAAAATCTGGTTCTTGCAACCAATGATAAAAAAACTTGAATGGTTTAGGGCCCCATTCTTGTTTTTTGTCTTTAGTTAAAATCCAGCAATGATCCGAAAACTCTCGTGTGCCCACCTTTTGTGTGATGACACCCCATTCCTCTAGAAGTTTCGGAGAAAAAAGGAATCGATCCAACCTACTGGATGATTCCCCATTCGGAGCTATCAACGTAACTCGTTTCCCAAGTACTGGAATGTCCAGAAGTCCCATTTTCTAAATAAAGAACTTAAATTCGGACATCTCTGTTCTAGAGTGATAATCCGACCTCCCCCTAACTTCATGACAATCCACCACTGCATTAAACTCTCTTGCAATTACCCACTTGACCTGCAGCATACCACGGCTTGTCATCATCAGATCATCCCATACCTTCCTTTTACCCTCTATCGAGCATGGAGCATACACATTTACAACACAATTTACCTCATTTGGATTCTTTCCTCGGAATCCAACTCCAATAAAACCCTGCCCTTGAATGTACCATACCACCTCCAGCATATCCTTCTTCCAAATAGTGACACACCCTCCACTCAGCCCTACTGATGGAAGTATGGATCACTGACAACCTTTCGACCCCCACACCTCCTTTATCTCCCAATCGCTTACCTTCATACACTTTGTTTCCTGTAGTAAACAAATATCAATGTCGTGCTCCTTCAAAATTCTCCTAAGTCTTCTTCTCTTGGCCCGATCCCGGAACCCCCTCACATTCAATGAAAAAATCTTCATTTAACCATTCCAAGCACTCCTCCTATCCCTTCTTTCCTTCTCCACCTTATCCCTCTTCTCCATGCCTCTTAGTTCCTCTGTATATTCCTCGTCTGATTTCTTGCCAGACATTCCGAGTTCCTTCATAGCCTTCCATATTTTCCCTATTTCATCATCCTCTTTTTCCTTCCCCGTTCCCACCCCAATCAAACCTTCATTTTGCCTTCCCTTTGTCAGTTCACTTCCATCAATGCTATTTCTTCTTGCTTGCTTCCATATGGCCAACCTTCTCCGGTGCCCGTATCTCCCTCCATACGTATCTTCTCCCTCAACCAAGACCCATTTCCCATACTCGTATGGTTTTGTAATATTGGATGCCTCTGTTTCCTTCTCTTTACACCCCATTGTATCCGCTTTTGGCATTGGGCCTGCTTCAGTTTCCTTGTTATACCCAATTTTTGCTGTTTGTAAAAGCTTTGGGTCCACTTGAATAGCCCAGTCCACGCCTGCTCCATCTGCCCAAATTTGGGCTTCATCCGATGGGTAAGTCTGGGCATCATTTAATGTTACGTGGCCCACATTCAATTTTACCTGTTGAGATCCACAGAACCGTTGACTGGCTTTCTCTATCCACGTGCCTGATGTGTCTGTTGCCCTCATTAACTCCTGCTCCCTCGAGCCCCGTTGACTGGCTTTCTCTATCCTGTGTCCTAGCTTCCTACCTTTGCCTGTTTGACCCCTGAGTTTTGTCGGTTGATGTCTTGGTCCACCGTTTGTTAGCCGCTCGTGAAGAACAGACCACCGAAGGTCGCCCTTCTACCGTCCCCAACTCCGTTCTCCTGCCATTTTCCTTTCCCGAAAAGCTCCTCCTTCAGCTCAGCCAGCCTTTTCTCCTCCTCAACTGACTCATCAAAGTCTTCGTCCCCCTGGCAAGAGCTCCCTTCTGATCCATAACTAGTTGTATTTTCCCACCTTGGCCTGGTTCCGTCCACGTCTTCCACCTCCACCACTTTTAAATGAAACATCCCATTATCAATGTTTACTCTAATAACGGCTTTGATCTGGTGCATGTCCTTCCGAGAAATCACAAGTCTTGCAACATCATACCTCTCCTTCCTCACTGTGACTTTCTCCGCATACATCAACTCCCCAAATGGTGCCACTATATTTTTGAAAAAGTTTTCCCCCCACACGTGCAGAGGAATACCGTAGCAGTTCACCCTTACCATCCTTTCTGTATCAACAGAACCAGGCTCCCATTTGTAAATCCTGGAAAACCATTGATCTATCCATACTTGTTTTCCTTTTATTTTCTCCGAAAATGTCTCGCCATTTTCCACTTCCAACAGAACCTTATTTGCCCCCATTGGTGTTGCCTGAACCCCAAAAATGCCATGATCTATTAGCAACTCTTGGGTCCTGAATGCGCTCCCTTTGCTGAAAACCTCACCCATGTACGCGTGTTGAAGTCGCTTGACCTCCTCCTCTGTTGTTTTATACGTCATCTGTATTTCTACTTCTTCAGTCTATCCAACCTCCTTGCGGGCATGCCTAAGCTGACTTCCCCCAGACACGACTGTTGCAAATGATCTCCTTTGGCTTTCATTATTTGCTGTTTGTTGCTCCTTGGTCCTCTGACTCATGTGAATTCCATTGCTGGCCTGTTGCCTACACCTTTCTGGTTTCCTCCTGTTCTGATTGTCAAACCGCTATTCATATCTTGGAAGATTGACCCATAATTTTTCGTTTCCAATAAAAATGTTGTCAAGTTTGACTACCAGCATTTTCACGTCCGCTACCTCCGCAAATCTAGCAAAGCCAAACCGCTGCCTCCTCCTGTTCCTTTTAGTTGGTATTACCACATCTTGTATATTTGCATACCTCCCAAAGATCTCCCACATATCCTTTGCTCTATAGTCCTCAGGAAAATGTGTAAAAAATACAGTTAGTCTTTGCTCCATTCATTTCCCTACCTCTCGAGTTCGTTGTCTTCCTTTCTGTCCACTACAGTCTCTAGCATCCTTTCGTCTCCTGATCACCGTCCATCCTCCGTCCACGCCACCCTCCATCCTCAATAGCTTGATTGACAATGAAGGTTATATATATATATATATATATATATATATATATATATATATATATATATATATATATATTTTGTCGTTATGACATGAGTAACCGTTAATTTTAATAAATCTAAAAATAAATTAGGAAAATCAACTTTGTTATTCAATGTTGCAAAATAGTATAGGTAACTTGTTCTCATTTATAAGTTTTGCATTATAAACTTGTGTATAATGGATTTACATTTTTATTCCGGTACAAGTTGATTTGCCTTTAGATGCTAATGCGTTATGAAACTAGTAGTTTGAAGAGCTTTATTACTATTTGTATGGGGCTAGAGGATACAGCATACTCCCTCCATTCATAATTAAATATTGTTTAAAGCTAAATTAAATTAAACAAGAAATTCATTAATATAAAATTTTTTGTTTTAAGAAAATGTTTAAATTGAAATATGTGTTGAAATATTTTTTAATAAAAGAATACCTATTATATATATTAAAAAAATTAATTTTACCTTGGACTTTGAAGACAACGATTTGATAATAAGAACAAAAATATTTCAAATATCTATCGTTTAAAATGGAATGCATGCGGTACTTCTTTTATAACATGCAATTATCAGATCTTGTACATCGGTATTTATTTTGTTTGTGAAAAAATCTAGTTAATTAGAAGGTTTAATTAATATCTTTAATCCAGTCAAAGAAAAGGTTTAATATCTTTAAAAACTTTTAACTTTCAAACGACATGATGATTATATGATTAAATTAGACATCAGTTGATAGAAAGTTGAATGATATTCTAGGTCTGCTGGTTAATGGAGATTGGATGGAAGATTTTATGATAGTCAAACAGGAGATCCATCAGTTCTTTTATGGTAGATTCCAGACTAAGGAGGAGATTAATGTCAGATTGAATGGTATGGATTTCAATCAGTTGGCGGAAGGTCAAAAAGCAGAATTAGAATCAGAGTTCATTAAGGAAGAAATTAAAAAGGTAGTGTGAGATTATGATGGCTCAAAAGTTCCTGACCGAGATGAGTTTAATATGAAGTTCATTAAACACTTATAGGATTTGCTAAAAAAGGATATAAGTAAGGAATGTTGAGTTTCACCATAATGGTATGTTACCTTAGAGGGCAAATGCTTCATTTATCTCTTTAATTCCCAAGAAGGAGTGTTTAGGAGGGCTTGGGGATTATAGGCCTATCTCCTTAATAGGCATAAGTTATAAAATAATTGCTAAGGCATTAGCTCCAAGACTTCAAAAAGCATTGCCTAGCATTATTGATCTGTCTCAAACAACGTTCATTAAAGGAAGATAGCTTGATAGTGTGGTAATTGTCAACGAAATGATTCATGAGACAAAGAAGCAGAAGAAACCTCTATTGGTATTTAAGGCTGATTTTGAAAAGGCTTATGATTCTGTAAGCTAACCTTTTTTGTTCTATATGTTGAAGAGGTTGGGGTTTGGGGATAAATGGATTAGGTGGATTCAAGGATGCCTTTACTCTTCTTTAGTCTCTATTTTAGTCAATGGTTGTGCGCTAAAGGAATTTCGTATGTAAAAAGGATTAAGGCAGAGTGATCCTATGACCCTTTTTTATTTGTCATAGTAGCTGAAGGGTTAGGTAGATTGATTAAACAGGCAGTGGCTGTGAATCTTCTATCTAGGATTAAGCTGGGGGAACATAATCTACAAGTGGTGTTTAAGAAGTACGCGGATGACACAATTTTCATGGTGTCACCAAAAGTCCAAAATGTCTATACTTTAAAAAGGGCTCTAAGGTGTTTTGAAATAGCATTAGGATTAAAAATTAATTTCCATAAGAGTAGTCTGGGTAGAATTGGGGTGAAAATGCAAGAGCTGATGTCCTTTGTCAAGATCCTAATTATGGGGTCATGCAGTTCCGATTCTCCTATTTAGGGGTGCCTCTGGGGCCAATGTGAAGAGTGATAGAGTTTGGAAGCCTATTATAGATAAATTGAGAGCAAGATTATCACTATGGTGTCAAAAAAATCTTTCCTTAGGAGGGAAGATTTATTTAATCAAATCCACCTTTTTCTTCTATCCCTTTATTATTTTTGTCTTTCTACAGGGTCCCCCAGAAGGTGGCTAAAGCGATCCAATCTTTGCAGAGGAGGTTTTTATGGGGAGGTTCGGAAAATTGACATAAAGTAGCATGGATCAAATAGGAGCAAGTGTGCAAAGAGAAGAGTTAGGGAGGTCTTGGAATTAGAGATGTGGTGGCTTTCAACAAAGCTTTGCTAGGTAAATGGTGATGGAGGTTTTTGCAGAAAGACGAATCATTATGGGTTAAAGTGCTGGAGGCCAAATATGGGGATGATATCAGTAATGATTTGGATGTGAGGCAGAGTAGAGGAGGGTCGTAGTGGTGGAATGATATTTTGAAAGTAACATCTGAGGCGAGGTCAAGGGATTGGTTTTCTGGGAAGGTGAATTCATTAGTAGGGGATGGGTCGAGATTTGAATTTTGGGAGGGGGAGTGCTTGGCATTTGAGGGGCTTAAATTTGTGTTCCCTATGTTGTTTGCTTTGTCCAATCAGAAAGAAACACATATATCAGAGGTTAGGGAGTGGTCTGATAATGTTTGGGAATGGTGACTTACGTGGAGAAGGGAGTTATTCGATTGGGAGAAGGAGTGAGTGAGGGAGTTAGAAATCCTTTTAAGGGGAGTCCATCTGGTGACAAAAGTGGATGATGGCTAGGGTTGGGACGTTTATTCTGGAAGCTAGTGAGTACTCAGTGAATGATGCCTACCTCCGTGCTAGTGGTGTCTCGATAGATGTATCTTTCCTTGTTTTTTGTTTAATGTTCGATCAATGAGTCATCTCCTTTTCACATGTAAGTACAACTATCTAGTTTGGATGTACTGCTATAAGTGACTAGGTCATGTTTTTGTGTTGCCCTCGGACTACAGTCTAGTTATTGGCTTCTATTGGAGTTCTTAATTCAGGTGGTAAGTGCGTTGTTGATGCCTTAAATATAATTGGGATGGCAATTTTGTGAGAAATTTGGCAAGCACGAAATGCAGTTGTTTTTAAGGGTGACCCCTTCAAAGCTGAAGAAGTGTGGCAAATGGTTATGCAACAAGTTTGGCTATGGGTTAAGTGTTGTTGTAGGTTGTAGGCTATATCTTTTATAGAATGGTCAACTTAGCCAAAATTATGTTTATCTAGGATATGGAGTAGAAATGCTTAATCTCTTTATTTTGAATTTGGATTGGGGTCAGCTTGGTATTCCATTATTTTTTTGGGATCAATTGTAAGAAGTTGTCATGCTTGAGCTGACTGATGTAATTCTTGGAACTCTTTTGCCCATTCCTTGTGACTAATGGGCTTCTAGTTATTGTTGAATGATATTTGCCTTTTAGAAAAAAAGAAGAAGATAGAAACATATAAATTTACTCTATCTCTCTTAATCTATATATGTGGTCTAATGATAAAATTTACATGAGAAAAAGAAGGAGGGAGAAGTGCTAAATTATCTTTATCATTTAGTACTTTTACATGACATTAATATATATATATATATATATATATATATATATATATATATATATTATGCAACCAAAAGGAAAGCAAAGAAAAAACATTTGTTAATTACTTATAACCAATAATGAGAAGAGATCTAATATTAATAAGGATTGTACAAATTTTTTTATTACTCGTTAGTTTTTTAATTCCTTCTACTTTCTTCCATTTGAGAAGGCATTGAAAATGTAGAACAAGTAGCTAATATACTTTAAAAATATTATCTTCTCCAAAAATAAAAACACTCAATATAAATCACATCATTAAATGCAAACATATAATTCAAATTTCACATGAGTTTCAAACAACTTTAATTTTATCTTTATTTGGGGGTAATGTTTTCAAGTTTCTAGATGGTATACTAAATTGATAAAATTGAAATTAACGGACATTCTTCAATACAAAGGAAGATTTGGAAAACATTTACTTATAATCTTAGCAATGAAATAAAACCAGGTCATGCGCCAATAAGCATTGATGCATAGCATTGTTATTAATCCCAACAATATTGTTATATAAGATGCTGCAAAGCTCCAATAGAATGCTACCATGTCCAATATTAAATCCACTCCTTTTGTGTCATTAAATTGTGATGGAGATGGACCTTCACACTTATTCTTGAGGCGTGGTCCACAAAGATAAAAATTACCTTTGTAGTTGTCTTCATCAAAATTTGCAAATTGTCCTGTACTAGGTGGCATTCCAGAAAGATTATTATATGACACATTGAAGATTTCTAAAAAGTACAACTTGGTTAATTGAGAAGGTATTTCACCACTCAAGTGGTTGTAGGACAAGTCAAGGCTCTCAATATGGGTAAGATTAGAAAAAGCATCAGGTATAGAACCCGACAAATAATTGTGGGATAGGTTCAATGCTTGAATTTTTGGTATGTTTCCAATTTGAAATGGAATATTACCAGTTAGCATATTGCATGATAAATCTATTCCATTCATTTTCTCAAGGATGAAGCCACTATAAGAGTATAAGTTATTCTTTGTTCTGAAATCAACAGTAGCTTTTACGATGTCTTGAAAATCATAAGAAGGCACAAATAATGAGACACTCGTATTAATCAAAGAATGTGTCGTGTAATCCAATGCAACAGTTCCACCAAATAGGAGTTTTGATAGTAATGGATCATTTTCTTCCCTTCCAAATGACAAATTGCTTAAGCAAAATGGTATTGAACCATTGATATTGTTATGTGAAAGATCCATAATACTAATTTTTTGTAAATGACATAATTGACTTGGAATATGGCCCGAAAATTTGTTTCCTCCCAATGCAAGAACTTGCAAATTTGACATTTTATCCATCCATTGAGGAATATTTCCAGAAAAATTGTTATCCCTTAAGTCTAAAGTTACTAGTCTTGAGCCCTCAAAAATGGTTAGAGGTATAGGACCCGAGAAAGAATTATTTTGCAAATACAAGTACACCAAGGTTGATAGATTAATATTTGTGATTGAACCTGATAATTTATTTTGTGAAAGATTCAACATAAAAAGGCTTATTAGGTTCAAGAATTCAGAAGGGATCTCACCTTTTAGTTGATTTTTTGCCATGAGAAGAGCTGCCATAGATGAAAACTTCACAATTGAACAGCCGGAAATTTCACCAGAAATTGAATTATTGGATATGTCCAATATTCTCAATCCTTCATTTAAATTATCCAATAATTCTTTTAGAGTGCAATTCAACTTGTTATTATTGACAAACAACGACTGAAGGAAAGCCATGTGAAAAAATTTAGGAATATTCCCATGGAAAAGATTGTTGGAAAGAATCAAATGTTGTAGATCAATGCAGGTAGTGCCTAATTGTTTTGGTAACTCACCCGAGAAGTGATTGTTAGACAAATCCAACCATTCAAGTTCTTGCATTTTACCAATTGAAGTTGGCAAATTTCCTTCAAAGTTGTTCATTGACAAATTTAAATATTTAATATCAGGAAGGATTGTGCCAATATCTTTTGGTAGCAAACCAGAAACTTTGTTGTTTGATATATCTAGATGGAGTAAATTTTGTTTGATGGAGGGCACTTGAAGTCTTCCAACAAATGAGTTACCCCTTGCATAGAAATACTTGAATTCTGAGTTATTTTGTATCAACCAACTTGGAAATTCTCCAACTAAATCATTGTGTGAGAGGTCAAGAAATCTCAATTCTTTTTGATATTGGAGAAAGCTAGGAGTGGTCCGTCCTTTAAACATATTTAAGTTGCAGCTTCCAAGGACAAGAGACCTTAATTGAAATGTTGGAAACCACAATGACTCTTCAGTTTCAACATGTGCTTTATGGCTTTGGGACGAAATATATAGAATCTCTAGCTTGGAATGATTAGCCAAAGTGTTCAATGAAAAAGAACCTTGTAAGTAATTGTCTACAAGAGATAAGTAAATAAGGGATGTGATATTGCTTATGAAAGATGGAAAATTGCCACTGAACATATTCCAAGAGAGATCAAGAACTTTGAGGTTTCTCAAGTTGCTTAAGCATTTGGGAATTATACCACTAAACTTATTTGAGCTAAGACTTAGCTCTATAAGATTCTTCGTTTTGCATAATCCTGTCAAAAATAATAAATGTAAGATAAAGTAGGGTCATTAATTAATAATGTGAAATACACACTGAATTAGACTCTATAATATTACCATAAGTTTGTTGAATTTAACGTAACTTTTAAATATCATGGAGAGTAGTAATTTAACATGACATTATTCAACTCTATAATATTACCTTCAATTGAGCCGCTGAATTTATTATTAGTCAAGTCTAATACTTTCAACATTAGAAGTTGTTGAATACCTGCAGTAGTAAAATATTTGTTAGAGCTAATGTTCAAATATATGTATGGTCGTAATAATGTTTAAATAATATGTTTAATTAAGACTAAAAATGAGTCTAGTTGACTTGAATTTGTTTCAACATAGTTCGACTCATTTGGTTCAAGTTCTACACAATTTGTGTTTATCAGTTCATGAACCAATAACTTAATGAGTTAATTATTGAACCATGTTTTAAATGACTTTTATCTGATGATTCGGTTTATTGTCACCCTACGTTTACTTATATAGTAAATAAAGATAAATAAAACTTTAATTTAAATCTGTAGAAAATATAAAATAGGTTATATTTATAAGCTAATCATAAATTGATATATGGTAAGATTATATTATCTTTTCTCACAACCACTTGAAAAGTCATACCAAATAATTCATAATTAAATACTAATATAAGATTTTATTTTGATAATGTATAGAAATTAAATTAATAAATAGTAAATAGCTCAATCATCCCTGTACATTTGATATTATAATTTTTTTATAAAAAGTTATGTTTTGAGTTACTATAAATATGTAAACTATTAATTTTTTTCTAAATTTTGTGTCAATTTAATCCCTTTAAAATAAAATTATACTTGACGTTAAATAGAGCCAAACAATTTTGATAAATTTAAATTTGAGAAAGACAAAATTAATGTTAAATAATTTTAATAAACAAAATTAATATTTGTCATATTTTATAGAAACCTAATATGCAGTTTACACTAATTTTTTTATATCAATTCACCATTTCTTAGTATTTTTCTAAAAACTAGATTAAAATAGTCAGTATTAGTCCTCTTTTAAATCTTGTGGTGAAAAATTAGTTATGTACAAAATTGATGGAAAATTAATCATGAATCAGTAAAATTGATGAAAAGTATTGGTTGACAATTTTTTTTTTAGATTTTATATTTTTTAAATATACTTTTCTTCTATATAAGTCAACCCTTTTGATTAAAAAAAATTAATGAAAATGGGTTAACTTAGCAAAATAAAGTTGTATTTAGTAATATTCTTTTTTTCTTTATAATTAATAATTACCTTCTCAATCCGTTTTTTTATGTCTTTTTTTTATAGGTATAACATGTTAGGTTTGTTAGTAGAGGAATTCAATCACACAACATTTTCCTCCTCTTTCTCTTTATATGTGGATAAGAATTGCAACGTTAGGAGCGGGTAGGGTAGTGATTACCCGCTACAAAAACCTATCACCTGTTATTCGCTGAAAATCTGTCGATTTTTTTATTACCCGCGGGTATCCACGGGTACCCATGGATATTTTAAAAAAATAATTTTTTCTAAAATAAATATTTTTTATAAGAAATTTTATCAAATAAATAATTTATTTTTTGGAATTATACTAGTTTCTACAATATTAATTAGATCTAAGAGTAGATTAATATAATATATTATAAGAAAATATTTAATAAAAATAAAATCTTTATTTTATATTATTGGCATTTTATAATAAATAATTTTATTAACTATGAAGTTTTCATAAAAAAATAAGATTGATATCAATGAATTTTGATAATAAATATTTTAATTTAATTTATTTTCTAAAAATATTTTTTTTAACTTATATATATATATATATATATATATATTATTTTAGTTTAGCGGGTAGCGGGTACACGCAGGTACAAGTACTATGATACCCGTATCTGTGCTCATTAAGGAGTGGGTAGAAAAAATTCTCGTATCTGCGGGTGACTGATACCCATTTATAATATCCGTGCAGATATTTTTGCAATTTTTATCCACGGATATCCGTGGGTCTAGATTTTTTTACCATCCCTATATGTGGACTTGCCATTAAATCAACCTCATAAATCTCATGATACTTTTATGTTTTAATATTATGAGTCTCATGGTATTTTTTGTTTAATATAGTAATTATATTATATTAAAAATAAAAGATATTATTTTTTAAGACTGATTCAATCACTGATATAAGAACAATTGAACTAGTACACAATATTCTTCATGAGTTCGTATATTAGTTATACATAATTGTTTTTCTCGAATTTCTACACATGCTTATGTGTAGAGATGAAAAAAATAATCAAACCTGTAGGTATTGTTCGAACCCAACCCGATATTGATGGGTATTACCTTGACTAGATATGAATATGAGTATAAATATTATCGGATGTGATGAAATGGGTACGAGTATGAGTATGTGACTATCTATCACGTAGTCAAAGTTGTACCTTTTTAGTTATAATTTTAATAATTATATAATAAATTTAAAGTTATATTTAATTAAAAATTTTAAGCTTGTATAATATATAAGTAATTTATCTACATGGCTATATAAGTTATAATTAGCTAAACGGTGCACATTCCTAAAATTGAAAATGACTTCAAGTCCTTCATGTTAAACCAACTCAACAGGATCAATTGATGAGGGTTGAAGCTTTAACTCAAGATAAATACAAACTTTTTTCACTTCTGTTCATATTTGGCTCGATCCATGCTTGTTAATGGCTTGACTAACTCGTGACCACTTTCAACGTAATATTATAATTATTTTACATAATTTTATTTGTTTATTAATAAAAAAATTAATTTTATATATATAATCATTCATCTTTTAAAAATTTAATACTAAAAATTAATTATTTATTATAATCATTAAATTTTAATAACATTCACGGTCACGTAAAAAATAAATCACTTAAAACTTAGGTAAATTCTCTCTATATATAATAATAATAGGAAGATATTTATTTAGTAAAAAAAATAACTTTAAAAAAATTACTCTTCATCTTTAATATTCATCTTTATAAAATTTAATAGTTATAATGAACAATTTATCTTTACCATTAAATTGATAAAAAATTAAAATAAAAAATAAACTTTTATATTTATTCTTAAAGTAAGTATATCTTTTCATATATATATATATAAATCAACTTCCCCTAAAAAACAAAAATAAACCACTAAAGTATGAACACTATATACTTTAAATTCAGTTTATTTATTTCACAATTTCAACTTTTGTTTCACTCATTTGCTTCATGAACCAGGTTATATAAGTTGGCAATATTCACGCTTGGATGTTTGTATTTTAACTCCATATTAAGCGCTCAATTTTTATAGCTAAATGCTTGACCGCTATTAAAACTCAAATAAATTCAAAATTTTGATTGTCTTCGTCAAGGCGAATAAATTACTTGTTAGCTTATTTGACTAGATTAAGTTAATTTGATCACACAAAAATATTTTCTTAGTAGTTTATTTTAAGAAGTTTTTAACTTATAAAACTATAAGTTCTTTCGACTTGTAGCTTATTTAATTTTCTTTTACATTTTAATATATTTCTCTTATCATTTTTAATATTATTTATCTATTTTCAATTTTATAGAGACAATTTTTTTTATAATATTTAAATTATTTTATGTAGTGTAAATAAAAAAAAATTCACATTATAAATTGAAGTAATTAATCTTCTATTAAATTTGATTAATACTTATTAGACCAACTAATTTTAAAAAATAAATATAAACATATTACACATCTTATAAATAAAAATATATTAACAACTATCTTTTAACATAAAATAATAGGATTATCACTTTAATTATATATAATGTCTAAATTAATTTTAATATTAAAAAAAATTAACATAAACACTCTTAGTTTATATATATATATATGATTGTTATTTTTATTTTACTATTTTATGGAATTGCTTTCATTTTATACTATTTATTTTATCAATTTCACTATTTATTTTAATTTGTAATTAAATATTTTATCACTAAAAAGTTAATCAGAATTTAATGATTTTTTAAAATATAATACTATAATTACTTATCAATACATTTTTTCTTGAAATTTAACACAACTTTTTTCATATAATACAATTTAGGTAATTTTATCATTTTAGGTTACATTTATCAACTAGCTTATCAGCTAGTTCTATCATACAATTATAATCAATAAGTTAATTTGGTCCTATGTAGAAGAACTTATATTATAAGAGCTTCTTAAATTCAATAAGCTATTTGTGTTTGAATATAAAAAATTATAAAAGCACTTATATAAAAATAAAGTGTTTGAATATATATATATATATATATATATATATATATATATAGAGAGAGAGAGAGAGAGAAAAAGAGAGAGGGGGGAGGGAGAGAGAGGGGAAAGAGAGAGAGTGTAAGGACCAATTTAATTAATAGATTATTAGTGAAAAAAATAAATATTACAAGAAATTAAATGTTTAATGATCTTAAATTAATATAATAGTGAGAGAATAACTGAGTTTATTTATAATATCAATATTAGTTAATTAATTTTGATAGAATAGTTGGGAGTAGGAAGTGAAATATAATTATTATTCTTTTGTTTCAGAGAGTTTTGATTGAGTTTCGAGGTGTTTTCAAAAATCTGTTTAGGAGGAGGTGCGAATAGCAAGTCAGAACTCACTAAGCTCACCTCCACTTTCTTTTTTCTTTTTCTTTCTTCTTCCGCGATTCTTTCCTTTCTTCCAACCGTTGCTTCATCTCTCTCTCTTTGATCAAATCTTTGTCTTCTTGTATGGCCGATGGAATCAGACACGATCTCTTCCATTGCTCCTGATTCTGAGAGGTGATCAATAGATGTATGTTTGATCGTAATTTTCCAAAAAATTTTTCTGTTCGTTTTCGATCCTTTCATTCTTGTTAAAAATGGGAATTTCTTTAAACATTTTAATCTTTTAGGTTTCTGTTGATATTGGGATTTCTGTCAGGTTCTGAGATATTTCTTTGGGTTGATCCTCCCTTTTCTATTTGAGTCAGCTTTTAAAGGAAGAAATAGGTAAGGGAAGCTAAATCTTTGATTTTAAATTGAGAAACTATGATTTAATAGCTAAGAAGTTGATTGATTTTGAGCAATTGAGCTTTTGATTATGATTTGAATGTTATGAAAAATTGGGTGTTTTAGGTGATTTAGGATTTGAGTTTTGTTCTTGAAATGATTTGTGATTGAATTGATTGATTTGTAATTTAGAGTGTTTACCTTTGAAATATTATGATTTAAGGTGTTAATATTAATAGGTTGTGATTGATTTAGCATTTTAAGCTGAATTTTGATGTTGTGAAATTGATAGTTTGAGGTGATTAATATATAAATTTGATTATTGTGACAAGTTTTTTATGCAGTGAAAATGATGAGATGGTATTATTATTTAGTGAAGATTTTGAGGGTATTTGATATTTACTGATAATTTGGGTAATGATGAATGTTTATTAATTATTTTGATGATAAATGGATAATTGATGATGATTGAATAATTGAAACTGTGATGCATGTTGATGTTCTGGATGATAATAATAATTTTGAGTTGATGCATGTTTTTAGAATTTAGCAGATGATTATTAATGGATTACGTTATGATCCACATTGTGGTGATATGTATGTGTGTGTGTGTGTTATGAGATGTTATGTTAAAATTGTGATTTGAATGTTGGAGTTTGCAATTTATTAATAATGAGTATTGATGAATTGTGTTGTGGAGATGATGTGCTGCTAGGCTAGTTACAGCAATAATGCACTTAGTGTTAGGCCTGGTTACGACTATAATACACCAACAAGGCAAGTCATCCTGGTGCTAGGCCCGATTATGGAAACAACGCGGTACTAGGCCTAGTTACAACGATAATACATCTAGTGTTACACATGATTACGACGATAATACACTAACAAGACATACTTAGATAATACCTGAATGTCAGATTTGGGAGACATCAGTTGAGTATCAGACGAGTATGCTCAGACCTCAATTGGGTATTAGATAGGTCAATTAGACATCAGATACCAATGTAGGGGAAGTTATATGGGCACGACCTTGGTATTTGAATTCTATATTTTAGTATTTTCGGAAAGTGTCATTTGAATGTTGTTAGTGCTTATGTTCAAGTGAAACATAAGTATGATTGATTGATTGTTAGTGTTTATCTTCAGGTGAAGCATAAGTGTGATTGTTTGGTTGTTAGTGCTTATGTTCAGGTGGAACATAAGTGTGGTTGATTGGTTGTTAGTGTCATGTTCAGGTGGGGCATAAGTGATGCATGCATGCCTAGCATGGACTTGGGTTAGGACCAATAAGAAAGGAGCATGACTTGGATGAAGCTTCAAAGAGCTTAGGTTAGGACATGTTCCATTTAATTGTATTAATTTGACCATTTTTAGGCTTGTATAAGCACCCTTAAGTTATTAGGATTTTAGGGGTGTAGTTAGTTTTATTTTCGGCTTGTATTTTGGCCTATAGGTTCTTTTTATTAGGAGGTGTAATTAGTCTTTTTGTGGAGTGTGTTAATTAGTTTGGGCTGGTCCAAGAAGTACAAATTTTTAATAAGCTTAAAATAGTTTTTTTAAAAAAACTACTCTAAATAACTTATTCAGATAAGCTTAAAACAGCTTATATACCTTATATAAGTGCTTTTATAAATTTATCCAAAACATTTGTATAAACGCTTATATGATAAGATAAGTTCAAATAAACTGTAAATGAACTCTTCCAAATGATGCTATTATTAGCTTAGAATTTATAAGCTAGAAGTTTATCTGCTAGCAGTTGGCTATAAGCTAGAAGCTAGATTATCAGCTACTAGATAGATTTGTGAAACACGCCTTTTTTTTTAAAGAAAATATTCAATAGCTAAATTTTGGCTCTTTCCGTATGTTATGACTGTGTCTGGAAGAACTTATTTACAACTTATTTGAGCTTACCTTATCATATACACATTTATACAAGTGTTTGGATAAATTTATAAAAACACTTACATAGAGTTCATAAATTGTTTTAAGTTTATTTGAATAAGCTATCTAGAGTAACTTATTGGAAAAAAAAACTATTTTAAGCTTATTGAAAATCTTTATTTCGTTCGACTTCCACCTTTCACATTTTTTTGTCCTTCTCATAATTAAAACTCTTTACTGAGTCTCTCTCTCTCCCTCCCTCTTTCTCCCTCTCTCTCTTGCTCTCCCTTCTCTCCCTCTTACTCTCTCTTCTCTCCCTCTTGCTCTTTGTCTCCCTCTCCTTCTTTCTCTCTCTCTCCCCATCTCTCTCTTTATCTGTCTATCTATCTATAATATATATATATATATATATATATATATATATTCAAACATTTTATTTTTATATAATTACTTTTAAATTTGTATATCCAAATACAAATAGTTTATTGAATTTAAGAGTTAATACTATAAACTCTTATGTAAAAAACTTGTATTGAATAAATTTTTATACTATAAGATCTTTCAAAGATAGCCTATATCTATTTCCTTTCTCGAGGTTCTTTAAATTTCTTCATATTCATGTTCATCATAGTTTATCTCTTTTTTATCATTTCCATTCTTTTAAGTTAATAAATAAATAATAATTTGATTTTTCGTTAACTATCATGCCAAAAAATAAAAAGAAAGAAAGAAATTATGTATACCTACCTAGAGTAGAGAACAAACCGTTCATCCCATTGTACGAAAGATCTAACGTCTCAAGCTTCATCATTCTTGGGAGTCCTACAAAAGAGCACGCAAATGGGAAATAACATAAATTGGTAACAAGTATGTTGCCTCATGCTCTTTCTTTTTAGCATAATTGATTGTTAATAAAATATTATTTCCTTTTTTTTCTATAAAATTATACTTCTTTTGTTTTAGAATTGTTAAATTTTTTATTCATTTTTGTTTAACTAAATTACAATTTTGGCCATCTTTTACTTCTATTGATCCGTAATTTTGGCTCTTTAATATTTTTCTGTAATTTTGATATCTAATTTTAAAATAATATTAGTTCAATCCTCAACTTTCCATATGTTTATTATTTCTAATTTATATTTTATTAATTATATTATTTTTTCATATACCTTAAACATACGTTTTTATAATTCATAAATAAAAATAAAAGAAGTAAAACATAAGTAGCATCAAGGTTTGAAATTAGAAAATGATTTTTTAAAAATATGGGATTAAAATTGTGACAAAATGAAAGCTATGAAAATTATAATCTAGTCTTTGTGTTTTTATTAAACAAAAGAAGATTTTAATATGATATAAAGATCCTTATTAATTGCCATATAGCTAATTAAGGTTGGAAATTAGACTCATGTAAATATTATTAGAATTAAAATGAAATTATTTTCATACAAGAAAGACTTATATAAAAAGTTCATAAAAATAAAATCTAGCCATTGCATGAGTCTAATTTCTCACTTGCAGTAGAAAAATGAAGGGTATCGAGCAATGAAGTATAAAAATATAGAATGGAGGATAGGAACAATAAACCTTTGGTAATTTGAAAGCCATTGCAAGAGAGGTTGAGGTTGATAAGCTCTTCAAATGGATGAAATAATGAACCGTTTATCATTGAATGAGTTTCCACTAACTCAAGAGTGTACAAATCGCACCCAAACTCTCCTGTGAATAGGAGATTGCCAAGTGATAGATGTGTTATGTGGCCATTAGAGATATTATTATTATTATTGGAGCATTTCACTCTATTCCAAGTGCAACAATTGCTACTTCTATCATCAACCCATGATTCCAATTCTGAATATTCATTGTTCTCTTCTTGACCTATTGATAAAATGTAGTCCCTAATCTTGAGTAGGGCAATTCTCTCCTTCTCCAAGCATCCATTACACCCTTCATTTTGTATTGCCACAAAATAGAACAACAAACTCACTATGACACTACCCAACTTCATTATATTTCTATGATCAATGCTGAGTCCGTTCAGCAGGTATATATGAAGCCATTTCCATCACTATTGATAAATAAATTAATGTGATAGAAAATTCATCTTACTTTACACTTTGGGGGTAACATTAATTTTTTTCCACGCGCAATTGAGGACTTTTACATTTCCAAGAAGTTTCGTAGAATCTCGACTAAGATTTAATTAATGGGTAGTGGCAAACATGCAGAAATTTTAAGTTTAATTATTGATTTAGATGATTTTTAAAGTATTAATTGATAAAATAAAAAATTTGTTATAAATAAAAGGTTATGATTGAATGTTAGTGAAATTTGTTTTATAAAGACAGTACATACATATTTTTATCAATATTTTTTTATATATTTAGTTGATCAAACGCTAGAGATTTTTACTGAAAAGTAAGCCAACTAGCATAGGAATGCTTTTCTTTTTTATCACTTTTAGTCTCAAGTTCAAAAACTTTAATTTGCCCGTAGAATGGGATAGAAAAAACTCATAACTTTTCAAAGACTAACTAATATGCATGGAATAACTTTTTTTCAGGTTTAGACTTTCCGCAACTTATGCTAAACGAGTCGTAAAGTAGTAATTTTGTATAAAATAATGATGATGATAAGAGGTTGAAATCGATGTAGCAATATTAAGTCAAATTTGAGATGATTTTTAGTTTTCAATTTTTAAATTTATAAAAATAAAATCTAGCCAATTTTAGTGATGTAGTAATTTTGTAGAAGGATAATGATGATAAGGGGCCGAAATCGGTCTGAAAATATTAGGCTCGTTTGGTATATTTTTATTTTTAATTTTTAAATTTATAAAAACAAAGACCAGGTACTTTTGTTTTAAATTTTTAAATTTACAAATTAATTTTTTGGATTGAAATTTTAAAACATTATTATTAAATTTTAACTCATTAAAATCCTTTTTGTATAACATTCAGTGGTGGCTACCAGCTAATCGATAATAGATAACCAATAATCGACAACTAACAATCAGTAACCTGTCTCTAGAGATGGTAGTCAAAGATCAACAGTTGAAGATGGTGGTTAATTATGATAGTTAGAGGTTGGTGGTGATCATAATATATAGTCAGAAATGACAATCTTTGGTTGGTGTTAGGATTTAGTGGTCAACAGTGGTGGTTGACGATTGAAATTGGTGACCATGACTAATAACCGATGATTAGTAACTTACAATTGATGTGATAACTTATAATCTGTGACCTGTAACCAAAGCGATGATCAATTATTGATTATTCAGGTTGGAGTTATATGTTGGTTAGGGTAGGAACCTAACCTTTTTTTTTTTAATATTTATAATAATAAAAATTTAATATATAATATATAATATTTTTAATATGTATTTTTTAAAAATTTTAATATTTTGATTTAGTTATTTTTTTATTAGAGGATTTGATTGTAATTGTAACAATGATATTTATGTGTTTTTTATTTTTTATAAAATATTTTAATCCTCTTTTATAATATTTTTTATAAAGATAATAAAATTTTTCTCCTTTTATATATCACATTGAATATATATATATATATATATATATATATATATATATTAATATTCAGTGTGCAGATAATTATAATTTCCAGTTTTAGATAAAATGTTTGAGTGTTAATTATTTTTAATAATAATATTTTAATGATATTTTAAAGTATATAAAAGGATTGTATTATTAATTACATACGTAACATCCCTAAATCTCAAAATTATCTACTTCATTTATTTTGTATAATTTAATTCATTTACATTAAAATCTAAAACTCAAATCACTGAATAATACATTTTTCATCACACCCCAATTAATCTAACATCATATGTATCTTCATGCCTTCAAAATTTGAGACAATATATAATATAATATACAACAACAACTTGTCCAACGAACTTTGTTGCCTAGCGAGATCCAAGGTAGCTCATCCAGCGTCAGCCGTTGCCCAATAAAGATCCTGTATCAGATTATCCCAGTAATAAGGACTTCGCTTAGTGAGACATGTCAATGGGTGCAACTCCTATTAAAATTCAACCTGAGAAAACTTTGTGTTGGGCGAGACCTCTCATAAAGCACAAAGATGAAAAACAGGTATAACAGAGACAAAAGCTTGCTGGGGGAGACCTGCTGCCTTGCAAAACCCTTCAGATAGCAGAACATCTGCTTCACAATCTAAAGAACTATAATATGCAATCCATTTGTTCATACAACATATACATCACATTTCATATGTCTCATTTCAACATATCCAGGTAAGTCTCTCATACAAAACATAATCCTAACATAATTCTCTTATTTACATATCAATCCACAAAATAACATAATAAAAGTTTTCAGGTATAGTCTGACATCAATCACTTCATTGTATCCTATCCTTTTGTCTCATCACCACTATTTTCTCCCATGCAAAATACGATCATCATAGTCATGCACAAGCAAGAAAACAAATTGCAAGGGTAAGCTCATACACTAAAATCAACATAAACATATAAATAACAAACAAATGCATTCATATCCAATCCCAGACACAATAAGAATAATTCAACTACACTCATGTTCACCATGAACCTAAGCAATCAACATATACTTTGATATTTTCCAAAGAGACTCATTAAATTTGTAACACTCATATTTTTATAACCAAGTAATTATATAGTTTATTTACATACTAGAGTTAAAAACTTAGTTATGCATGTGAAAGACTTCTTAATTTTCAAAATTCTCTTGTTTTGGAATTTGCTTAGTAGATTTCAGGTAGTAACACAGTCTTTTTCTAATTTACTTTCAATTTCAGTTCTAAAAACTTTGTTTAGAGAATAGATTGAGACAACTTGTTGATACCAAGGCTAAATTTCAGATTTGGATTTGCAGTTGGAAATTAGCACTAATTACTCTTTTTATTACAAGTTACACAATTAATCTAGCTAGTTAAATCATATTAACATTCAACTCAATTTTAGAATTAAATCATACCACGGAAGCAATTCAAGATTTGTAAAAAGAGTAAAGATAAAGAGATATTCAAGCAAAACAAATTTATATTGTTCATCCTCAACCTAGGCTACATCCAGTTGTTCCAATTCTAGGAAACCTACCTTGATTAGAACCAATAACTGGAATCAACAAGAGAGTTTACAACCAAAACTCAAATGCAAATGAAACCTACAAATGCACCCTTGAAAACCTATCAAGATATTGATTCTACCTCATGCAAAACACATGCATGATCACATTCTATCAGGAAACCTAACTAGCAATTCAGTACAACAAAACAAAATTAAAGAACAATATCACCTGAATTGATTTCACATAAAATATAATGAAATAAGGTTATAACAGCAAAACTTTTTCACAATTCTTGATCTTTCTTTGATTTTTGAAAGATTTTTTTTATTTTTGTTAGAGACTTGTTATTTCAAAGGTTTGTGCTTTTTCCTTTTCTCTGGAAACTCAATATTTTAATCTCAAAGTAATTTTAGAAGTATGTTCTCTATTTTTTTTAAAAGATGAGTTTCTTCCTTTTATATGAAAAAGTTTTTTGCCTTTGATTTAATTGAGTCTTAATCGATTACATTATTCTTCACACAAGTCCATAATAAACAAAAGTAGTTTAATCGATTATCTTAAGTGGCTTAATTGATTAAATTGTTCTTTAGCCAATATTAAGTTGCAGGATCAATTTAATCGATTAAAATAAGCACTTAATCGATTAAATGAATCATATTAATTGATTATGGTATGATTTAATGTATCAAAATGGTGGCTTTGCATTTCTTAATCTATTTAATCATTCCATGAATCAATTACCATGTGCAAATGCTACATCAATGAGATTTAACTGATTTGAAACATTTTTAAAGGTATCAAATCTCATTTATGCAACATGACTTAATCATATTAAGATTCATCAAAGGATCTAAGAAAGATTAAGTATGATTAATATGGGATAATAGTGAAACCTATATGATGATGTTATGATTCAAGCATAATTCAATAACACTTATCTTAGGTATTACTAGAGTTCATCATCAAAACAAATAACTCTTCAAGATGAGATTGATCTTCTTTTTGTTTTCTTGATTGATTCTTCAACAAACTCCCCCTTTTTTATGATGACCAAACTCTCCATCAATTTATCTGATGAGGTGTGTAAGCTATTATATGAATTTGATCCATCAATTTCCTGCAAAAAACAAATCATTCTCCCCCTTTTGGGCATGATAAAAAAGAATTAAGAAGTGAAATTATAAAGATTTGTAGATTTTGGTTTTAAATTTGAATTGATGAGAACTAGTATCCTCAAGTCCTTAAAAAGTTGAATGTTTATTTGCATATTGAATACACCAAATTCAACAACATTACATTCATTAATCACCAAACTACATCATTACTTGAGAATTTGCATAATACACAGAACAATAGGATATTACAAGTTTCAAATGTAGAAAGACAACAACAGCAACAAAACAAACAACAAGAAAACTAATTAAAGCATAGTAGAATTTTAACTAGCACACACAAATCAAGTCTAAGTGCCTAAGAGGTAACTGAAGATCCTAGACATCATCGTCATTTTCATCTTCTTTGAGTGAACCAAATTGACGCTTAAAGATAGCTTCAATGTCATCCAACCTCTCATGAATTTTCTGAACAAATTGGCATTGAAATTCCTAATTTGCTATATGCCATTCATACAGCTTGTCCAACTTAGCTAATAAAGTCTTCTCAAAAGGAGTGAATGGGCTTTCTCTAGCTTGATTCTTGTTCAGCTCTTCAGATTCATCAAGGTTAGTAATGTGTACAACTTGATCAGATGGAACTGAAGGTGGCTCAAAAGATGGAGACCCAATCTCAACAATGGAATTTTCAAAAACCAAATTCTGAGTTTCTTCCTTAGAGATAAATCTTTTCTTTCTCTAAATCGAGTCCACAGAATTATCTTGATATGCCCACATGTCATTCACAAACTTCAAATGCATGTGCCTCAATACTTTTGTCTTCACTGAAAGTAAACTATCATAGGGTCTTTTCTTACCTTAACCAAGTCCACTTTGTAACTCTAAAAAACTTTGGATACAAATACACCATAAGGTAAATGGTAATCATGAAGCCTTTTTGCTTTAAGCAAACTAGTGCAGCCCAATCAATTTTCAGATTCACATTCTTCAAAGAATGTAGAACAATCAAGTCATTATTTATGAGTTGAGCATGATTGGTCCCCCTTGATACAAGAATCCAAACTATGGCATAAGCTAGAAGTTTGTCATTCATTCTCATATTACCAACACCAAAATAATTGAAGTTTCTTGTCCTTGGTGGGTTCCTTAAACAAATTCTATAAGTGACTGTCTTTTTGAAATTATTGGCACCATATAAAACCTTCCTGCCTTAGGAAACTTAGAAATACAGGTCTAAATTTCCTCATTCAAGGTTATCTTAGTCCCTTTGACATAAGCAACAAGCTCTCCACGCACTGACCTAACAGAAGAATAAAATTCCCTCACATGATCAAGGTAGTAGTTACTTTGCATCTCAGTGAAATGTTTCAACCTGTGCTTCACAAAGTTTCTTGAAACTTGAAGCCTTCATCCTTGAACCATTGTAGGTCCAAATACTTGTGGGCAACCAATTTTTGTTCTGACCAGAAAGTGTTGAACTTCTCTTGCTAAGATGGGTCTTCAAACAACACTGGGTAGGCATCAGTCATGGGCTCATCAATGATGTTTAGAGGTTGAGCTCTTGGTCTACTCCTTGTAGCCATTTTTCCTGGGCATTTTTAAAAGGTAGAAGAGGCCATATTTTTTAGCAGATAGATTAAAAGGGGCTAGGGTTTGAGTGTAGGATAGAGTGAAAGAGGTATGTGGAGATATAGAGACAAATATTAGTCAAAATGGGAATATGAAGGGTACGACGTTGAAAAGTAAAGGTACTTCCATGTAAAAATGGTGCCAAGGTTCAAAACACATGAATTTGCAATGATTAGACATAAGCTCACTGTTTTAATTGATTATGGACTTGGTGTAATCAATTAAATCATGCAAAAAATCACTCATTTGCGATTTCTAGTATATTTAATCGATTAAAGCCTCATTTAATCGATTATTTTGTGCATCGAGAACTTTAAAACATGACAATTTAATTGATTATCCACTATTTTTAATCAATTATCTTAGAGGGTTGAGACTTTTCCAAGCTCAAAACTTGTGATTTAGTAGATTGAAGTTAGCTTTTAATAGATTAAATGACCATTGTTCATACAAGTAGCAATATTTACACATTTTAAAGTATAGCAGCCTCAATTTACATGATGTGATTCATACAACCAACATGAAAATATCAATCTAAATATAGTCATTTCAATTTTTGCATAGATCTAACACACATGAGCAAATGATCATGAATGAAGAAATACCAAACATTAGCATAAGTAAGCCTCATCTAGAATTCCAAGTTCATTCCTAATTGTGAAGAATTTGTCTCTAGCTAATGGTATAGTAAAAATATCAGCTAGTTTATTATTTGTATCAACAAATTCAATTTCACAATCACTCTTTAAAACATGATCTCTTATAAAGTGATGTCTAACTTCTATGTGTTTTGTCCTAGAATGCATGACTAGATTTTTAGAAATATTAATTGCATTTGTGTTATCACATCTTAAGGGGATATGGTTAAGAGTTATACCATAGTCTTCCAATTGATGCTTTAGCCAAATAATTGAGCACAACAACTACCTGCTGCTATGTATTCAGCTTCAGCAGTGGAAAGAGCAACACAAGCTTGCTTTTTCGAATATCAGGATATTAGAGCGCTTCCAAGTAAATGATACATACCACTAGTGCTCTTCCTGTCTACCTTGCATCCGACGTAATCCGAGTCTGAATATCCGTCTAAACTTAGTGTCCCCTTTGGAGACTAAAGTCCAATTTTGAAGTGCCTTTAAGATACTTCATTATCCTCTTCATAGCTACTAAGTATGATTCTTTAGGTTCATCCTGAAATCTAGCACAAACACATATATTGTGCATAATATCCAACCTACTTGCTGTAAAATGTAATAAAGGCCTATCATGCCTCTAAATTTTGTCTCACAAATACTTTTACCCTTTTCATCAGGACCAAGGTAGCATCATGTGGACATGGAGGTGGATGACTCCTTTGTGTTGTCCATGCCGAACTTCTTCAGTACTTCATTACACTACTTAGTTTGATTGAAAAAAGTTCCACTTTTGGTTTGCTTGACCTGCATCCTAAGGAACAGGCCAGCTCACCCATCATAGGCATTTCAAACTCACCTTACATGATCTTAGAAAACTCTTTACACAGTAAATCATTAGTAGCACCAAAATTATATCATCAACATAAATTTGCACAAGTAATATGTCTTTTTCAAAATTCTTAATAAAAAGTGTAGTGTCAACTTTTCCTCTAGTGAAATTTTGCTTTAGAAGGAAATTTGGCAAATGCTTTTACCAAGACCTCAGGGCTTGTTTAAGTTCATAAAGTGTTTCTTTAGTTTGAAAACATGATTGGGAAATTCATGATCCACAAACATAAGGGGTTGAGAAACATAAACATCATCCTTAATAAAACCATTTAAAAAACACTTTTGACTTCCACTTGGTAAAAATTAAAGTTCATAATAGAATCAAAAGCTAGAAGAAGTCTTATTTCCTCAAGCCTTGCAACTGGGGCATAAGTGTCATCCAAATCAATTCCTTCTTCTTGGCTATACCCTTTAGCAACTAAGCAAGCTTTATTTTTAGTAATAAAACCATTTTCATCCAATTTATTTCTAAAAGCACACTTAGTGCCTATTACTTGTTGACCTTTGGCTTTTGGCACAAGATCCCATGCATAATTCCTTCGGAATTAATGTAGTTCATCTTGCATTGACATAACCCAATGCTCATCAAGTAGGGCATCTTCTATTGTTTTAGGTTCAACTTCTGAAATAAAAGACACATATTTGCAAAAGTTTATTAAAAAACTACGAGTAAAAACTCCCTTATCTATATTGCTGATTATGTTGTCCAAGGAGAGTCCCTCTCTTATTCTCCATTGCTTAGGTAAGTCTAAATTTATTTGTGGTTTTGAGCTTTCAGGAATTTCCTCCATTTCATGTTCACTAATATCTTTGTATAGTTCAACTTTATCATTAGGGCCTGCATCATCATCTAACATTTATTTTGACTTATGAGTAACATTCTCATAGTCGGTTAGTTCATAAAAAAACAACATGGATTGATTCTTCAACAATTTGAGTTCTTTTGTTAAACACTCTATATGCTTTACTATTTTAATGAATAACCCAAAAATATTACTTCATCAAATTTTCCATGATTTTCTTTTTCATTGTTTAAAACAAAACATTTGGAACCAAATACTCTCAAATGTGATACATTAGCCTTTCTTCCTTTATAGAGTTCATATGGAGTAACTTTCAACTTTTGTCTAATAAATAGTCTATTTAGAACATAACAAGATGTACTAACTGCGTCCACCCAAAAATATTCAGGGACATTTGACTCATTTAGGATGGTCCTAACTAGTTCCTTAAGCGACCTATTTTTCTACTCTACAACCCCATTTTGCTATGGAGTTCTAGGTGCTGAAAAGTTATGAGAAATCCCATTTTCTTCACAAAAAAAATTAAAGAACTCATTTTGGAACTCGCCTCCATGATGACTTCTAAGATATTTGATTTTTAAATCCTTTTCATTCTGAATTATATTGGCTAATTTCTTAAAAGACTCTTAAAAACATTATTTTTGTGAGATACAAAAATTGTCCATGTAAATCTTGAGAATTCATCTACAATGACAAGGGCATAGTAATTTCCTCCTAAACTCATGGTTCATGAAGGACCAATAAAATCCATGTGTAAAAGCTCCAAAGGTTTTGAAGTTGAAACAACTCCTTTGGAAATGAGCAACAGATCGATGTTGAAAAGTGGAATGAGTAAGAAACAAATCACATGTTGGTTATATTTAAGGTATACATAAATTTGTGTTTGAATCTTGTTGAAAAGGTGAGGTAAAGAAAATTGGTTATAGTTAAGGATGATAGTTTTCAAGGAGAAAGGTTGATGACAAAGTAAAAATGAGAGTGTCTTTTAATTACTTTTTACCCTGTGATAATGATTGAAGAACTCATACTGTGGGTAGAAATTTTTTAGTGATTTAACACTAATGGGAAACAAACACTAGTTACTAAGGCTGGAAACTGTTTAGTAATTACTTCCACACCATTTCACTTATAGCTGCCACATGCCACCCAATCTTAAGAAATTGTTATACCATTTCACATGCATGCAGTCATAGTTTCTCATTTAACCAAAACATGTGATTTATTTCTTACTCATTCCACTTTTCAACATTGATCTGTTGCTCATTTTGTTGTTTTTCATAGTAAACCCTAAACCCTAAACAAAGCCATGTGACAAATGTCACAAAGCTTATCCTTCTTAAACCTTAATTTTGGTAGACCAGTTACAATCTCTTTGACCAAGATATTGTTCAAAATTTTCATGCTAATATGTGCAAGTCTCCTATGCCAAAGCCATGCAACATCATTTTTTGAGATTAAACAAATAGATTTATCCATGGATGCTTTTTCTAAATCTAATATGTAGATGTTATCTATTCTTTTTCCAATCAGCTTGATGTTATTTTTCAAATCTTGTAACAAGCAGTTATTAGAGGAAAAAGAGATACTGTAACCTTTGTCACATAACTGACTAATACTTAATAGGTTATGCTTAAGACCTTCTACATATAGAACATCCTCAATGCAAATAGAGTTAGCATTACCAATTTTCCTGCTCTAAGTATTTTTCCTTTGTTGTTGTCAGTATATGAGACATAACTTCCACTCTTTGCTTTGAATGAGACAAATTTTGTTTTGTCTCCAGTCATGTGCCTTGAACAACCACTATCAAGATACCATTTTTCAGCTTTGACTGTCCGGCACATCTACAAAACACAATTAATGAGTGGACTGAGGTACCCAAACTATCTTGGGTCCTAGGGGGTTAGTAACAACATTTTTCACTTTCAAAATCCATTTATAATGACCAAAAGGTACACCAAATTTTCTGATTTTGCATGCATTTATTTTGTGGCCTTTATACAAACAATAATGACATGTAACAAGGTGTGACTTAAGGTTTCTATTGTAAGAGAAAAACTTGTTTAAATTTTTCTTAACCTTTGAATTTTGAAATCCCAAACCATCCTTATTCATGACATTATTTTGTGATCTTAACATAGCATCCAAACTAGTTTTCCCACTTGTAAATTTAGCTAACAAATTTTGAAAATAGGACACTTTGTTTTCTAAGTTTTTGCAATTTTCGCAAACATGATTTTTCCAAGTTTCTTTTTCCTTTACAATAGAGTTAACTTCTTGTTAAACACTAGTTAATTTCTCAATATACTATTTTAACTGGCTTTTTAATCTCTTATTAGCAAAAGACAATTTTTTTTTGTTTCTTCATGCATCTCATTAAAAGCTTCTACTAATGTGCTATAATTTTCACTAGATTTATTAAAGGAAACACTTACAAAACTTGTTGTGTTGTCCAAACCTGAATCAACACCATTTGCCATAAGACACAAATTTGCTTCATCTTCTTCACTAGAAGATTGGGTAGATGAAGTGCTTTCATTTTCTTCCCACATGATATAAGCTTTGTTTTTCTTGAATCCAAATTTTCCTTTTCTCTACTAGCTTCTTCCTTCTTTTAATAGATGGGACAATTAGATCTTATGTGGCCTTACTTTCCACATTCAAAACATATGTATGTTATTGGTGCAACCTCACTTTTCTTTGAAAACTTTTTTGGATTTTTGCCTATATCTTTTTGTTTCTTTTTCATGAACTTTGAGAAATTTTTCACAAGTAAATTTATTTTCCTACCTTCATATTTTTCAGTGGATTCAACATCATTTTCTTCTTGTTGTGAGGTTTTTAGAGCTACACCTTTTTCTTCTTGTCAAAGTCCTCTTCCTCTTAGAGACGTTTCAGCTCAAACTCGTACTCTCTCAGCTTGCCAAATAAGGTTGTTACGTTCATCTCCGAAAGGTTGTTGGATTCAGATATGCCAGTATTTTTTGCTTGCCATGTTCTATTTAGACTCTTTAGTACTCTGACGTTTAGTTATTCTCTTTCAAAGACTTTTCCCAGTCCAACGAGGTGGTTCACTTTGTGACTGAATCTTTTTTGCCCTTCTATGATTGATTCATGATACAACCCTAGTCACCCTAGGTTTTGCAAAACCATACAAAGTCCTCCTAATGTACTATAGGGTTGACCTCAAATCGAATCACAAGGAAACATGCAAGCAAAGATTGTTTCAGGCTAGTTCTAATCTTTTTTTTATATTAACAATAGGGAGGTTTTAATCGCAGAAAGGAAATGAGCAAGAAAGAAAGAAAGAAAATTAGCAGGAAAGAATAAACAGATTTGCAGCAAACTCGGAGCAGATTGAAAACTGTAATGGAAAACTGCAATTGGAAGCCAAGAGAGAAAATCTTCTCCCATAAAAATTCTCTAAAAACTTAACAAAATTCTGGAAATCTGAAAAGTGTGTATGGTCCTCAACCCCCTGTTGGGTTTTCACTCACATGAATAATGGGCCAAGCAACAGGCTAATGAGCCTAAAACTAAATTACATAAAAATGCAATGCCTAAAACAAATGATGTAGATTTCTGCCCAAACTTCCAAAAATCCTCAAAAATAGCTCCATACTCTAATAAAAAAAGAATCAGCCAAAAATAAGGTCTATAGAAAAAGTTATGGTCAAAACATTAGACAGTGTCAGGACAGAATTAATGCAGAATTTACTAAAAATTCAACTTATAGGTATGTTTTTATCAAAAATATGATTTTATGCATAAAAACCTAAATGCATGCTAAATGAAGGAAATAAATAAGAAAGAACACCTTAGAAGATATAGCAAGAGTATAAATATGAATATATAAAATGAGTCATCAATTCACCAATAACATCCTAAACAATTCATATTCTTGGATTAATATGTTTTTTTTTACTCTCTTCACATCATTAGTTCCTTCATGAGTGAACCACAAAATCTCCCACATCTCTTTAGCAGTTTTGCATTGTGAAACTCTAAAAAATTCATCAACAGTTAAAGCATATACAAGTATGTTTTTAACTCGTATATGATATTGTGCTCTCCTATTTTCTTCTAGAGTCCAATTAAGAAAACCTTTTTCAACATCTCTATCATCCATTCTAATCATTGGAATAAAAGGGATGTTTTCAATTGCATCCCAAACGCCTTAATCAATGGACTCAACAAATATTTTCATTCTTATTTTCCAAAAAACATAGTTTTCTCCATTAAAAAGAGGTGGTTTATTAATGGAAGCTCATTCAACAAAAGTTTGATTGTTTGTACTTATTATGGATCTTTTTTGAAAAACTTGAATGATTATCAAGAAAAGCTGTGATAACCAATTGAAAAGGGTTTTAATGACTACAAACAATATTCAAGACGGGTATGAATTGAATATGGAAATTTTTCTGATTTACTTTCAAATTCAGTTCTAAAAACTTTGTTTAAAGAATAGATTAAGATAAGTTGTTGATACCAAGGCTAAATTTCATATTTGGATTTGCAATTGGAAATCATCACCCAATTACTCCTTTTATTACAAGAATACACGATTAATCTAGCTAGTTAAATCAAATTAATATTTAGCTCAATTTCATAATTAAACATACAACGGAAGCAATTCAAGATTTGTAAAAAAAGTAAAGATAGAGAGATATTCACGCACAGCAAATTTATACTGGTTCACCCTTAACTTGGGTTATATCCAGTTCTTCCAATTCAAGGAAACCTACCTTGATCAGAACCAATCACTAGAATCAACAAGAGAGTTTATAACCAAAACTCAAATGCAAATGAAACCTACAAATGTACCCTTGAAAACCTATCAATATATTGATTCTACCTCATGCATGATTACATTTTATCAGGAAACCTACCTAGTAATTAAGTACAAAAAAAAAATTAAAGAATAGTATCACCTGAATTGATTTCGCACAAAATACAATGAAATAAGGTGATAGCAGCAAAATTCCGTCACAATTCTTGATCTATCTTTGATTCTTGTGAGATCTTTTGATTTCTGTTAGAAACTTGTTGTTTCAAAGGTTTTGTGCTTTTTCCTTTTATCTGAAAACTCAATATTTCAATCTCAAAGTAATTTTGGAAGTATGTTCTCTATTTTTTTTAAGATGAGTTTCTTCCTTTTATATGAAAAAGCTTTTTGCCTCTGAGTTAATAGATTAAATTGAGTTTTAATCGATTAAATTATTCTTCGCACAAGTCCAGAACAAACAAAAGCAGTTTAATCGATTATCTTAAGTGGCTTAATCGATTAAATTGTTCTTCATCCAATATTAAGTTGTAGGATTAATTTAATCGATTAAAATAAGCAGTTAATCAATTAAATGAATCAGATTAATCTATGATGGTATGATTTAATAGATGAAAATAGTGGCTTTGCATTTCTTAATCTATTTAATCATTCCATTAATCAATTACCATATGCAAATGCTACATCAATGAGATTTAACTAATTTGAAACATTTTTAAAGGTATCAAATCTCATTTATGCAACATGACTTAACCATATTAAGATTCATCAAGGATCTAAGAAAGATTAACTATGATTAATATGAGATAATAGCGAAACCAATATGATGCATGTTATGATTCAAGCATAATGCAATAACATTCATCTTAGGTATTACTAGTGTTCATCATCAAAACAAATAACCCTTCAAGATGAGATTGATCTTCTTGTTGTTTTCTCGACAGATTCTTCAACATCACCACTTTTTGTCAAACTCTTACTAAGGTAAAGGATGAATGAGATTTCTAAACTTTTGTGGTGTTAATATTAATAAACTTATATATGTTTACTACTTATGATTACTTTTCCGTCGCTTGTTATTTGTTATTCTTGAGATATTGCTTCTAGTCCTTTATTTATTATTTTCAAATAATACTTCTAGTCTCTTATTTATTATTTTCACGTATTACTTTTGGTTCTTTATTTATTATTTCTAGATATTACTTTTGGCCATTTATTTATTACTTCCAGATATTACAATTTATTTCTTGCTATTATTTTTCTCTAGATATTATAGTACGATTCTCTATTATTATTTATCAATCGTTCCATCATTCAATTATTTTAGGAGTTATATTTTTATGCTTTCTATGAGATTATATCATCACATTATTTTCATATAATACATTTTGACTCGTTAATATTATTTATTTCAACTTTTTTTCTTTAAATCTTATTTTTATCACTCTCCATCACAAATTAAATTATGATAAATTTTGGGTTTTTGCAACTTTGATTTACAAAAATCACTACTCTTGGAATTATTGATAACTACCATATAATTTTCCATGTGTATATTATATTTCATTCAAAAGCTTACTAGTTATATTTAAATATTCATGGTGAAATATATTTATATCTTATTCAAAGGACTTTGTGAAAAATTTGGTTAAGAAAATTTCATTATAAACACAATATTTCTTAAGAACACAAAAGACAATCTAAATATGCTCTATGGTTACAATTTAACATGGTATTCCATATCAAAAAGATATCTTTTAGTATTAAAAATGTCTTAATATTATGTGATCTTTTAATTGAGTATTGCCCATGAAATAGAAATTGGAGATGAGAGATTGATTTATATATCTATTGTGATTTTTAATTCTTTGAGGATAATTCATAAACAATTATGTGAATGATGATTGAAATATAAGTACTACACGAATTGTGATTGCCAAGTCTAGTGACCTTTGGATGAACTTAGAAAAGTCCTAAGTTCCCTTGTAAAAGTATCATTTAGGTGCATGAGTACCATTAATATTATGGGTTGAAAGATTGCATGTTTAGGCTGAACAATTGTTTGTTTGGACTAGCAGAATGCCTGATGATTTGATGTTTTGGAATAAAAAAATGTTAGTTGATTTGATGTTTAGGACTGAAAAAATCTCCACTTATTTGATGTTTTGGATTAAAGAAAGTCTATTGATTTGATGTTTTAGACTGAAAGAATGTTCGTCGATTTAATGTTTTGGACTAAAAGAATGTCCGCTAATATGATGTTTTGGACTAAAAGAATGTCCATTGATTTGATTTTTTGAACTGAAAAAATTTATGTTGATTTCATGTTTTGGATTGAAAGAATGTATGTTGGTTGATGCTTTGGACTGAAATAATGTCTGTTGATTTGATGTTTTGGACTAAAAGAATGTTTGTTGATTTAACACTTTGGACTGAAAAAATGTCCTTTGCATTAATGTTTTGGATTGAAAGAATTTTGGTTGGTTTGAAGTTTTGTACTGAAAGAACGTACATTTATATTATGTTTGGGCTATTAAGGCAAATCATCATGGATTGGTTATGAATCTATACATAGAGTCGAGTGGGATCGAGTCTATCCATTAAAATGAGTATATTGAATCTATATATTGAGTCATGTGAGACTGAGTCATAAGTCAAACCTTAGGTGCCTATTGTTTGCTAAGTTTATTAAGATTAACATTGATGGTTTATAAAAATTTCACTCCTCTTGTGTGTTTTCTTTCATGTTTGCTTTTCATATATGTTTGAGGTACAATTAGAAGAGAGACCTAATCAGCATGACATATTGAAGGATTCACAGGATTTACTTTGAATATGTGTATTCAAAAACAAATTACTCTTTGATGTTTTAGTAATGTTGGATTCGAAGAAAGTCTATTGCTCTAACTTAGGACCGTGTAAGGAGGGTAGTGGTAACAATTAATGTATTTTATATTTTTTAAGTATTTTCTACAATGGAGTTCCATAATAACTGCATTTGACTCGCAACGTTTATAAGAAGATTATAGTTCTTTATGTAAGAATTGATTTTTGGAAAATCCCTCAAATTTTTATAAATACTTTTGGTAAAAAATTAGAGGCATTACAGAATTCGGATACTTAACAGTCTATCTAACTTTCACCACAATAGTATTTAGCGTCTGCCTGACCCATTATAATAATCAGTCTAAGTTTAGGCATACTCATTTAATACCCTACTCTTGTCTGGCTTCAACCAATCCCATTTTAACAACCAGTTGTTATCTGAGTATATCCCTTAGGTACATGTTTTCCCTGACTCAACCTTGGTACTGGTATGTGTTCGCGCTAACTTAGCCTTAATATTAGGATCATATAGCCACTATGCATCTCTAATTCAATATACTATAATCAATACTTTGTTACCTACCTGTAACAGTCCACAACATTTGATTCACAATGTTTATAAGAAGATTATGGTTCTTTATGTAAGAACTAATTTTGGAAAATCTCTCAAACTTCTATAAATACTTTTAGTCAAGAATTATAGGCGTTATAGAATTTGGATACTCAATAGCCTATCTAACTTTCACCACACTGGTATCTGACGTCTGCCTGACCCATTATGATAATCTGTCTAAGTCTAGGCATACTCATTTGATACCCTACTGTTGGTTGTCGTCAATGGTCCCATTTTGACAAGCTAGTTGCTATCTGAGTATATCCTTTAGGTACACGTTTTCCTTGACTCAACCTTGGTACCGGTATGTGTTCACGCTAACCCAGCCTTAGTATCAAGATCATATAACCATTATGTATCCCTAATTCAATGTACTACAATCAATACTTTGTTACCTACTTGTAACAGTCCATATCATACCTCATCAATCATTGTCTCAATCAATGATAGATCTCATAAGATACATAATTTCAATATCACAATTAAATTCCAAAGCATTCAAATAATTATTCAGTCACAATTTCTTCACAACTTACAATTAGACAAATGATTGTCATAACATGATTAAACTCAAAATAATAATCCAAAACTATATAAAAAAACATGCAAATACATTTAAAACCACTAAATCAAAGTTTCCATAAATCAAAGAAAGTATCGAACTTCCCTTATCTATTTTCTCCTTAAAAAACTTAATTTGAAGATAGAGAAAAATTCACCCACAAAAATCACTCAAAACTAGCAAAATCCCAAACCAAGAAAGAATCTAAGAAGAAATTATGTTTTAAGAGAATATCCCCTCAACTAGAATGATTGAGATGAAAAAAAAGGTAAAAGACTTGAGAAATTAGAATCAGACTTACCTATAACAATTAGCTCTCAAAATCAGGAACAATGAAAGAGCTTGCATCGAAATCCGTCAACAAATTGTTGACCATACAAGGGATGAAAGAATCAGTGAAGGAGAGAGAGAATGGTGCTTAAGAGATACGAAAGAAGAATAGAAAAGAAAAGGATAAGAAAGAGAAAGAAGAAGAAAGAATGCTTGAGGTGTACTTAGTAAGTCTACTTTCTATTTGCACCCCTACTATATAATTCTTTGAAATATTTCGAAATCAACCCAAACATCCCGAAATAAGGAACTAACAAGTATACTCATTCTCTCACTTCACAAAATACAATAAAACACTTGAAGTTTCTACAATCAATACATTCATTTATTTCTTAATTCATTATTAATCAAACTAACTTTAAAATTTAATTTCTCTTTATTCATTTCACACAATTATAATATATTATATAAAATATAGGATCTTACAAAATAATTGTTAGTCTTTCTTTTATTTTGATTTAACTATAATTGATTTGAAAATCAAAGACTATTTTGTGTTAATTTTTGTCAATCAAGTAATCTTATGAATTTTTTGTAAAAAATTATTTAACATAAATACTAATTTTTATTAATAATTTTGTTTAGTGTTTAATTTTTTACATATGAATATATTTTTAGGATAAAATATATTTTAGATTCCTAGAAAAGTCTCAACGTATCAAATGCAACCTCCGATTTATTTTTGTATTATTTTGGTTCTTCTATTTTTTAAATATATCACTTTTAGTTCTCTAAATTCTAAATTATTTTTTATCTATCCAAAAAATATTATCTAAAATACTTAAAGGACCAAAAGTAATATATTTTAAAATTAGAAGAACCAAATAAATACAAATTTTTTTTAGATGCAATATTTAATATTTCAAGATTTTTTAGGGACCTAAAACATCCTATTTTATTTGACCCTCCTATTTTATAATCCTGACTCTATCCTTATTAGATGTTAATAGTGGGGGTTAATTTGTAATAGGTTGTCAAAGATGGTAGTTGATGATCAATAGTCAGATGTAACGACTAATAATTGTAAGTCAAAGCTAAAAATGTTTAAACCTTTTTAAACCATCTATTGCATTATGTCTAAATCAAAATGTGCATATTATATATATAACCTAGGATATCTTATTACTAATTAACATAGGATACAATCTTTTAAGATTTTAATTGGTATACACTGTCACTATAAAGATTTTTACACTGACATTCAATCACAATCCTTCGTTGATAGTAAATTAGTTGACTTTATTTATTACTACTTTAAAAGTCACAAATGAAAAGTTATGATTGAATGTCAGTGTAAAAATCTTTTACACTAGCACTGTATACAAATTAAACTCATCTTTTAACCATTTACTTTTACATAACATTAACGTAGATATCTTACTACTAATTAATCAAACGAAAGAAAGAAAATCTTTTGTTTGCATTGGTTATAGCAGAAAATGATAGCACAAGTTTTATATAAGATTCTTTGTTTACTTGTTATCTTTTTAGTTTCTAACTTATACTTTCTTTTATTAGACATGTTTTAAAAGGTATATAAAAAATTAATTAAAACAATTATGGTATCTAAAAAAATACAATAGTTAATACAAATCACATTATTAAATCTAAACATAATACAACATTCTCAACGTTGTTAAACATATGATAGTCTTAATTGTTGTAATATTCTCACACTTCTAAATAGTACACTAAACTGATAATTAAAATTGAAATACACCTTCTTCAATACAAAGGAAGATTTGGAAAACATTTATTTATAATCTTAGCAATGAAATAAAACCAAGTCTTGCGCCAATAAGCATTGATACACAACACCATCATGAATCCCAACAATATTGTTGTATAAGATGCTATGAAACTCCAATAGAATGTTATAATATCCACCATTGTTTCCTTTCCATTTGCATTGTTGTATTGTGATGAATTTGAAACTTCACACTTTTGCTTGAGGAGTGCTTCAAAAAGATAACGATTACCTCTATAGTTGTCTTCACCGAAGTTGGCAAATTGCCCTGTAATAGGTGGCATTCCAGAAAGATTATTGTATGACACATTGAAGATTGTCAAAAAGTTCAACTTGGTTAATTGAGATGGTATCTCACCACTCAAGTTGTTGTAGGACAAGTCAAGGCTCTCAATTTGGGAAAGATTACAAAAAGTATTTGGTATAGAACCAAACAAGTTATTGTGGGATAGGTTTAAAGCTCGAATTTGCTGCAAATTTCCAATTTGAAATGGTATGTTACCGGTTAACATATTGCATGATAATTCCACTCCAGCCATTTCCTCAAGGATGTTGCCACTATAAGTGTATAAATTATTCTTTGTTCTAAATTCAATAGTAGCTTTTACTTCTTCTTGGAAGTCTTGTAAAGGCATAAATAATGACGAAAAATTAGTATCAATAAAATAATTTATTGAGTCATCTTGAGTGGTCTTCTCATCTATTAAGAGTTTTGATAAAGTAAAATCATTTGTTTCCGTTCCAAATGATAAATTGCCAAAGCAAAATGGTATTGAACCAGTTGTTACGGGAAAGATCCATAATGGTGATTGTTCTTAATTGACATACTTGACTCGAGATATGGCTGATAAAAGTGTTCCCTCTTAATGCAAGCACCTGTAATTTTGACATCTTATCCATCCAAAGAGGAATATTTCCAGAAAAATTGTTATCCCTCAAATCTAGAGTTACTAGATTTAATCCATTTAACAATGTGATAGGTATAGAACCTGAGAAAGCATTCTTTTGTAGATACAAGTACCCTAAACTTGAAAAATTGACACTTGAGATCAAACGTAATAATTTATTTTGTGAAAGATTCAACATATAAAGGTTTGTTAGGTTGAAGAATTCTGGAGGGATCTCACCTTCCAATCGATTTTTCACCATGAGAAGAGCCCTCACAGATGACAACTTCACAATTGAAGAATCATTAATTTCACCTGAGATTGAATGGTTGGATATGTCTAGTACTTGTAATCCTTCATTTAAATTATCCAATAATTCTTTTAGAGAGAAATTGAGGTTGTTATTATTAATAAACAATGACTTCATGGAAGTTGTAGAAAATTTAGGAATGTTTCCCTGAAAAAGATTATTTGAAAGGACCACTCCTTCTAACCAAATGCATCCCGTGGAAAGTTGTTTTGGTAATTCATCTGAGAAGTAATTGTTGGACAAATCCAACCATGAAAGATCTTGCATTTTACCAATTGAAGTTGGCAAACTTCCTTCAAAGTTGTTCATTGAAAGATTTAATAAATCAATGTTAGGAAAGAATGTACCAAAATATTTTGGGAGAAAACCAGATAAATTATTGCTTGAGTTTTGTCTTATTTTGTAACAACCAACTTGGGAATGCTCCAACTAAATTGTTGTGGGAGAGATCAATAAATCTCAATTCCTTTTTATATTTGAGGAAACTAGGAATAATGTGTCTTGTATACATATTTAAGTTGCAACTTCGAAGGATAAGAGATCTTAATTGAAATCTTGAAAACCATTTTTGATTTTCAGTTTCAACATGTGCTCCACTACTTTGTGAGGAAATATATAGAACCTTAAGCTTGGAATTATTAGCCAAAGTATTCAATTGAAAAGATCCTTGTAGGTAATTGTCAATGAGAGATAAGTAAACAAGGGATGTGTTATTGCCAATGAAAGAAAGAAAATTGCCACTGAAGTGATTCTCGGATAGATCAAGAACTTTGAGGTTTTTCATGATGCTTAAACATTCTGGAATTTGACCACTAAGCTTATTTGAGCTAAGACCTAGCTCTATAAGATCCTTCATTTTACATAATTCTACAAAAAAATAACATGTAAGATAAAGTTGGATTATGTGAAATATAACTTAACTAAAATAAAATATTATAAATAATACAATGCCATTAAAATATAAGAGATTTAAAAATCAAGGGAGCAGTGTCAACTATATAATTCAATTTATCATTTCATAAACATACATATATTTATATTTAGGGTTTATAATAAAAATAATACATGTTTATCATTGTCACTCATTGTTACACTATTAAGTGACTTATTTTACTATTTTATTAAAATTGAAAGTAAGCACATTAAATATATACATAGCAAGAAACGCAAATAAGATTACACCTAGGGGTGTCTTAATTTTGTTGTTTCCTAAATTAAAATTCATTAAACATTATGTGTGTGTAAAAACAATTTTATGTACAAGTATGTATAATACTACACTACCTTTGATTGAGCCGGTTAAGTGATTATTACTTAAGTCTAACACTTTCAACCTTTGAAGTTGTTCAATAGCTGCAAGGAATGAAATTTATTGTTAGTGATAAATAATATTTATGAATTTGTAATATTTGTTTTTCAAAATATCAATGCTTACTTATAAAAAGGAAATATAAATAAAAAGAAATCAATCCCTATTAGAAACTAGATACAAACATATAATTAGAGATGAAAAAATAGAATAAACTTCATCATTAATGGTATCATACTATCTACTAGATTGATGTTGTATACTTAACCTTTCAAAATCATTTTATTTTAAATATTAAATTAAATAGTGTATTTAAAATCAATGTTAAGTTAATCAAAATTGTTGATATTGGCTCAGTGAACAACTTGTGGAAAATGATATTAATTACTCCTTGTTGTGCCATGCTTTTCGAAATGCACGTATTCGTTAGATGCACTTATCTATTTGTAGTAAGTTAGAAGATGTATTTTGCATCACACTTTACATTCAAGTTAGTTTGAGTTAATTACAAGTGTCACTCTATATAAGGGAGGTCACTTCCTACTTTGTTCTACTATTGAAAAAATATTTAAGTTTCCTATAACTATGAGATATTATGTAGAAAAAACTATTTAAAATTTAAATAAATGTGAAGCAATAAGTGTTTAACAACAATATGTAGTTTGTTGCAATTTTAAAATGACTGTTGTAAAATAATTAGACATCAATATAAAGTCTTGCGACTCTTGTTACTTATTATTGGATTTAAATAAAATTTTTGTGTTAACATTGTTCATTTATAAGTTCTAATGTATTTGACTTTGTCAGATGTGAAATTGAAGATTGAAGAGTTAGTGTTGAGAAATAGAGTGATTCATGAATACAAAAATATGTTTTGTATCAGTAATTTTTTAATAGTGTTATGAAGAAGATCTAAAGTGAACCAAAGACTAAAAAAACTAGTTTGGAATTTTAAGTATTAAAAATGATTTTTGGTGAAACCTTGAAGACAAAAAACTTATGTAAGTCTATTAGATTAAAAATATAAAACCATGGTATTTAAGTTCATTAATTTTTTAAAAATAATTAACTATACTTTGTTAATTTATGCAAGTGGATATAATTTGTATTCTGAATTCAACATTTTATGCAATAGATCAATAAAAAATGAATGTAAAAGTTTTTGCTTCAAAACAACTTATAAAAGAAATTATAAATTGTGATAATATAGACGAGATATTCTTCCAATATGTTACAAGAACCACACATGGAAACACATTATATTTTAGGTCAATATTAAAGGATAAATTTTATTAACATTTTCACTTATATTTTATTGGGTGAATTCTTTATAATATCAGATTTTTTTCATTTTTCTAACCTAGCATTCTTAATTATTATTACTCCGTTCCAAAATAAGTTATCTCATCCCCTTCTTTCCTATTTATTTCTTCACACTGTTCTTAGATTCTGTCTTTAAGTTAAAAGATAAATAAATAATATCTGTCAAATCACTTATTTTAAATCATTTAGTTAACTTGAGTTATAACTTTGAAATAAAATTTAAAAAAAAATAATTTAATTGTTCATTGACTAAGGACTATCATGCATGGTACAAAATAAAGAAAAATAAGATACATACCTAGATTAGAGAATAAACCATTTATTGCATTGTAGGAAAGGTCTAATGTCTCAAGCTTTACCATTCTTGGAAGTCCTTCAAAAGAGCACAGCCATGAGGAACATAAAATAGATAATAAGTACGTTGCATGATCCTCTTTCTTTTCCGGATCATCTGTTGATAAAATATTTTTCTTTTACAGATTTAAATAATTTTCATCCATGTGAAATAGGGTATTTTTTATTTATGACTTTTATAAATTATTTGGATACTAATTAAGGACTTTAACATAAGAAAAATAATTTACATGAATTTAAAAAAATTATAAAAAATTTAATCAAAATGTTCCTATTTTTATGGAGGAAAAATTTATTTAAACCTTTTAAACACATATAAGCTTTTCATTTCAATAAAATTATATATGTTTCTTTTATTGCAGTCTTCTTATTTTTTTTTAATTTTATTAAATAAAAAACTTTTTTATTTTAATCCCGAACATCAAGATTCCTTATTAATTGATTATGTAGCAAAGGTGGAAAATCAGACCTAATATAAATAACAAGAATTGAAAAGAACAACAATTATTCTTCCACCCAAAAGAACCATATGTCTTTCTGAAATATTGTCATTCCTGTAGAAAACTTTTTAAGATTAAAATTCAGCTTAAAAATTAAATGCTACATGCTCTAATTTTCTTAATATGTAAAAGTCAATTAAATTTTAACTTAAAAAATTGTAGTAGGAAAACCAAGATTATGAACCATATATAGAATATTAATGAGAGGGGATATAGAAACAATAAACGTTTGATAAACATTGGAAAGGCACTCCCACCACGTAAGTTAAGGTAGAGCAGCTCTTCAAATAGAGAAAACAGTGAATTGGAAGCACTCGTTTCTTCATTCAAACTAGCTCCATAAATTCCAGAGGGAGGAATTCTCAGTAAATGGGAGAGGGATGTGACATGGCCATTTGAGATATTAGAACACTTTACTCTCTCCCAATGGCAACAATTGCTACTTTCATTTTCAACCCATGACTCAAAGGCATGGGTATAGTGTGCCCTATAGATAAGATGTACTGCTTGATTTGGAGTAGGGCACTTCTCTCCTTCTCCAAGCACCCTTCATTTTGTATCACCATTATTGCCACAAAATACAACAACATACTCACTACCATACTCAACTTCATTTTTTTCTTTTAATTTCTAAGATATATTGTTCATGAATGATGAGTCCCTTCACCCGCTATATATGAAGGCATGTCCTTAATAAAAAAATTAAGAATAAATCATAGCAAGTTTATATCAACTTTCCTGTAAATTATACATTCTTTTTAAATTATGACTTTGGTTTCACTTAAAAAAAATATTTATGACTAGGGTGTTGATCGGTAAACAAGGAATCCGAACCCAACAAATTAATTTGATTCAATATTTTCACTTAATCGAGTCTGGATCCGAATCAAATTGAGCAGAACCGATCATATACAATTCAGTTTCCAGTTTTAGCACTTCAAAATTCTGACTCAATTTGAGTCAAACCAAAAGTATATATTATTATATATTTATTTTATTGAGTTGCTTTAAATATATACAATTTTTTGTTTGTATCGTATTGGGTTGTTTTAATAGTTTAATTTGACTAATTTAGTATATATGAAATACTTGATATTTTGTTATAAAATATATGGATAGTAGATTAATGGATTTAGCTAGTTTGAAGTATAAAATTATTTATGATTTAATGAAAATAAAAATTTGATTTTTTAATTTTTTTTAACAATTTTCTCTTTCTCTGAACCGAACAAACCCGATTATCATTTGTTTGGTTAGAGAAAAAATTCTAGCAACCTACACCAACTCAAACCAATTAAAATTAATTAATTCGATTTTCTTTTTTGTTAAAATCAAATCAACTTCAACTGTGAAGAGCCCTAATATTTATATTTTTTTTTAGTATAAGTTATAGGTATCTTTTACCACAAATAATTCTAGCTGAGCCTTGTAGAATTGTAGGTTTCAATCTCTTTCTAAATATTTAACTCAACTGGAATGGTTAAGCTGGAACAATCCGGATCAGTTTATTCATGCAGGTGGTAAAGAATTTCTTTCTATAATGTTAATGCATCTAATGTAGCGATAAAAATTTAGAAAGGATGGTTATAATTCGTTGATAAATGAATGTTATACACAATTCATCTTATTTTATAATTTGAGGTACTTTAACTTTTTATCCCTGTAATCATAACAACCATCTTTACTAAAAGTTGGTGATCACTTTTTTACAATATTGCATGAACCTTCGTCCAATCTAAAGAAAGATTTAATTAATGTCAGTGGTAGACACAATAAAAATTTTCACGTATTCTGTCTTCTTTATTAATTAATTTTAAAAAATTCACTCAAACATAAATAAATATTAATTATTTTTTCTAATTTAATAATATTATTTCAAATATGTTCCTTAATTAACATAAGGTTCTATTTGATGAATCATTTAGTTAGATGTCATTCTAGCAACGAAGAATATTATAAAAATGCAGTATTTAGTAACACTAGTTTGTGAGAAATATGAATAAAGATGTTAGTTACTATTGTATTTTTTTTATGAGTTTAATTGGTAAATATTTAGTAGAAAAGACTTTTTCATTTACGTTCATTCATATCTTTTAATTTAATATGGCTTTTAAAGTATTAACGGATAAAACTAACAAACTTACCATAAATTAAGAGATATGATTAAAATGTTACTACAAAATTATTTGTACCGTGAGTCTGTACTAATTAAAATCTTTTTTTTATATATATAATTTAATTAAATATGATTTATTTTATTGGAACTGTATTCATTTTTATAGTTTATGATTGTGTAGCCATTTTAACTTGGAGTGACTTATATCACTACTTAATTAATTTTATGATGAAATTGATTTTGAAATAATTAAATATGTATAGGTGAAAATTTTATTTACATAATGAAGTGATTACCATTAAAATTAATAGATAATTCCTCAGAATTCTCTTCGACTTTGAATCTATTCAGAAGTCTTTGTCGTGTGATTCATGCTCACTTTGTTTTGGAAATGGAATTCCTTTGTCAATCTTTAATTACTAAAGCTATAATATTTATTCATATAAATTACTAAAGCTATAAAGCTAGTCCTTGCTGTTGCACTCGTTGACGATAAGTCTTTTCCTTTAGTTATGCATTCACGCGTTAACTTTTTCTAATCAATATTATCTATCTTATTTTCTTAAAAAAGATTTTTCTTTCTCTTTAAATTTGTTATCTTTGATTATATATATAGTTTTTATTTTCTTTTATTTATTCATAAAAAAAACTTTGAGTCTATTTAATTTTTAAAATTTTTTAATTTTATAAAGTGGCAGCATTTACTAGTAGCAACCTGACATTTTTTTTTTATCTCCTATATTTTTATGGGCATAGTTATGTAGATGAGCTAGTATTGATAAATTAATTTTGAATGAAATTAATTTAAAAAGTTATTTTTTATTAAAATTGATTTTGAGATTATCTAATTTATATTTAAATGTTTTGAGCATAGATTTATGATGGGAGTAAAATTTTTGGACCATATACAAATTTTAAAATTTTTATCTCCACGACCATTGTCACTCTACCCTTGAGCCTGACATCTCTTTTATCGAAGCCATCTAATTTTCATCTATATCGTACAATCGACTGAAAGTTGTATGCAACACCTGATCACCCCACCACAGGTCCTGCGAAAACAAAACCTTGACCTCCTTCCCGACCCTATGCTCCACATTTCCTAATCACCAACTACTTTTCCCATGACTTTCATGATCAATAGAATTTAAATCCTATCACCACCTAGAACCATGATAATGACCACCCCTTCTCACCCCCACACCCAACATATACTTTGTCTGTAAAAGTTTAACCCACAAACTGTGGTTCTCAACCCTCGATGCCACTTCCACTTGCCTAAGATGCAAGATTAAACGTCTTCAAATCTGTTAGCCCCAAAGTCTTGTTTGTCTTATCTTGACAACCCTTCTCCCAGGACACCCAAATAAATTGTTAATGATTTTTTGTTAATAGAAAATACTATTTCAAAAAATAAAATTTAAAAAGATTAAAAATAAAAAATATTTCAATAGGAATCAAAATCAAAACGTAAAAAATAGAGTCCTAATACCCATGAACCATATGCAATTATCTTACATATTTCTTCATATAGATTTTCCTTAGTGAAAATTTTAATATTATTCTATGATTTAAAAATCCAAGCACCGCAGTTAATTAAAGTAAACATTATAAAAACAAACACATAAACATAAAGTTGATAAATTAAATGAAAGTGTAAAATATTATTAAATAAATTGAACTATATATACATCGTAAACAAAAAAAAAAGAAAAAAGAGTGAATTGATAACATAACACGCGAATAATACAAAATATGGTATTTAGAGGCAACAATAATATAAATTTTTTCTATTATTGAAAAAATTTAGATTGGATTGAGAAAGTATTTTAATGCTAGGGAAGAAAAAGGTGATTTAGTTACCTACTATGTAATTTTTTCTTATGTGATTCAATTTAAGATGAAAGAGGATATGAATTTTAAAGTTAATCATATGTTTATTGGTATGGTTAAGTGTCTATATTGTATTGATACACTTTCTCTCTCTAATATCTCTCCAAGGTTACGCAACAAAACTGAGTTTCTTATGTCATTGAAGGTATTTAATACAATTGTATTTAGAGAAAAATAAAAAGGTTAAAAACAATTTAATATAATTATGTAAATTTTATTAATTATAAAATTTTTAAGAGTATTGAAATTTGTGTTTGTATTTAAATAAATGGTTTAACACTCAGAGCCACCTTAATATAATTTTAAATTTGCGAGGCAAGAAAAAAAAAAAAAAGAAGACATTCTATGTTATTAAAGGGATTGGAAAGATAATCGATAGAAGAGAGCCGTGTGTACATTTAGAAAAAGAAAATAATTTAAATGGTTAAAATTTTATAATTTAAAAATTCTTTCAAAACATAAAATCTTACAATTTCTCAAACAAAGTCACAGATAAATGACATACATAAAAGTTACCTAATGAAAACTGCAAGGAAACATGTATTATAACACTTTTACAGTCTACTTCTTTGAGCAACCGGCTTAAAACTGGCAAAACCAGTAACTTCTCTACCAGTAACCAAGGTGTTAATGTCATATGTGCCTTCATAGGTATAAATGGGTTCCAGATCACAGAATGCCTGCAAAAGAAATAAAAAATAAACTAAATATTAAAAACACATTTAACTAATTTAGGTTTAATTGATAGTTAAATCTAAATAAACTAACAAAAGTAATCATTCAGTTCCAAAGCATACGGATGCTTCTATTAGATGTATATAAACTATTTTCTTCAAATTCAAATTTTAACTTTACAAACTGTATTACAATTGCCATGACGACAAAATGAAACAAAAAATCATTGGAATTTATGCCGACTGAATACTCTTCATGTCATTTATAATTATAAGATTTATGTTAAAAATCTCTATTCCCAAACATACCACTAAATCACACAGTTTTAAATAATCTTAAATCAAATCCAAGAATGTTAATAATCTTGAATTGAGAATTGAATATACCTTTGCCACAAGAAAATCAGCCAAAATTCCATTGCCACCTAGCAATTCGCGTCCCAGAGCAGCTGTTTCTCTTGCTCTCAAGCTTATCCACGACTGAATCACGTTGACAAAATTCATTAGCATACATGATACATCTACCGTAATGAATAATAAGTAATATTACTTGAATTTGGTATTAGGGAAGCAAGGGATTGACATAAGTTAGAAACTACCTTTCCCAAGCTAGCATGACCTGGAGTCATTTTACCACTCTCGTACAGTTTGCAGAGGCGCCAACCAACTAGAGTCATAGCTTGAATATTACCGAGCATCTGGACAAGTTTCTGTTGGCTGATTTGGAAAGCTGCTAATGGTGCTCCAAATTGTTTCCTCTCCTTTAGGTACCTATTGATCAATCCAAATTCAGAATTGTTTGCAGTTCAAAAGTAACTATGATAAGTTGATAACAATATAATTAAGAAATACCTATGACACATATCATAGATTCCCATTGATATACCAATGGGCATCCAAGCAACCATTACACGTGATACAGCAAGTACCTGTTGTTTAAGAGGGTTAAAACAAATAAACAATGATAATGTTGTAAATCCATGTAAGATGACAAATACATTAAAAAAAATTAATTCATGCGATCCAGATTGATGCAAGGATTGTAATAGCATCTAGATTCTTAACCAGATTTGTCCAATCTCTATATCAAACAATACAACAATGAGGATAGAGGACACGTATGGATGGAATTTAAAGTTTCCTTGAATAAAACAAAAACAGCTGTTAAAATAAGAGTTGAGGACACCCCAGCCAAATATACATCTACTGCTTCATCCGGTAATATAACATTTATCAACAACAAATAACTTGAAGCAAACATATTTTGTTGAATTCATATTGATTTATATAGAAAGAATAAAAAACAAACATAGTCATACCTTGTTTGTGTCCTGAAAAGAATTTACTCCTGAGATTCTGTCCTCATCAGGAACAAAAACTTTTCTCATAACAATGTCTCCATTTTGTACAATTCTAAGTCCAATTTTATTCTCTATTTTTGTGACTGTTAAACCAGGTGCATCCTTTTTAATAATAAATCTGAAATCACATGTACAAGGAAAATATGTTAATAGAATATTACTTGTGAAGCAGGACACCTATAAGAGCACAAAAAATAGAAGTTTAGAAAGGAGAGAGTACATGTGTTATTATTGTTTGTAATACTATTAAAAATTTCGTTAGGTCAGGACTCATCTCAGGCAGGGCTTAATGGTGGCAGGGGGAGGCCATGCCCCAGAAAATAATTTATTTTGTTTTTAACAAATATAAAAATTTTCTTATAAATGAAACTAAAAAACATTTAGTATTATAAATTTTATCATTTTGGTCCCCCCAAAATTTATGACTGGGATCCACCATTGCTCATACCCATTTATCTGATTTGTAGTTGCATTCCTAGCAAACACAACCAATACATCAGCAAATGTACTGTTTCCTATCCACCGCTTTTGGCCCTCCAGTATCCAACCTCCCTCCACCTGATCATTTCAAAGAAAAGCAAAACCATACTATCAGCATTTTTGAACTTCCTAATAATTGAACATGCAAAAATATGCTGATTAACAAGACAAATAAGTCACAAAGAATCAAAAGCAACTAGTAGTTAAGGTCCACATAAAGTAAAGCACCTTTGTAGCAGTGGTCTTCAAAGCACTGGCATCACTTCCATAGTCAGGTTCAGTCAAAGCCTAATTTTAAGAAAATAACCCGTTTCAGAAGTGGTTCTTCAGCAAAAAAATAAAATAATACAACACTTAGAACATCAACTGACCCAACATGCTATAGTTTTCAATTGTGCCAAAGAAGGAAGGTACTTTAGCTTCTGAGCTTCTGATCCACACAATGCTAAACTTGACAGTCAAAGATATAAAATATCAGGAACTATTAATATTATATCATCCAATACAAATGAAAGGATCAAAATTTAGGGAATTATTTACATGAAATGAACCAAATTTATTACCAATAGTAAGCATTGCCAAGGATGAATGGACCAAAATGAAAGTTGAACAGCTTGCATCAACTCTTGAAACTTCTGCGATAGCTAGAGCACTTCCAGTTATAGAAAGACCAGGGCAACCATAATCCTGATAATCAGAGCTAGCTAAGAACTCCATTGCTCATGTGTAATATCTATACAACAGACGAAAATATTGATAGAAAGAACCTTGATCGTTCCACCAGCAATTTGCAATGCAGCAAGCTTTGGAATAACATGAAATGGGAACTTGGCCTTCTCCCAATACTGTCAAGCAAAAAAAGGTTGCATGATGATGAGATTGAAAGAAAGAATAAAAAAAAACACAGCAGGGGAGAATAACTTCACATTGTAATTGTTTCAATCCAAGTAATAGAACTACAAATACTTGCCTCGGTCATTATTGGAGCAATTTCTTTTTCCATACACTCTCTTACTTTCTTCCTAAGGGCATGTTCCTCCAATGTCAATAAGTCGTCCAGTTGAAAATAATCTGAAGCTGTACTTTTCAAACATCAAGACAGATAACAATGGAAACGAATTCCTAGAGTAGGTGTTGTTTAAAATCAAAATGTTGAAAAAGATTAATAATATCAACTTGCTAAGTCATGCAGTTGAATGAAAAAGGATATTAAGAAAGAAGAAAACCATATTTTAGGGATGTGTTTGGCCCCGCTTTGTTTAGCATAAAGGAAACCTCAAAGTTCAAGCTCAAAATAAGATTTTGAAAGTAAAATGGCAACTCTTTGGCAGATTTCATTTCACTTAGCTAATAAGAAATTACCAAAGAGAGGAAAGCATTGAGGAGGAGGGGGATAAGGAAGAGAAACCAGCTTTTTCACCTAAAAGTTCCTTCACTCACCATTTTTTTTGTTTTTAAATAGCTACTCTTTCATTTTTTATAGAATTTTATAGAAATAAGCTGCTTAATCTTATAAGAGCTTTTCAGAAATATGTTAGGCCTCCCTTCTCCCTTTAAGAGAAACCAGCTTCTTTTACCTAAAAGCTTGACAACTCACTTTCTTTTTTAAATAGCCACTCTTCCTTTTCTTTTACAAAAATAAGCTGCTTAATTTTATAAGAGCTTTTCAGAAATATGTTAAGCATTGCTTCTCCCTTTAAGAGAAACAAAAAAAAGTTGGACCAAACACTACCTAAAAATAAGAATATGAATCAAAAGTCAAAACTTGTAAAGCATCAGATGATTATGTCCAAAAGTTTCACTTCCCAATCACAAAAAAAATGTTAAAGAATAGATATATTTCCTTATTTATGATTAGATAGAAATTGGAGATTTACTCTTTCTTATCTATTATTATATTGATCTTTAGTCATTTATAGTTTATGAATGTGAAAAAGTAAAAAATTTTGGCATGGCTTTATAGTCTAAGACATCAGGCCATATATTTAGACAAAGTTCACTATAAGTACTCATAGGAGAATAAAATAAGAAGTTAAAATAAATTAAGTTTCTCCCATAAGTTAAAATTAGCTCATGAATAAGAAAATCAAAATCAACTTTTGGAAAAGTTAAATAAGAGAGCTTTTATAAAAGTTGAAGTGCATACATTGATTTTAATTTGCAGGAAAAACTTGATTGATTTCACCTTCTTATTTTCTTCTCTTCTTGTTTAGAGGGTTTCTTATTTTCTTCTCCAATAAGTGCATATTGAGAAGTTTACTAGAGCAGAACCTAACTAGGACTCCTAATCAATTATCAATAGAAGAAATTTTATGACAAAAAAGCACTTCCTATATAAAAGCATGTTGAACACTGTTGAGGAATAGCCCAAGCTTAAAAAAAGAAAGAAATTTTATTTTCTACATCACGTCATCACATGCCAAGTACTAAAAACATAATTGAACAAAAAATTATTGGAAATTAAATACAAGCAATTTTATGTCCAATAGGGTAAAATTGAAAAGTCAAGGCAACAGCTAAAAAAATTGAGCAACAACTTAGAACTTAGAAGTGTTACAATAAAGATGTAGGCATGCCTTCGGAGAAAGGGGGCTCCCGCACCTAACTATATCTGGATTATTAGCCCCACTTAGAGTGGAATATAAAAAACAAGTATATTACTTCCCTTAGCTTTTAGTTCTGAAAGTACCAACATAAAAAGCCATGTAAATCTTAATCCACGTACCCAGTATGAGCTCAAGCTCTGAAAACATCATTTTTACATCAAGCAAGGCTTAAATAATCAAAGAAATTTCTTACTGCAAGGAGGAAACATTGATGCTGGAGTTGCTTGTGGAAATGCTGTAGAAACATCTAGTGGTGGTAAATAAAAATATGAAGGCATCGCACTTTTGAAAGAACCATCTGCATAAACCAAAGCATTCATTAAAATGCACAGTAAAACAGCTTCATAAAATTATTACATTGAGTAATAAATGTCAGAAAAACTCAATCAATGATAGCATATATAAATGACCACATATCAATTCCATATTGGAAGACAAGAATAAACAAATGACTAGACCAATTGATAAGAAAATGACAAGTTTGGCTGACCCTTTCAGTTCAAGGTACAACAACTGTGCACCAGTGGTCAGACACTATTCCAAGTACAGATCTTTAAACAAACCCGTTGCTAACAAATTGTAAACACATTATTAATACAATAATGATAATAGCTAGATAAATAAGACTTAATAATGTAGCAGTCAACCAACCTAAGTACAACCGCTCGGGAAAAGTCTCCCTGTATCAATATCTTCTAAACAAACATATCACTTCTAAACTAAACAACTCAAATCGAAAATTCTCAAGTGCTTACAGTAAAGAACAAAATACTTCACAAAATCGAAACGTCACTTCATTTTTTCCATATATATTTAAAGCAGCAAACAAGACAATACTAAAGAATTGACACAAAAAATATAGAAAAAATTATCAGTAGCAATTAGCAAATCCTTCTGAGAGCAAAGAGGGCGTGAAACTTGAATATGCTCTTAGACTTCCTTTTGAAGTAGTAATCGGTGTATTCACATCATCCTAACAATAAAAGGAACAATTATACAACAACAACAACAACAACATCGCAACAAGAACGATAATACATTATCACTCTCCCGAAGTGAAATTCGATAAGTAAAATCTAGACGCGAGTTCAAACTTAACAATCGGAGTCAAAATAAAACTGAAAACTAATCACATCGAAGTCGGAATTGAACGGAATTGTTAATTGAATGAAGCGATCAAAACGAAACAGTGATTGCAACGGTGAAGAGATAACGGACCTGGATCGGTAGAAGAGTGGATTGTCATTGTTGGAAAGAGAATGGAAATTAGGGTTCAGAGAGAAAGAGCTATGCGAATGCTAAAACTCAGGAGATAGTAGTAATAATGGTATGGTGTTGTTACTGTTGAAGGAAGAAAGAAGAATGGAAGGTGATGAGATGAGTTCCACGTCAGCAAAAATAATACCTATTGATGACGATGATTACTTCTCGAGGGAAATAACTAGCTTTTGTTTTTTTTTCAGTTCATGTTGTTATAGGAGTTAAAGATACGGTCCTTGATGTTGATGTTGTATTCTACTCATTCTCACTTAGATTTTTTTGACAAAATGACTACTTAGTCTCCTTTTATATGGTATCTTCACCCAAGATTTTTATTTTTTATTTTTAAAATATTTTTATTAAAATTTATACTATAAATAAAAAAACTGATTAAAAATGGAGTTTCAGTTAATTGAAGAGTATTTTTTGAATAACTTTTTAATAAAAAATGTAGTTAAATTTTGTATATAGTTTGAATTTAAAGGGTTTTTTTTTTTACTTATAATTGAGTTGATTAAGAAATTATATTTATAATTAGGCTTATTATGATTTTTAATTTAATAAAAAAATCATTTTAATTTGTTAATAAGTATCATTGCAAATCATTTTATTGGATGCGAGATATAAAATGTTATTTATCATATATTCATATATTGTATATTATTTAAAATATTAAATAAATAATTTTATTTTATATTATTTTTAAATAATTAAAAAATAATTATTTATTCATCTTATCGGTAAATTTCTTATTTACTTCTCTCTAACCATTTTTTTATAAACCAACATATATTAATAATTACAAAATAAATCTCTAAAATATAAGATATAACTGTCCTTAAATATATAACTTAGATTTCGTTTGAAAAAGTGTCCCAAAATATGGAATATGCTGCGTATTGCAAGAATGTTAGAGAGTTCCAAATCACACAAACGATCTCAGTTGATTTTACATGTTTTATGTTTTAAACTATTATCATGTTAATACTTTATTTTTAAAATATTCATATTTACCATTTTTATTTCAAATTATCAATATAAACTATTATTTTTATTCTCTAATAATTATTTAGATTTCATACCGTAAAACCCACGTCATTTTGTTACTTGTTAATAATATATTCCTTTGCGTAAACAATTTGATAGCGTATAAGTCACGACCTTTCTTCTCATTATTGAGTCGATGAGATAAAGATGAAGGTAGACACATCTATCTACCTATAAAATAAAGCTGAGTAACAGTTTGTTCGTTGTGCTCAATTCAATATATATTTAAATTAAATATGAATTTAATTGGTATAATATAAAAGAATTTTATCTTAACATTTAATTATAATAATTTTTTGTTTACATAACTTGTAAACTACCTACTAATTAGTCAACAAACTTATTAAACCTAATATAAAAATCTTTACACTATCATATATCTCAATTAAATTCATTAAATACATTAATAGACTAAACATAACTGATCAAGTATGTTAGCAATAAAAATATTTTAATTTTCAATGTTAATGAAAAATATTTTAGGCTATTTTTTAAAATTATTTTAAATTTAAAATTTAAATTAATTTTTTAAATAAAATAAAATATTTTGGCAGATTTATCTTCAATGTTTCTCTAAAATAAAAAATAAAAAAGTTTATCTCTTTGTCCCAGATTACTTGAATCAATGAATAAAAATAACCTTAGAAATAAAAATAGTAAATGACCAACAAAATTGAAGATACTAAAAAATAGTAAATGTCATCATTTTAACAATTTATTAAAAAAAGAAAATCACTTGTTACAAAAACTAATTATTTAAGGTTGGGATGATTTTTTATTTATAATTTATAAATTTATGAAAATAAAAACTAGTTTTTAATTTTAAGTTTTTAAATTTATAAAACCGGTATCATTTTTGTTTCTAAATTTAACATATTAATTGTTGTCAAATCTTAATCTAGTGTAATTTTTTTTTCTTGAGGACTTCTGTGGGGTGGTTAAAGGTGAGAGGCATGAAAAATTACCAAAGATAAAACATGATAATCAATTATTGGCGATTAAAACAATAGAATTTGGTGATTAGAGTAATAGAAGGTGATGGTGACTGACAATCAAAGGTAATAATGGGTGACTAAAGGCTAAAGGTAGCAATTGATGATTAGTAGTAAGAGCTGAAGGCTAATAACTAATAATTAAAGGGAAGATTAATGACCATCAATAACATGATGATGACGAGTGATGTCAAATGATAAATTTAAAATAAAATTAGATATAGAAATCTTAAAATAAAATTTTATTATTTTTACAATAAGTAAAATTTTTTTAAAAAATAATTATAAAAAAATAGAACAAAACCATTTCTATTTTCAAAATAAATTTTCATTAAAAACTAGAAATTTGAGATCACGGGATATATGCACCAAAAATGTTTTTGCCTGTACATGAATTCCCAAGGCCAGTTTTTGTTTATATAGACAAAATTGCACAATATTTTCCCTTTATAGCATTAATGCGCCAACATATTTACAAAAATTGTTTAAGGCATACAACACGGGTTTATAAATAAACCAATAAAGTTTAATCATAATAAAAAAAAAACTATCCTAATTGAGTTTAAATGGTTTATAAGATTTCTCCTCTAGAGCATTAGTGTTGTGAATATGTAAAAAACTTACAAGTTACAACTAGGGTTTGTATAAACCAATAAACTTCCATCATAACAAAAAAAAAAAAAGTCCTTTCCTATATCTTACTAAGTATCATGTCATACATGATAGGTAAAAATAATTTGTCTATTTTTTTCTACTAAGAATCTAACTCGAGTGTTAAAGAATTTGTAATAACTCATATATCTTATTTAGCCAATTAAGTCAAAGTCTCAACTTTCTTAAGTTATTATGATGTAAGATAAAATTACAACTTTAAAATAAAAAATTATTAATAATGCTAACCATATATGCACCATTTACAGGTATGACAAAGTGAGCTTTTCTTATTCACAATGTTGTTCTTAGAGTGTGTTTGACAAAATTAGCTGAAAAACTAGTTGTAAGTATTTGGTAAAATTAGCTTGAGAAATGATAAATAAAGACATTAATAATCATTAGATTAACAATGAGGTATTTAAAATAATTATAATATATTTTAATAATATAAATTAGTTATATATTTCAATTATAAATTATTATAATTATATGTTTAAATTATAAATTTCTATAATAACATATTTTAATTATAAATTTATGTAATTATATATTTAAATAATATATTACTATGATTAATATTTAAATTATAATTTTTATAATTAAATATATAAATTTTAAATTATATATTTAAATTATAATATTCTATAATTATATATTTATATTGTAAATTACAATACTTACATTAACCAAAGAGAGGGAAACAAAGGAGAGAGATTGTATAATATGATAAGAGATAATTAGTGGGGGAACAATGCATTAATTAATGAATGGTAAACATGTAAAAATAGTTGATAATAGAAGACTTTTTGGCAAAGCTACTTGGAGTAGCTTTTTTGAAAAATCTAGTAGTTCCTAAAAAAACTTATCGATTTTTGCTATTCAAACGGAATTGAAATCGTTCCAACTAGCTTTTCAGCTTTTGGTTAGTTAAAATGGCAAACCAAATACACTATTAGCTAATACCTTTGTATAAAGTTTAGATAGAGATTGATTCACCAATTTGGGTTACTTTTATAAAATATTTATAAAAGTAGATATCTTTATTATTTATCAAAGTAAGTTATGTTTGACCATGGACTTGGTCAAATAGCATTTTAGAATTGTGATGGTTTGACTTTGATGTCATTTTTGCAACAAAAAAGAATTTGAAAATAAAATAACATATGACAATCAACTCAAATAACGATCCAGTACGAATTGTCTCGTAAAAAATAAGTCGATGATGTTTGGAGCTATAAAACCAGAAATATGAATTGCGATTTTATGTGCATGTTCTAAGACCTATACAAGCACATGTATGAATTTTATAGTCCTCGCTTTCTTAATCAGTTTTAGTATTTGTGGTTATATAGATTTTGGGATATATGAGTAAAATCATAATTTGTATTTACAGTTTTATAGTTTCGAACATCATCGTTTTACTTTTAACAAGACAACTCACCAGGTTATTAAAAAAAACAAAACTCCACCAAATACATTTACAATATGCAATTTAAGCTAGCTGCCACATGTTATATTTTATTTCTCAATTTTTGTTAAAGAAATTATGTGGAAGTCAACCCGCATTTTTAAACTACAATTTGATTAGTCTACCATAAAAAAATAACCGATACCTATAGTAAATAATTTTAAAAGATAGGTAAATATTTTATAAAAGTAACCCAAATTGAGAATGAAACAAAAATCAAAACATTTTTTATCATAAATAAGGTAGAGGTATATAGACTATTTAGTTTTCTCTTTGTATTATATAGTTTTAAATTTTAAAAATCTGACACTACCATCCCTCAAACCTCAAAGCTATTTGCACTACCACCTCCCCTCAAAGCTACCTCTTAGGGAAAGAAAAATAGTGATTTAAAGAACAAGAAGTGCTTGCATAATTACATGAAACTTCGTTGTAATTGAGTTCAGGTTCTCTTCATTAATTATAAATTTTTACTTAGAGAGAAAAAGACTCGAGGCTTCAAAATTTTCCGACTAATGGAGTCTTTTTTCTACTATAGTTTGCTCTAAAAAAATTATATAAAAATGATTCTATCTTTCAAAAACACTCAGATATTGTACAAGTGGGTCTACCTCAATTCAAGTGATCTTAAACATTTTTAAACTCAGTAGGAATCACCTTTCTAGTTTGTTCATGTTTATATAAAGAGGCACAATTTCTACGAAATCCAAGTTTATAACTAGAAGAGTTTCAAAATGTGATAACCTAAGAGAAATGCTTGCTCAATATTCATTAGCTTACTTAACAGTATACATAAAAGATTACACAAACACTAGCTATAAAAATTTGATTATTCAACATCTATTTCGCAGGCTTCAATTTGTGTGATGTATCTTCCTCAAGGTCTAACTTCCAATAAATATTTGGTAAATCTTGTAATCAGCTATTTGAAGGTTCTAGAGCCCAACACCACTGATAAATCTTGTATTGGCTAATCTTCTTGCAATAAGTTCCCTCAACTCAATTTCACCAGGGAATCTGTTCTCTTTCAGTTTGGAGAAAACCTGTGATGTCCAAAGAACAAGATCATGAAGGTAAAGAAATGATTCTATGATAAAGGTAAAAACAGGAACGATAATATGCTCCGAAGCTGAATGTTTCAAAAGATCCATATCACTTAAGTAATTTCCTGAGATTCACCATAGCAGGTAGAGAAGTAAACACCATTGAAGAAGGATACTGACATATATAGTGCTTGTCCAAACTTTTTGTTGGGATTTTCTTCTTCATAATTAAAAGAAGTTAGATCAAAAACATTTTAAGAAAAACCAGTCAAAATTATGGAACTTAATTTTTATGAAAAAGGTTGGGAAAAGTAGTTAACAAAGTAAAGCTAACTAAAGTAAATTTTCAAGTTTTGGGTTGGAGGGGAATAGAGGAGAGAGGAGGAATTTCTATAGTTGGTGATTGTTCAGTTTAAAAACTTCGAACAAGAGAGAAAATAAGGCAGCCAAAATCTCTCTCTTCCATTTCTGCCTTCCTTCAATTATGGGAATCACTTAGAGAAGAGAAAAAGTGATTTATAATTTTAAGTATGTGAGACAATATTATCTAGAAGTCTTATTTTCTCTTCTTTCCCTTCCATTAATACTGATACAAATGTAGTAGTATATTCTTTCCCTCCCCTTGCCTTGCAGAACTAAACAAGTGGACCCTTCAATTCTCTACCCACCCATTTCTTGAACCAAAACAAACAAGAAGACCCTCCCCTTCTTTGACCCACACAATATGTAAATTAATTGCCAGTACCAACCAAAGACTTACCAATTCACCATTGTAATATACTTCAAAAGCACCAGAGCTTTGAAGGAAGGATTGAAGAAAATTTGTAAGAAGCCAAGTGCTTGCAATACTTCTAAACTTATTGGCACGCAAGGAATAGTACCATGGTGGTGGTCTTATTCCCAATCTAGGGAATATTTGGTCACCAGCAACTATAGCTACAATAATTCCTGTTTGCACCACTGGAACTACTTTGCTGAGAATGCGTTTTGGAAGAGGAGGTGGATAGTTAGCCAAAACAACATTAATCCCAGGAAATTCAGATTCCAGCATGTTTTTAACTGTTACTGCATTTCCCCTACATAAAAAGCCATGAAAATTACACAACATACATTACAGTTTGTTCAACTTGTGAATATGTGGATTCTATACATGAAACAAATTAAAGTCTAACTGTCTAAGTTCAATTTTTGAAAATTTACTAGTTATAAACACTAGTTAAGTTTTAATACTGTTATAGAAAGATTAATATTACCAACAATATAAGTCTTTGGCATCTACAGTAAAAATTTCTACAATAAATCACACTCCCTTCCCCCTCCCCTTGAAAAGATTAAACTATAATGCACATATTGTATGAATATTTAAAATGTAAAATATCATTTCATGTATGAAAGTCCCCAAAGCAATAATACAATATTTAAATAAGTTTAATTAGTATGCACTGACAGTATAAAACATTCAATCATAACTTTTCATTTATATGACTTTTGATGTTTTAATTGATAAAGTCAACAAACTTACCATAAATGAAGGGTTGTGATTGAATATTAGTGTAAAACTTTCTATACTGTCAATGTATACTCATTAAACTCATTCTAAATTAGTTACAAACTTACAATAACTTTTGAAGTTGAGAAGAAAAGAAAGTACTCCTAGCAAACTCGGGCATAGTTGTTCATTGCCACTAATACACTCATTCACATTAAAATGAGCTGAAATGTAGCACATACTAATCTCTTAAGGGAGGGGTGGGTAATTTTAAAAGTAAGAAGCAGGGGCAGTGTAATTTAAGCTTCTTTCAAGCAAGGGGAGTGTGAACTACTCAAATTTATAAACAGAACTATTGGAGGAGTTGACCATTTACCAAAGGATACAATCTCACGAAATGAAAAAGAAGCAAGAACTAGAATATATGTCAACAATGCCAAGAGTAAAACAAAACAAGCTTTCCATATATTAGTAATTTAGATATAATCATTGACTAAATAGACCTGAATCAGAAGAGACCGACATAATTGAATACCAATAGATGCTGTGAATTTGACAAATAACTAGCAGTAGATACAACTTAGATATGCATGACATTTGTACAATTAAGCAGCCACACAAATAACATTCTCAAATCTCAATCATCTATTCATCTTATTTGCTTTGTTTCCTATATATAGGCAAATATCTCCATAAGGACTTGTAGGAATAGAAAAGAAAAGAAGAGAGAACAAGCTTCTCCATAAACTGAATTAATATAGCTTTTATAACTAGCTTATGCATATGCTGATTTTTAGTTTATGGGGAAGTTTTTTTTTTTTTTGGTTCATTTTTTCTTTCTTATATTTTTCTCCTAAGTGTTTCTGCAGAATTTTACTCGAGCAGACTCCTAGTCCATCATTTCCTTTTCCATAGTACATACCAAGAAATTGATAGGAGTTTCGAAACACGTTTTATAGGCAAAAAACAGTTTATGATGTGAAAAAAGTAAAAGTTAAAACTAGCAGCATTCGCTTTGCTGTTAAAAATTTCACCAGTTATCCGTTTCCAAACACGCCCTGAACCCCAAATTAATAACAGAAACAATACGGCACCAACTTAACACTAATTAGTATCACAATTAAACCTTACTCTTCCAACTATACACACACATATTAAATAAGAACCCCACACTCAAAATTAATTAAACAACTAGATCAGAATTAAAATCAGCAAGAAATGGGCAAACTTGTAAGAGCAGGAAGTGCAGAAGTCAATGCTCACGGTGCTGCCAACTCCAATCAGACCAATCCCGCTCTGTTTCTGCATTCATACAAACCCATTACAAAACAGAAAACGATGTAAAAAAATAAAAGAACCCCAGATGAAAAAAATAAAAATTGGGACGAGGGAGGGGTGAAAAATCGTAAATTTGGAAGAGGGTAATTGAGAAACCTGCGCAGGAAACTCGAGGGGTTGGTGAAGTTGTTGCTGAGGGAGGGGTTTGGGGTGGATGGGAGAATGATGGGTTGGTTTTGGAGGGGGTTGAGGAGCGAAGAGATTGAGGATATCTGAAAAGAAGAGGAAGATTGGTAACCCAACCAGAAGGATTTGGGTTCGATCCATTGAAAGTAAAGAAGAAACACCACAACTCTACGAGAGAGAGATCAGAGAGTACGATGCAGCGGTGCTTTTGGGAATTAGTGTTTCTGAAAGTTTGATGTAACAAAGCAAGTAAATTGGAACGTTTTCTGTGATTCTATAATATCAGTAATTGATCGAATATGGAATATATGCAAGGGCACCATCCCAATTCCATGAATTTTTTTTTTTTAGTTGACTTTTAGTTAAGGTTTCTACGAAAGTTTATTTTAAAAGGATTAAAATAGAAAGTATGTATCTTTATTAAAATATTTTATTAAATTTATTAACAATTATATTTTATTTTATTAAAAAATTATGTGTTATTATATTTATATAAAGATAATTTACTCTTTTTTTTTTCATATTTGGTTTCCCATTTTACATTTAATGTATATAACCAATATAAATAAGTGTCTTGTTTTCCTCTTGTTACTATATTATAACTTAAAGTGTTCTTTGCATTGGTTAGTAAGTTTAATATACTGTAAAAGAATTTGATGTTTTGCTAAGTTTTAATTTTTAATTACAACTCTTTGAAATACATATTAGAAACATAAATAGTTCCTTACCAATCTTAAATTTAAACTTCCATCATTTTTATGATATTTTTAATTTAAAATATTAAAAAGTTTAATTAGTATGTGTTAATTGTGTTTTACATATAATAAGATCACAATTTATGATAAGTTTATCAATTTTATAATTAATATTTTAAAAATTACATAAATCAAGATTTGTAATTTATTATATAAAATTTTTTTACTCTTTGTACACGTTAAACTCTTTTAATGGTTGCTTGTTTGATTGATGGGGTTCTTACATCATTTACTGCACGTTACATGCAGAAATCATTCAAGAAAGCTATACCTTATTAACTTGTCATTTTGTGTAAGAGAATGTCTGCTTTTCACGTTATAATGATCTTCAACTTTTCTCCAAACATGCTATTAATTAATTAGCCTAAATATTTATGGTTGTATAATCGTAATGTAGGAGTTAGTAATAAGCATCCTAATATATAGGATTGATTTCTAACACCACAATGTATATTAAAAGCATATAAGTTAGTGGCTTAATCCAAAGAATTAAGTATTTAGTCTATAAGAAGTTATATCGTTAATCTAATGATAAAATGGAGATATTAAAGATTGTAGATTTAAATTCATCTTTTAATAAAAATTAACATATTAACAATTAATATTTAATTTATAAAAAAAAATACTTAGTACATAGATACTTGGGTACGAATTTGGAAGAAGGCAAAATCTCACTTGCAAAGGCAAGGAGTTCATGAATGCAATCTCCTCTAAGAAAGGTGGTGAGGACATAGAGAGGCACAAGGATTGTTATGTGTAAAACCTCAAAATGGTCGTTTAAATATGTTAGAGTTGACGGTTAGATTCCGAAAAAGTAATTTTGAAGCATGTTAGTTCCCATTTTTTTTAATGTTATATACGTCAGTTCCTAAAACATTTTACATACATAAAGTTTTTAAGTGTTATCTAAAGTGCTGGGTTTATTTGCATAGCAACATAATTACTAAAGTGCTGGGTTTATTTGCATAGCAACATAATTATTAAGGGACAATTGTCCTAATTTTGGAGATTCACGTGCCAGTGTTTATAAATTTTAAGGACAAAATTGAGGGTGATGGATTGCTCACCAAACACTTCAACTAGTTTATTTTAAGCTTCTAGCTTTTCAGGTAGCTTATTAGTTTCATTTAGTTTCAAAACCAGTGTTATCAAATATAATATAACCATAATGTAGAATCACAAATTGCCAATATCATAATTATATAATGTAATTACACAAGATATAATGTGCTTAAAATATTGTCAATAATCAGGGTGTGTAATGTAGAATCATAAATAGACAAACAAAAACAATGCAGTTTGAAATCATTTAGATTGACCAAGTGTTGATAAATTTCTATAGTTTGGATGAGGTTATATGTTTAAACCTTATTCTTATCATTGTAAAAAAGTATACAAAAGCAATGCAGTATGTCCTCAAATCATAAATTTGCTTCACTAATCAAAAGGAAGCCACTTCACTCTGGGAATAGAAAAGGCCAGATGAACTACCATTGGGAAGCAATGCTAGCCTCACAGGACTAGCAGCACCTTCTTCAGCTGTTAAGAAGCCAGTATTGGCAGTTAAATCTGTCTTGACATAACCAGGGCAAACACTGTTGATGCATAATGAAGGGTATTTCTTTGCAAGGATTCTAGTATAGCCATTCATAGCAGCTTTAGAGACAATATAGGCACCTACATACTTAGGCCAGCCTTTACTTTCTAATGAACCTTCTTTGAAATCTCTAAGAAACCTCTTCAATATTTCATCCACTTTCTCTTCAGTAAGGTTATCAACATCACTGAATACTCCTCTGGCCCATGATCCCTTAGGGAAACTCTGAATTTGACATGATTAAGCAATAAGACCTCATGCAAATAAAGGAGATGAATGACAATTGTAAACTAAGATGTTTTTATATTCAAAATTTTAACAAAAAAGATATAGAAAGTATGTGAAAAGAAAAGAGAGAAAACTTCGACAAAAAAGAGAAAAAATGCCCATTTGTAATATAAAGGTGTTGTCAACATTATATAGAATGCTAACTAGAGCTGTTACTAACATCATAGAGTTCAAATTCGCTTTGTTGTTATCTTTCATCTTTTAGTATATTATATAATGCCTATTTATTAACTTGTGTTAAAAGAAAAGCAAAAATACATGCCTATGCATAATGCATCCATACCAATTATAAATTACAAGACCTTCGATGTATTTTTGTGTAAAATAAACTGAATGTTACACATAACATATGGGATTGGCCTTTTATCAGCTATTCAAAACAGAAAAATCTAGATTTAGCTACTATTTTATGACCATAATAGAAAGAACTCAGAATTTCAAACTTAATCTTCCTTTACTCTTTTCAGTAAGATTTTATGCGAAAACATTAAGGAAATTATTGGCACAAGTAATACTATACCTCTAACTGACCCATATAGGATGATACGTTTACAATTTTTGGTGAATCAGATAACTGGAGGAGAGGCATAAGGGATTCCACCATTATTTTAGTGCCATAGTAATTTATTTTAAAGCATTCTTCAGCTAACTCATATGTTTCAGTCAATGCCTCAGTTCCACAACCTTCTGATACTGCCTGCAAAATAATGACAACTCAATACTCCATTACAGATTTTTTTAAACCGCTAACAAAATCACAACCTGAAGTTTTCAGAGCAGTTTCAAGTTTAATATGGCATTTTAATTTCCAGATTTCTTATGCATTAATTGATAAAGAGCCAACTCCAAAATTCTTCATACTTATAATATAAGCATGATATATAATTTAGGTTGGCATACTTAAGCTCCAATTTGAATTAGTAAAAGTTTACACTTTATTATCAAATTAAAGAAAAGTATCTATAATAGGCCAAAACATATCTATATATTATATGCCCTGAAACTGTCTTAATTTGGAATTGAGCTAACTCAACTCTAAAAGCTATAAGTGATGTGGATTGGCAAACTTTAATAAGATCTACTTCAACCATATTTCTAATTGATTTGGTGCATTATACAGGACATGATGATCATGAGATTTCTAATTGAAAAGGGAAAGAGTGATGAGAGGCAAAGAAAACTGCAATCATACAATTGTGAGAACTTCCACTTTTGATAAGATTTTTCTTGGTTAAGGAACTATAAAATAAAAGTATTTTATTAGAATGCGAAAATTACGTTCATTTAGAATTTTATGTTGCATTCACATATGAATTTTATTAAAAATTTTCTTCTTGTAACTCCTTAACCAGTGTCCTAACATCACACTGATCAGCAAGAACCTTTTTCTACAAATAGAATTTAAAATGGTCTAGAAAAGTAGCAAACTTAGGTCCCTTTTGTACAGTGTGCAATTTTTCACAACTCACCCCACGGTTCAAGATGACTGCAGTGATTGAATCTTTATCCTCCTTAAATACCACTCCACCAGTTGCTGCATTATTAATCTGCATTTTGTACAACTTTTCTCAATGAAATATGCAAATATCGTAAGTCATAACCATCAAGAGAATTTATCATAACTGATGACTCAATAGTTAGGACGAAATCTGTCAAATTGATTGGATAGAAACACTGGACCTTAATACCAAACTTTTGTTAATAAGAACTCAAGAAGTGAGGAGCATAATCTGACATATAAGAAATACAGTTTACACCAAATAAAGAATAAAAATATAAAAATATAAATAATTCATTGTTAAGATGCAGAACCACTCGACTAACATTCTAACAATGAATAACAGTAGTAGCAAGACTATCACACCAGCATGCAATGAGAACCTAGAGAAGAGTAAAAATGAATATTAAGAATAATATTATTGAAAAGTCCTACCTCGCCCATCGCTAGAAAACTTAATTATATACTTCTTCCAGATCCAAATATAAACAAATATAACTAATTAGCTTACAAAAATTAAAAAAAATGTTAATATTATTCCATTCTAATAAACTTAATAAAAAATAGTTATTTTCAAAATATAATATATGAATAAATGATAATTATTAAATATAGATCCTTAATTAATTAAGGGGTATGTAAGTATATTTGAAATAATATCATTAAATATGATGAGAAATAGTTAATATTTATTTATATTTAAATTAAAAAATATATTTATTTTGCTTACATTAGATTTAGAGGAACTATCTCATCAGCAACTTTATTTAATGTCAATTGTTTAAGATCAAAATTAACCTGATATCATTTGGCAACTTCACTTTAACACATACTAAACCAAATGAATACAACTTCATCATGTTAATGAGTGCATAATTTCATATTACTTTTAACTGAAATCAATCGTGTAGGTTTGTAAAAAATTCTTGAAATATTATATATGTTTTTTAAAAAAACTTCATATTTGTTTTGTCTCTTTAATTTAAAAATATATCATTTTGGTTTTCTAAGTGATTTAGATAATACTGTTTAGAGAGATAAAAAATTATTTAGAGAATATTTGGAAGATCAAAATAATATATTTCAAAATTATATAATTTTTTTGAAAAATATATTTAATATATTGAGAAATTTCTAAACACTTAAATTATATTTTACTCCAGATTTATAGGATTGCTGACAAACTTTCATCTACAAAAAATAAAAATAAAAAAAACAAATGTTTAGAAGTATCAAGTTGCATGTTACCAGAATATCTAGTTTCCCATATTTAGATTTGATAAAATCTGCCAGAGAAGCTACACTTGTAGCATCAGCCACATCCAACTGATGAAACACTACAAGGTGAGATAGACATGAGGCTTTGAGTGTTTCCAGTGCTTTTAAACCCCTCTCCACATTTCTTGCTGTGAGTACCACTTTGATTCCAGCTGAAGCTAATTGCCTAACTATCTGTAATCCAATCCCTTTATTTGCTCCTGTCACCACTGCATACCTATAAATCTCAAGCCCCACCAAAAGGTTAAAGCGATTCAGAAAATGTAAGATTTAATTTCAACAACTAAATTGAAATTGGTAGTTGAAACCAAAAAATCAAGGATTCCAATGTGTTACTACCTTTCTGTAGCTTCTAACATCTTCACTTTCAAGTCTGAATTTGTGATGTGCACTCTGTAATATTATTATAAGCATATTATAGTTGTCATTTGTATGTATATCTTTAAATATATATTAAGAGAAAGCATGCACCACTCTCTTACACACACATTTTACTTAACTCTGTCTCTTTGGGTAAAAGAAAAAAAAAATTATGTTGAAGTTTTTTACATATTGCCTAAACATAAAATCACAGAAATTCCTTCATCTCTAGAGTTTTGGTCACATATGCATATTTTAAAATCCATTAATTTTTTTATAGTGTAACAGATATATAAGCACCCTTAGAGATGAGATCCCCTCCACATGGTTCTGCGCCCTCAAAGTTTAGACAGGCCATAGATGCCACCAAGATGGACTATAAGCGTTAATACTATGTTAAATTTCATCTTAAAATCAATTAGTATTAAGTGAAGTTGCCAATAAGCTGTTTAGAGTTGAGGCAGGTAATATGAGACTTCCTACTACATTAAACTAATTATTATTATTTATTTTTATTTTATCTGTTTATGAAATATTGATCCATTTTCTTTTTCTGATTTATGAACATCTTCAACATTTTTTCTGTGAACTCAGAACAGGAAAAAAATGAAAACAGAGGAAATGGACCAGCACAAGCATGAAGTAAAGAACGAACACTACAGTATATGAAGCTAACAGGAAACAAACATTATTGTAAGCCAAGGAAAGAAGGTAAACGAATATACCAGTTGAGTCTTCTTTCTGATGAAACGAAAATTCGAAGGCACTTATGAAGAGAGAGAAGCAAAAGTTGCCAAAAATGTCAGTGAAATAGCAAAGGAAAGAACTTTAGCAATTATTAGAGATATTCCAATATTGGCCCAACAATTTTGAGTAAGTCATGCCCCGTGACATTTTTCACTGACAGATACAAGTAGGGCCAAAATAATGGTTCAGATTGAACACTCAATAATATCTTGGCTGATTGATTCAAGTGGGTTTGTTTTTTAAAAAAATTACTGGTATGGGTCTCTTTTGAAACATATTACCAGCGTGGCTCTGTTTTGGTGGTTGACTCGGTCAAACCGTAACTATGAATTGCGGTTTCATTGCCCCGTCAGCAACGTCATTACGTGGAAGCCAGCGTGGAAAAACGCCCCAGTAAAACCGCAAGTCTGAATTGCGGTTTGACTGGTCTTTGACCAGCACCGTCTTGTTATCCAATGGGTAAAAAGAAACAGAAAACGATGCACGTAAAACCGCAAGTCAGACTTGCGGTTTGACTGGGGTTTAACCGGCCCTCCATTTACCCAGCGGTTGCAACGAACGGGTGCGGATATTGAGGAACAGGGGCGGTTTTTTACGCACATAAAACCGCAGATGCGATTTGCGGTTTGAATTAAATAATATTTTTCGTCGTAAAACCGCAAGTCAGACTTGCGGTTTTACGGGGGTTTAACCGGCCCCCCCTTTATCCAACGGTTGCAGACGAACGGGCGCGATTTTTCACGCACACAAACCGCAAGTGAGAACTGCGGTTTTAATAAAAAAATCATAAACCGCAGATGCGAGTTGCGGTTTATGTGGAGTTCGCCTCCTATAAATCTCCCCCCCCAACCCCACAAAACCGCACACCTTTCCGCCGCATATAATCGCAGACGTAGTTGGAAACTACATAGGGATAATCGAAGAAAGCTTTTGTTTTGTGAAAATTATTTAGAAATATTGAGGTTAGTTTTCGTATATAATATTTGTTTGTTATTTATTAATTTTGTATTTTAATATATATTATTTTGGGTATTATATTAACATAATGTTTTGTATTAAATTGTAGCAAATGTCATGGCGTCATCTTCTTCTCGCCCTTCTGTTGATTGTGTTCATTCTGGACCTGTGGAGAATGACGTGTTGTACATGCAAAATCAACACGTTTCTCAACATATATGGAATGGAGAGGACGACAGAAAACTCTTAATCAGACGTGCAGTTCCCACGTATAATGGAGAAGAGTCAATTCCTCCTCAAATTGTACGATATTTGCGACAAACGGGATTTTACACGGTCGCACAGATGAGTTTTCTTCGTATTAATGCAGGTTTAATTAATGCATTTGTTGAGCGGTGGAGGCCGGAAAATCATACTTTCCACATGAGATGTGGAGAATGCACTATCACCCTTCAAGATGTTGCAATTTTGTTGGGTTTACGAGTAACTGACATTCCTGTCATAGTTTCAACCAATGTTAATTGGGTTGAACTATGTCAAGAACTGCTTGGCGTTTCACCAAATAACGATGAAATTGATGGTAGCTCTATTCGAGTTAGTTGGCTAACTCATCATTTTGGTGATATCGCAAATTTTGAAAATAATGAAGAAAATTTACAGAGGTTTACTAGGGCATATATTTTACGCCTCATTGGTGGTGCCCTGTTTGTAGATAAATCTAGTAGTAAAGTATCTTTAAGGTATTTGTTATTGTTGCGAGATTTTGCTGAGTGCAGTGCATATGCATGGGGTGCTGCTGTACTTGGTTTTTTGTATAGAGAACTATGTGTCGCAACAAACTACAAAATAAAATCCATGGGTGGTTTATGCCTATTGATACAGATATGGGCATGGGAAAGATTCCCAAAAGTTGCACCCACTGTATTACCCCCATACAAACCAAACAAACCCGTTGGATCAAGGTAATTTTTTTATTGAGTATAATGTTAGTTAGATTTGAAAATATTATTTGGCAGTTAGTTATATAAGATTTAATATTATTCATATAATTTTCGTAGGTGGCTACGACAGGGAAACCGACACATTGGAGCCACCGATGATTTAAAACATCATCGTCGTTTGCTGGATACAATGAAGCAAAATGATGTAAGAAAATGTATGTTATGGTTTGTTAATTTTGTGTACGTACTAACTAGTTGTTATTTTATATAGGTCATCTGGATGCCATATCCAAACGAAGTTGTGGCACAGTTACCCCCGATATGCTTAGAAGGGGTTAACGCGTGGAAATCTGTTGTGCCATTGCTTTGTTTTAATATTTGTGAATGGCATCAACCAGATAGAGTAATGCGGCAGTTTGGCATGCGCCAACCCATACCCCGTCCTCCTTTGCAGCCAAAAAAATTACATGGGTTGACTATGCGAGGAAAAGGTTCTGAAAATTGGCTTATGTTGTTGCAACCAGCCATTGCAATATGGAACAACATAGACCAATTTAGGGTCGATGAAACTGGAAGTCAGGTTGGAGAACTGACATTCAACTCTGAGTACATGGTTTGGTATCGTGCCAAAACGAAAATGTTTATCGACCCAACAAATGCAAAAGCATCGTTGTTGGTAAAATTTGTCATAGTTATCCAATTTGTTTTTTATTTTTTTCAATAAAATTTTTATGGTTTTAATGTTTTCCATTCTGTTTTTATTGTAGGGTGAAGTTGGAGAGACATTATCGTATATGGTGTCGCCAGAGGGAAGAAACAAGTGGTCAGTGGACGATTTAGTCCCATATGTTGATAAAATAATGGTCTTGTTGGAAGATGAAGATCGAATCACACGAGCGGCAGTGCCAGCACCCGAAAGTATGCCTGAGGTGGATGTTCCAGATTTTCAAGTTAAAGAGTCATATCGTGAAAGTCGTGGTCTAACTAGACGGAGGGACGTCATTCAGGCAGAAGTTTATCCTGTTCCTAATTTGCCTGAACGTCAAAAAGGCATATATTATACACCGACACAACTAACTGGAAATATGCCTTCTACTTACTATTATCCGTCTCAGACAGACGTAGGATCATCTTACCAAGGTCGTATACCGTACGGTGGTGGCATGCCCCAAAGCCATATTTTTCAACAAATATTTGGATCATTTCGCACACCGGAGATGCCAGGACACCAACAACCCGCAACGACAGCAGCTATCGCCGAACCGCAATTCGATATACCTTGGGATTTTCCCTATGCTGCCGCAAGTCTAGGATTAGGTGGACAATTTGATCCAAACTCATGCCAAAATGTAAACGATGATGATGATGCTCAATGAATTATTTTTTTATTTTGACTTCAGTTTTTTATATTCTTTTTTAAAGTTATTATTGTAATGTTTACGAAAATAAATGGTAACAAATTATAAAATATGACAACGTTGCAAATGTCCGAAATAGATAATAATAAATTATAACATATAACAACGTTGAAAAACAAAATAACATTTAAGGTAATTACATATCACCATCGGTTGGTTAAGAACATCCTACATCAGCATGCAAAGGGCAACTTCTTCGATTATGACCCTCTTGTCCACATCGGCGACATTTATTTTTTTTCTGTGTTAGTGACTCAGTAAAATCCATTTCATTTCTTATCCTCGTTGACTTTGGACGTCCTTTTCCTCGAACAGCAGAATGGTTTGGGATAAGAGTCCAACTTTCTTCATTTTGAGGGATCAAGTCGTCATTCCCAAGAGGAAACCATTGACCAGAGTATGCACGCATGATGAAGTCATTCGTGTATACTTCATCAACAAATTGATAATAGTCTAAACTAATTGCACCACACACAGCAATTACATGTGAACAAGGGTAATGGAAAGCTTGGAATCGCCCATATTGGCAGTATTTGTCGTTCAAGTTAACAACCCATTTTTGTCCTCCACGTTGAGTCAGTGGATTAAAGGCGTCTTCGACTTCGAATCTAGTCGTTTCGATATTGTACTGACGGACTATATGGGAACAAGCGTCTTGTTGGTTTTTACGCAATGCTTGCATCAATTTATCGCAATAGACCTTTCCAGCTTCCAATTGGGACCTACCATGGGATCCTCTTTCGACAAAATATGCAACACATTTACTATATGTTGACCTTACCAAAGCACTGATGGGAATATTCCTACAATCCTTGAACACTTTGTTAACGCACTCAGACAAATTAGTTGTCATGTGTCCATACCTGTAACCTTTTGTATCGTATGCCATACTCCATTTTTGCTTCGATATGTCATTTATCCAACTACCTACTTCAGTGCTTTGCTGACAAAATTTTTCAAAGTTTCTGTCAAATATATGCATGCATGGAGTGTAAGCTGCAAAACAACACAATACAATGGCTCGTTTATAATAATAAAAAATACAGTTGAAAAAAAATGTCATGTGGATAAAAAGAAGTCATACCTAATTTTATCAACAATTTTTTCTGTGCCATATTTTTAAATCGGGTGTTGAAATTACTTGCAATATGGCGTATGCAATACTTATGATAAGCATATGGTGGTTGCCATCCTAATACTTATGACCACGAGGACGAGTTTTCACTTTCAACCACAGCAAAAGCTAAAGGTAATACATTGCTATTTCCATCTTGTGTGGTTGCGATTAACAACGTTCCACGATACTTTCCATACAAATGTGTTCCATCAACCTGTATCAACGGCTTACAGTAGTTAAAGGCATCAGCACACTGCTTAAATGTCCAAAACACTCTTTCAAACTGTTGGTATTGACGGTAACCTCGGTTGCCAACAACAAGATCATCATGACATAATTGATAGAAAAAACCTGGCGATTTACTTTCAATGAATTTCAAAAATGTTGGAAGAGTCATGAATGATTCATCCCAGTCCCCATAAACACGCACAATTGCTTTTTGTTTTGCTTTCCATGCTTTCCTGTATGATATCTTGTATCCATATTGACTACAAATTCTCTCCTGAATCAAATTAATTCTTAAAGATGGATCTGAACCAACCATTCCTAAAAAAAATTAAAAAGTTAACAACAAATGATAATAAATTAATTTAAATATTACGTTACATATGGACAAGTAACCAAACCTGATATCAAGTTACTAATGAAAGTTGAATTTAATTTTTTGTGGTCTTGTGTCACTGCCGGATTGAGACATTGATGATCTCCACCCCATTGAGTAACTGTCCAATTGACTGTTTTCCGAGACAAAATTGCCTTCATATAAAATGGACACCCATCTTTATGGTTGGGACATTTGATAATGTATTTCGAACTTTTTGACTCCACAACATGATACGTTTGATGTGTTCGCATTGAATATTGTATCAGCGCATTTTTTAGATCTTCTTTTGTGTCAAACTGTAGACCTTTGTACAATGCATCTCCAATATTTCATGACTCATGCAACTCTTCGCCTAAAATATCTTCTTCATCAGGATGCAACCAATTAATGTGTGTATAATGAGCTGCATCAGTCCAAGGTGGACGTTGCCCTGCAACTGTAACAGTATTGTTATTCATGTGTCTGTTATTCAACAAATTAAACTAGTAAACCGTAAAGAAAATAATTATTTTTTTTAAACATACCTTGTTCCACATTTGTTACCGACAATAACTCCATGTTACGAGTTTCATTGTCATCAGTATCAGATGAATTACCATCAATTGAAACGTCATTTTCTTCATCAGATGTTTCCTCACCACATGATTCACCAACAACATCATCATCATCTACTTCAACTATATCAGAACTCATTATACCAGTGTCTACTGCAGTGCCTAAACTACTACCAGCTGATGATTTATGAACATACAATTCTATTATATCAACATTATTTTGTTGTTCAAATGCATTAAACATAATTTCAATATCTTCATCATCAACAATTTGTAGTGGCACATATTTTCCAGAAAATAAAAATCTACAAGTTAGAGATGATATAAATTCATTTAATGGCATTTTTAACTTTTCCTTAATTTTGTTTTTCAACAAAGTAAAACTGATATGACGCGTAATTCTAATTGCTCTTCTACTCCCTTCAAAAATAACACCTTCGTCTCCTTCATACATTCTTCCATCACTATAAATGAAGGTCACAATTGGAGCAGACATAATATTCATAAATGTACCTACAAATAAATAATAAAGTAAATTTAAACATAAAAAATAGAGTTATAAAAGCAATTTGTTTTTAAAAATATTTAAAAACACACAAAATTTACACATTACGTTTTTTACCTGAACAATTGGACTGTAACGTAAACCTTTGTTTTATGTCGGGTGCAACTACGTCGGTGGTTCTCTGTGTCGAACGGCTGTGCGGTTCTGTGGGGCGACGAGGGATTAAATAGCAACTGCACGTAAACCGCAGTTCGCACTTGCGGTTTAACGGAAAAATATTATTTAATTCAAACCGCAAGTCGCATCTGCGGTTTTATGTCAGTACAAACACGGGTCGTTTTTGTAACCGCTGGGTAAAGGGGGGGCCGGTTAAACCCCCGTAAAACCGCAAGTCTGACTTGCGGTTTTACGACGAAAAATATTATTTAATTCAAACCGCAAATCGCATCTGCGGTTTTATGTGCGTAAAAAACCGCGCCTGTTCCTCAATATCCGCACCCGTTCGTTGCAACTGCTGGGTAAAGGGGGGGCCGGTTAAACCCCAGTCAAACCGCAAGTCTGACTTGCGGTTTTACGTGCATCGTTTTCTGTTACTTTTTACCCATTGGATAACAAGACGGTGCTAGTCAAAGACCACTCAAACCGCAATTCCGACTTGCGGTTTTACTGGGGCGTTTTTCCACGCTGGCTTCCACGTAATGACGTTGCTGACGGGGCAATGAAACCGCAATTCGTAGTTGCGGTTTGACCGAGTCAACCCCCAAAACAAACCCACGCTGGTAATATATTTCAAAAGAGACCCATACCGGTAATTTTTTTAAAAAACAAACCCACTTGGGTCAATCAGCCTAATATCTTCTATATGATAGTTTTGGATCAACACAGCCAAACACATCACAAGTCATAAGCACTCCCAACCAACAATATATGAAAATTAAAAATAAAAACTAGTAATTCTTCCATTGCAAAATAATATAAAATTCTTTTAATTAATTCATATTTTTCAAGAAATGATTTAATATAATTATTGGTATTAATTTTTTTGGAACTCATAATATTTTCAATTTTTGTCATGTTGTTTAACTCTATAGTTAAGTCATGACATTGTGTAATTCCTAATTTTTAAACTTGTTGAATTTTTGTAACTAAATTATGTGAATTGTTAAGTGACAAACATAAATTTATAAATAACATTAATTTAATAATGTGACAGCCTTTAATAACATGACAATTAAGAGTACAATATTATGGTTTAAAAATAAAAAAATGTCAAAAATTAAAAAAAAACAAGAAATTTCATTAAACCTTTTTCACTTAATTATTTTATGGTCCAATGAGAAAGGACATATGATGAGAGAATGGGAAGAGATATTGTTAATTAACTCAGGTTTGATTTTTATGTTTGTTCGAGTGGGGCTTTTTTAAAGATGCTGTTTACTCTACTCTATAGTTGTAATTTGCAGATTGTCATTCTTTGTGATATAGGGGTGTCTTATTCTTCCTGAATAAATTTTATCTTTTGAAGAAAAACTAATGTATTAACAATTAATATTTATTTATTGTCGACATGTAGGGTCTGGATGGGACGGCGAAAAATTTGTTTATGAAAATTAGAAAAGTTGCCACCAATATTTATTTAGAAAAACATTGGGAAAACCTTTTAAAAGAGGTGGTTTAGGACTCTATTATACGTAGGGAATGTATTAGTACCCTACGGCATCCGTTTTAAGGATGGTTTCCTCTAATTAAACGTGCAAAACTAGATAACTTTAAAAATATTTATTTCACCCTTAAAATGGTTGAAATATAACAAATACTTTTATTTTATTTTTGTTTTTAACATTTTAATGATAAAATTATTATTGAATTTTTTTTTATAAAATATTATTAATATTTTATTTTTAATTGACTTATTTTATTTTTATTTTTTGGGGCTCGACAGGAGTAAGTTCCTGCTCCTACGTATCTCCATGTGTAATGAAGAATCAGAGTATACATAGTTCTTGAGATGATTAATGTATTTTAGTAATTAAATTTCAATATAAGTACATCCAAAGTTATTACGATAATTATTTAGCGTAACCGTCAAATCAAAAGTGCATCTGAAGTAACAATCACTAAATTATTATAGCTTTCGTAATGAATAAATCAAAAATGCATTTGAAGTAGTCATAATTAAATTTTTACGTTTTATATTTTTACATTAAAAAGATAATCAACTTGGAAGTGTATCCAAAGTGATCATCATAATCTTTTTATAATTTATAATAGTCAAATTAGAAGTGCATCTAAAGTAACTATTATTTATTTTAAATAACTTAAACAACATGATAATAGTTATAATAAGCAAGGTTTTATAAAAGAAACCAAATTAGAAGTGCATCTAAAGTGGTTATTTTAGTTTTCGTAATAGTTAAATTAAAAGTGCATATAAGGCGACCATTATTACATTTTCCTTAAATAATTTATATGACGTAATAATATTTATTACAACTAAAAATTTATAAAAAACCCAATTAGAAGTGCATCTAAAGTGGTTCTTTTAGGCCCCGTTCAGGGTGGTTCTGAGTTTCTGGTTTTTGGTTTTAAAATGTATTTTGAAAACAAAAACCTGTTCGGCAAAAATGGTTCTGTTTTGGTTTTTTACTCATTTTCGAAACAATTTTCACTCATTTTTAAAAGAATAAAATTTGGTTTTTAGATTTTTTTTTCTGTTTTTATTTAAATTCATTATTTGACGTCATTTGTCATCATTGACCATCACCTTGACCAAAACTCACCGACTGCCACTCCGACGGTCATCGGTCATCACCTCTGATCGACGGTCACCAGCCCCCACCTCGGACTAACAGTCACCGGTCGTCACCTCCGATTGATAGTCACCAATCGTCACCTCTAAGACGATTACCTCCAACTATCGGTCACCAACCGCTACCTCAGATTGGTGGTCACCAGCCGCCACCTCCAACCGATGATCACCGGCCACCACCTCTGACGAACGGTCACCGGTCGCCACCTCCGACCAGCGATCACTGACTGCCACCTCCAACCAACGGTTACCGGCCGCCACCGCCGACCAACGGTCACTGGCTACCACCGTCGACCAGTGGTCACCGGCCGCCACCGCTGACCAACGGTCACTGGCCGCCACCTGCGATCGGGGATCACCAGCCGCCACCTCCGACCAACAGTCATCGACAGCTACCTCAAACCAACGGTCACCAACCACACCTCTGACTGGCGATCGCTCGATTGTCACCTTCAACGATCGTTACCTCCAACTAGTGTTTTGGTTAAGATTTGAAACCAATGTTTTAAATTTGGAAAAAAAAACAATGTTGTTTTTAAAATTTTGAAAATTTAAAACTAAAACTAGTTTTTGTTTTTAAAAATTTTAAAAGTAGAAACCAAAAATTATCTCGAACGAGAACTTAGTTTTCTTAATGGTCAAATTAGAAGTGCATCTAAAATGATTCATATTAAATTTTCTTTCGTAATTATAACCGCTAAAGGTTTTATAACATTTAAGTTGGAGAAACATGTAAAATAGTTATATTAAATTTTTATTTCTTAAATTAATATTATTAACATTATTATTATTGTTAGATTTAATTAGAGTTTTATTAATTGCTATTTCTAATGTTTAGGGTTTTATTTCTAATGTTTATTAATTGCTATTTCTAATGTTCGTAACAACATGTTAACTAGAAAAAAGGTAAATAAAAGAAAATAATAAAATAACTAAATAAAAAAATTCAATTTATATTCACAAAAGGCTAAATATAATACATTTTGGGCTTTAAAATGAAAGAAATACGTTTAGCAAAAATAATGGTAGTGTAGATTAATACCTATTATAGCCTTTAAAACTTTTCTTTTTGTTTTCTACTTCGACTTTTTCTCTTCCTCTTCCAAATTATTTTTTCTCATTCGAACTTTTTTTTTTAAATTTCTTCCAAAAAAAAGTTCCCTTTTTCTTATTTAAATGTCACTTTTATAGAGTCAGCTTAAAATCATTTTACTCACGAAAATTTAAAATTTTTATCTTTAGATTTTGTGGGATTATGTTAGTGATGTAGCTGAGACAAAGAACATCTTCATTGATTCAGAGAGGCTCAAATATGATAGTAGTTCAGTGATTTAGAGGTTGACCTCTCTTACATTTTCATTTTCCCTTTTATTTTTATTGTTTATTTTCCATTGAAAATTTCTATTTTGAGCTATCTATGTTGATATATATTCTAAATAAGGTTTGTATGTTGAATATACATGAAAATGAGTCTTTTTGTTTTTTTCTGGATTTATTATTTTTTATTGTTTTTTTTTAAATACTGGTGCGTACATTTATAAAAAAATATATAATGGTCATCTACACACAAAAGTATACAACATCTAAAATTATTTTTAAAATATATAAGATAGATTATTTTTAAAATGATTCTTACATCAACACACAGAGGTATATGAAATCTAAAATTAATTGCAGCTCCCAAGTGGCATTTTGTTTCTTGCTATGAACCTATAACTTCAGATTTTGAAACATGACATGTTAAACTTAAGTCGTAATTATACTCATAAACTCGTAGCAAATATACGAGTTTATGAAACCAAAACATGGTGTGTCTTTTTTGGGTGAACTAAACCAAAACATGTTAAAACATATAGAAATATGTTTATTCTTAATTCGGTTAAATAATCTTGTTTTGAAGCATAAGTATGAGACACTTTGAAGTTTTGGTTTTTGCTTCTTCTCTCTTTGTTTTTGCTCTTAAATTAATTTTATGGTACCAAACACGTTTATAGTGTAATACTTGTAATGTGTGTTTAGATAGGCTTGAGAATGTGTTTGGGATGGTTTTGGATAGATTACATAGTTTGGGTTGTGATGGAAAAGCTTCAAAAGTGGAAATTTGGGTAAGGTAATCAATTAGTTAAAAATGGTAAGTGATTACCCTTCGAGAATTTTGAGTTCAAGAATTGTTGCTCTCTGTGATAATTGATTACCTAAAAACAATAATTGATTAGTCCAAAGAACAAGCACTTTGCATCTTGAGCAAGATATCATATAATGAAGTGGCTGTGAATTTAAAGTGCATTGACTACATTGATTGGTTTGGAAAGATTTATGAATGCTTGAATATAGTTAGTTTTGGATGCTAACTAGTAGACCTGATCCACTATTTCTTTTCAACAAATTTCATTGTTAATATGTGAAGTAGAGATACTATATATCAAATAATATTAAACAAGATAAAGTGTTACCTTGTAAGCTTATTTTATAAGAGTAGAAGAGGTTGTTTTATAATGGATTATTGTTTGAATTATCATATCACTCATGCTGAGTTATAGAAAATGGTCTTATTTGGAAGAGTTTATAAGATAAGAGTTTATTCAATAAGAATTTTCTATATAGAGTTTATACTATAAGTTCTTAAATTCAATAAGTTTTTTGTGTTTAGATATACATATTTATAAAAACACTTATATGAAAATAAAGTATTTGAATATATATATATATATATATATATATATATATATATATATATATATATATATAGGGAAAAGGAGAGAGAGAAGAAGGATGAGAGAGACAAAAAAATCAAAGGTGGGAATTGAAGGAAGTACGGATTTTCAATAAACTTAAAACAATTTTTTTTTCAAAAAGCTACTCTAAATAATTTATTCAAATAAGATTAAAACAACTCATAAACCCTATATAAATATTTTTATAAATCTATCCAAACACTTGTATAAACACTTATATGATAAGATAAACTTAAATAAGTTGTAAATAAACTTTTCTAAATGGGGTCAATACTTAGGCCAACTTTAGAAACAATATAAGCTACATATTTAGGTAGTCTTTACTTTTTTATGAACCTTCTTATTAGAAACCTCTAAGAAACTTATTTAATATTTAATCTATTTTCTCTTTATTAGCATCACCAAAAACTCTTCTGTCACATGATATGTATGGAGAAACTTTAATTTTCTATGATTAAGAAATAAGATGTCATACAAATTAAAGAAATGAAAGACAATGATAAATTAAAAAAAGTATTATCTATAATTTTTTGTAAAAAAAGATAATGACTAATAAAAGACTTGAAATTTTTGCACTATTAAACAATAACTTTCAATTAACTTTTGATATACATGCACGCACACATATCCACACATACACATAAGTTCATTAACACAAATAACTCAATGCAAAAATTCTTAAATCTAGCACATGTCATTCATATAGCTCAATACATGAAATTCCATACATATATACAGAAGTATTGCTTTCAAAGATTACCATTAAACTCGTCAAAATTTTAGATGCTACTTTACTCATTTTTTATACTAAGCATACATAACCTCTTAATAGTGTAGCTATATTATAAGTTATGCTAATCCTATCAAATTGATTAATTACTATCTAGTTTAAAATCTAAGAGATTTTTCTACAACTCTCATGTTGACATCAATATCTTACTATGCCAAAAATTTGAGAAAACATGAACATATATATCGCCTAAATTTGACAATTTAACTTTTTGTCATTAATTTTATCATCACTTGATTTCTAGACCTTTTTTTTTTTAGTGAAATCAATGACATTATACAACTTTCATGAAGATTACAGATACTGGTTTATTATCACTTGAGTTCTAGACCTCCTTTTTGAGTGAAATCAATGACATTATACAACTTTCATGAAGATTACAATACTAATTTCATTATGTTTTGTAAGCATGATTTATATATATCCAATTTTCTCTATGTCAACGTCAACTTACAAAATTCACTATACTTTAAGGGTTTACTTATACACAAGCCCACACATAAAGAATCAATTATCATAAGAGAAAAAAAAAGCTTATACAAACAATACAATTATCATCATAGTCATACATAAAAACTGTTATATACAGTATTATCGAGGAAACTCTTGTTATGAAAAATACTAAGGTGTTATTTAAAACACAATCCTAAACTCACTTTGACCATCTTAAAATTTACACTAATTGAAAAATATAAGAAAAGATAAAAGAATATTAACTTTAATAGAGGGGTTCTATACTTTTGCATTACGCTCATTTAATTTTTTGGTATTCTTAAAGGTTAATGGTCTAATATATATATATATAGAAAGGAAGGTATTTATGAAATTGTACAATATAAAACTAGAGTATTTTTATGTCACCTGACCTACTTTGGGTCATTTTATTTAGCTTTTTCAGCAAGCTTTTCAATCACATAAATGGTACCTAAAATGAACAAGTAGAACTCAAAATATGACCCGACCTTCTTAGGACTTTCAACATAAAACTCACTACTACACTTAAACATTTTTCCAAGTGTTTTAATCACTACAGCACATTCTAACATTCTTCTGGCCAAATACAATTTAATATAACAATAATAAATAGTAGAGTTTAATTGATATACACTGTTAGTATAAAAGATTATTACATTGCATTTAATTATGACTTTTCATTTATATAACTTTTAAAGTAATAATGAGTAAAATCAACAAATTTACCATGAATGAAGGATTGTGATTGAATATTAGTGTAAAAATTTTTACACTGTAAATGTATACTAATTAAACTCAAAATAGTATTAACAACAACAAATTCAATATAATATTAATAAAGATGTTTTAATAAACATTGCAGAAAGATTCCTAATGAGGATTTTTAATATTTATTTCTAATGCTCAAAATTTGGAATGTTACATTAAAAAAACATATTATATTCTCATGCCTGTATTCTAGAAAATGAAATTTTAATTTGTGAAACAAACACACTCATAAAGTTTGTTTTTTTTTTCTTTTATATGTAACTTCAATTTGCTTCAATTTTAAGGTATTTTATCCATATATTTGTTGTATTTATTGGGTTTGGTTCTTCAATGGATCCAAAGTAGGGTAAAGTGGCGTTTTTTGTTTAGTGTGTTAAAATGGGAGGGAGGGGTATATGTTAGGGTAAGGGTAAAAGAATGAAGAAATGGCGGTGTAGGAAGTAAAAATTTAGTTTGTTTTATTTTTATTGAGTTAAAACTATTTAGAGTGTCCAAAATGTGTGGTTATGTGAGTGTTTGCTATGGTTGTGTTTCTATATGCAAGTAGTACTTTTAGTAAATATAAAGATGGTAAAATTATCTACATATTTGGGTACCCATTTAAATTTGTTTCAATTTTGATAATTATTACTCGCTTTAACAAAATATGGTTACGAATATATCTAATACAATGAATTAGGTATACGTAAGGTACATAACTACTCGTCTCATTATAATTATAATAATTATATAATAAATTTAAAGTTATATATTAAATTAAAATTTTTAATTCTTAAACTTTAATTTATAATTTCTTGTTATTTATTATTTTTATATACTTTTAAATTAAAATATAATTAATCACTTATATATTTTATTTAATAATAAATATATAAATTTAAATTGTAAAAATAATATAACGAGTTACCTAAACTCAAAAATACCATATAAAAATGAAAATTAAAATTTTATGCTCTCTTCTTTTATATCTAAACTCAAACTTAACGTGCACTTTTTGTAAATGAAAACAGGAAGAGTCAAACTCACACCTCACTCTTCCCATTATCAATAAATATAACCTAACAAATTTAAATTTCAACATAGAGTCTCTCAACGTCAAATCAACATTATACAAGTATTGGATAGTGTTCAACATAACAATTTGCTAGGTTTGATAATTCTAAACCAAGCTTTTTGAGTTTTGTCAATTAAATTACTAAAAAGTTAGGGAATTTCTCTCTATAGCTCTAGAATCATTTCTTCACCTATTTTGGAGGTGTACTTTTTGTTTCGAGTTGGGCTTTGTAGAAGTGTAACATTTATGTCCAGGTCCTAACCAACCAGAAAAGGTCAAAGCCAGACTCAGTCAAATTTTAAAATTGTCCAAAGTTGGCACTAGTTATGCGCTAATTTGGTAATTTCTTTTAGCACCCTTTATTTTCTATTTGCATCCCTAGTATTTAAAATAATCTAAAGCCTCCAACATACCTACCCTATTTTAACCTATGTTTTAGGTGTATATTCTGGATTAGTTGATTTGAAATACATTATGTTAATTCTAGATTAGGTAATTTAGAATGCAGGAACAAGATATGGTTAATTGTTTTTGGATAGATTGAACCTAAATTGTAATAGCATTTGCCCATTTTTATTCCCGATAGGTATATCCAAAATTGTACACAATTAGTATTCTCAATTGGCTCGTCCAGAAGTGTAATATCATATTCATGTTCTGGACTAACTGATGTGAAACATTAATTATTTTGTGTTACTAATTTGTTGATCTAGAATATTACAAACCAATCTTAATCAACAAGACATGATGCCAATAAATTCATACCTAAGAAAAATTACATTTTTCTTTTTTAAATAATGCTTAAATCAACAAAAAATATTCTCAAGATTTGAAAGAACATCTAATGATTTGAGATACACACTTAGACATAATGTGATAGTTGATATTTGAAACACAAGAGAAAAACTTAGCAAGATTATGCAAAGACACAATAAACAGTAAGAGAAAAGATAAATTTCAAGGTTTAAAAATCAAACAAGTATATTTTCTATATTTTATGTTTTGAGAGTGTGAATAGAAAATGGAAGGTGCCAAAAGAAACTTCTCCAATTTTACTAGTAGAGGGCAAACTCGTGTGTCAAACTATTATTACTTTTAGCAAACCTATTTTAACTATACGCAACCCCTTTCTTGCTTTTCTGTTACTAAGCCCAAAGTTTGTTTTGTTTTGTTTTAGGCTTTGATCCAAACCAACTAAAGTCCATTTGTTTTATTTTATGAACTTATAAACTTTAACCAAAATTGTTTATTTATAAACTAGTTATGTGACATCGTGGTGTTAGTTTAACAATGATATTTACGTTATTATGTTAAAAATATAATATATAATAAATTAAAATAAATAATTTTTTGAATTATATAGAATTAAAAAGTGATATCTCAATACTTTGCTTTTTATAATTCAGTACTTTTCCTTGATGTGTTATTTCTAAGAAATTTATATATAATTTTTTTTCAACGATAAAAAAGTTTGAATAAATAATATATATATATATATATATTATTTTCACTTTATAGAATAAAAATATTAAATGTCAACAATTAAAAATTAATTTATTATAGATTTTATAATAAATTAAAAATAATAAAAATTAATAATACATGATAATTGATGAAAAAAATTTATGTTTTGCAACAATTTATAATTTAAAAAAATTATAATTTAAATTACAATATTTCTCAGCCATGCTCTAATACAGTAGATGAAAAGGTTATTTTGATAGTTTTACTAGCCTTTTTTTTACATTAATAATATATTAAAATTTGAAAAAAGGTGTCAAGTGGATAAAAACATTGTTTTGATAATTTTTCTAACTTTTCTTATAATAAGTAGTCCTTTTTTAATATTAATTAAAAAACTAATAGTAGAATTCGAATTGTGACTTTACTTAACGAACCGAGTCTAGTGTAATCATAATGAATCATGTGTAGATTACTAAATAATGTATTATTATTCTTTTAGTAAAAATATTTTTTATTTCTTAACGAACTAGTATACAGATTAGTATTATTTTCTTTTAAAAATAACGAATCAAATGTAGGCCTAAATAATTTTTTGGTTGTTGAAAAATTACAAATTGTTATTTTAAGTATTTTAAAAATATTTGGTTTTAGTCCTTATTGTTAAGTAACAAATGTTGTTTTAATATTTACATTCAAGGTACAATGTTACTTAAGCAACACCTTCGAAATGGACTCTATTGCAACAATTTTGAAAACGATACTTGATTGAACTTTTCTAAAAATTATGTCCAAATTGAATGGTTGCAAATAATCAAGTATTAATGAGGTACAATCATTTCATAATTATAAAGACAAAAACGATTTGGTGTAAAAAAAAAATCCTCTTACTTTATTTCCACCATTTATATACAATTAACATAATATAAAAATTAAGAAACTCACAAACATGATGAATACACATGGAAATGTAGGAAAATCAATAATTGTTTATTCATCGTATACACACACCTATCATAAAACTAGTGTTGTAAAAATTGTCCGATTTTTAAACCGGTAAAAACAGTGGGTCAATGGTTTAGAGATCAGACTGGTGGATCAGTAATTAACTTGGATTGACCCGATCTAAAAGTAAAAAATAAAAATTTATATCTAAGTATCTAACATAATTTTTATAAAAACATAATTTTACTAGGCCTCTACAAATTTAAAATTGTTTTTCTTATATAATATAACTAATATTGTTCTCAATTAAATATAATATTTATTTTCAACTAAAATATATGTTTATTAGTCTATATATATTGAATATTGCTTTTTGCACAAAATAAGTAAATACATTATGTTAGTTTGCTAGTAAACTAAATTTTGATGACTTAAAGTTCATGGATTCAAGACTAGTTGAGACCACATGATTTTAATACTTTGTTGATAAAACTGGTTCAACTTGGTTAATGGGTCACTAGGTCATTGCAAAACTGATTGATTTAATTGGGTCATACTGATTCAATTGTACATCCAATCTAACTGTTGACTCAGTTCGGCCGGCCGGTTCAAAGTTGATAATTATGCGTAAAACCTTAAAAGAATCATATTTATCGATTCTAAAGGAATGAAGTTTTATTATGTACTCAACTCATCAGAAGCAGACTGAGAAAATTTATAACCCTAATTTCTCTGAAAGATAAATGTATAAAGTAAATATGATAATAAAACTTAAAATCTTTTCAAATGGATTTATACTTAACATTATTTAACTTATTTGGACAAAATAAACTATATTGCTACATTTTCTAAATTTAGGATACCTCATTGAACTTTTTAAAAATTAGGTATCAAATTGAACAATTGCAAAGAATTAATGCACCGGAAATATAATATTAGTGATGACATATTTCTCCATAAAAAAATTTGACAAAATTAAACGAATGGACTACATCATACAATTTAAAAAATTATAATTATGAGAATGGGTCAAAATTTTTAAAAAATTGGATATAAAACAATTAGGATATAATTAAAAAAACTATTTTTCGGAAACACAATTATTTAAGTTTTAAAATTATGACAGACATAAAACTAACACTTTTCTCAGGTGGAGCCAAATTAGATGTGTCCTCAGTCCTTGGCTTAATCATCTACAGTGGAGCCCATTCATGATTCATGAAATTGGGTTAGTTACAGTGATACATCATCAACCAATGAGGTGCCACCAAAAGACAAGGCTATACAATAGGTGTCTCCACTTCCCAGGGAAGAGTGGAACTCCGTTCCATTTAAGAATAGGATTAGGAACCCAACACAAGAACGTGGAATTTAAAAGTGAACACTTGATTAAGATTAAAGGTACTAAAGAACATGTCCAAATTTCTCAACACCCTTTATATATTTAAGATTATGTTAATCTCTTAGGTGAGGCCACAACATGAACCAGAACTAGATACCCTTCTTGTTAAAGGTTTTTCTGACTTTTCTTTCTGATTTGAGGAGGTGTGGGAGGAGATAATGTGCAAGGAGAAACCTTGAGAGAGAAAAAAAGAAAAAGAAAAAGCACAAACGTGAGGCTGTTGTTGAAACACACAAGTATACATACCCGTTGTTATCTTAAATTTCTTAGACTTGTGTTTGTTTGTCATAGATTTGTAGTTTCTGTTGCATCCTTATATTTTGGTTCACACATTTTCATTCTCTCTTTTTCTCTCTCTTGTATAACTTTACCTTTCTATCCTGAGGGGCCATGAAGTGGTGAGTAACTAATCAGCCACAAACAGAACAACCCTTTGCCCAAAGCTCCCTCCTTTTCTCCAATGGCAACTTGGGTTTTATCAGAATGTGGCTTAAGGCCTCTTCCTCCAGTATTTCCACGGTTCCCAAGGCCTCTTTCGTGCCAAAAGCCTTCAAAGTTTAGATTTTTGGGCACAAACAAGGGGGTGGCAGATCTGAATCTCCACCCTAGAGGGTTTACATGTTGCAACTTTAGGGAGAGAAGGTGGGAATTGGGAGTGAGTGCTCCACTTAGGGTTGTCACCACTGAAGGGGAAGAAGAAAGAATCAATGGGGCTAATGGGTTTGGAGTGGAACAACCAGAATTTGACCCTAGTGCACCACCACCCTTCAAATTGGCAGATATTAGAGCTGCCATTCCTAAACACTGTTGGGTGAAGGACCCTTTGAAGTCCATGAGTTATGTAGTGAGAGATGTCATTGTGGTTTTGGGGTTGGCTGCTGCTGCAGCTTATCTCAACAATTGGATTGTTTGGCCTCTGTATTGGGCTGCTCAGGGAACCATGTTCTGGGCCCTCTTTGTTCTTGGTCATGATTGGTAATAGCCAATTTCATATATCTATGTTTTCAAACTAATGCAGATCTAGATTCAATTCTTTATCGACTTTTTTAGGTGGTAAAGGTGAATTTCAAAAGTTTGTTATGATAACTATGGTTTTGGATCTTTCAGTGGTCATGGGAGCTTTTCAAACGATCCAAAGCTGAACAGTGTTGTTGGGCACTTGCTACATTCATCAATCCTAGTACCATATCATGGATGGTATGCTTAATGCTCTTCCAGGAATAGCTGTTCTTTGCACTCCCTTTTTGCCTGTATTCTTTGCTTATCATAACCTGCATCTTTTCTAGCCAAAGCTTTGGAAGTTATAGTTTCTTGAATTGAACAGGAGAATCAGTCACAGAACACACCATCAAAACCATGGCCATGTTGAAAATGATGAATCTTGGCACCCGGTGAGTTGATTATATAGTTTATCTTTGTTCTGGTTCTTAGGGGAGTTTTCTTTTGTCTCCAATATTATATATTTTATATCTCTCAAAGGGACTAATTCAAAATGTTTCATTTCAATCTTGCAGTTGCCAGAGAAAATTTTTAAGAGCTTGGACAATGTAACACGTATTTTAAGATTTACAGTACCTTTTCCATTGCTTGCATATCCTATCTACCTTGTAAGTTGTGATGCCTAACAGTTTTACCAGAACTTTGGACATTTATTGCTGTTGATTCTGCTGTAGAAATTGACCTTTGTTGTTGTGATCTTTCAATTCAGTGGAGCAGGAGTCCTGGGAAGTCTGGTTCTCACTTTAATCCAAACAGTGACTTGTTTGTCCCCAGTGAGAAAAAAGATGTTATTACTTCAACAATTTGTTGGTCAGCTATGGCTGCTTTGCTTGTAGGTTTGGGATTTGTGATGGGTCCAGTTCAATTGCTTAAGCTTTATGGCATTCCCTATGCGGTAAATTCAATCTCTTTTCCTAACAAGGAATTAGACACTTAGTTAATTAATAATTGATCTTTCTTCTTAAATCACATTCAAGTCCTAATTTATCTGTTGTGATTTTAGATTTTTGTTATGTGGTTGGATTTGGTGACTTACTTGCACCACCATGGCCATGAAGACAAATTACCTTGGTATCGTGGAGAGGTATCATTTCCTTCCTTTTCGTTTCTTTTTCAAGAAAACAAAATGCATGCTCAATTTGGTCTTTCCACCTTCTGAATTAATGATACAACTTAGATGTTGTTCTTTTTGTGTATTTTTGACATTGATAACCTATAAAAATTGAAGTTTCTCCTCCATAATCCACATAATAAATGTTTACGTTCAGGTTAACACGGGTTGTCTTAGTGAAACTCCAAACTTTGATTGGATAACAACACCAAAAACATATAAGAAGCCGTATTTAGGTTTTTTCCTTAAATTAATTAAAAAGAAGCTAGAGTTAAATTCAATTTTTCTCAGCTAGTTGCTTTAATGTTTGTGATGACTTGGAATTGGAAGTTATCCGAATTCAATCTTTCCTCATAACTTTATTCTTCATTATGTTGAACAGGAATGGAACTACCTTAGGGGTGGCCTTACAACCATTGATCGTGACTACGGATGGATCAATAACATCCACCATGACATTGGAACACATGTCATTCATCACCTTTTCCCTCAAATACCACACTATCACTTAATAGAAGCAGTGAGTATCCCTCTATAATTCTTTTCATGCATAAAAGTGTGCTCACTGCTATTTTGGTTCTGCATCGGATCAAGCCAAACGTGGATGCACGTCTTCTATGTGCTTTTTTGTTATATGTGGAGAGAGACACAAAAGCTACTCTCACAAGTTTCTTATTAGACGTGGAGAGAAAGACTAAAATTACGTCGTTAAATCTTATTCAAGCATGCACTAAGTAGCTTTCATTTTTTGCATCCAAAACATGGATCCAAGGCTGCAAATAACATGCTATAATAACTCTTTAGAGTAATTTAAAGCTACTAAAGTTTTTCTGGACCTAACACAAAGTAAAAATTTAATAGGACTCGAATCAAAATTCATTATATATCAATGAGACGAAACATATTTAAACCTAAGAAGAATGGTAATTTTGATTAAGTACATAAATTTGATTTTTTCCTTCCACTTGTAGACTGAGGCAGCAAAACCAGTTCTTGGCAAATACTACCGGGAGCCAAAGAAGTCTACCCCTCTTCCATTTTATCTCATTGGAGAATTGATAAGAAGCATGAAGAAAGATCATTATGTCAGTGACACTGGGGATATTGTGTACTACCAAACAGACCCTACTATCATTAGTCCTTCTACACTACAGTAAATCTTCATTTTTTCCTCTTGAAGACAAGAGAGGCCACAGAATTATGTTGCTTACGACACAATTTCTTGAACTTGGAAGATTGTGTCTTTGCTTGTGATCTCGTAGAGTCTAGTTGAATTGCTCATGAGGGAATCAGTGCGTTTTTAGCATATCATCAGGGTGTATATTTAATGTGTTCTCTTAGAACAACAAGGAATCTGTAAATTTCTCATTCTTGATGAAGGGTGTTTTGCTATCTTCATCGATTAGATTTAAATACAATTTTTTGCTCAAAAGACAAACACTAATTTTGAATGATAGTTGAATAGAATTGTAGCAATAGGATGTCATTTTCCTATGCTTATCACTTTTCCTTATTCATCTTCAATTTGTGGTTGTTGATATTTCTTGAGATATTGTGCCACATATTAAGTCATTGTCATGCACTTTATTAAAGGTCCAATTATTAAGGTTGCAAAATAGTGTTTCTATTAATGGGTAATTAGTTCTGCTGGTATGTATTTGTTTTTTTTTTATTAAGGTTGAGTTTTAGTATTGTATGTAGAAAAAAGTCCTGAAACTGACAGTTAGGATGTGTTTGGTTTCTAGTTTGAAAAATTGTTTAGTTTAAAGCACAATTAAACAAGGTTATTCAGATATTTGGTAGAGGGTGGTGTAAAACAGAGCAGGGTGAAATTGAGAAAGAGATTGAACAAAGATTAAAACAAAAAATAAAAGAAAAAAGCTCCTAAAGGATTTGAATTTTTAGTTTTTGAGACATTTATTTTGAAAATAATTTTATAATTTAATGCATTTAGAAGGAGAAATTAATTGCTAAGTAGGGTGAAATTGTTTTAAAAATTCAAAAGTGAGCCAGTTGAATATATGATGAATTGAGGGTGATCCAATGGTTAAAGCATATTCGTGATTTCTGATCCAGAATCTAAAAAAAAAACGTGAATTGTTATAAATTTTTAATATAAAATTTATTTTTAAATAAAATAATCATATAAGCTTTTTAGCAAATAAGTAAATAAAATGAACAAGTGTTTTAATTTTATTATCTTTTCCAACTGTAATATTGTCTCTAATAAAAAATTAAGAGCAGATTATGATGGGGATACATGTTCAGTGAAATTATCCAAAAAGTATTTTTTTAGTCATGTATTGAGACCAATTCCTATTATCTATTAAGTGCGCATTTGAATAAATATTACAATTGATTTTGAATGAGATTAATTTTGCATAATTAGTTATGATTAAAATTGATTTTAGGATTATGTGATTTATATTTGAATATTTTTATTATAAAATAAATTTAGAGTGAAATTTAATATAAAATTCTTAATTTAATGAAACAACTATTTTAAGTTGTTTTAACCTTTTTGAACCCAGAATCAATTCTGAATTATATTTCGATAAAAAACCTATATAAAAATTTGTTTAAAATCAATTTTAAATCAATTTCAAAATGTGTTAGCCCACAGCCAAGGAACTCATATGGTTGGTCTCTTCTCTAAAAGGCCAGTCACTATCTATATGATAGTTGATAGTTTTAATTTATATATAGTAGCCAATGGGGCAATAAATACTAGAGTATATGACTAGGAAGAAAGAATAAGCACTCCACATCATATGCATGTTCACCAGTTGTGATATGTGACGTGGTGGCCTGCAAGATATGGGACCACTGCTGTGTAGAACTATAGAATATACATATATGGGACCACTGGTTCACAACCCAAAACCTAGTTGCGTTTCAAGCTTTTGCACCATTCATCTCATAACCCTATCATCATGTATTAAAAAAGCTTTTTCCTTTCGAACACATTTATCATTTATTTTGTGAGTTGTATATGATCATAAGTATTAAAGAATTTTTACTGGTACGTGAGCGAGTCAAGTATTCTTGATTCAAAGTTAAAGCGACAATAGTTAATGCTGGCTCAGAATCTTTAAAAAAATGAGTGAGTTAAGTAAAAATTAACTTAAGAGAACACATTTAATAAGAGTTTCTCTTAACACTTTATCTACAATTTATATATGCTTTAGATGAGATGAGAGTTTGTGATGTAAGTTTTAACATTTAACATTTATATCATTTATAAGAGTGTCTGAGTCAATTAATTAGTTGTGTCAAGTGGCATGTTACAATTCCTATGTATATCCCTATAATATATAACCCCTTAATGTATACCTTTAGAAGAGTGTTTCATTTTCTGTAGTTGTAACTCTTGATTCTCGAGCTTTTATTCTTGGGATCTTTCTTGTGTAAGTTTTGACTTTTGAGTGACAAACATCAACATTATAATTTAAAATTTTAAAACCAGTAGTTAGTATGATTGTTCAAAAAACACAAATGTTCCTCTACAAAACACCCATTAGCAGTTAGGAGTAAGGTGAATATTATGACATATTCACAGTAACTTAAAAAGCAATAATATTTATTCTTACAAAGAAAAGTAGAGGCACTCTTGCCACTGTATATTTTAAAAAAATAAAAATAAAATAAGAAAAAAAGAATACAGGTGAATGGCTAATTAACAACTGAGAGTGTGTAGTCAATTTTAGGCGTGGGAGGCGGGCAATAGAAAATAAAATGGAGAGAAACATGACTATACATGAGTGGTTGTTTAATAAAAATAAAATAAAAAATATTTAATAAAAAGTACCCACTAAACTAAGATATTACAAATTAGAATATATGACTTATTATATAGGGAACTCTTATTACATTTTAATATATTATTTTATATACATTTCACACACTATCTCTGTATCATTTTTCTTTCAATCATTCAAATTACATTATTTTATTTTATTTTATTGTATACTTTATCTTATTAATTGTCTAATTTCAATCTATTGTACTTTACCTCTACTTTTAAATTAAATTTGATTAACTTTTAATTATAATTTTACTCCTAAAAAAACAAATGAATTGTGACATTAATCCTTAAAATTTTCCTTCGTTCTAAAAATTAGTCATTCCTATTAATTTTATTTGTTTAAAGTTAAAACACTGCTATTAACATTTTATCGTGGCTTATTTTGTTGGTATTAAAACAATAAAAAATTGTTTCAATAATTTATTAAGCAATTTCTTTATATATGATCTACCGTCGATGACTTTCACATATTATCCATCCTATCTTTCATGATTCATAAATTATATATTTTAAGTTAAAGAGTATTATCTACCAACAATTTGTCTACAAAGATATAATTTGATATGAACTTGGTAACTCTTGGGAAACTTAAAATTCGCAAAGTTAGTATTTTAAACAGATTAATTATATTTGAGTTATCATCAACTTGCAAAGTCTATATAGGCTAATCTATATAAAAATATAAAAAAAAATAACTTTTTTAAAACAAATTTATCTCATTTTAAATTATTGCAAAAACTTTAATATATATTTAAAGTCACTACATAATGAGTTAGAAAGCAATAGTTAAATAAAGTGTAAATACTTAATAATTGAATTTTAAATATCATCATAAATAGAATATCAATTCCAATAGTCAAGATATAAGTTTGCCCAGATATAAAATCTCCAATCTCAATTTTTCTTTTACTTATGAAATCTTTAATAAGTAATATCATTTTTATTAAAAATTGATTATGTGAAGGCGCATAGATTAACTTATTAAGCCTGCGAGTTTTATGAGTTATGCTTACGAAATCTCCATATCACAATGAGTCTAAATTTTTAAGACTTAGATATCATCCACAAAAAATATTCCATCCATAGTTACGTGTTATTTATTCTTGTATAAATAATTAATAACTACCTATATATACATTGCATGGCAATTATTTAAATTTAAATATAATATAATATTATATTAGAGTTTGCTTTGTTTATATAAAATAAAAGGATTATTGAATGGCAGTGGGAAAAAACCCCTACACACCCTTGATCAATTAAAAAGCACGAGGAAAACAAGTGTTAGATACATGCCAACAGGATATGCAACTACTGCAAGAGAAAGAAGATTAACACAAAAGACTGAAAATTAATTAGTATTTAAAGAGCAAGTATACTATTTTTTAAATTATCTATCAAAATGTCATATGACCAATTAGCAAGTTTTGTCAAATTTGAACACGAAACTTTTGTACTTAATCTATTTTTGTGTTGTCTGGTCTTAATCTTTATAAAAGTATTGCATGGCCCTTCTTGTGAAACTAGCAAGAGATCTCTCATCAATTCTTATCCTTTCAGCCAAAATTAATCCGCAGAGTAAGTTGAACTAAACATTGAGTCTTTTGCTTTTCTGGTGGAATGAATATATCCACATATCATGGGATTAAAAAATATTTAATTAATATGTAATAAGAGAGTGAAAAAGATTTAATTGATATTTAATTATAATTTTTTATTTATGAAAAATTATTTACTTCATCGTTAATACTTTAAAAGTCATGTGAATAAGATTTTTAAAATAAAATTTTAATTAAACGTTAGTATAAAACACATTTATATTGCATATAAATTAAACAATTAAAAAGTTGCATGAGATCTTAGTCATTTATTTAATTAAAATTTGATAATTTAACGAATAAGGAAAAGAAAATGTTGAATTAAGGTGAGATTAGGAACTTAAAAATTATTATATAATTTAAACGTTTATGGTTTATGTTCGCGAATAATTTCCTTATAATCTAAATAATATATTATAAATAATAATAGACTGAGGTAGGGACATTGAGGAGGTGATGAGTGCACTAGTGGAACACGGCAACGCAGAAAGGTGAGGAGAAGAAAATACGTAAATGGAGGAAGGGTGGACGGAGGTGAGGAGAAGAAAATACGTAAATGGAGGTAGGGAATCTTTAACAAAGGGAGGGAAAGGAAACGGGCACATAACTTCAGTTTTTTTCACCTATTTTCCAGAAGACTATATGGCGAAAGACATGTGGGAGATCTTTGGCAGGTACGCCAAGGTCCAGGATGTGGTGATTCCGAACAAGCGGAACAGGACGGGACATAGGTTCGGGTTTGCTAGGTTTAGGGATGTCGAGGATGAGAAAATGCTGGTGATTAAATTGGACAACATCTTTATTGGAACGAAAAAGTTGTGAGTAAACTTACCACGGTATGATCACCGAACAAAGCAGAATTACCGATAGAGGAATATAGGGAGGGGGAAACTAGACCACAATGCACATCATACAGGGGTTAGGCAAACGGGGCAACACAGGAGGAATAATGGTAACAAAAAATCATACGCAGTGGCAGTAAGTGATCATGAGGGTGCTAGGAATACAAAGGTGCGAATAGTGGCAGAAAGGAAGGAGGACGCGCAACTGAAACTGGTGTACTCGACACTGGTGGAAAACGTGATTCGGCTCCAGAAGGCGTATGTGGGAGAAGTTCGTAAGAGAGGAACGACTTTCAGGACGAAGCTATTCCTAATGACTCACGGTATTTACAATGTGAGCACAACTCCCATGGGGGCCAACAAGGTACTGTTGAAAGTGGAAGCGGAGGAGACATTATAGGAGATTATGGAAACGAAGAAGCAGTGGTTCGACCAATGGTTTACAGGAATCCAGAAGTGGGAGCCGGGATCGGTAGACACAGATAGGAGGGTCAAGGTGAACTGCTACGGGATCCCATTACATGTATGGGGAGAAAATTTTTTCTCCATGCTACTCACTCCTTTCAGAGAGCTGCTGAATGTGGATGAAAGCACACAGAAAAAGAAACGTTACAACGTCGTACAGATGGTGTTGTCTAGGAAGGACATGAGGAAGCTAGATGCGACTGTACGGGTGAGTATAGACGAGTGGGAGTTTGACATTAGGGTGACAGAGGTGGAGCAGATGAATGAGATAAAGAACAGTAGTGATAATACTACCTATGGGTCCGAAATGAGTTCTTGTCCGGGGGAGGAGGAGATTGATGAGTCGGCAGAGGCAGAAAGGAGGCTGACTGAGCTGAAGCAGGAGATGTTTCAAAAAGGAATATGGAAGGACTGGGGGGAGGTGCAACTCCGGAATGGTGAACATGGTGGCCCGGCTTTCGGGCTCGGAGGAGATCAGGCCGATAAAGAAACTAATCGGTCCATTTCAGGCGCCGGACCTCGCCGGAAAGGGGGAGGCGCGCAGGTCCGGTGGTAGTCGCCACAAGCGACGAATCCGAACGGGATGCCCAGGAGAGGCGGGGCGGAGAGCCAACAGGGAAGGGGACAAGATCCCATCTTTCGCGCACAGGAGTGTTGTCCGAATGGGGAAAGTGGCAGGGAATAGGGGAGGATGGAAGGTGCAGAAGCAGGGATAAAACGGTGAATGAGAATGGCTTTTCAGAGAAAGCGGGTCAGAAGAAAGCTTCACGGGTGAAAAATGGGGAAGACGAAGATGAGAAATGGCTTTTGCGTGGGGAGCGTCTGACAGCACGAAGCATGGTCTGAAGGCACATCACGTTTGAGAGGACAGCAGGACGCGTGGCAGGCGGTTGAGTGTTCTGATGGGCACGGGCACGGAGCTCAAGACACGTGTCTCGAGAACCACGTGCAGCAGGAAGGCAGCCCCGCGTGGAGAGAGTGGACCGTTGAAGATGGGCCTGGGTCCAGCGCAGGAACGAGGCTGAAGGCCCAAGTCGTGTCTCCGTGCGGCCCGCAATTCAGATGGGCGTGGGAGGAACAGGCGCGTGACGAATGGGCCGGGGCCATGAATAGTGAACGTGCATTCTCGGATGCAGTCACGGGATTTACTATTCGACACTGCAGGAAAGTTTCCGGAATAGAAATTGGTTACGAAGGGAAGGAGGCCAATACGGTGAACAACGATTACGAAAAAAATGACTCTATTTCTACGTTACCGTATGATTACAAGGAATGGGTTTTAGTAGGAGGTGAAGAGGTGTCTGGAGGAGGTAAAGGGCAAAGGAGAGAGGTATCAATATGGAAACAACTAAGGAGGAACAGTTTGGAGGTGGGTCAAGTAAGAAGGCGACGGAAATCGGAGGTACCAAACGAACATGAGTTAGGATAAGGTAATATGGAGGATGAAGAGGAGAAAATGTGGAGGGCGATGAGGGAAATTGGTATATCGGGACAACAACCAGACATCATATATATTCAGGAATTACGAAACATGGAGATGAGGGACAAAGGGGAGCAGGAGAGAAGGGAAACGAGGAGTAACCCGAATAATTAAATGAAGATTCTTTCTTTAAATGTGAGGGGATTCCGGGATCGGGTCAAGCGAAGGAGGATAAGGAGACTGTTAAAAAACAATGACATTGATATTTGTCTATTTCAGGAGACAAAATGCAGAGAGGTAAAGGAGTGGGAAGTGAAGGAGGTTTGGGGGTCGACAGGGTGCGAGTGGAAAATTTTACCGTCTATAGGGCTTAGTGGAGGCTGCCTGACAATCTGGAAGAAACAGTTGTTGGAGGTTGTTTGGGTTATACAAGGGCAGGGATTCCTTGGAATCGGTTTCAGAGGAAAGAGTTCTTCTGCAGTAAATTGCGTGGTTAACGTATATGCTCCATGCTCGCTTCAAGGTAAAAGGAAGGTATGGGACGATCTGATGATGACAAAACGAGGCTTTCCGGAGGTCAAGTGGGTACTGGGTGGAGATTTTAACACGGTGATGGATAAGAGCGAGTTTAAAGGGAGATCAGACTATCATTCATCAATTGAGATGTCTGATTTCAAATTCTTTGTCCAATCCAAGGGTTTATTGGATATTCCAGTTATCAGAAAAGGAGCAACGTGGATAAGTCCGAATGGTGAGTCATCTAGTAGGTTGGATCGGTTTTTATTTTCCCCAGATCTGATGGAGGAGTGGGGAGTAATAGCTCAAAGAGTGGGCTCTAGAGAGTTTTCCGATCACAGCTGGATACTCACAGAAGTGAATACTCTGAATTGGGGCCCTAAACCTTTTAAGTTTTTCGATCATTGGTTGCAGGAACCAGGATTTATGGACTTAGTAAAAGACTTCTGGACAGCAGAACAGGGGCAAGGATGGAGGATGTATCAGCTGGTGTGCAAGTTAAAAGGTTTGAAGAAGAAGATTAAGATGTGGAAAGAAGAAAATGGGAGTAAAGATGAGAAGTTCTTGGCAGAGAAAGTTTTAGAATTGAACAGTGCAGACATCCACCTAGGCTTAAGAGCCAATGGGAGTGATCAGCAGAGACAAGAGATCTTATCAGAATATTGGGGGAAGGCAATGAGCATGGAACAATCCATCTTTCAGAAATCTCGAGTAAAATGGGCTCGAAAGGGGGACAGGAATACAAGCTACTTTCATAGATGTTTTAAGGAGAGATGTAATGCAAATTCCTTACTGGCAGTTAAGTCAGTTGGGGGTTGGGTGGAGGGCATTCAGGACATTCGGCATCATGTGTTAAATCATTTCTCAAGGTTCTTCAACGAGGATCGACAGTCGAGACCAAAGATGGACAGGGTGTCCTTCAATCAGCTGAATGACCAGCAGAGGCAAAGCCTTGAAGAGCCTTTTTCAGCGGAGGAGATAAAAAAGGCAGTTTGGGCTTGTGAAGGAGGCAAAAGTCCAGGCCCCGACGGTTTTAGCTTTCATTTCTATCAATCATGTTGGGAAATAATAGGGGAAGACGTGGTGAAGGCAGTTCAAGAATTCCATCAGTCAGGAGCCCTACCAAGAGCAGCGACATCTTCTTTTCTTACGCTCATTCCCAAGGTGGCAAAGCCGGACAGGTTAGAACAATATAGACCAATCTCACTAATTTCAAGCACCCAAAAGATCGTATCTAAACTGCTGGCATTGAGAATGAAGAGAGTCATGAGGCACTTAATATCAAAGTGTCAGTCAGCATTTTTGCAAGGTAGATCGATCCTGGATGGGGTACTGGTAGCAAATGAAATAGTGGATTGGGCGAAAAGGAAAAAGAAACCATGTTTTCTGTTTAAGGTGGATTTCCAAAAGGCGTATGATTCGGTAAATTGGGATTTTTTGGATTATATGTTGGCTAGGATGGGGTTTGGGAGTACATGGAGAAAGTGGATGTTCAGTATTGTAAGGAATAACCAAGTCTCAATTTTAGTTAATGGGAGCCCCACGAAGGAGTTTAAGCCGGGGAGAGGATTGAAGCAGGGAGACCCACTCTCTCATTTTTTGTTTCTTCTGGTAGCCGAAGCTTTAGTTGGTTTGTTCAGGTCCGCTGTAGGGAAAGGGATGTTTAAAGAGCTCAATATTGGTGCCGAGGCAAAGTTTTCAATTTTGCAATACGCAGATGATGTTATAATGATGGGGGAAGCTGATATGAAATCAGTATGGTATTTGAAGGTCATTCTCCGTGGATTTGAGCTGTCATCGGGGCTAAAGGTGAATTACAGTAAAAGCCAATTTTTTGGTTTAAATGTAGATGATTCATTTACACGAGCTGTAAAAAATCTCTTGAATTGTGCTGTATCATCTCCGCCATTTAAGTTTTTGGGGGTTCCGGTGGGAGCAAACCCAAGGAGGGTACAAACGTGGGCACCAATCATTGAACAAGTTCAGAGAAAATTGGCATTATGGAGGGCAAAACAAATGACGTTCGTAGGAAGGTTAGTTATGATAAATTCAGTATTGTCTAGCCTTCCACTATACCTATTCTCCTTTTATAAGGTGCCCAAGAAAGTCCTAAAAGTCATCACCGGTCTACAGCGCTCCTTTCTGTGGGGAGGGACTGACCTGGAGAACAAAATCGCGTGGGTTAGCTGGAAACAGGTGTGTCGGCCCAAGGAAGAAAGGGGTTTGGGGGTAAAGTGTCTGTGGAACTTTAATCTAAGTTTGCTTGCAAAGTGGAGGTGGAGGTCATTATCAGAGCCAAATGCAATTTGGGCGAGTTTGCTGGAGTGTAGATATGGACAGACATACAAGTCCAATCAAAGACAACATAATTTATCTACAACGTCGCAGTGGTGGCGGGATTTATGGGATATTGACGGGCCGAAAGCAGTGAAACCAGACTGGTTCATGGATAACGTCATGAAAAGAGTCGGGAACGGAAAAGATACGTTGTTTTGGGAACAGAATTGGATGGGAGAGGGCCCTCTCAGCTTAAAGTTCCCCAGGTTATATGGGTTAGCGGTTGATAAAGGTAGCACTATAAACCAGAAAAAGCAAGCATCTCAGGGGTGGAGTTGGGTATGGAGGAGGGAACTATATTTTTGGGAAGAAGAACAGCTGCGTCGATTACAAAGTGTGCTACAGCCAGTGGTAATTATGGATGACAGGTTGGATAGATGGATCTGGAGGTCTAGTAGGGATGGAGGTTTCTCAGTTGCTGAGGCTTATGTGGTACTGAGCACGCACCAGAGCATACCGACATTCTCCGAGGTGGAACCGAACCAATTGAGACAAATGTGGGAAGATAGTCTCCCTTCCAAGGTAATTGCTTTCTCATGGAGATTATTGATGGATAGATTACCAACCATTGATAATCTACTGAAGAGAGGCGTCGAGATTCCAGGAGAAGAGGCTCTATGTGTCCTTTGTAGAAGCAATATGGAAAGCATGAATCATATGTTCTTAACGTGTGCCAAAGCCCAACCAGTGTGGAGCAATATAATTAGCTGACTGGGAATCCAGGGACCTATTCCGGGGGATCTGAATCAACTTTTTCTTTCATCGTCAGCATGGGTGGTTGGAAAGAGAAAGAAGAAGTGCAGGTATGTTTTCAGGCTGGCTGGTTGTTGGGGCATCTGGATTACTAGAAACCAGATTGTGTTTGATAGAATACAGGTGGAGTCGGTAGACATTCTGATGACGATTAAGGTAATCTCCTGGAAATGGTTGTCATACTCCTTCGGGTTTAATAGGGGGTGCGTATTCTCGGATTGGTTATGCTAACCCGAGAGAGTGTTTATTAAGTATGTCTTAGGCGGATAAGTGTTTATTAGCATGCTCCAATAGGATTAGGAGAAGGATGTTGTTCGTTCTTTGTATTATAAGAAACTCTTGGTTTCTCTTTTGAATAAAATCTTAGCTTTTCAAAAAAAAAAAATTTATAAATAATAACATATAAGAAAACACAATAGGATTTCTAGATGTCACACCTTTTTAAAAATAGATGAATTATCTTTTGACCCTACTAGAAAACAAAAAACAATCAAACATCCGCTCTTATATATAAAAATAACAGTTCACACATTTTGCAAAATTATAAGAAGTTAACTGCATTATCCTTATTCTAATATTTCCAAGAATTCGATTGAATAACAAGGCAATAACATGAACATGAGGAGCTTTGCTATTAAAGAAGTAGGGGTCATGTACCTTTCAAAGGTAACAAACCATACAAAATGACTTACCACTAACCAATTAAAGAAGAAATGGTTTCATCACATGGTAAGAACTAATGATATCATCATTTATAATTTGATCATTAGATGTTGTTTACATAATTTATGTAGGAATGACTATCAAGTTTGCTTTGCGGTACTGTCCTTTTTTCGCTTTGATTTTGACGGAAAAACTTGTGTTGTTAGTTTCTGTCTTGTTCCTGTCTAAAAAAATTGAAGATAAGAATGAGAGTAAGTTTATTGGTCACTCCACGTGCTTTGCTTCTATGATAAACAAAATCTCTTACATATATTTTTAATCTCACATGTCTGTGTACAAATTCTCTGTAGATCATAAAACTAAAATATAATTAATAACATATATAATTTATTTAATTAATTAATAAATTAAATATAATTAATACTTAATATATAATTTATTTAATAAATTATAACTAAATTTAAATTATAAAAATTGTATAAAGGGACACCACAAGTATACTCAAACCCAAAATACCCAACGGAGATGGGAACAGAGATTAAATTTTTCATATTCGTCTTCTTTGTACCTGTGTCTTTCCCACACTTTTCAGGACAGGGACGAGAAGAGTTAAACCCGCCCACGTCCCGGTGCCATTCCTAAATTTATGAGATAAATTGATTAATTTATTTATTTTAAATTCGATTAAATTGATTAAACTTTGGAAAAGTGTGTTTATCCTTAACTGCAGGAGATCCATTTCCATAAAGAACTATGGGTGAAGATGGAATTTCCTGGTTGTGTGAATAAAGACAAAAGATTCCTATTGAAGTGAATCACATTTTCACCCCAGCTCCACTATGGTTCTGGTTGTAAACTTGGGAAAGCAATCTTACCAAATACCAATACACTAAAGGGAGCTAGAGATAAGAATTTTATTATTATTTCAAATTAATGTTTGGTTTTATTGCAAAAGTGGCAGGACCATTTGTTGCATATGCATGTGTGGATTTATTTTCAAATTATTTGTTGAAATGTGAATGCAATTTGTTCACATAGTTGCAATGGAGGTACAAGAGCCAATCACTTGTTCCTTCTATGGGCTATGGCTATATGCCACCACAGTCACATGTTCATCATGTCCCTTCACTCCATAATGCTCACAAGTCACAATCAATTCTTCATCCACTATTTTAATTTCTGGTAAAATTAAAATTAATACATTAATTTTAAATTTTTTTATTATAATATAATCTTAAATTGTTAAATGTAAGTACTGATTTGATAACCGTGACCCACCATCCTACTGGAAACCAAATCCAGGTTGTCATGCTATTCTTTTATTTTCTTTAAAAAAAAAAACGTGTGCATCCACAAAATTAAAGTAGTGTTTGAAATATTTTGGAGATTACTATTTCCACCTCTTCTTTTTTTTTTATTTATTCTTAGAATATCTCTCATCTCTTTTGAAAATCTTAATTATAATTTGGTCCTTCAAATCAATTAAAAAAATTATTTTGGTCATTTTATTTTTTTTGTCATTACTTTTAAGAAACAATATTTATTGACGATATAACAACAAATAATCAACTTGCCTGTTAATTAGCCAATGACATGCCACATTATTGTGAAGTTTAACATGATAACTTTTTTGTAATGTTTTTAGATAAATTATGTTTTAATAATTGGTTATCAACTTGTCTTATGTCGTTAATTATTTTAAATAAATAAGAAATTAAACATACAATTTGTCCTTAAAAATTATAGGACTGTCCTTTTTAGACTCCGTAATTATATGACGAGTTATTGGACTATTATATTATATTTTTAGAGATCAAATTTTATTTTAAACAAAAAATAGTTTTTTTTTACAAAAAAAAAGTTCTAAAAATATTAATAATACATCTTTCAACAACATCTTTGATCATTAATCAAAATTACATGTATTTTTTATATATTTTATTTTAGACTGACAAGGAGATTCTAATCTATGATTATTTCCTTTTTCTTTTATAAATAAAAAATTTTATTAAAAAAAAAGAAGTAAAAAACACAAGGAATATCTTCTCACGTGTTACGATAGAAGTTCACAATACATGTCTAAGAAACCAAAGTGCAAAATAAATAAAAAAATCACAATTCATATATACAAAATTAAAGATTCATTAATTATTGTGCAAAAAAAACGTGTTGTAAGTTGAATAATATGCGACACTATTCCCCTTCTCCCTTAAATCCTCTCTTTTTAACACCAAACCAATCTTCTATATTTATACACACATATTAATTATCATATTATTGGTACGGAATATGTATAAATTTTTTCAACAACTAAACTCTGCCGAAGAATTTGACTAGACCGCACACACATTACCATGTTATTTGTGCAAAGAAAATTTGTCAAAAGACTAAACTCAGCTGAAGAACTAGGTCATCAACACACACATATTGGTCACCAACTCACCATGTACACACACACATTGATTATCATGAGATTAGTGTGAAGTAACTATCAATTTTATTGATGATAAATTTCTATCAAAGAACCTAATTGACCACTTTTAACGAATCTTTATGTGAGACCTTTATTTAAAAAGACCAAATCCTTCTCCACTTAAACCCATAACTTATGGGTTATACACATTTTCAGAACTCATATTAAATCTCAATAAAAATTGAGCTTATAAGAAAAAATATATAAAGCAATACACAATTGAAATTGTAACAACATATCTTCCAAAAATAAGGACAATTTTAGGTTATATTAAATAGATTAAGAAAAATTAACAAATAAACAAAGAGAATTTACAAAATTAATCCTTATATTAATACTATATTACAAAATAAAAGTGGTATTATATATCAGAAGTATTAGTAAAAAATAATTAATATTTATTGAAAAGTTTATTAGGAGTATTTCACAATTAAGTTTTTGGAGGTCTAATTATATTTTAAAATTAAACTTTTGGAATCCTGCTTGTAGATTTTCGAAATTATAATTCTGAAAATCCATTTTTTATATATAACAATATAAATATTGGAGTTATACAAATAAAATTTTGAAAATTTAATTTTAAAATACGTAATAAATAGACTTCTGAAATTATAATTATGAAAATATATAAATATACTTCTGGAATTTTAATTCCAAAATTTAAATAAATTAAAGGCGTAATTACACTCAATTGTTTTTTATTTTTCTAATTGTTTATACTTTGTCTCTTTATTTTTAAATGACTGACACTGGTTTCCTTAATTTTAAAATCGTTTAATTTGTTATTAACAGTTAATGAATTGGAATTAATTGTTAATTGACCCATATTTATTTACACATGACAATAATTTAATGATATAGTAAACCTTAATTTTGTGATTTGAAGGTGATTTAATTAATTAAAATAATTTTTATTATCCAATTCACATTTAAATAACAAAATTAAGGTTTGCCATATAATTAAATTATTATCAAATAACTGTTATGTGTCCATATGCAATATTCAATGTCAGTCTACAAATAACTATGTACAAATTAAAAAAATTATCAAATATAATATCATAATTTAAAAATAGAAAAAGATATAAAAAATTGGTAAAATAAGATGGAACAAAGTATAATCTAACCTATATTATTTTGATAACAAGCATTTGCGAGGGATATGATTAGAGAAAAGAATAAGAAAATGTAAATGAGTTGTGTAGAAAAACGTATGGTGCAAAAAGTAACCAGCTATTCCTTTGGGTCGTTTTTGCACTGTAATTTTTTTAAAAATCTCTAAAATGCCGTCCATATTTTTTTTATTAGCAAATGTATAGTATTATATTGATATAGCAGGAAAAGAATGAATGATTGGTACCAGAAGTACCAAATCAAAAACTACAAAAGATGGAGAAAAAACTTGAGAAGGTCACAACCATTTAAGAAAAAATACAAGCTAAATATGAAATAACCAACCCCAAAAAAGAGTAAAAAACACAATGCAACATATTGAGCTGTTATAAAGAGAGAACCACCTCTAACAAATAGCAAAAACACAACACATCATAATGAGCTGTTATAATGAGATAGACAACTAAAAAGCAAACACAGAGTTGGAAAAATACTGTACAAGTCATACTAAGTAGCCAACCTAGTAATACTTATGAAAGTCATCTTTCCATGCTGTCCATATTTTAAGTTGTTCCAGTCATATTTAAAGCCCTAAGTTCATGTACTGTTTCTTTAGGCCACTGCAACAACTACTAAGTGGCAAATTTTACAAATCTCGTTGATTTTACTTCAATCTTGGTTTTCTGAAAGGTTGCTATAAAGTCTAAATGTTGCGGATAACCAAATCCATAGTTTTCATAATAAAACATTATAGATTTAGTTATAATGTAAATATGTTTAAGTATCAAATGTTATTGGTAATGTATTTTTAATTTTAAGGGAGAGAAAAAAAAGGTGAGTTGATTGGAGTTACAAATAAAAAAATGAGCCTACCAATAAGTAAAAGTAGTACATTATAGATTACCAAATTCATGATAGTTATAAAAATATTATAAATTACGAAATATGCAATATAGTTATAAAATATGGATTATAAAATTTAATATATAAGTAAGTAAAAAGTACATTATGGATTAAAAAATCTACAATAAGATAAAAAAATATATTACAAGTTAGGAAATATGTAATTTTTTCTCAGAAAATTATTCCATTTTTCTTTTAGAGAAGTATTCCATCTATTGTTTTTTCATTTCCCACATAGTGGTGAGAAAATACCAATATACTCTCTATTTTTTACTCTCCAGTAGTACATTGTCGGAGAAGTAAAAATATTTGCAAATTTTTTTACTTCTCTGATACTGCATTACTAGAGAAGTAAAAAAAATTATCAAAGAAGTAAAAAAATTTACAAATTTTACTTCTGTGACGCCAGAGAGACTTTTATATGCTACACATGATTCTTCTTCTTAACAATAATAGTAATAATGATAATAATAGTAATAATTATTATTATTATTAGTTATTATGGAATAGAAAAGAGAGAGGGAATGAGAGAGAATAGAATATAGGAGAGTATTTAAAATTAGAATTAAAAGAGGTAAAATTGATATTAAAAAAAAAAATACATTAAATGAGAATTTTTGTAGGTGTTAATTAAAAAATCCTTTTAGCAAGTATGTAACTTTTCAAATCCCTGTTCACTTTTTAAAATCTTGAGTGATAATAATTCTTATTTTCACTTTGTTGATTGATTAAATATACTTTTGTAAATATCTTTTTAAGATCTCCATGTGTTTCCTAACACACACCTCCCATTCTCCCCTTCATTTGTCTTCCTACATCATGTCCCACCTTTTCTTTGACCTAATTTTCTTAGTCACACCTTAATCAAACATCTCTATCACATTTATTGGCATTTCCTTATACAACTTCAATCTCCTCCTCTAAAAAAATATGAATAAAGGGTGCACTAAAGGGTTTAAGTTCAAAGATAGATCTAGATGACATTTTCATATTGGGAGTATGTTAATACACGACTTTTTGCCAATGTGTTACATGTTAGAGGTGTGTCAGTGTGTGATGGAAGTGCATGTATGAAAATTTTGGTCAATAGATAAAGGTGCAACATGCAGAGGTGTAACATTATACAAAATTTCATTTTTGAAATACTATGAGAAAAAAATAGAAAAATAATTTGCATTCCAAAAGCTACTGGAAATAAAATTATTCTTTCGAAAAGTACTTTTTATAAACAATTATTCTTTGGAAAAATATTTTTCAAAATCATATTTTAAAAATAAATTTTAGAAAGTGCTTTTCTGAAAAATTCTAAACAATAGTTTCCATGCCATAGAAAATTGTTCTTAAAGTACTTTCTAAAATAACTAAAAGGATATTTAAAAAATAATTTTTTTAGAAAGTATATTTATTAGGGATGGAACATGTAATTAATATCAAGAGAAAAATATTTATACACTAGTACTGACCGTTAATCACAACCCTTTAGTAAGTTTGTTTATCGATTTTACTTATTAGTACTTTAAAAGTAATATAAATGAGTATTATGATTAACTTTCAGTGTATAAAACCTTTTTTACACTAATTGTATATAGATATTAAACTCTAATATTAATCATCAGCAGTTGATTTTGTCCAAACAAAACACAAATCCAAAGATAGGGTAAGAAAGAGTTTAACTATTGAAGATATTAACTCTTCCAGAAATCAGTAACGTGTAAACCATGTCAAATCAAGACCGATCAATATCCGAACAGAATGGATTCAAATTTCTCCTAAAATTATTTCTGCGAAATAAAATTAATAGGATATATATATATATATATATATATATATATATATATATATATATATATATATATATATATATATATATATATGAATGAGAGTAATTCAAAGGATAAAGAGAAATATTTGAGAAGATTAAGGTAGTATATTAGAAGAATAACTAGATCTTACGCTGTCTAAATTTAGTTTTTCCCCTTGAAAAGAGACAAGATCTCCTTAAAGGTTGAACTATTTTTGCCCTTTAAGTTTGCATTGGCCCATTAAAAAAAAAGAGTATATTAATCCTTACATTGCTAATTTACTTTTAAATTAATAATACGTGCTCGTTAATTTAAAAGTAAATTAGCAAACTGACCTAAACTGAATTGAAAGGTTTATTTTATTTACAGTTTACAAATTTCAGAATCTTTACTGTGGAAATCACAAAAGTCCAGACTAAGATATTTTCCCATTTCAAGAATAGTGACATGATACTTGACCAGTTCATTAGACATAGTACTACTAAAGTGACAAGAAATTATCAAGCACTGAAACAGTTGCAAGATAATGATGTTAGAATGGCACAGTTTATACATTATAAAATATAAAAAAAGGTTATAGATTCAGCCTAGAATGGATTTCAGAGCTTTCATATTATGTGCAAAGAACATTAAAAGATAAACAGTCATCTCCATAACATAGTGCAGGCAGTGCAGCGATGGAAAATTGTCCACTGGAAATGAAAAGTATGTCCCCTAATACCTATTTAGTTTGAAGGCCATGTCTAAGAAAGTGAAAAGAGAGAGAACCCTTTTGGGATAAGCAATGTGATTCTTTATCCATTCAACATTTTTTTAGCAAAGCATCTTTCATAATCTTATTTGAATATTGTAAAATCATTATGAACGATAAACTTTTTATTTTGTTTTGGGCATTTAGCGCAATTGCATACGCATGACTCAAATTTAAGACAGCTGGTTAAACTGAAATAACTCTATCTCATTTAATCCACGCTCGATGGTTATTAATTAAACCATAAGAACAATAAAAGTAGCTCATAAGTTATGTATGGACAATGATTAATATGGAGGCTACAAACACTGAGACACAACTAATCATACCCACATGAGAGAATAACACTGACAGAACTAGCATAGCTAAAGTGCTATAACTGTGCTAACTGCGTGAGTTAATGTACACAACTGGTGATATTTCTATTACTATGTTATAATTATCCATGAGACATGTGCATTTGGATTTGGATCAACGGATCGTCTGCATACTTTAAGACAATGAAACTATAAGTATGGATTTTTTAGTCCAGCCTATTTAAGTATATTCAATTAAGCATTTTTTAGATACTTATACTTGAAAATAATTTAATATGAATACTTTGACTTACCCCTGTAGTTCTTTACTTACTGCATGCCCAATTATCCTCACAAGATGAAAATCTAGGGTAAAAACGTATCCTTTGTATTAGCCCTATGGTTGTTTAGTTGATTTTATTGAGTTTACAATCAACCAAATATAGTGTGGGGATGTAGAAGAAATTCAATAAGATCAAATACAAGAAGAATATTTAAAATAGTACTCCAAGTAAAGAATCATTCTAGTGTATCACAGGCTCATTCGAGATAGATTGATGACTACAAAACCTCATTTTGTCCCCTATTTTATTCATTGGGTAAAGAATTAAAGATAGGTACTTTCATTATACCCAAAGCAATTTGGAAAAGTACACCACCACCATTGAAACAAAGGCTTAAACTCTTTTACAATAACAGAAACAACCCCAAAGAGGGTAAGTAGTCTAAATTATTCAGCAGAGGTGGGTGAGTCAACATTTTGGTAATCAGAGTCACATGATTCTGATTTATATGTTCAAGCACATACCATCATCAAAGGACCTACACAAACCCCCAAAGTGGACTTCCTTTTAAAAACCAAGATAGTTGGAAACATTCTCAAAGCAGGTTGTATGCACATTTTATACTTTATGCTTCAAATCCATATGCCCCATCATAAATAGGCTTTACCCTTAGAGAACCAACAAAATTTGGGGTAATTCCCAGTGGACAATATAGTTACTATTCAGTATTCACATTTTTTTTTTTTTAAAGTTTCATCTTATCAACATCTAATAGATTTCTTTATGTCACATATTAGAGATGTGAAATAGTACTAACATTTCATCAATAGACAAAAAGCTACTAAGGAGTCAACAAAGTCGGTGGAATTGTTCATATGAATAGTACTAACAAGATCCTATATTGCCTTTAGAGATGTGGACCACATTACTATCTCCGACCTCAAAAGTCAGCAACTTCGGCAGCGTTTTGTTGGTAACTGAGAAAACAACAACATTCACACGGTTTGGCAGACTTGGACTGCAACCACATGGTTCATTTATGAATACAAAATTCCTGTGCAGAAGAATGCATAGACTTGAGTCAATGCTTTTTCATCAAATATTCGCCATTAATGTACCCTTTCGTACACCCTATCACTGTAATAATATGATAGCATGCTACTCTACCCATGGTATGAAGTATGAACCCTTTTTATATCCACCTCCAGTGTAATAAATAATTGATCAAAATAGACCTTTTTATTCACATTTTTCATAAGCCCTTTTTATTCACATTCACACTAGGATTGTAAAGGTAAATTAATTTTGGATGGTAAAGTAAATTTTTTATCCTTATAAAATATGTAATTGATTTCATTATAATTTTTCGTCTCATTTTCCAATTCTTCTAAATTTTTCATCCAGAATGTTAATTTTCATACTAGATCTAATATATTTATCTGTGTTTTAATATACACCAATATTATAAAAAAATGTTATATAAATGTCTTGGACAAAACCTGCGTTCAATTAACTCTATTTTTCATATAAGTTAATCAAAGAACAAAAACATATTAAAAAAGGAAATTTTAAATGTCACATATTTTAAAAGCTTAAAAAACATACTTTAACCTTAAATTTTAGATTTTTCAAATCTAAAGCCAAAACTTATCCGTTTTAATCTAAATGATAATGTTATTAGTTGACATTAGTTATTAAACTTAATCAAATTGTATTTTAATGATATTACATAGAACAAAATTTTGATATGCATACATATATATAATTGAAATAAAGACTTAAATGAAGGGTTTTATTCTTTATTAAATTTAATAATAGTACTTTTTTATATTATCCATATTAAATGTTTTTTAAAATCATAATTTACACTATCATTTTATAAAAAATAAACTTACTGTTAATCTATTTTCTATCATTATTAAGGACTAATGCCGACATTTAAGACTTGAAGTAACCCTTTTTACATTTCACATAAAAAAAAAGAAGAAAAGAAAAAGAAGTTACCCTTCTTTTATTCCCAATGAAACTTCCTCCCCACGTTCCCACCCTTGCAACCTATATCATTCTCTTTCTCTAGTTGTCAACCATTACATTACACTGCACTTTTCTTTCTCCTTAGTAGTAGCAGTGTTGAAACTTCATCACTCATGGCTAAACCAGAAAGACCACAACAAGGGTGTTTCCCTAGCCTCCTACGTGTGCTTCTATGTGCCACAAATGGGACTAGTCCACCAGTGCACCCTTCAGATCATTTCACAGAATCAGAAGAAAAAGAAAATGAGCATTCCACAAAAGAAGCAATGGTGGTGAATGATGGTTCTTCCACCACCCCTGGTGTGGTGGCAAGGCTTATGGGGTTGGACTCACTTCCAAAAACTAAATTCGTGGTGAAATGTGGCACCCCGGATTCTGCTCCTAGAAGCAGGTCAGTGAATTTTGTTGACTACTTGCTTGAGTTTGATACAAGCAATGTTAATCATAGGAGGGTGAAGACATCATCATCGTTTAGAGAGGTTCCTAGTTTGCTTCATAACCAAAAGGGTAACAACAACAACAACCTCTTTGTGTTTTGCATGGATGGTAACATTGATAACAATAACATGAGTGAAGACCAAGAGTTGAGGAGGTTGCAAAGTGAGTTGGGAGAGTTGAGGCAGAGGAAGAGGCAGGGGAGTAAGAGCAAGGGGAGTGAGAGAGTGAGTGTGAAGAGAGAGAGGGATCAAGGGAAGAACAAGAAAATTTCTAAGCTGAAGAATGAACCTAGGAGGGTTCCTTCTTCTAAGCATGGTTCAAAGAGTAGAAATCATGAAGCTAAAGATTTTTCTTCTGTGTCCTCAAGTTCCTCTAAGTGTAGTTCTTGTAGTAATAGACATAATGGTGCTACCTCAAGATCAAGGTTAAACACTTCTTTGCCAAATAAGCACAAGAAGGAGCTGTTTGTTAAACCAAAGAAGAGAAACAACATGAGAAGCCAGCAGTCACTGCTGAATGTAGGAAGTGAATGCAGCTTGGAAAATCACAGTCCAGTCTCAGTTGTAGATAGCAATGACTATCCTTTCCTTTATGGAACTGATTTTCTAGGTATGTTTTCTCAACTCAATCCCTTGTTCTAATAGTTTTTTGTTTATTTTAAAAATGCTAGTTTGGTAATGTTAGAATTGAAATTGAATATTTGTTGCATTGCCATTTTCACTGCTTTGTTATCAAGCTCCTGCTCCCTTGTGAAGGAATGGATCCTAAACATAAAACTGGTTTGTTTGGTCTGACTAAATAGTTTGCTTTATTTTATAAATAATGATAAAAGAAGCACCTTGCTTTCTACTTTAGAAAAGAACAAAATTGATGTTAATCCATGTTCTCTTTGTTGCTCTTCTCTAACCAGACTACCTTATTATTCTACATTAACTTTTAATGTAAATTTTGATTATGAAAATTGCTAAGATGAAATTTTAATCCTAATAAAATAAGCATACTAAAATAATTTTTAAAACTGCATTTAAGTTTTATCCCTTAAAAAATCAAACAGCATTGTGTTTAGATTTGCACAACAAACAGGTCCTTTAAGCTTCTAAAGTGGCTACATTTAGGTACACAAGGGATTTTGAATTGTCCTGGCATATAATTCCTAATAAAAATTTTGCAGACTCTAAATTTTATACCTTTACTTTAACATATGATTTTATTACAGATGGTCAAAGCTCCATTGCTTCAAAGTCAAAGTGGGAATCTCCATCACTATTATCATTGGATCATGATATTGAAGACAGTGCAAGTACTAACAAAGATCATACCTTCATTGATGTCAACAAGGAAGCAGAGTATTACTCAGAGCTGATGTTGAAGCTTCGTACCATCACAGAACAAGATATAAGAGAGTCAGATTGTACCTCAAAAAATATCCATGAGAGTGAAAGCTTTAGGGATATTTGTTTCATGTTCGAGCATAAAATTTTCGACCATTTATTATATGAGGTCGTTAATGAAGTTTTAGAATTTTATTGTTGAGAATTTGATCATCTTGTGATCAAGAATTAGAAATGTTAAAATTGACCTAACTCAACCTTATAAACCAATTTATAAAGTGAGATTTGCATTTCATAACTATCTTGTTGGAAATCCTACGTTGGATAGTGATATGTTTGGTGATGATAAATAGAACTAATTCAAGTGTTGAATGAAGGATAATAATATGTTATAGTCCTTCACTTATACTGATAATAAAGATTAACACTAAAAGAATAAAGACAAAATTATGTTCTGTCAGTATTCGTTTTGTTATGTCTGGTCTTGATAGATGATCATATATTCTTTTTGTTGGTCATGTTATTTTTTTTTATATAGAGTAAATTCTCAACTACTTTTTACTTTTTACAATTACTAGTTACTTACTTACTTTACAACCGGTTTGGACTTCGAGTTTTCACTTTTTTAAAATTTTTAAATGCAAATTTCAGAATAAAACATGTTTAATTAAAATAAATTTGAAGTCAGTTATAATTTTTAATTTAAAAAAATTTTCACTTTGTTTAAAATTACTATTTTTTTTTTACTTTTAATTGTGAAGCCATATAATTCAATTTTAACATCTTTTCAAACAAATCATAATAGCTATTACTATCATCTTCAATTTGCTAGGATTAGTATTACCACAACAACATATGAAAATTTATTGGGTAGGTCACTTTATTCCCTAATAACTAAAAAATTCACATTATTTTTTTAAAATTATAAAATAATTATATTAATCCCATACATTAATATTACCCTTATCTTTTATATTTTGGAATCAATGTACAATCCTTGTTCTTGAGGATTAATATGCATGTCTGCTGTCAAATTCCTCGTGTATAATATTTTAGAAATATCTTTCATTAAACAATAAAAATAATTTATCTAATAATTTTTAATTTATTTTTTTAAGATATATATAAAAATTTAAATAATTTTATATTTATTTTAAATTTTATTTTTTATTTTAACTTAAAAATAATTTTAAACTTAAAAAATAAAATGACTCAAGTGTAATTCACTTGACAATATATGTTGAATTTGTGAGGAAAAACTGAGTTTAAATCTTACAAAATACACTTTCAAAGAGGGATAAAAACTCTTAAATGCGACTAAATCCCAAGCCAAGTGATTACAATAATAAACCTAACTTCAACTTTGGACAGATTTTGTAACCATGGCTTCTCTTTCATTTGGTTAAAAAAGAATTAGTGAACAAGGCTAACATTAATTTGATCTGCAGCTCATCTAAGATGAAAGGCCAATTTCAATGAGGCCCAATGACTTTATAGCATTTTAATTTAAGGTAACTTCTCTCTGCACTTCTGAAATTTTTCATGCACCTAATTTCGGAGGTGTATTTTTTTATTCTGATACACAAGGAGAAAAACCTAGTAATGTTTGATTCTCTTTTTCTAGCCACATGAAAAAAAATTCAAGAACATTATCCAAATTTGTGGTGGTAACAAGCATGTAAACTTAGAGATAGAGCCTCCTTGTATATAAGTAGAGGAGGATAATATATGTCAAATTGTTTGAAGAAGCTTATGCATGGTTAAATTTACATTCAGTCATCTTAGACTTTCTTTAAGAAATAAATTAAGTTAACTTTTGAAAATTCTATTTAGTTGAAAGGTCAGACTCTAAATTATTCTAAATGTCTAAAAAGGCCTAGCAAATGGAGTGAAATAATGTTAATTCATTGACAATTTCTTCTGCACCCATTATTAAGGTATATTTTTTTATTATTTTAAATTAGCCTTTTTTTATGTATAATATGAAAGTGTTGGGAGAAATTATAGGTAAAAATTCTCCAATTTATTAACTTTTTGTCTTAAAACTATATTTTTATTAACTTTTTAAAACATTAAGTATATTGGCACACATCAAATATCATGCCTATACACTTACTAAAAGATAAATTTATGTCTTATTTTGAGACTTCATAATAAAATAGATTTTTAAATAAGTTATCATAGAAGTTATATTAAATATTAAAAATAAGTTATATTTGACTCTTATATATTGAGCAATAATGATTTTAAGTTTTTAACTTTCGCAGTTTTTTTTATTTATTTGGATACCAATTTTTTTTATCAACCTAGTTGGATTGATAAATTTAGAGATGTTTATCTTCAACAATTTCTTTTAGTATTCCCTTATTTTCTATTTATATTACTTCAATGTTTACTATTTTTTGCAAAATCCTAAAACACCATCACTCTCTTTTATCTTAAGTTTTTTTTTTTTATAGAGCATCACCCATCTCTTTGAAATAAAAGAAGGTGAGAATGTTTTGAGGTTCTATAAAAAATTATAAACATTAAAAAAGTATAAATAATAAATGAAAAAGTGTTAAAAGAAATTACATAATTTTCGTATTTATAAAAACCTGTTCTAATATTTAAAAACTTTATTGTAAAATAGACTTTTAAAGAAGTTATTTTGAAAGTTATATTAAATTTTAGAAATAAGATATGACATAAATAAGTTAGGCCTGGGTCTCATGTATTGACCGGTAACGGTTTCCATTTTCATATTTTATATTTTCTTATACATATTTTTTTTTTCTCTTGCCTATTAATGGATTAGCCTATTTAGGACACGGCATATCTATTTAAATTTTTAATATAAAATAAATTTTTAAGTAAATAAACCAAGCTAGACTTTTGAAAAGTTTCTTTTATATATAAATCAACTGAAATTTCATAATTAAAAGGTTAGAATATCAAAAGATATTTCATTTCGAAAACAAAATAACAATACAAAGAAATTCAATAATTACTTTTCAAGATAAACACTCAAGTCCAACCCATAAAACAAAAAAAAATGAAGACTCACCTCTCAAATACATAAAATGAATTTAAAACTCACTCCGAGAAACTATAAATAGTTAATTTTGTTATCTAATTTATTCTTAAGAGCTTAATTGAACTCCTAGAACAATAAATTGAGTGTTCGAAAATTTTCTCTTACTCACTAATGCGTTTAAAATTAAAACAAATTTATTATAAAATTTTACTCATGATGAATAACGGTGTTAGACTTAAACTTTGAATTTATTTTTTTTTAAATAAGTTGAACTTATTTAAGGGAAATTTTATTAAATGAATCTCTTTCTCTTCATATATCTAAGTCTCCTAAAATATAAAGATATATCTTACATAACCGTTTATTAAAAATGATACACAAATTATTGGAAAAACATATATATATTATAATAGATAAAGTCTAGTATTGCATATAATAATTACTTGAGAAGAGGATATATTAAAATTTATGAATTATACTTGGTAAGAGACTAAGAGAGTATATATTAATTAACTTAATTAATTGAATCTCCAAAAAATTAATGAATATTCTAAAAATAAGATATATATCTATTTAAAAAAAATTGAAATATTTTGATGATTAAAATTAGTTTTTTTAACATGACATCGTTGATAGATTTTAACAAAATGATTAATATTACATCAGGAATCATGATAAGCTAATTGAATCTTCAAAAATTAGGGTAATTAATTAAAACTTTAAAATCATTAATGGAGAATAAAAAAATTGTTCCTTGTCAAATATTCTCTGTTTACTTTTCTTAGTCATTCAACCATCAAGCATACACAGTTGAAAGCTAACTCTTGTCTCATATAATACTTTTGAAGTTCACCAACCAATTAAATCAATGACCTTTTCATTTCATCATTAATTATCATAGGGTGGTACTATGGTAGTTTAGGTCAAGCAGTGTGATGTATGGTACTACAATGTTTGAAACCAGAACCACCCAAAAATCATAGCATCCGTTTGCGGTGTAACTATAACCACATACCCCAAAATCTTGGCATTTTTATTTTTGATTTAAAATAGATTTTGAAAACATACGTGTAGTTATCATTTCGGATAATTTTTTATTTGTATTTTTAAAATTTATAAAAGCAAAAATTAATTTTAGCTTTAACACAACATTGTTTTGATTTTCATTTTTTCAAATTTTGGCCTAAAAATTCTAGTATTGTTTTAGGTCATTATTATTTTCAAATTTTGGTTTCCAATTTTTAAATCTTAACAATACTAGAATTTTTTCTTCCTACAAACTAAAAATTTATGATTAGTGATTGATAATTGGAGGTGACAACTAGTGATTAGAGATGAACATTTGAGTTCAAACCTACAGACTACCCACAAAACTTACAACTGCATGGTACCCATGTCCTAAAATTTTAGAATAATTTAGATATGCAGACTTTTTAAGCTCGATTTGCAAAACTCACAGGTTTAGCCAGTTAACCTGCAGCCCTTCCCCGAGCTTTTGCATAATTAATTTTTTAATAAAAATTATATTATATAATTTATATAAAAGAGGTGCCATAAGTAAAAAGAAAAATACTTTTGTGATGACATTTAAAAATTGAGATTTGAGATTTTATATTTAAATGTATTTTTCTATTTTATTTGTGTCCATTCTAAATTTAAACTATTTTATTTTATGTTTTAGAATTGAGATTATATTTAATTATTTGTGATGATATTTAATATTAAGTAATAAGTACTCTAATTTTGCTTAATTATTACCTTGTAACTCATTATGGAGTGACTTTAGATATATTGAATTTTAATAATAATTAAAATGAGACAAATTGGTTTTTTTAAAAAAGGAAATTTTTTATATTTTTATGCGGGTTGGCTCGTGGGCCTCCACTGACTTTGTAGGATAGAAAACATTGAGGCCGATTAGAATGCGGATTTTGCGGACCAAGTTTCATGAGTTGTCGGTTGCGGGTTTCGTGGGTCAAGTTACTTGCATGTCTATTTCTACTAGTGATTGACAGTTGAAAGTGGCAATTGGTGATTGTTCATAGATGGTGACCGGTGATTGCTGGTTGAAGATGATGGTTGAGCAACTCTGATTAGAGGTGCAGTCGGTGACTGATAGTTAGAGGTAGCAGTAGATGATCGTTGATCGAAGTGACTAGCAGCTGGAGGTGACAGTTAGTGATCATCAATTAGAAATAATGGTTAGTGGTCGTTGGTTGGATGTGACGATCGGTGACCATCAATTGGAAGTGGTGGTTGGAGGTCGTTGATTAAAGGTGATGATTGATAACTATTGATCAAAGGTGCGGTTAGTGACCAATAGTCAATGTTGCAGCCAATGATCGTCGGTTAGAGGTGACGATCAGTGATTGTCAGTCTAAGGTGGTGGTCGATGATCATCAATCAGAAATGATGATTGGTAACCACTGGTTAGAGGTAGTGGTCAATGGTGGCAAGTATGTCAAGTGATGAATTTGAATAAAAACAGAAACAAAAATCTCAAAGATAGTCACTAACAGCCACCTCTAATCAATGATCACTCGTCGCCATCTTTGCTTGCCTGTCACTGTGTAGAGAAATTACATAAAATTTCTTATAATCAAATTTGCATGAAGCAATATAAATCTGGAATAATAACACTGGATAATAGAGATCTTCTAATTGATAGCTATATTAATAATAAAAGGAGAAAATATAAAGTGTTTATAAACACTCCTCACAACCCAAATACAATAAGAGAATAAAAAAATATTATTTTATAAATATTATTTTCTTTCTCCTCTTCTTTTTTTCTCTCAATGTTAAAATTTTCAAAATAGGTTGATTGGATGTGTTATTTATACATACACGTAACATTTCTCATTCTCATATTTCCTTTTCCTATTCTTAAACATTCTTTAGTTTTGTTAATTTCTCTTATTTTATGAAATGAAGGAATACGTTGTTCCTTTCATTTCTTTCTTATTTTGACAAAGTCCAACAATCTCTCACTTGAAGACTAATTTCAATTTGTCTTCACACCTTATTCAAGCAACAACCTTATCTTGTTTGTTATTTAAGCAAGTCAACTAAAGTTCAACACAACTTTACTTTGTTAATGGTTACAACCTTTGTCAACATGTTTGTATGATTCTTACTTCCTAAAATCTTTCTCAATGTTAACACCTCATCTTTAAGCAAAGATATGATGAAGTGATAACGGAGAACAATATGTTTTCTTCTAGAATGAAATGCTAAATTATTTGCTAGATGTATAATACTTTCACTATCATTTTACAAAATACTCTTCTCTGGGATGAATCCCAAATATGTTAACAATCCCTAAAGCCATATTAATTCTTTACTGACTTCTGTTACTACTACATACTCAACTTCTATAATGGATAAAACAACAATTTTTTATATTTGTGACATCCAACTAACAGTTCTAGTACCAACAGTGAAAATGTAACTAGTAGTACTTCTTCAGTGATCAACTTCACCTCCAAAGTCTACATCTACGTAGCATTGTCTTTTAACTCTCCTTTACTAAAGTACAAACATTTCTCTATAGGGCCTCATAAGTACCTCAAAATCCACTTAACTTTTTTCCAATGAGTTTTATTTGGATTTGACATAAAGCTGCTAACAACTCTCATTGCATGGCCAATGTCTAGCCTTGTACAAATCATTGCGTACATCAAACTTTCAATGGATAAAACATATGAAATATTGGCCATGAACTCTCTTTCCTCCTCCATTTGAGGGGATTGTTCCTTAGATAAGCAAAAATGACTAGGCAAAGGTGTGCTAACCATTTTGGCATCTCTCATGTTGAATCTTTGCAAAACACGATTGATGTACTCTTTTCGAGATAATTACAAAACACCTTTTTGCTTATCTCTTGTGATTTACATCCCAAGGATCCTATTTGCTAGACCCAAGTCCTTCATGTCAAATTCTTTTGACAATTGTTGTTTTAAGTTTCTGATCTCATTCATATATGAACCAGCTACTAACATATCATTGACATAAAGTAGCAAAATGATATAGCTAGACTTATATCTCTTGAAAAAAACAGTGATCAACATTGCACTTTTGAAAACTTTTTTTGTGCATGAAGCTTTCAAACTTCTTGTATCACTGTCTAGGAGCTTGTTTCCATCCATAAAAACTTTTCTTTAATCTACACATCATATTCTTGTTACCGTTTTCTAAGAAACCTTCAAGTTGATACATGTAAATCTCCTCATTTAAATCTCCATGAAGAAATGCAGTCTTCACATTCAATTGCTGAAGGTAGAGCTCTTCACTGACAACAATGCTTAAGATGGACCAGATAGTATTAAGCTTCACAATTGGAACAAAGATTTAAGTGTAGTGAACTCCTTCCTTTTGCTAAAATCCTTTGAGAACTAATTGAGCTTTTTATCTCTTAAAGCCATCATGATTCTCCTTCACCCAATATACCCATTTTTTTTAAGTGCCTTTTTTCCAATAGGTAAATTTGCTAGTTCCCATGTATTATTGGATAATAAAGACTTCATCTCATCTTTCATGGCAAACTCCCACTTACTAGCATCTATAGCTTGACATTATTCCTCATAGTTTTCAGGCTCACTTCATTAGTTAACAATATATAATTCAAATATTTCCTATTAGACACATGAGGTTAAGAAGATTTTCTCAAAGCAAGAGCTTGAGTAGAAGGCTTTGGTGTGTCAAATTATTCATCATTATTATTTTCAATTAATTCCTCAAGTTGAGGAATCTCAATTATAGGAGTTTTTGGGACACCATCCACCTTTGCATACACTAACCTACTTTGTTCTAAGTTGCTAGTGTATATGTTGTTGTCCTTATCATTTTACACCACTTTCATTGAAAATCACATCTTACTACAAATCATCTTTTTGTTTTCATCATTCCATAGGTGGTAACCAAATTCATCCTCTCCATAATCGATGAAATTGCACTTCTTCGATTTAGGATCAAGCTTATTTCTGCCTTGATCACTAATGTGCACATATGTTACACAATTAAAAACTTTAAGACGTGAGAGTTTTAACTCTTTTCCACTCCATACCTCTTCTGGTATTTTGTACTCCAATGGTAACGAAGGACCTCGATTGATTAAGTAAGTTGTTGTGTTGATTGTTTCTACCCAAAATTGCTTTGGTAAGCCTGACTACAAATGCAAGTTTCTGGCTCTTTCGGTAAATGTGGATTCATACGTTCAGCTACACCATTGTGTTGAGGTGTACCTGGCACAGTCTTTTCCATTCTAATCCCGTGCTCATAGCAAACTTCTTAAATTTTTTGTCTACATATTCACCACCATTATCAGTTCTAAGTTTTTATCTTATCTTATTTTCTACCATGGCTTTCCAAATCTTGTAAGCCTCAAACACTTTAGATTTATGTTTCAGAAATTATACTAATACCTTCCTAGATTGATCATCAATAAAAGTCACAAAGTATTACTTCTCACCAATGGATAGACAGTCATTGGACCCTAAACATCAAAGTGAATAAGCTCAAGTTTCTCTTTCTTTGGGGTTCTTCCACTTTTCTGAAAGCCAACTCATTTCTACTTTCGAAGTATACAATCTTCACACATGTCAATTTCTACATACTGAAGACCCGGTAGTTTGTCTTTTGAGTACATAATTTTCATCACTTTCTCACTCATATGGCCTAACATCTGATGCCATAGATTGGGATTTTTATTTGTTGCAACTGTAATCAAATAACATGTTTCTGTTATCTTTTGAAAAGTACCACTCTTTTTACCATGAGCAATTGTCATTACACTATTTGAAATCTTCCAATGATCTCCATGGAAGATTGTTGTATAGCCATCACCGGTCAACTGACCTACTGAAATTAAGTTCTTTGTCAAGTCGAGAATATGTCTAACATTTTTCAATTCCCATATAGACCTATTTAACTTAATCTTCACTACACCTTTACCCAAAATCTCACAAGATTGGTTATAACCAAGGCAAACTTTATCAAGGTTTTTGGAGACATATTTCTCAAAGAATTCTTTCTGTGAAGTGACATGAAAGGATACTCCAGAGTTTAACACCTAAGACTTTTCCTTGTTCTCTAAAAAAACAAATCAATGCATCATTTCTTCTCGATGTAGAAGCAACATTTGCCTCTACCTCCACCTTTGGATTCTTCGATGCACTTTTGCACTAATTTTTTTAGTGTCTAGTCTTTCCACAATTCCAACACTCAATTGTCTTAGAGTTATGAAAATTGTGATGATTCTTAGACTTGGACCTCCTATCCTCGGGTTTGCTACATCCACTTCCTCTAGTTAAATTTCTTCCTCTTGACTTTGTATGTGAAACTAAGGAGGTTGAAGATTCACCTGACTCTTTATCTTAAGAACTAGATCATGTATATAGTTGAATGTCAAATTATTGCCCCATGAAGAGCTACTCACTATTTTGACAATAGCATTCCAACTTTATGGTAAAAAAGACAAAAGTATCAACCCTCGTACTTTTTCATCAAATTCAATTCAAACTAAACTCAATTAGATTGTGACTATATTGAGTTCATTGAGATGTTGTGCTGCCAATGTGCCTTCTATCATTTGTAAATTAAGTAATTGTCTCATCAAATGAACTTTGTTTGAGACTGATGACTTTTCGTACATATTAGAAAGAGTCTCCATAAGATTTGTCGTGGTATTTTCTTTTGCAATATTGAATGCAACGTTGCAGGATAACATCAATTGGATAACTCCGAGTGCTTGTTTATCGAGAAGAGTCTAATTTTCATCCTTTATTCCCTCTGCTTTGTTTTTTTAGAGAGGTTGATACAACTTTTTCTGATACAGATAATCTTCAATCTACATCTTTGAAATGTCAAAGTTCGCATCATCGAACTTTTCAATTCTCACCTTTCCTTCATCTACAACCATTACTCCCACTCAAATCTGACTCTCTTTTAACTGTTATTATAATAATAACTGGCTCTTATACTAGGTGTAGAGAAATTACGTTTATAATCAGATTTGCATGATGCAATACAAATATGGAATAATAACACTAAATAATAAAAATCTTCTAATTGATGCATATATATTAATGACAAAATGAGAAAAATATGAAGTGTTTACAAACACTCCTCATAACCTAAATATAAACAGAAAATAAAAAAATATTCTTTTCTCTCGTCCACTCTTTTTTTTTTCTCTCAATGCTGGAATTGTCAAAAATAGGTAGGTTAATTGCATGTGTTATTTATACATGTGCTTAACCTTTCTTATTCTCACATAGCCTTTTCCTATTCTTAAACATTCTTTAGTGTTGTTAGTTTCCCTTGTTTTAAGAAATGAAGGAATACTCTCTTGTTTTCATTTCTCTCTCTTATTTTGACAAAGTCCAACACATTGGATGTTACCTCCAAACTCCATTTTTTACAACAATCGCCACCTCCAACCCTTGGCATTGAGTACCAATTTTTCATCTCTAAAGAGGAAATATTCTACTAGATTAAAATTTGACAACAATATTTTAAATTTGTAAAACAATGTTATTTTTAAATATCTGATAACTTGAAACCAAATCTAGATTTTATTTTTATAAATTTTAAAATTGTATACCAAAAACAACTCTAAACTAGTTTTAAAAACTCTTAAATCATGACAACGAGAGAAAAACTTTATTTTAAAGAAAATTTAATTTATCTAAAAAACAACTTTAGTTGAAAATAAAGTATAATTATAAAAAAATTAAAGTGAGAATCATTCGCAAGACAAAGAAAAGGGTTTATAGGAGTGCTAAATTGGTTTATAGGCAGAACCTACATTAACACAATTAGTTGGATAAAATTTTAATAAAAAATAATATTAAAAGGAAACTGGCCGAAATCATGGAAGATAGAATTATCATTTCTAAAGCAAAATATGCTAAAAGGTCATTACAGATGAACATTTCTAAAGCAAAATTGTATATTTCTCCCTGTATATGAATCTTATTATAACATTTTAAAGATTACAAACAAGATATTTTGTGATCTCTGTTTTTTGAATTTTTTTCTGGTTTTTCATAAACAAATTATATTTAATTTCTTTAGGTAGATTGATGTGGAAATGTTTAACTTATAACAATCCAGGCTTTAAAATTGGAAGTTTTATGAAAATAAAAATGAGAAACTGAAAAAGAAGGTGACAAAGTTGTGAAGGAAACAAGTTGATGAAAAGTCCAAAATGAAGGTATCAATAGTTTGTATCCTAATTGATAAAAGTCATTTTGATCCATAACCAAATTAAATTAAAATCCGCTCATTAAATCTAATGACTAAAAATTTTGTTGGAGAGAGTTGGAAAGACTCCTTGCTGTAGAGGATCCATCAAATCAGTCCAGACACAAGCCATTTAGAGAAAATGACCATTTGCAAAAAAAAAAATAAAAATTACAAGGACATTTTGTTTTTTAAAAAAATTATAAATATGAATTATCTCTATATAAAAGACAAGCATGTTATATGAATTTATTAATTTTGATTTGTAAATGTATTTTAATTTTTTATGTCAGCCACTCATAATTAGTTATGTCCTACGCAATCTTGGCGCTTTCTGTCTAGTATGCTGATGATATAAAACTATAATTTTATGCTCATACTCAATCAGATTTTAAAATTGATTAGTGGTAGTTTTTAGAGTAATTTATAAGAATCATTAACAATAGTAGAATGCTCCTTTTTATTTTACGGTAGGAAAAACCGTTTTTTCTAAAAATCTGATTTTTTATTTTAATATAGATAATATAATTAAAAATAAATAAATAATTCAAAAAAAAAATAGACTAATTGCATGTTTGATAACAGTATTATAAATCTGTTTTCAGTATTTTAGTATTTAAAAACTGAAAAACTCATTTGGTTATTGTTTTGTTAAAACAATTTTCAAAAATAACTTTGATGTTTTAAGGTTTGGTTGATTTGATTTTATTTTTTAGTTTTTGAAAATAGTTTTCAAAAACTATTTTTTGGAAGAAGAGAAAAAAAAACTTGTTTGACAAGTATTATTTGAAAACTGTTTTGAAGATGTAAAAATGAAAAAACTTGTTTATATTTACGAAAATATCATTAATGAAAAGCAAAAAACAACATATTCTAATTGTATTTTAAGTTTTCAAAACAAAAATAGAAAATTGAAAAGAAAATCTACTTATAACTATTCCTGATTTTTTAGTTTTTAAAAACTAAAAAAATCAAAACTATTAATTTTAAGAAAATAATAACAAAATGAGTTTTTAGTTTTTAAATACTAAAATATTAAAAAACAATTTTATAAAATTATTGTTAAAGAAACACTTAGTTTTTAAAAACTAAAAAACACTTAATTAGTTTTGCTTTTCAGTTTTTTGTTTTTGTTTTGAAAACTCAAAATAAAATGAGAATATATTGTTTTTTGCTTTTCATTAATGACATTTTCATAAATATAAACAAGTTTTTTTATTTTTACATCTTTAAACAATTTTCAAATAACACTTACCAAACATGTTTTTTTTTCTCTTCCTTCTATAAAACAATTTTTAAAAACTTTTTTCAAAAACTAAAAAATATAATCAAACCAATCAAATCCTAAAAATTTATAAACAACTCTCAATTTTAAGAATCTGCTGGTAGATGAAGTAATTTTACATGGCACTGGAGGGACACCATAAAAAATATGACAATTAGGCAGGATAGGTGTGAGTTTGACTTTCTCCATCTTTGTTTCTGGAAAGTGCAACGTGGGTTGGATATCAAAAGAATAGATACGAAATTTCCATCTTTGTTCTCATTATTGTCAGATATTTCCAGGTTTAGGTATAAACCTGAGTTATCTGTTATCTTATTTTTTATAATTTAAATTTACTTATTTATTATTATGGTCAAATCAATCTTGGAGTAAGAAATAAATTATATATTAAGTTATTATTTATATTTTAATTTAAAAAGTATATAGAAAAACATGAAATTATAAATTATCTAAAGTTTAAGAATGAGACGGGTATGAGTTCAGGTACAAGCAAGTAGTTATATACCTATAACCAGTCGATTACAATTTACATCGGGTAATATTCGTACTTGTATCAGTTAAAACGGGTAATATCCATCAAAATTAGGACATTTTCAGGGTGATACCTATGGGTGCAAATATTTTTACCATCCCTTAAAAAATGCTTTAAAAATTGATGGATGAAGTTGATATTGAAGATGCTCTTAGTAGCATATATCTTATAAAAGATAAAATTTTGGGATTTTAGTTTACTTTTCTATGATCTCGTAAGGTCATAATATCACTTCTAAAATTTATTCTATTTTTTTACTTTAATAGAAAATTAAACTATCTTATCTTAAAATATTTTATTAGTTCCACATTTTAAAGAAAGAGAGACAAAAAAAGTATTTTTTGCTTAGAATACATGTTGATTTTTACTTATCTTATATCCAGAGTGGAGAACAAATCTTTAACTCTATAATAACTGATATAGTAGGATCAAGATTAAACTCTAAGAGAAATAATTTATAGTTAATTTTTGCAGAAAATAAATGTAGGTAAAAGCAATAATTATTTAACAGATTGGTGACAAATTTGTAGTGGCAATGTTCTGTGAGAAACGCGTATAAGTCTAATTGAAGTTGCTTGGAGAGTAATGGCATGCTAAATTAGTAAAATCACGTATAGCTGGGAACAACAACACATCAACAATATGAGAAAGAAATAATGAGTTAGAAATATGCAGTCAGAAAAAGGAAAAACAGTTATGTTGGGAACAGCTTCGTACGCGCCATGATTCATGAACAACAACTTGTAGTGAGTGCCATCCTAGTAATTATGTCCAATATTGCATTTTCTTTGTGTCGGTGTGCCTATGGCATCTACCTAAACATCCATCGTTTTTATTTATTATAGGTCACTATAAGAAACACAATCACAAGCAAAATAGAACACAAAATGCATTATTATTAGTGCAAGCAAAGATAAAAAGTTAAAAAATAAAAGTACCATATATATATATATATATAGTTGGAAAACTCTGTCATGCATGTAAGCCAAATTTTTGGGTAGTTCTATTCCTCTTATAAGGTCATTTTTAATGGTGGTTTAAGTTCTAGACATCGGATTTTTAAAACATTTCTCTATTGAATACGAATTTATGTGACTACGTGAATTTTCTTTAAAAAAAGATGAGTATTTTTTCATATAATTTTTTAAATTAATTTTTTTTCACCAAAAATAATAATTATATTGATGATTTTATTTTAAACTCAATTAATACAAAATAAAAAATATGAATATATGGACACAAATTTTCAACTATTAGATTAAAATTTTGATAAATATCTTACGGTTGATAAAACATTATTGATATTACAAAAAAAATTTAATATTTTCTAAAACATCTAAAGAGGATATAATAAACTTTTATCGCTAAAAATAATCTAATTAAGCGTGTCATTGACATTTTGGACTTCTATTATAATTTATCACTAAAAAATTATAAAAATTTACATTTTTAATATTTTAACTTTATACTAGCCTCTATTAGTTTACTCTTTCTTTAATAAAATTATAAAAATTATAAAAAGTTAATATAAATCTATATATTGTAACTTTACGATAATAATTAATATTTTAGGTAATTAAAAAATCACTTTTATCTTCAATCTTCAATATGTTAAATATTAATTAGTACAATATATATAGCATATTATTAGTACACGTTTTTAAGTTTATGTTAATAATTTAATTTTCGTTATATAAAGACTATACTAATTAACAAGACAATTATAATTTTTATAATATATCTTTAATTATTTTATTTTTCTGCCAAAATATGAAGAAGTCAAGAGCAGAACGAAAAGAAAGGACAAATACCACCTTCATGGTTTTTTTCTTTTATGACACTGAAACAAAGGCTTTGTGCGGCTTTTAAGAAACAAAATCGTTTTTCAAAGGACTGCCTCTGATATGAAATAAAGGTAACTGAGATTAAGTCATTCATGGTCATGATTTGTATTAAAAGGGGAGGAAAAAGTATAGTATGTGAATTCTTATAGTTTGTTGTCCTTAGGAAAAACACCTTCTATGAAGAGTTTTTAGTTGGAGAGAGAAAAATACAGTATCTTTATGGGGTCATTGCATAGATGACTGGTTACACAAATATTTGTGTTTTTCTCTCTTAAACTGAAACTTTCTAATTACCAAAGAGAAACTAAATGCATGTTGAGGAAAGCCTTAATTATAGTCTTTTGCCTTTTTTTTTAGTAGTGATAGTCTTGCTGGTTGCTTCATATAAATGTGTTTGTACTTTGACTATTAATCTGTCAAAAAAAATAATTGTAGATTGAGTTTATAGTAAATAAAGTTTACTATTTCGATGGTGATATGATGTAAAAGAAAACTAAATATTCGTACATATTTGAATAAGCTAGCTAGATGTATATATCATGATCATATGATTGATTTATGTGACTGGTTTTACGTGTGAGTAAATAAATTTATTTAATAAGATCATCTGATTTTAATGTATGACAGTAAACTTGTACAGTTATATTTAGGTTATTTGTTGTATAAAAAAAATGGTTCCTAAAAAGTTTTTTTGTTGTTTATGTAAAGAGACATTTTTTTTTTTTGCAATGAATAATTTGGACAGCACATTGTTTTAGGTAAAACCGGGTGTTCTTTTTCGCAATGATCCAAACCATTTGGTTCTGATCAGATAAGAAGGTTCTGTTCTAATATTAAAGAACAAATCAAGAATTTGACTTTACCATTACTACAAGGGGAAATGTAGTTAAATCTTTAGGATAAGAATTTGACGTTTGAATATTTTCTTATTCAAAGTTCAGCTTTTGAGATCCAGAAGATAGAGAAAAAGTAAATCCACATCCTTTTTTATATTTTGTTTTCTTCAATTTTTCATATATCAAACAATTATATTTATAATATGTATGAACCCGAAAAGCATGCAAATGGAAACTACTGTTGTTTGCTTTTTGTTTTAATTTCTATCTTTATTCCACCTTCATTTTGTCCATTTTGGGGTTATAAATTTATCAACATTAATTCGAATATAAATTACTTGTGAAGATAATGAGTGATATATACATATATACAGAAAACATAGTTGAAACATGAAATGTATCCTAGTTTACCTGATTTTAATTAGTAATTCTAATTAACTTGTCTGCATATGTAGAAATAAAGGCTAAGTCAGTCTTCTTATTAATTATTATAGTAGAAAAATTGACAAGGAAAATGTTCATTAGTTTTAGGTTAAGAGAGACGATAGCTATTATATAGAAAATTTAAATTTACTTTCATGATGTGCATGAGTGAGTTTTTTGCTCTTGTTGTATTATTTCATCACGAAATTTACGCTAAATATAGCATCGTTGTTGTAATTACTCATCAATATATTCATTCCATCGATTAATTAATTAAGTGTTTTTTCCCTCTTAAAAAAAGTACATAAACGTGTATTTACATCACCTTATTCAGTGTATATAGATTTAAGAATAATAACACATTTGGATTGTTTATTATATGAATATGAATAAAAGCTACTTGGTATGAAACCGTTTTCGTACTTCCCTTAAAATAATATCTATATATGTTTTTATTTTTAATTGATACTGATTTAAAAAAACATAGCCTGTAAAATTTCGTGCATTTTGTATGATTTTGCCTCGTACTAAATAAAGATTCTCATATTATATTTAATTAGTCTAAAAACTTATAAGTCACAGGTAGTACAGAGAATTCAATAATTAAAAAAAAATAGTAAGGTTTTATGGCATTCTCATTGAAATGATATATCAACTTTATAACTTTTTTTTCTCTCCTGGCTGTATCAGCTTGATTAAGTTACTTAGAAAAATGTATAATTCATTAAATGCGAATAGTGAAATCCAAATACATAAGTTTGGCGATTCACACCTAATGGTGCAATCCAATATGAATAACTATATTTGGAAGTTCAATTATATTCATTATAATAAGAAGATAGCGTTTACTCTTCTTCGCTTGATTAATAACGCATTAGACAAGTGTATACGTAAGTAACACTCAAGCATTTATTGATTAAGAAATAAGTAATTCAACTTAATTATAATTCGATTGATATCCATCATTAAATCTAAAATCTACATAGAATAAAGAAGCACAAGCATAAATATTATGGACAAATCAATTATAGTATGATGACTTGATATAAGATTCAATATTTCTCGTTGCTGCTAGATGGTTTTTATGTTTTTTTTTTCTTTTTTGATATTGCATATTTAAGTCACTTTCACTAATTAATAGTATTATAAAAACGGTTTGTCTTTAGTATCAATTCAACAGTATTTTATGTATTATTTTTCTTTTATTTTTTTTCAAATTATAGTTGTAATTATTGAATTAATAAATTTAAATATTTGTATTAAATTTTAAGATCCAACAAAAAAACTGGGTTCAATATAATAATTAAGAATAAGATTATATTTTTTTATTATATAGTTACTTTTTTTAATCTTATTTAAACTTAATCACGAACAATTATCTTTACACAAAATTTATTAGATAAAAAATGTGCTAAAATTATTAATTTGAATTGAATTTTTTTTACTCTAATCTATCAATATTTTTAGATGTAAAAATTATTATTTTTATCATCTAAGTTTGAATTACAACATATTTAAAATTCAAATTCTGAAAAACTTTCACTTTCCTAATGTACATTTTAAAAATTAAACTGTATATATGTGGCTTAGTCCCATATTGTATCTAGCTACTAAATCAATACTGGAAGGTATATAATGAATTCGATCTTTATAAATTAATAAATCATAATTAATTATTAATTAAGCTATAGTTAATGTATGTCTTATTTCCTTGTGGATACCCTAATTTGTTTCTTATCTCTCATTGCATAACTACTTTCTTGATCATATTCCATGTTAAATATTTCATATTGAATAGTGATAGGTTTATTCAATAATATAAATACTTTCGTTATACAAATTAGTTTTGTGATATTGAGTTTTACTTAATTTCACTATTTATAATACATTATAACTACAACTTTTTTTTCTAGGGGGAAACGATATATGTACAGGAATAATATTATATACAGGGATAATATTATAATGTTGGTAACCGATCCATTTTTTAAAACAATTATTAATAATAGATGAATATTATCATAACGTAAATTGAGTAATAAGTAAACATGAGACTTAGCTTGTTTCAATAAATTGAAACATACAAAGAAGGTTTGATAATATATAAATAATTTAAACTTACTTAAACAATACTACTAGTTAAATCCAATTAATTAGTCATTAATTCAATAAGCGTTCTAGCTTAATTAGTTCTCTCTGAGATCTCCATTTCAGTTTTTACCTTAACTTTTTCTCAACCAAAAAAGAAACAAGAGAGTGAATAATTTAGCATGTGTGTACATAAAATGGGTTATTATTAATTATTAAACATGATAACATGCAGCTGAATTTTACTTAACAAAAGTCATGAGTTCATACCTTTCTCCGGCCCCAACATTAAATCTAGCTTTCTCACGTGCACAAGTCAATAGGTCACTAACCCTTCATCAAGACGTCTCGTGTGCATGCAAAACCATATCTGCTAGCTGTCAAATATATTCTCATGCCAATGCAAAACATAAATTCAGCTCTAAAATCTATCCTTAACTAGGAGATTGTTAATTATGATGCATGTCTCAAAATTTCATGCTAATAAATTTTAACTATAGAGTTTCACTAACCCTTTTATACATATAAATTGTTATGAATAAATTTAATTTAAATACATTAAATCATTTATCTTTTTTTTTTTAAAAAAAAAGAACAGTTCATATATAACTATATATCTTTTTCATTATTCTTAACATCAACCTTTAAGACCATGAACTTGAAGTGATTAGAACTTATAATTACATCATAAACTTAGCCCTACTTCATGTTTTGGTTCCAAAGTATGTATGTTGGTATATGAAAGAGTAGCAACATGGACATATCTAATTTTTTTTCTCTTTTTCTTTTTCAATTGTACCGAAAGTGAAACCAACGGCACTTTGGGTGAAGTGAGGCATTTCAACAAATGTTCCATTAACCTTAAAACTGTGCGTGTAAAAATATTGATAGCTATTATGGCAAGCACATTATCTTGTGGACAATGATATTGTGCCCGTTTTCAATTGTTTGTTTGTTAGGTAATGTGAAATTTTTGAACCATAGTGCTCACTATAGTTTATATATCCACATACACCTACTACCAGATCGAGAGGCTCTTTGAAACATTGTTAAATTTCTTGGGGGGACACACATTCACACACAAGATAATATTGGTCTTCTCTCAATGATAACAGAGCTAGTGCCTAGTTGTATGACCAAAAACCATAATTACCAGCGCCAAGTGCCATATATACACTAATAAAAAAATTCAAAGTAACAAAAAAATATGGTTCTTATTTCTTTGTATTGGGTAAATTAGAAAAGCCTCAAGTGGGCAAAACAAGAGAGGAGAAGCAGAAAGGAGGACAAGTTGACAAAATCATATGAAGTATACAGTAAAGTTAAATATTTCTAAGAAATTGAGTTTCTAAGAACAAACCTCTATAATCAAGCTTCCTTTCATGAGAAGAAGAGGAAACACATTAAAGTTGGCCACTTGGCTATGCTAACTACTAAACTACATTTCTTGCCTTTTTCTTGGAGCCCACTACTACATGTATTTTCTTGTCAACAATCAAACACTAGCTAGTCTCATCAATGTTTTGTTTGGTTGAACAAAATCTTAGCTTCTTCACTACATTCCATGCCTCTCTAGCTTGTTTAGCAAAGCTGTGATTAAAGCATCCCTCTTCTCAGCCCTAGCTTCTTCCCTTATCCTCCTTTGTTCCTCCCTTTCTCTCCATCTTTCTTCCATCATTATCCTCTCATTCTCCAACACTTCCATGGCTTGTCTCCACTCCATTTCCTTCAACCTCCTCTCATTCTCCCTTGCCTCAAATGCTTCCATCCATTGAGCCTCTATTTGCATTTGTTGCCTCATGAACTCCTCCAAAATCTCCTTTAAACTACTCAAACTTCCACTTCCACTACCACCTTCCCCTCCTACTATCTTTGCCTTTTTCTTCTTTCTTCTGTTACCAGCTTCACTCTCTTCATTGCCTTCTTCTTCTTCATCTGATGAAACTGGTGCAGCCTTGTTCTTCTTTGATCCTCCCTCAGCCTCAGCCCACAGCATTCTCTGCATCCTTGCAGTGAAAATCGCATTGAATTCATTGTAAAATGGGAATTGCTGCCTCGTCGCTTCTTGCTCCATTGTTTCAAATCCCTTCACACCACAAAACAAAAGCACCATTAGTTTATGTGAAAAGAAGCCTTTCAAGCCTTAAAAAACTACAACTAGTTAGAACTTATCTCAAACACCCTTAAATTAATTCTTAATTATTTTATTAAAGTCCACAAAACACGTCATCTTTTAATTAATTCCCACCTTTATCACAACAGAAAAAAGTTATGCTAAATTGCTAGATAATCATAGAAATCTAAGAGTTTTGGTATAGTTATTTTTGGAACCAATATAGTAGAAAAAGCTTAAACACACTGAGAGAGGAGGAGATCAAGAATTTCTCAATGACAATACCAAAAACTTTAAAATTTCAGAAAATAAGATAGAGTATTTCTTAATTCAATTTCTCCAACATCGAAGTTCCAAGGTGGTGATTTTTTTCCCCATCTTTATATGCATGGTTTTCTGATCAAACTCAAGATCACGGATCACATAAATGAATCACTTCAACTCACACCAATTTGTAGAAAAACATGGATTTGATAATTTTACTATTGAATTTGATACATGTAAATAAATATACCTTATAGCGAGTAACAAGGTTTTTCCACTTGCACTTGCACTGCTCTGCGCTTCTATGGTAACCCTTTTCCTTCATTCGATTGGATATCACTTCCCACAATTGCTTGTTCCTCTTTGTCTCCATGAAAGTCTGATCCAGCTCTGCACGAATCACGAGAAACTCCTTTGTCTCTTGGATGCTCCATTGAGGAAACCTATCAGTAGCATCCACGTTCACACTCATATTCTGAAGCTGAATCCTTTGTTGGTGGTGATGGAGATGATGACCCTCCATTCAAATTCAACAAAAGTTTGTAACTTGATCGAATCTAAGGCTTCTTCTAGAAAGAATCAAGATTCAAGAAACTATTGTTGTTAGCCTTCTGAGAAAGAAAAAAAAAGACAGTTTTTTTTTTTCTTTTGGGGAGAGAGAAAAGAAGAGAAAGGTTATATACGAGGTGGTGGGAACACCAGAAGAGACAGTTGTGTTGTGAATCGCGTTAGGAAGAAGAAAAAGAGAGATTTGCTTTGCTAGGACAAGGGTTTGTTTCTTTTTCTGTTACAGTTTTATTAATAGTTCAGATAATTTCACAACAGAGTGTTAATTAATTAAGTAATTAAATATTAATCAACATCATCATATGCTGTTTATTTTGAATAAATGAAAAAGTTGCGCAACATCGTTAACTAAATATTTTACTTAATCTATGGTTTTAACGACAGTCAAAGTCTAAAAAAGATCATACTATTTAAGAATGAAAATTTTAAGTATTATTTTATTAATACAATAAATATTCCCATTTTAAATAATACAAAGTAAAAAAAAAAAAACAAAACGAATCGTGGTGTACTTGCAAATGGCTTAAATAATTAAAGTAGCAAGTAATTAATTAATGATTTCATTTATTTAAGTTGTTAAAAAAGAATTAATCTTATAACTAATCCAATTCAATCTAATCAGATCTTTTTCCGAAACTTTATAGAAGCAATTATATTTTAAAACATTTTCACTATATGTTCTCTTTTCAATTATGATGAACAATTAATAATGAAGAAAATCCAACATGCCCTACTCATGGGACATGCTTCCACATAAAATAAAGCTTATCCACTTTCATATTTGGACGAGAAATCGAAGATTAATTTTAATATATTGCAACATTTGGTTTCCCACTCTTGTTTTATTTTACATATATTTTGTTGTTAATTTTTTAATATTGTTGATTTTTATTTTTTTGAAAAATGAGAGACTCACAGTTGCAACTAATAAGGCTGATCTGTCTACGCGGAAACTTTGTTTCCTGTCTGTCTTGAGGTTTTTGTTTGGGCGTTCCCATTGCGTCTTCTTATCGTCACGCTGACCAGTGGCACCACATTTATTCTCTATGACCATGACCACTTAATAACTTTGCTGCTAAGCTTTCTTTCTTTGTGGTTATATATATATTGTATCCAATTTGTATTGGTTTTTCTTTAAAAAACACAAAACTTATTTTAATCCTTAAAATTTTAAAGGCATCTGAAATTGGTTATTCATCATCAATGTGATTTAATCACACACATTTATAAAATTAACTTGTAAAGTGAATTTTATAGTTTACTTATATATTATTATCTAATTATATTACTGGTCAAAATAATATTTTTAACACATATCCCTTATACTGAAAAATTAATATTTCAAATATGAAGTTTAACATTTATAAAATATTTGATATGACTTTAGGTTATGAAATAATATATTCATAACAACAAATCACCATCATATTATATTATATATATATATATATATATATATATATATATATATAATTCTTATTTGTTCTGATAGTATTAAATCAATTAATAATTAATTAACAAAAAGAGTGGTATAATTGGAATATAAAAGATGGATGAGAAAATTTATAAAACTAACTTGTAAAGTAAATTTTATAGTTTATTTATATATTATTATTTGGTTATATTACTAGTTGAGGTAATATTTTCAAAACATATCCTTATACTGAAAAATTAACATTTCAAATATGAAGTTTAATATTTATAAAATATTTAATATGACTCTAAGTGATGGAATAATATATTCATAACAATAAATCACCACCGGTGTGTATAGGGGATATATATATATATATATATATATATATATATATATATATATATATATATATATATATATGTATGTGTGTTTCTAAATCAATTAATAATTAATTAACAAGAGAGTGGTATAATTGGTATATAAAATATGGGATGAGGAAAGTTGGTTCAATAATATAAACTAATATTCTAACATAATTTTTTAAAAATAATTATTTAACAAAAACTAATATTCTAACAAAAATTAATTAATACTAATTTAACAAAAACTAATATTGGAAGATAAAAAATTAATAATTAATTAATAACACAATTATTAAAAAAATGAATGTACACAATTATCTTTTCAAAATTTTATATGACAATAAATTACTAAAATGTTATGGTCACCAATATGTTAATAAATTTTGAATGAGAAATCAATTTTAAAGATAAAAAATATAAAAAAATAAATCCAGATTGAGTTCATTTTCGTGGTACAATAGCATATTTAATATTCAAAATTATATTATCATAATTTACTGTATAACTATAATTGTTTATTAGTGAAAACTAATTGATTGTGGTTCTGGAATACATATATTTTTTCATAAGGTGGTAACTAACTTAAGGACAGTATTGTGTGGGATTCACATGGGTCATATATATATATATAAATTAAAATATTAACTGTGAACGATTACACGAAAATTAAAATTTGCTATACAATGAATGATAATGTAAATACAAAAATATGTAATCGGATGCACGTAATAACAAAAAACAAGAAAAAGATAGGAAGCAAGAACAAGACATGGCTCAAGGAAAACAAGTTTATGCGTGTTTGGTTGTCCTTTTTTGTACTGTTTAAGAAATTTTAAACTATAATTTAAAAATAAGTTTAATTAATATATAGGATAAGGATAAATATTTTTATACTAATATTAAATTACAATTCTTCCTATGATAAATTTATTGATTTTATTTATTATATTTTAAAAGTTATATAAATAAAAAATCATGATTAAAAATTAATATAAAAAATTTTTATATTATGAAAATATATACCAATTGAACTCTTTAAAAATACTATAAAAATGAAAAAATTATAAATATAATGTGACAAATTTCTAATCAATAATTAATGGAATGGCTCTATAAAACAGTACTAATACGGTACCTATAATAGATTTTTGTTTGTGGGAGTATCCTTGTGAGAATGACTCAAACTAGAAACGCATTATTTGAAATTTATGACCAAATGGGACCCATGTCAAAATCATATGATCATATATGACAAATATAATAGTCGGCAAATGTAAAACTAAAAATTGTAAAAAGTACGCGCTGTTTCTTTTTATTAATGTCACTCATATAAAAGAATTATTATTCCGATATTTTTTGTAAGTGGTAATTTTGGATTGAATTATTGATTTATTATTAATAATTTATATTTTTTAATAAAAATGTGAATATTTGTGTTTTTAAGAGGAATTTCAAAAGTTATATAAATATATTCTTTTTATTTTTTAAAAACTTGAATATATTTATTCATTTACTTTCAAGAATATTTAGTGATGGTAAAATTAGTACATTCATAATATTTTAAAAATTAATAAATTAACTAATATAACTATTTTTACTGTTATATATTATTTAGTTTATCACGGAATTAAATATAAATCAATTTGTAGGGTTTGAGTTTGAGTATGAATATACAATTATATTAAATAATTGGAGAAGAGTTTGTCGGAGTTTGCAATTATGTTAAAAAATATATATTATTTATGTTGAAATTTGTTATAAAATGACTATAAAAAGTTGATTTTTATTATAAAAATATTTTAGCTTAAATAATATTTTTGTTTCTAAAATTTTATCAAAAATCATTTTTAATTTTAAAAATTAAAAAAAAAATGGTCTCTGATTCACTTTTAGTCATTCTTCTTTATTTAATACCATTAAAAAAAACTGGTGACAAAAAATATGTTTTTATACTCGTGAATAATTTTTTTCCTCAACTCTAATCCCATCAATCTTCAATTTTATATCTGACACAACCAAATATACCATAACTTATAAACAGACAACGTTAATAAAAAAAATTAATTTCAAGGACTAAAAAAATATTTTTAAAAATTTTAAAGATCAAAAGTGATTTTTGGTAAAACTTTAAGGATAAAAAATTTATGTAAGTCAAATATTTTTTATAATGAAAAAATTTTTAGGTTAAAACTAAAATTTATCTGGTGACATGCTATTTATTTGATTAACTTGCATTCAAAAAATTCATACTTGAAATAATCCCAATTTTTTTAGATTAGTCTATATTATAAAATACGATTAAATGAAAACAAATAAAAGCTGCTAAAGTTTCATTTATGCGCATTTTTTGTTATCTCGTGGGAGGGTAACATAGAAAAGGACACTGGACTGATCTTGAGGTTGTGTAGAAAAATGATAGATGTTGATTCTAGGTGCTAGTTTACACCTATTATAAGAAAAAGAAATAATATAAAAGTATGATAAAATTATAAGATAAGAGATAAAAAAAATAGTGATAAAATATATAAATTAAATAAATGTACGTCCATCATCCCAGTAACCTATATTTATGAAGAAGCATTGCACTTTCATGGAGTTATGGAACCTCGCAAGTGCACGAAGTTCGAAACGCAAAAGTAGGAGTTAAAGTTGTTTCTTTTTCAGTACATTAATAAAATTGATGAAATTCATTTTATCTTTTTCTTTATGAAGTTCTTTTTCATAAAATATTATTCTATAATTTAAGGGTTTATGGTATAAGGAAAAAATCTCTATGGTATGAGACAAAAGATAAAAATAGCGTTGGATATTTTTACACATACTTTATGCATTGATTAATTATTAGAATCAATTTAAAACATTTCTTGCTTTAATTAATTGTAGATTTAAATACTCTAATTTAGTGAAAAACTACACTGACAAATAAATAGGAGATTAAAAATAAGTCTTAATTTTTGTAGGTTGTACGGAAGAAAAAGTAATAAAAAATGTTCAATGAAAAAGGAAAAAAATGAAGAAACAGAAGATAAACAAAGTGAAAATTACGGTTCTTGGATTGATGAAAAATTAATATGAAAATAAGAAAAGTTTAAGTGAAATAGGTGTGATTCACCCATTATTGATTTTTTTTTCTTTTTTTTTTCTACAGTTTTCATTTTCCATTTTTTATGCAATCAAACATAAACTTAAAGATAATGACAATTTTGAAAGAAAAATATTTAAGATATGTTTATTGCTATAAACTAAATCAATTATTTTTTTTAATCTTAGATAATTAGATTTTATAAATAAGACCGGACAAAATACTATATTTACAAGAGATATTTTAAAAATATAACATTGCTGTAAACATATACTTGTTCAAATACTTGAATAAAAAATAACTATATTGAATAAAAATTTTCAAGCATTACATTAATGATTGACGTTTATTAATTGTCTATATATTAGTATTTTACGTAATTTTTCTTTGGTCATAATTCTCCATCAATAAAAAAATTTATGTGTAGAGCTCATCATTGACCAATCATTTATTTATAAAGTCCTTATGTAATGTGTTATAAGAAAGTAAATGTATGTTGTTGGTATAACCAATTTTCATTAATATTTTTAAGGCATCATCAATTATTTAGTCTCACAGTTATACAATTTTGAAATCTTTCTCATTCTACTATGGCTGGAGTGTTACATTCTCAAACAAAACACATTAGAATATTTCAAGATAACAAAATGAGAATATTAATGATAGTGATAATAATAATAATGAAAGTATTGTTATCATGTTGATAGTAATACAGCAGTGATGATAGTAATAATAGTAATAATTAAGGGTAAAACTTGCTTCAATATTTTAAGAGGGAGACAAATAGAAAGAGTAAATAATATATTTTTAAAATTAATATATTAAAACAAATATATGGACAAAAGATTTAGAAATACTTTTACTTATATAAAATATAAATTAAAACAACAAAAAATAAACACAAATTGATAAAGATTTAAGAGTTATAAAATAGTATTACACGTATGTGTATGTATTCATGTGCGTTTGTGTGTGTCTCTCTCTATATATATATAAAGGAAAAAATCACTTATTTTAAGATTAAGTAGAATAGATTTACTCTCCATCTTTATAATTTTTTTTCATATATAGTAGTTAAGATTACTTAATCATTACAATCATTAAATTTTAAGAAAATAAATTGTGAGGATAAATAGTAATATTTATTGTTGGAGTAAGTAGATCTATCTCTCTCTGTTCTATTTTATACATTCTTCCAATTAATTAATTGACTATCTCAAAAAAAATTTATAGCATTTATCATTTTTTGGGTAGGCATGACCATTGCATTCTCTAAAGAGTTGTCCTTACGGAGAACAACAATAATAATAATAGTAATGATAGTGATAATAATAGTATTGGTGGTGCTGCAAGAGGCAAATGGCAATATTGAAAAAATGTCATTGAAATTATTTTGGTTCCATTTGTGAAAAATACATATTTATTTAAAAGTTACATTTGAAAGCAAAAATTCATGAATAGGATAGTCACAATCTATTTTTAAGCCTAAAGAAAACTTTGATATAAGGACTTTTTAAAATTAGCCTCAAATGCAATTTTGGTCTTCATGTGTTTCAAAATTCACACAATTTTGATATCTAGTTTAAAATTTTAAAGTAAAGATATTTAGTCTTTTCATTATATAAAATCCACAATGTTGATTTTCTTATTTTAAATAGAGAAATTTAATCTTCAAATTTTGTAAAATCTATTAGTTTTTTCCTTTTTGCTAAACTAAAAATGTTTATTATTATCAAATTAACAATAATTATAACACTATTAAACAAATAATTTCATATCATGTCACTGAATTTGAATCAAGTCTAATTAACATCTTAAAGATTAATACTTCTAATTTCACATAAAGAAACAAAATCACAAATTTTATAAAATTGTGTTCACTAAACATTTCTATTTAAAAATATGAGGACCAAATTAAAAATTTTTAAAATAAGGAAATCAATGTCTATATTTTAAAAGTGAAGATCAAAATTACATTTAAAAAAAATAAGAGATCTAAAATTTGTATTTAATCCTTAAAATTATTATGTTAGATAAGCAATGATATTTTTAACATTTATTTTTTACTTAAACATGTATTAGGTCTCTAACATATTAATGAATTTTACATTGGAATCTTATAAATTTTTCTCATTGGGTTGAGTCTTGATCAATTAGTTTTTTTATTTTGTTTCGAATTCTTAAAACATTTTACCTAGAGCTTTAAATTATTTTAGGCTTAAATATATTTGAAGTTTTTAATATATTAACAATTGTAAGTTGAATTTCTATAATTTTTTTCTTGCTTTATATTAAGTGTAATATATTTTTATTTTATCTTAAATCCTAATATATATGTAATTTAAATATTTTAAAAAAAATAATTAAAATATCTAAAATGTATTTAATTAGACATTGCGTCCCTCTTTTTTAATCTCTAGCTACACAAAATCTAGTCACGTTTTGGGATATTGTAAAATGTACATATTTGTAGCTTTGTTAGAGAAGTGTGAGGGTGAAGCTAGAGACCAGGATCAGGACCATGACCGTGTATCTAGAGAGAGGCATAATCGTGGCCAAAATGTTTGATTTTGATTTTGACGGATGCGTTCTTGTTTTTAGCACCATTCCCACTTGGATTTGGAAAGCTGGACTTGTGTGAACACCATTCCCAGTTTCACACCGTCAAACCAGACTCAGCTCCAATATTCATCAATGGGATGGGAATCAATAATCCAGTTTGAACCGAAATGTTTTTAAAAATAATTTGGTTAATTTTTATTAAACCAGTTCAACTCAAAACTAATTTGCTTCAGTTCGGTTCAAAACCAATTTGGTTTGAACTGGTTTTTTTGCACACCCTAACCATCACCTTTGGATGACGGTTACTAATAGTCACATCCAATCGACAATCATTAATCGCCACCCCTAAGCAATAGTTATCGATCATCATCTCCAAACAATGATCATCGACTGTCATCTTTGTTTAACGATCATCGATCATTATCTCTAATTGACGATCATCAACATTGATTGCACATCACTATCAAGACCTCTGACTACCAATCCCCAATTGTCACCTCTAATTGCTTGTCCTAGGTTGCCACCCCCAACCTCCACCTTCGGCATCAACTATCACCTCTGATTGTCGATCTTCGATCTCTAATAAGGAAATATTCTTATATGGCTAAAATTTGACAATAATGCTTTAAAATTGGAAACTAAAACAATATTATTTTTAAAAATTTTAAAAATTAAAACTAAAACTAATTTTTATTTTATAAATTTTAAAATTGTAAACAAAAAACCACCTAAATGGAATTTATTTATATTTTTTGTTTTTTTATTGGTACCGATATGAATCTATTATGGATTATCTTGAAAACAAGTAAAGAAAGACAAGAGGAACTTGAACCTAATAGTGACTTGCTGTTAGAACTAAAGTTATCAGAAAGATAGTTTGACCTTGACCGCGACTTGCTGGTAAAACCAACGTTATAAAATTCTTATCCAAGAACAAAAATAAAGTTTCTCACAAGAGAAATCACCCTACTTTGATATTATGTATCTCAAAAGGTTACAAAAGACTCTTATTTATAGATTATGACAGGCAATCTTGAAAACAAAACATTAAAAAACCACTAAGATATTAATTTTTGAAAAACCTTTATTTCTCATTAATCTACCAACTATTCAATTATTTCCCCTTCAACATTTATTCCCACTTACAAACATAATGACTTGAAAAGCCTAAAGAGAAAAAGATTTCTGCATGTAAAAAATTTTATTACAACCTTTAATTTATGATAAGTTTTTTAACTTTACCAATTAATACTTTCAGAGTCATATAAACGAAGAGTTATGATTGAACGCTAGTGTAAAACTCTTTTACACTCTTGGGGCATAATAATTAAACTCAAGCCTAAAAACATCGAGTAGAAAAACATAAAAAATCATATGAAAAGTTCCTTATAAAATTTGTATGAAAATCATTAAATTGAGATTTAAATAAATCCAACTCATTAATGGTTTATTATGATATGACTATGGGTTTTCTCTTGTAGTCTTCAAGTTGGGCTGAAATATTCATCTACTTGTAGAAAGGTGGCCCAACGGGGTGTAGTCTCTGATGTTCATTCGTTTAACTTGATCTTCATATTAGACCTTGGAAAACTTGCTTCACCTTCTTTGTCTTAGATCTAGTCATGGGACTTCTAATGTCACATAGAACATCCTTAAATTGGTTTGTCGCATACAATAGGTTATATATAATATAAAAAAGTGTCAATGTGATATTGTTAAAATAAATGGAAAGTTTGAGTAGAATTTTAAAAAATGAGACATTAATGCAATGTGAGAAAATCTTAAAGAGTATCAATATAATTTATTCCAATAAAATACATAGGTTTTTTTTAAATATAAAAGAAAAAATCCATATTAATTATTTATTTTTTTCTAAAATAAGTGTAATCTTAAATTGTTTTATACAAGTTAAATAATAATAAATATATGAAAAATAGTAAAGTTGACAACTGTGTATGTGCACGCGCAGTGGTGTATATGTGCGCATGCGTGTGTGTATGTGTGCGTGTACATGCGCGTGCGTGTGTGTCTGTGTGTGGGGGGGCGGAAGGGGGAAGGGGCACAAACGTTTTCTTTAATTTTACATCCGACACAACTAAATATACTAAAACTTATAAATAGATAACGTTAATACAAAAAACCAAATTAATTTCAGGGACTAAAAAAATATTTTTTAATTTAAAAGATCAAATGTGATTTTTTTTGTGAAACTTTAAGAATAAAAAACTTATTTAAGCCAAGAATTAAAATATAAATGAGTAGAAGTAAAAGTTAAATAGGGATTAATGAGAAGAGATATTAGGTGTAAGAACATGTTTATTTAATATATTATAAATTCGAAGAATAAATAATTTATTTGAGATTGATGCATTTAATTCGAAGGGAATTAAATTTAAGTTTTAACTTAGATTATTAATTTATTTGAGATTGATGCATTTATTAGTTTTTTGAGACTATGTGGTTGTATTCAGTTGATGGTAGAAGAATTGGGAGATGAGAATAATTATTATTCTTTTATTTCGGAAGATTTTAGTTGAGATTCAGGAAGTTTTCAGGATTTTCGTTGTTTTAAAGGGGGGTTGCATTTAGCAAACTAATTTTACCAAATACACTCCCGATGCTATATATATTTAAAAACATTTTCTCTCTCCTCTAAAATTTTGTTCTTTCTCGTTGCGATTTCTTTGCATCTCCAATTTTCTCTCCTCTGCATGGTGGCTTTCGAGCTGACGAAATCTGACGCGGTCTCTTTCATTGCTCCTGATTCTGAGAGGTGATTAATATAGGTATGTATAATCGTAGTTTTCTAAACCTTTTTCTGATCATTTTCGACCCTTTTATTTTCGTTCAAGATAAAATTTCTTTGAAAATCTTGATTTCTAAGGTTCCTGTTTAATTTAGGATTCTTGTCAGGTTCCTGTGTAATTTCTTCGGTTGATTCTTCTCGTTATGTTTTAATCAGCTTTTGGATGGAGAAATAGTTAAGGGAGCTCTTTTGTTGATTTTTGTTAATGGACAAGTGATTTAGTAGTTGAGAGATTTTGGTTATTTGAAATAACGAGTATTTTGACTATATTTTGAACTATTTAAGATAACATTTATTTTAATTGTGTTTTGAGCTATTTAATATAATGGACATTTGGTTGTGATTTGAACTAATTAAGTTAGTGTATATTAAGATTTCATAGTTGAGGTTCGTGATTATTATGTGAATGATGTTTGATCTAGAATTGGATGATTATCGGATAATTTGGATGTGGCAGTTATGGTATGGTGACTTACTTTCACTTGAATTGACTTTCTGTGACTATAATTAATTATTGGAATATCAATGTATTATTTGAAATTGTGATGTAATGCATATGATTGGAATGCATGATGAGAATTTATTTATTGATGTTGTTGGTTATGGGCAGTTACAGTTAGGTAACTTAGTCTTGGATGATATGTTTGGTGGGGTACATTGATGTTAGGGACACAGTTGGAGTCAATGTAATCCAGAATATTAGATATGCAAGGGGATATTTTGGTGATTTACATTGTGGTCCTGGTACTAGATATGCAAGGGGGTGCCTAAAGGACATACTCAGACAACAACTGTGTGTCATAGGGTGTCAGGTAAACATTAGACATCAGTTTGTGGTTGTCAGATCAGTATTGCTTAGACTTAAATTAGTGGTAACATAGGTAGATTGGACGCTTGTCACCAGTTAGAAGGGGTCTTAAGCCGCCTAGGTGTCCGAACTCAATGTAGATATTCTGAAATATATTGCGTCTGAACATGCTGTTGTGTGAAAAGCTTGTATTCAGGGGAATATAAGTGTGTATGATTTGATTGATTATGATATTTAATTAATACTTTATTGATTGGTCATGAGTGTTTATGTTCAGGTGGAATATAAGAATGATTGCTTGGTTGTTTACTATTAGTGAATGTGTATTGATGGTACTAAATATAAACATTGTGCAACCTTCATGCTTTACGATTGATGTAATGATATGTTGCGTATTATGTAATGGTACTAAATATAAACGTTTTTTGTCTGATTGTGATGATCGTGCTTTGCATGAGAGCAGATAATAGTGATGATGCAGAAATGCAGGATGCTTTGAAATGAAGTATGTTGGATTATGACTGGAAGTTTCAAAGGATGTTATTCTATTGTTCAATATGTGTATAAGAGAATTGTGTAGAAATAATGTTATTTGAATTTAGAGGCATTGTTGTGAAATTATGTGATTATTATATTATTATGGAAGTTGTGTGAATATGGTGTAAAAAGATAGATGAATTACGATATGCATGCATAAGAATGTAGAATTATATGTCAGCATGATGGTTGGTTTTGGCAGTAGAGGTTCTACTATCGCCCAGGTTTTGCCATCTGCAGGGTCTAGCTGGGCAATAGTTGTCGCTGGGTGAGCTACCCTGAGTCTCGCTAGGCGACGAGGTTCGCTGGCGAGCAGAAATTGTGTGTACTTTATTATATTTTAATTTGAACTTTGAAAGTGTTATAATGTATGCTTTAATGTTGAGTATAATATGATGAAAATTTTATATCTTGGTCTTTGGATTATAGATAATAGTAATTTAAATAATTTTTAAGAGAATTTATAGTATAAATAATAATAAAGAAACTTGGGATGTTACATTAGGATCGAATTTCACCTATCTAATTCCTATGCAATCCTTTGATTTCAACACATACCTTACATTACTCAATGTTATTGGGTTCAATAAATCATTCCAAGTTAATCCATTAATAAGGAAATTCTAAGGATCCTAGTTTAATATCAATCTCTTGGCTACTAAACTAGAAATCTTCCATTAAAATAAGGAATTTGACCAATTAAAGATTCCAAACTATTTCTAGCATTTAGAATCATTAGGTGGATTGATTTAAGTTGGATTTAGAAAATGTTTTCCAACCAAATCCTAAATCTCAAATCATGAGACAAATGACCAATTTATCTCGTGCATTAAGAACAAAATCAAATTACTAACATCAGATAATAGAAAGCGTGTATATATATATCAAAAGGATTATAAAGAGATTGATAGATTACATTCAATCTTAATAAGAAGAAGATTAATTACTCATGGTAATGAAAGCCATCTCCTTTTACAAATAAAAGATGAAGAATGGATCAAACTACTTTATTCCAAGAGCTGAGCCTCCCCATTTCTTCGTCTATGTCCTCTCCTTTTAGTGTTTGTCTAACTCCTCTACGTTGATACCCTCTCTTTTTTTTCTTTTACACTTTAAGTGACCAATTCACTCAGCATATTTAATTTCACTAACCGAATAGGAGACCTTCATAGTGGAAAAAGCTTAATCCCCTGAGCAGATTGAATTTCGTTTAACAAATTCTCTCTATCTTAAGAACCTTCTTTGGAGCCAATTTGTTTAGTAGATTCCTGACAAAGAGTAATTTCTTTACTTTCATTAAGAACTTTCTTTTTCCATTGAATTGATCTATGCATGCTCCAAAGTAAGATCCAATTTCTTTATCTACAAAAAAAATTTCAAGGACTAAATATACAAATCTATAACTCTTTTCAAAATAAGTTATTCACAATATTTTTTATTTTATTTTTTTGTAAAAGTCAGGTTTTTTCAACATATTTTCCTAAAATCTTAGTTATATAAGTGTCGTAAAAATAAATATTTATAAGTAAAATTCACACTTATTAACAATGTGTCCATATCCCCAAATATTCTTTCAATAAACCTCTTTAGGCTCACATTATTTGGTTACTAAAGGGATGGTTGAACAATGTTACTCTATTAAATTGTGTCTTTTTATGCACAAGTAAAATAATTCCAAATTCATGTTTATCAAAAGGTTCTCAACTCTTGCTTGAAAAAAGGTTTAGATTCTACTGTTAAACAAATTTATTTTTTTAGTTATACTTCGTTGCTTATGAAGTTTAACAAATAATTGAGAAATAATTTTAATGGATAAAGTGTTCTAGGGTTTTAGTATTTAGGTTGTTTTTTGTATGTATGTGTGAAGGGAAAAAAAATTACCCCTTTAGGTCGTGTATCTCCTCTTTATATACCCTAGGGCCACTGCTTTTTGATTGTCGGGATCGTGGTTAATAGGTGATCATGTTGAGATCGTGTGGTTAAAATCGTGGCATCCCGTCATAAAGTAATTTATATTGATTTAAAATGAGATTTTCAATGCTAAAAATAAATATGTAAGATGCATGCTGATATGGTTCATCCCAACCTTAAGTTACATCTTGCATGTCCATAATTACAAAATTGTAGGATTTTCCACTAAGACTAAGCACATATACACAAAGATATTCTTCCTATGTGTTCAGGCTTTCCTTAACTTAATACTCTTCCCAGCCTTTATAGGCTACTTCTCAACTTATTATTTTACCTTTGCAGCTCGTAACTATTATTACAAATCTTAGTAGGTTCCACTAAGTGTTTTCTAGCCTTTACATGCCCTTAACAATACTTTGTAGCCTTTATAAACTTTTTTCAAACCTTTGGTTCTACTCAACCTAAGTATTCCCTTTCTGTATCTACCAATAGACCTGGTATTTTTTCTCAAACTTCTCAGTGGTGGAGGGATTTATGAGTTATTGGTGGATCGAAAGCGGTGACACAAGAGTGGTTTGAGAGCAACCTCAACAAAACTGTAGGCAATGGTAATGACACCTTCTTTTGGAAGCATAACTGGTTAGGGAACGGAGCTATTAGTTCAATGTTTCCCAGGTTGTATGGGATAACGGTAGATAAACTCATCACAATTAAGGAAAAACGGGAGTCTTCACCAGCAACATTGGGGTGGAAATGGGTATGGCGGAGAGAGTTATTTGTATGGGAGGAAGAGCAGCTACACTATTTAGAAAGCTTGCTGCAGCCGGTGGTGATTCTTGACCAGGTGTCAGATGTATGGGAGTGGAGGTCAAGTAAGGATGGAGGGTTTTCTGTGGCGGAGGCTTATAGGGTTCTATGTGCTCAACAAACCCCATCAAGATTAATTGAGGTTGAACCAAAGGACCTGCGATGAATGTGGAAGGATAAATTGTCATCTAAGGCAATTGTTTTGTCTTGGAGGTTATTGTTAGATACATTACCAACCATGGATAATCTATTGAAAAGACGAGTGGAGATTCCAATATCCGATGCTTAGTGTATGTTTTGTAGGAGTGACATTAAGAGTAGAAATCATCTTTTTTTAATGTGTCCCCACGCTCAATCAGTGTAGAATAAAATGATTAGCTGACTGGGGATTCAAGGACCACTCCCGGGGGATTTGATATAACTTTTCCTCTCATCTTCTGCATGGGTGGTAGGGAAGCGAAAGAAGAAATGTAGGTATGTTTTCTGGCTTGCTGGGTGTTGGGGTATTTGGATAATTAGAAACCAGATTGCTTTTGATAGGTTAGGGACGGACTCTGTGGATATTATGAGGACTATAAAAGTAATCTCGTAGAAATGATTAATGTACTCCTTCAGTTTTAATAGGGAGTGTGTTTTTTCGGATTGATTTGAAAATCCTAGAATGTGCATGTTAAACATTAGATAGGATTTCCAATTGATTGAGGAGCATCAATAGAATTATGAGTGGTGGTTAATTCAGCTTGTATATTGTGGAAATACTTTATTTCTTTATCTCCTTTAATAAATTCTTTGCTCTTCTAAAAAAAAAGACTATAGACAAAATATATATATATATATATATATATATATATATATATATATATATATATATATATGACATTGGTGCTTATTAATTATATTATAATAAATATGATTTTTATATAGAGAGGTTGGTACCCATAACATCTGTTGTACCCGACCTTGACCAGAATGAATGAACTACTCTTGATTTGTGGTTGGTAACGTCAAATGAAAAATTTCTTTTCCATTGACTATCTAGAATTTTGATATTTTTTTGTTGAAAAGGAATTGGCACTGATGAGATCGTTTGTGGATTGACCCTTTGATTCAGCCACGTCTGCTCTTTTTACCGTGTTATTTAATTCAAGACATTCTCTTTGGTTTGGACTTTGAACCATTGTTGAAATTAAACACGAGAGACTGAGAGAGAAATTGAAAGTAAAGTAAAAGGGAAGCTTGCTACTTGAGAGAATTTGTTTTGCATCAGTTTCGTTATTAAAATATGTTTAGTTTGACTAAAAATTACTTATTTTAATTGGCACTGTGTGTCTTGTGAATATGTTAATTGTATATTAATTATTGCAATCAGTGGGCAGCAGTTAAAGTTGTATTTATTATTAGATCGAACAAATTATTATACTCTCCCATGCATCTTTATATAAGTAAAAAAATAATCATGTACTCATAATTTTAGGCATATAAATGTATAACAACTTATTAACTTTTCCTTTAAAAAGAAATTTATTAATTTTATGATTAAATGATAGAATTAAATAATTTAAATCATAATTATATTTAAAAATACTTAATATAATTTAAATAAGTTTTCTAGCTAATTAATTACGTGGCTTATATTTATATTTGGTCAATAAATACATTCATCTACAGAAATAATGGGTGAATAAGTATCTTATTAATATATTGCATGATAAATTAAAACATAATAGAAAGTTAGAAATTAATTAACAATTTGAAAGTGATTTCATGTTATGATAAAATAAAAATTATTGATTTTTACAATATTTACTTTTTAATACATATAATGTATTAATTATTTATAAATAATTAATTACGTAAATATGTTTACACAAGTAGTACATTAAAATTAAACTTAAAAAATTACTTCACTTTTTTAAAAAGAAAATACATAGATAAATGTTAACATCTTATAAAAAGATTTGATGTTTGATTCTTGGTCTTATTCTTCAATAAGAAAAGGTTTCCCAATTGATCCACATCAATAACCCAAAGATTGTGTGAAAAGTGCCTAATGATTCTTAATCAGTATTCATGTTCCATGCCATGCACACTTGGATACAATATTTTATTAAAAATAAGATTAAGCGAATTTGTACCAAACCAATATATAGATGGTCAATTAAACAAACTAAACATGCTTATATTCTATACATATCTTACCATGGATGAACACTTTGCATATCTATCTTAAATATTTGTTTGATATTTTATGGATTTTTGCTGGTTTATATAAATATAGTAACATAAAAGAGTACTCTTATTCTTCTCTACCCACCAATATCCTCACAGAATTGATGAACATATATCATTAATTGACTGGTCTGCAATATTCTGGTGATTCCCGTTCGTGGAAAGAATCCAAGGAAACACTTATTATAATAATCGACATGAATTTTATACACAGTTAAGTTATATGTATAACAACAAGTATATAATAATAAATGGTTTACTTGATTAATTGTACGTACTTTTCATGCTATATAATAGGGTAATTGATCAATTTGTCCATTAAATATTTAACAACTTTTTTATATAACATTAGATGATAATGTGAGAGTTGACGTGTTACAAGAATAATATGTTGAGGTGATTTAATTATATTTTGATCCCTTATAATTATTATATTTAAAGAATTAAAAAATAATTAAGTCACATTAGTACGTGTATTAGACAATATGAGTACGTTCAAATATCATCAACATATTATAACCCAATGTTATAGTAATGAAATTTGTTAAATTTTTAACAACAAACTCGGACCAAATATATACATAGTTGTGCTATCTAAAACATTCAATTTGCACAATTAAAATATAAGAAATTAAAATTATACAATTATAGCATTTAATTGACAAAATCATACTACAAACCTAATTTTTATTTTTCAAATCATGTTTGTGTTGGAAATAATAGTGGATTGGTATTAATCAATTATATTTTATCATTATCTGGCAATTTAAGATTTGGTAATAATCATATCTTATAATATCTTTATGATTATTTGAATGGGATTATAGTAAGATTGACTCTGTGATGGGTTGAGTCAATCATAAAAAAAAAAAACCCATTTGAGGGGTCTCTGCCTACCCTGGGGGATTATAAATTTGCCATCCCATTAAGCAAATTATAACAACAGCAACAATCCCCTAGAAAGTAGGTAGTAAAACCCTCAAGAGTTCTTATTGAACTCATATCTCTACAATAATCATTCCTAGAGATTTTTTTGTTCTTGAAGATCAAGAACTTCAATTCAATATATATGAGGTACACAGATTCTCTTTCCTTTATCTTTTATATTTAATTCTCTATACATAATATAATCTATCTATTGATTTAAGGTTTCTTTTATTTCCATCAATTGGTATCAGAGCCAAATTAGATACATATTATAGTTGTTTTCTATTAGAGAATTATGGTTGTTTTCTATTAGAAAATTAAATTTGAATTGAAGATTTTTTGTATTATTAGTGAAATTTTATAATATAGTTCACTATTATCTTTTTCACAAAAAAAAAAATGAGAGTTTACGCTACTTGTTATTGTTAAAATAACATGTTAAAGTTTCATTCCCTTACTCTTACATGGGTAAATTAATATTGAAACTTTTTTTTAAGTGCTACCCCTTTTAAAACCTAGTTTTCTTTTTTAAATAATTACGGGGTAAATTGTTTTCAAAATTAATTAATGGTTTTCCTTTTGTTATGTTTGACCAATATGAGTCATTTGTGTGGGCAACATAATATATTTGTGTTAACTTTTACTTTGGAAAGTATTAATGAGGTTGCATAGACTCATTTTTATACCCATATTTTTGTGATTTGGTCAAGGGAGAACTTTATGGTTTTGATACGATCATGTATGATGATTCGTGTGTTAAATTCATTCTCAAAAGCATTGAATATTGTTGCTAATTTTTTATATTCTTATTTTTTCACAAATACCATATTTATTTAATATTTTTATATTATTGGTATTTTTGAGTATAAAAAAAAATTAATTAATTCAAGATTAAATTAAATTTTTTTTACTATTATAATCTTGAATTTTTAACCTATTTTCATTGTGATAATTCTTTACAGTATTTGTATTCTCCAATTATACTGTACTCTCTTTAATATTGAATTATCATTTATAAATTGATTTTAGGTTATTTTATTAATTATGCACAATCTTAATTGTCCTTCTATTATGAGCATAATTTTCTTTATTAATTTGCATTATTATTACTTGTCTATCATGGGTATAATAATGTGAATTTTGTATGTTGGTCATATAATATATATGATTAAAATTATGCAAATTTATTGGACAATATGCATAATTTCTTTTTTCATTTACATAATTATAATTTCACTATTTTGGATGCATTTATGTGAATTTTGTGATATAATTATTTTTTTTATTACATTGATGATAATTATACTCTATCGGTGTATTGTTATTAATGTAATTTGGTGTTATACAATGTATTTTTCTTGGCTTATGTTAATGATTTTTTAATACCCTATCGGTATTAGGATTTTATTGATATAAGTTATAGTACATTGTAATTTCTTTAGGGATTCTCTTTTAACTGAACTTTTAGAATTACATAATGTTTCCCTATTTTTGTAATGTTCAGTTTATTTCCCTCATTTGATCATGTTTAGTTATATTTATATGGAACCAAAATTTACACTCTCATTTCCTTTTGTTCCATATTGACTTATAACTTTTAATTGGACATTTTTCCTTCAAAACAAAAAAAAATGCTGCATTTTTTGTGGTGCAAATTTTCTCTCTCTATATATATATATTGATAAAGAAATATTTGAATTTTATTTAGCCCTCTGGGTATTTTTTTGTTATGTCAACTTATTTTTTCTTTATCAAGTGGAAGGATTTTGTATATTAGAATTTTAATTAATATCTTATAAAATAAATTGTTGTGATATAAGGTTTTTTACTTTAAATGTCCAATTAATCATACATGTGCAAAAACAAATGTTCTTGATAAAATTATTTTTTCTTATCACATTATTTGTGATCACATTGTTGGGATCTATATTAAGGATTTTATATTGGTCTCTTGTAAAATATTTTCTTGTATAACAAGCTCTCTATTGATTTGCAATATTAGTATGCAATTCTTGTAAGGACAATATAGGAATCCCAAATTTTAAGAGATTAATTTCTCCATACCATATTTTATAATATTGTTAATGGTATTCTTGTAAAAGCTAGAGACTTTATTTTGGGATATATAAATAAACCTATGTCCATTATAAATTGTGATGAGAGTTAGAGACTATTTATTATTATATCCTTAATATATGCAAGAATATGTCCCATTCTTCTGCTGCGTGTAATCATGTTTTATTCTCAAGTGTGTGTAAATATTGTTTATTGTAGCACTTGATTTTTTTGTTTATGATTACTTGAGAACTTGCTTATGATCTCATATTCTACATAAAATTATCAAGTGATCTATTTTCTCACTCATGTAATTATTTTTTCAAGATCCTCATAGGGGTCAATATTTTTGTAAAGATTGATTAATATGTGATTAATTATGAAACCATTTGTGAGAATTATTTATTCTTATGGATGAATTTGTAGGTTTCATATTCTTGTTATTTTAACCACTTCTCTCATTAATCATTCGTTATTCTACTACTTTCTAATTCCTTAAGTAGAATAATAGTGAATTTTAATTCACTTTTATTATTATCTTATAAAGTCATCATCCCACTATCACTAGAACTTTTAATACTAGTGTGCCCTAATTATAATCCTAATATTTTTTTGGTATATTGAGGATTAGTGGGAGTATATATAATATTGTATTATCTCTCGAAACTTATATATTTTTTATTGTCATATAATTTGTGTGCACATTTAATTATGATATGACATATTCTATAGGGCTTCTCTATTTATTTTTGTCCTATTTTTATTGAGATACATAAAATCCATTGTATCTTTGTAGACATCTTTAACAGATGTTAAGGTCATTCTGTTGGGTACTGCACATTAATCCTTTTGGCATACAATTATGCATTGTGCATCTCTTTTACCTAATTTTCATATTTTAATTGATCAAAATTTTAGAAGTATATAATTTTGTATCATGTCTCGAGACTTATCTATCTGTATTGTCATATATTTTTGTGCACATTTAATTATGATATGACATACTTTATAGGACTTGACTATTTATTTTTGTCCTATTTTAATTGAGATACATAATTCATTGTATCTTAATAGACATCTTTAATGGATGTTAAGAGCATTTTGTTGGGCATTGCACATTAATTCTTTTGGTATGCAATTAAGTATTGTGCATTTCTTTACCCAAAATTTCACATTTTGTTTGGTCAAAATTCTATAAGTATATTGTAGATGCAATACTCCTATCGAGTATTATTTTCTACTTTGTAAAAAAGTGCTTATTATGATAGTACTCCTATTAGTACAATTTTGCACTATTGAAGTACTTATGAATTTTTTTTGTTTGGACCAATTATCTAAGTGTTTGCTCAATTGACATTTTGTGGCCACAATAATCTGAGTATCATTTTATATAAACTAGGTGTCTATGTGGTTTTTAGTAGGGAATTTATGAATTTCCTACTTATCTTTGGATTCTTACATAGTCACTCTTTTTTGAAACTCAGATTAGTTAAATGTCAAATATTATAGAGCATTTATGTAGCCTATATGTAATTACATATGTTATTAGGCTATGATGAATAATTAGATGCATGTAAATTATGCTTTCTCACCTATATAATTTTTCGGACTCAAGTAAAAAAAATTATATTAATTAAACATTTTTTTATTCACTGATCAAATACTTAACTTTGGAGTTTTATAACTCATATGGTTTGGTTAAGTTTTGATGTCTTAGATCAGTGGGAGTCTGAAAACTTTCTTATGAGATATGTGTGAAGTAATATCATTTTAGTAACATATCTCTTAGCATTTTTGGATGCTTGAGACCATGTAGTATCATTTTATTGAACTACATTATTCTATATACTTTATGAGAAATATTTATGATATATATCCCTATCGGATATTATTTTGTAGCTCAAATTTCTCATTGTCTAATATAAGATTTGTCTATAATTGCCATTCTAGCTTAATGATTTATCTTTGTATTATTGATTAATACCATCCAAGTGGGAGAATGTTGGAAATAATAGTGGATTGGTATTAATCAATTATATTTTATCATTATCTGACAATTTAAGATTTGGTAATAATCATATCTTATAATATCTTTATGATTATTTGAATGGGATTATAGTAAGATTGACTCTGTGATGGGTTGAGTCAATCATAAAAAAAGAAGTCCATTTGAGGGGTCTCTGCCTACCCTGGGGGATTATAAATTTGCCATCCCATTAAGCAAATTATAACAACAGCAACAATCCCCTAGAAAGTAGGTAGTAAAACCCTCAAGAGTTCTTATTGAACTCATATCTCTACAATAATCATTCCTAGAGATTTTTTTGTTCTTGAAGATCAAGAACTTCAATTCAATATATATGAGGTACACAGATTCTCTTTCCTTTATCTTTTATATTTAATTCTCTATACATACTATAATCTTGTATCTATTGATTTAAGGTTTCTTTTATTTCCATCAGTTTGTATTTATTTATATATGCATAGTTATTAAAATCCAATAACATGGTTTGATATGCTGGATTGATATCAAGCAGGACTACATATTTTAAATTATATGTAGGTGAGGATTTCTACAGCATAAGTCTAGATTTGAAGTCATGCAATTTTTGAGATTAGTTAACGACAACAAAGCAATATGTGTAGTTTGTAAGTATTAGACAGTTGTATTTATAACACAATTCAACTATTGAGAATGAAGTAATACTGTTAACTTTACATACTTTTTCAGAATGAGTGATAAATCTGACATCTTATTTATTTATTTATATATATATATATATATATATATATATATTTATTTTAAGAGAAGGTTATGTTTTCCTTCTAATTGAGGTTGGAAGCTCCAAACTTTGTGATTAGGAATAGTCACTTACTTTATATTTTGAACTAAACTTTTTTGTATTTTTACTTTACACTTTACCATTTGTTATTATTATTAATAAAATTGTTTTTTTTATAAAAAAAAAAACCACTTTGGTGACCAATCTAATTATTCCAAAAAATTGAAGACTTTTTTAACTTGTCAAAAACTGGTTCATAATCCATGGAGAAAACTAGTTCGAACCGGTACGTATTTTTTAAGTTTTTTTAAAATTTATTATATTTTTTAATTTAAAGATAAATATAAATAGCTATTTTATAACAATTAGAAAGTGGTATAAAATATTTTACCAATTAGTTTTTTCTCATACAATATATAATTTACTCAAATATTATTTATGATATGTATATTTTGATTTCTCATAATTTATATTGTATTAATTTGTAATGTTTTTACTCTAAATGAAAAGTTTTTATTTTTTATAAATATTATAATTTTTTACTAAAATTTAAATCTAAGAATTATAATAAATTTGATTTAGTCTTTTATTTTTTTATACATATTTTAAAAGTTAGTAACTAAAATTAAGTTTATTTAAACTTTTAATGTTATATACTTATGATATTATATATTATTTAATATTATTTAGTTAATATTACTTTATTAATATCCACGATTAAATCAATAAATTTTAAACTAGTGTATTCATTAGTTAAATGAGTACTTGGGTTTTAAAAACATGGGTGGTCTTTTTTTTTCTTATCGTTGTATGGATAGATTTCTTTGAGGTTCTTTTTTTCTCTTTTTTTGACAGGGCTTTATTTTCTCTCTAAATCATGATTATTCTACATTGAGATTAATAGAATTCCGTTAACCGGTTAACTTACGTTAATTACGCAGTGGACCACACATGTCCCTCGCTATTAGACCACACCCCACAGATAGCGGGCACGTACACTCCCCCACAAACCTCATATCCCAAAAGTATCTTCACATAATTGAGAGTAAAGAGATAATTAAAATCCCTTAATGATAGCCATCGATTTTTAAGGCCATGTGTTAAAAGCTTTTTTAACTATGACAAATAATCTCGCACAATGGGTAATTTCTGAGCTCGTCTCTAAGTTAACATAGAATTCTCAGTTTGATAGGATACATATATGAAAATGGAGAATAGATAGTTTATTAAGTTGGGAATGGAAATTTATATATTCATCCCATATTTGTACCCGTTCTGTGTACCTACTTCACTCTACTTTTATTTTAATTACTAAAATATTCATTTGTCTTTAAAATAAAGAAGAAAAGTTTGACATTTAATTAACAAATTACAAACTTTATGTTTATTAACTAACTTTTAAATTAATATCATTATATTTAAACAATCTTTTTTTGGTAAGCTAAAAATTGCATTAATAATAAGTACGGCACAAGTACTGTCACCCTGTAACAAGAGAATACAAAGTTAATCAAGCAAAATATAAAGGAAACTTCTCATGAAACTGGGTACCCCGTCATTCAATACAACTTATTGGAGTCATAATCCATTCTGCTAATGAGTGTGATGTTAACCTTGCTGTTTTACACCATTCCCATGAACTCACATGAATTGCTAGAATAATTTTAGACACCTCCGACTTTAATTCTTTGAACACGGTAGCATTTCTAGCCTTCCACAGATGTCAAACTGCCGCATGCCACACTAAATACCATGCTTTCTTCTTTGCCATAGCCCCTCAAACTGCTCTATATGATTGCGAAGAGATATTGGAAGGACGACACTCACCCCCCACCAAGCATAGATAGCCCCCAGACTTTACCTACCACCACACATGAGAAAAATAAGTGTGACATTGTCTCCATCATATTTTCACACATTCCACACATAGCTTTTTCTCCTTGGATGATTCCCCATTTAACTAGGTTAGCTTTCGTTGGTGCCCGATTTACATCCAATCGTCATACCAACGTTTGAACCTTTGGAGGGACTCTTTTTTTCCAAAGGAAACTATAGAATGCATCGTTGTCTTGCCCCTTCTCTGACACCAGAGCCTTATACGCTGATGACACTGAGTAGCACCTGACCCATCCGCCTTCCACACCCATCCATCTTGCTCCCCCGTCGACAAAACTACCAGACCCTCTCAGCTTCGCAATACATCCAAAAGATCCCATTCCCAAACAAATAGCTCCCTTCACCATTCCCACTTCCAATTTTCTCCTATAGAGTCCCACATGTCGTGTACCGAGGCATTCAGATTCAATGCTATATTATAGAGTCTCAGATAAGCATATTTTTAGACAGCAATCCCCATCCAAACCTCCTTCCAAAACGCCACTTTCCTCCTGTCGCCAATGTGACACTTAAGATTATTAGACCACCAATTCTCATTCCTTGATCCACCCAGAACCATTACGTTTAAGTCCAACCACTATCTAGAACAATTAGCACCCCTGCAATCCCACTACTCATCTGCTAGCATGTATTTGGCTTTTAGTAATTGCACCCAAGTGCTTTCATGTTCTACCTGTAAGCGTCATTTCCATTTCCAAACAGTGCATTATTAAACCTCCCCAAATCTCGCAGCCCCAGACCCTCATCCTCCTTTCGCTGGTGAACTTTGTCCCAAGCAACCCAGATCACCTTCCGATTCTCCTTGTTGTGACAAAAATTGACACGACACTCACACATTCCTTAATCCAGCTTATCCACTTACCTCAAAACCTCATGCTTTCCATATTACCCCACAAATAGTTCCAACTCATCAAGTCATATGCTTTCTCAAAGTCCACCTTCACACAAAACAAACATTTCTTCCTTTGTCACACATCATCGACCACCTCATTGGCAATAAGAATGCCATCCAATATCAGACAACCCTAAATGAATGCAAATTGCTGATATGAAATTACATGATGCATTACCGTCACTAGCCTCTTAGCCAAAATCTTAGCCAACACTTTATACATACAACCTACTAGGGAGATAGGCCAATAATCTGCTATAGATGTTGGGTTAAAATTTTAGGGGAATAAAAGAACAATTCGATCCTTTCACTAATTTTCCATTACAATGAAACTCTCTAAGTAAACCCCATCAAATCACCTTTGAACAAATGCTAGAACTCCTTTAAGAATAAAAAATTTAACCCATCAGGTCCCAGACTCTTAAAGCTATTACAACACCATATTGCCTTGTTTACTTCGACCTCTGAAAACTCCTTTATTAACCCTGCCTTTACCTCCTCTAGCAACTTCTTAAACCAACTACCTCTCATAGATGGCTTATTCCCAACTGGCTCTTGAAAATGACGAAAGAAGTGACCTCGAACCCTGGTTTTAATACTATTCACCTCTCTCATTTCTTCCCCTTCAAAGTTCAAGCTCAAAATCCTATTTGCTCGCCTGTGCTTAGCCAAAGCATAATGAAAGAACTTAGAATTTGTGTTGCCCTCCTTTAGCCACTGAGCTTTTAACTTCTGGTTGACTAAAGAGCACTTCTTCCCAATCCACTTTCACAAATTTTCCATATGAATCCACTTTTCCTTTTTAATAGCATCATATGAGGTTCCTCCTTCCTCCTTCAAGTCCAATTCAAGGATCACGTTCGAAGCTACTTCAATGTTTTTATCAATATCCCTAAAAACCTCCTTATTCCAACCTTTTAACTTCCCCTTCATCATTTTTATTTTTTCTTTCAACATCAACGCCTTCCTTCCTTCAACTGAGATGTTGTTCCATTCCATCTACACAAATAGCCAAAATTGTTTGTCCTTAAACCAACAATTATGCACTTGGAATAATTTAGGCCCCCAATTAGTCTCCCTCTTAACCAACATGATTGGGTAATGACCTGAGAAACTTCGCTTCAAACCCCATTGCTCAAGCTTACTCCACTTCCCAAAAAATCTTCTAATAACAGAAACCTATCCAACCTGCTCATGGTTTTCCCATCTTTTTGAAACTAGGGGAATTTCCTTCCTCCCATAGGCAGATCCACCAAACGGCCATCCTCAATAAATTGAAAGATAGACATCTCCTCCGACCTATGGTTGGTCTCCTCTCCACATCTTTTCTCAGCACAAGTTATAGAATTGAAATCTCCCACTATACACCAGTAGTCCTTGCCCCTGTTCTCGATGCACTACCAAATATCCTTCCAACACTGCCTCTTTTTGTCTAAATCGCAGAGAGCATATACATTCACCAATGTCATCACTGCCCTACTTTCTATCCATCGACCAGCCACCCCAATAAAAGAACCATCTACAAACTTTTGATCCTGTTGAAACTGTAGAGCGTCCCACAGTATCAAAAGCCCTCATGACGCACCTTTTGATGGATCATACATCCACCCTACCTCTTTTCTGCAATACAGGAATTCACATAATATGGTCTTTACCACTTCCAGCTTCGTCTCTTGTAGACAGAACATATCAGGTTTTTGTTAACTTATTAATCTCTTGTAGAAAAAACAATATCAGGTTTTTTATTCCCCTTCCCTTTCAGCTTGCCTATCCATCTCCTCCATTTGTTGGAGCTTCCTTACCACCTTACCCTCATTCCCGTACATAATGCCCAATCTTTTTCCCACATCCCAAACCTCACCGCCTCCTCCCAAACCCTAAACCCCAGACAAATTATTTTTTATTAAAATATTATTATAATTTTTTTTCGAATATGGGACGGTACAAGTATGCTTATACCTGACGGGGATGAAGATGAGAACGTAAATTTTATACTCACTAGGTATGGGGATGAGGATGAGTTTCGAAAGTAAAGATGAGAATGAGAATGACATACTCGTCCATGTTCCGTTGCCATGCCTACCATTAACACACTGTATCCTTAAAATTTATGAAAAAAAAATTGTTTATATAACATGATAAGTTTCTTAAAATTGAGTTGATATTTTTGAAAGATATGTTTTTTTTTTAAATTAAAAATTCATTTTTAGTACTATTAATTAATTATAAATAATTTTATTTCAAACTCAATTAATTAAAATAAAAAATATTAAAATATGATTTTTTAAGGTTTTCCAACATTAGAGTTAAGTTATCCATAAATGACTTTATTCATTAAACATATAGTGAGGAGTTTCATCATTCTTTTGTGTATATGATAAAAATAGCTCTTGGTCACTTAAATAAATTAGGTTTTTGTTTCGCTTGAGTTTTAAAAAATTGGTTTTAGTATTTTAATATTTAAAAAATTAAAAATCTTGTTTGATCAGTGTTTTTTAAATAATTTTTAAAGTTATTTAGTTTTAAAAACTTAAAAGAGAACATAATGGAAAGTAGTTTTACTATTTAGTTTATATTTTTATTTTAAAAATTTATAACACAATAAGATTGTGTGGTTTTTTTATTCTTTATTAAGGACATTTCTGTAAATATAGATAATTTTTTTTTTCATCTCTAAGATAGTTTTTAAAGAACACTTATTAAACAATTTTTATTTTTTTTATAAAATAATTCTTAAAAATTACACTGACATTTAATCACATCTTTTAATTTATATAATTTTTAAATTATTATTTGGTAAAATCAACAAACTTCTCATAAATTAAAGGTTATAATTAAATGTTAGTGTAAAACTTTTAACACTAGCTATACATACTAATTAAACTCATATATATATATATATATATATATTTGTAATCAAATTTCTCTTTATAATAATTTTATTTATTAATTTAGTATTTACTTAGTAGATAATTATTTGCTAAAAATTAAAATAAACTTCACTCTAATAATATAAATTTTAAATTTACAAAGATGATTTAAAATTAAAGATAAAGTCTTAAATGATCAAAAACCAAAATGGGAGTTTTCTTTCAAAGCAGATTTATATTCATTCATTTAAATTCTTGAAAAATGACATTATATAAGTGGTATTTAAGAGAAGAATTTTAATGGACACTTATTTAGAGTATAAAAATTTATATATTATCATTTAATAAGAAAAGTAATGTTTTTTATATATAACTTTATAATGGTCACAACCTAAAGATGCAATGTTCCAACTCATATGGGTGAAAGGAGTTCTCTCTAGAGTTTAAGTTTTGGTTTGAAAACCGGAAGCATAAAGGATGCCAACAAGGAATAATCTTTGTAAGAGAGAAATACTTCAAGAGGATGTGGTCAGGTATGTGTTTTTTGATGAAGCACCGGAAACATGACATCACTTATTCTTTGCTTGTGTATTGATGACTTAGTGGGGAATTTCCATGACTCACTTTAATGGATTTCGTGGGCATTGTTGTCAATTCATAGACCTACTTAGTGGATCCTCAACATGTGTGTGTGAGTGGTGTGTGTGTATATATGTGTGTTAGTGTACATGTCTGTGAGTATATATATGTGTGTGAGTATGTGTGGGTGTGCATATGTGTGTATTTATATGTGTAATAAGTATATTAAAACATAATCATGGTAATATAAGGAGTATTCACTGCTCAAACAACCCTAACCTAATAATATAGAATAGAAGCTATGCAATTATTTACATAAACCACCTTGTCTAGATATCTTTACATTTCTAAAGATTATATCATTCCTATATAACTACACATATCACAACATTGCAAGCCAAATAGCTGATAATAATTCATTATGCTTTTCCCATCTTTCTTGTAAAGCCAAGGCCAGTGTGTTGTTCAAAGTGTTTGAATAAGAGAAGTGGCAGCACCACTTATATTCCAACCAAGAATATATTATTTGCCTGTGTGCGCGTATCCATATGTTTGTGTGTGTGTAACGAATATATTAAAACATAATTTACAATACAAAATAAGAGCTACGCAATTAATTACATAAACCACCCGATCTAGATATCTTTACATTTCTAAAGATTATATAATTCCTATGTAACTACTCATATCACAGCATCGCAAGCAAAATAGCTGATCATTAATTCATTATGCTTTTCCATCTTTCTTCTCAAGCCATGGCCAATATGTTGTTCAGAGTGATTAAGTAAGGAAAGTGACAGTACCACTTATATCCCAAACAAGAATATATTGTTTTCCAAATTATGTATGTAATACTACACCCAAATAATAAATGGTCATGAGTAGATTTCATGTCGTACTAGCTGCATATTGGGCATATTACTTCAAATAAAATTCAATTTTGTTGGTATTCTTTCCAAGATCACCCTCCAACCAAAAAACTTGGATCTTTGGTGACTTCTTTGATGACCAAACATGCTTAGAAAAAAAATTGATATTAATTGTCTCTAAAAAAACTCATTGATAATAATTATATATCAACTTTAACTAGTTTACTTAACTAATGAGCCTAGGAGCTATACCAAAAACAAACTTACGAGAAGAGAACATTTAACCAATCATGATTAAAGTATTATTTATAAATTAATAATTTAGTTTATATGTGTATAAATTAATAATTTAGTTTATATGTGTGCTGGGTATATGGGGTATATGGGATGAGCCAACAAAAAAAGGAAAGCCTAGTATTTTGTATGGTTTGTGAGTCTTTGACATATTTGGTAAACTTGAAATGCCTAAGTTTTTAAGGGAAAAACTCTTATTTTTATGCTCTTATTGTTCATTTAAGTTCTTGAGAATGATGTAGGACAATGAAGTTAACAACACATATATAGTTTTACACAGGAATAATGAATCCATCTTTTTAAGAGTGTGTGTTTGACCCATTTTTGTTGAAATATTGTATTACATTAGGAAGACATATCTTGTATTTTTCTATGTTATTATTTATAAAACCCTAAACCCTAAACCCTAAACCTTATAAAAAAAAGTAGTTGATTTAGAACGAACCATCAACAGGTTAGATACAAAGTTTGTAATAAGTGTATTTGTAACATGTTAAGAAAGTAATTGGTACATAGTTAAATAATCAAATTTTAATTCCTAAATAATCCTAATTATTTTGATAATTTTTTCATGAACCATGATGTTTGACTCAAAACTTGATATCTTGTTTTCTACCATTTTTTCGGTGAATAATTTTATATAAATTTCTTCATTGTAATGAACACACACATACATATACATATGTGTGTGGACTAAGATTGTATATTGACCAAAGTTTGGAAAAAATGAAGTAAACACCAACTAAATACAATAAAAAAAATTAAAGGTTTAAATACAATTCATGCCTTCAAATTTTATCAATTAGAGACATTGTCCCCAAATTACAAAATCGTAGCATTTTGTCCCAACATTTTAAACATGTGTCAATTGGTGCTCCTTCCATTATTTTATAATGTTAACTGTTAGGTTTAAGGGTGTTTGACTACCAGATGTACAAATTATGGTGTTGTGACCTTTAATTACACAAACTAATTGTGAGGTTTAGGGATAGATCTTCAGTGGAAAAATAGGAAAGCCAAAACATTTGTATCCTTTAGGGCTCGATTGCAAAATGTAAACAACATTATTCATTCTTGATTCTCCAATCCCCATTCTCCATTCTGAAATGTACAAATCCTAGTCTTGAATCATAACCCCAAAACTATGAGTGTGAAAGGCTTTAGGGTATCAAATCTTCAAGTCTAAGTGAAGCAATGGTTGTTGCTTGATAGAACACAAATTTTCTACTTTACTTTCAGCAAGTGCACCGGTTGTATTGTAGTATCTGAAATGTACCAGGTCAATCCACATGGACTGATTAATACTCAGAATCCTAATAATGATTACTTATAAATAATCGAGAAATTAATTTAAAAGTATTCTAATGCTGTGAAAGTTAAAATACATAAAAGTAAAAGTAATATAATAAGAAGACTGGTAGGGTTCCGTTCTCACTATGCCATCCCTCTAATGCATATATGATTCACAAAATAATGTTCATTACTTACGTTCTCATCACCCATAAAAATATCCTTTAACCCGAATCTCTCGCAAGTATGGAACTGAGATATTTCAGTATTAGATTATCATTCTTGCGCATAATCTAAAGTCAAATAACCCGCTTTAAGTATAGGAGCTTAAGATAATCTCGAGCAATAAATCCAATTGAGAGTTCTATCTCATTTTACAAGTTAAAATCCTCTCTCGATCTCATTCAACAAGTAAAATCCATAATAAATATAAAATCAAAGCATAGGGTAAAGAAAAACTTAAACAATAAGCAATAAACACTATATTGATAAAATCAAAATACACAATAGAGTTAAAACATGGTTACAAACGAAACCCAAATCAAGAACCTAGCTGTCCATGGAGGTGGAGAGCATGATCAGTGGATTGGGGCTACAAAATGGATGAAAATGATGAAATAATGTTGAAGGAATGTCTAGAAATGTTGGCTTAGGGTTTCTACCCCAACGTCGTCTCCTTCCATTTACGTCTCTGTTTGAAAAATTTCTATTTATGTCGCCTTTTCAGCACATTGGTGTTAGGCAGTCACTTTGTGGCTACTAGGCGTCGAATAGGGAAAAATAATCCCTTTCAGGTTGGCAGGCGCCGAATAGGAAAAAATAACCCTCATCAAGTTGGCGAGTGATGGGTGCTCAAATCTTCACTGTTAGGGGTTGGCCAATGGTAAAGGTCAACTCCTTGGTCGCTAGGCGCTAGCTCTAGGCTTCAAGATTTTCCACTTTTTCTTGTACCTTTTTTTCCAATACCTGACACAAACAACGACAAACAAGAAAATTCAAAATCTATATCTATAATAAATTTTTCTGTATGTTAAATATTTGTATAAAAAGGAGGAAAATAAGGCTTTAAATTAGTTGAAATTAGGATAATTGCTCTATTTTACTTGTATAAAAATAAGTATTTTAGGCAGTTATCATTGCTTAAGAACGATAGGACATACCTAGAAGAAAGGCGGGTTGAGGAGATGACAAAGAGAGACACATTAAGGTGACAGTGAAGATAGGTGGCGAAAAGAGAAAACAAAGAGAAGTTAAGAAGCTCTACTCGTTATTGTCAAAATTGAATGGAACTCGGTAGGTTATTGAGTAACTCGTAGGAACGATCATGAAGATGTGAGTTTGTTTGTTTGTGTGGGTTGGAAGCACCACTAGTAACTTCTTGGATTGAAGACAACCCATATAGAAGATTTTATAGTTGTGGATCCTACAGGGTTTAGGGCTTTTTCTAAATTGCTTTTTTCGGGTTTAGGTTTTAGAAATTGTATAATTGATCCATGTTTGTTGTTATTTTGCTGATTGTAGGTTACTGAGAGGTGGGGTTATAATTTTTTTAAGTGGTATGGTCTTGCAATGACTATGAGGGAAAAAGGGTATTATGCTTAACCTATTGAAGAAATTCAACTTAAAGAGAGGGGACTACAAACAATAATAACTTAAATGAAGAAAATGGAAAAAGATTATGGGAATGAGACTGATAGTGTGTTGGTTAATTTTAATTCTGTTTGGCATTGCAATTGTTAGCAGGGGAAATTGATAGCATATATGATAGTTTAATGAGTTAGTACATGTTGATATTGTTGACAACATTTTGATATATGTATTTTGGTATATGTATTTTGTTGGTAGATGATAGTTTACTAGATGAAGGTTGCATTGTGGTATCTAAGTTAATAATATATAAAAATTGTTTAGTGAATGAAATTAATTTTGGTGACAACTCTTTTCTCTTTGTCTCATATTGGTTTATACTGTTTTCTTGGCTTATTTATATATATGAATAATTGACGTCAGAGTTTACACTGTTTACTTTAATTCAGAGGACATGACACAGGAAGAAAATAGTTGTTAAAATAATTATATCGGTCACAAATCTTCATAGAGAAAAACAGAAATTATAAATAAACCGCATACATGTTACACAAATATTGGAAAATAATTTCCTAATGTTTGGTAACTAGAAGGAAACAAAAGCAAAACCATAATGTTTGATATCTTATTAAATACTCAGAACATCTGATTAGAATCTTATCTTGAGAACATTATTCTTTATCTTAAAACATCTTACCTTGAAGTCATGTTAAGATTGTACATAAAACTAAAATATAAAGCTAAAAGTGTACTTATGATTTTTTTAATATTGTTGATGGAAGAATAGTTATGAAATCTATTGAAAGTTGCAACAATCTTAATCATTGCCGTATTTATTTTGAGTTTCACTAATTTTTTTGAAGAAGTCAAATTATGTTATTTCAATGCTCTAGTTTGGTACATTATTTTACTAAAAGAAAAATGTCATTTCTTTTTCCCAATGCGCATCTCATTATATTTTGACTTTCAAATTCCTCATTCATTGATTCATTAATAACATAATCAACATGCTAGTGAAAATGGATCTCACTTTTCAAAAGTAACTTTTTTGTTTAGACAGAACCACATCAAAGTGAGTAAAAGGAATACTACATGGTTGTACAACTTAAGAAACATTTTAAAACAATGACAATGATCCAAAGGTTAAAAGGTATAAGAAGCTTTTGAGTTAAGAAGTCAATGTTTATATATTATAGGTAATAAACTAATGCACTACCCTTGGAGTGAGTTGTTGAGTGTTGTGATCTAAATGAAAGCACTGAGCTAGTATCTATTGTGTTTACAAGACATCTGATATACTTAACATACTGATATACATTGCAACACTCAAAATATTGTCATTTGCTACACTCAAAATACTGGCATACACTACTACACTCATACTAGTATCTGCTACATCAAATTACTAGTATACACTGCTACAATCACAAAACTAGCCACGTTGAATCACCCTACACATTGCCACACAGTGAAACATGCCCAAAAACATGACACTGAAAACACCACAATAAGCAATACACTCAAAACCATCCAAAACACGTACAGTATATCATAGCAAGCAATACACTAACAAAACTAACCACACTGAATCACAACAACCAATACACTAAGAAAACCAGCCATACTGAATCACACTGCACATTATCATATAGTGAAACCTTTCGAAATACACCACACTCAAAACTAGCCATACTCAAAACACCACAACAAGCAATGCTCAATAACCAATACACTCAAAATCACCCTAAACTTGCCCATTGAATCACAACAATCAATACACTTACAAGACCAACCACACTGAATCACCATGCACACTAGCCAAACTAAAAAACCATAATAAAAAACATACAATGAAATATACATATAACAATCATATTAATAAACCCTCAACACCAAAAGCATAACTTCAATTACATAATGATGAACTTTCTTTGCTACAAAAAGTCTTCTACAATACTCATGGCCAGTGCACTAATCGTTTGTAGTAACTGATAAATATCGTCGATCCTAGAGAGACTTGGATGATACTATGAAAATTTTAATGCTTTTTGCTTGTAATGAATAAAGGAAATATTTTTATGTTGTAAACTACTAACACACGTAATAATAAAACATGAACAATACAGTGGGTGGTTACACAATTAATAAGCTTTGGTTTGTATTGATTTCACTCTACCATCCCTCATATGTATAAATATGAACTTAAAACCATCATTTACCGCTCATGTTCTCATCACCCATAAAAGTACCTTTAACCCCAATTTCTTGCAAGTAAGAGACTAAAATATTTTAATATAGATTATCGCTCCCGCGCATAATCTAAAGTCAAATATCTTGTCTTAAGAAAGGGAGCTCAAGATGGTCACTGAGTTTTACTCTCTCTCAAATAATAAACTCCATTAGGAACTCTTCTTATTTTACAAACCAAAATCCTCTCCCGAATTGAATCGATATGTAAAATTCATAAAACAAAACATCTTTCGCTTTACAAGTTAAAATCTCCTTCCAGACTCATTCAACAAGTAAAAACAAGGAAATATTTTAGAAATAAAGAGCAGGATAAATAAGAACACTGACAATGACTAGTAAACTTAGATTAAAAGGAAAAAATATACAAATAAGTTTAGGTAGAGTTACATCAAACCCCAACCAGTGATGCACCTAGCCAACCATGAGGGTGGAAGATATGATTAATGGAGGAAGGGTACAAAAATGGAGGTGAAAGATGGAAAAATAGTGTAGAATTGCGTCTAGGCGGCTTTCAGGTGTGTCTTTCTGCTATCCTTTCGTAATAGTGAGTAACCCTAGAAAAAATGGTGTTTTGCACTTAAAATAGGGTCCTGACACAACATCGGTGCCCAACATCAGAAAAGTGAGCGCTGGGCACCATAAAATGCTTCAACCCTACGCAGTCTGAGTGCTAGGGGCATCAAAGTGACCATTGGGCACTTGGAATGAAAATATGTGATGCTCTCAGGTTGACTGGTGTTGGGCGATGAGGAACTGAGCGTTGGGCACTCACAGTCAGATGCAAGTCCAAAAAGATCTGGTTATCCTTCCCTTTCTTCTATCCTTCTGAAAACCTGACTCAGAACAAAGAAAAATAGTAAAATAACAATAAAAATTGCATAAATGAAAACCTAAGACTAATTTCCTAGACAAATCTAATTCTAAATGAAAATAGAGAAAAACAAGACCTTAAATAAGAAAGAATTATTATAACTGCTCTATTTTAGCTCTGTAACAATAGCTAATTTAGGCAGCTATCACAAAATTGAAATATACATTATATAATGACATAAGAAGCATAACTTCATTTACACGACTGAAATAATGCTGGTGCAAATCCTAAATAAAAAATTACATAATAGAAGAAAATTACATAGAGACTATCATAACAAAAAATAAACATCAGTACCAATTAAAAATAATAAAAAAACTAAATAACTAAATCTTTATTTCTGATTAATGGATTATTCAGTACATGGGTTTGACTGTTGGCTTTGTGGAGGTCTTGCTGCAACTGAGCGAGCTGTAGCAATTGATTGTTGGCTTTTTGGAGGTGTTCTGCCACATATTGAGGTGCAACAACTGATTGTTGGCTTTGAGGAGGGCTTGCTGCCACAAACCAACCCACACCTTCGTCATCGTGCCTCCAAGCTACTCGATATCCTACTAGGTTCCATTCGACTTCAATAGTAACAAGTAGAGCTTCTTAACCTCTCTTTGTTTTCTCTTTTTGCCACCTATCTTCGTCGTCACCTTAATGTACCTCTCTTTGTTGTCGTCTCAACCCGCCTCTCTTCTAAGTATGCCCCAATGTTCTTAAGCAACAATCCTTGCTTAACTTGGGCTTGAAAAATTGATACCCTAAAGTCCTTTCACACTCATAGTTTTGGGGTAATGATTCAAGATTAGGGTTTGGACATTTCAAAATAGAGATTGGAGATTGGAAATCAAGAACGAAGAACATTGCTTATATTTTGTAATCAAGCCCTAAAGGATATGAATGTTTTGACTTTCCTATTTTTTCAGTGAAGTTGTATCCTTAAACCTCACAATTAGTTGTGTAATTAAATGTTACGTTACCATAATTTGTACACGTGGCAATCAACACCCTTAAAGCTAACAGTTAATGTTATAAAATCACAAAGGGGACACCAATTGATACATTTCTAAAATGTTGAGACAAAATGTCACGATTTGGTAATCTGGGAGCACAATGTCTCAAATTGATAAAACTTGAGGGCATGGACTGTATTTAAGCCAAAATTAAATAAAAAGGGTTTGACTAACCTATACATCATATTCATAGAATTATAACTCTTAAATACATCCTTTTAATCAACCAACATCTTAAAAAATGTAAATACTTAAGTAATGTTTTTATTATAATTAAAGCTGATTTTAATTTGGTATATTCTTTCATTAAGACACTTAATTAAAGTAGCCACTATCCATTTCCAATTTCTTACTAGTTTTTATTTTTTCTTTTTCCTTACCTACCACCTCCCTCATCACCACGACCATCGTTGGTGTCACCACTACCATCCCCACCCCCCACCACTGTCAGTGTTGTCACTATCACCACCTTCATCGTTATCACCACCACTATCACTAGTATTTGTCACTACCATTACCACTGGTACCACCCCTATCACTTGTAGGTATGGTAACAACGATGGTGAAGGATGGTGGTGGCAGCTCCAAAAATGGTGGTGGAATGAGAGTACGGATAGAAAAAAAGAAAAAAAAGAGTAGGAAACTCGAAATGGATGATGACTGTTATAATTAAGTTTCATAATAGAAGAAATGAAGTATACATCAAATTAAAATCAACTTTAATTATAATAAAAATGTCACTTAAATATTTATATTTTTCAAAATATTAGTTATTATAAAGAGTCAAACGCTCTAATCCAGTCCATAGGTTAGCAAAATTCAAATAAAAAATACTAGTATAATTTATGGAAGTCATTGTCTATGATTCTTAGGTCTCGGGTAGGTATGAATAAATGCCATTATTATGTCAAAAGGTGGAGAAGAAGCTTATAAGTCTGCCCTTCAAAAAGAAGTTGTTTATAAGTCCACGCTTTAACTAGAAACTGATATCTATCTAACAAGACATTTATGCAACTATGATGTAAATCAATTAATGGAGCTGCTTTTAAATCTTTCTTCCATGCATTAATATTTTCTTGTCCTATATGCCCAAGTTAACTAGTTCATGTTCTGGCAACGTGGAATGTTTATGGGATACCCTTAAGCCGTAAGATGTTGAAAACTTAATTTCCTCTGCTCATAATAAAACCATAAAGGATAAAACTTGTATGCCTATATTTTACAAAACTAAAATATGGGTTTCGATTCTAATTGTTATACCAAATCTTGTTTTTTTTTTTTTTTGGTATTAAAAAGTTTAAGAAAGGTAGATCCTAGAGGCCTAGCAAAATCATGATAGGTTTCAATCCTCAAGATTTAATGAGAATTTATATATATATATATATATATATATATATATATATTAACTACATACAAAGTCGTGTCACAGTTTTAGTGGAAATCAAATCCACTTGTGAAATGAATATGTGATTTATCAATTGGATCAACCTTGGCTACACTAAATCTTTCATTGGTTTATTAGTTTTTCTTAAACAAAAGTCTGGATATTTTGGAATGAAGGGAGTATTGAATAATTTATAATTATTCAACATTCAATATGGTAAAAAATATATAGTACTGTTGTAAGAGATTTTGCATTGCACTTTCAAAACCAATTTTTACACAAACACTTTAACGTCATAAAACGGGTCCCCATGGCTTGAGTCCATTTTCGTTCAACCCAACGTCTAAGTGTTTGATTTAGACTTTTTGTTATCCAACATGATTTGGGCTTTTTTCTCAACAATGGCCTGCCAAAGACATCGTTCACACATTCACGTGGGGACCTTCAACAAAAGACAGTATTTCATTTCACACTTCGTTTCATCTTTCTAACTTTCCTAAATCAAAATACTACAAAAGATAATATTTTTATGAATGAATTAATCAAGAATATTAATTATTGTTATCAATATTATTTTTTATAAAAGATACATAATTAATAATTATTTTATAAAAATATCAGTAATATAAAACAAAGACTTTATTCGTGGTAAATATTATATATATATATATATTAATCTGTTTTTAGATTCAATTAATATAATAGAAAATAGAATAATTTTATTTCTAGATTTTATAAAAATAAAGAATCTGTGTGTTAAAAGTTCATATAAAAAATAATCGTTTTTTTTAGAAATATCTACAGGTAGCTATTGATATCAATGATTATTAAAGAAGTTTGTAAGTTTTTTTATAACTAATATTCCTCGGGTAATGTAAAAGGTAACAAATACAAGTTTCTTTTGACAGATCGGGTAGCAGGTAACCATTATCTATATACTCTTGACTCTTTGTCATTCTTGTATGAATATGATAATTTTTTTTAATTACATATATCATTCATTAGAGACAATCATGTTCGAGTCTTTTAGAAATTTTATGGACAACAAATTTTCCTTTCGACTATATAACACAAGTATATACAAAAGACTCAAACTTAGACACATGACTAAGGTAGAAACACTCTGTATCCCTTTTAATGATAACAAACTTTTGATTGGGTGTTTATAACCATTGCATCCTAACTCAACAACCCATGACTCATCTAAATCTAACCCACCCAAATCAAAGTGTAATTGGTTGGGTGGGAATCCAGTTTTGTCAACTAATTGATTACTTCAGGTCGAGTTTTTGGATTTGAACTGAGTAAATGCTCAACCATAACCCTTGTTAAAAAAAAAAAAAAGTAAAACTTGATATCAACTGCTTTACCTCATTTATAACTTAGTTATTTTGCTTTTAGTAATTTTTTTCTTAAAATATTTAAAAAGTATTAATTTAGTACTTCAAAACCATGGAAACATTATATTGTTAGTATCTTGCTTAAAGAAATAATTCAAAAATAATAACCTTTTTATATGTTGTTTGACTTGCTCGTGTAGGTATAGTTTTTGTTGCAGTGGATGTAGTTATAGTTTCTAATGTAGTGGCTATAGGTTGAGCACTGGTGAGTTTTGTTGTAGTAGATGCAATTCCAGCTTCAAAATCAGTGTCTACTTGTGTTGGTTTAGGAGGTGAAGGTGTTTTTTGTACGAGTTCTAGTATTATGACCTAGTTCCCCATATTTAGTACAAGGCTTTATTAGATTAATCTTTATTAGCTTATTAGGATTTTGATCTTCATCCGGTTCCCATCTCCTCATGAGTATAGGTCTATCGGCACCCCTCTTATAGTTGGAGGTAGATCTCAACATTATTTGTCTTTGACCATTTATTCTCACCATTGATTGGGATATCATATTACTATAACACAATTTCTAGTGAGTATTCTTTTAATACATATGAACATAGTCCTCAACATTGTCACCTACATGATTGATTGTTGTTATAACATGTCTATAAGGAATTCCCACTAATACCCAAAAGTTGCAATCTTATAGATTCAAATCAACTGCATACCTATCACTTTATGAGTGAATAAACTATTTGTCACTTCACAAATGTTGTGCCTAGAAAATGCAGGAAATCCTTTATCACTAAATTCAATCTCTTTATCCAACCTTCTCATTGGGTTTGATAGAATTGTTCTTTGAGAATTTTGTGCCTTCTCATTAGGGTGACAAATCTGGTCATCATGTAAACTCCAATTCACTCTAGCATAGTTGGTATAGCTTTCTCTCTAAAAGCTAAAATTGTGGCATTGAATGACTCAATCAAGTTTTTCATGAGCACATCACATTTAACATATTTATTGAAGGAAACTTAGCAGTATTTCTTGTAATAAAACCACTTATTGTGGGTATCTGGATTAATTTATTTGATCTTTGCTATTTTCTCATCATCCATAGTCTATAGTATGTAGCATTTGACGCATCCATCATGAAAACCTTAAAAATTGTTACTTCACCAAATTTTTTTCTTTTGAAAACAGCGGTTAAAAAATCAAATATTTTTTAAAAAAACTAGAACTAAATGAAATCTTTAGTAAACCAAAATAAAAAAAAATATTTTTTTAAAAAATTAAGCCTTTAAAAAATCAACTCATTTTCAAACTATGAATTTATTTAATTAAACAAATAAACTTAATCAAATATTTAACAAGAAAAATTCTAATAATTTACGAATATCTCAATTCATTTACACCCATTCATTATTCATTATTAGATAGACCCATAAAATTTTGTAAGAAATTGAGGATCCCTGAAAATGGGTCACTGCCTTTGTGTGTAGATACTCGAAGCACCATAAAAGTGATTGAGCTTTACGTAAACGCACTTAAAAATGGAGGGCAACCTAATCCAAATCAATTGCCACTTCAATTGGTATCTTTTACACGCATCAAATTCATAGCTGTATCTTCTAAATAAAATCTTTCATGTTTCAAATTGATATAAAATATCATCTCACTGTGTTTGTTTGTTTCATTAAAGCGGTTAGGGGTAATTAGTAGAGCCCTAAAAACGGTCCAGGATCGTGGCCCAATTAGTCACATCACAAGTTCAAATCATATTGGATTGAAAATTTTAAAAATAATTTATTTTATGTAATAACAGGTTAATTTCCTTCCAAATTGTTCATTAGAATTGAAGTAGGTTGAGTTTGCTGACCAATTTACTTATATTTGATTTTTTATTATGTAAATATGATTGTTTTTTTATTTTTTAAAGTTTTAAATTATTATATTGGTCATTTAACTTATATTTTATATTCTATGAAAATATATTTTCTAATTTGTTAGAATTATTAATTATATTTTTAAATTAATACTTGATATATTGTAAATATAGATTTTAAAATAATGTAATCATATATTATTACAATTTTAAAGTTTTTATGAATAGTTTAATTCATTTTTTAAAAAAATATTTTTTTAATTTAAAAAATTTTGTAATTTTTTATTGGGAATTTTACAGGATAAATAAAATGGATCGGGTTAAGTTAATTCATATTTTATGTGAGTTAGCATTTGTGGTTTAATATATTTTTAGATTTAAAGTTAATTTTAATATATATGAAATATTTTAAAATTATTAATATTTTATTAGGTTAATTTTGATAAAAATTAATTTAATAAGTTTTTTATATAACTAGTTAAAAGATGTTTTAATTAATTAAAACCAATAAATAATTTTCAATTAAAAATAAAAAATAATAAAAATATTAAATATTTGTTTTTGAAAAAAATCCAAAACAAAAATTTTAGTTGTTATAAAAACAAACATTTTATTTCTCACATCCTCGGCCATGTGTGAAATGAAAAAAGAAAAATGATATTTTTGTGACATAAGCAATTACCTGATTGATGTGAGTTTTTACGTGATTGCTTACGTTTGCGTGGTGTTATCTTTTTCAATTGTCGATAAATATTAAAATGAATAAAAATTTAATCAGTATATATCGAAAATGTAAAAATACTATTATCTAATTACAATTTTTAATTTAGAGTAAATTTATTGATTTTATTATTTAATATTTTAAAAATCATAAAAATAAAAAGATATAATCAAATATTAGTGTGAAAATTTTTTACACAGTTAATAATACTAATTAAATTCAATGAATAAAAAACATTAATTTTAAGCATTTTTAGATTTAAATAAATTTTGTCTATTGAAAAATATGCCAATTTTGTTAATTTTATTTATAATTTTTTAAATTCTTATAAAATACTTTATTATTACTTTTTTATAGTTAAGAAATAAAGTTAATTAAGACATTCAGAGAAAAGTTTGATAGAATAATTTAGTATATCTTTTAAGGAATTGTATTTTTATTTTTTATAAAAATTTTTAATATTATAAATTATTTTAAATAAATAATATATTAAAAAATAGTTTAATATAAAATCTCATAAATTTATATATTTAAACTCTTTAGTCTTAATTTTTTATTCTTTTAAATTTTGCACACGTAAGGAGATATATTTGAATCTATTATTATTAGTTAGTTTATATTTTATTTTCTTTAATTTTTTAATTATATTTATTGTGTCACTTATTTGGATTATTTATTAGTTTTTATTTAAATTTTAACTTAAAGTCCAATTTTATACTTTTCCCCCCTTAATTTACTTTGTTCTTCCATACATTTTTTATTTTTATTTATATATATATATATATATATATATATATATAAAATATGCACTTATAATATAAAAAAATCACTAACATTTCACAACTTTTTGCATTTATATGACTTTTAAAATATTAATAGATAAAATCAACATATTTACACTAAATAAAGGGTTATAATTGAGTATTAGTATAAATTTTTTTACAATAAATATATACTAATTAAACTATATATATATATATATATATATATATATATATATGTGAAAAGATGATTCATTTATTCTAAGAATAAATATAAGAGACTGAATTTTCATCTCAATCATATCTTTTCTAAAAATCTAATCAAAGGTTGTAATAAATAACTAGTAGATTTTAAGAAAATAAATATAAACAGTAAAGATTTTAATAAATAACTAATAAAAAACATAGCTAATATATTATTAATTAGTTGCAAATTTTTTTAGCAAAATTTTGAAGCGAATCTTGAAAATTTACGTATAAATTGTCGTGTGTAACTATTAAAAAAATCATGTAAATTATATTTTAATACTTATCAATATTTATCGCACTTATTTTTAATAATAAAACCTTCATCCAACAACTTTTTTTTTTTATCATCCAAATACAATTAAGACATTGAAGTTGAAGCATAAGAATTTATATATACTATTTCAATACCCACCATTAAATCGACACGAGTGACTCCTTGTATTTGTCTATGCGTTCATATATAGTTGATATTTTAATTTAATTATATATAATAGGGTCAAATATATATGGATAACGGTTAATAATGGTCCAATAATGAGACAATGCAAGGGCTCAAGCCATTTATTGGCCATGTCTGCCAAGCCATTTTCAAGTGCTTCGGTGAGAAATCGATTATTTTTTCCATGTTCCTAGTCATGCAACTTTTTGTGTTGTTTCCATATTTTTGTCTTCACAAATTTTGGAGTTAAAAGGAATCAATTCAACAAGCAATCGTTATGTAATCACAGAATATCAAAACAATATGTAAGCTATAGTAATTATATAATCACTAGATAAAAAGACTTAAATAATCCCAAAGAAATTCGAATTTTGATATATCTAAAATCGAAAAAGATATAAATAAAAAAATAGAAGAATTTTATATAAAAATAAAAACATCAAATAAGAAACTTCGGATTTTGGCATAATCGAAATTCGAAATACAACATGACTCCTTTCCCTAAATAAGGAAATAAGCCTCAATAAAGGCCAAAATCCGAACTCTTGCAATAAATCAATCAATTAATCAAATTAATTAAGGGACAAATTAACATAATCACTGATAAAGCTGAGTAGAATAAAAAAAATACCCGTTAGATAAAAGCTAAACACACTAGGTAAAAGAAATACATTAAGATGAGCAGGTAATAACCGCTAGGTATTAAGTACATTTTTTACTATAGATACCAGGTAGAGGTAGGTGTCATTTACACTTCACCCTCTTTCTATCTTATATGTCGTGTTTATTTGCTGACTTGAGCATTGAAATCCTCTCTTGCATATTTCCTCCTTCTCCAGTTTTTGAAGGTGTTAGGATCTTTCGATAAGTTTATCAAAGACGTTTTAGAGATTTCGTAGGAATTTGTACTCAGATACCTTTTCATAAGAATAGTGAAAAAAGTGGAAAAGAGTTGTGAAAGATTACGCCAGAGTTTCATATATAAATTAATGCAGTTCTCCTTTGATTAGTGACTAGATATGAAAGATGTTTACTGATTATAATGAGAAGACATATAGAAAAGTGTTCAGCTTAGAAGGGTTAGTCTGGTGAATGGACTTAGTTATTGGTTAAATATTTTTCAATTATCATAATTAGGACTTAATTGTGATAACCAAAGGGACTTGTACAAGGGAATTTGTATATATACATATTGTGTTTATATTTTTTCTTTTCGGGAGTGATGTTATATATAGATATTTACGTGTGGATGTAATATTTTTAAAAGTCATAAATGATAAAAAATATTAGAGTGAAATTTTATTTTTACATTGAATAAAAATGTGAAAATATTATAGATTTTATAAAATTATATTATTTATTTAATATAATAAAATACGTCTTAATATAACGGGTCATTATGGGCACATAAAATTTCAGGACCATCTATTAATGACTTGGTAAAATATATTTAGGTCTTTAGAAAATTCTCAAAACATTAAATACGTTTTTCAAACATTTGTATATTTTTTTGTTCTTTAATTTTGAAATACAGAATTTTTTGTCTTTCAATAGTTATTTAAATTATTTTTCCTCTCTTTTAAAAGTTCTATATATCTAAATCACTTGGAGAAACAAAATTTGTGTATTTTTAAATTAGAAAGCCTAAAACATACAAAAAATTTGAGAGATATATTTATTATTTTGAACCTCGAGAAACCTAACACGTGTTTTATCTCAATTACTTTCCAAGCAATTTCAAATCAGCTACAAATAATTTCCAAACGTATATATAATATTTATAGAATAGTTATTAAAAATTATATTTTCAAATGTCATAGTGGGAATTTTGTTAAAAACACTAATATTTATAAATGAGATGGACTAAATTCAAATATGCTCTAAATTGGTTGCTTTTGGTAAAGTTATTTATTGGGAGGTGACCCAATAACTCAATTCAATTAACACAAATTTAATTGTTTTTTAGCCACAAGGTAAAAAATCCAATTACTTATGGATTAGATAAATAATTATAAATTAGATAAATAATTCTAAATTTTTAATATATATGAAACCCAACCAAACTAATAATAATAATAGCACTTGAAAATACAAAATATACTAAAATATAAAGATTAGATGAGATTTTATTATTGTTCAACATATACTATTGTTTCTACTTTTTACAAAACTTTTTTGTGATAATATCAATATATTATATATTATAGTATGTTTTAGGAATCGAATTTTGATATCACTTTATTTATATGTTGATTTTACGTTGATTTTAATTAGTTTTAGTTTAATGTTTTAACTATAATTAAAATTTTCGTTTTAGTTTTACTTTACAACAATTATATTGTCTATTTTCAAAGAATTTATCTTAAAAGATATTATAACAAAAAATTATTTTAAATCTTTTATTTTCAAATAAAAAATATTTTTTAAACCGTTAGTCTAATTGACCCAACCAATCCAATCCTTTAATGATTGGATTGTGTTTAAAAAACTTATTGAGTTAATCCATCGATGAGTGCAAATTTTCTACACTACTACTGACAAGTGCATCAGTCGTATGTAGTATCTGATAAATATTAGGTCGATCTCACATGAACTTAGATGATACCTAAAAAATCTCAACATTTTCTACTTGTATGAACAAAAGATGAAAATTTAACTAACACTACTAAAAATAAAGTAAATAAAAGCGTAAATAAAGAAAATAAGTTGTTACACATATGAGATTCAGTTGAGTTTGATTTTACTAAATCATGCCTCAAGTGCATAAATGAATTCAAAACGCTCATTCACTATTCATATTCGCATCACCCATAATTTGATCACTTATAAGAAAAGAACTAAGCTATTTGAGTATTAAACTATCAATCTCTCGCATAATTTAAAGTTAAACAACTCGTATAAAGAAAATGAGCTTAAGATGACTAATTTTACTCTCTCTTGAGCAATAAACTCATTGGGAGTTCTTCTTATTTTACAAAATCAAAATTCTCTCTCAAGATCATTCAACAAGTAAAATCCATAAAAGATAAAAAAAATAACGTAAGGGGTAAAGAAGACTACTGACATTGAATAATAAACTTAGATTAAAAAAAACAAAAATACACAAGAGTTCAAAATTAGTTACATCAAATTACAACAAAATAACAACTCAACTAACCATCGGATGAATGAATGTGAATGATGGACAAAGATGGGTTTAGAGCGTGTCCTACGCTAGCAAGGTGTGCAACCCCTAACTCAGAACAAAAACACTCTTTTATAACCTCATATATGTTTGTGAGCGTTGGGCAGCTGAGATATGGGCGCTAGACGTTGGGTGGTCATCAATATGGACGTTGAATGCCCAAAATTAAAATATTGCCCTTCCCAGTGAAGCAGCATTGGGCACTCAAATGTTGGTTGTTGGACATCTAGATGCTACCACAACACCAATGAGCTTAAATCTTTCGATTGCAACCTATCTCAGAACAACTAAAATAAGAAAATGAACGTAAAATGTGCATAAATCTAAGCTTGAAACTAATTTCTTAACTAATTCTAATATTAAGTGAAATATGAAGAAATCAAGACCTTAAATGATAAAGAATTAGAATAATTGTTCTATTTTATCTATGTGAAACTAGATAATTTAGACAATTATCATCCATCCAAACTTAATCTAACAATTTTTAATTGGATTAGGTGATAGATTTGACCTAACCCAATCTGATCCTATCTATATAGAAGCCTGGTTTTGGGTTTATTCTCTATCATCCTGGTTTAGTTCGATATTTATTAGGTGATTAATTGCATATTTTTCGGTTTAAAAGAGAAATTAATGAAACCCAACTGTATATCATATAGAGATTAACTGAGGTCCAAGGGTCTAACTAATTATTCGATTGAGTGATCTATCTGAATTATTATAATTCTTGACATATGCTCAATTCTTAATTACTAATAAAAAAATATGGAGATATTATAAATAGGAAATAATTTCGAGCCACAAGATATTGTGCAAAAGATAAAAACATAAGAGACTGGCTAGGCTTTTCATTTTGTGCCCCACATGCCCCCTTTTGAGTACCTTATGGCACATCAAGTTTTCAGTGACATGTATGTCGGTAGCTGAATAAAAAAAAAACATGGTTTTATTCATCCTGTGGCTTTCAGTTGTTGCTGAAATAATGACAATAGAAAGTAGTAGTAACTTTTGTTCTAGTTGAATACATGTTGTAGGACACATTATACTTGACGAATCTGGGACTGACTCATACAATCCAATAAGCAAAGATCCATACATATATACTTTCACGTGGGCTCTATATATATCTTTAATTATGGTACGAAGCTTTTTGGAGAGTTATTAGAATGAGAGAAAAGAAATAAAGAAAATTTTTTCATAAAACTAAAAAATTTATATAATATATATATATATATATGGGTAAAGGCAAGAACAGCGTCATGTAAAAACAAAATAATGTGGGATTGACGTGACAATGAAAAAGTAAAATAGATTATACGTTTGGTGAAAAAAAATAATAAAGGAGTTGAGAAAATTTGAGTATAAAAGATCATTTGGTTGGGAAAAGTTAAACATAGTTCTCATATTTGGTATTCGTTTTTAAAAGTAATATTTCGAAAATGATTTTTCAGAAAATTCTTTAATCAAATTTTCCACCAAAACTTTTCAATAAGGGAGGATGGAATATCTAACCTTCCCAAGTATAAATAATATCTTGGAAAATAAGGTTTTTCAAAATTTTTTATACATTACATATATCTTGTTATTGTTTTTAAGATACTAACAAATAAATAAAAAGTTCAATTGAAAACATCATGTTACTCTTACTAAATAATTTAATGAGATAAGTTATATTTTTAAAAATATTGACATAAACATTTACATAAATTAATATTTATGAGGATTTTTCTCTTTTTTGAAAATTATAATTCTAGAATTCATAATTTTTACAAACATCATGATTTTCTATTTGTTTGTACTTTTTATTATTAACAATATAGTAATCATTTAACTTAGAATTTAGTTATACTTAAAACTCCTTATCGATCTCCAAAAGTGTATAATGTTGGATTTGAATGATGGTTCTCCCTCACAAACTCATTGTGTATTACTAACTGAGCTACACTTATTAGATTTTGTATTATTTTTAACTAAAGGAAAGAAAATATATTTATTACGATAATTTGAAATAATTAATTTTCAATTTCCTTGTGTAAGATTCAAAAGTCTTGTTGAAGAAGAAAAAAGTATAATTAAACAGAGAAATACAATAAAATATGATCTAATGTTTCTCAACAAAAATTAATTAGTCATAGCTAAAAGTCATATATATACTTTATAATATGGTAAAATAAAATGCAAGTGTGTATAATCATCAGATAAACAAAAGAGTAGAAGGATTTCAGATAAGAATAAAGGCACTAATGAAAAAGGTTTCAAATCTCAGCATAACCGAAATCCGAAATATAGCACAACCCCTCCCAAAGAGAGGAAATAGGCCTCAAAGGATTTGGCCCCACCGAAATCCGAGCTCCGATAAATAATCAATCAATTAACCAAATTAACTAAGAAAATAAATTAGCATAATCAATGATACAAGGTGAGCAGGTAATAACCGTCATGTAATAAGTACATTTTTTACTATAAATACAAGGTAAGAAGTATGTGTTATTTATTTATTGAGAAAAATTTATTACATTTCAATCTCTTTTCACCTTTTTTGTCTTGCTCATTTACTGACTTGAGCGTCGGAGTTCTCTCTTACAGGTTTTCCCCCTTTCCTGTTCCAGAAGGTGGTAGGATACTCAACAAAGCTCATCAAAGACATTTCAGAAGGTTCATAACGATCTGTACTTAGGTACTTTTCGGTAAGAACAATAAGAAAATGTATTTTTATTCTATTCTCTTTTCTCCTAGATAACCATATATAAACCATAACATATATATTTTTAGGGGTGGACGTACGCACTTATTCTCAAACTTATGTTAATCCTTGTATGGCCACCTCGTTTTGTTGGTTCACTCTTTAAGTTGTGTTCAATCAATGTTCAATCTTAATGATAAAGCACCGACATATCATACAGCACCGCATGTATCATGCTTATAAACACATTGTATATAGCTTCATTTTTGTGTGCTTGAAAATTGACGTTGCAGTGATGTAGCATAAACTTTTGTTGGCAGCTTCTGGCTGCTTCATTTTCAACTTATAGATATGGCATCACTAGAGGTAACATTGCTATCATGTTTACTAGGCACCCACGATGTATGGCACATAAATAATGGAATACACTTGGAAACAAGGCAAACCCTAATTGTCTTGGTTCTGATGCCATATATTCTTTGGGCCTAGCTAGATCGATATATAGAGCATTATATTCTATTAAATATTAATACAACCACATTGTTCACATTGTGCTTGCTCCAACATGCTCATAAAAAGTGTATCAATTAAAGTGGTTCGTGTTTCCCTCTACACTGTACCCGTCCCACTTCAGAACGAGAGATATCCAATTGGAAACCAAATGAATGTCGACAAGTGCACTGTGGTGTTTAGTGAGGTAAAACTGTGCCAAAACTAGCCACTAGCACTAGCTTCTCCATGTTGGTCTACAACATCCATGAAGGGAATCTCCAAAGATAATTATTTATTTACTCATTTGACCCCTTTCTAAAGATATGAGTATTCAATTCCAAGAAGAAGAAAAAAAAAGAAGAAAAGAAGTAAAGTATCATATATTCAAATTTATCTATAAAAATATAAGATACTCACAAGTTGGTCCTAAAAGATACAAAATTGAAAAAAGTTTTTGAAATTATGTTTTGACTAAAAAGATTAACCATTCATTTAGCCTTCATTAGTAACTCCATCAATTGATGAAAAATATTAAAATTAAGGGTTATGTACAATATTTATCTCTTTCAAGTGGTCTTCTATGTTGCATTCACATGGGACTATGCAAATTTTACGGACTAAAATGATAATGACAAAAACATTTAACTGAGCTTGTGTTTGGTTGAGAATTTTAAGAGGAAAATTTGAAATGTGATTGGTTGATCTAGTTGTCTTTCTTCATGGTGTGTCATCTTAGTAAAGAGAGAGAATAAGTTATTGAAATATGATGAAGAAAATACAATTAAATAGCTTAGTATAATTTTTAGTGAAGATAATTATAACTAACTATCAACTATGTTTAGAGGTGTATAAATGGAGCTACGATGTAATTCCTTGAGAAAGATCAAAATTTTAAGATTCACTTTAATACACACTTTTCATACTTCTTTCTTTTCCAAGAACAAAGTCTTTTCTTTCTTCTTCCTTCACCTTGATAGCAAATAATCATCTTCAATCTATTCTATCAGACTAATATTCAAAACTTTTGGTCTAATTTGAACAATTCAATTCACGTACAGGTTGAAGGATTAGGGCAGTAAATAATGGCATTCCTGGAAACTTACTAGTTCTTGAAGGAATCAAGAATTGGGACAGATGATGTTCTTAAATGAGAGTTCTCTTTAGATTTCAAGGTGTGCTTCATGTTGCTGAGAAAGGAATTAAAGCACCAAGGAAAGGTGCAACTGAGGCATAGATAACACCCCATTGAGAAGAATTAAAGATTGATGGAAGAACATTATGGTGAAAAGGTCTCTGATCAAGCAGTGATTGAAAAAATCATGAGAACCTTAACTCCCTCATTTGACTACATAATTGTGACAATTGAAGAATCGAGGGAGTTTGAGGCTATAAAGATTGAAGAATTACAAGGTTCTTTAGAAGCTCAAGAAATGAAACTACTTGAGAGAGATGTGTTGAAAATTGCAGACCAATCTATAGGCCCAAATCTCTAAAAGAAACAATGGTGTAAAATTATAATTCAAATAAATAATGGCAAGGCTTCATTGATTGAGGAAGTTTTGTTTGTAACATGTATGAAGTGTAACTGATGAGTGTAAAACAATTGATAGAGAAAGGATTTCCAATTACGATGAAGGAGAATGATATTGAAATCTCCACTGTCCAGAATCAGGACCTTCAAAGCATCAATCAAACCTGCACTAGTGGATTGTCTAGCTACAAGAACTAATGGAGGTTTTCTTTAGCATCTCCGATTTGGTCATCTAACCTTTAGAAATATGATTCAACTATACAATGATGGTATGATATGCCTTCCTAGGATCACAACACTTGATACATCACGTGAATCATACATGATTAGTAAACAATCAAGGTTAAGTTTTAATTCCCATTTGCCTATGAGAGTTACAAGTATATTACATGTTATTCTAACGTTTCTGGAGGTTTTGAGACTCCTTCACTAGGGGAAACTTGTATTTTGTGACACTTGTAGATAAATATAGTTGAATCAAGCACAAAAGTTATGTGTTTGAGATCCTTCAAAAATTCAAAACTATCGCCTAAGTAAAAAGTGAGAACAAATTAAAGATCCTTAGAATAGCTGAAGAGAATACATGTCAAGAGTAGTTCAAAGTTTTTGTGAGAAAATAGGCATTCAACATGAAGTGATTGCACCTTGTACTCTTCAGCATAATGGACTTGTAGAGAGAAGAATAAAACAATCATCAACATGTACAGAAGTATGTTAAAGCATAAACAATTGGAAAAGCTCTTTTGGGGTAGGATTATTTCTAATGAAACTTATCTTCTAAATAAATGCTTACAAGAGATTACATAAGAAAGTCCTTAAAGAGGTCTAGAGTGGAAAGAAACCAATTATCAACCATCTCAAGATGTTTGGTTCTCTGTGCTACAAGAACATTCCAGATGCTAAGAGGAAGAAACTACATGATAAGAGTAGACACATAATTCTAAGTAGGTATCATAGTATAAGTGCCTACAGTTATACAATCCAATAAAAAAACAGGTTAAGATCAGTAATGATGTGCTTGTGTGTGAAAATGAATTTTAGGATTGGGAAAAACAAATGATCCAACTAAGATTAGTGGGTCCTGAAAATGACTCACACCAGAATGCTAAAAATGGAAGTAAAGAACATGATGACTTCGACATTAAGGGAGTAGATGATACCAACCCAATGTTAAAGATGGGTGAAGTCACTGAAGAAACTGTTGAAAATCAACAAAGACCATAAAGAGATAGACATATACAAGCAAAATTTGACTAGTTTGAGATGTTTTCTAACAATGTTATGATAGATGATCATGATCTAATTCACTTTTCTTTAGTTGTTGATAATGAAGCTATAGACTACAAAGTAGCTGCTAGAGAACAAATTGGAAACAAGCTATGATTGAAGAATTGCATTCAATTGAAAAGAATCACATATAAGTGCTCATTCAATAACCTCTAAAGAAGAAACCAAAAGAGCTAAAATAGATCTTAAAACTCAAACCAAACTCAGATTGATCAGTGACCAGACACAAAGCCAAGTTAGTGGCTAAATATTGATTTTTGCAAAAAAGTTGGAGTAGATTAAAAGAAGTTTTTGCACCAATGGCCAGAGTTGAAACAATTATATTGGCAATGGCCTTAGCTAGTAGAAGAAACTTGCATGTGTATCACTTATATATGAAATATGCTTTTCTAAATAGACCTCTAAATGAAGATGTATATAACCTTAACCACCTAGGTTTGAGATAAAAGGAAAAGAGAAGTTAGTCTACAAGCTAAATAAAGCTCTATATGGCCTAAGGCAAGCCCCTATATGTTGGAAACTAAATGGACAATTCATTCCTAATCAAGCATGGATTCAAGTAATGCACACTTGAATATGGAGTGTACTATAAGGAAGATTTTGAATCAAGTTGGGTGTTGATTTACCTTTATGTTGATGACCTACTGGTAATGACTCCAATGAGGTTGGATTACAAGATTCAAGGATTTGATGAAAAATAAGTTTGAAATGTTTGACCTTGGGACACTAACATACTTTGTTGGAAAGGAATTTCTATACTCTCATAAAGAAATCCTTATGCATTAAAAAAAAAGTAAATCACTATGTGTTCAAGTGGTTTAAAATGATAAGTTGCAATCACACAATTAGTCCTTCTAAATTAAATTCTAGGAAGGAAGACATCGAAGATGAAGAGCAAGTGGATCCTACACACGACAACTTCTAGATTAAATTCTAGGAAGGAAGACATTGAAGATGAAGAACACGTGGATCCTACTCACTGCAAGCAACTCATTGGCTCATTGAGGTACTTCTACAGCTCAAGACCTAACCTTAGCTTTTCATTAGGAGTAGATAGCAAAGATATACATGAACCAAGGAATTCACACCTTATAGCAGCCAAAAGGATCCTTAAATATTTGAAGGGTACAAAAGACTTAGGAATTCTATTTGCTAATAACAAATATGAGAAAATGGATGAACTGATCAAATGTTGTGAGTCAAATTGGTGTAGTGATAAATTTCACAGAAGGAGCATTATTGGATACCTATTTAAGCTTACTAGAGCTCCAATTTCATGGTGTTCCAAGAAACAAATAGTGGTGGCATTATCAACCTATGAAGTAGAATACATTGCTAAAACCTATGCATCATGTCAAGCAATTTGGCTTTATTCTCTACTAAAAGGGATTAGAGTTGAAGTAAAGAGATCTTTATACCTTATGATTGATAATAAGTCTGCAAACAAGCTTGGTAAAAATCCTATTACACAAGGGAGAAGTAAGCATGTAGAAACAACGTTCCATTTCCCAAGGAAAGTGAAAACATGAATAATTGAAGTGATCTACTATCCTACTCAACGTCAAACAGTTAATGTATTAACAAACCAATGAAAGCAGAACATTTTGAAGATAATAGAGGAACTAAGAATTGTAAGCTATGTAGATTGAAGGGCAATGTTGAAATATGATAAAGAAAACACAATTAAAGAGCTTAGTATCATTTTAGTGTGGTAGTTTATGCGTAAAATATGACCGCTCTAGGACAAGCGTATCCTACCTAGTAGTAATAGTGGATCTAAGTTTGAATATCATATCCAAAGGACCAGAAATAACTATAAATAATTCAATTCTGTAATAAAGAAAAATTGATGATAAATAATATATTCAATGTGTATGTTCGATCATTTAAACTATGAGTAGAATACAAATAGATACTGAGAAACTTTGACACATTTGTAATCATGAAAACCTTACATTTTGTTTGGGTGAAAAATTAAATGTAAGGAATTTGAAATGCTTTCAATTCAAATCATTTTCTTTTTCAAAATGTTATGTTTGGATAAGGTAATTCAAATTTATTGAATTTTAATTTTCTTGTTTGAGTAGAGTATTTCAAGGTGGGATTGGCCAAATCAGGCCATCAACACACCTCCTTCAATTTTGAGAAATAGGCCACAACCCTATGGCTAACACTCTAGAGCTTTGTGTGGCACATTAAATGGTTTCAACACATTTACCATAATATTGTGGAATATTCCATACTGTAATGGATGGCTCATCCAAACTTTGTAAACACACAAAACCCACAACAAGGTAGGATTATACCACGAGAGTATGAACCTAAATATGATTATAAATTCACCTTCCAAAATACTGCTATGGTATAGACTACAATACTATGTCTTATGCCTTGGAGGTTAGCATGTCATACTCTAACAAGTGTGTGGAATAGGCCACAATATTGTGGTTAACACATTAGAGCTCAATATACTTTACATACAACTCTCACAACACGGTGGACTTGGCCCATATTAGTGTGGATCTAAATTTGGTCATCAACACACATACCATAGTATCGTGAAGTAAGACAAAGTGTTGTAGTTAATGTTATGGACTTCTTCATGTTGAGAAATAAGTTCAAGCAATGTTAGCATAAAATTTGAGTAATATGTCCTAAAAAATGTTGATAAAAATCGGTAAAAAAACCCTAGTCAACATCAACTAAAAAAAATCTGGTCAATGCAAAAATTTTAGCCAATGTCAAGCAAAAAATTTTAGTAGGTTTCAAGAATTTCATATTCTTACTTTTTTTAAGAAATTTGACATTTTACAATTTTAACTAATAAAAATATTTTTAAAATGACTAGAAATTTAAATTGTTTTAAAATTCTTCATCCAAATAATGTATTTCATTACAAAGTATATGAAATTTCCAATAAAAATGAATCCCCTCTTAAAATTCTCCATCCAAGTAATCATGTTGTTCTGGATCACAATCATGCTTATGAGTTTTGAACTTCTTCACCTTGAAGCCTATTTTTCCCTTTTTTTCTTTCTATTTTTGAAGTACCTATCTAAAATAGGGATAACAAATAAACTCGTACCTGTGAGTAATCCCCGAACTCGCTTCGAAGTTGACGGAGAATACCCGTTTTGTTAAGTCGAGGATGGGAATGAGTATATACATACCCACCCCATACCCGTCCCCTTACCCACCTCTCCCCGCTCTTATTTTAATCACTAAAATATTCATTTATCTTATTAAAAGAAGAAAAGTTTGAAATTTAATTAAAAAATTACAAACTTTGTGATTATTAGATAACTTTTGAATTAATATAATTATATTAAAAGAAATTATTTTTTACTAAATTATTATTATAAATTTTTTTTCGAGTATGGGTATACCAGATACCCGACGGGGATGGGGATAGAAACCTAAATTTCATACTCACTGGGTACGAGGATGAGGATGAGTTTTGGAAGCGAGGATGGGGATGAGAATGTCATACCCGTCCCCGGCCCGCCTTGTTGTCATGCCTAATCTAAAGTGAAAACATAGACCAAAAAATTAACTTTTGCAAAAAAATATGCATTCTTTCTTAATGACATGCATTAAACATTACAAAATATAGTTTATAAATAAGTTTATCACTCATCATCTACATGGTCAATTTAACAAAGTATTCTTGTCAAGAATGATTCATAAAAAATACTAGGAATAATAGTTTCTAAACATCAACTTAACTTATGGTCCGCTAGTCATCTATAACCTTAGTATACATTTTAAATCATAACGCTAAAGAATATAGGTCAATTGGGAAAGACTAAAGGGGACAACAAAGTTATGGGGAAACGCTTGGAAAAGGTAGTGGGAAAACACTCACCTAAGAAAGCATCAAGACTAAAAACTTGATTGATTTGATTTTGTTTTTTAGTTTTTGAAAAATTTATAGAAGAAGAGAAAAAACTTGTTTGGTAAGTATTGTTTGAAAACTATTTTGAAGATGCAAAAGTGAAAAAATAATTCTTTAATGTAACTATAGTATGTTTTCAAAATGCAATACAAATATATTGTTTTTTGTTTTTCATTAATGGAAGTTCAGTAAATATGAACAAGTTTTTTTATTTTTATATATTTAAAATAATTTTTAAATAACACTTAGCAAACAATTTTTTTCCTTTTCTTCTACAAACAGTTTTTGAAAACTATTCTTGAAAACTCTTTTCAAAAACTAAAAAACAAAATCAAACCAATCAAGCCCTTTATCTCCTTGTATTTTGAGTTTTCAAAATAAAAATACAAAACTGAAATGATTGTTCCCCTTTTTTAGTTTTTAAAAACTAAAATTACTTTTGAACACTCTTTTAAGAAAACACTAAGCAAACAAATTGTTTAGTTTTTAAATACTAAAATACTAAAAATTGTTGTCAAATGAGTACTAACTTCCATGTTTTGGTTTTCAATTTCCTTTACTTCCTATTATTTCCTTTTCTATGGCCACCTGTCATCCCACACATATTTTATATTCTATTTGTTGAGAGTTATCTTATAAATCTTAAATCTTTATTTGGTTTGTGAAATCCTAGAGAGGCTGAATGTTTTTTACATAAAGGGAGACTAGTGTTAAATAATATGTTTAAAAGTATGTTTGGGTTGACATTTCAACTAGATAACAGCTAAACAGCTAGCTGAAATGATTTCAACTCCGTTTAGATAACAAAAATCTATGAGTTTTTTTAGAAGTTACTAGTTTTTTCAAAAAAGCTAATTCAAGTAGTTTTTTCAAAAAAGATCTCCTATTTTTAGCTAATAGGCGATTTTATTTTTACATATTTATCTTCATTAATTAATGTATTGTCCCTTCTAATTCTCTCTCCTCTAATGATATAATATCTCTCCTTCATTAATTTAATTATAGTAATTTATAATTTAAATATATAATTATAGAAAATTATAATTTAAATATGTAATTTAAAATTTTTATATTTAATTATAGAAAATTGTAATTTAAATATATAATTGTAGTAATTTATAATTTAACCATATAATTACATAAATTTATAATTTAAATATGTAATTATAATTTAAATATGCAATTATAAAAATTTATTTAAATATATAATTATAACAATTTACAATTTAAATATGTAATTAATTTATATTATTAAAATATAATAATTATTTTAAATACCTCATTGAAATAATTATTAATAATGTCCTTATTTGTTAGTTTACAACTTTCAGCTACTTGATCAGTTATTTACCTCATACTTACAACTAATTTTTCAGCTTTCAATTAGTTTTTTCACTTTCAACTAACTTAAATATATTTTGTGTCTCTGATATATTATTAATTTTTTTGTTATAGCTCTATTAAATTTGTGTTGGATCTGTAATAAATTTTTCATTAATTTTGTTCCTAAAACACTATTTAATCTATTTTATTTAAATCAATTTTTAAGTGTTAGTTATATAAAAAATTTTTGGGATGAAATAAAATACAAAGTTTATTAGGCACCCAACACAAGATTTGCTAATGTATCATGAACCTAAAACATATGTAAACTTAAATAATATTTGAGTTAATGATTTTGGATAAAGATAATATTGTTGTAAGGCATCAAGAGAAAAATACATTATTGTAACTAAGAATTGGCTAATGAAAAACCTCATGAAATAAAAGACTAGATTTAGTCTAAAGTTAAAGAGTAACCGATCTAAATCTCTATTCTGAGTCCTTATTTGAGTGGTTAACAAATTCTTTTTTATGCTTAAAGTGTAAATTATCAAAAGGTTATCTGTATAAAGCTAGGCACTGGCAAGTAATTCTCGTCTTAGTGTTTGGTAATTTTATGGAAGTAATTAGCCCTTGTCTCGAGCTCTCCTCGTTCTTTTTGTCCTCGTTTGAGTAAACCATTGTTCCCACCTATTTGTAGAATTGTGGCCACCTTCTTACGAACATGTCAACGACAATTTGACATTAATTCGAGAGGATGTTAAAGGGTGTTTTTTTTATAGGTAAAATATTGTCTTAATAATATTAGTTTTTATTAATATAGAGAATCAAATCCATAATTCTTTTTTATTTATCTTCTTTTTTAATCTATTGAATTAACTTACATCTTCAATAATATTACAATATTATAAGTTATTTATCGACTTCATGCAGTAAATTCAAAGTTGTAGAGTTGAGTGTCTTTCATACTGAGCCATTGAAACAGCGCGTCGCACTATAATCAAATACTTTCATATTGAGTTATTGAGCTATCCCTTTATAAGTTTATATACCTCTAAAGGTTTAACTTAAAACAAAATATATGACCTGTTTTAGTATCTAAAACGCATTTTTTAAATTTTAAGGTACTTTTACCCGTAAAAATAGAAAACTCAAACAAAAGAGTTGAAGACATAAGTTAAATTGGAAACATGGCATGTAGTAAATTAACCCCTTAATCTTGAGCTCATGGGAGCAAAGAGGCTGAAGGAATGAGATAAAGAGATTTACAGCTAGAAAGTACACAAGCTCCTTAAGCATAACTTTAATGGGCGAGTTAAAACCACACCCAAGTTCCAACCCTCTGCCTTGAACACAAATATATATTGTTTTCGTAAAGTTAATTAGATTCTTCTTATCCAACATATATTCTTTTTTAATAACAAAACGCACATAAATTTATGAATTTTTAGTCTTTTCTTAATATAATTAAATCTATTAATAATTTTTCATAATTAAGTTTCGTTAATCTGTTTTATAATTTATAACTCATTTTATATTTTTTCCTTTCAAAATAAGTGTTGCATTAGAAAAAAATTTATTTTAAAATAAGTGTCAAAGTTAACTCCAAATAACTTTTTCAAAAGATATCATGGTTTTAGCTACTAGATCGTTTTATTTTTACACGTTTACTCTTCGTTAATTAATACATTGTCTTTCACTTATTCTCTCTCATTACATTATACAATATTTTTCTCCTTCGTTTTTCTCTCCTTCATTAATGTAAATATAGTAATTTATAATATGAATATATAATTATAGAAAATTATAATTTAATTATGTAATTTAAAATTTATATATTTAATTATAGAAATTATAATTTGAATATTAATTATAGTAATTTATTGTTTAAATATATAATTACATAACTTTATAATTTATATATGCAATTATTATTTAAATATGTTATTATAGAAATTTATAATTTAAATATATAATTATAATAATTTATAACTTAAATATATAATTAATTTATATTATTAAAATATGTTATAACTTATTGTTGATCTAATAATTAATAATGTCCTTATTTATTATTTTACAACTTTTAGCTAATTTTACCAAACACTTGCACCTATTTTTTTAGCTTTTTGTTAGTTTTTTCAATTATTTTTGTCAAACACCGTTGGAGTAACTTTTTTAAAAAAAACTAGTAACTCCTAAATAAACTCTTATATTTTTGTTATTCAAACAGAGTTAAAAGCATTTCAACTAGCTGAAATGGCAAACCAAATACACTCATAATATTAACAATTTTTTTGGATAAGATTTTTCAGAAACACTTTTCAAAAAAAAAAATACAAATACTAAAAAAGTAAAAAATGTTTTTTAAAATATGAGACTCTTTTAACTAATTTTATCCAACATGTAAAAACTTTCTGATATAGTTTTTCTTAAAAATTGTGAAATTTTTAAAAAGTAACTTGTAAATAGTCTTAATTACATCATTTTAAAAAAATTACGGAGAGATTTTTTTTTTATTATATATCACCCAATTTTCTTATGTTTTCAAACCACATCTATTCAGTACCCAAACCAGCACACAAAGAGAATAATTATATATCACCCAATTTTACTGTCTTTCTTACATATTGTAAAAGTTTTAATTAAATATTACAAGACGTATTTATTTATATTATTTAAAAAATTTATTTTTATTGAATATGACATTGTTCCAACAAGGGATCATGTTGGTCCACTCAAGTACATTGGATCATTGGTTAGAATGGATGGGTATCTCACTCCCTCAAGTATTTATAAAAAATACACCTTGTTAAATTTACACTGTTATAAAGTCACTTTGACTAGTGCAATTTTTTATCTTAGCTTTTGGCACTCTTTGGAAGTTAAAAGCTATGGATCTAAGGTATAGTCACTAAAACTATAGTAATAAAAAAGGTATTAGTAATTTGCTTCATGTGTTCTTCTTGACATTTTTTTACTATAGATTAAAATTTATTAAAAATTATAAAATTATGGGTGAAACTTTAAACAAGTGAAAATCTATTCCAATTTGAAAATGGTGCTTACATTTTAATTTGTCCTATTCCAATTTGTCTCATACGTCGCACTTGTGCTATTTACAAATGTCTTAGGATGCACAAAGTAAATAACAAAAGGGGAAAAACTATGTTTAGGAAATGCAGAAGATGCATGCGTGGTGGATAGTATGCACAACCATGGCTAACATAAAGGAAGGGAGGCTTAGACGTTGGAGGGTGTTCTATAAAAAGATGATATGAAAAGTACACCATGACATAGTTATAGTTAGTAGTAACTTATAAATATATTTCGTATAGGGTGTATTCTTAAGTAATTGTAAAATATTATATTATTTTAATTATCTTAAATAAAACTTGTAAAACAATAATTTACAACCATTTATAGATTTTGATTTCAATATTGCATAGTAGATAACAAAAATTTAAAATGTAATAATTCAAGAATAAAGTTTAAATAGAAATAAATGAGAAGAAATGTTGAGATTAAATTTCATCTATCTAAAAACCTTTCATTAAAATTAAGAATTTAATCAACTAACAATTCCAAATCTATAATCAAATAAGAGTTAGGAAGTGTTTGCTAACCAAATTCAAAATCTAAAATCATAAAATGAGTGATCAGCTCATCTCAATCATTAAGAACAAAATCAAATCACTAACATTAGATAATAGAAAACATACGCACATAGACATCTCCTAGCTTCTTCACCTTTGTGCTTCTCCTTTCTCTGTTTTTTTATACCCATATTGTTTTTATTCTTTTCTCCTTTTATGACTTCTGAATTTTAAAACAGAGCATGAAATTCTTATCAATTCGTTCTATGGAATAATTCTAATAATTATGCACTTTTTATAAAAAAATATTAATCACTATGAAATTTGACAATTAATATTTTGTTGATTCATTTAAAAAAAATTGTTTTTATCAAATTAAATAAGTATAACTTTTAATTTAGTGAGTAGTGGATACCTGCAAGTATGAGTATGACAATATCAGTATCCATGCCCTTAAGAGGAGCAGGTAAAGAAAACTCATCCACAAGTAGTGGATACTCATTTAAATCATTTGTACGAATATTTTTACGGATTTTATCTATTTATGGGAATTTTTTTTACATCACTACCACTAACTAGTTTGCTATATTATTTAAGAGTATCTCGCACCACACTTTCTAGCAAAGTTGCTTAGCCCGAACAATCACTTCAAAGAATTCACATTTAAAGCAATCATATGTGGCACTGAAAATTGGTTAAAATTTTGAGTTGCTTGTTGAAGCAACTTTGGTTAAATAAAATATCATTAAATATTATTAAATCGTTATTAAATATGTAATAAAATATTATTAAATGTTATTAAATTGTTATTAAATATGTTATGTAATTGTCATTATTTTAAATTAAAATATTATTAAATATTATGAATATTAAAAATTTATTTATTTTTTCAAAAATTAACAAAAATAATTTTAGGTTATTTATAATAATTAATATTTTAATAACTAATAAAACTAAAATAAAAATTTATAATTTTAAGGTACCATAATTTTATTGAAGTCCAAAATTAAAAACCTATAAAAATTGTGAGTTCCTTAGAGTTGCTTAAAACTTCTCCATCATAATGAAAATAGAGTAAAATTGTTTAAGGCTGATGTGGCATAATAGAGACCACCAGACACATTTTTTTTATACACCAAAGAACTGGTGGGAGCTTCTCCTATTAGAGATGCTCTAAGCATTTACAAGATATTTTAAATGTAAAATTTTCTAAAGGGTAAAAGTGTAAAAGTTTCTCACATTATTCAAAATAATTGTTTAAAAAGCTTATATATAATTTATTTATTATTTGTGCAGCATGTGCAAAATTTATTTATAAAGTGGTTATATGTATGAGAAGATAGTCTTATATGCATGAACTTCAACCTTTCATAGTGTAAGTACTTCCTCTCATTTGTGTTGGTCACTAGTGGAGCAGGAATAATCATCCAGCCAAGTATTTTCTCAATGCAAATGGCTTTGTATTCTGAGTGTAGGTAATTAACCAAGTTGTTGCTAGGCAAAGGATGATTTTATGTCTAATCATAGTTTACATAGGTTATATCTTTTATATATATATATATATATATATATATATATATATATATATATATTTGTATTTTTTTAGGTATACATTGATCAAACACTTTTTTTAGATTTAGTTTCTTTGTGTTTATGCACTTGAGACCTAGGGGGCAGGTATCCCTCAAACTAGGCCAAAACTAGGCCAAATGCTGAACGAGTTCCCCCAGATTTTTCAATCTTTTTGTGCTATACTGCACATAAGATTTAGGGGTTATGTACCACTTAGGCCCTACTAAACATCAAATGAGCCTCTACCTTTAGTCATTGGCTAACCATCGCTTCTACTAGCTCAACTATCAATCACCTCTCCCTATATTCATTTTTTGACCATGAGGGAAAGAGAATGAGAGGGGGAGGGTGATGGATGGATTACTGTGAGATAAAGAATGGTGAAAATGAATGGAAGGGCAAACAAAAATGGCAAGACAGAACAAGTAGAGCAACCAGTTTTCTACTTTACCAATTTTCTAGATGATTTTAGGGAAATGGTGATGTGGAAAGTCTTTTTCTTATAGGGAGCGGTGTCAGATGTTTTCATCTCTAATAAGAAAAATTCATGTGGTCAAAGGTTTGGTTTTATCTTTTTCAGAGCAGTGAGGGATGTTGTAGCTTTAGAGAAAAAGTCAGACTCAATTTCGATTGGTATTTACAAATTGAGGGTGAATGTTAGGAGATTCTACAAGGAAGGAGGACTTTTGATAAGAAGATCATGGATTAGAAGGGATTAGGAGATCAAGAAATTTGTTCCTTCATCGAGTTTCTAAAAAAGGGAGGGAGACGAAAAATGTATGACACGAGAATGTCTGATAGCAACCAGTGATATTCAAAGTAGGGGAATGGGGTTTGTGGTGGAAAAGAAGAAGATAGAGGAATTGGAAGGGTGTTTTATGGGTAGGGTTACATTGCTAGAAATTTTTTATACGTTGAATAATTGTCTTATTAGGGAAGGCATCACTTTGGTAAAGGTCATCCTGATGGGAGGGGAAATGGTTTTGTTGAAACCTATTCAAAGGGAAATTCTTATGGATCTTATTCGTAAATAAAAATATTTTTTGGATAATTACTTTTTTCAGTTACGTAAGTCGATGTCATCAGATCTGGCTCAAAAGTGTTTTGCATGGGTTAGGTGTAATGGTATTCTGGTTCACGCGTGGGATGGTTCCTTCTTTTCATTTTTGGTCAACATGGTGGGAAAGTTTATTACTTTGGATGACTTTACTACAAATGAAAATAGGTTGGATGTGGCAAGGGTATTGATGAGCACTTCCAATGGAAATCCTATTAACGAGGTAAAAAATGTGTGTATTAATGATTATCCATTTGATATTCATATTGTTGAGGAGGTGAATTACGCTGTTGAGTTCGTCAATGGGTATGGTTGTCAGGCACATTGGGTTAGTAAATTATCTTCATCAGAATAAGATTTGGATTAATGAATGAAAAAGTAAGTGGAGCATGAAGCGCTTATGTAGGTTCAAATTTTGAAATTTTCGAAACCAAATTAGATCGGCATAATTAAAGCATTTATGGAAGAGAATTATGATTCTCTCGATCAACCATGGGATGAGCTAGTGAATGAAGTAAATGGTGCATGAGTTGGTGGTGCGGTTATAGATGTTTAAGAGAGCAAGGTTGTAGTTGATTCTCTATTAAATGATATATTGAATTTTGGAAGGGACGTGCGAAAAGGAAAATAGGGGGTGTCGGAGTAGACCTTGGAGAGATAGAGTTTATTGCTTATAATGAGCACATTTTGGGCAATAAGGAGTTTGTTACCTTTATAAGGGTGGTTTTGACTATTCAATGTGCGTTGGTTTGAAGGTCAAGAACTTGGGGAACAATGGTGTAGTGGACATGGTGGGTGACCCAAAGTTGGGGCGGAGGCGACGGGCCGACTGAGTGGATTGGTAAGGAGGCAAAGAATAGTCGCGTCCGTGAAGGGTAATGAGCTAAAAAAGTCTTCTACAATACTCGTGGCAAGTGCACTAGTCGTATGTAGTAATCAATAAATATATCGGGTCGATCCACAGGGACTTGTTGATACTCATAAACGTCAATATTTTCTACTTTTATAAACGAAGAGATAGAAATGAATTAAACTACCAAACATAAAGTAAATATGTAAAATAAAAAGCACAACGATTACACGAATGTTATTCAAGTGTGTTTGACTCACTAAATCATCCCTCAAGTGCATAAATGGACTCAAAACCTCCATTCACTCCCCATGTTTCCATTACCCATAAAAGTATCCTTAACCCCGATTCCTCGCAAGTAAGGAACTAAGCTATTTGGAGTTTAGACTATCGCTCTTATGCATATTCTAAAGCCATACAACTTGTATTAAGCAAAAAAGAGCTCAAGATGGTCAAAGGTATCACTCTCGTCCGAGTAATAACACCCATTTCTTCTCACTTTATAGGTCAAAATCTCCTCTCGAGCTCATTTAACAAGTAAAACCCACAAAACAAAATATTTCTCGCTTTACAAATCAAAATCCCCTCCTAGACTCGTTCAACACGTAAAAAGTAAGAAATATTTTCGAAATAAAGGGTAGGGTAAAGAAACACACCAACAATGAAAAATAAACTTAGATTAAAGTACAAAAATATACAAGAGTTCATGTAAAGCTACATCAAAACCCAACTAAATACAAAACCTATTTAACCATAGGGGTGGATAAGCTGAAAGATGGATGTAAATGGTCTGAACTTGCCCTAAGCCAGCAGAGGTGTAACCCTGGGTCAAGAAAGAGTGTGGAACACTCGGACAGAACCCCTAAAGCTAACTGAACTCAACTATTTTATTTTTACATTTCAAATCATGGGCGCCCAACGTTCAAAAAGTGGTCACTGGAGGCCATAAGACTCCCTAATGGCTAAGTTTCCTCACGTGTTAGGCACTCGACAGCAAATTTTGCGTTTTCAAAAAATTTGTCCTAAGCGTTGGGCACCCATAAAGTGAGCATTGGGCAACCAGTGATGGGTGTCCATGCTTGACATATACCAAATTGTGATTTTTCTTCGTTTCTTCAATCCTTTCAAAATTTGACTCAAAAACAACTAAAACAAAGAAAATAACATAAAATATGCATAAGTTAAAATCTAAACCTAAATTTCTAAGTAAATTTAATTTTATGAAAAAATAAGAGGAAAACAAGACATTAAATAAAAAAGAATTATGATAATTGCTATATTTTACCTATGTAAAAATAGGTAATTTAGACAGTTATCAACTTCCCCAAACTTAAAGCTTTGTTTGTCCTCAAGAAAAAGTCACTTTAGTGGATGATAACAACAACATTGCAGATGACATGCAGACACATCACTGAAACAGAATGCACAATGACAAAATGCATTATGACAGAATGCACTATGACAAACACATATGTACAACATGACAAAAACACAGTCAAAATTCACATCCTACCCTTTATAAGCACATGAAAATGATATGCTTACAAAATATTTTCAATCTAACTATGGTGCCCAAAAAGAAAAATTCACCCTACAAAAGTTGACTCAAATGGCAAGCTATGCAGATTATAGAATTCAAGCAACCTCATCAGTAAGATGTTTCTTTCTACACAGTTGTATAAGGATATAATAATACACTTATGCCACTCAATGTAATCACACGAATCAACTTTGCTTTTCATCTCAACCAATCACCACTAGTGCATGCACAAAGAGATCACAAAGGTTTTATTTGGCTTGTAGCTTGGCTGGGGTAAAATAAAATGGTTTTTTTGAGAATCAAATCAAGAAGGGTTGAAGAATGTATATTCAATGAGATCAGTTCATCATATACATAATTAAATCCCAAACCCCACAATTCAACTAACACCATTGACTTTACTCAATCATTTACAGTATGCACAAATCAATTTCCAAGCTTTTATTCACACTTTCCTTTTCTTTTGTTTTCTTTTCATTTTTTTTCTCTCTCTTTTTTTCTCCTTTTTTAATGTAACACACATAACCTTCAATGTACTTGACTTTACAAAATGTATTCCCTCAAACTTATTATAGAACCAATCTCATTCAAAAGTTCTCTCAATCCAAGGGTAAGGGAACAAATGGATTAATCTAGTGTGACTCAAGGGTTCATGCAACAAGAATATAATAATCAAGCTCAAAGGGGACATCAAGGGTCAAGTGATGTACATGTAAGCTTTTTGGCTAAGTGGCTACTTAAGAAAAATGGCCTTGGTCATTTCTCAACCTGTATGCAAAGAAGTAATTAGTGGGAATCAAGCAAAATCAATAGCATGAAGTGCATGGTGACTCACACAACAATAAACATTAAGGCTCAAAACCTCATATGGCTAATGCTCTCATTCACAAATCACAAGAACTCACCAAAAATATCAACCAAACAAGGCTAACTTAATCTATTCAAGGACAACCACAAGTTAAAATTGAATAAAAAATAGCATAAGAGCATTGATATTTATTACCAACAAGAGAAAGATAATGAATCAAGATAGAAACAAAATGCTAACATCAGAAATGCAATAAAGGTTCACAAAAGTTCCTAATTCGACTCATGCAACAAAAAATGCAATGCAATAATTAAACAAAATGTTGTGCAGAAAATTTAAAAACAAATAGTACTTTGGAGTCTTTGCAAATGCATATGATTGAATTCTCCTCCTCACAATGCCTCTTCAATTTAGCTTTGAAAGACCCCTCCCCTCTTAAATGAGCATGGTCGTCAGACTAATGAGGACTAGTTAAGCATGAAGTTCATGGGAGGTGCATTTATAAAAGAATTTCCAAAAACACCATGCAAAACAACAGTTAAAAATAAAAAGTATTTAAAAAAAAAACATAATGTACAAACACAAATGGACACAAAACATATGCTGCACAAAAAACATAGTAAAAATGCAGAATGACATATGCATAAAAACTTGATGCATGAAAACAAAATGGAAGAAGAACAATATGAAATGAATGAATTTTTAACAAAATGAAACAATGGTCTCTGTTAGTTAGTGTCCAATAGCTACAGAACCACCACTGGCCAATCCCTAATAAAAACAAATGCAGAAAATGCACAAAAAAATAAAACTACATGAGTGTCTAGAGACCAAAAAGTGGGCGTTTGACATTCATATGACAGACATAAGATTTTGGTTTAAAAACCATAATTTGCTCTAAAACTCACAACTCACACACTTGAAATGCAATCTACACATGGATTGACACATACAACAACACAATTACATACTAACACTTACAAAAACTTGTTCAAACACTCAAATTGACAAAATTAACATTAAACTCATGAATTATGAAAAATTAAAATGATGACAAAATGAGGAACAAATGTGCCTAAAAAAAACCTAAAAGGGTAAAAACACAAAATATGCATGAAATGTTTAAATTAACAATGCATTTATGCTATGAGACACTAAACAAACTTGCACAAACCCTTAAATCCACCAATTTAACACTAAATTGACAAATCAAGGCCTATGCAATTCACAAAAACAAAGGTGAGCAAATTTGTTTAGAAACACAACTAACATACCTAAAATGCACAATACACATATAACTTCACAAATAACAACACGTATCACTTACATATCACTAAACAAACTTGTTTAAACACTTATATTTACAAAATTAACACGTAAACTCAAAAATCACATGTGTCAATTTCACATGTAAATATACTAAACTACCTAATATGCATGAACGCACTAAACATATGAAATATGCCAATGCAACCTAAACTACTAATGCATGAACAATGATTAAATGCAATAAACCTAACTAAATGCATGAAACATTTAAAACACATAAAACTATTAAAACTCATAAAACCACTAAAACACAACTAACACATAAAACAAACAAATTAGGCTACTTGATCACATTCACACCATAAACCTAAAACAACTAAACATCACAACCAGGAATGGCAACGGGTCGGGCGGGCACGCGTAGTGGTTACCCGCCACCTGATCCGCTACAAAAACCCACCATTTGTTACCCGCTAAAAACCCGTCGGCTACCCTCTATAGAAATACCCGCGGGTTTTTTTATTACCCACCGATATCCACGGGTACCCATAGATATTTTAAAAAAATAATTTTTTTAAAATTAAATATTTTTTATAAGAAGTTTTATAAAATAAATCATTTATGTGTTAGAAAATCTAGAAATAAATTAAATATATTAATATAGGAAAATATTAAGAAAATATTATAAGAAAATATTTAATACAAATAAAATCTTTATTTTATATTATCATTATTTTTATAATAAATAATTTTATTAACTATGAAGTTTTCATAAAAAAAATAAGATTGATATCAATGAATTTTGATAATTAATATTTTAATTTGATTTATTTTCCAAAAATTTTATCTTTTTAACTTCTTATATATATATATATATATTATTTTGGTTTAGCGGATACCCGCAAGTACGGGTACTATGATACCTGTACCCGTGCCCGTTAAGGAGTGGTAGAGAAAACCCGTTCCCGTGGGTGGCGGGTACCTATTTATATTATCTGTGCGGATATTTTTGTGGGTTTTATCCATAAGTATCCGCGGGCGCAGATTTTTTCACCATCCTTAATCTCAACTACTAATCTAAGCACAAAAAATGAAACATAACAAGTCTAAACACCTAATATTTACAACTACTAACCTAAGCAACTTAACAACTACAAAATAAACAAATTAACATTAAATCAAGTAACCTAACATGACAACTAATCTCTCAACAACACATACTCCATATGTACATATCACAAACATCACAATTTCACCACATTGGAGAACACAGTACAACACAAAATAAAATAAACACATAAATAACTAAAATTTCATAATATGTACATAAACACAGAAAAAGTAAGATGGATAGAAGGGTTAGAAGATTGGGTTGCTTCCTAATTAGTGTTGTTTAACATCACGAGCTTGACTGTCCAAGACTTCACGGGTCTATGGGGTGATTTTCCCAGATGGAGTCTAGCTTCCTAGGAGATATTTTAGGCCTCCATCCAAATTTTTTAGCTCCAGGTCAAGAGTTTTCATTCTTGAACATCCTCTTCGCAAACTCTTTGAAGTGAAACAGGTATTTAAGCCTCCTCAGTTTGGCTTTTGGTCTCATTAGCATGGTCGGTAATGCTTTCCAAGAATCTTCTTCTTTAGAGCTCACATCTGCACCAACATGTGGGGGATTACTAGTTAAGTCCTTCAAATCACCTCCCCCTCAAGAAGCTTTAATTTCCTTTCTTCACTCTCCTTCTCCAATTGATCTTCATTGAACTCCGTGTCTTTTGGTAACTGGATCTCTTGAATCTCATGAGACAAGGGCACTTGGTCTTGGTCACTAGCATGGAGAGTTTTCCTACTTCCTTCCTTTTTCTCTTCAACCATCTCTTCCTCCGCACACAAACTCTTACTTAGGTTGCTTTTCACTAATTCCTCTCTACTCTCCTCTTTTCTCACTTCTTCTTCCTCTTCCTCACTGAGTGGATCATCAACATCATCACTTTCATATGCGTCTTGGGTGGTGGTGCTACCCTGGACTTCAGTATGTGATTGACAACTAGCCAGATACATTTTATTCATCTCTTTTAATGTCTCCAGAATCTGACTAAGATGCATGATTATCCTATCCACGGTGACTTGCATCTCCATTTCAGACTCCTGATATTTTCAATTCTCTCTTCCATCTCAAATATCATTTTTTATCACGCGACTTGATCATCCATGTTTGGGTAGCCTTATTGGTTGTAGTCTGAATTGAAAAACATGCTTCAAGGCCATAATAGAACTATTCTATACACATGATATATTTTGCCTTTTAAGTAGTATTATTATATTGACTCTATCAAATCACATATGTTAACGACACTAATTATAAATCATTCATAAATGTTTTGTCATAACATTATGTTGGAATCCTCGTATTAACAAATCATAACTAGCTTTTAGAATTGGGTTTTAGCCAAACTCAAATTCTAATTAAGAATCGTTATCATGACCAAGTGTCTTGGTCCTGTAAAGTGGAGGAAGAGAAACCTATAACTTAATTAGATCATATATAGTGGAACAACTATACCAAGAATGAAGTTACTTGTAGTACTTGTTCACAATTGCATAATATTAAGACATTTTTGTTTTTAGTGGTAGACATAGCATTTGTTTTGGTAGCTGACATATCAGCTAACTTTCTTTTGCCATTAAATTTTGCACATGCTTATTCACCTCAATAAGAAATTTCTAGTCAAATCAAGAAACTAGTGGATAAGAAATTTGTGTCATAGGTTATTCTGTCCTCGTCATCAAATACATTAGCTTTGGATAAGAAAGAGGCTCCAATGCAAATGGTGGCATTCATTTCACAACTTGTGTATATACATGGCCAACAAATCGTGCAAAAAGTAGAATATATAATGGGTAATAAAGCATATCTGTCCATTTATGAAGTAAAAACTGAAAAGCTTATATTATATTAATCTAGTTTGACAGCAATGTGTGTGTGCCATCCAAATTATTCTTATGGCTACAAAATGTCATTTCATCGCCATTGAATATATATATATATATATATATATATATATATATATATATATATATATATATATATTATCAGTATACTATATAATTTTGTAACAAATAGACACATATAAATTTAAGTTTTAATTTAATACCTTTTATAAATTTTTATATTTGAAATATAAATTATTACGTAATATACTTTAAAATATATTTTGTTAATTTTAATTTTTTGTTTATGATAACATGATAAGAATATGTCAGATCATCAATAGATATGTTAAATATGCAATAAATATGAAAAAATGGAAAGGGGAGAGAGTTTGGATAGAACTCAAAATATTATTGCAAGTGTGTATTTGCATGTTTATTAAAAATATTTATCATGAAATGTATACATATGTTAATCATATTTAAAGAAGATTGATTTGTGATAAGGTAGAAATTGTGAAAATATGTATATATTAATAGTAAGAAGTTATATTTGCGAAAGTGCAAATAGTCATAAAATGTTTAGAAGTTAAAATAGTCATAAAATGTGGCCACCAAAAGGTCATATTTCCATTATATTATACTAGCCAAAACACAGGCGTTGCCGTGTCTGTGTATTCGCATTTATATTTTAATATGTTATAATAATTGTAGGATTTAATTTAATATCTTTTGTAAATTTTTATATTTTGAAATATGAATTGTTATTGACATGTTTTGAAATATATTTTGTTAATTTTATATTTTTTGTGTATGATAACATGATAAAAACATATCAGATCATCAATAGATATGTCAAATATGAAAAAATAGAAAGAGGAGAGTTTGAATAGATTTCAATATATTGCCGCACTTGTGTATTTGCATGTTTATTAAAAATATTTATCATGAAATGTGCGCATATATTAATAGAGAGAAATTATATTTGTGAAAGTGGTAACAGTCATAAAATATTTAGAAAATAAGATAATCATAAAATGTAGACACCAAAAAGTCATATTCCCATTATATAATATATAATATAGTATATAATATGATATCATATATTATACATTATAGATATAATTGGACAATTATGTATGTTGGATATCCATATTTTAAAGTAATGTTTTGCTTAAAGGTATAAAATTGGTCTAGTGATAAAGTTTATCTTTGGGAAATAAGAGGTTATAGGTTCAAGTCCTTCTTATGACAAAGTATTTTTTTTTTTAATTTTAAAATAGGTGTAAAGGTAGAATAAGTATTTTGAAAAGTAGACATCAAAAGGGGGTATTCCCTTTATTGATAGTATAGATAAATGGACAATTATGTATGTTGGATACCAATATTTTAAAATAATTTTTTTCGTTGGTCTAGTGCTAAAGTATATGTTTGGGAAATAAGAGGTTATGGGTTCAAGTCCCTCTCATGACAAATTAATTTATTTTTTTAATTTTAAAATAGGTGTAAGGGTAAAATAGGTATTTTGAAAAGTGGACATCAAAAGGGGATATTGCCTTTATTGATAGTATATTTATTGATAGTATAGATATAACATATAATATAATATCATATATTATACATTATAGATATAAATGGACAATTAGGTATGTTGAATATCAATATTCTAAAATAATTTTTTTCTTAAATTTATAAGTTGGTCTAATGGTGTTTGGGAAATAAAAGGTTATGGGTTCAAGTACCTCTTATGATAAATTAATTTATTTTTTATTTTAAAATAGGTGTAAAGGTAGAATAGGTATTTTGAAAAGTGAACATAAAAAGAGGTATTGCCTTTAATTTATATACTATATATATATATAAATATAGTTGGACAATTATGTATGTTGGATATCAATAGTTGAAAGTAATTTTTTACTTAAAGTTATAAGGTTGGTCTAGTGGTAAAGTTTATGTTTAAAGAGTGAGAGATTGTGAATTTAAGTCTCTCTAATAACAAATTAATTTATTTTATAAATTTAAAATAAGCGTAAGGATAGAATAATTATTTTAAAAAGTGAACATTAAAATGGGTAATACCTTTATTAATAGTATAAATAGACTCTCAATATTCCTCTTTAACATATTAATTTTTTGTTATGCAAATATTAAATTAATAAAGACAAATAACTCATGGTTGGTGCAATAATTAATAGTATAAGGTTCTATTATGTTATACTTGTGACAATGAAACTCTAAACCCTCAATCCATCTAACCAAAGACAATAAATCATATATTACTACGAACAAGTAATATTAGTATTTAATTCGATAGGTTGGGATATACTCATCGTATTTAAGGTACCACAAAAAACAAAGATAATCTTACATTAAATAGTATATGACAATTGAAAGATAGTTTATAACTATTTTATATGAAAATTATTAAAGCTGTTTGACATAAGAAATATAAGAACAAAAAGAACATTCAAGTAGTTTCTATATCATACATTTCGTCCCTTTACATAATTTGATTTATGTTCATTTTCACACTTGTTCTAAAGTTGCACTTTCTCTCTTTATTAATTACGTAAAGGGAACATATCAGTATCAGTATACTTAAATCCACTTTTATTATGTATTTTGGTCTCTCAAAAAAGTTTTATTTGCACATTTGGTTAGTAAGTTTGGGTCAATGGTCAAAGAGTTGTAAAATTTAATTTTGATAAATATTAGTGTTGGAGTATAAATTAAGTCTCACGTTATATAAAAATGAAAGAGTTGAAAATTATATAATTAGACTTACAAACCCATTACTTTAAGATTTTGAGTTAAAGTGATGTTAATTTTTATGTCAATATTTATGTGTAAAGATTTTTCTGATATTTAACACTCGTATCTCAATTCTAATATCAAAGTCGATAGTTCAACTATGTGATTATAAAGTCAATGGCGAATTTTTCTAGCATGAAGACTGGATAGTGTATCTCGTAACAATCTAATGGTTTTAGATTATGTTAAATTCGAGGGAGATAGTAGGTACATGTGTGCTCAATACTATTAGTAACTATTATCATATACTAATGAAAATAAAGGCAATTTCTGGTATCTGTTTATTCATATTTTTATTTTAATATGTTATAATAATTTTTAAAGTTTTAATTTAATATTTTTTTATAAATTTTTATATTTTGAAATATAAATTATTATATGATATGTTTTGAAATATATTTTTGTTAATTTTTATATTTTTTGTTTATGATAATATGATGAAACTATGTTAGATCAATGAATATATCAAAATATTAATATTATCGTACATGTGTATTTACATATTTATTAAAAATATTTATTATAAAATGTAGACATATATTAATCATATTTAAGAAAAATTGATTTGTGATAAGATAGAAATTGTGAAAATATGCATATATTAATAAGGAAAAAGTTATATTGGCAAAAATGAAAACAATTATAAAATGTTTAGAAGGTAAAATAGTTATAAAATGTGGACACCAAAATGTCATATTTTTTTTATATAATATATAGTATATTATATAATATCATATATTATAGACTATAGATATAATTGGATAATTATATATGTTGAACATCAATATTTTAAAGTAATTTTTTGCTTTAAGTTATAAGGTTGGTCTATTGGTAAAATTTATGTTATATTAATATAGACAAGTTATATTTGCAAAAGTGGGAATAACCATGAAATGTTTAGAAGGTAAAACAGTCATGAAATGTGAACATCAAAATGACATATTCTCATTATATAATATAATATCATATATTACAAATTATAGATATAATTGGACAATTATGTATGTTGGATATCAATATTTTAAAGTAATTTTTTGCTTAAAGTTATAAGATTGGTTTAATGGTAAAGTTTATGTTTGGAGAGTGGAAAGTTGTGGGTTTCAGTCATCTGGAAAAGTAATTTATTTTTTAATTTTAAAATGGGTATAATGATAGAATAAGTATTTTGAAAAGTAGAAATCAAAAGCAGAGTTCGCTTTATTAATAGTATAGAGATGTGACATTTGAGGGGTTAAAACTTAAAACATTACTAATATACTAAATGTGAGATGAGATTGCAAATTAAATATTTAAAATAGTAATAAAATATTGATTAATATTTATAATATAAAATTATATATTATGATTTAAAAAAGCACATTAAATTAAAATATGATTAATAATGAATAATAGTAAACTAATACCACATCTTAAGAAAAATTATAACTGCATATTAGTATAATAGTCTAAAATCTGAAATAGTAATAATAAAATATATTATTAAAAGGAACATAAATGTAATAAAAATCCCACATAATAATAAGCTCTTATTATGACAATAAAATATAACAAAAGTAACATTATAAAAATGAAAAAATATTACTGAAGGAGTGAAGCCTATAAGTTTTAAAAATTGCTGAAACACTATAAGAAAAAAATTATTTAATTCAAAACATATATACTTTTAGTTATCTCTTTGTTATAGCGTGATATATAATTGTTGAAACAGTAAATATAATGTAATTATTATTAAAGTTTAATTAATGGTTATCCACTGTCATTATTTTATACTGTCATTCGATTATAATTAATTTTTTAATATAATTTTTAAGATAGTAATAGATAAAGTTAAACAAATTTATCATTTATAACAATAAAATATTGTGATGAAATAATTATATAAAAAGAATTTATACAATTAATATGCAGATTATCTTACTATTAAAGGTCATAAAGTTTTTAGAATAATACTTTTATTTAGATTAGATTTTCCAATTAATATCTTGATTATCTTTTTCTAAAATAATCCAAATTCAATGTAATAATTTCGCATCAAGCTTAGATCGACATAATATTCCTTTAAAGAAATTAGACACGCCAAATCTTTAAAAAGATAACCCAATTATATCAAATAGTAAAATTAAATTTAAATTTTAAACATAAAAGGTAAGGCAAATGTATAAGTCATGTATACCACTTTAAAAACACCGAGCACATGAATTAATTGGCTCTTATTATTATTATTCTCATCTAACTAATGATATCTTCGAGCTTTGTGCAGCTTTAAATATTTTGAGAGAATTTGATATCTAACCTTACAAGTAAAGCTATCAAAACGGGTGTGGACTCATCGGTTAGTCTGACTCATCATGGGTTTAGGCTGAGCTGAGTGAAAAAAAAAATGTTTATTGTATTGCATATATGAGTTAGTTTACTTATAATCCAGTTGACCTGGGTTGAACTCGCTTTGAGTTAGGTTGATCTACCAACTCACCTAAATTTCATTTTTATTATTATACGAATATGATTTTTTTTTATTTTTAAGTTTTAAATTATTATGTTACTTATTTGATCTATATTCCATTAAAATATATTTTTTAGTTTATTGGTATCATTTAATTAATATTTGATATTTTAAAACTAATATTTAACACGTTGTAAATGTAGATTTTTAGTAGACAATATCATTTAAGCATTTTTTTAAAATCATTAAATTTAAAATTAATGTTATCATAAATTATTTAAATTTTCATATTTTTAAAAATAGTTAAAAGGTTTCCTAAAAACTATTTTTTTAATTTTGGTTGGTTGGCCAGCCCGTTTAACCCATGAGCTGAGCTGGACTCACTTTTTTAACCATAAAAGATTGGTGAACTAGGTTCAACAATCTGTTTATTAGGTGGGTTAAGATGGATTGAGCTTAACGAAACCCGTTTTGACAGCTCTGCTCACAAGGTTCAAGTGAGTAGGATTGTAGGCAATAGTGCTTCCAACAAAAAAATATACCACTTTAAAAAATTATAATACTTGATAAATGTTTTCCTTAAAGTATATTAATATTTTTTTAGACAGCTATATTAATATCCAATTAAAATTTACTAACATTTACATTTTTAATTGAAAAAACAAACATGAATATTGAATGTTATATATAAATAAAATCATATTAATATATAAATTATATTTTTACTTATTTTATTTATTTTTAAGTTATAACAATGTTATAAAAATTAGACACACATAATTACTCTTTTAAAATGAACAATGATATTATAATATGACCGATAAAACTCCTGTCAAAAAGTAATTATTGATGAAGAAGATTTTTAATAAACAATATATATTTATACCAATTATTCAATTTAAAATATTTACATGTTATAATTTATATTTCCCAAATGCAACTAAGTCTTTTTAATGATTTTCAACTCATAAAAATATATTATTATATTAAATTTCACAACTAGAATTAATACATATTTTAATTTGAAAATGATAATATTAATATATCTTCTTACTTAAATTTATTGTAAGTTGAAATTTAAATTAATTTAAACTAAATTAAATATTTTCATTAATTATTTAATTATTTTTCGTTAAGTTAAATTCAACATTCTACAATTATCACATTCTTTTCTATCGTTAATAAAATAAATACTCATTTTTACTATTATTTATTATATATTTTATAATAAATATTTTACTAAATTAGTAAGTTCATGATAAAAATTAATAACATAAAATATATAGGATAAAGAAAAGAAAAAAAGAGTGAAAAGAGAGAAAATAAGAGTGAGAAAAAGAGTGTTAGAAGGTAGAGATAGAAAATGAGAAATATTTTAATATAAATTATATATTATATAATTTTTAGTATAATATTTATTATTTAACATATATACTACGTATAATATTACAATTTATTTTTAGTACTAAGTTAAACATTTAAATAACTAATTGCACGTATGTAACCAGACATTCCTTAGTAATGTAATATAAATTTATAATACAATTTAAATTTAAAAATATAAGCATTATTAATATTAAAAAAATCTTTTAATTCATATATTTGTTTGTTAAATTTTGTTTAGGTCCTTATCATTTCATGTGGATGAATTTGATCCTCAAAATTTAAAAACTCATGTGAATTTAGTTTTTCCAACTTTTTTATAAAAAAATTATAAATTCATATAATAAATGTCTAATTCCACGTGTTCTTAACTTTTCATGGTGATAAATTTGTTTTTGAAATTTTTTCAACTTTAAAAAAAGAAACATCATAAATTCATATAAAAAATGTCTAATTCCGACGTGTTTATAACTTTGATGATGATAAATATGGTTATGAAATTTTAAAAACTCTTGTGAATTTTGTTAAAATGTTTTAAACATCCTATATGATAGAGAAGAGGAAGGAGCTAAATGAAGCAAAGGATTTTCAAAAAGGGCTTCCCTTTCTATTAAAAGATTTTTAATTTTTTATAAAATAAATCACTAATATCATTTAGGAAGATAATTATTTTTTTAATTGGCAAATTTAGTGATTAGTTTTGTTAGTATGAGAGATTTGAATTTATGATATCTGCTTTCTTATTTTTCCTTCCCATGGACTCTGCTATTGTCATCCATGTATTAGAATATTTTACTAAAGATCAATTTAAAAATATTTTACAACTATTTTTTAAAATTAATTACTAAAAAATATCATAAATTAATTTTTTTAATTTTTTTTATGAAAACAGTAGAAATATCATTTAGGAAACAATCTTACTTGACATCTAAACAAAATTATTGTGCATGCCAAAGTTTTTTATGCGAGATTTTAATAATATCTATTTATACTTTGAAATCTTCTAAAAAATATTTTAATTTTTAATAAAAACTCATTTTTTTTAAATATCTTCTTCTAGTATTATTTAAAATTATATATATATATATATATATATATAAAGATGTTTAACAAAATATTTTTATAAAAAATAATATTATTAAATCTCACTTGCCAATAAAATATTATTAATCAATTTATTATACATGTATTCAATTTTTTAAAATCATACGTATGTACTAATTAATAAAATAATAAATTTCTTACTTAAATTCTAATACGGAGTGACAACGGTTGCTCCTAACATAAAAACAACACTAACCTTTTTAGCAACTCATATATTGATATTTGCCTTTATAAAAATATAAAATATAAATTTTCTTTAAAATTTTTTATATATTAATAATTTATATTTATATAATAATACTATTTTTTATAAGTGTATCATACATATTTCAAATTAATTTAAATTTTTTTTATCAATAATTAATTATAAAATAATATTAAAACTAAATTAGTTATGATTTTTTATATGACAAGCATGACAAGTATTGTTTATAGAAGATAATTTTACTTGATGTTATTATAAAAAATTAAAATTATTTAGTTATATTTTAAAATTATATAAATTAATTTAATCTTAAAAAATTACTTCTATAAAATGTATAATATTAAATTCTCTTATTGAAATTTCTATGTTCAAAAATTAATTCAAACAATTACTATATACATATTAACAAAAATGTGCCATCAATTAACTAATTCATGTGGGTAATTTGATAAAGTTTAAGATTTAGATTTAACTTTAGAGTTTAGACGGTATAAAGATTATTACACTGACATTCAATCAGAACCTTTTATTTATGATAAGTTTGTTGACTTTAGTAATTAGTATTTTAAAAGTCATATAAAAATTATGATTGAATGTCAGTGTAAAAGTCTTTTATGTTGACAGTGTATACCAATTAAACTCTTAACTTTATACCTTAAATATAGTTTACAAATTTATTTAGGGTAGGATGTTTCTAATATTTATAAAATTTATAAAGTATGGTTTTTGTTTTATAATATTGTTTTTATTTTTCCTTTTAATTTAAAATATACCAATTTTAATATATATTTCAAATAGATTTTAAAATTTTTTTCAATCAATTAAATGTTTGTGTTTACAAAGTTCTAGCTACTATAAAAGACAAAACCATCCCATAAATATCACAAAAAAAGTGATGATTTAAATGATAAATAGGAGTTATGTGTAGTGAAAACATGTAGTTATAACAGGATAAATGACCAATGTCCATTTTTAACATTTAAAAACATTTTCAAATTAACAGGATTAATATTTAAAAGGATCTTTTTAAGGAAAACAAAACAAAAATGTGATGATTTTAAAGCATTCATTTTCTAAACGTTACATCAATCACTAAAACTTTCTTGTTACTAGAACCACTTATTATGCGTAAGCACTGTTTGAAATTAATATGATCTCAGCTACAAGCTTATTTCCTTGTCTTTCTTTGACTTGATTCAAAAAGAAGTGTCAAATGCAAAATATGTTTCTCCAATGGAATGATTGTCCAATTAACTTAAACATGGTTTTGATTACCCACGTATAGAGAATTGGAAATGTTATCTATAAAAACTCTTGGAATTGACATACACCACATTGCATTATGGACCTGTTATCGATATCTCTTTTGTTTGGCTTAAATAAAAGGAGAATTTTTCATATTTTTTTCTTACCACCACATGTGTGTAGAGGCAATATATCATGAGCTTCAAATTAAGTGAGGTTAATATTTCACATGTAAACACTTGAGTAACGTTTTGCATATGTTGTAATTATTTTAGAGATCTGTTTCTCAAACTAAACTATAGTTCCCAATTAACCACATTTTTATTGAGTTGTGTGAATGAGATTTTATGCTAGGAGAACCATGCTTTAAGTTATGTGTTTATGGGCTTATATATTTCAAGAATTCAATCTAAGTTAGTCATTTTATATATCTAACATAAATTAAAAGTCTTTATTTGATAATTCATAAAATCTAAACTTTGTTTAGCATGGTTTAATTCTAAATATTGACTATATACCTGTATGTTATGTGTTGCATGAGAGTCAAAAGTTTATAAATAAGTATTAGTTGTTAGTTTTTATTAGTGGAAAGATTCAATCCTACAATCTCTCTCCTCCATCTTCTTACATATCGATTTTACTATTACACAAACCTTATAACCCCTCATGCATCCTTTTGTTTGAACTATTGGTATCAAACTCCATTAGGAGAGCGTCTATGATTTTGTATCTTGGCCTTAGAGGTTTTAGAGTAATTGGGAGAATCTTATCACCACATGTGATAAGAAGTAACCAAGCATAACTATTGAAAAATTAACAAATTTCACTTAAATCTTGTTCTAGTGAAACTTGATGTGTTGTTATCCATTGTGTGATAATTTATGTGTTTTCATATACTTTTTTCAGGTTCCTCATATGTGCTAAGTTATGATAGATATGCATACGGAACTAAGATCATATGTATGCATGGTTATGATGTATTCACACTCCTTTTGGTTTTTTTGTTGTAGTTTCGCTATTTAGGTTGAACATATTTTTAGTTAAGTATGATATTGTTGAACAAGATGAGTTTATAAGCTTAAATTTTTCTTATTTCCTTTATTTTATTGGAAAATTTAGATTAAGTATGACATTGGTATAAAGATGGTTAATTAATTGATGTTGATTATGGATATAAATATTTAAGATTTTATTATGAGTTTTATTATTTGAGAGTTGTTTTAAATGTCATCTTAGTGTTGTTACTTCTTTTCTTATATATTCACACTTTATTTTATTGCATATTTAAAAAATAAAAATACATTTGAGATGTGAATTTTATTTTCACTAGGCCAAACCATATATTACCGGATAGTATAAGAAATCAATAATGAAAAATCTTAAAGAGTTAGGGTGACAAATATGAGAGAGTGCAACAATAAATTAATGACAAGTGTAAGGCCACATACTTGATATGTACAAACAGGATGAGCACATCTCCAGTTCAAATTTTGTATAGGAAAGGTGAATAACCTTTATGGCTCAAATCATGATTTAATTGATTTTTAAAATTTTTATTAAGAAAAGTATAAAAGATACTCTAATCCATATAAGACCAAATTAGAAGAGAGATGCTTAAAAAATTAGAAGACTAAATAACGATAAATTAATTATAGCATTAATACACCAATTAGAAAAAGAATATTAAGCACTATTCATCTCATTGGCGTAATTTAGATTATAAAAAGAGATGATATTCTTAAGGCATAAAAGTCTATTAATTTTGTGTGCGATTTGTCATTAAAATATTTAGATTCGATTTGCAAATGATAAAAAACAATTAAGGGAGACTGGTTAATCGCATGCTGATTGACCCAAGTGGGTTTATTTTTTAAAAAAATTATCATTATGAGTCTCTTTTGAAAAATATTACCAGCATGGGTCTGTTTTGGTAGTTGACTCGGTCAAATCGCAATTCCGAATTGCGGTTTCGTTGTCACGTCAGCAACGTGATTACGTGGAAGCCAGCCTGGAAAAACGAGTATGAAACCGCAAGTGAGAATTGCGGTTTGACTGGTCTTTGACCAGCACCGCCTTGTTGTCCAATGGGTAAAAAAACACAGAAAACGATACCTGTAAAACCGCAAGTCACAGTTGCGGTTTTACTGGGGTTTAACCGACCCCCCTTTTATCCGACGGTTGCAAAAAAAATACAAATTTCTACTCACATAAAACCGCAAGTCGCATCTGCGGTTTGAATTAAATATTATTTTTATCATAAACCGCAAGTGCGAACTTCGGTTTATGTTAAATATAATATTTGATACTCATCAAAGTGGTTGTAGTTTAATGGTGAGAATTCTACGTTGTGGCCGTGGAGACCTGTGCTCGAATCCCAGCAGCCACACATTAAACTGCAAGTCGCATTTGCGGTTTGAATTAAATAATATTTTTATTATAAACCGCAAGTGCGAACTGCGGTTTATGTTAAATATAATATTTTATACTCATCAAAGTGGCTGTAGTTTAGTTGTGAGAATTCTACGTGTGGCCGTGGAGACCTAGGCTCGAATCCCAGCAGCCACACACTGTTTTAATCCTAAGTCTCCCCGGCCACAACGTAGAATTCTCACCACTAAACTACATCCACTTTGATGAGTATCAAATATTATATTTAACATAAACCGCAATTCGCACTTATAAAAATAATATTTAATTCAAACCACAGATGCGACTTGCGGTTTTATGTGAGTAGAAATTTGTATTTTTTTTGCAACCGTCGGGTAAAAGGGGGGTCGGTTAAACCCCAGTAAAACCGCAACTGTGACTTGCGGTTTTACAGGCATCGTTTTCTGTGTTTTTTTACCCATTGGACAACAAGGCGGTGCTGGTTAAAGACCAGTCAAACCGCAATTCCCACTTGCGGTTTCATACTCGTTTTTCCACGCTGGCTTCCACGTAATCACGTTGCTGACGTGGCAACGAAACCGCAATTCAGAATTGCGGTTTAACCGAGTCAACTACCAAAACAGACCCATGCTGGTAATATTTTTCAAAAGAGACCCATGCTGGTAATATTTTTCAAAAGAGACCCATACTGGTAATTTTTTTAAAAAATAAATCCACTTGGGTCAATCAGCCGTTAATCGCATGGGGAATAAATACTTAAAGGGCATATATATATATATATATATATAGTCTGATACATTAAATGCTATATATCTATGGTAACATATGCATGATGCATGATTTACGTCTGTATAAATAAATAACAAATATTTCTCTAAAAAAATGAACGAACAAATTATAAATAACAAATAAGCAATTATTGTAAGGTGACATACACACCACTTTCACCACCCATATATAATAATTTACTTGCCTAAAAGAATTACTAAATAGTTATGTGAATTTATTTTTATGTTTGACTAAGTTTAATTAGGGTTATTATGTTTGGACGATGTAAGAAAAGAAGAGAAAAAAAATTAAAATGTGATAAAAAAAACGAAAAAAAATATGAAATAGAATAAACATTAAAATTATCCGGTTGAGACAAAAGTTATATGAAAAAAAAATTATAAATTAAAATTATTATAATTATAAAATTATCCATATATTTATTAATTTATTTTCTATAAAAAAATAGTTTTTCTTTGTTTATCTTATTTGATAAATCTCATTATATATTTATAATTTTTTAATTAGCTAAAATTAAAGATACAAAAATATTATAAAAAATAACTTATAATTGAATACTATAATATATATATATATAATCTTATATTTAAAACTCTTGAATTACTATGTATATATTTTTAAAAAGGAAAAAATAACTATAAAGTGATTATTTTCTACCGCATAAAGTTTTAAAATAATAAATTCTAAAAGAGAATATTTTCTTTTCTTATATTTTTATATTTGACTATCAAAAGGTAATTTTGGGAGGATCAATTTTCTTTATATTTTCTTTCCTTTTCATGTTTGTTTCAAGTGAAGAGTAGAGAATTAAAAAAATAGTGATTTTTTACTTCTTTTTATTTTTTACTTTCTTTGCTATCAAACTTAAGAAATAATAAACTTTTACTCATTTCTCTATACAAATAATTTTTCATTATACACTCTTTCTTTCTTGAAGTAATCATACATAGCCTAAAAGAAAACCATGTAATATCAAGGGAAAATAAAATAAAAAAGTGAAAAAAAATATAAAAGCACTATCTAACCACACTTATGATAACCAATATTTTTTATAATATTATTACTTATATATTTCCTATTTTTATTCATTAACCATAGTAATAGATTCACTTGATATTGCTTTAGGCTGATGCGATTTTTCATTCTGTGTCAGAATCTTTGTCTTTTGTTTAGTTTCGTGATTTAAGTTCTATGTTTCCCTCTGAATTAATATAGTATTTTTTACTTTTCTTGATTGGACAATTCCTCAGTCCTTAAAAAAAAAAATTGACTCATAACGAAATTTACTTGCGAGGTGATGATTTCAGTTGCTACCAATGGATGTCTCGTACTCACCAATTTTCTTATAGTAATTCTTTCATAAGAGCCCTAGACCCTAGAACTCCAATATGGTCCCTCTACTTTCATAAATCATGAAGTTGAGTCGTTTAAACTCAAATAAGCAGGGAAAATTGTTGAGTATCAAATCCTATTTGAAAAACTATGCAATTGAGTTGTGGGTCTTAACCAAGAGTCTATTCTAAATTGTTTTCTATCAGGACTTGACCCAGAAATTAAAAGAGAGCTTACCATTTTATATCCTTATTCAATCCCACAAGCGGTAGGATTGGCAAAGCTTGTTAAAAAAAAACATGTGATCATAGATCAAGACAATTCCATGCTACTAATACCATCTTACATCCAACCACATGCACCATTCCAAACACCTGAACCCTACCCCTAACACAAACCAATACCCTACTCAATATCATTTGCCTATATGTAAGAAAGAAGAACTCAAAATCTATATTATTATTGTGATGAAAAGTTTACGGTGGGCCACAAGTATGTCAATGGTCGTTACCTCCTTTTGTTAGAGGATGAATTAGAAATAGACGATTCTTCCTTCTCTAACCCCACCAATTTTATAATCCATTTCTACATCTCACCTCAAGCTTTGTTGGGACAACCTTCTAGAGGCTCTCACCTCTCATAACATTCTATAATCTAAAATTGCTAAAATTTGAGGTTTTTAGTTGACTCTACTTCAAATTTGAAAGTTATGGTGGACAATAGTCAACACTTCTCTTATGTAGTAAAAGTGTGCAAAAAGATTAGTTCGAACCGATTTGGTTTTGAACCGAACTAAACTAATTTAATAAAATTTAACTAAATTGCTTTTTAAAATAAAAAGAGATCGAAGCCACACTGGTTTAAAAACCAATTAGGTCAACGGTTTTTTTTTTTTTTACAACTTTAAAAATCAAAACTCAATACACGTTCAGTCCCTCGCTCACGCTCAGTGCTCACGGGGTCTACCGCGCTCACAGCCAACACTATGACTATCCATTATCTAAACGTATTAAATCTTGGACCAAAGCTTTTAAAAGACACACCAAAATGTCCAAAACTGATGATTATTCTTGCCCATGTTATTTCATTTTACCTTAATCCTTGATATCCAAAAGTCATTTTAATGCTGGACTAATTTATATGGAGCCGATACAAAGACACTTACCTTAAATTGTTTTCTTTGTTTTTAACCCCAACCGTTGAATTTCATTTTCCCCCGAGATCTAGGTTGAATGAAATGTTCTACTTTTGCTGAACGGGATGGATGAATCAGCCACAAGGTGGCATAACAGAAACCAAACTGAATGATAAAATTGACATTCATAACAGCCAGTGAGCAAGAGAATCCACTAATGCATTTGCTTCTCTCTTAACATACCAAAATCGTCTATGTCTGTATATATTTGCAGTTGAAGATGGCTCTAGTACATTTCTTCTTTGCCATTACAAATGGAGCTTGTCTCTAGGCTTCTCATTTGTTTGTAATCATGCTGAGTTTAGCTTGGGGTTTGGAAGCCCGAGTACCATTTTTGGACAAAGAGTTTATTGTTTTGTAAATAGTTTGTTAACACCGTAAAAAACAATGCTTCAATTTTTCCACATTGCTGTGACCGTGTCCACAGAGTTGTGGAAAATGCTGTGTCTAAAAGAAAACTAGATCGAAACCAATTCAATTTAGAATTGTTTCAAACTAGTTTTGAACCAGTTTATAATTAATATTTTAAAAGCAGTTTGATTTCAAACTAGTTTTCTAAAATAGTTCAGTCTTTTAAGTTAAGAACCGAATTGTTTAAAACAATTCAGTTCAGTTCAGTTTGATTTTTTTAAAACTAGTTTTTGCACACTCCTATTGTGTTGGATATTGTTCACATGTTTTTCTCTCATTATAGGGGCATCAATTCACATTCCCGCTTACTTGTTTCCTAAAGAGGACCCTGATATTGTTTTGGAACTTGAATGACTATCTACCTTAGGCCCTATCTCAGTTGACTTTTCAGTTCCTAACTTCTCCTTTACCCACAACGATACTTGGATCACCTTAATAGACTCAACTTCTCTTTCCCCAACATCTTCTTCTTACCAACATCTTTGTCATTCCCTACACACTAAAGTTATTTACTTCTTCTATTTACTTAGCCTTCAACCTATCAACCACCTAACCCAACCTCAATACCTTGCACATCCCAAATAGAAAACCCCTTCAAACACTTACCCATGAAATTTCAACAGTTACTCACTAAATACACCAACTTTTTTCACAAACTCACACACATTACCCCATTTCCGCTTCCATGATCCTCAGATTCCATTATTACCTAACTCATCGCAAATAAACATTAAACTCTATCATTACCATTTTCTAAAAAAGAATCCATGACTACCATTATAAAGGAAATGTGAGAAAATTTCCTTTCTTAGTTGTGAGAAAATTTATAACAACTCAAGTAGTCAAAAATTGGATTAATTGACCTAAGTGAGTTCATTTTTTAACTTGGTCAAATTACAAATCCTAGATGAATTTCTTTTAAAAAAATTTATCAAGATAGGTCTATTTTCAGGATTGACTTAGTGAAACCACAACTCCTAATTGTGATTTTGGGGTCACGTGGTGCCACGTGGCTGCTATTTGAGCAACCTTAAAACCACAATTCACTCCAGCAATTTAATGCTCAGAGACAAAATTCGTTGAGAACTAACATGATTCGTTTAAGGGTCCTATCTAGCTTTTACAGTGTACCCATGTATTCTCTGATTAGAACTCGAGGTGTCAAACATAAATTGTAGTTAGCATTTATTGTTTATGCATCATAATGCATTTGCAGTATACTTTGGCAAGAGACCACTGTAGTAAGTTGAAAAATAAGGTAAATTATCACTATACCATGTAGAGTAAATCTCAATGACAAATAGGAGACTCAATTATATGATATCCTTTCAAACTATTTTCTATATACATTACAATACATGATAGGTAAGCCAATGCAATGCTTTTTTTCAATAAAAAAAACAAAACTAGTTATAGGAAGAAAGAAGATCCCCAAAATAATACCAATTTAACTTTTAACAACATTTCTTTACAATATCATCATTTATATTACCTATCATTACTTAGAACAAATTACATATTTCCAATTGCAAATGCATTGGTTGACCACCTCGTTATGCATAAATCACAAATGCTGATTGTGATTTATGTTTGACATCTCGAGCACTACAAAAAAGATGGATTTGAGGAGACAAGACCCTTAAATTGCATGTCTAATTTGCAATTTTAAGGGTCAAATACTACTTCTAACACATCACGCAAGTTCCCAAGAAATTTTGTCTCTAAGCATTATGGTTATCAAACTCTCGAGTTAGCTTTTTAACTTTTATGGGTTTACAAGTCTACTTACCCTCTGCGAATTAACTTGTGTGTAAACTTTCTTTTAAATAAACTCTATATAAACTCGTTAGACTCTATGTAAACTCTATAAACTTTCTTTACGAGTTTATTATAGTTTACTATTTTGATTTATTATGTTGTTGAAATGTTTTAATTATATGTTATTTATAGATATTTTTAATTATTTTTATATCAAATAAACTCTTATGAATCTATGAGTCGAGTTCATGAAGCGAGTTTATCAAACCCCATGTGTCTACATATTCTCGAGTTTGATAACCTTGCTAAGCATTAAACTGGTTGAGTGAATTGCGGTTTTACAAACTACTTACATGGCAGACACGTGGCCTTAAATCGTAATAGAGAGTTATGGCAGCAAGGATTACAATTCATGGGATTGACCAATGACAACAAGGCCATTCGTAGGGTTTGACAATTAGTATGGTTTGCCAGCTTCTACCACGTTTGGAAGGCATGCAATGCTTTTGTTTTTAATGGTAAAGAACCACAGATGGCTGCAATAGTTCTTGCAATTCAACTCAGTTTGTGGGAATAGAGTCGAATCGCAAAATTAACCTCTCATAGTTTCGCACAGTGGGTGGGTGATGAATTCATCTTTCTGTGTTACTGGGCATGGATATGATTTGGGCCTAATAATTGTAAACGAAGTTTGGTTTTGTCATTTTATTTTATTTTCTATGTTTTTCTTGTTGGCTCTTTCGTAACACAATTTAAAAGGCATGTGTTACGCTTTCATTTATTTTTTTAATAATATTGTTTGAATTTTATATATATATATATATATATATATATATATATATATATAAATAAAAGAGAGTTGTAGTTTGAGTTGGTTAAACCTAAAAACAGTCTCACCTTGGTAAATATTTTTTTTAAGAAAAAACTCCATCTAGATAAATATTTTAAAAAATTGACCCACTTAGGTTAACAAGAGAAAGATGTAAGTAGAGAGATTGTATATTTTTTTTAGTAAAGTTAAAATTAAGAGAAAAATACTTGTGCATGGCTAGTGTAAAACTTTTTACACTAACAGTCAATCACAACCTTTCATATATGATAAGTTTGTTGATTTTACTAATTAATACTTTAAAGGTTATATAAATGAAGATTTGTGATTGAACGTGTAAAATTTTTTACATTGTTAGCGCATAAATATTAAAAGTCTAATTAGTATGCACTTATGTTGTAAAAGAATATTATATTGACATTTAATTACATTTTTCATTTATATGACTTTTAAAGTATTAATTGGTAAAGTCAATAAATTTACCATAAATTAAGAATTGTAATTGAATGTTAATGTAAAATTTTTTACACTGATAGTATATATTAATTAAACTCAAATATTAAACTCTAAAATTAATTAGGAAGCAAGGATTTTGTGTTATTTTAGCGTTTGGGGGAAGATTTAAAATTTAAAAATTTCCAATTAAATAATAAAAAAATATAAAAATAAATACTAGCGAAAGTAGATAAATTTGTATTATAATTACTAGGGTGATCTAAGAGATTGTCTTATGTTAAGAAATTTGGGAAAATATAAAAATTAAAATTTCACTAATGGAACAATATTAAATAAAAGAAAAAGAAACATAATTTTTGTTATTTTTGAAAATTTTAAAGAAAATAAAAACTACAAACCTAATTTTTTTTCTTCTAATTTGAACATTCGTCATACATACGTATGAAATCAAACCACAATTTAAATATAGAAAATAAGATGATGAAATAAATGATAATAGAAATCTCTTGTTCTTATTATGTCTTTTGTATTTCTTGTTTCAAAAATCAGTTGTAATTTTTATAGAATTTTTTTTTTTTTTTTTTGTAAAACTACTGCATGCAGGGAACCTTCGACCCCATGAGATATATATCACACACAGCTTTCTTAAAAAGTATAGTAATAAAGACAGAATATTAAAATGATGTTTACTTAATTTTTTATTAAAGGATTCTATAAATAATTCTACACATATAATTAATAATAAATATTTTTATAAAATTTATTATTTATTAAAAATTAAATATTTAGAACCTCACTCTATTTTTGTCTCTTATTTCTTTCTCACGAAAATTTCCAATCACCCAAAAAAAATTATTCAAATAAAAAAAAATGATTGTGTACAGTTAAGGTAAAAAAATTATAATCATTTACTTTATTAATTAATACTTTAAAAATCATATAAATAAAAAATTACAATTAAAAATTAATCTTTTTCGAAAATTTATTTATATTAATTAAACTCTTCAAATAATACTGTCTTCTTTAAAATAAAATAAAGTTTGGTGGCATTAATCGTAATTATTATGTAGTTGGTTTTTGCAGTTGCCACAATATATAATTAAGTTATTCCCTTTTCAAGCGGTGGGATATGATGATCTTTTCACAGTTTTCATCAGAGTGAGAGACGTGGTGACTGGTGAGAGGTGTTGACTTCCCAACACACTAACACATAGCCAACAACACAGGCAGCAGCTACCACCTTGTGTGGTCCCTCCCTGTGCTTTGTCTGGCCCCACCCTTCATTCAAAACTTCTGCTTCTGCTTCTCTTCCATAGAAAAAACCCTGCTCAACCACACAACAATTCAATTCTTTTCCCTCATATCATTCATCAAGTTTATCAACTTGATTCTTCAATGTTTTCTTCTTCTCATATTCTCAATTGGGTACCATGAAATAGATCACATATCACCCCGCTTGTTAAAACAACTTTATCATCACCCATATCAACATTTTAGCTTGGTTTTCTCCTAATTTATTAAAAATAATTAAAAAATTATTAAGAGGAACAATATTATTCTCATTATAATGTGACAATTTTAATTTGCATATTCTAAAATGGTAAATAATATTACGGCGACACGAACAAATCAATTTTATCACGGCGCCGAAATTTTGGCCCTCGTGTTTTTGCTGTCTATATAAAGCCCCTTCTATGTGCTGCTCACAGCAACAAAGTCACAAATCACAGACTTATACACTAGGAGTGTGGTGCGTCCTTTATCTTAATAACATTCTCTTTTGGTGTTTTTTTTGTGTGTGAAATAATTAAAACACAACAAAGAAAGCAACATGATGGCATGTCAAGAGTGGCCAGAGCCAGCGATTCGAGTTCAAGCCTTAGCTGAAAGTGGCTTAACCAAAATCCCGGAACGTTTTGTAAAACCAAAGTCCCAAAGAGCTGTTTCTAACAAAAACTATGTTCCAAACCAAGTCAATTCTTCTCTCAATCACAACACCACCAACATCAATATCCCGGTGATTGACATGAAGGATATCTACGGCAGTGATAAGGCGGTGAGAGCCACCATGCTCCGCCGCGTGTCCGAGGCGTGCCGGGAGTGGGGATTTTTTCAGGTTGTGAACCATGGAGTGAGCCATGAATTGATGAAGGGTGCTAGAGAGGGGTGGCGTGAGTTTTTTCACCAGCCCCTTGATGTGAAAGAGGTGTATGCTAATACACCTCTAACTTATGAAGGGTATGGAAGCAGGTTGGGAGTGAAAAAAGGGGCCATTTTGGATTGGAGTGATTATTTCTTTCTCCATTTCATGCCTTGTTCCCTTAGGGATCAAGCCAAGTGGCCTGCCCTTCCAACATCTTTAAGGTATGTTCTTCTAACCACTAATGAAAAATACAAAAACATGAAAGATAAACTTTTTAGTGTACAAATAGTCACAATAAAATTAGAATATAGTACCATGTGGATACTATATTTCAATTCTTATCCCCTGTGAGAATTCTAATAAGAAATTTTTCTTTGTCTTTATTTTTATTTTCTGTCTCTTAATAAAAGTAATGATACATAAATAAATTTGTTGACTTTTTTGTTCCTAAAAAATAAATTTAAAATTATTTTTTATTTCCTTACACTAAATCAACTTTATTATCTTATTTGTAATTTTTTACGTATATATATGACTTTTTACTCATTCATTTAAAATTATAAATTAGTCTTAAAAACATGCATCTAGTAGTTAAGAGTTTTAATATTCATCTAATGTTGCAATATTCTAATTGTGTCAATGGTGTATATATTAACTATAACCTAATTTTCTATGATGTTGTAAAAATTAGAACATATATGTTGTCAAAAAAGAGGAAAAATCCATTACTTGTCTTCATTATTTTTTTTAGAAAAATATTTTTAAGATAAAGCTATATATATTCTAAGGGCAATAGAGTTAACCTAGTTTTGGATGTTTGAATAGTTTGCATGGAGTTTTAGACTCAAACTCTCACTATTATTGAACACAAAACAAAGAATATATACCTTTTATAAATTTAATGAGATAAACCATTTTCTGTACAAGTTGCAAACACGTCACAATTCATAACTTTTCAAGCCGAAAATAAAAAATAAAAAAAAGAATTTTTCACATCAATGTCGCACTGTATTTGTAAAATATTAAATCCATCGACTAAAACAATTAGAGAAGAGATATTTCTCCTCAATTAATGCAAAAGTGGGTGCGAGAAACATGTGAGTGATCAAATTCCACCACTCTTAGTCCAACAAAGAAAAATCAGATTCTTTTTATTTTGTCTCTTTTATTAAAGCAATGGTGTCAGTTTACTTCGTTATTATTTATCACAAATAGGCGGGTACCTTAGCAACACTTTTGTTCATTAGATTATTAAGGTTGTAAGGTTTCATTGACATGAAATAAAGGCTTGGCTTGGACCATCCAAGTTGTAGTGTGTTTTCACAAATTTGTATAGCACAAAAAGTGGTTCATATTTTTATATTAAAAAGTTTATATGAGGTGACTATCCAAATATTGTTAAAATTATTAAATATTTATATATTATTTATTTTTACAACATTTTCTTACTAATCAAACTATTTTTTATGTTTAAGAATTTAGTTTAATTAGTTAAGCCGTGAGTAAATTATAAACATATTTTTATGTGTTTTTTATTGCTATTGATTAAAAAAAACATTTGTGGGAAAATCTCTGTGGTTTTGTTTTTGTTTCAGCCTTATGAATAAGCTACCCTATGGCTGGTTTTAGGGGTGCCCTTTCATTTGGTTGAGTAATCAACTTTTTTTTAACACCACTTTGAAACGTAAACAAAGTACATCGTACACCCCATATTAAAAACGTGCGGATATATCAGCAACAAAGCTAGCTATTTGGTCAACATATTATAAAAAAATTCACACGAACAAATGAGAAAGGAAATTCAGAAAAAAAAAATCTGTGTGGGGGAATAAATATCCATCATATGGATGATGGCAGATTCGATCAAACTTCCTTTTTAATTTTGTCCTTTTCGCACTCATAGGCATGCCAATTTTTACTTTTATTTTTTATTTTTTAACATAACAACGGCTAATAGAATATCAAAAAGTATATAATTTATATTACAATTTTTTTCACGATAATCATTTTATGTCATTTTATTTTCATCCTTTTTTTTATTTCTCGGGGAAAGAATTGTAGCTGGGTTGTTTTGGATATTTGTGATGATAAATTAAGCTACGCTAAAGTTTTGCTTTCGTGTCGTTTCTTGTTGGAATTTTATTTATGGGTAATAAAACATGGCCTTATTTCTGACACGAATAAAGTGCAGAAACGGGTTGTTCATAAAAAATAGAGTAAAAATCAAAGCATGGCCACACCACGGCATAATAATTGTCATAAATCAGGCCTTTTTTCCTTTTTTAGAAAATTTCCATGAGTTTTTTTTTTAGAGTAAATGAGTAAATTTCCATTTTTAGTCTTTTAAAACTTTAGAGTCAATTATTTAAATTATTGACTCTACAAAACTTTCAATTTAGTTCTTAATTTTACTAAAAATAATTCATTTTAATTTTTCTATTTCTTTTTTCATTAATGTTATTTTGCATCAAAAAGATTAAAATAGACAATGTTTTACCATGTTAAGTTTAAAGTAAAACTCTTATAAAATAAAAAGACCTGAGTAGTTGATACTTGTGCAATTTTTTAAATCCTAAAATCATAGTTTAGTTTTTTTTTTTAATTTGTTCTTATTTGCTCCATAGCCGAAAGTGAGTAATCTTGTAAATAACTTTCATAGGACCTTTTGAATTCAAGTTAAAAAAAGAAAGTCTTTTTGAGAATTTCCCTATTGAAAATATAAATTTTTTTAGTACAAGAGTTCTTAAAAGTTCTTCTAATTTGTATCTGAAAAAATTATAATCATGAGAAAAAACATCACAACCTTCAATTTTTGTTTTCCTAAATTTCTTTATAACCTTGATCTTAGGTAAACCATGACACCCTCTAAGTCCTTTCTAACCTTGATCTTAGGTTGAAACATCAACTTCTTTATAATTTTTTTGTTTTCCCTAATGAAGGTTTTTTTTTTTTTTATGTAGGAGTATTATAGCTGAATATGGTGAGCAAGTTGTTAAGCTAGGAGGAAGGATACTTGAGATACTATCAATAAACCTTGGCCTAAGAGAGGATTTTCTCATGAATGCATTTGGTGGGGAAAAAGACCTTGGTGCTTGCTTAAGGGTGAATTTCTATCCAAAGTGCCCACAACCAGACCTCACTCTTGGCTTGTCCTCTCACTCAGACCCTGGTGGCATGACCATTCTTCTCCCTGATGAAAATGTGTCTGGACTTCAGGTGCGGAGAGGAGATGATTGGATCACAGTTAAACCAGTTCCAAATGCTTTTATCATCAACATGGGTGACCAAATTCAGGTCTCTATCTAGAATATTCAACCATTTTGATTTTCTTAATATATATCCTAATTACTTAATGGTCCATATCCTTTAATCAAGTGTACTCTATTATTCACATTTTAGTTATCTCATTTTGGATATTAAACAATTTTTATTAAAAAGAAGAATATCTAATTTGTATGTGGTCAAGTTGCCATGTCAATTGTGTTAATTATTGTTGTTGACAAGGACTAGTCTATACTAACACGATGTTTATAAAAAAAACCCAATTATTTAGGATTATTTGACTTGCAAAATTATTTTCAATTTTTTTTTCTATGAAAGAATTTAATTTTAAAAGATTTATAAAAAATAAGTGTTCTAAATATATATATATAGAATAGCAATTAAATATATTTTATCCTCAAGTAGGTTGATTTAGGTAATAAATTAATATTAGTTGGATATCAAGTGAAAATTTCATATAGGTCTTGATTATATTAAAAAAAGAAACTCAAAGAAGGGTTAAGTGATACTTTGAAAGTAAGGATAGCATCACTGAAAATTTTGTATTGTTTATTAAAAATGGTAAAATAAAATAGATTTTTTCCAACTTAACATATGTGTATATATATATATATATATATATATATCTTTAGTTATATTATATTATCTAGTGGTTGTTTCTAATTATTCAACTTGTGATTTTTTGTTTATCTTTCTAGGTGATGAGCAATGCAATCTACAAGAGTATAGAGCACAGGGTGATAGTGAACTCCAACAAAGATAGAGTATCATTGGCCTTCTTTTATAACCCAAGGAGTGATATACCCATTCAACCTGCCAAGGAGCTTGTGACTAAGGATAGGCCTGCACTATACCCACCAATGACATTTGATGAGTATAGACTTTACATTAGGACAAGAGGACCAAGTGGAAAAGCTCAAGTTGAATCTTTGACTTCAAAATGTGATTCCAATTGAGTAGTTTCCAGTGCACCCAATTAATTTGCATATGAATAATTTATATCATCATGTGTTTGTATTTAGCAGACTCAATTAATCAAATATCCCATCACTCTTCTATGTCACACTTTATGTTTCTTATCTCAAAATATGTGGTCGAGTTATTGCTTCAGCCAATTCAAGAAGAAAATGAATCATAGGCAGTGGTACGGTTGTCAGTGTTACTTTCTCCCTAGTTGCCGTAGTGAGAGGCTAACTAAAGCTAACTACTTGTGATGCTTGTGCAAAAAAGATATAAACATGTGTCATAAATGTGAGTTGTTAAATGACAAAAGAACTCTATAAAATTTAAACCTTGCTAGTTGCGAAGTTGCAATCACAATTGCGATCATAACATGTAAGAGTTTTTTATTCACCACAAGCATATCACAACTTGTTGTGTCTTGAATCTTGATGATCAATTCATCAAAAGATCGAATCCAGAAACATTATTTCTGTATATGCAAAGTTAAGGTTGTATGCATTAATAGTTGGATTTACATTAAAATCCGCAGACAATAAATAAAATCAAACATTTTATTTATTTAAAATTTTGAACTTCAAATATAATGAAAAATTTCATATTAAATAAGAATCAACAGATTAAATACTATATTATTAGAGCACTTATAGATCTAACTTTTCAAAGTTTTTAGTTAAAAAATAATATTAAAACTCATTTATAAAATTATATTATTCAAGTCTCACATTGAACAAGTGTCAAAAAATTAAACACTAAATAAGGACACTAATAAAGCTAAAGTCTTTAAGATTTCGAATTGAAAAGTGATGCCAAGATCACTTATAAAATAACTATAGTCTGGTGGCTAATAGGTGGTGTTAGTATTTAAGGAAAGATGAGTAGAACCAAACAAGACCCATATTGTGTTTGCTAGTTGCAACCACCTAGGGATTGTTGCTTCATGTTTATCTGTGGAAACAAGGAGTAATGGTATTATGCAGTTGCCTTTTTCTTTCATCAGCTTTTTCTAATATTGGAGTTGGTGCTTGACCCGTTTGCACCATTAATGTCCCTTTGGTTTCATGCCTTTCTCATAATCACATGGTTACAAAAGAAATGTACCAAAAAGAGTGGCTGGAATGTTACACAAAGTAACTGGTCCTCTCTCACCCACTACCGTTTGTCTTGTGGGGAACAAAAACGTGTATGAAGACTTCATTGATATTTCCCTCTTATTTAAGCCACCATAGGTTGATATAACACACGTTTTTTAATACACCATATCAACTATATATTAATCAATAAATTAATTTAATAATATGTCGACTAATTAAGCAATTTCAATTCAATCACGTCACCATTTTTATAATGGATGACAGGATCAATCACATGTCATTTTTGAGAAAAGATAGTCGACCATGCACAGTGCAAATGTTTAATTATCCTAATTATCGCCTTATAATTGGAACTGCTAGTCATACAATTAGGTCTCATTTGGCCAATTCATGTTTCAATTCATTCATATAATTTAATTTTAAAACTAATCTTGTCTAATTTGAAAATAAACACCGTATATGTGTTTGTAATGAAGTCAGCAAACCGCTTTTGTGATTAAAAAAAATTCAGCGGATAATGAAGGCAACCAAAGCACTTTTGACATCTGAAAATTCAAAGGATATACTAGTATAAAGTACAGGTATTGTAAATATAACACGACAAATTAATTATGATAACTTTCATGAGTACGTTATCGACTGTTTCTATCAGGCAATAAAATAAATCAGATACTAATTCTTTTTTAAACTTAACTGCGTGAATCACGTAGGATTTAATTAATTTGATTAATTACCTCTCATATGTCTCTCTCTCACACACATATATCTGTGTTAAAATACTTGAAATAATATCAATCATGATCAAAATTAAGTTTTTATAATAATCACTGGATCAAAACAAATTTAATTATCTTAATTATATCTAACAAAGTATTAAATGTTCATATTAATAGTATTTTCCTTAGAATTGTTTTATCCATGAAATACTTTAGAGAAGGGTTTATGATAAGGAAAATGGATAGAAAATTATTAAGTCCTAAATAATAAGCAATATATAAAAACACTACTTTTAGTTTTAATAGAGTTCAAAATTAATTTCAGTTTATCATGGTCTACATATTTGTGGTATCTAATTTGCTCGCCATGAGTGAGCCTTGTTCTAAATGTCAAGAAAGATGCGAACAAAATCAAATTAAAAATTCATTAAGTACTAGTATTAATTTGATATCTCTAAAATGTTTTACAAAATTAGGGATGCAAAAACTTTAACCAATAAATGTCAGATTCTAATTGGCTGAAAAGTCAATATTCCATCCTAGAGACATTGTGGAAAATGTGCTAGTTAAATTGCATAAATTTATTATTGTTTCTATTGACTTTGTAGTTTTAGAAATGGATGAAGATATCGAAGTCTTGATCATACTGAGTCATCCTTTTTAAAATACTTGTGATGACATTTAATAGAGGCTAGACAACTCAACTTCACTTTCAACTAGGTATGAAAATCAGAAAATTTGATTTTTAGACTTTTGAATTCTATAAAGAAGCCCATTAAATCAGTTGTATGCAACTTTGTTCAAGGAAAAAAAAAGAGTTAGATGAGAGAATAGAGACTTTTCTCCTATGTTTAGGGAACAAGGACCCTCTAATTAAGAGGGTTTTCACTTTGCAGAACTCTAATTGAGAGTTAACTAATGAAAATGAGGAGATAACAATGTTGCCCATAATTGTAAAAATACCAAACTTGTTAGATTTTGCAGGTTTGATTAAATTGGGTATAGGTATCAAGACACAACCTAAGCCTTCTATTGAGGAACATCCACTTTCGAGTTGAAGCCTCCCCTCTCTCACTTGAATATGCTTCAATCTCTTTCACAATTGATCCCTTTTTAATGTCATTCGTTAGGCATTAAACAAGCACTTGAAATATATTTATTTTTTATTATCATAAGCATTAGAGTAACTTTACACTCAGCATGAGTAGTGTAGAGCATTGTTTTGCAACACTTCGACCTTCCCCTGCAGTCAACATATTTAAGAATTTTTTTTTTATTTTCAATATCTTTTATTTTCGTTATTTTCTTTATGTATTTTTGTTTATTTTCACATTAGGGACCATGTTCTGTTCTAAGTGTGTGGAGGGGTTTTATCAAACCATTATACCCTTTCATGATCACCAGTGATATTTATTGATCCTTCTATCATTTTGGCTTCTTTATCTCCTTTATTGCATTTTTTTGAATTTTATTAATAAAAGGAGCTCACAACAATAATAAAAATAAAATATATGTAAATGAGATACATGAGTTGTTGAGGTTTGTCTTATTGATAAGGTTTTTAACAAATGCTGATACTTAGCAATAAGTCCTAAGTTATAAGAACTTTGTTAAGAATATCTTCCAAAATTGTAAAGTTTGAGCTTAACAATGGTGACATTCATAATCCCACGTTTCTTTCTTTATGAGTGAAAAAACTTATGATTTAGAACTTGTGCACGGATGTATGTTGATTATGAATATTTACTTATTTGAGAATTGTGAAATTATTAGTATTCCTTATATTATACATATACCCATTCTTTAGTTGACCACTTTGCACTAGCATTTCTTTGTTGCCCCATATTTCATTATATAACATTTGGTGACAACATTCTAAAGAAAAGGGGTGACACTTACCAAATGAAAAACTAAAAAGAAAAAAAGTTCTCGAGTATACAAAGAAATCACCCTATTGGCAAAAAAAAAAAAAAAGTCAACAAATAAATTGAGAATGTGGTTGACAAATAACTTATACACAAAAGGGAGGGTGTTTAAAAAACAAGAATACCAGATAGAATGTGAGAAGAAACCTAGGTGATGAGTGTGATGTGAAAGTGATCCTAAAGTCATCAGGGTAGGAAGAATGTAATTTGTGAATAGGCATGGTAATGGGGTGGGGATACGTATAACATTCTGATTTCTATCTCTGTTTTTTAAACTCATCCCTATGCTCGTCTCCATATCTAGGGGATATGAGATTTATATCTACATCCTCGTTCCCATCGGTATCGGGTATACTCGTACTCGTTTCATACCCGTAAAAAAATTTATAATAATAATTTAATAAAAAACAAATTTGTTTGAATATAATGATATTAATTCAAAAGTTATCTAATAAACGCAAAGTTTGTAATTTGTTAATTAAATGTGAAACTTTTTTTATTTTAAGAAAAAGGATTGTTTTAGTCATTAAAATAAGTGTGGGGTGAGGCGGATACAAGGCGAGTACGGGGATGGGGTGAGTATGTATATCTCCATCCTCATCCCTAACTTAACAAATCGGGTACTTTCCATACCCGTGTCTGATCAAATTGGGGACTTCTCGTCAACTTCAGGGTGAGTTCGGAGATTGCCCGCAAGTACGAGTTTATTTGTCATCTCTGTTCCTAAATCCTTTTTGAATGGTTTTCCTTTCTTTTACCAACCTTACATATAAACCTTGGTCTTATTATGCTCTGTGAATCCCACTTTTGCATCTATGATATTTTGGGATTGTGTAATTAATATACAAGTCTATGGTCATGCATTTGTTATGGCATTTTAACTATTGTCTTATATAAAATACTTGATTGAGAATATGTGAATCAAAGTAAACATGAATGTGTTCTTTAGATATTAGAAAAAGGCCTTTTGTGATCCCTCATTTGGAAGGATAAGTCTTGTGTATTTGTACTTGAAAAAAATGGCTTCCAATTGTTTTATGAGTTTTATTAACTCTTTGCTCTTTTTTAATAAACCAAAATCTAGAATGATTGCTCGGGGATAAGAAATGTTTAAGTATGAGGAGATTTGATAAACCCATTTTATACTTGCATTTTATCCCTATTTGTTTGTTTTCCTTTATTTTCATTAAGTTTCCATCCAATTTCCATTACTTTTTGTGTAGGAATGCTTGGAAAAGAAGATAGGAAAATCAACAAAAATATTCATTTTTGGCTATGCTTCAAGGAAGCACAATTGTTCTTATCAAGTAGCACTTCACTCATGATAACAAATACAATCATGTATATGTAAGTATAGTTGTGCATCAAAAGCAACACCCCACTTATGAGAAGAAACACAATTATGCACATAGATAGTAGATCATTAAAACATGATGTGCATACTTGGGCACTAGCCCAAGTCTACAAATAAGAGGTCTTATTCTTTCTTTTCCTTTTTCACTTTAAACTTCTATTTTCTATCTTTTTGTAGGGTTGAGTTACTAAGCTCTAAGACTTGAAAAGAGATAGTGAAGACATCAAAGGGTGGATTTCTATAAGGATTTATGTTCTTCAATATCTTTAATATTCTGTTTTATATTTGTTGGCTTTCCAAAAACCATGTTAATTTTGTGAACCCCAATTTTATGTTTTAATTAGATTTTATTGCTTTTTGTGATTAAATTGTTAATGCAAATAGAATTTCTCACTTCATACATAGTTAATTGAATTAGGGTGATCAATTCATTTCTTTTAACAGAAATTATTAATAATTGGGTTTTACATAAAGTGCATGCTCAAACTTATGAAAATCTCTAATTTATCCCCTACTTATAAACCCCTTTTAATGATCAATTAGGGATTATTAATTAAATAAGGGAGTACCAATTATGGATGATCAACCACTCTTAATAATCCCTACGAAATTGGTTTTTATAGGGGATATTTGTTTCATGAAATAAAACATCATTCTCAAGAATGTGGACGTGATGTAATATTCTCATATTTGTTAAAAGTTTTAAAGTTTCATTCCTTGATATCTTTTATTCCTAGGAATGTTTTAACCTCCCATTTTTCTACCTTTTATTCTCATGGTAAAGGAGTGAGAAAGTTATATTCCTATGGAAATATTAAAAGTTACTTATAATACATATGTAACTTCTATTTTTTTTTACTTAAATTATTTTAAAATTTAAAAACATTCCAAAGAATATAAAAAATAACCAAACACAATTTTAAATTTACAAAGAGATAATATTTTTAATTTTATTATTCCTAGAAATATAATATCAAGACTTTTAACGACTAAAACCCAATTATGGAATGAGGGAGTACTAATTGTAACATCCCAAATAATTATACTTTACTCTAGGTTAGTGTGTATTGTAAATGATTATGTTGATACACACTAACCTAGAGTATAGTATATTTATTTGGATGTTACAATTAGTACTCCCTCATTCCATAATCCCTAATTCTAACTTGTGAAGCCCCACATAAAAACAGTCAGAGGATGTTTTAAGTTGGGTGAGACATTTTGTTGAGTGAAAGGTAAAGGAATTGCTTTACAGTGGTAGTTTTACGCTGGACTAGACATATCACCCAGTGAGACTTTTGCAAATCTGTAAAACCTTAGCTGCATAATTCTCTACCACTCCAAGCCGAAAAACAAGCATTTCAACTCATACATATATAACAATCAAACACTAACCATCTACATTTGTATCTAGCATGCTCATATATATTATAGTTCAATTTTATGCTCTTGTTTCTACAAATCTAAAACATCAAGTTCACGAGTTGAGTTATATTACAAAGTCACCCCATAATTTACCTGTCCTAAGATAATCCAAAAAGAGATATATTGCCAAGTTTAAGCCATCATCCTCAATTCTGTCGTTCTTGCATTTCAATTGTAACACTAGTATCTGTTTGGTGCAAAACACGATCATCACAGTCATACAAAAAGCACATATAATGCAAATGTACGTTCATAATAGTGAAAAAAATTATACATATAAAAAACATTATAAACTTTCATTCATGTTCATCACATAAATTTGCACGCAAGCAAATAACACTCAAACATTTAGACTTATATTCCATCAAAACATAAGTACTCAGAATCATATAATCACATAACCAGAAACTTTCCAGAAAGACTCACTACATTGAATTCAAATACCAAGGTGGTGGCTCATCTGACTTCCCCTCATACTAGTATCTATATGACTCATCTGATAATTAGTTGAAGTCTAAGCATACTTATATGATACTCAACTGATGTCTATTCTACCTGATCCAAATCTGACATCTAGTGATTATCTGAGTATATCATGTAGTGTATCATCACCCGAAACAATTATCTAACACTATATGGGAAAGTGCATCGTTATCTATCACCACATATGTTATCTATCACCACACACAACTTCCCCAATGGTTAGAAAATGCCACAACACCATCTACTTGCAACCTCCACTAGCAAAAAAATTTAGTATTATCTATATCTTCATATTCAAATGCATATTATGATTTTTAATTATATAATATCAAGTAAGAATTTTATAATTATAACAATTACAAATAGATTATACGGAAAAGTGCATCGTTAAATTTTGGACAGTCTAAGTACATCTTGTGATTGTATCTATTTTATTAAGAATAATTTTTTATTTAATTTTTTTCCTAAACAACATAAAAGATGTCATCATCTTATGTTTGTGTTGGACTTCAAATTGTGTATTTAGTTGGTGGGTCGAGATTGGTAAAACGGTGTAAAGAGGGGTATACGGTTTGTGTTGGTAGGTGTAACACTATTGAGCCCTTAACAAGTATATATTTAAGAATGTCATATCCAAAAAAGGTAGTAAAATTGGAAAAAAATAAAAATGAAGAAAGATTCCGAAATATTTTTCGAAACTATATATAGATATACATTATTATTATTATTATTATTATTATTATTATTGAAGAAATAGATCAAATAAATTAATTTTAAAAAAATTATGTGTTCCTTACAGAGACATATCACCTTTCTTCTTGGCTAAATGACCAAATTCTGTAAATATCTCCAAATAGGATTTTTATTTTTTTATGATTGTGATTATTTTTTTAAAAAAAAAATATATGAATAAATTTGTTAATTATTATTGTATATTTAATAAATATTCACATTAATTAATATACAGATAATATGTACAGGCTGTAAGGTACCCAACGGACAATGAGAAATATGACTCAAATTTATAAAAAAAAATTAAAAATACTTTCATTCAGTAGTGAAGAATCAAATTTATAAGCAACAATTTTACGATCAAAAAAATATTTTTTCAAATATGGATAACATAGAACCCAATTCAATGAAAAATATGTGATATAAGTTTTTAAAATTTATTAAGAGAAATTTTAGTAACATTTTTTAATACTTACATTGTTTTTAACATATTTTTAATTATTAGTTAAAATGTTTTGAAAACTATAAGAGGGTTATTTAATAACAAATGAATCTTACCTAATTTGTTGTTCTTAATGAAATTATATATTTATTTTTATAAAATATATATATAAAATATATATATATAAATATAAGCCTCAACTTATAAAATATCAGTACCCCATGCACAAGGCATGTTTTTTGTGAAAGCATAAATTAATTAGTTTTGCATGGCAAAAAATTGTAGTTATTATTTTCACAGGAAAAGTGACAATATTTGTCATACGTCTCTTTCGTGTATAGTGCATTTGCATTTTGAACCACAGCATTGAAGAACAATAGTTATCAATGTGAAGCAATCCTCACCGACATAATACCCATCAATGTTATTTTTGCTCTTGATTTTAGTTTTGATGTCAGTGTCAACAACACTGAGCTCCATGGCCATCACTTATTACGGTTACAGTATTTGCATTTTATTTCTTGTCGCCATTTTTGTTAATTAGCTATGTCGGCAACAGATTCTGGAATTTCATGCCACATAACCAATGTGCTTTATCATCTTTCTTCATTCTTATCTCAATCAAGAACGATAAGATATATATGATTTTTAATTTAACAGTAATATAAAAGAGTTTTAATCATAATTTTTTATTTGTATAATTTTTAATGTATTATTAGTAAAGTTAATAAATTTATTATATATATAGAATTATAATAAAATGAAAATGTAAAATTTTTAATATTATTAGTGTTTTCTCTCTTCTTTTATTGTTATTCGATTATTTAGATAACCAAAACACACGCGCGACACCGTTTATGTATTCATATTTTTATTTTAATATATTATAATAATTTTAGAGTCTTAATTTATACTTTTTATAAATTTTTATATTTTAAAATATAAATTATTATGTGACATGTTTTGAAATATATTTATTAATTTTATATTTTTTTTATAATAAAAATATGTTAGATCATCAATGGATATGTCCAACATGCAATGAATGAAAAATAGAAAGAAGAGAGAGCTTGAATAGAACTCAATATATTGTTGCAAGTGTTTGCATGTTTATTAAGAATATTTATCATGAAATGTATATATATATTAATTATGTTTAAGGAAAATTTATCTGTGATAACGTATAAATTGTAAAAATATGCATATATTAATAAGGAGAAAGTTATATTTACGAAAGTGAAAACAATCATAAAATATTTAGAAGGTAAAATAATCATAAAATGTGGACACTAACATATTATATATTATAAGTTATAAATATAGTTGGACAATTATGTATGTTGGATATCAATGTTTATCCAATTATAAAATTTACATATGGAGAATAAGAAATTATGAATTTGAGTCTCTCTCATGACAAAGTAATTTATTTTTTAATCTTAAAATACATATAAGGATAGAATAAATATTTTAAAAAGTGTACGTAAAAAATGATATTCCCTTTATAAATTATATTGATAACTAATTTTTATTCATCATTAATAGTGAACGTCCTTTCTTGTTTTATATTCCTTCCTTTTTCTTTAAGTGTGTTTAACTTTAAGATTAAATTAGACTAATAAGAAGTTATAAATTTTTTATTTTACTTTAAAGGAATTTTATAGTTTAGTGTTGAAATATTTTCAATAAAAAAAATTACCTTCTATTAATTAATATTACTCTCAACTTTTGACAATAACAGATAAGTATGAAAAAAAATTCAAATAATTAATTAAATCATACCATTGAAAGAAAAAAAAAAAAAAGAAGTACCAACATAAACAGAACCAGAATAGGATGGTGGAGGGCAAATAATAAGTTTTTTAAAAAATAATTTGTTAATTATGGTCTACAAATTATTAAATAATAATAAATTTTATTACTTACTGGTTAGTAGCTAAACAATAGAAGGCAAGAACTATTTAAAAGAACCGAAAAACAGTCTCATGAGCATGTTAGTTATCATATAGGATTAGAGAATTTTAGAACGTTGGAAACCGGTCAAATCGGCCACGGGCCGGTTAAAATCAACCACAAACTGATTGAGTTAGTCTTCAATTATTTTTATTTATTTTTAAATTTTTATTTTAAATTTTAATATAAAAGTAAAGACTAATACAAATGCATACATAAGTATTATAAATAGGTGTATATTATTTTATCAATTTTTTCTATAAAATATATAATGTACTCATTATGCTGATTATTTTAATTTCTTATAATTTTATATGATAAAAAATTCTTATTTTTCTTTTAAATGTAAATATGTTATTGTTAATAAATATTGTTATACTTTATTAATTATTAAATTTTAAATTTAACTATATATTTTATTTAAATTTTTTATGTATATTATGACGACAAAAATATGTTTTATTTTAATTTTAATTATTATAAATTATGATATTACATTTATTTAATATCATTATATCTATTATTTTATCATCATTATTATTTTATTAGTATTGATTAACCACAATTCTTTCCAATTTAACCAGTAAATTTTGAAGCAATATGACTAATTTTGGTCCAATATTTAAAACTTTTCTCAAAATCATTTATAATAATAATAATAATAATAATAATAATAATAATAATAATATTGTAATATATATTTAAACTTTATATATATATATATATATCCTACCCAATAAATATAAAATTCATGTTTCGTCCTTGTCCTTATCACCGTTGGGTATCGGGTATACCTATATACGTCTCATTTTAAAAAAAATTAATAATTTTTAATAAAAATAAATTGTTTGAATATAATTATATTAATTTAATAATTATCTAATAAATGCAAAGTTTGTAATTTGTGAATGAAATGTCAAAACTTTCCCTTTTTTTGGAAGACAAATGTCAAACATTTCTTTGACATCCCAAAATTACAATTTGTAAAGAAAACAAGAATCTAAAGGGTGAGTCGGTTTAAAAATTAGGTTTAATAAATCAAAGATAAAAGTTTGAGATATTTTAGTTATTAAAATATGATGGGACGGGAGTGGAGTTAGTCGAGGACACAGTGAATATATGTATATCTCATATCTAACCTAACAAATCAAGTATTTTTCATACCCATGCTTATGTATAATCAAATAAAATATTTGATAAACTTTGAGATGGTTTGAGTTTGGAGAGTACTTACGGGTATCAGTTTATTTATTATCTTCAAATAGGATCACTTATATTCTTCAAAATAACAATAATAAATGATAATAGAAAAAAAATTATATTTGTATGTTAATAAAAGAACATACTATTTTTTTGTACTGATAAAGAAAAGAATATAATTACCTTTGTAATTAACGTTATGAAATTAAAATAAATAGTTATTTAAAAAATAAAATAATTTCATTATCATCATAATTAAATATTTTATCAAAATATTATTATCTAATTCAAAAAGAGAAATAGTTATAATAATTTTTTTATTGATTTATTTATAGTAATTTTAATATATAATTATGAGAATTATACTAATTAATATATATATATATATATAATTTTAATAATAGTTTAAAAAAAAGTGGGGGCTAAATCCTCTACCACTAAAGTAGGATTGTTCTTGTCAATAAGTAATTTTTTTTTGTACTGGTTTAAAAATACATGTTAGAGGAATTACATCAATATTTCTTCAATGGCTACACCTCCTTGACTTGTCAATAAGCAGCTGATTTAAGTAAACTTATCTTGATATTCTTAAAACAATATATATTTAAGATTGAGTTTGATTAGTATCGACTTTCACCGTAAAAGAGAGTTTTATACTGAAGTTCAATCACAAATTCTTATTTATATGATTTTTAAACTACTAAAAAAACATTTATACACTATCAGTATAAAAAGTTTTATACGGATATTAAAATTTTGTATACATGATAAGTTTTTTACTTTACTAATTAATACTTTAAAAGTCATGTAAATAAATATTGTAATTTACTCTACTGTATATATGTGTTAAATTCTTAAAGTATTAATTATTAAATTTAACAAATTTATCTTAAATGAAAAATTTAACGTTATCCTAAAACTTTTTAAACTTAAGACATGTTGATTAAACTCTTTAAGGTTTATGCGATATGAATAGAAAATATGATTGATTTAAAGAAAATACTTCGTTATAAAGATGGTTTTTTCGAATTCTTAACATTAATATTGTAATTATATAATAAAAGACAAATCTCTAGTTTTAACGATATTTTATTATTATTTACCAAAAAATGATATTTTTATTTGCAAAAAATACTTATTCATAAAAAATCTAATATTTGCTCACAAAATTCATATATCATAAGATCTTATTAATTAATATTTTAAAAGTCATATAAAAACGGAAGATTAATAAACATGGATTGTCATTGTAAAAGAATCTTACGGTGGCAATTAATCACAATTTTTCCTTTACATGATTTTTAAATTATTAATTAATAGAGTCAACAAACTTATCATACACAAAATATTGTGATTAACTGTCAGTGTAAAACTTACTTCTTACACTGATAGTGTATAACTGTTTAATTTCTATAAAAATTAAAGTTTGTGATTGAACTCAAAAATTTTTAAATTGTAAGTGCATAACAAATTAAGAGTTTAATTAGTATGTGTGGTCAATTTAAAAAGTTCTACACCGACATTCAATCACAATCCTTAGTTTATGGTAAATTCATTGACTTTACCCATTCATAGTTTAAAAGTCATTTAAACGAAAAATTGTAATTAAAATTTCTATCTAAAACTCTTTTATAGTATCTGTATACTAATTAAACTTATAAATTAATAATTAAATTTTTCTTATTTAACAAACTCATATTCAATCCCTGTTTAAAAAGACTGAACATAATTTGATTCGAATACACGACATTGATTGTGAGAGGGATAGTTATTATAATATAAAACCATTAGAAATTAATGGTGGTTCTGACAACTTGAAATCTATCAAAGGCATCAACCATAATAACCTCAAAGAAAGAATTCAAACATCACGGGAACAAAATTATCTGTACAATCAATCAATTAACCTTTAGGATAAAATTTAGACCAAGATTCTTAATTATATTCTTCCATCATTTTTTAAATTTAAATAATGTCATATATGATTGATTCTTTTAATAAAAAAATAATGTATTAAGAATATGCATGTTTCAGACTTTAAGAGAAAAAAGTATTCACATATTATTATTTGATTTTAAAAATAATAAAAAATAAATAAGGAATCTGCCGAAATTTTACCCTGTTTTTCCTAACACGTTTTATAACTTCCATCACCGGTATTTATATATTTCTTTTTTAGTATTTTATTTTAATATTTTTATTATTATATTTTATTTTTATAATATTATTTAATGCTATATTAAGGTTATTTAATCCTAATTAAGTTTTGAAATTTTAATTTTCACGCATTTCATATATAATAGAATTGATATTTTTATTTTATTAGTATTATTTATATTAATTATCAAATTTATTTTTATTTTATACTTTAGAATGTATTAGTGTATTTTATATATAATAAAATTGATTTTTTTTTATTTTATTAGTATTATTTATATTAATATCAAAATTAGTTTTATTTTATATTTTAGAATATGTGTGTGTTTTATTTAATTTGTAAAATGTGACTTGATTGAAGAATAGAGTTGAGAGAAGTTGCAATTTAAAATTTCTTCTACTAACAAAAAGTTGTAGAAGTATTTTTTAATTTAGAATATCTTATATAGTGATATAAATTATTTAATATGTTTTAATTTTAATTAAAAGGTACTTATAAAAATAATAAACAAATGAACCCTTATTGCATTTTTTTATTAATATAAAAAAATTCATATATTCAGTAACATATTCTTTCTTCAAATGAAATTCCACCATTGTCGATAATCTGAATTTTATTTGAACAAATTCATTGAAGGGGATAAACATTGTACCCACCCATTACTAATTTCTACCCCAATATATTTATCAAATATTGATTCTCTTGTTCAGTCAAATCCACACTATGAATAAACACACCGATGCTATTAAGGAATGATACAAATTCATTGAAAGGAATAAATGAATTTTTTTACAGGTCATGATCATAAGAGATTAAAGTTCTTATTGAGCAATTCCCTTCACCTGAATTATCCTATGACCCTTATTCTTCCATACACATTACGGGTGATCTTGGCTACTTCTTTTCTTTCCGCTTTAAAAAAAAGAAATAGTGCATGGCTTTAAAGATGATATAAAAGTTTACGTCACTATATTAGTATTATTATTTAGTTGTATTTTTTATTTAAAATGTTTTTAGTATTGTAATGTTGTCATTTTAATATTATATGTTCTAATTATTATCTCAATTAGATATTCAAAAACAGCAAATGTAAAATTTGTTCTTCGTTCAATTTTAGTTTCTCAAATATTATAGATGTTTTTTACCGAAGTTAGATAGAACTCGTAACTAGGGGTTCTAGGAATGACAGATTCCGATACCTAAGTAGGAGTCAAAGTGAGAGAGTGAATAGATAACATTTTGTACCTAAGAGTAATGTATTGTCCTCCTTTTATGGTGGTATTACTGCGGAAGCAGATATTTCCTGATTTCCTTTTAGATTTAAATTATATTCCACTCTTTTTGTAAATATTCGTTTTTGTTGTATAGTAATTGGAAAATTAATGTTCATGAGAAAATTTGATTGGTATATAAATATAAATTATTATATATTAATTAATATATTCTTAGTGGCAAAATATGCAAATTAGACCTTCAATATATTTATAGAGGAACTAACATTGTATTTCAACATTTAATTGCTATACATGATCAGTGTAAAGATTTTTATACTTATATTTAATCACAACCCTTCATTTATGATAAATTTATTGACTTTACTTATTACTATTTTAAAAGTCATATAAACGAAAAATTATGATTAAATGTTAGTGTAAAAATATTTTACACTGATAGTGTATAGAGTAACTAAAATATGAATTTTTTATATTATGAGAATAAAAAGATCAATTTTAAATTTGGTAAATTAAAAAAAGAATTTAATTAGTATATACAGATAAGCTAAGAGAGTTTTACAACTATTTATTCAATTACAACTTTTTATTTACCTTACTTTTAAATATAATTGGTAAAGTCAACAAATTTACCATAAATAAAGAGTTTTAACTGAATCTCAATGTAAAATTTTTTAAACTAACAGTAAATATGTATGTTATTCGAATCAGACCAGACCAATTGGTTCAACCAAAAAACGGATGAACCAATCTGGTATGCAGTCCAAATGAAACTCTGAACTGGGCAGTTCAAGTATCAGTCTGGAACCGGAGAACCGACAGAAAACCGGAAAAAGCAGTAACAACCGATGATAGATCCATTTTGTGCGAGTGAGTTGAAGTTAGAGAAACAATATCGTTTTTGACTTTTGAAGCAACGTTTACAAACTACTGGCTGAGTGAGTTTTCGTTTTCGGTTTTCAACTTTGCAGCGTAAAGGGTTTTTCTGTGTTGGGTTTTGGTTTTGCGCAGCATTTTGCTTCTCCGACGCGGGTGACGTAGCTGAGATGATAAGATTGGAAATGCTAAAGCACATTTTCATATGACTTGGGAGAATTCTGCAACTCTCCTCCTCAGAAATAAAGTACATGATTTTCCATTAAATTTGAATAACTCTAAATTGTTTTAGGGTACAAGGCAATCCCCTCACCTGTTCTGATACCTCTAACAGACTACAGGGAAAAATAGTCAAGAACTCTTTGAATATGATATGAAAGTTCTATTTAATTTTCAGTGTAATTGTAATAACAGCATTCTTGGAATTTTTCCATTAGACATGTACTCATTAGTAAGATTAGGAAGTTTCTTACAGCCAACCAAGATTCAAAATCTGGTCATTGCTTATAGGTGCATATGATTTTACATATACTATCTGTTGTTAGATGTGGCTGTCCATTATTAAATTAGTCACTGACTAATGTTTTTGTTTAATGAAATATGATGAGCATCCAAGTTAATGCACCTAAATTTAAGAATAGTAATAGTCAACGTGCTTTTAGTTATTATTTTTATATTAGAACTCTAATGCTGTTTCTAATAATAATAAATTCTTAAATAGGAATATGATAAAAACGTGTAAGTTTAATGCAGTATACCAGGAATATGAACAAATATTATCTTATATTGCTGCTTCTTTAGCTTTAATAAGTAATGGGGTTTACAATGGCCCATTTGATCTGCTTGAATTGTAATAAACTCACTAAGGGTACCAATGATTCTTCAGCTAGACTAAACTAAATAATTACTAACATTGATTTTGCAGCTAAAGTAAATTAAATATATTTTGGATTTGTTTTTAATATATGTTATGATATGATTTATATTAATGTTATTTACGTATATTATTGATTTATTTTATTATTTTTTAATACTAGTTCTATCACGGTTTGATTAGTGAACCTTAAATTAGTGCTGACTAGTTTTTTGACCAGTCTGATTTTAAAAACATAAGTACATAAAATACTCTAAAAGATTAAAATCATGATTAAGTAAAAACATCCTTGAATTTCTTATTTTTATATATCTTATATTAAATATACAACAAAAAAATTTTTCTTTAGTTAATTGTATATACAAGTTTTTAAAAAAATTACCTTTTAATTGAAATTAAATTAATTAGGGGGTATGCTCTCCAAAACTAATAGGGCGTTTAGTAGAAGAGAAGTTTTGAATTTCCTGAAATCTTGGGTTGGGGATTTCTAAAAAAAAAAACATTTTCTAAAAAGATGTTTAATTTTCTTAAATTAATTATTTTTTCATATTTTGTATCCATTTTCTAAAAAATACATTTCTAAGAAAGTATGTTTAATTTTCATGAATTTTTTAAGCATGTTTCTCATGAAAACATTTTCATGAGAGAGGTGAAAATTTTTTCAAGTTTATTTTTTTTTAAAATACTAACAGCATTACATTACTCTTCTTAAATTAAAGTTGACCTTTTAAGTTTAGGTTGAAGTTATTCCTTGTATTTAGAAAATTAAATAATATATAAGTGAGAAGTATCACAAAACTAATATCTTAATCTTTTGAATTAAAGATAATGTCATATTCTATATCTTGAATCATGCTCCATGATTATACATTTTTTGTGTATATCTTTGTTGATTTTACCCAACAAAAATTATCACTAACTATTCAATTTCAACCCAACAAAAATTATCACTAACTATTTGATTCAAACAAACTAATTATCAATATTTATCTGTAAATACTATCGATTAATCAAACAAGCTTTATTTGTTTTCAAAAAACTTGATTGACAGCACAAAAATCAAGAATCCATAAATTATGATTTTCAGATAAAAAAAAAAACTTGTTTCCTACCGAACGCCCTTAAACATTAAAAATACATTTTCATTGTACAACATAATGAAAGGATAACTTTGTTATGTATTTTTGTGAACCTCCTAATATATGAGAAACACATAAGGCAAAAACTAGTCTTCATTAGGAATAATTGGGTTAAAAACAATTTTTAAAAAGTTAGAGGTGAACTTAGCGAAACAGAAATGGTGAAAAGTAATGTCCGAGCGCTTGCTTGGTCAAATAATGAAGTAAAGTTATGGTATTTTCTTTTAATATCCCATTTATTATTTGCACTTTTTAAGGTTTATAATTTTTTACAAATTCCCAATGTACCGTTACATGATTTTAAAATTTTTGAATTTATCTTCTTTTTTTTACCATATTATTGTTCATGGTTTTGCTTAATTCTTTTTTTACCATATTGTTGTTCATGGTTTTGCTTAATTGCTCCTCTTGTGTACCAAACATTAATTTTCATGTTGTACCCTATTGTATAACCCTAATCATTCTTGTAAATCTTTGGAGTATTATTCGTTGATGATCTAAGCGTTATCTAGGAAAAAAATCAGGTTCAGGAATGACTTTCTTGATTTAGGGTTTAGGGTTTCTTGGCAATTCCTATTGATTAGAATTAATTTAAAGTCTTCTTTGCATGTTGTTCCTATATTCAAGGCTCTTTCACAGGGTTCCAAACCAACTAATTCGGAATTTACAAAAATTATGCTTTTGGACCATATCTTTCAAAATATGAATTTGTTACATTTCAGATTAACTGATCCATAATGTACAAAATATATCTCAAATCAGTTGATTCAAAATATATTATGTACATTCTAGATCATTCGGTTTGAAATACACTTGTCAAGTCTCATTTGCCTTTCGGATCAAGTGGTCCAGAAGACACATAATATATTTTGAATCAATTAATCCAAAAGACAAACGAGAGTTGGCAAATGTATTCTGAATCGGATAATCTAGAATGTACATAATATTATTCCAAATCAACGGATCTAGAATATATTTTGTACATTCTTGATCAATCAATTCAGAATGTAACAAATTTGTATTCCAAAAGACATGATTCGAAAGCATAATTTTTATAAATTTTAGATCAATTAATCAAAATCACTACGAAACAACCTTGAATACTCAAAAAATACGTGAAAAAGAACGTCATTTAGTAACTATATAATGCAATAAAAGTGCATAGGATTTTAGTAATTTAAAACTGCAAAAATTACTTATTTAAAAATATTATATAAATTTTTTTGAGGTGGTTTGTAACGTTTAGGAAGTGTATGTGACGGTTTATAATCAAATACAATATAAGTGTATGTGTTTATCATAGTTTATAAATTTTGTATTTTCAAATATTTATAATGTGAACTCCATTAACGATATTAATATCATTAAAGGCAAAAGATTAAATTTATATGTTTTTTAAAGTTTAAAAACTAAAATGGTCAATATAAAATACATAGGCTAAAACTATATTTTAAAAAGAATGTGGGACAAAAAAATGTTTTTACCGTTATTTTTATTAAATTTAGCTTATTTAGTTTAGAAGATAATATACACTAATAGTCACGGAACTGAATTATATTTGTGATACATATACTTTATCTTATTACATTTTTCAATAAGTTTGTAATAAAATTAATAATAATGTTTTATGTTTTATGTTTTAAAGTTTTTTTTTTTAGCTTTTCAGGATATTTTCGAAATACTAAAATCTATCTGAGGAATTAATCTCTCCTAATAGATGTTTTTTCGTAGGAATAAATGAAGTATTAATCTCTTGATCATATATTTAAGAAATAAAACTATCTATCGACATGCTATGTTATGTTGGTTCTTTAAAAGTATATTTGCTTTCATTTAGAAGAGACAATTTTTTTTTTATTTACGCTGCTACGTGAATAAAATAAAAGTTGTATATGTGAGAAGTTAAATAATTTCATGGCTGAAAACATGGTAACATAAATGAAAGCTAATTGGAGAAGAAAAACAGGAAGACATAAGTCTGAAGCCTATATGATAAAGTTTTTAGATTAGTGACATGATTGTATCAGCTGCTTAAATTGAATTAAGTAAAAAAAATTACAAAACATAGTGATCTGCGAAAACGAAACCCTATACAAATTATAAATAATAGTTAACAAATTCAATGAGTTGATGCTGTATCACATGAAGACTGTTTATGTAGACAAATTTGAATTTGGAAGGAAAAAGGTTGGATTACTCCATCATCTCACAAGTCACAATTGATTGATACTTAGACAATTTTCTTTTATCTTTGAGAGCCTAAGAGTAGGTATAAGTCCCCATGCTTCCCCATCATTGAATTCATTGCTGAAGATGAAGATTTCTCGACAATGGAGAAGGTGAGTGACGAAAGGGTGCAATTGGGCTATGGGTTTGAAATTATTGAGAAACCCATTTCAGCAAAGTAAGTTTCAAGAAAAAAAATGTTTCAATGCTTCTATGGGATTTTTTTATTATTATTATTAAAAACACCTTAATCATTCAACCCACACTTAAAGACTCTTCATCCTCCCTAATAGTAAAACTCAAGTCCTCCTTCACAAACTCAACATGTATTGTCAACTCAACTACATATGTTGAGTGGGTTTTTAGGGTATTTAGCATATATGACATTAGACAATGTCTTTTAACATCCACACTTTTCTTTTTGGCACCTCCTAAAACATAAAATATCCATATTACCCTTATGTATTGGTAACTCTCAAAACTTGCCTCCTCAGGTTATGCCTAGGCATGGCAACGGGGTAAGCTAGGGACAGGTATGATATTCCCATCTTCATCTCCGTTTCCGAAGCTCATCCACATCCACATCCCTGTCTTCATATCCGATGGATATGAGATTTATATCTCATCCTCATCCTCGTCAGGTATCGGGTATACCCGTACCCATTCCATACCAACAAAAAACATTATAATAATAATTTTTTTGAATATAATTATATTAATTCAAAAGTTATCTAATAAATGCAAAGTTTGTAATTTTTTAATTAAATATCAATTTTTTTTAAGAAAATAAATATTTTAATTATTAAAATAAGAGTGGGGTGAAGCAGGTACGAGGACGGGTACGAGTTGGTTATGTATATCCCCATCTCTGACTTAACAAATCGAGTATTCTCCATACCCGTATCTGTGTTTAGTTAAATTGGGATTCTCTGTCAACTTTAGGAAGGGTTCGGGGATTACTTACGAGTCAGAGTTTATTTGCCATCTCTAGTTGTGTCTCTTCCTCAAGCCAATTTCGTTTGCTGAACAACCACGTATAAGGAGTTTAAAGGCGTATGTCACTAGTTCCTCATCTTGAGTTCCTTTTGCTAATTGTAGATCAAGTCATCAAAATGGTAATGTCGAATTAATTAATTTGGTGTATTTTGAATGAGGTAATCTAGAATTAGTTATGTTGTAAGAATCAAATTGGATCGACCAATTCGACTGAAAAATTAGTGAATTGGTTTGGTAATAAGTTTGCGGGATATTACAAGCCGCCCAAATAAAAAACCAGTGCTGAAATCAAAGAATTGTTCAAAAACCAATAATATTGATGAAAATTGATAGTTCAACCAATTTAACTAATTCACAATTTCTTAAAAATATTTGAATTTTACTAAGTGCACCTCTTTTAAGTCAATCTCTTTTGATTTAAAATTTAATGAAAGGAAGTTAACTTAGCAAATGAATGTGTATTTAATAAAATTTCCTTTTCCTTTTCCTTTTCCTTTTATAATTACCTTCTTAATTATTTTTTTTCTTATATGTTATGACTTATGAAGTATGTATGATGCATGATACTTTTATATTTTAATATTGTTTAATATAGCTATTATAGTACATTAATAATAATAAAATATTATAGTACATCAAAGAATTTGTGATTTTTTTGTTTAATATTGTTTAGTATAGCTATTATAGTACATTAATAATAATAAAATACTATTTTATTAAAATCGGTTCAACCATTAATTTAATAATAGTTAAAGCAGTAAATTGTAAATAAGTGTTTTTGTCTATCTAACTTTCAAACATTGAGAATTAGTGACTTTGGATTAACCAATCAGAAAGTTGTTAATGAAAAAAAATGTTACATAGAAAAAAATATATATGCTAAAGTTATCAAGTTATAGAATGAATATTGAATATTATTTAATAAAAATTTTCAATGAAACTTTTATTAAGTAATATTAACTCTTATTATATATATAAAAAATCATGACAGGCCATTTTTTCTCAAGCCAATTATACAATAGAAAAAAGAAATAATACAATAAAATAAATATATTGTGTTAAATGTATAATATTAAAGTGTTATAATTATTGTAGTTTGATTCAATTTGGATCTATGGACACATTTTGCATTTGGTTTAATGTGTGTATGAATGTGTTTTACTCCATCACATAGTGTTTTTCCTACACTCATCTTTTGGCTTATATACCTCTAGCATGAAGTGTTTCTCTCTACACCCATCTTTTTTCTCATACACGCATCCTATGGAATGTTTCTCCATACATCGATCTTTTTGCTTGTACACATGTCGCATGGGGTGTTTCTCGATACATCCATTTTTATTTTTATTTTTTTTTCCTCATTCACTTGTCGCATAGGGTGATTTTTCTAAAATGTCTTCCATTTTTAGATTTTAATGATTTCTTCGAATTGGGTAATCCGAATTGGCAATATGATGTTTTATTACTTAATTTGAAGGTTTTTTCAGGAAGGTGCATGTCATCTACATTATGTAAATTGGATCAACATACATGCTTTCTCGATTACCAGATGACCAAATATGCGTTTTGAACACGTAATTTGAAAGTTCATTTAGGAACGATGAATGACATCTGAATTACCTATTCTAGATTAGCACAATGCTTTCTAGATTACCTAATCTAGATAACCAAATTTACTTTCTACATTTTTTTATCCAAAAGTTCATTCAGAAAAGGTACATGCAATATGAATTACCTAATCTGATAACCAATATATACGTTTCATATTACTTAATCCAAAAATTCATTTAGAATGTGCATGTCATTCATAATAAATCTATAAGGGTAATTTAAATATTTTAAAAATATGTTGAGTTTATGATAAAAAATATGGGTGTAGGGAGCAATACCCTTAATAAATGGGACAATACAATACCATAACTTTCTATAGGATTAGTGGTCTTATTTTTAGGATTTTTTTATTTACACTCTCTTCAATTTCTAAATACACTTCCCTTGTCTTTTCTAAAAGAAAATTACTTAAACAACTATTTTAGTTGAAATTGTATTTACCTCATATACTATTCTTAAATTAATTACACACTCACGCACTCCTTCATCCCCACTTATCATGTTCATGAACTTCTCAATCCCCTTTTAACACATTTTTTTTCTCTTTCAACATAAATACACTCTAATGCACTCTCTCTCCCTCTCTTTTAGTTTCTCTATCTCTCCTCAATCATGTGTTCTAAAATCTATTTGTTTCTTTGTTTCTACTTAGCCTACAACCTTATTTGATTTTTGTTCACTTATGTCTTAACATAATTGATATCTCATATATTTTATTAGATTACAAAACGTATTTAAACCCTACAAATATTTGTAAAAATACCTTCAAGTGATGCAAGTAAATACCTGAAATTTGGGATGGGTATGGTTACTAGGGTATCCAATTCGTCCAACCTAACACATACACACTATATCTGTATGTGTGTATATGTGTGTGAGAGAGAGTCAATAAAAGAGAGAGAGAGAGAAAAATACTTGTGCATTGTTAGTGTAAAAAGTTTTACAGTAACATTCAATCACAACTTTTTTTTATGGTAAGTTTATTGATTGTACCAATTAATATTTAAAATTTATGTAAATTAAGAATTGTAATTGAACGTCAGGATAAAACTTTTTTACACTGTCATTGCATATATATGTGTGTGTATATGTGTCTTATAATTATAATATAAATTACTATATAATTTTTTTTAATGTGTTAAATGATAAAAATATCAAATATTTATGAATTTGACATCCAAATTTAATTACTTTTTGTTAAATGGTTACAGTTTAAATTATATGATTTGTTTTGTTGGGTTATATACGAATTTGGATAACATTTATGTATACTTAATATTATGTTTGTTGTTGGCTTAATTTTATGTATTATGTTTGTTTATGTGTATATAAAGTTGATATTATTATATTATTATCTCTATAATAAAGAAAGTGTGGTTCACATGTCCGAATACAGATATATAGACATCCAATGAATACAGAATAAGATCAAAGTTATTACCTAAATGGATGTGAGAATAAATATTAGAATATCTTACCTATTATCATTCCTATATTTTTTATATGTTTCAATATAGAGTCGGATCTTAATTTGTCCTACCTATTCACCCTTTTTACATCTTACTGAGAAGAACTAAAAAATTTAAAATATTAAAAACAATGGAAAAAGAAAAAAAAAGTTGCAAAATGTGCTACTTCAAAAAAAAGATTCAGAACATAAAAAATCGAACATGTATTCTAGAAAGTACTTTTAGCAACATAATTATTCTGAGTTTACATTCCAAAGCACACTTTTGAGTTGTGTTCCAAAAAGTAATTTGTAGAATAAAAATGTTGCTCTAAAAAATACTTCGTAGAATGTTATCGGAGAAAAGGTATGTTCTGGAAACTAGTTCCTATAACATTAAAAATTAAAGCAAGAAGATGTAATTTTTTAATAAATAGATATTTATAATAATCAAAACTGAAAAACAAAGAAGGGTGTGAAAATAGCAAATACATAACTTTTAGTTTGAAGGCCCAACTCACAAATCATTTGCTGCGATGGTGAGAAACAAGTAGCGAGTTATTGGAATAAGCAAATTACTTTTTACACTCCATAAATGGAACGAGTGGCAGTGCCATCGCTCATATGTAAGGGGAAATGAGTTATTTTTGCAATTGATGGGATTGGCTTCCAACTCCAAAATTGGTCCATAATTGAATGTGGAGAAGCTCTTTTTTTCAACCTTTGTTATGCATTGTGTTTAATTCTATGATTGGATCGGTTATTCAACTGTTTGCATATTTGTCTTCCTTGTTTCTTGGATTGAATTCTATAAATTGATGTTTGGATGTGTTTGATTTATACCTCTTCTTCTTGATGTTTTGGGTATTGTTTAGAATTAGTTGGGATTTAATCATATAAACTTAATTTAAATTTCTAGAGAGGAAAACTTTACCGGCTTGAACAAGCATCTCATTAAAAGTAGTGTGGATCACAAAAAAGACTTAAGACTTAGTACAAGTTTTAAAGTGTTAAAACAACTCTTAGGTAGTAAATTATGCATATAAACCTAAAATTACAAATGTATGTCTATCAACTTTGATTGAGTGAGTGTAGACCCAATTCATGAAACCTGTCTAGCTATCAATTCTAACTAGCTTTTATTCTAAAAACCTTGTTGTTTTTGAATTTGTGCATTGAAAAACCATTTTTTTTTAGTTAAGTATGAAACTAACTACCATCTAAACATGCTATAATTCGTTGAATGAGAGTGATATTTCGTTAAGTGAGAATGCAATGTAATGAATTAATTGAGAAAAATACTTATACACTATCAATTAATTATATCTTTTTGTATATGATAAGTTTGTTAGCTTTAATTATTAATACTTTAAAAGTCATGAAAAGTTTGTGATTAACTGGAAGTGGAAAAGAACATTTTTGTTTTATGTATACCATGTGTTTTGAAATAAATGATGGTGGATGTAATTTAAGATTTGTGGCCTACCATGTATTGAAGGATATACCCAACGTTGTTAGGATCCCATACTGAAAGATACCACACTCAAGCTTTAGAAAACAAAATTCAAAAACAAAAGATACAGTGGCATCTTCTATCAATACTCAAGAATCTCAAATTAGTGAACAATGACTTTGGCTAAAAAATCAGTAGCATGACAACACTTTCACGTGGTAAACTTCGATATATTAGCATGACAACACAAATGAATTTAAAAAACTTTAAATTTACTATCAAAACATGTACATCTATTAATGTGGGGTTGTTCGAACTTAATCTGGTGATCTTGATAAAAAAAACCTTAAAATTCGCGTCAAATAATTTTTTTTTTTCAGAGCATCTCTAGACTAAAATTCTAAGACTAATCCCTTAGAGTATTACATCTATTAAAAGGGTTAAATCTCTTCAACAAGTGCTTCTCAACATGTACAAACCAAATATTAAAAGTTTTACCTATTACATTGAAGAATTTTAGCGTCCCTAGCTTAACGTATTACATTTTAGTCTCACATTTTAAAAAATAATTTTCAAAGTTAATGTTAATTAAAAAAAATCCTAAGATCAACCAACGTATTACATTTTAGTCTCACATTTTAAAAAATAATTTTCAAAGTTAATGTTAATTAAAAAAAATCCTAAGATCAACCAAATCAAGTCATCTTTGATCATGAGATTATAATTAAGTTACTCATAGCTCATATCATAGGTCATAACCCATAAAACTATTTCACTGTACGAATTACAGATTTCATTACTGTTTAATCTCGGAGTTGACAAATAGTGAGAGATACTAAATGCCTAATGAGTGTTAGAAGTTTTTTATTATTTTTGTTTTTAAGGCTACTTACACACCTTATAAATACAAGCCTTGTGTAAATACCTAGACAAAGAATACAAATTATATGATCATCTTAAAAAAATAGGTAAAAGAAAACAAATAAAAAACTTGATCCTAAACCACAACCTACCGGTAGAAATAAATTATCAAAACAAACATGACCCTTGTATTCTGTGTGCAAATGCTTCTTCATTTGATACTCCTTCATTTGACTTAATTTCTATTATTAGGTTTTGTAAAACTTATTTCATCCTCTTAACCTAAGACTTAGTCATTGGACCTCCCATATCAGGCAAAGGTTTGTTGAGTCTCCATAAAAAATGCTAAAAATAAAGGTCACAACAACTTTATAAAAAATTTTAAATAATAGAACTTTTTATCAACTAATTTTTCAAAATCCACCCTATGAGAAAATTTTTATATATTACTTAAAATTATTTTGAAAAGAATTCCATATTTTTTTTTTTAAAAAAAAAAACTTATGGAAAAGCTTGCCAAAATAATGTGAAACTTTTTCCAAACTAATCTTTATAATTTCTTCTCCTATAAGAACTACTAGAGAAACTTACCGAAATAGAACTCAAATTAGAATAATTGGGGAAAGGTGGTAGTTCTGACCTTGTTTTACCAGCTACGTTCTATCTCAGAATTCAGATTTCAGGCACAAGGTAAAATAAGCATCATAGACCAGGTAAATTCAAACAAAATAGATCAATTGACAAAATACAATGTATGTTATTCTATTCTATAAATTATATAACATACATTGAGGAATTGTCTTGGTTGAAGAAATAAACTTAATCTGAATTCTGAAAGATTAAAATTAGTCATAGATACTATACTGCTTACATGAACTTCTATACGACATACAACAATATTACAGTATCTTGTTGGCCATGAAACAGCATTATTGACTTCACTAATTGCCTTCAGCTTAGGGCCTGCCTCGCCTCATGCTACATGATGGACATTTGTATTGCTTTATGCTCTCAGCTTTTGCAGGAGTAATCTTCACACATTTACCATGGAACCACCTCTCACATATATCACAGCCAATCCAAAATTCATCTGCATTGTAATTTCCGCCACAGCTCCCACAGAGGGTTTCGCTATGCTCATCATCCTCCTCTTCATAACCTTCATCTGCAAACTTTGGGTTGCTTTTAACTTGCCCATCACTTGACCTCTGCAGATAAATGAACAAGAAAGCATCATATAGCGACGTGGCAAGGTTTAGGCCATTACAAAACCTTCAATTCAGTCTTAGAAGTATTTGCAACATGAAACAATGACCAAAGGGTTTCTACAATGTAGTCCACTTATTCGCTCACATTTGCAGTTTCATGATCAAGCACTAAGAAAAATATAATTTTGGGTGCAACAGTGTGATAGTTTCTGTCCTTAGTTCGACAAAAAGATTAAGATCCAGAAACTTCCAAGGCCTAGTTCAGTTTTCAACTGTACTTGAAGCAGCTTCAGAAAGTTAGCCATAAAAAGAAGAATAAATAAACTAGTGAATGGCATCTTAATGTAGTTCTATGATAAAGTATTTTTTTGTATTCGGTTTAGGAGATAAATAAACAAAAAAAAAAAAGGGAAGATATAGTCTGATAACTTCAGAAGATATTCCCATATGATTTGGATACCACCTATACATATTTTATAATGTATCTTTAATGATTTTGTATCTTATGATACATGAATGAATTATGTAAATCTTACTATTCACATGATTTAACAATTCATGTGTATCTTACAATTCATTATTTTTTTTTAGTTTTGTTTCACCAATTCTCATGAAAAAATTGAGAAATCGTATAAAAGTTTAAATTGAAAAATGAAAAGGAGTTAAAGGAACATTTCTATCCTATTTAATTATTAACTACTTTATTTGTGTTCATTCATTTAATGTCTGTACTCAATTTAGTTATTTAATTGTGTTTTTGGGATGTTCATTGAAGCGGGTAATCCAAGTATCCAATCCAATCCAAACATATTGGGTTGGGTTTTCCTAACAAATGAGTCAAATCCGATCCAGCCTAATCAAACCTAATTACTTTTTGGTTGAGTGATGGGTTTTGAATTTTCAACCAAAGACCCAACACAACTCGACCAATAATAATCATAATTTAAAATACTAAATTGGATGAGATCTAATAGTTGTTCAACGTATTGCATTATTACTTTTAGTTTTAGTTTAGACTACTACTGTTTTTTAGTCGATATTAATACATTTTGTGTTAGGGTATGTTTTATGACTTGAACTTTGATAATACCTTATCTATTTGTTAATTTTAATCTTAGTTTAATGTTTTAATTGTCATTATAATTTTCTATTCATTTTTACTTTACAACAATTACATTGTCTATTTCTAAAGAAATTATTCTAAAAAATGTAACAAAAAAAATATTTTAGAATTTCAAATTAAAAAATCATTTAACACCTGATCCAACTCATTCATGAGTGGGTTGGATTTTGCGTAAAAGTTGCACAAACTCAAACCAATCCGAACAATTTTAATTGGATTTAGTGATGGGCATCACCAAATCCTACCCAACCCAACCCGTGTACATATCTATTGAGTGTACTCTATTTGATTATTCACTACTTATACCCTCCAAAATAAAGGCTTCAAAAACTCTCTCTCTCTCTATATATATATATATAATAATAATAATAATAATAATTTTATTTCATAAGACTTCTAGTTAAGTTTTTTATGACATATGCTAAGTATTAATAAACAATTTATAACTAACAATTTTGATAATGAATCTTACAATTCATTACACAATTCGATTCACGATTAAGAAAACAGGCTTTCCAATAAACAAATTTTATGTCCTGATTCAACTTACTTTTCTTACAAAATTTTAGAATGCACAACCTAATAAAAAAAGGACGAGTACCACACTAACAACACTGACCTTTGTAATAAAAAATAAACAAAAACACTAACCTTGGTGCTGCCCCTAGATTTGCTTCCACTGTCAGTAGTGGGCTTATCTTTTACTGGCTTCCTCTCAGTTACAACTTCAAAAACAGTAGGAAGATCATTGATCAAGGTAAACAAACGTTTCCTGCCATAAAGAATGAATGGAACCATCAATAAAAAGAGGAACTCATATGCCCCAGAGCAAATGTTGAGAAAAAAATGCTTCAGCAAGGTAAACCACCAATGAGAATGAGAATAAGAATGCTACAAGGAAAAAGTCATAAGAACCAAAGCAACAGCATCCACATTCTCTCATACAAATAATAAATTCAACTCACTTTATTAAATTTCCATTTAGCATTTTTGGGGTCTATAATCCCCTTTACAGCTCACTATTGTAAGGGGAAAAGATAAACATGATTACAGAAAGATAAAGCACTTATGAAGTGATTTGAAATAATAGGTCAGTTAAAATTCAAACCTTAAATACACAGGCACATCAACTATATCTCTCTCATGAACTTCAAGTTCATGATAAGTTTTCTTGAATTCTTAATTTGGCAATGTTACTGAGAAGATAACATTTTATAAAGACAAATTTTATCCAAGGAATGTACACATTAAATAATCCAGAATCGCAACAGACCAAATAGAAATTACATTCATTTCAAATTAATTAATAAGCCATTATTTTTTCACTGACATACATCCATGGTGACATTGATGCATTTAGCAACAACAACAGTAACAAGCCCCAGTTCAACATTCCAAACAGCACTTAAGCATTTGCATCACACAAACAGCACTTAAGCATTTGCATCACACAAACAGAGCCACAAGGAACTAAAATCATCACAGCATGCTTTCACACAAAACCAAGTGAGACAGTACCTATCATTGCGATTAAGACGAGCTCCAAGATAAAAAGCCACAGAAAGCAACCACGAATCACTGTGCACAGCAACCAAAGAAAGCCAGTCCCTGCGGTTCATACCATCCCTAGCAAAATTGATTCCGAGAGCCGGCTCCGGAAGCTCCGGTGGAACTTCCTCCGCAGGCAGAGTCACCTCCCATGTTTCATTCGGATGTCCATAGAGGCACAAGTTCTCCTTATCTTAAAAACACCCACACCAGATTATAAACCTCAAATTCAACAACAACGAAAAACATAAAATTCATCGTAAGTAACCATCAATTCCCAGCATAAATCTAATTCAACAAGCCAAGCGTCAATCAAACCACACCCCAAATCCAAATCCACAACCCAATGTGTCTAACAACAAACACACCCAATCCAAGGCAACTTAAGGTTTTCATAATTTAACCAATTAGCAATAACACACTCACTACTTAACCACTATACATGAAGTTATAAAATCAGTCTAGTGATTACAGATTCAAATTCCTCCAACTAACAAAAAACTAAAAACTAACATTCCCCAATAAATAAATAAATAAAATAAGCCATCACACACAGAGAAACCAACAAACTAAGAATCAGTGTTTATCAGTTATCACAAACCAATAATTAGTTTGTTAATCAATCAATTTATATATATTATAAACAAATAATATATTTGTTTATAAGACACAGGAGATGGGACATGTTTAACTTTGACTTTATTTTATTCCAATTTTTTTTTCCTTAAAACTCCCACAAAAACAAAAAGTCAACTCCGACAATTCCACAAAACAAGAACCCACAATTGGAAAATCCGAAAAAAATAAAAGCAAAGGCAATTCAGATCCGCAACGACGCCGTACCAGGATCACAGAGTCCGTAGAATTCATCGACATCTGAGAGAACAAAAAGAAAGAATTGGCAGCGTTAAAAGCGAAATTCGAAATTCGAAAGAGAGAGAGAGAGAGAGAGAGAGAGAGAGAGTGAAAGATGGAACCTTGGGAGAGAGCGCGAACGATGGCGGTTCTGCGGGCACTGTAATCTTTGAAGATCTCTTCGACGGTGCGGGGAGTGGACGCCATTTCCATGAAGCGAAGCGAGAAATGAGATCTGAGGTTTGAAGCGGAAGGTTCTAGAAGAAGGGGTGCGGGTGCGGGTGCGGGTGCAGGGAAGAGACCATGGGAAGGGATCGTAGGGATCGCGGGTGCATGTGACGTTGTTAGGGACAGAGAAGAAGTAATGTGAGAGAGAGGGGACAAAGGCTGGGATTTGAAGAGGAAAATAAATACAACAAGAGACAGAGTGAAGGAGTGTGTGTCTGCGTGTCTTTGTGAATAACACTATTATTTTATACTATTCTATTCTTTTATGTTCTTTATTAAATTTTAATATGTTTAATACTTGCCCCCACTTAGCTTATATTTTTTTAGTCATGTTATAAAATACCCAACTGATGATGGATTCATAGTTTAATATTAAAATTATTATTTTAACATGATTTGGTCTCCTTCGAAATGAGAGAGAAATGCTTATTATATGTTCTAAAATGATCTATTAACATGAATATTAGTTATTCTACTTGAACCAGTTTATATTAAAAAATTAAAATTTAATATATGTATATATTTTATTATATTATATATTAATAAAGAGGATTTCATCTAAATTTTTTTTAGTCCAACCATTTATTTTTTTTAGAAATTTAATGGTTAAAACTGATTATTTATTATAATTATTATATTTTTAGAAAAAAATTATTAGAATAAATAGTAACTTCCTTAAACTTATTTTCTAAAATTAGTCGATTCCTTCTCATTATATATAATATATTATATATTATACTTTTTCATAATTTTCCATTTTTCAAATTAACTAACATTTACTTCTTTCAATCCAATTTATTCTTATACTATCCTAAATACACACTAATATAAACTTTTGTTAACCTTGTGTATTCAAATTCTCATCACTATTAATGAATATAATATAATCGACATTTTAATATTCTCTCCGGTTAAGATAATCAATAAAAGAGGTAGTTAATAGAATACATTTACCTAAAATATTTAGTAGATTGTATTCATTAACAATGGTAGTTGAGTTTTTAAGTGACAGAAGATTAAAAATAATTATATTAGTATGAGAATTTATTTACCATAATATCACAATAAACTTGTATTATTATTGAAAGAGGTAATCATCAATTAATTTGAAATTTTTTAAAAACTAAAACGACTAATAAAATGAAACAAAGAGAGTATATTTTTAAGGTTAATCCATCAAATTAGTAATATTATTTTTTATTCTATGTGTCTGGTAAAATTTAAATTGTGTGGTGTAAGTAGAAATTTTGTAAAATTGATTTGCTTTTTTTGCTTGATCAATCTATTGAGTCGAACGAACTGCTTTATTAATCGTTTCTGATCCAACTAATTAGCTTGATATGATTTTTTAATACTGTGTAAGAGAAAAAAATAATAGATAAAATAGCTAATTGTATTAAAAAAATCATGAGTTGACATGTAAAAAAGTTTTACATAATTATGCATGACCATTAAACTCTAACTATGTTTTAGTTCCTTTTTTTAGAATTTTCTTTTTAGTTTTTAAATTTCAGTTTGACTAGCTTTCCACATAGTTAAATCTTTGCATGTCAGGCAAGACAAGAGTATAACAAGTTATAAATTCTATCTTGGTAAGGTATGTATTTTTATTACTATTAAATTGAACTAATAGTGGGATTACCATTATTCTTTTTATGGTAATGAACATGTGTTCCTAGGAAAAACAATTTATCTATTTTTTTAGAGTCTCGGAGGTGCATGGAAACACATAAGAACTTAATTCTTTTAGATTTTTTAAAATTTGATATTTTTTTTGTTTTTAACTTTTTCAAATTTTGATTTTTAGTTTCTAAAACTTTTGAAATTTTATCTTATAAATTCAATATCATAACTTTACAATAATAATGATATAAAACATTTATAGTCATGATATCTTACAACAAAAATAATGAAACGTGTATATTTTTATTTTATTTCTAATAACAAAGTGTATCCGTAAAGTTTGACTTAACTTAGTTTCAAAATATTTAATTTATTCTTGCAAACTTGTTACAAAAATTTATAACATAATGTCCTTAGTGAAAAAGTTCACCCAAGAAGAAGTTCATCCCATGGGCAAAACTTCAAAATGAAGAAGAAAAACTTACTCACCGCATGAAATTTTTAGACAACAGTTACATGAAGGAGGAAGAAGAAAATGTTTTTCTAATGAGTGACACATTTGCATAGTTAGAATTGAAACAAGAAGGAGAGTAGACTTCTTTAACCTCTTTAATAAAAGTTTATTATGAACTTTTTCTAATTCATCATATGACACATTTCTACCCAAAACAATTTATCTTTAATTACAAAATAATATAAGAGTTTAATTACTTGAATATTTATTTAACATCTAGGTAAAAGGATCCATATACCAAATGTTAACTTAATTTTCAAAATTGTAATAAAATAAAACGTAGACATATATAGAAAGAGATCAAGCACTAAAATGTTCTTTATAAAAGTCTCAATTAATAACAATCATAATAAAAGTTTAAATAGACATATTCATAAGGAAGACAAATTAAATAATCCTTTATTTCCTTATGTCACACAATCAAAGCATCTCAATAGAATAATGAAAGGAGGGAAGTCTATGCTTTGTCACCCACGATTTTGTCCTACTCATCAAGATCAATTGTGCTCACTTGAAAGTGGTTTTTAACCCAAACAACAATGCAACAAAAGGAATAAGGGGTGAGAATATGTTTTGCAGATGTTAAGGCACACATAGAGATGTTGATAGTTAACTAACAAGCACCAAACACATATACACAAATCAGCTCAAGATCCTTGACTCATGAAGAATTCTCTTAGCTCTATATGTATATGATACCATGACTCTTAGCACAAAGTGTGCATATGAGGTAACTTGGGAGTACTTGGAAACACACAAATCACCAAACAATAGGTAACACATTCATTCTTAATTATCAGCACAAAGATTCAACTAGAGTTTGTCGATACTTCTATAGTTGTGATGGTTACCTCTTAGCACTTGTATTGATAAGATGCTCCCAACTACTTTGACAACCCCAAGGCCAAGATAAGATCATAAAGGCCATCTTATAAAATTCACAATCAATACCTCCAACAAAAGAATGCATGGACTTTTAGACAACAAATAACACACATAGACACATGACTAGGCAATATCTAAACTTAGAACTATTAGAAAAAGTCTAGACTTCACGAATCACCAAACAAAGGTTTGGAGCTTATATACTATTGAGTAATATCTTAGACTTAACCTTTGGTATATATAAGCTCATAGACTTAAATAAATCAAAACAAATCTTCTTATAGTACATCTCATTCATAAATCTTGATAAATACACTTTCATATACATGCATACATAAGTTTTACACTCAGCATAACTCCTTTTATTAAAATTTAGTTTTGTAAATAAAAATTAAAAGAAATAAAATTCATTAAAATTAGAAGAAATAAAATTTACATACCTAAATATCTTCATTATTAGATAAATGATTAAATGTAGATTCTTTTCAAGTATACTTGATCACCAAAATTTGATACCTAACTGAATAATTTAAATAATTGATATTTTTTTAAACATATTTGTCAATTTTTATGTACTATCGTTTTTATACACAAATGTTAGTGTATTAATTTTGTTAGTGAAAGAATTCAAATCCACAACATTTCCCTCTTTATCTTTTCATATATGGACTTTTTAATATATTGTCATATCACTTAAATAAGTCCATGAATCTTTGCATAGAGATTTCATTGAGAACTAAGTTAGTAGTCTAAACGAGTACTATAATGTGAAGGACATGCACTAAGATGATTCTCTACATGTAAACTTACAACTTAGAAAGGTGAGGATGCAAAGCAAGGACTCACTGGCCTTAGGAGTAAGTTTTTTTTTTATCAACTAATATATATAGAGAGGAGGGATCCACATTTAAGTTTAAGACATTCAATGTTCATCTCACCATTCATTTTCTTAACATAATGAGTAACTAATTTTAATCATTAGATGTCAAGAAAATGAAGGTTTAGCACTTAAAGTTCTTTTAGAGGAAATGAATCTCTCTTCATATATATGGAAAATGCTAACCCACATGTAATCTATTTTTAGTTCGAGAATATTAACAACCTTCACCAAAATAATTTTTATCAAGGATACTATAGCCTTTTAATATCTAATTTTAAAAATTAAAAAATCTCTTTTCTTTATCCTTTTTTTTATTTATTATGTATCAATACATTGATCCTAAATATTTTGGTGTATGTTGCTAACACAGTTCAACTAAAAATAGAGTGTGCACATTAGCATTTTTCTATTTGGATACCAAGTTTTAAATTTAGTCAACTTACATCTTCAATACCTTTATGTAAAATGAAAATTTGATCATCTTATTGTTAAATTTCATATTTGTATCAATCATATTATATACAAAATTTTTCTAAATTCTTTAGTAGTTCATTACGAAATTTAATTTTTACGTATAACATTATATTTAAATATTTGTAAATATTTATTATTAAATAGTATATATAAAAAAATCTAAATTATGTAAAATTTGATAAACATGTTCAATAAGATAATATCATAAAATTCATTCGTTAGAATGATCAAATTTTCATTCTACATAAAGTTATTGAAAATGTAAGTTGACTAAGTTTGACACTTGTGTCAAAGGATCTTGTCCTACCCTATATATATATATATATATATATATATATATATATATATATATATATATATATATAGACTAACTTTTCAAATCTCTATGGTTAGGCAAAATTAATACCTCTAATTAGGGTGGGCAGAAATACATAACCTGACCCAACCCAATAAGCCCATTAAAAAAATTTGAAATTCGGTTGGTTTTGGGCAATTTGATGGGTTAAAACAAGTTACATATGGTTTTGAATGAGTTGCAACGGGTGGATGCAAAAGTTTGATTTTTACAACCACCTATATTCGACCCAAACCACCTATTTTATATTTATATATATATATATATATATATATATTATTTTTTAGTTTTATAATTAATAATAATTTTCTTGATTTTTATTTTCTTAAATAATTAATATAATTCATATTAATTATACTCATAGAAAAACATGTATATGATATATTGTTTTTTAAATTTTTTTAACCAATTGTAGAAACATTAATTATTTAACATTCATTTTCTTTAATTGAATATTTTTTCCATGTAAAACATTTTTTAAGATTATGACATAAGTGTTTTTTTTTATTTTTATTGACCAATTTTTATTTGAAAGTTTATAAGTTTTGCATAAAAAAATTATGACAAAACAAAGTTTAAATCACACAAATCCGCCCAACCTGACCGTAACCCGTTTAACTTAAAAATCGTCAACCCACAAGAGTAAACAAGTGAAAAATTTAAAAGGACAGATTTGATCGAGTTAAGTAAAATGAGCTTGAACCCGAATGACTTGACTCATTGCTCACACCTACCTCTAAAAAAAAAACTAACAAATTAATTACTAATATTTATTCCATAAAAAGAAAGAAAAATATAGTATTCTTGTGCAGGGAAATTCACTTGACCAAGCTTGGCAATCCCATAAAGTTCTCAACCTTACAAGATTGGCGTGAAAGTACACCTCTAAGATGGAATGTAGATGCCTTAAGTTATGAAATATAGAATTACTTTGTAATTGATGAGGAGTTGGAGCATGTTACAAAGGGAGTGAAACACAATTTTGGTTTCTAAAATATTGAGACGTGGTATATATGTAAATTCTTAAATCTTAAACTTTATTGTTGTTGGCAGGTTAGTCATTATGTCAGTCACTCTGTCAATGAATAAACAATAATTTAGGTAAATGGTTAGTTCATATACTTTTCATCGGCTAAAAACTGTAACAATTTTTTATTTTCTCTTCATTATTTGTTCAGTCAGTGTACTTTGGTATTTACTTTCTTTAAGTTGGGTTTGCTGCACTAATATAATAATACTTTTGTTCATGACAAATGGTAATCGTGCTTCACATCTGTTGATTTTTGTATCTGTATCCAGAAGCACAGCTAACAATGTGTGCTTTATATATATTTTTTATTTATCATCCATATTGCATATCATCAGGAATTATAGAAATAAAACTAGTTAATGATTGTGTTCAATGAATAATTCCAATTAACTGTTTATAGGTTTTGTTACTAATGGAAGAATCTATGGCAAATGAAAAATATAATAATTTTAACGTGCTGAGATTTACCTGGAAACTATAAACTGAAGTAAACTCATTTGTAGAGATCAAATAAAAACCTTTTTTCCTTGAACCACTTACTCAAACAGTTGGCAGGCTTCTGTTACCTTGGTGGCCTTAAAGTGTTCATCTTAATAAAAGGTTGAATTCATTGTAATACATCAACAGCATTCCTACACAAATTCATCCATCAAGTGATTTGTCTCTGATTCAGTAGTTAGCTTCTCATACCTCTCCAACCTTGCCAATGTTCCTGTACTAGTGTTGTTACCTGGATACGCCTCGGTTTTTTGGCTTTTTATTAACATATAAAAAATAATATAATAAAAATAAAATTAAGTTTTAAAAAATGAATATATTTTATATTTTTAGAATAATTTTTTTTTATAATAATTTTAATAGCTGAATTCTAACTTTAAAATAAATCAAAATCTATAAATATGTTTTGAAAACAAAATAGCCTATTATGTTAACATGGGTCATGATGTGACACATGTATATAAATTACAGTGAAAATTTTGGACATAAATAAAAAATGACATTAATTTTAAGGATGAACCTTTTTTTTCTTTCGCATATGTCATAGGATTCCGGGACTGATCACATTACTGTGGGTCGCTCCCTGGACTTTAGTTATCATCTGTACCGGTTTCAGGGCATGTAGGGTAGGGAACAAACTTGTAGGTTTAAGTTTTTTGGTATAACACATCGCAAATGATTTATGGTAGTTCCAATAGTGTTGTGGTTTGTTCGACGATCTATGAATCTCATCAGTGTTGAAACTACAATTGTGACAACTTGGACACAGACCTATGGTTTTCGATTTTTGGTATAACATGACACAAAAGCATGTGATTTATGACACAAGTATTTAGTATCTAGCTTTCTTGATGAACAATTCTTTTCAACATGAGTGACCTTGTAATTGGATTCAATGCATTTTCACTCATAATTGTTCTTTATTTATACAAATATGTGTTAAACAATAACTAATTGGCTTTTGTAATTGAAAATGTGTGCAAGTACCTGATAATCAAAGGATCTTTTAAAAGAATACAAGAAGATCCTTCTACGAATCTATTGAATAAATTAGGATTAAAATTTTCTTTATATTAGTATTATTTTGTTTCCTCATGTATTTAGATGGATACATTTTTAATTTTCTTTGGGGCCATGTATTTAGACCATTCCTTCTAGTTTTTCAAAGCATGGAGGTGCCACTAATTAATATGTAGAGTGTATACTAAAAGTGAGCTAGAATGAGCATGAATGTGTAGTTCTTCACACACACCGTAACTTGTTTTTTGCACTCCTCCTTGCATGCACAAAGTATGACATAGGTGTGCCCTCCTCATTGTTCCCTCTTGGGGCGCTAATTCATTGTCTAAACAAGGCTTAGTTTAGACGTTAAAGATCAATGGAGATCAATCTAAAAAGTCTAACATTGCTCAATTTTCTTAAAGTAAGTCCCACATTACTTGTATCTGACACCCATTTTCCTCTTATTCCCTATAAATACCCATCTACCCTTGTATATTTTATTCATTTGAATAAGTGAGAATAAAACTCCTTTTGGGTATTCCTTTCATAGGAAAAGAGTTTTGAGTTTCTTTTCTTTAGAGAAGATTTTCTAATGATTTTTATCAAGAGTTCACTCTCTTTGTGACAAAGGTTGATCTTTATGTAAGAAAATGTCATCCCCTCTCTTTTGGAGCATGGAACCTTTAGAGAAAGGTAATATAGAATACAACTTAGATTGCATCATTACCTCTCCTCTTTATTTATATATATAATTATCTGTAAAATTACACTGAAATACTTTGGCATGGCACTCCATCCAACCCTACAATGTTACATATTATTCATGTGTCTCTCAACTATTTGATATAAATCTTATGCATTGTTATTCATCAATACCTAGTTATTCACTATCTTACTTTTTAATTATTTATTGTTTACTTTGATGCACTTTATCCTTTGATCACCAACTCCAATGATCCCATAGCTTTTTTTTCTTCAAAAATTCAAAAACATGTTCCAAATATAAACACATCTCAGTCTCAACATCATCAAATTACGTTGCAACATTATACATATGTCCCTTAGATTCTACAGTCTAGGAGCACTGGCCCACCCAAATGAATGTCATCAATGTTAACAAATTCAACATAAACTACATCTCTAACTCTAATACGGACACATACTTTAATAAAGTTAATGTTTAAAATATAACATAATTTATTTACATATGAATATTAAGACTAAATTAGTAATATTATAAATTATCTAAAGTCTTTGTCATGTCTAAATCAATTTTCTTGGATACAAATCTTAAATAAGATATTATATATATTTCTTAATAATATCAATGTGTCATGTTGAGGTTCCACTTTAAACATCTAAATTTTGTATAAATATATATTTAAGTATTCAAATTAACTTTTTAATTTTTAATTTAAGAGCTAATTGTATTGGACAAGTGTTCGTTCAGTATGGAAACACTTTAAACATAGAAGTGTTCATACTTGTTAGAGTAGGTTTTATTGCTACAATCATTCCTATGCACATAGGCAACAAATTGTCTTTGATCTTTGATTCAGTTCCACTCTACTTGTACCTATAATTTGTTCAAATAGAAATTATGACTGCGATACAAATGAAAATCCTCTTGCTGCACCCTCTCTGTGCTTTTCTTCTAAGAACAACCTACAACTAGTTGTATCCGAAGGATCGCTTCAAAGGCATCAAGGAGCTTCCAAACATTAATTAATTAATTAGATGTACAAGTAAGTGAGGAGAGAATAAGGATAATTTTAAAAAAATAACATCCATAAAATTTAATACAAATAACTAAACCAACTATTATTATTAACGAGGGAGTATATGATTAACAGTGGGGAAAGGCAATGAAAAAACAAAAAACTTAAAGCTAATTGAAATTGGTTGTGAACATAGGCACCCTCTTCCAAAAACTTTTGAAGATGCTTGCCTTACTTAAGAGGTCTAGACTTTTGATTCTCTCAAAATTTGAAAACTTGATAAATATGCAAGGTAAAAAAGTGTCAGAAATGTGCTCTAGTTTTGGTCACTTTGAAGTTTGAATACACCAATTCCAATAGTATCAAGACAGACAAAAGTAAAGATTTTGAAGGGAAACCTTGTCCTGTGTCCATTTTATTTTCAGGAAAATTCTAGGGTGCTCAGTGTGATAAGTACAAACTTGCATGCCTCACGCAAGCTAAATTGGTTTATAGTAAATTTCTTATACCTTAAAAGCGTTTGAGTTAATAATGGTAACTACTAAAAGTTTCAAATGCATGAATTTGATGCATTAGCAATTACAGATAAGTCGAACTGCGCACAATGCCTGTTCAGTTAAAAGGAATATCTCTCATAACAGTCACAGGATGAGACATGGATGCTACTAATTAACAATTTAATATGATTTAGGTTTTGATCCTCTCATATCCATTGTTCCTACTTCTTAGCCGAATATACAATGTAATATCACCCCTCCAAACTCCCGAGTATGGATTTCTGAAATGATTAAGGTACACAACAACGAAATAGATGACAGATAAAAATATCCTTCTCTTCAAGAGTAAAAATATCCTTCTCTTCAAGAGTATATACTGAATTCTTCCAAAACACTAGAAATAAGAAAACAGCTAGAAACATTAAGACAATAGCTAACAGATTCTTTTTTAATTAGAATACCAAAACTAAAAATATGAAACAGCAAACAAATATCAAAGATCTAACAAACTGTTCTAACTGAAAACCAACTCACAAAAGAAAAGAATTTCCATTTGAAAAGTGAAAACTGAGTAAAATTAATTCCAATCCTTCACGATTTGATATGTGCTAAAGGAGAGGCGTCATCAGAGTCTATGAAGGTGCCAATAATCGTTTAATGCCAGTTTTCTGCTCTGATGTAAGTCTTGAGGGGAACTTGATATTAAACTTGACCCTCAAGTTTCCCCTCTTGGAAGGTTCTTTGGGAATAGGCATACCCTCTCCTTTGATAACTTCTTCGTAGGTAGGACTAACAATGGAGTTGGTGGAGATAGTGAGAGTCCTCCCATCAAGGGTTGTCAACTGTGCTGTGTAGCCAGTTAGAGCTTCAACAAGAGATATCTTCTGAGTCACAACGAGATCATTGCCATCCCTTTTGAAGACACCATGAGGTTTCTCGTCAATAATGAAAACAAGGTCCGCCGGAGTGATTCCTCTTTGTTCATTTCCCTTCTCTGGAAAAGTTATTTTTGTTCCCTTCTTCCAACCTGGCTTGATCTCAATGGTCAAAATTTCCTCTACAGTGGTGGGCTTCCTACACAATAAGATATTAAGTAATAAGATTATCTCCTTCGTCACTTAATTTACCATTACATTCAATATACCTAATGGCAAGTGGCAACTGGTAAAAACAGGGGAAATGCATTTCCTTTCATGGATATTACTAATAAACAGTGTTGTTAAATAACCGCTATAGCGGTAAAATAACACCATGGTATGATGGATATTTTGCCAATCGTTATACAAAATTTGTGAATGAATGTTCATCATGGTGGCGCCATAAGGCACAATGACATGTTTATATAGTGGAATTTTGGCCTCCCACTATGTTCTGTCATTGATAACACGGCTAATCAAATCCAAATAGACCTTATTTTCTGATACATGGAATAGTCAATAACAGGACATGTAATAAATACTTGCTCTTCTTTTATTTTAATTAGTCAATGACATGAAGGAAAACTTTCGTAAAATATTATCTAGTCTGTTAGATGTTATATTTATGAAATGGATTTAACTCCTCTAAAATGGAGAGCACTTTGGAGAATAAAGAGCAGTCAAAATCCGAAATCCCAAAGTGCATTTTATCCTCTAAAGTGTACCACTTCACTTTAGAGGAACCAAATCCTAGAAGATATACATAGTAGATAACCATGTTTAACAGTTATAGTTTCTCACTTAACACAAATAGTATATTTGTTACAACATCAGTTTAACAACTGCTACTCTACTTCTTAGTTTTTGTGCATTGAAACTAGTGTTAATCAATTTGTTAACAGTTTTAAGTTGCAAGCATAAACAAGCAAATTTGATGTTTCTACACACTTATGCCAAATCTCAATCAAATGCAATCAATGACAAAAACATTTGCTTATATAATCTATCAAAAATATTCATGCTTAACTGAATATATGAGACCTAGTAGAATTACCAAAAACCCGTATTTCAATTGCAGATTACACAAAATGGCAGAAAGTCAATGATCCGCTTCATCATATAGCAGATACTGTTGAAGGCATACAGCAGAAGTCACATAATGGATGAAAGATCAGATATACCTATTATATATGTGTATAAAATATTAAGTTGTACATTGGTACGCAAATAAAAATAAAATACATAAAAAGTTGACATAATATTAACTCAAGTTATGTTGGCTGGAGACTTGCTAGAGATGACAAGAGGATGCAGGACACACCGCAACCACAACAATGATATTGGCCACAATAGTGGATGGAGTTTAAACAACACGTCCAAGAAATTCCACTAAGCAATAGTGCTATAGCACAGCTATTTAAACACTGCCTAAAACATCTCATCAACCCTTAAACCAACATCTCTGTCAAGAGATTAATCTCTACTATCAATTGAATCCCAAAACAATTCCCTAACCAAATCAATGAGGTCTTAATCAAGATATCCACCTTAATAACATCTGTAACAACAAACTCTCACAAATGTATATTTGGATGCAAAGCCCAATTACTGTCAACTACAGACATGATGTGAGCCATGCAAATACTAAGCCGAAAACTCCTCAGCCATCTATGTTCCAACAATTCAATCAAAATCAAAATTAATTTTTCAATCATTAGAATATACATATTCCAAGGCCATACTCTTTATCAATAAGGAGAGAATTTATATATAATACAATAGTTATTGTTGGTATCATTTTCAAATCAAAATTAATATTTTATCTCAGTAATCACAACTTTCATCTTGGTAACTAAAATCAGTGTTGATTTTTGAGATAAAACACCATCAATGTTTATAGTATATTATACAAGTTTTATCCTATCTATAATAGCATGTGGCCATCATTGTACCCATCGCCAGCAATATACTTTCATAAAGACAGTCTCTCCTTTTATTAAGAATGGACTTAAACAGAATATTCATACATGGCTAAATTCCCTTTTATTTCTTTAATGTCAATAGACAAATCATTTATTCCTATCCCAGCTAAGTGGGCATGCTAACCTCTACATTTAACATCTTGAACTTACTTATACATTCATTCTCCTCAATATTTTCTGGTATTGAAACAACTAACACAAATTGGTATAAATACTCCATATAGTTAACAGGCCACTCTAGATTAAAACAACACAAAGATGAATCTTTTAACTAAGGACAATCATATCTCCTCAACTTGTACATTTATAGAACACTAATGGACTTCATTTGTGGTGATGAACATACCAAACAATATGGACCAAGTGACCAACAAAAACAGGAAGTTATAGCCTTGTACGATGCAATGATAACAGGATAAATACACAGCACTTGCATATTTAGCTACAATTCCGGCCTATTAACAAAAAATGACAAAATATCATGATAATAATAATAATAACCTATTCTGTAGAATCCACCACAAATACCTAAGATTATTACTTGAATAATGAAAGGAAACGAATCATAAGATTAAATATGGCATAGACCTTCTTACAATACCTTATTTCTATAGGGTCCTAAGAAGTCATGTAGCATGTTATAATTTTGGATGAATAAAATAAACTGCAAATATACAGTTCTTTTTTCATTAATTTTTTAACTAAATTATAAGCAAAATGATAGCAAATCAAAATACCATGCTCATATATTTACAAAAGAAAATTATGAAAATTCTACAAGGAAACAGCAAAGGGCAAGAAAATACAGAGCCAATTTAAGTATATATATCATGACTTACAAATCTTCATATACATAAAGGATCTCATGCATCAACCCATCTCAAAATTAGCTGATTACTGAGGCTACCAGACTGTAAACGTATTTTCGTATTACCACTCAGAATAAGTGATTATCAAACTCAAGCAACAATATATAACAAAAGCAAATCATCAATCCAGAATTGGAATTTAGTAAGGCACTAAGGCAAATGATCCAATAACAATTATAACAACAAGCATGATATGTTCTTCATGAAAGTAAGAAAAAGAAAGATGCTGCCGAGTTAAACTAGATAGCTTACCCACTGGCATCAAGCACATCCCTTGAAATCTTCATTTTTTTTGTAGTCCCTTTGTACAAATCCTCCAAACTGCAGTGCAATGTTCTCTCGATAGGCAAACTTTTCCTTTGTGCATTGACAGACCCTTCTCCAGCCCCACTCCTATTAAAAGAAGCAAAAATGTCTTCTCCAAACCTGGGAAAGCCAGATGGCCCGGCACGGCCACCCATATCCCCCATTCCAAAGGGACTTGAAAACCCAAAAAACTCAGAGAATATATCATCTGCACTTCTCGGGTTGAAACGGAACATTGTGGGTCCACCATCACTGCCACCGGAAAATCCACCAGCTCCCGGAGGAGGCACCTGCCCTTTCAACCCCTCCTCACCATACTGATCATACACTGCCCTCTTTTGCGGATCACTTAAAACCTATTCACAAATCAACTTACTAACAAAACTCACCATTCCAGCGATACAAATCACAACAAAACTTCTTAACAAATAGCAAAATTGGACACTCAAAACTTCAATTTGCAAGAATCAGTTAAAAAAATGAAAAAAAAATAATAATTTTTTATAAATTTATCTGCTCCTTTAACAACCCAATACCATAATTGCAATTCCTCAAATCAAAATTAAAAAGAACCAAACCCTAACTGTTCAAATTTCAAGAAAAAAAAAGTTTTTTCCACCACCCAGTTGACATTTTATTGAAACAAATCATTGGACAAGAGAAAACATACATCATAGGCTTCTGAGATTTGCTTGAATTTGGCCTCAGCATCCTTTTTGTTGTTAGGGTTCTTATCAGGGTGCCACTTCATAGCAAGCCTCCGATAAGCCTTCTTGAGATCCTCATCGCTGGCACTTCGATCCACCTGAAGAAGTTTATAATAGTCGACACCCATTCTGGGATTTGCCTTGGCCAGAACAATGCGTGCGTGGAGTTTAGAGTGGCCTGTGGAACAAAGTGACTAAACAAGTCATATCCAGAGACATACACAACACAAAACTTGTCTGGGCTCAACAAAACAGCACCTTGTACTTGGCACTAGTACTAGGCCCAGTTCTCCTTCAACCTAGGAGTCATATGGTTTTTTTTTTTTTAATCTTGCTTGAATAAAAAAAATGATATTTTGTTTTTTAATCATTATTGATATGAATTAGTTACTGTAAAAAAAATCAAAGTGAGTATTTTTTTAAAACACGAATAAAACGTTATCTTTTTAATTAATTAACAAAATTGTATAATAATAATATTTTTATATTTTTTATTCTATCAAGTAAAGCCTGAAACTCTGTAACAGTAACCATAGAGATATTGTTTTGAAGCGTTATCTAAGATGAAACTTGATGAGTTTTATTTATTTGTTTTGAAGGGGGAGAGGAAGGTTGATTGTTTTTCACAATGCTATTATCACTCAAAGTTACTCAAAGCAAACCTCATAATTTATTTTATGAATTTAATTAATATGCAAATATAATATTTTAAAAATCATTATAAACATGTTAATAAATTACACTTGACATTTCGTTCATAAAAAAATAATTAAACTGAGATTTAATCATAATTTTTTATAATAAATTTGTTAACTTTATTATTATTATTTTAAAAATCATTATAATAAAGTAATATAATTAAATGTAAGTATAAAATTTTTTTCACTTTCAATTCATGTCAATTAAACTTATCTAAAATTACCCAATCATTTTCTGACATTGGCAACAATATACCAATCAAATTGACGGAATCATTATATTTTATTTTTATTAGTATTTAATTCTTGAAATGACAATAGTGATTTAGCAAAAAATAATTTTCAAAGATTTCATTAACAAAATTCAGTAGATTTGAAATATTTAAAATATAGAATATATAACTATTTCCTAGAGTCTTTCTAACTAAAATATGAAATAAATTTTATATTAAATAATTTTAGACTGTGAATAAAATTCTGAAAAATAATGACTCACAATCTCATTTCATATTGCTAGTTCAAAAAAAATCTCACATACAAAAAAACGGTTAAAAAACCTTAACCTATCAGAATAAAATATGTTTTAAGTTTTTATAAAATTCTTAATATATTAAATTTTTTTTTGTCTTATTTTAGTCTTTTATTCTTTAAATATATCACTTTTGGTCTTCAAACATTATCTGAATTATTTTTTATTTCTCTATAAAATACTATATATAATCAAACACAACCTATTCTGATTTAATATGGATTGAGTCTTACCAAAACAGACCTCAACCAATATCCACCTTTAATAATACTAATATATTGTATAATGATAAATTTCACTAATTAGTTCAATTCATCTGAGTATTAAATTTACAAAAAGAAAAAAATCATTTAAATATTATCTTAAAAAATATATTTATAAAATAAAAATTTACATCATAAAATAAACTTTTCAAAAATTTAAGTAAAAATATTATTTACTCTATTTCTCCTTAAAAGGAAAAAAATAAATTAGCAGTTTTGATCTTTAAATGGAGTCTTTAGTATTTGATATTAGATAATATATAAACGGAACGTCTTACCCCTTTTGATTTTTAAAAAATTAGTTAAAAAGTTTGAAACTTTTAAAAAGTACATTTTATCTTGTGACGGAACATAAATTTAAAAAATAGTAACCCAAAGAAATGTTGATCAAATTAGCCTAATACATTTCTTTTATTGATATGATTGGCCAAGTCATATCAAATTATCCATTTTACTAATTTTAATAGCGATAAATTTATAATGGTTAATACTTTTTTGTTTTTTAACATGTAATACTTCATATTTAATGGATGCAACATAAATTATTATTTTTAAAAATTGAGAGTAAATTGTCACACTTTGAGACCAAAACAAATACACGGATACTTCTCTTTTTTAGTAAGATAATCAAAATTACATTACTTTGAAATCTACAAAAAAACAAAATTAAATTTTTATAATTTATTAACATAACCAAAATTTCCCATCCCCTAACTTTTTATTTTGTGAAATTTTTAATATTGATGATAATAAATTTTTAATATATAATATACAATATTTGTAATATGTATTTTTAAAATTTAATATTTTGATTTAGTTTTTTTATTTGAGAATTTGATAATAATAATAATAATAATAATAATAATAATAATAATAATAATAATAATAACACTTATATGTTATTTTTTATCTTTTATAAAATATTTTTGTTTTATTTTATAGCATTTATTATAAAGATAATAATTTTTTCCATTTATATGTTTATATTATAATTGTACTTATTATTAATATTCAGTGTGAAGATAATTATACTTTGCTTTTTTAGATAAAATCGTTGACTATTATTGATTGTATTTTTAATAATAATAGTAATAATAATATTTAATTAATATTTTAAAGTATATAAATAATTGTATTGGTAATTAAATAATATGTTTTTAGTTCTTCAATTTGATATATTTTAGACTTAAATATATTTTAAATAATTTATATATTAGTTAACTTTATATTTAGTTTTTATAAATTTTTTGTTTTGTATTAATCAAGGACTTAACATAAGACAAAAAATTTATAAAAACTAAATATAAAATTCACTAATATATACAAATGATCTAAAATATATCATGAAATTGAAGAGCTAAAAATATTATGAGATATTGATACCCACAATATACACTGACTGAATATCGATATGGCAAGTGAGAATACTTTCATGCATTGGTAAATTTGTAGAGAAAATCTTGTTGTTCATGTAAATCACGTAATATGTATTGGAAGTGTGTTCATTTAAGTTGATTTGAAAGTCAATAGTTTTTAATTTTTTTAAGTTGATTTCAAATTCATACAATTTTGGTTATGTATGAGATTATTTAATTAAAAAAATAGCATGTGAAAAATCATTTAATGAGGTCACTAAGAAATCATGAGTAAATATGGAAACCTTATTTTTTGCATAAAAATATGGGGAAAAATTCTTTATTTTTTTTTTAAATTAGACCTTTGAATCCATTTTTCTCTTAAAAATTAAAGTTTTAGATATTTCACCTATGTGTGAACCAGAAAAATAATTTAATTAAACAATATGAGAATTTAACGTTAATAATCTTACAATGACTATCTTTTAAAAAATAATTCAAATATTATTAACTTATAAAATAAACTATACAAGAGTAATAAAAATACAAAATATTAACAATTAAATAAATTCAAGATCACGAATTATAATTTGGTTTAAAAGAAAATAGATGACCAGATAATTTTCTTTTACTAATTTATCTTATTTCATTATTATGTCTACTTATTCGTATTTTGCTAAGAAAAATATTAAAAATTTAGATTTGGAATTTAACTTATCAAAACCTTAAAGCTACACATTGAGTTTTTTTTTTTTTTTACTTTTTCGAGTAACTATGCAAGTATTCTTTCATAACACTAGTATAAAATGTTTTCACGTAAAAATAATTAAATCAAAGGATATCAACTAAAGCATGCATATTTACAAATGAAAGTAATTGATCAAGGATCAATTGTATATTTTATAAGACAAAAAAATAGAACTTCCATGGTACATCTGACAAGTCTCAAAGCAACTTACCTTATGAAATTCTTTTCACAAGATTATTCAAAGAATATGAAACATCTATAAAATCAGAACAAAAAATAGAATATATTCTTTTTGGAAAAGAGTATAAAGAAAGTAAGGTTAATTAATTTTTTGGTTTCTAAGAAAATTTTGCCTTTTTAAATTTTTCTATTTGATCCTTTGAATAATTTTTGCTTTGTTCTTGTTCCATATTTTCAAGAAACTTAACTAGACTTAAAAGTAGTGATGTTAACGACCTCAATGATTTGTCAGGTCAATAAAGAGTAAAATTATCTCCCTCAATCTATAGGTAACCAAGTAAAATTATGGAAAAATTGTGTTTGCTTTAATTTTTTAGGAGAAGAGGGAAATAATACAAAAAAATCTCTCCTCAAGCCTTAAAAATGACATATGATTATGGGTTCTGAAACTTGGCATTGAATAGATTCCTTAAGTATGATTTAATTTCTAGATGACTATTGCACTATTTACCGTGGTTACTCTACCTTGGTCGAGTAGATCTACAAGTGAAGTAGGAAAACTCAAACTTGCATCTTTAGTTTCGCCTTGCTTGAGCTAAATATGTTAGCAAATGGTTTTGCGAAGTTGGGCTTACAGGTCATACAATAGGATAAGTCCATTTTTTCCAATGTTCCGAATTCGTTATTAACTGTTTATTTGCGAGACTTGCCTTGTATGATTTTCAATTATATAATCTAATTGACCGTTTTTTTTAACATTCCCTCATTTGTTATTCGCATCCCTAATTTTGTAAATCTCTCCATTAAGAATTGTTATTCGCTAAGCGACAGATATTCGCTCAGAGACACTTGCTTAGTGAAGCTCCATTGCTAAGCGATCTGAGACTCAATTACGCTAACTGTCACTTAGTGAATCATCCATCATTAAGCGAATTTATTTTTGTATTAAATTCGCTTAGCGATTGAAATTCACGAGCAAACCTAGATTTTGGCTATAAATAGGAGAAAACATTTAGGAAATGAAAGGAAGAAAAACAAATTCTTGACACTAGGATTAAGATCCAAAGGTTCTTCACCACTCTTCATCAAACTTATTAAGGTAAGGAATAGAGTAAGATTTATAAATCTTTGTGGTGTTAATCTTAATAAATTTATATGTTTTTACTACTCTTTTAATTATTATTACTTCTAAAACTAAATTTTTGTTGTTCATTAATACATTAATTGTTTTGACCTTGATTTTCAGATACTTTGATTGTTCAGTAATATCTAACTATTCCAATTTATCATTCTCCAAATATTACTTATGGTCCTTTGTTTATTATTTTCAAATGTTACTTCTGATTTCTTGTTTATTATCTCTAGATATTACTTGTAGTCTTTTGTTTATTATTTCCAGATATTACTTCTGATCTTTATTTATTATTTTCATATATTACAGTTTGATACTTGTTATTATTATTTAAGTTATTCTTCAGATATTAGAATCTAGTCATATGTTATTATTTACCATTTAACTTATTTTTTTAGAAATTATATTTTGATTCATTTCTATAAATTTATTTCATCATATTATTTTCATGCACTTAGCTTCTTTGCTATTAATTATTTTGGTTTTACTTAAAATTTTATTTTTATTGTTCTTCTTTATAAATTAAAATTATGATGCATTCATGATTATGCAATTTTGATTTCTAAAAATTTTCATCCTTGTAATCATTAATAACTACGTATAATTTTATATGTATATATTATATTTTACTCAAAAGATTATTAGTTATATGTTGAATATTTATGGTAAAATATATTTATATTTTATAAAATATTCAAATAATTGTGTGTAAAGTTTAGTTATGAAAATATTATAATGAATATAATATTTCTCAAAATCATATTTGTAAAAGATAATCTTAGTATGCTTTTTGGTTATAGTTTAACCTGATTTTCCACATCAGAAAAGATGTCTTCTAATATGAAAAATGAATAAATTTTATACATATATTACTATTATTATTATTATTAATCATTATCCATGAACTATAAATCTTGAGATGAGAAATTAATTTGTATGTCTATTATGGTCTTTTAATTCTTTGAGGTTGATTCATAAATAATTTTGTAATTGATATATGAAGTATTGCGTACCTTAATGATTGTCAAGTCTTGTGATTTTTTTGGACTGTATTGAAATGTTGCGAGATGAATTTTGCAAAGTCCTAGGTTCCCTTGTAATGGTACCATATAGGTGCATATGTGCCCATATTTTGAGAAATCATAGTTTGATACATTGTGAGGTGAAAGCCAAGGACTAGGTTCGGCCTTAAGATGGTTTTAAGCCACTAAGATGAATGTTCAAGACATACTATATTGACACTTGGGCTAGGACATTTATCGGCCTAAAACCTTTCATAGTTGTTTAGCATCCTCAAGATTGTATAGGGTATATCTCTCTCAGATTGAAAGAATGTCTGTGAATATTTTAGGCTAAAAGGGTGTCCGTTGATGTTTTGGGCTGAAAAAATGTATGTTTATATTTTGTTATGGGCTGACAGATTGCCCAATTTCTCAAGAATTTGTTGTACCAATGCTAGGGAGAGATATATAACTTCCAATAACTTCCCAAATAAATCGTTCTTGATTGGGGTCAAGGTTATCAAACTTAAGAGTCTAAGTAAACTCATGAGGGTTCAATAAATTTGACTCATGAACTTGGCCTGTGAAGTCATACGAGTTTATTTTATATAAAAATAATAAAAAATATCTAGACATTTCAACAACATAGTAAGTCAAAATAGTAAACCATATATTCCACAATACTTAAATAACTAAGTCTAACAAAATTTGCAAAGGTGATGATAATGGTAAAACATTCTCATTGATATTTGGTATTGTTAAAAAATGAAGATTTGATGTTCATAGAGGTGAGTGTTTTTCAATTGAAGAACAAAACACTAAATAAAAGTATGTTGAACTCTAAACACGTATAAAACAACACAATTTGTTGATTCATGACTTGGTAGTAAACTCAAGATTTTTTATAGAATTTATCAAGTTTACCTAGAGTTTACTAAAAACAACCTAATTTGTTGACCCGATAACTCGATAATAAACTCGAGATTTTAGTTAACTCACAAAAGGTAAGTGAACTCGTAAACTCGTAAGATTTAGAGAATTAACTCAAGAGTTTGATAACCATGATTATGGTGAATCACCACGTATTGGTTATGGATTCATACATAAAATCAAGTGGGATTGAGTTCAGACATTGAGTCCATACATTAAAACATGTGAGATTGAGTCGTAGGTCAAATCATAGGCCCCATTCTTTGTTAATTTTATTAAGATTAAAGTTGATGGTTTATAAAAAATCTTAGGGCTTGATTGTTTTTTTTTTATTTTTTAGTTTTTGAAAAGAGTTTTAAAAAAATGTTTTCAAAATGAAAAGAAAAAAACTTGTTTGACAAGTGTTATTTGAAAACTGTTTTGAAAATATAAAAATGAAAGAACTTGTTCATATTTATTAAAATTCCATTCATGAAAAGTAAAAAACAACATATTCTAATTGTATTTTGAGCTTTCAAAACAAAAATAAAAAATTGAAAAGAAAAACTACTTTAGTTGTTCCTGTTTTTTAGTTTTTAAAAACTAAAAAACCAGAACTGTTTTCGAAAATTGTTTTCAGAAAACATTCCCCAAATTATTTTTGTAGTTTTTAAATACTAAAATATTGAAAACAGTTTTATAAAACTGTTGCCAAACAAGCATTTACTCTTTTCGAATGTTTTTCTTTTCATATATATTCATGGTACGAATAGAAGATGAATCTGATCAATAAGCTATGTTGAAAAATTTAGAGGATTTTTTCTAAATATGTTGGATTTATATACGAGTTACTCTTATGTTTAAGTAATTTTAGTTCGTAGGAAGTTTAGGGAGTCCACTACCTTGAATTAAGACTTTTTAAAGAATAGTTCTAACAACTAATGTATTTATATTTTAAAGGATAGTTTAGGAGTTCATAGGATAGTTTGTAATATATTATATTTTGGCTCACAATGTGTAGAAGAAGATTATGATTTCTATATATAAGATTCAATTTTAAAAATCTCTTATATTTTTATAAATACTTTTAGTTAAGAATTGATGTCGTTACACCCCCTCATATTGAACCACACATAACCATGTAAGGATCAAAATTTAAACAAGCTTTTTTTTTTTAAAACTACTAATATGTTATTTAAGCCAAGAAGATAAATTGAGAAATTCTAACAGAACTTTAGAAGAAAAAGACAACATTTTCAATTTAAGAAGAGAAAATAAGTCTTTAAACCAGAAGCAAACTCAAAACCAACAAGAAACAACCAAACAAGTGAATTATACAGAAGAATACTACATGAACAAAGGAGTTTAAAAGAATGTTAAGCAGTAGGATATCATTTGTATACTCAAGACAATTTCTTCATATGATTGAATACTACTCTTTCCAAAGATTGCCTCCCGAAGCATAACACTTTCCTAGCATCATATTCTCTACCTCGATCATCTCCAAGTTCTTCCGAGTCTATTCTTCATAGTTTTTAAAGTTATTTTTTCTTTTTTGCTGATGTTAAAAAGGGGTGAAAAAATTTTCTTTTTCAAATTCAAGGGAAGTAAATACATAAGATAAAATAAAATAAAAACAATACTTTCAGGACACCTATTATTCTTGTAAAAAAAAGAGAGGCCTATTATTAACATTCTTATTCCTAAGTCAGAAAAACTTACCTTGAAATTTGTCAACATAAAATGTTGGTGTTCAAATCCATTCTCACACACACTCAAAGAAAGTCACTCAAGAATGAAAAAGGAAATTCTATTACTTGATATGTGGGTGTATCCTCATTGACAATTTTACATGCTTATATAAGATTTAGTTTCTAACTAAAAATTTAGAAAGTTGTAACTACACAACAGAATTATCTAGTATTTGAATTAATTACAAAATAAAAGAAATAGGACAATTTTGAAGCAAAATCTTCTCTAAAAGAAAAATTTAAGGATTAAATGTTTTTTCTTTAAAAAAATATAATTTATTTAGTCCTTCAAAATTCATTAATGTTAATCTTCAAAATAACTAAAATTGGTTTTAACATTTTTGTTATTATTGATATTAATAATTCAAGAACTTATTATCTCATAAAAAAATTATATGATTAGTTAAAAAGTTCAAACTAACTTGATGACTAGAATATTTTACTTATTTTATAAGTTTGGCGTTTAATTTTAAAATCATTTTAATTTACATTTCATTCAACTATAATACTACCAAATAAAAGATGTGAAGTTTGACGAATCATAATATAACATAAAACATATAACACGAGAGAATGTCAAAACGTAAAAATGACTTCACCACATATCCAAACAAATTAATTTTATTTATGATTGTTTAGCTTTATTTTTTTAAGATAGTTTAGTTTTAATTTTAGAGTTTAATTGGTATACACGGTTAGTGTAGAAGATTTTTATACTAACATTCAATCATGACTTTTCATTTGTGACTTTTAAAATAGTAATGAGTAAAGTCAACAAATTTATCATGAATGAAGGGTTGCGATTGAATATCATTGAAAAAATCTTTGTGTATATCAATTAAACTCTTAATTTTAAGCTCTTGATATATTTATAAGAAAAATACTGTAAGAAGAAAATATAAAATTACACTCACCTATAATTTTAAATTGCAATCACCAATAATTCCTAACAAAATCCACTAATTTATGGATCATTGTTGATTACAAGTCAATTACTGCATTTTTTTTTATTCGACATTGTGTTACCATCTAATTTTTATCCATCTATTCACTTTTCATCTTAGCCACATGTGTCCATTATCAGATTGATTTATTTCTTACTTCATTAAATCATTTATAGATCAGCTTTTGACAAATCATGTAAGTTCACTATTTAAATTCCATGCAAATGATATTTAAATTACCGGTTATAAGCTCAATGTTTTTTTTTCCTAAAAATAATATATATAATTTTTATTTTAATACTTTAAAATTTTTAATTTGTTTTTTTAGTTTTAATCCATATTTTCAAGAAACAATATTAACTGACATGTTATAGTACAGAATCCAATAATTTATCACATCATTAAAAAAGACAGATAAGATATTAAAAACGTCATTCCTTCTAAAGAATTACATAAAACTATCCTTTTCTTTATGACATTAAATCATTGAAGTCACTTAATTAAAATTATTATTTGAGAACAGGACTAAAATCAAACAAAAAAAAAATTCAAAGATCAAATGAAAAAAACAACCTTAAAAACTAAAATGTTATTTAAGCCTAACTTATAAGATTAACATTTTGGAAAAATTTTATTTCTTACTACTACATCATGGCAAAAACAAATGTACTTGCGAATTTAGATATGAAAACATTGCAAATAAATTAAACAAATAGATTGAAATTGAAGTAACTTGACACAATTTCAAATGCACATCTAATGGTACGTAAATGTGGGGGAAAATTACGTTTCTGATCCTTTGTCTTAACCAGGGATACAAGATGCTCAAGGCTAACGCAAGAAAGGCATCTACTTGGTCTGTATCAACATGTATATATACACTTTTTTTAAAAAAAAATGTAAAGGAATACAGTCAGGCCTAGCAGAAAACAAAATTTGGGACCAAAATGGAACACATTCATTCCAATATAATTATTCCTCCTATAAATTTACACGCCAGGTTGTTGCCTAATGCAAAAGAAGGGGCAAAAACCCTGATTACATGGCCCAACTATTTAGCTATCTGAATACGTCATTCATCTATATTTGCTCTTCATTCCTTTGTGTCAGAGAACTCATTGCAGTTAGTCTCAGTTAGGTCTAGGCTAATTCAACTTGAGGCTGAGGTGATTAGTAAATTCTACCACTTCATCATCGTTGGTTATATTTTAGCTCAATGTAGATGATGATTCTTTAGATTTTTCTGCTGTGTCCTTGTCTGAGTTGCTTGTTGTCTCACCAGTCTGTGTCTGAGTGGTTTGTGTCTGACTAGTCTCTGTCTGACTAGTTTGTGTCTGAGTAGTCTGTGTCTGACTAGTTTGGGCTGGACTAGCTTGTCTCTGACTAGTTTGTGGTTGACTTGAAACTTGAGAATCCGAAGCAATACCCAGAACAACCAGCATAGCCCTAAATACATTCAAAAACTTAGAATAAAACTGTCGGAATCATAATAAACACATTAGCCACTCCCTACCCCATAAAATAAAAAAATTAAACAATAATAAAGGAAATTCACACTCAGAAATATAGAAGGGGAGACAAAAGGTAAATTCAAGGAATTGTTGAGTAGAAAATTCTTGAACCTCGGGAGTTTAGATTGTATATCTGGCTGGCTAGCATGAGCAATCAATGGTGCCTTCAAGGCTGCAATTCTATTTATTGCGTTTTCCAACTGTGCTGGAGGTAACTGCTTGCAACCATACACCACCAGGAAATACATTAGAACAGACATGTTTAAAATTTAAAAGCTCTCAGAAAGACCATCCAAAAATCATAAATGGCAAAAAGCACAAGGTATATTTGGACCCAAGAAAAAATTATATAACGGTATATAATTAATAAGAAATATTTCTTTATTCCTTTTCAGTTTCCTTCTGCCACAATTTTCCTCATCAAAAGAAGTGCAAACTATTCTATATCGAATCAGCGAAAAATGTAAAGCCTCACTTACTGTGATAATTAAATGTGAGCAACGAAATTATGTAAAAAAATTAGAAGAAACTGACTTTTTCGTTGTGTATTAAGTATTAACCGTATTAAACCCATTTGGTATACAGATGATGCAATCTCCATCACTTAAAAAAAAAAATAGTAGTCTAACTACTGCAGTCATATTTCCATACTGTATCAGCATGCATAGAGCTCCCCAGAAAATCTTATGATTTAGTAGCACAAAATGCAATTTGAAAATAACAGCAACAAAGTATGATGTCACTCCATTATGTTGTGCTCATGTTGGTGCTTATGCTATGGAATAGAATACTGATCACAATGAAAACAGTATTATATTTTTTAACAAAACATGTTATGTTGTTTTACAGTTAAACCTAGAAATCAACAGGAAAGTTTCTCGGTTGCTACTGTTCCATTTGGTTCATGTCAGGCACTTGATTGAATCTTCCTATATGATACTAATAACTGTTATTTTCTACATTGTTTAACTCATTCGTACAAAATAGGTATGTAACAGTGCAATGATCAACTGAGACAGTGAAAACTAATTCAGAATGTGAGATGATGGACAATAGTGATTACAAATGTGCCACATAAGTTGAAAAATGATAATAGTTCGTGATAAAAGGAGTAACAGAGATAATAATAATACCTGAAGCAAAATGCCAAATGACTGTGGTTTAGTAACCTGCACACACTTCAAGAATCCCACCCACAACTTTGGGTATTTCCATATCTGCACGTTCATTTAGTTATGTAGTTATGTATAAGTACACTGAACAATTGAATAAATTACAAAAATATAGAACAATAATATAGCACCTGCTTCGTCACAAGGCGAGAAAGAATCCCCATGATAAAGTCCACCTATTAAATCAAATGAAGCATATTAGCAAGGCCAAAGGGAAAAGAATATATATGTGGGACATCAAAATTAGAGCTATGTTTGTAAGTGTAAACAATCAACTACCAGTTGGATTCCTCAATTCTGGTCCACATTCACAATAAACAACCAAATTTGTTTCTTAACATTATTACATTTCCTAGGAAAAGTAAGCTTCTTACCAGTGTGGGAAAAGCACCAATTGCTTGTAATACTGTACGCATGAATAGTAACGGAGGAGGAATCTGCTCAACCTAGAGGGAAGATCATTTGCCATGTAAGATTGACCAAGTTGAATATGCATTCCAAATATATAAAAAAATTTCCACATAACACACCAACTGATTCAAAACTCTGGCAAGAACATCTTGAGTAAAAGTTTGCCGCTGCTCAAAGCAAGCACTGCACGCGTCTATGACCTGCATGTAAAAACCTCAGTTGTACAAATGTGTCTTTCTTTTTTAACAAACCTGATGATTAAAATAGTTCATCATCAGATACATACCTTTTTCAAGGGAATTCCATCCCTTTCAGGATCAATGCCATGAATTGCAATTAAAACTTCAGCTGGAGTAAGCACTGGACCAGATTGTGATGATCCCTGAAAGAGAACTCTGCAATTATTTAAATTATCTCATTCATAATAAATATTTGTACTTCTGTTACCTTATCTCATTTGTTCATTATCTCTATCTAACATTATGATCAAAGGATACTTGTGTATTCAAAAGATTGTTTTTCTAACTAATTTGTTCAGTGGAAAAAAAAAACACAGGTATCTAAGCTTTAGCAAGTGTTCACTCCTAAAGGTCTAACTGTTTCATTACTCATTTGAACATTTAAGCTTGCTTTCAAACATGCAATCCAACTTCTCTTCTTGTGTTTTTCTTGTCCATTTCAGTCACAAATTACAAATGCACTTGTTGGAGATCTCACAGTCATATGAAGTAGTGGCACATCTAAAATATTATTGTATATAAGTGGAGGAAAACCCTCACCTTATAAGCTGGGTTTTGGGTTAAGTGAAACCTAAATTCTACAGTGGTATCAAAGTTTATCCTAACAGTTGTTATTAAGTCCATTGGATCACCTGTTGGCAGACCACCTACCCATGTCTAATCTTGCAAAGTTCACACTTAATATGTCTGGTCTTCAACATAAGGGGAGTGTGTTGGAGAGAGATCCTATATCGATTAGTGATATGACCAAAGTAGTGTATACAATTAGAGGGCATATTGTAAGGTTGAGTGACTTGAGTCCTTCATTTTGTAATGTTGAGCTAGGCCCAACCCAAATTCTAAGAGCTTCAGAGCCTACATTCATTATACTGGGTTCTAGCTCCACTTACACTTTAACTGACTTGTCTCCCTGAGTCAGCAACTCTGATTAATTTATTGGAGTATAATAATAATTGCAGTCTTAACTGCGGCTGATAGCTCAACTGCAGTTTGTGTTGTGCAGTTATGATTGTTAGTTTGTTATACTTCTGTTAAGCTTGTTAATTTGTTAGCTTTTCTGTTTTTCCATTAGCCTTTTCTGTTAGCCTTGTGCCAACTGTTAGGCATCTTCCTTTCCTATAAATTTTGAGCTGTATCTCTTTTGTTCTTGGGTTGATTAATAATAAGAAACCACTCTATTTTCTTCTCTGCCTGTTTTCAACCCTTACTCTAACAACTGTAAAGGAATAAATAATACCTGTAACAAGCGACCAAGTGCTGCTTGGAACTTCTCCAAAGGAAGATTCACAATGTGAGGAAAAATTGGCATTACCTGTCAATAATTGTTGAACATGCCAACCAAAAATGAAAAGCAATGCCGTTCAGGAAAATTACAAAGTAAAGGAAAAAAAGAAACACCTAAAGATAAAAAGTTTACTAATTACTAACATCAAATCCATTGATGAATTCAATTTTTTTTTCTTGATACAAATATAAATATATCATAAGTTTTTTTAAAAAAACTAAAAAAGCATCAACAAAATTTACATGCACACAAAGGAAAAAAGGGGAAAACCTCATCACTTGATAGGAATGGTAATATTGGAATAAGAACCTCTGCATCCTGTATAGAATCAACAAATTATTAACAATAATTCTGAGTTTCACTGTAAAACCGATAAGGTAACACCTCAAAATACCTTGAGTTTTGAATCGTGCAACTTTTTCACTGCACATATTAATTCCTTAGAAGGGACTGTACCATCTGTAAGTGTGTGCAATACCTGACATGGTCAGTGTAAAATGGTCAATATTCAATATATTATAAAAAATTTCAACAGTCTTCAGATATTTACAAGGTAAAACATTAAACCTGCATTAGAAGATTCTCGCTTCCATTTGGGGGATCCAAAATAATTTCAAGAAGATCTGAAGATGAGCCCATCGTACGTACTAGTATTGGAATTTGCCGATGTAAGGCCTGCAGCATACAATTAATGATATCACTCACACACAAAAAGATAGTTGACATTATTCACTAGATACCATATTGCAAAAACTGAAACCTGCTTCACTGCCTTTGATGTGCTTCTATAGATGATAAATATTTGGCGAAAGAGAGAATGTTTCTGTCATCATAAAGCATCAACATGTATTACTTTTAATCAAATAACAGAATTAGTTACAGAACGTAAAATGATGTATAATAGGAAAACTAGGAAATATTCACCAAAAAGAGGAAAACTAGGAAATACAATACCTTTGTACACAAAGCAAAATACAAAGACATGCACCTCTGAGCCTCAGAAACTGAATCTGGTGAGACATTCTCAGATGTGCATAATTGACGATTATCTGAGGAGACATCTTTATTGCTGCCACTCAATGATGATTGTTCATTTGGAACCATTTCAACATCAGACCCCTGAAAATGAAAAGGAAGAAAAGAGAAAAAAAATATCAAGTTCAACCACAAAAAAATGACACAAACTCGCCATCCTGATGACTAAAAAAATCTATAAATATGTGAATACCTTTTGAGAATCAGCCATTGACCCTTCAGCATCAGTAGCATCACTACTCATTCCTGAGAAAAGCATTTCCTTTGCAAAATCTTCTATTTGCTGAGAAATGGAAGACAAAGGATAAAGCTTATTTGCCACCTGCAAGAAGAGCTCAAATTTTAAGACATGTTATGCAGTCTACTAAAGTTTCAACAGGAATTTATGCTCAAAGTACCAGACGTATCGCTTTCATACGCACTTCTTCCAAGTGATGCACTGCACTCTTTTATAGGAAAAGGAGAAAATCAAAATTAAGAGATCAGATGTAAGAGCCAAAAAAATTACAAATAAAAGCAGACACAAGGTTTGAAAAACAAGTTTCTACAATTCAAGGAGAAAGTAGGGGAATAATATCTTTAAGCCACCCACTTGAAATTCAATTTATAGATAAGACAGAAAACCAATGGGAATAGAGGAATTATGACCAACAAACACAACTAAACAAACATGAACGTATGTCAAATGGGAGAAAAAAACCTGTAGAGCGATTTGTAGGCAAGTATCTCGAATGGGAGGCCTTAGAAGAATCAAACTCCATACAGCACTTAGACCTTGAGTAACTCTATCCGCATTCAGTGAGTGCAACTCCTTTTCACCTTTATCCCCATTTCCAGGAGAACACATGTTTTCTAAAATTTTCAGAACTGATTTTGGTAAATAAGGAGATTCACCAAGCAATTTACTTAATGATTTATCTGAAGGCGGAAAGGAATCTCTAAGTGCTTCTGCCTACAATTGAAGTGAATCAAAAGCTCAGCTCACACCTTGCAAATGGACAAAAGAATGAGAAGGGGAGAAAGGCACAGACCACTGTAAGGAGGAATTTTTCATATACAGAAGCAGCAGTTGTGGAAGAAAAGAAGTCAGGCTCCTCTTCGGCCTCACCAAACAATCTGTAGAGGACACGCAGTGTCAACTCATGTCCCTGAGACATCAAGTAATCATTGTCAGCATTTATAAATAACTGCAGCTTGCTTATAACAGCCACTAGCTTATCTGATTTAATTTAAACCAAACAGCAGGGTTCATCAAATCTATAATATTAGAAATCCAACTACAAGATATAGATTGCATGCTCATCCATACCTGATTTAGCTCAATATACAGCGGTGTCCATTATAATTACAGAACAATACATACAAACACTCTAAATCTTATACAACTAAATAGGATCCTTTAATCCTTATATTCTCAAACATCTGGCATCGCAAACATTTCCTTTTTGACAAAACACGTTCATGACACATTCAACCCATCTGGATAATGTATCTATTATGCAGTAGAAAAGGTCAGCTCCCCCAAGTTCAGATTTGCAAAATGTTATTGACCAAAGGAAAGACCTATGTTTTCAAAACATGTTCTTAATTGATTTTAGAGAAATAAATATAAATCCTCTTTCTCAGAAAGGAAAAACAAAATTATAGGGAGTTTAGGATGGTCTCTTTTAACATCAAATTGATGAAACATGAACAAATATACGAACTAAAGAAAGATAACATGTATTACTCTATTTCTTTTAATTATGAGACATGGAGCTGGAAATAATTTTTTTCACTGTTCTACTCATGTTAAAGCTAATAATAAGTAAAGAAATTGGCAAAAAAGCAGTAAAACTTGAGAGAACAGCTCACCTCATGACTAGTGTAATCAATTAAAATGTGCTTCTGTAATAGTTTCCATGGGTCTAATTCCAAGGGAAACTGCATGAACAATAAAAAGGGTGCACGGCATCAATCAAAAAGTGGCTGTAAGCAAATACACACACATCCGTGCACATACACATACTGTCAGATGAAGCTAGAACTGATTTTGGGATCTCAGGGATGTCTAAATTACACAAGTTGAAAGCATATAAGATTTAAGAATGTAAAAAAAAGAATAATTGACTGTATGCAAGAAGAAAAACTAAATATGAATACAGAACAATAACTATACATTAGACTAGTGTGAATATCTAGGTTCTAATTGCTTGAAATTGATTACTGTAAAACAGGTAATATGAAAACATTTAATATTAAATTAATGCATCATGGTAGACTATAAGAGTGTATGCTTGAGGCAATCATAAATCATGATTAATCCTATTTGTATTATAAAGAGATGGAAATTATAGAAAGGGGTCTCAGGGTCACATGCTCTCAATTTCTCAAGGCTCTAAGCTATTATAGCAAAAAATAAGAAGAATAATTTAACCAAGAAGCCAAAATTACACTGATCTCCATAGAAGTTTGCTCAAAGTTCTCTGACCACCCTATCTAGCTTAAGAAATAAGGCTATAAAAGGGGGGGATACGTGTTTGCAACAGAGGGGAACTTCAGAATTTAAAGTCATTGTAAATTTTATCAACAGGAAACAAAAGTTACAGAATAGCAAAAGAATAGATTGAGTAGATCTTCCATGCTTCTAAGAAAAAATAAAATATACAAGTGCCTAGACAGATCACTTAATTATTATACAACTGTCAACTGAAATATAAGACAGAAAAGTTTAGAGAAGCTGGAATTTTCACCTCAACTCCTAAATAAGCCAGTATTGAAAAACGAACTTTAGAGCCTCCAGCTACAGCTATTTGCTTATATGCATCAATAATACGCATAAAACATGACTTCTGCAAATTATCCTTTTGTTCATCTTCAAGGTCCACAACAGGAGCAATCATCTTTGGCAAGACTAAACGGGGAGGCAACACAACAGAAGTAGCTGTTGAGGACACCAAGCTATTGACATCTCTAACAGCCTCTTTTGGACTCAGCTCCTCAGATCTATCTGTTGATATTGATGGTCTATCTGTTGATACCGATGGAGCTATGTTCAGAGGTGACCTCTGATCCAAACTTGTATCCTGCTCTTGACTTCCATCTTCGGGGCATATTTCAGTGGAAGGCAATAATGAAGGAGCAAAACTTTGTGACAAGGCATCACTACGACCAAAAGACTCCAGGCCAGGGATTCCACTCTCTGCGGTTCCAACATCATGGATATCAGGAGGCGTAGTTGTGCACCCATTCTCTACTCCAGGTATACTGGCATCAGAAGGAGGAAAATCTACAGGTGATGGTGTATTTTCAGATGCAATGTTCATGCCAGAATGCACAGCACCACTACTTGCAGCAGTTGCAGAAATTTCTTCCTCCCCTTGTGACTTCTGCATATGTGTACATCAAAGTATTACTAAAAAATTGATTCTCAGAAATACACTAAAAAAATAGACATATTAAATCATTTCAAATGAAAGGGATTTACAGTAAATTAAAAAAGAAAAAGGTGCCAAAAAACCAAAAATACCAAATAAATTAATAATTATACCACTACCTCATTGGACACTGATTGATGTGCATCAAGAAGGGAAGCTATTGGTGGGAAAGTACTAGAAAGTGACATAACACCAGCTACAAATGATGGTGGATATTTAGCCTTGTCATCAGAACCAATCATACTAATGTCTTGCAGTTGTTCATCATTTTCTTCAGCTTTAGGGTAATTAGGAGGTAGATTTCCCATATTTGCCATCACCACCTCAGCTAGCAAGTCAGCAGAAATACTTGAGATGAGAATTTCCAAATGTCCAACAGCTTTTTCACCTTGAGCAATCAAAGCACCAAACGTGGCAACAAGTTGACGTACAGGCCCATTATCCACATCTCCTTTTGAAGATGTTGGTGCTGTTGAAGGAGGCTCATCCTGAGAGTTGGGAGTAGAGTCATCTAGCTCCTTTTTTGGTTCTTCCAAAGCAACAATTGTTGTCCTGACACGTTTTCCAGGAACATCTTCATCATCAGCTAAATCACCTCCAAATTGAGATCCTGATCGTTTTCTTGCCAAATTATTGTGCATTGAATCACCAGGATTTATAGCACGTTCTTCTTCCTGTAATAAAAAATAAAGAAACATGGAAAGCAAGAATTGAGGAGCAATACCATGATGTCCTACTAGTATTAAATGCTATTGAAAATATCTTTTTCCACCACAAAATTCCATGCAACTAAAATCATTTCTGTTATAACAGTAACTCTGTTATCTTGATTTTAAATAAAGAATTTAGGCAATATTATCTTAGATATTATAGGAAACAATATCTTCTATATTCAAGTGTAATTTATGAAATAAGTGTACATAAACATGCGTCTACTGAGTATTCAGACACACGGTTTCGTTCCTTTGTTTCTCTGATTTTAACAAACTCCAACTGTTTGTAACTTCTATGCCTACTCCTATTTCAAAATATTTCTTGTTTATGGTAAATGCAAAAATTAAGTTATGGATGCAATTACATGGCTTCAATTCATGGAATATAACTGCATTCAATTTAACACACTCTACGGGGTAATATTACAAATCGAAAATGGCCAAGACATACTTGAATGCTAGCTCAAGTGAGGATTGTCAAAGTCATAATAAGGAGTAATTCAGCCATATGCCCAGCCAATATGCAATCTAAAGAAACCTCCCTCGTGCTTAAGACTGGACATTTGGAATGTAAAATATGCAAAAGACTAGAAATTGGGTCTAAATTCCAAATTAGAGATGAAAATGGACAGCCTAATTCAATTCTAAAAGCTAGCTCAAGAGAAAAGGATTGTTCAAATCATCTTTAAATATTTTGGCCATATATCTACCTAATGAGGGATCTTAACCATCAGAAAACAACTGAAGCCCTCAATCATGACAAAACACTAGACACAGTAACCTGTCTATATGCACGGGAAAAAATATAAATGCCCTCCAATTCCAAATGACTGTGTTTTGAAAGAAATTTTATGTAGCGCCATTGGACAGGGAAAATTGTCACCAAACAGCACATGGTGTGAAGCTTGACAGTTTTATAACTTTTATCTTATATGAAGATTACACTCCAACAATGATTTTCTTTTGATTCCATGTATTGGAGAGTCCATGAGACAATAATAAAGTTGGATACAAATAATATATGTCATCTTTATTTTCTAAAGCAACATAAAAGATGGGGAAAACCCATTCTCTAAAACAACAAAAATTTTAAAACTGAATGCCATCTATCTTGTCTGAAAACAAAAAAACAAATTGAACTACCAATTCAATGGTATACATGTAGGCATACAACTAAATAGCTAATATTTCATCCAGCTTATACATATGTACTTAAGAAACAGAACAATAATTAAATATTAAACAAATGAACATCCCAGGAAGAGAGGTTGATTACCTTGATTACAGGTTGATCATCCTTCTCTCTATCTATGCTTCCATTACTTGCAGATATTAGCTGGAACACGTGGTCTGCCTTTCCTTCTGACTGCATTTCCTTCAAGGCCCCAGCCAAACGATCTCTCCACTACCAAAACAGAAGATAATCAGTTTTCCATAACACCACATCAGACCAAACCTCTTAAATATGAGTACGCACTATTACTCATAAATTCATATAAGGAAAATGTCACCAGTGTTGTCAATACTCAATAGCTGATCACAGAAATCACAAAAAGCTGAAAAATCATTATCTCATGTAGCGGATAGTGTCACAGGAAAATAGCAGTAGAACTATAATATATATAATTATATTATGTGTAAAAAACATGAAATGTCATGGAAAACAGAGGTGTTTTAGAGTGTTAAGTGACTGCTAATCTTGAGAGGCAAGGAATTGGAATCATGAAGAAAGAAAAGAGAGTAGCATAGGAAAATATAACGCTATTAATTGGGCTTTTTAGTTTAAAATTGCAGCCCAAACTCAAGGTTGTCAAACTCAAGTCTAAATAGACTTGTGGGAATTCCATAGACTCGACTTGTAGACTCACAAGAGTTTACTTCATACAAAAAATAATAGCATAATATATATAAATAACATACTAGTTAAACATTTCAACAAGACAACATAATAAATCAAAATTATAAATCATAAATTCCACAATATTTAAATAACTAAACCTAACAATGCATCACTAGCAAATAATAGCTTGCAAAGGTGATAGTAATGGTAGAACAATCCCATCGAGGTTTAATATTGTTATAAAACAAGAGTTTGATGTTCTTAGAGACGAAGATTCTTCAATTCAGGAACACATACTAAATGCAGGTTTAAACTCTAAATGTATAGAAAACAGCCCAAAATAACTAACGTTTTGGTCTAATTTTTTAATTTGTTGACTCATTAACTTGGCAGTTATCACTTATTAGACTAAGAGTGGGAGAATTTTGAAAGATGAAAATGAAAGCTAAAGTTTAATCATTTGCCCAAATGAGGAGTTACAGAATGAGTTTATATAGGCTCAGGGTACAATAGTAAACAGATATAGCTAGCTGGAAATAGTCAGAACTAACACTAACAAACCTTACAGAATAATAAAAGAAAGCCAGACCTGTGCGGCATCTCTTTGAATCCTTACTTAACATGCTTAATATGGTGATTACTAAGAAACTAATTCCAGTTGAATAACTGGTTATTTACATTTATATCCGGATATTCCTAATAGTATTAAACTCAAGAATCTATAGAGTTTGCATAGAATTTACTCCAGAGTTTACTAAAGAGACAATTTGCATACAACTCCAAGTTAACTTGTAGGAGGTAAGTGGATTCGTTAAGAGTTAGCAAGTTAACTTGAAAGTTTGATAACTATGATTCAGACTAAACAAAATAAAAAAAAAATAATAAACAGAGGAATTTTAAAAACTCGTGACACAACTTAACCATTGGCATCTGACTTTTAAAACAAACCATTTATATTTAAGGCAACCCATAAGGGAAAGCAAAAGGTTATTGTTGGGCTTTTAGTTTAAAATTGCATCCCAATTTGACTATTCACTATTCAGATTAAATAAAATTAAAAAAAAATAGTGAACATTAATTGAGGAGTTTTAAAATCTTAAATGACATAACTTAACCATTTGCATGAGTTTTAAAAAAAATGCAAATTTTGAAGGCAGCCTGCAAGGTCCATACCGAAAGTGACCCAGTTTCTTTGCATGATAAAAAAAAAAAACCTATCTGCATGATTAAAAACAAAACCTAATAACATGGCCCGGTTTCTCTGCATTTCTTGCTTCCTGAATGCTGAATCCTAAACGGTGCCAAGTGACCCCAACCCACTCACTGGATTCAACCTCTGTAACACATTGGAAAACTTCACCGTTGTGCCGCACCCAGCCCGCAACATAACACCCGCGATGCATAACATGGCTGTAATTGCCTTTGTCACAGACTCTGTAATGCAATGACGTCGCAATACGTCGTCATTATGCCCACAATTTGACAACACTGAATGTCATAATATGCAAAGAACCCATGTTGACATTTTTAGCTCTCTCATGAAGCTAGTAAAATTAAATGATTATTTCTCTAAATTAAGCTAGACCAAACCAGTCAACATAAATTTCATTGATACCTAAACATGGATCAATCATGACAGATTTTGCTGATGTTGTTAGCTAATCCAAACACACAACAACAATGATCATATTATTCCAAGGAATATAAAAATATGCCGTGAAACAAATTTACAAATGTCACCTAGAAGTTTTTGAACATTGACATGGACCAAAAACAAATAAAATAATAAAACTAAAACTTTACATTAAAATCAAACAATCAAGATGTCAAACACATCTTAGTCTAATAGAATTACCGGAGCAGCACTTGGATGTGAACATTTTGAGCAAGTAAGGAAAGCATTCTTCAAAGCAAGATGTGCAGCTGATACACAGACCCCATTAACAATGGAGCTGGAAGGTTCCAAACTGAGCAAAACTGGCAAGATGCGGCCATAGAATGCAGGCCTGTCAATTGCTATGGCTGAAAGACTGCAAATAGACAAATAAGGAAGACAATAGTAAGAAAGTAACAATCAGATCAATGTATTTTTAAAAAGTGTTAACAGTCAATAGTAATAATAGCAGGTAATTAAAAACAATTGATTTACAGTCTGAGAACAATTCTACGATTTTCAAAACAAGTGTAAGTTTTCTTCCAAATAAAACCCAGTCAACAAGATAATTATATTGGATTAAAAGAAGTCATCTCTCTCTTTCTGTGTACACAGGTGCAAACAAGTGCATGTGTCTGAAAGTATGAGAAGCGATCAAATATTTAACATCTAATCATCATAGATGCGTCAGCAGGAAGTTCTAACAAAATAAAGTTCTCTCTATGCATATGTGTCAAAGTATGCGAGCATATACTGGCCATCTAATTATCATTATGCGTGTGTCTTCAAGAATAAAATATGAAGCCAAGTGACTTTTTAAGTCACATTGGACAGAAAATCGAAGGGTGTAAAAAACAGCTCAAATACCTTTTAATCAGCACAATGATTACAGAGTTACTAAGAGACTTCACAGTTGGAAATCTAAGTTGATCAAGCAAGAGACCCAAACGATGGCTGGCTTCAATTGATAAATCGCCAATGTTAAGTACAGGATGGCCCCGCCTGAGCCATGATATATTAAATTCCACAGGCCTTCCTATAAAAAAGGGAGAAGACATAAAAGCGAGTGATTTAAGGATTATGATAACAGATTGGAAACATCTTTCTACCCCAACCAAACTTAGAATGTAATACCTTGATGAGAAGTGGGCTCTGACGAACCATTGGGATCAGGTGTGTAAAGACGAATGACTACCTCAACAAACTTCAGTGCCAGTAGCTTTGCGCCACCACTCCCATGCTTTCAAACATGTTACCAAGTACAACCATCAGACCATAAGCCAAAATAGGTACCTTGATACTTCCAACGAGAGTAATTACTTACTTGAAAAGCTATTGAATATACTTTGTCTTTGAATTTAAGCATCCATGCCCAAGCAGATTCAAGTGCACCATCTAAATCACTAGAATATAGACCCTAAAATAAAATAAAACCGCAAATGGAATGTTCATATCTTAAAATGTATACCAAGTATACATGAAAAAATTAGAGTATTAGACATCAGGAAAGATGAGATATAACTGCGATAAGATATGTAAATTTTCAAAAGTTCAAGTAACTAAATATTTGCCAGCAGTTTCATATTCATATCTTGGGTTATTTTTTTGTAGAGATACGAAATTATGAATCAAATACTCGCTTTATCACTTTATATAAAATGTTCTAAACTTCTAGTTATAATGCTGTTGCAAGAAGGAACAAAAGAACAGGCTAATAGAAACACTAAATTCAGTTGTGTAAAACAACAAGCAACCACACCAAGAGTTAAAGACACACCCAAAACCAAGAATAACTGTATCATCACTTCACTACCACACTCATCATCAATTTTGTTGTAAAACAGAAAATTCATTTGAAACTAAACACACACCTGAACTGCGATTTTCTCAAGTGTGCTGCGAAACAAGTCAATTCCGCACAGTAGAGCTTGTCGGACGACCGCCGGTGTGTCATCATCCAAAACATTAATCAGCACAGGCACAATGTCAGACAAGAACTCTGTGTTATTCAATCCAATCTCACCAAGCATCCTGAAACCAAAAATAAAATAAAAAGGGGGCCACCACAAATTTCAGTTGCACACACCACTGCAATATAAACAAAGTTGAAGAGTGCGTTTGGTTTCATAGCAGAAATATAGAGAATTGATTTTAACTACAGTCAAACTTGACATTTGACAAAAATACAGATGTTTGGTTATTGCCAGATAAATTTGACTTTACCTTAAAACCTCAGTTTGACTACATTATAAAAAACTAGCTTTTGCATTGCTCCAAAAATTTCACTCTAACTTATATGGCAAATTTGCTTTCAAGATAAAAGCATCCAAACATAAACCACTTCACTTAGAAATTAAATTTTCAAAATACAATTTCATTCAAAATCAATTTTGGAATTGCTCATCCAAACACACTGAGAATAACGAAAGTGAGAAAGGGGGTTAAAGGCATAATCAGTGATGAATAAAACATAATTTAAAAAAAAAAAATCATTTTTACAAACCAATTTCATTCAAAATCAATTTTGCAATCACCCATCCAAATACACTGAGAATAACAGAGAGAAAGAGGGTAAGGTGTACTCAGTCTCAATTTTCCAAACAAAGCCAGAGCGATCAGAGCAGAAGAGAAACAATGAGGGAAGGAACTGGTACAAGTGATAAGAGCTACCTTTTGCATTGCTTTCAAAATTCACACTAAATTTCACAGCAAAGTAACTTGCTTCCAAAATCATCCTAATACAAACCACTTTGCTCAAAACTCAATTCTCACAAAATAAATTTTGCAAACAGACAAACCAAGACAGAAAGGGGGAAGAGGCATACTCAATTCTTTTATTTAAAATAAAAGCATCATCATCCCAAGATAAACCACTTCACTCAAAACTCAATTTTAACCAAACTCAATTCCACAAAATCAATTGTGCAAATGCTCATCCAAGCACAGAATAACATAGAAAAGGGAAGCAGCTTACTCAATTCTTAGAAGATAAAAAAGCAATTTTGCATTTAAGATAAAAGCATCATCATTCCCAATATAAACCACTTCATCAAAAACTCAATTTCAACCAAAATCAATTCAGCAAACACACAATAACATAGAAAGAGGAAGAGGCATACTCAACTCTTTTTAAGATAAAAAAGCAATTTTGCATTCAAGATAAAAGCATCAACATTCCCAATATAAATCACTTAACTGAAAACTCAATTTTAACCAAACGCAATTTCACAAAATCAGTTTTGCAAATACACAATAAACTCCAAACTCAAATTTAACCAAACTCAATTTCCACAAAATCAATTGCGCAAATGCTCATCCAATCACACAATAACATAGAAAAGGGAAGAGGCATACTCAACTCAAAAAGCAATTTTGCATTTAAGATAAAAGCATCATCATTCATTTCCCAATCCCAATACAAACCAAATCACTCGAAACTCAATTCACAAAATCAATTCTACAAATGCTGATACAAACACACTACAAGGGAAAGAGAAATACTCGGTGACGAATTTGCGAACGGGGCCGAAGCGATCAGAGTGGAAGTGGAAGAGCGAGGGGAGGAACTCGGTGAGGAGAACAGGGTCTTCTTGGGGAAGTTCGAGACGCAGTTGGCGCAAAGATTCGAGCTTGGAAGGGATGTTGATGGCCAACTTTGCACCGTTCACGAGACTCGCGAGCTTCTCGCGCGAGGTTGCCGCCATGGACATGGTTTTTCCGACCATGGCTGTCAGAGAAAGAGAGAGAAAGAGAAGCTAGTTTCGGCGAATTTGCATGGGAATTGAAAACGCGAGAGGATCAGTGTCGTTTTGTTTTTTTCTAGGGTTTCTGGGTGGAAGAAGAGGGAGAAGGAGGTTCGTTTGAAATTGGTGCTGCACAATAGGGTGCAATTTTTTTTTTCTTTTTTTTTTAATATTGATTTAGGATTTTTATTTTTTAATCCTTATTAAAGTTTGTAAGGATCAACAAGTTTTACCAAATTACATGTAATTTTTTTAAATAAAATCATTAAATTGACATTAAACATTACACAAACAATTTTCTTAATTATATAAAATTTTACTAAATGTCAGTCTAATTTAGTCTAAGCTTTAAATGTAGGTTTGAAGGAACATCAATAAATTGCTGGAATGAATTTTATATGTACATTATTATAGAAAAATATTTTTAAAAAGTTTTGGTAGAAAAAAAAAACACAATAGATATGTAGGATTTACATGTGTATGTGAGTTTCCATACTTATTTTGTACACATTGTAAAATTTCAATACAAAAAGAAACTAAATCACATTTTTATAGAATAATGTGATTTATGTTTTATTTTTTATTATAAATTATAAAAAAAAGTGAGTTAGAACTAATCTTTCGTGTAAATTTATTTATTTAAAATTATTCTTGCCTAAATGTACTAGTACTATTCATAGTGAATTCGCTCAAATATTCTTTTTTAAAAATGGGAAGAACCTATAAAAGAGCACTCCAATGCTTAGCTCAATTCACAGAGTATGTAGAGATGGGAAGTAAAGAGTAATAACTATTTTAGTGGATTCTTACATATACCTCATAATTAGTTTATTATGGGTATAAGATTTTCAGCAAGACCAAAATTTCTTCTATTACCGACATTACTTCCTCATCTGAATAGTGTCATCTAACATATCATTTTTTGGTCATGCCAAAATGTGAAGTCTCTTATGTTCTCCTTTTTATTTGTGCTTTCAAGTTGTTAAAATACGAAATCTCTTTAATCTTAATGTTTTAAAGTGTTTTGATGTATATTTCAAATTTCTATTATACCAAAATTCAAAATCTTCTTTATTTTCTATTCTGAAATATTTAGATCATTTCGTTATCTTTTTTTCTTATAGATATAAAAAACATAAACTACTTTAAATTGATTTGAGACATAATGAACTTTTTGTAACATTATTATGCATCGGACCTGTGGACTTAATTTCATTGGACCATTACATGCATAATCTTTTATGATATGAATTTGTTTCCACACCAGCTTATACATTGTGAGTCATATTTTACTTGAAGTAAATCATTATTTTGATCAATAATTTATATTTTTTTATCATCAAAAGATGCCACCACACAGCATAGCCTAAATATACTCTAGAAGAACCATCTATGTAACATTTAATAAAACTATGTGACAGAGCATGCCAATCCACTTGCTTGACCTGCGTAGATTTTTGTTTTCACTGACATTCAAGACATTGAAGTCTAGGGTATGCATTTTTTTGGTTTTCTTTTTCGTGTGAAACACGTGTGGCTGAGATATTGTATTATTTGTTAAGTAATTAGACATAAGTATGATTTAGTTTTAAGTTTGCTTCACTATGTCCATGCGATCTAGATGGTACAAGTCTTATAAATCTTTTTTAAAAATCCTAAAATTGGTAATAAGTTACAAAATGTTATAACATATTACAAAGTTGTTTTTAGTAAGATTTGTAATTGATTACTGAATGCTAAAAATGAAGAATCAATTATTTGTAATAAATTAGAGTTAGCATATATAGTTTCAAAATATTTCAATTTAGTTAGAGTTTAATAATATATATTAACAATATAATAAAATTTTACACTAACAATCATAATTCTTTATTTGTATAATTTTTAACGTGTTAATATGTAAAATCGAGTTGTGATATGTATACTAACTCTAATATATTATTAATTAAACTCATTTATGTAAACTTTTCACCAAAATTTATTTGTTATGTTAAAACTTGTTAAAACACCCTTCTTAAGAATAAAATCCAAACATATATACATATAGTTAGCTTTCCTTATCTCTTCTTCTATAGCAAGCAAACAAAAACAACCCAAGAAAAATGTGTTTCTTTAATAAGTTTTTTCTTCTTGATGTAATCCCATGAGAATCACAAAAACAAACATAATAAGAAAATAAAGAGAAAGCCTAAGAGATAATGTATTAAAAAATGGCTAAGTGTGTGTGTTTTGACGTGAGATGTGACTGAGCAAAAGGAAGAGAATTGGTCTCAAAAGCCAAATACTTAAGGCTATAATGTATTAAAAAATTATTTGAAAGAAAATATGCTATGTAAGAAAAGAATAAATCCAAAAGGAAAGAAGAAATAATGTATTAAAATATTTAAGATTACCTTGATACGTAATTAATGAAAGAGAAAATAGATAAGAAAAATAAATTTTTTTAAAATTAAATATCAATAACTATAATATCTTAATATCAGAAAATATTAATTTTTATGTTATAAATATTTTGATACACTAATTTAACTAAAAATACAGTTGGCCTTAGTATTTTTCTACTACCAGTCAGAAAAAGGTAAAATAAATGTCTGATAAAGCATATTTACTTATTTAGCAGTAGAATGAAATGAAGTGCCTCGTAAGCCCTTTCTTTTCTCCCCCTAAAAGAACATTTATTTATTTGATTAAATGCCTAAAGCCTTTTCTTATCTTATCTCTTTGTTATCCTTTTAGTGTCTGTGACTGTCTCTGGATACACAGTTGCAAAAGTAAGCAGCAGAAGACAAAAAAGAAAGCCAAGAGAACCATTGTTATGATGTTAACAGTTTTCATCATCCCAAAACCCAAACTAGTCAAATCAGATCCTTCATAACAACACATTCTTACAATCTTACACATCAAAATACTCAAGAAAAGAGAGAGAGCAACATAGGAATATGGCAACCCAATTGTACCATGTGTTCAGGACTTCAATTCTCAAGCACAAGACACAATCAGAGACCCCTTTGAAAATCTCACTAAGAACCCCAAGAGTTCAAGAAATCAATGCATCCCTTAGTAAAAGCAGTGGAAGGAAGCTCCTAGAGTCTGGCCAAGTGAGTGCTATAGGGTCCAAATTTGCTTACAAAGCTATAACATCAGATGGCTATATTCTCCTTGATGTTAGGCCACCTTGGGAGAGAGAGAGAGCACGTGTGGTAGGGTCTTTGCACGTGCCAATCTTTGTGGAAGACAAGGATAACAATCCCTTAACTCTGCTTAAGAAGTGGGTGCATTTTGGGTACATTGGCTTGTGGACTGGCCAGTACTTCACTACTGAGAATTCTGAGTTCCTTGGTCAAGTGGAAAATGCCATTCCTCATAAGGACACCAAGCTTCTTGTGGCATGTGGAGAAGGATCAAGGTGAGCATAGAGAAGATTTTTTATTTAGTTATCAAATTTTGATTATATATCTAGCTTAGATCTTTGAATGGACATCAAAATTTTGGTTCCTTGCATGCTGAATAGAATTTTAATATTAATCCTTCTCGCTTTTATCAAGTATCTTGAGAGTAGCTTTCATCTTTTTTGTTTGTGTTGTCAATTGAGATTTTTCCAACTATGTGAGCTAACGAGGAAATTAACTTATCTTGTAGGTGTTAGTTAATGATGTCTATTATTAATATTAGAAATGGTGAATTGAGTCTAACTCAACCTTATAAAACTTGTTTGTAAGGTGAGGTTTGCACTTCATTATATACTACTAGTCAATGTGAGATCTCTAACGCACCCTTTTCACGCCGAACACTGGACATCTCAAGCGTGGAGTTTATATTTATGGGTAGTCCAATAACGACCCGATAGTGGGTGACACGATAGGCTTAACAACAATTCAAAACTACTAGTTCTATATCATATTACAAAACCGACTTGTAAAATGAGATTTGCACCTCATTATATACTACTAGCTAATGTAGGATCTCCAACAATTAGCTTAGTCATAATTTTTTTGTTTTGTCCAATAGAAACTTCGTTGTTTTTCTATTTACAGCATGTTTGGTTTGGCGATTGAAAAAGTTGCAACCCCGGTTAGCTTTTCCTATGTTAACACCTTTGACACTTTTTTTTTTCGCATTCAATTAAAAGTAAATTCATCTTAAATCCCCCTGTTCAATTAAAAGCTACAATGAGTTGTTTTTTTTATTAACTCCAGTTGATTTCAACCCAACTCAATTTCCTTATCAAGTATCCAAACACACACTTAAACTCTTTCCGTAGCTGTTTAGAGTGTGCAAAAACTGACAAAATTTAGATATACAAACACTCAGTTATAGTCCTCCCTTCTTGTTTATATTTTCTTATTTTGCTGATTCAGTTCTGCATCAATATTTTAGAGTCCAACACCTTTTCCAACTATGTGGGCTAAAGAGGAACTTCAATTTATCTTGTAGGTGTTGGATAGTGATGTCTATTTTTAGCTTAGTCATAATTTATTGCTTGTTTTGTCCAATGAAAAACTTCATTGGATTTCTATTTAAACTCTTTCTGTGACAGTTTAGAAGTGTGCATAAACTGTGACAAATTTAAATGTACAAAAAATCGGTTATAGTACTCATTTTTTAGTAAGTTTGTTTATACTTTTTAGAATAAAAAAACACTTATTTAAATAGATAAACATTTATTATAATTTTTTAGATATTTGGTTGAAATTTTATTTCAAAAGCTGAAAAAAAAACTAAAAACAACTTACTTAGAGTAATTTCACAAAATAACGATAAACTGTTGCATATTTTTAAAAAAGTCACTTTTTTATTTTACATCCAAACATAAAAAGTTTTTATTTTATAAAAATCACTTATTTTCAGCTTAAACATACTCACCCCTTGTTTATATGTTTGTATTTTGCTGGTTGGTTCTGTTCTACAGCAATATTATGGAGTCCAATACCTTTTTATGTTCTTATGTCTTTTCAACAATTTCCCTTTCCCATATGTAACATTAAGATTTACTAGCTTCTGAAAAATGTCACCTAATTTCTTAGCATAAATAATTCCTTTTCTTTAATAAGAAACTATAATGACTTTGAATTGAAGTTTTATATTTAATTTGTTTGCATTATTTTTATATGTGACTTTTATCAATTTGCTAAATCAAATTCAAAACATAAGATCATCCCAGCAACGAGAAGAACAAATTGATTATGGCAATAAAGGAAAATGCTAATTTGTTAGTTTTGGTGAGTGATTCAGGTCAATGACAGCAGTTTCTAAACTGTACAATGGAGGTTACAGAAATCTGGCATGGTTAGTTTCAGGCTTTAATTCTGCAAAGGACAATGACTTCCCAACAGTAGAAGGAAAAGAGAAGTTGAATCATGCCACAGCTGGGGGAGTTTCTTACTTATTCCTTCAGTTGTTCATATTTCTAAATATGAAGGTTTGAGGAACTATTTTGACAACATATCAATGTTCATGGTTGTGCATCTTTTGAACTTGTATAGCCTAGTAGCAAGGACATTTTCTTCAAATTCCAATTAAACCAAGATTCTGCAATTTTGTAGATATTCATGCCAGGTTCCCATATTTCACAGATCATGTGCAGGAGTAGTTTATCAACTATCGATATCAATATTGGATCTCTTCCTTTAGTATCATATTTTCATGAGAAATGTTAGGAAAACTCTTTTTAATCCTCTAGTTGTTAAAATTGATTGAAAATCACTCATCTTAGTGGTCTCACTTGTCAATTAGAAAATAAAATCATTAAATTAATTAGAAGTGAGATCCACCAAAATTTATAGTTTCAACGAATTTCAGTAAATCAAAGATATGTTAGAAAAAAATGTTTGAGAAATTGTGGCTAGCATCTCTATACAGTGAATCCAATTTATTTCCTGGGTAAGAATTTCCTAATCTTTATTTACTAAAATGGACCATTGTGTTTTTTTTTTTTATTTTTCATGATCAAAATATTGGCAAACTGACCCTTAAATATTATTTTGGCAATTGGCATCTACTTCAAGAAAGTTTAAGCCACATTTGGTGGTTATTTTCTGCCTCATAAAATGGTTTACATAGGCTTCACTCCAGAAAGAGATTCTGTAGACAGCCTTTGGTGAATTAGTGGATTACATTCTATATTTCTATAGTTGATTGCTGTAATTGAATATGATTCATTTTCTTTGCTAGTAGTATGTAGTCTGTTTTTTGTTCTGTTTTTCTACAGATATTTGATAAAGTAATCCTCTTAGAAACAGGATTGGAATGGATAAATATTTTCTCATTGAAATGTATTTTGGCTCATGTAAAATACATAATTTGTTGAGAGATATTGACAACATATTTTTTTATAAGTTGAAATTTATTAAAATCATAAAACTTTGTAGATTTTATTTTTATTTAATATCCCTTTAAAATTTTGTAATTTTTAATATTTTTTCCAAATAATAAAATATATTTAAAAGTACATTGAACTATGGAGTTAAGGATTATGTTGCATACATGTGTCGAAGAATGATTCGTTGAATAAGGGGTTTCATATTTGATTTTCCATATATGCAAAATTTGTTCAAACTAACGACAATCCACCATCGATTAAGAGACATCCACGATTTGCTCTAGTAGAATATGGTGTTACTATCTCCTAAGTTTTATCAATAATAATAAAAATTTAATTAGTATACACGGTTAATCTAAAATATTTTATTTTGTCAATGCATTCTAATTAAACTCTAATAATTTTTTTTTGTGAACAATAATAAAATATCTAACTTTACTACATCACCACACTTGGAGGCTATTATTAACTTTAACATCTCACAAGCTTGTCATTGAAGATGAGATATAGAGAAGAAAGGTGTTTTTTTTAATTATTAAGTGCAATTGAGAGAGAAAGGATTGAATGGTGTATGTTTACAACTAAATAAAAGATTTTCTCTCTACACCCAATATTTTTTTTCTTTGTATCTCCATATTTTTGTAAATTTTCATATTGTCCTTAATTTAAAAAATATGTAACAGGAGTGTAGTACTCTCTTGAGATTGATTCTACTCTGCTTCTTCTCTCTACCACTTATTCTGTTATGTTATGTTATTTGAGTTGAGTTTAGTTAACTTTAGTGGTTAGTTAGATGTTAGTTATAGTTTGTTGCTAGTTAGTAACAGTTTGTTGCTAGTTAGTAATAGTTAGTGGTAGTTATAGCTGTCTTTTGTAGGTTGTATCCCATGCTTTTCATTCTTTCTCCTCTTGTATATGAACCATTCTAATTCAATTACACAGATCAGAGATAACTGATCTATTTTTTTATCTTGTTGATATTATCTCTCATTTTCTCTACACTATTCGTTTTTCTCCATTAAAGCATTCACTTCAAGATTTTATCTCTGCATATTTTCTTATTATGGTATCAGAGTTCTTCCATAGAAGAGCTCTGCTGCGCCTTTGATTCTCTCATGTCCTCATCCACATTAGATATGAGTGAAGGAGCAGATCGATTGATTAATCGTACTTGCACCCTAGAGGAAACCCTACAACTACACTTGTTTTAACATTACTTTATGAGTCTAACTATCATTCGTGGGGTAAAGCAATGGTGACAACCCTTAGTGTGAAGAACAAACTTGAGTTTATCGATGAAGAAGTAGTTGAACCATCGAAGGTAGATCGCATTTACTTAGCATGGAGGAGATGCAATAATATGTTGTCTTATACACACTTTGTTTTTGCTCAAATTCATCAAAGCATTGTTTGGATATACAAAGAAGAAGAAATTTGGAAGGATCTCAAGTCAAGATTCTCACAAGGTGATCTTCTTAGAGTTTCAGATCTTCAACTAGAAGTGTCATTAATTAGGCAGGGTGAACAATTGATAACCCAATATTTCACTAGGTTGCGTATAGTGTGGGATGCATATGAGAATTATAGACCAGACCCACCTTGCACCTGCTCGATTAAATGCACTTGTGAAATGTCAACAACTATATCAAAAAGAAGGTTAGAAGATCGTGCGATGCAAATGATCATTATGCAAACATAAAGTCGAATATCCTATTGATGGACCCTCTACCACCAATTTCCAAGATTTTTTCATATGTGGTGCAACAAAAGAGACAATTTCACGTGCAAATTTTACAGCAAACATAAATGCTAGTGAAGGAAAAACAATAGTTATCAATTCAGTTAGCAATGTTTCGTGCAGTCATTGTGGAATGAAAGCACGTGTTATTGAAAGCACAGTTTCCCCGATTCTAAAGGGAAAAAAAAACTTATGCCCATAGGAATGGGAAGGTGTGTTCTCATTGTGGGAGGATTGAACACACAGTAGACATTTGTTATAGAAAACATGGTTTTCCACCGAGTTTCAAGAGCATTTGAAAGGCAGCACTCTCAATAATGCAGTTTCTGTTGAAGGAAAAACTAAGGAACCCGATCAACAATCTTATGTTACTGTCAAGGACCAAGATAATTTGTTTTCTCCTCATCAGTATCAGGCTATTCTAGCCTTAATCCGACAAACCACAAAAGGAAACTCAACTACCTCCAGTTCCTCACATGTAAATCAAATAAGTTTTGTTTCAACTTATCTTCCCCTTCACCCCACTGTTTTAGGTGTATCTAAACCTATTATTTTGTTAGCCTACACTAACCCAATTTTAGCATCCACTTTTTGGGTATTAGATTCAAGAGCAATAGATCATGTATCCTCTCCCTTTACTCATTTTTCTACATATAAAGCTATCAATTCTATTATGGTCAAATTGTCCAATGGTCAACATGTTTAAGCTACACACACTGGTACAGTAAAACTTAATGATCATATCATTTTAGTGGTGTCTTGTACATTCCATCCTTTACATTCAACTTAATTTCCATATCCAAATTAGTGTCTTCTATTAACTGTTAGCAAACTTTTCAGCCTTACTCTTGTGTTATACAGGATGTGAGAACCAAGAAGATGATTAGTTCAATTGATGTAAATACAGGGCTATACACTGTGACAACCATCTATACACAACATTCGACCATTAGTTCAATTGTTACACACCCTAAATGTAGCTATTTTTCCACAAACTTGTGACATTTTCGTATGGGACACTTGTCCTATAAGAGTTTGCAATCTATGATACAATGTTATCCTTTTATGTTTGGAAATAAAGAATTTATTTGCAATACTTATCATCAATCTAAACAAAGAAAGTTACCTTTCTCTTTAAGTCTGTCATATGCATCTAAACCATTCAAGCTAATTCATGTAGATATTTTGGGGCCTTGTTCAAAAATTTCAATGCATGGACATATATATTTGACCATTATAGATGATCATACACATTACACTTGGCTTTTTCTTATGACTAAAAAATCTGAAACAAGAGATCATATAACAAATTTTGTTCCGCATGTAGAAAACCAATTTGATTTTGCAATTAAGACTATTAGAATAGATAATGGGTTTTGAATTCTTGATGCATAAATTTTATCAAAGCAAAGGATAATTCATCAAACTATATGTGTGGAAACCCTTGAACAAAACATAATTGTCGAGAGAAAACATCAATACATTTTAAATGGTGCTCGACCCCTTTTGTATCAAAGCCATCTTCCAATGACTTTTTGGTGTTTTGCTGTCATACATGCCATTTATCTCATAAATTGCATTCCAACACCTTTTCTTAAGCAAATTTCTCCTTTTGGAAAAAATCTATGGGAAGGCATGTGATATCTCCAATTTGCGTATCTTTGGTTATCTTAGTTATGTTAGCACCACCAAGGCAAATCGTAAGAAGTTAGACCCACGTGCCTATCCTTGTATTTTCCTTGGTTTTAAACAATACACCAAGGGATATTTGTTGTACAATTTGCATACTCATGCCATTGATGTCTTTTAGAATGTCATATTCTATGAAAATTACTTTCCATACTTAATAAAGAATTACCATGATACAACCTCTCAGGACACAATTACCCCAATACCATGCCATGAAATTCTTGCACTTTTGCATTTTGAGCCTAAAATTGTTTTCCATAAAACCTAACTTCAGATGCATGACTAGCCCAAATCTAAACACTGCAACATTAATTCCCCTGCACCTGAAATAGATTCTACCTTAGAACCATCTCCTAATCAGTACATTGAACCAACTAAATTAAATTTATATTCTGATCAAGAAAACCACTTCTTTACTCAATCAATACCAATTTCCTCTCCTCACACAACCCAACCTATTAGAAAACCAGGTAGACCTCACATCCCTTTTTTCTATCTCAAAGACTTTCATTGCAATTTTACATCAACTGTGCCAATCTCCTTCATTAGACTTGTCATACAGTAGATTGTATCCTTTATTTCATCATTTCATTTCATCCATTTCCATTTTCACCGAACCCAAGTCTTATGTTAAGGCTTCCAAGAGTGATCATTGGCTTAAGGCCATAGAGGTTGAGATCACTGTTTTCCAAATGAATGATACGTGGACTTTCACCACTTTCCTACCTAGCAAAGATGCTACTGGTTGCCACTAGATTTTTAAGATCAAACACAAAGCAAATGGATCCATTGAAAGGTACAAAGCTCGACTTATAGCAAAGAGATATATGCAATTGAAGGGATGTGATTTCTTAGATACTTTTTCCCTTGTTGCAAAGGTCATTATAGTCAGGTTGCTTCTTGCTATGGCTGCTGTTAATCATTGGCATTCGAAGCAGCTGGATGTTAATGATTTTCTCCATGGCTCTCTCAATGAAGAAGTCTATATGCATGTGCCACCGGTGTTCTCTCAGCCCCCAATCAAGTTTGCAGATTAAATAAGTCCTTGTATAGACTTAAGCAAGCAAGTAGATAGTGGTATGCTTACTTGTCCACCTTCCTTTTGTCTCATGGATACCAACATTCCTCAGTAGATCATTCCTTATTCCTTAAATTCTTGGATTCTAATGTTATAACCCTATTGATTTATGTTGATGATATTGTGCTTGCTGGTAATGATTTGGCTAAAATTTTTAGCATCACTGCTCTTCTAGATCGCACCTTTAAAGTAAAGGACCTTGGGGACTTGAGATACTTCCTAGGCATTGAAGTTGCATGATCTAAATCTGGGATTCACCTTTTCCAAAGAAAATATATTCTTGATATTTTATCATATGTTGGAATGCTTGCATATCAACCAGTATCAACTCCCCTTGATTACACCACTCATCTAACTTCCACTTCAGGTGTTGCTCTTACTGATCTATCTCCCTTTCATTGCCTCATTGGAAGATTAATCTACCTCACCACAACTAGACCTGACATCACTCATGCAATGTAGAATCTCAGCCATTTTGTTTCCAAACCTACTGATCAACATTAGAAGGCCGTTTTTTGAATCTTCCACTACTTAAAGCAAGCTCCTGGTTATGGAATTTTCTTTGATGCCTCGAGTTCTTTTTAGCTAAAAGCTTTCAGTGATTCAGATTGGGCAGGTTACAATGACATTCGCCAATCTGTTACTAGGTTTTCTGTCTATCTTAACAATTCATTGATCTCATGGTGCTCCAAGAAACAGGCTACAATGACATTGCAATAACTTACCTAGCTCCTTGATGATTAACACATACCCTATGATCGACCTGCACTCTTGTTTTTTGACAATGACTCAGCTCCACAAATTTGGGTCTAATCTAGTGTTTCATGATTGAACTAAACATACTGAAATTGATTGTCATGTAGTTCATTAGAAAGTGAACCAAGGCCTCATTAAACTCCTCCCAATTCATTCCTCCTTACAGTTGTTGACCTGTTAACTAAAGCCTTTCATCCTCACCTGTTCCATGAGTCATGTTCCAAGCTAGGAATGACTAATATTCATTCCCATCTTGAGGGGGGATCTTGAGATTGATTCTGCTATGCTTTTTCTCTCTTACACTCATTCTTTTTTGTTATGTTAACTGAGTTGAGTTTAGTTAACTTTAGTGGTTAGTTAGTTGTTAGTTATAGTTTGTTGATAATTAGTAACAGTTAGTGGTAGTTATAACTATCTTTTGTAGCTTGTATCCCACGCTTTCCATTCTTGCTCCTCTTGTATATAAACCATTCTAATTCAATTACACAGGTCATAGATTGTTAATCTATTTTTCTATTTTCTTATCTTGTTGATATTGTCTTTCATTTTCTCTGCACTATTTGTTTTTCTCCATTGAAGCATATGCTTCAAGCTTTTATCTTTGCATATTTTCTTATTATACTCCAGAGTAAATAATGTGAATTTTACTTTTCAAAAATTTGAATTACCTTTTTGGAGCACCTTATGCAAATTTTAATGCATTCGGAATGGGTAATTTGAATGTTGTTTTTTACAAACGAATTACCTATTTCAGAATCACTTCGAATCATTTATTCCGAACTCATTAGATGTTTCAGAATAGAAGTTCCAAAGTCCAAAATAGATAATACATATTTATAACCAACAACATCTAGATTACCCATTTTGAATGCATTAAAATTATCTTGTGATGCTTCAAAATAGATAATATCAATTTATCAAAATCCAAATGTTGGAATGTCCTAACCCTTGCACTCCCACGCACTTTGTCACTCCATTCCCCAAACATTACACCAAGTTCCCCTCCCCTTTATAGTTTTCTATTCCATTCCTTTTCTTAAGAAAAAAATAATATTATACCAACCCCTTAAGAATTAAAATAATATAAAAAGTAGAAAAAGTATAAGTGTAATAAAAGTAAATCTCAAAGAAGATTTACGTAATTTACTATAAAACTGAAAGACATCAAATCAATTTACTTTAGTTTATTTGAATTTTCTTTGTCCTAAATTCAAATAATTTCTCCACAAAAATATTTCCATTAGCCTTCTTTTTTTTTGTTAAATTACTAATTTGATCTATATATTTATCTATGTATTGGAAATATAAGATGACTCAGTTTGGTTAAAGAAGGAGGAATGTCGAGAAAAGTTGTGGGTTTTATCCCTACCATTAATAAAAATTAACATTATTAATAATACTAACATTTGACCTATAAAATATTTTATCTATATTTAAATTATTAGTTCATTTTTCTATTGATTTGTTTACTTAACTTTAATATTCATATAACATGGTCTTTTTTGTCCAATTGGGATGAGAAAGCTTTTTTTTTTTATTTTGACTGCAGAAAGAAGAAACGATGATACTCTTATTATATATGTAGCTATTATGAAAAATATGTTTTTGTGTTATTAGAGATGTCAAAATAGGTCAGTTCGCCCCATACAGGTTAACCCACCACGAGTTGTGCGTTAGTCGAGGTGGCCTGACCTGACCCACCAAGCATAAAGATAACTATTTTTTCAACTCGGCCTGACCCACCACGGGCTGGTGGGTTAGGTGAACTGACCCACCAGATTTGCAAAAAATGAAAAGTTTTTGGTTTTTTTAAGTGAGACTTTTTTATGAAAAAAATGTAAATTATAAATACACAATTAATTTTAAAGATGAAAATTATAAACACATAAATAAGTTTAAAATTTAAAAAAGAATACCTAAAATATACGTAATATTAAACAATATATAAATTATAAATAATATAAATAAACAACATTCAAATCATGTTTGCATATAATTCAATTGAAAAATTCTTTCCAAACATAAACTAAATGGATTAATGTCATTATTCATCAATAATTCAACTTCAACATACAAAATAAAAGTTTAGAAGTTTAAAGAAATTTAAAATAAGTCACATGGTGGGTTGTGGACTAGCCCGACCCGGCCTGAACCCACCAAACTTGCGAGTTGGGTGAATCAGGCCACAAAAGACAATCTGTTTTGTAAAACCATGATTTTTCTGACTCGACGTAAACTATGGTGAACCGAACTAGCTCATCAAGTTAGGTCCATTTTGACACTTTATGTTTATTACCTAATAAGTTACATTCATGTAGTGGAAGTAACAATACTGCTACTTCTAAAATTAGGTTAAGAGGATAAAAAAACTAAACTTAATACTTATAATTAATTGTTTGGTAGAATAAATAACAATTATCCATATTTCAACGTCTCATTGTTTTTTATCGAGAAAATATCATATTGTTCTAATTAACATTGTTAGTATTAACTTGAAAATTTTCAAATAATTTAGACCATGTAACTATTTGAGTAGTCAGTAAACTAGTATGACAAAAGCGCGCGATAGTGACATATGCGGTGGTGGAGTTTGTCTACATTTGGTGACTGATGTCTTTAGACAGTTAGTGTAGGTTCATGTAATAACATTTGTTGACATTAATGTCTCACATGAGTTTGTAGCCTATGTATACATTTTGTAAAAGTTATTGTAATTATGCAATGATTACCCTCTCTCGACTATTAATATAATTTTTCTCTACTTTTAACCATTGTTTTCTCTCTTTTTTTTTATGATTTTTTTCTACACTTTTTAGAGTTGTAAACTCATAATGAGATTTTTTTATTGAACCTAAGCAAACATAAAGTAAGAACTACAATTTGCAATAAAATATCTAAGACCGTTCAATTTATTCTTCTAACTATTTTATGTTTCACAATCTTTTTGAATCTTTTTAACACCATCTAACATTAAGCACAGCAAAAGAAAAATGTCACCTAATCGTCACAGATCACTTCTGTTAGAACTTTAAACCATACTAACGAGAGAACAGAGAAGAAAAACTAGCAACCATTGATACAACATATAAGACAAACAATTTTAGAACTCACAATGGCCAAATTTAGAAAAATGGCCAGCAAATACTAACCACACCAAACAACACACTAAATTAATACAATATACACGTATAATAATACATATAAAGCTAACAATTAAGTAACAAATAGAACTAACCCATAACGCATTATATAAAAGACAAAGGAGACTAAGGTACAAATTAAGGAAAGAACTTTGTCATCATTTCTTAGAAAGCACAATTGTCTCCTTAATTAAACAAAGAGTAAAGAGAAACACATTGAACCAAAGACCTTCTTCTTCACTTTGATTTCAGCAAATTATTCAGATTGCTTATTCTGCATTATTAACTGTTGAAGATGTATACAAGTGCTTCAAAGTCAGAAGTTTCCCAGATGAGTAGTAAAAAAAGCAATGGATTTTTAGCCAGGGGTGGGTGGACCATAGTGGGGTGTTGTAAGAGGACATGGTACAAGGTTCGAATGCATTTCTATTGTGAAAAATCCAAGTGTCACATTAACGACCAGGACACAGAAGTGTGTGATAAAAATCCTGATGATAAAGATCCTGATGATAAAGATCCTGATGTGATAAAAATTCCAAGTCAGGGATAAGTTAGACCCAAAATCTGAAAAGTTATTTATTTATTGTGAAGTATACATGCTACGAAGAATAGAATCCTCTAAAAAATTAATCATCAAACTGTATGTTTCTCTTTTAAGTTTGTTATTAGAATTTGAGTTTAATTAGTATATATTATAAATAAAAAAAATTATATAATTTTTTATTTATATGATTTTTAAAGTAATAATTATTAAAATCAAACAAATTTACTATAATTAAAGGATAATGTCAGTGTAAAAATCTACCTGTATATCAATTAAACTCTTAGAATTTAACATTTATTTTAAAAGAATTTTATACTAACGTTAAATCACAAACTATGATTATTGATTTTTTTAATTAATACTTTAATATAAAAAGTAGATTAAGATTTAATAATAATGTAAAATTTTTTGTGGTAACGTACATCATTTTCTATTATTGTTATCATTTTCTCTTATTGTTATCAATTTTAGTTTTGTGGGGTAATTTGTGTTCAGGTGCCATCTTTCTCGTATAAAAATTGTACATTCCAAAAGTTGTCATTGTTGAACATATATGTTAATATATTCTTTGTTATTATGATTCGCAAGGAATACAACCTCGCATCCAATTAGTACCAAAGTTTATGTTATGGTCAATATAATGTATATAACGATAACAAAAGATGTATCTCAGTAAGATATTATCAAGGTATACAACTATAACCATTTCAGCTTCATTAATTAAACGTGTTTGTTTCAAAAATTATATCTAAAATTTAAAATAAAAATTAAAAGCTTAGATCACATAAAAGAGATTAAATAGTGACACGTAATTCATATTATTAATTTCTACAGACATAAAAGTTACCTTTAATTTTTAGTTGTCATTGTATACAAAAAGGAAGTCTTTTAAAATCTTATCCAATGCAATTCTTTAAATACATCATCTAGATTTTATTTCATTTTTAGTTTGAGAAAGGTTACAAAGACGATATTTAACATATTCCTTTAAACATTTTTTAATTAATTAAAATTTATTGAAAACTACACAATCATTTAAACATTAATAATATAACATCTTTCTATTATGTTAGCATATACAGAAGTATAAAAATTAACAAAATATAGTTTAAAAAATACTAAATTAAAATTATTATACACAAAATAACATAAATTATTTATATTTTATCATGTTATATAATCAATTTCATGTTAAGATTTTTACAACAACTCATATACTTTGCTCAACCAACTTAGTTAAACGTCCTTGACATTTTAGTATTAATTAAAATACTATATTTTAATTATTTGAATTAATTAATATAAATAACAACTAATTATAGATTTATATTTAATTAAAACATTTAGTTTTACTCAAAAATAATTTTTAATTACATTAATCAAACGAGACATAGAAATGTATATTTCTTGAATTTGTTATATTTCAAAGACTAAAATTGTAATTAATAGCTTAGAAGTAATTTCTAATTTAAAACTTAATTATAAATTCAATATCATAATTAACTTTATAATGACAACAATATAATTACTCATAGTAAAAATATCTAATATTAATAATAATTGAAAATTTTTATCTTGTTTTATAATTACAAAACATATTAAGTATTAAACAAACATATACTTAGCATAGTTTCAACAATTTCAAAATAGTCCTTAGCTAGTTTATAAATTATTAGTATTTACAAATATTAGTATTTACAAATATTAGTATTTACAAATATATAGTAATTATAATTAATAGTTACTACTTGCTTTTATAGAAACTTAGAAACAAAATTTATAAATTAATATTTTAATATTGGTAATAATAAAATCATAATATAAAATCTTTTAAAAAAATCATAATATAAAAACTTAATTACTCCAACACCATCTTACTGTAATACAACTGATTGTGATGGTATTTAATTTCTAGAAATAAATTAGTTTTTTTATGAGATAAAGTAATAAACGGTGTCGTTGTTGTCTATGGCAAACCACCACACAACCTTCATCCCCCAGTGGTGGTTCTTCTTTTGCTTCCATAGCTTAGTAGAGGCAATGATTCTAAAGACAGTGTGGCAAAGGTGGGGTTCAACTAAAATCAACCCATTTTTAATAAATAGATTAAATTAATTATGAAGGTGTTTTATCATTGTTTCAATGTTGAATTTCTCTTTTGTAATTTTTTAAGTTCATAATTATGTATTATGAATTTTTAATCTTTTAGAATTATATTTAAAATTACTAAATTAATTAATTATTTATCTCAAAACTCTATATAGAGAGTGCCATTATTTTACCGAATCTATACACTACATTATTTATCCCTTGAATGACAGCATTCCTATTATGAAAAGTCTTAAAAAATCATTTTTCTAAAATGGCTAAGTAAAATAACATGTGTATTGTGATATAATTTCGAATGTTGTTACAATTAATCTAAATTGGAAAAAACTATTATATTAACTTTGATCTTGATACAAGATAAAAGGAACACAATTCAATTTATTATAAAAATTATCAAAGTTCCTATAATCAAAATAAAAATGCAAAATGTTTGTTCCGTGCGTTAAGAAAAACTTTTTTATATATATTGATACTACTATATTGTTAGTGTTGACAGCGTCAACTTTATGTGATTAATTTAAATGTGTAAATGCTTATTTATAGAAAAAAATAATATTATTAAATTGAAACATCATTTATCGAATTGATAGTTATCGAATATAACAAATATAATAAAAATAAAAATATTGCAAATTACATATTTCATATTAGTCACTTAAAATCCTCAAATAAATTTAATTGTAAACATAATTAACATTGACAATAGATAATACTTATCCACGTCTGGTAGTAATAGTAATTACAAGCGTGACAAAACTTGAAGTTACAAATAAGACAGATGGGTATTAATTAATCGTAGTTAATTAGGTAATTTTGAATTTAAATTTACTAATTAGGTAATGACAGCAATAGGCTGAGATGTCTCTAGCTACTTAAGGCAATAAAACCTTCTAAATATGGCACACAAAGACTAGGTCAAAGGGTGTCATTGTATGTTGTTGGAATATCAATATTTGTGTCACATATTATAAATATACTAGAACATGCATGGTACAAGGAAGCTGTTGATTAAGGCCAAAAACTGCTTTGTGCTTGTCATTGCTGCCATTAATTGAATTCCAATTGAGAATTCAATATGGCAGAGTTTGAAGAGAAAGTGAAGGTGACAGCAAAGAAGGCCAAGGTAACAGCAAAGAAAGCCAAAAAGGCCATAGTCAAACATAGTAAAAAAGCTTATCTTGCATGCAAGAAAGGTTGGACCAAACTAAGGAAAAGCATCAAGGACCTCAAGGAGAAGAATAAGAGAATAGAATATTTAGGTGATCGTCGTTAATTAATTAATCTTAATTAATTAACATCTTGTTAATCATCTTCAGGATTGACCAGTGAAAAATGGCATTTATATCTTATGCACCATACTTATAATTACTTCTTGTGCTGTCTATTGATTGATCAATTGGAAAGAAATACAGAATCTGAACTAATATGCATTTTTTATGTAATTTTCTTTCTCATATTGAAGCATTTCATTTTAAAAAATTTCTTTTCACTTCTACAGAAATTAATGATGCACAGGCGTGTTATATATTTAGTTGATGTTGGCACGATTATTTTCAAAAATATGTAACGTATCGTACGGATAAAATACTTATTCAGATACATATATAAAAAAATTATAAGACAACATATAAGTGTATGATAATTAATTACAACTCTACGAATTAGAAGAAACTATTTTTATAGATATGTGACTAAATATAAAGTAAAAATTAAAAATAATTGTGAACATAACTTATTAATTAATTCAGGACTTATCTTGGGTGGAATTAAAAAGTAAAACTTAATAGAGTATAATTGGCACTGAAATAATTAATTTAAGGAGGGAATTGAAATGCAGATATATGTGGTGAGTATAAGGTTGTGGTGATGGAAGAAAATATTGATAAATTATGGTGATATATAGAAAAAATAATATATATATATATATATATAATATTATGAGAAACATATAAAGAGAGGGACAAGTTATATGGTGCAACTTGTTTAAAACACTATTTTGATATTAAAGATATTTAGAAAAAAAAATAAACAAAAGATTAACTTTTATTTTTATTTTTCTCCTAAAATTACTTCTAAAAGAAATTCTCTCAAACTTGTATTCTCTATTAGGGAAATATGCTTTCATGAGTTTATTGAAGGTGCAACCGAGCACACTGATCTTCAAGTGGATGACTTTTTATTTATCCATAAGAATTGAATATGTCAAAAAATTTATAATAATTCAAATATATTTATTCAGCTAATTAAATAGAGCTATTTTAAATTGGGTTATGCATTATGATGTTGTTGTCATGGAATTAATTCAATGAGTTAGGGATGGTTCTTGTTAGAATTGCAAGATTATTTCTTTGTATTAATAAAATGTTTTCTTTGCTTATATAACTTATTTCTTAACTACTATTTATAAATAAAATATCAATATTATAATATGATTTTTTAATTAAAAAATTTATATTCTCATATATTAATGATATTGGATAAACTATATTTTAACTCTGTATAAAATATGTGAAATATTAATTTTTTTCTTTAATTTTATTTTGTGCATTTGTAAGTTTGTTATAATTCACATACATAAAAAAATACATACATATATATATATATATATATATATATATATATATATATATATATATATATATATATATATATATATATATATACCAACTTATGCAACATATGATTGTCCATAGTTATTTAACTTGGGACATCATAATCCAAATGGTTAACCATGAGAATTCCTAATAGGTTAGCATTTGTACCCATCAACTTTAGTTTGATTCTATGTATTGAACTATGAAATCAATAGTTAGAGATCATTGAAATGGTGATAACCAGTTATTTTATTAAGACTGGACTTAAATTAAATATTTATTTTTCTATTATTGAATCATTTTTTAATAATTATATTTTTAATTTTTTAAATGATTCTTATTTTTCATTTATTATTTTAAGGTTATATAGTTCCATATATGCTCCTTAATAAATATTAAATTATATATTAAAGTGTACTAATAATATTTTCTATATCAATAAAGAAAATGTAATTTATTATAATAATTAATATTTTTTATATAATTTTAAGATATAAAATGTCAAAAAGAAAATGACATAAAGCTATTCATATAAAATTTTAAAAATTAGAGAAATTAGAAAATCAATTCCAAATTATTATTACTATTATTATTATTATTATTATTATTATTATTATTATTATTATTATTATTATTATTATTATAATATGCAACTAGATTTTAATATTATATTTAAAAAGGGTTATATTATTTTTATTTTTATTTTAGTTCAGTGGTTACCTGCTACTTGAGCTGTCACAAAACCTGCTACCTAACATTTGGTAAAACACACGTCAGATACCTATTATAAAATATTCACATGTTTTTTAAATACTTGCAAGTATCCATGGTATTCGTAGATATTTTAAAAAGTATTTTTTATAAGAAGTTTTTATCAAATAAATTCTTTATTTGTTGAAAAATCTATAAATAAAACTATACTATTTTCTACAACATTAGTTAGATCTAAAATACTAAAATAGATTAATATATTAAATATATATACAAAATATTTAATACAAATAAAATTTTTTCTTTATATTGCAGACGTTTTTATAACAAATAATTTTATTAATTATGAAGTTGATTTATTTCAAAAATATTATCTTCAAAGTAAATATATGTCAAATTTTTTTCAAGGTGCATGCAAACATAGTATGGTGATCATCTCGACTTGTTTTTTAAGGGGAATGGGTGTACTCATCGCTTCCCGTTGTACTAGCAACGACGTCCTCACTTATTCAAGTCCAGACCTGAGCACTTATTAAAGTCAGAGGATAGGAGGGATATTGTTGTGATTAGTCAGTTTCCCCGATGGATGTGTGTGAAAGCTAATTTGAACTTAGAGTACATTGTCGATGTAGATTATGCTTTGAGTAGTGAGTGACCTGCTTTGTTTTAGATGTACTTCGAAAGTGTAACAAGGTCGTTAAAGAACTGACCTCTGCCATTTGTTTTTCGCAAGAATAATGAAGGACTTTGATTTTTCAATGATGAGGGTAGTAGTGTCAACTGCTAAGAAGGAGAAAGGGGTAGACCAAGACCCTGGAGGAAATGATGCGCAAGAAGGGAGGGAAGAGGAGGGATGCCCCTGCAATTTCGCATCTCTGAAGAAGGGTTGGGCAAACCTCCCTCGACAAGCCAGTCAGGGACCCAAACAAGGGGTACGCTGGTGGTGACGACGACCTGCACGGTGCTGACGAGTACTGCCTTGTCTCCTACTATCGTGGTCCCAATTTCCTCGGCCTACTGCAGTGGCTCAGGTATGACTTAGCTTTTAGGTGGTGTGTTTATAAGGATATTTATTGTCTTGTTATATTTGGTCTAGGATCAAGTACGCCTCGTTGAGGGCATATGGTGTATCACTTTCATAAAGAACGGGTAGTCCACCTCGACCATTGCAGCATTACACTCGAGGCCCCATCTTGGTGGAACACCAAGTTGACCTCTGCACAAGTGATGCCCGATGACTGGCTTTTGTCTAAGGAGGACTAAGGTATGATGGTACTTGCCGAAGCTAAGAGTTCTCTTGATTCGACCGAGTTCTTCCTCTTCCGGTCCATAGCGATTATGTGCTTCTACAAAAACAAGATTGTAGAGGCAGAGAAGAAAAAGAAGGCTCATGCTGAGAAGAGGGTGAAAATGGCAGAGGAGAAAAAGAGGATGGCCAAGGAGGTGAAGGTTACTATTGATGTTGTGTTCTAGGTTCGAACTTCGCTGAAGGTGGAGCAGTGTAAGGTGATTGGTTTGGAGGAAACCGCCACCCAGCATCTAAAAGAAAACGAGGCGCTAAAGGAAGAATTGCAGAGGCAGAAAAGGCAGGGCTAAGGGAAAAGGTGACTTCTCTAAAGGACTACGTAGAAGGCCAATCTGATGGCCTGATGATGGCGACTCCGGAGGAGGGCTTCAAGAGGGCTATAGAGCAGGCAAAGGTCCAGGCACCAAAGATGGATTTTTCCCCTTATGACCTTTGGGTGTTCGTCAAGGACAATTGGATCATTCCTACTGAGGCAGAACCCGCAGAAGGTGCCAAGATGGAGGGGCGACTAGGCAAGATCCTCCTTCGATGGAGGTTATTGATACAAATGTGGGGACGTCTGAGGCAGGGAGGTGATTTTCGGATCTAGGGTTCTCAATGGGATTATGGGGATTAGGCCAATGCGCCTTAGTTTTTTCTGTTATTGTAAAGATGTATATGTACTTCTTTATGTACCTTTTGTTGTGAATGAAATGGTGTTCCTACCCTTTTGGGGGTCTTATTGCTTGTGCGAAAACTCCTTTTTATTGTTCATGTTTTTTGTTTTTTCTTTGCGTGTGAAGGCGTGGGGTTGAGAGGTTTATTGGGTTTGCGAGAGTGTCGAGCAGGCGATAGGTCGCAGAGGCTAAGAGTGCCAAGTGGACAATCGGTAGTAGTTGCTATGAATGAGAATGATGATGGTCGTTTTATTATCAGTCAAGCGTTTACATCTTCAAGGTGTGTCTCATTAAAACCTCCCCAACCAAAACCCATTTTCTCTTTTATTGGGAAAAGAGATCGGGGTAGGAAAAAGAGTTCACTACTAGTTATAGTGAGTCTTCAGGTGAGTTGTGTTCCATGTCTTGGGTATGTTGTCTCCTTTGAGTATTTACAACCAATAGGCACCGTTAGCTAGGGCATCTGTGATACGAAAAGGTCTTTCCCATGTTGATGCTAGCTTTCTCTAGTCGTGCTCTTTTCTTCGTTTCCTTACCAACACCAGACCAAGTCACCTATTTAGAATGCGTGACCAAGCACCTGGCTGTTGTGTTTTCTTGTTGCTCGTTGCTTGCACGCTGCTTCCCATATACAGGCTATCTAACGGATCTTATCAAGCAGGTCAAGATCAGCACATATTGTAGATGAGTTAAAGTTGGGCTGAAAATGGGTGCGTCGGAGTGAGGGTTCCCCGAGCTCCACCGAAGTCATGGCGTCTATTCTATAGGTAAGGCGGAAGAGAGTTTCCCCAGTTGAAGACTGAGGTCGGCAGCGGTATCCCCATAGTACTCCTGGTAGTTCATCGGCCCATGCGCCTTTGTGTTGCCTGAGTTTTACACAGAGTTCGGTGAGGATAACCTTATTGGCAGCTTTGACGAGCCCATTTGTTTGGGAATGCTCGACCGAGGTGGTTGAGTGCCTGATGTCGAGGTTCCGAAGGAAGTCTTCATATGAGGTAGCAGTGAATTGTTTTCCGTTGTCCGTGATGATGATGTAGGGGAGACCAAAGCGATATATGAGGGATTTACAGGTAAAATTTTGCACCTGCTGGCGGTGATGGTGGTCATGGGGGTTGCTTCTATCCATTTAGTGAAGTATTCAATAGCTACCAATATTAACTTGACCTACCATTTGGCGAGTAGGAAAGGACTAAGGATGTTCAGTCCCCATGTAGTGAAAGGTCAGGGCGAGGTTATTGAATGAAGCTCTTCAGGGGAGGTCCTAGGCTTGTTTCCGTGTCGTTGGCATTGTTCGCACTTCTTGGTGTATGCCTTGCAGTCTCTCTGTAGGGTTAACCAATAATAGCCAGCTCTTATGACCCTTTGAGCGAGGTTGTGAGCTCTTGAATGGTCCTAACAAGGTTAATTAGCCTAATCTTGATTATTACACATAAGGTAAGTTTAGGATCATATGACCTAATTTTTGACTTATTAGGCAAGGTCCAATAGGTAAAAGCTCAATCCACCACTATAAATAGGTAACAGATATCGAGATAAAGTGAATATAATATACATAAAACATTGTTCATTGCTCTGGGTCGAATACTGCCTAACTTAAGCGTCAGATTGTATTTTGCAGGTACTTCAATTCTTGAGAAGCGCATTGAAGGCTCAACGACACAAAGATTTGAAGATATAAGTATCTAGTGAGAAAATATAGGTATATATAGCAAAAAGTATTTTCAAAAAACATAATTTTTAGTGAATGTTGGTTTTAAAAAAATAATTCAAATATGAAACAAAATGTCTCAATTTTAAAATTCTTTAGAAGACTGAAAATTTCTTGCATGAAGAACAATATGACTGGTCAATGCTAATGAAAACATCCATATTAGACATCACATACTGGGAGCGAAAGGAATGATGTAAAGTATATGCATCTAATTTTTCGTGCGTGTTTGTTGTTTTTGTACAAACTTGTATATAAAATACTGATTGACATGTCCTTTCCCACCAACAAATTAAAGCATTAATTTTTTGAAAAGTCACGTTAGTGATATAGATTTATAAAGATACTGATTCACGATTCCATTATCCAATCGTGTAGTTGAATCATAAAAAATCATATATAAAATACTATTTGCATGTGTGTAAATATTTTTAATTGTAAACCCCTATAAAAGAATGAAAACTAATAAATAAGAATGAATATTGTAGCATATGTATTAAACCAAATACATATTTATAATAAATAATACTTTTAAGTACATAAACTATATATTATATTATAATTAAAATCTATAATAGATAAACATTTTTAACATATAATATAATATAATATAATATAATATAATATAATATATAAAAGTGTGTATTTCAATTTTAGAAATAAATTATATAGGTGAGAAATATTGGTCTTTCATATATAGTTACAAATTGTTAAATCATTCTATTGAAATCACACACAAATGTTGGACATGCAATTGAGATAAAGTATTAAACTTAGTTATTTACATTTTTAATAATTTTATATAAAATAAAAATTTGACAATCTAACAAATAAACTTTATATTCTTATTAATTAGATCAAATGTACAAAATTTCATGTAAATTCAAAATTATTTAATAATATATCTAAAAAATTCAAATTATGTAAAAATTGATATACATGATTACTAATATAATATTTGTTGGGTAAAGAAAATAATTTGAATGAATATGGGAATTTTTGTCCATATTTGACACACCTCAATATGTTACAATAAAGGAACTAAGGGAAGCAGTATTTAACAATGGTTTGCAATACTAAATATGCTTAGCTCAAGGAAGACTACATTTAAAAGAAGTCATGAGGAAGTCAAAATAAATGCTTAGCTCGAGGTGAAGGTTCGATCTCAGGAAGTTAAAAGAAAGGGATTGTTTGCTCAAGTCAACAACCAAGAAGTCTCCTAACATTCAATCTTTGCTCGAGATAAGACTATTGGAGCAGAGATGCTTGGAGCAACTTGGCAAAAAGAAAAGGGATCGAGAACTGAGACATTCGAGGAAGCAATGTCTCTACAGAAAGCAAAAGAGTAAAAAATTCAAAAGATGAGAGCTATTATTCGTTAGGTAGTTATTGGAAGTTAGGAAGTTTTTAATAGTTTATTTCCGTTGGAAATAAAATACTATTTCTTTCATTTTTTTTAGGACAACTGTCTGTTGTATAAATTTCTATAAATACTCTTCACTCACACCAAAATCAGGGTTGAAACATTTACACAAAAAATCTTGTAAACTCAAGACATCTAGGGAATGGTAACGAGTGAAAAGATTAAGATGTATGCTCTTATCACTTTGAGGGCAGTTATTCTACAGAATTCTCTTTATTGTTCTTCGTTTAATTTCATGCATTCACTTTTCTTTAATCTTTGAGGGTTTTATTTTGCATTTATTGCTTTCATTATATTAGAACTTTAAGGTTTTCCTTTTGAGGTTTAGATTTCTTGCATTTATTGTTTTCACTAGAAGTAGAAAATTGAGGTTTTTCTTTGAGGATTTACATTGCATTTGATTTACTTCATTGTGCATTTATTGCTTTAAAATCAATTTCTTTTCATGAAGAACTTTGAGTATAAAATCATGTTTTCATCAAATCTCAAGCCTTCTAAGTCGACATTCATGTTTTCTGGGCTTCATGTTTAATTGCAACCAACTTAACTAAAAAGAAGTCACACATGCGTACATTCTTTGTATTCTAAAGTTTCTCAAATAAATATAGATTTGTTTGTTTTTATAATCTCAGTGATAATTTTTTAATTTTAAATTTATTCTATTTAAAACGAATTTCACCACAAACAAATTGGCACGCCCGGTGGAACTTTGAAATGCATAAAGGTTTTTTCTTTCACATGTTAGCTATTTGAAATTCTATCATGAATGAGACTTAAGAGTGGTAGGATCTTCATGAGCGAAAATCAAAATTCTCAAAATGATTTGAGGCAATCTCAAGAGAATGTCGAGAGCGTTTAGGGTAGCAATCTAATTCGCACCCCAGAAATTAATGGACAAGGTGAGACTGGGGGCAGGACTTCATTAAGTTTTGTCCAGACTTGTCCTATTACAGATGACGCCTTTAACCAACAAGATGCTAGTACAAGCCCCTTCTTTCAACGATGTTATAGTCAATGAATTGAATCCCCTCAGAACCACGTATGTTAGGGCTCGAACTACAAGCACTCGATTTGAGAACACTCCCTCGTTCTCGGTGGCACTGGCACAAGGAGAGGGACCTTCTAACCAAATGGATGTGTCTATAGTTAGGGCATCACCCAACACTCGATACCCATGAGGAATGCCAAGTTGGGTGCCCCAATATCATTTTCCTCCATCTGGCCAGAATTCAATTGATTCACAAAATACGACCATGAGGAATAGAAATAAACAACCTTCCTCTATGGAATGGGCCAGGACCAAATAAATTCTAATAGGATCATTGACAATGAAAGTTCCTACACTAGAATCTCTTCAAAATCCCTAATGGCCCTTAGGAAACAAATGGACCATAGCAACCACGAGATGGTTAATATGATGTCTCAACAAATAAATACTACATTAAACCCTCTAGTGTAAACAACGAATGAGGTGTTGCACCTTATGACCAAACAAATGGGTCAAGTAGGGGATGCTTTAGCCATACCCTGAGTACCAACAAGGCCAATTAACATACCATCTACCAATAACCTTAGGCAACCTCTGAATAACTCTGCCCTTTTAGCCCATACTGCTAGTCAGATCGTGGGTCACATTGGGGGCATAAGGATAAGAGATTATGGGGGAACCCAAGATAAAAACTACATCTAGCCAAGACAACATTTTGAAAATCAACCCCAAGTTAGGGATGATAATGTTGGATACGTAAAGAGGATAACTGGAAATCAAGACTTACACTTAATAGACCAAGTTGTCGAATTAGCTTTAAATCGATTCAAGATATATGCAGGGGTGAATAATCATCCTCGATTCATATCTGCACTCCCTGATGTATTCTCCAAACTGAGATCCCTCGAGGGTATAAAGTGCCAAAATTCACTAAGTTCTCAGAAGAAATAGGAGAATCAACACTAGAATATATTGCTCGATATCTGATTAAGTGTGGCGATCTAGGAGCGAACGAGAGTTTGAAAATGAAATATTTTCCAAGTTCCCTTACTAAAAATGTCTTCACATGGTTCACAACTCTCCCCTAGACTCTATATATACTTGGGGGCAATTGGAGGGGGCTTTTCTTGAACAATTCTTTAGAGGGGAAACTAGGGGGAGTCGACTTAATTTGATGACCATGAAAAGATACAAGTTTGAAAGTATAGATGACTACTTAAATCGATTTAGACAAATTAAGCCTAAATGTGACACTGTTGAGAGTTTTAATGACTACTCTACTTCTAGAAAGTGCATGAGTCGTATTGTAGTATAGAGATGATAAAATCAAGTCATCTTCTCAGGGACTTGGAAGATCATTTAGAAGTTCAATCATCCTTTGTAAAAACCTTTTGTGAAAATTTAAATAACAAAATTTAATGCTAAATTAGAAAGTAAATTATATATTTGTGATTTTTGATAAATAATGATAGTAATGCAAAATGATTAGGGGTTTGATTTACTTCATAATACCTGTAAATTAGTAATTCTTATCTAAGTTCAATTATCTATTCATGAATTGTTAGAGGTTTCTCTATCCTAATTTCATAGCAATAGAGAACTAAATTATTGGAGTTTCCCCTAATTTCTTAGCAAGAATGATTCCAATAATTTGATAAGCGTAGAACAATTATTAAGCCAGACATACATTTCTTACCTTATTCCTAAGTATAGTCATTGTATGATGAACTTTCTGGTTCTATAATTTCATGTATCTCCTGATAATAGAAATTAAATAAATCACGTTATAAGTTGATCAAACAGATAACAAGCATTAGGTTCGAGAAATTGAGAAATATATTTGATAAAGTGATATGACCCAGTTAGCCAAGAAAGTGAGAACCGTCGAACAACTTAGGTTAGAGAAAGAAAAAAGTAGGAAATATGAGAAGTTTCCTAGGAAAGAAAAAGTAGCATATCTTGACCTTTGTAAAGGTGATCGAGATTGAGAAACCGACATTGAAAGTCAGGAGGAGGGAGAAGTTAACATAGCAGAAAGAACATATACATTTGATGTTACCAAAACGGATAGGATTTTTTACATTTTGCTAAAGATATGCAAATCCTTCTTAAAGAGGATCATAAATTTCCATTGACAAAACCAAGAAAGGGTAGAAAATATTTTAAATATCATAATGTACATGGACACTAGACTAATAATTGCATGTGTTTCATGGATATGATTTAGGATGCTTTGGATGATGGAAATTTGAAATTTGAAGAAAAGGATATGAAGGTAGATTCTAGTCCTTTTGAAAGCCAACTCTCTTGTACTAGCCCGTGCAAATTTGCATGGTCAATATTATTAAAGATGTTGACCCAAAGCATGCTCACATGGTTGTATCTGAGGAGGTGATCCAGGAGATCTGGACTTTTATGAAGCAAAAGTGGAAGAAAGTTTCCCTAAAGTAGGTAAGGCACTGTCAACCTTCCTAGAGCGAAAGAAGGAAGATAATGCTGACGTGGCAATATGCCCAAGATGCACTATCCTATTTGATAGGAAAACGGAAAAAGACTTTGATAAGTTTGAATATAGGGAAAGAGTGACCAAAGCTAGAATGGAGGAGAAAGCCAAGATGGCAATCGAAATGTTTGAAAGCAGGGAAGGGAGTTTTGATAAGCATGGAAATGTGGTTAGATTTTATAAGGACAAGCCATCAACCTTCAAGCCAAATGCTAAGGTGCCTCTAAACCAATGGATTAAAAAAGGAGTCCCTCGACCATATACCTGACACAAAGGTGGGAACAACAATCCATCCTTCAACAGACAAAAGACTTTTCCTTACCCACCTAACACTAGTAGGGTCCCAACTAAATGCTCGTAGGACTTGACTAAGACTTAATTCAGAAAATTCCAAAGGGAAAATTAAGCAATGTGAAAGAGAAAGGATGAAAAATCAAGCGCACATTTTGAGGAGCCTCCCTAAGGAGAACCCAAAGGCAAATCATGGGGAAATTGAAGGTTGTCTCAATTCAGGCTTGGATGATTTTCTAGGAGATATTATAAGAATTATCTTGATACTTCTAGTAGAATTCGAGGACCAGAATCACAAAAGCAAGAAAATAAGGAAAAATAAGAGTTCTATGAGGATCCTATATCTGAAGAATGAGCCATTTGGGTAACCTCAATATCATGTGTCACTCTGACATGGAATACTGTTTCCTTCAAGAAACCCTCGTTCGAAGAATTGGGGCACCTTAAGCCATTGATCCTCACGACAATCATTAAGGGATAGAAGATCAATAGGGTGTTGGTCGTTGGAGGTGTTGCTATGAATATTTTACCGAGATTTATGCTAAAAAGATTTTAGTAGTTTATTTTACCGAGATTAAGGGTCGAAAACTCAAAAGATGAGAGCTACTATCTGTTAGGGTAGTTATTAGAAGTTAGGAAGTTTTTAGTAGTATATTTCTGTTGGGAATAAAATACTATTTCTTTCAAATTTTTTAGGACAAGTGTCAGCTGTATAAATCTCTATAAATACTTTTTACTCACACCAAAATCAAGGTCAGAACATTTACACAAAAAATCTTGTAAGCTCAAGACACCTATAAATCTTCTGCAAATTTTTCTTAATTGTTCTTCATTTACTTTTATGCATTCAATTTCCTTTAAACTTTTAGGGTTTTATTTCACATTTATTGCTTTTCAATAGATTAGAACTTTGAGGGTTTCCTTCCGAGGTTTACATTTCTTGCATTTATTGTTTTTAGTAGAAGTAGAAAATTGAGATTTGAGGTTTTTCTTTGAGGATTTACATTGTATTTCATTTACTTCATTGCACATTTATTGCTTTAAAATCAATTTCTTTTCGTGAATAAATTTGAGTATAAAATCTTATTTTCATCATGTCTCAAGCCTCCTAAGTCAACATTCATGTTTCTGGGCTTCATGGTTAATTGCAACCAACTTGACTAAAAAAAATTCACATACGCGTACATCCTTTGTATTCTAAAATTTCTCAAATAAATATAAATTTGTTTGGTTTTAGAATCTTAGTGATAATTTGTTAATTTTAAATATTTATTTTATTTAAAACGAATTTCACCATAAACAATATTATAAATAATTTTCTATGAAATGCAAATTTGATCAATTCAATCATTGAATTTTATAATATTATTTTATTGAACCTATTTATCAAATTTAATATATTTTTTACTTTTCTCCAGATATGTTATTTAATAGTGAATATTATCATATTTTTAAATATCATATTATATATGAAAATTAAGTAGTAGGATAAACTGATAAATAATTTTGAAATTTTATTAACTTTATCTAATTAATAAAAATATAAAATTTAGTAGATTAATAAATATTCATTCTATATAAAATTATTGAATTGGTATAAATTGATTAATTTTGAGATACACATGTTTATATATACTTCCATAATGTACAATTACTCTTGCAAAGAGTTATATGTTTTAAATTTATTTTCAATATTTATTATCTTATCAAGTAAATTAATTTAAGAAAAGTATTTTGTAAAGTTAAACTATAAAAAGTAATTAAATATTATATTAGAAATTAAAATACAAAATCTGTTCTCATCAATCTCTCAATTAAATAGTTTAATACTTTTTTTCACTTCTGAATATCTATTTCACATGCTACTCTCCTAACAAATAAAAAAAATCATCAATTATCAATATAGTACAAATAATCGTAAATATAAATTAATTTAAAATATTTATTTATTTATTAGAAATTTTATTATAATTTAATTTATATAGTATTAAATATTTACTATAATTTTTTATTATATAAAAATCGAAATTCATCTTATGTTATGAATGATAAAATAATAGATAAGATAATATATAAATAAAAAATTTAAACAATTAAAAACAAAGGATAACATTATAAAAAAATTATATATTTTTTAGAATTCATGCTAAATTCCATTTGATCTAAATCAAATCACATAGATGAATTTTTAAAGGATAAAACCTTCTTAGCAACATTTATTTATATATATATATATATATATATATATATATATATATATAAAATTTGACACAAAGACAACTTTGTACTTGACACTAACGTAGTTAAGTGCAGAGGTTGAGAATCTCATCCACATTATGCAATAAAAATTACAATGCAGATTTTTTGTAGAATGAATCATAAACTCTTCTTAATGTGCTTAGTTTTATTTTTCCTCAAAACCAGCACCATAGTTAATTACTTAATTTAGCACAACTAGATCACCCAACTCCAACGACATAAATATGATACATTTCTTTAATGTTATATTTACATGAAGTATATCAGGTTTTGTATCTGTAATTGAATCCATGTAAACATAATATGTATAATAATTCACCTAGTCTGCGATCAATTGAGCTAGATCTAACTATCAGTGCATTAATCAAAATTAAAAAATTTCATTGTCAAAGACTGACAAACATTATCAACGAGAATCCCTAAGTTTACAGTGGATAATAAAAATACTTGTAATACCCCATATAAGTTTTTTTATTCGATTTATGTCATTGATCAAATTATTAAAATTTGGACATATGTTATAAAAAAATAAAAGAATTGGACGTAACTTTCATATCGTTATCTACACCATTACCTTACACTTTTGCATCCAAACTCGATAATATTAATTGAATTTGCTGTGCCAATGAAAAGAAATGGCAGAAACAGAAGGAAATTGAATAATGGATACTTTGAAAGTTGAAACTGACAAGAGAAGGAACAGGGAAAAGAAAGCAAAATTCACTGCTATAAATTTTGAATGCAAGCTACAGTGTTGTGTTTGTGAATAATATTGATATTGTTGCAGTGAGAGATGGTAGGACCACTGAGGCCTCAATTTGTGCTATTTGGTTCGTCCATTGTTGAGTTCAGTTATAGTTATGAAGGTTGGGGAGCCATTCTTGCCAACTTGTATGCTCGCAAGGTACTTATATTTCATCTTGTTCTTGTTCTTTTCATATGGTGGTTGCTCTTTTTCTTTAGGTATGTTTCCAACCAGTTGAGTTTTTTTGGATGATTAACAATACTGTAATCATTCATTTTGGAATTTACTCATATTTAAGATGCTCTAACTCCATTTGAGTTGAAGTCAACTAGAGTTATTGTTGAAAAAAGTAATTACATCTACAATTTTTTGTCTTTTATATTTAAATGTGATTTAGGTGTATTTTTTTGTTGAACGTGATTTTAAACTGATATTCAAACATATACTTTGGATATCTTTGTGAATAAGTTGAGGTACACTCACTAGCTTTTGTTTTCTATGTATTGGAATGTGTGTTTTTTTGTTGAAAATGGTTTTAAACTGTTAACCAAACATATACTTTGTCTTCATGTTAATTAATGTTGTGTTTTTTCTCTCTTTCTTTCATTGCATGCTCTTTGATTTACACAATTTTAGGTTGTCTGATGTAAGATTATTCAGTGTTCACTCACTTTCATTTCTAGCTAGCTTCAATCTGCAAGAGGGTAAAAGTTGTTCTCCTTTGTTTTTACTATTTGAGATAGCCCTTTTAAGAATTTTTTGTTTTGTTTATGCAGTCTTGTTTCATAGAGACGTTAGTTTTGTGATCTATGAAAGACCCTTATTAAGATTCATTTTCGTACAATTTTGTTGTGTTTTTAATCTGCAAGAACAGGACTGAACCCAATGGAACAGTACCATATTTGGGAAAAAACTTAGGCACTGTTTGCTATTGATTCTGATGCATGAATATATGTAGATTAACGATGGTCGTTTTCTTTGGGGAGAATCAAAAGATAAAGATGCTAATTATTAAGGAAAAAAAAGTTATTTAGGGTCAACACTCAACATAAATGACCATATTGAGAACTTTTTGAAGAAGTGGTGGTCCTGTTAGACAACTGGACCAGAAATAGGGAAAAAGTGGAAATTCCATTTGATAAGATTCCTCATTATCCGAATCTAGACCAATATGATACAAGATTAGAAAGGCATGTACAAAATAATGCAACAAAAAATATGAATGCTGTGACAGATTACACACTCCAAGATGATTGAGACCCTCTCCCCTCCATCAATCCTTCTTTCTTCTAGCACAAGGGAACAAATTAGAGTAATATCTAATGTTTGAAAGAGAGTGGTTTAAGATAACATGCATATAAAGTGTCTAAATATTTGAAATATAAGCCTAAAGAACAAAAACTCTATTAGGGTAAACTTCTATGTGAGAACTTATAGGAGAAAAAAAATAAAAATAAAATGTATTTTCTCAAAAACTAATATTAACTTGTGCACAAGTTAAAATCAGTTTTTGTAGAAACTAATATCAGAAAATTTCTACTGATTAATTTATTCATAAGCTAACATTAAATTATGAAAGAGATTGTTTTATTTTTCCTTCCTATGATGGTAAATGAGTTTAACTATTCATACGTTAACCTGACATAGGCAGATGTAATTTTGCGAGGATATGCTGGTTGGAATTCAAGGCGTGCCCTGCAGAATCTGGATAAAATATTTCCGAAGGTATCGAGCATGTGCCAATTACCTGTGTTGAGTCAGAATATCACCTTTTCTTCAACTTCAATATCTCATCCTTTTTGACAAATTACAAAATGTACTATTTATGAGAAAATAGACTATGCACTGTCTGTGTGTAAAACAATTTACATTGTCATTCAATTACAATTTATCATTTATATGTCTTAAAAGTCATACAAACAGTATACTGTAATTGATTGTCTCGATAAAAACTTTTTACACTGTTATGACACTTAAACTCTTATTTTATTTGCATTAATAACTAATGGAATCTCAGGTAGCTGATTTACTAGTTTATTATGGTAAAGACTAGTTTGAGCAATCTTGCATATGATGGCCTCAATTTTGTCTTCAGAACTGAGCATGTATTCCATAAGAAAAATGTCTGAAATTTAAGAGATCAAATGTACTGTAATAAACTTCATGTGGAAATTGCAGCATGCTCAAACTGACACAGATGTAGTAATCTTTAGATTCATTTTGGCACGATGTTAATTACATTGATTCTTGTTCAAACTTGCTTTAAGGGAATTGCCTTTTCACTCTGTTATCTTCAACTCAGGATGCCACTGATCAACCATCACTGATAATTGTGTACTTTGGTGGTAATGATTCTATGCACCCGCATCCATCTGGCCTTAGTCCTCATGTACCCCTGCAAGAATACACTGAAAATATGAGGAAGATTGCTATCTATCTCAAGGTAAACTTATACACAAGAATACAAGTTCCCTTTCTTTTTCCACACATTATCACATGAAAAAGAAAAAGGTTATATCTGACTTCAGGTATTTTTTGGTATTAATTAAAGTATTCTTTACATCCATATGTTACTTTGAAATTTAACTCAAATCTCAATGGTTGTCAGAGCCTTTCAAAGAAGACTCGCTTAATATTTCTCAGTTCCCCTCCCATCAATGAGGTGCAGATGCATGAAACTCTCAGGTTCTGGTTATATATAATTTCAGTTTAAGATAGTTTTCTGTTTTTTGTTTTTTATTTTGCTAATTGTTAGCGTGTTAGATGGAGAAATTTAAACTTAATATCTCCCTCTTCCTTCATGTACAGTTTCTGACTAGATCAACCTTGATGCATACTTTTGTTTGATTATTACATAATGACACATAACCCTATTGAGAGTGTGCTATTTCCAACCTTTTTATTTAACCCTCCCCTCTAACTGGCACATATATTTTCTCAAACACTAGGTTTGTGTTATTTACTTAATAAGTCAAATCAAGGTTATGTATATATTGGTATTCAAACTTGAGACTAAGCTTTAATAATGGCATGTCTGATGTGTAAAAACTAGCATCTTTGTCTTTATACCAACAAGACTTGAATCAATTATATTGGCATATGATTAATTTAGAAGGTGGTAGATTCCTTTCTATAATCTTTGAAATTCTTGTTAACTAGTATTATTAAAATATACATTTCAATCTTAAATATTAATGTTTGAACTGAAACCAGTGGACTACTGGGACAATTAAGAAGGACAAATGAAGCTTGTCGAATATACTCCGAAGCATGTTTGGAGCTGTGTCGCGAGATGAATGTGAAGGCCATTGATCTCTGGTCTGCACTCCAGCAAAGGCATGACTGGTTAGATGTTTGCTTCACGTAAGTATATATGTCAATTGCTCTCTATTATATCTCTGAAGAAAACAAAAACCTTGAATAAACTTTCATTTTTATCCTTGAAAATTATACGCGATACCACTTACGTTATTCAAATAAATTTTTTGATAAATTAATTTCTAATAGTTATACAGTAATGTAACTTAGTCACTAAAGCGCTTTATATAGCACTATCAAACACTTGATCTAAAGTGTTTTAGATAAAATTGTAAAATAACATAATCATTAGGAACTATTTTGCCAGAAAAGTTTTTTTAGGAATCTAAATTCTAGCATCTATAACTTTCAAGGACCGACGTTTACTCAAAAAACTTTTGATTCATTTGATGATGTGGTGTTCAACAGGGATGGAATTCATTTGTCACATGAGGGAAGCAAGATAGTAGCAAAAGAGATATTGAAGGTCCTCAGAGAAGCAGACTGGGAACCTAACCTGCACTGGAAGTCAATGCCAATTGAGTTTGCAGAAGATGCACCATATGACCCAGTTGGTGCGGATGAAAACACTCCCATAAATGTCTAATTGGAACTTTCAGGGAGATGCTCCACTAAAATTAAAGTTTAACCTTGATAATATACACACAAGTCTTCAGTGCAAATAACTTTTCGTGTAATACCAAAGTGAAACTTCAATTTAATTAGAGAACAACACATACAACATCCATAAAACTATATGTAAGTTTTGTTTTTATAATTTTATGGATTACTTAGACCAGGCTATGCCTTTCTTTCTGTATGGGGAATGTGAAGTTAGGAAAAAGGCTACGCAATATGTGGCACTGGTTCTTGTACCGGTGGCACAAGTAATTACACTGAAAATGCGTATTTATTTCACTAAGGTTACATAAGTGAAAAACCTGTAGCAGTTTATGGGTTTAAAGGTCATTGTGCATCACCTATATATTTGCCTATGAACAACCTAATAAAAGAATACCAACAAAATTTCAAACCAAAACGTTTTGTTAACGTTGTTTGAATTATACCAATTGTCATTTTTTACAAGATTATCTCCACATACTGGAAGCTCAAGATGCAGATTTATAGTTTTTTTTCAAGTTAGTTTCAGGTAGGCTTATGAGCTATGAAATGATCAAATCAATCTGGAGCACTAGAGACATACTTGGAAGACATGGAATATGTAGTTAATTGACATAACTGGCATAAAACATCCAAGATAGTTGGACTGTTTAAGTGCATAAACTGTTTTATTTATTCATATGATAATATCATAATTGCATTATTTCAACATATATTTGTTTTTTCGTCTTCAATCTTGATATCATTAAGATATCTTTAAAAATAAGAGCTAATTAGCCTAGTATAAAAAAGTTTTTTTTATATGACTTTTAAAATATTAATTAGTAAAATAATAAATAAAATATCATAATTTAATAACAATATAAAACTTTTTACACTATCAATACATATTAATTAAACACTAAAAATAATACTTATTTCTTTTTTGGTCAAACCATAATTTGCAAACTAAGTGCGTGCATGTTTAATTTTCATTTCAATTTGCTATGCACATCGTTTGATAAATTTAAGAGTGTAAATGTTTTTTCAAAACTCATTTTTTACAAAAAAAAAAAAAGAAAAAAAAAATTGGAATGCTTTTTCAAATTTAAGTTTGCAAAGCAAATCCAATCAATATTGCTGTCAGATTATTACATGTTCTTCAGGAGATCTACAAACTCCGTTTAGCAAAAACCCCACACTTCGTTAATATCGGAATGTTACAATGAAACATGAATATTAAAAGTCGACCGGTACAATTTATGTTTGGGAAGAGTTGCATTATACATCAAAGGGTTACTAGAAACCCAATAGTCTCTAGTGCACATATATTCAATTACAATATCAGAAGAATGGGTTACACAAATCAAACCAAGGAATAATACATACAAGGGTGATGAAAGAATTCAAGACCTAATTGGCAGTACAACCAACCACCTAATGATTACACCGCAGGAAAATGATTCTATTCGGATGCTAATTGGCCAACTCTACAGCTTTCAACATAAAACAAAACTAGGCCAATACACATCCACAAAAGCCTCTGCATATGAGATTTTGCAATAAGAATACTCGATGGCTCCCTTTAGAAGACACTCTTCCATGCCATAGACCATACCCTCATGTAGACAATTGGAACCTGCCACTGGGCTTCTTTCTTCTCCATCCCTGATATTTCCAAATTCAAAACCCTTCAGGATCAGCAAGAACATTAACATGCACAGAAGAACAGATAAAATTTCCAGAGGTAAACTTACAAAGATAGCATAATATACAAAAGTCAATCCAGCCAATACAACAAATGCAATCTGAAAGGCGTTGTACCTGTGATGTGAAAAAATGCATTGGTTAATTATAATAGCAAGGCTTTAAAATGTCAGTGTACCAAATAATACATTTAAACCCTCTTTGTTGACCCACCACAGATAATCGTTAAAATTACCTCCTAGTGTGGGTGATGTAAGAGGTTAATGACACACTCAGTCTCAAAAAAAAAAAAAACTACTGGTCATTATATCTCCACAATGTACCATTTACTTAAGTCAACATATAGCCTGTAGTTATTTTGTATTTTGGGTGCAAGAAATTTGAATAGAATCATTCCACTGTGAATCTAAACTGTATAAATGATTTATGAGAGTTGGAGTGATAAATTGGGACCATCCCATCACGTGGTCAAAATTTGCAAGTTAACGAAAAAGTTAGGTTCTATTCTTCACCCAATCAGATAGTTGGGGGAGACCGGGAGAGTGTGCGGAAAATATCCAGCTTGACTTACTTGTACAAATACTTAATTCCACGAAGAGACTCCAAGGTGTGGCCAAATATTTCCTGTGCTGCAGTTGCCTGAGCATAGTAGGCAAATGCTGTGGAACAGAACTGGATAACACTGAAAAGGTAAAACAACTGAACTTTCAGCAATGTTGTCACAGCATGACATTATCAAGACAATAGAACAATATTTCACTAATGTATAGAACACTGCTTGATACATAAATAACTTCTTTATACACTCATAATATCATTCATACAACTAAGAAAAATGCCCTCCTCCTTTAAAAATTTGAAACAGGAAAATAAAAAACCAGAAAGATCACTTTCCACTACAAATTCTTTTAAACTATCTCTTCCTAGTTCCCACTACATATAACCAAAGTATAAATATCATATATAAAATTTATCATGGTCCAAAGTAAAAACTCATATATATGCTGAATCACTACAGCAGCCATTTTAAAAGTAAATTTCTACACATAATATCCATTCAGAATTTAGCAAACAAGCTATACTGACCTAATGGAACAAAGAAGAATAAGCCCCACATTGAACAGAAAAGAGTTCATGAGAGTTGCTCCCCACCTGCCATAGATAAGTTCACATAGTGAGAAATCAATAGAAGGATTGAAGCAGTATGTCCATAAATAACAAAACTAACATATTAACAACTAACATTTGACTATTCAACAAAAAAAAACTGAAGCAGTATGTGATCAATATTCAATACAAAGCAAAAGCAATGTGAATCATAAATAGACTGCAAAGTTTAATTACTTCATGGGATGTATGGTAATGAAAACTAGTCTTAGTCCAAGCATCATGGCTCCAGCAATCACAGCAAGGAGAAGGTAGAAGCAGAAAAATGCAAATGCAACTGTACCCAGAAGACCTGATGAAAACAGAATGCATACGTCATGAAAAAAACTGAATGAAAATCCAAATATAGTACGCTTCTATACTATATAGTTTATGGTAATGGAATGATCACAAAAGGTAAGAGTACTTCAACATACCCCATATATCATCCAGCTTGATGAAAACTTCATTCAAGAAAGAAGAAAGTGGAGGATCAATTAATAGATAAATAATGATATGAGCAACCCATGCCACAGAAACGATAAGCCTGACACAGTTTTTAAAAACTGGGTTAGATAATACATGGAGGACACAACAGCCGTTATAGAATAAGCCATGCTCATTGAGATAGCACAAGTAATATCCCAGCAATAGTTATGAACCTGTATTCACTTCCCCATTAAAATGGTGGCTATTGGCACACTCTTGTTCGTGTATTACCACTCCAATTCAACTAATTTTCATCTAGTTTCATTACAATATCATTATTTTCTCCTAGTTAAATTAATTTTTTATTACCACACCTAATTTTACTTAAACTCCTTATCAGTAATTTCATTCATTAGTTTTTTAAATTCTTTTATCAATGTCAAATAATAAAAGGAAACCATTAACTCTATCCATTTATATGAAATGTAATGGGTGAGAGAACCTTTTGAAAGTGCAAGAAATTGGTCCAACAGTATGCCAAAATAACTTCCATGGTGCAAGGCAAGGGAATAAACAACTATTTGATTAAAGAAGATAATTTGTAAAACTATGTATACGGGGAGTCATACTGCATCCAGCATTCCAAGGAACTCAGATTTTATATGTCATTGCTTACCCTAAAATTCCCAAAACAAGTTTTGCCAGATATCCTAGAACTGTTAGTGCCCATGTTGTCTCAGCCTGCATTCATACGGGATCAGTAAGTGAGAGAATCATTGTATATTGTTTAAATCTAGAGTAAAGTATCTACCTTTTCCCCTTGTGGATACATCTCCTCAAGAAGCTTGACATCTTCTTCTAATTGAAGAACCTCCTGGCAAATTAAGTGAGATAGATAAGTAAAAAAAAACAAAACCACTCAAACTAAAACAAGAACATTTCATTAATCATAAACGGTAGACAACTTTCAACCATGCAAGTCCATGTGAACAAAGATACACATACAATACTTAAAAAGAAAGTTTACATTATAAACTACTGACAAATCACCAATATTTTGTTTACCTTTTCTACTGATTTCACATTTTTACGAAATTTCCTACCCTTTGAACCACTTCTTTCTTCCTGATGAAGTGACTCAGCTGCTTTCTTCAGGTCTTTTGCTTTTTTACTCAGTTCAGTTGCTTCCTACAACAATAAACAATCAACCATACCATAAATTTAGTAAAGCATATTCAATCAACATTTAGTTTGTTTCCTTCTATAAAAGCATATAGCACCTTGATATACTGTGAACGAGTGATAACAGCCTTTGGACGTCGAATGAATGAAAATATCAGTCCCAATGGAAGACAAGCAATACCAACACCACCAAATATCTGGATTGAATGGAAAGAAAACAATTGTTAACATCAATAATATGAAAAATAAAGCAAATGCGTCCTTAGAGGGAAAGCTTTACTAAAGCTTGTGTGCAGTTTATGGGTTTAGCTCATACATTGATATTTTTTACAAAGACAAAGAGATCTAACAATATCCAAATACACACTTTCATAAGAAAAAAGAAAATCATAATTGATAGAAAGTACTATCATTAAAAAAAAAAAAGATATCCAAGTGTGCATAAATCCATAAACTACCCAGGCAAGCATATGATACATGATTAACTTACAGCAAAAAGCACAGAGCCAACAATAGTGGTAAGAGCAACAACATATTCTGGAAAGGTAGTACGCATGGTCCATGTTTTCTCTGATGAAGGACCAGCAGTGTATGCAGAACACTGTTTGTAGGACAAAGGTAAAAAATCAGAAGATGAAACAGAAAAACAATACTAAAAGCAACAAAACTAGCAAAAATATATGGACTGCTGGTAAGAGAGAAACAGAACAAACCTGACGGGTGTTTGCAATACATGGTTGACCACTATTGAAATCCCATGTGTTAGGAAATTGGCTTGTGGAAGAAGAGAGATGCCTAACAGTAAAGTCCACCTTCCCAATAAGTCCTAATACATCAGCCAGATACAGATCGATGTTCACACCAAGCAAAAGTGGATTTGAAATGTTCACTCAATTGTGGGTGGTTAACATTGAACAATCAGATTTTAAACTTGGGAACAAACTTTCCATTTAATAAGTATAGTCATAAAAAATTTTTTAGAAAAAATTAGAATGACATAAAATTTCAGAGGCAATACTTGCTGCATAGGTGAAAGTTAATACATTGTAAGTTGCAACCTTATGCTTAAGGATTTTGGAGGATCAAGAATGGATTATATGCATAACACACACCTTCATGAAAGTGTCCTTTGGGTTTGAAACACAGATAAAACACAAGCTAATGTTACCTAGTTGAAATTTTATTTAACTATGATTTATGAAGAATGGGGCAGATATAATCAAATTCCTACCCACATGATTATACTATTAAAATTATAATTATAGTGACTCAAACAATGTCCAGGACCAACTCCAAAAGCTTAAACTGTTAGGTTAAGACTCAAAAATGTATATCTCTCACTCAACCTCTACGATGAAGGCCACGAATGGTTATGAATTTCTAGCACACAGAAGAAGTCTTTTCAGTTGACTCACTTTTAACAAAATTTGGGAACATAATGCTTCAATGAAAGAACTGGACCAGAACCGGTGAGATGGTTGCAAATCTAGCACTTCAGAAAAGAACCATAGTAGCACATCATTCTGAAGTCAATCTCAAACAACTGACAAGTGACAAGGCATTGATAGGGTTTTACATCTTGTATTATAGGCCATCAACTGTTTCTAAAAATTACAATGTAAGAAATTCAGCATCTTGTCTTATCTTGCAAGTTACATACTTTAGGTTGTTGACTCGCAGAATTTCATTTGTCTGTTATGAGTTTATTAAACACATGAGCAGCTTATGTATTGCTGTAACTGTAAGCTTTTATATATACACAGCATATAAAATAGTCTAGTCCTGGCACAGTAAATTTTTATAAACTAGTAAAATGATATTTCTTAGGTAACCCCAATTTTTGGCACCATTGCAGTCTAGACAGTATCCAAATTAATTAAACAGACTTTCAACAGGGCAGGGGTATAAAACCTTCGGACACAAGAAAATTCTACCCAATAAAATAACATCTATGATATTTACAAGAAAGGAAATCCTTTTTTTCACTTCTCATACTTAGTCGTAAACCTCCTTTAAAAGTTCCAGTAAATGCTATATGTTCAAATTCTGAAATATGATATAGTCAAAAGTACCCCCCATAAACAATGCTCTATTTTTTTAACCAATACTCTAGCTTAAATCCCAACCTTTATTCTTTCGTTGACATTAATCCACATCAAACAACTTCTCCTGAGCAAATAATCCTTTAACCTTTAACATGGCTTTATAAAGCAAAGAAACTTCACTAACCCCCAATCCAAAAGAACAAACTAATAAACATAAAAAAAAAAAAAAAACCCACTGCTCTTTCTTTTCCTTAATGCAGAAGTTATTAAAAATCACAAGATGAATGCATATTCTTTAGCTGCACAACCAAGCAGCATCATACCCAATGGATTCCTATGCCTACCAAGTACCAATCAGCAAGTGATCACCAGCACAAAACAATCAAAATCCTTTTATAGAGAAGCACAATACAACTTGCGAATTCCACTCTCTACTTTTAAACTTTCACCCCTCTGCTCACACACACTTAACCATCATCCCAAAACAACATGAAAAATAATCTACAGACACCCAAAATAAAATTACCCCCTTTAGAGAGAAAGAGAAAAATTTAGCTACATGATAGGTGTTATATATGACACAATACTAAAAGTAAGACAGGAAATAACATGTTTTGATGGGATGCGTGGGATATACAAGTGGCTATATATCATCACTCAAACAACACAATTCCATATTTCCATTCACTATCAGGTAACTCTCACCAAACCAAACAAATCCACCCACCCACCCCAACACCAACAGCTGAAACAAACACAACCAAACAAATCCACACACTAAACCCTCAAATCACACACAGTAAAAATACCATCTTACCCCAATCTATCTCGCACAAAAACAGATTAAGAGCATACTTGAATTGAAATTTAAAAAGCTGTGTGCACACTCTGATACAAATCCAACAAATAAAAAACAAAAATGAAATGACAGTAAAAGTCCTGATCCTTTGGCAAAATTTTCATCTCATTTCCAAACATGGACTAAATAAGAACGGACCATACAAAGGTGCAACTGAAACTCTGAAAGTAAAAAATAAAACATAACAACCAACAAAACCATCAGAAACAACGTACCATACAGAATCCCCAAAATCAGAGCGCACACAATCGCAGTGGTCACCATCCACAACAACGCGCTCTTAATCCGCTTCCCAACACTCCTGCCCCAAAAAAAACAAAACGCATTGCATTTCCCCAATAAATCACGAAAAAAGATTAAATTTTTCCAATAACCACGAAAAAAAAATGAAAACTTGAAATGAACGCAGCGCAGACGTACTTATCCTGGTCACCTTCGTAGTAGAACATGGCGAAGGGGATGACGAAGAAGACGAGGAGCGCGTTGATGATGTAAACGGCGAGCCAGAGGTCCTTCATGGGGAGCGTGAGGTTGCACGCGCCGTTGTAGATGGCGTGGCGGCAGGCCTGGCGGTTGGCTACGTCGGCGGGGAGCATGAGGATGGAGATGGCGGCGACGGAGAGGCCCAAAACGACGACGAATTTGGGGAAGTAGGCCTGGTTGACGTCATCGGGGTGCTGGAAGTTGATGAGGAGGTAGACGTTGAAGAGGAAGACGATGACGCACACCACGATCGCCACGATCACCAGCGCCAGGTTGAAATCCCCCATTGTGGCCGAGGGGATTGGGGAATTAGGGTTAGGGCTTAATCCGATCTGAATGGGAGAGGAAGAAATGAAGGTTTTCGTTCTGTTGATGGGTGGGGAGTGGAATTACTGTTGTGCCCCTGTGTGAGGGGAGTGGTGCGAAAGAGAGTGGGGGTAATTTTGGGAGGTTGTTTATACGCCTTGCTGCTTTGTTCGGCGTGGGAAAGGAGAGAGAGAGAGAGTTTCGAAAGTTCAGACCAGCCTGTACTAGCGAGTCGAGGTTGTACTACAGTTATGTTTTTGTTGTTTTTTAGTTACTTTGTCGAACGATGTGATGAGAGTTGTAAGAATGGATACACATACACAGTGCTTGGAAATTGGAACTTCAAGTCCAGTAAAGGACTAATTGCGTTTTTAAATTTTTTTCTTTTTAAATTTTTTTTCTTTATAAAACGTAAAATAAATTATAAAAACTGGTTTTTAGATTTCTGTTAAGAGGTGTATTCAATTTAAATCTTGAAAATTTTCAAAAGATTTTTATCAATCAAAAGAATATAAAAAAGTCATAGTAATATTTAATCAGGACTTTTTTTTTTTTAAGGAGAGCAATGACATTTGCATATTATATGCGTTGTTAGTTCTAAATATATTTTAAGGATTTTATATAAATTTTTAATGAAAAATTATTCTTAAACATATCACAAAAATTTTAAGGCTCATTAAATGTCATACAAAATATAAATAAAAATAAAAACATAATTATGTCTATTTCTTAGATAAAATTGACATAAAGATGTTTTGGTCAAGTTAAATATGCAATTGTAGAAAAAAATGTCTTGATGAAGGCTGACTAATATATGTATTAGTCATGGTTGAGTCAAAGACATAGAGACCAAATAAAAGATGTCTAAGCTAAGGTCTATCAATAAAAATAATAATTAAAATAAAACTAGATTTTAATTATAAAGTTGTTTTAAATTATTTTTAAACAATTCAATCCAATTAAATCTAATTGAAGGATATGAATATCATTTTTATAAATCCTATCTATGCTCATTCCTAATTATTTTCATGAGAAATTTCCATGGTAGTCTTCCTAAACCATGATTATCCATAATTTTATTATTATTATTATTTTATTATTATTATTTTTTAGATGCTTAAGCAATATGGCCAATTAATCAACCTATTTTTCATTTTAATTTTCTAGTATCTCAACCAAATTAAAGTTTTCATAACTTTCAAAAGGGTATTGCATCAAAAGGATTTGAGTATGTGTATGATATTGGGAAAAAGGGAAAGTAACAAAGGAAAGTGAGATTTTGGTTAACAAGAGTGAAAATGTTGAAAAAAATAAAGACTGAAAAATAGTTGCAATGATAAATTTTTTTATCATCTTATTAAAAGAATAGATGGAAAGAACTTTTCCGATTCAAACAATCTATATTTGAGACGATAAAAGTTGATGGTCAAAATCAAGGTGGTGTTGAAGATTCGTCTTCATAAACTTCAATCAAATGATTGGCTCAAGAAACCTTTACATCTAATTGTACAAGTTCAATAGGAAGTAAAGATATAGAGAAAAAATATATGCATAATGAGATTTTTAGGAGTAAGTATTGGTGTTACTAATACTAGTTATTCAATTTGAATGTGTTTATATGTATACAAATTCTATGCCTTTCTTCTTAGTTAATATAATTTTAGTTAAAATTCAAAAGAAACAACACTTACCTTGATTTAATATGTCATATATTACACCAGTTCCTTTTGTAAGTGTTGTTTTTCTTTTACTTTGCTAAAATTATGTTAATAAGAAAAAGGTATATATTATATAAATAAACATATTGAAATTAAATATCTAATATTGTTAAGATATAGACTTCCTCATCACATTAGTTTTTTTTTCTGTATATTGACTTCCAATTGGACTTGTAGAATTAAATGCAAAAGTTTCCTAAATTGGTAATTCCATTAAAGTTGATGAAGATAAATTTTTAACGTTATCTTGACTCTCACCATTAACTTCTGTCATTGGAGATGATAAAATGTTTAACTTAAAAGTATTTTCTCCACCTTTTCCTTAAATCAAATGAGCAAAAATCTTATCATTGTAACTATTTTCCCCTTCTTTGAAATGGTGAAATCAATCACTATTAGTATTGAGCATTAAATATGAATGTGACATGAAAGAAAATCCTCATTAAGTAACACCACTAAATATAATGAAATGTTTTAGTATGAAAAACTTCATCATCATAATAATAATAATAACAACAATAATAAAATAATAATAATAACAATAACAAAAATAATAATAATAATAATAATAATAAAAGTAATAATAATAATAATAACAATAATAATAATAACGACAACAACATGGATGGTCAAGGTTTGAGAATATCATTGTTGGAATTTCTTTTGTTAAAATATTGAAGACATTATTATTGGGATACCATGAAATGTAATAATTGTGTTTATTGTAATTGCCAACATAGAAACATCAAGGACCCAAGGGGAACATCAAGTCTCCAATTCCACTACTTCTATTGCGCACACATGCACTTCCTTTGTTGGTCTCCCTCATTCAACCTCTTTTTCCCCTTGGGTTCTTGACTTTGGAGCTAGCGATCATTTATCTGGTAAGAAGTCTCTTTTGTCCTCTCTTTCCACTTCTGGTATTTTACCCTTTGTCACTATGACTAATGGCACTCGACCCTCTACTCATGTTTTGGTATTATCCATATTTTTTCTTCTTTACCTGTTGACAATGTACTTTATGTCTTTGGGTCTCCTATTAATTTATTATCCATTAGTCATCTTTCTCAGTCTCTTGATTATCTTGTTACTTTTGCTAAAGATTTTATTTTCTTATAGGACCGGAGTTCAGGACAAATGATGGAAATTGTATGTGAGTTAAATGATCTTTATCACATATGGACTTTTACTCATGTTGGCTTGGATGTGGATTCCCCTGCTCTTATTCATGCTCAATTAGGTCATTCTAATCTTGTCAAGCTTCAACGCCTTGCACCACGTCTATCTAAGTTGTCTACTTTGTCATGTGAGTTGTGCTAATTAGGAAAACATAGTCATAGTTCTTTTCTTAAGAGTGTCCGCGAATGAGTTATGTCTCCTTTTGCTTTAGTTCACTCAGACGTTTGAGGCTTGAGTCATATTCAGTCTGGCTTAGGTTTTCAGTATTTTGTAACTTTTATTGATGATTATTCTTGTTGTATTTGGTTGTTTTTAATGAAAAATAATTATGAATTGTTTTCCATATTCCAATCCTTTTATAATTAAATTAAAAATCAATTTAGTGTAACTATTTGTACATTTTATAGTGATAATACTTATGAATACCTTTCTCAAGCTTTTTAGACCTCCATGTTTTCCTATGATATTCTTCATCAAAGATCATGTGCTTATACCCCTCAACAAAATGGAGTTGCGGAATGTAAGAATAGACACCTTATTGAAACAACTCAAAACTATTTTACTTCATGGTCATGTTCCTTAACAATTTTGTGGAAGTGTTATTCTCACTACGTGTTTCCTTATCAATCGCGTGCCTTTTTCCATCCTCAATAACCAAATACCTCACTCTGTTTTGTTTCTTTATCACCCACTTTATTCGTTTACCTCTCGAGTTTTTAGCTACACTTGTTTTGTTCATAATCTTAGTCCTGATCTTGATAAATTGTCTGTTGGATCTCACAACTATGTCTTTTTAGGCTACTCTATGTCTAAAAAAGGATATAAGTGTTTCTCACCTTTTCTTTGTTGATATTTGATCTCCATTTATGTCATTTTCTTTGAGTCTTCTCTCTTCTCTATGTTCAGTTCCTTTTCTGTTGAGCCTGTTCCTACCTTCACCATCTTCCCTTTTGTCTTCCATCTTGTAGACATGTCTGTTGTACCCATAAATCCACCACCCCCGCCTCCTTTTTGGGTTTATCATCACTGATAGCATGTACGACTTCCTATTGGGCCAACTATTAACTCTACTCCAATGCCACCTCCCCCGTCTTCTCTGACCTCTCCTAGTGCCATATCTACCAATTGTTCTTTGTAAAAGTACATGCTCCACCTATATGCCTTCCTCTCATTATGTCATTTTGAGTTATCACAGGTTGTCTTCATCCCTCTATGCTTATCTTTCTTCCATTTCCTATGTGTCCATTCTTAAAACTGTAGGTGATGCCTTATCCCATCTTAGTTAAAGATAGGCCATGTTTGATGAACTGTGTGCTTTTCAGAACAGTGGTACTTGGGATCTTGTTCCTTTGCCTCTTGGGAAGTCTGTTGTTGGTTGTCAATGGATCTTTATTGTTAAAGTTGGCCCTGATAACACTATTGATCACTATAAAGCTCATGTACTTGTCAAAGGTTATACTCATATGCCAATTCATCAAGCATAACCTATCTCTAACCAAGATGAGATAAGGCATCACCTATAGTTTTAGGAATGGACATCTTCAAGTTAGACTATAGAGACACATTCTCTTTTATTACCAATGTGGCCTCTATAAGACTATTTTTAGCCATGGTTGCTCTTCAACGTTGGCCCGTCTATTAGTTGGATATAAAAAATTACTTCCTTTATGGTGATTTGCTTGAGAAGATTTATATGAAGCAGCTTCCTGATTTTGTTGCTCAAGGGGAGTCTTCTGGATCGGTATGTCATCTCCACAAATATTTATATGGTCTTAAACAGTCTCCTAGGGCATGATTTGGTAGATTTAGTGTAGTAGTCCATCTGTTTAGTACGACTTGAAGTGAGGCTGATCATTTTCTGTTCTATCGTTATTCAGGAGTTAGGTAAATCTACCTGACGATGTATATTGATGACATTGTTATTATAGGTAGTAATACCCATAGAATTTTACAGATAAAACAACACTTTTGTCATCATTTTAAGACGAAAGACCTTGACAAACTTAGATACTTCTTGGGCATTGAGGTAGCACAATCCAACAATGGAATTGTGATTTCCCAAAGGAAGTACGTATTAGACACTTTAGAGGAGATGGGGCTAATAAATTCCAAGCTCATTGACACACCTATGGATCCATAAACTTCTACCAAGTCAGGGTACCCACTTTTAGATCTTGAGAAGTACAGGAGTCTGGTTAAGAAACTGAACCACCTCGCAGTCTCTTGTCCTAATATTTTTTTTGCAGTCAGTGTGGTAAGCTAGTTTCTTAATTCACCATGTATAGGATATCAAAACGTTGTCATTTACATTCTAAAGTATATTAAAGGAGACCTAAGAAAAGATTTGTCGTATGAGCACAATAGTCATACTCAGGTTGCAGGATACTCATATGCAGATTATGCAGACTTTCTCATTAACCGAGAATCTACTTCTAGATATTGTGTCTTTATCGGTGACAACTTAATTTCTTGGAAAAGCAAGAAGCAGAATGTAGTGACAAGATCTAGTGCAGAAGCATAGTATGGAGCTATGACTTTTGCAACTTGTGAACTTATTTGACTCGGCAACTCCTTAAATAATTGAGATTTGAAAAGGTTACACAAATTGTTTTAATCTATTATAACCAAGCCGCTCTTTATATTGCCTCAAATCTAGTATTTCATAGAGGACCAAAGACATTGAAGTAGATTGCTACTTCATTCGTGAGAAGATTGTATCTGGAGATAATTTATACCTAGTTTGTTAACTCCTATTATCAGTTGGTCGATGTCTTCACCCAATCACTGCAGGGTTCTAGAATTGATTATATTTATAACAAGCTTGGTGCATATGATTTACATGCACCAACTTAAGGGAGAGTGTTAGATGCATTTCAATATATAGGCTTAAGCCTATCTCTTTGTAATAACACATTTGTACAACACTTATATAATATTCTCCTTGGTTATACTTGAGACACACAAAGATTCATGCATATTCATCTCTTTCTACACACACACACATATATGGAAGGGATTCACTTACTCTAAAAGTAAGCATAAGAGACTTACTCTTCATCCTCATTGTTCATTTTGATGAGATTGAAGGAGATTAGACTTAAAGCTCTGAAGGAGTTCTCTCTCAAGTTTCATATCTTTTATAGGTTTTCGTTTTGCTTTTTCAATTTATTTTACAGTACCAAACTCATTTCTATAGGTTTGGTAATTCTATTAGGCATGAGTTTTTATGTTGTTTTGAGTTCTTGTTGTTATCTTTTCATGAGCAATTTTAATTCACTTTGTTGTTTTCAGGTTTAGAAAGCTAAGGTACCATATTTTTTAAGTTAAGTAATGATTTATCTCTTGGGTAATTGATTGATAAATTGGTAATTTATTACCTAGCTAATATAAGCAAGAAAACATGTGAATTTAGTGCAGAATCGTATAGTAATCAATTACCTATATAAAGTAATTTATTACCCTACGAATCTTAAATGCATTCAAATTGCATGCTCTCAACCTTAACTGATTACATGCAGAGTTAATCGATTACCACAAAAGATCGCATAATTTTGGGTTGTTTTCAAAACACTAGGTAATCAACTATCTATGTAAGGTAATGGATTACATTAGCTTTTAACAAACCTTTGACTGAGTAAACCACTCAATTTTTTCGTAAAAAGGAAGAAAATAGGAAATTAGGTTTTCACAAGTGAATATTTACCATTTTGAAAAGAAAACCTAGAATATGCTTTGAATGTTGATCAAGATTTGTGATTGAAAGTGAAGCAAAATAGGAGCATTTAATTCTACTGTTTGGGTAATCTTCACGTTGAAGTGATATTGCTCTAAACCCAAATCTCGTTTTTCTTTTTAGGGAAAATCTCTTGAATCAATTTTTAGTGAGATTTTGTGAAATATTGTGACGGAGTGTCATAAGTGAGACTAATGTTCATGCGACGAGGTGTCATGAAAGAACATGCTCTTGTGGGGTGCAAGAGTTATGCCTTTTGATGTTTGCTGCTTTATGCTTTCCTTGAATGGTATGTACATGGTGCTTGTAATCAATTCATAAATAACATTCATAAACACAATTTTGTACATATCAAAGAAAAAAAATGATTATCACATTCAATATAAAGGCACAAAATGATGAAAGCTTCATTGGTATTTCCTTGCTTAATAGATTTTGATGCATTCTTGGAATGTTATCCCTAGGATCTTGCTTCAAGAGACTCCTTTGGTTGAAGAAGATGGTGATGAAGAGGAGAGAAATGGTTGAAGGAGGTGTCACTCTTTTAGGAGATAAGCTTTGGTTGTAGAACTTTGCCACAAGGGAGGGAACTCTTGATAAAATCCAAGAGGACTCTCACAAGTTGAGAAAAGAGACACTCATAAAGAGAACTCTCACAAGAGGCAAATTCATTCAAATGATCAAAGATGTTATAAGAGTAAGTTAGGGGTTATTATAGGGGGAGGGGTTGGACTTTGACGTGCAAGTAAGGCTAAGGGAAGAAAAAGAAAAAAAATTCAAACAAGTCCCTACAAAAATGGATCTATGTTCCCTCTAGTCTAAATTTGAATTTTGGAGGAAAGTGACATGACACTTCTAAAATTCAAATTCAAATAAGAAGTAAAAACAAAAGCCATATAGGAGAGAGAGTGTGATGTGACGCCATTCTAAGGGGAACAAGAAGCCTCACATGTCTCCTGCATGTTTCATGTGTTAGTTAGAAGGATTTTAGAAGCAATTAGGAGTATAGAAAGGAAAAATCACACGTCCAACTACTCCTAGCCAAGCCCATCTAATTAACACATTCTACTAAAGGGACTAAATGCACCTCCTAAAGAAAATAAATCCTATAGGCCAAAATACAAGGTCTAAAATTATAAAAATACACTCACTCCAAATACTGCATAATTTATTTACATAAAATTGAGACTATGGTCCTAAGGTCTTCATGAAGCTCTTTCCTAGTCATGTTCTCTCTCTAATCCTCCTAGTCAAGGTCCCTTGCTAGGGAGGAATGCATCAACTCCTCTCTCTTGGAAAGGATTTGACCTTAAATCCGAAGGTCCTTCTTTCTTTTCTTCCAATCCTGCAACGAGATAAGCAAAATAATCAGCAGGTGTAAACCCCAAAGGTTGGGAGAGTGAGGGATCTATGAGATAGCCCTCGAGGTTAAGGTAGTGGAGGTAGTGTAGGGCTCTCCACATAGCAGCTCCCCAAGTTAGGCCCAGTGCACTAAGTATGAGTGTCACATGATTAGAAGAAGGTGGAGAGACTATACTATGTGCATTAATGCACTCATCAAGGAAGGCTAAGTAAGCCTTGTCCTTTTGTTCACCCCAAGAGATTATGATGGGCCTAGGGGTGGAACATTCTTGCATGGTCTCTTTAGGTTGAACTTGAGATTGACTTTGATTCTCCAATGTCATGGCTCAATCTCATGTTCAACTATAAGGGCCTCTTCTACAAGTAGATTTTGAGGTTGTGATGCTTTGTGCTCAATGGTAATGGGTACAAACTCAACTTCTACTTCTTCATGGGAAGAATAATTTTCAATAAGATCCTCCTTGGAAACCAAGGGGTAATCTTTTTTAAGTTCATCCTGCTCTTCCTTATCTCCCAAATCTTGAACTTGATATGCATGATCAAGCTCAAATGATGAAGATTCAAGCTCAACACTTGGGAGTGTATGCAGTGGTGCCTCTTCAAGTTGAAGGTAGAGAGGTTGTTGCATAAGAAAACTATGTTTGAAGTCCACTTTAGTAGAAAATGGCTCTTCTTTGGAACAACCTTCTTGGAAGGGACACTTCCTTCCAACCATCAATAAACAATGCTTGTTTATTTTTTTATTTTTTCTTTTTCTCTTCCTCTTCCGTTTTCTTTTTCATGATAAGTTTTCCTTTATCACTTGGGCAGGTGTAAAAGAACACAACTTGAAATTTGTGCCTAAGTGGGAGAAGGTAGTGTCATTAGTGTGGCCATTATGAAGAGTTTTTCGATCATATTGACATGACTGCCCTAACAAGATATAAACCGCTTCCATCGGGACTACATTACAAAGGATAGCATCCTTGTAGCTCTCAATGGAAAAGGCACCTCCACTTGTTGATTAAATTCCACCTTCTTACTCTCATTCAACCATTAAAGTCTGTAAGGCTTAAGGTGAGGAATGAAAGTCAAGGATAACTTCTCTACCAATCTTGTGCTGCAACAATTACAGCAAGAGTCACTATCTACAATGAGAGAACATATTAGATAATAAAATTTACATCTTATGTGAAAGATGTTCTCTCTTTGAGATGTGCTAGGATTATAAGGTTGGCAACCTAAAAGCCTCGTTATCATCAACAAATCTCCCTCACAAGCATAAATGTCCTCTATATGCATGGTACCCCCTTCTTCCTCATTCTCACTAGAAGAGGAAGATGGTTCACTTTCAATGTCTTGACCCCTCATGATCATGGTCTTTTTAATGAGACATTGAGAGGCAATGTGACATCTCCCAAGACACTTGAAACATTTAATACTACTAGCCTTAGAACTAGTAAAAGGTTCTCTTTATCCAAAGTATATTTTTATTTATTCATGCTTGTGGGTTTTCATCCTTGGGGTGGCTTTTGCAAGAGCTCCCCTTGACTTTATCCCTATTTGTAGAAAAGTGGGAAAAGTTAGAGTAGTCTTTCCTAAAGGAAAACCTTATCTTCAATTGTTGTTCCACCTTTATACAAATATGAATCAAGTCATCTAGATCTCTATATGGCAAAAGCTCAACTCTATCCCTTATCTCAAGGCTCAAGCCACTAAGAAACCTAGCTTTAGTGGACCTAGGTTCTTCATTTATTCCATCTCTCATTTATGAAAAGCTTTATTTGTTGCCTATATTCCTCAACACTCATATTGTGTTACCTTAATCTCTGCAGCTTATCAAGGAGTTCCCTTTTATAATAAGAGGGAATATCTTCCTTCTCATGGCCCTCTTGAGATCATTCCAATATTCAATAGGAGGGTCATGATAACGATGCCTTTCTTCCTCAAGTGAGGTTCACCAATACATAGCATACCCTTGGAAGCTAAGGGTTGCTAAAAGAACTTTTCTTTCTTCATTAATTTTATAACATCTAAAGAGTTGTTCTACCTTCATTTCCTAATCAAGGTAAACTTCCACATTGTCTTTTCCATGAAAAGGTGGAAGATCAATTTTTTGTTCTTTATGTTCATGGTTTTTATTTCTTCTCTCCCTAGGTCTAAGGCTCCCATTATATCCATCTTCCTCACTAATTGATTCACTCCTAGGGGAGCTAGACCTAATACCTTTTCTTCTTCTTTTTCCTTATTCCTATTTTTCTTTTTTCTTTTTTCTCCTATTTTCTCTTTCATCCTTCTCTTGTCTTTCTCTTTCTTCTCTTTCAAACCTTTCTTTTCTTTCCCTATTTTCCCTTTCTAACCTTTCTTGTTTTTCTTTTTCATCTCTTTCCAATCTTTCTTGCCTAAGTTTATCTTCCATTTCTCTTTTTTTTTTCTTCTTTTCTTCTTTCTTCCCTCTCTTTTCTCTCTTTTTCTTCCCTTTTTTTCTCCTCTCTTGCCTCTCTTTCTTTTCTTGCTTCACTCTCTCCCATATGCCACTCTCAAAACTAATTAACAAAATGGTCAAGAGTGTTGTCCTTAGGGGAGCCCTCTTGGTTCACACTCTTGTTACAATTGTGTGATTCCATTATGATGTGTAGAGTGAAATCAATTATAGGCACTCCTCTTTCTTGAATTGTTTTCTCTCTTATCAAGACAAAAGTGTTTGGAACTCAAGTATTCAATCCTAAAAAGCGATTTGCAAGCAAGGAAACTAACCTAAAACGAATTTCCTAGTGATGTAAAGAACCTTTGGAGTTCAAGGCACCTCTACACAAATTTAAGCAAAGTAAAGCAAGAAAAACTAAAAACTAAAGGTTCTAAACGTGCACCTAAAAGAGTGAAGGATGTACCACTTCCACTTCAAACCTTAAACGAGAATCTAAGGTATTATACACAAAGGAGTGATCCTTAAGGATATCCAACACTCCATAAAAAAAAAAAAAGAGGTCATATTACAATGAAGTAATCAACAAAAATTAAGGAAAAATCTTCACTCCAAGCTCTACTCAAGTGTATGCACTCTTGTCTTGCTTCCTCCACCTCCTTGAGTCCTCTTTGGTCAACTTTTCCTCAAAAATCTACCCTTGTAAAAGGCTCCCAACCAAGCTTTTCTCTACAAGAAAGTGGCACCACAAACCTAGCAATTCCAAGACTACAAGCGTAGAATCTAATAGCAAGAAAATGCTAAAACAAAGAAAGGTACACAATCCAAATGGAAAGATTATAATAAAAAAAAATTAGAAAGATTAAGATAAAAGACAAACTAAAATTAAAGCAATGAAAGAAAGTTAGTACAACTAAGAAATTTCCTAAGAATGGCACTAGAATAAAAGATAGGGACCAAAAGAAAAAAGACACAAAAAACTTTCAAAAAATGCATAATAAAATTGTTTTGGCCGAGAGTTATTCAAGGAGTTCTCAAGGATTTTCAACACTCCTTTTTTAATTTTGAAATTACTTTTAGGTACATCTATTTTCTACTAATTGTTTTCTTTTTTTGTATTTTCTTTGCAATTTTACTATTTTCTTTCAATTTTCTTTTAACTTCTTTTTTTTTATCCTTTTCTAGATGCATCTAACCCCTTTTTATTTTGCAAATTTAATGATATATTTAGTGTTAGTAATCGCTTGAGGAGATAAGAAGTAGCAAGGCACAAAAAATTTCAAAACAAAGTGCAATTTATGAAAAATAAGCAACTCAAAATGTACCAAAACATAGAGTGATTTAGGTAAATGCACCAAGAGCTTGTATATGACTTAGAGCTACTTGTTTGCACAAGTGTTTTGGCTCAAAAGATGTCCACAAATTTGCTCAAGCAAACCACAAGGCAATCAACTCAAAATTTAGCACAAAAGAGTCACTAAATTTGAACAAGAACAATGACATAAGAGAAATTGAGCTATTAATTTTTTTGAGAAAAAATTTAAGGAAACATGCTTGAACTAAAAGCATGAGGACTTCTAATGAAACTTAAACAAGAGGTGATTCCTCACTAAAGCTCAATTTCAAGAAGTTGATCACACTTTTTGAAGCAAAAATTCAAACAAAAGAAGTAAAACCTAAAGAACTTGATATGAGAAAAATTAATGACTAACAAGACTTTAGATGACATATACTTGAGATTATGAAACTGAAAAATAAAACCTAAAATAAGCAACAGCAAAAACGCACAAAAATCAAGCAAGGAAATGCAAAATTAAAGTTGAAACACCTTGCCACATCGCTGTGGTTTTGTGCTACAGAGGTGTGGTTTTAGTATAAGGTGCTTCTTAGGAACTTCAACATGCACCAAACCACAACAAAATGAAAGCTAACGGATAACATGAATTCCTAACACACAAAACAATGGTTCAATGGAGGATTTAACAAATTTGAACTGAACAAATGAAAGGAAAAAAAACATGCAAATCAAATGCACATATTAAATTGAAGAAAAATGGCTTAGAAGTAAAATGAACCGAACAAAATTACAAACAAAAAAAAGACAAGCAAGCATATGATGAGCAACACAGATTGAAGCTAAAAAAATGGAGAATAGATGGAGAAGAAGAAGATGATAATTCTAAAATTTAAAGAAGATTGAGCAAGGGAGAAGAACCTCTAGAAGAAGGCTCTCGATACCACTTGATGCATTCTTGGAATGCTCTCCCTAGGATCTTACTTCAAGAGGCTTCGTTGGTTGGAGAATATGGTGATAAAGAGGAGAGAAATGGTTGAAGGACGGGCCACTCTTTTAGGAGATAAGCTTTGGTTGTAGAAGTTTGACACAAGGGAAGGAACCTTTGATAAAAGTCAAGAGGACTCTCACAAGTAAAGAGATGAGACACTCACAAAGAGAACACTCATAAGAAGCAAATTCATTCAAATGATCAAAGATGTTACAAGAGTGAGTGAGGGGTTATTTATAGGGGAAAGGGTTGGACTTAGACGTCCAAGTAAGGCTAAGGAAAAGAAAAAGAACCAAACAAGTCCTTACAAAAATGGATCTATGTTTCTCTAGTTTGAATTTGAATTTTGATAGTGATGAGGACATCAAGCTTGAAGGACTTGGAGGACCTATGACAAGGGCAAAGACAAGAAGAGCTAAGGAAGCTATTCAACAAGTATTGACAGCCTTTTTACAAAAAGAGCCAAACATTGAAGAAATAAAGTTTAAAATTGTTAATTGTCTCAGGACTGAAGAGAGCAATACTTGACCTTAGTGGAAGAGAAGTTTGAAATAAATTAAACTCATTTTCTTGGAGTTTACTTAGTTAATGGTGGGCAACCAGAATTGTCTAATTAAAGTTGTAGCTACCTAGGTTATCAATTATAATTAGTATACGTGTTTAATTTACTTTGGCAGTTACACTTTGTTATTAAGCTGCCCATTATTAGTTTTTATTATTTTGTAACTTCAGCTGAATTTAGAAAGCCACTAAACCTACACAAGCTGAGTTTATTAGGCATATAAATTTGGGCAAGACTGAGATGTAGGGCAGAATATTTTGGAAATAAAAAAACTAGTTGAGGTTTTCTCTCCTTTGGGTTCTTGACAATCCAAAATCTTTTGAGATTTATCAAAGGTAATTCACCCCTTTGTGTGTGCAATCTCGTAGACATATCTTCCATCCTTGGAAGTGTGAAGTCTATCAATTCCAATTCCATTTTCTGTCTTTTCCATTCATACTCAATTCTGCCCAGCAAACTCTATGATCAATTGCACAGGAAAGTCCTACACTATTCGAAAACTCGTTTACTCGTTCAATTTCAATAACTTTTAATTTCCATTCTATGTCTAAGAGTTTGACAATAATTCTAATCAATTTATTTTTGGCAATTGTTTGCATTCCACGTTGATTAATTTTGTTAACGCGGCCAGCTAAATTCCTAGGGTCCTTTCAGAATCCTAAACTGACAGTGGATTCATATCAGATAGGAAGTGACATGACACTTCTAAAATTCAAATTCAAATAAGAAGCAACAAAAAGAGTCATGTAGGAAACATAGAGTAACATGGCGTCACTCTAAGGGGAACAAAGGGTCTCACATATCTCCTACATGTTTCGTGAGTTTGTTAGAAGGGTTTCAGAAGCAATTAGAGGTGTGAAAAGGAAAAACCACATGTCCAACTACTCCTAAGTAAATCCCATCTAATTAACACATTCCACTAAAGGGGTTAAATGCACCTCCTAAAAAAAATACTATAAGTCAAAATACAAGACCTAAAATTATAAAAATATACTTACTCCAAATACTACACAATTTATTTACATAAAATTGAGATTATGACCCTAAGATCTTTATGAAACCCCTTTCTAACCATGTTCTCTATAATCCTCCTAACAAAAGCCTCTTACTAAAGAGGAATGCATCAACTTTATTTCTTATAGCATCTAGAGCTAGTAATCTTATCTATTTTTCTTTATTGTTTGTATTTTGTATACAATTTCATGTGCTTAGAATTAATTTATTAGCTAGATTAGTCTTCATGATATTTGAAAATTTTGTTAAATGAAATAGAGTATTTGCTCTCATGAAACAATTTTTTTAATTAAACATTATTAAATTATTTATAAAAGTGAATTGGTGAACAAATTTTACATATTTTACAAATGCATGTACCAAGTGTAAAATAAAAAAATATTGCAATAGTTTACATTTTTTTTAGGCTAGAGTTAATTGTTAATATACTAATTTTGTTAATGAAAAAATTCAAACATGTAACTTTTTCCTTTCACCTTCTCTCTACCCTCAGTGTGTAAAGGACTTCAGTCATGGATGTGGTTGTAATTGCATACCACTAAATAATAGCGAAATTGATGGATAATAAAATAAAGTTGAGGCTTTCATGCTTCAAAAATAAGATGCAAATAATCCTTGCGCCCATCTAGACTGAAATTTGCTTGTAATTAGAGAAATTGAAATCAATATAACATCAACTTCTTGTATAAAAAATCGCATCTTATCTCATTTGAGATTTTGTTTTACACTTTAACATGTACTTGATCTCGACAAGTCAGCAAGAGGGAAAAAAAGGAATAAATAGTGAATTTGCTACTTCAATATAAATTGCTTACAAGTTGAGCACATGAAAGATGAAAATTATCATTTTGTCCCTGAATTTAAAAACTAATAACAAATTCAACTTGTTAAATGATTAAAATGTGATTTTTATACTTGAAAATGTAGAACATTAATGATTAAGTTCTTAAAAGATAGAAATTTTAACATTAGTGAAATTATAAAAGCTCCTTCATTTGGGTCTCGAAGGTCATCTGCCACATTTAAAATGCTGCATGCTTGAATTTGTCCATGCTCCACAGAACCCAACATAATGCAAATACTTAATTATATTGGGTTTGCCCTATTTTAGTACCTGCTTATTTTTAGTCAGCCATTCTTTTTTTCTTATTACGGTTAGAAAGATGACATTGAATTGCATAAATGAAAACTCTAAAACAATAATTAATAACGTTACAACATTATTTTCTAAATTAATACCTAATTAATCTGTAATTAATATGACAATGTTAATTTCAAACATAAATGTAAAAATACAAATGTAGAGTCTAGTGAGCATTTAGTCTAGTGGTATGATTCTTGTTTTTTGTGTGAAAGGTGCTAAGTTCATTCTCAGAACACCCCTAATATTGTATTTTTACATTTATGTGGTAAAACAACATTGACTCATCATTAATTACAGATTAATTTAGTTTTAATTTAAAAAATAATATTGTCACGTTAGTAATTATAGTTTTAAGGTTTTTATTTACACAAGTCAACATTAATGGTCTCTGACATAAGGATAAAAGTTACAATTTTTTAAAAAGATGAGGGATAATAAGGGAGAAAAAAAAATGGGGAGACAACAAATGACCAGGTATCTGATTCCTCCAACATTTAACATTGGAGTGCTTCCATCTGGAATTGAAAAAACACTTGGATTAATTAGATGATGGTTCTAGCTATGTTAAATACCGAACAACTTTGAACAAAAAGAAATTTAAATATAAAGAGAAGTATAAAGTTAATAAATAAAAAATAGTGTTTATAGTTTAAGTCACTGCTTACCTAAAATTCGCAAAACAAGTTTTGCCAGATATCCAAGAACTATTAGTGCAAGTTTTGCCAGATATCCTAGAACTGTTAGTGCCCATGTTGTCTTAGCCTACATTCATACGGAATTAATAAGTGAGAGAATCATTGCATATTGTTTAAATCTAGAGTAAAGTATATACATTTTTTCCTTGTGGATACATCTCCTCAAGAAGCTTGACATCTTCTTCTAACTGAAGAACCTCCTGGCAAATTAAGTGAGATAGATGAGTAAAAAAATACACATAACGACCCAAACTAGAACAACATTTCATTAATCGTAAATAGTAGAAAACTTTCAGCCACTACTAAAACAACACACATCAAAATACGTATGCAAGTCCATGTGAACAAAAAGATACACATAAAATACTTAAAAGAAAGTTTCCATTATAAACTAGTGATAATCACTAATACTTCTTTATCTTTTCTACTAATTTCACATTTTGACAAAATTTCCTACCCTTTGAACCACTTCTTTCTTCCGAATGATGTGACTCAGCTGCTTTCTTTAAGTCTTTTGCTTTTCTAATCAGTTCAACAGCTTCCTATAACATTGAGAACAAACACCATTTTTTTTATCGTTTTGTAATATAGGGTCGTTTAATAACTCGAACTAGCATTAGTATTACCGATATTGTTGATTTGTTTTTTCATTATATCCCTATGTTTAATGAAAAACTCCAACAAAAACTGTCTACTAACATTATTGTAAGTAACTCATGCTATTCTAGTTCAATGTTTACCTCCATGGCTTGCCATGATTCCGACATTCACATTGAGAATGTTAATCTCTACTCTTCTTTTTTGCTCTTGTGCTACGCCTTGTCTGTCAAGAAAGTTACGCATGTAACACCATTTGGACTCATTTATACTGCACGTGTCTGGAGGATATCACTGTGTAAAGGTCCTATGGAGACCACCTCCAACTTAAAAGCTGCTTCATTTGGGTCTTGAAGCTCGTCTGCCACGCTTAAAATGATGCATGCTTAAATTTGTCCATGCTGTAGAGAACCCAACATAATGGAAATGCTTGATTACATTATGTGCTCGTTATTTTAGTATTAACTCATTTTTTGTCCCTCATTTTTTATTTTGCTCACTTGTTACCCCTCATTTTTTAAAAAAAATATAATTTTTGCCCTTCCCTCATATTGAGACATTTGACTGTTAGAAAGATGACTTTGACTTGTGCAAATGAAAACTCTACAACAATAATTAATGACGTGACAACATTAGTTTTTAGATTAATACCTAATTAATTTGTAATTGATGACATGACCATGCTAGTTTCAAATATAAATGTAAAAATACAACTGTATAAAGTCTAGTGGGCATTTGGTCTAATGGTATGATTCTCGCTTTGGGTGTGAAAGGTCTCAATTCAATTCTCAGAATGCCCCTAATATTGTATTTTTACATTTATGTTTTAAAATAATAGACACGTCACTAATTACAGATTAATTAGGTCTTAATTTCAAAAATAACATTGTCACGTCATTAATTATAATTTTAGGGTTTTCATTTACACAAGTCAACATTAATGGTCTCAATTTGAGAGAAGGACAAATGTTACAATTTTTAAAAAAAAAAATAAAGGGTAACAAGTGAGAAAAAAATGGGGGACAAAAAATGAGCAGTATCTGATTCTTCCAACATTTGACATTGGAGTGCTTCCATCTGGAATTGAAAAAACATTTGGATTAATTAGATGATGGTTCTAGCTAATGTTAAGTCTCGAACAACTTTGAACAAAAAGAAAATTAAATTTAAAGAGAAGCAAAGAGTTAATAAATAAAAAATAGTGTTTATAGTTTAAGTCAATGCTTACCCTAAAATTCCCAAAACTAGAAGAACATTTCATTAATCATAAACAGTAGAAAAATTTCAACCACCACTAGAACAGCACGCATCAAAATACGTATCCAAGTCCATGTGAACAAAGATACACATAAAATACTTAAAAGAAAGTTTCCATTATAAACTAGTGATAATCACTAATATTTCTTTAGCTTTTCTACTGATTTCACATTTTGACAATTTCCTACACTTTGAAGCACTTCTTTCGTCCGAATGCTGTGACTCAGCTGCTTTCTTCAGGTCTTTTGCCTTTTTAATCAGTTCAGTTGCTTCTATAACCATTGAGGACAGACAGTATTTTTTTATGGTTTTGTAATATAGGGTTGTTTGAATAACTCAAGCTAGCATTAGTATTACCAATATTGCTGATTTAGTTTTTCATGGTATCCCTAAGTTTAATAAAAAACTCCAACACAAAGCAACTGTCTACTAACATTATTATAGCTAACTCAATCGATTCTAGTTCAATGTTTACCTTCATAGCTTGCCACGATTCTGACATATTGAGAATGTTGATGTCGCTTTCTACGAGCCCAGTCTCTAATCTTCTTTTCTGCTCTTGTGTTACCCCTTGTTTGTCAAGAAAGTCACGCATGAACGTTATCTGGACTCTTCTATCAACTGCACGTTTCTGGAGGATATTTGTGTAAAGGTCCTATGGAGACTACCTTCAGCTTAAAAGTTGCTTCATTTGGGTGTCGAATCTCGTCTGCAACACTTAAAATGCTGCATGCTTGAATTTGTCCATGTTGTAGAGAACCCAATATAATGCAAATGCTTGATTACATTCGATGCCACCTATTTAAGTTTCTGCTCATTTTTTGTCATTTTTTTTTTCTCACTAATTACCCCTCATTAAAAAATGTAATTTTTGCCATTCCGTCAAATTGAGACAGTTGACTGTTAAAAAGATAACGTTGACTTGCACAAATGAAAACTCTAAATCTGGAATTAATGACGTGACAATGTTATTTTCTAAATTAAGACCTAATTAAACTGTAATTAATGACATGAAAATGCTAGTTTCAAACATAAATGTCAAAATACAACAGTAGGGTTTAGTGTGCATTTGGTCTAGTGACATGATTCTTGCTTTGGATGTGAAAGGTCCCAAGTTCAATTCTCAAAAAGCCCCTAACATTGTATTTTTACATTTCTGTTTTAAAATAACAATGACACGTCATTAATTACAGATTAGATCTTAATTTCGAAACTAACATTGTCACGTCATTCATGACAGTTTTAGGGTCTTCATTTACGCAAGTCAATGTTAATAAGTGAGCAAAAGTTACATTTTTTAAAAAAATGAGGGGTAATAAGTGAGCAAAAAAAATGGTGGACAAAAAATGAGCAAGTATCTGGTTCTTCCAACATTTGACAGTGGGGTGCTTCCATCTGGAATTGAAAGATCACTTGGATTAATTAGATGATGGTTCTAACTGTGTTAAATACTGAACAACTTTGAACAAAAAGCAATTTAAATATAAAGAGAAGCAAAGAGTTAATAAATAAAAAAGTGTTTATAGTTTAAGTCACTGCTTACCCTAAAATTCCCAAAACACGTTTTGCCAAATATCCTAGAACTTAGTGCACGTGTTGTCTTAGCCTACATTCATACGGAATCAATAAATGAGAGAATCATTATATATTGTTTAAATCTAGAGTAAAGTATATACATTTTCTCCTTGTGGATACATCTCCTCAAGAAGCTTGACATCTTCTAATTGAAGAACCTCCTGGCAAATTAAGTGAGATAGATGAGTAAAAAAAAATATAACCACTCAAACTAGAAGAACATTTCATTAATAATAAACAGTAGACAACTTTCAACCACAACTAGATCAGCACACATCAAAATACATATGCAAGTCCACGTGAACAAAGATACACATAAAATACTTAAAAGAAAGTTTCCATTATAAACTAGTGATAATCACTAATATTTCTTTACCTTTTCTACTGATTTCATATTTTGATGAATTTTCCTACCCTGTGAACCACTTCTCTCTTCTGGATGATGTGACTCAGCTGCTTTCTTCAGGTCTTTTTCTTTTCTAGTCAGTTCAGTTGCTTCTTATAACCATAAACAACCAACCACACCATAAATTTAGTAAAGCATATTCAATCAATATTTAGTATGCTTCCTTCTATAAAAGCATATAGCACCTTGATATTGTGAACAAGTGATAACAACCTTTCGACATCGAATGAATGAAAATATAAGTCCCAATGGAAGACAAAGCAATACCGTCACCACCAAATATCTGGATTGAATGGGAAGAAAACAATGTTAACGTCGCTAATATGAAAAATAAAAGTAAATGTGTCCTTGGATGGAAAGCTTTACTAAAGTCATTATAAGCATTTGCTTCTTCTTGTGTGCAATTTATGGGTTTAGGTAATCGGTTGATTTTTTTTAGAAGTCAAAATGATCTAACACAATATCCAAATACACACTTTCATAAGAAAAAAGAAAATGATACTTGATGGACAGTAGTCAAAGTACTATCATTAAAAAAAACAACAAAGATGGATAGTGTGCATAAATCCATAAACTACCTAGGCAAGCATATGATATAGGATTAACTTACAGCAAAAAGCACAGCATCAACAATAGTGGTAAGAGCAACAACATATTCTGGAAAGGTAGTACACATAGTTCATGTTTTCTCTGATGAAGGACCAGCAGAGTATGCAGAAGCAGAACACTGTTTTTAGAACAAAGGTAAAAAATCAGAAGATGAAACAACAAAACAATTCTGAAAGCAACAAAAATAGCAAAAACGTATGGACTGCTGGTAGGAGAGAAACAGACAAACCTGATGGGTGTTTCCAATACATGGTTGACCACTATTGAAGTCCCATGTGTTAGGAGATTGGCTTGTGGAAAAAGAGAGATGCATAACAATAAAGTCCACCTTCCCAATAAGTCCTAATACATCAGTCAGACACAGATCAATGTTTACATCAAAAGTGGATTTGAAATGTTCACTCAATTGTGGGTGGTACTTGACATTGAACAATAAGATTTTAAACTTGGGAACACTTTCCATTCAATAAGTATAGTCATAAAAATCTTTTAGAAAAATTAGAATTAGAATGACGTAAAATTAACGATAACAAATCAGAGTGCAATACTTGCTGCATAGGTGAAGTTAATACATCAGAAGTTGCAACCTTATGCTTAAGGAATTTGGAGAATCAAGAAAGGTCTTATATGCATAATAGACACCCCCTCATGAAAGAGCCCTTTGTACTTGAAACACAAATAAAACACTAGCTAATGTTACTTTATTAAAATTTTATTTAATTATGATTTATAAAGAATGGGGAAGCTATAATCAAATTCCTTCCCACATTATTATACTATTATAGTGACTTAAACAATGTCCAGAACCAACTCTGAAAGCTTAAACTGTTAGGTGAAGACTCAAAAAATTTATATCTCTCACTCAACCTTTAAGATGAAGTATTTTCGGTTTAGGGTTTAGGGTGTATTTTTAACAAAATTTGGCAACATAATGCTTCAATGAAAGAACTGGACCAGAACAGGTGATATGGTGGCAAATCTAGCAATTCAGAAAAGAACCATAGTATCACATCAATCTGATGTTAATCTCAAACAATAGACAAGGGGACAAGGCATTGATAGGGTTTTACATTTTCTATTATAGGCCATCAACTGTCTCTAAACTAAAATGTAAGAAATTCAGCATCTTGTCTTATCTTGCAAATTACATACTTTAGGGCATTGACTCGCAGAATTTCATTTGTCTGTTATGAGTTTATTAAACACATGAGTAGCTTATGTATTGCTGTAAGCTTTTATATATACACAGCATATAAAATAGTCTAGTCCTCCTGGCACAGTAAGTTTTTATAAACTAGTAAAATGATATTTTCTTAGGTAACCCCAATTTTTGGCATCGTTGCAGTCTTGACGGTATCAAAATTAATCATACAGCCATTCAACAGGGCAAGGATATAAAACCTTCAGACACAAGAAAATTCTACCCAATAAAAAAACATTATGATAATATTTATAAGAAAGGAAATCTTTTTTTACTTCTCATAATTAAATCTTAAACCTCCTTTAAAAGTTGCAGTAACTGCTATATGTTTAAATTCTGAAATATGATATAGTCAAAAGTACCCTCATAACCAATGCTCTATTTTTTTAACCAATGCTCTAGCTTAAATCCCAAACTTTATTCTATCATTAATCAACATCAAAAAACTTTTTCTGAGCAAATAATTCTTTAACCTTTAACATGGATTTATAAAGCAAAGAAACTTCACAAACGCCCACGCCAAAAGAACAAACTAATAAACATCACAAAAAGCCAGTGCTCTTTCTTTTCCTTAATGTGGAAGTTATTAAGAATTACGAGATGAATGCATATTCTTTAGCTTCACAACCAAATCAAGCAGCACCACAACCAATTGATTCCAGCAAGTGACACCGGCACAAAATAATCAAAATCCTCTTAAAGAAGCACAATTCAACTTGCCAATTCCACTCTCTACTTTTAAAGTTTCATCCCTCTGCTCACGCACACTTAACCATCATCCCAAAACAAGATGAAAAATATTCTACTTACACCCAACGTTAAATGACCCCATTGATAAAGAAAGAGAAAAATATAAGTACATGATGTGTTATATATGACACAATACTAAAAGTGAGACAGTACATAACATGGTTTCAGGGGATGTGTGAATTTTGATACATACAAGTGGCTATATGTCATCATTGAAACAACACAATTCCATATTTCCATTCAATATCACATAACTCTCACCAAACCAAACAAATCCACCCACCCCAACACCAACAACTGAAACAAACACAACCAAACAAATCCACACACTAGACCGTCAAATCACACACAGTAAAAATATCAACTTACCCTTATCTCGCACAAAAACAGATTAAGTGCATATTTGAATTGAAATTTAGAAAGTTGTGTGCACACTTTTCCTGTGGCAAAATCACTTTCGACTCAAAAGTAATTTTCATCTCACTTCCAAATATAGACAAAATAAGAACGAACCATACAATGGTGCAGATGGAACTCTAAAAGTAAAAAATAAAACAAAACAACCAACAAAACAATCAAAACCAACGTACCATACAAAATCCCCAAAATAAGAGCGCAGACAATGGCAGTGGTCACCATCCACAACAACGCGCTCTTAATCCGCTTCCCAACACTCCTGCACCGACATAAACAAAACGCATTGCATTTCCCCAATAAATCACAAAAAAAGATTAAATTTTTCCAATAAATCACGAAGAAAAAATTAAATTTTTCCAATAACCACGAAAAAAAATGAAAACTTGAAATGAAACGCATGGCGAAGGGGATGACGAAGAAGACGAGGAACAGTAATTCTTAAAGGGGTTAAGCGTGTTGCCTCACCTAAAATTAAACAAATAAAAAAAATAAAATTTTTAAAAACAATTTACAGATTCCACTGTTTTACTGGGAGCACCCAGCAGGCCAACACCCTTTTATCCAATAAAAAATAAAACAAAAATCAGATTAAACTATTAAGTATTAACCATGGTTCTGCAGCGGGGAGGAGCTCTGACAGCTGCAGGTGGTGTGTCGTGGTTCTGAGTCTGATGCGGTGGTGTGGCAGCACCGTAAGTGGGCCTCAGCCTCGTGGTGGTCATGGCGGAGTGCGGCGCAGCCTCGCGGTGGTTAGTGGCGGAATGCTCACGGACTCACGGTGGTGAGTGACAGTGTGCTCGCGAACTCCAGTGGTGAGGCGGAGGGAGTCGCGGACCAACAGTGGTGAGCAGCGGTCGTGTGACTGTGTAAGGGTTTCAGCTTTGCTAATGCAATTTCATTGATTTGGGAATGAGAGTGAATCAGTAAATGAGTTGAACTCACGGGCTACGAATGAGTGATTTTGCGAACCAATTTTCATGTAATAAATTAATTTTATTTCTTTTACCATTTGTCATAATAAATTAATTACACTCATTTATATTTTAAAATAAAATAATTTATTTTATAAAGTAAGTTTTTTAAGAAGAAAAAAATTAATTAAAAAATTTATTTATTCTGACTTTATATGTATCTGGTAACATTTTATAGTGTTTGCTAGGATTACTCATGGTAGTTGAAGGGTAATGATGACATTAATGGGTTGAGAAACATGTGCAGATTGCAACACTAAATTCATATATATATTTTCATGAAGATTTAAAAAAAAAAGTTTTAAATTCCTGATAAGTCTTATGATCTTCTAAATTCTTTAATATTTATTGCTTTATAGTATATTTCATGGATACCTTATCTTTCTGCTTCTGCTTTTCCTGCTCTTTTCACTTTCTTTGCTCCTACTTTTTCATTCTCATACTACTTTATTAATAAATTTTTATAAAATAAATGGATAATATACAACTTTTTCAAGGTAAAGACTACAAATCAGTTCTTCAAGCTGTTGAATTTTTAACAAAATCCCCTCGAGATATAGAAAATCTCCTACTGATGTATATTTCGTTCACACAGTTCTAATAGGACAAAATAACACAATAATATCTTTACTAGAAGAAGTTTCTACAAAGTTATCTAATCTGATAGATTCGAACAAAAACGGAAATATATCTAACGATATAAATGACTTAGTTAACAAAGTTTCTAAACTTACTTTAGGAACAAATACACATACTAGAATAGTATGTAAAAATATCCATAAATATGTTAAAGTAATAGCAAAAACAAAAATAACTGAATCTAGTAATAAGAATCAGTATAAAACAGAGGACAACACCTCTAACAAAGATAAATTTGTTAGTTAAATATGAATTTAAGACAACATAATACTTCACAAACACGATTGAAAAATGTTCTATGGATAGTACAACCACTAGGAATGAAACACCAGATAGGTTTTCAGGAACTTCTCGAAGACTAAGAGAACATCAGACTAGGAGACAAAATCTCATACAACACCCAAGAATCTTAGATAGATTTCTAAACAGAAGAAGAACTATTAATGTCAGAAGACTAGAAAACTTAGTAGACATACACCAAAACACAGAAATAGGATCAAATTCGAGGATTGATTCTTTGAATCCTAGACAACTTACAACATAGGATGACTCAGTTCTGAAAGAACAAGCCTTTACAGATATAGGAGGATAGAAGATTTTCACCTCCCTGATAATACATATGAGATAATTCCTTTAATATCTCAACAAACTGCTAGACAACTCTTAGCCCAACATGGAAGATATGTTCACATGGGATTAATCACCATAGGAGTCAGATCCCTAGCTAGACACATGATAGGTGCGAGAGCTTTAATAGTTCTCCATGATACAAGATTTCAAAATAATGATTGCCAAAGCATCATTGGAATCTTAGAGGTTGACTTAAATCATCCTATCTCACTAATATATCTTGCTCCAAATTTTACACTAACCTTCCAGACTTTGTAAACCACATTAGTCTAGAAGTACAAACCACAAGTTTTGGAACAAATTGGATAGGAGATAACCTACACCTTGACATTACTTTCATAGGAAGGATAAGTAACTATATTTCTTCCATGTATATAATTAACACAAGACCATTAGAAGAAGCAATAAGCTCTTATGGTACACAATTTTTGCTAGCTCAGGCATTTACAAGAAGTAATGAAGGTCATCTATAGCAAACTCATTTGCAAAGGGAATAATGAAATCCCATTACAAATCCAAATTCTTTTATTCTACACAATAGATCTAGAGGCCTTAGTTTAAGCTTCACAGATTACAGAAATACTCCACTTATAGACTTAGAACAAAACAGACAGGATAGTACATCAACTATTCCCAATGATGATCATATTTGTATGATGAATATCACAGAAAATGATGATGATGATATGACTGATGAAGAATGGAATCATCATCAAGCAAACATAGCCATGTTTAGGCAAGGAACTTTAGACAACCTTAATTTGGAACCTTGGGATAACTTTCCCCCTGAAAGAAATGAAGTTATAAGACTTCAACAAAATGAAGAAAATGATGAAATTAATGATGTAGTAAATACATTTTTTAACAAATTACAAATTGAAGAAGAAGATTTTTCTTATCAATTTACAAATAATGAAGATGTGTTGTCAACAACATCTGAAAATACAAAGGTAGGTCTTATAAATGAATATGAAGGATCTACATCCACAAATTATCAGTTAGATCCTGCTGGTACACAAAATTATTCTCCAGGATTTCTTCCTCGATAAACTGTACAAAATATTGTACTTAGTAACAATAAATATGTTACATGGTAAAAGATTACCAGTTAAACCAAACTTCCAAATCCCAAAGTTACTTCTAAATATAGGAGGAATAGATCCTCAACTTCTCCCCACATATATTGAGCAATGGACAGCCGCTGTAATCCAAGATTATGGCATACATCATGAGAAAGATGTACAATCCTCTTAAGAAATGATAGCAAAAGGAGAAACATATTTAGGTGATATTGCTAGATCTGGATGAGAATCTTTTAAGAAAAATTTCCCTAATGATCTAAACACACTAGTCATTGAACCATGACCAAATATTTACAATTTTTGTTCCCTTGTACAGAGATTGTTTACTTCACAATCGACCAATGATGGAAATACAATTAGACAACAGATCTATCCTGGTCATCTCGAAAGATTATCTATTGAATATTTCGGGAAAATAAAAGAATATTGTCAAGATTATCTCTTGTATGCATCAATAGCTAGTTGATTTCATGATGTTAATATTGGAGACAAAATATTTCTTAAACTTCCAGGAAAACTAGGTCAAAAAATTAGAGAAACCTGGAAAAATGATGAGGTTACGCCTGTGCTAAATAACCTCTCAATAAGAATACAACACATTATTGCAATACAAAAACAACTTAAGCATTCTGATGTTGGAATATGCAAACAAATATACACACCCCAACAATATGCTCAAAATAGGTTTAAAAACAGGAAAAATATATCTAGAAGCAAACCTAGATATAATAATAAACAAAAATTTCTTTGTCCAAGAAAAACTTATACAATAAGAGCTTCTAATTCTAGAAAGCGTACTTTAAATCCTAATAAACATGTTAGGAAATTTAGAGATAACAAAACCTACAAACAAACATTAAAATGTTTTGCTTGTAGCCAACCAGGACATTTCTCAAGAGATTGTCCAAACATCGTTAATCTTTATACAAAAGAAGCGGAATTAGTAAAGTCCTGTCATATGAATCTTCTTCCCATCGATGAAGAAGTGTCTACTGACTCTGAAATCTTATTTGTTATTAGTATAACAAAATACACAGAAGAAATGAACCAGGAAAAGGTCCATAAAAATTATGACCTCATAAATGAATTTACAAATAATGAATACATTCATTTATACCCAAATAATAAAAATGACTTTCCTATGAGAGATGAATACAACGAAATGGAACAAATATTAGACGATTTAGGATATGGTCTAATGAAAACTATAGAAACAAACCCCTGTGTACACAAAATACAATTTTATTCTGGTACAGAATCAATTTTGTGTAAATACTGTGAAAGGTATTTTCACATATCCCAAAGGGCTCATTGCCCACTTTGTTACAACAATTTCTGTATTAAATGTGTCAAAGAACACATGAACATACAGGAAATACCATCTTTCGAAAAAAAAGATAACACAAAAAAATATTATAATAAAGACTTAACAGATACTAGAGTTTCTGTATTAGAAACTCGTGTAAATAATCTAGAAGAAAAAATTATTCTTCTAGAAAAGACTATAAAAGGGAAAACTAAAACAAATTTTCTAGAATCAAGCCACTCTTCTATATAGAATACTATGATGGATACTATGAAATGTATCTCATTAGTATGTAATAAACAACAACTAATAACTTTAAAAGTATTAGTTAAATTAATATTTCCTAAAATAAACAATATCCCTTCAATAGAAAAAATTCTACAAGCATTACTGGACACAGGATGCTCTGAAACAGTTATATGTAAAATTGTAGTTCCACCACAAAACATAACAAAGAGTAAACATATACAAAAAACCAGAATATGTCTGGAGAAATAATGATAAATGATGAAGAAGTTAATAATGTTACTCTTCAATTTAGTACAAATTGTGATTTTTTTTGTCATAAATTTTTTATAAAAACAATGAGAGTAGAAAATTTAGTTCCCTCAAAACAAAACATGATAATTGGTTTAGATTTTATTCTAGGTCAAAACAGATCTGTCACAATAAACAAAGATTATGTTATGATTAGTGACAAAACCCAAATGACACCAATCGTTAGTGGTGATTCATTAAAACAAGATATTCCTTTTAGCGAGTGTTCTTGTAAAAATTCAAATTCTCCAGGTACATGCGATTGTACTATGGATTTATCGTACATATTAGATGAAACAGGAGAGGCATACTCCTCTTTGATATTAGAAAACACAATTGAAGGTTTTTCCTCAATCAAAATTTCAAAATCGATAAAATTTGAAAATATACAACAAATCCTTGATCGATTAAATAAAACAAATATAATAGGAGAAGATCCTACAAAATTTTGGGATAGAGATCCCGTAATTTGTAAACTAGAAATAATAAATTCAGATTTAATCATTAAAACAAAGGACATTCAGTTCAATAATTGGGAACAAGAGGGTTGTCAAAATCACATACAGAATTTATTAAAACTAAAAGTAATAGCACCAAGTGTTAGTCCACATAGAAGTTTGGCTTTCATAGTCAATAAATCTTCTGAACAAAAAAGAGGTAAATCTAGAATGGTTTACAACTATAAAAGACTAAAATGATAACACAATGAAAGATGGATATTCAATTCCATCTAAAGATGTGTTAATAAATAGAATTCAAGATGCCAAATGGTTTTCTAAATTTGATCTTAAAAGTGGATTCCGTCAAGTTAAAATGAATTCAGAATCAATAAAATGAACAACTTTCTCCTGTTCAGAAGGATTATTCGAATGGAATGTTATGTCATTCAGACTAAAAAATGCTCCTGCCGTTTTCCAAAGAAAAATGGACAATATTTTCAAAGACGATAAGTCTTTCACATGTGTTTATATTGATGATATACTTGTTTTTTCAAAAACAAAAAATGATAATTTTCATCATCTAAAACAAGTTTTATACAAATTGGAACATTATGGGTTAATAGTTTCAAAATCAAAAATGGAAATTTATAAAAATTTCATAGAATTTTTTGGAACAGAAATTGGCAATGGAACTATAAAACTCCAGCCACATATATCAAAGAAAATATAAGATTTTCCAGATAAAAATAGAAGATATTAAAACACTTAGATCCTTCTTAGGACTCTTAAACTATGTTAGAAGTTTTATTCCTGATCTAGGAAAATATACATCTCCTTTATACAATAAAACCGCATTAAAAGGAGAAAGAAAATTTAATTCTGAAGATATAAAATTGGTTCAGAAAATAAAACAAATGATAACAAAATTACCAATTTTATAATTACCATTAGATTCAAATTATTTAATAATCGGATGTGATGGATGTGAACTCGGATGGGGAGCAATCCTTAAACGAAAGAAAAATAGACACCTACCAAAGGCAGAAGAACAAATATGCCGATATGTCTCTGGTAAACACACGACAAAACCTAAAATTTATAAAACCAGCACTGACTAGGAGGTTAATGCTATCATACATGCATTAGATGCATTTAAATTATTTTTTATAAATAAACAAGAAATAACAATTAGAACAGATTGTGAAGCCATAGTTTCGTATGGTAAAAACCAAATTAACAATGATAAAAAACCTCATAAAAGATGGCTACTTTTTAAAGACTATATAAATTTTTCTGGAAAAATTATACATTTTGAGCATATCAAAGGTTTTGAAAATACTTGTGCTAATATTTTGTCCAGGTACATCAAGTGAAGATATCACCCATACAAAGACCTTCCAGGTCAAATACATTAGGTGAATTTATCACTCATACAAAGACCTTTCAGGACAATATGCTCGAAAATACAAAGAAGGGTGCCTTTGGTCCCAAACAAGTAAAATCCCCCTTTGTGGTGGAGCAATACACAAAGTTTGGCAAATAAGAGTTGTCAATCCTTACAAATATCTTCCAGTATCCTGGAAGAGAACAAACAAATGTCAAATTAAATATTTTAATTGATAATATTTGGAATATTCCCAAATATACTACACAAAATGAACACCAAGTTACAAGGGTGAAACAAAGCATTATAAGTGCTTTATACAATTTTTGTTGTCAAGACAATAAAGGAGTAGTTTTGTCATCTCCTGCCTCTCCTTCTGGGAAAGGTTTTACACATTTTGCCTTGATAACAGGCAAAAAGCAAAGGTGTTTACACATCCTTCAGAGACCTTAGTGAGGCTAAACAAGACCAGTTCTGGTCTACATATAAAGGTTTCTACTCAAAAGAAGAAGCCGAAATGGCAGTCCGATTGGAAACAATCGATGAAGAAAAAATCAAGACTGCCTTACAATTTGAGCCACCTGCTCAGAATCAAACATATGCTACTGCTGCTTGCAGTATCTCTCAACAAATAAATCTGAATATCCTTTTAGGAAAATTCTAATTAATACAGGACTTTCTGTTTGAGGTCCACTCCGAAAATACAAACTATAATGGGTTATTTGTTAAAACCCAAAATTACTTCAATACCAGAAACCCTTGTTTAGAGTCATCTGAGTATTGTAAGAAAGTAGACAAATAATGTACATGCCAGATCAAATTCATTATCAGAAGAGATCAAATTGATTTGAGTTCTTTTAAATCACAATTATACAGGGATGTATTAATAACTCTCATGATTCTTTTAGAAGTCGGATGTCTTCATTCAATTACAATACCTCCCAGAGACAGATTTTCTGCTCTGTCCCTCATTCTAAATTCAGTAATTAATGACATCCAAGCTGAACATATGACAAATGTGGCACTACAAATTACCACTTCTACCAGAAGCCCCACAAATCCTGACAGTATAACCACACATGTCATAAAACTTTATACAAAAACCAATCCAGAGTACCATACTTCATTTGAGCATGATCCTTTAAAAGGACTGTCTCTTAACGAAAACAAACTGTATCAATATAACCTCTGGAAAGCATCCATAGAAAGGTCAAACTAGAATTTCTCAAAAAGAGATTTTAAAGATTTTACTCTTCTAAAAGAAACACAAAATACAAAATTATATTGGAAAAAAACAATGGGTAACAAATTTCACCAATTTCCAATAGAGTCAAACCTTTCTCTTGTAAAACATTTTGAAAAAGAAAGGTTGTACAAAAAAATTTATGAAGAGACTGATTTCTATGGCCAAAATATTCTCGGACAAACCTCTTTCCCTTCCGACTGCGACGACATTGAAGACGAGAGTCTTCCAGAGCAGATGGAAGAAGAAATACAAGATTTGTCTGCAATAGCTCGAGTCAGAAGAGCAAATTAAAATTTCACCTGCGACAAAGTAATTTTACTTCTTTTACGGAGTAATAGACTGAAGGGTAAAATTACTTACACAACGGGTTACCAGTTACACAGTAACCTACACAACAGGTTACCAGTCATAAGATTATCTCTCCAGCCAAAAATTTTATATTTTAATAATATAATTTATTTATAACATATATTTTAAAATATAAAATATAAAAATTTATTACAGAAATAACACTCCTTTTTTTTATTATTAAATTAAATTATTTTTTCAAAAAATCGAAAAAGAATTATTATTCCCCTGCCAAGGTGAAACACCCGTGGAATAGAGTCATGGCAAATCACGCCGTGCCTGCCATTGCCACGGCTTAGCCCAAAATTCAAAAACGAAATCACTGCTAACAGAACAGTGCCTAAACAGCCAAATAGTAATATATTTATTTAGCTCCACCATCATTCAATTTCATGTTATTTTCTATCACTCATCGCCCCTAACAAATGGATATAGCCATCTTCTCTGCATCATCCCTCTTCTCCGAAGATGACATTCCTTCTCGTAATCTTTCTGTTGTTGTTGTTACTATTGCTATCCTTCTTTTTTTACCTTCGTATTCTATTTTTAACTTGTGGAACAAATTGGGTATGTGAATGCAGATGAGGAAGATACAGACTCTCAGGAAAGTTATGTTGAGAGGAAGCACCAGTTTCCTGGGATGGTAAAGTTTCCATCTTTAGTATCATTAACAGCTGTTTAAGCGAATTCGTCATGTGGGTTTGTTTTGGGGACTGTCATATGCTATATTGAAAGTTTTAGTTTATTTGGGGTATTATCGAAGGGTTTGGCTGAAGCACTGTGTACTTTAGGAAGACGAATTTGCAATTAAGGTGGGTGTTTAGTGCTTTAAAAAATATTATTTGTTTGTTTAGTGTGAGAGTCTTGTTACTAGAGCAGCTGTGAGCTTGTAATGGTGCTGAGGTAAAGTTGGATCAGTGGGAATGATGTTTGATGTGTGTTGGAAAGAGTCAAAATTTGAGCTGAAGTGCTTGATCGTTTGGAAGAGGAAAGTGTTGAAAGCTAGTGAATATGGAGCAGTATTGCTAGGTTTATAGGAAATAGAGATGACCTTATCATGTGGGGTTTCTTTAGTCCTAGAAATTATTTCTTTTAGGAAGATATGTTTATACGGTTTTTTGGACATTGTGTGTAAGTTGGAACAATGTCCTTATGGTCTAAGAGTCTCCGTGAGTTTGGTTTAATAAGTTTAGCACTATTGAGCAGGAAGAAGTTAATCATTTAGTTTTTAATTGATATGCCTTTGGTAGATGGGTTTATCGGGTGGCTTAGTCAAGGAAGGACATGTTTGATCTATTGGTGGAAACTAGCGTCATAAATTTAAATCTATTGATACTCTCAGTGGACACATTATTGCCCAATCAGGGGAAATTTATTCAGATCCTGGCAGTTGTAGGAAATTGGTTGGATGTTAAACCATCTTACAATTATTGGACCAAATATATTTTTCAGTTAGTGTGGTGAGTGAATTCATGCTATCAACTTGTGTTAACCACATTATCAGGAATATGGTGATTCAAATTTTACAGTACATTAAGAATGCTTTGGGTCAAGGAAAGTTATGCAAAAGCAAAGGAAACACTCATGTGGTTGGTTAATCGGCCACGGACCGTGCTGGTTCCCTATTGATAGGTGATCTGCTACATAATAAGATTTCTTTGTTGGAGGAAATCTCATATCCAGAAAAGTAAGAAGCAGAATGTTATGAATGCCTTATGTAGTGTAAAGTTTGAGTATTGAACTTTGGCAATGACTACCTATGAACTTAACTATAATGTAGTTACTTTGTGTTTGTGACTTGAAGTTTGGTAGTGTTAAAAGATTACTATTTCCTTGTTTATGCCTAGATAGTAATGGGAGATTTACTCTTGATCACCTATTATTAGGTTGATATTTAGTCATTATTAGAGATCTTGTGTAATCAATTTTGATCCTATTTGGTGAATGATCATATTGGCTCATTATAAATTATGGCATTTTGTGGTCATCCAACACACATTTGACACACTTTTACATGGTAGATGGGGTAAATCTAAGAAAAAAGAAGAAGAGCGGAATAGTCCCCAAACAAGGGTGCGCTGGATTGCCCATTTTACTTCAAGACCAGGGTGTGCAGGCATGGCGACCGGTGTTCTTGACTTCACATGAAGCCCATGATCAGCCTTTATGTCAAAGGCCCGACATTAACATAAACATCATCAACAACCCCAAACAAGGGCGCACGAGGTAGTAGAGTGCAGTAGGAGGGTCGTTAGAGAAGGGTGCAGCCTAAGGTGGAAACAGCGAGTCAAACAGGTTGTGAACGTAGCTAGAAAGGAAGCAAACACTGCTCACAATGGTGCGTCGGAGTGAGATGAGCAGGGTGGGAGACTTGTTGGTGAGTGGGTTGCCAAGAAACAGCGTCATGCATTGGAACAGTGAGGCGTGTAAGGGTCATGCGCCAGAGAGAGGAGTGGCGCGTGCGGCGGTGGCGGTGGAAGCGGCTTAGTGGTCTTGGTCACTGGAGCAAGGCAACTCCGGTGGTAGCGCAACTCTTACGAAAGGTAGCGGCAGTGGCAACGCTTGGAGGGTTTTGGCCCTTGCAGGTATTGTTCACTGGAAAAAAAAATAGAGTAAAAAGGAAACTCTAAGCGGCTCGATGGACTGAGCCATGATAGTAATAGGCGAAGCAAATTCCTAGGTTTGCCTGAAATTGAAAAAATTCATGATAGTCAGTGGGGTATGTGAGGCCTGACATGGCAAAGTTACTTTTGGATCTAGGCATGGATCCGAAAGTGTTGACCGAGTGTGGAAGGATAGCGGTGCCAATGAGTGGTTCACTAGACGGTGGGTCCAATAGTAACCGTAGACTACTGGCAGACAATTTAGGCACTCAAGACACTTGGACTTCTAGAATTAGTTTAGGCTACGATACCATGTAAAAATGTGTCAAATGTGTGATGGATGACCACACAATGTTATAATTTATAATGAGTAAATATGATCAAATAAGATCAATATTGATTACATAGGATCTCTCTAATAATGACTAAAGATCAACCTAATAATAAATAATAAGGAGTAAATAAATCTAATAAAATAAAAAACGAAATAGAACGGGCAACCCGGTTGCCACAATATTGCAATAATCAAGCTACACTTCATATTCCATCTAACTTAGTCTTTCATGAAAGAACTAAACATATAGAAATTGATTGCCACTTCATCAAGGAAAAATTTCCTTCCAAGGAAATTGTTAGAGTTTGTCAACTCTTGTGATTAACTTGTAGACATTCTTACAAACTGAGGTATCTTTGACATCTTTGAGTTCAATTCAGTTTGTAACAAGCTTGATACATATGATTTATTTACTCCAACAGGTCCAACTTGAGGAAGATTGTTGGAAAGTACGTTCTATTTAGCGAAAATATCTTTTTTATGAAATGTTTGTACTTTGTAAATCTTGTATGTATAATTTAGCTTGCTGAGGTTGTTTTCCTCAATCAATTCAGAAACCCTATTGCCTAATGTCCATCTTAAGATCCTCCTTGTCTCTTAGTTGCAAATTAGGGGGCACAATTGGTGACCTGACAATGTAGCATTCACCCATGGGTAGTCAAATGGGAAATGACTTGTACATAGTCAACCTATGTTGCAGATATATGATATGTTCAATTGAATATAAGATACAATAAGTATTTGATAAGGTAATAAGATTATTTTAAAAGTATATAGAATACGATACATATAAGAAACTTATCTCAATAGTTGATATACATAAAAATTCATAAACATAATATATATATATATATATATATATATATATATATATATATATAAAATTGAACTTTTGCAAACAATTAAGAACATATTTCTTAAACATCACTAAAAATAAAATAAAAGTTGTCGTTGTTACTGATGGAAATTGCTTTAATTGCAATCACCTTAACCCAGCTTAATTGTTACCTCTTTAGGGGTTGCTTTAATTGCAGCCTTAAGGGTGGTAGTTTAGTTTAGTTCCACATTGACTAGAAAAATAGATTACAAGGAGTATATTAAGTTTGAATAATCCTCACCTTAGAAGCTTGTTTTGTCAGGTTGAGTTAGATTCTAAACAAATTCTAAGAGTTATCATAAATCACATCCTATTTTATACAGATAGGCATATTATCAATCTCGTTCCTTTCTTGAGATCAGTCATAAAGATGACAATTTCCATTTTTGGTCCATCTATGTACAATGTTTGTTATACTTGTACATGTTTCTATGCCTCATCTATACTACATTTTTTAACTTTTTTTAAAGGTTTGGATACTTCACAAATATGTATCATTGAGTATCCAAGGGAATTGAAATTGGATACAAATCAGATATTGATATGTGAAGCTAATGAAGATATTGGTTTTTCATAGACCAGCAGCCTGCATGGACTTTAGGGCTGTTGCGTTTGTGTAGTAGAATGTGAAGATTCAATATCAAACTATGCTTGAGTTCCATATTGAATGTATGAGACTATGAGGGTGTGTTTTATATGGTTGGGGTCTTCTGGGCTCCTGGCAATGGTTGGCTTTTGTGTTTTGGTTTTCCTAAAGTCTGTATCAGTTCATTCCTCTGTTTCTTGTTGGTTAATGTATCACTGTGCTGAGTGGGCCTCACTATTAAATCAAATGATTTGACATGGTATTAGTTTCAGTTTTTCTGTACTGAATATTTGTGGCCTGTCTATTTATGTTGAGCCAATAACCTTCTGTTGTTTCTGTTAAGATGGTCATTTTGATGTGCTAGTTTTATGTTCATTTCCTTGATAGGACTTAAAACATTTCCTAAGTTATTTCATTCTGTCTGTGATTGACGTTTCGTTAGCATTAACTTGTATTGTACTGATCTGAGTTGCTCTATGCTATTATCTTTGATGCAGGAGTTGATTATTAGAGAATTTTCCTTTCATCAACTGAATGCTAATTTACTCTGGCCTGGGACATTTGCATTTGCAGAATGGTTAGTTCAGCACAGGTCATGCATTGAAGGACGGTGTGCCATTGAGTTGGGGAGGTACATAAATTACGTACATTAATTTATATGTCTAAGCTATAATAATTTGCAAAGGGTTTCCTCAAAATTGAGTGAAGGAACCTTCACAGCTTCACTTGCTTACGATTGCATCCAGCTGCAAATCTATCAATAATTGCTCTTGGTTGTACATTTCAGACAATTGTTTCTGTTACTAGCATACATAAGCTGCATTTCTTATGAAAGTGTATTACCATGTCTGTAGCTCTCCACATTTCTGACAATTGATTTCTTTTTTACCTTGCGCATGTTTCAACTTGCATCCAATTTCAGTGGCACAGGTGCTTTGGCCATATTTCTTCGAAAATCGTATAATCTTGATATTACAACTTCAGACTATGATGATAAAGAAATAGAGAAGAACATAGCTCACAATTGCATGTCGAATGAAATACCTGTCATTCCTCACATAAAACGTGAGTCTTCTTTCAATTTACCTTGTTTTCTTTTGCTTCTCAGTTGGATGTTGTGAAGGGTTTCAAAGTAGTGATTCTTTTTCTGGCCGGTTAAGTTGGGTATGATTGTTTTTTTAAATCTTTTATGTCATAAAACATAATCTTATCATTGCTTAGTTAACATAACTTGCTGCCTTTGAGTGATTTAATCGGCATGCTTTCTCTTGACCCCTACATTTGGATGATTAGTACTGTACATTTTATTGATAATGAAGAGCTCTCTAAAATTTCATTGTCTTCTTTGTGGATATTTGGGGACCTACTCACTCACTTGTACTTCTCAATACCAAGGCTTAATTACCTTTATTGACAAATTTTGCCCAGTACTTGTCTATTTCTAATGAAAAATATCCTGAACTTTTCTCAATATTTAGAGGTTGATCACTAATACAGACTCAATTTGGTACCCTATTAAAATTCTGCAATGTGATATTGCATGCAAACATCTTTGAATTCTGTTCTTGCACCAACCACTCTTGGTTATTGCCTTGGTCTTTTGTCTGGTAGAAAATATGTAATTAATATCTAGTAGGTTCAGTATATAGGCTAACAAAATCATATAATCATGTTATTTCATCATGTTGGATTTCTTATGCTGTAGTCTTAATTCAGTCAACTGTGTAGTTTAGATACAAACTTTGGTAGATATGCACCTTGCTAATAAATTTTACTATCTCATGGTAACCAAACCTGGCATTACTTGGCTAAAGAATTGCTTTTCTAGCTCAAATTGTGAGATATTAAGGAAATGAAACTGGTTTTTGACAACCAAGATGCATTACATATTGCTTCTAACCCAATCTTTCTTAAGAGGACAGAACACATTAATTGGCTGCCATTTTGTCACGGAAAATGTTCTTTCTGGCTTGATTACTATTGGTTTTGTCAACTCCAACAACTAGTTTATTACTTTTTTGATGTATCATTTATGTACTAATTCCATTGATGGCCTTGGGCTGACTTCATTTGCAGCAAACTTGGCTCTTGTAACATATGCTTTAACTTGAGAATTGGGAGGGGATTAAGGACATGTATGATGAGTTGTTAAAAATAAGTATATGTATAATGAGTAGTATTAGTTAGTTGTTACTGACTCTTAGGCTATTATAATTTATAATTGATGTACCAAATTTAAATATATGCATATGTAGATTGATTAATCTTTTTTATTCTTTATATTACTATTGATTCTGTAACTAATTTCTCTTATATAAATACTAAATGTGCTTGTATTTTCAGACACCTGGGGAGACAAGTTTCCTAATGCTGACCCTGACTGGGACCTGATTATTGCAAGTGATATCTTATTGTGTAAGATTATTATCTTTTTACTGTCTCTGGTTATCCCTATTTCCTTTTTCATTTTTAAAGAAACAGAATCAGTTAGTTCTCACTAATGCAATATATCCATTAAGTTGTAAACCAGTAAAACTACCCGTGAAAGTGATTCTTGCCGATTGAAATCAATGTTGTTAAATAACAGCTATGGTGGCGCAATAGCGCCATGAAATGACGGATTTTTTGCCAACCGCTATACATAATTTTTTAAGAAATGTCCGCCAACCGCTATACATAATTTTTTAAGAAATGTCCGCTATAGCGGCACCATTAGGCGTAATGGGGTGTTTTTATGGCGGAATTTTGGCCTTCCGCTATGTTTATCCATCCGCCATAACATTGATTGAAATCACTATTCATTTTATAATGACAGAAATCTATTGTTATATCATGATTTAAGTTGTGATGTCCACCTATCCTGACTTGTCATTAGGTGTTATTGTTTCTTGAAATGACAATATAGAGGTATTTTCAATCTGGCATTGATGTGATTTGATAGGATTTTTCTGAATTTTACAATTGTTGTGAAAGGAGTGAACTACTGTTTTGTCCTTTTCCTTCCGGATTTTAATTCTCACTAATGATCTGCATTTCATTTAAGTTAAAAATGTTAAATTAAATTATAATACTTGTTTAATAAATTAGAACATGCAATTTAAATTCTTGTGATATTTAATTGTATCTAGATTTTTCTTTTTTGTAACTGTGTAACCTAAAGGAAACTTTTTTGTTACATTCAAGGATAGTGGATAGTGTCCTGATGTCCACTTGGCAATATTTTTCTATAGAAAATTAAGATTATTACATATGGAGGCAGTTCCTAATGCCTCTCTCTCAATTCCTAAATGCTTGTAGATGTGAAACAGTATGCAAATTTGATACAGACAATTTCCTTTCTTCTCAAATGTTACAAGCCCCGGGATACAAGAGAAGTTTCTCCAACTGAAAAGGTTGAGAAAGATGGTATTGTGCTAGAGACCCTTTAAACCAACTTGGTTTACCTACTCAAGTTTGCATCTTTACTGAATCTATTGTTGGCAGGAGAGGTAGTGTTGCCGCGGCCAGCCTTTCTAATGAGCTGGAGACGCCGAATTGGAAAGGAAGATGAATTGCTTTTCTTCAATGGTTGTCAGAAAGCTGGTCTAAAAGTGAAGCATATTGGATCTCGTGTATATTGCATCTATCCCATAGAAAATGAGATCTCTCAAACAAAATCATGATAAATGAACTTGATATGCAATCCTGTCTAGGAGGAGAATGAAGTTTAAGCTGGAAGTTTGGTCTATTAATAGAGTTTCTTCTGGTTATAGTTATAGCTTCTATAGATTAATTTGCAGCTCCTAGTTTGATATAACACTCTTATATAAACTTTGAATAGTTTTCATGTTAGTTGTTGCATGCTAAAATTTATTTTTTGGTTTTGGTTGTTACTCTTAAAATCATGTTTTATTTGCTATTTAGATGTTACATCACTGAAATTCAAATCTTTGTTGTAGTTGTCACCGTTAAGATCTTGTAACCTTATAGATCTCTTGGTCTAGTTATTCAATGTATCAACATTTGCTCTTATTGTAATCATGTCCCTATTTTACTTCTCTTTCAATAAAATTCATTCTGGGTTCTGATCTTAGTCATAATCATGTAACGTTAAAAATATGATAACTTAAATATGGCAACTTATTTTGTTTTTTATAAATTAAATATTAATCTTAGTTTGTGGCAAATTAATTGAGAGTTTGAAAACGTTGAATCTACTTACCAAGTTGGCTTCTAACATCAACACAAAATTACCAAACTTGTGGAGCCCCCAAAGTTGGCCTGGTGTACCATCTATTTAACTTGCTACTAACTTTACCATTAATTTCAAATATCACGAGATATCGCATCTTGGGACAAATCACTCTTGCAGTGACTTTTTTTAGGATGAAGACAACAGAAGTGATGTATTAGCTATATTGGTGTGATATGATTACTTTAGAATCGGACGTGATAGGTACCCGGTTATGATGAATCCAAAAATGAAATATTATCTTAGTTTTAGTTTTGTATATTGTAATGGTCTAAGATAACCTTCTATTATTATCTCCAATTTCTAATAATTCATAAACTTTGTCTAAGCCATTAAATTATTAACAAACATTGACTTTTGCTTAAGCTTAATTGGGTGATGTGAAGCTTAATTACAAGTTGATTAAAATATGATTAATCAATTAATCAAATTGAAAATGTTAGAAGTATCTTTTTTATTTTGATTATTTATTTCAATTAGTTAATTGGTTAATCACTTCTTTATCAATCCTCCATGTCGTCCAATTAAGTTTATTTACAAGTCAATGTTTTCAAATTAATGGTTAGAAAAGATTTACAAATTTTAAAAAATTAAGGATATAATATTCAAATTTTAAAATAGGAAGACAAAATTTTAATATTTTTGAAAATTGGAAAACAAAATGTACAATTAAATCATTACTAAAAAGTAACTGAAAGAAAAAGAAATTCAAGTTTCTTTTATTTTACTCTCTAAGTGTTTCAAATGAACGAAATAAATAATATTATATATTTTTAAGGACTAATATAATAAAATAATTATAAAAAGTTATAACACTTTGGATTTTAAGGATTAAATAGATTACAATTTTTTAAACTAATATTGAGGATTTCTTATATTAACAATTTTTTAAATTCATTCAATAATGTAATAATGTGACCGATTGATCGTGTTTTAAAAAAATTATATTAATAGCAAAATGATGAGTATGAATCAAACCAATGTGAACTTTCATAAGATTCCAATTTTTTTATTCAGACAAAATATATATATATATATATATATATATATATATATATATATATATATATATATATGAGAGTTTAATTGGTATACATCATTAGTGTAAAGATTTTTACACTGACATTCAATCACAACCCTTCATTCATGGTAAATTTTGGTTGGTTTTATTAATTAATACTTTAAAATTCACATAAATAAAAAATTATGATTGAACATCAGTATAAAAATATTTTATTTTACACAGTGTATACTAATTAAAGTTTATCTCTCTATATTATCATTATATATAGAAAAAGATGTTTGCTACCATACTTATAAGAAATTGTATGTGTATTATATTTAACACATTACCACGATATTCTTCAGTTTAATATGTAGTTGTTAGAGTATTACAACACTTATGAATGAGTTGTTATAACTCAAATTGAGCAATAATATTTTTGTATGTGTATTCTATTTTAACACATTGTAATGACATACTTGATTAATATATTAAAATTATATTAATCACCTTCTTATAAAAAATTATATTGATCACCTAACATCAATTAATCATTCACAAAAAAAAACTAACATAAATTAATTCCTGATAATTAAAAACTAAATATCACCTGTTGAACATTTTAACGTGTCATTTGAAATTTCGGAAGCTGATTCAATTTTCCACCATCCTCCCTTCCAAGCAGCATCCCTTCCTCATGAGAACCACCCAAGCATAATTAATGTCCTTGTGTCCATAAGGACCACGCCACAACTAAAACGAATTCTACGGAAACCTTCATACTACAGCTATAATAAATATCCTCTAGCAGTAACTTTTCACTACAATAATTCATTAAGGTCAATTTCAACGCTTATTCTCGCATATCGACCTCGAGCTTGGATAGCAGTGACTTTATCAACATTAAGCATACTACCAAAAGTGATGCCAACACAATTTAAGAAATCATCATTGTATAACTCGATTTAGAGACTTGCAGTTAGTTTTTTGACAAACAAAACATTTTCCATGAAAAAATATCAACCACTATTCAAGGCCCTTCAAAGATAACTCAGTTATAATCCTCGTAAGACGAAAAAAATATCTGGTAGTAATTTTGAGGCAAAGAAAAATCTTAATAGATATTTTTTTACTTAGTCCTGTTTCCATTTGACTTTAGACTCCAAATCCAAAAACCCACATTCTTACCTAGGATAGTGTACCTTTCCAAGGTTTACACCACTTCCAGAATTCCTTGTCAGAGATAGGAATTTTCTTGTATCATACTTTATCTTCATCTTTCATCACCGGAAGAGGTATTTCACTTTTCAGAATGTCAAAACATCTTTCATCAAACTCAGAAAAAGCAACTAACTCATCGTTATTTAATCGTTTTGCTTTATAGGACACAAATGTTGTCTTTGCTGAAGGTGAAACAACCTCTATATCCAACTAATATGATAGATCATCCTCAATGGCAACCTTTCGCTTGACTTTACGATTGCTCTAACAAAATAGGTCCTTTTTCTCTACGGAAATCTATACCAAAACCCTAATAGAACTTTCACACTTCCTTCTTTTTAGGATTTATTAAGTTTATATATATATATATATATATATATATATATAATATACACACACAAATTTATATAAAATTAAAGAATACTTATAAATTACTCTATAAATAATAGATTTAGATAATCAATTTTAATGTATATACAATTACTAAATATTAAACGTATATATGATTTAAAAAAAAGTAAACAATGAATTTAAAACGCAATACAATACTTCGTATTTATTAATCTTATGTGTAATTATATATATATATATATATATATATATATATATATATATATATATATATATATATATATATATATATGAGTTTTAATTACAGTATAAATGAGTTTTACAGTGGCGTTTGGGCATGACAACATGGCAGACGGGGAAGGATATGACATTTGCATTCCCATCCCCGCTTCCAAAACTTATCCTCATCCTCATCCCCATACCCAGCGGGTATGAGATTTATGTTTTCATCCTTATTCCCGTGGGTATCAGGTATACCTGTACCCGTTCCATACTTGCAAAAAAAATTATAATAATGCTTTAGTAAAAAATAATTTGTTTGAATATAATAATATCAATTCAAAAGTTATTTAATAAACACAAAGTTTGTAATTTGTTAATTAAATGTCAAATTTTTTAAGATAAATAAATATTTTAGTCATTAAATTAGAGAGAGTAAGGCAGACATGAGGACGAGTACAAATATGGGGTGGTGTGCATATTCTCATTCCATCTACACCCCCTACTTAAAAAATTTGGTATTTCCCATACTCGTACCCATATTCGGTCAAATTGGGGATTCCCTATCAACTTTGGGGCATGTTCGGGAATTACCCACGAGTAAGAGTTATATTTGTTATCCCTCAATCACAACTCTTCTCTTTTAAATTATTAATTAACAAAATCAATGTATAAAATTTCTTTATATACAAAAAGTTTAATTAGTATGCACTAACAGTGTAAAAGATTTTTATTTATTAATTTGTAAAATGAACAAACTTACCATAAAAGAAGAGTTATAATTGAATGATGATGTAAAACTTTTTACAATGTTAGTGTATACTAATTAAACTCCTATATAAAATATAATAGAGTTTAAAGTATAAAAAATATTTAAACTTGACAATTTTTTACAGTTTCTCACACTAAATAAAACGTTTTAAATAAAAGAAATTATATAAAAATGATTTTAATGTATTTTATATTGAAAACCCATTGTTTTCTAATAGTTGTTTCACTCTTGAATAGAGTCGGTACAAAAATAAAATGACTAAAAATAGCTAATTAACAAAATATGTTTTCTGTTGATTTTTAAAAATCAAAATCAAAAGACAGTTATGTAAAAAAGAAAACCCTATGTTTTCGGTTATTTAAAGCGGAAAAAACATCTCTCAATTTTTTCTCTAGACTTTATTAATTTTTAAAGTTAAATATTAATATTATTAATAATATTAGTTTTTGTTAATAATAAAGATTCAACTTTATCAACTTTTCATCAACTCATTCTTTGATTTCATTGATTATCTTACTATTGGACAAATGATATATCATTTATTTATTTTCCTAACCCATGATAATAGAAGAAATATAGAGAAAAAATAGAGTTGTTTTTTTTAGAAACACAAGTATGTGGCCTCAATGTGAAAACTATTTATCTAATATTTTAAAAATTTTATAATTTAAAAAGTTGTGATTAAATATTAATGTAAAACTTTTTTACATTATCAGTATATATTAATTAAACTCTATTTTTAATCCTATAGAATTTTTTTAAATTTTTTACTTTTATTATAGTAATATTTCTTGCCTTTTATTTTTATTACATGATTATTTTTTTAGATAAAAAATAATATTACATTAATCTTTTTAAGAGAGTTTAAATAATTTTTTCCATCTTAATTTGTATTTCACTTTTAATTCTACGAATCATATGATGATATATGTTTAAATTATCATGTTAAGCAGAATTTTTTGTAAATTAAAATATTATACATAATAATTTAAACACTTATCACCGATTATTGTAAGATAGAAAATGAAACAAAAAAATAAAGTAAGTAATTAAATCCCCAAAAGAAAGCTACAAATAATAGAAAAATAGTATGAATAATAAAAGTAGGAAATATGTGGAATTTATTGTATTATTTGTCTCTTATTAGCATGTGAACCTCTTAAAGCTTTGCCTCCTCATGATAGTGAGATATACGCAAATGACATAAAGATGTTTATGACATAGTGGTCAGATTAGAACAATGATTATATGCATCAATAAATATTGGGACATTGTGTTAGGTTGAGCTCTCACCTGGTGATAGGGATGGCCTTCATAGTTCATGTGGTGAAATTTATTTTTGGTGAGATATTTTCAATTGTATAATAATAGCCTTTGAGGGGTTTTTTCAATCAAACTAAACCTCTACTGTATTTTCAAACCGGAAAATAATAGTAATACCAAAAAGGACAGAAAAAATCTTAGGATCCTTAGACATGTCACTAATTGAATTGTCCTTTCACGTGCATTTTCTTCTCCAGAGGTGGCCTTCAGGGTGGTTAAAGGTTGGTAGGAGACCACTGGTGGTTTTATTCTTAAAATCAAATTCGTAATTGAATCGAACATACTAATGGTTTAATGATTGAATTAAATGATCTGATTAAACTAATTTATATTAAAAAAAATTAAAAATAATATATTTAATATAACTACATGCTTTAAACTAATTGATTTTCTTATGGTAGCTCAATCATGATTAAGAAGAGACAAATGAAGAAAGGTTAACAAAAGTTATATTATTAATAACATTACAACAAAAAATAATATTACTAATAACATTACTATTTAATAGGTAAAAAAATAATTTGATTTTATGTAAAAATAAGTTAAAATTAATTTAGATCTAGAATCAATTTTTAAGAGAAGCGATTATGAATTAGTAATTTTTACATTAAATAAAAAATTATATTATATTTGATCTGAATAAATTTTATAATAAAAAATCTATATATTATAGAAAATTAAATATAAATCACTTTACTTTAAAATTAATTTTACAATATCAGTTCTATTTAAAATTAAATTTCTCTACCTCATCCCAACACACGCTAATTAAAAAATGTAATGTGGAAAGGATCTAAATCCAAGGTTTAAAATTGCAGGACCGTACAGTCTTTGGTACTTGTACCTTCTTTTATTACTACTGTACTTTGTAATTGTATTGGTAACTAATCATTTCGATAACATTGGCTTATATTGCTTCTCGTTAGGAAATTTTATATGCACTCACTATAAAATTAAAAACAACACTAAAAGTGAAACAATTTAACGAATAAAAAACATAAGGTGGTTCAAAGATAGAAAAAAAAAGTTTTGAGTTTGATTCTTATCATTAATAAAAATCAATATTATTGACAACACTAAACGTATTGTTTAAGTTTTGTAGAAATTATGATTTAGAGAAAATCCCACTTAAAATAATCGATCAAATTTTTTGATAAAAATTAGTTACAAATATTTTTACTAATGTCAAGGATTAAAAAATGTTTTGAATAAAAAGCAGAAAACAATTAAACCAATGTCTTGTCAGTCGTACGTGTGTTCAAGGTGAAATAATTAGTTAATAATTTAGGATAGTGAAGAACATGAAATGAGATTTTTTTTTTCCAGCAAATTAAAATTCATAGGATTGCAGTTTTTTTCCCCATTTAGAATTACACACTTATATGTAATTTTCAATAAATTATTTTTTTTTAGTTTCTCTTCTTTTTTGAAGGCCATATTAAAATTTATTAATTCAGAAATCTGGTAATCACAAGGGGTCACCTTTACATATGACCCCAGTATTCGTACCAAAATAAGAATACATATTTTATTCTACATAAGAAAAGTTGAGAATAATGAAATGTAAAAACTTGTATAACGAGTTTCAACTATTTAGCACATGTTTGTATAATGGTAAACTTGTGACAACTCAAAGACCAATACGTTATATAGATAACAAAGGTTAGCTTTCAAAAAGGAGTTGTCAAAGCCACACTCCAAAAATACACTTAATTTAAAATTTGAATAATGAATGATCGACAAGGAAAACTCATTTATTTTTTTCAAGCAAATGAATTTTATTATTAACAAAAAAAGCTTAATTAACTCTCAACATAAGACACCCGAAAAATCAACATATTATACATGTAACCCCACATGCAAATACTGGTAAAAAAACAGTAAAATGAGAAAATAAAGGCTCCACCGAAATCAATTAGTTGTTCCTCAAATCCATAACAAAACTGTCCAAAGTTTCTTAATTGTTGCTGAATCATTGTTAGCTCTAAGTTTTAATCCAAGCTTGAAAGGGAACAAAACTTACAAAAGCTTATCCTTTAGAAGAACAAGATTTGAATGTATACCTGAATAACAATCACAGAATAGAAATAAGATAAAGAATATTGTAAAAGATCTTGACCCATGAACTTATTGAATAGCTCCTTGCACCCTCTTAATATATATGAAATAAATGAAGCTAGCAGTCTCCATCAGGACAGCTCATGATTCCACTAATTGTGCAATGATCAGTGAGAAGATTTTTTTTATTAAGGACCTATATAGCTATCTTTTCCTAAAACGAGTGAAGTCTTCAATTGATTTACATATATTAAGAAAACATGAATACATGAAAGATAATAATTATTTTAGAAATTAAACTTAATATTAATATTATATGAAAAATTAAGGTGATATTATTAAGGTATTAGTAAAAAAAGTAATTAATATATATTACACTAAAAAGTTAAAACATTTATTAGAACAAATTAATGTTTTTTCTAGATGCTACTTATTTTAAGATAGATGAGCGAAATTAGGGATGATAAATAAACTTTTACTCATGAGTAATCTTCAAACTCGTTTTGAAATTAATGAAAAATTCTTGATTTGACTAAGTTTCGATACGAGCACAGGAAATACCTCATATGTTAAGTCGAAAATAAAGGCAATTAAGAATAAGGAAACACATAATCATTCCATCTTCGTCCTCGCCCCGATACGTTCCACCCTTGTTTTAATAACTAAAATATCTCAAAGTATTGCAATTGATATATTAGACCTAATTTACAAGCCAAATGATCCTTAGTTTTTGTTTTCTTCACAAATTACAATTTTTGGATGTAATGTTTGACATTTACCTTAAAAAATGTTTGACATTTAAATTACAAATTACAAACTTTGTATTTATTTAATAACTTTTGAATTAATATAATCATATTAAAACAATTTATTTTTTTATTGAAAATTCATTATAATTTTTTTTTGTGAGCATAAGACGAGTATGTGTATATCCGATACTCAAAGGGGACGTAAAGAGATATAAATCTCATATCTGTTGGATATGCACATCCCGTTGCCACTGTTAAGTAAGATGAATAAATTAAAAATGAAAAAAAAATTAAAAAAATAAAAATTACAAATATTTAATTGAAAAATATATAAAAATAAAAAACATGTAAAAATATATAGTATTTTTTATCCTAATAAGAATTAAATATATGTATCAAAAGATTTACAACAGCTTACACACCTTATTCAACTAATATCAACCTAAACTCCCTTGCCATGTGTAAAAATAGTGCAATAATAAGTTTTATTATTTTAAAAATATTTTCACTTTCTTTGTATAACACCAAAAAGGTACAAATTAATTCTATTTTTTTCCTTCTTATTTCTGTGGGTTAGCCAAGTAATTAGAATACGATAGAGGAGCAATATCTTGTGGATGATACTGCGCATCTATATAATAGTCCAAGACCCTACATGTTTAAGAATGGAACTGATAAAGTTGGTATAATTAACCAACAAAATTTATACACATATTATTAAGTAACTGCATGTGAAAGACCCTCGCCTTTTATAAGCCATAATACATTAGGTGTCGACATTGGGAGTAGATGCATGGCTTCATAAGTAACACTTGAATTATAATTTTTTATTTATATTATTATTATTTTTTAAATATTAATTAATAAAATCAACAAAAACATGAATAAAAGATTGTAATTAAATGTTAGTATAAGAATCTTTACACTAATAATGTATATCAATTAAAATAATTATATAAATTTTGGACCAATATAAAATATTTCTTAAATCATTAATTTTTTTCATAAATATAAATGAGTTTAATTGGTACAAGCTGTGAGTGTAAATATTTACACTGACATATAATCACAACTCTTTATTCATGATAAATGTGTTAATTTTACTCGTTAGTACTTTAAAAGTTACATAAATAAAATCATGATTAAATATAAGTATAAAAGTATTTTATACTGATCATGTATATCAATTAAACTCAATATAAAATTATATTTTAAAACAATTTGTAACTAAGGTAACAGTCTTACTTTCTACATTAATAAGGTGGCTTGAATGCTCAGATAAAAAGTTGTGTATCGATTTGTATTTGACTTTGTTGTCTTGATTGTGTCTTGAAATTATCTTAGACACCGGAGTTTGGCTGAGAAATAACAATTTGAACTATTTTTTTCTCCATAATCTAAGTTGTTTCGATAAAATTAGAAATTTAAAAGTTTAGCTTAAATTCAAGTTTTTAAAAATAAAAACTATTTTTTATCAAATTAAAAATTTGTAATTTATAATAATTTTCTAATAGTTTTTTCTCAACTCTTTTTATCATATAAATTTTTTTTTTGTCCAAACAAAATTAATCATTTTTAAACTACTTTTAAAAAATTTTTATCCAAACAAAAAATTGGTTATAATAATAGTAAATAATAATAATAATAATAATAATAATAATAATAATAATAATAATAATTGATTATGGAAATAATCTAGTTTTCAAGTAATCGCAACACACTTTTATTATTATTGTTATTAGCTCTAAGTATGGCTTATTATAAACATTCATATTTTTTTTTCACCTTTATCCATTTTTCTAAGGGTTATTTTTTGGGGACACAACGTATATAAAAAACTCATTTTTTATAATATAGATTTAAAATATGTATATATAAAAAATAAAAATTATTATTTTTAATGCATTTCTTTTTATAAGACTATAATTTTGTTTCACGTTTTAGCCAATTCTTTTATTCCATTTTAATTATAATTTATAATATGAATGAAACAAGAAATATATTCCTATTATTTATTGTGGAGTGAAATACTCCATCTGTCTCATTTTGTTTAAGGTTTTTTGTACTGAAGTTAAGAAATATAGTTAATATTTTAAATTTTATTAAAAGCGTACATTATACAAGTTGTTGATAAAACCTTTAATATCTTCATATATGGACAACGTTATCTCTTATGTATACTACCATATATTTTATTTTCTCATACTATAATATATGGTCTAATAGGATATAAGAAAGCCTATACAAGTCTATTATATTAAAGACTTCGAAAAAAGTAATAAATTTACAAAAATTTCTAAATTTAAAATACAGGCACGGCATCCATTTAGAATTGCATGTGATTGTCAACTCATGTGGAGCGAAAAAATAATCTCATTTTCATAAAAATCTACCTCTTTTTTTTGTTTTTGTTTTTTTAGGATATATCTCTAAATTGAAAAGCTCAAAGTTAAAAGAATTTATCTCTCGTATCTATACTTCTTCAATTCGTACGAATATATCATAGATAGGATCTTAAAAGTCATATTTAAGAAAAGACTATCTATATATTAACATAATCTATTTCATTTGATATATAATTACTGAAAAAGATCACCACTAATGTGTAAAAATATCAAATTATACATGATACATGTGTTTCTTTTACCATGCTTGCAAGAGTAGATTTTGCAATGTTTTTGTAGGTAATGTAATTTTTTTTAATATAATATTTAAAAAGATTAAAAATAGTTTAGGCAGACTTAAAAAAAACAGAAATAGTCAAAATCTCACTAGTTTATTCTAAAACTTTTTCCCTTTCCTAAATATATAAAAAAATAGGAACCTTCCAGGAAATTTCCTCATAGCCAACATGTTCGACCCTCGTTGTATACCCATTATTTACATTTATTTATAATAAATATACTTTAATCGTGGCTAGCTATTGCTACTGGCAAGTCATTCCATATTCTGTGCCACGTTGTCATACATATACTTTGGTCTTGTTATTTACTACAATATAATTTCAGGTGTAGAAAGAAAAAGAAACATAAAAATGAGTTCTGGAAACCACGATTCACAGGTTGTGATGGAGAATGGTGGGAACAACAACGTTGTGAAGGGGTTGTTGAGCAAGGAAATGAGACATGGAAGAACTGCACATAACATGTCTTCTTCTTCTTTGCGCAAAAAATCTGATCTCACCCTTTTGTCTAAGGTTCGTTCTGGTTCAATCAGAAAAGTGTTAACCAATGTACAAGAGGTTATTCTGGGAACCAGGCTCTCTATTTTGTTCCCTGCTATTCCCCTTGCAATTGTTGCTCGATGCTATGGTTTTGGAAGAGTAAGTTAATTCTCTTCATCCATGTTTGGTTTTCATTATTCTAATGTGTTAGGTATGCATTCAAGACAAATCTAATGGTATATTAAGATGCTTTTGTATAAAAGAAGTTGAAATGCTTATGCAAACTAGCTATTCCTTTTAATTCTCTTATCATGTACTTATAACTTTATTTTTGAAGAAGTTATCGTATTGTTTGTGAAGTATGCATCATATTGTTCCACCAATCTCCAATTTGACATGGAATTGATCAAGTTTTATTTACTTTTTCTGGTAATTCAAACCTCAATTACTCATCATTGAAAATATATGAGTAATTTCACATGTATTTTTTGTATAATTATACATGCATATAATAACTTATAATTTTAATATAATTATACATGTATTTTTTTTTTCACATGTTATTTTGTCACTAAACTACTTTTATATCCTATTAAAGATTATTAATATAAGATCTAAAAGATCTAAAAGCATACTAGTATAATATTTTTAAATAGTATAATATTTTTAAATTTTAAAAGACTAGTATAATATTTTTAAATAGTATAATATTTTTAAATTTTAAAAGATTAGTAAAAAAGGTAAAAAAAAAATTATGTATAATTTAATAAAAGTTGGAAAAATGTTTATTTGATTTGCTAAAAATACATAATGAATGTATGTAATGGTTTTGGATCGGAACCTATAGAAGTTTCTTGTCTTGTTGAGTCAGAAGAAAGAAAACCAACGGAATGAAAAGTTCAAAATTTGAATGAAACCAAATTAAAGACAAATTTTGTTCTAAAGTCAAATTTCGCTTTCTTTCGAGTCAAATGCATCCTTATTTGAATGTTATCTCTCTTTTTTGTTTTCTTTTTACTCTTCCCAAGATACAAAGAAGCTAGATTTCCCAATCAAATGCATCCTTATGAGAATTTTCTCTCTCTCTTTTTCTTTTTTCTGTCTTGTTCTTAAAATTATACAGAAATGAGAAATTTTAAAAAAATTCTATAATAAAGATTTAAATACAAAAAAATAAAAGTGTAAATAACATTGACATGTTTTAAAAAAAAGATTATATAATATATTCTTTCTACTTTTTATTATTCTGAGTAGCTTTAATAATGGGTATGTTTTAGGAAATCTTTCTAGGAGGACTTGTAGAGGAAAAGATAAGGAAAAAAGTAAGATTTTTTCACAAGTTAATAATTACTTATGTATAAGTTAAAATCAATTTTTTGAGAAAATTAATATAGAGAAATTTCAATAAATTAATTTATGTATAAGTTAATTTTAATTTATAAAAAACTTTTTCATTTTGTCCCTTCTTATTTTTTTCCATACAAATGCATTTGGAAGAATATATTCGTCAATGTTATGTTACACTTTTCTTTTTTGTATTTTTACCTTTATTATATAACTTTTTTTATTTAAAATTTCTCGTTTTTGTATAATTTTTTTCTTTTTATCCAAAGGGTCGAACCTGGTAAAAATCAACCATGACTACTCTCTCACTCTTTAACAGCTTCTCATTTTTATACACACCCCTTAATGTTTATATTTTGTTGCAAAATTTCAAAACACCTTCACCTTTTTTTATCTTAAGTTTTTTTTATAAAACATCACTTAATTTCGTGGCTATATACCTATTCATCTCTTTGAAAGAGTACCCTCACTCTTTTTGAACATACATACATGACAATGAAAATTTCTAAAAATAGAGGTGAAAAAGAATATACTTTCGAAGAAAGTAAAAGTGCAAAATTGAGAAATAAATATAATTTTTAAATTGATGGGTAGAGATATACCCACGGTATACCTGTAAAAGTAGATAATATTTTATAAAAAAAATTTAGAATAAAAGAGAGTGGGAATGTTTTAGAGTTTTATAAAAAATTGTAAATATAGAATGAGTGTAAATAGAAAATGAGAGGATGTTAAAAAAATTTCATCCTTATATTATGTTGATAATCAACTTTTTTTTTTTTTTATGGGTACAATCAACTAATATTTTAATCTACCCAATCATGGAGTTATATTATGTTTTAGTTTATTCATTAGAATCACTTTTGGTTATTAGTCTCACAATTATGTATGCCGTAGATTTTTTTTATAAACATGTATAGTAAGAACCTTATTTATATATATATATATATATATATATATATATATTTTGTGATAATTATTCACTTTCTTTAAACTTATCTTTAAAAAAGTGTTTTTTGTTTTAAACACATCCTATCTATTTATTAAAAAAATTAATTTAAGAAATACTTATTTCAAAATTGTTTGTTTTTAATTAAATTTTTTTCTTTCTAGAATCTGTATAATGTAGGCTGGATTTTGTTATGTCTTATTAATTTAGTTTGTTAATGTTATATTATGGGATGACATGACAATGTACTTTTTTTTTTTTTTTAAGTACAGTCTTGGGTTTTTGCTTTGAGTTTATTGGGACTTACCCTACTTGCAGAACGAGTCAGCTTCTTGACAGAGTAAGGAAACTATGACAACATCCTTGCTGCACTTTTATTTATAGTAGGATGGTACATTAGTGAAATTAATGATCACCGTACAATTGTTATTTTTCTTTTACCTTTTATGTTTGTGTGCTAATTCTGGATTTCTTTTTTCCCTTGACATTTGGTACTTCAAATTTGGCAGACAGATTGCCTATTACACTGGTCCTACAGGTGTGTATGAATCCAAATTTGTACCACTAAAAGCAATTTTTTTGAAAGTTCTTCATTCTGTACTTTACAAGTCATATTTATTTAATTTGGAATTGATATCACATGAAAAATGATTGTTAGAGACCCCAACATTTTATTAGACACCTATTAGAGAAGAATATACATGTAACAATACTTTTTAAACTCACAATTTAACTTATAAAATTGTAACATATTATGAGTTTAGGTTAGAAAAATGAGTCGAATCATATATAAATATGTTTAGGAAGAATTTAGATAAACTCGTGTAAATTTGAATGAACTCAATGTTTAATATTATTTTATCGTTTTTTTTATTCTAAATTAATAACACATGCAATTGATTCTGAATTATTCTTTTGTTAGTATCTTATTTTTATTTTTGAATAAGATGAGATTTTGTATGATTTTATTATGGATTAATTCCATTTTAAATTGACTATTTATGGATTTTGATAAAATTTGTTGATAAATAGGACAATGTTTTCTTATTTATGTATTGTGGTATGGAGAAAAATATTTTTTTAATATTATTCTAACATGAACTAAACTTTTACAAATTTATGGGTTGAGTTTACAAATCTTCTACAAGTTTACATAAACTCTCAAAGTTTAACATCTATTATTTAATATATAATATAATGTTATATAAAAAGAGTGAAAAAAAATTATAGGTGTTAATAGGTATATAAAATAAAGGGTGTTCATATATAACAGCTAATTTCACATCAATGCTTGTTACATAATCTGTCTTTCGATTTAGGCTTTAAAAAAAGAATACTATGGAGTAAAAGTTGGATATTGTCTTATTGAGACTAATAATTATTTTGATTTGATGGTCATATCAGTTTTATAAATAGAAGGGAAACCTATAGAAATTGTAGTAGTACAATTGATTATCATGTTCCTAAACCCTTTTATTTTCTTGAATCATAGTGGGAGGACTATTGAATGCAACGTGTGGGAATGCTACAGAGCTCATCATTGCAATTTTTGCCCTTAGCCATAACAAAATTGCTTTGGTCAAATATTCTCTCTTGGGTTCCATAATGTCTAACCTTCTTCTGGTTCTTGGAACCTCTCTATTCTGTGGTGGCATTGCAAACCTTAGACAAGAGCAAAAATATGATAGAGTATGACCTTGCAGTTCATTCAGAAACTTTTACCTTTGAATTTCATAGGTTTTGTTGTTTATCTTCTTTTATGATGAAATAATGTTTTGCAATTTTCTTCCAGAGACAGGCTGATATGAACTTGTTGATGTTGTTTGTGGCATTGCTGTGCCACTTGCTTCCATTGCTGTTCCAGTATGTTGGTGATTCAGAAGGTGACAGTGCAGATTCATCTTTGCAGTTGTCAAGAGTTGCTAGCATTGTTATGGTGATTGCATATAGTGCTTACCTTGTGTTCCAACTGTGGACTCACAGGCAGCTATTTGAAGCCCAAGATGTATGGAAATAACTTATTTTTAATTTTTTTATAAATTTCAGCTAATTTTTTAAATGCCGAAATGCACTTTACTTTTTTAAATGTTTTTACATAAAATATATTTGGAATATAATAATTTAAACAGTTTCAATGATTTAGAAATAATAATTTCATCTTTTTTTTTTTTTTCAAAGAACTTATTTATCATCTTGCATTTTGAAGAAAGATGATGAAGATGCTGACAATGATTCAGAAGAACCAGTGATAGGATTCTGGAGTGGGTTTGCTTGGCTTGTTGGGATGACGTTGACCATTGCTTTGCTGTCTGAATATGTGGTGCAAACAATTGAGGTAATTTTTATTTTTTGAAGATGACGATATTCTTTTTCTCTATCTGACAGGCTATGAAACAATGTGTTTTTTTCTAACAGACAAATGTAAAGTTTTATTTTGATAATAATAAATGATTTTAATTACTTAAGTTATATATTATGATAACAATGGTTATATTGAAAGAAAAAATATGAAAATCTGAACAGGATGCATCTGATACATGGGGTTTGTCTGTTAGCTTCCTCAGCATAATCTTGCTTCCAATAGTTGGCAACGCAACTGAACATGCAGCAGCAATCATATTTGGTTTCAAGAACAAATTGGTACCAATTACCAACTTTAATAGTTTTATGATTTGTGAAATTCACATACTTCATTTTTTAATTGAATAAACAAAAAGGGCATCTGATTTAATTTCTTGAGACTAATCTGATGATGTTACTGCAGGACATCTCATTGGGTGTTTCCTTGGGTTCTTCAACTCAAATTAGCATGTTTGTGGTAAGCATTGCTGATTAACCTTAAAAAAAAAAGTATGCTTCTCTTTAGCTTTTTTTATTGGATTAATAGAAGTTTTCATTAAGAAAATTTGATATCAACATAGGTTCCCCTATGTGTGATTGTTGCTTGGATTATGGGCATCAAAATGGACCTTAACTTCAACCTTCTGGAAACGAGTTCTCTTGCCTTGGCAATAATAATCACAGCCTTCACATTACAGGTATATTTATCTAACACCATTCAGTTGGTATAAACATAACAGTTACACATCTTACTTAATACTTCTACCTTCTATATCTATTATTTTATCAGCAAATGTTAATTGTTCTGTTTACTGGTTTTTTGTTAGTGAAAGAAATACAAATTGGCCATCACTCCCTCCCTTCTCCTTTCAAGTAACTTTTACTTTTAGACCAATGTTTTAACTCTTTTTTATATCCTTTGTAGGATGGAACTTCTCACTACATGAAAGGCCTGGTTCTCATTATCTGCTACATAATTATTGGGGCATGCTTTTTTGTACAAAGAACACCCTCTAGTAAGCATAATCACAAAATAGTTTTGGTGTCACAAAAATATTTACAATCTACATTTATACATCCTGAAATTATAATTTATATCTAAAACTCCCGTCACTCTTTTTCCTAGAGCAAACCAATGTTGCTAACATAACTCTTAGATCAGCAACCGAAACAGAGTTTAGAGCTGCTTAGTTGGTAAGTTCATGTTCTCTTGGTAGTTGGTATACACATGCATACATAATCACATAATCTTTTGTGAGCATTCAAGAATTCTATGGAATTTGATGACAGGCATTTTAGTCGATTTTGGTTTCTACAAGATAAAGGGTTTCAACATCAAAACTAGACAAGATTCAATGATTTGTTATTTGTTCATTTCAATCATTGTCATCCCTGACAGAAAGCTGAAGCAATTTGCATCAAGTAGCTTGCAATCTATATGGTCTCTTCAAAGGATTTTGTGGACAAGATGTTCGGCTCATAATGTATAATATAGATGAGAGTTGTTAGTTGTGTAGCATGTTTCTCAACTAAAATGAGAAGAGCTTTTTGAAATTTGAAGTCACATAAGCAAGAATGACCAATGAAGAGAGCGTAAGTGGTCAGTTATGTGAAGAGAAATGTTGGGGATACACTTTTTATGACACACTTACAGTGTTGTTAGCACTCTTCATTCAAAAAGCCATTAAGGATGATGCCCACATCAATGATGGTGGTTACTGAATTTTGTTTATGGGTGTTCATGTGTCAGAAAGGATATATGATTCATTTGTTTTCATATTTTCTTGTTTAGTTTTTAATTCCATTCATTAGATTCATCCAAGGTTCAAAATCCTGCTAGAAACAAAGGATACAAAAGTGTGACCATACTAAACAATGAATGAAAATTAAATGATGATACAGTTTCATACATTTTCTACAATGATAAATACAAAATTTATCACATGAAAATAAATGACGAATTCTATTTATAGTTGTTGGTAGAAGAACTTTAAATACATTTCATATATAAATGAGCTTAAATCCCAATTCATGAAGCAATTAGATGGTGTATAATTGGTTTCATATTAAAAAATTGATTCTAGATGATTTAAAGTTGATTTCAAATATATTTTGACATGTTTAATTTTACATTACAGAATTGAATTGATTCTAGATTTAAAGTTGAGCATGACCTAAAGCAATTCTAGAATTTTACACTAGATTTCATTTAGAACTTGATTTTATAATAAAAATATTTAAACCTAAATTACATCATCTTAAAATCAATTTTAATTATAATTAATTATATAAAACCAATTACACTAAAAATTAATTTTCTTAATGTCTATCTAAACACACATAGTATAAAGGATTAAAGGTTGTGAGTCGAGGTGATCAACCTCAGCCGATCTGGGTTGCCAAAAAAATGGTAATTTAGTTACCGAGATAATTAAGGAATATGACAATGAGATATTTGTTAGGGTGAGATAGGAAAATGGAGGGTGTAAAAAGAAAAGGCCTCACCCTCAGCTGAATTAGGTTTTCATGTGGGCCCAGACAGAATACAAAATTTATTACACAAAAATAACTATGTTGAATCATCTATTTTCTATTTATAATCTTTGGTATCCCAAATTTAAAAACATCCAAATATAACCGAGCTTAAGGAATAATTCATGGAACTTAGTAAGCAATAAGACCTAGGCTTAAGGGTTATGAGTCAAGGTGATCAACCTCAGTGGAATTGGGTAGCCAATAAAATGTGAATTTAGTTAATAATGCAGTTAAGGTTTTAGAAAATTTTTAGATGAAGTTTTTAACATTAAATTATTATTTTAGATGAGTTCCATAAATTTGTGTTAGAAGACTAGAGAGAGAATGACGGGTGTTAGATATATTGTTAGAGGTTGAAAAAGATTAAAATCATGCTCCTTAAAAATATTTTGTTTGTTTTCTTTTGTCGAAAAAAAACATTTATATTTTGTTATCAGATATAAACAAATTTTAACTAGTTTAATTTTATTTAACAACAATCTTCCTAAAATATCCATCTTTTAATGCTGGACTATGGCCGTACCACAATATTTTGTTACCACATTTTTACAGGAAAATATGATTTAGGAAGAATATTGTGGGGTTACTAAAATTTAACGTACTCAACTTTTTTTTTTTAATACGAGTGAAATCAGTTTTTTTTAATCATGTTGGGTTGATGTATTTGGTTAAAATCATTCCACACGATCACAAAAATTACATGCCTGATGTGGAGGTTAGGTTAAATTTAGTAATTAGTGCCTTAATAATTATTATCAACCATAAACAATATTTTTTGTAATTAAAGAGTAATTCCAGATAACCAATTAATGCTACTCCACGTAGTATATTAAAACTAGAGGCTAATGTAAGTGAATCAGAAGAAGAAAAAAAGGTTTTTGCAATAAAATTAAAAGATAAAAATTGTAAATAATAATACTAATGTAACAATTTCTATCTTTTAAACTTAACGGTTAATGTTATACATTTTTAAGTATGAAGATGACATTTTAACCATTTAATGATAAGACAAACCTGTTATCACTTTTTAAATTCAGTACAAAAGGATAATTTTCATCTTTAATGCATTCAATTTTTAAGCATTATATATTAATTCATTCGGTAGAATGAAAAGTGATATATGTGAAAAAATGAGAGAAAAATTATATTTTCTAGTTTGGTAGAGTAGAGAGTAGTAAGAAAAGTGTCACTAATACTAATATGGTAAGTCCCATATGTTTGATTTTTGACTCAAAACATCATACATGAAAAGGAAGTAAATTGTAAAAAAATAATAATTAACCTTTCAAAATTACACTTACTCTCAGCAAGAGTTAATAAAAAAGAATCAAGTAATAAATAATGAATATTTTGTAATTGTATTAAATTTACATTTTAAATTTATTCTTTTTACACTACTTTTCACACACCGAATGACTTTTATTTTCACTCTATTTTATCTCTCTTTTACTATTTTTTTCCTTTTCTTTCCTCATGCTTTCTCTAGTATGTTTGGATAAGGAATTTGAATAGGGTAATTCATTTCATTTTAGAATTTTTGATGATTTGTGATGAAATACATTGTTTGAATGAGAAATTTTAAAGAAATGTGAAATTCTGGACATTTTCGAAAGAATTTTGATTAATTAAAATTATAGTATTTCAAAATTCCTTAAAAAAAAGTAAGAATTTAAAATTTTTCAAACTTACTTTTCTTTTACGAGAATCGCTTGAGGTTTTTTTACTTGACATGATTAAAAGTTTTTCGGTTGACATTGATTAAAATTATTTTTCGGTTGATGTCAAGAAGAGTTATTTTTCGACTAACTTTTTAAACATTTTTTAAGGATATGCCTCTCAAATTTTTTGCTAACATTGATTAAAATTTTTTAACATGTAAAATTCCATAACATTAGTTACAACACTTTTTGGCTTACTCTATGGTACTATGATAATGTGTTGATGACTATATTTAGATCACACTTTTATGCTCAAGTTAAATATCTATTTTATAAGCTACAACAATTTAATCGGTGTTTTTGAATTATTAAATATTATTTAATAAAATAAATTTTTATTTTTAGTGAAAATTAAAATATCTATCCAAACAAGAAAATTAAAATTTAATAAATTTGAATTATCTTATCCAAACAAAATATTTAAAAATTAAAGTTATTTAAATTAAAAAGATTTCAAATTTAATATATTTCAAATTTTCTGTATTTGGACACAAATATAATATTAAGTATTGAATTGACTATTTTCTTTTTCTCTTGGACATTTGGAGATTGACGAAGTGTTTAAGTATATATCAAGCAAAACAAAATCTCAAATGCGATGAAAGGTAATTTTTATACAAGAAGATGTTATCCTGATTCCAATTTCTCTTATTACAAGCAAATTTCACTGTATAGAGGCATGGACTTTTTTTCATCTTATTTTTAACCATGAAAGCCTCAACATTATTTTATTATCCATCAATTTCACTGTTGGGTGGTCTGCAAGTACAAAAATGCAATCCTTTACACAATGAGGGCCAAAGCAACCTATACTACGGCACTCTGTCCCGTCTTTGCAGTACTTGTTACATGCATTTGCAAAATCTGCAAAATTTGTTCATTAATTCATCCTTATAAAAAATGGTTTTATGAGAGAAAATACTCAATATATCATTTCACAATTTTTTTCAAACAGATGAAGACTAATCTAAATAATAAATTAGTTCTAAGCACAATTTTTTCTAAACATGTCTCGGGAAGTTGGTTTTGTACCAGAAAGAACAATAATCTTAAAAGACTTATGGTTGATCGATATCCCTTGAATATCTATAGATTTTACACTAAAAAGAGCAAGGTGAAATTATGATGTGGAAAAAAGGTACGCTATAGAAATTGATCATAATAATAATTCACATAATCCATGTGCAACTTTGAATCTCAATTTTAATAAAAATAATTATTTTTATGAAAAGACAAATTATTTTATGTCTCAATGCTTATCTGTAAGAAATGACAATCCTTCTAAGTCTAAGGTTAACTTGGCTGAAGAAGATGATATAATTGTTGTGGTCATTTCTCAAGTAAACATTGTGACCAATGTGAGCAAATGAGTTGTAGATTCTGGGGCTACCGGACACATGAGCTGACAGAAATGCGTTTACTTCCTACACTACTATAGGAGATAGATAACAACAAGTGTTCCTTAGTGATTCTAGTACTACTCTAGTTCTAGGAAAAAGAAAGGTTCTTTCAAAGCTCACATCTAGAAAGACATTGACTTTAAGTAATGTGCTGCATGTGGCAAAAATCAGAATAAACTTGGTTTCTATAGCATTGTTAGGGAAGGTTGGGGTAAAAGTGACTTTTGAATCTAACAAGATTGTCACGACAAAAAACAATGTATTGTGGGAAAAAGGTTATTGTAATCAATGTCTCTTTGTACTCAATATCTCTGAAGTTATTACTGAGAATAAGACACCTGTTTCTTCTACTTATATGATTGATTTGTATGATATATGACATACTAGATTAGGACATGTAAATTCTTCGTATGTTATTAATTTACAATGGTTAGGTTCAATCCACATGCATGATAAACCAGTTAAGAAATGTGTGGTGTGTATAGAATCCAAGTTAACTAAAACCTCATGCTTGTTTTTACAACGTGAAACTGAACCTCTAAGTCTTATTCATTCTGATCTTGTTAATTTGAAACAATGTATCTCTAGGGGAGGCAAAAGTTATTTTGTAACCTTTATTGATGATTTCTCTAGATACACAAAATTTTATTTGATTAGATAAAAAGATGAAATGTTTAAAATGTTTTTATGCTATAAAGATGAAGTTGAAAATCAATTGGTTGTAAATGGATCTTTAGAAGAAAGTGTAATGTTGATGGATCTATAGATTAATATAAGGCTAGATTAGTAGCTAAAGAGTTTACTCAAAAGGAGAACGTAGATTATTTTGATACTTTTGCGCCTGTTATCAGGATTTCCTCTATTAGAATTCTAATAGCATTAACATCTATTTATAAATTAGTAGTTCATCAGATGGATATTAAGACAACTTTCTTGAATGGTGATTTAGAGGAAAATATTTATATGACTCAACCTGAGGGATGTGTGATTCCTGGTCAAGAGAACAAAGTGTGTAAACTCTTAAAAATCCTTATATGGTTTAAAACATGCACCTAAACAATGACATGAAAAATTTAATGAGACTATAATTGTTGATGGCTTTGGTTCTAGGGATGTCGATAGATGCATGTACACTAAACTTGTAAATGGTGAATGTGTCATTATATGTTTGTATGTGGATGGCATATTAATCTTTGGTACATGCAATGATATAGTTTTTAAAAGTAAATCCTTTTTAGCATCCTAATTTGATATGAAAGACATGGATAAGGCAAGTGTAATTCTAGGAGTTAAAGTCATAAGTAAGGGAAATAATATAATTTTATCCCAAGAACATAATGTGGAGAAACTTCTTAGGAAGTTTAATTATTATGATTATAAATATGTGAGTACCCCTTATGACGCTAACTCTCAACTAATGAAAAATAGAAGAGAATCAGTTTCTCAAACTCAATATAGCTAGATTATTGGGAGCTTACTGCACTTAATGAATTTCTTAAGACCAGATATAGCTTATACAGTATGTAGATCGAGTAGATACACTTATAATTCTAATAAAGATCATTGGGAAGCACTTGTTAGACTCATGAGATATTTGAGAGGTACCATGGACTATGATATTGAATATAGTGAATTTCCCTCTGTAGTGGAAGGGTACAATGATGCTAACTGCATCTCTGATTCATATGAGACCAAATCCACTAGGGGCTATATGTATTTTCACTTGGTGGGGTGCAATTACATGGAGATCATCCAGACAAACAATAATAGCTAGATCAACTATGGAATCTGAGTTTGTTACTCTAGAAATCGCTGGCATTGAGGCTAAGTTGTTGAAAAACTTCTTGGATAACATTCCTATGAGAATGAAACCAACACCATCAGTATCTATACACTATGATTCGCAATCAGCAATAGTTGTAGCAAAAAACAAAACTTACAATGGTAACAATAAACATAAACAATTAAGACACAGTGTGGTAAAACAATTGCTAATGAATGGAATAATTTCCATAGATTTTGTGAAGTCAGAAGGAAACTTAGCAGATCCATTGACGAAACCCCCTGAGAAGAAAAATGATATTAGAAACATTGAGGGGAATGAGATTTAAGCCACTCAAAAAGAGACAATGATGGTAACCCAACCTTTGTAATTGGAGATCTCACGAATAAAGTTTATATGGGTAGGAACAAGTCATTTGTCAGTTCTACTAGCACTAAAATTGATATCTATCAATTTACTATGAGAAAGCTTAGCATTTTATAAAGTTTTTAATGAATTTCATATCCCTTATGGGTGGTGTATGATTTGCAGCATACACTTGATGAAATCACCTATATGAGTATCAATTGAGGCCGCTTGCATGAGATCTTGTTAAATCTCTAGAGCAATCATGAATACCGGACAAGGTGCATGACCTAAATGCGCAACACAATGAAAACAACAAATGATTGTGAGGGTATATTGTGACTAATAGACCACCATCATAAGCTACATGTTTTTGTTGATTTGTCCCCTCTTATGAACGCAATCCTGGAAGATTTGTGAGGATATCTTAGATAAATCTTTAAGGATATAGATAAAACTCATAACAATGAATTGACCTGAATTGATAAAGAAACTTAGAAATGACAATGAAGTTTTCGTCATTTGGTGCCTCTATTCAATTTTTTCTTTGATATATACAAAATTGTGTTTATGAATATTATTTATAATAGGGTATTGTTTATCATTGTCTTAAGAGAAGTTAAGGAAAAAGAATTAATACTAAACTTTGTAAAAGTGCATATTTAATTAATTATGTTATTAAATGAATATTGATTTTAATATTCCTTAATGTATTTTATTTTATTTAATACCCATAAATCTTTTACGGTTTTAATTAACCTGACGTAATAATTGTTAACATGTATAACATTATAAAGGAGAATGCTAATCAGAATTTATTTATAATTAAGAATTATTAATCGACATTTAATTTTTCAAAAATTATAATTAAATATGTTATTAAATGAATTTTAATTTGAATAAGTTATTAATACATTTTTATTTTATTTGAAAGACAAAAATATTTATCAATATTTTTAATTGATATTTTATTTAACGCAAAAAATTTAAAAAACTAAAAATAGAATAATTATAACGCTGTTTTACTATTTTTTTTATTTTAATGTTACTAAAAATTGTGTTTTACTTTAGAATCTAATTCCAACGTAGTTTTTTATGTATTTATTATAACAGTAAATATGATTTAAAAGATTAAATTTCTAGTACTATTTATAATTACATGTTAATAGATGAGAGAGGAGAGAGAAGCTGTTTGAAGAATTAATGTTAAAAAAATAGCACGGAGAAAAAAAAAATAGGATGATAATAAATGATACAAGAAAAGAAAAAAGAATGAGTGAAATAGAAATAATTATTTACTAAAATATCTCTGGATTAATTTAGACACAAACTGTAATGCAAAAATTATTCCTAGGGAAGGGACATGAAAAATGCTTTTCTGTGTTTATTCCTGGTACTGTCCATGACTAATAACTTATCTAATGTATAATTGACTAATCACAGTAATTACATTTCTTCAACGTCCTCACTGCAGTCTTTTGTTTTTCTCCATACAGACTTGCAACATTGCTTCACCTAGAAACAAGATGACTAAATAAATGGTGAAAATGTCATCTTCACAAGCAAAATATGGCAGGGTTCAATATGCAATATGGCTATTGGGGCTGGTATTATTTCTGGGTTGGATTTTCATTTGGATAATGAAGCCCACAGATACTTTTGGAGAAACATGGATGCCTATATACCAAGCAAATACTAATTCAACTTATTTTGGTGCAGAAGGTCTCATAAGTTTTGTTCAAATTGTGAATTTCATTCCATTGTTTTAATTATATTATGCTAATATATACCTACCTCTATGATCCTCTCATTGTAGGTTCTTATTTGCTTATGTACACTTTCCCAGTCTTGCTCATGGCTTCTTTGGGGTGTCTATACCTCCACATATGCCAAAAAGCAAATGATTCCAATAGGTGCATGTCATTTTTCACCGCTTAATCTGGTTTTATGTTTTTGCTAAATGGTTCGTTCACTTTATTGTTGTTAGTTTTGTAGTTTGATTAAGTTTTGTAGTTTGATTTTTAGTCCCACATTGCTTAGTATTGTGAGATGGTGTTCTTTACTTTGCTATATAAGCAAACTTATGTAAGGTTTACAAATGCACCAAAACAAATACTTCTTAGTGTTGTTTATTTCTCTCTTCTCGCCTTTAGTGCCTTTGTTCCCAACAAGTGGTATCAGAGCCCATATCTTAGTATGCTCTGCGGTTGCAGCAGTGTCTGATCTTTCGCATCAGAAAAGATTTGGTTAGAGTAAATTTTCTTAGTATATTCTGTGGCTGCAGCTGTGTCTGATTTTCCACATCAGAAAAGATTTTTTCTGTTGTTCTTGGGGATCTCAGTCTAGAGAACCAGTGGGGGCTTTTCTTTAAAAAGCAGTAGGAGCGATGGCAATAGACGAAGGCAGGATGAAGATTGAAAAGTTCGATGGTGCGGACTTTGACTTTTGGAAGATGCAAATAGAGGACTATCGAAAGGTTTGCAAGAACCTCTCACAGGCCTGAAACCAGAAGCTATGAAGGAGGATGAGTGGAGCTTTCTAGACAGAAAAATTCTCGGAGCCATCCGATTGACATTATCTCGTAATGTTGCTTTCAACATCGCAAAAGAAAGGACGACAACAGGTCTCATGAAGGCTCTTTCCAACATGTACGAGAAACCATCAGCCTCAAACAAAGTTCACTTGATGAGGCGATTGTTCAATCTGCGGATGTCTGAAGGTGCTTCGGTGGCACATCATCTCAATGAACTAAACACTGTTACAACCTAGTTGAGTTCAGTTGAGATTGAGTTCGATGAGGAAGTACGGGCTTTAATACTTTTGTCTTCCCTGCCAGAAAGTTGGAATGCTACGGTCACGGCTGTGAGTAACTCATCGGGAAGCAATAAGTTAAGATTTGATGATGTTCAAAATTTGGTTCTCAGTGAAGAGATCCGACGGAGAGAGTCGGGTGAACCATCAACCTCTTCAGTATTGCATACAGAGTCAAGAGGAAGAAGTTCAACCAAAGAAAGCGGATGCAATAAATAAAAGGAGAGACGATCCAAGTCCAGAAATCATCGTAGTTCCCAAAACTCGAAGACGATCGAGTGTTGGAATTGTGGGAAAACCGGGCACTACAAAAACCAGTGTAGAAGTGTACGGAAGAGTCAAGAAGCAAAGGGCGAAGCAAACATTGCCTCCACCTCAAGAGAAGATGAGGTGTTGATATGCTCTCTTGAAGATAAAGAGGAGTCTTGAGTATTAGACTCTGGAGCATCTTTTCATGCTACCTCACAAAAGGAACTATTCGAGAATTATGTTCCTGGAAACCTTGGTAAGGTTTACCTTGGTAATGAGCAGTCATGTTAGATTGTAGGTAAAGGTACAATAAATATTAAGTTAAACAGGTCTGTATGAGAATTGAAAAATGTTAGACATATTCCCAACCTGACTAAGAGCTTAATCTCAGTGGGCCAATTAGTCAGTGAAGGCTACATGACAATCTTCCACGGTGATGATTGGAAGATTTCAAAAGGTGCGATGACAATTGCTCGAGGCAAAAAGAGTGGTACTCTTTACAAGACAGCAGGAACATGTTATTGGATTGTAGTTGCAACAAATGAAAGTCCCAATCTATGGCACTAAAGGCTTGGGCATATGAGTGAGAAAGGGATGAAGGTCATGCACTCAAAAGGAAAATTACTAGGTCTTCAGTCAGTAGAAATTGACATATGTGAAGACTGTATACTTGGAAAGCAGAAGAGAATCAGCTTTCAGACAAGTAGAAAAACCCCAAAGAAAGATAGGCTTGGGCTCATCCACTCTGATGTTTAGGGACCAATGACTGTCCCTTCCATTGGTGGGAAGCAATACTTCGTAACTTTTATGGATGATCACTCCAGAAAGGTATGGATTTACTTTCTGAAACACAAGTCTGAAGTATTTGAAGCTTTCAAGATTTGGAAAGCTATGGTAGAAAATGAGACAGGATTGAAGATTAAAAAGCTCAGATCTGACAATGGTGGTGAATATGTAGACACTAGATTCAAGAAGTTTTGCTATGAGCACGGAATCAGAATGAAGAGAACTGTGTCAGGTACGCCTCAACACAATGGTGTAGCAGAGCGTATGAATCGAACGTTGACTGAAAGAGCCAGAAGCATGTGTGTGCGGTCAGGCTTACCAAAACAGTTTTGGGCAGAAACAGTCAACACAGCAGCTTACTTGATCAACTGAAGTCCATCAGTACCATTGGAGCTCAAGATACCAGAAGAGTTATGGAGCGGAAAAGAGGAAAAACTATCACATCTTAGAGTTTTCAGCTGTGTAGCATATGTGCACATCAGTGATCAAGGCAGAAACAAACTTGACCCAAAATCAAAGAAGTGTACTTTCCTTGGTTATGGTGAAGATGAGTTTGGCTACCGCATACGGGATGATGAAAACAAAAAGATGATCTGTAGTAGAGATGTAATCTTCAATGAAAAGGTGATGTACAAGGACATGCATAATACTGGCACCAGCAACCCAGAAACAAGTGGACCAATTTATGTAGAGGTGGAAGACATCCCAGAAAGTCCTAAATTGAGGAGTCCTCAGCCAGAGGAATCAAATAAAGAGAACAATGAGCAATCAGAACCTCTTACTCCAACTCCTGTATTGAGAAGATCCTCTCGGCCCCATGTGCCTAACAGGAGATATATAGACTACATGTTGCTGACTGACGGAGGGGAACCTGAAGATTATATGGAAGCTTGTCAAACCATGGACACCGACAAGTGGGACCTTGCTATGAAAGACGAGATGAAGTCTTTGATCTCCAATCAGACATGGGAACTAGTTAAATTACCTATGGGAAAGAAAGCACTTCACAATAAATGGGTGTATCGGGTGAAGGAAGACCATGATGGTTCCAAGCAATACAAGGCCCGACTGGTTGTCAAAAGATTTCAACAGAAAGAAGGAGTTAACTACACTGAAATCTTTGCTCCAATTGTCAAGCTCAATACTATCAGGACTGTGTTAAGTATTGTGACTAGTGAGGAGCTCTACCTAGAGCAATTAGATGTGAAAACTGCATTTCTTCATGGAGATCTAGATGATGAGATCTACATGCACCAGCCAGATGCATGTCAAACCACAGATGCAAGCAAGTGGGAGCTTGAAGACAAAGGTTGTCACAACAGAGAATTTGAGGCTTTGCAGTATCTCAACTGGCCTTCAAGAATGATTGATGATGAAGACAACTACAATAAGCGATAATCAAACTCCAAGTGGGAGAATTGTTAGTTTTGTAGTTTGATTAAGTTTTGTAGTTTGATTTTTAGTCCCACATTGCTTAGTATTGTGAGATGGTGTTCTTTACTTTGCTATATAAGCAAGCTTATGTAAGGTTTACAAATACACCAAAACAAATACTTCTTAGTGTTGTTTATTTCTCTCTTCTCGTCTTTAGTGCCTTTGTTCCCAATAATTGTAACCTGTAAGATTAAAAGAAAATGTTAAACACTTTTGACTTTTGAAGATAACAGTGTTTAAATTTTGATCTATGTATAAAAAAAATCTACACTTTCTTTGTCTCTATTAACCAATACGTACGGATCAGTATTTACCATTTGTCTATGCACTAATATTAAATTTTCTATAATTTTTTTTTGTGTTTTCTTTAATTCAAATTGAAGTTTTATTTCAACAATTTGTATAATAAAAAATTATATTTAAATGTCAAATTTAAGTAAGGAGATGTGTTATACATATTTTTATACAAATTTTTTGCTAAGTGTATTTGTTATTCAAAGGTTAAGTGGATGTGGTATCAATATAACAACCATAATTTATACAACAGTAGTTACTATATCTCTCTTATCATCACATTATTTGTAGATAACTGAAAATGAATATTATTATGGTCATCATTTTGACAAACAGGGACAATATTTTTTCTGTTTATAAAATGTAGAATTTTTCATTGAAATTTGTTTAGCAGAAAATATAAAAATAGGTGAAAACTATTTAAATTAAAGTAGAATTGAGAAAGTGTGAATTTCAAGTTAAACCCATATTATTTTCCTTCTATTTTGCTCTTCTCTCCTGTACCAAGAAGGCCCTTAAAGCATGACGTGAGGAGTGGGGGATGAAGTCTTTAATTTATCTTAAATAGAATTCTAATTCTGATTATGTGCTTACCCCATGCATGTTTTGTGCATCATCAGCTGCAATGCAAGGAAACGTGAGGTAACCATATGGAAGCGTCCAGTGCTTACAAAAGGCCCTCTTGGCATTGTTTCTGGCACAGAGCTAGCATTCTTTCTTATGTTCATTGCACTCCTACTTTGGACCTTTATAATTTTTGTACGCAACAGCTTTGCCAGAATCAGCAGCAGAGTCTGGAGATAAAATGTAACATTTATTTATCTTAATGTTAGAATTTATTTTGAGTATGATTTTTAAGATCACTATGGTAAAAATAAATAAATTTATCAATTTGTAATTAGACTATAATATAAAAGTAGTGCATACACATACACTATTTAATCTTTGTATCATTTGGTGGAAGCAATTGTGATATATATGTTGGTGGTGCAGATGGGAAGAGAGACTAGACAGTGTAGCAGTAATATTGGGTGAAGTTGGAAACGTATGTTTGGCATTCATTTTTTTCCTGTGGCTCGTGCTTACTGCCACTGCTTGCCCTCACCTCAGAGAGTTGCATTAAGTACCATATTTGGCTTGGACACATGGCTACGACTATGTTCACTTCTCATGGCATTTGCTTCATCATCAAGTGGGCAGCTTTTAACCAACCTTCTGAGGTTATAGTTAAGGTTAAGATCCCCCATGAGCTGTCACTTTTAAGGTTAAGATCCCACATGGCTACGACTAGTCTGGTTGCTGTCACTGATCATGAGCCTACTATTTTATCAGTGCTCTAAACTCAAAGGTTCATGAGATCGGTCTTTGGGGGATTGACTTCAGGGCATGCAATATTTTCTAATATATAAACAAGTGTTGATGGACAAAATATGTTTTTGAGTATGCAAAATATTTTATTTTTCATATTTTAATAGAAACATCAGTCAAGAAAAATAAAATCACATAATTTTTTTATAAATAATAACTAAAGACTACAAAAGTATTAAATTTTTATAGAGATTACAATTAAATTTCGAAATAGATAAAAATATATTTTATTCTATTTCTTTATCATCCAAAGGTATCTTATAAATTTAAAAGGGTAGCAATGCATGGTATCAATATTTTACTCCATGTTGAGTGTGGATTGTAATTAAGACACCTTGTTTATTAGGTGAGATCTTGGCTCAATTGTCACTGTTGATATTTTCTTAGGCTATGCTCAATGACCCAAATTAATTTCTGACCTGATTAGGAAAGCAAATAGGAACACACCATCCAAAAGAGGGGGAAAAAAATGAGAAATCTTCATGTTTGAAGTGTGATATTTTTTGTTTTCTGTATTACAAGGATCGTACTTATATGATTTTGTAGGTCTATTTTTATAAGAAAGCCATACAAGGCTACTATGGCTTTGTTTCATTGCAGATGCTGAAATGGGACAAACAAGATGATATATCTATAAGAGTTTGTGATTAAATACCAATTTAAAATGCATTCTAATTAAATTCATTATCATCTATACTTTAATTTAAAATATTAAATGTAAAACTATTGATAAGTAATTTAGATGGGTTTTTGCTAATCACTACTTTAATATCATAAGAAGATACTTATTAAGGTTAAAAATTAAAAAAAAAAAAACTTAATCGAAATTGAATATAAATAAATGCAGATATTGACCTAGGAGATAAAATTAAAGTAAGAAATTCTTTTATTACAAAACCATTTATTGTAAAAATATAAATTATTAAATATTTAATTTTTTAAACAAAAAAGATTAGTTTGTTTGACTTTTTCCTTAAAAAATTATTTTTAAGTTCAGTTTATAAGAATTAAAACAACAGTAGAAGTTGGCTGTTAATCTTTTATTATATTTTTAACTTAAAAATTATTTTAAAATAATTTTTTTAATATGATGGTAAAAACCAATTTTATGGTTTTTATTCTTGAAAAATAAGTAATTCTTTTAAAAAGTTTTTGAAAATAAGTGTTCGGCCTAATTTTTAATCTTGAATAGAAAGAAAAAAAAAAGGGTTAATTAGGCATGTGGACAAAATGATAACTTTATAAGAGTGTAGGTGGACAAAATTATTTTACAATATTAGTGTGTAGAAATTAAATTATATTAATGTGTAATTTGACCAAATTTAACATATAATGTTAATAAATTCTACTCTATATATCTTATCTTATCTATCAATTAAAACAAGGTTTAGTTTGATAACGTACCAAACACATAATTTTTTGTTTTATTTTTCTAAAAAATTGTATGTTGACCCATAATCTAAGAAAACTTTTGACACATGTTTTTTTAATAATATTTTTTGTTTTATTGTATATTTTTTAAAAAAATAATTTTCTTAATATGTTCGTTTTATCATATTTTTATTTTTTTAAAATATTTTTTCTTAAAAATATTTTTTCTTAATATCATAAAATTATTATTTAATAATATTTTTTTATTTCTATTTTTTATTTTCATTTTCATTTTTTTTATTTTCTAATATATTTTCAATATTATAAGTTATTATTTAATAATTTTAAATTCAAATGTAGATAATTTATGAAAGATAATATTACCCAACACCGTCATAGATATAAAATAAATTTACTTAAATTTATTTACAGTAAGAAAATAATATTATTTACAAAAAAATAATATTATTTAAATTATTTTAGATATGATATATATAGCATAAATGTGTAAAATTTTCTTAGACCAATAACCATCACAAAACATGAGTAAACTTAGTTTTTGACCAACTCAATGGTTGGAAAGATATGCATATGTAATTTTTTATTTTAGAAAATAAAATATAAGTTTATAATAAATATTTAGAAATTATTTTATTATATATTTTTAGATTGTTCATTGTATAAATTATTTTAGATTTCCTTTTGTAAATTTTTCATAGAAAAGTGACCGTCACAAATATGAGTTAAATAGATATGCAAAATTTTCTTAAACTAACAATAGTAAAAAAAGTTTGAGAGATCTATACTGTAATTTGTTATTTTAGACAATAAATATAAATTTATAATAAATATTTTAAAATTATTTTATTAATATATTTTTGCCATTTAGAGCTAGCAATAGACATCATGAGTAACATTAGTGTCTAAATAAAATGTTTGAGATATTTACTTATGATCTCATATCTAAGACAATAAAACATCTTAAATAATTTTTATTTAAGAATTTAATTAGTACGTACTGACACTGCAAAAGAGTTTTACACTCATTTATATGATTATATAAATTTTAAAGTATTAATAGATAAAGTCAACAAACTTATGATAAATAAATGATTGTGATGAATCTCATATCTAAGACAATTAAACTCTTTCTTTAACTACATGAAACAAAATATAAATTTATGATAAATATATTAAAATTAATTTATTAAACATATTTTTACAATAAAATAGTTTTAAATTACTTACTTTATCAGATGATACATGAAATTAGTTTATTTTTTTAAAACACCCAATATCATGAATAAAACACAATCTCAAATCGATATCATTGTGAACAACAAAAAAATTTTATGATTATTTAACACCATCACATTTCAAAAACTCAATAATATATAATAATTACAAAATAATTTAACTTTATTTATTAATAATTTTAATTTTTATCATATGATACATATATTAAAATTAATTTAACAAAACATTTTTATGATAACATATTTCCAAATTAATTACTAAATAATACTATACACTCAATTTTAATTTTTTTTATGAAAAACACTATAGTATTATTTGATATCAGAATAAAATCATTATAGGTACCAAATTTTATTTCATACATTTTTAACATAGTTGCGTTTTAAAAAATATGATAAAATTGTTTTTACCTTTTTTAATAAAACAAAAATTTTCATGAGCATTTAACACAACTTCTTTTAAAAAGTAATAATATTTATTTATATATATTTTGGAATCCAATAAATTATTTTTACATTTTCAAGAAAATTTAATTTTACTTAAAACATATATTAATATATTATTATTACTTGTATCATTCTCTATCAAAATAATAATGTATTGATACATAATATAACAAAATCTTTCTTTCTTTATATCTTACTTTCAAATTAATATAGATAACATATATTTTTCTATTATATTTTTATTTAATATTATAAAAATATTATTTAATATTAATTTTTTCTTTTTATTTTATTTTTATTTACTTATTTTTTTTAAAAAATTTTAAAAATAGCTTTGGATTTTAGACCCAAGTATCCTCACCAACTTGTATTACTCTCACCCTATCAATATATGATTTGAACTCAATGACCGGTTCCTCCTCCCAAGCAAACCACTCTCTACGCCACTCAAAAACCCATACCCATTCACTCTCTTCCCATTTCCCAAAATTGCATAGTAACCCCTTTCTATTGATTGAGTTAAGGAACACAAGATTGAACTTTTGCTTCAATGCTTCTTCCCTAATCCAGTTGTTCATACAAAATTTAAATTTGGTCTAGTACCTTACCTTTCATTCCAAACATTTGCGAACCACCAATGATTATTTTTTACACCATAAACTTTCTCAAGTCTTTCTACCAAATTGACATATGATTGTTGTCCTCCGTCTACATTAGACCTCTCTACCTATTATATTTTGAGTCAATGATCTTTTCCCACAAATAACCTTTTTGCTCTAATAGTGACCATTTCCACTTCCCTATAAGTGCATCATTAAAGTGGAAAATGTTTTTCAGTCCCAAACCTCCCTTTTCTTTTAATTCACACATGAATTTCCAGCTGACCTATGCTATTTTAGGGGCATCACTTTCCTGATTCAACAAGAATCTTCTCTGAATGCTTATTATTTTTTCTTGACTTCCACAAGCATTTTGAAGAAAGACCCACTGATTTGATCAAGCATATGTGTCCTGCGTATGATAAGTGTCTATGTGTCCAATTTGCCAATTTTCTCTCCAACTTATTAATTATTAGGTCCCAAGTTACCACCCTCCTAGAGTTTGACCCTATAGGAATGCCTAGATAGTTGAAAGGAAATTTAAGAATTATATAATTTAGTACTTGTGCAAAAGTCTGAATCTCCATGTTTCACAAAGTCACCCCTCCAAAGCTAATTTTAAAATAATTAATCTTGAGACTTGAGGCTAGTTCATACCATTTAAGGATAGATTTGATGACTAGGATGTTGTTATGTGTCATATCTCCAATGAAGATTGTATCGTCAGCATATTAGAGAATGGATATTAGTACTTTTTCCCTTCCAACTAGGAATGGAGTTAATACCTCCCGCTGTATAGTTTGCCTAATCAATCCTACAATTCCTTCAGCTACTATGGTGTATAAAAAAGGAGCAAAAGAGTCTCACTGCCTTAACCCTTTCTGAGGTGAGAATTTTGCATTTGGAGAGCCATTAACCAATATAGAAACTCTAGATGATGTTAGACCAACTATTACCCAAGAAATCCACCTCTGATTAAAGCCCATTCTACCCATAATGTATTTCAGAAAGTACTATGACACCAAATCATATGCCTTTTCAAAATCAAGTTAAATACAAAAAATCTCCTCTTTCTCCGTTTTGCCTTATTCAGAGGTTCATTCAATATCATTGTGTTATGTAGGAGATGTCTTCCTTCCATAAAAGCACTTTGAGAGTGATTTATAATTTTATGCAAAATTTTTCCTACCCTCCTCACGATAACATACACCCAACAATGGATATGGGACAGTACTCGTTAAGACTTTGGGGTTAAGTACCTTCGGTATTAGGATAATAAAGGATGAGTTGCACCTAACTACCAGTTTTCCTAAAGCATGAAAATCCTCCATGAATTGCATTACTTCAACCTTCATAAATTCCTGGAACTTTTTAATGAAGTTGAAGTTATATCCATCTGGGCTAGGGCTTCACTGTCATAACTCCATGTCATTTCCCTAACTTTGACCTCTTCAAATGGATCACTCAACAACTCATTATCTTGATCAAAGATTGCTTGGAATTGGACACCATCTAGAAGGGGTCTAAGGCTGACATCTTCTGCAAATCTATTTTCAAAGAACTTTCTTATCTCTTCCTTCACTATGGTCAGGTCCTCATTCCACTCTCCTCTAATGGAAACCCCTTTAATAGATTTTTTGTGCCTGTTCTAGTTGACTATTATGTGAAAATACTTAGTACTACAGTCTCCTTCAGAAGCCCACATGATTCTTGATTTTTGCCTCTTTAGTGATTCATTCCTTTTAGCTAGTTGATTCCACGTACCCTGTTCATCTTCAGATAATGGTCTAAGTTTGTTCTTGTTCTCAAGTTTTTTCAACTCATTTTCAGCAGACTTATTTTTATGTCCCCAAAATAAGTTTTACTCCAATCTCTCAAAGTTACTTTTAACCATCTTAACTTATCTTTCAAGATATATGATTTTGACCCTTGTATAGATATGGGTTTCCATGCATCTGAAATGACTGTTCTAAAATCTCTATGTTGAAACCAACAGTTCATCACCTTGAATGGTTTGAGACCCCTATTAATAACTTTGTTTCTCATAACTACCAGACAATGATAAAAGAAATTTCTATTCATCACATATTGAGCACAACCTTCCCATATCATTATCCACTCAGAGGAAACTAGGAACCTGTCCAACCAGTTTTTAGCAGTTCCATTTGGTTTGAACCATGTGAATCTCTTGCCAACTAATAAAATGTCCATCAAGGTCATACTGTTTATGAATTGATTGAACTCAGCTAATTCTCTTCTTCCATACAGGCCACCACTCACACCTTGCCTTTCTTTAGGGTTTCACACACAATAGAAGTCACTTAAAACACACCATCTACTAATGTTGCTATTCCTTCTTCTGACCAACAATTCCTCCCAGACCTTTGTTTTGTGGCTTATGTGAGTTTGTTGGTAAACATTAACAAACACTACTTGGATGTTATTTTCTAGCCAGATCCTATCTAACAGTATAAAGTCTACTTCAACCACAGAGTATGTAAGTTGGAAAAAGATTGAGACCAAATACATACCAGACCTATTGCATAATTACCAAGTTGTTTTCTATTCCATTTAGTGACCTACCCTTATAGCTTGACATGTGAATTGATTTTTGTTTCCCGTAAGCACATTAATCGAATCTTCTCTGTCTAAACCAGATTTTGAGCATGTTATGCTTTTACTCCACCTCTCATCCCTCTAATATTGTATGTTAAAATTTTCATTTAGGTGACTGCTTGGATCTCTTCTCCTTGCATAATTTAGCCTCTTTGATTTCCTTTTGGTCCCTTTCTTCAAGCTCTTCAATTCTAGTTAGAGTTTTCGATTCAGGTTCTTGAAGTTTGACTCTGAGCAGCTTCCCAATGTCCATGATCTTGCCTAAGGATTATGATTCAATTCCTGTTCCTGATGTCTTCATCGTTAATTATGTTGGAAAAATTGTTAGTCAAAGTCTTTGGAAAAGGCCCTGCCAAGATGTATTTATTACCGTCAGGGAGGGTTATCATGCAGAGGTTCAGCCATTGACGCTCCCCCAATCGGACCTCTGGATGCACCATGTTCCAACATAATAGCTTTAGGGACGGGATAAAGCTCATACTTGGGGTACCTGTTTCCTTGCACAGATCTTCCAATGGAGCGAGGCCTATTCCACTGTTGTGGCCCACCAAGGGTAGCTTGGTCTTGTGGGGTGCAAAAAGAATTCTTGGGGCCTTCTTTGTTTTGATCGTGAATGTTACTCCCTTAATGGATTGGGCCATTTACTATCAATATACCTTTGTTCACCTTGTTAGTATCCACTTGCTCAACCTACATATTGCCCATTGGGAACTTCTTTTCTGTGGGAGTGTTGCTCGCTTGGTATTGTGTTTCCTTCAATGACTGACTGTTTGCCATGTGCTAGTGTCGTAGTTTCTCCTAGGTAGCTTACATCCTCATTTTTTTGCAATGTGTTTGAGAGAGCTACATTTGTACAATATGTAGCCATGTGACCTTTGGAAAATGTTTGTTTTGGTGTGGACCTGTTCGACTCATTGAGCACCTCATTACCCCCCACATTTACATAGTTTGCGTCTTCTAGTACCTTTGGCTCTTTTTCTTCTTCAATTCTATGGACTGTATGACTATTTCCATATTCTTGTGAACTGGATTAATATTCGGTTGTAGCTGCACATTGAACTGTTATACATCCAATGCCTTGATTTAGATCCATATCATGGTCATACATATCTGCGTACTTAGAACCTGACCATCCTTCACCTTCACAAATGGACTTTTCATATAGGAATTCTTCTTTTCTACTACTAACCCAGGAAAAGTTTTCATCTTTATAATCTTCCAATCTCCAACAGGGACAGTTACATGAGACGTTTGTTTGGCTTGTCTCCTAAAAAACATTTAATCTAAACTCATCCCTGTTAATGCTAACTAACTCAGAAAAGTTAATTGTCTCGAAAGAACACACTTTTAACAACACTCTTGCATACTGTAGAAATTCAAAATTTGTTGTTTTCTCACCCATTTTTACCATGGTTCCAAACTTACTTAGCAATTGTTTGAAAGCTTGTTACTCCCATGCATATAATAGAAGGCCAAATATTTTGACCCATATCACTTTATGCCTCGAAACACATTCAATACTCCATTTTTCAATGGCACTAAATTTCGGCCAGTTTGGATCTTGCTTGTCTAATATTTCTTTCAACCACTCTTCTTTTGTTCCTTGAATATGTTAACTTAATCATCCCCTGTAGGAATATTATAGGCATGTCCTTCCATATTTACTTTGATTTCCATGGATATGACTTGCTTGATTGTTCCATTTTTCATCCTCCATCCTCCTCTGCCATAGCTATTGTCTCTCTTTACCACTTGTGCAAATGATGTATTAACCTCTACTATATGCGACCAGTTGACCACTTTATCTTTCCTTTTTTCCTTAGCTTCATCCCCATGTAGACGTTGTTGTTTGCGCCTGCTTTGCCTACTGTATTGACCTCATTTTTATTAAATATGTTCACCATGATTTTTGAATCCCCCTATATAGTTGCCATCTAGTTTTTCCTCTAGTGATTTTTCATCTTGTACTTAAACAAATCTAACAAAGTCATACTTTCCGCCCCATCTGTTCCTTCTTCTGGAAATGAACACTTTACATACTTTTTCCCATTTACTAAATATATGCCGCATTGCCTTCTTCTCAAAACTTTCTAAAAATTTTGTGAAGAAGTAACTAGTCACTTTTCTCCCCTTCAATCGTTGTTTTCAACTCATTCCACTGTTTCCTAATTCGTTCTTCCCATACTCTGCCTTGCTTGTTTCTCCCTTCTCAAACTGGCTCTCCAACACCTCCTTCCTCCCATTCATCCACATTGTCTCACATCCCCTTTCTCTCTAATTCCTTGTACTCCTCCTTATGTTTAGGGTTTAAATTATATTATATCCTTCATATTAATTAAATTTTTTGGGTTTAGGCTTTAATGGGGTAAAATAGTATTTTTTATGTTTTATGGCAATATGTGTTTTAGTGAGTTTGATTGAAATGTTCTATAGATTACTCTCTATCTGCTATTTTGGTGTTGGTAAAATTTGTCCTTTTTTCTTAAATTGCTGTTAGAACTTTTGAAATTGTTATTTACTGGTATTTGAATGATTATATTATTTGAGTATGAGCTAGAAGAGGTTGGAGCATATAATTGAACGAGCTTAAGGGCATAGAGGTTGATATTTCTTCACTTTTGATTGCTCTATTAGTTTTATGTTAGTTTTTTATTTTTTTTTTTTACTTATGTGTTACACTTAGAAATTTATATGAAATGAATTTTTGAAATGTTTAATTTTAACAAGATAAAAGACATAAAATAAAGTAAATTATTAACATTGATTGATATAATTGTTAACTGCTTATGTTTTTGAACTATGAGACTTTGAATATGAAGTAAATTGTTTGTTGGGAGAAAAATACTTATTTGTATGCACTCAAGGTCTTTAATGAAAAAAACAAAAAACACCCAAACTAATATCATGGTTAAAATAAAATAAACTTAAGATTAAAAATTAATATATTAATAAATAACAAGAATTTGTAAACTTTAATATAAAATGATATGATAAAGATAACTTTAAGACTATATTATCTTGAGACTAAAAAACAGAAATAATTATAAATAATTTTGTTTTTCGGTTTTCTATTTTCGTTTTAAAAGTTTAAAATATAATAAGAATATGTTATATTTTATTTTTTATTAATGAAATTTTAGTGAATATGAACAAGTTTTTTTTTTATTTTTACATCTTCAAAACAACTTTTAAATAATATTTACTGAATAATTTTTTTTTCCCAAAAAACAGCTTTTAAAAATTATTTTTAAATTTTTTTTTTAAAAACTAGAAAACAAATGGATCGAGCCTAAATTAGAAAAGAGTGCCTATTTATGCCAAGTCAATCATAACTAGTTAAACTAGAATACGTAAAGGATACAGAAGGCATTACCTTTTTAAATAAAGAGTAGTGAATCAAGCTACTGCTTCTTGCTTCTTTTGCCAAAACTGTTCCACCAAGGCACCAATTCTTAATTTCTTATGCAACTCAGATATGTTTTATACCTATTATATAGGGCAGATAAAGAACTTATAATTTTTTGTTTCCACCAGGGGAAATTTCTTGCTACTTTCCTAGCTTTTGTGCTTTCCTTGGTACTGTGTAGAATTTACTTTAAAGATGGTGGTTTTTATGCTGACTAACACTTGCACAAGACTACAAAGGGCACCGTTAGTTAAAGAAGTGAAAAAACCTTGATTAGAGTATGAATATATGCTGCTAATTATCGATACAAGCTAAATTCTGCTAAATTTATTAATATATGCTTTTACTTTGATTTAGTTCCATTAAATTGAGAAGTTGTTTAATTTTTCATTGTTTATTTCTTTATGTGTTTGAATTGATGTATAGCCTATGTGTGTAGGAGAATGATTTTGGAAACGACTCGATATAACATAATCCATAAATGATTAGGACAATGTTAATTTGTAAACAGAAGGTAGGTTTTGGTGGATTTGGTTTTATTTGATAATATCAATATCAATTTAATAGTGTTTATTTTGGATAGGTTAGTAATTTTCTAATTGGCTAAATAAATTGATAAACTGATTTGTGAATCGTATTTTACTAATATTTAATGTCTGTCAATGAGAAAAAAAATGCATATTGGCAAAACTTTTTTTTAGTATTTGTTTTCACTTTAGATAGGCACTTGAGAAATTGTAAGAAAAAAAAAGATAAATATAGGCTTTTTTCTATAGAAGTTGAAGATTCATATAAGCATGTACTTGCTTATAATAAGCATAGTTGTGCTTTGATTTTCATGTTTATGCTCTCTTGTTGAGCATGATCGTGCTAATGCTAAGCACAACTATGCTTAGTTGGACTTAGAGAGACCATGCTATTTGAATTTTAAGAAATACGTCAGATAGCATGATCATGTATTTGTTTATTCATATACAAACCTATTTTTTCACAAAACAGAATTAGATACTCTGTTATCTAGGTTATTACCAACTTTTTTGCGAACCAACAAGTGGATCGACTCTAAATTGAATTCTTGTTTCATCAATTGAGAAAACAATTTAGGGTTAAAGTATTTTTGTATGAATAAACAAACACACAACAATTTTAGTAGGTGTTGGTAATAAATGAACAAAAACAATTGAATTTCTTGGTAAACAAGGGTAAAAACATGCAATTGAAATCATAATCTTAGGCTTCATTGAATCCCAACCTTATTACTCATTGTGTGTTTTTTTTTTTGCTTTTTGCTTGAATGATTGAACATACACTGCCCATTTTTACCAATCGTCTTCAAATTGTTTTTTCACTTTTTGAATTAAATTAGTTAAGACTTTGGATATAATTTCCGAATTTAGATTCACTATTACTATTACGTAGGGTATGCTTACAAAAACAGTTATATTGTATGCATCATAAAGTAAGATTTTAGTCACTTTAATACATTGCTTTTGTTACTTTTTAATTACATAGTGTTTCTTGAACTGAATTGAATAATTTAACCCCATTCGATGATGAATTTTGTGGTTCCCTTGCTACCTTTTTAGAAGGTGATGCTACCTTAATGTTTTCATATTTTCTGTTTGTTTCCTTTTTCACCTCTCTACTCACAACCTTCTGAGTGGATGAGTTGGTGTGTTGAAATATAAAATTGATTTTGGGCCTTATTTATACAAAAGCCTAAATTCTAAAAAATTCCAGAAGATATGATAAGTGCAAATTCTAGAAACAACTTTTAGAAAAATCTATCTAAAAGATAATTCTAGAGTAGCATATAGAATTATCTAGATTATGTGAATAACTTGTATTTGTTAAGAATGTTTTAGAAAGTTATTTGTAACTTTTAGATTAAATTTTTTTTTGGCAAAATCCTAACCATTGGTTTAGGAAGAGCCACTAGTATAAATAGAATCAATGTCCTAGAGTTTGTATCAAGTCATAAAACAAGAAGTGATCAAATATTCAAGTAACCTCTTTCTTGCAAATTCTAGTCCTTTCCCATTCTCAAATATTTCCCTCATTATTCCAATAAATTGGCATCAAAGTTTGAAGATTCTACCTAAAGAGATGACGAGTAGCGATATGGCTCCATTCCAAGTTCCAATGCTCAGCAAGAGCAACTATGACAATTGGAGCATCAAGATGAAGACTCTCTTTTGCTCTCAAGATTTTTGGAAGATAGTAGAGAGAGTTCACATCGAGCCAGAGGATGAAAATAATCTCTCTCAAACTCAAAGGGATAGTTTGAGAGACTCAAGAAAGAGAGACAAGAAGACTCTCTATCAATCTATCAAGGATTAGATGATAATGATTTTGAGAAGATTTCAAAAGCAAAGTCAGCAAAAGAAGCATGGGAGAAGCTTCAAACCTCATACAAGGGAGTAGATCCAGTGAAAAAGATATGTCTACAAACTTTAAGAGCCGAGTTTGAAACATTGCATATGAAAGAAGGAGGTCATATCTGACTATTTCTCTAGAGTCTTAAGAGTTACTGATCATCTTAATAGAAATGGTAAAAAACTTGATGATATAAAAATTATGGAGAAAATTATTAGAGGTTATGACTATAGAGCAGCATTTGGACTTATTACAAGCTTATGAAGAAAACAAAAAGAAAAGGGAATGAATTATTGAGCAACTACTTAAGACACATTGATTCAACCAACAAAGATAGTGATTGTAATAATCAAAGTCAATAAGAACAAGTCATGGTGGAGCTTGAGGACAAGGAAAGGGTCATGGTAGAGATCATGGATAAGGACGGGGTTGGAGGTCCTATGACAACAATAAAAACTTCCAAAGAGGAGGAAGCTCAACAAGAGGTCGTGTTCAAGGCTACTCAAGATCAAGGTATGACAAGTCTATTGAGAAATGTTACAATTATGAGAAATTTGGTCATTACGCTTCCGAATGTAGAGCACCTAGAAAAAATAAAGTTGGACAGAAGGCAAATTATGTGGAAGAGACAAATAAATAAAGTGATATCTTATTGATGGCTTATGTGGAGAATAAAAGAAACGAAGACAATAAATGATACCTAGACACTAGAGCAAGCAATCATCTGTGCGAAAAAAGGAGCATGTTCCATGGAGCTTGATGAATCAGTGAGAGGCGAGGTGACTTTTGGAGATGAATCTAAGATAGAAGTAAAAGGAATAACAAAATGTCTAAAGATGTGCTACAAGGATATTTCTTGGCTTTGGCATCTATGATTTTGGGCATCTCAATTTTGGAGGATTAGAGTTGCTCTCCAAGAAGGAAATGGTGATAGGATTACCTTGCATCAATCACCCGGATTAAGTGTGTGAAGGATGTCTACTTGGAAAGCAATTCAAGAAATTTTTTCCTAAGGAGTCTCATTTAAGATCTAAAAAACCGTTAGAACTTATACATACAAATGTTTATGGTCTGATCAAGCTAGGTTCACTTGGTAAGAGTAATTATTTCCTTCTCTTCATTGATGATTTTTCAAGAAAAACATGTGTGTATTTTTAAAATCATAAATCAGATGTATTTGAGAATTTCAAGAAGTTCAAAGTCCTTTTTGAGAAAGAAAATGGTCTTCAAATCAAAGCAATGAGATCTGATTGGACGAAGGTTCACATAAAATGAATTTCAAAAGTATTGTGAAAACCATGGAATTTGATGACCCTTAATAGTGCCAAGATCCCTTCAACAAAATAGAGTAATAGAAAGGAAGAATAGAACAATTCTAAACATGTCCAAGAGCATGCTTAAGAGTAAGAGACTTTCAAAGGAGTTTTAGGTAGAAGCAATATCTTGTGCAGTTTATCTTTTCAATCAATATCCAACAAGAAATGTATAGGGGAAAACACCACAAAAAGCATGGAGTGGAAAGAAACCTAGCATTTCCCATCTAAGAGTTTTTTGAAGCATTGCTCATGTGCATGTACTAGATGAGAAAAGAAACAATATAGATAACAAAAGTGAGAAGTACATTTTCATTGATTATGATTCAAATTCCAAAGGCTATAAGCTCTACAATCCAAATACAGTACAATCATAAGATGAGACGTTCTTTTTAATGAAGAAGGAGAATGGGATCGAAGATTAGGTGATGAAAATAACAACTTCTTTCTAAGTTATGAAGATGACATACAATAATCGATGATAGACCAAGCAAGAGAGGAGCCTCCTACTCTAGTGATTTCACCGACTAGAAATACTCAAGAAGAGGAGAGTTCAGATGAAAGCATTCCACACTTCAGGAGCTTACAAGAACTTTATGAGGTAACTAAAAATAAAGATAATCTCATTCTCTTTTGCCTATTTGTTGATTGTGAGCCCATAAACTTCCAAGAAGCAATGGAAAACAACGATTGGAAAAATGCTATAATGAAGAAATCAAAGCATTAAAAACGAATGATACATGGAAACTAGTTTCTCTTCCAAAGGGATACAAAGCGATTGGTGTGACATGGGTGTACAAAGCTAAGAAGAACAATAAAGGAGAAGTGAAAAGATATAAGACAAGATTGGTGGAAAATGGCTATAATCAAAGAGTTACTCAAAATAATTGGAGAATACATTAAAGATTCTTGCAACTAATGGGATCCAAAGCATAAGTTAAAACTAAAAATCTTGCAAACTCTAAATACTCTAATGTTAAAGATTCTTCTACAATAACAACTAATGAACCAAACTCTTGGGCAATTTTGGAGAACCCTTCGTAATTCCAATACTGAAGGGGAAGACTGCAACATCTTAGCCACACATATCGATTTGATGGACCTAAGGATGAAATCCATTGGTTAATTGAAACAAAAACTTCATTCCACTAGCATTCATCCGAGGCAGTAACATCTTCTAAATCGACATTCTTTAAACTAGATAATAGAACCAAATCATGCCCAAGATTTCTCACTTTGACAGACTTGCATACAGAAACTTTCTTGCAAATTTGCTAGAAATTTAACATCAACAACTTGACCGACTGCGCACTTTGAAAGCCATTCAATATTAGATGCTTCTACCTCCCATTCTCGTATTTGAGCCTCCCTGCATTGATACTTCACACTTTTATTGAGTGTTGGAATAAAAGGCATTAAAGCATGAGTATAAGGCACTTTAAAGTGGTTTTTCTTTCTCTCTCTTTATTTTTGCTCTTAAATCAATTTATGGTACGAAATATGTTTATAGGTGTGGTACTTGTATTGTATATTTAGATAAGCTTAAGAATGTTGTTAGGATGGTTTTGGATAGCTTACATAGGCTGGGTTGTGTTGGAAAAGCTTCAAAAGTGGAATTTTGGGTGAGGTAATCGATTACCTAAAAACAGTAATTAATTACCCTTAAAAAATTTTGTGTTCTAGAATTGTTGCTCTCTATGGTAATCGATTACCTGAAAACAGTAATTGATTATTCAAGAGAACAAGCACTTTGGATCCGTTTTGAGCAGGATATTAAGTAATCAAGTGGATAATCAATTACCCTGCATCAAAACTGATATAAAAGCATTTTTGAAAACTAATTTTAACAACTTTTGAAAGATCCATTAAATGTTTGCTTCTCTTGTACGATTTACACAATTCTCTCTAACATTCATACCTATTTTTTATGGTTTCAAAGTGCTTCAATTTCAAGAGTCAAGGAAGATACTTTATTGAGTTTTGATATTTCTATTTGGGTATGATTCACTTCAGGTGATATTGTTCTATACCATTCTTTGTGTTTTTTAACAAGTTTTGACAATTTTTTGAGGAGTTATTGAGATTGTTGGAAAATCTTGCAGCGAGGTGTTGCAAGTGAGGCATTATGAGTGGTGAGGTGTCACGATTTAGCAAACTCTTATAGGGTGCAAGAGGAAGCCTTTTTTGTATGTGGTTTAAATCTTTCCGGGATTAAAATCTGTTTGTGTGATGTGCATGTACTGAGGTTTTAGTGGAAAACAGATTAGCAGGAGACTAATTCTATAAACTGGATGTAGGTTAGATTGACCGAACCAGTATAAATCACTATGCAAATTCTCTCTTCCTTGCACTCTTTAAATTTCAGTTTTATTGAATTCTTGGAGCATCACTAATTGGGTTTTTGCAGCTGTAACTGATCTATGAAGTTTTCTTGTAGTGGATCCAATTCTTTCTCACCATTTACTTGTTATTGAATTTGGTTTTAACCTAAGATTTGTGCGTTTGGTTTTTCATTCTTTTTACCTTTTCCTTTTGATTCTAAATAACTTATAAAAGCATTCTTGCTAAGTTTTTCTTCAATTACACTTGAAATCATTATTGGAGGAATTAAGTTGATTGGTGCTTTGTCAAAAGGGTTGAATTCTTGAAAAACTCATTTTTGCAAAACAAGGTAGATTTTGAAAATTTTTGAAAGAGGATATTTTTGAACTACTCTGATACTATTGAATATAAATATTTTAAAAATATTTTTGGTAAATCTATTCAACCACCCTTCTAGATTCCCCTATGGGGCCAACATTGAGATCTTCATTTACTTTAGATAAGATGAATTGGCACTGAACTTATCTTAGAATATTTCATCCTTCCCTAATTTCCTTTTTTTACAACCCTACCCTGAATTTAGGTAGGTTTACTCTAAGTTTTTGACCTCTGATATGAATTTGATCAAGCTCTTTTTCTAATCGTCAAGGGTTTTTAATATCAGAGAACCTTACAAACCCAAAACGTTCGCCATCCCTTCTTTTGTGTTCCCCAATAAAAATGTCTCCTACCTCACCCCACCTCTGAAAGATCCACCACAATGCCTTCTCTTCAAAGCTATTCGGGAAGTTAGAACAGTAAAATGAAGTTAAATGAACCCCTGTGGCTATGCAACATTGGTCTCCATCTAGAACCAGAGTCATCCTTCCTCCTTACTACACCCTTTCACACCACTCAAGCACTCTCTCACGCCGTCTCTCCCTCCTTGCTCTCTCTCATCCCAATGAATTTGATATGATATTTATTTTTCCTGATATATTTAATAGAGTAGAATACTATATCTATAAATTTAAATTACTGAATTAATAATAAGTGTGTTTGTTTAAATTACCAAATTTCCTTATATATATTTAATTTTTTTATGAGAAAAAACCAACTTGTTTGAATAGAAGTTAAAAATTTTGGTATATTTAATAGAATAGTATACTATATTTTAGGGGTTTAAAGTCAAACCAAACTGAATTGAAAACCGAAAATTGAACCGTTGAAACTGAAAACCGCAAAATACCGCTTTAATTTGGGGTGGTTTGGTTTTTATAATTTTCAAACCGTGTGGTTCAGTTTGCGGTTTGAGATGTTAAAATTGCACAAAAGCAAACCAAATCACTAATCCTTAGTTATTTTAGCAAATCTCTGAAGACATATACAATTACTCATTATTTTCTAAGTTTTAAGATTTTGATTTAATCTTTAATTAAATTTTTAATTAATATGAATTAGTTTGATAAATAAATATTTTAGCAAAACTATTTGATTTAATTTCATTGGATACAATTTGATGACAACCACTAGAGTGTAATGTTTAAAAAAATTGATTGTTTATACTTTACTTTAATGATTGCTAATTTTATATAATTTTATTGGGAGTGACTAAACTTTTATACAATTTTGGAAATAAATTTCAATATAAATGTTTAATTAATTAACTAACTTGTGCATACAAAATACTTAGTATGATTTTTAGTTCTCATTTTTTTTTCTCATTTTGTTTTAAAATATATTAGTTTTGATTCTCTACCTAATTTCTAACAAAATTACCCAAGCAATTAATTGACTTGTTTCAATCATAACATATAACTTTTAAAGTATTAATTGATAAAGTTAATAACAAACTTACTATAATTAAATAATTGTAATTAAATATCACTCTAATTTTTTACACTAATAGTACACAATCATTTTTTTCTAAAATAAATGTGATAAGTTTTTCTACAGGATTACATGAATGTGATATAATTCAATAGAATGGGTTTAAAGAATATATATAAACCAATATTTTTAAACTTAAACTCAACTTCGTCTTCAACAAGTATGAAAATGAAAAAAAATAAGAAAAAGTCAAAATCATTTATTCATAACTTCTTGATAAGAGTTAAATTAAATACATGATAACACAAGAGTAAATTGAAAAAGAAAAAGTCTATGAGATTTGTTAAAATTACATTAATATATAAATTTATTCCATTATCAAAATTTGTGTATTATGTGTTATTATAAAACTTATTTAAATACTAATTATTTTAGTATTATGTGTTACTTTATTATAATAATTTTAAAAAATTATTATTTATATACCAAATCATATTATTTTTAAAATTAATTTAAAAAATTTTAAATTTTAATATTTTAAAATTTAAATTATTAATTAATTTAGTAAATAATTGTTTAAAATTCGTAGCCGGATTCTTTACTAGTTTGATTAATTTAATTAATAATGAAGTGTATCACTTTTAGTAAAACTATGTATCTGTACACAAACAAGCATAGGATTTGCTAAAGAACATTAATGTTTTTATTTCCTTACCTATTGGTACTTAAAAAACTAAGTGCATAGTAAATATATACATAATACATTACTGTGTGTTTGTGAGTTGGTATGTGCATGTGTTCTGATTATATTTTAATAATTATTTTTATTTACAAAAATATTTAAAATATTCATGTTTAAAAATATTTTTTATATTGTAAACTTTGTACTTTTTATACAAATGAATTATAAAAATGGTTTAAATAATATAAAAGAAACTTGCTAATAACAATAAAATTAGTTATGCATTAGGATAGTTGGATTTTAAGAAAATAAATAATTAAATGAAGAATAAGAGCTTGATTCGTTTGATTTTGTTTTTTAGTTTTTGAAAAAAGTTTTCAACAATAATTTTCAAAAACTATTTTTGAGATGTAAAAATAGAAAAATGTCTTGAAGAATAAGTATTATTTAAAAACTGTTTTCAAGAATAAGTGTTATTTGAAAATTATTTTGAAGATATAAAAATAGAAAAATTTGTTCATATTTAAGTTTTCAAAATAAAAATAAAAACTGAAGGAAAACTAATTGTTACTGATTTTTAATTTTTAAAAACTAAAAATATTCTCAAAAAACACTACTAACGAGTTTTTGTAATTTTTAAATATCAAAATACTAAATAATCCGTAAGATTTTTAAACTTATAGATTACTTCTCCCTGTGTATAAAATACATATCATATATAATTCATACCGATAAATTAAGTTGATACCCTTATGAATTATTAAGTTGACACCATCTCTATTAATTTCTATAAAACCCTTTCTCCAAGTTCGATACATGAGCCACCTACTTTTTTCCCTATTTGCCAAAGAAGACAAGCCTCATAATTCATCTGATTTTCTGAGACTACATCTACTCCCAGCAAAGTCTACTACTTTAAGTATTGAAACTTCATGCAGATTATCTCATGGCAATTAAATTGGACTTCTCCTTTTTCTGTGTTACAAGAAGCTTGTACCCTGTTGAAATTATGATGATACTACCACATGCAATTGGTATTGAAACAAGTTGTTCCAAATTTTCCAAGTGGCCCAAGATAGCTTGTCCATTTGTTGAAAATTCTGGTAATGGCTTTTGGTATTGATTATGAGTTGCAGAGGCTCCATTTGTTGAAAATCCTGTTTAAACTTTCCAGCTCCTACTCCATGCTCTTGCAGCACATTGCCCCAGCAGCAGCTAACCGAACCCACGTCAACAAATTATTTCATAACAAATCCTTGTTGATCAAGGCTTTCTAACACATTCAACAAATTATCATGCCATTGGAAATAATAGTGGATTGATATTAATCAATTATATTTTATCATTATCTGACAATTTAAGTTTAAGATATGATGATAATCATATCTTATAATATCTTTATGATTATTTGAATGGGATTATAGTAAGATTGACTCTGTGATGGGTTGAGTCAATCATAAAAAGCGCATTTGAGGGGTCTCTGCCTACCCTTGGGGATTATAAATTTGTCATCCCATTAAGCAAATTACAACAACAATACACAATACAACAACAACAACAACATACTTAATGGTTTTCCTTGTTTTATGTTTGACAAATATGAGTCATTTGTGTGGGTAACATAATATATACAATTAACTTTACTTTGGAAAGTGTTAATGAGGTTGCATGGACTCATTTTTATACCCATATTTTTGTGATTTGGTCAAGGGAGAACTTTGTCGTTTTGATACGATCATGTATGATGATTCGTGTGTTAAATTCATTTTCAAAAGCATTGAATGTGATTGCTAATTTTTTATATTCTTATTTTTTCAAAAATACCATATTTATTTAATATTTTTATATTATTGGTATTTTTGAGTATAAAAAAAATTGATTAATTCAAGATTAAATTAAAATTTTTTTACTATTATAATCTTGAATTTTTTACCTATTTTCATTGTTATAATTCTTTACAGTATTTGTATCTCTAATTATACTGTACTCTCTTTAATATTGAATTATCATTTATAAATTCATTTTAGGTTATTTTATTAATTATGCACAATCTTAATTGTCATTCTCTTATGAGCATAATTTTATTTATTAATTTGCATTATTATTACTTGTGTATCATGAGTATAATAATGTGAATTTTGTATGTTGGTCATATAATATATATAATTAACATTATGCAAATTTATTAGACAATATGTATAATTTCCTTTTTTTTATTTACATAATTATAATTTCACTATTTTGGATGCATTTATGTGAATTTTGTAATTAATTTGATATATGTAATTGTTTTTATCCAAATTGTTTTTTTTTTATCTTGGATACAGGAATTTTAAAGCAATAGGTGAGTGTGAATGGCTAGTGTTTTGGATAAGAGTAAAGGAATGAAAAATATGATACATAAAAAATCCAATGGTTAGTGTCTTGGGGCCAGGGTGGCGGTGTGGAGAGAGGGGATACATAAAAAAATATGAGTATCGACTACCTTATAATACCACTCTAACAAACATCTCCTATTAGTTATTGAAACAGTTTATAATTAAAAAAAAAACTTATATAAATTGTTTGTACTTAAAATTTCACAAAAAACTATTTTGGTACTTGAAATTTAAAAATATTATTTTTAGTCCTTGAAATTAAGTGTTTGTTTGACAATATTTTTAGAAAACTGTTATCAGTATTTTATTATTTAAAAACTAAAAAACTCGTTTGGGTAATGTTTCTATTTTTATATATCTTAAAACAGTTTTCGAAAACCGTTATGGTTTTTTAGTTTTTAAAAACTAAAAAATAAGAACAACTGAAAATAGTTTTGTTTTTAAATTTTCTATTTTTGTTTTGAAAACTCAAAATACAATCAGAATTTGTTATTTTTTGTTTTTCATTAATGAAAATTTAATAAATATAAACAAATTTTTATATTTTTATATCTTCAAAATAATTTTTAAATAACACTTACCAAAGAAGTTTTTTTTTTCTTTTGTCTTCGAAAAGAGTTGTTGAAAACTATTCTTCAAAACTCTTTTAAAAAACTAAAAAACAAAACAAAATTAATCAAACCCTAATTGTGTCGGATGTGAAATTAAAAATGATTCACAAATATAAAAATGTACTCTTTGTCAGCAAATTTTTAGTAGTGTTAATTAGAAACTAAAAGTGAATCAAGAATAAAAAAATATTTATAAATTTTAAAGAGCAAAAGTGATTTTTGGTGAAAATTTAAAAACAAAAAACCTATTTAAATCAAAAGGAAATATAATAATAACATGGTGGCTGGATTTATGGGTTAAAGGATGAAGAGAAAAGAGGGACAAGAGGTTGTGATATGAAATAATTTCTTTTTGTTTAGCAAACCTGTTTTACACGAAAAAGACTTGGTCCAATGTTTACATTGAATGGGATGAAAGTTAAATTACAACACTTAAAATAACAGGAAGTGGGACGGAAATCACCCTAAAAAATAAAATAACGAAGGAGACGAAAATCATGGTAATTTGATATGTTATTAGAACAATTTTTTTAATGACACTTGCGGAATATTTATCAAAATGGCTGATAATTAATCTTTTATCATTAAGTATCCTTGTTGATATCCCTATTTAAGTTCCAAGTCTCTTTTATAAACAAACCACCAAGCACAAGTGATATTATAGGAAGATGAGTTCCCATGGATCAACCACCTCAAGATATTCTTCTGCTTCCTCTTTCAATTCCAGCAGCAACCCATCTGTGCGTGCTTCTATGCAAAGGCCAAGTTGTACTGTTTCCCATCACATGAATAATGGCAATGTAATTAGGGCTTTGTCAATGGCTGGTTCCAACTTCTCTAATGTTCATCAACAACCGCCGAGTCTTTCTGCTGGGCCATGGATTCAGTCACAACTATCAAACCCTAATTGGCAAAACCCCAACACCACGCCGAGTCTTTCTGCTGGGCCATGGATTCAGTCGCAACTATCAAACCCTAATTGGCAAAACCCCAACACCATGTATGGTCAATCATCGCACATGACATCGCCAGCAGGTTTCTATTCCAACTCCTCTCATATCAACAAGTACTTTTTGATGAAAATATACACAAAAATAAATCATGCTCCCTCAATTGATTCTTTTTTAAGGTAGTTTAGACTTTAGACATTAATAAGCCAAATCAATAAATAGTTACATAATTGGTTGTCAAAACTAATTACCTATTTATTATCTATATTTGTGATAAATTTACTTTTTATTTGCCATAGGTAAAATTCAAAAATTTTGGCAAAAAATATACTTTAAACAATTTATTTTTTTAAAAAATTCTATATTTATTAAAAGAGAAAAAATCTTGGAGAGAAAAAAAAATGATAGATTACAAAAAAAAATCACAAGTCTTTTTAAAATATTTATATATTTACTAAAAAAGAAAAAAAAAGTTTGAAAAGTTATTGCTCCCGCTCCTAAAAAAATTTTCCATTGCGGTAAAAAATAACTTAGTTTATTTTCTATACGCATATTTTAAATTTCTTTTAAATCTTTTTACTTCTTGTATTAAAATTAATTTTATTATCTACCATAAAAGGGTTTTAAATTGTACTCATTTAAAATGAGTTATTTTTCCTTGTAACAGTAAAGCGTAAAGTTAGCATTGTTGCAGAGAAAGTACACGATCAATAATGCTTTTCTTATTTACATTGGTAAAGAGAAATACTTTAATAATGCAAAATAACACATATAAAAAAAAAATAACAAAGTTATTTTGTTTTTGTAGTTCGCATCACATGTCTATGATAACTTTTTGAAATTATTGAAAAATTTGCAAACTCTCTTAATTGTTTTGTTTACATAGTTCACATTTCATTTCTATATCCACAACAAGTTTTTGGGATTATTAGAAAATTTATAAACTCTTCCAATATTTTGTTCATGTAGTTCGCACTCATGGCTATATCCATAACAAGTTTTTGAGACTATTGAAAAACCTGTTAATCCTCCCAATCTTTCTTTTGACGTGTTCGCACTTCATGCCTACATTTATAACAAGTGTTTTGGATTATTAAAAAACCCGCAAACCCTTTCTACATATCATAACCTCCTCTTTCACTTAGAATCATGATTTCTTCTTCAGGTTGAGTCATTTGCATATTAATTATTCTATTGCCATGTGTCACCTTCTAATAATTTTAATATATATAAGATCTATTTGATATTAAAGAATAAATGAATAAATCTTATTACTATTTTTAAATAATAATAATTTTAAAATAATTATTATATATTGCATGTCATTTAAAATATTAAATATATCAAATCAATAGTTAATTTTGTTTGTTATTGATGTGCATAAAATACACCTATAGGGTAAGTGTAACCAACCAACGCAGTAGGAATAATGGATCTTTAAGTCTAGATATGGTATCCAAGGAACTAGAATATGTGATATCAAGAACTAAAGATTCTTTTATTTTCACAGGGAGTAAATAATTTGAATTGAATAAAAGGAAATTAAAATAAACAAAAGAAAATAATGGATTTGAACAAAATCATGAATTTGGAATGTTAGGGTCATGCTTCCTTACATAATTACTACTACTAACTAATCTCCCATGATCAAGCAAGACTAGTTAACCTTTCTAATGGATATCACTATTTGATCATGTAAAAATCTAACACTAGTTAGGGTTAAGAGCAAGTAGGCTGAGAGCTTATTCATCATACATTCACATTAGGAGCTAAGAAATGTAGTGTTATCATACAATGAATCTTAACCTTACTCTATAATGTGCCTATTAACCAACCAATCAAGGGGTAAGTCTTTCATTAATCAATACATAGTGATTCACACACATTAGAAGTTTAATCATACATCTAATGCACTAATAAAATAGTAAAACAATATAATCTTAAAAGTAAAAACATTCAATAATTAATTAAAAATCAAACAAAAAGGTTTTATTCAGATGCACATCATAATACAAAACAATTATCAGAAAATAAATAAAAAATAGGAAAAAGGACCATATGGATAAGGTCTATTATGACTATACTCTACCTAATCTTGCTTTTCATCCTTAAGCCTACTCCTAAATCAGTGGTTAAACTCCCAAAAATTAGCATAAAGACAAAACTTAAAACTAAAAGGAAAGAAATCTTTGTAAAGAAAAATTAACTTCTCTAGAAAACTTAATTTGCTCCTCTTCACGTTTATGGATCTTGCCATATGAGCTAAGCATGACTATCCTAAAATAAGCACGCTCATGCTCATTTTAATAAGCACAAAAATTCATTCTTTTTGCTCATTTGTTATATAATTTAAATATAAAGACCTTAACCTGCAATAAAACACAAAATTAGATAATTCTAACATTAAAATATAACAAAATACATAAAATTGAACCTAATATGTCTTAATAAAATAACTAATTTCAGGTCAATTACTTATTACTACATTTAAACAAAAAATTATTATTCCTCGTATTTGTTATCTTCTTTACCTTTTTCTTTCTCAATTTTTATATATTTTGCTTTAGTATTTTTTTTTTCTAAGTTCTATTCATACTTATCTATAGGTCTATATTTTTCAATTTTTTATACTTTATTGTACCCTTACATATTTTTAGTTATCATATCTTTTTTATACTATTATTTTACATATTTTGAGTTATCATGTATTATTTGGATTGTTATTATATAACTTGTGTGTATTACAGCAAATAAAAAATGTTATGTTATAAAGTTGGTTCGAATCAAAATTAAGAAACAAGATTGAATGTATTATAACGAGATTGAGAAACAAAATTAAATATATTAATACGAATAAAAACTGTGTTCCATTGAAAAATACATAAGGTTTCAAATAATTAAACTTATTAATGTAATGACCGTAACCATAGTTTAAAGAAAATGAAAGATTGTTTTCCACATGATAGGGCAATGTATAAAATATTGTTCAATTAAGATATGGTTATGACTAAACAGTTTTTATAATAACATTAATAAGTTTCATGTTATTAAGAGTTATATAATAAACTTAAGTTGACTCTAATACCAATTAAAAATTATAAACAATATCAATAAATAATACATACAAAATATAGCATGTATGTGTAATCCAATATGCTTTTAAAAAAAAATATATAATCTAATATAAAAATGACTTTGTTATGAAAATAAAATAAACTTTGTCATGAGTTTATTTGTCATTTATTTTTATAAAAACGTAATATCATCAAAAAATTAAAATTCAATCATGCAGTGATTACTGTTATGATTTTTCTATTTATTTTTATAAAATTATGAATTTTTAAGAAAATATTTTTTAAATGAAATTTTATATTATTTTTTAAAAAAAATTCAAAATTTTGGTGGTCATCCGGCTGACTGCCAACCTGTCTAATGGAGAGATGAGCCAAGTGATTTGATCCGTCCTAACTATAACAGTTCAACGTATTTTCAGTAGTCCAATGACGAGACAGGTTAAAACAGAATAATTTTGGTCCGTTTTTCCATCATATATATATATATATATGAATTATGATTCATCTCCATAAGAACGCTACCAAACTACAAGGCCTTTTCTCCACTTTCTTAAAAATAATTAAAATAAATATAAATAAATAATATTTATAACCCTCAAGAGAGATAAAGACCTATAAATGAAAAACCTATCACATAATCAACCTATCAACCTTATTGTAATAATCATGTTTTAAATTATATTAACACTAATCTATAATTATTTTAATAGTGAATACTTCTGGAAGCTGGACTCGATCAAACTCCAACATGTGTAGTAATCAACCACAACAAGTGGGTTCTGCAGGAAGTTGGCCACGATCACTTTCATCAAAATATTCTAAACCATCCACTTGGCAAAACTCCCACTACGTCAATAGTTGGAAAGAAATGGTGGATGTTGCAACTATATCTACACCTCCCTCTTCTGGACAACAATCCAATAACCCATCTAGCTTGTCAATAATAGATTATTGGATTAAATCATTTACCTCATCACAACAATTACCCAACAGTATCTCTACCTTCGAAGACGTGGTGAATGCTTTGATTGAATCATTAAAAACTAATTCTGCCTGGCAACAATACCCGAATCTGTTGCGTAGTTTTGAAGAGTTGTTGGATGATTACATTAACTCAACAAAGCATTCTGCCTCACACCAATGGCAATGGACCTACAACATCAATAGTTTTAAAGAGGTTGTTGATGAAGAAATTGAAAGTGGTTAACTTCTGCGTGCTCGTTAATTACTGCCATGTTCGTAGGTAGAGTTTCAGGGGATATATCAGTGGTGGTGGGTGGTAAGTTGTTGTTATATGGGACTTGATGGCAAGTATTATGTTGCAGAATTACTTGTGTGTTCTGCTTGGTTGTTTTCTACAGTATTCATATGTTGTTTTCTTTTGTATCTTTGAAGTGTGGGTTTTTGGACTCTTTTTCTTGGTAGAGAAAAACTCAAATATTAGTGAACCTAGTGGAGAGTGGTCACATTAGGTTGTGAGAGAAATTCATTAAAGTTAGAGACATGGTAGCAAATACTGATAGAAAAGAGAGGAAACAAACATGGAGAATCCTATTATCGAAACTGAGAAAATGAGAATGAGAGTAAAAACAAGAGAAAGAAAGAATAGCTTGATCGGATTCAATGAATCAGCATAAAATCTCAGGCTGATTGATTCAAGTGGGTTCATTTTTTAAAAAAATTACCTAAGTGGGTCTATTTTAAAAAAAATTACCGAGATGGATCTGTTTTCAAATTTGACTTGGTCAAACCGTAACTCGCAATTGCAGTTTACGTGTTATGTCAACTATGTGCTTACGTGGTGTCTAACATGAAAAGAACTGATGCTAAAATTGCAACTGATAATTGCAGTTTGATTGGTCTTTGATCAATACCGTCCCTTTCTTCAATAAGTACAAGCAACACAGATTTTTAGAGGGCTAAAACTGCAAGTATGACTTGCGGTTTATGTGATCTTTGACCAGCGCTGTCCCTTTTATCCAATGGTTACAAGCAGCACAAATTTTTAGAGGGCTAAAATTGCAAGTCAAACTTGCTGTTTGTGTGGTCTTTGACAACCCTTTTCTTTAATACTGAAATTTAAAATTCAAACAAAAAAATTATGTTAAAATAATACCCAAGAGAATATATAACAACACAAAAAAATAACATATAAGAAAAGAATATCACAATATTATATAAGGAAACAAACCTGAATATTTGGAAACAAGGTTGAAAATTGAAACGTGCGGTTTCGATGGTATGATTCTGTGGGGCAAATGTAGTTCAAATTATAGAATGAAATTGCCACATAAACTACAAGTCTCATATGCGGTTTATGTAGACATTAACGGCTGAATAAAACGTTGTAACAAAAAATATGCATATTCAATACAAACAGTGACAATTGCAGTTTTAATGTCGTAAACATCCGTGCCCATTCGTATCCACGGGTTAAAAGAAACTGCCACATACACAAGGGCAATAACTATTGGATAAAAAGTTGTAACGGAAAAAAAAAATGGATATTGAATACAAACCCAAATGTGAATTGCAATTTTAGTCCTTTAGAAATCCACATTTTTTAACAACTGTTGGTTAAAAAAGGCTAGTCAAATGCCACACAAACTGCAAGTGTGAATTGCAGTTTTAGCCCTCTAGAAATCTGCATTTTTTAGCAACTATTGGTTAAAAGGAAGAGTTGGTCAAATACCATACAAACTGCAAGTCAGACTTGCGGCTTTAGCCCTTTAAAAATTTTCAGCATTATTGTTATTTTAACATAATTTTTGCTTTAAATTTTAAATTTTAGTATTACAAATAAGGTTTGGTCAAAGACCACACAAACCGCAAGTCTGACTTGCGGTTTTAGCCCTCTAAAAGTATGTGCTGATTGTAACAATTGGACAGAGGGATGGTGCTGGTCAAAGACCAGCCAAACCGTAATTGCAAGTTGCGATTTTAGCATCAGTTTGTTCTACACTAGACACCACATAAGCACATAGTTGACGTGACATATAAACTGCAATTGCGAATTGTGGTTTGAGCAGGTCAAATTTGAAAAAAGACACATGTGGTTGCAGATTCGTGAGTGTGGATGGATTATGGAAATAATTTATTTTCTGCTTTAGTTGCATATAAATATCTGTTACAAATTCTATATGCTACTACATAATTCTTTTGAGGTAGAAGAGAGTAGTTTTAAAAGATTTTGAGCTCAACATTTTCCTTAAAAAATTTTGGGATTTTATTACTGAATAGACTCCCTACTAATTTAATTGTTATAGAAATATAATCTTAATTACCTGCATCATGAGGTCTTTGCGTTTTCTGCAAAGAATACATGGGAGGATTGTAACCTTTTGTTTTTGACGTATAAAGTAGTTTTTTCTATTTGGCAAAATGTTTGTAGGTGAATTGAAATTTCTTCTTTTGTTTTACCATCATCTCGTATGCAACTATTTCTGCGATCTAACTCTTGAGTGATTGGAGAAAGACTTCAAAGTATAATTTTCTATTTTAGTAAGCTACTTATGAATATAGATATGTAGGAATTTAATTGTTTTTGAAAATAAAACTTTGGAAGACATCATTAGATATTATTACTAGCCCAATACTAATGGACCAAGTGAGGCTCAAAAGTGTAAAAAAGAATTCTATTTGATTAAAAGATTTCATATGAGTGTGATGAAATTATGTTTTTTTTTATATCTTTATCATTGTGTTTCTATTATGTTTGTAAGCTGTTATGTACCTTCATACATGGTCTGGATATCTGTATTGTTGCCCTATTAATATTTCTATTTTCTACCCAATTGGGAGAAAGATTAGGGTTAGAAAAATGAATATCTTTTTATCTTCTTTACTTTTGTGTCTCTCCTATCTTTTAGTTTTTCTTAGTACAGTAGCAATTTTTCTAATAGATAGTGGGCATAAGTGTTAATATTGAACCTAAAATATTGATTATGGTTTGAATTATGATTAATTAATAAGTCTTATGGACTAAGAAAACTAGGATTGTAATTTCACAAGACTCCTAATGTTTTTCTAATTCTAATTTTAATTAAATTTTATTGTAATAATTATCAACACTCTTATAAATTATTAAACATGATTAAATTCTCAACCATTAGTACTCCTTTAATCAAATAACCTTAGATTATTCCTAATTTAAAGTTAGAGTGAAAATTTTCATAAATTATTTGATAATTAAATTCATACAAACTGAATTGTTAACAAATTCTTTTAGGAGAAAATTATAGATTCTCTTAATTCAAATAATTGGGTTTATATATATTGATTAATTATAACAACAAGTAAATATGCATTAAGAATAAAATCATCAAATCAATATGAATTCAGTTAAAATCACCTTTTCCTTTCCTCCATTCCCCGTCAAAATTATACCTCACTGGAGTTAGAATCACCATATGAATTAGTAATTTTCTCTTCTAATTAATTTTCAAGATTGTAACGCCATTTTCAGTTCTCCCATGGATATTAGAATCACCATCGAATGCCTGAAAGGAAACTCAGAGTGAGCAACATGTCTGAAGCAACGACAAATGGTAGATCTATGGATTGAAAAAAAAGTTACAGTCATATAGTTTTAAGCGGCATGGATCGTACACATGATGTCTTTTTGGTTGGTCTTACTTAACTCTCTCCCTACTCCTAATGATTCTCAAACTAAACTCTTCCAAAATGAAGAAAACGAGAAAGAGTATTGTCATTTATGGCATTACCCAAATGCAGATTATTGAATATTCTTTAATTAATTAATAGTATCGTGCATGTATATGAAAAAAATGTTTTGTCTTTTGGTTTATATTCTTTTACTTTCTTGTGGTTTCATTCCTTATTTATGTATACTTTTATATGTTAATAAACAAAAAAATGTGATATCAGTATTCCATTATGAGTAGTATTCAAAGGTTCAACCTGAATTCCAATTTGAACATGATTTACATTAGAGACCTATAAATATTACATGGCCACAAATTTTAGATCTTAGTACAAACATGAGGATCTAAATTTGATAACCTCGACCACAAAACATTAACATGCTCAAAAGTGCAATGATAATACATGAATTTTAGCCATAATGTAAACAATGCAAAATACAAACTTTTAAAAATATTGACATAATTTTCAGTAGTAGTTCGATATCCATGTGTACGATCCATGCCGCTTAAAACTATATGACTGTAACTTTTTTTTCAATCCATAGATCTACCATTTGTCGTTGCTTCAGACATGTTGCTCACTCTGAGTTTCCTTTCAGGCATTCGATGGACACAATTTTTGTTGTCTATGTCTTTGACTTGATGATCCATTCGTCATTATCATGTTAACGGTTTTTATGGATGCTAGGGAATCAAACATTGTGCTTTAACAGATGGTTAACACTGAAAGTCACCAATGAACAATTTACCAACTTTCATTATAGTCTTCAAAATGTTGGAGTTGAAAAGTGATAGTTGTGTTATACATGTGCTAATGGTTACCTTGTGGAATGGTCATGGGTTGAAATGATAGTTATGGTAAGATTGATATGAGGAGATCGTCTATGATGCCTTGGTCCAAATCGTTCTCACCCACTTAATTCAATATCTTTACTTTCTATTTTTTATAATCTATATACTTTTTTACTTGAACAGCCCTCTTTTATGGGTTCTTCCATCTTAGACATTTCGCTGTGCATAGTATCTAGATATATATGAGTAAGGACTAAGTTAAGAATTCACATGCCAATAAAAATGAGCAAGTTCTCAATCGCCTTTCATAAATATGAACCCAGCCCCTACTATGTAAAGCTCGTCAGTGACATTGTAATATTAATGGCCAAAACTTCCATCAACTAGAAACCTCAATATATGGATTCCATTTCTCAATCGTTGTATTGTTTGTTGTAATTAAGCTTATGGAGTTCAAATAGACCGTGTCTCAACATTTCATCGTCAAAGTTGTTAAGATATAAATTTGTGTCAAACAATATTTAATATTGAACCTAAACCTTAAATCTTAAAATATTTCAACATTTGATGGAAGCTAGGTATGCCGTTGCCGTAGGACCACTGCTCAAACGTATTCCAGAAATTCCCAGGATTGTCATCGTGATGATATAAACGCGTTTTCTTAATCAAGTTTCTTATGTTAGTAATTCACTAAAAGAAATTCTTATGTTAGTTGGACATGTTTCATATACTAAAATAATTAAGATTATGGCCCTCATCTAATTAAGTTCTTCCAGAAGATAGGATTGTTAGTTGTTAGATAGGAACAAGCAATACTAAAATATGATTTTGGCCTGATTTTTTTTTTTAAAATCATAAAATAAAATATTATAATTTTAAAAAAATAAAGGCTAAAATCATATTTTAAAATCATATTTTAAATATGATTTTGGCCATGTATTTTTTTTAAAATCATAATATTTTATTTTTCTATTTTTCAACTAATCTTCAACTGAACACTGATTGGGAAGATTAAATAACGGTTATTTCAAATTTCTCCTCTTATGGCGGGTCACAAATTTATTAGTATCATATATAATTTTCTTGACTTTCCTTTGTTTTCACCTTTAGTTGTGGATGCTTCTTTCTATGACCTTTCATCATGGCTTTTCTTGTAGTTTCTTTGTTACACACCAATAAAGATAAAGAAACAGCATAGATAAACATAATCTTTTAGCATGAAACTTCAGCTTTTGGTGATGTCATTGTAGTAGGTATGGATTCGGTGGAGATGGTGTCAACTTAGTTAGAATATGATGACTCTACTTTGTTGTTTCTGCAAACCTAGTTTCGTTAAAAAATTATATGTAAAAAAATTAGTTTATTCTATATATTGATAAAGTATAGATACTTATATCATTATCTAATTAAAATTCTTGTTAACATGATTTTTGAAACAATTAAAAATTATGTTTGTTGAAGATACTAATGATATACTTAAACAGGAATTATATAATAAGTGCAAACCTTATATTATTATATTTATATGTAAACCAATTAACTATAAATTGATGACAGTATAAAAATTCTTTATAGGATTAGTGTATTTAATATAAATTAAAATCCAATACAAATCTTTCGAGGAGAACTTTTTCTCTTGTTATATTCACTTATTATATAAAATTTGACTGTCGTTTATTGAAGACGTCCTTTAGTATATTCACTTATTATATTCTCTTGTAGATCAGGAGAAACTTCCTGGTGGTTGGTAGGTATAAGAGGCTTTAGAAAAAAAGAAATGGAGAATATAAAATAATGAGACTTTATATTTTGAATATAGAAACTTCGATTCAAACTAATACAGCTGCACCATAGTATATTTCAAGTAGCCTTTAAAATATTAATTTTTAACTTTTAATGTTTGAAAAATGTTTACTTTTACGAAATCATCTTTCGTATAATTAGGACCAATGTCTATTCTTTTAAGAATACATTCTTATATTTTTTTAATTATTGACTAAAAATGATTTAAACAAATATGAATCAGTATCGATCTAAGTGTTTGTGCGTTTTGTGAGATCATTCCTTCATGTTATATAGCACTATTGATTATATTTAATATCTCTTGTTCTTCAATATTTATTAAATGATATTTCTAGACTTTATCAAACTAAAAATAAATCATCTCTCAACAATAGAAAGTCTCAATATTAATTAAGTTGAGTTTAACATATCATAGATAAATTTCAAAGTAACTATTATAGAGACTAAATAGGAGGAAATTTCCAACTTGCAAGCATGTCTTATAAAGGAAACCCACACACCTCTAATAATCATCCAAAGCCAGTGAGTGGTAATAATTAATATATTCTAGGATTGAAGAGGATGGCCTCAAAATCCCGAAGCAATCCTAAGGGAAATGTCCAGTCCACAGGTGCTGGATGGTCATGGTCTAACAACAAGAAGCCTAGCTCAAGGGCTTTATTTTTGTATCAAAATCACCAACATCACAACCCAAGACTCCAAAGGTCTTTGTCTCTTGGAAGGTTAGGGTCAGCACCTAGAGGTGGGTCTGGTCTTCAATTTAGTTCCAATAACACCCCTAGCAAATCAACCTTTTCACTTTCATCTCAAAATCACAACCATTATAACTCAATCCTTGGTAACTCAGGGTCAGCACCTAGAGGTGAGTCTAATCTTCAATTTGCTTCCAATAACATCCCTAGCCCATATGCTTCATCTTTATCTCAAAATCACTCACAACTCAGAAGGTCTTTGTCTGGTAAACTATTGTCAGCACGTGGAGGTGCCTCTAATTTTCATTTTGGTTCCAAGAAAACCCCTAGCACATCTGTTTCACTTTCATCTCACCATCACAACCCACAATTCCAAAATTCCCATACCACCCTTAATCAATGGCCTTCAACTCAAAACCACACATCTTGGGGATCGCATCAAAGCTCCAATAGCCAATCCAATTGGACGTTAAATATTAATAATGCATCCCATCCCAAAAACATTATAGATGAAATGATGATAAGTAACCAGTGGGTAGGAGTAGAACCACACAGTGACACTTCCCTTAATCTCACGCCGCATGAAGAAAAAGTGGATAGGATGATAAACACACTGGTGTCGTCGTCAAATAATGCTTTCGACCACGTTAGTTTTACAGAAAGAATAAATGAAAATATTAGAACTGCCAATCGTGGAGCTTATACGGGAAAAACAAAGTTCACTTGATGAGGCGATTGTTCAATCTGCGGATGTCTGAAGGTGCTTCGGTGGCACATCATCTCAATGAACTAAACACTGTTACAACCTAGTTGAGTTCAGTTGAGATTGAGTTCGATGAGGAAGTACGGGCTTTAATACTTTTGTCTTCCCTGCCAGAAAGTTGGAATGCTACGGTCACGGCTGTGAGTAACTCATCGGGAAGCAATAAGTTAAGATTTGATGATGTTCAAAATTTGGTTCTCAGTGAAGAGATCCGACGGAGAGAGTCGGGTGAACCATCAACCTCTTCAGTATTGCATACAGAGTCAAGAGGAAGAAGTTCAACCAAAGAAAGCGGATGCAATAAATAAAAGGAGAGACGATCCAAGTCCAGAAATCATCGTAGTTCCCAAAACTCGAAGACGATCGAGTGTTGGAATTGTGGGAAAACCGGGCACTACAAAAACCAGTGTAGAAGTGTACGGAAGAGTCAAGAAGCAAAGGGCGAAGCAAACATTGCCTCCACCTCAAGAGAAGATGAGGTGTTGATATGCTCTCTTGAAGATAAAGAGGAGTCTTGAGTATTAGACTCTGGAGCATCTTTTCATGCTACCTCACAAAAGGAACTATTCGAGAATTATGTTCCTGGAAACCTTGGTAAGGTTTACCTTGGTAATGAGCAGTCATGTTAGATTGTAGGTAAAGGTACAATAAATATTAAGTTAAACAGGTCTGTATGAGAATTGAAAAATGTTAGACATATTCCCAACCTGACTAAGAGCTTAATCTCAGTGGGCCAATTAGTCAGTGAAGGCTACATGACAATCTTCCACGGTGATGATTGGAAGATTTCAAAAGGTGCGATGACAATTGCTCGAGGCAAAAAGAGTGGTACTCTTTACAAGACAGCAGGAACATGTTATTGGATTGTAGTTGCAACAAATGAAAGTCCCAATCTATGGCACTAAAGGCTTGGGCATATGAGTGAGAAAGGGATGAAGGTCATGCACTCAAAAGGAAAATTACTAGGTCTTCAGTCAGTAGAAATTGACATATGTGAAGACTGTATACTTGGAAAGCAGAAGAGAATCAGCTTTCAGACAAGTAGAAAAACCCCAAAGAAAGATAGGCTTGGGCTCATCCACTCTGATGTTTAGGGACCAATGACTGTCCCTTCCATTGGTGGGAAGCAATACTTCATAACTTTTATGGATGATCACTCCAGAAAGGTATGGATTTACTTTCTGAAACACAAGTCTGAAGTATTTGAAGCTTTCAAGATTTGGAAAGCTATGGTAGAAAATGAGACAGGATTGAAGATTAAAAAGCTCAGATCTGACAATGGTGGTGAATATGTAGACACTAGATTCAAGAAGTTTTGCTATGAGCACGGAATCAGAATGAAGAGAACTGTGTCAGGTACGCCTCAACACAATGGTGTAGCAGAGCGTATGAATCGAACGTTGACTGAAAGAGCCAGAAGCATGTGTGTGCGGTCAGGCTTACCAAAACAGTTTTGGGCAGAAACAGTCAACACAGTAGCTTACTTGATCAACTGAAGTCCATCAGTACCATTGGAGCTCAAGATACCAGAAGAGTTATGGAGCGGAAAAGAGGAAAAACTATCACATCTTAGAGTTTTCAGCTGTGTAGCATATGTGCACATCAGTGATCAAGGCAGAAACAAACTTGACCCAAAATCAAAGAAGTGTACTTTCCTTGGTTATGGTGAAGATGAGTTTGGCTACCGCATACGGGATAATGAAAACAAAAAGATGATCTGTAGTAGAGATGTAATCTTCAATGAAAAGGTGATGTACAAGAACATGCATAATACTGGCACCAGCAACCCAGAAACAAGTAGACCAATTTATGTAGAGGTGGAAGACATCCCAGAAAGTCCTAAATTGAGGAGTCCTCAGCCAGAGGAATCAAATAAAGAGAACAATGAGCAATCAGAACCTCTTACTCCAACTCCTGTATTGAGAAGATCCTCTCGGCCCCATGTGCCTAACAGGAGATATATAGACTACATGTTGCTGACTGACGGAGGGGAACCTGAAGATTATATGGAAGCTTGTCAAACCATGGACACCGACAAGTGGGACCTTGCTATGAAAGACGAGATGAAGTCTTTGATCTCCAATCAGACATGGGAACTAGTTAAATTACCTATGGGAAAGAAAGCACTTCACAATAAATGGGTGTATCGGGTGAAGGAAGACCATGATGGTTCCAAGCAATACAAGGCCCGACTGGTTGTCAAAGGATTTCAACAGAAAGAAGGAGTTAACTACACTGAAATCTTTGCTCCAATTGTCAAGCTCAATACTATCAGGACTGTGTTAAGTATTGTGACTAGTGAGGAGCTCTACCTAGAGCAATTAGATGTGAAAACTGCATTTCTTCATGGAGATCTAGATGAGGAGATCTACATGCACCAGCCAGATGCATGTCAAACCACAGATGCAAGCAAGTGGGAGCTTGAAGACAAAGGTTGTCACAACAGAGAATTTGAGGCTTTGCAGTATCTCAACTGGCCTTCAAGAATGATTGATGATGAAGACAACTACAATAAGCGATAATCAAACTCCAAGTGGGAGAATTGTTAGTTTTGTAGTTTGATTAAGTTTTGTAGTTTGATTTTTAATCCCACATTGCTTAGTATTGTGAGATGGTGTTCTTTACTTTGCTATATAAGCAAGCTTATGTAAGGTTTACAAATACACCAAAACAAATACTTCTTAGTGTTGTTTATTTCTCTCTTCTCGTCTTTAGTGCCTTTGTTCCCAATAATTGTAACCTGTAAGATTAAAAGAAAATGTTAAACACTTTTGACTTTTGAAGATAACAGTGTTTAAATTTTGATCTATGTATAAAAAAAATCTACACTTTCTTTGTCTCTATTAACCAATACGTACGGATCAGTATTTACCATTTGTCTATGCACTAATATTAAATTTTCTATAATTTTTTTTTGTGTTTTCTTTAATTCAAATTGAAGTTTTATTTCAACAATTTGTATAATAAAAAATTATATTTAAATGTCAAATTTAAGTAAGGAGATGTGTTATACATATTTTTATACAAATTTTTTGCTAAGTGTATTTGTTATTCAAAGGTTAAGTGGATGTGGTATCAATATAACAACCATAATTTATACAACAGTAGTTACTATATCTCTCTTATCATCACATTATTTGTAGATAACTGAAAATGAATATTATTATGGTCATCATTTTGACAAACAGGGACAATATTTTTTCTGTTTATAAAATGTAGAATTTTTCATTGAAATTTGTTTAGCAGAAAATATAAAAATAGGTGAAAACTATTTAAATTAAAGTAGAATTGAGAAAGTGTGAATTTCAAGTTAAACCCATATTATTTTCCTTCTATTTTGCTCTTCTCTCCTGTACCAAGAAGGCCCTTAAAGCATGACGTGAGGAGTGGGGGATGAAGTCTTTAATTTATCTTAAATAGAATTCTAATTCTGATTATGTGCTTACCCCATGCATGTTTTGTGCATCATCAGCTGCAATGCAAGGAAACGTGAGGTAACCATATGGAAGCGTCCAGTGCTTACAAAAGGCCCTCTTGGCATTGTTTCTGGCACAGAGCTAGCATTCTTTCTTATGTTCATTGCACTCCTACTTTGGACCTTTATAATTTTTGTACGCAACAGCTTTGCCAGAATCAGCAGCAGAGTCTGGAGATAAAATGTAACATTTATTTATCTTAATGTTAGAATTTATTTTGAGTATGATTTTTAAGATCACTATGGTAAAAATAAATAAATTTATCAATTTGTAATTAGACTATAATATAAAAGTAGTGCATACACATACACTATTTAATCTTTGTATCATTTGGTGGAAGCAATTGTGATATATATGTTGGTGGTGCAGATGGGAAGAGAGACTAGACAGTGTAGCAGTAATATTGGGTGAAGTTGGAAACGTATGTTTGGCATTCATTTTTTTCCTGTGGCTCGTGCTTACTGCCACTGCTTGCCCTCACCTCAGAGAGTTGCATTAAGTACCATATTTGGCTTGGACACATGGCTACGACTATGTTCACTTCTCATGGCATTTGCTTCATCATCAAGTGGGCAGCTTTTAACCAACCTTCTGAGGTTATAGTTAAGGTTAAGATCCCCCATGAGCTGTCACTGTTAAGGTTAAGATCCCACATGGCTACGACTAGTCTGGTTGCTGTCACTGATCATGAGCCTACTATTTTATCAGTGCTCTAAACTCAAAGGTTCATGAGATCGGTCTTTGGGGGATTGACTTCAGGGCATGCAATATTTTCTAATATATAAACAAGTGTTGATGGACAAAATATGTTTTTGAGTATGCAAAATATTTTATTTTTCATATTTTAATAGAAACATCAGTCAAGAAAAATAAAATCACATAATTTTTTTATAAATAATAACTAAAGACTACAAAAGTATTAAATTTTTATAGAGATTACAATTAAATTTCGAAATAGATAAAAATATATTTTATTCTATTTCTTTATCATCCAAAGGTATCTTATAAATTTAAAAGGGTAGCAATGCATGGTATCAATATTTTACTCCATGTTGAGTGTGGATTGTAATTAAGACACCTTGTTTATTAGGTGAGATCTTGGCTCAATTGTCACTGTTGATATTTTCTTAGGCTATGCTCAATGACCCAAATTAATTTCTGACCTGATTAGGAAAGCAAATAGGAACACACCATCCAAAAGAGGGGGAAAAAAATGAGAAATCTTCATGTTTGAAGTGTGATATTTTTTGTTTTCTGTATTACAAGGATCGTACTTATATGATTTTGTAGGTCTATTTTTATAAGAAAGTCATACAAGGCTACTATGGCTTTGTTTCATTGCAGATGCTGAAATGGGACAAACAAGATGATATATCTATAAGAGTTTGTGATTAAATACCAATTTAAAATGCATTCTAATTAAATTCATTATCATCTATACTTTAATTTAAAATATTAAATGTAAAACTATTGATAAGTAATTTAGATGGGTTTTTGCTAATCACTACTTTAATATCATAAGAAGATACTTATTAAGGTTAAAAATTAAAAAAAAAAAAACTTAATCGAAATTGAATATAAATAAATGCAGATATTGACCTAGGAGATAAAATTAAAGTAAGAAATTCTTTTATTACAAAACCATTTATTGTAAAAATATAAATTATTAAATATTTAATTTTTTAAACAAAAAAGATTAGTTTGTTTGACTTTTTCCTTAAAAAATTATTTTTAAGTTCAGTTTATAAGAATTAAAACAACAGTAGAAGTTGGCTGTTAATCTTTTATTATATTTTTAACTTAAAAATTATTTTAAAATAATTTTTTTAATATGATGGTAAAAACCAATTTTATGGTTTTTATTCTTGAAAAATAAGTAATTCTTTTAAAAAGTTTTGAAAATAAGTGTTCGGCCTAATTTTTAATCTTGAATAGAAAGAAAAAAAAAAGGGTTAATTAGGCATGTGGACAAAATGATAACTTTATAAGAGTGTAGGTGGACAAAATTATTTTACAATATTAGTGTGTAGAAATTAAATTATATTAATGTGTAATTTGACCAAATTTAACATATAATGTTAATAAATTCTACTCTATATATCTTATCTTATCTATCAATTAAAACAAGGTTTAGTTTGATAACGTACCAAACACATAATTTTTTGTTTTATTTTTCTAAAAAATTGTATGTTGACCCATAATCTAAGAAAACTTTTGACACATGTTTTTTTAATAATATTTTTTGTTTTATTGTATATTTTTTAAAAAAATAATTTTCTTAATATGTTCGTTTTATCATATTTTTATTTTTTTAAAATATTTTTTCTTAAAAATATTTTTTCTTAATATCATAAAATTATTATTTAATAATATTTTTTTATTTCTATTTTTTATTTTCATTTTCATTTTTTTTATTTTCTAATATATTTTCAATATTATAAGTTATTATTTAATAATTTTAAATTCAAATGTAGATAATTTATGAAAGATAATATTACCCAACACCGTCATAGATATAAAATAAATTTACTTAAATTTATTTACAGTAAGAAAATAATATTATTTACAAAAAAATAATATTATTTAAATTATTTTAGATATGATATATATAGCATAAATGTGTAAAATTTTCTTAGACCAATAACCATCACAAAACATGAGTAAACTTAGTTTTTGACCAACTCAATGGTTGGAAAGATATGCATATGTAATTTTTTATTTTAGAAAATAAAATATAAGTTTATAATAAATATTTAGAAATTATTTTATTATATATTTTTAGATTGTTCATTGTATAAATTATTTTAGATTTCCTTTTGTAAATTTTTCATAGAAAAGTGACCGTCACAAATATGAGTTAAATAGATATGCAAAATTTTCTTAAACTAACAATAGTAAAAAAAGTTTGAGAGATCTATACTGTAATTTGTTATTTTAGACAATAAATATAAATTTATAATAAATATTTTAAAATTATTTTATTAATATATTTTTGCCATTTAGAGCTAGCAATAGACATCATGAGTAACATTAGTGTCTAAATAAAATGTTTGAGATATTTACTCATGATCTCATATCTAAGACAATAAAACATCTTAAATAATTTTTATTTAAGAATTTAATTAGTACGTACTGACACTGCAAAAGAGTTTTACACTCATTTATATGATTATATAAATTTTAAAGTATTAATAGATAAAGTCAACAAACTTATGATAAATAAATGATTGTGATGAATCTCATATCTAAGACAATTAAACTCTTTCTTTAACTACATGAAACAAAATATAAATTTATGATAAATATATTAAAATTAATTTATTAAACATATTTTTACAATAAAATAGTTTTAAATTACTTACTTTATCAGATGATACATGAAATTAGTTTATTTTTTTAAAACACCCAATATCATGAATAAAACACAATCTCAAATCGATATCATTGTGAACAACAAAAAAATTTTATGATTATTTAACACCATCACATTTCAAAAACTCAATAATATATAATAATTACAAAATAATTTAACTTTATTTATTAATAATTTTAATTTTTATCATATGATACATATATTAAAATTAATTTAACAAAACATTTTTATGATAACATATTTCCAAATTAATTACTAAATAATACTATACACTCAATTTTAATTTTTTTTATGAAAAACACTATAGTATTATTTGATATCAGAATAAAATCATTATAGGTACCAAATTTTATTTCATACATTTTTAACATAGTTGCGTTTTAAAAAATATGATAAAATTGTTTTTACCTTTTTTAATAAAACAAAAATTTTCATGAGCATTTAACACAACTTCTTTTAAAAAGTAATAATATTTATTTATATATATTTTGGAATCCAATAAATTATTTTTACATTTTCAAGAAAATTTAATTTTACTTAAAACATATATTAATATATTATTATTACTTTGTATCATTCTCTATCAAAATAATAATGTATTGATACATAATATAACAAAATCTTTCTTTCTTTATATCTTACTTTCAAATTAATATAGATAACATATATTTTTCTATTATATTTTTATTTAATATTATAAAAATATTATTTAATATTAATTTTTTCTTTTTATTTTATTTTTATTTACTTATTTTTTTTAAAAAATTTTAAAAATAGCTTTGGATTTTAGACCCAAGTATCCTCACCAACTTGTATTACTCTCACCCTATCAATATATGATTTGAACTCAATGACCGGTTCCTCCTCCCAAGCAAACCACTCTCTACGCCACTGAAAAACCCATACCCATTCACTCTCTTCCCATTTCCCAAAATTGCATAGTAACCCCTTTCTATTGATTGAGTTAAGGAACACAAGATTGAACTTTTGCTTCAATGCTTCTTCCCTAATCCAGTTGTTCATACAAAATTTAAATTTGGTCTAGTACCTTACCTTTCATTCCAAACATTTGCGAACCACCAATGATTATTTTTTACACCATAAACTTTCTCAAGTCTTTCTACCAAATTGACATATGATTGTTGTCCTCCGTCTACATTAGACCTCTCTACCTATTATATTTTGAGTCAATGATCTTTTCCCACAAATAACCTTTTTGCTCTAATAGTGACCATTTCCACTTCCCTATAAGTGCATCATTAAAGTGGAAAATGTTTTTCAGTCCCAAACTTCCCTTTTCTTTTAATTCACACATGAATTTCCAGCTGACCTATGCTATTTTAGGGGCATCACTTTCCTGATTCAACAAGAATCTTCTCTGAATGCTTATTATTTTTTCTCGACTTCCACAAGCATTTTGAAGAAAGACCCACTGATTTGATCAAGCATATGTGTCCTGCGTATGATAAGTGTCTATGTGTCCAATTTGCCAATTTTCTCTCCAACTTATTAATTATTAGGTCCCAAGTTACCACCCTCCTAGAGTTTGACCCTATAGGAATGCCTAGATAGTTGAAAGGAAATTTAAGAATTATATAATTTAGTACTTGTGCAAAAGTCTGAATCTCCATGTTTCACAAAGTCACCCCTCCAAAGCTAATTTTAAAATAATTAATCTTGAGACTTGAGGCTAGTTCATACCATTTAAGGATAGATTTGATGACTAGGATGTTGTTATGTGCCATATCTCCAATGAAGATTGTATCGTCAGCATATTAGAGAATGGATATTAGTACTTTTTCCCTTCCAACTAGGAATGGAGTTAATACCTCCCGCTGTATAGTTTGCCTAATCAATCCTACAATTCCTTCAGCTACTATGGTGTATAAAAAAGGAGCAAAAGAGTCTCACTGCCTTAACCCTTTCTGAGGTGAGAATTTTGCATTTGGAGAGCCATTAACCAATATAGAAACTCTAGATGATGTTAGACCAACTATTACCCAAGAAATCCACCTCTGATTAAAGCCCATTCTACCCATAATGTATTTCAGAAAGTACTATGACACCAAATCATATGCCTTTTCAAAATCAAGTTAAATACAAAAAATCTCCTCTTTCTCCGTTTTGCCTTATTCAGAGGTTCATTCAATATCATTGTGTTATGTAGGAGATGTCTTCCTTCCATAAAAGCACTTTGAGAGTGATTTATAATTTTATGCAAAATTTTTCCTACCCTCCTCACGATAACATACACCCAACAATGGATATGGGACAGTACTCGTTAAGACTTTGGGGTTAAGTACCTTCGGTATTAGGATAATAAAGGATGAGTTGCACCTAACTACCAGTTTTCCTAAAGCATGAAAATCCTCCATGAATTGCATTACTTCAACCTTCATAAATTCCTGGAACTTTTTAATGAAGTTGAAGTTATATCCATCTGGGCTAGGGCTTCACTGTCATAACTCCATGTCATTTCCCTAACTTTGACCTCTTCAAATGGATCACTCAACAACTCATTATCTTGATCAAAGATTGCTTGGAATTGGACACCATCTAGAAGGGGTCTAAGGCTGACATCTTCTGCAAATCTATTTTCAAAGAACTTTCTTATCTCTTCCTTCACTATGGTCAGGTCCTCATTCCACTCTCCTCTAATGGAAACCCCTTTAATAGATTTTTTGTGCCTGTTCTAGTTGACTATTATGTGAAAATACTTAGTACTACAGTCTCCTTCAGAAGCCCACATGATTCTTGATTTTTGCCTCTTTAGTGATTCATTCCTTTTAGCTAGTTGATTCCACGTACCCTGTTCATCTTCAGATAATGGTCTAAGTTTGTTCTTGTTCTCAAGTTTTTTCAACTCATTTTCAGCAGACTTATTTTTATGTCCCCAAAATAAGTTTTACTCCAATCTCTCAAAGTTACTTTTAACCATCTTAACTTATCTTTCAAGATATATGATTTTGACCCTTGTATAGATATGGGTTTCCATGCATCTGAAATGACTGTTCTAAAATCTCTATGTTGAAACCAACAGTTCATCACCTTGAATGGTTTGAGACCCCTATTAATAACTTTGTTTCTCATAACTACCAGACAATGATAAAAGAAATTTCTATTCATCACATATTGAGCACAACCTTCCCATATCATTATCCACTCAGAGGAAACTAGGAACCTGTCCAACCAGTTTTTAGCAGTTCCATTTGGTTTGAACCATGTGAATCTCTTGCCAACTAATAAAATGTCCATCAAGGTCATACTGTTTATGAATTGATTGAACTCAGCTAATTCTCTTCTTCCATACAGGCCACCACTCACACCTTGCCTTTCTTTAGGGTTTCACACACAATGGAAGTCACTTAAAACACACCATCTACTAATGTTGCTATTCCTTCTTCTGACCAACAATTCCTCCCAGACCTTTGTTTTGTGGCTTATGTGAGTTTGTTGGTAAACATTAACAAACACTACTTGGATGTTATTTTCTAGCCAGATCCTATCTAACAGTATAAAGTCTACTTCAACCACAGAGTATGTAAGTTGGAAAAAGATTGAGACCAAATACATACCAGACCTATTGCATAATTACCAAGTTGTTTTCTATTCCATTTAGTGACCTACCCTTATAGCTTGACATGTGAATTGATTTTTGTTTCCCGTAAGCACATTAATCGAATCTTCTCTGTCTAAACCAGATTTTGAGCATGTTATGCTTTTACTCCACCTCTCATCCCTCTAATATTGTATGTTAAAATTTTCATTTAGGTGACTGCTTGGATCTCTTCTCCTTGCATAATTTAGCCTCTTTGATTTCCTTTTGGTCCCTTTCTTCAAGCTCTTCAATTCTAGTTAGAGTTTTCGATTCAGGTTCTTGAAGTTTGACTCTGAGCAGCTTCCCAATGTCCATGATCTTGCCTAAGGATTATGATTCAATTCCTATTCCTGATGTCTTCATCGTTAATTATGTTGGAAAAATTGTTAGTCAAAGTCTTTGGAAAAGGCCCTGCCAAGATGTATTTATTACCGTCAGGGTTATCATGCAGAGGTTCAGCCATTGACGCTCCCCCAATCGGACCTCTGGATGCACCATGTTCCAACATAATAGCTTTAGGGACGGGATAAAGCTCATACTTGGGGTACCTGTTTCCTTGCACAGATCTTCCAATGGAGCGAGGCCTATTCCACTGTTGTGGCCCACCAAGGGTAGCTTGGTCTTGTGGGGTGCAAAAAGAATTCTTGGGGCCTTCTTTGTTTTGATCGTGAATGTTACTCCCTTAATGGATTGGGCCATTTACTATCAATATACCTTTGTTCACCTTGTTAGTATCCACTTGCTCAACCTACATATTGCCCATTGGGAACTTCTTTTCTGTGGGAGTGTTGCTCGCTTGGTATTGTGTTTCCTTCAATGACTGACTGTTTGCCATGTGCTAGTGTCGTAGTTTCTCCTAGGTAGCTTACATCCTCATTTTTTTGCAATGTGTTTGAGAGAGCTACATTTGTACAATATGTAGCCATGTGACCTTTGGAAAATGTTTGTTTTGGTGTGGACCTGTTCGACTCATTGAGCACCTCATTACCCCCCACATTTACATAGTTTGCGTCTTCTAGTACCTTTGGCTCTTTTTCTTCTTCAATTCTATGGACTGTATGACTATTTCCATATTCTTGTGAACTGGATTAATATTCGGTTGCAGCTGCACATTGAACTGTTATACATCCAATGCCTTGATTTAGATCCATATCATGGTCATACATATCTGCGTACTTAGAACCTGACCATCCTTCACCTTCACAAATGGACTTTTCATATAGGAATTCTTCTTTTCTACTACTAACCCAGGAAAAGTTTTCATCTTTATAATCTTCCAATCTCCAACAGGGACAGTTACATGAGACGTTTGTTTGGCTTGTCTCCTAAAAAACATTTAATCTAAACTCATCCCTGTTAATGCTAACTAACTCAGAAAAGTTAATTGTCTCGAAAGAACACACTTTTAACAACACTCTTGCATACTGCAGAAATTCAAAATTTGTTGTTTTCTCACCCATTTTTACCATGGTTCCAAACTTACTTAGCAATTGTTTGAAAGCTTGTTACTCCCATGCATATAATAGAAGGCCAAATATTTTGACCCATATCACTTTATGCCTCGAAACACATTCAATACTCCATTTTTCAATGGCACTAAATTTCGGCCAGTTTGGATCTTGCTTGTCTAATATTTCTTTCAACCACTCTTCTTTTGTTCCTTGAATATGTTAACTTAATCATCCCCTGTAGGAATATTATAGGCATGTCCTTCCATATTTACTTTGATTTCCATGGATATGACTTGTTTGATTGTTCCATTTTTCATCCTCCATCCTCCTCTGCCATAGCTATTGTCTCTCTTTACCACTTGTGCAAATGATGTATTAACCTCTACTATATGCGACCAGTTGACCACTTTATCTTTCCTTTTTTCCTTAGCTTCATCCCCATGTAGACGTTGTTGTTTGCGCCTGCTTTGCCTACTGTATTGACCTCATTTTTATTAAATATGTTCACCATGATTTTTGAATCCCCCTATATAGTTGCCATCTAGTTTTTCCTCTAGTGATTTTTCATCTTGTACTTAAACAAATCTAACAAAGTCATACTTTCCGCCCCATCTGTTCCTTCTTCTGGAAATGAACACTTTACATACTTTTTCCCATTTACTAAATATATGCCGCATTGCCTTCTTCTCAAAACTTTCTAAAAATTTTGTGAAGAAGTAACTAGTCACTTTTCTCCCCTTCAATCGTTGTTTTCAACTCATTCCACTGTTTCCTAATTCGTTCTTCCCATACTCTGCCTTGCTTGTTTCTCCCTTCTCAAACTGGCTCTCCAACACCTCCTTCCTCCCATTCATCCACATTGTCTCACATCCCCTTTCTCTCTAATTCCTTGTACTCCTCCTTATGTTTAGGGTTTAAATTATATTATATCCTTCATATTAATTAAATTTTTTGGGTTTAGGCTTTAATGGGGTAAAATAGTATTTTTTATGTTTTATGGCAATATGTGTTTTAGTGAGTTTGATTGAAATGTTCTATAGATTACTCTCTATCTGCTATTTTGGTGTTGGTAAAATTTGTCCTTTTTTCTTAAATTGCTGTTAGAACTTTTGAAATTGTTATTTACTGGTATTTGATTGATTATATTATTTGAGTATGAGCTAGAAGAGGTTGGAGCATATAATTGAACGAGCTTAAGGGCATAGAGGTTGATATTTCTTCACTTTTGATTGCTCTATTAGTTTTATGTTAGTTTTTTTTTTTTTTTTTACTTATGTGTTACACTTAGAAATTTATATGAAATGAATTTTTGAAATGTTTAATTTTAACAAGATAAAAGACATAAAATAAAATAAATTATTAACATTGATTGATATAATTGTTAACTGCTTATGTTTTTGAACTATGAGACTTTGAATATGAAGTAAATTGTTTGTTGGGAGAAAAATACTTATTTGTATGCACTCAAGGTCTTTAATGAAAAAAACAAAAAACACCCAAACTAATATCATGGTTAAAATAAAATAAACTTAAGATTTAAAATTAATATATTAATAAATAACAAGAATTTGTAAACTTTAATATAAAATGATATGATAAAGATAACTTTAAGACTATATTATCTTGAGACTAAAAAACAGAAATAATTATAAATAATTTTGTTTTTCGGTTTTCTATTTTCGTTTTAAAAGTTTAAAATATAATAAGAATATGTTATATTTTATTTTTTATTAATGAAATTTTAGTGAATATGAACAAGTTTTTTTTTTATTTTTACATCTTCAAAACAACTTTTAAATAATATTTACTGAATAATTTTTTTTTCCCAAAAAACAGCTTTTAAAAATTATTTTTAAATTTTTTTTTTAAAAACTAGAAAACAAATGGATCGAGCCTAAATTAGAAAAGAGTACCTATTTATGCCAAGTCAATCATAACTAGTTAAACTAGAATACGTAAAGGATACAGAAGGCATTACCTTTTTAAATAAAGAGTAGTGAATCAAGCTACTGCTTCTTGCTTCTTTTGCCAAAACTGTTCCACCAAGGCACCAATTCTTAATTTCTTATGCAACTCAGATATGTTTTATACCTATTATATAGGGCAGATAAAGAACTTATAATTTTTTGTTTCCACCAGGGGAAATTTCTTGCTACTTTCCTAGCTTTTGTGCTTTCCTTGGTACTGTGTAGAATTTACTTTAAAGATGGTGGTTTTTATGCTGACTAACACTTGCACAAGACTACAAAGGGCACCGTTAGTTAAAGAAGTGAAAAAACCTTGATTAGAGTATGAATATATGCTGCTAATTATCGATACAAGCTAAATTCTGCTAAATTTATTAATATATGCTTTTACTTTGATTTAGTTCCATTAAATTGAGAAGTTGTTTAATTTTTCATTGTTTATTTCTTTATGTGTTTGAATTGATGTATAGCCTATGTGTGTAGGAGAATGATTTTGGAAACGACTCGATATAACATAATCCATAAATGATTAGGACAATGTTAATTTGTAAACAGAAGGTAGGTTTTGGTGGATTTGGTTTTATTTGATAATATCAATATCAATTTAATAGTGTTTATTTTGGATAGGTTAGTAATTTTCTAATTGGCTAAATAAATTGATAAACTGATTTGTGAATCGTATTTTACTAATATTTAATGTCTGTCAATGAGAAAAAAAATGCATATTGGCAAAACTTTTTTTTAGTATTTGTTTTCACTTTAGATAGGCACTTGAGAAATTGTAAGAAAAAAAAAGATAAATATAGGCTTTTTTCTATAGAAGTTGAAGATTCATATAAGCATGTACTTGCTTATAATAAGCATAGTTGTGCTTTGATTTTCATGTTTATGCTCTCTTGTTGAGCATGATCGTGCTAATGCTAAGCACAACTATGCTTAGTTGGACTTAGAGAGACCATGCTATTTGAATTTTAAGAAATACGTCAGATAGCATGATCATGTATTTGTTTATTCATATACAAACCTATTTTTTCACAAAACAGAATTAGATACTCTGTTATCTAGGTTATTACCAACTTTTTTGCGAACCAACAAGTGGATCGACTCTAAATTGAATTCTTGTTTCATCAATTGAGAAAACAATTTAGGGTTAAAGTATTTTTGTATGAATAAACAAACACACAACAATTTTAGTAGGTGTTGGTAATAAATGAACAAAAACAATTGAATTTCTTGGTAAACAAGGGTAAAAACATGCAATTGAAATCATAATCTTAGGCTTCATTGAATCCCAACCTTATTACTCATTGTGTGTTTTTTTTTTGCTTTTTGCTTGAATGATTGAACATACACTGCCCATTTTTACCAATCGTCTTCAAATTGTTTTTTCACTTTTTGAATTAAATTAGTTAAGACTTTGGATATAATTTCCGAATTTAGATTCACTATTACTATTACGTAGGGTATGCTTACAAAAACAGTTATATTGTATGCATCATAAAGTAAGATTTTAGTCACTTTAATACATTGCTTTTGTTACTTTTTAATTACATAGTGTTTCTTGAACTGAATTGAATAATTTAACCCCATTCGATGATGAATTTTGTGGTTCCCTTGCTACCTTTTTAGAAGGTGATGCTACCTTAATGTTTTCATATTTTCTGTTTGTTTCCTTTTTCACCTCTCTACTCACAACCTTCTGAGTGGATGAGTTGGTGTGTTGAAATATAAAATTGATTTTGGGCCTTATTTATACAAAAGCCTAAATTCTAAAAAATTCCAGAAGATATGATAAGTGCAAATTCTAGAAACAACTTTTAGAAAAATCTATCTAAAAGATAATTCTAGAGTAGCATATAGAATTATCTAGATTATGTGAATAACTTGTATTTGTTAAGAATGTTTTAGAAAGTTATTTGTAACTTTTAGATTAAATTTTTTTTTGGCAAAATCCTAACCATTGGTTTAGGAAGAGCCACTAGTATAAATAGAATCAATGTCCTAGAGTTTGTATCAAGTCATAAAACAAGAAGTGATCAAATATTCAAGTAACCTCTTTCTTGCAAATTCTAGTCCTTTCCCATTCTCAAATATTTCCCTCATTATTCCAATAAATTGGCATCAAAGTTTGAAGATTCTACCTAAAGAGATGACGAGTAGCGATATGGCTCCATTCCAAGTTCCAATGCTCAGCAAGAGCAACTATGACAATTGGAGCATCAAGATGAAGACTCTCTTTTGCTCTCAAGATTTTTGGAAGATAGTAGAGAGAGTTCACATCGAGCCAGAGGATGAAAATAATCTCTCTCAAACTCAAAGGGATAGTTTGAGAGACTCAAGAAAGAGAGACAAGAAGACTCTCTATCAATCTATCAAGGATTAGATGATAATGATTTTGAGAAGATTTCAAAAGCAAAGTCAGCAAAAGAAGCATGGGAGAAGCTTCAAACCTCATACAAGGGAGTAGATCCAGTGAAAAAGATATGTCTACAAACTTTAAGAGCCGAGTTTGAAACATTGCATATGAAAGAAGGAGGTCATATCTGACTATTTCTCTAGAGTCTTAAGAGTTACTGATCATCTTAATAGAAATGGTAAAAAACTTGATGATATAAAAATTATGGAGAAAATTATTAGAGGTTATGACTATAGAGCAGCATTTGGACTTATTACAAGCTTATGAAGAAAACAAAAAGAAAAGGGAATGAATTATTGAGCAACTACTTAAGACACATTGATTCAACCAACAAAGATAGTGATTGTAATAATCAAAGTCAATAAGAACAAGTCATGGTGGAGCTTGAGGACAAGGAAAGGGTCATGGTAGAGATCATGGATAAGGACGGGGTTGGAGGTCCTATGACAACAATAAAAACTTCCAAAGAGGAGGAAGCTCAACAAGAGGTCGTGTTCAAGGCTACTCAAGATCAAGGTATGACAAGTCTATTGAGAAATGTTACAATTATGAGAAATTTGGTCATTACGCTTCCGAATGTAGAGCACCTAGAAAAAATAAAGTTGGACAGAAGGCAAATTATGTGGAAGAGACAAATAAATAAAGTGATATCTTATTGATGGCTTATGTGGAGAATAAAAGAAACGAAGACAATAAATGATACCTAGACACTAGAGCAAGCAATCATCTGTGCGAAAAAAGGAGCATGTTCCATGGAGCTTGATGAATCAGTGAGAGGCGAGGTGACTTTTGGAGATGAATCTAAGATAGAAGTAAAAGGAATAACAAAATGTCTAAAGATGTGCTACAAGGATATTTCTTGGCTTTGGCATCTATGATTTTGGGCATCTCAATTTTGGAGGATTAGAGTTGCTCTCCAAGAAGGAAATGGTGATAGGATTACCTTGCATCAATCACCCGGATTAAGTGTGTGAAGGATGTCTACTTGGAAAGCAATTCAAGAAATTTTTTCCTAAGGAGTCTCATTTAAGATCTAAAAAACCGTTAGAACTTATACATACAAATGTTTATGGTCTGATCAAGCTAGGTTCACTTGGTAAGAGTAATTATTTCCTTCTCTTCATTGATGATTTTTCAAGAAAAACATGTGTGTATTTTTAAAATCATAAATCAGATGTATTTGAGAATTTCAAGAAGTTCAAAGTCCTTTTTGAGAAAGAAAATGGTCTTCAAATCAAAGCAATGAGATCTGATTGGACGAAGGTTCACATAAAATGAATTTCAAAAGTATTGTGAAAACCATGGAATTTGATGACCCTTAATAGTGCCAAGATCCCTTCAACAAAATAGAGTAATAGAAAGGAAGAATAGAACAATTCTAAACATGTCCAAGAGCATGCTTAAGAGTAAGAGACTTTCAAAGGAGTTTTAGGTAGAAGCAATATCTTGTGCAGTTTATCTTTTCAATCAATATCCAACAAGAAATGTATAGGGGAAAACACCACAAAAAGCATGGAGTGGAAAGAAACCTAGCATTTCCCATCTAAGAGTTTTTTGAAGCATTGCTCATGTGCATGTACTAGATGAGAAAAGAAACAATATAGATAACAAAAGTGAGAAGTACATTTTCATTGATTATGATTCAAATTCCAAAGGCTATAAGCTCTACAATCCAAATACAGTACAATCATAAGATGAGACGTTCTTTTTAATGAAGAAGGAGAATGGGATCGAAGATTAGGTGATGAAAATAACAACTTCTTTCTAAGTTATGAAGATGACATACAATAATCGATGATAGACCAAGCAAGAGAGGAGCCTCCTACTCTAGTGATTTCACCGACTAGAAATACTCAAGAAGAGGAGAGTTCAGATGAAAGCATTCCACACTTCAGGAGCTTACAAGAACTTTATGAGGTAACTAAAAATAAAGATAATCTCATTCTCTTTTGCCTATTTGTTGATTGTGAGCCCATAAACTTCCAAGAAGCAATGGAAAACAACGATTGGAAAAATGCTATAATGAAGAAATCAAAGCATTAAAAACGAATGATACATGGAAACTAGTTTCTCTTCCAAAGGGATACAAAGCGATTGGTGTGACATGGGTGTACAAAGCTAAGAAGAACAATAAAGGAGAAGTGAAAAGATATAAGACAAGATTGGTGGAAAATGGCTATAATCAAAGAGTTACTCAAAATAATTGGAGAATACATTAAAGATTCTTGCAACTAATGGGATCCAAAGCATAAGTTAAAACTAAAAATCTTGCAAACTCTAAATACTCTAATGTTAAAGATTCTTCTACAATAACAACTAATGAACCAAACTCTTGGGCAATTTTGGAGAACCCTTCGTAATTCCAATACTGAAGGGGAAGACTGCAACATCTTAGCCACACATATCGATTTGATGGACCTAAGGATGAAATCCATTGGTTAATTGAAACAAAAACTTCATTCCACTAGCATTCATACGAGGCAGTAACATCTTCTAAATCGACATTCTTTAAACTAGATAATAGAACCAAATCATGCCCAAGATTTCTCACTTTGACAGACTTGCATACAGAAACTTTCTTGCAAATTTGCTAGAAATTTAACATCAACAACTTGACCGACTGCGCACTTTGAAAGCCATTCAATATTAGATGCTTCTACCTCCCATTCTCGTATTTGAGCCTCCCTGCATTGATACTTCACACTTTTATTGAGTGTTGGAATAAAAGGCATTAAAGCATGAGTATAAGGCACTTTAAAGTGGTTTTTCTTTCTCTCTCTTTATTTTTGCTCTTAAATCAATTTATGGTACGAAATATGTTTATAGGTGTGGTACTTGTATTGTATATTTAGATAAGCTTAAGAATGTTGTTAGGATGGTTTTGGATAGCTTACATAGGCTGGGTTGTGTTGGAAAAGCTTCAAAAGTGGAATTTTGGGTGAGGTAATCGATTACCTAAAAACAGTAATTAATTACCCTTAAAAAATTTTGTGTTCTAGAATTGTTGCTCTCTATGGTAATCGATTACCTGAAAACAGTAATTGATTATTCAAGAGAACAAGCACTTTGGATCCGTTTTGAGCAGGATATTAAGTAATCAAGTGGATAATCAATTACCCTGCATCAAAACTGATATAAAAGCATTTTTGAAAACTAATTTTAACAACTTTTGAAAGATCCATTAAATGTTTGCTTCTCTTGTACGATTTACACAATTCTCTCTAACATTCATACCTATTTTTTATGGTTTCAAAGTGCTTCAATTTCAAGAGTCAAGGAAGATACTTTATTGAGTTTTGATATTTCTATTTGGGTATGATTCACTTCAGGTGATATTGTTCTATACCATTCTTTGTGTTTTTTAACAAGTTTTGACAATTTTTTGAGGAGTTATTGAGATTGTTGGAAAATCTTGCAGCGAGGTGTTGCAAGTGAGGCATTATGAGTGGTGAGGTGTCACGATTTAGCAAACTCTTATAGGGTGCAAGAGGAAGCCTTTTTTGTATGTGGTTTAAATCTTTCCGGGATTAAAATCTGTTTGTGTGATGTGCATGTACTGAGGTTTTAGTGGAAAACAGATTAGCAGGAGACTAATTCTATAAACTGGATGTAGGTTAGATTGACCGAACCAGTATAAATCACTATGCAAATTCTCTCTTCCTTGCACTCTTTAAATTTCAGTTTTATTGAATTCTTGGAGCATCACTAATTGGGTTTTTGCAGCTGTAACTGATCTATGAAGTTTTCTTGTAGTGGATCCAATTCTTTCTCACCATTTACTTGTTATTGAATTTGGTTTTAACCTAAGATTTGTGCGTTTGGTTTTTCATTCTTTTTACCTTTTCCTTTTGATTCTAAATAACTTATAAAAGCATTCTTGCTAAGTTTTTCTTCAATTACACTTGAAATCATTATTGGAGGAATTAAGTTGATTGGTGCTTTGTCAAAAGGGTTGAATTCTTGAAAAACTCATTTTTGCAAAACAAGGTAGATTTTGAAAATTTTTGAAAGAGGATATTTTTGAACTACTCTGATACTATTGAATATAAATATTTTAAAAATATTTTTGGTAAATCTATTCAACCACCCTTCTAGATTCCCCTATGGGGCCAACATTGAGATCTTCATTTACTTTAGATAAGATGAATTGGCACTGAACTTATCTTAGAATATTTCATCCTTCCCTAATTTCCTTTTTTTACAACCCTACCCTGAATTTAGGTAGGTTTACTCTAAGTTTTTGACCTCTGATATGAATTTGATCAAGCTCTTTTTCTAATCGTCAAGGGTTTTTAATATCAGAGAACCTTACAAACCCAAAACGTTCGCCATCCCTTCTTTTGTGTTCCCCAATAAAAATGTCTCCTACCTCACCCCACCTCTGAAAGATCCACCACAATGCCTTCTCTTCAAAGCTATTCGGGAAGTTAGAACAGTAAAATGAAGTTAAATGAACCCCTGTGGCTATGCAACATTGGTCTCCATCTAGAACCAGAGTCATCCTTCCTCCTTACTACACCCTTTCACACCACTCAAGCACTCTCTCACGCCGTCTCTCCCTCCTTGCTCTCTCTCATCCCAATGAATTTGATATGATATTTATTTTTCCTGATATATTTAATAGAGTAGAATACTATATCTATAAATTTAAATTACTGAATTAATAATAAGTGTGTTTGTTTAAATTACCAAATTTCCTTATATATATTTAATTTTTTTATGAGAAAAAACCAACTTGTTTGAATAGAAGTTAAAAATTTTGGTATATTTAATAGAATAGTATACTATATTTTAGGGGTTTAAAGTCAAACCAAACTGAATTGAAAACCGAAAATTGAACCGTTGAAACTGAAAACCGCAAAATACCGCTTTAATTTGGGGTGGTTTGGTTTTTATAATTTTCAAACCGTGTGGTTCAGTTTGCGGTTTGAGATGTTAAAATTGCACAAAAGCAAACCAAATCACTAATCCTTAGTTATTTTAGCAAATCTCTGAAGACATATACAATTACTCATTATTTTCTAAGTTTTAAGATTTTGATTTAATCTTTAATTAAATTTTTAATTAATATGAATTAGTTTGATAAATAAATATTTTAGCAAAACTATTTGATTTAATTTCATTGGATACAATTTGATGACAACCACTAGAGTGTAATGTTTAAAAAAATTGATTGTTTATACTTTACTTTAATGATTGCTAATTTTATATAATTTTATTGGGAGTGACTAAACTTTTATACAATTTTGGAAATAAATTTCAATATAAATGTTTAATTAATTAACTAACTTGTGCATACAAAATACTTAGTATGATTTTTAGTTCTCATTTTTTTTTCTCATTTTGTTTTAAAATATATTAGTTTTGATTCTCTACCTAATTTCTAACAAAATTACCCAAGCAATTAATTGACTTGTTTCAATCATAACATATAACTTTTAAAGTATTAATTGATAAAGTTAATAACAAACTTACTATAATTAAATAATTGTAATTAAATATCACTCTAATTTTTTACACTAATAGTACACAATCATTTTTTTCTAAAATAAATGTGATAAGTTTTTCTACAGGATTACATGAATGTGATATAATTCAATAGAATGGGTTTAAAGAATATATATAAACCAATATTTTTAAACTTAAACTCAACTTCGTCTTCAACAAGTATGAAAATGAAAAAAAATAAGAAAAAGTCAAAATCATTTATTCATAACTTCTTGATAAGAGTTAAATTAAATACATGATAACACAAGAGTAAATTGAAAAAGAAAAAGTCTATGAGATTTGTTAAAATTACATTAATATATAAATTTATTCCATTATCAAAATTTGTGTATTATGTGTTATTATAAAACTTATTTAAATACTAATTATTTTAGTATTATGTGTTACTTTATTATAATAATTTTAAAAAATTATTATTTATATACCAAATCATATTATTTTTAAAATTAATTTAAAAAATTTTAAATTTTAATATTTTAAAATTTAAATTATTAATTAATTTAGTAAATAATTGTTTAAAATTCGTAGCCGGATTCTTTACTAGTTTGATTAATTTAATTAATAATGAAGTGTATCACTTTTAGTAAAACTATGTATCTGTACACAAACAAGCATAGGATTTGCTAAAGAACATTAATGTTTTTATTTCCTTACCTATTGGTACTTAAAAAACTAAGTGCATAGTAAATATATACATAATACATTACTGTGTGTTTGTGAGTTGGTATGTGCATGTGTTCTGATTATATTTTAATAATTATTTTTATTTACAAAAATATTTAAAATATTCATGTTTAAAAATATTTTTTATATTGTAAACTTTGTACTTTTTATACAAATGAATTATAAAAATGGTTTAAATAATATAAAAGAAACTTGCTAATAACAATAAAATTAGTTATGCATTAGGATAGTTGGATTTTAAGAAAATAAATAATTAAATGAAGAATAAGAGCTTGATTCGTTTGATTTTGTTTTTTAGTTTTTGAAAAAAGTTTTCAACAATAATTTTCAAAAACTATTTTTGAGATGTAAAAATAGAAAAATGTCTTGAAGAATAAGTATTATTTAAAAACTGTTTTCAAGAATAAGTGTTATTTGAAAATTATTTTGAAGATATAAAAATAGAAAAATTTGTTCATATTTAAGTTTTCAAAATAAAAATAAAAACTGAAGGAAAACTAATTGTTACTGATTTTTAATTTTTAAAAACTAAAAATATTCTCAAAAAACACTACTAACGAGTTTTTGTAATTTTTAAATATCAAAATACTAAATAATCCGTAAGATTTTTAAACTTATAGATTACTTCTCCCTGTGTATAAAATACATATCATATATAATTCATACCGATAATTAAGTTGATACCCTTATGAATTATTAAGTTGACACCATCTCTATTAATTTCTATAAAACCCTTTCTCCAAGTTCGATACATGAGCCACCTACTTTTTTCCCTATTTGCCAAAGAAGACAAGCCTCATAATTCATCTGATTTTCTGAGACTACATCTACTCCCAGCAAAGTCTACTACTTTAAGTATTGAAACTTCATGCAGATTATCTCATGGCAATTAAATTGGACTTCTCCTTTTTCTGTGTTACAAGAAGCTTGTACCCTGTTGAAATTATGATGATACTACCACATGCAATTGGTATTGAAACAAGTTGTTCCAAATTTTCCAAGTGGCCCAAGATAGCTTGTCCATTTGTTGAAAATTCTGGTAATGGCTTTTGGTATTGATTATGAGTTGCAGAGGCTCCATTTGTTGAAAATCCTGTTTAAACTTTCCAGCTCCTACTCCATGCTCTTGCAGCACATTGCCCCAGCAGCAGCTAACCGAACCCACGTCAACAAATTATTTCATAACAAATCCTTGTTGATCAAGGCTTTCTAACACATTCAACAAATTATCATGCCATTGGAAATAATAGTGGATTGATATTAATCAATTATATTTTATCATTATCTGACAATTTAAGTTTAAGATATGATGATAATCATATCTTATAATATCTTTATGATTATTTGAATGGGATTATAGTAAGATTGACTCTGTGATGGGTTGAGTCAATCATAAAAAGCGCATTTGAGGGGTCTCTGCCTACCCTTGGGGATTATAAATTTGTCATCCCATTAAGCAAATTACAACAACAATACACAATACAACAACAACAACATACTTAATGGTTTTCCTTGTTTTATGTTTGACAAATATGAGTCATTTGTGTGGGTAACATAATATATACAATTAACTTTACTTTGGAAAGTGTTAATGAGGTTGCATGGACTCATTTTTATACCCATATTTTTGTGATTTGGTCAAGGGAGAACTTTGTCGTTTTGATACGATCATGTATGATGATTCGTGTGTTAAATTCATTTTCAAAAGCATTGAATGTGATTGCTAATTTTTTATATTCTTATTTTTTCAAAAATACCATATTTATTTAATATTTTTATATTATTGGTATTTTTGAGTATAAAAAAAATTGATTAATTCAAGATTAAATTAAAATTTTTTTACTATTATAATCTTGAATTTTTTACCTATTTTCATTGTTATAATTCTTTACAGTATTTGTATCTCTAATTATACTGTACTCTCTTTAATATTGAATTATCATTTATAAATTCATTTTAGGTTATTTTATTAATTATGCACAATCTTAATTGTCCTTCTCTTATGAGCATAATTTTATTTATTAATTTGCATTATTATTACTTGTGTATCATGAGTATAATAATGTGAATTTTGTATGTTGGTCATATAATATATATAATTAACATTATGCAAATTTATTAGACAATATGTATAATTTCCTTTTTTTTATTTACATAATTATAATTTCACTATTTTGGATGCATTTATGGGAATTTTGTAATTAATTTGATATATGTAATTGTTTTTATCCAAATTGGGCAGAATCTGCCGTGTTTTTTTTTTATCTTGGATACAGGAATTTTAAAGCAATAGGTGAGTGTGAATGGCTAGTGTTTTGGATAAGAGTAAAGGAATGAAAAATATGATACATAAAAAATCCAATGGTTAGTGTCTTGGGGCCAGGGTGGCGGTGTGGAGAGAGGGGATACATAAAAAAATATGAGTATCGACTACCTTATAATACCACTCTAACAAACATCTCCTATTAGTTATTGAAACAGTTTATAATTAAAAAAAAAACTTATATAAATTTTTTGTACTTAAAATTTCACAAAAAACTATTTTGGTACTTGAAATTTAAAAATATTATTTTTAGTCCTTGAAATTAAGTGTTTGTTTGACAATATTTTTAGAAAACTGTTATCAGTATTTTATTATTTAAAAACTAAAAAACTCGTTTGGGTAATGTTTCTATTTTTATATATCTTAAAACAGTTTTCGAAAACCGTTATGGTTTTTTAGTTTTTAAAAACTAAAAAATAAGAACAACTGAAAATAGTTTTGTTTTTAAATTTTCTATTTTTGTTTTGAAAACTCAAAATACAATCAGAATTTGTTATTTTTTGTTTTTCATTAATGAAAATTTAATAAATATAAACAAATTTTTATATTTTTATATCTTCAAAATAATTTTTAAATAACACTTACCAAAGAAGTTTTTTTTTTCTTTTGTCTTCGAAAAGAGTTGTTGAAAACTATTCTTCAAAACTCTTTTAAAAAACTAAAAAACAAAACAAAATTAATCAAACCCTAATTGTGTCGGATGTGAAATTAAAAATGATTCACAAATATAAAAATGTACTCTTTGTCAGCAAATTTTTAGTAGTGTTAATTAGAAACTAAAAGTGAATCAAGAATAAAAAAATATTTATAAATTTTAAAGAGCAAAAGTGATTTTTGGTGAAAATTTAAAAACAAAAAACCTATTTAAATCAAAAGGAAATATAATAATAACATGGTGGCTGGATTTATGGGTTAAAGGATGAAGAGAAAAGAGGGACAAGAGGTTGTGATATGAAATAATTTCTTTTTGTTTAGCAAACCTGTTTTACACGAAAAAGACTTGGTCCAATGTTTACATTGAATGGGATGAAAGTTAAATTACAACACTTAAAATAACAGGAAGTGGGACGGAAATCACCCTAAAAAATAAAATAACGAAGGAGACGAAAATCATGGTAATTTGATATGTTATTAGAACAATTTTTTTAATGACACTTGCGGAATATTTATCAAAATGGCTGATAATTAATCTTTTATCATTAAGTATCCTTGTTGATATCCCTATTTAAGTTCCAAGTCTCTTTTATAAACAAACCACCAAGCACAAGTGATATTATAGGAAGATGAGTTCCCATGGATCAACCACCTCAAGATATTCTTCTGCTTCCTCTTTCAATTCCAGCAGCAACCCATCTGTGCGTGCTTCTATGCAAAGGCCAAGTTGTACTGTTTCCCATCACATGAATAATGGCAATGTAATTAGGGCTTTGTCAATGGCTGGTTCCAACTTCTCTAATGTTCATCAACAACCGCCGAGTCTTTCTGCTGGGCCATGGATTCAGTCACAACTATCAAACCCTAATTGGCAAAACCCCAACACCACGCCGAGTCTTTCTGCTGGGCCATGGATTCAGTCGCAACTATCAAACCCTAATTGGCAAAACCCCAACACCATGTATGGTCAATCATCGCACATGACATCGCCAGCAGGTTTCTATTCCAACTCCTCTCATATCAACAAGTACTTTTTGATGAAAATATACACAAAAATAAATCATGCTCCCTCAATTGATTCTTTTTTAAGGTAGTTTAGACTTTAGACATTAATAAGCCAAATCAATAAATAGTTACATAATTGGTTGTCAAAACTAATTACCTATTTATTATCTATATTTGTGATAAATTTACTTTTTATTTGCCATAGGTAAAATTCAAAAATTTTGGCAAAAAATATACTTTAAACAATTTATTTTTTTAAAAAATTCTATATTTATTAAAAGAGAAAAAATCTTGGAGAGAAAAAAAAATGATAGATTACAAAAAAAAATCACAAGTCTTTTTAAAATATTTATATATTTACTAAAAAAGAAAAAAAAAGTTTGAAAAGTTATTGCTCCCGCTCCTAAAAAAATTTTCCATTGCGGTAAAAAATAACTTAGTTTATTTTCTATACGCATATTTTAAATTTCTTTTAAATCTTTTTACTTCTTGTATTAAAATTAATTTTATTATCTACCATAAAAGGGTTTTAAATTGTACTCATTTAAAATGAGTTATTTTTCCTTGTAACAGTAAAGCGTAAAGTTAGCATTGTTGCAGAGAAAGTACACGATCAATAATGCTTTTCTTATTTACATTGGTAAAGAGAAATACTTTAATAATGCAAAATAACACATATAAAAAAAAAATAACAAAGTTATTTTGTTTTTGTAGTTCGCATCACATGTCTATGATAACTTTTTGAAATTATTGAAAAATTTGCAAACTCTCTTAATTGTTTTGTTTACATAGTTCACATTTCATTTCTATATCCACAACAAGTTTTTGGGATTATTAGAAAATTTATAAACTCTTCCAATATTTTGTTCATGTAGTTCGCACTCATGGCTATATCCATAACAAGTTTTTGAGACTATTGAAAAACCTGTTAATCCTCCCAATCTTTCTTTTGACGTGTTCGCACTTCATGCCTACATTTATAACAAGTGTTTTGGATTATTAAAAAACCCGCAAACCCTTTCTACATATCATAACCTCCTCTTTCACTTAGAATCATGATTTCTTCTTCAGGTTGAGTCATTTGCATATTAATTATTCTATTGCCATGTGTCACCTTCTAATAATTTTAATATATATAAGATCTATTTGATATTAAAGAATAAATGAATAAATCTTATTACTATTTTTAAATAATAATAATTTTAAAATAATTATTATATATTGCATGTCATTTAAAATATTAAATATATCAAATCAATAGTTAATTTTGTTTGTTATTGATGTGCATAAAATACACCTATAGGGTAAGTGTAACCAACCAACGCAGTAGGAATAATGGATCTTTAAGTCTAGATATGGTATCCAAGGAACTAGAATATGTGATATCAAGAACTAAAGATTCTTTTATTTTCACAGGGAGTAAATAATTTGAATTGAATAAAAGGAAATTAAAATAAACAAAAGAAAATAATGGATTTGAACAAAATCATGAATTTGGAATGTTAGGGTCATGCTTCCTTACATAATTACTACTACTAACTAATCTCCCATGATCAAGCAAGACTAGTTAACCTTTCTAATGGATATCACTATTTGATCATGTAAAAATCTAACACTAGTTAGGGTTAAGAGCAAGTAGGCTGAGAGCTTATTCATCATACATTCACATTAGGAGCTAAGAAATGTAGTGTTATCATACAATGAATCTTAACCTTACTCTATAATGTGCCTATTAACCAACCAATCAAGGGGTAAGTCTTTCATTAATCAATACATAGTGATTCACACACATTAGAAGTTTAATCATACATCTAATGCACTAATAAAATAGTAAAACAATATAATCTTAAAATTAAAAACATTCAATAATTAATTAAAAATCAAACAAAAAGGTTTTATTCAGATGCACATCATAATACAAAACAATTATCAGAAAATAAATAAAAAATAGGAAAAAGGACCATATGGATAAGGTCTATTATGACTATACTCTACCTAATCTTGCTTTTCATCCTTAAGCCTACTCCTAAATCAGTGGTTAAACTCCCAAAAATTAGCATAAAGACAAAACTTAAAACTAAAAGGAAAGAAATCTTTGTAAAGAAAAATTAACTTCTCTAGAAAACTTAATTTGCTCCTCTTCACGTTTATGGATCTTGCCATATGAGCTAAGCATGACTATCCTAAAATAAGCACGCTCATGCTCATTTTAATAAGCACAAAAATTCATTCTTTTTGCTCATTTGTTATATAATTTAAATATAAAGACCTTAACCTGCAATAAAACACAAAATTAGATAATTCTAACATTAAAATATAACAAAAGACATAAAATTGAACCTAATATGTCTTAATAAAATAACTAATTTCAGGTCAATTACTTATTACTACATTTAAACAAAAAATTATTATTCCTCGTATTTGTTATCTTCTTTACCTTTTTCTTTCTCAATTTTTATATATTTTGCTTTAGTATTTTTTTTTTCTAAGTTCTATTCATACTTATCTATAGGTCTATATTTTTCAATTTTTTATACTTTATTGTACCCTTACATATTTTTAGTTATCATATCTTTTTTATACTATTATTTTACATATTTTGAGTTATCATGTATTATTTGGATTGTTATTATATAACTTGTGTGTATTACAGCAAATAAAAAATGTTATGTTATAAAGTTGGTTCGAATCAAAATTAAGAAACAAAATTGAATGTATTATAACGAGATTGAGAAACAAAATTAAATATATTAATACGAATAAAAACTGTGTTCCATTGAAAAATACATAAGGTTTCAAATAATTAAACTTATTAATGTAATGACCGTAACCATAGTTTAAAGAAAATGAAAGATTGTTTTCCACATGATAGGGCAATGTATAAAATATTGTTCAATTAAGATATGGTTATGACTAAACAGTTTTTATAATAACATTAATAAGTTTCATGTTATTAAGAGTTATATAATAAACTTAAGTTGACTCTAATACCAATTAAAAATTATAAACAATATCAATAAATAATACATACAAAATATAGCATGTATGTGTAATCCAATATGCTTTTAAAAAAAAATATATAATCTAATATAAAAATGACTTTGTTATGAAAATAAAATAAACTTTGTCATGAGTTTATTTGTCATTTATTTTTATAAAAACGTAATATCATCAAAAAATTAAAATTCAATCATGCAGTGATTACTGTTATGATTTTTCTATTTATTTTTATAAAATTATGAATTTTTAAGAAAATATTTTTTAAATGAAATTTTATATTATTTTTTAAAAAAAATTCAAAATTTTGGTGGTCATCCGGCTGACTGCCAACCTGTCTAATGGAGAGATGAGCCAAGTGATTTGATCCGTCCTAACTATAACAGTTCAACGTATTTTCAGTAGTCCAATGACGAGACAGGTTAAAACAGAATAATTTTGGTCCGTTTTTCCATCATATATATATATATATATGAATTATGATTCATCTCCATAAGAACGCTACCAAACTACAAGGCCTTTTCTCCACTTTCTTAAAAATAATTAAAATAAATATAAATAAATAATATTTATAACCCTCAAGAGAGATAAAGACCTATAAATGAAAAACCTATCACATAATCAACCTATCAACCTTATTGTAATAATCATGTTTTAAATTATATTAACACTAATCTATAATTATTTTAATAGTGAATACTTCTGGAAGCTGGACTCGATCAAACTCCAACATGTGTAGTAATCAACCACAACAAGTGGGTTCTGCAGGAAGTTGGCCACGATCACTTTCATCAAAATATTCTAAACCATCCACTTGGCAAAACTCCCACTACGTCAATAGTTGGAAAGAAATGGTGGATGTTGCAACTATATCTACACCTCCCTCTTCTGGACAACAATCCAATAACCCATCTAGCTTGTCAATAATAGATTATTGGATTAAATCATTTACCTCATCACAACAATTACCCAACAGTATCTCTACCTTCGAAGACGTGGTGAATGCTTTGATTGAATCATTAAAAACTAATTCTGCCTGGCAACAATACCCGAATCTGTTGCGTAGTTTTGAAGAGTTGTTGGATGATTACATTAACTCAACAAAGCATTCTGCCTCACACCAATGGCAATGGACCTACAACATCAATAGTTTTAAAGAGGTTGTTGATGAAGAAATTGAAAGTGGTTAACTTCTGCGTGCTCGTTAATTACTGCCATGTTCGTAGGTAGAGTTTCAGGGGATATATCAGTGGTGGTGGGTGGTAAGTTGTTGTTATATGGGACTTGATGGCAAGTATTATGTTGCAGAATTACTTGTGTGTTCTGCTTGGTTGTTTTCTACAGTATTCATATGTTGTTTTCTTTTGTATCTTTGAAGTGTGGGTTTTTGGACTCTTTTTCTTGGTAGAGAAAAACTCAAATATTAGTGAACCTAGTGGAGAGTGGTCACATTAGGTTGTGAGAGAAATTCATTAAAGTTAGAGACATGGTAGCAAATACTGATAGAAAAGAGAGGAAGCAAACATGGAGAATCCTATTATCGAAACTGAGAAAATGAGAATGAGAGTAAAAACAAGAGAAAGAAAGAATAGCTTGATCGGATTCAATGAATCAGCATAAAATCTCAGGCTGATTGATTCAAGTGGGTTCATTTTTTAAAAAAATTACCTAAGTGGGTCTATTTTAAAAAAATTACCGAGATGGATCTGTTTTCAAATTTGACTTGGTCAAACCGTAACTCGCAATTGCAGTTTACGTGTTATGTCAACTATGTGCTTACGTGGTGTCTAACATGAAAAGAACTGATGCTAAAATTGCAACTGATAATTGCAGTTTGATTGGTCTTTGATCAATACCGTCCCTTTCTTCAATAAGTACAAGCAACACAGATTTTTAGAGGGCTAAAACTGCAAGTATGACTTGCGGTTTATGTGATCTTTGACCAGCGCTGTCCCTTTTATCCAATGGTTACAAGCAGCACAAATTTTTAGAGGGCTAAAATTGCAAGTCAAACTTGCTGTTTGTGTGGTCTTTGACAACCCTTTTCTTTAATACTGAAATTTAAAATTCAAACAAAAAAATTATGTTAAAATAATACCCAAGAGAATATATAACAACACAAAAAAATAACATATAAGAAAAGAATATCACAATATTATATAAGGAAACAAACCTGAATATTTGGAAACAAGGTTGAAAATTGAAACGTGCGGTTTCGATGGTATGATTCTGTGGGGCAAATGTAGTTCAAATTATAGAATGAAATTGCCACATAAACTACAAGTCTCATATGCGGTTTATGTAGACATTAACGGCTGAATAAAACGTTGTAACAAAAAATATGCATATTCAATACAAACAGTGACAATTGCAGTTTTAATGTCGTAAACATCCGTGCCCATTCGTATCCACGGGTTAAAAGAAACTGCCACATACACAAGGGCAATAACTATTGGATAAAAAGTTGTAACGGAAAAAAAAAATGGATATTGAATACAAACCCAAATGTGAATTGCAATTTTAGTCCTTTAGAAATCCACATTTTTTAACAACTGTTGGTTAAAAAAGGCTAGTCAAATGCCACACAAACTGCAAGTGTGAATTGCAGTTTTAGCCCTCTAGAAATCTGCATTTTTTAGCAACTATTGGTTAAAAGGAAGAGTTGGTCAAATACCATACAAACTGCAAGTCAGACTTGCGGCTTTAGCCCTTTAAAAATTTTCAGCATTATTGTTATTTTAACATAATTTTTGCTTTAAATTTTAAATTTTAGTATTACAAATAAGGTTTGGTCAAAGACCACACAAACCGCAAGTCTGACTTGCGGTTTTAGCCCTCTAAAAGTATGTGCTGATTGTAACAATTGGACAGAGGGATGGTGCTGGTCAAAGACCAGCCAAACCGTAATTGCAAGTTGCGATTTTAGCATCAGTTTGTTCTACACTAGACACCACATAAGCACATAGTTGACGTGACATATAACCTGCAATTGCGAATTGTGGTTTGAGCAGGTCAAATTTGAAAAAAGACACATGTGGTTGCAGATTCGTGAGTGTGGATGGATTATGGAAATAATTTATTTTCTGCTTTAGTTGCATATAAATATCTGTTACAAATTCTATATGCTACTACATAATTCTTTTGAGGTAGAAGAGAGTAGTTTTAAAAGATTTTGAGCTCAACATTTTCCTTAAAAAATTTTGGGATTTTATTACTGAATAGACTCCCTACTAATTTAATTGTTATAGAAATATAATCTTAATTACCTGCATCATGAGGTCTTTGCGTTTTCTGCAAAGAATACATGGGAGGATTGTAACCTTTTGTTTTTGACGTATAAAGTAGTTTTTTCTATTTGGCAAAATGTTTGTAGGTGAATTGAAATTTCTTCTTTTGTTTTACCATCATCTCGTATGCAACTATTTCTGCGATCTAACTCTTGAGTGATTGGAGAAAGACTTCAAAGTATAATTTTCTATTTTAGTAAGCTACTTATGAATATAGATATGTAGGAATTTAATTGTTTTTGAAAATAAAACTTTGGAAGACATCATTAGATATTATTACTAGCCCAATACTAATGGACCAAGTGAGGCTCAAAAGTGTAAAAAAGAATTCTATTTGATTAAAAGATTTCATATGAGTGTGATGAAATTATGTTTTTTTTTATATCTTTATCATTGTGTTTCTATTATGTTTGTAAGCTGTTATGTACCTTCATACATGGTCTGGATATCTGTATTGTTGCCCTATTAATATTTCTATTTTCTACCCAATTGGGAGAAAGATTAGGGTTAGAAAAATGAATATCTTTTTATCTTCTTTACTTTTGTGTCTCTCCTATCTTTTAGTTTTTCTTAGTACAGTAGCAATTTTTCTAATAGATAGTGGGCATAAGTGTTAATATTGAACCTAAAATATTGATTATGGTTTGAATTATGATTAATTAATAAGTCTTATGGACTAAGAAAACTAGGATTGTAATTTCACAAGACTCCTAATGTTTTTCTAATTCTAATTTTAATTAAATTTTATTGTAATAATTATCAACACTCTTATAAATTATTAAACATGATTAAATTCTCAACCATTAGTACTCCTTTAATCAAATAACCTTAGATTATTCCTAATTTAAAGTTAGAGTGAAAATTTTCATAAATTATTTGATAATTAAATTCATACAAACTGAATTGTTAACAAATTCTTTTAGGAGAAAATTATAGATTCTCTTAATTCAAATAATTGGGTTTATATATATTGATTAATTATAACAACAAGTAAATATGCATTAAGAATAAAATCATCAAATCAATATGAATTCAGTTAAAATCACCTTTTCCTTTCCTCCATTCCCCGTCAAAATTATACCTCACTGGAGTTAGAATCACCATATGAATTAGTAATTTTCTCTTCTAATTCATTTTCAAGATTGTAACGCCATTTTCAGTTCTCCCATGGATATCGAACTACTACTGAAAATTATGTCAATATTTTTAAAAGTTTGTATTTTGCATTGTTTACATTATGGCTAAAATTCATGTATTATCATTGCACTTTTGAGCATGTTAATGTTTTGTGGTCGAGGTTATCAAATTTAGATCCTCATGTTTGTACTAAGATCTAAAATTTGTGGCCATGTAATATTTATAGGTCTCTAATGTAAATCATGTTCAAATTGGAATTCAGGTTGAACCTTTGAATACTACTCATAATGGAATACCGATATCACATTTTTTTGTTTATTAACATATAAAAGTATACATAAATAAGGAATGAAACCACAAGAAAGTAAAAGAATATAAACCAAAAGACAAAACATTTTTTTCATATACATGCACGATACTATTAATTAATTAAAGAATATTCAATAATCTGCATTTGGGTAATGCCATAAATGACAATACTCTTTCTCGTTTTCTTCATTTTGGAAGAGTTTAGTTTGAGAATCATTAGGAGTAGGGAGAGAGTTAAGTAAGACCAACCAAAAAGACATCATGTGTACGATCCATGCCGCTTAAAACTATATGACTGTAACTCTTTTTTCAATCCATAGATCTACCATTTGTCGTTGCTTCAGACATGTTGCTCACTCTGAGTTTCCTTTCAGGCATTCGATGGACACAATTTTTGTTGTCTATGTCTTTGACTTGATGATCCATTCGTCATTATCATGTTAACGGTTTTTATGGATGCTAGGGAATCAAACATTGTGCTTTAACAGATGGTTAACACTGAAAGTCACCAATGAACAATTTACCAACTTTCATTATAGTCTTCAAAATGTTGGAGTTGAAAAGTGATAGTTGTGTTATACATGTGCTAATGGTTACCTTGTGGAATGGTCATGGGTTGAAATGATAGTTATGGTAAGATTGATATGAGGAGATCGTCTATGATGCCTTGGTCCAAATCGTTCTCACCCACTTAATTCAATATCTTTACTTTCTATTTTTTATAATCTATATACTTTTTTACTTGAACAGCCCTCTTTTATGGGTTCTTCCATCTTAGACATTTCGCTGTGCATAGTATCTAGATATATATGAGTAAGGACTAAGTTAAGAATTCACATGCCAATAAAAATGAGCAAGTTCTCAATCGCCTTTCATAAATATGAACCCAGCCCCTACTATGTAAAGCTCGTCAGTGACATTGTAATATTAATGGCCAAAACTTCCATCAACTAGAAACCTCAATATATGGATTCCATTTCTCAATCGTTGTATTGTTTGTTGTAATTAAGCTTATGGAGTTCAAATAGACCGTGTCTCAACATTTCATCGTCAAAGTTGTTAAGATATAAATTTGTGTCAAACAATATTTAATATTGAACCTAAACCTTAAATCTTAAAATATTTCAACATTTGATGGAAGCTAGGTATGCCGTTGCCGTAGGACCACTGCTCAAACGTATTCCAGAAATTCCCAGGATTGTCATCGTGATGATATAAACGCGTTTTCTTAATCAAGTTTCTTATGTTAGTAATTCACTAAAAGAAATTCTTATGTTAGTTGGACATGTTTCATATACTAAAATAATTAAGATTATGGCCCTCATCTAATTAAGTTCTTCCAGAAGATAGGATTGTTAGTTGTTAGATAGGAACAAGCAATACTAAAATATGATTTTGGCCTGATTTTTTTTTTTAAAATCATAAAATAAAATATTATAATTTTAAAAAAATAAAGGCTAAAATCATATTTTAAAATCATATTTTAAATATGATTTTGGCCATGTATTTTTTTTAAAATCATAATATTTTATTTTTCTATTTTTCAACTAATCTTCAACTGAACACTGATTGGGAAGATTAAATAACGGTTATTTCAAATTTCTCCTCTTATGGCGGGTCACAAATTTATTAGTATCATATATAATTTTCTTGACTTTCCTTTGTTTTCACCTTTAGTTGTGGATGCTTCTTTCTATGACCTTTCATCATGGCTTTTCTTGTAGTTTCTTTGTTACACACCAATAAAGATAAAGAAACAGCATAGATAAACATAATCTTTTAGCATGAAACTTCAGCTTTTGGTGATGTCATTGTAGTAGGTATGGATTCGGTGGAGATGGTGTCAACTTAGTTAGAATATGATGACTCTACTTTGTTGTTTCTGCAAACCTAGTTTCGTTAAAAAATTATATGTAAAAAAATTAGTTTATTCTATATATTGATAAAGTATAGATACTTATATCATTATCTAATTAAAATTCTTGTTAACATGATTTTTGAAACAATTAAAAATTATGTTTGTTGAAGATACTAATGATATACTTAAACAGGAATTATATAATAAGTGCAAACCTTATATTATTATATTTATATGTAAACCAATTAACTATAAATTGATGACAGTATAAAAATTCTTTATAGGATTAGTGTATTTAATATAAATTAAAATCCAATACAAATCTTTCGAGGAGAACTTTTTCTCTTGTTATATTCACTTATTATATAAAATTTGACTGTCGTTTATTGAAGACGTCCTTTAGTATATTGACTTATTATATTCTCTTGTAGATCAGGAGAAACTTCCTGGTGGTTGGTAGGTATAAGAGGCTTTAGAAAAAAAGAAATGGAGAATATAAAATAATGAGACTTTATATTTTGAATATAGAAACTTCGATTCAAACTAATACAGCTGCACCATAGTATATTTCAAGTAGCCTTTAAAATATTAATTTTTAACTTTTAATGTTTGAAAAATGTTTACTTTTACGAAATCATCTTTCGTATAATTAGGACCAATGTCTATTCTTTTAAGAATACATTCTTATATTTTTTTAATTATTGACTAAAAATGATTTAAACAAATATGAATCAGTATCGATCTAAGTGTTTGTGCGTTTTGTGAGATCATTCCTTCATGTTATATAGCACTATTATTATATTTAATATCTCTTGTTCTTCAATATTTATTAAATGATATTTCTAGACTTTATCCAACTAAAAATAAATCATCTCTCAACAATAGAAAGTCTCAATATTAATTAAGTTGAGTTTAACATATCATAGATAAATTTCAAAGTAACTATTATAGAGACTAAATAGGAGGAAATTTCCAACTTGCAAGCATGTCTTATAAAGGAAACCCACACACCTCTAATAATCATCCAAAGCCAGTGAGTGGTAATAATTAATATATTCTAGGATTGAAGAGGATGGCCTCAAAATCCCGAAGCAATCCTAAGGGAAATGTCCAGTCCACAGGTGCTGGATGGTCATGGTCTAACAACAAGAAGCCTAGCTCAAGGGCTTTATTTTTGTATCAAAATCACCAACATCACAACCCAAGACTCCAAAGGTCTTTGTCTCTTGGAAGGCTAGGGTCAGCACCTAGAGGTGGGTCTGGTCTTCAATTTAGTTCCAATAACACCCCTAGCAAATCAACCTTTTCACTTTCATCTCAAAATCACAACCATTATAACTCAATCCTTGGTAACTCAGGGTCAGCACCTAGAGGTGAGTCTAATCTTCAATTTGCTTCCAATAACATCCCTAGCCCATATGCTTCATCTTTATCTCAAAATCACTCACAACTCAGAAGGTCTTTGTCTGGTAAACTATTGTCAGCACGTGGAGGTGCCTCTAATTTTCATTTTGGTTCCAAGAAAACCCCTAGCACATCTGTTTCACTTTCATCTCACCATCACAACCCACAATTCCAAAATTCCCATACCACCCTTAATCAATGGCCTTCAACTCTAAATATTAATAATGCATCCCATCCCAAAAACATTATAGATGAAATGATGATAAGTAACCAGTGGGTAGGAGTAGAACCACACAGTGACACTTCCCTTAATCTCACGCCGCATGAAGAAAAAGTGGATAGGATGATAAACACACTGGTGTCGTCGTCAAATAATGCTTTCGACCACGTTAGTTTTACAGAAAGAATAAATGAAAATATTAGAACTGCCAATCGTGGAGCTTATACGGGAAAATCACACAGTGGCCATGGTTCTTCAATAGTGGATCGGCTGATAAAAGATTCGGTGTCGTTGTCATATAATGCCTCTGACCCCGTTAGTTTTACAGGAAGAATAAATGAAAATATTAGAACTTTCAGACCTTATACGGGAGAATCACACGGTGGCGTTCCTCTTGGTCACCATGACCATAACGATCCGATGCAAGCTTCGTCAAGCAACCCTCCACTGCAAATATCCAACAACATCTTTAATCAGCAGCAGCATGGAGTGAATCATTCTATAGGGCCAAGCCCATTCTCTGTGGTTACCTATACGCCGTCAGATTCAATCTTCTTATCCTCTCACCAAACCAAAACTGTTCGGAAACGGAAATCATTCAAAAATGTTATCAAAAAGTTCTTCAGTAAAAAGTAGAGCAACCATTTTCATGCACCCTATAAAGGGGTTTTCAACAAACATATTCAACGGTACAAAAATTACCAATTTAGAATGTTCAAACAAAAAATTATCAATAGTTGGGTCTAGTCAATACATCTATCTATCTGATGTATTAACTCGATCAAATTATACTATATTAATACTTTTTTGTTTGATCACTCCAAATTCATAAATTTTGGTAGTGTTCACCTCTGTTCTTCAAAAACCTTAAGTAATGTACTAGCAAAAGTTTGGACCAGATAGTCTCTTGAAAGCACTATGTGTCGGAGATGGGAGTCACGTACATAGAACATTGTGTATGTTTTAGACAAAAGTTTCTTTGTAAACTTAGTAGCTTTAATCTGAATTATTTACGTCATCTCCTAGAATGTGATAAAGTTAGTGGTGGTTTTCTGTGTTAAAGACACATTTTTTGCTCTTTTGTTTTGAATTTTCATATTTTATTTTCTCTCGTATTAACTTTCAATTCTTTGTTTTGTTTTTGTGCTTGCATTTCGCTTCATTTTTTTCTTGCCTTGTATGAACTTCTGAAATACAAACATCAACAACTCATTTATTTAAAAAATTTCTTTCAATTTAATAATTATTCTTTAGTTGTGTTAATTAGTTTCTAATGTGATTTATACCATGCTTTAGAACACTTTAAAAAGTTATTTATATAATCCTTTATGATCAAAATATAGGAGATTAATTTATTTAAAATTTTCTTTCAGAAATCACATGCTGACACTTATAACTTTTAAGATTAAAATAATATTTTACATTAAATTTTATAATTAATTATATTAAATTTTTAATAATTTAAAAATAATTAGTATGAACTTCATTTTGTTAGTTTTAAAATAAAATAATGTTTAAATTAATTTACTCATATCATTTTAAATTTTGTTAAATTTATATTTTTTAAATTAAAAATATGAATGATATTGTTATTTATTATTTTATTAAATTTTTTGTGTATAAAAATTAGTAATTTGAGAATATCATATTTACTTGGTTGAATAGGTTTACCTACCAAGAATAATTTCATAAAGAGGAATATAATGTTAACCATAGCTGATTTGTTATGCCCTTTATTTCAGTTGAAGAAAATTGAAAATTGAATTGCCTAAACCAGAAACTGTAAAAAGATCGTTTTAGTTTAGAGTATTTTGATTTTTATAATTTTCAAATCGTGCGGTTCGGTTTGGTTTACGGTTTGAGATGTTGAAACCACATTAAACCAAATCAAATCGCTTATCTTCAATTATTTTAATAAATTCTCAAGAAGTCATATATAATGACTTATTATTTTCTAAGTTTATAAAATTTTGAATTAATCTTTAACTAAGATTTTTAATTAATATGAATTAGTTAATGAATAAATATTTTAACAAAACTATTTGATTTAATTTCATTGGATACAATTTGACGATAATCACTAGAACAAAATATTTAAATAAATTGATTGTTTATACTTTAATTGTAATGGTTGCTACTTATATATAATTTTGTTGAGAATGATTAAACGTTTATACAATTTTAGACATAATTTTTTTAATTTATTTTTTAATACTTAATAATATAAATTTTAAATCGCAAAATCAACCTACAAAAGAATGATTTGATTTGGATTTTATAATTAATTTAAACCAAACATTTGGTATAATTAATTATAATTATTTTTAGTATATTTTAAAAAGGAAGAAATTAAATAAATACAGGAAAATATACAAATTAAGTTAAATAGGATTCCTTTTTCAAAAAAGAAAATTCTTGAATAGGATTTTATGTCACGAAAAAGATATTGAAATTTTTTATTACAACTAAAATAATTTTAATTTATGATATTATTAAATAATTAAATTTAAATTATTTTTATTATAATTATTTCAAAAAAATGTCAATTATTATAATAAATTTATAAAAACTAAACTTTTAAAATAAAAATATAAATATTATAAAGAATTCAACACATTTAGTAGACAGACAACACAAGATCGTATAAATAAAATAATAATATATCAATTTGTGATTAATTATATATTAATTTTATTTTTTTAAATAATCTTATATTTTCTGCAAAAAACTTTGCAGGAAAATTTATTGAAAATTCCTGCATTTAAAAAAATGACAGCAAATTACTTCCGATTTTCACAAAACCGTAGGAATTTCTTGTAGATTTTCACAAAACGTAAGTAAATTTGAATTTTTTTTAGGTGTTTTTAAAAATTGTAGGTAAATTTCATGCAATTATTTCAGTAAAACATTTCACAAAAAATTTGCTGCAGTTATAAATTTTCTTGGAAAAAAATTATCCACAAAAATTTTAGCTGAGGATAATATTTTGCAAGAAAATCCATAGAAATAGGTTTCTTGTGTTTTTTCATGTAAAGTTGTAGAAAAATCCACAAGTGATAAATGAATTTTTAATAATGAACTAAACTAGACCACACTTATTTTTATAGTTTAGTTCAAATTAATTTTAGATTTAAAGTCGCACCAAACCACACATGTACCGCGAACACCCCTATTAGAAACCATTATACTCACTTTATTCATAGTATTTTCTACTTGCTAGCCTGTGACATGATTTTAAATCATAAAATTTGACATGATTTTAAATCATAAAATAAGATGTTAAGTATGATATATACACTTGTTAATGATACACCTTGTTTTTGAACCATGAAAGCCTCAACTTTATTTTATTATTCTTCAATTTAACTATTTGGTGTTCTGGGGTGGATATCCGCAGTTACAACCACAACATCCACGAACGCAATCCCTTACACAACGAGGGCCAGAGCAATGTAATCTATCGCAATCATTTTCGAATTCGCACTTGGTACATGCATTTGCAAAATCTGCAAAATTTGTTCACCAATTCATCCTTATCAAAAATGGTTTCATGAGACCTAATACTCCATATATCATTTCACAAATTTTTCAAACAGATGAAGACTAATCTAGATAACAAATTCATTCTAAGCACATGAAATATTTGTATACAAAATACAAATAACAAAGAAAACTAGAAAAGAATACCAGCTCCAGATGCTATGAGAAACAAAGCTATTAAGCAAGGAAATAAGAGTGAAGCTTTCATCATTTTGTGACTCTATGTTGAATGGGATATTCAACTTTCTTTAATACATACAAAATTGTGTTTATAAATATTATTTATAATAATGATAAACAATATATATTCTCCTAATCGATAATTAATTAATTATTAATATTTGAGTCAGATGGTTGCATTTATTTTTTTTTTCTTTTTAAGAATATAAATAAAAATATTACACAAAATTAAATGCATTTAAAATGGAATAATTATAAATTTGGTTTAGTATTAAAGTTAGGAATGAAAGAGAGATTGTGAATTCGTTCAAATCTCTTAAGTAGTAAAAACTAATAAATTAGCACCTAACATCTTACCTAGAGGAACAAACATTAAAAATAAACTTTTTATAGTAATTTTCTTGTTAAGAATATACAATTTAAGAAACAATAATACATACATTATTTCAATTATTTTTAAAGAAAATATTCTTACTTTTATCTAATTGGTCAAAATACAAACATCTATTAATATCCATTTTAGTTTTAAAAATTAATTTAAAAATATTTTTAAAAACTAAAAGGAAAAAACACAATGAAATATAATATAATTAATTATGAATTTAATTAGTATATACTGACTGTGTAAAAGAATAAATATTATACTGACATTTAATTGTATTTTTTTATTAATATAGTAAAATCAACAAACTTATTATAAAATAAGAGTTTGTGATTAAATACCAATTTAAAATGCATTCTAATTAAATTCATTATCATCTATACTTTAATTTAAAATATTAAATGTAAAACTATTGATAAGTAATTTAGATGGGTTTTCACTAATCACTACTTTAATATCATAAGAAGATACTTATTAAGGTTAAAAATTAAAAAAAAAAAAACTTAATCGAAATTGAATATAAATAAATGCAGATATTGACCTAGGAGAAAAAATTAAAGTAAGAAATTCTTTTATTACAAAACCATTTATTGTAAAAATATAAAGTATTAAATATTTAATTTTTTAAACAAAAAAGATTAGTTTGTTTGACTTTTTCCTTAAAAAATTATTTTTAAGTTCAGTTTATAAGAATTAAAACAACAGTAGAAGTTGGCTGTTAATCTTTTATTATATTTTTAACTTAAAAATTATTTTAAAATAATTTTTTTAATATGATGGGAAAAACCAATTTTATGGTTTTTATTCTTGAAAAATAAGTAATTCTTTTAAAAAGTTTTTGAAAATAAGTGTTCGGCCTAATTTTTAATCTTGAATAGAAAGAAAAAAAAGGGTTAATTAGGCATGTGGACAAAATGATAACTTTATAAGAGTGTAGGTGGACAAAATTCTTTTACAATATTAGTGTGTAGAAATTAAATTATATTAATGTGTAATTTGACCAAATTTAACATATAATGTTAATAAATTCTACTCTATATATCTTATCTTATCTATCAATTAAAACAAGGTTTAGTTTGATAACGTACCAAAACACATAATGTTTTGTTTTATTTTTCTAAAAAATTGTATGTTGACCCATAATCTAAGAAAACTTTTGACACATGTTTTTTTAATAATATTTTTTGTTTTATTGTATATTTTTAAAAAAAATATTTTTCTTAATATCTTTGTTTTATCATATTTTTATTTTTTTAAAATATTTTTTCTTAAAAAATATTTTTTCTTAATATCATAAAATTATTATTTAATAATATTTTTTTATTTCTATTTTTTATTTTCATTTTCATTTTTTTTATTTTCTAATATATTTTCAATATTATAAGTTATTATTTAATAATTTTAAATTCAAATGCAGATAATTTATGAAAGATAATATTACCCAACACCGTCATAGATATAAAATAAATTTACTTAAATTTATTTACAGTAAGAAAATAATATTATTTACAAAAAAATAATATTATTTAAATTATTTTAGATATGATATATATAGCATAAATGTGTAAAATTTTCTTAGACCAATAACAATCACAAAACATGAGTAAACTTAGTTTTTGACCAACTCAATGGTTGGAAACATATGCATCTGTAATTTTTTATTTTAGAAAATAAAATATAAGTTTATAATAAATATTTAAAAATTATTTTATTATATATTTTTAGATTGTTCATTGTATAAATTATTTTAGATTTCCTTTTGTAAATTTTTCATAGAAAAGTGACCGTCACAAATATGAGTTAAATAGATATGCAAAATTTTCTTAAACTAACAATAGTAAAAAAAGTTTGACAGATCTATACTGTAATTTGTTATTTTAGACAATAAATATAAATTTATAATAAATATTTTAAAATTATTTTATTAATATATTTTTACCATTTAGAGCTAGCAATAGACATCATGAGTAACATTAGTGTCTAAATAAAATGTTTGAGATATTTACTCATGATCTCATATCTAAGACAATAAAACATCTTAAATAATTTTTATTTAAGAATTTAATTAGTATGTACTGACACTGCAAAAGAGTTTTACACTCATTTATATGACTATATAAATTTTAAAGTATTAATAGATAAAGTCAACAAACTTATGATAAATAAATGATTGTGATGAATCTCATATCTAAGACAATTAAACTCTTTCTTTAACTACATGAAACAAAATATAAATTTATGATAAATATATTAAAATTAATTTATTAAACATATTTTTACAATAAAATAGTTTTAAATTACTTACTTTATCAGATGATACATGAAATTAGTTTATTTTTTTAAAACACCCAATATCATGAATAAAACACAATCTCAAATCGATATCATTGTGAACAACAAAAAAATTTTATGATTATTTAACACCATCACATTTCAAAAACTCAATAATATATAATAATTACAAAATAATTTAACTTTATTTATTAATAATTTTAATTTTTATCATATGATACATATATTAAAATTAATTTAACAAAACATTTTTATGATAACATATTTCCAAATTAATTACTAAATAATATTATACACTCAATTTTAATTTTTTTTATGAAAAACACTATAGTATTATTTGATATCAGAATAAAATCATTATAGGTACCAAATTTTATTTCATACATTTTTAACATAGTTGCGTTTTAAAAAATATGATAAAATTATTTTTACCTTTTTTAATAAAACAAAAATTTTCATGAGCATTTAACACAACTTCTTTTAAAAAGTAATAATATTTATTTATATATATTTTGGAATCCAATAAATTATGTTTACATTTTCAAGAAAATTTAATTTTACTTAAAACATATATTAATATATTATTATTACTTGTATCATTCTCTATCAAAATAATAATGTATTGATACATAATATAACAAAATCTTTCTTTCTTTATATCTTACTTTCAAATTAATATAGATAACATATATTTTTCTATTATATTTTTATTTAATATTATAAAAATATTATTTAATATTAATTTTTTCTTTTTATTTTATTTTTATTTACTTATTTTTTAAAAAAAAAATTAAAAATAGCTTTGGATTTTAGACCCAAGTATCCTCACCAACTTGTATTACTCTCACCCTATCAATATATGATTTGAACTCAATGACCGGTTCCTCCTCCCAAGCAAACCACTCTCTACGCCACTCAAAAACCCATACCCATTCACTCTCTTCCCATTTCCCAAAATTGCATAGTAACCCCTTTCTATTGATTGAGTTAAGGAACACAAGATTGAACTTTTGCTTCAATGCTTCTTCCCTAATCCAGTTGTCCATACAAAATTTAAATTTGGTCTAGTACCTTACCTTTCATTCCAAACATTTGCAAACCACCAATGATTATTTTTTACACCATAAACTTTCTCAAGTCTTTCTACCAAATTGACATATGATTATTGTCCTCCGTCTACATTAGACCTCTCTACCTATTATATTTTGAGTCAATGATCTTTTCCCACAAATAACCTTTTTACTCTAATAGTGACCATTTCCACTTCCCTATAAGTGCATCATTAAAGTGGAAAACGTTTTTCAGTCCCAAACCTCCCTTTTCTTTTAATTCACACATGAATTTCCAGCTGACTTATGCTATTTTAGGGGCATAACTTTCTTGATTCAACAAGAATCTTCTCTAAATGCTTATTATTTTTTCTCGAATTCCACAAGCATTTTGAAGAAAGACCCACTGATTTGATCAAGCATATGCGTCCTGCGTATGATAAGTGTCTATATGTCCAATTTGCCAATTTTCTCTCCAACTTATTAATTATTAGGTCCCAAGTTACCACCCTCCTAGAGTTTGACCCTATAGGAATGCCTATATAGTTGAAAGGAAATTTAAGAATTATATAATTTAGTACTTGTGCAAAAGTCTGAATCTCCATGTTTCACAAAGTCACCCCTCCAAAGCTACTTTTAAAATAATTAATCTTGAGACTTAAGGCTAGTTCATGCCATTTAAGGATAGATTTGATGACTAGGATGTTGTTATGTGTCATATCTCCAATGAAGATTGTATCGTCAGCATATTAGAGAATGGATATTAGTACTTTTTCCCTTCCAACTAGGAATGGAGTTAATACCTCCCGCTGTATAGTTTGCCTAATCAATCCTACAATTCCTTCAGCTACTATGGTGTATAAAAAAGGAGCAAAACAGTCTCACTGCCTTAACCCTTTCTGAGGTGAGAATTTTGCATTTGGAGAGCCATTAACCAATATAGAAACTCTAGATGATGTTAGACTAACTATTACCCAAGAAATCCACCTCTGCTTAAAGCCCATTCTACCCATAATGTATTTCAGAAAGTACTATGACACCAAATCATATGCCTTTTCAAAATCAAGTTAAATACAAAAAATCTCCTCTTTCTCCGTTTTGCCTTATTCAGAGGTTCATTCAATATCATTGTGTTATGTAGGAGATGTCTTCCTTCCATAAAAGCACTTTGAGAGTGATTTATAATTTTATGTAAAATTTTTCCTACCCTCCTCACAATAACATACACCCAACAATGGATATGGGACAGTACTCGTTAAGACTTTGGGGTTAAGTACCTTCGGTATTAGGATAATAAAGGATGAGTTGCACCTAACTACCAGTTTTCCTAAAGCATGAAAATCCTCCATGAATTGCATTACTTCAACCTTCATAAATTCCCAGAACTTTTTAATGAAGTTGAAGTTATATCCATCTGGGCTAGGGCTTCACTGTCACAACTCCATGTCATTTCCCTAACTTTGACCTCTTCAAATGGATCACTCAACAACTCATTATCTTGATCAAAGATTGCTTGGAATTGGACACCATCTAGAAGGGGTCTAAGGCTGACATCTTCTGCAAATCTATTTTCAAAGAACTTTCTTATCTCTTCCTTCACTATGGTCAGGTCCTCATTCCACTCTCCTCTAATGGAAACCCCTTTAATAGATTTTTTGTCCATGTTCTAGTTGACTATTATGTGAAAATACTTAGTATTACAGTCTCCTTCAGAAGCCCACATGATTCTTGATTTTTGCCTCTTTAGTGATTCATTCCTTTTAGCTAGTTGATTCCACGTACCCTGTTCATCTTCAGATAATGGTCTAAGTTTGTTCTTGTTCTCAAGTTTTTTCAACTCATTTTCAGCATGAGCCAGACTTATTTTTATGTCCCCAAAATAAGTTTTACTCCAATCTCTCAAAGTTACTTTTAACCATCTTAACTTATCTTTCAAGATATATGATTTTGACCCTTGTATAGATATGGGTTTCCATGCATCTGAAATGACTGTTCTAAAATCTCTATGTTGAAACCAACAGTTCATCACCTTGAATGGTTTGAGACCCCTATTAATAACTTTGTTTCTCATAACTACCAGACAATGATAAAAGAAATTTCTATTCATCACATATTGAGCACAACCTTCCCATGTCATTATCCACTCAGAGGAAACTAGGAACCTGTCCAACCAGTTTTTAGCAGTTCCATTTGGTTTGAACCATGTGAATCTCTTGCCAACTAATAAAATGTCCATCAAGGTCATACTGTTTATGAATTGATTGAACTCAACTAATTCTCTTCTTCCATACAGGCCACCATTCACACCTTGCCTTTCTTTAGGGTTTCACACACAATGGAAGTCATTTAAAACACACCATCTACTAATGTTGCTATTCCTTCTTCTGACCAACAATTCCTCCCAGACCTTTGTTTTGTGGCTTATGTGAGTTTGTAGGTAAACATTAACAAACACTACTTGGATGTTATTTTCTAGCCAGATCCTATCTAACAGTATAAAGTCTACTTCAACCACAGAGTATGTAAGTTGGAAAAAGATTGAGACCAAATACATACCAGACCTATTGCAGAATTACCAAGTTGTTTTCTATTCCATTTAGTGACCTACCCTTATAGCTTGACATGTGAATTGATTTTTGTTTCCCGTAAGCACATTAATCGAATCTTCTCTGTCTAAACCAGATTTTGAGCATGTTATGCTTTTACTCCACCTCCCATCCCTCTAATATTGCATGTTAAAATTTTCATTTAGGTGACTGTTTGGATCTCTTCTCCTTGCATAATTTAGCCTCTTTGATTTCCTTTTGGTCCCTTTCTTTAAGCTCTTCAATTCTAGTTAGAGTTTTCGATTCAGGTTCTTGAAGTTTGACTCTGAGCAGCTTCCCAATGTCCATGATCTTGCCTAAGGATTATGATTCAATTCCTGTTCCTGATGTCTTCATCGTTAATTATGTTGGAAAAATTGTTAGTCAAAGTCTTTGGAGAAGGCCCTGCCAAGATGTATTTATTACCGTCAGGGTTATCATGCAGAGGTTCAGCCATTGACGCTCCCCTAATCGGACCTCTGGATGCACCATGTTCCAACATAATAGCTTTAGGGACGGGATAAAGCTCATACTTGGGGTACCTGTTTCCTTGCACAGATCTTCCAATGGAGCGAGGCCTATTCCACTGTTGTGGCCCACCAAGGGTAGCTTGGTCTTGTGGGGTGCAAAAAGAATTCTTGGGGCCTTCTTTGTTTTGATCGTGAATGTTACTCCCTTAATGGATTGGGCCATTTACTATCAATATACCTTTGTTCACCTTGTTAGTATCCACTTGCTCAACCTACATATTGCCCATTGGGAACTTCTTTTCTGTGGGAGTGTTGCTCGCTTGGTATTGTGTTTCCTTCAATGACTGACTGTTTGCCATGTGCTAGTGTCGTAGTTTCTCCTAGGTAGCTTACATCCTCATTTTTTTGCAATGTGTTTGAGAGAGCTACATTTGTACAATATGTAGCCATGTGACCTTTGGAAAATGTTTGTTTTGGTGTGGACCTGTTCGACTCATTGAGCACCTCATTACCCCCCACATTTACATAGTTTGCGTCTTCTAGTACCTTTGGCTCTTTTTCTTCTTCAATTCTATGGACTGTATGACTATTTCCATATTCTTGTGAACTGGATTAATATTCGGTTGCAGCTGCACATTGAACTGTTATACATCCAATGCCTCGATTTAGATCCATATCATGGTCATACATATATGCGTACTTAGAACCTGACCATCCTTCACCTTCACAAATGGACTTTTCATATAGGAATTCTTCTTTTCTACTACTAACCCAGGAAAAGTTTTCATCTTTATAATCTTCCAATCTCCAACAGGGACAGTTACATGAGACGTTTGTTTGGCTTGTCTCCTAAAAAACATTTAATCTAAACTCATCCCTGTTAATGCTAACTAACTCAGAAAAGTTAATTGTCTCCAAAGAACACACTTTTAACAACACTCTTGCATACTGCAGAAATTCAAAATTTGTTGTTTTCTCACCCATTTTTACCATGGTTCCAAACTTACTTAGCAATTGTTTGAAAGCTTGTTACTCCCATGCATATAATAGAAGGCCAAATATTTTGACCCATATCACTTTATGCCTCGAAACACATTCAATACTCCATTTTTCAATGGCACTAAATTTCGGCCAGTTTGGATCTTGCTTGTCTAATATTTCTTTCAACCACTCTTCTTTTGTTCCTTGAATATGTTAACTTAATCATCCCCTGTAGGAATATTATAGGCATGTCCTTCCATATTTACTTTGATTTCCATGGATATGACTTGCTTGATTGTTCCATTTTTCATCCTCCATCCTCCTCTGCCATAGCTATTGTCTCTCTTTACCACTTGTGCAAATGATGTATTAACCTCTACTATATGCGACCAGTTGACCACTTTATCTTTCCTTTTTTCCTTAGCTTCATCCCCATGTAGACGTTGTTGTTTGCGCCTGCTTTGCCTACTGTATTGACCTCATTTTTATTAAATATGTTCACCATGATTTTTGAATCCCCCTATATAGTTGCCATCTAGTTTTTCCTCTAGTGATTTTTCATCTTGTACTTAAACAAATCTAACAAAGTCATACTTTCCGCCCCATCTGTTCCTTCTTCTGGAAATGAACACTTTACATACTTTTTCCCATTTACTAAATATATGCCGCATTGCCTTCTTCTCAAAACTTTCTAAAAATTTTGTGAAGAAGTAACTAGTCACTTTTCTCCCCTTCAATCGTTGTTTTCAACTCATTCCACTGTTTCCTAATTCGTTCTTCCCATACTCTGCCTTGCTTGTTTCTCCCTTCTCAAACTGGCTCTCCAACACCTCCTTCCTCCCATTCATCCACATTGTCTCACATCCCCTTTCTCTCTAATTCCTTGTACTCCTCCTTATGTTTAGGGTTTAAATTATATTATATCCTTCATATTAATTAAATTTTTTGGGTTTAGGCTTTAATGGGGTAAAATAGTATTTTTTATGTTTTATGGCAATATGTGTTTTAGTGAGTTTGATTGAAATGTTCTATAGATTACTCTCTATGTGCTATTTTGGTGTTGGTAAAATTTGTCCTTTTTTCTTAAATTGCTGTTAGAACTTTTGAAATTGTTATTTACTGGTATTTGATTGATTATATTATTTGAGTATGAGCTAGAAGAGGTTGGAGCATATAATTGAACGAGCTTAAGGGCATAGAGGTTGATATTTCTTCACTTTTGATTGCTCTATTAGTTTTATGTTAGTTTTTTTTTTTTTTACTTATGTGTTACACTTAGAAATTTATATGAAATGAATTTTTGAAATGTTTAATTTTAACAAGATAAAAGACATAAAATAAAATAAATTATTAACATTGATTGATATAATTGTTAACTGCTTATGTTTTTGAACTATGAGACTTTGAATATGAAGTAAATTGTTTGTTGGGAGAAAAATACTTATTTGTATGCACTCAAGGTCTTTAATGAAAAAAAAAAAACACCCAAACTAATATCATGGTTAAAATAAAATAAACTTAAGATTAAAAATTAATATATTAATAAATAACAAGAATTTGTAAACTTTAATATAAAATGATATGATAAAGATAACTTTAAGACTATATTATCTTGAGACTAAAAAACAGAAATAATTATAAATAATTTTGTTTTTCGGTTTTCTATTTTCGTTTTAAAATTTTAAAATATAATAAGAATATGTTATATTTTATTTTTTATTAATGAAATTTTAGTGAATATGAACAAGTTTTTTTTTTATTTTTACATCTTCAAAACAACTTTTAAATAATATTTACTGAATAATTTTTTTTTCCCAAAAAACAGCTTTTAAAAATTATTTTTAAATTTTTTTTTTAAAAACTAGAAAACAAATGGATCGAGCCTAAATTAGAAAAGAGTACCTATTTATGCCAAGTCAATCATAACTAGTTAAACTAGAATACGTAAAGGATACAGAAGGCATTACCTTTTTAAATAAAGAGTAGTGAATCAAGCTACTGCTTCTTGCTTCTTTTGCCAAAACTGTTCCACCAAGGCACCAATTCTTAATTTCTTATGCAACTCAGATATGTTTTATACCTATTATATAGGGCAGATAAAGAACTTATAATTTTTTGTTTCCACCAGGGGAAATTTCTTGCTACTTTCCTAGCTTTTGTACTTTCCTTGGTACTGTGTAGAATTTACTTTAAAGATGGTGTTTTTTATGCTGACTAACACTTGCACAAGACTACAAAGGGCACCGTTAGTTAAAGAAGTGAAAAAACCTTGATTAGAGTATGAATATATGCTGCTAATTATCGATACAAGCTAAATTCTGCTAAATTTATTAATATATGCTTTTACTTTGATTTAGTTCCATTAAATTGAGAAGTTGTTTAATTTTTCATTGTTTATTTCTTTATGTGTTTGAATTGATGTATAGCCTATGTGTGTAGGAGAATGATTTTGGAAACGACTCGATATAACATAATCCATAAATGATTAGGACAATGTTAATTTGTAAACAGAAGGTAGGTTTTGGTGGATTTGGTTTTATTTGATAATATCAATATCAATTTAATAGTGTTTATTTTGGATAGGTTAGTAATTTTCTAATTGGCTAAATAAATTGATAAACTGATTTGTGAATCGTATTTTACTAATATTTAATGTCTGTCAATGAGAAAAAAAATGCATATTGGCAAAACTTTTTTTTAGTATTTGTTTTCACTTTAGATAGGCACTTGAGAAATTGTAAGAAAAAAAAAGATAAATATAGGCTTTTTTCTATAGAAGTTGAAGATTCATATAAGCATGTACTTGCTTATAATAAGCATAGTTGTGCTTTGATTTTCATGTTTATGCTCTCTTGTTGAGCATGATCGTGCTAATGCTAAGCACAACTATGCTTAGTTGGACTTAGAGAGACCATGCTATTTGAATTTTAAGAAATACGTCAAATAGCATGATCATGTATTTGTTTATTCGTATACAAACCTATTTTTTCACAACAGAATTAGATACTCTGTTATCTAGGTTATTACCAACTTTTTTGCGAACCAACAAGTGGATCGACTCTAAATTGAATTCTTGTTTCATCAATTGAGAAAACAATTTAGGGTTAAAGTATTTTTGTATGAATAAACAAACACACAACAGTTTTAGTAGGTGTTGGTAATAAATGAACAAAAACAATTGAATTTCTTGGTAAACAAGGGTAAAAACATGCAATTGAAATCATAACCTTAGGCTTTAGTTCATTGAATCCCAACCTTATTACTCATTGTGTGTTTTTTTTTTGCTTTTTGTTTGAATGATTGAACATACACTGCCCATTTTTACCAATCGTCTTCAAATTGTTTTTTCACTTTTTGAATTAAATTAGTTAAGACTTTGGATATAATTTCCGAATTTAGATTCACTATTACTATTACGTAGGGTATGCTTACAAAAACAGTTATATTGTATGCATCATAAAGTAAGATTTTAGTCACTTTAATACATTGCTTTTGTTACTTTTTAATTACATAGTGTTTCTTGAACTGAATTGAATAATTTAACCCCATTCGATGATGAATTTTGTGGTTCCCTTGCTACCTTTTTAGAAGGTGATGCTACCTTAATGTTTTCATATTTTCTGTTTGTTTCCTTTTTCACCTCTCTACTCACAACCTTCTGAGTGGATGAGTTGGTGTGTTGAAATATAAAATTGATTTTGGGCCTTATTTATACAAGAAGCCTAAATTCTAAAAAATTCCAGAAGATATGATAAGTGCAAATTCTAGAAACAACTTTTAGAAAAATCTATCTAAAAGATAATTCTAGAGTAGCATATAGAATTATCTAGATTATGTGAATAACTTGTATTTGTTAAGAATGTTTTAGAAAGTTATTTGTAACTTTTAGATTAAATTTTTTTTTGGCAAAATCCTAACCATTGGTTTAGGAAGAGCCACTAGTATAAATAGAATCAATGTCCTAGAGTTTGTATCAAGTCATAAAACAAGAAGTGATCAAATATTCAAGTAACCTCTTTCTTGCAAATTCTAGTCCTTTCCCATTCTCAAATATTTCCCTCATTATTCCAATAAATTGGCATCAAAGTTTGAAGATTCTACCTAAAGAGATGACGAGTAGCGATATGGCTCCATTCCAAGTTCCAATGCTCAGCAAGAGCAACTATGACAATTGGAGCATCAAGATGAAGACTCTCTTTTGCTCTCAAGATTTTTGGAAGATAGTAGAGAGAGTTCACATCGAGCCAGAGGATGAAAATAATCTCTCTCAAACTCAAAGGGATAGTTTGAGAGACTCAAGAAAGAGAGACAGGAAGACTCTCTATCAATCTATCAAGGATTAGATGATAATGATTTTGAGAAGATTTCAGAAGCAAAGTCAGCAAAAGAAGCATGGGAGAAGCTTCAAACCTCATACAAGGGAGTAGATCCAGTGAAAAAGATATGTCTACAAACTTTAAGAGCCGAGTTTGAAACATTGCATATGAAAGAAGGAGGTCATATCTGACTATTTCTCTAGAGTCTTAAGAGTCACTGATCATCTTAATAGAAATGGTAAAAAACTTGATGATATAAAAATTATGGAGAAAATTATTAGAGGTTATGACTATAGAGCAACATTTGGACTTATTACAAGCTTATGAAGAAAACAAAAAGAAAAGGGAATGAATTATTGAGCAACTACTTAAGACACATTGATTCAACCAACAAAGATAGTGATTGTAATAATCAAAGTCAATAAGAACAAGTCATGGTGGAGCTTGAGGACAAGGAAAGGGTCATGGTAGAGATCATGGATAAGGACGGGGTTAGAGGTCCTATGACAACAATAAAAACTTCCAAAGAGGAGGAAGCTCAACAAGAGGTCGTGTTCAAGGCTACTCAAGATCAAGGTATGACAAGTCTATTGAGAAATGTTACAATTATGAGAAATTTGGTCATTACGCTTCCGAATGTAGAGCACCTAGAAAAAATAAAGTTGGACAGAAGGAAAATTATGTGGAAGAGACAAATAAATAAAGTGATATCTTATTGATGACTTATGTGGAGAATAAAAGAAATGAAGACAACAAATGATACCTAGACACTAGAGCAAGCAATCATCTGTGCGAAAAAAGGAGCATGTTCCATGGAGCTTGATGAATCAGTGAGAGGCGAGGTGACTTTTGGAGATGAATCTAAGATAGAAGTAAAAGGAATAACAAAATGTCTAAAGATGTGCTACAAGGATATGTCTTGGCTTTGGCATCTATGATTTTGGGCATCTCAATTTTGGAGGATTAGACTTGCTCTCCAAGAAGGAAATGGTGATAGGATTACCTTGCATCAATCACCCAGATTAAGTGTGTGAAGGATGTCTACTTGGAAAGCAATTCAAGAATTTTTTTCCTAAGGAGTCTCATTTAAGAGCTAAAAAACCGTTAGAACTTATACATACAAATGTTTATGGTCTGATCAAGCTAGGTTCACTTGGTAAGAGTAATTATTTCCTTCTCTTCATTGATGATTTTTCAAGAAAAACATGTGTGTATTTTTAAAATCATAAATCAGATGTATTTGAGAATTTCAAGAAGTTCAAAGTCCTTTTTGAGAAAGAAAATGGTCTTCAAATCAAAGCAATGAGATCTGATTGGAGGAAGGTTCACATAAAATGAATTTCAAAAGTATTGTGAAAACCATGGAATTTGATGACCCTTAATAGTGCCAAGATCCCTTCAACAAAATAGAGTAGTAGAAAGGAAGAATAGAACAATTCTAAACATGTCCAAGAGCATGCTTAAGAGTAAGAGACTTTCAAAGGAGTTTTAGGTAGAAGCAATATCTTGTGCAGTTTATCTTTTCAATCAATATCAAACAAGAAATGTATAGGGGAAAACACCACAAAAAGCATGGAGTGGAAAGAAACCTAGCATTTCCCATCTAAGAGTTTTTTGAAGCATTGCTCATGTGCATGTACTAGATGAGAAAAGAAACAATTTAGATAACAAAAGTGAGAAGTACATTTTCATTGATTATGATTCAAATTCCAAAGGCTATAAGCTCTACAATCCAAATACAGTACAATCATAAGATGAGACGTTCTTTTTAATGAAGAAGGAGAATGGGATCGAAGATTAGGTGATGAAAATAACAACTTCTTTCCAAGTTATGAAGATGACATACAATAATCGATGATAGACCAAGCAAGAGAGGAGCCTCCTACTCTAGTGATTTCACCGACTAGAAATACTCAAGAAGAGGAGAGTTCAGATGAAAGCATTCCACACTTCAGGAGCTTACAAGAACTTTATGAGGTAACTAAAAATAAAGATAATCTCATTCTCTTTTGCCTATTTGTTGATTGTGAGCCCATAAACTTCCAAGAAGCAATGGAAAACAACGATTGGAAAAATGCTATAATGAAGAAATCAAAGCATTAAAAAAGAATGATACATGGAAACTAGTTTCTCTTCCAAAGGGATACAAAGCGATTGGTGTGACATGGGTGTACAAAGCTAAGAAGAACAATAAAGGAGAAGTGAAAAGATATAAGACAAGATTGGTGGAAAATGGCTATAATCAAAGAGTTACTCAAAATAATTGGAGAATACATTAAAGATTCTTGCAACTAATGGGATCCAAAGCATAAGTTAAAACTAAAAATCTTGCAAACTCTAAATACTCTAATGTTAAAGATTCTTCTACAATAACAACTAATGAACCAAACTCTTGGGCAATTTTGGAGAACCCTTCGTAATTCCAATACTGAAGGGGAAGACTGCAACATCTTAGCCACACATATCGATTTGATGGACCTAAGGATGAAATCCATTGGTTAATTGAAACAAAAACTTCATTCCACTAGCATTCATCCGAGGCAGTAACATCTTCTAAATCGACATTCTTTAAACTAGATAATAGAACCAAATCATGCCCAAGATTTCTCACTTTGACAGACTTGCATACAGAAACTTTCTTGCAAATTTGCTAGAAATTTAACATCAACAACTTGACCGACTGCGCACTTTGAAAGCCATTCAATATTAGATGCTTCTACCTCCCATTCTTGTATTGGAGCCTCCTTGCCTTGATACTTCACACTTTTATTGAGTGTTGGAATAAAAGGCATTAAAGCATGAGTATAAGGCACTTTAAAGTGGTTTTTCTTTCTCTCTCTTTATTTTTGCTCTTAAATCAATTTATGGTACGAAATATGTTTATAGGTGTGGTACTTGTATTGTATGTTTAGATAAGCTTAAGAATGTTGTTAGGATGGTTTTGGATAGCTTACATAGGCTGGGTTGTGTTGGAAAAGCTTCAAAAGTGGAATTTTGGGTGAGGTAATCGATTACCTAAAAACAGTAATTAATTACCCTTAAAAAATTTTGTGTTCTAGAATTGTTGCTCTCTATGGTAATCGATTACCTGAAAACAGTAATTGATTATTCAAGAGAACAAACACTTTGGATCCGTTTTGAGCAGGATATTAAGTAATCAAGTGGATAATCAATTACCCTGCATCAAAACTGATATAAAAGCATTTTTGAAAACTAATTTTAACAACTTTTGAAAGATCCATTAAATGTTTGCTTCTCTTGTACGATTTACACAATTCTCTCTAACATTCATACCTATTTTTTATGGTTTCAAAGTGCTTCAATTTCAAGAGTCAAGGAAGATACTTTATTGAGTTTTGATATTTCTATTTGGGTATGATTCACTTCAGGTGATATTGTTCTATACCATTCTTTGTGTTTTTTAACAAGTTTTGACAATTTTTTGAGGAGTTATTGAGATTGTTGGAAAATCTTGCAGCGAGGTGTTGCAAGTGAGGCATTATGAGTGGTGAGGTGTCACGATTTAGCAAACTCTTATAGGGTGCAAGAGGAAGCCTTTTTTGTATGTGGTTTAAATCTTTCCGGGATTAAAATCTGTTTGTGTGATGTGCATGTACTGAGGTTTTAGTGGAAAACAGATTAGCAGGAGACTAATTCTATAAACTGGATGTAGGTTAGATTGACCAAACCAGTATAAATCACTATGCAAATTCTCTCTTCCTTGCACTCTTTAAATTTCAGTTTTATTGAATTCTTGGAGCATCACTAATTGGGTTTTTGCAGCTGTAACTGATCTATGAAGTTTTCTTGTAGTGGATCCAATTCTTTCTCACCATTTACTTGTTATTGAATTTGGTTTTAACCTAAGATTTGTGCGTTTGGTTTTTCATTCTTTTTACCTTTTCCTTTTGATTCTAAATAACTTATAAAAGCATTCTTGCTAAGTTTTTATTCAATTACACTTGAAATCATTATTGGAGGAATTAAGTTGATTGGTGCTTTGTCAAAAGGGTTGAATTCTTGAAAAACTCATTTTTGCAAAACAAGGTAGATTTTGAAAATTTTTGAAAGAGGATATTTTTGAACTACTCTGATACTATTGAATATAAATATTTTGAAAATATTTTTGGTAAATCTATTCAACCACCCTTCTAGATTCCCCTATGGGGCCAACATTGAGATCTTCATTTACTTTAGATAAGATGAATTGGCACTGAACTTATCTTAAAATATTTCATCCTTCCCTAATTTCCTTTTTTTACAACCCTACCCTGAATTTAGGTAGGTTTACTCTAAGTTTTTGACCTCTGATATGAATTTGATCAAGCTCTTTTTCTAATCGTCAAGGGTTTTTAATATCAGAGAACCTTACAAACCCAAAACGTTCGCCATCCCTTCTTTTGTGTTCCCCAATAAAAATGTCTCCTACCTCACCCCACCTCTGAAAGATCCACCACAATGCCTTCTCGTCAAAGCTATTCGGGAAGTTAGAACAGTAAAATGAAGTTAAATGAACCCCTGTGGCTATGCAACATTGGTCTCCATCTAGAACCAGAGTCATCCTTCCTCCTTACTACACCCTTTCACACCACTCAAGCACTCTCTCACGCCGTCTCTCCCTCCTTGCTCTCTCTCATCCCAATGAATTTGATATGATATTTATTTTTCCTGATATATTTAATAGAGTAGAATACTATATCTATAAATTTAAATTACTGAATTAATAATAAGTGTGTTTGTTTAAATTATCAAATTTCCTTATATATATTTAATTTTTTTATGAGAAAAAACCAACTTGTTTGAATAGAAGTTAAAAATTTTGGTATATTTAATAGAATAGTATACTATATTTTAGGGGTTTAAAGTCAAACCAAACCGAATTGAAAACCGAAAATTGAACCGTTGAAACTGAAAACCGCAAAATACCGCTTTAATTTGGGGTGGTTTGGTTTTTATAATTTTCAAACCGTGTGGTTCAGTTTGCGGTTTGAGATGTTAAAATTGCACAAAAGCAAACCAAATCACTAATCCTTAGTTATTTTAGCAAATCTCTGAAGACATATACAATTACTCATTATTTTCTAAGTTTTAAGATTTTGATTTAATCTTTAATTAAATTTTTAATTAATATGAATTAGTTTGATAAATAAATATTTTAGCAAAACTATTTGATTTAATTTCATTGGATACAATTTGATGACAACCACTAGAGTGTAATGTTTAAAAAAATTGATTGTTTATACTTTACTTTAATGATTGCTAATTTTATATAATTTTATTGGGAGTGACTAAACTTTTATACAATTTTGGAAATAAATTTCAATATAAATGTTTAATTAATTAACTAACTTGTGCATACAAAATACTTAGTATGATTTTTAGTTCTCATTTTTTTTTCTCATTTTGTTTTAAAATATATTAGTTTTGATTCTCTACCTAATTTCTAACAAAATTACCCAAGCAATTAATTGACTTCATGTGTGTACATGGAGTATGAGTCCTCTTCATTTATTTTTTGTCCATTTCCTTACATTTTTTCCATTTTTATACTTTTGAAAAAATTAATTAAATAGAGATAATATAAATTTTATTGGATGTAACATTTATGTACTCAAAAGCTTAGTAATAGAAGAAGATGAAGAAAGTAGAAATGGAGAGGGTCCTAATTCGTGTACACGCACATGTTATATACTAGTGTGCATAAAAAGGGATTCTACCGTGTAGAGAAAAAAGAAACATAAGATAGTTATATATTTGTCAACACGTGCATGTCGACAGGACGATGAAAAATAGATTTGAAAATTAGAGAACTCGTCACTAATGTTTATTAAGGAAAATATCAGAAAAATCCTTTAAAAAATGGTTTGCGAGACCGATCTTGATTTTGGAAGTCGATTACCTATAGGAAGGTATTTGCACCCAACAACATCTGGTATAAAGACAATTGCTCTAATTAAATATACAAAATTAAATAACTTTAAAAATATTTATTTCACTCCTTGAAACACAAAGCTATTTTCATTGTATTGGTTTTAACATTTTTAACAAGAGTTTTATTATCAAAAAATTTTTTTTTATGAAAAAGATTATTATTATTTTTCTTTTTAATTAATTATTTTTTTATATTTTTGAGCTCGACAAGAGATGGTTCCTGCTCTTATGTATCTCGGGGTGTATTGGAGAATCAGAGTTTTAGTTCTTTTGTGGAAAACATTTGTGTATTAATATTTTTAAATTCTTGAGTTTTTTTTTTTTGAGATTTAGGATTTTTGAATTGTTATAGCATATATGTCCTAAAATTTAAAGTTGACAGAGGTGTACACCGTATTCAGTCTATTTGAACATTTTTATTTTTGGATTATTTTTATCTTTTTAAAAATAATTATGATTGGTAATTTATTTTTTAGATGAGGTTTAAGACAAAAAATTGTTACAACTTATTCTTTAAAACCTTAGAATTAAAGAGATGTCACATCTAATCAATCTTTTTTCTAAGAAGTATTATGTTTAGATAAAAAATGACATGTTAGATGGGTGTAGAAATTTTTTATGAACAAAGAACAAATAGAATGCAAAGTCACGATATAGTATTTTAAGATGATGAAACAAAATGACAAGATTAAAATAAAAAAAAAAATTCAAATTCATAGAGAGTGTGAACACAATCAATGTTGAAGGGAGAACCTCTGTTCGATACAACAATGAGTGTTGGTTCCTTAGCATACATCTATTGTGGTTAACATGAGGAAATGATGTGTTGATTATAGAAGAAAAGGAAAAGTAAGAAGGAAGAGACTTCAAGAAAAAGCTTCAACAAAGGCTCCTAAAAACCCCTCTAAAACCTCTCCAAAAACTCCCCAAAACATCCCCCATGAATGAACTTGACACCCCTTTTTTATAACCAAAATTTGGGCATCGTCGCTGAGCGTTCCTTTGCTTAACGAAGGTCCCATCGCTTAATGAATGTGATGGTTTGCTCATAAAAGGTTTTGTCGCTTAGCGAATCTGGTGTTTTGTTTAGCGAAGGTTCTGTCGCTTAGCAAAAGGTCAATATATTTCAACTTCTTTTTTTCCCTACGCTTAACGAAAAAAACTTCTTTAAGCAAATTTCTGGGTTTGGATGACCTCACTAAGCGAAATGTCCTTCACTCAGCGAAACACCCTTTGCTTAGCCAGCAAAACATCCTTTGCTTAGCAAACTCTAAATAACTCTCTTTGCAGTTTTCATGCCTTATCTTCCCGCTTTTTAGGTTAAAAAAGCCTTATTTTAATTATAAAAACAAAATCCGAACAAAATTAAGTGTCTATAATATTTAAAGAGAAATGTTAGCAATACTTTTTAAATATTTTTTATAACAAACTTTATCTTTTTTTTTTTTAATTTATTAAAAAGACAAGTATCAATAAAACGTTCTTTAACACAATTTTCCTAGTAAGTGGATTTCATTGTCATTTAATCTTTAATGAGAAAATGCTAGCAATTGTTTCTCCAAATTCATCATGCATTGAAAAACTTTTATAAATTTTTACTGTGAAACTTTGAGTTCTAAACTTTAATTTAGGAGTTTAAACTCATTTACATTTTAAATGAAGAATTAATGATAATAAGTGACATTTGTTTAAAATTTTGGTATATTTATATCTCAAGAAATTTCATTTAAATACTATGTTAGGATAAATTTAAAATAAAAGAAAAATTACATATATATATATATATATTTATAAATAATTTTAAATATTTTCACGTGAATTTAACTTTTTACACTTTTACCATGAAAATAGAAAATAAGCAAATAAAATATTAAAATATTCTAAAAAATAATAGACATTAAAGAATAAAATTTTAAAACTTTCAATAAATAATAAAATATTACATTCCAATATTTAATTATGTAAAACGAATGCGCCATGGTGCTCTTAGTTTACTGTCGTTCTTGTAAAGGGTGATTAATTATTATTATACTTAAAAATTATCGCAAAAAATATGGATGAAATCTTTTAAACAAACTTTTTGTCATTGATTTAAATGAAATGCAAATTCTGGGGTTTGATATCTCATTTAATATTTTTATTTTTTAATTTTATACACTTTTTAATGACTTTTAAACAATAGTAAAACATGAAGTTGGAACAGTGTGTTAGAAAAAGTATTTCTATGTTATGTCATTGCAAAGATAGATTTTCCGTATCCATAGATGGATGCTAGCTCATAGAATTAATAAAATATCGATTGAAAACACAAACTAAGTATTGAACAATACAGAATTAGAAATTTACTTATAAAATCATTTTGTTGTTTTTAAAAATTTAGTTAAAAAACACATAAACTATATATATATATATATATATATATATATATATATAATATTTAATTATGTGAGTGGAATTTTTATAATGAAAAAATAATTTAAATTTAATTTATTAAAAAATAATATCATTAGTATTTATATAATAGTGATAAATTTTTATATAAAAAACTCAATACATAATAAATAAATCATAAATTAATTTTTAAAATTATTTTATAACATATACACAATTACGAGCATAAGTTGTTTTTTGTTTTTTGGTAAAAACTATATGTATAATTTATGTAACATTATATAATATAAGATGAAACATGCTTTTTCATTTTTTAAACTTTGTGAAGTATGATTTTAGTTGCTCAATTTTTTTTTTAATTTTAAAATATACAAATTTTAATCATCGAAATAATTTTTAATGTTTCAGTAAAATATATACTTCTTAATATAAATGTTCAATTAACTAACTTATCCGAGCATGCAAAATACTTAGTATGATTTTTTGTTACTCAATTCTTTTTATTTTTCTCATTTTATTTTAAAATATATTAATTTCGATTCTCTATCTGACAAAATTATCCAAACAATTAATTAACTTATATGTGTACACATTCATGTTCTATTCTAGTGTCTATAGTAGGGATGACAATCATATGTTTACCTCTGCAAGTACTATATGAGAACGAGTGAGTTTGTTAGTCTCTACTTCGCTTCTATGTTTAACATATCATTATTTGTTAAAACAAAACCTCACATATGTGACAAATCTACACCCACATTAAAACTAAAATATAATTAATAACTTAACATATAATTTATTTAATTAATTAATAAATTAAATATAATTAATAAACTTACATATCATTTATTTAATAAATATAAGTAAATTTAAATTTAAATTTTAAAAGATAATATAACACGTTATTCACGGATATATCCAAACGCAAAAATATTTAACAACGATGAGAATTGAAATTTCATATCTATCTCTTTTATACCCGCTTTCATCCTGCACTCTCTAGAAAGGAAGACGAGGAGGGCAAATTTGCTCTTCCACCCATTGTCATCCTTAATATATAGAAATGGATTCTACTATGTGGAGAACAAAGAAACATACATAAGATATATTTAATAAAAAAATATTAGCAATACATTTCTAATATTCTTTCAAACAAACACTGTAATTTTAAAGTTCTTAAAAAGAGAAATCTTACTGAAATATTCTTAGGCACACTCTTTCTAGGAAGTTGGTTTCCCTCTCATTTAATGCTTAATGAGAAAATGCTAGCAATCCTCCGTCAAAAGCATCATGGATCGAAAAACTTTTATAAATTCTTACTATAAAGCATTGAGTTATTAACTTAAATTTTGGGTTTCATTTACATTTTAAATGAAGAATTGATAATTATAAATGAAGTTTGTTTCACGTTTTGGTATATTATATTTTCAAAAATCTTATTTCTAGAAATAATAAAATTTAAATATTATGTTTGGATAAATTTAAAATTATGTTAGATTTAATATTCTTTAAAATGTTTTTGAATTTTAAAATAATTTCAATAAAAAAGAAGCTACATATGTATTTATAAGTAACTTTGAATATTCTTTGTGAATCTTTTTTCATCTTTACCTTGAAAATAAAAGATAAAAAAATTAAATATAAAATATGTCAACAAATGAAACTCTAAACTTCTAATAAATAAAAAAATATTACATTTCAATATCTATTTTCATTTCTTAAACAAACTCCCTCGTAATATTGTTATTCAACGGTGTTCTTGTAAAGGAGGATTAATTATTCTTATAGTTAAAAATTATAGTAAGAACTACCAATAGAAACACTCTAGTACATTCTTTTAAACAAACTTTTTGTCATTGATGTAAATGAAATGCAAAGTCTGGTGGTTTCATATCTTATTTAATATTTTTCTTTTTTAATTTTATACAGTTTTTAATAACTTTTAAAACAATAGTAAAACATGGACTTGGAACAGCGTGTTAGACAAAGTATTTCTATGTTATGTCATTGCAAATATAAATTTCCTAGAAATTTTAAACTTTTTTTTGGTAAGCTGTAGAAATTAGTAATTACATTATTTATTTTTCCTTTCATGAAAAAAAAAAAGAAAAATACGAACCTTCGCGGAAATTACCATGCCTGCAATATACTGACACCCAAAATGCTAATCTATTGTTTATAAGTAGTTACTTACTATATATTCTGTGTGTCACATTGTCATATTTACCTTTGGTTTGTCATTTAGTAGAACAAGTTTTGAGGTTTCAAAATTTTCATTTTTCGATGAGTTCTCAAAACCAAGAGGTATCATGGGTGATGGAGAATGGTGGGAACAACAACGTTGTGAATGCGTTGTTGAACAAGGAAATGAGACATGGAAGAACTGCACATATCCTTTCTTCTTCTTCTTTGCGCAAGAAATCTGATCTAACTATTGTGTCTAAGGTTAGTTCTGGCCTCATCAGAGGTGTGTTGGACAATGTGCAAGAGGTTATTCTGGGAACCAAGCTCTCTATTTTGTTCATAACTATTCCCCTTGCAATAGTTGCTCAATGCTTTGGCTTTGGTAGAGTGAGTTTTCTCTCTTATTGTGTCATAAATTTACAATAACTCACTTCTTTTAATTGTCTACATTTATTATTAATTATTTATTTCTTATGATTTTTTTATGATCCATAAATAAGAAAGAAAAAAACTCAAAGTATCGTAGGGATGTGCCAATATTAGTGGCCTTACGAGTACTTTGAACCTTTTTAAATTTTTCTCCACTGGTGAATTTTCCTGGACAAGAAAATTTTCCACAGACATGTGGTGGACTTTGTTTATGACTGGCACTGAATTACAAGAAAAGTACTTTGGAAGTCAAAACTTTATCATATGACCAACATATGGAGTTAAAGATTAAGAATTTTTTTATATAAAAGTCAAATCTCACAGTTTTCTTTTTTAATTTTTTCAATCAAGTTCTTCAGTTCTCTTCCCTTTTTTATGTTTGCTACATGACTATTTTTTATATAAAAATTCTGTACAAAGCAACTTTGGCATCGTACTTTTTGGTCAATAGTCCTTTTTATCCAGTGGCGGAACCTCGTAATCATCGAAAATGATATATATATATATATATTCATTAAAATGTATTTTTTTATAAATACTCTTACATTTAAGATTAAAATTAAGATATGTAAACGGCATAATATTGAAAAGACTTAAATATGCATACGTTATGTTCTATAAACGAGTTTTGAGTTGAGTTTTTATAATGTTTTCAAGATTTAAAATAAAATAAAAAATTATTAAAAACTCATACAAAACAAAAATTTATTGAAACTTAAGTGTGAAACATATTTAAGTATTGGAAAATGTATAAATGTTTTCGTAGCATAAGGTGAATCTGTAATGTAACATTTTAAAGTTGGATATTTCTATGTACCGTGAAAATTGAAGCTGTTAATATACATTATGGGATGGTATATGAATATGACACTCTCTTTTGATGGTTATAGCCATGGGTTTTTGCTTTGAGCTTGCTTGGGCTTACCCCACTTGCTGAACGAGTCAGCTTCTTGACAGCGTAAGGAAACTATGACATTCTTTTTTACATTAGATTTTATTAATCATGGTATATCTTTGTTTTTTTTTTCATTTATCATTTTATGTTTGTAATTGTATGGTGATTCTGATTTCATTTGTTCCCTTGTTACTTGAATTTGGCAGGCAGGTTGCTTATTACACTGGTCCCACAGGTGTGTATGAATATCCACAACTGCACTATTAAATCAAATGTTTTTAAAATTCTTGACAATGTAAATCACATAAAATGCTATGGTGTAAAAGTTGGTTATATGAACCATACCATGTGATGGTCAAATCACAATCTTAGTGAAAAAGAGTCCTGATATTTGGATACCTAAGTGTGGTATAAATATGTAGTTGATATTTCTCTTATTTTTCATTTATTTTTTCTTACCATCTTATCAATTATTTATATCTTTTTTTTCTTAATTGTCACTAAACCTAAGGAGTGTTGTCCAATCCTCTTCCATTTAGAAATGAACCTTAAATAAATTGTAGGAATGCAATCCCCTATATATCATGTTGCTAAAGCCTTATCTTTTTTTGTTGAAATTCAGTGGGAGGACTTTTGAATGCAACATGTGGGAATGCTACAGAGCTCATCATAGCAATTTTTGCCCTTAACAATAACAAAATTGCTGTGGTCAAGTACTCTTTGCTTGGTTCCATCATTTCTAAACTTCTTCTTGTTCTTGGAACCTCTCTATTATGTGGTGGCATTACAAATCTTAGAAAGGAGCAAAAATACGATAGAGTAAGCTGCAATATATTCAAACCTTTTACCTATGAATAGTATATATAGTTTTGGTTCTTTTATAATAATGATTCTGTTAATTTATTGAATGTTTTTGCAGTTTGCTTGCAGAGACAGGCAGATATCAACTTGCTTATGCTGTTTGTGGCATTGCTTTGTCACTTGCTGCCATTGTTGTTCCAATATGTTGGTACCTCAGCAGGTGACATTGCAGACTCATCTCTGCGGTTGTCAAGAGTTGCTAGCATTATTATGCTGATTGCATATTGTGTATACCTTGTCTTCCAACTGTGGACTGACAGGCAGTTATTTGAAGCCCATGATGTATGTTTTCTTTGGTTTTGAGATGATGAAGCTTATATTGATTCTGATTTGTGTCAATATGTGATATGTAATCACTAATTACCATCATGACCATCATGAATTTTGCAGGAAGACGATGAAGAGGGTGACAATGATTTAGAAGAAGTAGTGATAGGATTCTGGAGTGGAGTGGCTTGGCTGCTTGGGATGACTGTGATTATTGCTGTGCTGTCTGAGTATGTAGTGCAAACAATTGAGGTAATTGACTCTTTTTTTTTTTTTTTTTATTTTGGGGAACAAAACATTATTTTCGTCTATTAGACAGGTTATAGAAACAAAGAAACAAAATGCAAAGTTCTATTTTTATAACAAGACGTGAATTTAATTTTGATAAACTGTTAGTATAAACATTTTTATACAGTTAACTAATAAGAAATCATGTTAGGTATGATTATTCAAATGTTATTGTAAAATAAACAAACCTAGTATACATTGTAATCTTATATTCATTAATAGTATAGAAAATATTTACCCTGAGAGTCTATTTTAATAAGATTAATAATAATAATAATAATAATAATTCTAATAATGATGAAAAAAAATGTGAATCTGAACAGGATGCATCCGATTCATGGGGTTTGTCTGTTAGCTTTCTCAGCATAATCTTCCTTCCAATAGTTGGGAATGCAGCTGAACATGCAGGAGCAATCATATTTGCTTTCAATAACAAACTGGTACAAACTTCAACAGTTTTATGAAATTCCATTACTTCTCTTTTACTCAACATAAGTTGCTTAAAACTAAAACTATGAAAAAAATCACTAGCCCTTGATTTTGTGTTGCTTATTGTGGCATTATTATTTAATTCATTGATACTAATCTAATCATGTTATACCACAGGACATTTCCTTAGGTGTTTCCTTAGGTTCCTCAACTCAAATTAGCATGTTTGTGGTAAGCATTCACCTTAAAAAATGTATGGTTTGTTGTTGGATTTGTAGGAATTCTTATTAAGCAAATTTGCTTATAATATAGGTTCCCCTATGTGTGATTGTTGCTTGGATTCTTGGAATCAGAATGGACCTCAACTTCAACCTCCTAGAGACAGGTTCTCTTGCTTTGGCAATAATAATCACAGCTTTCACCTTACAGGTATACTTTTATATACTATATTTTGAATTGATTGAAATCAATATTTAGAATATCTAGTATACCTTGATATCTTATTCAATCTTTAAGTGATGTTTTTAAGACTTTAAGTCTTCTTGGATTATCTTTTGCAGGACGGGACTTCTCACTACATGAAAGGCCTTGTTCTCGTACTCTGCTACATTGTTATTGCTGCATGCTTTTTGGTACAAAGATCGCCTTCCAGTAAGCAGCATAATATGTAACACTATCTTGGTGTCACAAAAATATTTACCATCTATATTTATAGACCCTGAAATTATAATTCATATAGTAAAAAGATTTTGTACTGTTAGGATTGTTACCGAAATTTAATTATAACTCTTTATTTATGATAAGTTTATTGAGTATACTAACTAGTAACTATTACTTTAAAAGTCATATAAAGAATTGTTATTAAACATATAAAATTCTTTTACACTGTCATTACATATTAATTAAACTCTAATTTGTATCTTTGGTAACTTTTTTTTTTTTCAGGCCAAGCTCATGTTCCTAATACATTGGTTAACTCAGCAAACCGAAACAGTTTTTAGATCTTAGTTAGTAAGTTCATATTCTATACACACATGCAGATATGCCCATTTTTTGTGCATTAAATAACTATGAAATTAACTAGGGGTACTTGATGGCAGGAAGTAGTGAATTTTGGTCTGTCTGAGATAAAGGGGTGCAACATTCAAACTTAGGAGCTCAAAGGATTTTTTATTTCATGGTAATTCTCAGACAGAAGGCTGAAGAAGTTTGCATAAAGTACCTTGCAATCTATTTAGTTCTTTGTATATATACATCTAGAAAGGATTTTATGTCAAGAATTTTCATGGATTGTGCAAAATTGATGATAGCCGTTGCATGATTATCAAATAAAATGAGAACTGTTACTTGGAATTTATCATGTGAACGTTAGAATGAAAGAAAGGCCTTACATAATTAAAAACTTCTTCATGTATCTCTGTAATTTCACGCTGCATTCAATTCCGGTAATGTATTTTCACTCTAAATGGGTTATTCTGATATTCTGGAATGGAGTATAGAAAGAAATTATAGAGTGTAGAAAAACAATTCTACATAATTTTATACATGCTGTCTCTGGCATGTTTGGGAGATGCAACGAATCGAGCATAAGATAAAAATGAGTCTATTTTTTTTAATGTATAGTTTTTTATATTATTATTATATATAAATTAAAATTAATTATTATTTTATTTAAATTAAAAGAAATATGATTTATAATTAATTTGTATAGATCTTTAAGAAAAAATGAGAGTTTAAAAAATAAGTATAAGTTATTTGTCAAAATTGATTTGTTTTAGCTTAAATATTTTTTAAGTTAAAAGTTATTGATAAACTAGTTTTTTTATTGTCTAATGAAAAAAATATATTTATAAAATACAATTTATATTATAAAATAAATTCCTTAAAAATATAAGGATACATGTTATTTTATAAAAATTCTCCCAATAAATAAATTTTAAACAAAAGTAAGTAGGTGAACATGATCATCATAATAAACTTGAAATTTTTAAAAGATAAAAACACTTCAAAAGCTAAATTATAAAAGAAATAAAACTAAAATATAATACAATATAATATTCAACAACAAAAATATATGTAAGCTATGACTGAAACATACTTTGTAGATAATAATAATGGCAAAAGCGTTAAAACAATTTTTTGATGGTTAAATGTAAAAAATAAATTAAGTTAAATTATAAATATAAAATTTATATTGTAAAAATGCATACATAAATTAAAATAATAAAATAAAGAATTTAATTAATTAAGCATTGATAATGTAAGAGAGTTTTATAAAAACATTGTTTCAATCATAACATATAACTTTTAAAGTATTAATTGATAAAGTTAATAACAAACTTACTATAATTAAATAATTGTAATTAAATATCACTCTAATTTTTTACACTAATAATACACAATCATTTTTTTCTAAAATAGATGTGATAAGTTTTTCTATAGGATTACATTAATGTGATATAATTCAATAGAATGGGTTTAAAGAATATATATAAACCAATATTTTTAAACTTAAACTCAACTTCGTCTTCAACAAGTATGAAAATGAAAAAAAATAAGAAAAAGTCAAAATCATTATCAAACTATCTCATTTTCATGATCACTTTATCTCTAGACGTATTCATTTATTCATAACTTCTTGATAAGAGTTAAATTAAATACATGATAACACAAGAGTAAATTGAAAAAGAAAAAGTCTATGAGATTTGTTAAAATTACATTAATATATAAATTTATTCCATTATCAAAATTTGTGTATTATGTGTTATTATAAAACTTATTTAAATACTAATTATTTTAGTATTATGTGTTACTTTATTATAATAATTTTAAAAAATTATTACTTATATACCAAATCATATTATTTTTAAAATTAATTTAAAAAATTTTAAATTTTAATATTTTAAAATTTAAATTATTAATTAATTTAGTAAATAATTGTTTAAAATTCGTAGCCGGATTCTTTACTAGTTTGATTAATTTAATTAATAATGAAGTGTATCACTTTTAGTAAAACTATGTATCTGTACACAAACAAGCATAGGATTTGCTAAAGAACATTAATGTTTTTATTTCCTTACCTATTGGTACTTAAAAAACTAAGTGCATAGTAAATATATACATAATACATTACTGTGTGTTTGTGAGTTGGTATGTGCATGTGTGCTGATTATATTTTAATAATTATTTTTATTTACAAAAATATTTAAAATATTCATGTTTAAAAATATTTTTTATAATAAATTGTTTTGTTAGCAATAAAAATTTATTGTAAACTTTGTACTTTTTATACAAATGAATTATAAAAATGGTTTAAATAATATAAAAGAAACTTGCTAATAACAATAAAATTAGTTATGCATTAGGATAGTTGGATTTTAAGAAAATAAATAATTAAATGAAGAATAAGAGCTTGATTCGTTTGATTTTGTTTTTTAGTTTTTGAAAAAAGTTTTCAACAATAATTTTCAAAAACTATTTTTGAGATGTAAAAATAGAAAAATGTCTTGAAGAATAAGTATTATTTAAAAACTGTTTTCAAGAATAAGTATTATTTGAAAATTATTTTGAAGATATAAAAATAGAAAAATTTGTTCATATTTAAGTTTTCAAAATAAAAATAAAAACTGAAAAGCAAAACTAATTGTTATTGATTTTTAATTTTTAAAAACTAAAAATATTCTCAAAAAACATTACTCACGAGAGTTTTTGTAATTTTTAAATATCAAAATACTAAATAATCAGTAAGATTTTTAAACTTATAGATTACTTCTCCCTGTGTATAAAATACATATCATATATAATTCATACTGATAAATTAAGTTGATACCCTTATGAATTATTAAGTTGACACCATCTCTATTAATTTCTATAAAACCCTTTCTCCAAGTTCGATACATGAGCCACCTACTTTTTTCCCTATTTGCAAAAGAAGACAAACCTCATAATTCATCTGATTTTCTGAGACTACATCTACTCCCAGCAAAGTCTACTACTTTAAGTATTGGAACTTCATGCAGATTATCTCATGGCAATTAAATTGGACTTCTCCTTTTTCTGTGTTACAAGAAGCTTGTACCCTGTTGAAATTATGATGACACTGCCACATGCAATTGGTATTGAAACAAGTTGTTCCAAATTTTCCAAGTGGCCCAAGATAGCTTGTCCATTTGTTGAAAATTCTGGTAATGGCTTTTGGTATTGATTATGAGTTGCAGAGGCTCCATTTGTTGAAAATCCTGTTTAAACTTTCCAGCTCCTACTCCATGCTCTTGCAGCACATTGCCCCAGCAGCAGCTAACCGAACCCACGTCAACAAATTATTTCATAACAAATCCTTGTTGATCAAGGCTTTCTAACACATTCAACAAATTATCATGCCATTGGAAATAATAGTGGATTGATATTAATCAATCATAAAAAGCGCATTTGAGGGGTCTCTGCCTACCTTGGGGGATTATAAATTTGTCATCCCTTTAAGCAAATTACAACAACAATACACATTCTCTAAAATAATCATTCATAGGTTTTTTTTTTCTTGAAAATCAAGAACTTCAATTCAATATATTTGAGGTACACAAATTCTCTTTCCTCTATCTTTTTATATTTAATTCTCTATAGATACTATAATCTTGTATCTATTGATTTAAGGTTTCCTTTTATTTCCATCAATTGGTATCAGAGCCAAATTAGATACATATTATGGTTGTTTTCTATTAGAAAATTAAATTTGAATTGAAGATTTTTTGTGTTATTAGTGAAATTTTATAATATAGTTCACTATTATCTTTTTCAAAAAAAAAAAAAAGGATTTACGCTACTTGTTATTCTTAAAATAACATGTTAAAGTTTAATTCCCTTACTCTTACATGGGTAAATTAATATTGAAACTTCTTTTTATGTGCTATCCCTTTAAAACCTAGTTTTCTTTTAAATAATTATGGGGTAAATTGTTTTCAAAATTACTTAATGGTTTTCCTTGTTTTATGTTTGACCAATATGAGTGATTTGTGTGGGCAACATAATATATACCATTAACTTTATTTTGGAAAGTGTTAATGAGGTTGCATGGACTCATTTTTATACCCATATTTTTGTGATTTGGTCAAGGAAGAACTTTGTGGTTTTGATACGATCATGTATGATGATTCGTGTGTTAAATTCATGCTCAGAAGCATTGAATGTGATTGCTAATTTTTTATATTCTTATTTTTTCAAAAATACCATATTTATTTAATATTTTTATATTATTGGTATTTTTTAGTATAAAAAAATTGATTAATTCAAGATTAAATTAAAATTTTTTTAATATTATAATCTTGAATTTTTTACCTATTTTCATTGTCACAATTCTTTACAGTATTTGTATCTCTAATTATACTGTACTCTCTTTAATATTGAATTATCATTTATAAATTCATTTTAGGTTATTTTATTAATTATGCACAATCTTAATTGTCCTTCTCTTATGAGCATAATTTTATTTATTAATTTGCATTATTATTACTTGTCTATCATGGGTATAATAATGTGAATTTTGTATGTTAGTCATATAATATATATGATTAACATTATGCAAATTTATTGGACAATATATATAATTTCCTTTTTTTCATTTACATAATTATAATTTCACTATTTTGGATGCATTTATGTGAATTTTGTGATATAATTATTTTTTTATTGCATTGATGATATACTCTATCGGTGTATTGTTATTAATGTAATTTGGTGTTATACAATGTACTTTTCTTGGCTTATGTTAATGATTTTTTTATATCCTATCGGTATTAGGATTTTATTGATATAAGTTATAGTGCCTTGTAATTTTCGTAGGAATTCTCTTTTAACTGAACTTTTAGAATTACATAATATTTTCCTATTTTTGTAATGTTCAGTTTATTTCCCTCATTTAATCATGTTTAGTTATATTTATATGGAACCAAAATTTACACTCTCATTTTCTTTTTGTTCCATAATGACTTATAACTTTTAATTGGATATTTTTCCTTCAAAACAAAAAAAAAATGTTGCATTTTTTGTGGTGCAAATTTTCTATATATATATATATATATATATATATATATATTGATAAAGAAATAGTTGAATTTTATTTAGCCCTCTGGGTATTTTTTTGTTATGTCAACTTATTTTTTCTTTATCAAGTGGAAGGATTTTGTATATTAGAATTTTAATTAATATCTTATAAAATAAATTGTTGTGATATAAGATTTTTACTTTAAATGTCCAATTAATCATACATGTGCAAAACAAATGTTCTTGATAAAATTATTTTTTCTTATCACATTATTTGTGATCACATTGTTGGGATCTATATTAAGGATTTTATATTGGTCTCTTGTAAAATATTTTCTTGTATAACAAACTCTCTATTGATTTGCAATATCAGTATGCAATTCTTGTAAGGACAATATAGGAATCCCAAATTTTAAGAGATTAATTTCTCTATATCATATTTTATAATATTGTTAATGGTATTCTTGTAAAAGCTAGAGGCTTTATTTTGGGATATATAAATAAACCTATGTCCATTATAAATTGTGATGAGAGTTAGAAACTATTTATTATTATATCCTTAATATATGTAAGAATAGGTCTCATTCTTCCGCTGCGTATAATCATGTTTTATTTTCAAGTGTGTGTAAATATTGTTTATTGTAGCACTTGATTTTTATTTATGATTACTTGAGAACTTGCTTATGATCTCATATTCTACATAAAATTATCAAGTGATCCATTTTCTCACTCATGTAATTTTTTTTTCAAGATCCTCATAGGGGTCAATATTTTTGTAAAGATTGATTAATATGTGGTTAATTATGAAACCATTTATGAGAATTATTTATTCTTATGGATGAATTTATAGGTTTCATATTTTTGTTATTTTAACCACTTCTATCATTAATCATTCGTTATTCTACTACTTTCTAATTCCTTAAGTAGAATAATAGTGAATTTTAATTCACTTTTATTATTATCTTATAAAGTTATCATCCCACTATCACTAGAACTTTTAATACTAGTGTACCCTAATGATAATCCTAATATTTTTTTGGTATATTAAGAATTAGTGGGAGTATATATAATCTTGTATTATCTCTCGAAACTTATATATTTTTTATTGTCATATAATCGTGTACACATTTAATTATGATATGACATATTCTATAGGGTTTCTCTATTTATTTTTGTCCTATTTTTATTGAGATACATGAAATCTATTGTATCTTTGTAGACATCTTTAACTGATGTTAAGGTCATTCTGTTGGGTACTGCACATTAATCCTTTTGGCATACAATTATGCATTGTGCATCTCTTTTTTTTTATATATAATTCATTGTATCTTAATAGACATCTTTAATGGATGTTAAGAGCATTTTGTTGGGTATTGCACATTAATTCTTTTGGTATGCAATTAAGTATTGTGCATTTCTTTACCCAATTTTCGCATTTTGTTTGGTCAAAATTCTATAAGTATATTGTAGATGCAATACTCCTATCGAGTTTGATTTTCTACTTTGTAAAAAGTGCTTATTATGATAGTACTGCTATTGAGTACAATTTTGCACTATTAAAGTACTTATGAATTTTTTTTTTATCTAAGTGTTTGCTCAATTGACATTTTGTGACCACAATAATCTGAGTGTCATTTTATATAAGCTAGGTGTCTATGAGGTTTTAGTAGGGAATTTATGGATTTCCTACTTATATTTGGATTCTTACATAGTCACTCATTTTTGAAACTCGGATTAGTTAAATGTCAAATATTATAGAGCACTTATGTAGCCTATATGTAATTACATATGTTATTGGGCTATGATGAATAATTAGATGCATGTAAATTATGCTTTCTCACCTATATAATTTTTCGGACTCAAGTAAAAAAAAGATTATATTAATTAAACACTTTTTTATTCACTGATCAAATACTTAACTTTGGAGTTTTATAACTCATATGGTTTGGTTAAGTTTTGATGTCTTAGATCAGTGGGAGTCTAAAACTCTGTTATGAGATATGTGTGAAGTAATATCATTTTAGTAACATATCTCTTAGCATTTTTGGATGCTTGAGACCATGTAATATCATTTTATTGAACTACATTATTCTATATACTTTATGAGAAATATTTGTTAATGTGCATGATATATATCCCTATCGGATATTATTTTGTAGCTCAAATTTCTCATTGTCTAATATAAGATTTGTTTATAATTGTCATTCTAGCTTAATGATTTATCTTTGTATTATTGATTAATATCATCCAAGTGGGAGAATGTTGGAAATAATAGTGGATTGGTATTAATCAATTATATTTTATCATTATCTGGCAATTTAAGATATGATGATAATCATATCTTATAATATCTTTATGATTATTTGAATGAGATTATAGTAAGATTGACTCTGTGATGGGTTGAGTCAATATTTGAGGGGTCTCTGCCTACCCTGGGGGATTATAAATTTGTCATTCCATTAAGAAAATTACAACAACAATACAACAACAATACACATTCTCTAAAATAATCCCCAAGAAAGTAGGTAGTAAAATCCTCAAGAGTTCTTATTGAACTCATATCTCTATAATAATCATTCCTAGGATTTTTTTGTTCTTGAAAATCAAGAACTTCAATTCAATATATTTGAGGTACACAAATTCTCTTTCCTATATCTTTTTATATTTAATTCTCTATACATACTATAATCTTGTATCTATGGATTTAAGGTTTCCTTTTATTTCCATCACACCAATTTTATCATTTTCCATCATGCATAGTTCACCTTGAGTTGTACACGTCCCTATATCCTAAGTCGGAAAACTTTCATCATGCCAATTCTATACTAAAGAAGTATTTGTTATTGTTTTACTCGCTAGACGGTTTACTTAAACATATTAAGGGTATATTAATTCACTATTTAAGTGAGAATTGAAAATTAAGCAGGTATTAATTCAAAACTCTCCTTTATAAATTGGATGTCAACTGCATTATGGGCCGAAACCATGTTGTCCATGGCAGTGTGGAGAGATAAGAACTTGGTATATGTAATTGTTTTTATCCAAATTGGGCAGAATCTGCAGTGTTTTTTTTTTTATCTTGGATACAGGAATTTTAAAGCAATAGGTGAGTGTGAATGGCTAGTGTTTTGGATAAGAGTGAAGGAATGAAAAATATGATACATAAAAAATCCAATGGTTAGTGTCTTGGGGCCAGGGTGGCGGTGTGGAGAGAGGGGATACATAAAAAAATATGAGTATCGACTACCTTGGTTGAGAATTAATTAATATCAGCCGAAAAACTTGGTTAACCTTCTTTATGTGAAAATTTTTCTTCCAATCATAAAACATAAACTCAAAATCCAATTTCTTAAGAGGATGAAAGATAATACCACTCTAACAAACATCTCCTATTAGTTATTGAAACAGTTTATAATTAAAAAAAAAAACTTATATAAATTTTTTGTACTTAAAATTTCACAAAAAACTATTTTGGTCCTTGAAATTTAAAAATATTATTTTTAGTCCTTGAAATTAAGTATTTGTTTGACAATATTTTTAGAAAACTGTTATCAGTATTTTATTATTTAAAAACTAAAAAACTCGTTTGGGTAATGTTTTTATTTTTATATATCTTAAAATAGTTTTCGAAAACCGTTATGGTTTTTTAGTTTTTAAAAACTAAAAAATAAGAACAACTGAAAATAGTTTTGTTTTTCAATTTTCTATTTTTGTTTTGAAAACTCAAAATACAATCAGAATTTGTTATTTTTGTTTTTCATTAATGAAATTTTAATAAATATAAACAAATTTTTCCATTTTTATATATTCAAAATAATTTTTAAATAACACTTACCAAAGAAGTTTTTTTTTTCTTTTGTCTTCGAAAAGAGTTGTTGAAAACTATTCTTCAAAACTATTTTAAAAAACTAAAAAACAAAACAAAATTAATCAAACCCTAATTGTGTCGGATGTGAAATTAAAGATGATTCACAAATATAAAAATATACTCTTTGTCAGCAAATTTTTAGTAGTGTTAATTAGAAACTAAAAATGAATCAAGAATAAAAAAATATTTATAAATTTTAAAGAACAAAAGTGATTTTTGGTGAAAATTTAAAAACAAAAAACCTATTTAAATCAAAACGAAATATAATAATAACATGGTGGCTGGATTTATGGGTTAAAGGATGAAGAGAAAAGAGGGACAAGAGGTTGTGATATGAAATAATTTCTTTTTGTTTAGCAAACCTGTTTTACACGAAAAAGACTTGGTCCAATGTTTACATTGAATGGGATGAAAGTTAAATTACAACACTTAAAATGACAGGAAGTGGGACGGAAATCACCCTAAAAAATAAAATAACGAAGGAGACGAAAATCATGGTAATTTGATATGTTATTAGAACAATTTTTTTAATGACACTTGCGGAATATTTATCAAAATGGCTGATAAGTATCCCTTGTTGATATCCCTATTTAAGTTCCAAGTCTCTTTTATAAACAAACCACCAAGCACAAGTGATATTATAGGAAGATGAGTTCCCATGGATCAACCACCTCAAGATATTCTGCTGCTTCCTCTTTCAATTCCAGCAGCAACCCATCTGTGCGTGCTTCTATGCAAAGGCCAAGTTGTACTGTTTCCCATCACATGAATAATGGCAATGTAATTAGGGCTTTGTCAATGGCTGGTTCCAACTTCTCTAATGTTCATCAACAACCGCCGAGTCTTTCTGCTGGGCCATGGATTCAGTCACAACTATCAAACCCTAATTGGCAAAACCCCAACACCACGCCGAGTCTTTCTGCTGGGCCATGGATTCAGTCGCAACTATCAAACCCTAATTGGCAATCTGTCCATAGACACGTGTGTAAGAATAATTCATACTCGTGCTAACTATGATTTTATCCCTATATAAAGGAGCTAGTTCACACCCTCGTAATGATCAAGGATAGAAACCCACCCCTTGTTGAGTGACATCCATTTTAATTAGGAAGATGAGTTTTTGGGAGCAAGTGAACTCACTGCTTCAAAGCTCGAAAGCACGAATCCCTCGGAAGTTCTCTAGTTATGAGGAGAAAGTGAACGATGCACTTGCCAGTCACAATTACTCTTCAAATTTAAGGAAGCAAAAGAAGATGCAGCCAGTGAAGAGTGCACCTGACAGATATGATTACTATTCAGGGAACCAAACAAGGAAGAATTCTGAGCAGCCAGAGAAGAGTTACTATTATTACTAGTTATATAAGACTACTCTTCAGGGAAGCAAATATGATGTACTTCTCTGTTTATTTCTCTTTACTATATTTTTTTTTATTGATCTTTCTTATAAGAATTAAAGAGTGTTAGAAGTCATATAATAATAATTCACCCTTGCTTAACTAAATAAGCTACAACTCATTAACTTTTATTTATATATATATATATATATTAATTAGTGATATTGCATTAGCACTATCACCTATTTTGTGTGATCTATTATTGTTCTGCTATGTTTTTGACTCTGCTAACCAAAATAATCATGTTTTGCTCTAGTTATTAATATTATCAAGACAATAAATAATTACCTTTACTATCAAACGGTTGTATCAGTCCTTTCATTTATATGGATTTAAATATTAAAAGTTTTTTGTTACCTCTTGATATTAAGATGAAATATTCTTGAGTTTTAAAACAATAAATTAATATTTCTTTTTCAATGTATCATAATTCTTTGTATATTTTTATTGGTTTTCTCCTCTTGTTCCTATTTTCTATGCATTGTTGGTTTCTCTAACGAGCTTTTTAATTTGAGTGTACAAATCCTGTAAAAATAATAATAATAATAATAATAATAATATTAATAATAATAATAATAATAATATTATTATTATTATTATTACTATTATTATTATTGAGTGTACAAATATAAACACGTTAAGTGTAAACTTTTCTAAGCAAAATATAATTTATTAGTTAAAATAATTTTTTTATTTCTTTTTATTACAAAATTCTTTTAATATGTTGAAATAATGTTTGTCATAATAAGTTTTGTTAAAAAATATTTATTTTAAAAACTTACTAAAAAGTGTAATATAAATTCAATTATTGATATAATTTTACTCTCATGCATAAGAAATGTTTTAAAAAATATTCATGTAAATATGTATATTAGAATGTATAATTATTAATATTTTACTTAATAATTTATACATAGTTATTTATTTAAATATCTACATGGACAAAAAAATATTAATTGCTAAATTTAAATTTGATATTTGTTGGTAGAGTTGTCAAAATGAATCAGTCCAGTTCGTTGGATTCAACCCACCTTAACTCACTTAATAAATGGGTTGGCTCAATCCCACTCTTCTTCCATGCTGAAAAAGTAGGTATGGTTCAGTCACCACAACTTGGTGGGTTAAATGGGTCGCCTCACCAACAGCCGAAAATTAAAAAAAATATTATTTTAAAACATTAAAATTTAAATAACTTATGATAACATTATTTTTAAATTTTATGAGTTTAAAAAATAAATAAAAAATATTTTAATAATACTCTTCACTAAAAATTTATATTTACAACATGTTAAATATTAATTTAAAATATAAAATATTAATTAAATAATACCAACAAACTTAAAAATATATTGTAATAGAGTACAAGTCAAATAAGTAAGATAATAATTTAAAACTTTAAAAAAATTAAAAATCATATTCAAATAATAATAAAAATAAAATTTAGGTATGTTAGTGGATCAACCCAAGTACCACAAGTTTAATCTGAGTGAGCTCAGTTATAAGTGGGTCAATTTGTATATTTGATATAATAATTTTTATTTTAATTTTTGAACCTAATTCAAACCCATAATGAGTCGAGTCAACCCATAAGTTTGAACTTATTTTAATAGTTCTACTTATTGAACTCTCCTTAAAGTATGATTCTGACCTTACCGTCACATATAGTTAATTATATTTGTAAATTAAAAGAGGTTAAATTAGATAGTATGACATTTGATAAAAATTTTATCGATATCATTTACAAAATACTTCTATGATCATAATCAATAATTTATTTTAATTGTTAAAATTTTAACATAATAGACCATAAAAATAAGAAGTAATTTTTATTCAAATTACTCTTATATAATAAATAATTAATTTTAACTATTACTATTATTCTATGTTCCGACCTTTACCTTTTTCATATTCCTTGCCTTTATGCCTACCTATCTTCAATACTTTATTTATATATTATTTTCTTTTGTATATATTTTACAGCAAACTACTATCACACTATTCATCTTTTATTAAATTACACAATTGATTTTTATTTTATATTAATCTCTCTTTAAATTTAAAAATATTAAACTAATATTTAAAAGACATTATACTAACATTTTTTTTAAATTTTGTATTAACACCTATAAAAAAGTATGAAAGTAATATTTAAGAAAATAAAGGCGGATATGTCATTACAAACCTTAGGTTGTAATTTGCTCAATACTTATCATATTCCATATCTTCCATATTTTTTTTTACATTGTTTTTTTATATTATTGTCCTTTTTAAAAAAGAAAAAAATAGTCTTCTTTTTTATTCTACATATTCTGTACCTTAGAGCTGACATTCTCTCTTAAGCCTCCACAAGCTGGCGTTGATCAGTAATAAAAATACATAGGTTATGCCTTTGTTTGGTTTCATAGAAGTAAAAAGAAAGAATAAAGAGTTATAAAAGAAAAAGAAAGGAAATTTTGATAAAATATAATCAAAATTAAAATTGTTCAGATGAAAAAAATTTATACGAAAAAGTTAGGAAAATTATAAATGAAAGTAACTATAATTACAAAAGGAAAATTATAAATAAAAGTAATTATGATTATAAAATTATTCATACATTTATTATTTATGCGACCAAAATAAGAATAATTTTAAAAATATATTTTTTTTTACATTTTCCTTACTTTTCGCATGTGTATTTTGAGCTTAAAAAGTAAGTACGACCTCATCTATTGTTAACATTTTTGTTGCAACTTTCTTTAATATCCAACTGGATAAATACTTCTTTCTTCTCACTTCTCGATATTAGTAACATTTAACTCCCAATTTTCATCCCACAGTTCAACTATTAATATCTTAACTACTTACAAATAAAGTTACATTGAATTTTTTTATCAAAACAGTTCACTAACCGAACTTATCTAATAGTCTAATTTAATAAATTTAATTAACTGACCTTTATATTAGCTATCACGCGCCAAACGAATTGATTGGCTGATTGATTTATTCAGGTCACATTGACAAAATTATTTATTAAAATCCGTATGTTCTAAAATTAGTTTCACTGTCACGTAATTTATTTAACATAAAAAAATTTTAAAAAATTAAAAATAACATGTGATATTTTAGCTCAATCTTATGTTTGTATTTAAATAATTGTGATTATTTATTAAGGTGAGTCTATTTTAACTAAATCCTTCTTTTTCATCGTGTTCCCCACACTTTTGTGTATTGTCCCAAACATTTTTACAAATTCTTATGATTTTTCTCTTTTAGTACAACTTTCACACCTCTATAAGAATAGTCACATGATTGTAATGAGCGTTATAAAGTATAAAATTTACCTATTCTACAAGTAAAATACACAAACACTACGCCAAATTTATTCTTTATAGCATTTTTTTAGCTTATATAGAGTTTTTTAAGTGTATATAAGTAGACAAAATATAAGTTTGGATAGTGTTTTTTTTTTTAAAAAAAAAAGTATTATATAAGTGAATATAGCGTTCCTCTAGAAAAACATTGTATATGTTAATATTACGTTTCTCTAGAAAAAGGATGTATAAGTGAATATAGCGTTTTTCTGAGAAAAACATTGTATAAGTGAGAACATAACGTTCTTCCAAACAAATGTTGTATAAGTGATTATAACGCTTGTCAGTTCTACTAGCACTAAAATTGATATCTATCCATTTACTATGAGAAAGCTTAGCATTTTATAAAGTTTTTAATGAATTTCATATCCCTTATGGGTGGTGTATGATTTGCAGCATACACTTGATGAAATCACCTATATGAGTATCAATTGAGGCCGCTTGCATGAGATCTTGTTAAATCTCTAGAGCAATCATGAATACCGGACAAGGTGCATGACCTAAATGCGCAACACAATGAAAACAACAAATGATTGTGAGGGTATATTGTGATTAATAGACCACCATCATAAGCTACATGTTTTTGTTGATTTGTCCCCTCTTATGAACGCAATCCTGGGAGACTTGTGAGGATATCTTAGATAAATCTTTAAGGATATAGATAAAACTCATAACAATGAATTGACCTGAATTGATAAAGACACTTAGAAATGACAATGAAGTTTTCGTCATTTGGTGCCTCTATTCAATTTTTTCTTTGATATATACAAAATTGTGTTTATGAATATTATTTATAATAGGGTATTGTTTATCATTGTCTTAAGAGAAGTTAAGGAAAAAGAATTAATACTAAACTTTGTAAAAGTGCATATTTAATTAATTATGTTATTAAATGAATATTGATTTTAATATTTCTTAATGTATTTTATTTTATTTAATACCCATAAATCTTTTACGGTTTTAATTAACCTGACGTAATAATTGTTAACATATATAACATTATAAAGGAGAATGCTAATCAGAATTTATTTATAATTAAGAATTATTAATCGACATTTAATTTTTCAAAAATTATAATTAAATATGTTATTAAATGAATTTTAATTTGAATAAGTTATTAATACATTTTTATTTTATTTGAAAGACAAAAATATTTATCAATATTTTTAATTGATATTTTATTTAACGCAAAAAATTTAAAAAACTAAAAATAGAATAATTATAACGCTTTTTTACTTTTTTTTATTTTAATGTTACTAAAAATTGTGTTTTACTTTAGAATCTAATTCCAACGTAGTTTTTTATGTATTTATTATAACAGTAAATATGGTTTAAAAGATTAAATTTCTAGTACTATTTATAATTACATGTTAACAGATGATAGAGGAGAGAGAAGCTGTTTGAAGAATTAATGTTAAAAAAATAGCAGGGAGAAACAAAAAATAGGATGATAATAAATGATACAAGAAAAGAAAAAAGAATGAGTGAAATAGAAATAATTATTTACTAAAATATCTCTGCATTAATTTAGACACAAACTGTAATGCAAAAATTATTCCTAGGGAAGGGACATGAAAAATGCTTTTCTGTGTTTATTCCTGGTACTGTCCATGACTAATAACTTATCTAATGTATAATTGACTAATCACAGTAATTACATTTCTTCAACGTCCTCACTGCAGTCTTTTGTTTTTCTCCATACAGACTTGCAACATTGCTTCACCTAGAAACAAGATGACTAAATAAATGGTGAAAATGTCATCTTCACAAGCAAAATATGGCAGGGTTCAATATGCAATATGGCTATTGGGGCTGGTATTATTTCTGGGTTGGATTTTCATTTGGATAATGAAGCCCACAGATACTTTTGGAGAAACATGGATGCCTATATACCAAGCAAATACTAATTCAACTTATTTTGGTGCAGAAGGTCTCATAAGTTTTGTTCAAATTGTGAATTTCATTCCATTGTTTTAATTATATTATGCTAATATATACCTACAACTTTTTAAAAAAAACCTCATTAACTCTAAACTTCTTGACATCCAGAAACTTAGTAACCCACTTATCTATAAGGCACAACACAAACTTCTATCTACATTCTGAATTTTAGTTTATTGAATGCAAAGAAAATTAACTTCATATTTTTCCACTAAATTTCTTATAGACCTCCAATTTTCTATCCCTCTCAGACTTTTAATGTTATAGGACAGGACATTCATACTTGAGAAAGAGATCACCCATAATTTTTCACTAACATAAAAAATTGTAAATTTTTTTGTTTCTCCGATAGTGCACAGCTGAAAAAGAAAAAAAAATTATTACTCATAAATATTATTATTTTCAATTTAATTATAACAAAAAAATTAAATTACTCATGAATGTTGTTAGTCTCAAGTTAATTGTAACATAAAGTTAAATTAAGAGGACTAAAGGAAAAAGTTGATATATTAAAAAATTATAGTTGAGCAAATATTGAGACATTTTGTATTTCATTTTTTGTAGAATTTGATTAAAATTAATCTTCCTTATTTAAGTAAGGATTATGAACACAATTAACCTTATTTATGTAGTGCATGAACGAGAGGATAATTTTAGAGTAATAGACATAAAAATACTATTTAGATGATGATGATGATGATAATAATAATAATAATAATAATAATAATAATAATAATAATAATAATTAGAGTCATTAACATAAGTGTAATTAGAGTAATTAGACTCAAAGTAATTAGAGTAATTAATATCATTTAATTAGATTCAAATTAATTAGAGTAATTTTCAAATTTTTTTACTTGAGAAAGTTTCATAATAAATTTTTATATTTTATTTATTTTTATATTTTATCATATAAAATTTTAAAAAATTATATTATAAATAAATTACATTATTAAAATATAAAAATTTATGAATATAATATAAATATTATATATAAATTTTCTAATTAAAATAATAAAATATAAAATTTTATTAGGAGAAGGTTTTCGGTAATAAAATTTTATATTTTAAAATATAAAATTTTTATAAATTTTATAAAATTATGTTATAAATAAATTATATTATTAAGATATAAAATTTTTTAAATATAATGTAAATATTTAAATAAATTTTTTAATTAATTTTTTCTTTGTTGAAAAATTTTATTTTATAGAATAAGTTATTTTATTTTGAAATATGAGTGAGTGATTATGTAGATATTCAGAAAGATAAAATTAATTTATTATAATAAATGTTGAGATAAATAATTAAGTTACAGAATATTTTTAAAAAATTATTTAAGTGGATATGCATATTTCCTAAGTCAAGTAATTGATTCCCAACAACATCTTCGGAAAAGGGCCCCTGGATATCCACTTCCACATGTCCCGTGCACGAGTCAAGTGCGTCTCTAACCACCATTTGATTAATCTCTGAGTTTTCCCAATGCATGCACCATTCTTAGTGGCTACCAAACTAGTAACTACATGCGTATTGCAACCGTTCATCTCCTTCACGTGTGACCTTTCAGCCAGACATAATTGACGGAATTAGTGCCTTTATCATCACTTCTCACCATAACATATTCAAGTTCTTTAAGCAAATTAACCTTAACCATTTCTGCGCCTATTTTATTGAGAAATCTCCCCCGAACTCATCTCTTCCTTCAAGGAGATTGTCACTTGATTGTTATTAATTCTAACTCTTTTAATCCATCTAATAGCCTCCAAAGATGAAATAGAAACTAACAATAGTGAATATTCAATAAAAGCCAAAGACATGGAATCCTTTGCAACTGCCATTAAGGTTTTTACTTCTTTAACAACCTTTGAAAACCTAACAAGATTCCGATACTGTAATGGCAATTCTCTGCATCTGATCCAGCCCGAACCAGAAGAGGATGTGACTTTTGGATTTCACTTTTGAATTTTTAAAAACACTTCTTGTCACCACTTATTATCACTTGTTAATACATCTTCTAGTTCAACATTATCAAGTCCAAATAAAAAAACAAGATCACGTCCAAATATGCCTAACTGATACATATGTCAACCCTTGCATAACAAATCCCTCTTGTAAACTCTTCACTTACCTTGGGTCCTTTAACTGACCAATTGCACATTTTGATAATCACTCTATATTAGACTATCATGCTAAAGATGATGGACTTTTCTCAACGGGGAATTAGGCACATGATTGTGCTTAAGTTTGAAAACTTAAGGGTTGAATTACGGCAAGTTAACTCTAATCTTATTCTGCCTAATACGGATTTGATCTAGTTCTTTTTCGAGTTGACTTGAGCTTTTGACACCTACAAATCACACAAGACCGAATCATATAAATACAGATACGAGTTGAAGACAATATCATGAGGTTACAACAACTCACATATGAATAACCAATTGAGCTAGACTCACATAGTAGATATTGACATAGTAGATAAAATTAAAGTAAGAATTTCTTTTATTACAAAGCCATTCATTATAAAAATATAAATCTTTTAAGAGTTTAATTGGTATATATTGTTAGTGTAAAATATTTTTAAAGTGACAGTCAATCATAACTTTTTATTTATGTAACTTTTAAAGTACTAATTAATAAAGTCAACAAACTTACAATAAATTAAGGGTTGTGATTAAAGAATCTTTACATGATCTGTGTATACTAATTAATCTCATTATTTAATATTAATTTTCTTAACAAAGGGGTTTAGCTTGGTTTTAATTTTTTCTTAAAAAATTATTTTTAAGTTCAATTTAAAAATAATACTTAAAACAACCGTAAAAGTTTTTTGTTAATTGTTTTTTATATTTTTAACTTAAAAATATTTTTAATTAAAATTTCTTTGGAAAAATAAAAAACATTAATTTTATTTAAAACTAGTTATGTCGTATGATAAAAATAATTTCATAAATACTTTAATTTATATAAAATTATTTTAAAATAATAAATATTAAAATTTAAATATTATTTAAACGATAATTTTGAAATATTAATAATGATTTCAGTTAGTTCTATTTTATTTTAATGGTAATTTTTGTTGATGGAAAAATACAGTGCATGAAAATTATATTAATATGCTGGGAAGAATAATTTTTAATATTTATTCTTGCAAAATAAGTCATCTTTTAAAGATGTTTAAAAATATAATTATATATTTAAATTATCATTTTCTATGATTAAATATATATAAATTTTAAATTATATATTTAAATTAAATTATATGTTTTATAATTATATATTTAATGTAACATTGCAAAATTCAAAATATAAATATTCAAATAATCATTTCGATAAGAGAAGATTAGGTAATTAAAAAAATGTTAAAGGATTATATTGTCATAAATTTTGAATAATGAAATTAAGATAATATTTCTTTTAAAATAGAAAAAAGAAAATAAATTCAGATTTGATCTCATATTAAATTTAAATCATGAAACTAATCTTTTATAAAAAAGAAATGATAGATTGGGAAAATCAACCTTAAACTATTATAGAGTTATGTAGTTCCCTAAAGAAATTATAGACAAGTTGACTATTCAAGGATTCAGAAAAATGAAGAGAAGAGGAGAAAAAAATAAATTAAAGTTGTGGGATCTCACTTCAAGAGGTGAGTAAAACTTTTTTTTTTTTAAAAATTTTTAACCCATCTATGGCATGTTTAAGAAAAATACAAATTTAAGAATTTTCATAAAAAGAAAGAATTTAGAAATGCTAATAGAATAGTTATATTGTTGTAGATCATTCTTGAATTTTAATAAAATTTTTGTTGTGTAAGCCATAGGATTTATGTATATTATTTTGACTCTTAAGTAAAATTCATGTCGCAATTATTCATATTTTTTATAACCATAATTTAATTTGATTTCATCAATTAAAATACACATATAAATGCATTGAAAGAAAGCTTTTAAATTTGGAACTTGTTTTATTTACTACATCTCAGAGAAGAGGAAAAAACTTTGGAAGCTAAGGAGTTGTGAAAACTTAGTCTCTAACTTAGATTTTTTCTCCTTTATTTAGGATGAACATCTTTCTTGTTATTTCAATTGTCCCTTACATTCATTTTAGAGACGTATATATTTGAAAATTATATTTTGTAAGGGTCCATATTTTATTCACCTTATTTTACTACTATGAGATTTTTTATTTATTATTTCAAAAGTTTGTTTATTTTCAATAATTGTTTATTTATTATCCTATGAATGGTTACGAATGACAAAACAACTAGCTTTTCAACTACCTAAAAACATTAATACAAAGGTAAAGTTGTAAAAAAATAAATTACAGCTAGAATTAAAAATAGAATATCTTTTGAAAAAACTATTAGCTGTCTAAAAAAATTCATAACTTTATGTTTACCAAACGAAAATAAAATCATTTCACCTAACTTTTCAGCTTTCAGTTAGCTGAAATGACAAACCAGATAGAATGTATTTGGAAAAACTTGCTAAAAAGCTAGCTGAAGGCTGAAAAAACTAACTGAAAGTTGTAAAATAACAAATAGAGCATAATTAATAATTAGATCAACAATGAGATATTTACGATTATAATGTATTTTAATAATATAAATTTATTATATGTTTAAATTATAAATCATTATAATTATATATTTAAATTATAATCATATATTAAAATTATAATTATATATTTAAATTATAATTTTTATAATTATATATTTAAATTATAATTATTATAATTATGTTGATGAAGAAAAAAAAAAGTGGAGTATGTTGTTTGATGTAAGGAGAGAGAATTAGTGGGAGAAATACATTAATTAATAAAGAGTCAAATTATAAAAGAAAATCAACTAGTAGCTAAAAACACGAAATATTTTGAATATTCTAGAAAAATTAAAACTAGTAGGTTTAAAAAAAAAAATCTTAACTTCTAAACAAAGTTAAAATCATTTCAGTTAGTTTTTTAGCTTTTAATCAGCTGAAATTACAAATTAAACATGTTATTAAAACAAAATAGAAAATAAAAGGGTTGTTAATTTGTGAAATGCTACTATTGATTCCATTTAAAAATGACAACGAATTGTGAGTTTCACGCTTTCCATCTCCTAAATATGTGGATGAGTTTTTGAATATAAAAGAAATAGGTTGTAGCAGAAGTTGAAGACGTTGTATATATTGATTTCAATTTATTTTATTACAAGCAAATTTCACTGTAGAGGCATGGATTTTTTACACCTTGTTTTTGAACCATGAAAGCCTCAACTTTATTTTATTATTCTTCAATTTAACTATTTGGTGGTCTGGGGTGGATATCCGCAGTTACAACCACAACATCCACGAACGCAATCCCTTACACAACGAGGGCCAGAGCAATGTAATCTATCGCAATCATTTTCGAATTCGCACTTGGTACATGCATTTGCAAAATCTGCAAAATTTGTTCACCAATTCATCCTTATCAAAAATGGTTTCATGAGACCTAATACTCCATATATCATTTCACAAATTTTTCAAACAGATGAAGACTAATCTAGATAACAAATTCATTCTAAGCACATGAAATATTTGTATACAAAATACAAATAACAAAGAAAACTAGAAAAGAATACCAGCTCCAGATGCTATGAGAAACAAAGCTATTAAGCAAGGAAATAAGAGTGAAGCTTTCATCATTTTGTGACTCTATGTTGAATGGGATATTCAACTTTCTTTAATACATACAAAATTGTGTTTATAAATATTATTTATAATAATGATAAACAATATATATTCTCCTAATCGAGAATTAATTAATTATTAATATTTGAGTCAGATGGTTGCATTTATTTTTTTTTTCTTTTTAAGAATATAAATAAAACTATTACACAAAATTAAATGCATTTAAGTAGTAAAAACTAATAAATTAGCACCTATCATCTTACCTAGAGGAACAAACATTAAAAATAAACTTTTTATAGTAATTTTCTTGTTAAGAATATACAATTTAAGAAACAATAATACATACATTATTTCAATTATTTTTAAAGAAAATATTCTTACTTTTATCTAATTGGTCAAAATACAAACATCTATTAATATCCATTTTAGTTTTAAAAATTAATTTAAAAATATTTTTAAAAACTAAAAGGAAAAAACACAATGAAATATAATATAATTAATTATGAATTTAATTAGTATATACTGACTGTGTAAAAGAATAAATATTATACTGACATTTAATTGTATTTTTTTATTAATATAGTAAAATCAACAAACTTATTATAAAATAAGAGTTTGTGATTAAATACCAATTTAAAATGCATTCTAATTAAATTCATTATCATCTATACTTTAATTTAAAATATTAAATGTAAAACTATTGATAAGTAATTTAGATGGGTTTTCGCTAATCACTACTTTAATATCATAAGAAGATACTTATTAAGGTTAAAAATTAAAAAAAAAAACTTAATCGAAATTGAATATAAATAAATGCAGATATTGACCTAGGAGAAAAAATTAAAGTAAGAAATTCTTTTATTACAAAACCATTTATTGTAAAAATATAAAGTATTAAATATTTAATTTTTTAAACAAAAAAGATTAGTTTGTTTGACTTTTTCCTTAAAAAATTATTTTTAAGTTCAGTTTATAAGAATTAAAACAACAGTAGAAGTTGGCTGTTAATCTTTTATTATATTTTTAACTTAAAAATTATTTTAAAATAAATTTTTTAATATGATGGGAAAAACCAATTTTATGGTTTTTATTCTTGAAAAATAAGTAATTCTTTTAAAAAGTTTTTGAAAATAAGTGTTCGGCCTAATTTTTAATCTTGAATAGAAAGAAAAAAAAAGGGTTAATTAGGCATGTGGACAAAATGATAACTTTATAAGAGTGTAGGTGGACAAAATTCTTTTACAATATTACTGTGTAGAAATTAAATTATATTAATGTGTAATTTGACCAAATTTAACATATAATGTTAATAAATTCTACTCTATATATCTTATCTTATCTATCAATTAAAACAAGGTTTAGTTTGATAACGTACCAAAACACATAATGTTTTGTTTTATTTTTCTAAAAAATTGTATGTTGACCCATAATCTAAGAAAACTTTTGACACATGTTTTTTTAATAATATTTTTTGTTTTATTGTATATTTTTTTAAAAAATATTTTTCTTAATATCTTTGTTTTATCATATTTTTATTTTTTTAAAATATTTTTTCTTAAAAAATATTTTTTCTTAATATCATAAAATTATTATTTAATAATATTTTTTTATTTCTATTTTTTATTTTCATTTTCATTTTTTTTATTTTCTAATATATTTTCAATATTATAAGTTATTATTTAATAATTTTAAATTCAAATGCAGATAATTTATGAAAGATAATATTACCCAACACCGTCATAGATATAAAATAAATTTACTTAAATTTATTTACAGTAAGAAAATAATATTATTTACAAAAAAATAATATTATTTAAATTATTTTAGATATGATATATATAGCATAAATGTGTAAAATTTTCTTTGACCAATAACAATCACAAAACATGAGTAAACTTAGTTTTTGACCAACTCAATGGTTGGAAACATATGCATCTGTAATTTTTTATTTTAGAAAATAAAATATAAGTTTATAATAAATATTTAAAAATTATTTTATTATATATTTTTAGATTGTTCATTGTATAAATTATTTTAGATTTCCTTTTGTAAATTTTTCATAGAAAAGTGACCGTCACAAATATGAGTTAAATAGATATGCAAAATTTTCTTAAACTAACAATAGTAAAAAAAGTTTGAGAGATCTATACTGTAATTTGTTATTTTAGACAATAAATATAAATTTATAATAAATATTTTAAAATTATTTTATTAATATATTTTTACCATTTAGAGCTAGCAATAGACATCATGAGTAACATTAGTGTCTAAATAAAATGTTTGAGATATTTACTCATGATCTCATATCTAAGACAATAAAACATCTTAAATAATTTTTATTTAAGAATTTAATTAGTATCTACTGACACTGCAAAAGAGTTTTACACTCATTTATATGACTATATAAATTTTAAAGTATTAATAGATAAAATCAACAAACTTATGATAAATAAATGATTGTAATGAATCTCATATCTAAGACAATTAAACTCTTTCTTTAACTACATGAAACAAAATATAAATTTATGATAAATATATTAAAATTAATTTATTAAACATATTTTTACAATAAAATAGTTTTAAATTACTTACTTTATCAGATGATACATGAAATTAGTTTATTTTTTTAAAACACCCAATATCATGAATAAAACACAATCTCAAATCGATATCATTGTGAACAACAAAAAAATTTTATGATTATTTAACACCATCACATTTCAAAAACTCAATAATATATAATAATTACAAAATAATTTAACTTTATTTATTAATAATTTTAATTTTTATCATATGATACATATATTAAAATTAATTTAACAAAACATTTTTATGATAACATATTTCCAAATTAATTACTAAATAATATTATACACTCAATTTTAATTTTTTTTATGAAAAACACTATAGTATTATTTGATATCAGAATAAAATCATTATAGGTACCAAATTTTATTTCATACATTTTTAACATAGTTGCGTTTTAAAAAATATGATAAAATTATTTTTACCTATTTTAATAAAACAAAAATTTTCATGAGCATTTAACACAACTTCTTTTAAAAAGTAATAATATTTATTTATATATATTTTGGAATCCAATAAATTATGTTTACATTTTCAAGAAAATTTAATTTTACTTAAAACATATATTAATATATTATTATTACTTGTATCATTCTCTATCAAAATAATAATGTATTGATACATAATATAACAAAATCTTTCTTTCTTTATATCTTACTTTCAAATTAATATAGATAACATATATTTTTCTATTATATTTTTATTTAATATTATAAAAATATTATTTAATATTAATTTTTTCTTTTTATTTTATTTTTATTTACTTATTTTTTTAAAAAAAATTTAAAAATAGCTTTGGATTTTAGACCCAAGTATCCTCACCAACTTGTATTACTCTCACCCTATCAATATATGATTTGAACTCAATGACCGGTTCCTCCTCCCAAGCAAACCACTCTCTACGCCACTCAAAAACCCATACCCATTCACTCTCTTCCCATTTCCCAAAATTGCATAGTAACCCCTTTCTATTGATTGAGTTAAGGAACACAAGATTGAACTTTTGCTTCAATGCTTCTTCCCTAATCCAGTTGTCCATACAAAATTTAAATTTGGTCTAGTACCTTACCTTTCATTCCAAACATTTGCAAACCACCAATGATTATTTTTTACACCATAAACTTTCTCAAGTCTTTCTACCAAATTGACATATGATTGTTGTCCTCCGTCTACATTAGACCTCTCTACCTATTATATTTTGAGTCAATGATCTTTTCCCACAAATAACCTTTTTGCTCTAATAGTGACCATTTCCACTTCCCTATAAGTGCATCATTAAAGTGGAAAATGTTTTTCAGTCCCAAACCTCCCTTTTCTTTTAATTCACACATGAATTTCCAGCTGACTTATGCTATTTTAAGGGCATAACTTTCTTGATTCAACAAGAATCTTCTCTAAATGCTTATTATTTTTTCTCGAATTCCACAAGCATTTTGAAGAAAGACCCACTGATTTGATCAAGCATATGCGTCCTGCGTATGATAAGTGTCTATATGTCCAATTTGCCAATTTTCTCTCCAACTTATTAATTATTAGGTCCCAAGTTACCACCCTCCTAGAGTTTGACCCTATAGGAATGCCTATATAGTTGAAAGGAAATTTAAGAATTATATAATTTAGTACTTGTGCAAAAGTCTGAATCTCCATGTTTCACAAAGTCACCCCTCCAAAGCTACTTTTAAAATAATTAATCTTGAGACTTGAGGCTAGTTCATGCCATTTAAGGATAGATTTGATGACTAGGATGTTGTTATGTGTCATATCTTCAATGAAGATTGTATCGTCAGCATATTAGAGAATGGATATTAGTACTTTTTCCCTTCCAACTAGGAATGGAGTTAATACCTCCCGCTGTATAGTTTGCCTAATCAATCCTACAATTCCTTCAGCTACTATGGTGTATAAAAAAGGAGCAAAACAGTCTCACTGCCTTAACCCTTTCTGAGGTGAGAATTTTGCATTTGGAGAGCCATTAACCAATATAGAAACTCTAGATGATGTTAGACTAACTATTACCCAAGAAATCCACCTCTGCTTAAAGCCCATTCTACCCATAATGTATTTCAAAAAGTACTATGACACCAAATCATATGCCTTTTCAAAATCAAGTTAAATACAAAAAATCTCCTCTTTCTCCGTTTTGCCTTATTCAGAGGTTCATTCAATATCATTGTGTTATGTAGGAGATGTCTTCCTTCCATAAAAGCACTTTGAGAGTGATTTATAATTTTATGTAAAATTTTTCCTACCCTCCTCACAATAACATACACCCAACAATGGATATGGGACAGTACTCGTTAAGACTTTGGGGTTAAGTACCTTCGGTATTAGGATAATAAAGGATGAGTTGCACCTAACTACCAGTTTTCCTAAAGCATGAAAATCCTCCATGAATTGCATTACTTCAACCTTCATAAATTCCCAGAACTTTTTAATGAAGTTGAAGTTATATCCATCTGGGCTAGGGCTTCACTGTCACAACTCCATGTCATTTCCCTAACTTTGACCTCTTCAAATGGATCACTCAACAACTCATTATCTTGATCAAAGATTGCTTGGAATTGGACACCATCTAGAAGGGGTCTAAGGCTGACATCTTCTGCAAATCTATTTTCAAAGAACTTTCTTATCTCTTCCTTCACTATGGTCAGGTCCTCATTCCACTCTCCTCTAATGGAAACCCCTTTAATAGATTTTTTGTCCATGTTCTAGTTGACTATTATGTGAAAATACTTAGTATTACAGTCTCCTTCAGAAGCCCACATGATTCTTGATTTTTGCCTCTTTAGTGATTCATTCCTTTTAGCTAGTTGATTCCACGTACCCTGTTCATCTTCAGATAATGGTCTAAGTTTGTTCTTGTTCTCAAGTTTTTTCAACTCATTTTCAGCATGAGCCAGACTTATTTTTATGTCCCCAAAATAAGTTTTACTCCAATCTCTCAAAGTTACTTTTAACCATCTTAACTTATCTTTCAAGATATATGATTTTGACCCTTGTATAGATATGGGTTTCCATGCATCTGAAATGACTGTTCTAAAATCTCTATGTTGAAACCAACAGTTCATCACCTTGAATGGTTTGAGACCCCTATTAATAACTTTGTTTCTCATAACTACCAGACAATGATAAAAGAAATTTCTATTCATCACATATTGAGCACAACCTTCCCATGTCATTATCCACTCAGAGGAAACTAGGAACCTGTCCAACCAGTTTTTAGCAGTTCCATTTGGTTTGAACCATGTGAATCTCTTGCCAACTAATAAAATGTCCATCAAGGTCATACTGTTTATGAATTGATTGAACTCAGCTAATTCTCTTCTTCCATACAGGCCACCATTCACACCTTGCCTTTCTTTAGGGTTTCACACACAATGGAAGTCATTTAAAACACACCATCTACTAATGTTGCTATTCCTTCTTCTGACCAACAATTCCTCCCAGACCTTTGTTTTGTGGCTTATGTGAGTTTGTAGGTAAACATTAACAAACACTACTTGGATGTTATTTTCTAGCCAAATCCTATCTAACAGTATAAAGTCTACTTCAACCACAGAGTATGTAAGTTGGAAAAAGATTGAGACCAAATACATACCAGACCTATTGCAGAATTACCAAGTTGTTTTCTATTCCATTTAGTGACCTACCCTTATAGCTTGACATGTGAATTGATTTTTGTTTCCCGTAAGCACATTAATCGAATCTTCTCTGTCTAAACCAGATTTTGAGCATGTTATGCTTTTACTCCACCTCCCATCCCTCTAATATTGCATGTTAAAATTTTCATTTAGGTGACTGTTTGGATCTCTTCTCCTTGCATAATTTAGCCTCTTTGATTTCCTTTTGGTCCCTTTCTTTAAGCTCTTCAATTCTAGTTAGAGTTTTCGATTCAGGTTCTTGAAGTTTGACTCTGAGCAGCTTCCCAATGTCCATGATCTTGCCTAAGGATTATGATTCAATTCCTGTTCCTGATGTCTTCATTGTTAATTATGTTGGAAAAATTGTTAGTCAAAGTCTTTGGAGAAGGCCCTGCCAAGATGTATTTATTACCGTCAGGGTTATCATGCAGAGGTTCAGCCATTGACGCTCCCCCAATCGGACCTCTGGATGCACCATGTTCCAACATAATAGCTTTAGGGACGGGATAAAGCTCATACTTGGGGTACCTGTTTCCTTGCACAGATCTTCCAATGGAGCGAGGCTTATTCCACTGTTGTGGCCCACCAAGGGTAGCTTGGTCTTGTGGGGTGCAAAAAGAATTCTTGGGGCCTTCTTTGTTTTGATCGTGAATGTTACTCCCTTAATGGATTGGGCCATTTACTATCAATATACCTTTGTTCACCTTGTTAGTATCCACTTGCTCAACCTACATATTGCCCATTGGGAACTTCTTTTCTGTGGGAGTGTTGCTCGCTTGGTATTGTGTTTCCTTCAATGACTGACTGTTTGCCATGTGCTAGTGTCGTAGTTTCTCCTAGGTAGCTTACATCCTCATTTTTTTGCAATGTGTTTGAGAGAGCTACATTTGTACAATATGTAGCCATGTGACCTTTGGAAAATGTTTGTTTTGGTGTGGACCTGTTCGACTCATTGAGCACCTCATTACCCCCCACATTTACATAGTTTGCGTCTTCTAGTACCTTTGGCTCTTTTTCTTCTTCAATTCTATGGACTGTATGACTATTTCCATATTCTTGTGAACTGGATTAATATTCGGTTGCAGCTGCACATTGAACTGTTATACATCCAATGCCTCGATTTAGATCCATATCATGGTCATACATATCTGCGTACTTAGAACCTGACCATCCTTCACCTTCACAAATGGACTTTTCATATAGGAATTCTTCTTTTCTACTACTAACCCAGGAAAAGTTTTCATCTTTATAATCTTCCAATCTCCAACAGGGACAGTTACATGAGACGTTTGTTTGGCTTGTCTCCTAAAAAACATTTAATCTAAACTCATCCCTGTTAATGCTAACTAACTCAGAAAAGTTAATTGTCTCGAAAGAACACACTTTTAACAACACTCTTGCATACTGCAGAAATTCAAAATTTGTTGTTTTCTCACCCATTTTTACCATGGTTCCAAACTTACTTAGCAATTGTTTGAAAGCTTGTTACTCCCATGCATATAATAGAAGGCCAAATATTTTGACCCATATCACTTTATGCCTCGAAACACATTCAATACTCCATTTTTCAATGGCACTAAATTTCGGCCAGTTTGGATCTTGCTTGTCTAATATTTCTTTCAACCACTCTTCTTTTGTTCCTTGAATATGTTAACTTAATCATCCCCTGTAGGAATATTATAGGCATGTCCTTCCATATTTACTTTGATTTCCATGGATATGACTTGCTTGATTGTTCCATTTTTCATCCTCCATCCTCCTCTGCCATAGCTATTGTCTCTCTTTACCACTTGTGCAAATGATGTATTAACCTCTACTATATGCGACCAGTTGACCACTTTATCTTTCCTTTTTTCCTTAGCTTCATCCCCATGTAGACGTTGTTGTTTGCGCCTGCTTTGCCTACTGTATTGACCTCATTTTTATTAAATATGTTCACCATGATTTTTGAATCCCCCTATATAGTTGCCATCTAGTTTTTCCTCTAGTGATTTTTCATCTTGTACTTAAACAAATCTAACAAAGTCATACTTTCCGCCCCATCTGTTCCTTCTTCTGGAAATGAACACTTTACATACTTTTTCCCATTTACTAAATATATGCCGCATTGCCTTCTTCTCAAAACTTTCTAAAAATTTTGTGAAGAAGTAACTAGTCACTTTTCTCCCCTTCAATCGTTGTTTTCAACTCATTCCACTGTTTCCTAATTCGTTCTTTCCATACTCTGCCTTGCTTGTTTCTCCCTTCTCAAACTGGTTCTCCAACACCTCCTTCCTCCCATTCATCCACATTCTCTCACATCCCCTTTCTCTCTAATTCCTTGTACTCCTCCTTATGTTTAGGGTTTAAATTATATTATATCCTTCATATTAATTAAATTTTTTGGGTTTAGGCTTTAATGGGGTAAAATAGTATTTTTTATGTTTTATGGCAATATGTGTTTTAGTGAGTTTGATTGAAATGTTCTATAGATTACTCTCTATGTGCTATTTTGGTGTTGGTAAAATTTGTCCTTTTTTCTTAAATTGCTGTTAGAACTTTTGAAATTGTTATTTACTGGTATTTGATTGATTATATTATTTGAGTATGAGCTAGAAGAGGTTGGAGCATATAATTGAACGAGCTTAAGGGCATAGAGGTTGATATTTCTTCACTTTTGATTGCTCTATTAGTTTTATGTTAGTTTTTTTTTTTTTTTTTACTTATGTGTTACACTTAGAAATTTATATGAAATGAATTTTTGAAATGTTTAATTTTAACAAGATAAAAGACATAAAATAAAATAAATTATTAACATTGATTGATATAATTGTTAACTGCTTATGTTTTTGAACTATGAGACTTTGAATATGAAGTAAATTGTTTGTTGGGAGAAAAATACTTATTTGTATGCACTCAAGGTCTTTAATGAAAAAAAAAACAACACCCAAACTAATATCATGGTTAAAATAAAATAAACTTAAGATTAAAAATTAATATATTAATAAATAACAAGAATTTGTAAACTTTAATATAAAATGATATGATAAAGATAACTTTAAGACTATATTATCTTGAGACTAAAAAACAGAAATAATTATAAATAATTTTGTTTTTCGGTTTTCTATTTTCGTTTTAAAAGTTTAAAATATAATAAGAATATGTTATATTTTATTTTTTATTAATGAAATTTTAGTGAATATGAACAAGTTTTTTTTTTATTTTTACATCTTCAAAACAACTTTTAAATAATATTTACTGAATAATTTTTTTTCCCAAAAAACAGCTTTTAAAAATTATTTTTAATTTTTTTTTTAAAAAACTAGAAAACAAATGGATCGAGCCTAAATTAGAAAAGAGTACCTATTTATGCCAAGTCAATCATAACTAGTTAAACTAGAATACGTAAAGGATACAGAAGGCATTACCTTTTTAAATAAAGAGTAGTGAATCAAGCTACTGCTTCTTGCTTCTTTTGCCAAAACTGTTCCACCAAGGCACCAATTCTTAATTTCTTATGCAACTCAGATATGTTTTATACCTATTATATAGGGCAGATAAAGAACTTATAATTTTTTGTTTCCACCAGGGGAAATTTCTTGCTACTTTCCTAGCTTTTGTACTTTCCTTGGTACTGTGTAGAATTTACTTTAAAGATGGTGTTTTTTATGCTGACTAACACTTGCACAAGACTACAAAGGGCACCGTTAGTTAAAGAAGTGAAAAAACCTTGATTAGAGTATGAATATATGCTGCTAATTATCGATACAAGCTAAATTCTGCTAAATTTATTAATATATGCTTTTACTTTGATTTAGTTCCATTAAATTGAGAAGTTGTTTAATTTTTCATTGTTTATTTCTTTATGTGTTTGAATTGATGTATAGCCTATGTGTGTAGGAGAATGATTTTGGAAACGACTCGATATAACATAATCCATAAATGATTAGGACAATGTTAATTTGTAAACAGAAGGTAGGTTTTGGTGGATTTGGTTTTATTTGATAATATCAATATCAATTTAATAGTGTTTATTTTGGATAGGTTAGTAATTTTCTAATTGGCTAAATAAATTGATAAACTGATTTGTGAATCGTATTTTACTAATATTTAATGTCTGTCAATGAGAAAAAAATGCATATTGGCAAAACTTTTTTTTAGTATTTGTTTTCACTTTAGATAGGCACTTGAGAAATTGTAAGAAAAAAAAAGATAAATATAGGCTTTTTTCTATAGAAGTTGAAGATTCATATAAGCATGTACTTGCTTATAATAAGCATAGTTGTGCTTTGATTTTCATGTTTATGCTCTCTTGTTGAGCATGATCGTGCTAATGCTAAGCACAACTATGCTTAGTTGGACTTAGAGAGACCATGCTATTTGAATTTTAAGAAATACGTCAAATAGCATGATCATGTATTTGTTTATTCGTATACAAACCTATTTTTTCACAACAGAATTAGATACTCTGTTATCTAGGTTATTACCAACTTTTTTGCGAACCAACAAGTGGATCGACTCTAAATTGAATTCTTGTTTCATCAATTGAGAAAACAATTTAGGGTTAAAGTATTTTTGTATGAATAAACAAACACACAACAATTTTAGTAGGTGTTGGTAATAAATGAACAAAAACAATTGAATTTCTTGGTAAACAAGGGTAAAAACATGCAATTGAAATCATAACCTTAGGCTTTAGTTCATTGAATCCCAACCTTATTACTCATTGTGTGTTCTTTTTTTTGCTTTTTGTTTGAATGATTGAACATACACTGCCCATTTTTACCAATCGTCTTCAAATTGTTTTTTCACTTTTTGAATTAAATTAGTTAAGACTTTGGATATAATTTCCGAATTTAGATTCACTATTACTATTACGTAGGGTATGCTTACAAAAACAGTTATATTGTATGCATCATAAAGTAAGATTTTAGTCACTTTAATACATTGCTTTTGTTACTTTTTAATTACATAGTGTTTCTTGAACTGAATTGAATAATTTAACCCCATTCGATGATGAATTTTGTGGTTCCCTTGCTACCTTTTTAGAAGGTGATGCTACCTTAATGTTTTCATATTTTCTGTTTGTTTCCTTTTTCACCTCTCTACTCACAACCTTCTGAGTGGATGAGTTGGTGTGTTGAAATATAAAATTGATTTTGGGCCTTATTTATACAAGAAGCCTAAATTCTAAAAAATTCCAGAAGATATGATAAGTGCAAATTCTAGAAACAACTTTTAGAAAAATCTATCTAAAAGATAATTCTAGAGTAGCATATAGAATTATCTAGATTATGTGAATAACTTGTATTTGTTAAGAATGTTTTAGAAAGTTATTTGTAACTTTTAGATTAAATTTTTTTTTGGCAAAATCCTAACCATTGGTTTAGGAAGAGCCACTAGTATAAATAGAATCAATGTCCTAGAGTTTGTATCAAGTCATAAAACAAGAAGTGATCAAATATTCAAGTAACCTCTTTCTTGCAAATTCTAGTCCTTTCCCATTCTCAAATATTTCCCTCATTATTCCAATAAATTGGCATCAAAGTTTGAAGATTCTACCTAAAGAGATGACGAGTAGCGATATGGCTCCATTCCAAGTTCCAATGCTCAGCAAGAGCAACTATGACAATTGGAGCATCAAGATGAAGACTCTCTTTTGCTCTCAAGATTTTTGGAAGATAGTAGAGAGAGTTCACATCGAGCCAGAGGATGAAAATAATCTCTCTCAAACTCAAAGGGATAGTTTGAGAGACTCAAGAAAGAGAGACAAGAAGACTCTCTATCAATCTATCAAGGATTAGATGATAATGATTTTGAGAAGATTTCAGAAGCAAAGTCAGCAAAAGAAGCATGGGAGAAGCTTCAAACCTCATACAAGGGAGTAGATCCAGTGAAAAAGATATGTCTACAAACTTTAAGAGCCGAGTTTGAAACATTGCATATGAAAGAAGGAGGTCATATCTGACTATTTCTCTAGAGTCTTAAGAGTCACTGATCATCTTAATAGAAATGGTAAAAAACTTGATGATATAAAAATGATGGAGAAAATTATTAGAGGTTATGACTATAGAGCAACATTTGGACTTATTACAAGCTTATGAAGAAAACAAAAAGAAAAGGGAATGAATTATTGAGCAACTACTTAAGACACATTGATTCAACCAACAAAGATAGTGATTGTAATAATCAAAGTCAATAAGAACAAGTCATGGTGGAGCTTGAGGACAAGGAAAGGATCATGGTAGAGATCATGGATAAGGACAGGGTTGGAGGTCCTATGACAACAATAAAAACTTCCAAAGAGGAGGAAGCTCAACAAGAGGTCGTGTTCAAGGCTACTCAAGATCAAGGTATGACAAGTCTATTCCGAATGTAGAGCACCTAGAAAAAATAAAGTTGGACAGAAGGCAAATTATGTGGAAGAGACAAATAAATAAAGTGATATCTTATTGATGGCTTATGTGGAGAATAAAAGAAATGAAGACAACAAATGATACCTAGACACTAGAGCAAGCAATCATCTGTGCGAAAAAAGGAGCATGTTCCATGGAGCTTGATGAATCAGTGAGAGGCGAGGTGACTTTTGGAGATGAATCTAAGATAGAAGTAAAAGGAATAACAAAATGTCTAAAGATGTGCTACAAGGATATGTCTTGGCTTTGGCATCTATGATTTTGGGCATCTCAATTTTGGAGGATTAGAGTTGCTCTCCAAGAAGGAAATGGTGATAGGATTACCTTGCATCAATCACCCGGATTAAGTGTGTGAAGGATGTCTACTTGGAAAGCAATTCAAGAAATTTTTTCCTAAGGAGTCTCATTTAAGAGCTAAAAAACCGTTAGAACTTATACATACAAATGTTTATGGTCTGATCAAGCTAGGTTCACTTGGTAAGAGTAATTATTTCCTTCTCTTCATTGATGATTTTTCAAGAAAAACATGTGTTTATTTTTAAAATCATAAATCAGATGTATTTGAGAATTTCAAGAAGTTCAAAGTCCTTTTTGAGAAAGAAAATGGTCTTCAAATCAAAGCAATGAGATCTGATTGGAGGAAGGTTCACATAAAATGAATTTCAAAAGTATTGTGAAAACCATGGAATTTGATGACCCTTAATAGTGCCAAGATCCCTTCAACAAAATAGAGTAGTAGAAAGGAAGAATAGAACAATTCTAAACATGTCCAAGAGCATGCTTAAGAGTAAGAGACTTTCAAAGGAGTTTTAGGTAGAAGCAATATCTTGTGCAGTTTATCTTTTCAATCAATATCCAACAAGAAATGTATAGGGGAAAACACCACAAAAAGCATGGAGTGGAAAGAAACCTAGCATTTCCCATCTAAGAGTTTTTTGAAGCATTGCTCATGTGCATGTACTAGATGAGAAAAGAAACAATATAGATAACAAAAGTGAGAAGTACATTTTCATTGATTATGATTCAAATTCCAAAGGCTATAAGCTCTACAATCCAAATACAGTACAATCATAAGATGAGACGTTCTTTTTAATGAAGAAGGAGAATGGGATCGAAGATTAGGTGATGAAAATAACAACTTCTTTCCAAGTTATGAAGATGACATACAATAATCGATGATAGACCAAGCAAGAGAGGAGCCTCCTACTCTAGTGATTTCACCGACTAGAAATACTCAAGAAGAGGAGAGTTCAGATGAAAACATTCCACACTTCAGGAGCTTACAAGAACTTTATGAGGTAACTAAAAATAAAGATAATCTCATTCTCTTTTGCCTATTTGTTGATTGTGAGCCCATAAACTTCCAAGAAGCAATGGAAAACAACGATTGGAAAAATGCTATAATGAAGAAATCAAAGCATTAAAAAAGAATGATACATGGAAACTAGTTTCTCTTCCAAAGGGATACAAAGCGATTGGTGTGACATGGGTGTACAAAGCTAAGAAGAACAATAAAGGAGAAGTGAAAAGATATAAGACAAGATTGGTGGAAAATGGCTATAATCAAAGAGTTACTCAAAATAATTGGAGAATACATTAAAGATTCTTGCAACTAATGGGATCCAAAGCATAAGTTAAAACTAAAAATCTTGCAAACTCTAAATACTCTAATGTTAAAGATTCTTCTACAATAACAACTAATGAACCAAACTCTTGGGCAATTTTGGAGAACCCTTCGTAATTCCAATACTGAAGGGGAAGACTGCAACATCTTAGCCACACATATCGATTTGATGGACCTAAGGATGAAATCCATTGGTTAATTGAAACAAAAACTTCATTCCACTAGCATTCATCCGAGGCAGTAACATCTTCTAAATCGACATTCTTTAAACTAGATAATAGAACCAAATCATGCCCAAGATTTCTCACTTTGACAGACTTGCATACAGAAACTTTCTTGCAAATTTGCTAGAAATTTAACATCAACAACTTGACCGACTGCGCACTTTGAAAACCATTCAATATTAGATGCTTCTACCTCTCATTCTCGTATTTGAGCCTCCCTGCCTTGATACTTCACACTTTTATTGAGTGTTGGAATAAAAGGCATTAAAGCATGAGTATAAGGCACTTTAAAGTGGTTTTTCTTTCTCTCTCTTTATTTTTGCTCTTAAATCAATTTATGGTACGAAATATGTTTATAGGTGTGGTACTTGTATTGTATGTTTAGATAAGCTTAAGAATGTTGTTAGGATGGTTTTGGATAGCTTACATAGGCTGGGTTGTGTTGGAAAAGCTTCAAAAGTGGAATTTTGGGTGAGGTAATCGATTACCTAAAAACAGTAATTAATTACCCTTAAAAAATTTTGTGTTCTAGAATTGTTGCTCTCTATGGTAATCGATTACCTGAAAACAGTAATTGATTATTCAAGAGAACAAGCACTTTGGATCCGTTTTGAGCAGGATATTAAGTAATCAAGTGGATAATCAATTACCCTGCATCAAAACTGATATAAAAGCATTTTTGAAAACTAATTTTAACAACTTTTGAAAGATCCATTAAATGTTTGCTTCTCTTGTACGATTTACACAATTCTCTCTAACATTCATACCTATTTTTTATGGTTTCAAAGTGCTTCAATTTCAAGAGTCAAGGAAGATACTTTATTGAGTTTTGATATTTCTATTTGGGTATGATTCACTTCAGGTGATATTGTTCTATACCATTCTTTGTGTTTTTTAACAAGTTTTGACAATTTTTTGAGGAGTTATTGAGATTGTTGGAAAATCTTGCAGCGAGGTGTTGCAAGTGAGGCATTATGAGTGGTGAGGTGTCACGATTTAGCAAACTCTTATAGGGTGCAAGAGGAAGCCTTTTTTGTATGTGGTTTAAATCTTTCCGGGATTAAAATCTGTTTGTGTGATGTGCATGTACTGAGGTTTTAGTGGAAAACAGATTAGCAGGAGACTAATTCTATAAACTGGATGTAGGTTAGATTGACCGAACCAGTATAAATCACTATGCAAATTCTCTCTTCCTTGCACTCTTTAAATTTCAGTTTTATTGAATTCTTGGAGCATCACTAATTGGGTTTTTGCAGCTGTAACTGATCTATGAAGTTTTCTTGTAGTGGATCCAATTCTTTCTCACCATTTACTTGTTATCGAATTTGGTTTTAACCTAAGATTTGTGCGTTTGGTTTTTCATTCTTTTTACCTTTTCCTTTTGATTCTAAATAACTTATAAAAGCATTCTTGCTAAGTTTTTCTTCAATTACACTTGAAATCATTATTGGAGGAATTAAGTTGATTGGTGCTTTGTCAAAAGGGTTGAATTCTTGAAAAACTCATTTTTGCAAAACAAGGTAGATTTTGAAAATTTTTGAAAGAGGATATTTTTGAACTACTCTGATACTATTGAATATAAATATTTTGAAAATATTTTTGGTAAATCTATTCAACCACCCTTCTAGATTCCCCTATGGGGCCAACATTGAGATCTTCATTTACTTTAGATAAGATGAATTGGCACTGAACTTATCTTAAAATATTTCATCCTTCCCTAATTTCCTTTTTTTACAACCCTACCCTGAATTTAGGTAGGTTTACTCTAAGTTTTTGACCTCTGATATGAATTTGATCAAGCTCTTTTTCTAATCGTCAAGGGTTTTTAATATCAGAGAACCTTACAAACCCAAAACGTTCGCCATCCCTTCTTTTGTGTTCCCCAATAAAAATGTCTCCTACCTCACCCCACCTCTGAAAGATCCACCACAATGCCTTCTCGTCAAAGCTATTCGGGAAGTTAGAACAGTAAAATGAAGTTAAATGAACCCCTGTGGCTATGCAACATTGGTCTCCATCTAGAACCAGAGTCATCCTTCCTCCTTACTACACCCTTTCACACCACTCAAGCACTCTCTCACGCCGTCTCTCCCTCCTTGCTCTCTCTCATCCCAATGAATTTGATATGATATTTATTTTTCCTGATATATTTAATAGAGTAGAATACTATATCTATAAATTTAAATTACTGAATTAATAATAAGTGTGTTTGTTTAAATTATCAAATTTCCTTATATATATTTAATTTTTTTATGAGAAAAAACCAACTTGTTTGAATAGAAGTTAAAAATTTTGGTATATTTAATAGAATAGTATACTATATTTTAGGGGTTTAAAGTCAAACCAAACCGAATTGAAAACCGAAAATTGGACCGTTGAAACTGAAAACCGCAAAATACCGCTTTAATTTGGGGTGGTTTGGTTTTTATAATTTTCAAACCGTGTGGTTCAGTTTGCGGTTTGAGATGTTAAAATTGCACAAAAGCAAACCAAATTACTAATCCTTAGTTGTTTTAGCAAATCTCTGAAGACATATACAAGTACTCATTATTTTCTAAGTTTTAAGATTTTGATTTAATCTTTAATTAAATTTTTAATTAATATGAATTAGTTTGATAAATAAATATTTTAGCAAAACTATTTGATTTAATTTCATTGGATACAATTTGATGACAACCACTAGAGTGTAATGTTTAAAAAAATTGATTGTTTATACTTTACTTTAATGATTGCTAATTTTATATAATTTTATTGGGAGTGACTAAACTTTTATACAATTTTGGAAATAAATTTCAATATAAATGTTTAATTAATTAACTAACTTGTGCATACAAAATACTTAGTATGATTTTTAGTTCTCATTTTTTTTTCTCATTTTGTTTTAAAATATATTAGTTTTGATTCTCTACCTAATTTCTAACAAAATTACCCAAGCAATTAATTGACTTCATGTGTGTACATGGAGTATCAGTCCTCTTCATTTCTTTTTTGTCCATTTCCTTACATTTTTTCCATTTTTATACTTTTGAAAAAATTAATTAAATAGAGATAATATAAATTTTATTGGATGTAACATTTATGTACTCAAAAGCTTAGTAATAGAAGAAGATGAAGAAAGTAGAAATGGAGAGGGTCCTAATTCGTGTACACGCACATGTTATATACTAGTGTCCATAAAAAGGGATTCTACCGTGTAGAGAAAAAAGAAACATAAGATAGTTATATATTTGTCAACACGTGCATGTCGACAGGACGATGAAAAATAGATTTGAAAATTAGAGAACTTGTCACTAATGTTTATTAAGGAAAATATCAGAAAAATCCTTTAAAAAATGGTTTGCGAGACCGATCTTGATTTTGGAAGTCGATTACCTATAGGAAGGTATTTGCACCCAACAACATCTGGTATAAAGACAATTGCTCTAATTAAATATACAAAATTAAATAACTTTAAAAATATTTATTTCACTCCTTGAAACACAAAACTATTTTCATTGTATTGGTTTTAACATTTTTAACAAGAGTTTTATTATCAAAAATTTTTTTTTTATGAAAAAGATTATTATTATTTTTCTTTTTAATTAATTATTTTTTTATATTTTTGAGCTCGACAAGAGATGGTTCCTGCTCTTATGTATCTCGGGGTGTATTGGAGAATCAGAGTTTTAGTTCTTTGTGGAAAACATTTGTGTATTAATATTTTTAAATTCTTGAGTTTTTTTTTTTGAAATTTAGGATTTTTGAATTGTTATAGCATATATGTCCTAAAATTTAAAGTTGACAGAGGTGTACACCGTATTCAGTCTATTTGAACATTTTTATTTTTGGATTATTTTTATCTTTTTAAAAATAATTATGATTGGTAATTTATTTTTTAGATGAGGTTTAAGACAAAAAATTGTTACAACTTATTCTTTAAAACCTTAGAATTAAAGAGATGTCACATCTAATCAATCTTTTTTCTAAGAAGTATTATGTTTAGATAAAAAATGACATGTTAGATGGGTGTAGAAATTTTTGATGAACAAAGAACAAATAGAATGCAAAGTCACGATATAGTATTTTAAGATGATGAAACAAAATGACAAGATTAAAATAAAAAAAAAGTCAAATTCATAGAGAGTGTGAACACAATCAATGTTGAAGGGAGAACCTCTGTTCGATACAACAATGAGTGTTGGTTCCTTAGCATACATCTATTGTGGTTAACATGAGGAAATGATGTGTTGATTATAGAAGAAAAGGAAAAGTAAGAAGGAAGAGACTTCAAGAAAAAGCTTCAACAAAGGCTCCTAAAAACCCCTCTAAAACCTCTCCAAAAACTCCCCAAAACATCCCCCATGAATGAACTTGACACCCCTTTTTTATAACCAAAATTTGGGCATCGTCGCTGAGCGTTCCTTTGCTTAACGAAGGTCCCATCGCTTAATGAATGTGATGGTTTGCTCATAAAAGGTTTTGTCGCTTAGCGAATCTGGTGTTTTGTTTAGCGAAGGTTCTGTCGCTTAGCAAAAGGTCAATATATTTCAACTTCTTTTTTTCCCTACGCTTAACGAAAAAAACTTCTTTAAGCAAATTTCTGGGTTTGGATGACCTCACTAAGCGAAATGTCCTTCACTCAGCGAAACACCCTTTGCTTAGCCAGCAAAACATCCTTTGCTTAGCAAACTCTAAATAACTCTCTTTGCAGTTTTCATGCCTTATCTTCCCGCTTTTTAGGTTAAAAAAGCCTTATTTTAATTATAAAAACAAAATCCGAACAAAATTAAGTGTCTATAATATTTAAAGAGAAATGTTAGCAATACTTTTTAAATATTTTTTATAACAAACTTTATCTTTTTTTTTTTTAATTTATTAAAAAGACAAGTATCAATAAAAGGTTCTTTAACACAATTTTCCTAGTAAGTGGATTTCATTGTCATTTAATCTTTAATGAGAAAATGCTAGCAATTGTTTCTCCAAATTCATCATGCATTGAAAAACTTTTATAAATTTTTACTGTGAAACTTTGAGTTCTAAACTTTAATTTAGGAGTTTAAACTCATTTACATTTTAAATGAAGAATTAATGATAATAAGTGACATTTGTTTAAAATTTTGGTATATTTATATCTCAAGAAATTTCATTTAAATACTATGTTAGGATAAATTTAAAATAAAAGAAAAATTACATATATATATATATATTTATAAATAATTTTAAATATTTTCACGTGAATTTAACTTTTTACACTTTTACCATGAAAATAGAAAATAAGCAAATAAAATATTAAAATATTCTAAAAAATAATAGACATTAAAGAATAAAATTTTAAAACTTTCAATAAATAATAAAATATTACATTCCAATATTTAATTATGTAAAACGAATGCGCCATGGTGCTCTTAGTTTACTGTCGTTCTTGTAAAGGGTGATTAATTATTATTATACTTAAAAATTATCGCAAAAAATATGGATGAAATCTTTTAAACAAACTTTTTGTCATTGATTTAAATGAAATGCAAATTCTGGGGTTTGATATCTCATTTAATATTTTTATTTTTTAATTTTATACACTTTTTAATGACTTTTAAACAATAGTAAAACATGAAGTTGGAACAGTGTGTTAGAAAAAGTATTTCTATGTTATGTCATTGCAAAGATAGATTTTCCGTATCCATAGATGGATGCTAGCTCATAGAATTAATAAAATATCGATTGAAAACACAAACTAAGTATTGAACAATACAGAATTAGAAATTTACTTATAAAATCATTTTGTTGTTTTTAAAAATTTAGTTAAAAAACACATAAACTATATATATATATATATATATATATATATATATATAATATTTAATTATGTGAGTGGAATTTTTATAATGAAAAAATAATTTAAATTTAATTTATTAAAAAATAATATCATTAGTATTTATATAATAGTGATAAATTTTTATATAAAAAACTCAATACATAATAAATAAATCATAAATTAATTTTTAAAATTATTTTATAACATATACACAATTACGAGCATAAGTTGTTTTTTGTTTTTTGGTAAAAACTATATATATAATTTATGTAACATTATATAATATATGATGAAACATGCTTTTTCATTTTTTAAACTTTGTGAAGTATGATTTTAGTTGCTCAATTTTTTTTTTAATTTTAAAATATACAAATTTTAATCATCGAAATAATTTTTAATGTTTCAGTAAAATATATACTTCTTAATATAAATGTTCAATTAACTAACTTATCCGAGCATGCAAAATACTTAGTATGATTTTTTGTTACTCAATTCTTTTTATTTTTTTCATTTTATTTTAAAATATATTAATTTCGATTCTCTATCTGACAAAATTATCCAAACAATTAATTAACTTATATGTGTACACATTCATGTTCTATTCTAGTGTCTATAGTAGGGATGACAATCATATGCTTACCTCCGCAAGTACTATATGAGAACGAGTGAGTTTGTTAGTCTCTACTTTGCTTCTATGTTTAACATATCATTATTTGTTAAAACAAAACCTCACATATGTGACAAATCTACACCCACATTAAAACTAAAATATAATTAATAACTTAACATATAATTTATTTAATTAATTAATAAATTAAATATAATTAATAAACTTACATATAATTTATTTAATAAATATAAGTAAATTTAAATTTAAATTATAAAAGATAATATAACACGTTATCTGCAGATATATCCAAACACAAAAATATTTAACAACGATGAGAATTGAAATTTCATATCCATCTCTTTTATACCCGCTTTCATCCTGCACTCTCTAGAAAGGAAGATGAGGAGGGCAAATTTGCTCTTCCACCCTATTGTCATCCTTAATATATAGAAATGGATTCTACGATGTGAAGAACAAAGAAACATACATAAGATATATTTAATAAAAAAATATTCTTTCAAACAAACATTGTAATTTTAAAGTTCTTAAAAAGAGAAATCTTACTGAAATATTCTTAGGCACACTCTTTCTAGGAAGTTGGTTTCCCTCTCATTTAATGCTTAATGAGAAAATGCTAGCAATCCTCTCTCAAAAGCATCATGGATCGAAAAACTTTTATAAATTCTTACTATAAAGCATTGAGTTATTAACTTAAATTTTGGGTTTCATTTACATTTTAAATGAAGAATTGATAATTATAAATGAAGTTTGTTTCACGTTTTGGTATATTATATTTTCAAAAATCTTATTTCTAGAAATAATAAAATTTAAATATTATGTTTGGATAAATATAAAATTATGTTAGATTTAATATTCTTTAAAATGTTTTTGAATTTTAAAATAATTTCAATAAAAAAGAAGCTACATATGTATTTATAAGTAACTTTGAATATTCTTTGTGAATCTAACTTTTTTCATCTTTACCTTGAAAATAAAAGATAAAAAAATTAAATATAAAATATGTCAATAAATGAAACTCTAAACTTCTAATAAATAAAAAAATATTACATTTCAATATCTATTTTCATTTCTTAAACAAACTCCCTCGTAATATTGTTATTCAACGGTGTTCTTGTAAAGGAGGATTAATTATTCTTATAGTTAAAAATTATAGTAAGAACTACCAATAGAAACACTCTACTACATTCTTTTAAACAAACTTTTTGTCATTGATGTAAATGAAATGCAAAGTCTGGTGGTTTCATATCTTATTTAATATTTTTCTTTTTTAATTTTATACAGTTTTTAATAACTTTTAAAACAATAGTAAAACATGGACTTGGAACAGCGTGTTAGAAAAAGTATTTCTATGTTATGTCATTGCAAATATAAATTTCCTAGAAATTTTAAACTTTTTTTTGGTAAGCTGTAGAAATTAGTAATTACATTATTTATTTTTCCTTTCATGAAAAAAAAAGAAAAATACGAACCTTCGCGGAAATTACCATGCCTGCAATATACTGACACCCAAAATGCTAATCTATTGTTTATAAGTACTTACTATATATTCTGTGTGCCACATTGTCATATTTACCTTTGGTTTGTCATTTAGTAGAACAAGTTTTGAGGTTTCAAAATTTTCATTTTTCGATGAGTTCTCAAAACCAAGAGGTATCATGGGTGATGGAGAATGGTGGGAACAACAACGTTGTGAATGCGTTGTTGAACAAGGAAATGAGACATGGAAGAACTGCACATATCCTTTCTTCTTCTTCTTTGCGCAAGAAATCTGATCTAACTATTGTGTCTAAGGTTAGTTCTGGCCTCATCAGAGGTGTGTTGGACAATGTGCAAGAGGTTATTCTGGGAACCAAGCTCTCTATTTTGTTCATAACTATTCCCCTTGCAATAGTTGCTCAATGCTTTGGCTTTGGTAGAGTGAGTTTTCTCTCTTATTGTGTCATAAATTTACAATAACTCACTTCTTTTAATTGTCTACATTTATTATTAATTATTTATTTCTTATGATTTTTTTATGATCCATAAATAAGAAAGAAAAAAACTCAAAGTATCGTAGTATTAGTGGCCTTACGAGTACTTTGAACCTTTTTAAATTTTTCTCCACTGGTGAATTTTCCTGGACAAGAAAATTTTCCACAGACATGTGGTGGACTTTGTTTATGACTGGCACTGAATTACAAGAAAAGTACTTTGGAAGTCAAAACTTTATCATATGACCAACATATGGAGTTAAAGATTAAGAATTTTTTTATATAAAAGTCAAATCTCACAGTTTTCTTTTTTAATTTTTTCAATCAAGTTCTTCAGTTCTCTTCCCTTTTTTATGTTTGCTACATGACTATTTTTTTATATAAAAATTCTGTACAAAGCAACTTTGGCATCGTACTTTTTGGTCAATAGTCCTTTTTATCCAGTGGGGGAACCTCGTAATCATCGAAAATGATATATATATATATATATATATATATATATATATATATTCATTAAAATGTATTTTTTTATAAATACTCTTACATTTAAGATTAAAATTAAGATATGTAAACGGGATAATATTGAAAAGACTTAAATATGCATACGTTATGTTCTATAAACGAGTTTTGAGTTGAGTTTTTATAATGTTTTCAAGATTTAAAATAAAATAAAAAATTATTAAAAACTCATACAAAACAAAAATTTATTGAAACTTAAGTGTGAAACATATTTAAGTATATTTGGAAAATGTATAAATGTTTTCCTAGCATAAGGTGAATCTGTAATGTAACATTTTAAAGTTGGATATTTCTATGTACCGTGAAAATTGAATTGAAGCTGTTAATATACATTATGGGATGGTATATGAATATGACACTCTCTTTTGATGGTTATAGCCATGGGTTTTTGCTTTGAGCTTGCTTGGGCTTACCCCACTTGCTGAACGAGTCAGCTTCTTGACAGAGTAAGGAAACTATGACATTCTTTTTTACATTAGATTTTATTAATCATGGTATATCTTTGTTTTTTTTTTTCATTTATCATTTTATGTTTGTAATTGTATGTTGATTCTGATTTCATTTGTTCCCTTGTTACTTGAATTTGGCAGGCAGGTTGCTTATTACACTGGTCCCACAGGTGTGTATGAATATCCACAACTGCACTATTAAATCAAATGTTTTTAAAATTCTTGACAATGTAAATCACATAAAATGCTATGGTGTAAAAGTTGGTTATATGAACCATACCATGTGATGGTCAAATCACAATCTTAGTGAAAAAGAGTCCTGATATTTGGACACCTAAGTGTGGTATAAATATGTAGTTGATATTTCTCTTTTTTTTTCATTTATTTTTTCTTATCATCTTATCAATTATTTATATCTTTTTTTTCTTAATTGTCACTAAACCTAAGGAGTGTTGTCCAATCCTCTTCCATTTAGAAATGAACCTTAAATAAATTGTAGGAATGCAATCCCCTATATATCATGTTGCTAAAGCCTTATCTTTTTTTGTTGAAATTCAGTGGGAGGACTTTTGAATGCAACATGTGGGAATGCTACAGAGCTCATCATAGCAATTTTTGCCCTTAACAATAACAAAATTGCTGTGGTCAAGTACTCTTTGCTTGGTTCCATCATTTCTAACCTTCTTCTTGTTCTTGGAACCTCTCTATTATGTGGTGGCATTACAAATCTTAGAAAGGAGCAAAAATACGATAGAGTAAGCTGCAATATATTCAAACCTTTTACCTATGAATAGTATATATAGTTTTGGTTCTTTTATAATAATGATTCTGTTAATTTATTGAATGTTTTTGCAATTTGCTTGCAGAGACAGGCAGATATCAACTTGCTTATGCTGTTTGTGGCATTGCTTTGTCACTTGCTGCCATTGTTGTTCCAATATGTTGGTACCTCAGCAGGTGACATTGCAGACTCATCTCTGCGGTTGTCAAGAGTTGCTAGCATTATTATGCTGATTTCATATTGTGTATACCTTGTCTTCCAACTGTGGACTGACAGGCAGTTATTTGAAGCCCATGATGTATGTTTTCTTTGGTTTTGAGATGATGAAGCTTATATTGATTCTGATTTGTGTCAATATGTGATATGTAATCACTAATTACCATAATTACCATAATGACCATCATGAATTTTGCAGGAAGACGATGAAGAGGGTGACAATGATTTAGAAGAAGTAGTGATAGGATTCTGGAGTGGAGTGGCTTGGCTGCTTGGGATGACTGTGATTATTGCTGTGCTGTCTGAGTATGTAGTGCAAACAATTGAGGTAATTGACTCTTTTTTTTTTTTTTTTTATTTTGGGGAACAAAACATTATTTTCGTCTATTAGACAGGTTATAGAAACAAAGAAACAAAATGCAAAGTTCTATTTTTATAACAAGACGTGAATTTAATTTTGATAAACTGTTAGTATAAACATTTTTATACAGTTAACTAATAAGAAATCAAGTTAGGTATGATTATTCAAAAGTTATTGTAAAATAAACAAACCTAGTATACATTGTAATCTTATATTCATTAATAGTATAGAAAATATTTACCCTGAGAGTCTATTTTAATAAGATTAATAATAATAATAATAATAATAATTCTAATAATGATGAAAAAAAATGTGAATCTGAACAGGATGCATCCGATTCATGGGGTTTGTCTGTTAGCTTTCTCAGCATAATCTTCCTTCCAATAGTTGGGAATGCAGCTGAACATGCAGGAGCAATCATATTTGCTTTCAAGAACAAACTGGTACAAACTTCAACAGTTTTATGAAATTCCATTACTTCTCTTTTACTCAACATAAGTTGCTTAAAACTAAAACTATGAAAAAAATCACTAGCCCTTGATTTTGTGTTGCTTATTGTGGCATTATTATTTAATTCATTGATACTAATCTAATCATGTTATACCACAGGACATTTCCTTAGGTGTTTCCTTAGGTTCCTCAACTCAAATTAGCATGTTTGTGGTAAGCATTCACCTTAAAAAATGTATGGTTTGTTGTTGGATTTGTAGGAATTCTTATTAATCAAATTTGCTTATAATATAGGTTCCCCTATGTGTGATTGTTGCTTGGATTCTTGGAATCAGAATGGACCTCAACTTCAACCTCCTAGAGACAGGTTCTCTTGCTTTGGCAATAATAATCACAGCCTTCACCTTACAGGTATACTTTTATATACTATATTTTGAATTGATTGAAATCAATAGTTAGAATATCTAGTATACCTTGATATCTTATTCAATCTTTAAGTGATGTTTTTAAGACTTTAAGTCTTCTTGGATTATCTTTTGCAGGACGGGACTTCTCACTACATGAAAGGCCTTGTTCTCGTACTCTGCTACATTGTTATTGCTGCATGCTTTTTGGTACAAAGATCGCCTTCCAGTAAGCAGCATAATATGAAACACTATCATGGTGTCACAAAAATATTTACCATCTATATTTATACACCCTGAAATTATAATTCATATAGTAAAAAGATTTTGTACTGTTAGGATTGTTAATGAAATTTAATTATAACTCTTTATTTATAATAAGTTTATTGAGTATACTAACTAGTAACTATTACTTTAAAAGTTATATAAAAAATTATCATTAAACATATAAAATTCTTTTACACTGTCATTACATATTAATTAAACTCTAATTTGTATCATTGGTAACTTTTTTTTTTTTCAGGCCAAGCTGATGTTCCTAATACATTGGTTAACTCAGCAAACCGAAACAGTTTCTAGATCTTAGTTGGTAAGTTCATATTCTATACACACATGCAGATATGCCCATTTTTTGTGCATTAAATAACTATGAAATTAACTAGGGGTACTTGATGGCAGGAAGTAGTGAATTTTGGTCTGTCTGAGATAAAGGGGTGCAACATTCAAACTTAGGAGCTCAAAGGATTTTTTATTTCATGGTAATTCTCAGACAGAAGGCTGAAGAAGTTTGCATAAAGTACCTTGCAATCTATTTAGTTCTTTGTATATATACATCTAGAAAGGATTTTATGTCAAGAATTTTCATGGATTGTGCAAAATTGATGATAGCCATTGCATGATTATCAAATAAAATGAGAACTGTTACTTGGAATTTATCATGTGAACGTTAGAATGAAAGAAAGGCCTTACATAATTAAAAACTTCTTCATGTATCTCTGTAATTTCACGCTGCATTCAATTCCGGTAATGTATTTTCACTCTAAATGAGTTATTCTGATATTCTGGAATGGAGTATAGAAAGAAATTATAGAGTGTAGAAAAACAATTCTACATAATTTTATACATGCTGTCTCTGGCCTGTTTGGGAGATGCAACGAATCGAGCATAAGATAAAAATGAGTCTATTTTTTTTAATGTATAGTTTTTTATATTATTATTATATATAAATTAAAATTAATTATTATTTTATTTAAATTAAAAGAAATATGATTTATAATTAATATGTATAGATCTTTAAGAAAAAATGAGAGTTTAAAAAATAAGTATAAGTTATTTGTCAAAATTGATTTGTTTTGGCTTAAATTTTTTTTAAGTTAAAAGTTATTGATAAACTAGTTTTTTTATTGTCTAATAAAAAAATATATTTATAAAATACAATTTATATTATAAAATAAATTCCTTAAAAATATAAGGATACATGTTATTTTATAAAAATTCTCCCAATAAATAAATTTTAAACAAAAGTAAGTAGGTGAACATGATCATGATAATAAACTTGAAATTTTTAAAAAATAAAAACACTTCAAAAGCTAAATTATAAAAGAAATAAAACTAAAATATAATACAATATAATATTCAAGAACAAAAATATATGTAAGCTATGACTGAAACATACTTTGTAGATAATAATAATGGCAAAAACCTTAAAACAATTTTTTTATGGTTAAATGTAAAAAATAAATTAAGTTAAATTATAAATATAAAATTTATATTTTAAAAATGCATACATAAATTAAAATAATAAAATAAAGAATTTAATTAATAAGCATTGATAATGTAAGAGAGTTTTATAAAAACATTGTTTCAATCATAACATATAACTTTTAAAGTATTAATTGATAAAGTTAATAACAAACTTACTATAATTAAATAATTGTAATTAAATATCACTCTAATTTTTTACACTAATAGTACACAATCATTTTTTTCTAAAATAAATGTGATAAGTTTTTCTACAGGATTACATGAATGTGATATAATTCAATAGAATGGGTTTAAAGAATATATATAAACCAATATTTTTAAACTTAAACTCAACTTCGTCTTCAACAAGTATGAAAATGAAAAAAAATAAGAAAAAGTCAAAATCATTATCAAACTATCTCATTTTCCTGATCACTTTATCTCTAGACGTATTCATTTATTCATAACTTCTTGATAAGAGTTAAATTAAATACATGATAACACAAGAGTAAATTGAAAAAGAAAAAGTCTATGAGATTTGTTAAAATTACATTAATATATAAATTTATTCCATTATCAAAATTTGTGTATTATGTGTTATTATAAAACTTATTTAAATACTAATTATTTTAGTATTATGTGTTACTTTATTATAATAATTTTAAAAAATTATTACTTATATACCAAATCATATTATTTTTAAAATTAATTTAAAAAATTTTAAATTTTAATATTTTAAAATTTAAATTATTAATTAATTTAGTAAATAATTGTTTAAAATTCGTAGCCGGATTCTTTACTAGTTTGATTAATTTAATTAATAATGAAGTGTATCACTTTTAGTAAAACTATGTATCTGTACACAAACAAGCATAGGATTTGCTAAAGAACATTAATGTTTTTATTTCCTTACCTATTGGTACTTAAAAAACTAAGTGCATAGTAAATATATACATAATACATTACTGTGTGTTTGTGAGTTGGTATGTGCATGTTCTGATTATATTTTAATAATTATTTTTATTTACAAAAATATTTAAAATATTCATGTTTAAAAATATTTTTTATATTGTAAACTTTGTACTTTTTATACAAATGAATTATAAAAATGGTTTAAATAATATAAAAGAAACTTGCTAATAACAATACAATTAGTTATGCATTAGGATAGTTGGATTTTAAGAAAATAAATAATTAAATGAAGAATAAGAGCTTGATTCGTTTGATTTTGTTTTTTAGTTTTTGAAAAAAGTTTTCAACAATAATTTTCAAAAACTATTTTTGAGATGTAAAAATAGAAAAATGTCTTGAAGAATAAGTATTATTTAAAAACTGTTTTCAAGAATAAGTGTTATTTGAAAATTATTTTGAAGATATAAAAATAGAAAAAATTGTTCATATTTAAGTTTTCAAAATAAAAATAAAAACTGAAAAGCAAAACTAATTGTTACTGATTTTTAATTTTTAAAAACTAAAAATATTCTAAAAAACACTACTAACGAGTTTTTGTAATTTTTAAATATCAAAATACTAAATAATCAGTAAGATTTTTAAACTTATAGATTACTTCTCCCTGTGTATAAAATACATATCATATATAATTCATACTGATAAATTAAGTTGATACCCTTATGAATTATTAAGTTGACACCATCTCTATTAATTTCTATAAAACCCTTTCTCCAAGTTCGATACATGAGCCACCTACTTTTTTCCCTATTTGCCAAAAAAGACAAGCCTCATAATTCATCTGATTTTCTGAGACTACATCTACTCCTAGCAAAGTCTACTACTTTAAGTATTGGAACTTCATGCAGATTATCTCATGGCAATTAAATTGGACTTCTCCTTTTTCTGTGTTACAAGAAGCTTGTACCCTGTTGAAATTATGATGACACTGCCACATGCAATTGGTATTGAAACAAGTTGTTCCAAATTTTCCAAGTGGCCCAAGATAGCTTGTCCATTTGTTGAAAATTCTGGTAATGGCTTTTGGTATTGATTATGAGTTGCAGAGGCTCCATTTGTTGAAAATCCTGTTTAAACTTTCCAGCTCCTACTCCATGCTCTTGCAGCACATTGCCCCAGCAGCAGCTAACCGAACCCACGTCAACAAATTATTTCATAACAAATCCTTGTTGATCAAGGCTTTCTAACACATTCAACAAATTATCATGCCATTGGAAATAATAGTAGATTGATATTAATCAATTATATTTTATCATTATCTGACAATTTAAGTTTAAGATATGATGATAATCATATCTTATAATATCTTTATGATTATTTGAATGGGATTATAGTAAGATTGACTCTGTGATGGGTTGAGTAAATCATTAAAAGCGCATTTGAGGGGTCTCTGCCTACCCTGGGGGATTATAAATTTGTCATCCCATTAAGCAAATTACAACAACAATACACAATACAACAACAACATACTTAATGGTTTTCCTTGTTTTATGTTTGACCAATATGAGTCATTTGTGTGGGTAACATAATATATACAATTAACTTTACTTTGGAAAGTGTTAATGAGGTTGCATGGACTCATTTTTATACCCATATTTTTGTGATTTGGTCAAGGGAGAACTTTGTCGTTTTGATACGATCATGTATGATGATTCGTGTGTTAAATTCATTTTCAAAAGCATTGAATGTGATTGCTAATTTTTTATATTCTTATTTTTTCAAAAATACCATATTTATTTAATATTTTTATATTATTGGTATTTTTGAGTATAAAAAAAATTGATTAATTCAAGATTAAATTAAAATTTTTTTACTATTATAATCTTGAATTTTTTACCTATTTTCATTGTTATAATTCTTTACAGTATTTGTATCTCTAATTATACTGTACTCTCTTTAATATTGAATTATCATTTATAAATTCATTTTAGGTTATTTTATTAATTATGCACAATCTTAATTGTCCTTCTCTTATGACCATAATTTTATTTATTAATTTGCATTATTATTACTTGTGTATCATGGGTATAATAATGTGAATTTTGTATGTTGGTCATATAATATATATGATTAACATTATGCAAATTTATTAGACAATATGTATAATTTCCTTTTTTTTATTTACATAATTATAATTTCACTATTTTGGATGCATTTATGTGAATTTTGTAATTAATTTGATATATGTAATTGTTTTTATCCAAATTGGGCAGAATTTGCAGTGTTTTTTTTTATCTTGGATACAGGAATTTTAAAGCAATAGGTGAGTGTGAATGGCTAGTGTTTTGGATAAGAGTGAAGGAATGAAAAATATGATACATAAAAAATCCAATGGTTAGTGTCTTGGGGCCAGGGTGGCGGTGTGGAGAGAGGGGATACATAAAAAAATATGAGTATCGACTACCTTGGTTGAGAATTAATTAATATCAGCCGGAAAACTTGGTTAACCTTCTTTATGTGAAAATTTTTCTTCCAATCATAAAACATAAACTCAAAATCCAATTTCGTAAGAGGATGAAAGATAATACCACTCTAACAAACATCTCCTATTAGTTATTGAAACAGTTTATAATTAAAAAAAAAACTTATATAAATTTTTTGTACTTAAAATTTCAAAAAAACTATTTTGGTCCTTGAAATTTAAAAATATTATTTTTAGTCCTTTGAAATTAAGTGTTTGTTTGACAATATTTTTAGAAAACTGTTATCAGTATTTTATTATTTAAAAACTAAAAAACTCGTTTGGGTAATGTTTCTATTTTCATATATCTTAAAACAGTTTTCGAAAACCGTTATGGTTTTTTAGTTTTTAAAAACTAAAAAATAAGAACAACTGAAAATAGTTTTGTTTTTTAATTTTCTATTTTTGTTTTGAAAACTCAAAATACAATCAGAATTTGTTATTTCTTGTTTTTCATTAATGAAATTTTAATAAATATAAACAAATTTTTCTATTTTTATATCTTCAAAATAATTTTTAAATAACACTTACCAAAGAAGTTTTTTTTTCTTTTGTCTTCGAAAAGAGTTGTTGAAAACTATTCTTCAAAACTCTTTTAAAAAACTAAAAAACAAAACAAAATTAATCAAACCCTAATTGTGTCGGATGTGAAATTAAAGATGATTCACAAATATAAAAATGTACTCTTTGTTAGCAAATTTTTAGTAGTGTTAATTAGAAACTAAAAGTGAATCAAGAATAAAAAAATATTTATAAATTTTAAAGAGCAAAAGTGATTTTTGGTGAAAATTTAAAAACAAAAAACCTATTTAAATCAAAAGGAAATAATATAATAACATGGTGGCTGGATTTATGGGTTAAAGGATGAAGAGAAAAGAGGGACAAGAGGTTGTGATATGAAATAATTTCTTTTTGTTTAGCAAACCTGTTTTACACGAAAAAGACTTGGTCCAATGTTTACATTGAATGGGATGAAAGTTAAATTACAACACTTAAAATAACAGGAAGTGGGACGGAAATCACCCTAAAAAATAAAATAACGAAGGAGCCGAAAATCATGGTAATTTGATATGTTATTAGAACAATTTTTTTAATGACACTTGCGGAATATCTATAAAAATGGCTGATAATTAATCTTTTATCATTAAGTATCCCTTGTTGATATCCCTATTTAAGTTCCAAGTCTCTTTTATAAACAAACCACCAAGCACAAGTGATATTATAGGAAGATGAGTTCCCATGGATCAACCACCTCAAGATATTCTGCTGCTTCCTCTTTCAATTCCAGCAGCAACCCATCTGTGCGTGCTTCTATGCAAAGGCCAAGTTGTACTGTTTCCCATCACATGAATAATGGCAATGTAATTAGGGCTTTGTCAATGGCTGGTTCCAACTTCTCTAATGTTCATCAACAACCGCCGAGTCTTTCTGCTGGGCCATGGATTCAGTCGCAACTATCAAACCCTAATTGGCAAAACCCCAACACCACGCCGAGTCTTTCTGCTGGGCCATGGATTCAGTCGCAACTATTAAACCCTAATTGGCAAAACCCCAACACCATGTATGGTCAATCATCGCACATGACATCGCCAGCAGGTTTCTATTCCAACTCCTCTCATATCAACAAGTACTTTTTGATGAAAATATACACAAAAATAAATCATGCTCCCTCAATTGATTCTTTTTTAAGGTAGTTTAGACTTTAGACATTAATAAGCCAAATCAATAAATAGTTACATAATTGGTTGTCAAAACTAATTACCTATTTATTATCTATATTTGTGATAAATTTACTTTTTATTTGCCATAGGTAAAATTCAAAAATTTTGGCAAAAAATATACTTTAAACAATTTATTTTTTTTAAAAATTCTATATTTATTAAAAGAGAAAAAATCTTGGAGAGAAAAAAAAAATGATAGATTACAAAAAAAAATCACAAGTCTTTTTAAAATATTTATATATTTACTAAAAAAGAAAAAAAAAGTTTGAAAAGTTATTGCTCCCGCTCCTAAAAAAATTTTCCATTGCGGTAAAAAATAACTTAGTTTATTTTCTATACGCATATTTTAAATTTCTTTTAAATCTTTTTACTTCTTGTATTAAAATTAATTTTATTATCTACCATAAAAGGGTTTTAAATTGTACTCATTTAAAATGAGTTATTTTTCCTTGTAACAGTAAAGCGTAAAGTTAGCATTGTTGCAGAGAAAGTACACGATCAATAATGCTTTTCTTATTTACATTGGTAAAGAGAAATACTTTAATAATGCAAAATAACACATATAAAAAAAAAATAACAAAGTTATTTTGTTTTTGTAGTTCGCATCACATGTCTATGATAACTTTTTGAAATTATTGAAAAATTTGCAAACTCTCTTAATTGTTTTGTTTACATAGTTCACATTTCATTTCTATATCCACAACAAGTTTTTGGGATTATTAGAAAATTTATAAACTCTTCCAATATTTTGTTCATGTAGTTCGCACTCATGGCTATATCCATAACAAGTTTTTGAGACTATTGAAAAACCTGTTAATCCTCCCAATCTTTCTTTTGACGTGTTCGCACTTCATGCCTACATTTATAACAAGTGTTTTGGATTATTAAAAAACCCGCAAACCCTTTCTACATATCATAACCTCCTCTTTCACTTAGAATCATGATTTCTTCTTCAGGTTGAGTCATTTGCATATTAATTATTCTATTGCCATGTGTCACCTTCTAATAATTTTAATATATATAACATCTATTTGATATTAAAGAATAAATGAATAAATCTTATTACTATTTTTAAATAATAATAATTTTAAAATAATTATTATATATTGCATGTCATTTAAAATATTAAATATATCAAATCAATAGTTAATTTTGTTTGTTATTGATGTGCATAAAATACACCTATAGGGTAAGTGTAACCAACCAACGCAGTAGGAATAATGGATCTTTAAGTCTAGATATGGTATCCAAGGAACTAGAATATGTGATATCAAGAACTAAAGATTCTTTTATTTTCACAGGGAGTAAATAATTTGAATTGAATAAAAGGAAATTAAAATAAACAAAAGAAAATAATGGATTTGAACAAAATCATGAATTTGGAATGTTAGGGTCATGCTTCCTTACATAATTACTACTACTAACTAATCTCCCATGATCAAGCAAGACTAGTTAACCTTTCTAATGGATATCACTATTTGATCATGTAAAAATCTAACACTAGTTAGGGTTAAGAGCAAGTAGGCTGAGAGCTTATTCATCATACATTCACATTAGGAGCTAAGAAATGTAGTGTTATCATACAATGAATCTTAACCTTACTCTATAATGTGCCTATTAACCAACCAATCAAGGGGTAAGTCTTTCATTAATCAATACATAGTGATTCACACACATTAGAAGTTTAATCATACATCTAATGCACTAATAAAATAGTAAAACAATATAATCTTAAAAGTAAAAACATTCAATAATTAATTAAAAATCAAACAAAAAGGTTTTATTCAGATGCACATCATAATACAAAACAATTATCAGAAAATAAATAAAAAATAGGAAAAAGGACCATATGGATAAGGTCTATTATGACTATACTCTACCTAATCTTGCTTTTCATCCTTAAGCCTACTCCTAAATCAGTGGTTAAACTCCCAAAAATTAGCATAAAGACAAAACTTAAAACTAAAAGGAAAGAAATCTTTGTAAAGAAAAATTAACTTCTCTAGAAAACTTAATTTGCTCCTCTTCACGTTTATGGATCTTGCCATATGAGCTAAGCATGACTATCCTAAAATAAGCACGCTCATGCTCATTTTAATAAGCACAAAAATTCATTCTTTTTGCTCATTTGTTATATAATTTAAATATAAAGACCTTAACCTGCAATAAAACACAAAATTAGATAATTCTAACATTAAAATATAACAAAAGACATAAAATTGAACCTAATATGTCTTAATAAAATAACTAATTTCAGGTCAATTACTTATTACTACATTTAAACAAAAAATTATTATTCCTCGTATTTGTTATCTTCTTTACCTTTTTCTTTCTCAATTTTTATATATTTTGCTTTAGTATTTTTTTTTTCTAAGTTCTATTCATACTTATCTATAGGTCTATATTTTTCAATTTTTTATACTTTATTGTACCCTTACATATTTTTAGTTATCATATCTTTTTTATACTATTATTTTACATATTTTGAGTTATCATGTATTATTTGGATTGTTATTATATAACTTGTGTGTATTACAGCAAATAAAAAATGTTATGTTATAAAGTTGGTTCGAATCAAAATTAAGAAACAAGATTGAATGTATTATAACGAGATTGAGAAACAAAATTAAATATATTAATACGAATAAAAACTGTGTTCCATTGAAAAATACATAAGGTTTCAAATAATTAAACTTATTAATGTAATGACCGTAACCATAGTTTAAAGAAAATGAAAGATTGTTTTCCACATGATAGGGCAATGTATAAAATATTGTTCAATTAAGATATGGTTATGACTAAACAGTTTTTATAATAACATTAATAAGTTTCATGTTATTAAGAGTTATATAATAAACTTAAGTTGACTCTAATACCAATTAAAAATTATAAACAATATCAATAAATAATACACACAAAATATAGCATGTATGTGTAATCCAATATGCTTTTAAAAAAAAATATATAATCTAATATAAAAATGACTTTGTTATGAAAATAAAATAAACTTTGTCATGAGTTTATTTGTCATTTATTTTTATAAAAACGTAATATCATCAAAAAATTAAAATTCAATCATGCAGTGATTACTGTTATGATTTTTCTATTTATTTTTATAAAATTATGAATTTTTAAGAAAATATTTTTTAAATGAAATTTTATATTATTTTTTAAAAAAAATTCAAAATTTTGGTGGTCATCCGGCTGACTGCCAACCTGTCTAATGGAGAGATGAGCCAAGTGATTTGATCCGTCCTAACTATAACAGTTCAACATATTTTCAGTAGTCCAATGACGAGACAGGTTAAAACAGAATAATTTTGGTCCGTTTTTCCATCATATATATATATATATATATATATATATATGAATTATGATTCATCTCCATAAGAACGCTACCAAACTACAAGGCCTTTTCTCCACTTTCTTAAAAATAATTAAAATAAATATAAATAAATAATATTTATAACCCTCAAGAGAGATAAAGACCTATAAATGAAAAACCTATCACATAATCAACCTATCAACCTTATTGTAATAATCATGTTTTAAATTATATTAACACTAATCTATAATTATTTTAATAGTGAATACTTCTGGAAGCTGGACTCGATCAAACTCCAACATGTGTAGTAATCAACCATAACAAGTGGGTTCTGCAGGAAGTTGGCCACGATCACTTTCATCAAAATATTCTAAACCATCCACTTGGCAAAACTCCCACTACGTCAATAGTTGGAAAGAAATGGTGGATGTTGCAACTATATCTACACCTCTCTCTTCTGGACAACAATCCAATAACCCATCTAGCTTGTCAATAATAGATTATTGGATTAAATCATTTACCTCATCACAACAATTACCCAACAGTATCTCTACCTTCGAAGACGTGGTGAATGCTTTGATTGAATCATTAAAAACTAATTCTGCCTGGCAACAATACCCGAATCTGTTGCGTAGTTTTGAAGAGTTGTTGGATGATTACATTAACTCAACAAAGCATTCTGCCTCACACCAATGGCAATGGACCTACAACATCAATAGTTTTAAAGAGGTTGTTGATGAAGAAATTGAAAGTGGTTAACTTCTGCGTGCTCGTTAATTACTGCCATGTTCGTAGGTAGAGTTTCAGGGGATATATCAGTGGTGGTGGGTGGTAAGTTGTTGTTATATGGGACTTGATGGCAAGTATTATGTTGCAGAATTACTTGTGTGTTCTGCTTGGTTGTTTTCTACAGTATTCATATGTTGTTTTCTTTTGTATCTTTGAAGTGTGGGTTTTTGGACTCTTTTTCCTGGTAGAGAAAAACTCAAATATTAGTGAACCTAGTGGAGAGTGGTCACATTAGGTTGTGAGAGAAATTCATTAAAGTTAGAGACATGGTAGCAAATACTGATAGAAAAGAGAGGAAGCAAACATGGAGAATCCTATTATCGAAACTGAGAAAATGAGAATGAGAGTAAAAACAAGAGAAAGAAAGAATAGCTTGATCGGATTCAATGAATCAGCATAAAATCTCAGGCTGATTGATTCAAGTGGGTTCATTTTTTAAAAAAATTACCTAAGTGGGTCTATTTTAAAAAAATTACCGAGATGGATCTGTTTTCAAATTTGACTTGGTCAAACCGTAACTCGCAATTGCAGTTTACGTGTTATGTCAACTATGTGCTTACGTGGTGTCTAACATGAAAAGAACTGATGCTAAAATTGCAACTGATAATTGCAGTTTGATTGGTCTTTGATCAATACCGTTCCTTTCTTCAATAAGTACAACCAACACAGATTTTTAGAGGGCTAAAACTGCAAGTATGACTTGCGGTTTATGTGATCTTTGACCAGCGCTGTCCCATTTATCCAATGGTTACAAGCAGCACAAATTTTTAGAGGGCTAAAATTGCAAGTCAAACTTGCTGTTTGTGTGGTCTTTGACAACCCTTTTCTTTAATACTGAAATTTAAAATTCAAACAAAAAAATTATGTTAAAATAATACCCAAGAGAATATATAACAACACAAAAAAATAACATATAAGAAAAGAATATCACAATATTATATAAGGAAACAAACCTGAATATTTGGAAACAAGGTTGAAAATTGAAACGTGCGGTTTCGATGGTATGATTCTGTGGGGCAAATGTAGTTCAAATTATAGAATGAAATTGCCACATAAACTACAAGTCTCATATGCGGTTTATGTAGACATTAACGGCTGAATAAAACGTTGTAACAAAAAATATGCATATTCAATACAAACAGTGACAATTGCAGTTTTAATGTCGTAAACATCCGTGCCCATTCGTATCCACGGGTTAAAAGAAACTGCCACATACACAAGGGCAATAACTATTGGATAAAAAGTTGTAACGGAAAAAAAAAATGGATATTGAATACAAACCCAAATGTGAATTGCAATTTTAGTCCTTTAGAAATCCACATTTTTTAACAACTGTTGGTTAAAAAAGGGCTAGTCAAATGCCACACAAACTGCAAGTGTGAATTGCAGTTTTAGCCCTCTAGAAATCTGCATTTTTTAGCAACTATTGGTTAAAAGGAAGAGTTGGTCAAATACCATACAAACTGCAAGTCAGACTTGCGGCTTTAGCCCTTTAAAAATTTTCAGCATTATTGTTATTTTAACATAATTTTTGCTTTAAATTTTAAATTTTAGTATTACAAATAAGGTTTGGTCAAAGACCACACAAACCGCAAGTCTGACTTGCGGTTTTAGCCCTCTAAAAGTATGTGCTGATTGTAACAATTGGACAGAGGGATGGTGCTGGTCAAAGACCAGCCAAACCGTAATTGCAAGTTGCGATTTTAGCATCAGTTTGTTCTACACTAGACACCACATAAGCACATAGTTGACGTGACATATAAACTGCAATTGCGAATTGTGGTTTTAGCAGGTCAAATTTGAAAAAAGACCCATGTGGTTGCAGATTCGTGAGTGTGGATGGATTATGGAAATAATTTATTTTCTGCTTTAGTTGCATATAAATATCTGTTACAAATTCTATATGCTACTACATAATTCTTTTGAGGTAGAAGAGAGTAGTTTTAAAAGATTTTGAGCTCAACATTTTCCTTAAAAAATTTTGGGATTTTATTACTGAATAGACTCCCTACTAATTTAATTGTTATAGAAATATAATCTTAATTACCTGCATCATGAGGTCTTTGCGTTTTCTGCAAAGAATACATGGGAGGATTGTAACCTTTTGTTTTTGACGTATAAAGTAGTTTTTTCTATTTGGCAAAATGTTTGTAGGTGAATTGAAATTTCTTCTTTTGTTTTACCATCATCTCGTATGCAACTATTTCTGCGATCTAACTCTTGAGTGATTGGAGAAAGACTTCAAAGTATAATTTTCTATTTTAGTAAGCTACTTATGAATATAGATATGTAGGAATTTAATTGTTTTTGAAAATAAAACTTTGGAAGACATCATTAGATATTATTACTAGCCCAATACTAATGGACCAAGTGAGGCTCAAAAGTGTAAAAAAGAATTCTATTTGATTAAAAGATTTCATATGAGTGTGATGAAATTATGTTTTTTTTTATATCTTTATCATTGTGTTTCTATTATGTTTGTAAGCTGTTATGTACCTTCATACATGGTCTGGATATCTGTATTGTTGCCCTATTAATATTTCTATTTTCTACCCAATTGGGAGAAAGATTAGGGTTAGAAAAATGAATATCTTTTTATCTTCTTTACTTTTGTGTCTCTCCTATCTTTTAGTTTTTCTTAGTACAGTAGCAATTTTTCTAATAGATAGTGGGCATAAGTGTTAATATTGAACCTAAAATATTGATTATGGTTTGAATTATGATTAATTAATAAGTCTTATGGACTAAGAAAACTAGGATTGTAATTTCACAAGACTCCTAATGTTTTTCTAATTCTAATTTTAATTAAATTTTATTGTAATAATTATCAACACTCTTATAAATTATTAAACATGATTAAATTCTCAACCATTAGTACTCCTTTAATCAAATAACCTTAGATTATTCCTAATTTAAAGTTAGAGTGAAAATTTTCATAAATTATTTGATAATTAAATTCATACAAACTGAATTGTTAACAAATTCTTTTAGGAGAAAATTATAGATTCTCTTAATTCAAATAATTGGGTTTATATATATTGATTAATTATAACAACAAGTAAATATGCATTAAGAATAAAATCATCAAATCAATATGAATTCAGTTAAAATCACCTTTTCCTTTCCTCCATTCCCCGTCAAAATTATACCTCACTGGAGTTAGAATCACCATATGAATTAGTAATTTTCTCTTCTAATTCATTTTCAAGATTGTAACGCCATTTTCAGTTCTCCCATGGATATCGAACTACTACTGAAAATTATGTCAATATTTTTAAAAGTTTGTATTTTGCATTGTTTACATTATGGCTAAAATTCATGTATTATCATTGCACTTTTGAGCATGTTAATGTTTTGTGGTCGAGGTTATCAAATTTAGATCCTCATGTTTGTACTAAGATCTAAAATTTGTGGCCATGTAATATTTATAGGTCTCTAATGTAAATCATGTTCAAATTGGAATTCAGGTTGAACCTTTGAATACTACTCATAATGGAATACTGATATCACATTTTTTTGTTTATTAACATATAAAAGTATACATAAATAAGGAATGAAACCACAAGAAAGTAAAAGAATATAAACCAAAAGACAAAACATTTTTTTCATATACATGCACGATACTATTAATTAATTAAAGAATATTCAATAATCTGCATTTGGGTAATGCCATAAATGACAATACTCTTTCTCGTTTTCTTCATTTTGGAAGAGTTTAGTTTGAGAATCATTAGGAGTAGGGAGAGAGTTAAGTAAGACCAACCAAAAAGACATCATGTGTACGATCCATGCCGCTTAAAACTATATGACTGTAACTTTTTTTTCAATCCATAGATCTACCATTTGTCGTTGCTTCAGACATGTTGCTCACTCTGAGTTTCCTTTCAGGCATTCGATGGACACAATTTTTGTTGTCTATGTCTTTGACTTGATGATCCATTCGTCATTATCATGTTAACGGTTTTTATGGATGCTAGGGAATCAAACATTGTGCTTTAACAGATGGTTAACACTGAAAGTCACCAATGAACAATTTACCAACTTTCATTATAGTCTTCAAAATGTTGGAGTTGAAAAGTGATAGTTGTGTTATACATGTGCTAATGGTTACCTTGTGGAATGGTCATGGGTTGAAATGATAGTTATGGTAAGATTGATATGAGGAGATCGTCTATGATGCCTTGGTCCAAATCGTTCTCACCCACTTAATTCAATATCTTTACTTTCTATTTTTTATAATCTATATACTTTTTTACTTGAACAGCCCTCTTTTATGGGTTCTTCCATCTTAGACATTTCGCTGTGCATAGTATCTAGATATATATGAGTAAGGACTAAGTTAAGAATTCACATGCCAATAAAAATGAGCAAGTTCTGAATCGCCTTTCATAAATATGAACCCAGCCCCTACTATGTAAAGCTCGTCAGTGACATTGTAATATTAATGGCCAAAACTTCCATCAATTAGAAACCTCAATATATGGATTCCATTTCTCAATCGTTGTATTGTTTGTTGTAATTAAGCTTATGGAGTTCAAATAGACCGTGTCTCAACATTTCATCGTCAAAGTTGTTAAGATATAAATTTGTGTCAAACAATATTTAATATTGAACCTAAACCTTAAATCTTAAAATATTTCAACATTTGATGGAAGCTAGGTATGCCGTTGCCGTAGGACCACTGCTCAAACGTATTCCAGAAATTCCCAGGATTGTCATCGTGATGATATAAACGCGTTTTCTTAATCAAGTTTCTTATGTTAGTAATTCACTAAAAGAAATTCTTATGTTAGTTGGACATGTTTCATATACTAAAATAATTAAGATTATGGCCCTCATCTAATTAAGTTCTTCCAGAAGATAGGATTGTTAGTTGTTCGATAGGAACAAGCAATACTAAAATATGATTTTGGCCTGAATTTTTTTTTTAAAATCATAAAATAAAATATTATAATTTTAAAAAAATAAAGGCTAAAATCATATTTTAAAATCATATTTTAAATATGATTTTGGCCATGTATTTTTTTTAAAATCATAATATTTTATTTTTCTATTTTTCAACTAATCTTCAACTGAACACTGATTGGGAAGATTAAATAACGGTTATTTCAAATTTCTCCTCTTATGGCGGGTAACAAATTTATTAGTATCATATATAATTTTCTTGACTTTCCTTTGTTTTCACCTTTAGTTGTGGATGCTTCTTTCTATGACCTTTCATCATGGCTTTTCTTGTAGTTTCTTTGTTACACACCAATAAAGATAAAGAAACAGCATAGATAAACATAATCTTTTAGCATGAAACTTCAGCTTTTGGTGATGTCATTGTAGTAGGTATGGATTCGGTGGAGATGGTGTCAACTTAGTTAGAATATGATGACTCTACTTTGTTGTTTCTGCAAACCTAGTTTCGTTAAAAAATTATATGTAAAAAAATTAGTTTATTCTATATATTGATAAAGTATAGATACTTATATCATTATCTAATTAAAATTCTTGTTAACATGATTTTTGAAACAATTAAAAATTATGTTTGTTGAAGATACTAATGATATACTTAAACAGGAATTATATAATAAGTGCAAACCTTATATTATTATATTTATATGTAAACCAATTAACTATAAATTGATGACAGTATAAAAATTCTTTATAGGATTAGTGTATTTAATATAAATTAAAATCCAATACAAATCTTTCGAGGAGAACTTTTGCTCTTGTTATATTCACTTATTATATAAAATTTGACTGTCGTTTATTGAAGACGTCCTTTAGTATATTCACTTATTATATTCTCTTGTAGATCAGGAGAAACTTCCTGGTGGTTGGTAGGTATAAGAGGCTTTAGAAAAAAAGAAATGGAGAATATAAAATAATGAGACTTTATATTTTGAATATAGAAACTTCGATTCAAACTAATACAGCTGCACCATAGTATATTTCAAGTAGCCTTTAAAATATTAATTTTTAACTTTTAATGTTTGAAAAATGTTTACTTTTACGAAATCATCTTTCGTATAATTAGGACCAATGTCTATTCTTTTAAGAATACATTCTTATATTTTTTTAATTATTGACTAAAAATGATTTAAACAAATATGAATCAGTATCGATCTAAGTGTTTGTGCGTTTTGTGAGATCATTCCTTCATGTTATATAGCACTATTGATTATATTTAATATCTCTTGTTCTTCAATATTTATTAAATGATATTTCTAGACTTTATCCAACTAAAAATAAATCATCTCTCAACAATAGAAAGTCTCAATATTAATTAAGTTGAGTTTAACATATCATAGATAAATTTCAAAGTAACTATTATAGAGACTAAATAGGAGGAAATTTCCAACTTGCAAGCATGTCTTATAAAGGAAACCCACACACCTCTAATAATCATCCAAAGCCAGTGAGTGGTAATAATTAATATATTCTAGGATTGAAGAGGATGGCCTCAAAATCCCGAAGCAATCCTAAGGGAAATGTCCAGTCCACAGGTGCTGGATGGTCATGGTCTAACAACAAGAAGCCTAGCTCAAGGGCTTTATTTTTGTATCAAAATCACCAACATCACAACCCAAGACTCCAAAGGTCTTTGTCTCTTGGAAGGCTAGGGTCAGCACCTAGAGGTGGGTCTGGTCTTCAATTTAGTTCCAATAACACCCCTAGCAAATCAACCTTTTCACTTTCATCTCAAAATCACAACCATTATAACTCAATCCTTGGTAACTCAGGGTCAGCACCTAGAGGTGAGTCTAATCTTCAATTTGCTTTCAATAACATCCCTAGCCCATATGCTTCATCTTTATCTCAAAATCACTCACAACTCAGAAGGTCTTTGTCTGGTAAACTATTGTCAGCACGTGGAGGTGCCTCTAATTTTCATTTTGGTTCCAAGAAAACCCCTAGCACATCTGTTTCACTTTCATCTCACCATCACAACCCACAATTCCAAAATTCCCATACCACCCTTAATCAATGGCCTTCAACTCTAAATATTAATAATGCATCCCATCCCAAAAACATTATAGATGAAATGATGATAAGTAACCAGTGGGTAGGAGTAGAACCACACAGTGACACTTCCCTTAATCTCACGCCGCATGAAGAAAAAGTGGATAGGATGATAAACACACTGGTGTCGTCGTCAAATAATGCTTTCGACCACGTTAGTTTTACAGAAAGAATAAATGAAAATATTAGAACTGCCAATCGTGGAGCTTATACGGGAAAATCACACAGTGGCCATGGTTCTTCAATAGTGGATCGGCTGATAAAAGATTCGGTGTCGTTGTCATATAATGCCTCTGACCCCGTTAGTTTTACAGGAAGAATAAATGAAAATATTAGAACTTTCAGACCTTATACGGGAGAATCACACGGTGGCGTTCCTCTTGGTCACCATGACCATAACGATCCGATGCAAGCTTCGTCAAGCAACCCTCCACTGCAAATATCCAACAACATCTTTAATCAGCAGCAGCATGGAGTGAATCATTCTATAGGGCCAAGCCCATTCTCTGTGGTTACCTATACGCCGTCAGATTCAATCTTCTTATCCTCTCACCAAACCAAAACTGTTCGGAAACGGAAATCATTCAAAAATGTTATCAAAAAGTTCTTCAGTAAAAAGTAGAGCAACCATTTTCATGCACCCTATAAAGGGGTTTTCAACAAACATATTCAACGGTACAAAAATTACCAATTTAGAATGTTCAAACAAAAAATTATCAATAGTTGGGTCTAGTCAATACATCTATCTATCTGATGTATTAACTCGATCAAATTATACTATATTAATACTTTTTTGTTTGATCACTCCAAATTCATAAATTTTGGTAGTGTTCACCTCTGTTCTTCAAAAACCTTAAGTAATGTACTAGCAAAAGTTTGGACCAGATAGTCTCTTGAAAGCACTATGTGTCGGAGATGGGAGTCACGTACATAGAACATTGTGTATGTTTTAGACAAAAGTTTCTTTGTAAACTTAGTAGCTTTAATCTGAATTATTTACGTCATCTCCTAGAATGTGATAAAGTTAGTGGTGGTTTTCTGTGTTAAAGACACATTTTTTGCTCTTTTGTTTTGAATTTTCATATTTTATTTTCTCTCGTATTAACTTTCAATTCTTTGTTTTGTTTTTGTGCTTGCATTTCGCTTCATTTTTTTCTTGCCTTGTATGAACTTCTGAAATACAAACATCAACAACTCATTTATTTAAAAAATTTCTTTCAATTTAATAATTATTCTTTAGTTGTGTTAATTAGTTTCTAATGTGATTTATACCATGCTTTAGAACACTTTAAAAAGTTATTTATATAATCCTTTATGATCAAAATATAGGAGATTAATTTATTTAAAATTTTCTTTCAGAAATCACATGCTGACACTTATAACTTTTAAGATTAAAATAATATTTTACATTAAATTTTATAATTAATTATATTAAATTTTTAATAATTTAAAAATAATTAGTATGAACTTCATTTTGTTAGTTTTAAAATAAAATAATGTTTAAATTAATTTACTCATATCATTTTAAATTTTGTTAAATTTATATTTTTTAAATTAAAAATATGAATGATATTGTTATTTATTATTTTATTAAATTTTTTGTGTATAAAAATTAGTAATTTGAGAATATCATATTTACTTGGTTGAATAGGTTTACCTACCAAGAATAATTTCATAAAGAGGAATATAATGTTAACCATAGCTGATTTGCTATGCCCTTTATTTCAGTTGAAGAAAATTGAAAATTGAATTGCCTAAACCAGAAACTGTAAAAAGATCGTTTTAGTTTAGAGTATTTTGATTTTTATAATTTTCAAATCGTGCGGTTCGGTTTGGTTTACGGTTTGAGATGTTGAAACCACATTAAACCAAATCAAATCGCTTATCTTCAATTATTTTAATAAATTCTCAAGAAGTCATATATAATGACTTATTATTTTCTAAGTTTATAAAATTTTGAATTAATCTTTAACTAAGATTTTTAATTAATATGAATTAGTTAATGAATAAATATTTTAACAAAACTATTTGATTTAATTTCATTGGATACAATTTGACGATAATCACTAGAACAAAATATTTAAATAAATTGATTGTTTATACTTTAATTGTAATGGTTGCTACTTATATATAATTTTGTTGAGAATGATTAAACGTTTATACAATTTTAGACATAATTTTTTTAATTTATTTTTTAATACTTAATAATATAAATTTTAAATCGCAAAATCAACCTACAAAAGAATGATTTGATTTGGATTTTATAATTAATTTAAACCAAACATTTGGTATAATTAATTATAATTATTTTTAGTATATTTTAAAAAGGAAGAAATTAAATAAATACAGGAAAATATACAAATTAAGTTAAATAGGATTCCTTTTTCAAAAAAGAAAATTCTTGAATAGGATTTTACGTCACGAAAAAGATATTGAAATTTTTTATTACAACTAAAATAATTTTAATTTATGATATTATTAAATAATTAAATTTAAATTATTTTTATTATAATTATTTCAAAAAAATGTCAATTATTATAATAAATTTATAAAAACTAAACTTTTAAAATAAAAATATAAATATTATAAAGAATTCAACACATTTAGTAGACAGACAACACAAGATCGTATAAATAAAATAATAATATATCAATTTGTGATTAATTATATATTAATTTTATTTTTTTAAATAATCTTATATTTTCTGCAAAAAACTTTGCAGGAAAATTTATTGAAAATTCCTGCATTTAAAAAAATGACAGCAAATTACTTCCGATTTTCACAAAACCGTAGGAATTTCTTGTAGATTTTCACAAAACGTAAGTAAATTTGAATTTTTTTTAGGTGTTTTTAAAAATTGTAGGTAAATTTCATGCAATTATTTCAGTAAAACATTTCACAAAAAATTTGCTGCAGTTATAAATTTTCTTGGAAAAAAATTATCCACAAAGATTTTAGCTGAGGATAATATTTTGCAAGAAAATCCATAGAAATAGGTTTCTTGTGTTTTTTCATGTAAAGTTGTAGAAAAATCCACAAGTGATAAATGAATTTTTAATAATGAACTAAACTAGACCACACTTATTTTTATAGTTTAGTTCAAATTAATTTTAGATTTAAAGTCGCACCAAACCACACATGTACCGCGAACACCCCTATTAGAAACCATTATACTCACTTTATTCATAGTATTTTCTACTTGCTAGCCTGTGACATGATTTTAAATCATAAAATTTGACATGATTTTAAATCATAAAATAAGATGTTAAGTATGATATATACACTTGTTAATGATACAATAGTCTAAGAATTTTTAAATATTATTAGAATTAAAATTAATAAGTTTTAAAAAGACAATTTATAGAATTTTTTTATTGTATCTTGTTACACCAAAATTATTATTCGATCTATTTTCTTTTACAAAATTTAATCCTAAACATATTTTTACAATTTCTCAAATATTACCTCCTTTTTATTAATTATTTTGGTCTTTTCATTGAATCTAACATTTTATTTTGAAATAAAATTTAATGTAAAAATAAATATTTTAATATAATAAAAATATTAATTAAAATCATAATTAGAGAAGGAAAGAAAAGTGTAATTAAATGGAATGTATAAAATTGAGAAATTTAAAATTGATATTGAAAATGTGCATTTATTGTGATGAAAGAAGTTATATCTCTAGAAAGGAAGGAAGTCATACCATCTTTATAAAGGTAAAATAGTAATAAAATATTTACACAAGAAAATCTTATTTCCAATAGGACATAGATACTGAAGGTTATCTGATAACTAAAGTTAACTTCGAGACCAAAGATATTTTACAAAGGAGAAACCATGAGATTCAGAAGATATAAAAGATTCTATTTCCATTAATGATTTCGGATTCATTGGAGATACTGATTTTTTTTATGAACAGTGATATTAACGTATAACAAAAATGAGTATTTTTTCTTACAAATTTTATACTATTAATGCAAAATGAAAACTTATAAATTTAATTATTAGTAATTGATAATTAGTAAGAAAATAAATTATTAGTAACTATTAATATTTATTAACAATGATTCATAATTTAATTATAAATTATTATCAAATAATAATAATATTATATGATAGATTAAAATTAATTCTTACACTGCCATTATAATATTATTAGTAATTAATAATATATATAATTTATAATATTATAATTCTTACAAGCTATAATCTAGTTGTGAGGAACATGTACGTGTGCTGAATATTTTATGTTGTGTCTCATTCTACAAATGCCGCTAGATTCTCTTGTAGCGTTTCTTCAGTTCTGTCCACGTCGCCCGTCAATGAGAAAATTAATTCTATTGGAAACTAAACTACCTCCTCCAGAGCACAAACAGGATGTACTATATACCGTGGATTCAAGTAACCTTTATCATCTCTCTCACGTCATTTTTGTACCTTTCTTCCTAACCTTTATCATCTCTCTACCTTTCATTGTCACTGTCATTTACCGTGGCCACCTCCTTTGGAAAATAAAAATGCAACTAAACAGGTCTTCCCTTCAAAATCACAAGTGTGGAAAATCTGTGATCCATAGTCATGATGATGACACATCATCGCAAAGGTCCACCATCTCTAGTCATTTAAGCTCATCACGGAACTCCATTATGTCTAGCCATCTTTCCACATCAAGATACTCCAACATCACAAGTTATGAAGAAAAAATAGATCATTCAATTCGAAGTACAAAAGGGTATACCAATATTGCATCGCTACACTCTCATAAACAAGTAGTGGATGATGCAATTCGAAGTGAAATATCACATAACAATGCATCGGGGTACTCTCATAGAAGGTTAGTGGATCAAGCAATTCGGAGTGAAAAAGCAAATAACACAACATTAAGAGCCTCTAATCTAGTGGATCTTTCAATTCGGAGTGAAAGAGCATGTAACACTGGACCACGTTACACTCATGAAGCGATAGTGGATCGTGCAATTCTGAGTGAAAAAGCTCGAAGTCGAAGATCGCAAAGATTAATCAACAGCTTTAGCCGTCCTTCTGAATGGAGAAACCCCATCATCGCTCGTGAGAGTGCAAAAGTGCATCACACAACTATACCTTCTGACTCCAACATCCTTAACTATCAACAACCACAAACCCAATCGGTGGTGAACACGTGGCCATCTCAAAGCTTCAATGTCCCTAATTATCAACAAGTGAATCATAGGATGCAAAGTGAAGAGGCTCATAACATGATGCAATATGTTGCATGGCCATCCCGAAATGCCAATGCTTCTAATTATGAATGGCAAGTGAATCATGGTCATAATACGAGTGATTACTTTAATATGGCATTCTGCAACCCTAACATGGCTAGTGATGAAAAGTCAATGGGTGAAGGAATGAAAAATGAAGAAGCACATGGTGATCCTCAAAATCTAAAGGCTTTTTCGGCTCAGCAATTGGAAATGTTGAGGAGTGGTCAGCCACATGGTAATCCTCAAGAGGCCCCTTGGTTGTGGCAAAGTTCCAACAATTTCCCTTATTATTACTAGTGAAAATAAACACTTGGTACCTGGATTCGGAAGTTGTCTATATTTATATAGCTGAATGTAACAGTTGTTAGATGTTAAAATAAAATATTGCAGTGTTGGGAATTAAAATGTCTAGAAAAATTGTCACCAAATAATATTATTCTCTTTATAAAAACTAGCTTAGAAACAGAATGACTTTTTGCATTAGTTAAAGAATATTTTTTAGTTGCTTGTGCTTTCCAATTAAAATTAGTTAAAGAAGATGAACAACTATTATTATAAAGAAATAAATATTGTACTTGTATTTTATTATAACTGAAACACTGGATTATTCCTATCAAATTAAGTCAATATTAACTATTTAATATAAATTCACATATATTTAAAATTTTCAAAAGTATTACAATTTTTAAATTTCATACTTAAAAAATCATTATTAAGATATTAATATTATTCTTTTAAACTAAAAAAATCAATCAAAGATACGTAGATTTATTCGTTAACAGCAAACATTTTCCATGAATAAAAAAACATAGTTAATTGCTTGAAAGGGTCCCATTCCCTAAAATTAAGGAGTCATATATTAATTGTATCACGTTTGGAATAGTTCCATGACTCTGTCTAGAAGTTAAGTTGAAGTATGTAGGTGCTTGTGCTTTGTCCTCTTCCTTGGTTTTCTTACAAGTTCACTTCCCCATCTTATATATATATAGGATAACCCGCAACCAGAAAGTGAAGTTAAACTATAAGCACTACTTTATCAACTCTTTGCTCTCTTAATATTTTAAATTCTTTTTTCCTTGATCAAAGGTACGCTGAGGAGACAATCGTGTTCGAGCCCCACAAGATCACTCTACGCGGCTAAATTTTCCTCCGACCATTTAAAGCAACTGAAATCAAACGTATGGTTAAACTAGAATAACCATTTGTCGGACAAGACCACTTTATGCGGCCAAGTTCTCCTTCAAACATTTACTGCAACTCAACTCAATGTCTAGTTAAACTAGAACAACCATCTAATCTATTCAAGTGATTTTTCAATTCAAGATGGAACCATCCCATCCTCAAATGTTGCAACTCCACATTAGTTGGATGGATCCGATCCACGTGATGTTGGGTTCCTTGGAGCACGGACAAATCCAAGCGTGCAGCATTTCAAGCGTGACGGACGAACTTCGAGAGCCAAATGAAGCAGCTTTCAAGCCCAAATTGGTCTCCATAGGACCCTTACACAGAGGGTCCTCCAGACACGTGCAGCTTATGGAAGAGACTAAATGGCGTTATATGCGTGAGTTTCTTGATAGACAAGGAACACAAGAGCAAAACAGAAGATCAGAGGAGAGACTCACAGTTTGCGGCATTGACATCCTCAATATGGATACTATAATCATGGCAAGCTATGGAGGTAACATTAAACTAGAAGCGCATGAGTTAGCTAAAATAATGTTAGTTGATGGTTGTTTTTTATTGGAGTTTTTCCTTAGACTTAGTGATATCAATAATATTGGTATCACTAATGTTGGTTGGAGTTATTCAAACGACCCCATATTACAAAACCACAAAAAAATTATGTCTGTTCTCAATGATATTACAATGCTTGAGAATCAAATACCTTTCATTGTTCTCAAGAAGTTGTATAGGAAGGTCTTTCCTGTTCAAGGCCTTAACATTGACAATGATCATCGGGTTGCTAATATTGTTCGCCAAGCCTTTGGTTACTCTGAATTAGATAACTCAGGAGGTGTGCATATACTTCATCTGATGCATTTATCCACAGTGGAACAAACTCACCAAGAGGGTGAATCAACAAAGCGATTGTTATTGCGCTGTGCCACAAAGCTTCATGCTGCTGGAATAGAAATCAGACCTGTAGATGTAAACATGGTTACTCAACATAATTTGGTGGATTGGTTCAATTTTGACATTAGTTTTGAGGGCAATGTGCTATCAATCCCTCCATTGTATGTTAAGGAAACAACAGAAGTGAGATGGAGGAACTTGATTGCATGGGAGCAAAGTAGGATTTTTATAAGATGTAAATACACATCTTATGCTTTGTTCTTCCAAGGTTTGATTTGTTGTAAGCATGACATTCAACTACTAGAGAGAAAAGGCATTATAGTCAATAAGACAAAGAAGAACAAAGATGATTTATTGAAACTGTTTTGCACCATTTACAAGGGAGCTGATTACATGGATTCAAGTTATAAACAAATTTCTGAGAGTTTGAACACATATAGGAGGAGCAAAATCAGAAGCGCAAGTAAAGAATTTCCTATTGTTACTTGGCATAAGTGTAGAAGGACTTGTGAGATCATTGTTTACTATTGGAGAAACTGGTACAATATTTTAATACGCGATCATATCCCTACTGTGTGGAAACTCATAGCAGTTCTAGCAGCTTGTACACTTCTTGTTCTCAGTATTATGCAGACATATTATTCATCTCGCCAGAATAACCCGCCAGAACAACAACGATAATTGATTAATGAATGTTTGTTGTCTAATTTAATAAGTCTATACGGATGAAGAAACCAAAATGTTGTTTTGACTAATGTATGGTCTTTTGCTTTATTTGTAGTTAATTAACAATCAATTTCACTGATTGTGCTTTGCCTGAGCAAGACTCATAATTTGTTTCATTGAAATTATATATAATCTAAAAAGTGTGATATATGTAATGCGTGCTAAGATTACTAGCTTTTTTTTCTTTCAATTTATCTTATTTTTTCAATAACCCTATTAATAGAAATGAACATAAAAACCTCAACATTTAATAAAATCATTTTTTAAACAAATGCTAGTTAAAAATAAAGATATTTGTAAAAATAATGTTTGAGAAAAATCACACACTCATGTGATTATACAGAAGTTGACATATGCATTACTAATCAAGCAAAAGTTTAGATATATTTCACACACAAAATATAACAAAAGTATTCACATTGCTTTATCAGTCAAAGTTTTTGTAACAGAACATTCATAGATAGAGAAATGATAAAAAAACCTAATATTGTATTTTGCACTTTAAATCGATTCTTTTATGTAATATATATAGAGAGTTGTGAAGATCATTTATAAGTGGATTACAACTTATATACTTCATTTTATAACTGAATTTGTGAAGATGTTTACTCTTAAAAATTACCTTGATCATTACAAGTATTAAATTTTGATGGATTAATATTTAAATTCACAACAATTAAAAAATTGTTTATCAAGAAAAATATAAACATTAAATGTTTTTTATAGGTAAACTTTAATTATTAATGTGTTGATTTTGTTATTATTTTATTATTAGAGTTAGGTAATCAAACTCACAAACTCTTCTTCTTTCCACTGGTAAACTTAGGATTATATCAATCTTATAATCTTATCAAAATTGAATGTTTAAGCAAATAAATCATATGTAAAAAAAAATTTAAAGTTAAGAAAAATAGTCATTAAAATAAATAAAAACAAGAATAAAAAAAACAAAAAAGCATGGTATAAATAAATAAATTAATCTTCACAACACAAAAATATTTTCTTTGTTCTTTTCTCTTTCATGTAAGTCATTTTTTACGCTAACTCTTTCTCCAATCTCTTGTTTTCCACACCACAACCAGCTACTAAAACCATTGTCACAACCATTTTCAACCCTACACTAAGCTTTAGCCTCTCAAATCTCAATAAGCATGAATCACCTAGTAGTATGTCTTCAACGAACATAAAAAATTGACCAAACCAAAAGCATGTTTTCAATTTGAATGCACATTGATCATTGCACTTTAATTTGCTGAAAAAATAAAAAATATCATTCTACTTTTTTTTTCCCCTTCATGTAATACCAAGAAAAGCTAAGACAATATATATGTAAAAAAATTGACTAAACATTGCATCATATAAAACATATAAAACATGATCGATGCAAATGCAAAACTTGATGGCGTTTGTTTTTTGTATTTTCTATTTTTATTAATAGAACATAATAATAAAAATATATTTGAATAAAATTTAAAAGATATTTTTATTAAAAATATTTTTAAAGATTCTTGTTACCATTTTCAAAATCTAAAATTAAGTAAGTAAGAACAGAATAATAATATAGTAATTAACAAAATATTTATAAGTCATTCAATCATAGTCTTTCTTGTAAGATAAGTTTCTTGATATTATAATTTTATGTCTTAAAATTTATAAATAATAGTGTAAAAAAATTTATACCAATATAATATGACCAATAAAGTCAAATATATTTTTTAAATTACACAATCCTTCAATCATAATCTTTTTAGTAAGATAAGTTTGTTGACATTATAATTTCATGTCTTAAAAATCATAAAAACCATGAGTTGTGATTAAATAATAGGATAAAAAAATTATATTGATATTGCATAATAAACTCAAATATTTTTTCAAGTTATATAATGACTAATTATAATTTTTTATTAAATTTGATTAGTAAAATGTTTTTATTTTTTGAAACTAAAAAGTAACAACTCAAATTAAAGATATTTTCTAAATCTTGAAAATTTTAAAAATAAAAACTATATATTTTCATAAAAAAAAATGAAAATAGAAAATTATTTTTTTAAATCAAACTTTACACACAAACTCTGTACCATACCAAATAAGTCATAGAAAATAATTTTTTTTAACCAAATGTGTACAACCTTGCACCATATCAATCATGCCATGATAATGACGTTAAAACTAAGTTTGTTATCTTCAACTTAAAACACAACTTACACAACTTAACCTTGTACCTTTTGTAACTTATTTGTTTTTTGTTCTAGCAATACATTGTCGATCAATATTATGATTTTTCAGTTTCTAGTTCAATTTAATATATCATGAATTATAAATATGATATAATTTAATTTTTATATTTAGAAAACTTAAAGAAAATACTCAATTTGGGCTATTTTCTATTATTAACAAAATATTACCATTTCATATAAAAGTTTACATAATTTTTATTATTTGTTATTATTGTTTATTTATACTGATTTTTAATTATAATTCCTTTATAATTTGAATTTTAATTGTCTTTTATATTGTTGAAAAGATAATTTAAAAATTTATTCAAGATATATTTTTAATGTGATTCAAAATAAAAGGTAGAAAATTATACTTTTTAATCACGTATCACGTTTTTAATTTTGATAAAAATCAATATATAAAATGAGACACTAATTTTTTTATAGCTATAAAAATAATATAAAATAATAAACAAACTATATACTATATTTTAAAAAAATTGTGTCCCTTATTTTCTTATAATTAATTAATTTTCAAATTTTTTAACCCAACCTAACGATAACCCTGTCCCATTTTAATGACTCTTTTTAAAAACTTTGGAACATTTAAAATATGTTATAAAGTATCAACAAATATTAATAACATATTTTTATAACATTTTGTTAAATATTTGTATAGTTCATGTCATTAAGCATAAAATATTACTAATGTGAAATGAATTATACACAAGATAAAATATAGTAAAATATATTAGTAACATTTATTAATAATTTGATTACAATTTTAAATATTCTCAAAAAATTTATAGAATATTAAAATAATAGAATATTACTGAAATTCACAAGTACTGTTAAAAATATATTTTACTTTTATATATCCACCACTTCTTTTATTTCAATATTCTCTTTTTTATATTCCGTCCTTTTTGTTTTTCATCTTCCTTACCTAGTTTTATCTTCAATACTCCTTTTATATATATTCGTATCTTTATATCTCTTACCTTTATTCTTATCTTCGGACTTCAGTACTTCTTATATATATTCTTTTCTTCTATATTCTCATGTTCTATATCTTTTCCTATTTCATTATTTCTTACCTTCACCGTATCTTTCCATTTTAATATAATTTTTCCTAAATTTTCATATCCTTTCAATTACCATTAGTTTTCGTTATGACATATTGTTAGCTTATGTTTCCTTTACCTATGCTCCGCCAGTTCTCTATTGTAAGAAAAAAAAATCACACAATTTTTATTTTTAAATTTAATAAATTTTTATTTTTTATTTTATTTAATAACATTTTTCTAAATATTTTTCTTTACTGTCTAGCCATTTATATGCATTACTATCTCCTAATTTTAAAAAGGAGTTTCAAGATTTGATGGTCTTTTTTATAAAATGTTTTTGTATTAATTATATTTTTTTACCAAAACATCTTTGTTGTGTTTGTTATCATTAAGGAATATCTTTTTCTCTTCAATATTATGGATACTAAAATTAAAAAAAAATATTATGAATTTAATATTAATATCTAAATTTATTTGTTTTTTTAATAATCAGTTAAACATATTTCGTCAACACCGATATAATTAGATATAAAGATGGTACTATATTTTATTCTCATATTTTTAGATGCAAGAACATGCAATTTAAAAAATATAACATTGTAGGATTAGTCAAATTTATTATAATCAACAGAATTTCTTAATATGTCTCAAGCACAATTTTTTTTTATTATTATAGGCTCAAGTCAATTTATAAGCTAATTTATTTTTATAAAATTACTTGACAAGCTTATTTTGACTAAAGGAGCTAATTAGCCCATGGAATTTAAAAGAACAAGAGAATTCACCATTATTAGAAATTCATGAATTTCATTAGAATTTAATCCATAACAAATTCTTATGGATTTTTTTGCCACAAACTGCCTTCTCATTACAAACGACATTTACAAGCTGTGACCAAATTGCATAAAATCTTCATTCTTCTCTTTATTTCATCATAGATCCTCCATTCACCTCTTTATTCTCAATTTGTAAGTACTAGGAATTTCGTGCTCATGAAGAAGTTACATTCACAAAGAAGCTTCTTCCTAATTTCATGCTAGTGCTCAAACTTAATTTGTAAGTGTTTTCTCCAATTTCATGTGGTAACTATTTTGTAAATCTCTCATTTTCTCTTTCCTGATAAAGCTTCCTTGGTTTTTGGTGTTTCTCAGTTGGTGCTTCATTGGTGTAACTTGTAGATTGTTGGTTGTGAGTCAATGAACCCTAACTTTCTCAGTTTACCGATTGCTTTGTTACATTATAAAAATTAGCGTGTTTATATGTAGATGAAGACACCTACATACTAGCTAGATAGACTACATGTTTGATGGAAGTTAATTTTTAGTATAAAAACTATGGAACTTAATTTTTTATTAATAAATTAAAGTTTTAACTTTAATAACTAATCTGACTTATTTGCCATCAGTTCTAATGTTCTATAAGATCTGACTCTTGTTAACATGGAAAAGTATCTATAGTCTGTAACCAAAGTCATCGCTGGTAGCTTAATAAACTCATTTGAGTTTGTAATCCAATACAATTTAAAATTCTAATATTAAGTATTAAAGAATTAAGTATTTGTTTCTTATTTATTATATAATAAAATGCTGCATGGCTCACTGCTCCTTTGTTATCTTAAGTTCTTAATCTTATATGGTATTTGCAATCCTTAACCCTTTATAAATCTAATATGAATATTAGTTTCTTCCTTATTATATAGTCTTAAAATGCAGCATTAATTTGTCACTGCTTATTGATTATCTTAGCCTTATATAGTATTTGCAATCCTCAGCCCTCTTGTGAATCTAATATGAATATAAGGTTTTCTTTCTGTTTTTTTTTTTTTTTTGCACTTCAAAAAATTTTAGCTGCCTTTCTGTACTTGTGATTGAATTTCTAACAAATGGTTTATTTGTTATATTTCAATGAGGTATTGAAACCCTATTATGTACTCAATTTTGGTGTAATAAGCTAGCTACTGTGTTTGTTAGCATCTCTGTTAGATTTTTTGTGAAATACCATGACCAATTAGAAATTAGAAAAATAATTTAAGAATCACCTAACAACATTTCATCACATTACTTGAATAATATTGATTTTTTATAATAGTGTTTAATAACTGGTATGATAATAACTAGGGATAAGTTTTTCAGGTAAATCCACAACAAATAAGTTTCTTGTTATTTTTTGAAAATAAATGATTTTCTAGTAGTGCAAAATCATAAACTTGACTATACATTTTTAATTTACAGTTTGTATGTCTCACACTTTAAGATAAGCTTTTAAGAATGAAAATTTTATTTTATTATTCAAGTCACTACATCCACATGTTTCTAATTTAATATTTATTTATATTTCAAATTAATAACTAAATTATTACTTTAAACTAGTATATATAAACTTATTTTCAATTAATAGTTAATAAAGAAGTGCATATTTTAAGATATTTTCTACTAGAAGTAGATCTTTACGTTGTGATCTTCTTTTTTTCTCTTGTGGTAGATCGAAAAGAATCTCATTTCTAAAGAGGGTGTATCTCTACCATTTATTACAAATTCATTATAATTGTTATTTTTTATTTATTAAAATTATTAAATAATAAAGTAAATAGATGATTAATATTTTATGTAGTCTTAAAATATTGGAGACTATCCTACTTCATATGTACCTAAAAACGTGTTTGGTTTTATTTTGATGTTCCTTTGCGTATGTTTTTTTAAAAATTAAAATAATTTAAATAAAAGATAAGAAAAAAATAAAAGTTACATTTCAAAAATCAAGATAACTTTCAATATTCTCATGAAAATTATTTTAAGGAATAAAATTTTATAACTTATGATAAATACCAGGATATTACATTTGAATATCTATATTTTTGAAAATTAAGTTTTAATGCATGGATGTTAAAGATTAAAATTACACCTTAAATTTATATGAAACATAAGTTGAATATTAGATCATGAAAGATGAAGAAGAAAGAGACTTGATGGATTGGAATGTTTCCATTTACAAAACAACACTAATATCAATTCCTTATATATAAAAAGTAGGCAAAGTTAACTCAGCCCTTCTAAACATTCCATTTCAATTCCCATAACACCATTAATATGGGCAGCGGCCACCCAATGGACTGTGAAACTCACACATTTGCTGACATTTCAGAGCAATTCTACAGAAACATCATATCAACAGTTACAGAGAACGATTGGACAGTGGAATTGGAAGTGCAATTTTTAATGGTGTATTTCATGAAAAACCCATTAATTTTACAGCCACCACCTCAAGCGTTATATAGAAGGATTGAACCGAGGAATCGGAAGTGCAAATTTTAATGGTATCATGGGGCAGCCATTGTACACCAACATCATTAATAGCTATGCACAGCTATTGAACAAGAGAACTCAGACATTGACGGTCAACACAGTTTTGTTTTTTTTTTTAACAAGACAAATTTTATTCACATAGAATAAACACCTCAAGTCACAACATAAATATTACTTCTTATGAAACTTAAAAAAACAGTATTCAGGGGTTTAACCACTCATAGAGAAAATATCTAAAAGATTTTGTACTACCTTTAACCCATATCTATAATCTTTGATTAAATTGTTCACATACTTTTTCAACATTAAAGAGTTTACTTTAAACACAAATACGTTTCTAATCGGCCAAATATTTGTAGTCAATTAGATTATTAAAAATATTTTTAGATTCACTTCCTTTCATTTTAGAAAAGATGTTGCCATAGGATGGACTGACCATACAGGTAGCCAACCCCAATTCTGCATTAGTTATGAACAGTAGGGTTGGGTCTGCCCAATACACCGCAATTCTGCATTAGTTATAACATAGATTCAATAATGATTCATAATAATCTTTGCCTTAATCTCTATCTTTATAGGGTAAAAATTTAGTTATGTTATATTATTTGAAATATGAATCATAATTTATCCAATAATTTATATTTTGAATGAAATTCTGACATGTGACAATAATATCTTTTTGGTGATTAAACCATTGTCATGTTGTGAATATTTGACCATCTGAATGTGATTAAAAGAAATATATATGATCTTCCTTACATTCAAATAAAGTAGTAAATTTGCATAAGAGTAATAAGTCAACAGTGGAGCTAGGACTTTAAGAAAAGTGAACCAAACAAATTTTTGGATATTATTTTTCATGGTACTTTCAATCTTGGATTCAAGTTGTCTCCAGTGTATTTTTATTCTCCCTCAGACATGATTAAGTAAATGGGTGGTTTCATATCGCTGGCTTTTTGAATTCAGTATTTTTGTTTTAGAAATTTTTATAGGCAACTAAAGCTCCTTCACAGATCTAAAATGATAGGATATTAAACAAAAATAATCATGTAAGAATAAAATTAATATAATAACATCACAACTTTTTTCAATTTCTATTAGACAAAAAAATTGATTAACTACTATCTTTAACGAAATCTCTTTTTCAATCTCTCTAACCGATAATTTGCTTAAAGAGACCAATTCTCATGCTACTCGGACCAAACAAGTTGTTCTTACTATTGTATTTTCTAATTTGGTATTTCATCATACAATTAGGTGTGAAAACTGGGTTAAGCTATGAAGGTTACTTTTATCTTTTTGCGTAAATCTAACTATCAATTAACATACCTTGTTTAGAGCTGTAACAGAAATAAAAATAAATTACCATAAAGATGTATGTATAATAATTAATAAAATCTAAATTGAGGAGATTACATTGCTAGTTGCACTATTTTGGTCAAATGATATCTAACAGTTTCTTCTGCCATTTGTTATAAAAATATATTTACCTTTATTCATTATTCGTTTTATTTTATTTTATATTAAATTCAAACTTTATCTTTTCATATTCCTGACCTTTAATATTGAAGCTTATCTTTTCATATTCCTTATCTTTATGCTTATCTTCAATGTTTTTAGATCAATAAGTCTTAGTTGATCTGACTCAGTTTCTTTGTTTCACAAAAACTATTTATCAACAAAATCGATGGTAAATAAACACTTCAATACCTTTGTATTCTTTGTTTCATATCTTATAATATTTCTTATCTTTATTTTTATCTTTAATTTTCTTCCACATATTTTTCCAGATTCTATATTTTTACATTTTTTGTTTTTATTTTGAATTGTTACCCTTATTATTTTATTCTTACATATTGTTTAGCTTTATTCTTACCTTTAAATATTGTTTTCCTCTTCTTGTTCTACTTTTTGTTTCTTTCAAGTCAAGACAAACGATAAATCCATTATCAATTTTGGTTCAATATTGGATTTAAGATATGTCTATAGAACTAAAATTTTATTTTCAATATCATTATTGTACATAATGATACAAAAGTATGACAGAGCTAGGATGCACTTTTTACTCCATTTTATACACTTAAATTTAATTATAAAAATATAGTCATAAAAAGTATACAGAGACAATATAATTGTTTATTTGGCAACAGTTTTATAAAACTATTTTCAGTATTTTAATATTTAAAAACTAAAAAATTTACTTGGGTAGTGTTTTCTAAAAACAATTTTCAAAAACAGTTCTAATTTGTTAGTTTTTAAAAACTAAAAAATAGGAACAGGTAAAATAAGTTTTGTTTTTCAGTTTTTTATTTTTGTTTTGAAAACTCAAAATACAACCAGAATATGTTGTCTTATGTTTTTCATTAATCAAATTTTAATAAATATGAACAAGTTTTTCGATATTTATATTTTCAAAACAGTTTTCAAATAATACATGTTAAATAAGTTTTTTTTTTTCTTTTCAAAAACAGTTTTTGAAAACTATAAAACAAACCAATCAAGCCCTAAATCATCTAAACACAATAAATTGTTATTAAATAACAATCAAGCCCTAAAATTATTTTTAGGTACTAATGATACAGATACCACGAGAAATAACGGGACTAAGATAAGGATTAGCCATATGATCTAGAACTAATGACAATGACAGTACTTTTGAACAGTGACATTCAAACTCCAAAACGAAATATACAACCATTTTGCGCTAGTTATGAACAACCAGTGAACACGAGAATCCCGCATTCTTTTTCTTCATATAAAGCAAACCCAGATTCGGAACTTCGCTATCAACAATCTTCATCCCCGCCTCCAATCACATCTCCGCCTCCAACTCCCCAAAAACTTGGAGTCGCTTTGGGGTGGTTTGGAGTTTCTTGTTGTTTTTAATTTTGAAATATATTTTAAAAATTGAAAAATGTTCTAAAAAATAATTTTGATTTTCTTTTTAATTATTTTTAAAATAGTTTTTCTCTAATTTAAAAAATAATAAAACTTGATTATCAGATTTTTATTTTTATTTTTACTTAAGTTTATCACTTAATGTTACTTAGTGTTACTCGCCACAATCTTTAATCCCTAGTTATAGAGATAGCCATCACTTCTGATTACTAATAAATGACCATCCATTCCTTTTGATCATTAGTCAACGATCAGTAGCTTCAATCTCTCATCACTGGTCGTCAATTTCAACCAACAGTCATCGTCGCCTCTAACTAACACTCATTGACTACCACCACCAACTAATGATCATCTGGGGTCACCCTTAGACTAACAGTCATCAACATCGACTGTCACTTTTGACAAAGGATTACATGTTGTCCCCTCCGATTATTAGTTTTGATTACTATCTTCGACCGTCTATCATCAACTACTACCTTTAACCTTTGGTCTGCTGCTCACTGACTGTCACCACTCGACAATTGTCACCTTCAATTGTCATCACTAACTACCACCTCTAACTGGTGGTCATCGGTCACCACTTTTGATTATTGATCATTGATTATCATCTCCGAATGTCGATCATTGGACATCAATTTTTGGTCTCTATGGAAAAAAGATTTTAATAGGTTAAGATTTGAAAACAATGTTTTAAATTTAAAAATCAAAATAATGATAGTTTTTAAAAGTTGCAAACTTAAAACCAAAACTACTTTTTATTTTTATAAATTTTAAAATTAAACACCAAAAATCACCCAAAATGAGTCTTATAATATTTCTCTAACCTCCATCCACATCCAGACTAAAAAATGAGTGTCTTACGAATTATAAAATTGACGCCTAAGTTATCACCCTAGTTTTTATAAATTATAGTGTGTATACTTGTCGTAAAGTACTATTTTTTATATATAATTACTGTGTATTTAATATTTTATAAGATTATAATTAATAAGAGTTGTATATTTAAAATTTTTAATATCTATTTCAATATGTATTTCTTTGTCTTTTATACTGAGTCCTTTAATATGTATTTCTTTGTATGAATTGAGTATTTTCTGGACACTGTTGTATAAACATGGTTAAATATAAAATTTTTGTGTGAGCAAAATTTGACATATATAATTTGTATAAAAGGATAATTAGAGAAAATTAAAAATAGATATAGTTGGATTTAAAAACTTTAAGATAGAATTTGTATGAATTCTTTAAGAATTTAACTTTAGAAATTTATTATGCTAAAACCTTTGGTTAGAAAAATATGAAAAATTATTCAATAAGATGCATTGAATTTTTTTATATATAATAACATGCTTAAAATCATTAATAATATTGTCTAAATAGGTCAAAGTAAAATAAAAAGCATTAGGAAATTCAATTAATATGAAATAATAAGTTTTAAATAGTTACGGAGAATTAAAAGATGCAAGGGTATGATGATCCCCACATCCCTGTGCTGATCCCACGTCCCTGTGGACAATATAACTCATATAAACAGTCAGGTATTATTAAATAAAAATATAAAATTATTTTACATCATTAGGAAGACTTACTTTGGGTTTGTTTTTTAACATTAGGATGATTACTATTAATACGTTACGTACCTCTAAATCCCTGTAATAATAACATTAATAATTGCATATAGTATGACATACTATTGATACGTTACATACCTTTAAATCCCTATAATATTAATTGCATATATTTAGAGATTCTTATCTCTTACTTATTTATATTATCTAGAGCTAATTATATTGACACTCTTTGATTTTTTTTATATACAAAATATTTGTGATTCTTAAAAAATACTTTGATCTCTTAAATTTATATTTAATTTTTTTAAATATAGTATTAAAATAATAGAAGAATAATTTTTTTAAATATAGTATTAAAATATTATATATTTTTAAAATTATTAAATAAAAATTCTATATTTGATATATTAAAATATTAAAAAATAAATAATAATAACTACTATATTAACAAACAAAACATCTAATTAATAAAATTTATTATTTTTCATAATTTATTTAAAAAGAAACAAATTTTTCAGCTTTTATAAATTTATTTATCTAAATATTATATTTTATATTTTTTTTTATTTTCTCTCTTATATGTCTTATACATTTATTATAAGAGAAAAGTATTTTTTTTATAAGGCAAGCAATATATTATAAAAAGCACATACCAAAAAGTATAAAATATGCCTACTAGTTATGATACAAAGTTTAAAACTCAAAGTAAGAGCAAAAAACAAATAGAACCAATTAAAACTAAAGAAAACACATCTCCCATCAGTATACTACATAAAGAGATGGGTTCATCATCCTCTCTGTAAAATTTTTTGCATAGTTAATTTTGTTGTCTTACTCCGTTTCCATGAACTCAATTATAAAGCTACTACGATAGCACAAATATCATGAGTCTTTGCTTTGAAAAATTGTCATTGCCTGCCTTCCAAAGGTGTCAAACACCTGTTAACCATACATATGATTAGGTCATCCATATTATATTGTTACCACTGACCAGTCCCATGAATTGTATGCCATGGCTACGAAGCTCGACTTGAAGTACCGTAGAGAATCCCTATCAGACACACAATTTCATCCAAACTCTAACTGTCACTTTATAAGAGAAAAAAATATGAGATCCTATTGTTGTCGCTCTGTCACACATGCCACACTTGTCTGCTTCACTCTTAATTATTACTCGCTTTATTCCTTAGCTCCTCTCAAAATTCTGTCTCCCAAGCAAATAATCTCTTTTGCTAGGCCCACTTCTACCTACTTATCCTTCCATCCCACATGTCCCTCATCTATCTCTCTAGAAACCAATGTCACCTCCATCCCCAAGTCGACGATGAACATTTCTCACCTGCCAACCTATATTCTCCCTCCCCTCCACTTAAATAAATCTTAAGCCACTCCACCATCTACAATAGTGTCTACCCTTCCCCTCCAAAGCCTTACCTTCAACCTCATATTTTGACATCAAAACTTTCGCCATAGATTATTTGGTTCCCCCTTGCCCTCAATCTCCAATTCCATTTTCCCAGTAGAGCAAAGTTAAACTTCATCACATCTCTCAACCCAAACCCTTTTTCTCCTTTGCCCAACACATTATCTCCCACGACGCTCACCTAACCTTTCCACCAACTTCAAATCCTGGCCATAAAAAATTACAAAACAAAGATTAGAGTTGAGAGATGATATATTTAGGAGCCTTGAAGAATGAAAGGAAGTAAACTGGCAATGCAGACAATACAACTTTGAGGAGCACCACTCCTCTTGCCATAGACACATACTTATCCTCCCATCCTGCCAGATGCCTCTTAACTACATCCATTACCAGCTTCCACATCTCTAGTTTCTAGGATTAGCCCCAATTGGTAGGCCAAGTACTTGAATGACATGTTGCTCACCTTGTAGTTTAATATTGTTAATGTCCGAGCTAGGCATGACTCATGAACATTCACCCTGATAGCCTGACTTTTGTGAAAGTTAACCTAGAGCCTCGAGACTAGCTCAAAATTAAACAACACCGCCTTTATCGCCACAATAGATGTCTCATCCATTTCCTGCTAACAACAGAGTGTCATTTGCAAACTGTAAATGGAAGATGCAAATTTCTTCCCTCCCAACGATGTACACCTTCCAAATACCTCAATCTACTGTTGATTTTACCAATTGACTTAGACCCTCGACTATAATGATAAACAAAAAAAAGGAGACAATGAGTCTCATTATCTAAGATCCCTACCAGCCCCAAACTCTTCTGTGGGGATGCCATTCAATAAAACAGAAATTCTTATCGTGCCAACACACTACTGTATCCACCGAATCCATTTCTCCTAAACCCCATCAAATACATAACATGCCATAAGTACTTCGAGCTAACTGAGTCATATATCTTTTCAAAATCCTGCTTCAAACAAATCAAATACTTTTTCAATTTTCATACCTAATTGACCACCTCATTAACTATTAGGATTCCATCCAAAATTTTCCTTCCTTGTATAAACAAGGATTAATTCTTGGAAATGACCATTTGGATTACACGTCCCAATCGCATCGCCAATACTCTAGTTAGGATCTTATAAATGCAATCAATCAATGAGATAGGTCGGTGGTCATTAATTGCTTGGGGACATGAGTTTTTTTAAATTAGAACAATAAAGTAGCTATTAGACCCTTTCACTAGCTTGTTAGCATGACACTCAATAAAAAACTCCATGAAATCCGCCTTTATCAAATGCCAAAACTCATTAAGAAACCGAAATTTTAACCCTTCAGGTCTTGGACTCTTGTTACTATCACAATTCCAACAACCTCTTTTACTTCTTCCTTTGAGAATGGATTTCTAGCTCCACCTGAGCCTCTTTCGAAAGCCTCTAGAAAGGGAAATCGTCAAGCTGAGACCAACATCAATCTTGACTAATAAAATGTTGACAAAAATGCTCCTAAATCTTATCTTTTAGCCTATTTACCTTCACCACTTTCTCACCTCTAAAACTCAGGCTCAAAATTTCATTTGATTTTCTCATCTTCAACATTGCTATGTGAAAGAATTTTGAATTAGCGTAAACCTTCCTTCAACCATTAAACACTTAACTTTTGATGTAGTAAAGAATACCTCCTCTCAACCCATTTTCTTAGATTTTCCATGCACCTGACTCTATCCTAGAACCCCACCTCATTCAAACCTTAATCTTCCGCTTTCAAATCAAGCTCAGTAAGCTTTGACATGTGCGCTGTATAAGCCTTTTAGTTTTTCTTATATAGCACATATCTAAATAAATATTATATAAGTTATGCTATTATACTAAGTCTATTTAAATAAGCGTTGTATAAATAATGTGTTTTATATATATAACGTACATGTCAATAAACATGGTATAAGTGACACTATTTTGGTATAATAATATCTGTATAAATAGGAGCAATTTCACAGCTCTTGACAATAATCCATACCCACCCTTTAGTCACCTAATGAATGAATGATACAAGGTTTAGGAAGATGGAATACCAATATCAATATTCCCATCAATCAAATGACCCAAAACATTTTGTTTAGCATCAAAATCACGAGCATTTCTTGTCCCGGAGAAAGACTGCAACACACAAGAAAGAGTCAATCTATGACGACTGTTGAAATTAATTGTGGATTAGTATCAAGCAATATCTAATTATCATTAACCGACAATATTAGATATGATCATAATATCAATATGGTTATTTATCTTTAACCGACAATATCTTAAAATATCAATATGGTTATTTAACTGGGATTACAGTGAGATTGACTCTGTGATGGGTTAGGTCAATCAGATAAAAAGCCCAATTAAGAGAGGTCCCTGACTACCCTGGGGGGTTATAAATTTGCCATCCCATTAAGCAAATTGACACATCAGTTTTGTTCTCTACAATAACCCCTCAGAAGGTAGACAGAAGAACCTCTAGAGTTCTGTTCAATAGTGCTCATGGATATGAATGCCAATTCAGGTACACATTCATATTCATTCTATTAATTCAATAGCATGATTGACATACTATAATTTGTGTCTAGTACAGTATAATTCAGAAAACTACTTTATATTTTCATCAATTGGTATCAGAGCATACTAGATACATTTTATGGTTGTCAATTGAACAAACCCTATTTTTCAACATTAACATACATGCGTTTTTGAGAGAGGGAAAGAGACTGAATGATACCTGAGCGGTTACGCGGCGGCAGTCGAGTCGTCCGCCGGAAGCCGCGTCGCCTGCCGGGACCGGCGAACCTCCCGGTGGTCCCGACCCTGCTGCGCCACACGATCGGAGATCGCGTCTCGCGCGCCCAGATCGCGGCGGAGATCGCGTCTCGCGCGCCCAGATCGCGGCGGAGATCGCGTCTCGCACGCCCAGATCGCGGCGGAGATCGGGTCTCGCGCGCCCAGATCGCGGCAGAGATCGCGTCTCGCGCGCCCAGATCGCGGCGGCGATCGCGCCTCGCGAGCCCAAATCGCGGCGGAGATCGCGTTTCGGCCGCCCGCTCCAGCGGCTCTTCGCCGCGCACCGGGCCGCGCATGCGCTCCAAGCGGCGTTTCACCGCTGCGTTTTTCAGCCGTGCAGATCCCGTCGGAGATCTTGGCTTCGGTGCCGCGTTCCGCCCGCTCTAGCGGCTCTTCGCCGCGCTGTCTCGAACCCCGACCAGATCCCGTCGGAGGTTGGAATTTCGGCGCCTCCAAGGCCGCCCGCTCCACCGCCGTCCCGCGCGGGCTTCCCGTCGGCGCTGGTTCGCCGGCGCTCCAGCAGAGAAGGCGGAAACACCGCCGGCGCTGGTTCTGCGCAGGAACCGCTTCCGGTTTTCCTCAAAACCGTCTCCGCCAAACCGTCTCTCTCTCCCTTTTGAAATATTTTTTTATTTTTTTATTATTTATTTTTTTTTATTTTTTAAAATTATTAAATAAATAATTTTTTTTGAAATTTCATAATTTTGAAATTTATTTAATTTTTGAGATGTAATTTCGAATTAATTTTAGCATATTACTCTCAAATTTTTTGAATATTGAATTATTACTTATAATATGATTTTTCTATTAATTTGCATTATAATGACCTATCTATCATGGGCATGATGATGTGAATTTTGTTTGTCATATTTTAAGATAATTAAAATCATATGAAATAAAGCATGATTTATGCTATTAATTTACATAATTGTAATTTCACCTATCGTGGATGCATTTGTGTAAATTTATGAATAAATATTAATTCATTATATTAGTGATAATTATACCCTATCGGTGTGTTGTTATTAGTATAATTTGTTGTTGTACAATACATTTCTCTTTACTTATGTTAATGTTTTTTGGTACCCTATCGGTGCTAGGATTTATTAATTTAAGTTATAATGTATTGTAATTTGCTTAGGGATTTATTTTAAGCTGAACTTTTAAATCATTTTTTTTCTTTATTGTGATGTTCAGTTTTCTTCCCTAATTCCGTCAAAACTCTAAACGGAACAAATTATGAGGACTGGAAAGAATCATTAGATCTCTACCTGACTATTGGCAATCTGGATTTAGCATTGAGGACGACGAGGCCTGCGCCTCTTACAGATGAGTCTTCTGAAGCTCAGCGAATTTCTCATGAGAAATGGGAACACTCTAACAGAGTGTGCCTGAAGGTGATTAAATTCACCATGGAGAAATCTATTAGACAGAGCATTCAAGATCTTGATGATGCCAGTGCTTTTCTCAAAGCAGTCGGTGAAAAATTCACAACTTTTGATAAGGCACAGAAAAGCCAATATCTTTCCTTATTTGAAAAGACCAAATATGATGGTGTCAGCGGTGTACGTGAACACATTATGAAGTTAGTACATTTCTATAATAAGCTGAAGTCTCTCAAGGTTGAGGTTGGCGAAGACACTTTAATCTATCGCATCTTGGAATCTCTGCCTTCTCAGTTTGACATCATGAAGACTTCATATAACATTCAAAAGCATGACTATGGAGTGGATGAATTGATTGCAATAATCACCCAAGAGGAGGAGTCAATGAAGAAAAATAAGCCTAATAGCATTCAGTTCATTGCTTCTAGTTCAGGTGCTAAAGGTACTAACAGGTATAAAGGAAAGAAGAAAAAGGGTACAGAGAAAGCAGAACGACATTTAGAACCCAAGAAGAAATTCTTTAAAGGTTCTTGCAAGTATTGTAAGAAACGTGGTCACAAGGTGGAAGATTGCTTTATCCTGAAAAAGAAAGAGGAGAAGCGAGGTAATCTGCTAGCACTAACTTGCTTTGAATCTAATATGGTTGATGTTCCTCCAAATTCCTGGTGGTTAGACTCAGGGGCTACTATTCATGTTGTGAATTCTTTACAGGGGTTCACAAGTCTGAGGAAACCAAGTGATGATGAGACGAAGATTGTTATGGGAGATGGAGCTGGAGTACCCGTTGCTGATATTGGAGTCGTCTCTTTATGTTTATCCTCTGGACATACTTTATTATTACATGATGCTGTTTATGTCCCTTCCATGAGAAGGAATTTGATATCAATTTCTGTTTTAGACAAATGTGGATACAACTTTCATTTTGGTGATGGAAAATTGGTAATTTATTATAATTCAACTGTTGTTGGTTCAGGAATTTTGCATGACAGACTTTACATGTTAAACGTAACTGATATGTCAGTTAACTCCACTAGTGGGAGTAAACGTAACAGGATTGATGAATCTTCCTCTATGCTATGGCATAGACGTTTGGGGCATATTTCTAGGCCTCGAATTGAAAGACTCATAAAAGAAGGGATTCTGCATGATCTTGACTTCTCAGATTATGACACTTGTGTCGATTGCATCAAGGGGAAGTTCACTGCCAAAACCAGGAATAAAAGTTCAAACAGATGTGACGATGTGCTACAGTTAATTCACACAGACATATGTGGACCTATTACACCTACTGCTATGGGTGGATATAGGTATTTTATTACCTTCATAGATGACTTCTCCAGACATGGATGGGTATATCTTCTTCAGGATAAAGCAAGCTCTCTTGAAGCCTTCAAAACCTTTAAAGCCTCTGTTGAGCTGAAAACAGAGAAGAAAGTTAAGTGTGTAAGGTCTGATAGAGGAGGAGAATATTATGGTCGTTATGACGAGACAGGAAGAAATCTAGGTCCATTTGCTCGATTCCTTGATGAATACGGAATTGAAGCTCAATACACCATGCCTGGAACTCCTGAACAAAATGGCGTTGCTGAGAGACGAAATCGAACACTCATGGACATAGTGAGATGTATGTTATCACATTCATCTCTGCCAGAATTTCTTTGGGGAGATGCCTTGCGAACTGCTATGTACATTCTTAATCAGGTACCTAGCAAATCTGTGCCCAAAACTCCTTTTGAGCTAATGACTGGTAGAAAGCCGAGTTTGAGACATTTCCATGTATGGGGTTGTAAGGCAGAAGTAAGACCTTATAACCCTAAACAAAAGAAACTTGATCTCAAAACTATTAGCGGTCATTTCATTGGCTACTGCATCGGTTCGAGAAGATGCAGATTTTATTGTCCTTCTCACTCTACACGAGTTATTGAATCTGACCGAGCAGTTTTCTTTGAGGACGATTTGGACAGTGGGAGTTACACACCTCGAATGATGACCTTCAGAGAAGATCGAACCATGCTTCCATTACCATCTTATTCTCTTCCTACAGACATCTCAATCCCAATGGTTCACACAGATGAACAAATTGTTGAGAGGCATGTTGATGAACCACAACTCAATGATCAACAACTTGATCAACAACTTGTGCCCCCATTAAGACGATCTCAGAGAATACGCCGACCTTCTATACCAAATGACTATGTTGTATACCTTCAGGAGCACGAATATGATCCACATGATGATGAAGATCCCATTACATATCAGGAAGCACTTTCTAGTTCTCATGCTTCTGACTGGCTAAAAGCTATGCATGATGAATTGTCTTCCATGTCTCATAATAATGTTTGGGATCTTGTGGACTTACCAGCAGGTTGTAAGCCTGTTGGATCTAAATGGGTCTTTAAGACAAAACGTACTCCAGATGGAAAGGTTGATAGGTATAAGGCTCGATTGGTGGCTAAAGGTTATAGTCAACGGGAAGGTGTTGACTACAAAGAAACCTTTTCACCAGTTTCAACGAAGGACGCACTCCGAGTTGTCATGGCTTTAGTTGCTCATTTTGACCTAGAGCTACACCAGATGGATGTAAAGACAGCTTTTCTGAATGGCGATCTTGCTGAAGATGTCTACATGGTTCAACCTGATGGTTTTGTTGAAGCAGGCAATGAGCATTTGGTGTGTAAACTTAAAAGGTCCATTTATGGACTGAAACAAGTATCTAGGCAATGGTATTTAAAATTCGACCAGGTTATCACTACTTACAATTTCAAGGAAAATGTTGCAGACCAGTGCATTTACTTGAAGACTAGTGGGAGTGATTTCATCATTCTCGTATTATATGTCGATGACATTCTCCTTGCTAGTAGTTGTATGAACCTATTGGTTGAGACAAAATCAATGTTGTGCAGACATTTTGATATGAAATACCTTGGTGAAGCTTCTGTTGTTCTAGGCATCCAAATTATTCGTGATAGGTCACATGGCATAGTTGGATTGTCTCAAAAGGGATATATCGAGAAGATTCTCAAGAAGTTCAACATGAATGCTTACTCCCCATGTGCTCCACCTGTGCAACGTGGTGACAAATTATCTAACAAACAATGTCCTCATAATGATGAAGAAGTGGATGCTATGAAGAAAATTCCATACGCTTCTGCTGTTGGCAGTTTGATGTATGCTCAAGTCTGTACTCGTCCTGACATTGCTTTCATCGTCAATGCCTTAGGCAGATATTTGAGCGACCCAGGTTTGGGTCATTGGAAAGCCGTTAAAAGGGTCATGCGATATTTACAGGGAACTAAGGATCATATGTTGACTTTTATGAAGTCTGATCAACTTCAAGTCACTGGCTATTCTGATTCTGATTTTGCGGGTTGCCCTGATGATCGTAGATCTACTTCTGGCTTTATTTTTATGATGGCAGGAGGAGCTATCTCTTGGAAGAGCGTTAAACAGTCTCTTACAGCTACCTCTACCATGGAAGCAGAGTATGTTGCTTGTTTTGAGGCCACTCGCCAGGCCATGTGGCTTAAGAAATTGATATCTGACTTTCACATAGTTGAAAGCATTTCCAGGCCACTTGTGATTTACTGTGACAATACTGCTGCTGTGAGTTTCTCTCGAAACAACAAAAGCTCTACTCGTTCAAAGCATTTTGATATGAAGTATCAATTTGTTAGAGAGCAAATTCAAAGTTTTCACACTCGGATTGAAAACATTGATTCTGAGGAGATGTTAGCAGATCCACTGACTAAGGCCTTAACTGTTGGAATTTTTCTTATTCATGTAACTCACATGGGTTTAGTCAAGGCTTTTGATGTATTAAGTTAGTGGGAGTCTGATTCTCTATTTTCTTTAAGAGACATGCTCTAGTTGACGTCATTTTGTTCATGTTTCTTATTAGCATTTTATTTATGCTTGGACCATTGTAGTGTCATTTATGGAACTGCATTATGCCATACATCTATGAAAAAATATTATTTACATGCAATTGATTAATATCCCTATCGGATATTTATTTTGTTGCTCATATTTTTCATACTGTTAATTAATATATGATATATCGGCAATTGTCGTTTTAGTTTAATGATTTGTATGTTGATTATTGATTGACACTATCCAAGTGGGAGAATGTTGAAATTAATTGTGGATTAGTATCAAGCAATATCTAATTATCATTAACCGACAATATTAGATATGATCATAATATCAATATGGTTATTTATCTTTAACCGACAATATCTTAAAATATCAATATGGTTATTTAACTGGGATTACAGTGAGATTGACTCTGTGATGGGTTAGGTCAATCAAATAAAAAGCCCAATTAAGAGAGGTCCCTTACTACCCTGGGGGGTTATAAATTTGCCATCCCATTAAGCAAATTGACACATCAGTTTTGTTCTCTACAATAACCCCTCAGAAGGTAGACAGAAGAACCTCTAGAGTTCTGTTCAATAGTGCTCATGGATATGAATGCCAATTCAGGTACACATTCATATTCATTCTATTAATTCAATAGCATGATTGACATACTATAATTTGTGTCTAGTACAGTATAATTCAGAAAACTACTTTATATTTTCATCAGCTCTTGACAATAATCCATACCCACCCTTTAGTCACCTAATGAATGAATGATACAAGGTTTAGGAAGATGGAATACCAATATCAATATTCCCATCAATCAAATGACCCAAAACATTTTGTTTAGCATCAAAATCACGAGCATTTCTTGTCCCGGAGAAAGACTGCAACACACAAGAAAGAGTCAATCTATGACGACAACTATAGTTATGAGAAAAAAGTGAACAGTGGGATTCAAAGTGCACCACGATACAAGGAAGCGTCATATAGTAGTTATGAGGAGCAAGTGAAGAATGGGATTTGGACTTCAATATGCAAAACAAAGCCATCGTACGACAACATCGACAATTATGAGGAACGAGTGAATAGTGGGATTCGAAGTGTAGAAATGTACATGAAAGTGCCATACCACAGTTATGAGAAGAAATTGAAGACAAGGATTCAGACTGCTAAATGGAGTACAGAAGAATTCTTAGACAGCTTTAGTAGTGACAAGCAGCGAAAGAGGAGTGACATTGAGACTCCAAAACAAAATACGCAACAATTTTGCCCTAGTTATGAACAACACAAAGAAAGGGCTAAGAGATGGTTAGATAATAGTTCACCCGCATCTCCGCCTCCCACTCCCCTACATCTTAGTTATCGCCCTTGCCCTGACCTCCATCTATGTAAAGGGTAAAAAATTAGTATCTAAGAGTTATAAAGTCCACCCTATAGTTATTACCCCAGTTTTTATAAAGGAATAATTTGTTGTACCTTTTTTTAGTTCATAAATATTGATACTTCTAAATTTTTTAATCAATTAAAATTTAAATATTAAAAACCAATTAGATTTTACATCACGTTCCCTTTTCCTTCCTTCCCTCATTGTTTGGTTTTCTCACGTGCTATCCTAGTTCAAAGCACGGTGGAGATCCGTGCTACAGACACAAAACATAGATATTTAAATCATTTATCTCAATTTTGTGTCTTACTAAAATATGTAGAATTTGCTGTGAATTTTAAAACTTGCAAAATATTTTCTACTGAGTGTAATTCGCATGAAATACATGTGTATTATTTTTTGCAGAAAAAACGAAAAAAAAAATCACCATTATTCTAGGAGTGTATCTTTAACTAATTATATTTTAATAACAATTAAATTCTATGTAATTAAATTAAGATTAATTAGTAGAATTAGGAAAAGAGTAAGAGATTATTAAATCTTAAGCTTTTATAGTGACGATTTTAATGGAGATATTAGTAACGGGAATATCTAGATGATTCATAAAATAATTAAACAGTTATACAAAATTCTAGAAAACATTAAAAAAATATACAAATTAATTAGACAAAACATTCATTTCTATTTGTAGATGAGATCAAACAAATAATTAAAAGATTAAACGGTTAGGAATTTTAAGTGAAAAGAACTTGATTTAGGATAATATTAGTTTTAAAATAAAAGTAAGATAAGAAGATAAAGGAATATTTGATTTCATTTTAAATTTGAACTATAAACTAATCTTTTATAAAAAGAAAGGATAGAGAGCGGAAAATTGAGCTTAAGTTATTATATAGGGTTAAATAATTCTCTTTAAAAAATTATAAACTAATTGGCTATTTTAGGATTGGAAAAGAGGAGAGAAGAATAAAGCACAGTTGCGGGGCTATGCTTTAAGAGGTGAGTAAAACAACTTTTCTAAACCTTGATGGTATACTTCTTGAATGATATGATTTTTAGTGTTTCAACTATTTAATTTATGCATAATATTTTTAAATTTATTTTAGAAAATATCATGCTTGAGATACTCCATTTACAATGAGAAATTTATGATACCTCCATCTAGAATGAAGATCAAATGGACCTCTATTTAATATGGAGAAGAGGTTTTAGATACCTCTATCTAGAATGAGGAAGAGATCCTAGATACCTTCATAATAGTGTAAAAAAGACAATGAGACATTATTGTATAGAATATGAGCTCACAAACTTTTAATGAATATATTAAAAACCTGGTTCTGTGAGAGTAAGTGATCATGAGTATTAGTGCATTTTATTGGATTGTGCATGTGCATGAGGTTTATTGGAAAACTATTTTCTTCTTCTGTTGGTTATTATTATTAGAAATTATTTTATTAAAGTATATTTTCTGTATAAAAAATCTTTTATTGAAGGTACCATGGATGAATTTTCTAGATTCTGCACCAGCTAAGAACAATGTTATTTGCGAACTCTTTTGAAACTTGTCTATTCACTAAGATTTTCATCTCCTGCTGTTTTCAGAACCCGATAAAGAAGTTTTTGGAATTGAAGTAGGCCTGAAGATTTATTTTCTAATTAGTTAAAATTTTCTTTTAGTATTGGTTTGTAACTATTTTAGAATGAATGCCCTTGTAATTGTTTTATTTTCTAGAGACCCAAATTTGATGATTATATTTTGTTTCTTAGGTAAGAATTCATGTATTTTAATACAAAATTTATTATTTTTTTAAATTCTTTATTATTTTTATTATGGATTATTACTATAACAACGAACGTTACATAATACAAGATTATATACCTGTAAAAATTTGACCAAACAAAAATGTAAAATTTTGCGTAAAAGAGAAGCACAATATAATTGTTGTCAAAAGGATTAATGTGTAATACCCAACAAAATGGTTTTAACATCCGTTAAAGATGTCTATTAAGATACAATAGATTTTATATATGTGTCTCAACCAAAATAATATAATAATAATAATAATTAGAAAAATCTTATAGAATATGCCATATTATAATTAAATATATAAAATAATATCTAACCATAAAATAGATAAGTATCAATACATAATACAAGGTTATATACTCTTACTAATCCTTAATATACCAAAAAATTAATATTATCATTAAGTCCACCAATATTGAAAGTTCTAATAGTGTATGATTATGACTTTATCACATAATAATAAAAGTGAATTAAAATCATTATTTTTTCTACTTAATGCATTAAAAACTAGTTGAATAATAAAAGATTAACGAGAGAAGTGACTAAAAAGAGATTATGAAACCAGCAAATTTATCTATAAGTATAAATAATTGTTACAAAATAGTTTCATAGTTAAATGAATCTTTTAAAAATATTGATTCTTACGAGGATCTCAACAAAGTAATTACATGAGTAAAAGAAGATATCTCTTAATAATTTTAAGTAGAATATGAGATCATTTGCAAATTTTCAAATATTCATAATATAAAAATCAAGTGCTATAATAAACAATATTCTCAAACTTGAGAACAAAATATCGTTACACGCAGCGCAAGAATATATAACCTATTTTTATAATATTAAGGATATAATAACAAATAGTCTCTAACTTTCTCATAACAATTTATAATCGACATAGGTATATATATATATATATTCCTAAACAAAGCATATATCTTTTACAAAAATAACATCAATAACATTATAAAATATTGTATAGAGAAATTAATATCTTCAATTTTGAGATTCCTATATTGTCCTTAATTACAAGAATTGTGTACTACTCTTGCATGTCAATAGACCGTTGCCCACAAGTAAATGTTCTATAAGAGACTAATACAAAATCTTTAATATAGATCCCAATAATGTGATCATAAATAATATGTAATAACAAAAACAGTTGATATAAGAAAAATATACAAAGAGCTAAATAAAATTCAATTGTTTTCTTATCACATTAGAATTATGTCGAGTATGGATAAGTTCACTACCTACATAATAGTAATATATATTTCTAGTAACTTTGCATAAGAAGAAAAATGCAACTTTTTTTTAAAGGAGAAAAGGTCTAATTAAAAGTTATACAAATAAGTCATTATAGAATAACAAGAAAATTAAAGTATAATTTTTTTGTTCCATACATGATAAAATTAGGAAAATAAACTTAACATAATAACAATAGGAAAATGTTATATAAATTACAATGCATTATAATTTATATCAATAAAATTTTAATACTAATAGGGTATAAAAAATCATTAGCATAAGTAAAGAGAGGTACATTGTACCACACCAAATTACATTTACAACGATATACTAATAGAGTATAATTATCATCAATGTAATAAAATAAGGAATTATATCACAAAATTTATATAAATGCATCCATGATAGATAGAATTGCAATTATGTAAGTTAAAAGATAAATTATGCCTATTATCTAATAAATTTTCATATTTTAATCATATATATTATATTATCAACATACAAAATTCACATTACTATATTCAGACGAGTTATAATAATGCAAATTAATAAAATTATGCACACAAAATGGACAATTAAGATTATGCATAATTAGAAAATGACCTAAATTATTTTATTAATGATATTTCAATATCAAATAGAGTACAGTATAAATCGAGAATACAAATCCTGTAAAGAATTATCATAATGAAAATTAGGTCCAAAATTCAAGATTACAATATAAAAAAACTTACATCATCTCGAATTAATCAAATAATTTTTTGTACCCCAAAAATACCAATAACATTAAAATATTAAATAAATATGTTATTTGTGAAAAATAAGATTAAAAAATTAGCAACCTCAATCAATGCTCCTAAGAGTAAATTTAACACACAATTCATCCTACAAAGACTCTTAAAAAACAACAAAATTCTCATTTAACCAAACAATTACAAAAAATATGGATATACAAATATGAGTCCATGCAGCACATACAAAAATGCATTTACCACAAATTATCTTATGGTGTCCATATAAATGACTTATATTGGTAAACTATAAAAAAGAAAACTCTCAACTAGTTTTGAAAATAATTTACCTAGTATTGTTTTAAAAAGAAAACTAGGTTTTAAAGGGAAAGTTTCAATAGATAATTTACCCATAAATGAAACTTTAATATTAATAATAAGCATAAACCCTAATTTTTTATGTAAAAGATAATATTGAATTATATAATAAAAATTCACTAGAAACACAATAAGAAACTTCAATTCAAATTTAATTATTTAATAAGAGAAACCAACTTTGTATCTCAGTTGATTCTTGTACCAATTGATGAAAATAAAATGAGTCCTTAGATCAATAAACACAAAATTATATGTATAGAGAATAAAGATAAAGAGATAAGAGAAAGAAATTATGTGTACCTTATATATATTGAATTGAAATTTCTTACTCTTCACAAACAGTGTTTCTATATAATTATTGTAGATATATAACTTCAATAAGAACTTTTAAGAGTTTTACTACCTACCTTGTAGGGGAGTGTTGTAGGGAATGTGTGTTATAATTTGCTTAATGTGATGACAAATTTATAATCCCCCAGGGTAGGTAGGGACCCCTCAAATGGATTTTTAATTATTGATCTAATCCATCAAAGAAACAAAATCTTACTATAATCTCATCTAAAAAATCATAAAGATATAATAAGATAAAATAATAAACATATCTTAAATTGTCATATAATGATTAGGAGTAGCAACTAGGTGGGATAAGTACAGATAGTGTCTACCCATTACTTGCCCGCGACAACACCACTCACTTTAAACCATTATAAAAATACTCGTGGGTATCTACATGTACCCACTGATATTTTTTAAAAATATTTTTTTTTCAAAAAAAAGATTATTTTTTATATGTAATTTTACTGAACAAATAATTTATTTGTTGAAAAATCTAGAAATAAAATTATACTAATTTTTAAAAAATTAATTAGATCTAAAAATAGTTTAATATAATATGCATACAAAATATTCTATATAAATAAAATCTTTGTTTTACATTACTAGAATTTTTATAAAAAATAATTCTATGAATTATGCACCTTTTATAAAAAAAATTAACATTGATAAGAATGAACTTTGACAGTTAATATTTTAAGTTGATTTTTTTTCACAAAAATATTATCTTTTTCAAATTAAATATGTGTAGTATTTTAACTTGGCAGGTACATGCAGGTAAATACACTATGATACAGTACCCGTACCCGTTAGGGAAGGGTAGAAAAAACTCGTACCCATGAGTAGTGAGTACCTGTTTAAATTATTTGCAAGGATATTTTTACGAGTTTTATTCGCAGGCGTGTCATCCTAATAATGATAAAATATAATTGATTAATACTAATTAGCAGGTCAGTTCATCTCGCCTTTAACTCACTAAATTGGCGAATTAGACGAGACAAACCAAAACGAGCAAGCGGGCTAAATACATTAGTTTGACCCATAAAGATAAGGATTAGTTGGCGAGTCAGCCCACTTTACCCATCTCGTTTTGTCACTTCTAACCGATATCAAATAAAAAATAACCTTAGTCAATTTTAGTAAAAGGAAACTAAGTTTAAAAAATTTCAAATTCTTACTTTGTAGAAAGAATTTGAAATTTTACAATTTTAACTAGCAAAATACTTTCTAAAATACCTAGTGTAGACACTTCAATTTTGTCTAAATTTTTTTATATTACTTTTTTTTATTTTGACATTTGACTCTTATGAATTTTTTCTTTTAGCCCAATTCAATGAAAAATAAAATATGAAAAATGTAGTGTTGTGAATAAGAGAAAACCTTGTCATAATGTTTACTGGGAAAAATAAAAGGCTAAATATATTCAAGAACACAAGGGTGCAGAAGAAAAACCAAAGATAAAAGCAATTGGAGTTATAGCATAATTTTCATCATCAACTTTTAAAATTACAAACTCTCAATGTAAAAAGAAAAGAAAATAATAAAAAAGAGGCAAAAGAGTAGCAGTTGGCTAGTTGGCTCTATACTATTGCATTGCGTGATTCCTTCTAACTATTGCATTGCGTGATTCCTTCAAAACGGCTCCAACTATTCAACTTGTCTAAGTCTCACTACTCACTCAAATACTCCAAGTTCCACTATTTACTTCTCTGCAATTCAAAGGCTCTAAACAACCTGTCAGTCCATTTTCTAGCCCTACATCAGTCCATACCCCTAGTATTTCAGAATAGCCCATACTCCTAGTATGGAACAGAGGAGAGTGTGTCCACCACAAGGAAAGAACCTATAAATAAGAAAGAAAATTATCAAAGGGGGGAGGACAGACAAAAAAAATAGAAAAAACTATAAAGAGTATATCAATCACAATATAAAGAAGAAGGAAACTGGCAAAAAGGATTGTGTGATTGGAGTATTCCAGAATAACTACCATATCATTTTGTTTATACTATTTTTCTTTTCTGTTCTTATTGGGAGTCTGTATGAGCCTGTATTTTTATCCTGGATAATTTAACTTGCTTATGCCAAATATGTGCTTATTCATGTCAAAAACATACCGGTATACGAATGTTTCATACTAACTCAGAAAAACCAAAAAGTGACAACCAATTTTATTGTGAATCATTTATGCAAATCAAGTTCCCTACAGGCATGAACCCTTTACCATAACAATATCATCCAAGTTCCGAAATTCAAACTCAATAAATCAAAAACCAAACCAGTGAAAAGGATACAAAACACAACAACCATTTCGGTACCGCCACCAATAGCCTTCCCTTCTCTGCCATGCTTGAATCCACATCTGTACAAACCCTAAATCCTTTTTTTCTCTCTTCCGCAACGGCTAATGTGCACCCCCGTGCTTTGATCTTCTAATTTGGTATTGAATCGGGCATTAAGTGATTTATGTTGGGCTTAATGTTCTTTCGGCTGCATTTTGAAGTTACACGCGTTGAAAATTAGGTATTTTAAAGTGTAACATTTTATTTTTGACATATGCACTTAGTTTTAGCTTAGATGGACGTAAATTAAACAGACCATGCTTTAGTTCAAAAGGTAATGTTCATTCGAAAGGCGATGTGCATAGGTGCTGAAAATAAAACTTTTAAGCAGATTTAGTATTAGTATTTATCAGCTATTATTATTATTATTATTATTATTATAATAATAATAATAATAATAATAATAATAATAATAATCACTTTATATATATTTCTAATTCAGTTTCTTTTATATTTTTTATTACATCATTTAAAGAAAAAATATTTAATAGTAATCACTTTAAATACATTTCTAATTTGATTATTACGAAAACTGGTAACCACTCTAGATGCACTTCTAATTTGATTTTTTTTATAAAATTTTGATTCTTATAATTATTATGTCATTTAAACTATTTAAATTTAATAATGGTCAATTTGAATGCATATCTAATTTGACTGTTGTAAATGATAACAAGGTTCATGACAATTACTTTGGATACACTTCCAATTTGATTACCATGAACTCTTTTAAAAATAATTTTAAAAAAATAAATGAATGATGAAACGTCAAACCTTGATCATGACTGCGTCCAATGTACATTTGATTTAGTCATTATAAAAAGCATCATGTAATAATTATCACTTCGGATATACTTTTGATTTGACGGTTACATTAAATAATCACTATGACCACTTTGGATGTACTTCTAATTTGTTCATAGTAAGAATATTTTAAAATAAATACAAGAATATAAAAATAATAAAAAATCAAAAGTCTTCAATATTTAGACAATTTCAAGAACTACGTATACTATGATTCTCCATTATATATGGAGATACGCAGGAGCGAGAGACTACTCTTGTCGAGCCCCCGAAAAATAAAAATAAAATAATTTAATTAAAAATTAAAATATTAACAATATTTTTATAAAAAAGAAATTTTTCAATAATAATTTTCTCATTAAAATGTTAAAAAACAAAAAATAATATTTGTTATATTTTAAGCATTTTAAGGGTGAATAAATATTTTTAAAGTTATCTAGTTTTGTATGTTTAATTAGAGGTTACCGTCTTTAAGACGGACGTCGTAGGGTGCTAATACCTTCCCTACGCGTAATAGACTCCCAAACTCAAATTTAGCTTCATAGACCACCTCTTTTTAAAGGTTTTTTCAATGTTTTCCTAAATAAATATTGATGACGACTTCTCTAATATTTAAATTAATTTTTCACCAGTCACGTGTCAACCCTTAAAATTTTAAATTCTTTTAAAATTCTTCATCCAAATAAGATACTTTATTAAATATTTAAAATTTCAAAATAAAATAAATTACTCTTTTAAAATGTCTCGTCCATGCAATTCAACAGAGTAATTCGTAGTTTCGTACTATAACGAGAACTATGGTTATTATGAGAAGCCTATATAGTTCGCAAAATAGGTTTTCTGAGTCTTATCACCGAAGTGCAGCTCTTCTTTTTATTACAATTGAATGATAATGATAAGAAATAAAATTTAAACTAGTCTACTGTATTAGTCTAACGATTTTCAGATAATAGATCTCAACAGAAATTGGTAGCTCTATCTATAATATATATACCTCTAAAGTCGTTGTCTATGACTTTTTTTTTAAGGGAATGAACAATAGTCCATCCAAAATCGATTAATAGTATCAAAGTTCACCATATAACATTATGATAAGCATTAAACAAAATATTAAGATAGAATTATGAAGAATAGTTTAGTGACTGATAGATAGTTCTACCTTCACAAGACCATCAGTCAGTTTTTCTATTTGTATTACAAAGAATTATCTACGACTTGTATTCAGTAAATTTTGTCTTTGGTTAACTTTTGCGACTTCCTCTCATTTTTTTAACTATTATAATAATTAAAACTCAAAAAATTTAAAATAAGTTAAAAATTTAAATCATTAAATTAATCTAATGATCATAACAAGATAAAGTCATCAATTTCAAAGTCGCTCACTTGAAATCGTGCACTGGCTAACAGTTTGGTTAAGAGATCATGTAGTTGATCCTTTGTTCAAACATGGGACATCAGTAGCTTGTTGACCTAAACATATTGCACACAAAATGGTCATAAAGGAAACTGTGTTTCATATGAGAGTAAAGTATTGTTTTTCAGCACAAGTAAGAGGCACTTACATTCTCATGTCACACAGTGGACAAGTAGAAAATGAGTGGGAACAATGAATCAGTCCGTTAATTTTTTTTTCTTTTTAATAAATATATATTTTTTATTCTCTTAAAACTTTTTTTTCTTTTAACAAATATAAGTATTTTTATAAAAAAGTTATAATTTTTTTAAAATATATCTATTTTATTTTTTACTTCTACAATATTTTTTTTCATATCCCCTTTCACAGGGGACATATTCTTGAAAAAAGTTTGTCCACCATATGATTTAAGGGCATTTTTTTATGGCTATCCACATTTTTATATTCTCTGCTGGTTTTAATTTATTACCTATATAAAGGAGCAAGTTTCCAATCATAACCTCATCCCAACTATCCAAACCCAACCCTAGTGAATGTTATAAAAATATTTTTGAAGTTGAAAGCCCAAAAATCTCATAAGTTAAATGAGTTCACTTCGATTACTTTTGCAGAATATTGAGAGGAAAGAGCAAAGAAAAGAATGAAGACTTTTAACATCAACATGTTTACATTGTTTTGGATGAATATTAAATTACATAAAAAAATAGCAAGAAATGAGACCGAAACCACGAATTGGTGCCTTCTACCATTTTATTAAAAGATAAAATAATAAATGAGACGAAAATCTTTGTAATTAATTTGATATATGTAATTGTTTTTATCAAAATTGGGCAGAATCTGCAGTGTTTTTTTTTTTTATCTTGGATACAGGAATTTTAAAGCAATAGGTGAGTGTGAATGGCTAGTGTTTTGGATAAGAGTGAAGGAATGAAAAATATGATACATAAAAAATCCAATGGTTAGTGTCTTGGGGCCAGGGTGGCGGTGTGGAGAGAGGGGATACATAAAAAAATATGAGTATCGACTACCTTGGTTGAGAATTAATTAATATCAGCCGGAAAACTTGGTTAACCTTCTTTATGTGAAAATTTTTCTTCCAATCATAAAACAGAAACTCAAAATCCAATTTCTTAAGAGGATGAAAGATAATACCACTCTAACAAACATCTCCTATTAGTTATTGAAACAGTTTATAATTAAAAAAAAAACTTATATAAATTTTTTGTACTTAAAATTTCACAAAAAACTATTTTGGTCCTTGAAATTTAAAAATATTATTTTTAGTCCTTGAAATTAAGTGTTTGTTTGACAATATTTTTAGAAAACTGTTATCAGTATTTTATTATTTGAAAACTAAAAAACTCGTTTGGGTAATGTTTCTATTTTTATATATCTTAAAACAGTTTTCGAAAACCGTTATGGTTTTTTAGTTTTTAAAAACTAAAAAATAAGAACAACTGAAAATAGTTTTGTTTTTCAATTTTCTATTTTTGTTTTGAAAACTCAAAATACAATCAGAATTTGTTTTTTTTTTTTTTTTCATTAATGAAAATTTAATAAATATAAACAAATTTTTATATTTTTATATCTTCAAAATAATTTTTAAATAACACTTACCAAAAAAGTTTTTTTTTCTTTTGTCTTCGAAAAGAGTTGTTGAAAACTATTCTTCAAAACTCTTTTAAGAAATTAAAAAACAAAACAAAATTAATCAAACCCTAATTGTGTCGGATGTGAAATTAAAAATGATTCATAAATATAAAAATGTACTCTTTGTCAGCAAATTTTTAGTAGTGTTAATTAGAAACTAAAAGTGAATCAAAAATAAAAAAATATTTATAAATTTTAAAGAGCAAAAGTGATTTTTGGTGAAAATTTAAAAACAAAAAACCTATTTAAATCAAAAGGAAATATAATAATAACATGGTGGCTGGATTTATGGGTTAAAGGATGAAGAGAAAAGAGGGACAAGAGGTTGTGATATGAAATAATTTCTTTTTGTTTAGCAAACCTGTTTTACACGAAAAAGACTTGGTCCAATGTTTACATTGAATGGGATGAAAGTTAAATTACAACACTTAAAATAACAGGAAGTGGGACGGAAATCACCCTAAAAAATAAAATAACGAAGGAGACGAAAATCATGGTAATTTGATATGTTATTAGAACAATTTTTTTAATAACACTTGCGGAATATTTATCAAAATGGCTGATAATTAATCTTTTATCATTAAGTATCCCTTGTTGATATCCCTATTTAAGTTCCAAGTCTCTTTTATAAACAAACCACCAAGCACAAGTGATATTATAGGAAGATGAGTTCCCATGGATCAACCACCTCAAGATATTCTTCTGCTTCCTCTTTCAATTCCAGCAGCAACCCATCTGTGCGTGCTTCTATGCAAAGGCCAAGTTGTACTGTTTCCCATCACATGAATAATGGCAATGTAATTAGGGCTTTGTCAATGGCTGGTTCCAACTTCTCTAATGTTCATCAACAACCGCCGAGTCTTTCTGCTGGGCCATGGATTCAGTCACAACTATCAAACCCTAATTGGCAAAACCCCAACACCACGCCGAGTCTTTCTGCTGGGCCATGGATTCAGTCGCAACTATCAAACCCTAATTGGCAAAACCCCAACACCATGTATGGTCAATCATCGCACATGACATCGCCAGCAGGTTTCTATTCCAACTCCTCTCATATCAACAAGTACTTTTTGATGAAAATATACACAAAAATAAATCATGCTCCCTCAATTGATTCTTTTTTAAGGTAGTTTAGACTTTAGACATTAATAAGCCAAATCAATAAATAGTTACATAATTGGTTGTCAAAACTAATTACCTATTTATTATCTATATTTGTGATAAATTTACTTTTTATTTGCCATAGGTAAAATTCAAAAATTTTGGCAAAAAATATACTTTAAACAATTTATTTTTTTAAAAAATTCTATATTTATTAAAAGAGAAAAAATCTTGGAGAGAAAAAAAAAATGATAGATTACAAAAAAAAATCACAAGTCTTTTTAAAATATTTATATATTTACTAAAAAAGAAAAAAAAAAGTTTGAAAAGTTATTGCTCCCGCTCCTAAAAAAATTTTCCATTGCGGTAAAAAATAACTTAGTTTATTTTCTATACGCATATTTTAAATTTCTTTTAAATTTTTTCACTTCTTGTATTAAAATTAATTTTATTATCTACCATAAAAGGGTTTTAAATTGTACTCATTTAAAATGAGTTATTTTTCCTTGTAACGGTAAAGCGTAAAGTTAGCATTGTTGCAGAGAAAGTACACGATCAATAATGCTTTTCTTATTTACATTGGTAAAGAGAAATACTTTAATAATGCAAAATAACACATATAAAAAAAAATAACAAAGTTATTTTGTTTTTTTAGTTCGCATCACATGTCTATGATAACTTTTTGAAATTATTGAAAAATTTGCAAACTCTCTTAATTGTTTTGTTCACATAGTTCACATTTCATTTCTATATCCACAACAAGTTTCTGGGATTATTAGAAAATTTACAAACTCTTCCAATATTTTGTTCATGTAGTTCGCACTCATGGCTACATCTACAACAAGTTTTTGAGACTATTGAAAAACCTGTTAATCCTCCTAATCTTTCTGTTGACGTGTTCGCACTTCATGCTTACATTCATAACAAGTGTTTTGGACTATTAAAAAACCCGCAAACCCTTTCTACATATCATAACCTCCTCTTTCACTTAGAATCATGATTTCTTCTTCAGGTTGAGTCATTTGCATATTAATTATTCTATCGCCATGTGTCACCTTCTAATAATTTTAATATATATAAGATCTATTTGATATTAAAGAATAAATGAATAAATCTTATTATTATTTTTAAATAATAATAATTTTAAAATAATTATTATATATTGCATGTCATTTAAAATATTAAATATATCAAATAAATAGTTAATTTTGTTTGTTATTGATGTGCATAAAATACACCTATAGGGTAAGTGTAACCAACCAACGCAGTAGGAATAATGGATCTTTAAGTCTAGATATGGTATCCAAGGAACTAGAATATGTGATATCAAGAACTAAAGATTCTTTTATTTTCATAGGGAGTAAATAATTTGAATTGAATAAAAGGAAATTAAAATAAACAAAAGAAAATAATGGATTTGAACAAAATCATGAATTTGGAATGTTAGGGTCATGCTTCCTTACATAATTACTACTACTAACTAATCTCCCATGATCAAGCAAGACTAGTTAACCTTTCTAATGGATATCACTATTTGATCATGTAAAAATCTAACACTAGTTAGGGTTAAGAGCAAGTAGGCTGAGAGCTTATTCATCATACATTCACATTAGGAGCTAAGAAATGTAGTGTTATCATACAATGAATCTTAACCTTACTCTATAATGTGCCTATTAACCAACCAATCAAGGGGTAAGTCTTGCATTAATCAATACATAGTGATTCACACACATTAGAAGTTTAATCATACATATAATGCACTAATAAAATAGTAAAACAATATAATCTTAAAAGTAAAAACATTCAATAATTAATTAAAAATCAAACAAAAAGGTTTTATTCATATGCACATCATAATACAAAACAATTATCAGAAAATAAATAAAAAATAGGAAAAAGGACCATATGGATAAGGTCTATTATGACTATACTCTACCTAATCTTGCTTTTCATCCTTAAGCCTACTCCTAAATCAGTGGTTAAACTCCCAAAAATTAGCATAAAGACAAAACTTAAAACTAAAAGGAAAGAAATCTTTGTAAAGAAAAATTAACTTCTCTAGAAAACTTAATTTGCTGCTCTTCACGTTTATGGATCTTGCCATATGAGCTAAGCATGACTATCCTAAAATAAGCACGCTCATGCTCATTTTAATAAGCACAAAAATTCATTCTTTTTGCTCATTTGTTATATAATTTAAATATAAAGACCTTAACCTGCAATAAAACACAAAATTAGATAATTCTAACATTAAAATATAACAAAAGACATAAAATTGAACCTAATATGTCTTAATAAAATAACTAATTTCAGGTCAATTACTTATTACTACATTTAAACAAAAAATTATTATTCCTCGTATTTGTTATCTTCTTTACCTTTTTCTTTCTCAATTTTTATATATTTTGCTTTAGTATTTTTTTTTTCTAAGTTCTATTCATACTTATCTATAGGTCTATATTTTTCAATTTTTTATACTTTATTGTACCCTTACATATTTTTAGTTATCATATCTTTTTTATACTATTATTTTACATATTTTGAGTTATCATGTATTATTTGGATTGTTATTATATAACTTGTGTGTATTACAGAAAATAAAAAATGTTATGTTATAAAGTTGGTTCGAATCAAAATTAAGAAACAAGATTGAATGTATTATAACGAGATTGAGAAACAAAATTAAATATATTAATACGAATAAAAACTGTGTTCCATTGAAAAATACATAAGGTTTCAAATAATTAAACTTATTAATGTAATGACCGTAACCATAGTTTAAAGAAAATGAAAGATTGTTTTCCACATGATAGGGCAATGTATAAAATATTGTTCAATTAAGATATGGTTATGACTAAACAGTTTTTATAATAATATTAATAAGTTTCATGTTATTAAGAGTTATATAATAAACTTAAGTTGACTCTAATACCAATTAAAAATTATAAACAATATCAATAAATAATACATACAAAATATAGCATGTATGTGTAATCCAATATGCTTTTAAAAAAAAATATATAATCTAATATAAAAATGACTTTGTTATGAAAATAAAATAAACTTTGTCACGAGTTTATTTGTCATTTATTTTTATAAAAACGTAATATCATCAAAAAATTAAAATTCAATCATGCAGTGATTACTGTTATGATTTTTCTATTTATTTTTATAAAATTATGAATTTTTAAGAAAATATTTTTTAAATGAAATTTTATATTATTTTTTAAAAAAAAAATTCAAAATTTTGGTGGTCGTCCGGCTGACTGCCAACCTGTCTAATGGAGAGATGAGCCAAGTGATTTGATCCGCCCTAACTATAAAAGTTCAGCGTATTTTCAGTAGTCCAATGACGAGACAGGTTAAAACAGAATAATTTTGGTCCGTTTTTCCATCATATATATATATATATAAATTATGATTCATCTCCATAAGAACGCTACCAAACTACAAGGCCTTTTCTCCACTTTCTTAAAAATAATTAAAATAAATATAAATAAATAATATTTATAACCCTCAAGAGAGATAAAGACCTATAAATGAAAAACCTATCACATAATCAACCTATCAACCTTATTGTAATAATCATGTTTTAAATTATATTAACACTAATCTATAATTATTTTAATAGTGAATACTTCTGGAAGCTGGACTCGATCAAACTCCAACATGTGTAGTAATCAACCACAACAAGTGGGTTCTGCAGGAAGTTGGCCACGATCACTTTCATCAAAATATTCTAAACCATCCACTTGGCAAAACTCCCACTACGTCAATAGTTGGAAAGAAATGGTGGATGTTGCAACTATATCTACACCTCCCTCTTCTGGACAACAATCCAATAACCCATCTAGCTTGTCAATAATAGATTATTGGATTAAATCATTTACCTCATCACAACAATTACCCAACAGTATCTCTACCTTCGAAGACGTGGTGAATGCTTTGATTGAATCATTAAAAACTAATTCTGCCTGGCAACAATACCCGAATCTGTTGCGTAGTTTTGAAGAGTTGTTGGATGATTACATTAACTCAACAAAGCATTCTGCCTCACACCAATGGCAATGGACCTACAACATCAATAGTTTTAAAGAGGTTGTTGATGAAGAAATTGAAAGTGGTTAACTTCTGCGTGCTCGTTAATTACTGCCATGTTCGTAGGTAGAGTTTTAGGGGATATATCAGTGGTGATGGGTGGTAAGTTGTTGTTATATGGGACTTGATGGCAAGTATTATGTTGCAGAATTACTTGTGTGTTCTGCTTGGTTGTTTTCTACAGTATTCATATGTTGTTTTCTTTTGTATCTTTGAAGTGTGGGTTTTTGGACTCTTTCTCTTGGTAGAGAAAAACTCAAATATTAGTGAACCTAGTGGAGAGTGGTCACATTAGGTTGTGAGAGAAATTCATTAAAGTTAGAGACATGGTAGCAAATACTGATAGAAAAGAGAGGAAGCAAACATGGAGAATCCTATTATCGAAACTGAGAAAATGAGAATGAGAGTAAAAACAAGAGAAAGAAAGAATAGCTTGATCGGATTCAATGAATCAGCATAAAATCTCAGGCTGATTGATTCAAGTGGGTTCATTTTTTAAAAAAATTACCTAAGTGGGTCTATTTTAAGAAATTACCGAGATGGATCTGTTTTCAAATATGACTTGGTCAAACCGTAACTCGCAATTGCAGTTTACGTGTTATGTCAACTATGTGCTTACGTGGTGTCTAACGTGAAAAGAACTATGCTAAAATTGCAACTGATAATTGCAGTTTGATTGGTCTTTGATCAATACCGTCCCTTTCTTCAATAAGTACAAGCAACACAGATTTTTAGAGGGCTAAAACTGCAAGTATGACTTGCGGTTTATGTGATCTTTGACCAGCGCTGTCCCTTTTATCCAATGGTTACAAGCAGCACAAATTTTTAGAGGGCTAAAATTGCAAGTCAAACTTGCTGTTTGTGTGGTCTTTAACAACCCTTTTCTTTAATACTGAAATTTAAAATTCAAACAAAAGAATTATGTTAAAATAATACCCAAGAGAATATATAACAACACAAAAAAATAACATATAAGAAAAGAATATCACAATATTATATAAGGAAACAAACCTGAATATTTGGAAACAAGGTTGAAAATTGAAACGTGCGGTTTCGATGGTATGATTCTGTGGGGCAAATGTAGTTCAAATTATAGAATGAAATTGCCACATAAACTACAAGTCTCATATGCGGTTTATGTAGACATTAACGGCTGAATAAAACGTTGTAACAAAAAATATGCATATTCAATACAAACTGCAAGTGACAATTGCAGGTTTAATGTACTAAACATCCGTGCCCATTCGTATCCACGGGTTAAAAGAAACTGCCACATACACAAGGGCAATAACTACTGGATAAAAAGTTGTAACGAAAAAAAAAAATGGATATTGAATACAAACCCAAATGTGAATTGCAATTTTAGTCATTTAGAAATCCACATTTTTTAACAACTGTTGGTTAAAAAAGGGCTAGTCAAATGTCACACAAACTGCAAGTGTGAATTGCAGTTTTAGCCCTCTAGAAATCTGCATTTTTTAGCAACTATTGGTTAAAAGGAAGAGTTGGTCAAATACCATAAAACTGCAAGTCAGACTTGCGGCTTTAGCCCTTTAAAAATTTTCAGCATTATTGTTATTTTAACATAATTTTTGCTTTAAATTTTAAATTTTAAATTTTAGTATTACAAATAAGGTTTGGTCAAAGACCACACAAACCGCAAGTCTGACTTGCGGTTTTAGCCCTCTAAAAGTATGTGCTGATTGTAACAATTGGACAGAGGGATGGTGCTGGTCAAAGACCAGCCAAACCGTAATTGCAAGTTGCGATTTTAGCATCAGTTTGTTCTACACTAGACACCACATAAGCACATAGTTGACGTGACATATAAACTGCAATTGCGAATTGTGGTTTGAGCAGGTCAAATTTGAAAAAAGACCCATGTGGTTGCAGATTCGTGAGTGTGGATGGATTATGGAAATAATTTATTTTCTGTTTTAGTTGCATATAAATATCTGTTACAAATTCTATATGCTACTACATAATTCTTTTGAGGTAGAAGAGAATAGTTTTAAAAGATTTTGAGCTCAACATTTTCCTTAAAAAATTTTGGGATTTTATTACTGAATAGACTCCCTACTAATTTAATTGTTATAGAAATATAATCTTAATTACCTGCATCATGAGGTTTTTGCGTTTTCTGCAAAGAATACATGGGAGGATTGTAACCTTTTGTTTTTGACGTATAAAGTAGTTTTTTCTATTTGGCAAAATGTTTGTAGGTGAATTGAAATTTCTTCTTTTGTTTTACCATCATCTCGTATGCAACTATTTCTGCGATCTAACTCTTGAGTGATTGGAGAAAGACTTCAAAATATAATTTTCTATTTTAGTAAGCTACTTATGAATATAGATATGTAGGAATTTAATTGTTTTTGAAAATAAAACTTTGGAAGACATCATTAGATATTATTACTAGCCCAATACTAATGGACCAAGTGAGGCTCAAAAGTGTAAAAAAGAATTCTATTTGATTAAAAGATTTCATATGAGTGTGATGAAATTATGTTTTTTTTTATATCTTTATCATTGTGTTTCTATTATGTTTGTAAGCTGTTATGTACCTTCATACATGGTCTGGATATCTGTATTGTTGCCCTATTAATATTTCTATTTTCTACCCAATTGGGAGAAAGATTAGGGTTAGAAAAATGAATATCTTTTTATCTTCTTTACTTTTGTGTCTCTCCTATCTTTTACTTTTTCTTAGTGAATACAGTAGCAATTTTTCTAATAGATAGTGGGCATAAGTGTTAATATTGAACCTAAAATATTGATTATGGTTTGAATTATGATTAATTAATAAGTCTTATGGACTAAGAAAACTAGGATTGTAATTTCACAAAACTCCTAATGTTTTTCTAATTCTAATTTTAATTAAATTTTATTGTAATAATTATCAACACTCTTATAAATTATTAAACATGATTAAATTCTCAACCATTAGTACTCCTTTAATCAAATAACCTTAGATTATTCCTAATTTAAAGTTAGAGTGAAAATTTTCATAAATTATTTGATAATTAAATTCATACAAACTGAATTGTTAACAAATTCTTTTAGGAGAAAATTATAGATTCTCTTAATTCAAATAATTGGGTTTATATATATTGATTAATTATAACAACAAGTAAATATGCATTAAGAATAAAATCATCAAATCAATATGAATTCTTTAAAATCACCTTTTCCTTTCCTCCATTCCCCGTCAAAATTATACCTCACTGGAGTTAGAATCACCATATGAATTAGTAATTTTCTCTTCTAATTAATTTTCAAGATTGTAATGCCATTTTTAGTTCTCCCATGGATATCGAACTACTACTGAAAATTATGTCAATATTTTTAAAAGTTTGTATTTTGCATTGTTTACAGTATGGCTAAAATTCATGTATTATCATTGCACTTTTGAGCATGTTAATGTTTTGTGGTCGAGGTTATCAAATTTAGATCCTCATGTTTGTACTAAGATCTAAAATTTGTGGCCATGTAATATTTATAGGTCTCTAATGTAAATCATGTTCAAATTGGAATTCAGGTTGAACCTTTGAATACTACTAATAATGGAATACCGATATCACATTTTTTTGTTTATTAACATATAAAAGTATACATAAATAAGGAATGAAACCACAAGAAAGTAAAAGAATATAAACCAAAAGACAAAACATTTTTTTTATATACATGCACGATACTATTAATTAATTAAAGAATATTCAATAATCTGCATTTGGGTAATGCCATAAATGACAATACTCTTTCTCGTTTTCTTCATTTTGGAAGAGTTTAGTTTGAGAATCATTAGGAGTAGGGAGAGAGTTAAGTAAGACAACCAAAAAGACATCATGTGTACGATCCATGCCGCTTAAAACTATATGACTGTAACTTTTTTTTTCAATCCATAGATCTACCATTTGTCGTTGCTTCAGACATGTTGCTCACTCTGAGTTTCCTTTCAGGCATTCGATGGACACAATTTTTGTTGTCTATGTCTTTGACTTGATGATCCATTCGTCATTATCATGTTAACGGTTTTTATGGATGCTAGGGAATCAAACATTGTGCTTTAACAGATGGTTAACAGTGAAAGTCACCAATGAACAATTTACCAACTTTCATTATAGTCTTCAAAATGTTGGAGTTGAAAAGTGATAGTTGTGTTATACATGTGCTAATGGTTACCTTGTGGAATGGTCATGGGTTGAAATGATAGTTATGGTAAGATTGATATGAGGAGATCGTCTATGATGCCTTGGTCCAAATCGTTCTCACCCACTTAATTCAATATCTTTACTTTCTATTTTTTATAATCTATATACTTTTTTACTTGAACAACCCTCTTTTATGGGTTCTCCCATCTTGGACATTTCGCTGTGCATAGTATCTAGATATATATGAGCAAGGACTAAGTTAAGAATTCACATGCCAATAAAAATGAGCAAGTTCTCAATCGCCTTTCATAAATATGAACCCAGCCCCTACTATGTAAAGCTCGTCAGTGACATTGTAATGTTAATGGCCAAAACTTCCATCAACTAGAAACCTCAATATATGGATTCCATTTCTCAATCGTTGTATTGTTTGTTGTAATTAAGCTTATGGAGTTCAAATAGACCGTGTCTCAACATTTCATCGTCAAAGTTGTTAAGATATAAATTTGTGTCAAACAATATTTAATATTGAACCTAAACCTTAAATCTTAAAATATTTCAACATTTGATGGAAGCTAGGTATGCCGTTGCCGTAGGACCACTGCTCAAACGTATTCCAGAAATTCCCAGGATTGTCATCGTGATGATATAAACGCGTTTTCTTAATCAAGTTTCTTATGTTAGTAATTCACTAAAAGAAATTCTTATGTTAGTTGGACATGTTTCATATACTAAAATAATTAAGATTATGGCCCTCATCTAATTAAGTTCTTCCAGAAGATAGGATTGTTAGTTGTTAGATAGGAACAAGCAATACTAAAATATGATTTTGGCCTGAATTTTTTTTTTAAAATCATAAAATAAAATATTATAATTTTAAAAAAATAAAGGCTAAAATCATATTTTAAAATCATATTTTAAATATGATTTTGGCCATGTATTTTTTTTAAAATCATAATATTTTATTTTTCTATTTTTCAACTAATCTTCAACTGAACACTGATTGGGAAGATTAAATAACGGTTATTTCAAATTTCTCCTCTTATGGCGGGTCACAAATTTATTAGTATCATATATAATTTTCTTGACTTTCCTTTGTTTTCACCTTTAGTTGTGGATGCTTCTTTCTATGACCTTTCATCATGGCTTTTCTTGTAGTTTCTTTGTTACACACCAATAAAGATAAAGAAACAGCATAGATAAACATAATCTTTTAGCATGAAACTTCAGCTTTTGGTGATGTCATTGTAGTAGGTATGGATTCGGTGGAGATGGTGTCAACTTAGTTAGAATATGATGACTCTACTTTGTTGTTTCTGCAAACCTAGTTTCGTTAAAAAATTATATGTAAAAAAATTAGTTTATTCTATATATTGATAAAGTATAGATACTTATATCATTATCTAATTAAAATTCTTGTTAACATGATTTTTGAAACAATTAAAAATTATGTTTGTTGAAGATACTAATGATATACTTAAACAGGAATTATATAATAAGTGCAAACCTTATATTATTATATTTATATGTAAACCAATTAACTATAAATTGATGACAGTATAAAAATTCTTTATAGGATTAGTGTATTTAATATAAATTAAAATCCAATACAAATCTTTCGAGGAGAACTTTTTCTCTTGTTATATTCACTTATTATATAAAATTTGACTGTCGTTTATTGAAGACGTCCTTTAGTATATTCACTTATTCACTTAGTATATAAAACTTGATGGCGTTTGTTTTTTGTATTTTCTATTTTTATTAATAGAACATAATAATAAAAATATATTTGAATAAAATTTAAAAGATATTTTTATTAAAAATATTTTTAAAGATTCTTGTTACCATTTTCAAAATCTAAAATTAAGTAAGTAAGAACAGAATAATAATATAGTAATTAACAAAATATTTATAAGTCATTCAATCATAGTCTTTCTTGTAAGATAAGTTTCTTGATATTATAATTTTATGTCTTAAAATTTATAAATAATAGTGTAAAAAAATTTATACCAATATAATATGACCAATAAAGTCAAATATATTTTTTAAATTACACAATCCTTCAATCATAATCTTTTTAGTAAGATAAGTTTGTTGACATTATAATTTCATGTCTTAAAAATCATAAAAACCATGAGTTGTGATTAAATAATAGGATAAAAAAATTATATTGATATTGCATAATAAACTCAAATATTTTTTCAAGTTATATAATGACTAATTATAATTTTTTATTAAATTTGATTAGTAAAATGTTTTTATTTTTCGAAACTAAAAAGTAACAACTCAAATTAAAGATATTTTCTAAATCTTGAAAATTTTAAAAATAAAAACTATATATTTTCATAAAAAAAAATGAAAATAGAAAATTATTTTTTTAAATCAAACTTTACACACAAACTCTGTACCATACCAAATAAGTCATAGAAAATAATTTTTTTTAACCAAATGTGTACAACCTTGCACCATATCAATCATGCCATGATAATGACGTTAAAACTAAGTTTGTTATCTTCAACTTAAAACACAACTTACACAACTTAACCTTGTACCTTTTGTAACTTATTTGTTTTTTGTTCTAGCAATACATTGTCGATCAATATTATGATTTTTCAGTTTCTAGTTCAATTTAATATATCATTAATTATAAATATGATATAATTTAATTTTTATATTTAGAAAACTTAAAGAAAATACTCAATTTGGGCTATTTTCTATTATTAACAAAATATTACCATTTCATATAAAAGTTTACATAATTTTTATTATTTGTTATTATTGTTTATTTATACTGATTTTTAATTATAATTCCTTTATAATTTGAATTTTAATTGTCTTTTATATTGTTGAAAAGATAATTTAAAAATTTATTCAAGATATATTTTTAATGTGATTCAAAATAAAAGGTAGAAAATTATACTTTTTAATCACGTATCACGTTTTTAATTTTGATAAAAATCAATATATAAAATGAGACACTAATTTTTTTATAGCTATAAAAATAATATAAAATAATAAACAAACTATATACTATATTTTAAAAAAACTGTGTCCCTTATTTTCTTATAATTAATTAATTTTCAAATTTTTTAACCCAACCTAACGATAACCCTGTCCCATTTTAATGACTCTTTTTAAAAACTTTGGAACATTTAAAATATGTTATAAAGTATCAACAAATATTAATAACATATTTTTATAACATTTTGTTAAATATTTGTATAGTTCATGTCATTAAGCATAAAATATTACTAATGTGAAATGAATTATACACAAGATAAAATATAGTAAAATATATTAGTAACATTTATTAATAATTTGATTACAATTTTAAATATTCTCAAAAAATTTATACAATATTAAAATAATAGAATATTACTGAAATTCACAAGTACTGTTAAAAATATATTTTACTTTTATATATCCACCACTTCTTTTATTTTAATATTCTTTTTTTTATATTCCGTCCTTTTTGTTTTTCATCTTCCTTACCTAGTTTTATCTTCAATACTCCTTTTATATATTCGTATCTTTATATCTCGTACCTTTATTCTTATCTTCGGACTTCAGTACTTCTTATATATATTCTTTTCTTCTATATTCTCACGTTCTATATCTTTTCCTATTTCATTATTTCTTACCTTCACCTTATCTTTCCATTTTAATATAATTTTTCCTAAATTTTCATATCCTTTCAATTACCATTATTTTTCGTTCTTACATATTGTTACCTTATGTTTCCTTTACCTATGCTCCGCCAGTTCTCTATTGTAAGAAAAAAAAATCACACAATTTTTATTTTTAAATTTAATAAATTTTTATTTTTTATTTTATTTAATAACATTTTTCTAAATATTTTTCTTTACTGTCTAGCCATTTATATGCATTACTATCTCCTAATTTTAAGAAGGAGTTTCAAGATTTGATGGTCTTTTTTATAAAGTGTTTTTGTATTAATTATATTTTTTTACCAAAACATCTTTGTTGTGTTTGTTATCATTAAGGAATATCTTTTTCTCTTCAATATTATGGATACTAAAATTAAAAAAAAATATTATGAATTTAATATTAATATCTAAATTTATTTGTTTTTTTAATAATCAGTTAAACATATTTCGTCAACACCGATATAATTAGATATAAAGATGGTACTATATTTTATTCTCATATTTTTAGATGCAAGAACATGCAATTTAAAAAATATAACATTGTAGGATTAGTCAAATTTATTATAATCAACAGAATTTCTTAATATGTCTCAAGCACAATTTTTTTTTATTATTATAGGCTCAAGTCAATTTATAAGCTAATTTATTTTTATAAAATTACTTGACAAGCTTATTTTGACTAAAGGAGCTAATTAGCCAATGGAATTTAAAAGAACAAGAGAATCCATCATTATTAGAAATTCATGAATTTCATTAGAATTTAATCCATAACAAATTCTTATGGATTTTTTTGCCACAAACTGCCTTTTCATTATAAACGACATTTACCAGCTGTGACCAAATTGCATAAAATCTTCATTCTTCTCTTTATTTCATCATAGACCTTCCATTCACCACTTTATTCTCAATTTGTAAGTACTAGGAATTTCGTGCTCATGAAGAAGTTACATTCACAAAGAAGCTTCTTCCTAATTTCATGCTAGTGCTCAAACTTAATTTGTAAGTGTTTTCTCCAATTTCATGTGGTAACTATTTTGTAAATCTCTCATTTTCTCTTTCCTGATAAAGATTCCTTGGTTTTTGTTGTTTCTCAGTTGGTGCTTCATTGGTGTAACTTGTAGATTGTTGGTCGTGAGTGAATGAACCCTAACTTTCTCAGTTTACCGATTGCTTTGTTACATTATAAAAATTAGCGTGTTTATATGTAGATAAAGACACCTACATACTAGCTAGATAGACTACATGTTTGATGGAAGTTAATTTTTAGTATAAAAACTATGGAACTTAATTTTTTATTAATAAATTAAAGTTTTAATTTTAATAACTAATCTGACTTATTTGCCATCAGTTCTAATGTTCTATAAGATCTGACTCTTGTTAACATGGAAAAGTATCTATAGTCTGTAACCAAAGTCATCGCTGGTAGCTTAATAAACTCATTTGAGTTTGTAATCCAATACAATTTAAAATTCTAATATTAAGTATTAAAGAATTACGTATTTGTTTCTTATTTATTATATAATAAAATGCTGCATGGCTCACTGCTCCTTTGTTATCTTAAGTTCTTAATCTTATATGGTATTTGCAATCCTTAACCCTTTATAAATCTAATATGAATATTAGTTTCTTCCTTATTATATAGTCTTAAAATGCAGCATTAATTTCTCACTGCTTATTGATTATCTTAGCCTTATATAGTATTTGCAATCCTCAGCCCTCTTGTGAATCTAATATGAATATAAGGTTTTCTTTCTGTTTTTTTTTTTTTTTTGCACTTCAAAAAATTTTAGCTGCCTTTCTGTACTTGTGATTGAATTTCTAACAAATGGTTTATTTTTAAATTTGTGTTATATTTTAGCCAATATACACTGATGCGGCTTGCCTTGGGATCTCTGCATTAAGTGATCTCGTCAATGAGGTATTGAAACCCTATTATGTACTCAATTTTGGTGTAATAAGCTAGCTACTGTGTTTGTTAGCATCTCTGTTAGATTTTTTGTGAAATACCATGACCAATTAGAAATTAGAAAAATAATTTAAGAATCACCTAACAACATTTCATCACATTACTTGAATAATATTGATTTTTTATAATAGTGTTTAATAACTGGTATGATAATAACTAGGGATAAGTTTTTCAGGTAAATCCACAACAAATAAGTTTCTTGTTATTTTTTGAAAATAAATGATTTTCTAGTAGTGCAAAATCATAAACTTGACTATACATTTTTAATTTACAGTTTGTATGTCTCACACTTTAAGATAAGCTTTTAAGAATGAAAATTTTATTTTATTATTCAAGTCACTACATCCACATGTTTCTAATTTAATATTTATTTATATTTCAAATTAATAACTAAATTATTACTTTAAACTAGTATATATAAACTTATTTTCAATTAATAGTTAATAAAGAAGTGCATATTTTAAGATATTTTCTACTAGAAGTAGATCTTTACGTTGTGATCTTCTTTTTTTCTCTTTTGATGGTGGTAGATCGTGATTCAAAATAATAATAATAATAATAATAATAATAATAATAATAATAATAATAATAATAATAATAATAATAATAATAATAATAATAGTCACTTTATATATATTTCTAATTCAGTTTCTTTTATATTTTTTATTACATCATTTAAAAAAAAAATTTAATAGTAATAACTTTAAATGCATTTCTAATTTAATTATTACGAAAACTGGTAATCACTCTAGATGCACTTCTAATTTGGTTTTTTTATAAAATTTTGATTCTTATAATTATTATGTCATTTAAACTATTTAAATTTAATAATGGTCAATTTGAATGCATATCTAATTTGACTGTTGTAAATGATAACAAGGTTCATGACAATTACTTTGGATACACTTCCAATTTGATTACCATGAACTCTTTTAAAAATAATTTAAAAAAAAATAAATGGATGATGAAACGTCAAACTTTGATCAGGACTGCGTCGAATGTACATTTGATTTAGTCATTATAAAAAGCATCATGTAATAATCATCACTTCGGATGTACTTTTGATTTGACAGTTACATTAAATAATCACTATGACCACTTTGGATGTACTTTTAATTTGGTCATAGTAAGAATATTTTAAAATAAATACAAGAATATAAAAATAATAAAAAATCAAAAGTCTTCAATATTTAGACAATTTCAAGAACTACGTATACTCTAATTCTCCATTATATATGGAGATATGCAGGAGCAAGAGACTACTCTTGTCGAGCTCCCGAAAAATAAAAATAAAATAATTTAATTAAAAATTAAAATATTAACAATATTTTTATAAAAAAGAAATTTTTCAATAATAATTTTCTCATTAAAATGTTAAAAAACAAAAAATAGTATTAAGCATTTTAAGGGTGAATAAATATTTTTAAAGTTATCTAGTTTTGCATGTTTAATTAGAGGTTACCGTCTTTAAGACGGACGTCGTAGGATGCTAATACCTTCCCTACGCGTAATAGACTCCCAAACTCAAATTTAGCTTCGTAGACCACCTCTTTTTAAAAGTTTTTTCAATGTTTTCCTAAATAAATATTGATGACGACTCCTCTAATATTTAAATTAATTTTTCACCAGTCACGTGTCAACCCTTAAAATTTCAAATTTTTTTAAAATTCTTCATCCAAATAAAATACTTTATTATAAAATATTTAAAATTTTAAAATAAAATAAAATACTCTTTTAAAATGTCTCGTCCATGCAATTCAACAGAGTAATTCGTAGTTTCGTACTATAACGAGAACTATGGTTATTATGAGAAGCCTATATAGTTAGCAAAATAGGTTTTCTGAGTCTTATCACCGAAGTGCAGCTCTTCTTTTATTACAATTGAATGATAATGATAAGAAATAAAATTTAAACTAGCCTACTGTATTAGTCTAACGATTTTCAGATAATAGATCTCAACAGAAATTGGTAGCTCTATCTATAATATATATACCTCTAAAGTCGTTGTCTATGACTTTTTTTTTAAGGGAATGAACAATAGTCCATCCAAAATCGATTAATAGTATCAAAGTTCACCATATAACATTATGATAAGCATTAAACAAAATATTAAGATAGAATTATGAAGAATAGTTTAGTGACTGATAGATAGTTCTATCTTCACAAGACCATCAGTCAGTTTTTCTATTTGTATTACAAAGAATTATCTACGACTTGTATTCAGTAAATTTTGTCTTTGGTTAACTTTGGCGACTTCCTCTCATTTTTTTAACTATTATAATAATTAAAACTCAAAAAATTTAAAATAAGTTAAAAATTTAAATCATTAAATTAATCTAATGATCATAACAAGATAAAGTCATCAATTTCAAAGTCGCTCACTTGAAATCGTGCACTGGCTAACAGTTTGGTTAAGAGATCATGTAGTTGATCCTTTGTTCAAACATGGGACATCAGTAGCTTGTTGACCTAAACATATTGCACACAAAATGGTCATAAAGGAAACTGTGTTTCATATGAGAGTAAAGTATTGTTTTTCAGCACAAGTAAGAGGCACTTACATTCTCATGTCACACAGTGGACAAGTAGAAAATGAGTGGGAACAATGAATCAGTCCGTTAATTTTTTTTTTTTTTAATAAATATATATTTTTTATTATTTTTTATTCTCTTAAAACTTTTTTTTCTTTTAACAAATATAAGTTTTTTTATAAAAAAGTTATAATTTTTTTAAAATATATCTATTTTATTTTTTACTTCCACAATATTTTTTTTCATATCCCCTTTCACAGGGGACATATTCTTGAAAAAAGTTTGTCCACCATATGATTTAAGGGCATTTTTTTATGGCTATCCACATTTTTATATTCCCTGCTGGTTTTAATTTATTACCTATATAAAGGAGCAAGTTTCCAATCATAACCTCATCCCAACTATCCAAACCCACCCCTAGTGAATGTTATAAAAATATTTTTGAAGTTGAAAGCCCAAAAATCTCATAAGTTAAATGAGTTCACTTCGATTACTTTTGCAGCATATTGAGGAGGAAAGAGCAAAGAAAAGAATGGAGACTTTTAACATCAACCTCGAGTCACACCTCTACAATATCAATAGTTATCAAGAACGAGTAAACAAAGGAATGAAGACTTTTAACTTCAACCATGACTCACAGCTTCACAACATCAATAGTTATCAAGAACGAGTAAACAAAGGAATGGAGACTTTTAACTTCAACCATGACCCATACCTCCACAACATCAATAGTTCTCAGGAACGATTGAACAAAGGAATGGAGACTTTTAAGTTCAACCTCGAGTCACACCTCCACAACATCAATAGTTATCAGGAACGAGTGAACAAAGGAATGGAGACTATTAACTTCAACCCCGAGCCACACCTCCACAACATCAATAGTTTTCAGGAACGAGTGAACAAAGGAATGAAGACTTCTAACTTCAACCCCGAGCCACACCTTCACACATCAATAGTTATCAGGAACGAGTGAACAAAGAAATGAAGACTTTTAAGTTCAAAATGTAGCCATACTTCCGCTACATCAACAATGATAAATAGTTATCTGGCAAGAGAGAATAATTATAAAGACATGTTCTAGTATATACTATCCAAGAAAATGCAGTGTAGAGCTGTTATATAAATATGGTTAATTATATTTCATAATATTTAAAATTAAATGAATTTGCTTGAAGTCCTTATAGATTGTTATTATTAGAACAATAAGTCTTGATTAAGTTAGTCTCTAAACCCCTCCTTTTCGGTAGCTAGGAACAGGGTGGGTGCCTATTCCGATAGGTTGAGGGGATGAATACTTATAAAGACTCCAACACTCAAGTTAGTATAAATGTACAAGGTGGAATTATAATGTAAAATTATACCTGTGTTTTGCTATAATGTCTGCATATATAGGAGTTATTAGAAATAAATGATAGAGTCATTAGAAATTAATGTTATGATCTTAAAGTCTAATGATATATTTCCGATGATGGTTATGTAGGATATGTGAAATGTGGAGAATGATGATATATTGAATGAGGTAGTTAGGATTTTGGGTGTTATTGAAGAAGTGGTTAGGATGCGTGATCCTTTGGAGTCCTAAGCTAAGGTGTATTAATAGGCTGTTTGGATTCTTGGACAGAGATGCCAAAGGTTCCGAAAAGCACGTAGATATTATGAGATTAATGAAAAGTTTAATGATTATTAATTTTATCTCAATGCTAGTTAATAATATTATGTTATTAATAAAATGTCTAATAATAACTATTATAAAATAAAATTTCTTATATTCATTCACAATTAATTATCATATATGCCAGATAAACGCAAGATGTGGAATTTTCATATTTATTCATAATTAATGATCCTGCCTGCCAAATAAACACAAGATGTGTTATTTTAACGGAATAAATCTAGTATTTTAATTTTACATTTTTTAAAAGCATCTTTACTTTTTATACACTATTTGTTTTATTTTATATTTTCTTTTTTTCTGTAGTCCAACTTGTACTTACTAGAAAACGTTGGGGATATTCTCCAACAAGTCCAACAGGTGAGTTCTTGAAAGCACGATGTTGGAGTTACCTGTAAAAGACACCCCAACTCTTAAGTCAGTCAAGGTAGTCTAGTATTTTGTTTTAGGTGAAGTACATTATACCTTTCTTCTTGCTTTTATCATTGAGACATAATCAATGTGATTTTAATTCAGGCTTTAATTACTTATTAATTTCTCTTTTAATTGCTCCATAACCGTTGGTTTGTGGCTGCTGCAATAAGTTCTTTGGGGTGATTATTGGGGCATTATTCATCTGTGATGGCTCAACTTACTTTGGGGGAGGTAGATGAAGTCAGGTGTTACAAGGTTGGTAAGTACACAAGGTCATCTTAGATAAGCTATTTGGAGGGTTTTGGTGAGGTTGTTCTATTGAGGTTAGATCAGGAGAAGTTGTCTCGGACAAGGTCATTTGGATAAGGTCGTTTGGGGGAGGTCGTCAGGGCTGGCCGCTCCCTCAGGAATAGTACATAAGCCCCCCAAGCTTAGAGACTCGTGAGCAAGGTATTGAAGTTATGTTCTATGGAGGTCTTCTAGTTGACGTTGGACAACTTTAACCTCGCAAGTGACATAGGGCAGTACATAAGCCCTCCAAGCTCCAAGACTCATGAGAGAAGTGGGAGTTTAGAAGTGAGCTTGACCAGGAGCGTCGGCAGAGATACGGTTGCATAAGTGAGGTCTCGCCACGTGGCTACTTACCTCCGTTAGCTGTCACTTGAGGTGACGTGGGGTGGTTCTTGGCCATTGGATTACATTGTGTGGAAGTCGACAAAGGTTGTTGGATTACCTTGTTCACCATTACCATTGGATGGATGGGGAGGTGTGTGCTTCGACCATAGGATCAGATGCTGGTTCAGTGGGAACGGTTAGTATAAACGGTTTGTCTTGTGACTAGATTGATACATTTTCCTTAGTTCTTCTACACACACTCTTGTTTTCGTTGCTCAAGCTTGTGCATGTGCTTCCATTCTTTTTTCGCATGCCTTTTGTAAGGTACGTTCTCCTATGTATTGTCTTGCTTCTTCCTCATCTTTCTATCTTCTTCTTCAACACCTTTAGGTTTGTTAGTTTGTTTTTCCTTTTCCCTTGATTAAAACATGTCTTCTAATTCTGGGGAAGGTTTTAGGCGAAGGAAGAAGAGGGATAGTTTGCTTCCTTAAAAGGTTATGGGTTTAGGAGAAAACATGGGTTCGTCCAATTCATCTTCTCAATGGAGGTGTTGGAGGTTTCGTCTACGGAGTCTGATAGTGAGGGGTTGTGGTCGTAGGCCACGAAGGTTGGGAATGTTGATGTTACTTCATCGGGGATTAGGGTAGTTAAAGAGAAAGTTTCCCTAGCGAAGGCAAAAGTTGCAAAGGGGCAAGGGAGGAGAAAAAAAGAGGTAGGGTTAAAGACTTATAGGTACCCAAGAAAAAGGAGGAATCATAGGAAGGTGGATTTACTATTGTTAGATTTTCCCGACTATTACTGGGTTCACAGTGACATCGTCGAGTTTCACAGTAAACTCAGCGAGTCAGGAATTAATGCTCTCCTTGAAGGCACCTTTGTGTCTCTCCCCAATAAGGCAGATTTGTTCCTTTTACAGTCTTGTGCTATGGACAAGTTTGTTTATAGGAGAGGGTTGTCAAAGGTTCCTTTCACTTACGTGTACAAGACTCTATTCTACAATCTCTGGGTCACTTTACATTTTTTTTACTTCGCGTGTGAGTTCCTCTGGTATGCGAATATGGCTACATCACAGTTGCATCTAAATAGTTGGACATTCCTTACGATTTTTTAGATTTTATGCACCTACTGATGTGAATGCCGAAGACAATGACTTTTCATTTTTGTAACGTTTCATTAATTTAGGAATTAATGTAACATGCAATTAATCATATGTGATAATTGCGTGATAATGGAGTATTTAATTTTTCTTTTGGGAGTTATGATTTTGAACAGCCACCTAGTTCTATAAATAGGGGTTGAATTGTACTCAAAGGACAATCATTGAATTAGTGAAATTATATTTGGGTTTTACCCTTTTGTGAGAGATGAATTTCTCTTTAGAACTTATCAAGGAATTTTTCCTTGTGGCGTTCTCTTAGACTTATCAAGGGTAAATCACCACCCTTGTGGCGTCATATGACTTATCTTCCATCCTTGGAAGTGGCGTCATCTATCTTTTCGTTAAACCATTTTCATCCTTTCCATTTTCTTGTTTACCCAATTCTCATTGTTTTGTTAACTTATGACCTTCCAACCTAGATAGATCTGCAAAACGAATCCAACCCCTTTGGATTTCTATCAGTTGGTATCAGAGCCTGGTTCTAGGTTTGGAATTATGGTGAATATTTTTTATACAAGGTGTTTAATCGAAGGTCATTTGTGTTTATTTGCAGTTGATGGAGGAAGTTGTAACAACGTTGTGAGCGAAAGATTGGTGAATAAACTTAACTTACCAACGAGTCTTCATCCTAGGCAAACTAAGTTTAGATTCACTATTTGAAAATATGTGGAGGAAGTGACATGCGATATTGCTCCCATGGACTCATGTCATTTTCTTTTAGGGAAACCTTGGTTGCAGGGTAAAAGGATAAATTCTGAAAGACTTTCAGTTTCTTTGGTGCATGAAGGACGCAAACTTAATTTGAAATTTCTGACACCAAGTGAAGTTTGTGATAATCAACATAAGTTGAAGGAGAAAATAGAAAAAGAAAGAGAAGAAAAGAGAAAAATAGAAAAAGAAAAGAGTGAAGAGGAAGAGAGAGAAAAGGAAAGAGAAATAGAGAAAAAGAACGTTAAAATAAAAACTGCTAATGATTTTTCTTCTTTTATTGGTATTTTGAATGCACAGGACGATGACAATACAACCCACAAATTGCCATATTTGAGGAAGAAAAACGTGAATATCCCTTTTCCAGAGTCATTGTATATTCAGTACATTGTTGAGGTTAAAACTCCTGAAGAAAATGCACAAGTCTATTTTAAAAGAAGAATTCCTCTTGATTCCAATGTTTGGGTTTGGGAACCAAAAAGGAAAACTTCTTTGATGCATGAATTTTTACAAGTTACATTTGATCCTGGAGGTTGATTTTGTTTATTTTAAATTATAAGTGAATAAAATTGATAGGAAAATAAAGTCATAGATTCGAGGACGAATCTTTTCGAAGAAGGAGGGAATGATGTGAATGCCGAAGACAATGACTTTTCATTTTTGTAACGTTTCATTAATTTAGGAATTAATGTAACATGCAATTAATCATATGTGATAATTGCGTGATAATGGAGTATTTAATTTTTCTTTTGGGAGTTATGATTTTGAACAGCCACCTAGTTCTATAAATAGGGGTTGAATTGTACTCAAAGGACAACCATTGAATTAGTGAAATTATATTTGGGTTTTACCCTTTTGTGAGAGATGAATTTCTCTTTAGAACTTATCAAGGAATTTTTCCTTGTGGCGTTCTCTTAGACTTATCAAGGGTAAATCACCACCCTTGTGGCGTCATATGACTTATCTTCCATCCTTGGAAGTGGCGTCATCTATCTTTTCGTTAAACCATTTTCATCCTTTCCATTTTCTTGTTTACCCAATTCTCATTGTTTTGTTAACTTATGACCTTCCAACCTAGATAGATCTGCAAAACGAATCCAACCCCTTTGGATTTCTATCACCTACTTAGGATTAGAGGTGTCATTGAATAAATTTCTTCACTTTTACCAGCTAAAATTGGGTACACCCATAGGTTGAGTTTCTCTAAATGGGATCAATAAGGGTCTTTTTTCATTGCATTCTTGCTCATACAAGTTCAAGAACGAGTTTATGAGGGTGGACTCCGTAGATCAAAAGCCTCAACACAATAATATTTTCTTTGAGCCAGGCGGGAGGTCGGTGTTTCCCTTTTACTAGCAGGAGAGATCTTGCAAGTTTAAGGGAATCAAATTGAAGGTGGTCGCGGTCGAGGCGAAGGTTAACATTGCTAAGTTGGTGTTTCTTCCCCAACCTAGGATCGTGTAACACGTACTTTGTCTTCCCTATGCGAGAGATATAGAGTAGAAGCTAGAGAGTGTGTGCTTATTCTTCTCTTATTAAAATAATACTTGCAATTTGTTTGTATTACCTATCTTGTGTTTACTTTGTCGCTTTGATGGGGAAGCAAACTTGGAAAACTTTGAAGGCCAAGTTTGACGTCTCTAAAGGAAAGGTTGTTGTAGCTACAGAGGGAGGTCGTAAGAGGAAACATGTTGAGTTGGTCGTCGACATTGCTGGCTCTGCTATGAAGGAGGTTACACCTGTGACCTAAGAAGGTCATGTCATTGCTGAAGAGGTTAATTCTCTTGCTCGGGTGGTTTCCTTTACTCGAGAAGGTGACACCATCCTTTCCCTTATCCAAGATCTCCTCGTTGGCCTCGGGGTCATGAAACGCATCTGTGCGCATGTTGGGTAACCAAGGTGAGGTTCCTTTGTCTTTCCCTTTGGACCTTCTAGGGGCGATCTCACACAGCACTCGAGAGAAAATTGTCTGTAGGCGTTTCTTGAGGGGGAAGGAAGACAATCAAATGGATAAGCTATTGGGTGTCGTAAGTAAAAAGAATAAAAAAGTCAATACTTTTGTGATGACATTTAAAAATTGAGATTTGAGATTTTATATTTGAATGCATTTATATTTTATGTATATATTTTAAATTTAAACTATTTTATTTTATATTTTAGAATTGAGAATTGAGATTATATTTAATTATTTGTTATGACATTTAATATTTAACTATTAAGTAATAATTAATAAGTACTCTAACTTTTCTTAATCAATGCCTAGTAACCCATTACGGAGTGACTTTATATTGAATGTTTATAGTAATTAAAAATGAGACAAATTTGTTTTTTTTAAAAACCTTATTTTTATGTTTTATGTGGGTTAGTCCACGGACCATCACAGGCTTTGTAGGGTAGTTCGAGCTCTCAAATATAATGAGCCCATTTAAAATGTGGACTTCGCAGATTGAATTTCGTAAATTGCAGGTTTTGCGGGTTGAAGGCTTTGTAAATCGAGTTAGTCGAAGGCTTATTTCTAATAGATATTATGAGATTAATGAAATGTGTAATGATTGTTAACTTTATCTCGCAACTAGTTAATAATATTAAAGTATTAATAAAATATATTATAATAATTATTATAAAATAAAATTACTTGTATTTATTACACAATTAATCATATACGCCGAATAAATGCAAGATGTGTCATTTTCAAATATGCATTTTTTCCTGTCTATATCATTAAAAAAATATTCTATCTATCTATTTACAAGGTGGAGAGAAAAAATGTTATTTAGTGGGAATACACCTAGAATTTTATTTTTACATTTTTTTAAAGTATCTTTACTTTTATACACTATTTGTTTTATTTTATATATTCTTTTGTTTTAGACCAACCATTTATCTTTTTATATTTCTTACCTTTATCCATATCTTAGATACTTCTTATCATATATTCTTGCCTTGATATATTCCTTTCGTCTATACTCTTATGTCTCTTATCATTTTTTGAGATAATATATATCTTATATATCATATTCCTTATTACTTCCATCTTATCTTCCATATTTTTATATTTTTCTTTCTTATATTTCTACCTTTTATAGCCTTATTTTTCATTATTACATATATATATATATATATATATATATATTTTGTTACCTTATACGCTTACATTTTTCTATTTTTTACTTTTCATCTTCTTTTTAACCTTTTTTTTCCTTGGAATTAAGAAAAACATAAATCCATTGTCGAAGTTGCATGTCCGAGTAGTGGAGTTGAGGCAGTAATTAAAAGACTGAAATTCGATCATCAATGTCACTATTGTACTTATTATAAACTCTTTGTTCGGCAATTATGAATTAATGTGGAAAAAAAAGAAGAAAGGTGGAGATAAATTACAGAAATTGAGACATTTTAGAGGTTTGAAAGTAAAAGGAAGGTTTAATTACACATTTTTTATATTCTAAAAATTTTAATATTTATTTTTTAATTAAAGATATGAACTTTAAACTTTTAAAATTCTTCAATTATTATTTTTTTTATAAGGCAAAAGTAATATTATTAATTCTGGAAAAGTATAAGCTATGTCTTTCTATATATACAAAATGTGTAAAAAAAAAATTCAATTGTTACTTAAATTGACAAAAGACTCATTACTATAGTTTCAATGATAATTGCCTCGTGTACTTAATTTTATATAGGTATATGAGAACAAATATCTTAATTTTTTTTTTAATTAAGGTTTTGTTTTCTCTCTTTTAGGTATAAAATAGATATAATTATGTATTTAGATTATATATTTAATTTGGTTAAATATTACTATCATTATTTTTTTATATACATATGTAGTTTTGGAATTAGATTGAGACAAAGTCAATTAAATAAAAACTCAATAAGTAAAAGTGATCACCACTAGATGAGAGTCCTGTTGTGGCAAACAAGGAGTAAATAAAATATTGTTTATCCACCAATGCCCACACTCACTCTGTGAGTCCCCGTCCAGTTGTAGTGGACAACTTAGCATTTGGGCTGAGCGCCCAGCAGTCTTGTTATGACCGTTGGGCAGTGACGTTCGAGATGGTAGAGTATAAAAGGGTTTTTTTTCCACCAAAAAGGGGGTGTTTCTTCTTCTCTAACCCTAGGGTGGCTTTAGAGCTCATGGGCTTCATCTTCGACCTCTATTTTTTATCATTTTGCTTCCTTCATCCTTGGGATGCTTATCTCCTCCATGGCTGACTGAGTTTTTTGTTGCTTGGGGTTTATTGCAAGTAAACTTGAACTATTGTGTATATTTTGAGCTTTAATCAAAGTTTATTATTCAATGTTTGTGTCTTTTCTCTTCTTTATGTTTTGAATGCAATTGGAAAACTATTTGACTCATAAATAAGAAGAGTGTCCAATAAGTTTATCGCTAGGAATAGAGTAACTTGTCATCTTAAACTCATTTTTCTTAAAGCACGTTATTTGATTTTAGGTTATGTAAAAAAATAATAACTTAAACCTCAAATCAACTTAGACCCTACTCATAAGGGATGAAGGTGAACATATTTTTATGAGTATTGGAAACATGAGTAATAAACCATGATTATATGTTCATTTGTATACTCGGGTGAAGATTTAATGAAGTTAAATCTCAACCATCTCTCCATTTTGTGAAAACTCTTTTCGTAGTTGTTATTAACTCTTTTATAATTTATTATCAAGTAAAAAGCATTTAAATTTTCATAATATCAATCAAGTCTATTATGTAGATACGACCTTGTACTCCTCTAGGTTGTGCTACTTGATTGGTGCACTTGCCATAGAGAAACTGTTTAACCGTCAACATTAATGTTTACTCCACTCTATGATAATCAATTATTAGCACAATAATTGATTATTTACTTTGTTTTGGAAAATGTAAACTGTTTTGTTTTATTCACCATTTGTAATACAAATTTTAATCACAAGCTATAATTGAGAAATGTTTGCATGAATATAGAGGAAAAACAGTTCACATAGAAATAGTCAATCTTAGAACATCTCCGGTAGTTAATCAATTGTTTCAATCTTAACTCACTTTTTTTGTGGATCTCACAATGCCACGTCATCTTGAATACCAATTTGAGATCACATTTTTTTATCCTAAAATACTTTTGGTGAATCTCACAATGTTACATATCCTATTTAATATTTATTTACAATTTATTTTAAAATAAATAAAAGTAAATAATTATATGGTTTAATTATCAAATAAATTTAATACAAAATAAAAAATATTAATAATTCAAATTTTTATAAAAAAAAAAAATTCCCCCACACCACCACCCCTTCCCCTCTCATGTGTCACATCCCCTTCCTCATCCTCAGTTGTCGCTCCCTTCCCAACCATGATTGTCTTCCCCAACCGCTAAACCTTCCATTGCAAGCCCTCCCCTCATGCGTTCCACCTCCCCTTTCCCTTCCCTAACCTTCGCTCCCCTCCCCAACCGCAAGCTCCTTCACCACGAGCCCTCCCCAATCATGAGTCGTGAGCCCTCTTCAAGATCTACAAACCCTCGTATTTTTTGTTTTAATTTTTTATTTTGTTTAGGGTTTAAGATCTTAATGTTGATTTTGGGTTAAATATGTTGTTGTTGATGTTGATTGTCTTTCAATATATGTTTGTTGTTGAATCTATGTTAGTTTTTTCACTTCTTGCTTCTCCTCCATTTTTCCTTTCTCAATTTTTGTTGAATCTATTGGTGCATGCATGCCTGAATAGTTAAGAGAGACAAAATAAAAAACGAGTTGTTTTTTTTTACACTATGCTAAACTTAGGTGTTCTTGAAACAGATCTTCACATGGAGATTAACAATTTTTTTCTCCAATAGATGTTTTTACCAAGATTAGATCTTGGCTTCAAGATTAGTTTTCAAAAACATCCATTGGGGATTCTCTTACCCCACACTTTTAGAAAGGTCAGAACTACCATATTAGTCATTACCTATCTATTAATGCAACACTGAGATTGTATAGACAATTCATAAAAACATAACAGAGAATTCTTTTATAACCCCCTAACCCATATCCAAGACTTCTGAAGGGCTTCCTGTATTTCAAACAAGCCAAATCAGCTAAAGGGTAGTTAGCACCAGATAGTTTCCAAAGCACCTTCAAAAAGGCCACAAAGGGTACATCAAAAGTTCTAGTATAAGGTATACATTAGATGGTCTATACACATGAGAACCAGATCGTCCACTCCAATTGTTCCCATAAGATAATCACCACTAGGTGTTATTTACTGGATGTTGTCATTAGATGTTATCACAATACGCTCTTGTCAGATGTTCTCAGTAGAATCTTGCACCCTCCAACAAAATTTTCTATCTAACTCATTCACAAATCATATAAAGCTTTCACTTTCTGAAGATTTTAAGTCAACATCAACTCTTTTTTATTTTAATATTTTCAAGATATCTAAATTAATTTCAATTAATAAAAAGTGTTTAAAAAAATTAAAATGTATATTGTTTTATTAAATAATGCGAGAGTCTGCGAACTGGTTTTACTTACCCTGCTGGCTAAACAAACCAAACTAAAAAGTACACAAATCCAAACTTATTTATCTTGCTCTAATTACAATCTGTCCATAGACACGTGTGTAAGAATAATTCATACTCGTGCTAACTATGATTTTATCCCTATATAAAGGAGCTAGTTCACACCCTCGTAATGATCAAGGATAGAAACCCACCCCTTGTTGAGTGACATCCATTTTAATTAGGAAGATGAGTTTTTGGGAGCAAGTGAACTCACTGCTTCAAAGCTCGAAAGCACGAATCCCTCGGAAGTTCTCTAGTTATGAGGAGAAAGTGAACGATGCACTTGCCAGTCACAATTACTCTTCAAATTTAAGGAAGCAAAAGAAGATGCAGCCAGTGAAGAGTGCACCTGACAGATATGATTACTATTCAGGGAACCAAACAAGGAAGAATTCTGAGCAGCCAGAGAAGAGTTACTATTATTACTAGTTATATAAGACTACTCTTCAGGGAAGCAAATATGATGTACTTCTCTGTTTATTTCTCTTTACTATATTTTTTTTTATTGATCTTTCTTATAAGAATTAAAGAGAGTGTTAGAAGTCATATAATAATAATTCATCCTTGCTTAACTAAATAAGCTACAACTCATTAACTTTTATTTATATATATATATATATATATATATATTAATTAGTGATATTGCATTAGCAATATCACCTATTTTGTGTGATCTATTATTGTTCTGCTATGTTTTTGACTCTGCTAACCAAAATAATCATGTTTTGCTCTAGTTATTAATATTATCAAAACAATAAATAATTACCTTTATTATCAAACGGTTGTATCAGTCCTTTCATTTATATGGATTTAAATATTAAAAGTTTTTTGTTACCTCTTGATAAGCTTATGAAGGCTTATTAAGATGAAATATTCTTGAGTTTTAAAACAATAAATTAATATTTCTTTTTCAATGTATCATAATTCTTTGTATATTTTTATTGGTTTTCTCCTCTTGTTCCTATTTTCTATGCATTGTTGGTTTTTCTAACGAGCTTTTTAATTTGAGTGTACAAATCCTGTAAAAATAATAATAATAATAATAATAATAATAATAATAATAATATTATTATTATTATTATTATTATTACTATTATTATTATTGAGTGTACAAATATAAACACGTTAAGTGTAAACTTTTCTAAGCAAAATATAATTTATTAGTTAAAATAATTTTTTTATTTCTTTTTATTACAAAATTCTTTTAATATGTTGAAATAATGTTTGTCATAATAAGTTTTGTTAAAAAATATTTATTTTAAAAACTTACTAAAAAGTGTAATATATATTCAATTATTGATATAATTTTACTCTCATGCATAAGAAATGTTTTAAAAAATATTCATGTAAATATGTATATTAGAATGTATAATTATTAATATTTTACTTAATAATTTATACATAGTTATTTATTTAAATATCTACATGGACAAAAAAATATTAATTGCTAAATTTAAATTTGATATTTGTTGGTAGAGTTGTCAAAATGAATCAGTCCAGTTCGTTGGATTCAACCCACCTTAACTCACTTAATAAATGGGTTGGCTCAATCCCACTCTTCTTCCATGCTGAAAAAGTAGGTATGGTTCAGCCACCACAAGTTGGTGGGTTAAATGGGTCGCCTCACCAACAGCTGAAAATTAAAAAAAATATTATTTTAAAACATTAAAATTTAAATAACTTATGATAACATTATTTTTAAATTTTATGAGTTTAAAAAATAAATAAAAAATATTTGAATAATACTCTTCACTAAAAATTTATATTTCCCACATGTTAAATATTAATTTAAAATATAAAATATTAATTAAATAATACCAACAAACTTAAAAATATATTGTAATAGAGTACAAGTCAAATAAGTAAGATAATAATTTAAAACTTAAAAAAATTAAAAATCATATTCAAATAATAATAAAAATAAAATTTAGGTATGTTAGTGGATCAACCCAAGTACCACAAGTTTAATCTTAGTGAGCTCAGTTATAAGTGTGTCAATTTATATATTTGATATAATAATTTTTTTTTTAATTTTTGAACCTAATTCAAACCCATAATGAGTCGAGTCAACCCATAAGTTTGAACTTATTTTAATAGTTCTACTTATTGAACTCTCCTTAAAGTATGACTCTGACCTATAGTTAATTATATTTGTAAATTAAAAGAGGTTAAATTAGATAGTATGACATTTGATAAAAATTTTATCATATCATTTACAAAATACTTCTATGATCATAATCAATAATTTATTTTAATTGTTAAAATTTTAACATAATAGACCATAAAAATAAGAAGTAATTTTTATTCAAATTACTCTTATATAATAAATAATTAATTTTAACTATTACTATTATTACTATGTTCCGACCTTTACCTTTTTCATATTCCTTGCCTTTATGCCTACCTATCTTCAATACTTTATTTATATATTCTTTTCTTTTGTATATATTTTACAGCAAACTACTATCACACTATTCATCTTTTATTAAATTACACAATTGATTCTTTTTTTTTATATTCATCTCTCTTTAAATTTAAAAATATTAAACTAATATTTAAAAGACATTATACTAACATTTCTTTTAAATTTTATATGTTAACCTATAAAAAAGTGTGAAAGTAATATTTAAGAAAATAAAGGCGGATATGTCATTACAAACCTTAGGTTGTAATTTGCTCAATACTTATCATATTCCATATCTTCCATATTTTTTTTTTACATTATTTTTTTATATTATTGCCCTTTTTAAAAAATAAAAAAATAGTCTTCTTTTTTATTCTACATATTCTGTACCTTAGAGCTGACATTCTCTCTTAAGCCTCCACAAGCTGGCGTTGATCAGTAATAAAAATACATAGGTTATGCCTTTGTTTGGTTTCATAGAAGTAAAAAGAAAGAATAAAGAGTTATAAAAAAAAAAAAAGGAAATTTTGATAAAATATAATCAAAATTAAAATTGTTCAGATGAAAAAAATTTATACGAAAAAGTTAGGAAAATTATAAATGAAAGTAACTATAATTACAAAAGGAAAATTATAAATAAAAGTAATTATAATTATAAAATTATTCATACATTTATTATTTATGCGACCAAAATAAGTTTGTTCTCAAGTTTTTTCAACTCATTTTCAGCATGAGCCAGACTTATTTTTATGTCCCCAAAATAAGTTTTACTCCAATCTCTCAAAGTTACTTTTAACCATCTTAACTTATCTTTCAAGATATATGATTTTGACCCTTGTATAGATATGGGTTTCCATGCATCTGAAATGAATGTTCTAAAATCTCTATGTTGAAACCAACAGTTCATCACCTTGAATGGTTTGAGACCCCTATTAATAACTTTGTTTCTCATAACTACCAGACAATGATAAAAGAAATTTCTATTCATCACATATTGAGCACAACCTTCTCATATCATTATCCACTCAGAGGAAACTAGGAACCTGTCCAACCAGTTTTTAGCAGTTCCATTTGGTTTGAACCATGTGAATCTCTTGCCAACTAATAAAATGTCCATCAAGGTCATACTGTTTATGAATTGATTGAACTCAGCTAATTCTCTTCTTCCATACAGGCCACCACTCACACCTTGCCTTTCTTTAGGGTTTCACACACAATGGAAGTCACTTAAAACACACCATCTACTAATGTTGCTATTCCTTCTTCTGACCAACAATTCCTCCCAGACCTTTGTTTTGTGGCTTATGTGAGTTTGTAGGTAAACATTAACAAACACTACTTGGATGTTATTTTCTAGCCAGATCCTATCTAACAGTATAAAGTCTACTTCAACCACAGAGTATGTAAGTTGGAAAAAGATTGAGACCAAATACATACCAGACCTATTGCAGAATTACCAAGTTGTTTTCTATTCCATTTAGTGACCTACCCTTATAGCTTGACATGTGAATTGATTTTTGTTTCCCGTAAGCACATTAATCGAATCTTCTCTGTCTAAACCAGATTTTGAGCATGTTATGCTTTTACTCCACCTCCCATCCCTCTAATATTGCATGTTAAAATTTTCATTTAGGTGACTGTTTGGATCTCTTCTCCTTGCATAATTTAGCCTCTTTGATTTCCTTTTGGTCCCTTTCTTTAAGCTCTTCAATTCTAGTTAGAGTTTTCGATTCAGGTTCTTGAAGTTTGACTCTGAGCAGCTTCCCAATGTCCATGATCTTGCCTAAGGATTATGATTCAATTCCTGTTCCTGATGTCTTCATCGTTAATTATGTTGGAAAAATTGTTAGTCAAAGTCTTTGGAGAAGGCCCTGCCAAGATGTATTTATTACCGTCAGGGTTATCATGCAGAGGTTCAGCCATTGACGCTCCCCCAATCGGACCTCTGGATGCACCATGTTCCAACATAATAGCTTTAGGGACGGGATAAAGCTCATACTTGGGGTACCTGTTTCCTTGCACAGATCTTCCAATGGAGCGAGGCCTGTTCCACTGTTGTGGCCCACCAAGGGTAGCTTGGTCTTGTGGGGTGCAAAAAGAATTCTTGGGGCCTTCTTTGTTTTGATCGTGAATGTTACTCCCTTAATGGATTGGGCCATTTACTATCAATATACCTTTGTTCACCTTGTTAGTATCCACTTGCTCAACCTACATATTGCCCATTGGGAACTTCTTTTCTGTGGGAGTGTTGCTCGCTTGGTATTGTGTTTCCTTCAATGACTGACTGTGTGGGAACTTCACAAAACAGAATTAGATACTCTGTTATCTAGGTTATTACCAACTTTTTTGCGAACCAACAAGTGGAATGACTCTAAATTGAATTCTTGTTTCATCAATTGAGAAAACAATTTAGGGTTAAAGTATTTTTGTATGAATAAACAAACACACAACAATTTTAGTATGTGTTGGTAATAAATGAATATACAAAATTAAATAACTTTAAAAATATTTATTTCACTCCTTGAAACACAAAGCTATTTTCATTGTATTGGTTTTAACATTTTTAATAAGAGTTTTATTATCAAAAAATTTATTTTTTATGAAAAAGATTATTATTATTTTTATTTTTAATTAATTATTTTTTTATATTTTTGAGCTCGACAAGAGATGGTTCCTGCTCTTATGTATCTCGGGGTGTATTGGAGAATCAGAGTTTTAGTTCTTTGTGGAAAACATTTGTGTATTAATATTTTTAAATTCTTGAGTTTTTTGTTTTGAGATTTAGGATTTTTGAATTGTTATAGCATATATGTCCTAAAATTTAAAGTTGACAGAGGTGTACACCATATTTAGTCTATTTGAACATTTTTATTTTTGGATTATTTTTATCTTTTTAAAAATAATTATGATTGGTAATTTATTTTTTAGATGAAGTTTAAGACAAAAAATTGTTACAACTTATGCTTTAAAACCTTAGAATTAAAGAGATGTCACATCTAATCAATCTTTTTTCTAAGAAGTATTATGTTTAGATAAAAAATGACATGTTAGATGGGTGTAGAAATTTTTTATGAACAAAGAACAAATAGAATGCAAAGTCACGATATAGTATTTTAAGATGATGAAACAAAATGACAAGATTAAAATAAAAAAAAAAATTCAAATTGATAGAGAGTGTGAACACAATCAGTGTTGAAGGGAGAACCTCTGTTCGATACAACAACGAGTGTTGGTTCCTTAGCATACATCTATTGTGGTGAACATGAGGAAATGATGTGTTGATTACAGAAGAAAAGGAAAAGTAAGAAGGAAGAGACTTCAAGAAAAAGCTTCAACAAAGGCTCCTAAAAACCCCTCTAAAACCTCTCCAAAAACTCCCCAAAACATCCCCCATGAATGAACTTGGCACCCCTTTTTTATAACCAAAATTTGGGCATCGTCGCTGAGCGTTCCTTTGCTTAATGAAGGTCGCATCGCTTAATGAATGTGATGGTTTGCTCATAAAAGGTTTTGTCGCTTAGCGAATCTGGTGTTTTGTTTAGTGAAGGTTCTGTCGCTTAGCAAAAGGTCAATATATTTCAACTTCTTTTTTTCCCTACGCTTAACGAAAAAAGCTTCTTTAAGCAAATTTCTGGGTTTGGATGACCTCACTAAGCGAAATATCCTTCACTCAGCGAAACACCCTTTGCTTAGCCAGCAAAACATCTTTGCTTAGCAAACTCTAAATAACTCTCTTTGCAGTTTTCATGCCTTATCTTCCCTTTTTTTAGGTTAAAAAAGCCTTATTTTAATTATAAAAACAAAATCCGAACAAAATTAAGTGTCTATAATATTTAAAGAGAAATGTTAAGAATACTTTTTAAATATTTTTTATAACAAACTCTATCCTTTTTTTTTTAATTTATTAAAAAGACAAGTATCAATAAAACGTTCTTTAACACAATTTTCCTAGTAAGTGGATTTCATTGTCATTTAATCTTTAATGAGAAAATGCTAGCAATTGTTTCTCCAAATTCATCATGCATTGAAAAACTTTTATAAATTTTTACTGTGAAACTTTGAGTTCTAAACTTTAATTTAGGAGTTTAAACTCATTTACATTTTAAATGAAGAATTAATGATAATAAGTGACATTTGTTTAAAATTTTGGTATATTTATATCTCAAGAAATTTCATTTAAATACTATGTTAGGATAAATTTAAAATAAAAGAAAAATTACATATATATATATATATATATTTATAAATAATTTTAAATATTTTCACGTGAATTTAACTTTTTACACTTTTACCATGAAAATAGAAAATAAGCAAATAAAATATTAAACCATTCTAAAAAGTAATAGACATTAAAGAATAAAATTTTAAAACTTTCAATAAATAATAAAATATTACATTCCAATATTTAATTATAATTGTTTCTCCAAATTCATCATGCATTGAAAAACTTTTATAAATTTTTACTGTGAAACTTTGAGTTCTAAACTTTAATTTAGGAGTTTAAACTCATTTACATTTTAAATGAAGAATTAATGATAATAAGTGACATTTGTTTAAAATTTTGGTATATTTATATCTCAAGAAATTTCATTTAAATACTATGTTAGGATAAATTTAAAATAAAAGAAAAATTACATATATATATATATATATATATATTTATAAATAATTTTAAATATTTTCACGTGAATTTAACTTTTTACACTTTTACCATGAAAATAGAAAATAAGCAAATAAAATATTAAACCATTCTAAAAAGTAATAGACATTAAAGAATAAAATTTTAAAACTTTCAATAAATAATAAAATATTACATTCCAATATTTAATTATGTAAAACGAATGCGCCATGGTGCTCTTAGTTTACTGTCGTTCTTGTAAAGGGTGATTAATTATTATTATACTTAAAAATTATCGCAAAAACTATGGATGAAATCTTTTAAACAAACTTTTTGTCATTGATTTAAATGAAATGCAAATTCTGGGGTTTGATATCTCATTTAATATTTTTATTTTTTAATTTTATACACTTTTTAATAACTTTTAAACAATAGTAAAACATGAACTTGGAACAGTGTGTTAGAAAAAGTATTTCTATGTTATGTCATTGCAAAGATAGATTTTCCGTATCCATAGATGGATGCTAGCTCATAGAATTAATAAAATATCGATTGAAAAGACAAACTAAGTATTGAACAATACAGAATTAGAAATTTACTTATAAAATCATTTTGTTGTTTTTAAAAATTTAGTTAAAAAACACATAAACTATATATATATATATATATATATATATATATATATATATATATATATGTATGTATAATATTTAATTATGTGAGTGGAATTTTTATAATGAAAAAATAATTTAAATTTAATTTATTAAAAAATAATATCATTAGTATTTATATAATAGTGATAAATTTTTATATAAAAATCTCAATACATAATAAATAAATCATAAATTAATTTTTAAAATTATTTTATAACATATACACAATTACGAGCATAAGTTGTTTTTTGTTTTTTTTTTTTTGGTAAAAACTATATATATAATTTATGTAACATTATATAATATAAGATGAAACATGCTTTTTCATTTTTTAAACTTTGTGAAGTATGATTTTAGTTGCTCAATTTTTTTTTAATTTTAAAATATACAAATTTTAATCATCGAAATAATTTTTAATGTTTCAGTAAAATATATACTTCTTAATATAAATGTTCAATTAACTAACTTATCCGAGCATGCAAAATACTTAGTATGATGTTTTGTTACTCAATTCTTTTTATTTTTCTCATTTTATTTTAAAATATATTAATTTCGATTCTCTATCTAACAAAATTATCCAAACAATTAATTAACTTATATGTGTACACATTCATGTTCTATTCTAGTGTCTATAGTAGGGATGACAATCATATGCTTACCTCCGCAAGTACTATATGGGAACGAGTGAGTTTGTTAGTCCCTACTTCGCTTCTATGTTTAACATATCATTATTTGTTAAAACAAAACCTCACATATGTGACAAATCTACACCCACATTAAAACTAAAATATAATTAATAACTTAACATATAATTTATTTAATTAATTAATAAATTAAATATAATTAATAAACTTACATATAATTTATTTAATAAATATAAGTAAATTTAAATTTAAATTTTAAAAGATAATATAACACGTTATTCACGGATATATCCAAACACAAAATTATTTAACAACGATGAGAATTGAAATTTCATATCCATCTCTTTTATACCCTCTTTCATCCTGCACTCTCTAGAAAGGAAGACGAGGAGGGCAAATTTGCTCTTCCACCCATTGTCATCCTTAATATATAGAAATGGATTCTACTATGTGGAGAACAAAGAAACATACATAAGATATATTTAATAAAAAAATATTAGCAATACATTTCTAATATTCTTTCAAACAATAAGTAATTCTTTTAAAAAGTTTTTGAAAATAAGTGTTCGGCCTAATTTTTAATCTTGAATAGAAAGAAAAAAAAGGGTTAATTAGGCATGTGGACAAAATGATAACTTTATAAGAGTGTAGGTGGACAAAATTCTTTTACAATATTAGTGTGTAGAAATTAAATTATATTAATGTGTAATTTGACCAAATTTAACATATAATGTTAATAAATTCTACTCTATATATCTTATCTTATCTATCAATTAAAACAAGGTTTAGTTTGATAACGTACCAAACACATAATTTTTTGTTTTATTTTTCTAAAAAATTGTATGTTGACCCATAATCTAAGAAAACTTTTGACACATGTTTTTTTAATAATATTTTTTGTTTTATTGTATATTTTTTTAAAAAATAATTTTCTTAATATGTTCGTTTTATCATATTTTTATTTTTTTAAAATATTTTTTCTTAAAAATATTTTTTCTTAATATCATAAAATTATTATTTAATAATATTTTTTTATTTCTATTTTTTATTTTCATTTTCATTTTTTTTATTTTCTAATATATTTTCAATATTATAAGTTATTATTTAATAATTTTAAATTCAAATGTAGATAATTTATGAAAGATAATATTACCCAACACCGTCATAGATATAAAATAAATTTACTTAAATTTATTTACAGTAAGAAAATAATATTATTTACAAAAAAATAATATTATTTAAATTATTTTAGATATGATATATATAGCATAAATGTGTAAAATTTTCTTAGACCAATAACAATCACAAAACATGAGTAAACTTAGTTTTTGACCAACTCAATGGTTGGAAAGATATGCATATGTAATTTTTTATTTTAGAAAATAAAATATAAGTTTATAATAAATATTTAGAAATTATTTTATTATATATTTTTAGATTGTTCATTGTATAAATTATTTTAGATTTCCTTTTGTAAATTTTTCATAGAAAAGTGACCGTCACAAATATGAGTTAAATAGATATGCAAAATTTTCTTAAACTAACAATAGTAAAAAAAGTTTGAGAGATCTATACTGTAATTTGTTATTTTAGACAATAAATATAAATTTATAATAAATATTTTAAAATTATTTTATTAATATATTTTTACCATTTAGAGCTAGCAATAGACATCATGAGTAACATTAGTGTCTAAATAAAATGTTTGAGATATTTACTCATGATCTCATATCTAAGACAATAAAACATCTTAAATAATTTTTATTTAAGAATTTAATTAGTATGTACTGACACTCTGCAAAAGAGTTTTACACTCATTTATATGATTATATAAATTTTAAAGTATTAATAGATAAAGTCAACAAACTTATGATAAATAAATGATTGTGATGAATCTCATATCTAAGACAATTAAACTCTTTCTTTAACTACATGAAACAAAATATAAATTTATGATAAATATATTAAAATTAATTTATTAAACATATTTTTACAATAAAATAGTTTTAAATTACTTACTTTATCAGATGATACATGAAATTAGTTTATTTTTTTAAAACACCCAATATCATGAATAAAACACAATCTCAAATCGATATCATTGTGAACAACAAAAAAATTTTATGATTATTTAACACCATCACATTTCAAAAACTCAATAATATATAATAATTACAAAATAATTTAACTTTATTTATTAATAATTTTAATTTTTATCATATGATACATATATTAAAATTAATTTAACAAAACATTTTTATGATAACATATTTCCAAATTAATTACTAAATAATACTATACACTCAATTTTAATTTTTTTTATGAAAAACACTATAGTATTATTTGATATCAGAATAAAATCATTATAGGTACCAAATTTTATTTCATACATTTTTAACATAGTTGCGTTTTAAAAAATATGATAAAATTATTTTTACCTTTTTTAATAAAACAAAAATTTTCATGAGCATTTAACACAACTTCTTTTAAAAAGTAATAATATTTATTTATATATATTTTGGAATCCAATAAATTATTTTTACATTTTCAAGAAAATTTAATTTTACTTAAAACATATATTAATATATTATTATTACTTGTATCATTCTCTATCAAAATAATAATGTATTGATACATAATATAACAAAATCTTTCTTTCTTTATATCTTACTTTCAAATTAATATAGATAACATATATTTTTCTATTATATTTTTATTTAATATTATAAAAATATTATTTAATATTAATTTTTTCTTTTTATTTTGTTTTTATTTACTTATTTTTTTAAAAAAATTTTAAAAATAGCTTTGGATTTTAGACCCAAGTATCCTCACCAACTTGTATTACTCTCACCCTATCAATATATGATTTGAACTCAATGACCGGTTCCTCCTCCCAAGCAAACCACTCTCTACGCCACTCAAAAACCCATACCCATTCACTCTCTTCCCATTTCCCAAAATTGCATAGTAACCCCTTTCTATTGATTGAGTTAAGGAACACAAGATTGAACTTTTGCTTCAATGCTTCTTCCCTAATCCAGTTGTCCATACAAAATTTAAATTTGGTCTAGTACCTTACCTTTCATTCCAAACATTTGCGAACCACCAATGATTATTTTTTACACCATAAACTTTCTCAAGTCTTTCTACCAAATTGACATATGATTGTTGTCCTCCGTCTACATTAGACCTCTCTACCTATTATATTTTGAGTCAATGATCTTTTCCCACAAATAACCTTTTTGCTCTAATAGTGACCATTTCCACTTCCCTATAAGTGCATCATTAAAGTGGAAAATGTTTTTCAGTCCCAAACCTCCCTTTTCTTTTAATTCACACATGAATTTCCAGCTGACCTATGCTATTTTAGGGGCATCACTTTCCTGATTCAACAAGAATCTTCTCTGAATGCTTATTATTTTTTCTCGACTTCCACAAGCATTTTGAAGAAAGACCCACTGATTTGATCAAGCATATGTGTCATGCGTATGATAAGTGTCTATGTGTCCAATTTGCCAATTTTCTCTCCAACTTATTAATTATTAGGTCCCAAGTTACCACCCTCCTAGAGTTTGACCCTATAGGAATGCCTAGATAGTTGAAAGGAAATTTAAGAATTATATAATTTAGTACTTGTGCAAAAGTCTGAATTTCCATGTTTCACAAAGTCACCCCTCCAAAGCTACTTTTAAAATAATTAATCTTGAGACTTGAGGCTAGTTCATACCATTTAAGGATAGATTTGACGACTAGGATGTTGTTATGTGTCATATCTCCAATGAAGATTGTATCGTCAGCATATTAGAGAATGGATATTAGTACTTTTTCCCTTCCAACTAGGAATGGAGTTAATACCTCCCGCTGTATAGTTTGCCTAATCAATCCTACAATTCCTTCAGCTACTATGGTGTATAAAAAAGGAGCAAAAGAGTCTCACTGCCTTAACCCTTTCTGAGGTGAGAATTTTGCATTTGGAGAGCCATTAACCAATATAGAAACTCTAGATGATGTTAGACCAACTATTACCCAAGAAATCCACCTCTGATTAAAGCCCATTCTACCCATAATGTATTTCAGAAAGTACTATGACACCAAATCATATGCCTTTTCAAAATCAAGTTAAATACAAAAAATCTCCTCTTTCTCCGTTTTGCCTTATTCAGAGGTTCATTCAATATCATTGTGTTATGTAGGAGATGTCTTCCTTCCATAAAAGCACTTTGAGAGTGATTTATAATTTTATGCAAAATTTTTCCTACCCTCCTCACGATAACATACACCCAACAATGGATATGGGACAATACTCGTTAAGACTTTGGGGTTAAGTACCTTCGGTATTAGGATAATAAAGGATGAGTTGCACCTAACTACCAGTTTTCCTAAAGCATGAAAATCCTCCATGAATTGCATTACTTCAACCTTCATAAATTCCTAGAACTTTTTAATGAAGTTGAAGTTATATCCATCTGGGCTAGGGCTTCACTGTCACAACTCCATGTCATTTCCCTAACTTTGACCTCTTCAAATGGATCACTCAACAACTCATTATCTTGATCAAAGATTGCTTGGAATTGGACACCATCTAGAAGGGGTCTAAGGCTGACATCTTCTGCAAATCTATTTTCAAAGAACTTTCTTATCTCTTCCTTCACTATGGTCAGGTCCTCATTCCGCTCTCCTCTAATGGAAACCCCTTTAATAGATTTTTTGTGCCTGTTCTAGTTGACTATTATGTGAAAGTACTTAGTATTACAGTCTCCTTCAGAAGCCCACATGATTCTTGATTTTTGCCTCTTTAGTGATTGATTCCTTTTAGCTAGTTGATTCCACGTACCCTGTTCATCTTCAGATAATGGTCTAAGTTTGTTCTTGTTCTCAAGTTTTTTCAACTCATTTTCAGCATGAGCCAGACTTATTTTTATGTCCCCAAAATAAGTTTTACTCCAATCTCTCAAAGTTACTTTTAACCATCTTAACTTATCTTTCAAGATATATGATTTTGACCCTTGTATAGATATGGGTTTCCATGCATCTGAAATGAATGTTCTAAAATCTCTATGTTGAAACCAACAGTTCATCACCTTGAATGGTTTGAGACCCCTATTAATAACTTTGTTTCTCATAACTACCAGACAATGATAAAAGAAATTTCTATTCATCACATATTGAGCACAACCTTCTCATATCATTATCCACTCAGAGGAAACTAGGAACCTGTCCAACCAGTTTTTAGCAGTTCCATTTGGTTTGAACCATGTGAATCTCTTGCCAACTAATAAAATGTCCATCAAGGTCATACTGTTTATGAATTGATTGAACTCAGCTAATTCTCTTCTTCCATACAGGCCACCACTCACACCTTGCCTTTCTTTAGGGTTTCACACACAATGGAAGTCACTTAAAACACACCATCTACTAATGTTGCTATTCCTTCTTCTGACCAACAATTCCTCCCAGACCTTTGTTTTGTGGCTTATGTGAGTTTGTAGGTAAACATTAACAAACACTACTTGGATGTTATTTTCTAGCCAGATCCTATCTAACAGTATAAAGTCTACTTCAACCACAGAGTATGTAAGTTGGAAAAAGATTGAGACCAAATACATACCAGACCTATTGCAGAATTACCAAGTTGTTTTCTATTCCATTTAGTGACCTACCCTTATAGCTTGACATGTGAATTGATTTTTGTTTCCCGTAAGCACATTAATCGAATCTTCTCTGTCTAAACCAGATTTTGAGCATGTTATGCTTTTACTCCACCTCCCATCCCTCTAATATTGCATGTTAAAATTTTCATTTAGGTGACTGTTTGGATCTCTTCTCCTTGCATAATTTAGCCTCTTTGATTTCCTTTTGGTCCCTTTCTTTAAGCTCTTCAATTCTAGTTAGAGTTTTCGATTCAGGTTCTTGAAGTTTGACTCTGAGCAGCTTCCCAATGTCCATGATCTTGCCTAAGGATTATGATTCAATTCCTGTTCCTGATGTCTTCATCGTTAATTATGTTGGAAAAATTGTTAGTCAAAGTCTTTGGAGAAGGCCCTGCCAAGATGTATTTATTACCGTCAGGGTTATCATGCAGAGGTTCAGCCATTGACGCTCCCCCAATCGGACCTCTGGATGCACCATGTTCCAACATAATAGCTTTAGGGACGGGATAAAGCTCATACTTGGGGTACCTGTTTCCTTGCACAGATCTTCCAATGGAGCGAGGCCTGTTCCACTGTTGTGGCCCACCAAGGGTAGCTTGGTCTTGTGGGGTGCAAAAAGAATTCTTGGGGCCTTCTTTGTTTTGATCGTGAATGTTACTCCCTTAATGGATTGGGCCATTTACTATCAATATACCTTTGTTCACCTTGTTAGTATCCACTTGCTCAACCTACATATTGCCCATTGGGAACTTCTTTTCTGTGGGAGTGTTGCTCGCTTGGTATTGTGTTTCCTTCAATGACTGACTGTGTGGGAACTTCACAAAACAGAATTAGATACTCTGTTATCTAGGTTATTACCAACTTTTTTGCGAACCAACAAGTGGAATGACTCTAAATTGAATTCTTGTTTCATCAATTGAGAAAACAATTTAGGGTTAAAGTATTTTTGTATGAATAAACAAACACACAACAATTTTAGTATGTGTTGGTAATAAATGAATATACAAAATTAAATAACTTTAAAAATATTTATTTCACTCCTTGAAACACAAAGCTATTTTCATTGTATTGGTTTTAACATTTTTAATAAGAGTTTTATTATCAAAAAATTTATTTTTTATGAAAAAGATTATTATTATTTTTATTTTTAATTAATTATTTTTTTATATTTTTGAGCTCGACAAGAGATGGTTCCTGCTCTTATGTATCTCGGGGTGTATTGGAGAATCAGAGTTTTAGTTCTTTGTGGAAAACATTTGTGTATTAATATTTTTAAATTCTTGAGTTTTTTGTTTTGAGATTTAGGATTTTTGAATTGTTATAGCATATATGTCCTAAAATTTAAAGTTGACAGAGGTGTACACCATATTTAGTCTATTTGAACATTTTTATTTTTGGATTATTTTTATCTTTTTAAAAATAATTATGATTGGTAATTTATTTTTTAGATGAAGTTTAAGACAAAAAATTGTTACAACTTATGCTTTAAAACCTTAGAATTAAAGAGATGTCACATCTAATCAATCTTTTTTCTAAGAAGTATTATGTTTAGATAAAAAATGACATGTTAGATGGGTGTAGAAATTTTTTATGAACAAAGAACAAATAGAATGCAAAGTCACGATATAGTATTTTAAGATGATGAAACAAAATGACAAGATTAAAATAAAAAAAAAAATTCAAATTCATAGAGAGTGTGAACACAATCAGTGTTGAAGGGAGAACCTCTGTTCGATACAACAACGAGTGTTGGTTCCTTAGCATACATCTATTGTGGTGAACATGAGGAAATGATGTGTTGATTACAGAAGAAAAGGAAAAGTAAGAAGGAAGAGACTTCAAGAAAAAGCTTCAACAAAGGCTCCTAAAAACCCCTCTAAAACCTCTCCAAAAACTCCCCAAAACATCCCCCATGAATGAACTTGGCACCCCTTTTTTATAACCAAAATTTGGGCATCGTCGCTGAGCGTTCCTTTGCTTAATGAAGGTCGCATCGCTTAATGAATGTGATGGTTTGCTCATAAAAGGTTTTGTCGCTTAGCGAATCTGGTGTTTTGTTTAGTGAAGGTTCTGTCGCTTAGCAAAAGGTCAATATATTTCAACTTCTTTTTTTCCCTACGCTTAACGAAAAAAGCTTCTTTAAGCAAATTTCTGGGTTTGGATGACCTCACTAAGCGAAATATCCTTCACTCAGCGAAACACCCTTTGCTTAGCCAGCAAAACATCTTTGCTTAGCAAACTCTAAATAACTCTCTTTGCAGTTTTCATGCCTTATCTTCCCTTTTTTTAGGTTAAAAAAGCCTTATTTTAATTATAAAAACAAAATCCGAACAAAATTAAGTGTCTATAATATTTAAAGAGAAATGTTAAGAATACTTTTTAAATATTTTTTATAACAAACTCTATCCTTTTTTTTTTAATTTATTAAAAAGACAAGTATCAATAAAACGTTCTTTAACACAATTTTCCTAGTAAGTGGATTTCATTGTCATTTAATCTTTAATGAGAAAATGCTAGCAATTGTTTCTCCAAATTCATCATGCATTGAAAAACTTTTATAAATTTTTACTGTGAAACTTTGAGTTCTAAACTTTAATTTAGGAGTTTAAACTCATTTACATTTTAAATGAAGAATTAATGATAATAAGTGACATTTGTTTAAAATTTTGGTATATTTATATCTCAAGAAATTTCATTTAAATACTATGTTAGGATAAATTTAAAATAAAAGAAAAATTACATATATATATATATATATATATTTATAAATAATTTTAAATATTTTCACGTGAATTTAACTTTTTACACTTTTACCATGAAAATAGAAAATAAGCAAATAAAATATTAAACCATTCTAAAAAGTAATAGACATTAAAGAATAAAATTTTAAAACTTTCAATAAATAATAAAATATTACATTCCAATATTTAATTATAATTGTTTCTCCAAATTCATCATGCATTGAAAAACTTTTATAAATTTTTACTGTGAAACTTTGAGTTCTAAACTTTAATTTAGGAGTTTAAACTCATTTACATTTTAAATGAAGAATTAATGATAATAAGTGACATTTGTTTAAAATTTTGGTATATTTATATCTCAAGAAATTTCATTTAAATACTATGTTAGGATAAATTTAAAATAAAAGAAAAATTACATATATATATATATATATATATATATTTATAAATAATTTTAAATATTTTCACGTGAATTTAACTTTTTACACTTTTACCATGAAAATAGAAAATAAGCAAATAAAATATTAAACCATTCTAAAAAGTAATAGACATTAAAGAATAAAATTTTAAAACTTTCAATAAATAATAAAATATTACATTCCAATATTTAATTATGTAAAACGAATGCGCCATGGTGCTCTTAGTTTACTGTCGTTCTTGTAAAGGGTGATTAATTATTATTATACTTAAAAATTATCGCAAAAACTATGGATGAAATCTTTTAAACAAACTTTTTGTCATTGATTTAAATGAAATGCAAATTCTGGGGTTTGATATCTCATTTAATATTTTTATTTTTTAATTTTATACACTTTTTAATAACTTTTAAACAATAGTAAAACATGAACTTGGAACAGTGTGTTAGAAAAAGTATTTCTATGTTATGTCATTGCAAAGATAGATTTTCCGTATCCATAGATGGAGGCTAGCTCATAGAATTAATAAAATATCGATTGAAAAGACAAACTAAGTATTGAACAATACAGAATTAGAAATTTACTTATAAAATCATTTTGTTGTTTTTAAAAATTTAGTTAAAAAACACATAAACTATATATATATATATATATATATATATATATATATATATATATATATATATGTATGTATAATATTTAATTATGTGAGTGGAATTTTTATAATGAAAAAATAATTTAAATTTAATTTATTAAAAAATAATATCATTAGTATTTATATAATAGTGATAAATTTTTATATAAAAATCTCAATACATAATAAATAAATCATAAATTAATTTTTAAAATTATTTTATAACATATACACAATTACGAGCATAAGTTGTTTTTTGTTTTTTTTTTTTTGGTAAAAACTATATATATAATTTATGTAACATTATATAATATAAGATGAAACATGCTTTTTCATTTTTTAAACTTTGTGAAGTATGATTTTAGTTGCTCAATTTTTTTTTAATTTTAAAATATACAAATTTTAATCATCGAAATAATTTTTAATGTTTCAGTAAAATATATACTTCTTAATATAAATGTTCAATTAACTAACTTATCCGAGCATGCAAAATACTTAGTATGATGTTTTGTTACTCAATTCTTTTTATTTTTCTCATTTTATTTTAAAATATATTAATTTCGATTCTCTATCTAACAAAATTATCCAAACAATTAATTAACTTATATGTGTACACATTCATGTTCTATTCTAGTGTCTATAGTAGGGATGACAATCATATGCTTACCTCCGCAAGTACTATATGGGAACGAGTGAGTTTGTTAGTCCCTACTTCGCTTCTATGTTTAACATATCATTATTTGTTAAAACAAAACCTCACATATGTGACAAATCTACACCCACATTAAAACTAAAATATAATTAATAACTTAACATATAATTTATTTAATTAATTAATAAATTAAATATAATTAATAAACTTACATATAATTTATTTAATAAATATAAGTAAATTTAAATTTAAATTTTAAAAGATAATATAACACGTTATTCACGGATATATCCAAACACAAAATTATTTAACAACGATGAGAATTGAAATTTCATATCCATCTCTTTTATACCCTCTTTCATCCTGCACTCTCTAGAAAGGAAGACGAGGAGGGCAAATTTGCTCTTCCACCCATTGTCATCCTTAATATATAGAAATGGATTCTACTATGTGGAGAACAAAGAAACATACATAAGATATATTTAATAAAAAAATATTAGCAATACATTTCTAATATTCTTTCAAACAATAAGTAATTCTTTTAAAAAGTTTTTGAAAATAAGTGTTCGGCCTAATTTTTAATCTTGAATAGAAAGAAAAAAAAGGGTTAATTAGGCATGTGGACAAAATGATAACTTTATAAGAGTGTAGGTGGACAAAATTCTTTTACAATATTAGTGTGTAGAAATTAAATTATATTAATGTGTAATTTGACCAAATTTAACATATAATGTTAATAAATTCTACTCTATATATCTTATCTTATCTATCAATTAAAACAAGGTTTAGTTTGATAACGTACCAAACACATAATTTTTTGTTTTATTTTTCTAAAAAATTGTATGTTGACCCATAATCTAAGAAAACTTTTGACACATGTTTTTTTAATAATATTTTTTGTTTTATTGTATATTTTTTTAAAAAATAATTTTCTTAATATGTTCGTTTTATCATATTTTTATTTTTTTAAAATATTTTTTCTTAAAAATATTTTTTCTTAATATCATAAAATTATTATTTAATAATATTTTTTTATTTCTATTTTTTATTTTCATTTTCATTTTTTTTATTTTCTAATATATTTTCAATATTATAAGTTATTATTTAATAATTTTAAATTCAAATGTAGATAATTTATGAAAGATAATATTACCCAACACCGTCATAGATATAAAATAAATTTACTTAAATTTATTTACAGTAAGAAAATAATATTATTTACAAAAAAATAATATTATTTAAATTATTTTAGATATGATATATATAGCATAAATGTGTAAAATTTTCTTAGACCAATAACAATCACAAAACATGAGTAAACTTAGTTTTTGACCAACTCAATGGTTGGAAAGATATGCATATGTAATTTTTTATTTTAGAAAATAAAATATAAGTTTATAATAAATATTTAGAAATTATTTTATTATATATTTTTAGATTGTTCATTGTATAAATTATTTTAGATTTCCTTTTGTAAATTTTTCATAGAAAAGTGACCGTCACAAATATGAGTTAAATAGATATGCAAAATTTTCTTAAACTAACAATAGTAAAAAAAGTTTGAGAGATCTATACTGTAATTTGTTATTTTAGACAATAAATATAAATTTATAATAAATATTTTAAAATTATTTTATTAATATATTTTTACCATTTAGAGCTAGCAATAGACATCATGAGTAACATTAGTGTCTAAATAAAATGTTTGAGATATTTACTCATGATCTCATATCTAAGACAATAAAACATCTTAAATAATTTTTATTTAAGAATTTAATTAGTATGTACTGACACTCTGCAAAAGAGTTTTACACTCATTTATATGATTATATAAATTTTAAAGTATTAATAGATAAAGTCAACAAACTTATGATAAATAAATGATTGTGATGAATCTCATATCTAAGACAATTAAACTCTTTCTTTAACTACATGAAACAAAATATAAATTTATGATAAATATATTAAAATTAATTTATTAAACATATTTTTACAATAAAATAGTTTTAAATTACTTACTTTATCAGATGATACATGAAATTAGTTTATTTTTTTAAAACACCCAATATCATGAATAAAACACAATCTCAAATCGATATCATTGTGAACAACAAAAAAATTTTATGATTATTTAACACCATCACATTTCAAAAACTCAATAATATATAATAATTACAAAATAATTTAACTTTATTTATTAATAATTTTAATTTTTATCATATGATACATATATTAAAATTAATTTAACAAAACATTTTTATGATAACATATTTCCAAATTAATTACTAAATAATACTATACACTCAATTTTAATTTTTTTTATGAAAAACACTATAGTATTATTTGATATCAGAATAAAATCATTATAGGTACCAAATTTTATTTCATACATTTTTAACATAGTTGCGTTTTAAAAAATATGATAAAATTATTTTTACCTTTTTTAATAAAACAAAAATTTTCATGAGCATTTAACACAACTTCTTTTAAAAAGTAATAATATTTATTTATATATATTTTGGAATCCAATAAATTATTTTTACATTTTCAAGAAAATTTAATTTTACTTAAAACATATATTAATATATTATTATTACTTGTATCATTCTCTATCAAAATAATAATGTATTGATACATAATATAACAAAATCTTTCTTTCTTTATATCTTACTTTCAAATTAATATAGATAACATATATTTTTCTATTATATTTTTATTTAATATTATAAAAATATTATTTAATATTAATTTTTTCTTTTTATTTTGTTTTTATTTACTTATTTTTTTAAAAAAAATTTAAAAATAGCTTTGGATTTTAGACCCAAGTATCCTCACCAACTTGTATTACTCTCACCCTATCAATATATGATTTGAACTCAATGACCGGTTCCTCCTCCCAAGCAAACCACTCTCTACGCCACTCAAAAACCCATACCCATTCACTCTCTTCCCATTTCCCAAAATTGCATAGTAACCCCTTTCTATTGATTGAGTTAAGGAACACAAGATTGAACTTTTGCTTCAATGCTTCTTCCCTAATCCAGTTGTCCATACAAAATTTAAATTTGGTCTAGTACCTTACCTTTCATTCCAAACATTTGCGAACCACCAATGATTATTTTTTACACCATAAACTTTCTCAAGTCTTTCTACCAAATTGACATATGATTGTTGTCCTCCGTCTACATTAGACCTCTCTACCTATTATATTTTGAGTCAATGATCTTTTCCCACAAATAACCTTTTTGCTCTAATAGTGACCATTTCCACTTCCCTATAAGTGCATCATTAAAGTGGAAAATGTTTTTCAGTCCCAAACCTCCCTTTTCTTTTAATTCACACATGAATTTCCAGCTGACCTATGCTATTTTAGGGGCATCACTTTCCTGATTCAACAAGAATCTTCTCTGAATGCTTATTATTTTTTCTCGACTTCCACAAGCATTTTGAAGAAAGACCCACTGATTTGATCAAGCATATGTGTCATGCGTATGATAAGTGTCTATGTGTCCAATTTGCCAATTTTCTCTCCAACTTATTAATTATTAGGTCCCAAGTTACCACCCTCCTAGAGTTTGACCCTATAGGAATGCCTAGATAGTTGAAAGGAAATTTAAGAATTATATAATTTAGTACTTGTGCAAAAGTCTGAATTTCCATGTTTCACAAAGTCACCCCTCCAAAGCTACTTTTAAAATAATTAATCTTGAGACTTGAGGCTAGTTCATACCATTTAAGGATAGATTTGACGACTAGGATGTTGTTATGTGTCATATCTCCAATGAAGATTGTATCGTCAGCATATTAGAGAATGGATATTAGTACTTTTTCCCTTCCAACTAGGAATGGAGTTAATACCTCCCGCTGTATAGTTTGCCTAATCAATCCTACAATTCCTTCAGCTACTATGGTGTATAAAAAAGGAGCAAAAGAGTCTCACTGCCTTAACCCTTTCTGAGGTGAGAATTTTGCATTTGGAGAGCCATTAACCAATATAGAAACTCTAGATGATGTTAGACCAACTATTACCCAAGAAATCCACCTCTGATTAAAGCCCATTCTACCCATAATGTATTTCAGAAAGTACTATGACACCAAATCATATGCCTTTTCAAAATCAAGTTAAATACAAAAAATCTCCTCTTTCTCCGTTTTGCCTTATTCAGAGGTTCATTCAATATCATTGTGTTATGTAGGAGATGTCTTCCTTCCATAAAAGCACTTTGAGAGTGATTTATAATTTTATGCAAAATTTTTCCTACCCTCCTCACGATAACATACACCCAACAATGGATATGGGACAATACTCGTTAAGACTTTGGGGTTAAGTACCTTCGGTATTAGGATAATAAAGGATGAGTTGCACCTAACTACCAGTTTTCCTAAAGCATGAAAATCCTCCATGAATTGCATTACTTCAACCTTCATAAATTCCTAGAACTTTTTAATGAAGTTGAAGTTATATCCATCTGGGCTAGGGCTTCACTGTCACAACTCCATGTCATTTCCCTAACTTTGACCTCTTCAAATGGATCACTCAACAACTCATTATCTTGATCAAAGATTGCTTGGAATTGGACACCATCTAGAAGGGGTCTAAGGCTGACATCTTCTGCAAATCTATTTTCAAAGAACTTTCTTATCTCTTCCTTCACTATGGTCAGGTCCTCATTCCGCTCTCCTCTAATGGAAACCCCTTTAATAGATTTTTTGTGCCTGTTCTAGTTGACTATTATGTGAAAGTACTTAGTATTACAGTCTCCTTCAGAAGCCCACATGATTCTTGATTTTTGCCTCTTTAGTGATTGATTCCTTTTAGCTAGTTGATTCCACGTACCCTGTTCATCTTCAGATAATGGTCTAAGTTTGTTCTTGTTCTCAAGTTTTTTCAACTCATTTTCAGCATGAGCCAGACTTATTTTTATGTCCCCAAAATAAGTTTTACTCCAATCTCTCAAAGTTACTTTTAACCATCTTAACTTATCTTTCAAGATATATGATTTTGACCCTTGTATAGATATGGGTTTCCATGCATCTGAAATGAATGTTCTAAAATCTCTATGTTGAAACCAACAGTTCATCACCTTGAATGGTTTGAGACCCCTATTAATAACTTTGTTTCTCATAACTACCAGACAATGATAAAAGAAATTTCTATTCATCACATATTGAGCACAACCTTCTCATATCATTATCCACTCAGAGGAAACTAGGAACCTGTCCAACCAGTTTTTAGCAGTTCCATTTGGTTTGAACCATGTGAATCTCTTGCCAACTAATAAAATGTCCATCAAGGTCATACTGTTTATGAATTGATTGAACTCAGCTAATTCTCTTCTTCCATACAGGCCACCACTCACACCTTGCCTTTCTTTAGGGTTTCACACACAATGGAAGTCACTTAAAACACACCATCTACTAATGTTGCTATTCCTTCTTCTGACCAACAATTCCTCCCAGACCTTTGTTTTGTGGCTTATGTGAGTTTGTAGGTAAACATTAACAAACACTACTTGGATGTTATTTTCTAGCCAGATCCTATCTAACAGTATAAAGTCTACTTCAACCACAGAGTATGTAAGTTGGAAAAAGATTGAGACCAAATACATACCAGACCTATTGCAGAATTACCAAGTTGTTTTCTATTCCATTTAGTGACCTACCCTTATAGCTTGACATGTGAATTGATTTTTGTTTCCCGTAAGCACATTAATCGAATCTTCTCTGTCTAAACCAGATTTTGAGCATGTTATGCTTTTACTCCACCTCCCATCCCTCTAATATTGCATGTTAAAATTTTCATTTAGGTGACTGTTTGGATCTCTTCTCCTTGCATAATTTAGCCTCTTTGATTTCCTTTTGGTCCCTTTCTTTAAGCTCTTCAATTCTAGTTAGAGTTTTCGATTCAGGTTCTTGAAGTTTGACTCTGAGCAGCTTCCCAATGTCCATGATCTTGCCTAAGGATTATGATTCAATTCCTGTTCCTGATGTCTTCATCGTTAATTATGTTGGAAAAATTGTTAGTCAAAGTCTTTGGAGAAGGCCCTGCCAAGATGTATTTATTACCGTCAGGGTTATCATGCAGAGGTTCAGCCATTGACGCTCCCCCAATCGGACCTCTGGATGCACCATGTTCCAACATAATAGCTTTAGGGACGGGATAAAGCTCATACTTGGGGTACCTGTTTCCTTGCACAGATCTTCCAATGGAGCGAGGCCTGTTCCACTGTTGTGGCCCACCAAGGGTAGCTTGGTCTTGTGGGGTGCAAAAAGAATTCTTGGGGCCTTCTTTGTTTTGATCGTGAATGTTACTCCCTTAATGGATTGGGCCATTTACTATCAATATACCTTTGTTCACCTTGTTAGTATCCACTTGCTCAACCTACATATTGCCCATTGGGAACTTCTTTTCTGTGGGAGTGTTGCTCGCTTGGTATTGTGTTTCCTTCAATGACTGACTGTGTGGGAACTTCACAAAACAGAATTAGATACTCTGTTATCTAGGTTATTACCAACTTTTTTGCGAACCAACAAGTGGAATGACTCTAAATTGAATTCTTGTTTCATCAATTGAGAAAACAATTTAGGGTTAAAGTATTTTTGTATGAATAAACAAACACACAACAATTTTAGTATGTGTTGGTAATAAATGAATATACAAAATTAAATAACTTTAAAAATATTTATTTCACTCCTTGAAACACAAAGCTATTTTCATTGTATTGGTTTTAACATTTTTAATAAGAGTTTTATTATCAAAAAATTTATTTTTTATGAAAAAGATTATTATTATTTTTATTTTTAATTAATTATTTTTTTATATTTTTGAGCTCGACAAGAGATGGTTCCTGCTCTTATGTATCTCGGGGTGTATTGGAGAATCAGAGTTTTAGTTCTTTGTGGAAAACATTTGTGTATTAATATTTTTAAATTCTTGAGTTTTTTGTTTTGAGATTTAGGATTTTTGAATTGTTATAGCATATATGTCCTAAAATTTAAAGTTGACAGAGGTGTACACCATATTTAGTCTATTTGAACATTTTTATTTTTGGATTATTTTTATCTTTTTAAAAATAATTATGATTGGTAATTTATTTTTTAGATGAAGTTTAAGACAAAAAATTGTTACAACTTATGCTTTAAAACCTTAGAATTAAAGAGATGTCACATCTAATCAATCTTTTTTCTAAGAAGTATTATGTTTAGATAAAAAATGACATGTTAGATGGGTGTAGAAATTTTTTATGAACAAAGAACAAATAGAATGCAAAGTCACGATATAGTATTTTAAGATGATGAAACAAAATGACAAGATTAAAATAAAAAAAAAAAATTCAAATTCATAGAGAGTGTGAACACAATCAGTGTTGAAGGGAGAACCTCTGTTCGATACAACAACGAGTGTTGGTTCCTTAGCATACATCTATTGTGGTGAACATGAGGAAATGATGTGTTGATTACAGAAGAAAAGGAAAAGTAAGAAGGAAGAGACTTCAAGAAAAAGCTTCAACAAAGGCTCCTAAAAACCCCTCTAAAACCTCTCCAAAAACTCCCCAAAACATCCCCCATGAATGAACTTGGCACCCCTTTTTTATAACCAAAATTTGGGCATCGTCGCTGAGCGTTCCTTTGCTTAATGAAGGTCGCATCGCTTAATGAATGTGATGGTTTGCTCATAAAAGGTTTTGTCGCTTAGCGAATCTGGTGTTTTGTTTAGTGAAGGTTCTGTCGCTTAGCAAAAGGTCAATATATTTCAACTTCTTTTTTTCCCTACGCTTAACGAAAAAAGCTTCTTTAAGCAAATTTCTGGGTTTGGATGACCTCACTAAGCGAAATATCCTTCACTCAGCGAAACACCCTTTGCTTAGCCAGCAAAACATCTTTGCTTAGCAAACTCTAAATAACTCTCTTTGCAGTTTTCATGCCTTATCTTCCCTTTTTTTAGGTTAAAAAAGCCTTATTTTAATTATAAAAACAAAATCCGAACAAAATTAAGTGTCTATAATATTTAAAGAGAAATGTTAAGAATACTTTTTAAATATTTTTTATAACAAACTCTATCCTTTTTTTTTTAATTTATTAAAAAGACAAGTATCAATAAAACGTTCTTTAACACAATTTTCCTAGTAAGTGGATTTCATTGTCATTTAATCTTTAATGAGAAAATGCTAGCAATTGTTTCTCCAAATTCATCATGCATTGAAAAACTTTTATAAATTTTTACTGTGAAACTTTGAGTTCTAAACTTTAATTTAGGAGTTTAAACTCATTTACATTTTAAATGAAGAATTAATGATAATAAGTGACATTTGTTTAAAATTTTGGTATATTTATATCTCAAGAAATTTCATTTAAATACTATGTTAGGATAAATTTAAAATAAAAGAAAAATTACATATATATATATATATATATATATATATTTATAAATAATTTTAAATATTTTCACGTGAATTTAACTTTTTACACTTTTACCATGAAAATAGAAAATAAGCAAATAAAATATTAAACCATTCTAAAAAGTAATAGACATTAAAGAATAAAATTTTAAAACTTTCAATAAATAATAAAATATTACATTCCAATATTTAATTATAATTGTTTCTCCAAATTCATCATGCATTGAAAAACTTTTATAAATTTTTACTGTGAAACTTTGAGTTCTAAACTTTAATTTAGGAGTTTAAACTCATTTACATTTTAAATGAAGAATTAATGATAATAAGTGACATTTGTTTAAAATTTTGGTATATTTATATCTCAAGAAATTTCATTTAAATACTATGTTAGGATAAATTTAAAATAAAAGAAAAATTACATATATATATATATATATATATTTATAAATAATTTTAAATATTTTCACGTGAATTTAACTTTTTACACTTTTACCATGAAAATAGAAAATAAGCAAATAAAATATTAAACCATTCTAAAAAGTAATAGACATTAAAGAATAAAATTTTAAAACTTTCAATAAATAATAAAATATTACATTCCAATATTTAATTATGTAAAACGAATGCGCCATGGTGCTCTTAGTTTACTGTCGTTCTTGTAAAGGGTGATTAATTATTATTATACTTAAAAATTATCGCAAAAACTATGGATGAAATCTTTTAAACAAACTTTTTGTCATTGATTTAAATGAAATGCAAATTCTGGGGTTTGATATCTCATTTAATATTTTTATTTTTTAATTTTATACACTTTTTAATAACTTTTAAACAATAGTAAAACATGAACTTGGAACAGTGTGTTAGAAAAAGTATTTCTATGTTATGTCATTGCAAAGATAGATTTTCCGTATCCATAGATGGAGGCTAGCTCATAGAATTAATAAAATATCGATTGAAAAGACAAACTAAGTATTGAACAATACAGAATTAGAAATTTACTTATAAAATCATTTTGTTGTTTTTAAAAATTTAGTTAAAAAACACATAAACTATATATATATATATATATATATATATATATATATGTATGTATAATATTTAATTATGTGAGTGGAATTTTTATAATGAAAAAATAATTTAAATTTAATTTATTAAAAAATAATATCATTAGTATTTATATAATAGTGATAAATTTTTATATAAAAATCTCAATACATAATAAATAAATCATAAATTAATTTTTAAAATTATTTTATAACATATACACAATTACGAGCATAAGTTGTTTTTTGTTTTTTTTTTTTTGGTAAAAACTATATATATAATTTATGTAACATTATATAATATAAGATGAAACATGCTTTTTCATTTTTTAAACTTTGTGAAGTATGATTTTAGTTGCTCAATTTTTTTTTAATTTTAAAATATACAAATTTTAATCATCGAAATAATTTTTAATGTTTCAGTAAAATATATACTTCTTAATATAAATGTTCAATTAACTAACTTATCCGAGCATGCAAAATACTTAGTATGATGTTTTGTTACTCAATTCTTTTTATTTTTCTCATTTTATTTTAAAATATATTAATTTCGATTCTCTATCTAACAAAATTATCCAAACAATTAATTAACTTATATGTGTACACATTCATGTTCTATTCTAGTGTCTATAGTAGGGATGACAATCATATGCTTACCTCCGCAAGTACTATATGGGAACGAGTGAGTTTGTTAGTCCCTACTTCGCTTCTATGTTTAACATATCATTATTTGTTAAAACAAAACCTCACATATGTGACAAATCTACACCCACATTAAAACTAAAATATAATTAATAACTTAACATATAATTTATTTAATTAATTAATAAATTAAATATAATTAATAAACTTACATATAATTTATTTAATAAATATAAGTAAATTTAAATTTAAATTTTAAAAGATAATATAACACGTTATTCACGGATATATCCAAACACAAAATTATTTAACAACGATGAGAATTGAAATTTCATATCCATCTCTTTTATACCCTCTTTCATCCTGCACTCTCTAGAAAGGAAGACGAGGAGGGCAAATTTGCTCTTCCACCCATTGTCATCCTTAATATATAGAAATGGATTCTACTATGTGGAGAACAAAGAAACATACATAAGATATATTTAATAAAAAAATATTAGCAATACATTTCTAATATTCTTTCAAACAATAAGTAATTCTTTTAAAAAGTTTTTGAAAATAAGTGTTCGGCCTAATTTTTAATCTTGAATAGAAAGAAAAAAAAGGGTTAATTAGGCATGTGGACAAAATGATAACTTTATAAGAGTGTAGGTGGACAAAATTCTTTTACAATATTAGTGTGTAGAAATTAAATTATATTAATGTGTAATTTGACCAAATTTAACATATAATGTTAATAAATTCTACTCTATATATCTTATCTTATCTATCAATTAAAACAAGGTTTAGTTTGATAACGTACCAAACACATAATTTTTTGTTTTATTTTTCTAAAAAATTGTATGTTGACCCATAATCTAAGAAAACTTTTGACACATGTTTTTTTAATAATATTTTTTGTTTTATTGTATATTTTTTTAAAAAATAATTTTCTTAATATGTTCGTTTTATCATATTTTTATTTTTTTAAAATATTTTTTCTTAAAAATATTTTTTCTTAATATCATAAAATTATTATTTAATAATATTTTTTTATTTCTATTTTTTATTTTCATTTTCATTTTTTTTATTTTCTAATATATTTTCAATATTATAAGTTATTATTTAATAATTTTAAATTCAAATGTAGATAATTTATGAAAGATAATATTACCCAACACCGTCATAGATATAAAATAAATTTACTTAAATTTATTTACAGTAAGAAAATAATATTATTTACAAAAAAATAATATTATTTAAATTATTTTAGATATGATATATATAGCATAAATGTGTAAAATTTTCTTAGACCAATAACAATCACAAAACATGAGTAAACTTAGTTTTTGACCAACTCAATGGTTGGAAAGATATGCATATGTAATTTTTTATTTTAGAAAATAAAATATAAGTTTATAATAAATATTTAGAAATTATTTTATTATATATTTTTAGATTGTTCATTGTATAAATTATTTTAGATTTCCTTTTGTAAATTTTTCATAGAAAAGTGACCGTCACAAATATGAGTTAAATAGATATGCAAAATTTTCTTAAACTAACAATAGTAAAAAAAGTTTGAGAGATCTATACTGTAATTTGTTATTTTAGACAATAAATATAAATTTATAATAAATATTTTAAAATTATTTTATTAATATATTTTTACCATTTAGAGCTAGCAATAGACATCATGAGTAACATTAGTGTCTAAATAAAATGTTTGAGATATTTACTCATGATCTCATATCTAAGACAATAAAACATCTTAAATAATTTTTATTTAAGAATTTAATTAGTATGTACTGACACTCTGCAAAAGAGTTTTACACTCATTTATATGATTATATAAATTTTAAAGTATTAATAGATAAAGTCAACAAACTTATGATAAATAAATGATTGTGATGAATCTCATATCTAAGACAATTAAACTCTTTCTTTAACTACATGAAACAAAATATAAATTTATGATAAATATATTAAAATTAATTTATTAAACATATTTTTACAATAAAATAGTTTTAAATTACTTACTTTATCAGATGATACATGAAATTAGTTTATTTTTTTAAAACACCCAATATCATGAATAAAACACAATCTCAAATCGATATCATTGTGAACAACAAAAAAATTTTATGATTATTTAACACCATCACATTTCAAAAACTCAATAATATATAATAATTACAAAATAATTTAACTTTATTTATTAATAATTTTAATTTTTATCATATGATACATATATTAAAATTAATTTAACAAAACATTTTTATGATAACATATTTCCAAATTAATTACTAAATAATACTATACACTCAATTTTAATTTTTTTTATGAAAAACACTATAGTATTATTTGATATCAGAATAAAATCATTATAGGTACCAAATTTTATTTCATACATTTTTAACATAGTTGCGTTTTAAAAAATATGATAAAATTATTTTTACCTTTTTTAATAAAACAAAAATTTTCATGAGCATTTAACACAACTTCTTTTAAAAAGTAATAATATTTATTTATATATATTTTGGAATCCAATAAATTATTTTTACATTTTCAAGAAAATTTAATTTTACTTAAAACATATATTAATATATTATTATTACTTGTATCATTCTCTATCAAAATAATAATGTATTGATACATAATATAACAAAATCTTTCTTTCTTTATATCTTACTTTCAAATTAATATAGATAACATATATTTTTCTATTATATTTTTATTTAATATTATAAAAATATTATTTAATATTAATTTTTTCTTTTTATTTTGTTTTTATTTACTTATTTTTTTAAAAAAATTTTAAAAATAGCTTTGGATTTTAGACCCAAGTATCCTCACCAACTTGTATTACTCTCACCCTATCAATATATGATTTGAACTCAATGACCGGTTCCTCCTCCCAAGCAAACCACTCTCTACGCCACTCAAAAACCCATACCCATTCACTCTCTTCCCATTTCCCAAAATTGCATAGTAACCCCTTTCTATTGATTGAGTTAAGGAACACAAGATTGAACTTTTGCTTCAATGCTTCTTCCCTAATCCAGTTGTCCATACAAAATTTAAATTTGGTCTAGTACCTTACCTTTCATTCCAAACATTTGCGAACCACCAATGATTATTTTTTACACCATAAACTTTCTCAAGTCTTTCTACCAAATTGACATATGATTGTTGTCCTCCGTCTACATTAGACCTCTCTACCTATTATATTTTGAGTCAATGATCTTTTCCCACAAATAACCTTTTTGCTCTAATAGTGACCATTTCCACTTCCCTATAAGTGCATCATTAAAGTGGAAAATGTTTTTCAGTCCCAAACCTCCCTTTTCTTTTAATTCACACATGAATTTCCAGCTGACCTATGCTATTTTAGGGGCATCACTTTCCTGATTCAACAAGAATCTTCTCTGAATGCTTATTATTTTTTCTCGACTTCCACAAGCATTTTGAAGAAAGACCCACTGATTTGATCAAGCATATGTGTCATGCGTATGATAAGTGTCTATGTGTCCAATTTGCCAATTTTCTCTCCAACTTATTAATTATTAGGTCCCAAGTTACCACCCTCCTAGAGTTTGACCCTATAGGAATGCCTAGATAGTTGAAAGGAAATTTAAGAATTATATAATTTAGTACTTGTGCAAAAGTCTGAATTTCCATGTTTCACAAAGTCACCCCTCCAAAGCTACTTTTAAAATAATTAATCTTGAGACTTGAGGCTAGTTCATACCATTTAAGGATAGATTTGACGACTAGGATGTTGTTATGTGTCATATCTCCAATGAAGATTGTATCGTCAGCATATTAGAGAATGGATATTAGTACTTTTTCCCTTCCAACTAGGAATGGAGTTAATACCTCCCGCTGTATAGTTTGCCTAATCAATCCTACAATTCCTTCAGCTACTATGGTGTATAAAAAAGGAGCAAAAGAGTCTCACTGCCTTAACCCTTTCTGAGGTGAGAATTTTGCATTTGGAGAGCCATTAACCAATATAGAAACTCTAGATGATGTTAGACCAACTATTACCCAAGAAATCCACCTCTGATTAAAGCCCATTCTACCCATAATGTATTTCAGAAAGTACTATGACACCAAATCATATGCCTTTTCAAAATCAAGTTAAATACAAAAAATCTCCTCTTTCTCCGTTTTGCCTTATTCAGAGGTTCATTCAATATCATTGTGTTATGTAGGAGATGTCTTCCTTCCATAAAAGCACTTTGAGAGTGATTTATAATTTTATGCAAAATTTTTCCTACCCTCCTCACGATAACATACACCCAACAATGGATATGGGACAATACTCGTTAAGACTTTGGGGTTAAGTACCTTCGGTATTAGGATAATAAAGGATGAGTTGCACCTAACTACCAGTTTTCCTAAAGCATGAAAATCCTCCATGAATTGCATTACTTCAACCTTCATAAATTCCTAGAACTTTTTAATGAAGTTGAAGTTATATCCATCTGGGCTAGGGCTTCACTGTCACAACTCCATGTCATTTCCCTAACTTTGACCTCTTCAAATGGATCACTCAACAACTCATTATCTTGATCAAAGATTGCTTGGAATTGGACACCATCTAGAAGGGGTCTAAGGCTGACATCTTCTGCAAATCTATTTTCAAAGAACTTTCTTATCTCTTCCTTCACTATGGTCAGGTCCTCATTCCGCTCTCCTCTAATGGAAACCCCTTTAATAGATTTTTTGTGCCTGTTCTAGTTGACTATTATGTGAAAGTACTTAGTATTACAGTCTCCTTCAGAAGCCCACATGATTCTTGATTTTTGCCTCTTTAGTGATTGATTCCTTTTAGCTAGTTGATTCCACGTACCCTGTTCATCTTCAGATAATGGTCTAAGTTTGTTCTTGTTCTCAAGTTTTTTCAACTCATTTTCAGCATGAGCCAGACTTATTTTTATGTCCCCAAAATAAGTTTTACTCCAATCTCTCAAAGTTACTTTTAACCATCTTAACTTATCTTTCAAGATATATGATTTTGACCCTTGTATAGATATGGGTTTCCATGCATCTGAAATGAATGTTCTAAAATCTCTATGTTGAAACCAACAGTTCATCACCTTGAATGGTTTGAGACCCCTATTAATAACTTTGTTTCTCATAACTACCAGACAATGATAAAAGAAATTTCTATTCATCACATATTGAGCACAACCTTCTCATATAATTATCCACTCAGAGGAAACTAGGAACCTGTCCAACCAGTTTTTAGCAGTTCCATTTGGTTTGAACCATGTGAATCTCTTGCCAACTAATAAAATGTCCATCAAGGTCATACTGTTTATGAATTGATTGAACTCAGCTAATTCTCTTCTTCCATACAGGCCACCACTCACACCTTGCCTTTCTTTAGGGTTTCACACACAATGGAAGTCACTTAAAACACACCATCTACTAATGTTGCTATTCCTTCTTCTGACCAACAATTCCTCCCAGACCTTTGTTTTGTGGCTTATGTGAGTTTGTAGGTAAACATTAACAAACACTACTTGGATGTTATTTTCTAGCCAGATCCTATCTAACAGTATAAAGTCTACTTCAACCACAGAGTATGTAAGTTGGAAAAAGATTGAGACCAAATACATACCAGACCTATTGCAGAATTACCAAGTTGTTTTCTATTCCATTTAGTGACCTACCCTTATAGCTTGACATGTGAATTGATTTTTGTTTCCCGTAAGCACATTAATCGAATCTTCTCTGTCTAAACCAGATTTTGAGCATGTTATGCTTTTACTCCACCTCCCATCCCTCTAATATTGCATGTTAAAATTTTCATTTAGGTGACTGTTTGGATCTCTTCTCCTTGCATAATTTAGCCTCTTTGATTTCCTTTTGGTCCCTTTCTTTAAGCTCTTCAATTCTAGTTAGAGTTTTCGATTCAGGTTCTTGAAGTTTGACTCTGAGCAGCTTCCCAATGTCCATGATCTTGCCTAAGGATTATGATTCAATTCCTGTTCCTGATGTCTTCATCGTTAATTATGTTGGAAAAATTGTTAGTCAAAGTCTTTGGAGAAGGCCCTGCCAAGATGTATTTATTACCGTCAGGGTTATCATGCAGAGGTTCAGCCATTGACGCTCCCCCAATCGGACCTCTGGATGCACCATGTTCCAACATAATAGCTTTAGGGACGGGATAAAGCTCATACTTGGGGTACCTGTTTCCTTGCACAGATCTTCCAATGGAGCGAGGCCTGTTCCACTGTTGTGGCCCACCAAGGGTAGCTTGGTCTTGTGGGGTGCAAAAAGAATTCTTGGGGCCTTCTTTGTTTTGATCGTGAATGTTACTCCCTTAATGGATTGGGCCATTTACTATCAATATACCTTTGTTCACCTTGTTAGTATCCACTTGCTCAACCTACATATTGCCCATTGGGAACTTCTTTTCTGTGGGAGTGTTGCTCGCTTGGTATTGTGTTTCCTTCAATGACTGACTGTGTGGGAACTTCACAAAACAGAATTAGATACTCTGTTATCTAGGTTATTACCAACTTTTTTGCGAACCAACAAGTGGAATGACTCTAAATTGAATTCTTGTTTCATCAATTGAGAAAACAATTTAGGGTTAAAGTATTTTTGTATGAATAAACAAACACACAACAATTTTAGTATGTGTTGGTAATAAATGAATATACAAAATTAAATAACTTTAAAAATATTTATTTCACTCCTTGAAACACAAAGCTATTTTCATTGTATTGGTTTTAACATTTTTAATAAGAGTTTTATTATCAAAAAATTTATTTTTTATGAAAAAGATTATTATTATTTTTATTTTTAATTAATTATTTTTTTATATTTTTGAGCTCGACAAGAGATGGTTCCTGCTCTTATGTATCTCGGGGTGTATTGGAGAATCAGAGTTTTAGTTCTTTGTGGAAAACATTTGTGTATTAATATTTTTAAATTCTTGAGTTTTTTGTTTTGAGATTTAGGATTTTTGAATTGTTATAGCATATATGTCCTAAAATTTAAAGTTGACAGAGGTGTACACCATATTTAGTCTATTTGAACATTTTTATTTTTGGATTATTTTTATCTTTTTAAAAATAATTATGATTGGTAATTTATTTTTTAGATGAAGTTTAAGACAAAAAATTGTTACAACTTATGCTTTAAAACCTTAGAATTAAAGAGATGTCACATCTAATCAATCTTTTTTCTAAGAAGTATTATGTTTAGATAAAAAATGACATGTTAGATGGGTGTAGAAATTTTTTATGAACAAAGAACAAATAGAATGCAAAGTCACGATATAGTATTTTAAGATGATGAAACAAAATGACAAGATTAAAATAAAAAAAAAAAATTCAAATTCATAGAGAGTGTGAACACAATCAGTGTTGAAGGGAGAACCTCTGTTCGATACAACAACGAGTGTTGGTTCCTTAGCATACATCTATTGTGGTGAACATGAGGAAATGATGTGTTGATTACAGAAGAAAAGGAAAAGTAAGAAGGAAGAGACTTCAAGAAAAAGCTTCAACAAAGGCTCCTAAAAACCCCTCTAAAACCTCTCCAAAAACTCCCCAAAACATCCCCCATGAATGAACTTGGCACCCCTTTTTTATAACCAAAATTTGGGCATCGTCGCTGAGCGTTCCTTTGCTTAATGAAGGTCGCATCGCTTAATGAATGTGATGGTTTGCTCATAAAAGGTTTTGTCGCTTAGCGAATCTGGTGTTTTGTTTAGTGAAGGTTCTGTCGCTTAGCAAAAGGTCAATATATTTCAACTTCTTTTTTTCCCTACGCTTAACGAAAAAAGCTTCTTTAAGCAAATTTCTGGGTTTGGATGACCTCACTAAGCGAAATATCCTTCACTCAGCGAAACACCCTTTGCTTAGCCAGCAAAACATCTTTGCTTAGCAAACTCTAAATAACTCTCTTTGCAGTTTTCATGCCTTATCTTCCCTTTTTTTAGGTTAAAAAAGCCTTATTTTAATTATAAAAACAAAATCCGAACAAAATTAAGTGTCTATAATATTTAAAGAGAAATGTTAAGAATACTTTTTAAATATTTTTTATAACAAACTCTATCCTTTTTTTTTTAATTTATTAAAAAGACAAGTATCAATAAAACGTTCTTTAACACAATTTTCCTAGTAAGTGGATTTCATTGTCATTTAATCTTTAATGAGAAAATGCTAGCAATTGTTTCTCCAAATTCATCATGCATTGAAAAACTTTTATAAATTTTTACTGTGAAACTTTGAGTTCTAAACTTTAATTTAGGAGTTTAAACTCATTTACATTTTAAATGAAGAATTAATGATAATAAGTGACATTTGTTTAAAATTTTGGTATATTTATATCTCAAGAAATTTCATTTAAATACTATGTTAGGATAAATTTAAAATAAAAGAAAAATTACATATATATATATATATATATATTTATAAATAATTTTAAATATTTTCACGTGAATTTAACTTTTTACACTTTTACCATGAAAATAGAAAATAAGCAAATAAAATATTAAACCATTCTAAAAAGTAATAGACATTAAAGAATAAAATTTTAAAACTTTCAATAAATAATAAAATATTACATTCCAATATTTAATTATGTAAAACGAATGCGCCATGGTGCTCTTAGTTTACTGTCGTTCTTGTAAAGGGTGATTAATTATTATTATACTTAAAAATTATCGCAAAAACTATGGATGAAATCTTTTAAACAAACTTTTTGTCATTGATTTAAATGAAATGCAAATTCTGGGGTTTGATATCTCATTTAATATTTTTATTTTTTAATTTTATACACTTTTTAATAACTTTTAAACAATAGTAAAACATGAACTTGGAACAGTGTGTTAGAAAAAGTATTTCTATGTTATGTCATTGCAAAGATAGATTTTCCGTATCCATAGATGGATGCTAGCTCATAGAATTAATAAAATATCGATTGAAAAGACAAACTAAGTATTGAACAATACAGAATTAGAAATTTACTTATAAAATCATTTTGTTGTTTTTAAAAATTTAGTTAAAAAACACATAAACTATATATATATATATATATATATATATGTATGTATAATATTTAATTATGTGAGTGGAATTTTTATAATGAAAAAATAATTTAAATTTAATTTATTAAAAAATAATATCATTAGTATTTATATAATAGTGATAAATTTTTATATAAAAAACTCAATACATAATAAATAAATCATAAATTAATTTTTAAAATTATTTTATAACATATACACAATTACGAGCATAAGTTGTTTTTTGTTTTTTTTTTTTTGGTAAAAACTATATATATAATTTATGTAACATTATATAATATAAGATGAAACATGCTTTTTCATTTTTTAAACTTTGTGAAGTATGATTTTAGTTGCTCAATTTTTTTTTAATTTTAAAATATACAAATTTTAATCATCGAAATAATTTTTAATGTTTCAGTAAAATATATACTTCTTAATATAAATGTTCAATTAACTAACTTATCCGAGCATGCAAAATACTTAGTATGATGTTTTGTTACTCAATTCTTTTTATTTTTCTCATTTTATTTTAAAATATATTAATTTCGATTCTCTATCTAACAAAATTATCCAAACAATTAATTAACTTATATGTGTACACATTCATGTTCTATTCTAGTGTCTATAGTAGGGATGACAATCATATGCTTACCTCCGCAAGTACTATATGGGAACGAGTGAGTTTGTTAGTCCCTACTTCGCTTCTATGTTTAACATATCATTATTTGTTAAAACAAAACCTCACATATGTGACAAATCTACACTCACATTAAAACTAAAATATAATTAATAACTTAACATATAATTTATTTAATTAATTAATAAATTAAATATAATTAATAAACTTACATATAATTTATTTAATAAATATAAGTAAATTTAAATTTAAATTTTAAAAGATAATATAACACGTTATTCACGGATATATCCAAACACAAAATTATTTAACAACGATGAGAATTGAAATTTCATATCCATCTCTTTTATACCCGCTTTCATCCTGCACTCTCTAGAAAGGAAGACGAGGAGGGCAAATTTGCTCTTCCACCCATTGTCATCCTTAATATATAGAAATGGATTCTACTATGTGGAGAACAAAGAAACATACATAAGATATATTTAATAAAAAAATATTAGCAATACATTTCTAACTTTTTTCATCTTTACCTTTAAAATAAAATATAAAAAAATTAAATATAAAATATGTCAACAAATGAAACTAAACTTCTAATAAATAAAAAAATATTACATTTCAATATCTATTTTCATTTCTTAAACAAACTCCCTCGTAATATTGTTATTCAACGGTGTTCTTGTAAAGGAGGATTAATTATTCTTATAGTTAAAAATCATAGTAAGAACTACCAATAGAAACACTCTAGTACATTCTTTTAAACAAACTTTTTGTCATTGATGTAAATGAAATGCAAAGTCTGGTGGTTTCATATCTTATTTAATATTTTTCTTTTTTAATTTTATACAGTTTTTAATAACTTTTAAAACAATAGTAAAACATGGACTTGGAACAGCGTGTTAGAAAAAGTATTTCTATGTTATGTCATTGCAAATATAAATTTTCTAGAAATTTTAAACTTTTTTTTGGTAAGCTGTAGAAATTAGTAATTACATTATTTATTTTTCCTTTCATGAAAAAAAAAAAGAAAAATACGAACCTTCGCGGAAATTACCATGCCTGCAATATACTGACACCCAAAATGCTAATCTATTGTTTATAAGTAGTTACTTACTATATATTCTGTGTGTCACATTGTCATATTTACCTTTGGTTTGTCATTTAGTAGAACAAGTTTTGAGGTTTCAAAATTTTCATTTTTCGATGAGTTCTCAAAAGCAAGAGGTATCATGGGTGATGGAGAATGGTGGGAACAACAACGTTGTGAATGCGTTGTTGAACAAGGAAATGAGACATGGAAGAACTGCACATATCCTTTCTTCTTCTTCTTTGCGCAAGAAATCTGATCTAACTATTGTGTCTAAGGTTAGTTCTGGCCTCATCAGAGGTGTGTTGGACAATGTGCAAGAGGTTATTCTGGGAACCAAGCTCTCTATTTTGTTCATAACTATTCCCCTTGCAATAGTTGCTCAATGCTTTGGCTTTGGTAGAGTGAGTTTTCTCTCTTATTGTGTCATAAATTTACAATAACTCACTTCTTTTAATTGTCTACATTTATTATTAATTATTTATTTCTTATGATTTTTTTATGATCCATAAATAAGAAAGAAAAAAACTCAAAGTATCGTAGGGATGTGCCAATATTAGTGGCCTTACGAGTACTTTGAACCTTTTTAAATTTTTCTCCACTGGTGAATTTTCCTGGACAAGAAAATTTTCCACAGACATGTGGTGGACTTTGTTTATGACTGACACTGAATTACAAGAAAAGTACTTTGGAAGTCAAAACTTTATCATATGACCAACATATGGAGTTAAAGATTAAGAATTTTTTTATATAAAAGTCAAATCTCACAGTTTTCTTTTTTAATTTTTTCAATCAAGTTCTTCAGTTCTCTTCCCTTTTTTATGTTTGCTACATGACTATTTTTTATATAAAAATTCTGTACAAAGCAACTTTGGCATCGTACTTTTTGGTCAATAGTCCTTTTTATCCAGTGGCGGAACCTCGTAATCATCGAAAATGATATATATATATATATATATATATATATATATATATATATATATATATTAAAATGTATTTTTTTATAAATACTCTTACATTTAAGATTAAAATTAAGATATGTAAACGGCATAATATTGAAAAGACTTAAATATGCATACGTTATGTTCTATAAACGAGTTTTGAGTTGAGTTTTTATAATGTTTTCAAGATTTAAAATAAAATAAAAAATTATTAAAAACTCATACAAAACAAAAATTTATTGAAACTTAAGTGTGAAACATATTTAAGTATTGGAAAATGTATAAATGTTTTCCTAGCATAAGGTGAATCTGTAATGTAACATTTTAAAGTTGGATATTTTCTATGTACCGTGAAAATTGAAGCTGTTAATATACATTATGGGATGGTATATGAATATGACATTCTTTTTTACATTAGATTTTATTAATCATGGTATATCTTTGTTTTTTTTTTCATTTATCATTTTATGTTTGTAATTGTATGGTGATTCTGCTTTCATTTGTTCCCTTGTTACTTGAATTTGGCAGGCAGGTTGCTTATTACACTGGTCCCACAGGTGTGTATGAATATCCACAACTGCACTATTAAATCAAATGTTTTTAAAATTCTTGACAATGTAAATCACATAAAATGCTATGGTGTAAAAGTTGGTTATATGAACCATACCATGTGATGGTCAAATCACAATCTTAGTGAAAAAGAGTCCTGATATTTGGACACCTAAGTGTGGTATAAATATGTAGTTGATATTTCTCTTATTTTTCATTTATTTTTTCTTATCATCTTATCAATTATTTATATCTTTTTTTTCTTAATTGTCACTAAACCTAAAGAGTGTTGTCCAATCCTCTTCCATTTAGAAATGAACCTTAAATAAATTGTAGGAATGCAATCCCCTATATATCATGTTGCTAAAGCCTTATCTTTTTTTGTTGAAATTCAGTGGGAGGACTTTTGAATGCAACATGTGGAAATGCTACAGAGCTCATCATAGCAATTTTTGCCCTTAACAATAACAAAATTGCTGTGGTCAAGTACTCTTTGCTTGGTTCCATCATTTCTAACCTTCTTCTTGTTCTTGGAACCTCTCTATTATGTGGTGGCATTACAAATCTTAGAAAGGAGCAAAAATACGATAGAGTAAGCTGCAATATATTCAAACCTTTTACCTATGAATAGTATATATAGTTTTGGTTCTTTTATAATAATGATTCTGTTAATTTATTGAATGTTTTTGCAGTTTGCTTGCAGAGACAGGCAGATATCAACTTGCTTATGCTGTTTGTGGCATTGCTTTGTCACTTGCTGCCATTGTTGTTCCAATATGTTGGTACCTCAGCAGGTGACATTGCAGACTCATCTCTGCGGTTGTCAAGAGTTGCTAGCATTATTATGCTGATTGCATATTGTGTATACCTTGTCTTCCAACTGTGGACTGACAGGCAGTTATTTGAAGCCCATGATGTATGTTTTCTTTGGTTTTGAGATGATGAAGCTTATATTGATTCTGATTTGTGTCAATATGTGATATGTAATCACTAATTACCATAATGACGATCATGAATTTTGCAGGAAGACGATGAAGAGGGTGACAATGATTTAGAAGAAGTAGTGATAGGATTCTGGAGTGGAGTGGCTTGGCTGCTTGGGATGACTGTGATTATTGCTGTGCTGTCTGAGTATGTAGTGCAAACAATTGAGGTAATTGACTCTTTTTTTTTTTTTTATTTTGGGGAACAAAACATTATTTTCGTCTATTAGACAGGTTATAGAAACAAAGAAACAAAATGCAAAGTTCTATTTTTATAACAAGACGTGAATTTAATTTTGATAAACTGTTAGTATAAACATTTTTATACAGTTAACTAATAAGAAATCATGTTAGGTATGATTATTCAAATGTTATTGTAAAATAAACAAACCTAGTATACATTGTAATCTTATATTCATTAATAGTATAGAAAATATTTACCCTGAGAGTCTATTTTAATAAGATTAATAATAATAATAATAATAATAATTATTCTAATAATGATGAAAAAAAATGTGAATCTGAACAGGATGCATCCGATTCATGGGGTTTGTCTGTTAGCTTTCTCAGCATAATCTTCCTTCCAATAGTTGGGAATGCAGCTGAACATGCAGGAGCAATCATATTTGCTTTCAAGAACAAACTGGTACAAACTTCAACAGTTTTATGAAATTCCATTACTTCTCTTTTACTCAACATAAGTTGCTTAAAACTAAAACTATGAAAAAAATCACTAGCCCTTGATTTTGTGTTGCTTATTGTGGCATTATTATTTAATTCATTGATACTAATCTAATCATGTTATACCACAGGACATTTCCTTAGGTGTTTCCTTAGGTTCCTCAACTCAAATTAGCATGTTTGTGGTAAGCATTCACCTTAAAAAATGTATGGTTTGTTGTTGGATTTGTAGGAATTCTTATTAAGCAAATTTGCTTATAATATAGGTTCCCCTATGTGTGATTGTTGCTTGGATTCTTGGAATCAGAATGGACCTCAACTTCAACCTCCTAGAGACAGGTTCTCTTGCTTTGGCAATAATAATCACAGCCTTCACCTTACAGGTATACTTTTATATACTATATTTTGAATTGATTGAAATCAATAGTTAGAATATCTAGTATACCTTGATATCTTATTCAATCTTTAAGTGATGTTTTTAAGACTTTAAGTCTTCTTGGATTATCTTTTGCAGGACGGGACTTCTCACTACATGAAAGGCCTTGTTCTCGTACTCTGCTACATTGTTATTGCTGCATGCTTTTTGGTACAAAGATCGCCTTCCAGTAAGCAGCATAATATGTAACACTATCTTGGTGTCACAAAAATATTTACCATCTATATTTATACACGCTGAAATTATAATTCATATAGTAAAAAGATTTTGTACTGTTAGGATTGTTACCGAAATTTAATTATAACTCTTTATTTATGATAAGTTTATTGAATATACTAACTAGTAACTATTACTTTAAAAGTCATATAAAGAATTGTTATTAAACATATAAAATTCTTTTACACTGTCATTACATATTAATTAAACTCTAATTTGTATCTTTGGTAACTTTTTTTTTTTTCAGGCCAAGCTGATGTTCCTAATACATTGGTTAACTCAGCAAACCGAAACAGTTTTTAGATCTTAGTTAGTAAGTTCATATTCTATACACACATGCAGATATCCCATTTTTTGTGCATTAAATAACTATGAAATTAACTAGGGGTACTTGATGGCAGGAAGTAGTGAATTTTGGTCTGTCTGAGATAAAGGGGTGCAACATTCAAACTTAGGAGCTCAAAGGATTTTTTATTTCATGGTAATTCTCAGACAGAAGGCTGAAGAAGTTTGCATAAAGTACCTTGCAATCTATTTAGTTCTTTGTATATATACATCTAGAAAGGATTTTATGTCAAGAATTTTCATGGATTGTGCAAAATTGATGATAGCCGTTGCATGATTATCAAATAAAATGAGAACTGTTACTTGGAATTTATCATGTGAACGTTAGAATGAAAGAAAGGCCTTACATAATTAAAAACTTCTTCATGTATCTCTGTAATTTCACGCTGCATTCAATTCCGGTAATGTATTTTCACTCTAAATGGGTTATTCTGATATTCTGGAATGGAGTATAGAAAGAAATTATAGAGTGTAGAAAAACAATTCTACATAATTTTATACATGCTGTCTCTGGCATGTTTGGGAGATGCAACGAATCGAGCATAAGATAAAAATGAGTCTATTTTTTTTAATGTATAGTTTTTTATATTATTATTATATATAAATTAAAATTAATTATTATTTTATTTAAATTAAAAGAAATATGATTTATAATTAATTTGTATAGATCTTTAAGAAAAAATGAGAGTTTAAAAAATAAGTATAAGTTATTTGTCAAAATTGATTTGTTTTAGCTTAAATATTTTTTAAGTTAAAAGTTATTGATAAACTAGTTTTTTTATTGTCTAATGAAAAAAATATATTTATAAAATACAATTTATATTATAAAATAAATTCCTTAAAAATATAAGGATACATGTTATTTTATAAAAATTCTCCCAATAAATAAATTTTAAACAAAAGTAAGTAGGTGAACATGATCATCATAATAAACTTGAAATTTTTAAAAGATAAAAACACTTCAAAAGCTAAATTATAAAAGAAATAAAACTAAAATATAATACAATATAATATTCAAGAACAAAAATATATGTAAGCTATGACTGAAACATACTTTGTAGATAATGATAATGGCAAAAGCGTTAAAACAATTTTTTGATGGTTAAATGTAAAAAATAAATTAAGTTAAATTATAAATATAAAATTTATATTTTAAAAATGCATACATAAATTAAAATAATAAAATAAAGAATTTAATTAATTAAGCATTGATAATGTAAGAGAGTTTTATAAAAACATTGTTTCAATCATAACATATAACTTTTAAAGTATTAATTGATAAAGTTAATAACAAATTTACTATAATTAAATAATTGTAATTAAATATCACTCTAATTTTTTACACTAATAATACACAATCATTTTTTTCTAAAATAGATGTGATAAGTTTTTCTACAGGATTACATTAATGTGATATAATTCAATAGAATGAGTTTAAAGAATATATATAAACCAATATTTTTAAACTTAAACTCAACTTCGTCTTCAACAAGTATGAAAATGAAAAAAAATAAGAAAAAATCAAAATCATTATCAAACTATCTCATTTTCATGATCACTTTATCTCTAGACGTATTCATTTATTCATAACTTCTTGATAAGAGTTAAATTAAATACATGATAACACAAGAGTAAATTGAAAAAGAAAAAGTCTATGAGATTTGTTAAAATTACATTAATATATAAATTTATTCCATTATCAAAATTTGTGTATTATGTGTTATTATAAAACTTATTTAAATACTAATTATTTTAGTATTATGTGTTACTTTATTATAATAATTTTAAAAAAATATTACTTATATACCAAATCATATTATTTTTAAAATTAATTTAAAAAATTTTAAATTTTAATATTTTAAAATTTAAATTATTAATTAATTTAGTAAATAATTGTTTAAAATTCGTAGCCGGATTCTTTACTAGTTTGATTAATTTAATTAATAATGAAGTGTATCACTTTTAGTAAAACTATGTATCTGTACACAAACAAGCATAGGATTTGCTAAATAACATTAATGTTTTTATTTCCTTACCTATTGGTACTTAAAAAACTAAGTGCATAGTAAATATATACATAATACATTACTGTGTGTTTGTGAGTTGGTATGTGCATGTGTGCTGATTATATTTTAATAATTATTTTTATTTACAAAAATATTTAAAATATTCATGTTTAAAAATATTTTTTATAATAAATTGTTTTGTTAGCAATAAAAATTTATTGTAAACTTTGTACTTTTTATACAAATGAATTATAAAAATGGTTTAAATAATATAAAAGAAACTTGCTAATAACAATAAAATTAGTTATGCATTAGGATAGTTGGATTTTAAGAAAATAAATAATTAAATGAAGAATAAGAGCTTGATTCGTTTGATTTTGTTTTTTAGTTTTTGAAAAAAGTTTTCAACAATAATTTTCAAAAACTATTTTTGAGATGTAAAAATAGAAAAATGTCTTGAAGAATAAGTATTATTTAAAAACTGTTTTCAAGAATAAGTATTATTTGAAAATTATTTTGAAGATATAAAAATAGAAAAATTTGTTCATATTTAAGTTTTCAAAATAAAAATAAAAACTGAAAAGCAAAACTAATTGTTATTGATTTTTAATTTTTAAAAACTAAAAATATTCTCAAAAAACATTACTCACGAGAGTTTTTGTAATTTTTAAATATCAAAATACTAAATAATCAGTAAGATTTTTAAACTTATAGATTACTTCTCCCTGTGTATAAAATACATATCATATATAATTCATACTGATAAATTAAGTTGATACCCTTATGAATTATTAAGTTGACACCATCTCTATTAATTTCTATAAAACCCTTTCTCCAAGTTCGATACATGAGCCACCTACTTTTTTCCCTATTTGCAAAAGAAGACAAGCCTCATAATTCATCTGATTTTCTGAGACTACATCTACTCCCAGCAAAGTCTACTACTTTAAGTATTGGAACTTCATGCAGATTATCTCATGGCAATTAAATTGGACTTCTCCTTTTTCTGTGTTACAAGAAGCTTGTACCCTGTTGAAATTATGATGACACTGCCACATGCAATTGGTATTGAAACAAGTTGTTCCAAATTTTCCAAGTGACCCAAGATAGCTTGTCCATTTGTTGAAAATTCTGGTAATGGCTTTTGGTATTGATTATGAGTTGCAGAGGCTCCATTTGTTGAAAATCCTGTTTAAACTTTCCAGCTCCTACTCCATGCTCTTGCAGCACATTGCCCCAGCAGCAGCTAACCGAACCCACGTCAACAAATTATTTCATAACAAATCCTTGTTGATCAAGGCTTTCTAACACATTCAACAAATTATCATGCCATTGGAAATAATAGTGGATTGATATTAATCAATCATAAAAAACGCATTTGAGGGGTCTCTGCCTACCTTGGGGGATTATAAATTTGTCATCCTTTTAAGCAAATTACAACAACAATACACATTCTCTAAAATAATCCCTAAGAAAGTTGGTAGTAAAATACTCAAGAGTTCTTATTGAACTCATATCTCTACAATAATCATTCCTAGGTTTTTTTTTTTGTTGAAAATCAAGAACTTCAATTCAATATATTTGAGGTACACAAATTCTCTTTCCTCTATCTTTTTATATTTAATTTTCTATAGATACTATAATCTTGTATCTATTGATTTAAGGTTTCCTTTTATTTCCATCAATTGGTATCAGAGCCAAATTAGATACATATTATGGTTGTTTTCTATTAGAAAATTAAATTTGAATTGAAGATTTTTTGTGTTATTAGTGAAATTTTATAATATAATTCACTATTATCTTTTTCAAAAAAAAAAAAAAGGATTTACGCTACTTGTTATTCTTAAAATAACATGTTAAAGTTTAATTCCCTTACTCTTACATGGGTAAATTAATATTGAAACTTCTTTTTATGTGCTATCCCTTTAAAACCTAGTTTTCTTTTAAATAATTATGGGGTAAATTGTTTTCAAAATTACTTAATGGTTTTCCTTGTTTTATGTTTGACCAGTATGAGTGATTTGTGTGGGCAACATAATATATACAATTAACTTTATTTTGGAAAGTGTTAATGATGTTGCATGGACTCATTTTTATACCCATATTTTTGTGATTTGGTCAAGGAAGAACTTTGTGGTTTTGATACGATCATGTATGATGATTCGTGTGTTAAATTCATGCTCAGAAGCATTGAATGTGATTGCTAATTTTTTATATTCTTATTTTTTCAAAAATACCATATTTATTTAATATTTTTATATTATTGGTATTTTTGAGTATAAAAAAAATTGATTAATTCAAGATTAAATTAAAATTTTTTTAATATTATAATCTTGAATTTTTTACCTATTTTCATTGTCATAATTCTTTACAGTATTTGTATCTCTAATTATACTGTACTCTATTTAATATTGAATTATCATTTATAAATTCATTTTAGGTTATTTTATTAATTATGCACAATCTTAATTGTCCTTCTCTTATGAGCATAATTTTATTTATTAATTTGCATTATTATTACTTGTCTATCATGGGTATAACAATGTGAATTTTGTATGTTAGTCATATAATATATATGATTAACATTATGCAAATTTATTGGACAATATGTATAATTTCCTTTTTTTCATTTACATAATTATAATTTCACTATTTTGGATGCATTTATGTGAATTTTGTGATATAATTATTTTTTTATTGCATTGATGATAACTATACTCTATCGGTGTATTGTTATTAATGTAATTTGGTATTATACAATGTACTTTTCTTGGCTTATGTTAATGATTTTTTTATATCCTATCGGTATTAGGATTTTATTAATATAAGTTATAGTGCCTTGTAATTTTCGTAGGAATTCTCTTTTAACTGAACTTTTAGAATTACATAATATTTTCCTATTTTTGTAATGTTCAGTTTATTTCCCTCATTTAATCATGTTCCATAATGACTTATAACTTTTAATTGGATATTTTTCCTTCAAAACAAAAAAAAAATGTTGCATTTTTTGTGGTGCAAATTTTCTATATATATATATATATATATATATATTGATAAAGAAATAGTTGAATTTTATTTAGCCCTCTGGGTATTTTTTTGTTATGTCAACTTATTTTTTCTTTATCAAGTGGAAGGATTTTGTATATTAGAATTTTAATTAATATCTTATAAAATAAATTGTTGTGATATAAGATTTTTACTTTAAATGTCCAATTAATCATACATGTGCAAAACAAATGTTCTTGATAAAATTATTTTTTCTTATCACATTATTTGTGATCACATTGTTGGGATCTATATTAAGGATTTTATATTGGTCTCTTGTAAAATATTTTCTTGTATAACAAACTCTCTATTGATTTGCAATATCAGTATGCAATTCTTGTAAGGACAATATAGGAATCCCAAATTTTAAGATATTAATTTCTCTATATCATATTTTATAATTTTGTTAATGGTATTCTTGTAAAAGCTAGAGGCTTTATTTTGGGATATATAAATAAACCTATGTCTATTATAAATTTTGATGAGAGTTAGAGACTATTTATTATTATATCCTTAATATATGTAAGAATAGGTCTCATTCTTCCGCTGCGTATAATCATGTTTTATTCTCAAGTGTGTGTAAATATTGTTTATTGTAGCACTTGATTTTTATTTATGATTACTTGAGAACTTGCTTATGATCTCATATTCTACATAAAATTATCAAGTGATCCATTTTCTCACTCATGTAATTTTTTTTTCAAGATCCTCATAGGGGTCAATATTTTTGTAAAGATTGATTAATATGTGGTTAATTATGAAACCATTTATGAGAATTATTTATTCTTATGGATAAATTTATAGGTTTCATATTTTTGTTATTTTAACCACTTCTCTCATTAATCATTCGTTATTCTACTACTTTCTAATTCCTTAAGTAGAATAATAGTGAATTTTAATTCACTTTTATTATTATCTTATAAAGTTATCATCCCACTATCACTAGAACTTTTAATACTAGTGTACCCTAATGATAATCCTAATATTTTTTCGGTATATTAAGAATTAGTGGGAGTATATATAATCTTGTATTATCTCTCGAAACTTATATATTTTTTATTGCCATATAATCGTGTACACATTTAATTATGATATGACATATTCTATAGGGTTTCTCTATTTATTTTTGTCCTATTTTTATTGAGATACATGAAATCTATTGTATCTTTGTAGACATCTTTAACTGATGTTAAGGTCATTCTGTTGGGTACTGCACATTAATCCTTTTGGCATACAATTATGCATTGTGCATCTCTTTTTTTTTATATATAATTCATTGTATCTTAATAGACATCTTTAATGGATGTTAAGAGCATTTTGTTGGGTATTGCACATTAATTCTTTTGGTATGCAATTAAGTATTGTGCATTTCTTTACCCAATTTTCGCATTTTGTTTGGTCAAAATTCTATAAGTATATTGTAGATGCAATACTCCTATCGAGTTTGATTTTCTACTTTGTAAAAAGTGCTTATTATGATAGTACTGCTATTGAGTACAATTTTGCACTATTAAAGTACTTATGAATTTTTTTTTTGTTTGGACCAATTATCTAAGTGTTTGCTCAATTGACATTTTGTGACCACAATAATCTGAGTATCATTTTATATAAGCTAGGTGTCTATGAGGTTTTAGTAGGGAATTTATGGATTTCCTACTTATATTTGGATTCTTACATAGTCACTCATTTTTGAAACTCGGATTAGTTAAATGTCAAATATTATAGAACACTTATGTAGCCTATATGTAATTACATATGTTATTGGGCTATGATGAATAATTAGATGCATGTAAATTATGCTTTCTCACCTATATAATTTTTCGGACTCAAGTAAAAAAAAGATTATATTAATTAAACACTTTTTTATTCACTGATCAAATACTTAACTTTGGAGTTTTATAACTCATATGGTTTGGTTAAGTTTTGATGTCTTAGATCAGTGGGAGTCTAAAACTCTGTTATGAGATATGTGTGAAGTAATATCATTTTAGTAACATATCTCTTAGCATTTTTGGATGCTTGAGACCATGTAATATCATTTTATTGAACTACATTATTCTATATACTTTATGAGAAATATTTGTTAATGTGCATGATATATATCCCTATAGGATATTATTTTGTAGCTCAAATTTCTCATTGTCTAATATAAGATTTGTTTATAATTGTCATTCTAGCTTAATGATTTATCTTTGTATTATTGATTAATATCATCCAAGTGGGAGAATGTTGGAAATAATAGTGGATTGGTATTAATCAATTATATTTTATCATTATCTGGCAATTTAAGATATGATGATAATCATATCTTATAATATCTTTATGATTATTTGAATGAGATTATAATAAGATTGACTCTGTGATGGGTTGAGTCAATCATAAAAAGCCCATTTGAGGGGTCTATGCCTACCCTGGGGGATTATAAATTTGTCATCCCATTAAGAAAATTACAACAACAATACAACAACAATACACATTCTCTAAAATAATCCCCAAGAAAGTAGGTAGTAAAATCCTCAAGAGTTCTTATTGAACTCATATCTCTATAATAATCATTCCTAGGATTTTTTTGTTCTTGAAAATCAAGAACTTCAATTCAATATATTTGAGGTACACAAATTCTCTTTCCTATATCTTTTTATATTTAATTCTCTATACATACTATAATCTTGTATCTATGGATTTAAGGTTTCCTTTTATTTCCATCACACCAATTTTATCATTTTCCATCATGTATAGTTCACCTTGAGTTGTACACGTCCCTATATCTTAAGTCGGAAAACTTTCATCATGCCAATTCTATACTAAAGAAGTATTTGTTATTGTTTTACTCGCTAGACGGTTTACTTAAACATATTAAGGGTATATTAATTCACTATTTAAGTGAGAATTGAAAATTAAGCAGGTATTACTTCAAAACTCTCCTTTATAAATTGGATGTCAACTGCATTATGGGCCGAAACCATGTTGTCCATGGCCCAAACTTTCAGCACAGCCCACCTTTTTGTGTGGGTTTGGTTCTGGCCACCTTCGGCTGCTCCTGTATCTCCAATCAAAGTCTCTTCCATGTGGAAAATATTGGACCATGCGAGTGTATGTTTCACGCAAATAGATGTAAGTAGTTTCATTCTATTGCATGAAAAAAAAAAAAAAACACTATTATAATTGTACAAACTTGTTTTACACGAAAAAAGACTTGGTCAAGCTGTTTACATTGTTTTGGATGAATATTAAATTACATAAAAAAATAGCAAGAAATGAGACCGAAACCACGAATTGGTGCCTTCTACCATTTTACTAAAAGATAAAATAATAAATGAGACGAAAATCTTTGTAATTAATTTGATATATGTAATTGTTTTTATCAAAATTGGGCAGAATCTGCAGTGTTTTTTTTTTTATCTTGGATACAGGAATTTTAAAGCAATAGGTGAGTGTGAATGGCTAGTGTTTTGGATAAGAGTGAAGGAATGAAAAATATGATACATAAAAAATCCAATGGTTAGTGTCTTGGGGCCAGGGTGGCGGTGTGGAGAGAGGGGATACATAAAAAAATATGAGTATCGACTACCTTGGTTGAGAATTAATTAATATCAGCCGGAAAACTTGGTTAACCTTCTTTATGTGAAAATTTTTCTTCCAATCATAAAACATAAACTCAAAATCCAATTTCGTAAGAGGATGAAAGATAATACCACTCTAACAAACATCTCCTATTAGTTATTGAAACAGTTTATAATTAAAAAAAAAAACTTATATAAATTTTTTGTACTTAAAATTTCACAAAAAACTATTTTGGTCCTTGAAATTTAAAAATATTATTTTTAGTCCTTGAAATTAAGTGTTTGTTTGACAATATTTTTAGAAAACTGTTATCAGTATTTTATTATTTAAAAACTAAAAAACTCATTTGGGTAATATTTTTATTTTTATATATCTTAAAACAGTTTTTGAAAACCGTTATGGTTTTTTAGTTTTTAAAAACTAAAAAATAAGAACAACTGAAAATAGTTTTGTTTTTCAATTTTCTATTTTTGTTTTGAAAACTCAAAATACAATCAGAATTTGTTATTTTTTGTTTTTCATTAATGAAATTTTAATAAATATAAACAAATTTTTCTATTTTTATATATTCAAAATAATTTTTAAATAACACTTACCAAAGAAGTTTTTTTTTTCTTTTGTCTTCGAAAAGAGTTGTTGAAAACTATTCTTCAAAACTATTTTAAAAAACTAAAAAACAAAACAAAATTAATCAAACCCTAATTGTGTCGGATGTGAAATTAAAGATGATTCACAAATATAAAAATGTACTCTTTGTCAGCAAATTTTTAGTAGTGTTAATTAGAAACTAAAAGTGAATCAAAAATAAAAAAATATTTATAAATTTTAAAGAGCAAAAGTGATTTTTGGTGAAAATTTAAAAACAAAAAACCTATTTAAATCAAAAGGAAATATAATAATAACATGGTGGCTGGATTTATGGGTTAAAGGATGAAGAGAAAAGAGGGACAAGAGGTTGTGATATGAAATAATTTCTTTTTGTTTAGCAAACCTGTTTTACACGAAAAAGACTTGGTCCAATGTTTACATTGAATGGGATGAAAGTTAAATTACAACACTTAAAATAACAGGAAGTGGGACGGAAATCACCCTAAAAAATAAAATAACGAAGGAGACGAAAATCATGGTAATTTGATATGTTATTAGAACAATTTTTTTAATGACACTTGCGGAATATCTATAAAAATGGCTGATAATTAATCTTTTATCATTAAGTATCCCTTGTTGATATCCCTATTTAAGTTCCAAGTCTCTTTTATAAACAAACCACCAAGCACAAGTGATATTATAGGAAGATGAGTTCCCATGGATCAACCACCTCAAGATATTCTGCTGCTTCCTCTTTCAATTCCAGCAGCAACCCATCTGTGCGTGCTTCTATGCAAAGGCCAAGTTGTACTGTTTCCCATCACATGAATAATGGCAATGTAATTAGGGCTTTGTCAATGGCTGGTTCCAACTTCTCTAATGTTCATCAACAACCGCCGAGTCTTTCTGCTGGGCCATGGATTCAGTCGCAACTATCAAACCCTAATTGGCAAAACCCCAACACCATGTATGGTCAATCATCGCACATGACATCGCCAGCAGGTTTCTATTCCAACTCCTCTCATATCAACAAGTACTTTTTGATGAAAATATACACAAAAATAAATCATGCTCCCTCAATTGATTCTTTTTTAAGGTAGTTTAGACTTTAGACATTAATAAGCCAAATCAATAAATAGTTACATAATTGGTTGTCAAAACTAATTACCTATTTATTATCTATATTTGTGATAAATTTACTTTTTATTTGCCATAGGTAAAATTCAAAAATTTTGGCAAAAAATATACTTTAAACAATTTATTTTTTTAAAAAATTCTATATTTATTAAAAGAGAAAAAATCTTGAAGAGGAAAAAAATGATAGATTACAAAAAAAAATCACAAGTCTTTTTAAAATATTTATATATTTACTAAAAAAGAAAAAAAAAATTTGAAAAGTTATTGCTCCCGCTCCTAAAAAAATTTTCCATTGCGGTAAAAAATAACTTAGTTTATTTTCTATACGCATATTTTAAATTTCTTTTAAATCTTTTTACTTCTTGTATTAAAATTAATTTTATTATCTACCATAAAAGGGTTTTAAATTGTACTCATTTAAAATGAGTTATTTTTCCTTGTAACAGTAAAGCGTAAAGTTAGCATTGTTGCAGAGAAAGTACACGATCAATAATGCTTTTCTTATTTACATTGGTAAAGAGAAATACTTTAATAATGCAAAATAACACATATAAAAAAAATAACAAAGTTATTTTGTTTTTGTAGTTCGCATCACATGTCTATGATAACTTTTTGAAATTATTGAAAAATTTGCAAACTCTCTCAATTGTTTTGTTCACATAGTTCACATTTCATTTCTATATCCACAACAAGTTTTTGGGATTATTAGAAAATTTACAAACTCTTCCAATATTTTGTTCATGTAGTTCGCACTCATGGCTACATCTACAACAAGTTTTTGAGACTATTGAAAAACCTGTTAATCCTCCCAATCTTTCTGTTGACGTGTTCGCATTTCATGCCTACATTCATAACAAGTGTTTTGGACTATTAAAAAACCCGCAAACCCTTTCTACATATCATAACCTCCTCTTTCACTTAGAATCATGATTTCTTCTTCAGGTTGAGTCATTTGCATATTAATTATTCTATCGCCATGTGTCACCTTCTAATAATTTTAATATATATAAGATCTATTTGATATTAAAGAATAAATGAATAAATCTTATTACTATTTTAAAATAATTATTATATATTGCGTGTCATTTAAAATATTAAATATATCAAATCAATAGTTAATTTTGTTTGTTATTGATGTGTATAAAATACACCTATAGGGTAAGTGTAACCAACCAACGCAGTAGGAATAATGGATCTTTAAGTCTAGATATGGTATCCAAGGAACTAGAATATGTGATATCAAGAACTAAAGATTCTTTTATTTTCATAGGGAGTAAATAATTTGAATTGAATAAAAGGAAATTAAAATAAACAAAAGAAAATAATGGATTTGAACAAAATCATGAATTTGGAATGTTAGGGTCATGCTTCCTTACATAATTACTACTACTAACTAATCTCTCATGATCAAGCAAGACTAGTTAACCTTTCTAATGGATATCACTATTTGATCATGTAAAAATTTAACACTAGTTAGGGTTAAGAGCAAGTAGGCTGAGAGCTTATTCATCATACATTCACATTAGGAGCTAAGAAATGTAGTGTTATCATACAATGAATTTTAACCTTACTCTATAATGTGCCTATTAACCAACCAATCAAGTGGTAAGTCTTGCATTAATCAATACATAGTGATTCACACACATTAGAAGTTTAATCATACATCTAATGCACTAATAAAATAGTAAAACAATATAACCTTAAAAGTAAAAACATTCAATAATTAATTAAAAATAAAAAAAAAAGGTTTTATTCAGATGCACATCATAATACAAAACAATTATCAGAAAATAAATAAAAAATAGGAAAAAGGACCATATGGATAAGGTCTATTATGACTATACTCTACCTAATCTTGCTTTTCATCCTTAAGCCTACTCCTAAATCAGTGGTTAAACTCCCAAAAATTAGCATAAAGACAAAACTTAAAACTAAAAGGAAAGAAATCTTTGTAAAGAAAAATTAACTTCTCTAGAAAACTTAATTTGCTGCTCTTCACGTTTATGGATCTTGCCATATGAGCTAAGCATGACTATCCTAAAATAAGCACGCTCATGCTCATTTTAATAAGCACAAAAATTCATTCTTTTTGCTCATTTGTTATATAATTTAAATATAAAGACCTTAACCTGCAATAAAACACAAAATTAGATAATTCTAACATTAAAATATAACAAAAGACATAAAATTGAACCTAATATGTCTTAATAAAATAACTAATTTCAGGTCAATTACTTATTACTACATTTAAACAAAAAATTATTATTCCTCATATTTGTTATCTTCTTTACCTTTTTCTTTCTCAATTTTTATATATTTTGCTTTAGTATTTTTTTTTTCTAAGTTCTATTCATACTTATCTATAGGTCTATATTTTTCAATTTTTTATACTTTATTGTACCCTTACATATTTTTAGTTATCATATCATTTTTATACTATTATTTTACATATTTTGAGTTATCATGTATTATTTGGATTGTTATTATATAACTTGTGTGTATTACAGCGAATAAAAAATGTTATGTTATAAAGTTGGTTCGACTCAAAATTAAGAAACAAGATTGAATGTATTATAACGAGATTGAGAAACAAAATTAAATATATTAATACGAATAAAAACTGTGTTCCATTGAAAAATACATAAGGTTTCAAATATTTAAACTTATTAATGTAATGACCGTAACCATAGTTTAAAGAAAATGAAAGATTGTTTTCCACATGATAGGGCAATGTATAAAATATTGTTCAATTAAGATATGGTTATGACTAAACAGTTTTTATAATAACATTAATAAGTTTCATGTTATTAAGAGTTATATAATAAACTTAATTGACTCTAATACCAATTAATGAAATTATAAACAATATCAATAAATAATACATACAAAATATAGCATGTATGTGTAATCCAATATGCTTTTTAAAAAAAAAATATAATCCAATATAAAAATGACTTTGTTATGAAAATAAAATAAACTTTGTCATAAGTTTATTTGTCATTTATTTTTATAAAAGCGTAATATCATAAAAAAATTAAAATTCAATCATGCAATGTTTACTGTTATGATTTTTCTATTTATTTTTATAAAATTATGAATTTTTAAGAAAATATTTTTTAAATGAAATTTTATATTATTTTTTAAAAAAAAATTCAAAATTTTGGTGGTCGTCCGACTGACTGCCAACCTGTCTAATGGAGAGATGAGCCAAGTGATTTGTCCGCCCTAACTATAAAAGTTCAGCGTATTTTCAGTAGTCCAATGACGAGACAGGTTAAAACAAAATAATTTTGGTCCGTTTTTCGATCATATATATATATATATAAATTATGATTCATCTCCATAAGAACGCTACCAAACTAAAAGGCTTTTTCTCCGCTTTCTTAAAAATAATTAAAATAAATATAAATAAATAATATTTATAACCCTCAAGAGAGATAAAGACCTATAAATGAAAAACCTATCACATAATCAACCTATCAACCTTATTGTAATAATCATGTTTTAAATTATATTAACACTAATCTATAATTATTTTAATAGTGAATACTTCTGGAAGCTGGACTCGATCAAACTCCAACATGTGTAGTAATCAACCACAACAAGTGGGTTCTGCAGGAAGTTGGCCACGATCACTTTCATCAAAATATTCTAAACCATCCACTTGGCAAAACTCCCACTACGTCAATAGTTGGAAAGAAATGGTGGATGTTGCAACTATATCTACACCTCCCTCTTCTGGACAACAATCCAATAACCCATCTAGCTTGTCAATAATAGATTATTGGATTAAATCATTTACCTCATCACAACAATTACCCAACAGTATCTCTACCTTCGAAGACGTGGTGAATGCTTTGATTGAATCATTAAAAACTAATTCTGCCTGGCAACAATACCCGAATCTGTTGCGTAGTTTTGAAGAGTTGTTGGATTATTACATTAACTCAACAAAGCATTCTGCCTCACACCAATGGCAATGGACCTACAACATCAATAGTTTTGAAGAGGTTGTTGATGAAGAAATTGAAAGTGATTAACTTTTGCGTGCTCGTTAATTACTGCCATGTTCATAGGTAGAGTTTTAGGGGATATATCAGTGGTGGTGGTGGGTGGTAAGTTGTTGTTATATGGGACTTGATGGCAAGTATTATGTTGCAGAATTACTTGTGTGTTCTGCTTGGTTGTTTTCTACAGTATTCATATGTTGTTTTCTTTTGTATCTTTGAAGTATGGGTTTTTGGACTCTTTTTCTTGGTAGAGAAAAACTCAAATATTAGTAAACCTAGTGGAGAGTGGTCACATTAGGTTGTGAGAGAAATTCATTAAAGTTAGAGACATGGTAGCAAATACTGATAGAAAAGAGAGGAAGCAAACATGGAGAATCCTATTATCGAAACTGAGAAAATGAGAATGGGAGTAAAAACAAGAGAAAGAAAGAATAGCTTGATCGGATTCAATGAATCAGCATAAAATCTCAGGCTGATTGATTCAAGTGGGTTCATTTTTTAAAAAAATTACCTAAGTGGGTCTATTTTAAGAAATTACCGAGATGGATCTGTTTTCAAATTTGACTTGGTCAAACCGTAACTCGCAATTGCAGTTTATGTGTTATGTCAACTATGTGCTTACGTGGTGTCTAACGTGAAAAGAACTATGCTAAAATTGCAACTGATAATTGCAGTTTGATTGGTCTTTGATCAATACCATCCCTTTCTTCAATAAGTAAGAACAACACAGATTTTTAGAGGGCTAAAACTGCAAGTATGACTTGCGGTTTATGTGATCTTTGACCAGCGCTGTCCCTTTTATCCAATGGTTACAAGCAACACAAATTTTTAGAGGGCTAAAATTGCAAGTCAAACTTGCTGTTTGTGTGGTCTTTGACAACCCTTTTCTTTAATACTGAAATTTAAAATTCAAACAAAAGAATTATGTTAAAATAATACCCAAGAGAATATATAACAACACAAAAAAATAACATATAAGAAAAGAATATTATAATAATTAAAATTCAAAAAATTTAAAATAAGTTAAAAATTTAAATCATTAAATTAATCTAATGATCATAACAAGATAAAGTCATCAATTTCAAAGTCGCTCACTTGAAATCGTGCACTGGCTAACAGTTTGGTTAAGAGATCATGTAGTTGATCCTTTGTTCAAACATGGGACATCAGTAGCTTGTTGACCAAAACATATTGCACACAAAATGGTCGTAAAGGAAACTGTGTTTCATATGAGAGTAAAGTATTGTTTTTCAGCACAAGTAAGAGGCACTTACATTCTCATGTCACACAGTGGACAAGTAGAAAATGAGTGGGAACAATGAATCAGTCCGTTAATTTTTTTTTGTTTTTAATAAATATATATTTTTTATTATTTTTTATTCTCTTAAAACTTTTTTTTCTTTTAACAAATATAAGTTTTTTTATAAAAAAGTTATAATTTTTTTAAAATATATCTATTTTATTTTTTACTTCCACAATATTTTTTTTCATATCCCCTTTCACAGGGGACATATTCTTGAAAAAAGTTTGTCCACCATATGATTTAAGGGCATTTTTTTATGGCTATCCACATTTTTATATTCCCTGCTGGTTTTAATTTATTACCTATATAAAGGAGCAAGTTTCCAATCATAACCTCATCCCAACTATCCAAACCCACCCCTGGTGAATGTTATAAAAATATTTTTGAAGTTGAAAGCCCAAAAATCTCATAAGTTAAATGAGTTCACTTCGATTACTTTTGCAGCATATTGAGGAGGAAAGAGCAAAGAAAAGAATGGAGACTTTTAACATCAACCTCGAGTCACACCTCTACAATATCAATAGTTATCAAGAACGAGTAAACAAAGGAATGGAGACTTTTAACTTCAACCATGACCCACAGCTTCACAACATCAATAGTTATCAAGAACAAGTAAACAAAGGAATGGAGACTTTTAACTTTAACCATTACCCATACCTCCACAACATCAATAGTTCTCAGGAACGATTGAACAAAGGAATGGAGACTTTTAAGTTCAACCTCGAGTCACACCTCCACAACATCAATAGTTATCAGGAACGAGTGAACAAAGGAATGGAGACTATTAACTTCAACCCCGAGCCACACCTCCACAACATCAACAGTTTTCAGGAACGAGTGAACAAAGGAATGAAGACTTCTAACTTCAACCCCGAGCCACACCTTCACACATCAATAGTTATCAGGAACGAGTGAACAAAGAAATGAAGACTTTTAAGTTCAAAATGTAGCCATACTTCTGCTACATCAACAATGATAAATAGTTATCTGGAAAGAGAGAATAATTATAAAGACGTGTTCTAGTATATACTATCCAAGAAAATCCAGTGTAGAGCTGTTATATAAATATGGTTAATTATATTTCATAATATTTAAAATTAAATGAATTTGCTTGAAGTCCTTATAGATTGTTATTATTAGAACAATAAGTCTTGATTAAGTTAGTCTCTAAACCCCTCCTTTTCGGTAGCTAGGAACAGGGTGGGTGCCTATTCCGATAGGTTGAGGGGATGAATACTTATAAAGACTCCAACACTCAAGTTAGTATAAATGTACAAGGTGGAATTATAATGTAAAATTATACCTGTGTTTTGCTATAATGTCTGCATATATAGGAGTTATTAGAAATAAATGATAGAGTCATTAGAAATAAATGTTATGATCTTAAAGTCTAATGATATCTTTCCGATGATGGTTATGTAGGATATGTGAAATGTGGAGAATGATGATATATTGGATGAGGTAGTTAGGATTTTGGGTGTTATTGAAGAAGTGGTTAGGATGCATGATCCTTTGGAGTCCTAAGCTAAGGTGTATTAATAGGCTGTTTGGATTCTTGGACAGAGATGCCAAAGGTTCCGAAAAGCACATAAGTATTATGAGATTAATGAAAATTTTAATGATTATTAATTTTATCTCAATACTAGTTAATAATATTATGATATTAATAAAATGTCTAATAATAACTATTATAAAATAAAATTTCTTATATTCATTCACAATTAATTATCATATATGCCAGATAAACGCAAGATGTGGAATTTTCATATTTATTCATAATTAATGATCCTGCCTGCCAAATAAACACAAGATGTGTTATTTTAACGGAATAAATCTAGTATTTTAATTTTACATTTTTTAAAAGCATATTTACTTTTTATACACTATTTGTTTTATTTTATATTTTCTTTTTTTCTGTAGTCCAACTTGTACTTACTAGAAAACGTTGGGGATATTCTCCAACAAGTCCAACAGGTGAGTTCTTGAAAGCGCGATGTTGGAGTTACCTGTAAAAGACACCCCAACTCTTAAGTCAGTCAAGGTAGTCTAGTATTTTGTTTTAGGTGAAGTACATTATACCTTTCTTCTTGCTTTTATCATTGAGACATAATCAATGTGATTTTAATTCAGGCTTTAATTACTTATTAATTTCTCTTTTAATTGCTCCATAACTGTTGGTTTGTGGCTGCTGCAATAAGTTCTTTGGGGTGATTATTGGGGCATTATTCATCTGTGATGGCTCAAATTACTTTGGGGGAGGTAGATGAAGTCAGGTGTTACAAGGTTGGTAAGTACACAAGGTCATCTTAGATAAGCTATTTGGAGGGTTTTGGTGAGGTTGTTCTATTGAGGTTAGATCAGGAGAAGTTGTCTCGGACAAGGTTATTTGGATAAGGTCGTTTGGGGGAGGTCGTCAGGGCTGGCCGCTCCCTCAGGAATAGTACATAAGCCCCTCAAGCTTAGAGACTCGTGAGCAAGGTATTGAAGTTATGTTCTATGGAGGTCTTCTAGTCGACGTTGGACGACTTTAACCTCGCAAGTGACATAGGGCAATACATAAGCCCTCCAAGCTCCGAGACTCATGAGAGAAGTGGGAGTTTAGAAGTGAGCTTGACTAGGAGCGTGGGCAGAGATATGGTTGCGTAAGTGAGGTCTCGCCACGTGGCTACCTACCTCCGTTAGCTGTCACTTGAGGTGACGTGGGGTGGTTCTTGGCCATTGGATTACATTGTGTAGAAGTCGACAAAGGTTGTTGGATTACCTTGTTCACCATTACCATTGGATGGATGGGGAGGTGTGTGCTTCGACCATAGGATCAGATGCTGGTTCAGTGGGAACGGTTAGTATAAACGGTTTGTCTTGTGGCTAGATTGATACATTTTCCTTAGTTCTTCTACACACACTCTTGTTTTTGTTGCTCAAGCTTGTGCATGTGCTTCCATTCTTTTTTTGCGTGCCTTTTGTAAGGTACGTTCTCCTATGTATTGTCTTGCTTCTTCCTCATCTTTCTATCTTCTTCTTCAACGCCTTTAGGTTTGTTAGTTTGTGTTTCCTTTTCCCTTGATTAAAACATGTCTTCTAATTCTGGGGAAGGTTTTAGGCGAAGGAAGAAGAGGGATAGTTTGCTTCCTTAAAAGGTTATGGGTTTAGGAGAAAACATGGGTTCGTCCAATTCATCTTCTCAATGGAGGTGTTGGAGGTTTCGTCTACGGAGTCTGATAGTGAGGGGTTGTGGTCGTAGGCCACGAAGGTTGGGAATGTTGATGTTACTTCGTCGGGGATTAGGGTAGTTAAGGAGAAAGTTTCCCTAGCGAAGGCAAAAGTTGCAAAGGGGCAAGGGAGGAGAAAAAAAGAGGTAGGGTTAAAGACTTATAGGTACCCGAGAAAAAGGAGGAATCATAGGAAGGTGGATTTACTATTGTTAGATTTTCCTGACTATTACTGGGTTCACAGTGATGTCATCGAGTTTCACAGTAAACTCAGCGAGTCAGCAATTAATGCTCTCCTTGAAGGCACCTTTGTGTCTCTCCCCAATAAGGCAGATTTGTTCCTTTTACAGTCTTGTGCTATGGACAAGTTTGTTTATAGGAGAGGGTTGTCGAAGGTTCCTTTCACTTACGTGTACAAGACTCTATTCTACAATCTCTGGGTCACTTTACATTTTTTTTACTTCGTGTGTGAGTTCCTCTGGTATGCGAATATGGCTACATCACAGTTGCATCTAAATAGTTGGACATTCCTTACGATTTTTTAGATTTTATGCACCTACTTAGGATTAGAGGTGTCATTGAATAAATTTCTTCACTTTTACCAGCTAAAATTGGGTACACCCATAGGTTGAGTTTCTCTAAATGGGATCAATAAGGGTCTATTTTCATTGCATTCTTGCTCATACAAGTTCAAGAACGAGTTTATGAGGGTGGACTCCGTAGATCAAAAGCCTCAACACAATAATATTTTCTTTGAGCCAGGCGGGAGGTCGATGTTTCCCTTTTACTAGCAGGAGAGATCTTGCAAGTTTAAGGGAATCAAATTGAAGGTGGTCGCGGTCGAGGCGAAGGTTAACATTGCTAAGTTGGTGTTTCTTCCCCAACCTAGGACCGTGTAACACGTACTTTGTCTTCCCTATGCGAGAGATATAGAGTAGAAGCTAGAGAGTGTGTGCTTATTCTTCTCTTATTAAAATAATACTCGCAATTTGTTTGTATTACCTATCTAGTGTTTACTTTGCCGCTTTGATGGGGAAGCAAACTTGGAAAACTTTGAAGGTCAAGTTTGACGTCTCTAAAGGAAAGGTCGTTGTAGCTACAGAGGGAGGTCGTAAGAGGAAACATGTTGAGTTGGTCGTCGACATTGCTGGCTCTGCTATGAAGGAGGTTACACCTGTGACCTAAGAAGGTCATGTCATTGCTGAAGAGGTTAATTCTCTTGCTCGGGTGGTTTCCTTTACTCGAGAAGGTGACACCATCCTTTCCCTTATCCAAGATCTCCTCGTTGGCCTCGGGGTCATGAAACGCATCGGTGCGCATGTTGGGTAACCAAGGTGAGGTTCCTTTGTCTTTCCCTTTGGACCTTTTAGGGGCGATCTCACACAGCACTCGAGAGAAAATTGTCTGTAGGCGTTTCTTGAGGGGGAAGGAAGACAATCAAATGGATAAGCTATTGGGTGTCGTAAGTAAAAAGAAAAAAAAAGTCAATACTTTTGTGATGACATTTAAAAATTGAGATTTGAGATTTTATATTTGAATGCATTTATATTTTATGTATATATTTTAAATTTAAACTATTTTATTTTATATTTTAGAATTGAGAATTGAGATTATATTTAATTATTTGTTATGACATTTAATATTTAACTATTAAGTAATAATTAATAAGTACTATAACTTTTCTTAATCAATGCCTAGTAACCCATTACGGAGTGACTTTATATTGAATGTTTATAGTAATTAAAAATGAGACAAATTTGATTTTTTTAAAAACCTTATTTTTATGTTTTATGTGGGTTAGTCCACGGACCATCACAGGCTTTATAGGGTAGTTCGAGCTCTCAAATATAATGAGCCCATTTAAAATGTGGACTTCGCAGATTGAATTTCGTAGATTGCAGGTTTTGCGGGTTGAAGGCTTTGTAAACCGAGTTAGTCGAAGGCTTATTTCTAATAGATATTATGAGATTAATGAAATGTGTAATGATTGTTAACTTTATCTCGCAACTAGTTAATAATATTAAAGTATTAATAAAATGTATTATAATAATTATTATAAAATAAAATTACTTGTATTTATTACACAATTAATCATATATGCCGAATAAATGCAAGATGTGTCATTTTCAAATATGCATTTTTTTCCTGTCTATATCATTAAAAAAATATTCTATCTATCTATTTACAAGGTGGAGAGAAAAAGTGTTATTTAGTGGGAATACACCTAGAATTTTATTTTTACATTTTTTTAAAGTATCTTTACTTTTATACACTATTTGTTTTATTTTATATATTCTTTTGTTTTAGACCAACCATTTATCTTTTTATATTTCTTACCTTTATCCATATCTTAGATACTTCTTATCATATATTCTTGCCTTGATATATTCCTTTCGTCTATACTCTTATGTCTCTTATCATTTTTTGAGATAATATATATCTTATATATCATATTCCTTATTACTTCCATCTTATCTTCCATATTTTTATATTTTTCTTTCTTATATTTCTACCTTTTATAGCCTTATTTTTCATTATTACATATATATATATATATATATATATACATATATATATATATATATATATATATTTTGTTACCTTATACGCTTACATTTTTCTATTTTTTACTTTTCATCTTCTTTTTAACCTTTTTTTTCCTTGGAATTAGTGGAGTTGAGGCAGTAATTAAAAGACTGAAATTCGATCATCAATGTCACTATTGTACTTATTATAAACTCTTTGTTCGGCAATTATGAATTAATGTGGAAAAAAAAGAAGAAAGGTGGAGATAAATTACAGAAATTGAGACATTTTAGAGGTTTGAAAGTAAAAGGAAGGTTTAATTACACATTTTTTATATTCTAAAAATTTTAATATTTATTTTTTAATTAAAGATATGAACTTTAAACTTTTAAAATTCTTCAATTATTATTTTTTTTATAAGGCAAAAATAATATTATTAATTCTGGAAAAGTATAAGCTATGTCTTTCTATATATACAAAATGTGTAAAAAAAAAATTCAATTGTTACTTAAATTGACAAAAGACTCATTACTATAGTTTCAGTGATAATTGCCTCGTGTACTTAATTTTATATAGGTATATGAGAACAAATATCTTAATTTTTTTTTAATTAAGGTTTTGTTTTCTCTTTTTTAGGTATAAAATAGATATAATTATGTATTTAGATTATATATTTAATTTGGTTAAATATTACTATCATTATTTTTTTATATACATATGTAGTTTTGGAATTAGATTGAGACAAAGTCAATTAAATAAAAACTCAATAAGTAAAAGGTGATCACCACCTGATGAGAGTCCTGTTGTGGCAAACAAGGAGTAAATAAAATATTGTTTATCCACCAATGCCCACACTCACTCTGTGAGTCCCCGTCCAGTTGTAGTGGACAACTTAGCATTTGGGCTGAGTGTCCAGCAGTCTTGTTATGACCGCTGGGTAGTGACGTTCGAGATGGTAGAGTATAAAAGGGTTTTTTTTCACCAAAAAGGGGGTGCTTCTTCTTCTCTAACCCTAGGGTGGCTTTAGAGCTCATGGGCTTCATCTTCGACCTCTATTTTTTATCATTTTGCTTCCTTCATCCTTGGGATGCTTATCTCCTCCATGGGTGACTGAGTTTTTTGTTGCTTGGGGTTTATTGAAAGTAAACTTGAACTATTGTGTATATTTTGAGCTTTAATCAAAGTTTATTATTCAATGTTTGTGTCTTTTCTCTTCTTTATGTTTTGAATGCAATTGGAAAATTATTTGACTCATAAATAAGAAGAGTGCCCAATAAGTTTATCGCTAGGAATAGAGTAACTTGTCATCTTAAACTCATTTTTCTTAAAGCACGTTATTTGATTTTAGGTTATGTAAAAAATTAATAACTTAAACCTCAAATCAACTTAGACCCTACTCATAAGGGATGAAGGTGAACATGTTTTTATGAGTATTGAAAACATGAGTAATAAACCATGATTATATGTTCATTTGTATACTCGGGTGAAGATTTAATGAAGTTAAATCTCAACCATCTCTCCATTTTGTGAAAACTCTTTTCGTAGTTGTTATTAACTCTTTTATAATTTATTACCAAGTAAAAAACATTTAAATTTTCATAATATCAATCAAGTTTATGTAGATACGACCTTGTACTCCTCTAGGTTGTGCTACTTGATTGGTGCACTTGCCATAGAGAAATTGTTTAACCGTCAACATTAATGTTTACTCCACTCTATGATAATCAATTATTAGCACAATAATTGATTATTTACTTTTCTTTTGGAAAATGTAAACTATTTTGTTTTATTAACCATTTGTAATACAAATTTTAATCACAAGCTATAATTGAGAAATGTTTGCATGAATATAGAGGAAAAACAGTTCACATAGAAATAGTCAATCTTAGAGCATCTCCGGTAGTTAATCAATTGTTTCAATCTTAACTCACTTTCTTTGTGGATCTCACAATGCCACGTCATCTTGAATACCAATTTGAGATCACATTTTTTTATCCTAAAATACTTTTGGTGAATCTCACAATGTTACATATCCTATTTAATATTTATTTACAATTTATTTTAAAATAAATAAAAGTAAATAATTATATGGTTTAATTATCAAATAAATTTAATACAAAATAAAAAATATTAATAATTCAAATTTTTATAAAAAAAAAAAATTCCCCCACACCACCACCCCTTCCCCTCTCATGTGTCACATCCCCTTCCTCATCCTCAGTTGTCGCTCCCTTCCCAACCATGATTGTCTTCCCCAACCGCTAAACCTTCCATTGCAAGCCCTCCCTTCATGCGTTCCACCTCCCCTTTCCCTTCCCTAACCTTCGCTCCCCTCCCCAACCGCAAGCTCCTTCACCACGAGCCCTCCCCAATCATGAGTCGTGAGCCCTCTTCAAGATCTACAAACCCTCGTATTTTTTGTTTTGTTTAGGGTTTAAGATCTTAATGTTGATTTTGGGTTAAATATGTTGTTGTTGATGTTGATTGTCTTTCAATATATGTTTGTTGTTGAATCTATGTTAGTTTTTTCACTTCTTGCTTCTCCTCCATTTTTCCTTTCTCAATTTTTGTTGAATCTATTGGTGCATGCATGCCTGAATAGTTAAGAGAGACAAAATAAAAAACGAGTTGTTTTTTTTACACTATGCTAAACTTAGGTGTTCTTGAAACAGATCTTCACATGGAGATTAACAATTTTTTTCTCCAATAGATGTTTTTACCAAGATTAGATCTTGGCTTCAAGATTAGTTTTCAAAAACATCCATTGGGGATTCTCTTACCCCACACTTTTAGAAAGGTCAGAACTACCATATTAGTCATTACCTATCTATTAATGCAACACTGAGATTGTATAGACCATTCATAAAAACATAACAGAGAATTCTTTTATAACCCCCTAACCCATATCCAAGACTTCTGAAGGGCTTCCTGTATTTCAAACAAGCCAAATCAGCTAAAGGGTAGTTAGCACCAGATAGTTTCCATGCATTGTTGGTTTTTCTAACGAGCTTTTTAATTTGAGTGTACAAATCCTGTAAAAATAATAATAATAATAATAATATTAATAATAATAATAATAATATTATTATTATTATTACTATTATTATTATTGAGTGTACAAATATAAACACGTTAAGTGTAAACTTTTATAAGCAAAATATAATTTATTAGTTAAAATAATTTTTTTATTTCTTTTTATTACAAAATTCTTTTAATATGTTGAAATAATGTTTGTCATAATAAGTTTTGTTAAAAAATATTTATTTTAAAAACTTACTAAAAAGTGTAATATAAATTCAATTATTGATATAATTTTACTCTCATGCATAAGAAATGTTTTAAAAAATATTCATGTAAATATGTATATTAGAATGTATAATTATTAATATTTTACTTAATAATTTATACATAGTTATTTATTTAAATATCTACATGGACAAAAAAATATTAATTGCTAAATTTAAATTTGATATTTGTTGGTAGAGTTGTCAAAATGAATCAGTCCTCGTTGGATTCAACCCACCTTAACTCACTTAATAAATGGGTTGGCTCAATCCCACTCTTCTTCCATGCTGAAAAAGTAGGTATGGTTCAGCCACTACAAGTTGGTGGGTTAAATGGGTCACCTCACCAACAGCCGAAAATTAAAAAAAAAATATTATTTTAAAACATTAAAATTTAAATAACTTATGATAACATTATTTTCAAATTTTATGAGTTTAAAAAATAAATAAAAAATATTTGAATAATACTCTTCACTAAAAATTTATATTTACAACATGTTAAATATTAATTTAAAATATAAAATATTAATTAAATCATACCAACAAACTTAAAAATATATTGTAATAGAGTACAAGTCAAATAAGTAAGATAATAATTTAAAACTTTAAAAAAATTAAAAATCATATTCAAATAATAATAAAAATAAAAATTAGGTATGTTAGTGGATCAACCCAACTACCACAAGTTTAATCTGAGTTAGCTCAGTTATAAGTGAGTCAATCTGTATATTTGATATAATAATTTTTTTTTTAATTTTTGAACCTAATTCGAACCCATAATGAGTCGAGTAAACCCATAAGTTTGAACTTATTTTAATAGTTCTACTTATTGAACTCTCCTTAAAGTATGACTCTGACCTTACCGTCACATATAGTTAATTATATTTGTAAATTAAAAGAGGTTAAATTAGATAGTATGACATTTGATAAAAATTTTATCGATATCATTTACAAAATACTTCTATGATCATAATCAATAATTTATTTTAATTGTTAAAATTTTAACATAATAGACCATAAAAATAAGAAGTAATTTGAACTATTACTATTATTCTATGTTACGACCTTTACCTTTTTCATATTCCTTGCCTTTATGCCTACCTATCTTCAATACTTTATTTATATATTCTTTTCTTTTGTATATATTTTACAGCAAACTACTATCACACTATTCATCTTTTATTAAATTACACAATTGATTTTTTTTTTATATTAATCTCTCTTTAAATTTAAAAATATTAAACTAATATTTAAAAGACATTATACTAATATTTCTTTTAAATTTTATATTAACACCTATAAAAAAGTATGAAAGTAATATTTAAGAAAATAAAGGCGGATATGTCATTACAAACCTTAGGTTGTAATTTGCTCAATACTTATCATATTCCATATCTTCCATATTTTTTTTTACATTATTTTTTTATATTATTGCCCTTTTTAAAAAAGAAAAAAATAGTCTTCTTTTTTATTCTACATATTCTGTACCTTAGAGCTGACATTCTCTCTTAAGCCTCCACAAGCTGGCGTTGATCAGTAATAAAAATACATAGGTTATGCCTTTGTTTGGTTTCATAGAAGTAAAAAGAAAGAATAAAGAGTTATAAAAAAAAAAAAAGGAAATTTTGATAAAATATAATCAAAATTAAAATTGTTCAGATGAAAAAAATTTATACGAAAAAGTTAGGAAAATTATAAATGAAAGTAACTATAATTACAAAAGGAAAATTATAAATAAAAGTAATTATAATTATAAAATTATTCATACATTTATTATTTATGCGACCAAAATAAGAATAATTTTAAAAATATATTTTTTTTTTACATTTTCCTTACTTTTCGCATGTGTATTTTGAGCTTAAAAAGTAAGTACGACCTCATCTATTTGTTAACATTTTTGTTGCAACTTTCTTTAATATCCAACTGGATAAATACTTCTTTCTTCTCACTTCTCGATATTAGTAACATTTAACTCCCAATTTTCATCCCACAGCTCAACTATTAATATCTTAACTACTTACAAATAAAGTTACATTGAATTTTTTTATCAAAACAGTTCACTAACGGAACTTATCTAAAGTCTAATTTAATAAATTTAATTAACTGACCTTTATATTAGCTATCACGCGCCAAACGAATTTAATATTCACTGTCACGTAATTTATTTAACATAAAAAAATCTAAAAAATTAAAAATAACATGTGATATTTTAGCTCAATCTTATGTTTGTATTTAAATAATTGTGATTATTTATTAAGGTGAGTCTATTTTAACTAAATCCTTCTTTTTCATCGTGTTCCCCACACTTTTGTGTATTGTCCCAAACATTTTTACAAATTCTTATGATTTTTCTCTTTTAGTACAACTTTCACACTTCTATAAGAATAATCACATGATTGTAATGAACGTTATAAAGTATAAAATTTACCTATTCTACAAGTAAAATACACAAACATTACGCCAAATTTATTCTTTATAGCATTTTTTTAGCTTATATAGAGTTTTTTAAGTGTATATAAGTAGACAAAATATAAGTTCGGATAGTGTTTTTTTTTAAAAAAAAAAAGTATTATATAAGTGAATATAGCGTTTCTCTAGAAAAACATTGTATATGTTAGTATTACGTTTCTCTAGAAAAAGGATGTATAAGTGAATATAGCGTTTTTCTGAGAAAAACATTGTATAAGTGAGAATATAACGTTCTTTCAAACAAATGTTGTATAAGTGATTATAACGCTTATAAAAAAACAAGTTGTATCGCTTATACAATATTTATTTTAAAAGATGTTATATACATATGTTTATATATATACAGCTGGTTTGAAGAAGCATGGTATATGTTTTTGTTTTATAAACATGCTGATTTCTTTCATTTATTTTTATCATAAATATTTCACACATGTAAACACAATCCTAAAGCATTTTATAAAGTTTTTAATGAATTTCATATCCCTTATGGGTGGTGTATGATTTGCAGTATACACTTGATGAAATCACCTATATGAGTATTAATTGAGGCCGCTTGCATGAGATCTTGTTAAATCTCTAGACCAATCATTAATACCGGACAAGGTGCATGACCTAAATGCGCAACACAATGAAAACAACAAATAATTGTGAGGGTATATTGTGACTAATAGACCACCATCATAAGCTACATGTTTTTGTTGATTTGTCCCCTCTTATGAACGCAATCCTGGGAGACTTGTGAGGATATCTTAGATAAATCTTTAAGGATATAGATAAAACTCATAACAATGAATTAATGAAGTTTTCGTCATTTGGTGCCTCTATTCAATTTTTTCTTTGATATATACAAAATTGTGTTTATGAATATTATTTATAATAGGGTATTGTTTATCATTGTCTTAAGAGAAGTTAAGGAAAAAGAATTAATACTAAACTTTGTAAAAGTTCATATTTAATTAATTATGTTATTAAATGAATATTGATTTTAATATTCCTTAATGTATTTTATTTTATTTAATACCCATAAATCTTTTACGGTTTTAATTAACCTGACGTAATAATTGTTAACATGTATAATATTATAAAGGAGAATGCTAATCAGAATTTATTTATAATTAAGAATTATTAATCGACATTTAATTTTTCAAAAATTATAATTAAATATGTTATTAAATGAATTTTAATTTGAATAAGTTATTAATACATTTTTATTTTATTTGAAAGACAAAAATATTTATCAATATTTTTAATTGATATTTTATTTAACGCAAAAAATTTAAAAATTTAAAAATAGAATAATTATAACGCTGTTTTACTATTTTTTTTATTTTGATGTTACTAAAAATTGTGTTTTACTTTAGAATCTAATTCCAACGTAGTTTTTTATGTATTTATTATAACAGTAAATATGGTTTAAAAGATTAAATTTCTAGTACTATTTATAATTACATGTTAATAGATGAGAGAGGAGAGAGAAGCTGTTTGAAGAATTAATGTTAAAAAAATAGCAGGAGAAACAAATAATAGGATGATAATAAATGATACAAGAAAAGAAAAAAGAATGAGTGAAATAGAAATAATTATTTACTAAAATATCTCTGCATTAATTTAGACACAAACTGTAATGCAAAAATTATTCCTAGGGAAGGGACATGAAAAATGCTTTTCTGTGTTTATTCCTGGTACTGTCCATGACTAATAACTTATCTATGTATAATTGACTAATCACAGTAATTACATTTCTTCAACGTCCTCACTGCAGTCTTTTGTTTTTCTCCATACAGACTTGCAACATTGCTTCACCTAGAAACAAGATGACTAAATAAATGGTGAAATTGTCATCTTCACAAGCAAAATATGGCAGGGTTCAATATGCAATATGGCTATTGGGGCTGGTATTATTTCTGGGTTGGATTTTCATTTGGATAATGAAGCCCACATATACTTTTGGAGAAACATGGATGCCTATATACCAAGCAAATACTAATTCAACTTATTTTGGTGCAGAAGGTCTCATAAGTTTTGTTCAAATTGTGAATTTCATTCCATTGTTTTAATTATATTATGCTAATATGTACCTACCTCTATGATCCTCTCATTGTAGGTTCTTATTTGCTTATGTACACTTTCCCAGTCTTGCTCATGGCTTCTTTGGGGTGTCTATACCTCCACATATGCCAAAAAGCAAATGATTCCAACAGGTGCATGTCATTTTTCACCGCTTAATCTGGTTTTATGTTTTTGCTAAATGGTCCGTTCACTTCATTGTTATTAGTTTTGTAGTTTAATTAAGTTTTGTAGTTTGATTTTTAGTCCCACATTGCTTAGTATTGTGAGATGGTGTTCTTTACTTTGCTATATAAGCAAGCTTATGTAAGATGAAGATTGAAAAGATTGATGGTGCGAACTTTGGCTTTTGGAAGATGCAAATAGAGGACTATCGAAAGGCTTGCAAGAACCTCTCACAGGCCTGAAACCAGAAGCTATGAAGGAGGATGAGTGGAGCTTTCTAGACAGAAAAGCTCTCGGATCCATCCGATTGACATTATCTCGTAATGTTGCTTTCAACATTGCAAAAGAAAGGGCGACAGCAGGTCTCATGAAGGCTCTTTCCAACATGTACGAGAAACCATCAGCCTCAAACAAAGTTCACTTGATGAGGCGATTGTTCAATCTGCGGATGTCTGAAGGTGCTTCGGTGGCACATCATCTCAATAAACTAAACACTGTTACAACCCAGTTGAGTTCAGTTGAGATTGAGTTCGATGAGGAAGTACGGGGCTTTAATACTTTTGTCTTCCCTGCCAGAAAGTTGGAATGCTACGGTCACGGCTGTGAGTAACTCATCGGGAAGCAATAAGTTAAGATTTGATGATGTTCAAAATTTGGTTCTCAGTGAAGAGATCCGACGGAGAGAGTCGGGTGAACCATTAACCTCTTCAGTATTGCATACAGAGTCAAGAGGAAGAAGTTCAACCAAAGAAAGCGGATGCGATAAATCAAAGGAGAGACGATCCAAGTCCAGAAATCATCGTAGTTCCCACAACTCGAAGACGATCGAGTGTTGGAATTGTGGGAAAATCGGGCACTACAAAAACCAGTGTAGGAGTGTACGGAAGAGTCAAGAAGCAAAGGGCGAAGCAAACATTGCCTCCACCTCAAGAGAAGATGAGGTGTTGATATGCTCTCTTGAAGATAAAGAGGAGTCTTGGGTATAAGACTTTGGAGCATCTTTTCATGCTACCTCACAAAAGGAACTATTCGAGAATTATGTTCCTGGAAACCTTGGTAAGGTTTACCTTGGTAATGAGCAGTCATGTTAGATTGTAGGTAAAGGTGCAATAAAGATTAAGTTAAACGGGTCTGTATGGGAATTGAAAAATGTTAGACATATTCCCGACCTGACTAAGAACTTAAAGAGGAGTCTTGGGTATTAGACTCTGGAGCATCTTTTCATGCTATCTCACAAAAGGAACTATTCGAGAATTATGTTCCTGGAAACCTTGGTAAGGTTTACCTTGGTAATGAGCAGTCATGTTAGATTGTAGGTAAAGGTGCAATAAAGATTAAGTTAAACGGGTCTGTATGAGAATTGAAAAATGTTAGACATATTTTCGACCTGACTAACAACTTAATCTCAGTGGGCCAATTAGCCAGTGAAGGCTACACGACAATCTTCCACGGTGATGATTGGAAGATTTCAAAAGGTGCGATGACAATTGCTCGAGGCAAAAAGAGTGGTACTCTTTACAAGACAGCAGGAACATGTTATTGGATTGTAGTTGCAACAAATGAAAGTCCCAATCTATGGCACCAAAGGCTTGGGCATGTGAGTGAGAAAGGGATGAAGGTCATGCACTCAAAAGGAAAATTACTAGGTCTTCAGTCAGTAGAAATTGACATGTGTGAAGACTGTATACTTGGAAAGCAGAAGAGAGTCAACTTTCAGACAAGTAGAAAAACCCCAAAGAAAGATAGGTTTGGGCTCATCCACTCTGATGTTTAGGGACCAATGATTGTCCCTTCCATTGGTGGGAAGCAATACTTCGTAACTTTTATTGATGATCACTCCAGAAAGGTATGGATTTACTTTCTGAAACACAAGTCTGAAGTATTTGAAGCTTTCAAGATTTAGAAAGCTATGGTAGAAAATGAGACAGGATTGAAGATTAAAAAGCTCAGATCTGACAATGGTGGTGAATAGGTAGACACTAGATTCAAGAAGTTTTGCTATGAGCACGGAATCAGAATGAAGAGAACCGTGCCAGGTACGCCTCAACACAATGGTGTAGCAGAGCGTATGAATCGAACGTTGACTGAAAGAGCCAGAAGCATGTGTGTGTGGTCAGGCTTACCAAAACAGTTTTGGGCAGAAGTAGTCAACACAACAGCTTACTTGATCAACCGAAGTCCATCAGTACCATTGGAGCTCAAGATACCAGAAGAGTTATGGAGCGGAAAAGAGGAAAAACTATCACATCTTAGAGTTTTCGGCTGTGTAGCATATGTGCACATCAGTGATCAAGGCAGAAACAAACTTGACCCAAAAAAAAAAAAGTGGAGTATGTTGTTTGATGTAAGGAGAGAGAATTAGTGGGAGAAATACATTAATTAATAAAGAGTCAAATTATAAAAGAAAATCAACTAGTAGCTAAAAACACGAAATATTTTGAATATTCTAGAAAAATTAAAACTAGTAGGTTTTAAAAAAAAAATCCTAACTTCTAAACAAAGTTAAAATCATTTCAGTTAGTTTTTTAGCTTTTAATCAGCTGAAATGACAAATTAAACATGTTATTAAAACAAAATAGAAAATAAAAGGGTTGTTAATTTGTGAAATGCTACTATTGATTCCATTTAAAAATGACAACGAATTGTGAGTTTCACGCTTTCCATCTCCTAAATATGTGGATGAGTTTTTGAATATAAAAGAAATAGGTTGTAGCAGAAGTTGAAGACGTTGTATATATTGATTTCAATTTATTTTATTACAAGCAAATTTCACTGTAGAGGCATGGATTTTTTACACCTTGTTTTTGAACCATGAAAGCCTCAACTTTATTTTATTATTCTTCAATTTAACTATTTGGTGGTCTGGGGTGGATATCCGCAGTTACAACCACAACATCCACGAACGCAATCCCTTACACAACGAGGGCCAGAGCAATGTAATCTATCGCAATCATTTTCGAATTCGCACTTGGTACATGCATTTGCAAAATCTGCAAAATTTGTTCACCAATTCATCCTTATCAAAAATGGTTTCATGAGACCTAATACTCCATATATCATTTCACAAATTTTTCAAACAGATGAAGACTAATCTAGATAAGAAATTCATTCTAAGCACATGAAATATTTGTATACAAAATACAAACAACAAAGAAAACTAGAAAAGAATACCAGCTCCAGATGCTATGAGAAACAAAGCTATTAAGCAAGGAAATAAGAGTGAAGCTTTCATCATTTTGTGACTCTATGTTGAATGGGATATTCAACTTTCTTTAATACATACAAAATTGTGTTTATAAATATTATTTATAATAATGATAAACAATATATATTCTGCTAATCGAGAATTAATTAATTATTAATATTTGAGTCAGATGGTTGCATTTATTTTTTTTTCTTTTTAAGAATATAAATAAAACTATTACACAAAATTAAATGCATTTAAGTAGTAAAAACTAATAAATTAGCACCTATCATCTTACCTAGAGGAACAAACATTAAAAATAAACTTTTTATAGTAATTTTCTTGTTAAGAATATACAATTTAAGAAACAATAATACATACATTATTTCAATTATTTTTAAAGAAAATATTCTTACTTTTATCTAATTGGTCAAAATACAATCATCTATTAATATCCATTTTAGTTTTAAAAATTAATTTAAAAATATTTTTAAAAACTAAAAGGAAAAAACACAATGAAATATAATATAATTAATTATGAATTTAATTAGTATATACTGACTGTGTAAAAGAATAAATATTATACTGACATTTAATTGTATTTTTTTATTAATATAGTAAAATCAACAAACTTATTATAAAATAAGAGTTTGTGATTAAATACCAATTTAAAATGCATTCTAATTAAATTCATTATCATCTATACTTTAATTTAAAATATTAAATGTAAAACTATTGATAAGTAATTTAGATGGGTTTTCGCTAATCACTACTTTAATATCATAAGAAGATACTTATTAAGGTTAAAAATTAAAAAAAAAAAACTTAATCGAAATTGAATATAAATAAATGCAGATATTGACCTAGGAGATAAAATTAAAGTAAGAAATTCTTTTATTACAAAACCATTTATTGTAAAAATATAAATTATTAAATATTTAATTTTTTAAACAAAAAAGATTAGTTTGTTTCACTTTTTCCTTAAAAAATTATTTTTAAGTTCAGTTTATAAGAATTAAAACAACAGTAGAAGTTGGCTGTTAATCTTTTATTATATTTTTAACTTAAAAATTATTTTAAAATAATTTTTTTAATATGATGGGAAAAACCAATTTTATGGTTTTTATTCTTGAAAAATAAGTAATTCTTTTAAAAAGTTTTTGAAAATAAGTGTTCGGCCTAATTTTTAATCTTGAATAGAAAGAAAAAAAAGGGTTAATTAGGCATGTGGACAAAATGATAACTTTATAAGAGTGTAGGTGGACAAAATTCTTTTACAATATTAGTGTGTAGAAATTAAATTATATTAATGTGTAATTTGACCAAATTTAACATATAATGTTAATAAATTCTACTCTATATATCTTATCTTATCTATCAATTAAAACAAGGTTTAGTTTGATAACGTACCAAACACATAATTTTTTGTTTTATTTTTCTAAAAAATTGTATGTTGACCCATAATCTAAGAAAACTTTTGACACATGTTTTTTTAATAATATTTTTTGTTTTATTTATATTTTTTTTAAAAAATAATTTTCTTAATATGTTCGTTTTATCATATTTTTATTTTTTTAAAATATTTTTTCTTAAAAATATTTTTTCTTAATATCATAAAATTATTATTTAATAATATTTTTTTATTTCTATTTTTTATTTTCATTTTCATTTTTTTTATTTCCTAATATATTTTCAATATTATAAGTTATTATTTAATAATTTTAAATTCAAATGTAGATAATTTATGAAAGATAATATTACCCAACATCGTCATAGATATAAAATAAATTTACTTAAATTTATTTACAGTAAGAAAATAATATTATTTACAAAAAAATAATATTATTTAAATTATTTTAGATATGATATATATAGCATAAATGTGTAAAATTTTCTTAGACCAATAACAATCACAAAACATGAGTAAACTTAGTTTTTTACCAACTCAATGGTTGGAAAGATATGCATATGTAATTTTTTATTTTAGAAAATAAAATATAAGTTTATAATAAATATTTAGAAATTATTTTATTATATATTTTTATATTGTTCATTGTATAAATTATTTTAGATTTCCTTTTGTAAATTTTTCATAGAAAAGTGACCGTCACAAATATGAGTTAAATAGATATGCAAAATTTTCTTAAACTAACAATAGTAAAAAAAGTTTGAGAGATCTATACTGTAATTTGTTATTTTAGACAATAAATATAAATTTATAATAAATATTTTAAAATTATTTTATTAATATATTTTTATCATTTAGAGCTAGCAATAGACATCATGAGTAACATTAGTGTCTAAATAAAATGTTTGAGATATTTACTCATGATCTCATATCTAAGACAATAAAACATCTTAAATAATTTTTATTTAAGAATTTAATTAGTATGTACTGACACTGCAAAAAAATTTTACACTCATTTATATGATTATATAAATTTTAAAGTATTAATAGATAAAGTCAACAAACTTATGATAAATAAATGATTGTGATGAATCTCATATCTAAGACAATTAAACTCTTTCTTTAACTACATGAAACAAAATATAAATTTATGATAAATATATTAAAATTAATTTATTAAACATATTTTTACAATAAAATAGTTTTAAATTACTTACTTTATCATATGATACATGAAATTAGTTTATTTTTTTAAAACACCCAATATCATGAATAAAACACAATCTCAAATCGATATTATTGTGAACAACAAAAAAATTTTATGATTATTTAACACCATCACATTTCAAAAACTCAATAATATATAATAATTACAAAATAATTTAACTTTATTTATTAATAATTTTAATTTTTATCATATGATACATATATTAAAATTAATTTAACAAAACATTTTTATGATAACATATTTCCAAATTAATTACTAAATAATACTATACACTCAATTTTAATTTTTTTTATGAAAAACACTATAGTATTATTTGATATCAGAATAAAATCATTATAGGTACCAAATTTTATTTCATACATTTTTAACATAGTTGCGTTTTAAAAAATATGATAAAATTATTTTTACCTTTTTTAATAAAACAAAAATTTTCATGAGCATTTAACACAACTTCTTTTAAAAAGTAATAATATTTATTTATATATATTTTGGAATCCAATAAATTATTTTTACATTTTCAAGAAAATTTAATTTTACTTAAAACATATATTAATATATTATTATTACTTGTATCATTCTCTATCAAAATAATAATGTATTGATACGTAATATAACAAAATCTTTCTTTCTTTATATCTTACTTTCAAATTAATATAGATAACATATATTTTTCTATTATATTTTTATTTAATATTATAAAAATATTATTTAATATTAATTTTTTCTTTTTATTTTATTTTTATTTACTTATTTTTTAAAAAAAAATTTAAAAATAGCTTTGGATTTTAGACCCAAGTATCCTCACCAACTTGTATTACTCTCACCCTATCAATATATGATTTGAACTCAATGACCGGTTCCTCCTCCCAAGCAAACCACTCTCTCTACGCCACTCAAAAACCCATACCCATTCACTCTCTTCCCATTTCCCAAAATTGCATAGTAACCCCTTTCTATTGATTGAGTTAAGGAACACAAGATTGAACTTTTGCTTCAATGCTTCTTCCCTAATCCAGTTGTTCATACAAAATTTAAATTTGGTCTAGTACCTTACCTTTCATTCCAAACATTTGCGAACCACCAATGATTATTTTTTACACCATAAACTTTCTCAAGTCTTTCTACCAAATTGACATATGATTATTGTCCTCCGTCTACATTAGACCTCTCTACCTATTATATTTTGAGTCAATGATCTTTTCCCACAAATAACCTTTTTGCTCTAATAGTGACCATTTCCACTTCCCTATAAGTGCATCATTAAAGTGGAAAATGTTTTTCAGTCCCAAACCTCCCTTTTCTTTTAATTCACACATGAATTTCCAGCTGACCTATGCTATTTTAGGGGCATCACTTTCCTGATTCAACAAGAATCTTCTCTGAATGCTTATTATTTTTTCTCGACTTCCACAAGCATTTTGAAGAAAGACCCACTGATTTGATCAAGCATATGTGTCCTGCGTATGATAAGTGTCTATGTGTCCAATTTGCCAATTTTCTCTCCAACTTATTAATTATTAGGTCCCAAGTTACCACCCTCCTAGAGTTTGACCCTATAGTAATGCCTAGATAGTTGAAAGGAAATTTAAGAATTATATAATTTAGTACTTGTGCAAAAGTCTGAATCTCCATGTTTCACAAAGTCACCCCTCCAAAGCTACTTTTAAAATAATTAATCTTGAGACTTGAGGCTAGTTCATACCATTTAAGGATAGATTTGATGACTAGGATGTTGTTATGTGTCATATCTCCAATGAAGATTGTATCGTCAGCATATTAGAGAATGGATATTAGTACTTTTTCCCTTCCAACTAGGAATGGAGTTAATACCTCCCGCTGTATAGTTTGCCTAATCAATCCTACAATTCCTTCAGCTACTATGGTGTATAAAAAAGGAGCAAAAGAGTCTCACTGCCTTAACCCTTTTTGAGGTGAGAATTTTGCATTTGGAGAGCCATTAACCAATATAGAAACTCTAGATGATGTTAGACCAACTATTACCCAAGAAATCCACCTCTGATTAAAGCCCATTCTACCCATAATGTATTTCAGAAAGTACTATGACACCAAATCATATGTCTTTTCAAAATCAAGTTAAATACAAAAAATCTCCTCTTTCTCCGTTTTGCCTTATTCAGAGGTTCATTCAATATCATTGTGTTATGTAGGAGATGTCTTCCTTCCATAAAAGCACTTTGAGAGTGATTTATAATTTTATGCAAAATTTTTCCTACCCTCCTCACGATAACATACACCCAACAATGGATATGGGACAGTACTCGTTAAGACTTTGGGGTTAAGTACCTTCGGTATTAGGATAATAAAGGATGAGTTGCACCTAACTACCAGTTTTCCTAAAGCATGAAAATCCTCCATGAATTGCATTACTTCAACCTTCATAAATTCCTGGAACTTTTTAATGAAGTTGAAGTTATATCCATCTGGGCTAGGGCTTCACTGTCATAACTCCATGTCATTTCCCTAACTTTGACCTCTTCAAATGGATCACTCAACAACTCATTATCTTGATCAAAGATTGCTTGGAATTGGACACCATCTAGAAGGGGTCTAAGGCTGACATCTTCTGCAAATCTATTTTCAAAGAACTTTCTTATCTCTTCCTTCACTATGGTCAGGTCCTCATTCCACTCTCCTCTAATGGAAACCCCTTTAATAGATTTTTTGTGCCTGTTCTAGTTGACTATTATGTGAAAATACTTAGTACTACAGTCTCCTTCAGAAGCCCACATGATTCTTGATTTTTGCCTCTTTAGTGATTCATTCCTTTTAGCTAGTTGATTCCACGTACCCTGTTCATCTTCAGATAATGGTCTAAGTTTGTTCTTGTTCTCAAGTTTTTTCAACTCACTTTCAGCATGAGCCAGACTTATTTTTATGTCCCCAAAATAAGTTTTACTCCAATCTCTCAAAGTTACTTTTAACCATCTTAACTTATCTTTCAAGATATATGATTTTGACCCTTGTATAGATATGGGTTTCCATGCATCTGAAATGACTGTTCTAAAATCTCTATGTTGAAACCAACAGTTCATCACCTTGAATGGTTTGAGACCCCTATTAATAACTTTGTTTCTCATAACTACCAGACAATGATAAAAGAAATTTCTATTCATCACATATTGAGCACAACCTTCCCATATCATTATCCACTCAGAGGAAACTAGGAACCTGTCCAACCAGTTTTTAGCAGTTCCATTTGGTTTGAACCATGTGAATCTCTTGCCAACTAATAAAATGTCCATCAAGGTCATACTGTTTATGAATTGATTGAACTCAGCTAATTCTCTTCTTCCATACAGGCCACCACTCACACCTTGCCTTTCTTTAGGGTTTCACACACAATGGAAGTCACTTAAAACACACCATCTACTAATGTTGCTATTCCTTCTTCTGACCAACAATTCCTCCCAGACCTTTGTTTTGTGGCTTATGTGAGTTTGTAGGTAAACATTAACAAACACTACTTGGATGTTATTTTCTAGCCAGATCCTATCTAACAGTATAAAGTCTACTTCAACCACAGAGTATGTAAGTTGGAAAAAGATTGAGACCAAATACATACCAGACCTATTGCAGAATTACCAAGTTGTTTTCTATTCCATTTAGTGACCTACCCTTATAGCTTGACATGTGAATTGATTTTTGTTTCCCGTAAGCACATTAATCGAATCTTCTCTGTCTAAACCAGATTTTGAGCATGTTATGCTTTTACTCCACCTCCCATCCCTCTAATATTGCATGTTAAAATTTTCATTTAGGTGACTGTTTGGATCTCTTCTCCTTGCATAATTTAGCCTCTTTGATTTCCTTTTGGTCCTTTTCTTTAAGCTCTTCAATTCTAGTTAGAGTTTTCGATTCAGGTTCTTGAAGTTTGACTCTGAGCAGCTTCCCAATGTCCATGACCTTGCCTAAGGATTATGATTCAATTCCTGTTCCTGATGTCTTCATCGTTAATTATGTTGGAAAAATTGTTAGTCAAAGTCTTTGGAGAAGGCCATGCCAAGATGTATTTATTACCGTCGGGGTTATCATGCAGAGGTTCAGCCATTGACGCTCCCCCAATCGGACCTCTGGATGCACCATGTTCCAACATAATAGCTTTAGGGACGGGATAAAGCTCATACTTGGGGTACCTGTTTCCTTGCACAGATCTTCCAATGGAGCGAGGCCTATTCCACTGTTGTGGCCCACCAAGGGTAGCTTGGTCTTGTGGGGTGCAAAAAGAATTCTTGGGGCCTTCTTTGTTTTGATCGTGAATGTTACTCCCTTAATGGATTGGGCCATTTACTATCAATATACCTTTGTTCACCTTGTTAGTATCCACTTGCTCAACCTACATATTGCCCATTGGGAACTTCTTTTCTGTGGGAGTGTTGCTCGCTTGGTATTGTGTTTCCTTTAATGACTGACTGTTTGCCATGTGCTAGTGTCGTAGTTTCTCCTAGGTAGCTTACATCCTCATTTTTTTGCAATGTGTTTGAGAGAGCTACATTTGTACAATATGTAGCCATGTGACCTTTGGAAAATGTTTGTTTTGGTGTGGACCTGTTCAACTCATTGAGCACCTCATTACCCCCCACATTTACATAGTTTGCGTCTTCTAGTACCTTTGGCTCTTTTTCTTCTTCAATTCTATGGACTGTATGACTATTTCCATATTCTTGTGAACTGGATTAATATTCGGTTGCAGCTGCACATTGAACTGTTATACATCCAATGCCTCGATTTAGATCCATATCATGGTCATACATATCTGCGTACTTAGAACCTGACCATCCTTCACCTTCACAAATGGACTTTTCATATAGGAATTCTTCTTTTCTACTACTAACCCAGGAAAAGTTTTCATCTTTATAATCTTCCAATCTCCAACAGGGACAGTTACATGAGACGTTTGTTTGGCTTGTCTCCTAAAAAACATTTAATCTAAACTCATCCCTGTTAATGCTAACTAACTCAGAAAAGTTAATTGTCTCGAAAGAACACACTTTTAACAACACTCTTGCATACTGCAGAAATTCAAAATTTGTTGTTTTCTCACCCATTTTTACCATGGTTCCAGACTTACTTAGCAATTGTTTGAAAGCTTGTTACTCCCATGCATATAATAGAAGGCCAAATATTTTGACCCATATCACTTTATGCCTCGAAACACATTCAATACTCCATTTTTCAATGGCACTAAATTTCGGCCAGTTTGGATCTTGCTTGTCTAATATTTCTTTCAACCACTCTTCTTTTGTTCCTTGAATATGTTAACTTAATCATCCCCGGTAGGAATATTATAGGCATGTCCTTCCATATTTACTTTGATTTCCATGGATATGACTTGCTTGATTGTTCCATTTTTCATCCTCCATCCTCCTCTGCCATAGCTATTGTCTCTCTTTACCATTTGTGCAAATGATGTATTAACCTCTACTATATGCGACCAGTTGACCACTTTATCTTTCCTTTTTTCCTTAGCTTCATCCCCATGTAGACGTTGTTGTTTGCGCCTGCTTTGCCTACTATATTGACCTCATTTTTATTAAATATGTTCACCATGATTTTTGAATCCCGCTATATAGTTGCCATCTAGTTTTTCCTCTAGTGATTTTTCATCTTGTACTTAAACAAATCTAACAAAGTCATACTTTCCGCCCCATCTGTTCCTTCTTCTGGAAATGAACACTTTACATACTTTTTCCCATTTACTAAATATATGCCGCATTGCCTTCTTCTCAAAACTTTTTAAAAATTTTGTGAAGAAGTAACTAGTCACTTTTCTCCCCTTCAATCGTTGTTTTCAACTCATTCCACTGTTTCCTAATTCGTTCTTCCCATACTCTGCCTTGCTTGTTTCTCCCTTCTCAAACTGGCTCTCCAACACCTCCTTCCTCCCATTCATCCACATTCTCTCACATCCCCTTTCTCTCTAATTCCTTGTACTCCTCCTTATATTTAGGGTTTAAATTATATTATATCCTTCATATTAATTAAATTTTTTGGGTTTAGGCTTTAATGGGATAAAATAGTATTTTTTATGTTTTATGGAAATATGTGTTTTAGTGAGTTTGATTGAAATGTTCTATAGATTACTCTCTATGTGCTATTTTGGTGTTGGTAAAATTTGTCCTTTTTTCTTAAATTGCTGTTAGAACTTTTGAAATTGTTATTTACTGGTATTTGATTGATTATATTATTTGAGTATGAGCTAGAAGAGGTTGGAGCATATAATTGAACGAGCTTAAGGGCATAGAGGTTGATATTTCTTCACTTTTGATTGCTCTATTAGTTTTATGTTAGTTTTTTCTTTTTTTACTTATGTGTTACACTTAGAAATTTATATGAAATGAATTTTTGAAATGTTTAATTTTAACAAGATAAAAGACATAAAATAAAATAAATTATTAACATTGATTGATATAATTGTTAACTGCTTATGTTTTTGAACTATGAGACTTTGAATATGAAGTAAATTGTTTGTTGGGAGAAAAATACTTATTTGTATGCACTCAAGGTCTTTAATGAAAAAAAAAAAAAAACACCCAAACTAATATCATGGTTAAAATAAAATAAACTTAAGATTAAAAATTAATATATTAATAAATAACAAGAATTTGTAAACTTTAATATAAAATGATATGATAAAGATAACTTTAAGACTATATTATCTTGAGACTAAAAAACAGAAATAATTATAAATAATTTTCTTTTTCGGTTTTCTATTTTCGTTTTAAAAGTTTAAAATATAATAAGAATATGTTATATTTTATTTTTTATTAATGAAATTTTAGTGAATATGAACAAGTTTTTTTTTTATTTTTACATCTTCAAAACAACTTTTAAATAATATTTACTGAATAATTTTTTTTTCCCAAAAAACAGCTTTTAAAAATTATTTTTAAATTTTTTTTTTAAAAACTAGAAAACAAATGGATCGAGCCTAAATTAGAAAAGAGTACCTATTTATGCCAAGTCAATCATAACTAGTTAAACTAGAATACGTAAAGGATACAGAAGGCATTACCTTTTTAAATAAAGAGTAGTGAATCAAGCTACTGCTTCTTGCTTCTTTTGCCAAAACTGTTCCACCAAGGCACCAATTCTTAATTTCTTATGCAACTCAGATATGTTTTATACCTATTATGTAGGGCAGATAAAGAACTTATAATTTTTTGTTTCCACCAGGGGAAATTTCTTGCTACTTTCCTAGCTTTTGTACTTTCCTTGGTACTGTGTAGAATTTACTTTAAAGATGGTGTTTTTTATGCTGACTAACACTTGCACAAGACTACAAAGGGCACCGTTAGTTAAAGAAGTGAAAAAACCTTGATTAGAGTATGAATATATGCTGCTAATTATCAATACAAGCTAAATTCTGCTAAATTTATTAATATATGCTTTTACATTGATTTAGTTCCATTAAATTGAGAAGTTGTTTAATTTTTCATTGTTTATTTCTTTATGTGTTTGAATTGATGTATAGCCTATGTGTGTAGGAGAATGATTTTGGAAACGACTCGATATAACATAATCCATAAATGATTAGGACAATGTTAATTTGTAAACAGAAGGTAGGTTTTGGTGGATTTGGTTTTATTTGATAATATCAATATCAATTTAATAGTGTTTATTTTGGATAGGTTAGTAATTTTCTAATTGGCTAAATAAATTGATAAACTGATTTGTGAATCGTATTTTACTAATATTTAATGTCTGTCAATGAGAAAAAAAATGCATATTGGCAAAACTTTTTTTTAGTATTTGTTTTCACTTTAGATAGGCACTTGAGAAATTGTAAGAAAAAAAAAAGATAAATATAGGCTTTTTTCTATAGAAGTTGAAGATTCATATAAGCATGTACTTGCTTATAATAAGCATAGTTGTGCTTTGATTTTCATGTTTATGCTCTCTTGTTGAGCATGATCGTGCTAATGCTAAGCACAACTATGCTTAGTTGGACTTAGAGAGACCATGCTATTTGAATTTTAAGAAATACGTCAAATAGCATGATCATGTATTTGTTTATTCGTATACAAACCTATTTTTTCACAACAGAATTAGATACTCTGTTATCTAGGTTATTACCAACTTTTTTGCGAACCAACAAGTGGATCGACTCTAAATTGAATTCTTGTTTCATCAATTGAGAAAACAATTTAGGGTTAAAGTATTTTTGTATGAATAAACAAACACACAACAATTTTAGTAGGTGTTGGTAATAAATGAACAAAAACAATTGAATTTCTTGGTAAACAAGGGTAAAAACATGCAATTGAAATCATAACCTTAGGCTTTAGTTCATTGAATCCCAACCTTATTACTCATTGTGTGTTCTTTTTTTTGCTTTTTGTTTGAATGATTGAACATACACTGCCCATTTTTACCAATCGTCTTCAAATTGTTTTTTCACTTTTTGAATTAAATTAGTTAAGACTTTGGATATAATTTCCGAATTTAGATTCACTATTACTATTACGTAGGGTATGCTTACAAAAACAGTTATATTGTATGCATCATAAAGTAAGATTTTAGTCACTTTAATACATTGCTTTTGTTACTTTTTAATTACATAGTGTTTCTTGAACTGAATTGAATAATTTAACCCCATTCGATGATGAATTTTGTGGTTCCCTTGCTACCTTTTTAGAAGGTGATGCTACCTTAATGTTTTCATATTTTCTGTTTGTTTCCTTTTTCACCTCTCTACTCACAACCTTCTGAGTGGATGAGTTGGTGTGTTGAAATATAAAATTGATTTTGGGCCTTATTTATACAAGAAGCCTAAATTCTAAAAAATTCCAGAAGATATGATAAGTGCAAATTCTAGAAACAACTTTTAGAAAAATCTATCTAAAAGATAATTCTAGAGTAGCATATAGAATTATCTAGATTATGTGAATAACTTGTATTTGTTAAGAATGTTTTAGAAAGTTATTTGTAACTTTTAGATTAAATTTTTTTTTGGCAAAATCCTAACCATTGGTTTAGGAAGAGCCACTAGTATAAATAGAATCAATGTCCTAGAGTTTGTATCAAGTCATAAAACAAGAAGTGATCAAATATTCAAGTAACCTCTTTCTTGCAAATTCTAGTCCTTTCCCATTCTCAAATATTTCCCTCATTATTCCAATAAATTGGCATCAAAGTTTGAAGATTCTACCTAAAGAGATGACGAGTAGCGATATGGCTCCATTCCAAGTTCCAATGCTCAGCAAGAGCAACTATGACAATTGGAGCATCAAGATGAAGACTCTCTTTTGCTCTCAAGATTTTTGGAAGATAGTAGAGAGAGTTCACATCGAGCCAGAGGATGAAAATAATCTCTCTCAAACTCAAAGGGATAGTTTGAGAGACTCAAGAAAGAGAGACAAGAAGACTCTCTATCAATCTATCAAGGATTAGATGATAATGATTTTGAGAAGATTTCAGAAGCAAAGTCAGCAAAAGAAGCATGGGAGAAGCTTCAAACCTCATACAAGGGAGTAGATCCAGTGAAAAAGATATGTCTACAAACTTTAAGAGCCGAGTTTGAAACATTGCATATGAAAGAAGGAGGTCATATCTGACTATTTCTCTAGAGTCTTAAGAGTCACTGATCATCTTAATAGAAATGGTAAAAAACTTGATGATATAAAAATGATGGAGAAAATTATTAGAGGTTATGACTATAGAGCAACATTTGGACTTATTACAAGCTTATGAAGAAAACAAAAAGAAAAGGGAATGAATTATTGAGCAACTACTTAAGACACATTGATTCAACCAACAAAGATAGTGATTGTAATAATCAAAGTCAATAAGAACAAGTCATGGTGGAGCTTGAGGACAAGGAAAGGGTCATGGTAGAGATCATGGATAAGGACAGGGTTGGAGGTCCTATGACAACAATAAAAACTTCCAAAGAGGAGGAAGCTCAACAAGAGGTCGTGTTCAAGGCTACTCAAGATCAAGGTATGACAAGTCTATTCCGAATGTAGAGCACCTAGAAAAAATAAAGTTGGACAGAAGGCAAATTATGTGGAAGAGACAAATAAATAAAGTGATATCTTATTGATGGCTTATGTGGAGAATAAAAGAAATGAAGACAACAAATGATACCTAGACACTAGAGCAAGCAATCATCTGTGCAAAAAAAGGAGCATGTTCCATGGAGCTTGATGAATCAGTGAGAGGCGAGGTGACTTTTGGAGATGAATCTAAGATAGAAGTAAAAGGAATAACAAAATGTCTAAAGATATGCTACAAGGATATGTCTTGGCTTTGGCATCTATGATTTTGGGCATCTCAATTTTGGAGGATTAGAGTTGCTCTCCAAGAAGGAAATGGTGATAGGATTACCTTGCATCAATCACCCGCATTAAGTGTGTGAAGGATGTCTACTTGGAAAGCAATTCAAGAAATTTTTTCCGAAGGAGTCTCATTTAAGAGCTAAAAAACCGTTAGAACTTATACATACAAATGTTTATGGTCTGATCAAGCTAGGTTCACTTGGTAAGAGTAATTATTTCCTTCTCTTCATTGATGATTTTTCAAGAAAAACATGTGTGTATTTTTAAAATCATAAATCAGATGTATTTGAGAATTTCAAGAAGTTCAAAGTCCTTTTTGAGAAAGAAAATGGTCTTCAAATCAAAGCAATGAGATCTGATTGGAGGAAGGTTCACATAAAATGAATTTCAAAAGTATTGTGAAAACCATGGAATTTGATGACCCTTAATAGTGCCAAGATCCCTTCAACAAAATAGAGTAGTAGAAAGGAAGAATAGAACAATTCTAAACATGTCCAAGAGCATGCTTAAGAGTAAGAGACTTTCAAAGGAGTTTTAGGTAGAAGCAATATCTTGTGCAGTTTATCTTTTCAATCAATATCCAACAAGAAATGTATAGGGGAAAACACCACAAAAAGCATGGAGTGGAAAGAAACCTAGCATTTCCCATCTAAGAGTTTTTTGAAGCATTGCTCATGTGCATGTACTAGATGAGAAAAGAAACAATATAGATAACAAAAGTGAGAAGTACATTTTCATTGATTATGATTCAAATTCCAAAGGCTATAAGCTCTACAATCCAAATACAGTACAATCATAAGATGAGACGTTCTTTTTAATGAAGAAGGAGAATGGGATCGAAGATTAGGTGATGAAAATAACAACTTCTTTCCAAGTTATGAAGATGACATACAATAATCGATGATAGACCAAGCAAGAGAGGAGCCTCCTACTCTAGTGATTTCACCGACTAGAAATACTCAAGAAGAGGAGAGTTCAGATGAAAGCATTCCACACTTCAGGAGCTTACAAGAACTTTATGAGGTAACTAAAAATAAAGATAATCTCATTCTCTTTTGCCTATTTGTTGATTGTGAGCCCATAAACTTCCAAGAAGCAATGGAAAACAACGATTGGAAAAATGCTATAATGAAGAAATCAAAGCATTAAAAAAGAATGATACATGGAAACTAGTTTCTCTTCCAAAGGGATACAAAGCGATTGATGTGACATGGGTGTACAAAGCTAAGAAGAACAATAAAGGAGAAGTGAAAAGATATAAGACAAGATTGGTGGAAAATGGCTATAATCAAAGAGTTACTCAAAATAATTGGAGAATACATTAAAGATTCTTGCAACTAATGGGATCCAAAGCATAAGTTAAAACTAAAAATCTTGCAAACTCTAAATACTCTAATGTTAAAGATTCTTCTACAATAACAACTAATGAACCAAACTCTTGGGCAATTTTGGAGAACCCTTCGTAATTCCAATACTGAAGGGGAAGACTGCAACATCCTAGCCACACATATCGATTTGATGGACCTAAGGATGAAATCCATTGGTTAATTGAAACAAAAACTTCATTCCACTAGCATTCATCCGAGGCAGTAACATCTTCTAAATCGACATTCTTTAAACTAGATAATAGAACCAAATCATGCCCAAGATTTCTCACTTTGACAGACTTGCATACAGAAACTTTCTTGCAAATTTGCTAGAAATTTAACATCAACAACTTGACCGACTGCGCACTTTGAAAGCCATTCAATATTAGATGCTTCTACCTCCCATTCTCGTATTTGAGCCTCCCTGCATTGATACTTCACACTTTTATTGAGTGTTGGAATAAAAGGCATTAAAGCATGAGTATAAGGCACTTTAAAGTGGTTTTTCTTTCTCTCTCTTTATTTTTGCTCTTAAATCAATTTATGGTACGAAATATGTTTATAGGTGTGGTACTTGTATTGTATGTTTAGATAAGCTTAAGAATGTTGTTAGGATGGTTTTGGATAGCTTACATAGGCTGGGTTGTGTTGGAAAAGCTTCAAAAGTGGAATTTTGGGTGAGGTAATCGATTACCTAAAAACAGTAATTAATTACCCTTAAAAAATTTTGTGTTCTAGAATTGTTGCTCTCTATGGTAATCGATTACCTGAAAACAGTAATTGATTATTCAAGAGAACAAGCACTTTGGATCCGTTTTGAGCAGGATATTAAGTAATCAAGTGGATAATCAATTACCCTGCATCAAAACTGATATAAAAGCATTTTTGAAAACTAATTTTAACAACTTTTGAAAGATCCATTAAATGTTTGCTTCTCTTGTACGATTTACACAATTCTCTCTAACATTCATACCTATTTTTTATGGTTTCAAAGTGCTTCAATTTCAAGAGTCAAGGAAGATACTTTATTGAGTTTTGATATTTCTATTTGGGTATGATTCACTTCAGGTGATATTGTTCTATACCATTCTTTGTGTTTTTTAACAAGTTTTGACAATTTTTTGAGGAGTTATTGAGATTGTTGGAAAATCTTGCAGCGAGGTGTTGCAAGTGAGGCATTATGAGTGGTGAGGTGTCACGATTTAGCAAACTATTATAGGGTGCAAGAGGAAGCCTTTTTTGTATGTGGTTTAAATCTTTCCGGGATTAAAATCTGTTTGTGTGATGTGCATGTACTGAGGTTTTAGTGGAAAACAGATTAGCAGGAAACTAATTCTATAAACTGGATGTAGGTTAGATTGACCGAACCAGTATAAATCACTATGCAAATTCTCTCTTCCTTGCACTCTTTAAATTTCAGTTTTATTGAATTCTTGGAGCATCACTAATTGGGTTTTTGCAGCTGTAACTGATCTATCAAGTTTTCTTGTAGTGGATCCAATTCTTTCTCACCATTTACTTGTTATTGAATTTGGTTTTAACCTAAGATTTGTGCGTTTGGTTTTTCATTCTTTTTACCTTTTCCTTTTGATTCTAAATAACTTATAAAAGCATTCTTGCTAAGTTTTTCTTCAATTACACTTGAAATCATTATTGGAGGAATTAAATTGATTGGTGCTTTGTCAAAAGGGTTGAATTCTTGAAAAACTCATTTTTGCAAAACAAGGTAGATTTTGAAAATTTTTGAAAGAGGATATTTTTGAACTACTCTGATACTATTGAATATAAATATTTTGAAAATATTTTTGGTAAATCTATTCAACCACCCTTCTAGATTCCCCTATGGGGCCAACATTGAGATCTTCATTTACTTTAGATAAGATGAATTGGCACTGAACTTATCTTAGAATATTTCATCCTTCCCTAATTTCCTTTTTATACAACCCTACCCTGAATTTAGGTAGGTTTACTCTAAGTTTTTGACCTCTGATATGAATTTGATCAAGCTCTTTTTCTAATCGTCAAGGGTTTTTAATATCAGAGAACCTTACAAACCCAAAACGTTCACCATCCCTTCTTTTGTGTTCCCCAATAAAAATGTCTCCTACCTCACCCCACCTCTGAAAGATCCACCACAATGCCTTCTCGTCAAAGCTATTCGGGAAGTTAGAACAGTAAAATGAAGTTAAATGAACCCCTGTGGCTATGCAACATTGGTCTCCATCTAGAACCAGAGTCATCCTTCCTCCTTACTACACCCTTTCACACCACTCAAGCACTCTCTCACGCCGTCTCTCCCTCCTTGCTCTCTCTCATCCCAATGAATTTGATATGATATTTATTTTTCCTGATATATTTAATAGAGTAGAATACTATATCTATAAATTTAAATTACTGAATTAATAATAAGTGTGTTTGTTTAAATTACCAAATTTCCTTATATATATTTAATTTTTTTATGAGAAAAAACCAACTTGTTTGAATAGAAGTTAAAAATTTTGGTATATTTAATAGAATAGTATACTATATTTTAGGGGTTTAAAGTCAAACCAAACCGAATTGAAAACCGAAAATTGAACCGTTGAAACTGAAAACCGCAAAATACCGCTTTAATTTGGGGTGGTTTGATTTTTATAATTTTCAAACCGTGTGGTTCAGTTTGCGGTTTGAGATGTTAAAATTGCACAAAAGCAAACCAAATCACTAATCCTTAGTTATTTTAGCAAATCTCTGAAGACATATACAATTACTCATTATTTTCTAAGTTTTAAGATTTTGATTTAATCTTTAATTAAATTTTTAATTAATATGAATTAGTTTGATAAATAAATATTTTAGCAAAACTATTTGATTTAATTTCATTGGATACAATTTGATGACAACCACTAGAGTGTAATGTTTAAAAAAATTGATTGTTTATACTTTACTTTAATGATTGCTAATTTTATATAATTTTATTGGGAGTGACTAAACTTTTATACAATTTTGGAAATAAATTTCAATATAAATGTTTAATTAATTAACTAACTTGTGCATACAAAATACTTAGTATGATTTTTAGTTCTCATTTTTTTTTCTCATTTTGTTTTAAAATATATTAGTTTTGATTCTCTACCTAATTTCTAACAAAATTACCCAAGCAATTAATTGACTTCATGTGTGTACATGGAGTATGAGTCCTCTTCATTTCTTTTTTGTCCATTTCCTTACATTTTTTCCATTTTTATACTTTTGAAAAAATTAATTAAATAGAGATAATATAAATTTTATTGGATGTAACATTTATGTACTCAAAAGCTTAGTAATAGAAGAAGATGAAGAAAGTAGAAATGGAGAGGGTCCTAATTCGTGTACACGCACATGTTATATACTAGTGTGCATAAAAAGGGATTCTACCGTGTAGAGAAAAAAGAAACATAAGATAGTTATATATTTGTCAACACGTGCATGTCGACAGGACGATGAAAAATAGATTTGAAAATTAGAGAATTCGTCACTAATGTTTATTATGGAAAATATCAGAAAAATCCTTTAAAAAATGGTTTGCGAGACCGATCTTGATTTTGGAAGTCGATTACCTATAGGAAGGTATTTGCACCCAACAACATCTGGTATAAAGACAATTGCTCTAATTAAATATACAAAATTAAATAACTTTAAAAATATTTATTTCACTCCTTGAAACACAAAGCTATTTTCATTGTATTGGTTTTAACATTTTTAACAAGAGTTTTATTATCAAAATTTTTTTTTTATGAAAAAGATTATTATTATTTTTCTTTTTAATTAATTATTTTTTTATATTTTTGAGCTCGACAAGAGATGGTTCCTGCTCTTATGTATCTCGGGGTGTATTGGAGAATCAGAGTTTTAGTTCTTTGTGGAAAACATTTGTGTATTAATATTTTTAAATTCTTGAGTTTTTTGTTTTGAGATTTAGGATTTTTGAATTGTTATAGCATATATGTCCTAAAATTTAAAGTTGACAGAGGTGTACACCGTATTCAGTCTATTTGAACATTTTTATTTTTGGATTATTTTTATCTTTTTAAAAATAATTATGATTGGTAATTTATTTTTTAGATGAGGTTTAAGACAAAAAATTGTTACAACTTATTCTTTAAAACCTTAGAATTAAAGAGATGTCACATCTAATCAATCTTTTTTCTAAGAAGTATCATGTTTAGATAAAAAATGACATGTTAGATGGGTGTAGAATTTTTTTATGAACAAAGAACAAATAGAATGCAAAGTCACGATATAGTATTTTAAGATGATGAAACAAAATGACAAGATTAAAATAAAAAAAAAAATCAAATTCATAGAGAGTGTGAACACAATCAATGTTGAAGGGAGAACCTCTGTTTGATACAACAATGAGTGTTGGTTCCTTAGCATACATCTATTGTGGTTAACATGAGGAAATGATGTGTTGATTATAGAAGAAAAGGAAAAGTAAGAAGGAAGAGACTTCAAGAAAAAGCTTCAACAAAGGCTCCTAAAAACCCCTCTAAAACCTCTCCAAAAACTCCCCAAAACATCCCCCATGAATGAACTTGACACCCCTTTTTTATAACCAAAATTTGGGCATCGTCGCTGAGCGTTCCTTTGCTTAACGAAGGTCCCATCGCTTAATGAATGTGATGGTTTGCTCATAAAAGGTTTTGTCGCTTAGCGAATCTGGTGTTTTGTTTAGCGAAGGTTCTGTCGCTTAGCAAAAGGTCAATATATTTCAACTTCTTTTTTTCCCTACGCTTAACGAAAAAAACTTCTTTAAGCAAATTTCTGGGTTTGGATGACCTCACTAAGCGAAATGTCCTTCACTCAGCGAAACACCCTTTGCTTAGCCAGCAAAACATCCTTTGCTTAGCAAACTCTAAATAACTCTCTTTGCAGTTTTCATGCCTTATCTTCCCGCTTTTTAGGTTAAAAAAGCCTTATTTTAATTATAAAAACAAAATCCGAACAAAATTAAGTGTCTATAATATTTAAAGAGAAATGTTAGCAATACTTTTTAAATATTTTTTATAACAAACTCTATCTTTTTTTTTTAATTTATTAAAAAGACAAGTATCAATAAAACGTTCTTTAACACAATTTTCCTAGTAAGTGGATTTCATTGTCATTTAATCTTTAATGAGAAAATGCTAGCAATTGTTTCTCCAAATTCATCATGCATTGAAAAACTTTTATAAATTTTTACTGTGAAACTTTGAGTTCTAAACTTTAATTTAGGAGTTTAAACTCATTTACATTTTAAATGAAGAATTAATGATAATAAGTGACATTTGTTTAAAATTTTGGTATATTTATATCTCAAGAAATTTCATTTAAATACTATGTTAGGATAAATTTAAAATAAAAGAAAAATTACATATATATATATATATATTTATAAATAATTTTAAATATTTTCACGTGAATTTAACTTTTTACACTTTTACCATGAAAATAGAAAATAAGCAAATAAAATATTAAAATATTCTAAAAAATAATAGACATTAAAGAATAAAATTTTAAAACTTTCAATAAATAATAAAATATTACATTCCAATATTTAATTATGTAAAACGAATGCGCCATGGTGCTCTTAGTTTACTGTCGTTCTTGTAAAGGGTGATTAATTATTATTATACTTAAAAATTATCGCAAAAAATATGGATGAAATCTTTTAAACAAACTTTTTGTCATTGATTTAAATGAAATGCAAATTCTGGGGTTTGATATCTCATTTAATATTTTTATTTTTTAATTTTATACACTTTTTAATAACTTTTAAACAATAGTAAAACATGAAGTTGGAACAGTGTGTTAGAAAAAGTATTTCTATGTTATGTCATTGCAAAGATAGATTTTCCGTATCCATAGATGGATGCTAGCTCATAGAATTAATAAAATATCGATTGAAAAGACAAACTAAGTATTGAACAATACAGAATTAGAAATTTACTTATAAAATCATTTTGTTGTTTTTAAAAATTTAGTTAAAAAACACATAAACTATATATATATATATAATATTTAATTATGTGAGTGGAATTTTTATAATGAAAAAATAATTTAAATTTAATTTATTAAAAAATAATATCATTAGTATTTATATAATAGTGATAAATTTTTATATAAAAAACTCAATACATAATAAATAAATCATAAATTAATTTTTAAAATTATTTTATAACATATACACAATTACGAGCATAAGTTGTTTTTTGTTTTTTGGTAAAAACTATATATATAATTTATGTAACATTATATAATATAAGATGAAACATGCTTTTTCATTTTTTAAACTTTGTGAAGTATGATTTTAGTTGCTCAATTTTTTTTTTAATTTTAAAATATACAAATTTTAATCATCGAAATAATTTTTAATGTTTCAGTAAAATATATACTTCTTAATATAAATGTTCAATTAACTAACTTATCCGAGCATGCAAAATACTTAGTATGATTTTTTGTTACGCAATTCTTTTTATTTTTCTCATTTTATTTTAAAATATATTAATTTCGATTCTCTATCTGACAAAATTATCCAAACAATTAATTAACTTATATGTGTACACATTCATGTTCTATTCTAGTGTCTATAGTAGGGATGACAATCATATGCTTACCTCCGCAAGTACTATATGAGAACGAGTGAGTTTGTTAGTCCCTACTTCGCTTCTATGTTTAACATATCATTATTTGTTAAAACAAAACCTCACATATGTGACAAATCTACACCCACATTAAAACTAAAATATAATTAATAACTTAACATATAATTTATTAATAAATTAAATATAATTAATAAACTTACATATAATTTATTTAATAAATATAAGTAAATTTAAATTTAAAGTATAAAAGATAATATAACACGTTATCTGCAGATATATCCAAACACAAAAATATTTAACAACAATGAGAATTGAAATTTCATATCCATCTCTTTTATACCCGCTTTCATCCTGCACTCTCTAGAAAGGAAGATGAGGAGGGCAAATTTGCTCTTCCACCCCATTGTCATCCTTAATATATAGAAATGGATTCTACGATGTGAAGAACAAAGAAACATACATAAGATATATTTAATAAAAAAATATTCTTTCAAACAAACATTGTAATTTTAAAGTTCTTAAAAAGAGAAATCTTACTGAAATATTCTTAGGCACACTCTTTCTAGGAAGTTGGTTTCCCTCTCATTTAATGCTTAATGAGAAAATGCTAGCAATCCTCTCTCAAAAGCATCATGGATCGAAAAACTTTTATAAATTCTTACTATAAAGCATTGAGTTATTAACTTAAATTTTGGGTTTCATTTACATTTTAAATGAAGAATTGATAATTATAAATGAAGTTTGTTTCACGTTTTGGTATATTATATTTTCAAAAATCTTATTTCTAGAAATAATAAAATTTAAATATTATGTTTGGATAAATATAAAATTATGTCAATAAATGAAACTATAAACTTCTAATAAATTAAAAGTATTACATTTCAATATCTATTTTCATTTCTTAAACAAACTCCATATTGTTATTCAACGGTGTTCTTGTAAAGGAGGATTAATTATTCTTATAGTTAAAAATTATAGTAAGAACTACCAATAGAAACACTCTAGTACATTCTTTTAAACAAACTTTTTGTCATTGATGTAAATGAAATGCAAAGTCTGGTGGTTTCATATCTTATTTAATATTTTTCTTTTTTAATTTTATACAGTTTTTAATAACTTTTAAAACAATAGTAAAACATGGACTTGGAACAGCGTGTTAGAAAAAGTATTTCTATGTTATGTCATTGCAAATATAAATTTCCTAGAAATTTTAAACTTTTTTTTGGTAAGCTGTAGAAATTAGTAATTACATTATTTATTTTTCCTTTCATGAAGAAAAAAAGAAAAATACGAACCTTCGCGGAAATTACCATGCCTGCAATATACTGACACCCAAAATGCTAATCTATTGTTTATAAGTAGTTACTTACTATATATTCTGTGTGTCACATTGTCATATTTACCTTTGGTTTGTCATTTAGTAGAACAAGTTTTGAGGTTTCAAAATTTTCATTTTTCGATGAGTTCTCAAAACCAAGAGGTATCATGGGTGATGGAGAATGGTGGGAACAACAACGTTGTGAATGCGTTGTTGAACAAGGAAATGAGACATGGAAGAACTGCACATATCCTTTCTTCTTCTTTTTTGCGCAAGAAATCTGATCTAACTATTGTGTCTAAGGTTAGTTCTGGCCTCATCAGAGGTGTGTTGGACAATGTGCAAGAGGTTATTCTGGGAACCAAGCTCTCTATTTTGTTCATAACTATTCCCCTTGCAATAGTTGCTCAATGCTTTGGCTTTGGTAGAGTGAGTTTTCTCTCTTATTGTGTCATAAATTTACAATAACTCACTTCTTTTAATTGTCTACATTTATTATTAATTATTTATTTCTTATGATTTTTTTATGATCCATAAATAAGAAAGAAAAAAACTCAAAGTATCGTAGGGATGTGCCAATATTAGTGGCCTTACGAGTACTTTGAACCTTTTTAAATTTTTCTCCACTGGTGAATTTTCCTGGACAAGAAAATTTTCCACAGACATGTGGTGGACTTTGTTTATGACTGGCACTGAATTACAAGAAAAGTACTTTGGAAGTCAAAACTTTATCATATGACCAACATATGGAGTTAAAGATTAAGAATTTTTTTATATAAAAGTCAAATCTCACAGTTTTCTTTTTTAATTTTTTCAATCAAGTTCTTCAGTTCTCTTCCCTTTTTTATGTTTGCTACATGACTATTTTTTTATATAAAAATTCTGTACAAAGCAACTTTGGCATCGTACTTTTTGGTCAATAGTCCTTTTTATCCAGTGGGGGAACCTCGTAATCATCGAAAATGATATATATATATATATATATATATATTCATTAAAATGTATTTTTTTATAAATACTCTTACATTTAAGATTAAAATTAAGATATGTAAACGGGATAATATTGAAAAGACTTAAATATGCATACGTTATGTTCTATAAACGAGTTTTGAGTTGAGTTTTTATAATGTTTTCAAGATTTAAAATAAAATAAAAAATTATTAAAAACTCATACAAAACAAAAATTTATTGAAACTTAAGTGTGAAACATATTTAAGTATATTTGGGAAATGTATAAATGTTTTCCTAGCATAAGGTGAATCTGTAATGTAACATTTTAAAGTTGGATATTTCTATGTACCGTGAAAATTGAATTGAAGCTGTTAATATACATTATGGGATGGTATATGAATATGACACTCTCTTTTGATGGTTATAGCCATGGGTTTTTGCTTTGAGCTTGCTTGGGCTTACCCCACTTGCTGAACGAGTCAGCTTCTTGACAGAGTAAGGAAACTATGACATTCTTTTTTACATTAGATTTTATTAATCATGGTATATCTTTGTTTTTTTTTTTTCATTTATCATTTTATGTTTGTAATTGTATGTTGATTCTGATTTCATTTGTTCCCTTGTTACTTGAATTTGGCAGGCAGGTTGCTTATTACACTGGTCCCACAGGTGTGTATGAATATCCACAACTGCACTATTAAATCAAATGTTTTTTAAATTCTTGACAATGTAAATCACATAAAATGCTATGGTGTAAAAGTTGGTTATATGAACCATACCATGTGATGGTCAAATCACAATCTTAGTGAAAAAGAGTCCTGATATTTGGACACCTAAGTGTGGTATAAATATGTAGTTGATATTTCTCTTTTTTTTTTCATTTATTTTTTCTTATCATCTTATCAATTATTTATATCTTTTTTTTCTTAATTGTCACTAAACCTAAGGAGTGTTGTCCAATCCTCTTCCATTTAGAAATGAACCTTAAATAAATTGTAGGAATGCAATCCCCTATATATCATGTTGCTAAAGCCTTATCTTTTTTTGTTGAAATTCAGTGGGAGGACTTTTGAATGCAACATGTGGGAATGCTACAGAGCTCATCATAGCAATTTTTGCCCTTAACAATAACAAAATTGCTGTGGTCAAGTACTCTTTGCTTGGTTCCATCATTTCTAACCTTCTTCTTGTTCTTGGAACCTCTCTATTATGTGGTGGCATTACAAATCTTAGAAAGGAGCAAAAATACGATAGAGTAAGCTGCAATATATTCAAACCTTTTACCTATGAATAGTATATATAGTTTTGGTTCTTTTATAATAATGATTCTGTTAATTTATTGAATGTTTTTGCAATTTGCTTGAAGAGACAGGCAGATATCAACTTGCTTATGCTGTTTGTGGCATTGCTTTGTCACTTGCTGCCATTGTTGTTCCAATATGTTGGTACCTCAGCAGGTGACATTGCAGACTCATCTCTGCGGTTGTCAAGAGTTGCTAGCATTATTATGCTGATTGCATATTGTGTATACCTTGTCTTCCAACTGTGGACTGACAGGCAGTTATTTGAAGCCCATGATGTATGTTTTCTTTGGTTTTGAGATGATGAAGCTTATATTGATTCTGATTTGTGTCAATATGTGATATGTAATCACTAATTACCATAATGACCATCATGAATTTTGCAGGAAGACGATGAAGAGGGTGACAATGATTTAGAAGAAGTAGTGATAGGATTCTGGAGTGGAGTGGCTTGGCTGCTTGGGATGACTGTGATTATTGCTGTGCTGTCTGAGTATGTAGTGCAAACAATTGAGGTAATTGACTCTTTTTTTTTTTTTTTATTTTGGGGAACAAAACATTATTTTCGTCTATTAGACAGGTTATAGAAACAAAGAAACAAAATGCAAAGTTCTATTTTTATAACAAGACGTGAATTTAATTTTGATAAACTGTTAGTATAAACATTTTTATACAGTTAACTAATAAGAAATCATGTTAGGTATGATTATTCAAAAGTTATTGTAAAATAAACAAACCTAGTATACATTGTAATCTTATATTCATTAATAGTATAGAAAATATTTACCCTGAGAGTCTATTTTAATAAGATTAATAATAATAATAATAATAATAATTCTAATAATGATGAAAAAAAATGTGAATCTGAACAGGATGCATCCGATTCATGGGGTTTGTCTGTTAGCTTTCTCAGCATAATCTTCCTTCCAATAGTTGGGAATGCAGCTGAACATGCAGGAGCAATCATATTTGCTTTCAAGAACAAACTGGTACAAACTTCAACAGTTTTATGAAATTCCATTACTTCTCTTTTACTCAACATAAGTTGCTTAAAACTAAAACTATGAAAAAAATCACTAGCCCTTGATTTTGTGTTGCTTATTGTGGCATTATTATTTAATTCATTGATACTAATCTAATCATGTTATACCACAGGACATTTCCTTAGGTGTTTCCTTAGGTTCCTCAACTCAAATTAGCATGTTTGTGGTAAGCATTCACCTTAAAAAATGTATGGTTTGTTGTTGGATTTGTAGGAATTCTTATTAAGCAAATTTGCTTATAATATAGGTTCCCCTATGTGTGATTGTTGCTTGGATTCTTGGAATCAGAATGGACCTCAACTTCAACCTCCTAGAGACAGGTTCTCTTGCTTTGGCAATAATAATCACAGCCTTCACCTTACAGGTATACTTTTATATACTATATTTTGAATTGATTGAAATCAATAGTTAGAATATCTAGTATACCTTGATATCTTATTCAATCTTTAAGTGATGTTTTTAAGACTTTAAGTCTTCTTGGATTATCTTTTGCAGGACGGGACTTCTCACTACATGAAAGGCCTTGTTCTCGTACTCTGCTACATTGTTATTGCTGCATGCTTTTTGGTACAAAGATCGCCTTCCAGTAAGCAGCATAATATGAAACACTATCATGGTGTCACAAAAATATTTACCATCTATATTTATACACCCTGAAATTATAATTCATATAGTAAAAAGATTTTGTACTGTTAGGATTGTTACTGAAATTTAATTATAACTCTTTATTTATGATAAGTTTATTGAGTATACTAACTAGTAATTATTACTTTAAAAGTCATATAAAAAATTATCATTAAACATATAAAATTCTTTTACACTGTCATTACATATTAATTAAACTCTAATTTGTATCATTGGTAACTTTTTTTTTTTTCAGGCCAAGCTGATGTTCCTAATACATTGGTTAACTCAGCAAACCGAAACAGTTTCTAGATCTTAGTTGGTAAGTTCATATTCTATACACACATGCAGATATGCCCATTTTTTGTGCATTAAATAACTATGAAATTAACTAGGGGTACTTGATGGCAGGAAGTAGTGAATTTTGGTCTGTCTGAGATAAAGGGGTGCAACATTCAAACTTAGGAGCTCAAAGGATTTTTTATTTCATGGTAATTCTCAGACAGAAGGCTGAAGAAGTTTGCATAAAGTACCTTGCAATCTATTTAGTTCTTTGTATATATACATCTAGAAAGGATTTTATGTCAAGAATTTTCATGGATTGTGCAAAATTGATGATAGCCATTGCATGATTATCAAATAAAATGAGAACTGTTACTTGGAATTTATCATGTGAACGTTAGAATGAAAGAAAGGCCTTACATAATTAAAAACTTCTTCATGTATCTCTGTAATTTCACGCTGCATTCAATTCCGGTAATGTATTTTCACTCTAAATGAGTTATTCTGATATTCTGGAATGGAGTATAGAAAGAAATTATAGAGTGTAGAAAAACAATTCTACATAATTTTATACATGCTGTCTCTGGCCTGTTTGGGAGATGCAACGAATCGAGCATAAGATAAAAATGAGTCTATTTTTTTTAATGTATAGTTTTTTATATTATTATTATATATAAATTAAAATTAATTATTATTTTATTTAAATTAAAAGAAATATGATTTATAATTAATATGTATAGATCTTTAAGAAAAAATGAGAGTTTAAAAAATAAGTATAAGTTATTTGTCAAAATTGATTTGTTTTGGCTTAAATTTTTTTTAAGTTAAAAGTTATTGATAAACTAGTTTTTTTATTGTCTAATGAAAAAAATATATTTATAAAATAAAATTTATATTATAAAATAAATTCCTTAAAAATATAAGGATACATGTTATTTTATAAAAATTCTCCCAATAAATAAATTTTAAACAAAAGTAAGTAGGTGAACATGATCATGATAATAAACTTGAAATTTTAAAAAATAAAAACACTTCAAAAGCTAAATTATAAAAGAAATAAAACTAAAATATAATACAATATAATATTCAAGAACAAAAATATATGTAAGCTATGACTGAAACATACTTTGTAGATAATAATAATGGCAAAAACCTTAAAACAATTTTTTTATGGTTAAATGTAAAAAATAAATTAAGTTAAATTATAAATATAAAATTTATATTTTAAAAATGCATACATAAATTAAAATAATAAAATAAAGAATTTAATTAATAAGCATTGATAATGTAAGAGAGTTTTATAAAAACATTGTTTCAATCATAACATATAACTTTTAAAGTATTAATTGATAAAGTTAATAATAAACTTACTATAATTAAATAATTGTAATTAAATATCACTCTAATTTTTTACACTAATAGTACACAATCATTTTTTTCTAAAATAAATGTGATAAGTTTTTCTACAGGATTACATGAATGTGATATAATTCAATAGAATGGGTTTAAAGAATATATATAAACCAATATTTTTAAACTTAAACTCAACTTCGTCTTCAACAAGTATGAAAATGAAAAAAAAAAGAAAAAGTCAAAATCATTATCAAACTATCTCATTTTCATGATCACTTTATCTCTAGACGTATTCATTTATTCATAACTTCTTCTTGATAAGAGTTAAATTAAATACATGATAACACAAGAGTAAATTGAAAAAGAAAAAGTCTATGAGATTTATTAAAATTACATTAATATATAAATTTATTCCATTATCAAAATTTGTGTATTATGTGTTATTATAAAACTTATTTAAATACTAATTATTTTAGTATTATGTGTTACTTTATTATAATAATTTTAAAAAATTATTACTTATATACCAAATCATATTATTTTTAAAATTAATTTAAAAAATTTTAAATTTTAATATTTTAAAATTTAAATTATTAATTAATTTAGTAAATAATTGTTTAAAATTCGTAGCCGGATTCTTTACTAGTTTGATTAATTTAATTGATAATGAAGTGTATCACTTTTAGTAAAACTATGTATCTGTACACAAACAAGCATAGGATTTGCTAAAGAACATTAATGTTTTTATTTCCTTACCTATTGGTACTTAAAAAACTAAGTGCATAGTAAATATATACATAATACATTACTGTGTGTTTGTGAGTTGGTATGTGCATGTGTTCTGATTATATTTTAATAATTATTTTTATTTACAAAAATATTTAAAATATTCATGTTTAAAAATATTTTTTATATTGTAAACTTTGTACTTTTTATACAAATGAATTATAAAAATGGTTTAAATAATATAAAAGAAACTTGCTAATAACAATAAAATTAGTTATGCATTAGGATAGTTGGATTTTAAGAAAATAAATAATTAAATGAAGAATAAGAGCTTGATTCGTTTGATTTTGTTTTTTAGTTTTTGAAAAAAGTTTTCAACAATAATTTTCAAAAACTATTTTTGAGATGTAAAAATAGAAAAATGTCTTGAAGAATAAGTATTATTTAAAAACTGTTTTCAAGAATAAGTGTTATTTGAAAATTATTTTGAAGATATAAAAATAGAAAAATTTGTTCATATTTAAGTTTTCAAAATAAAAATAAAAACTGAAAAGCAAAACTAATTGTTACTGATTTTTAATTTTTAAAAACTAAAAATATTCTCAAAAAACACTACTAACGAGTTTTTGTAATTTTTAAATATCAAAATACTAAATAATCAGTAAGATTTTTAAACTTATAGATTACTTCTCCCTGTGTATAAAATACATATCATATATAATTCATACTGATAAATTAAGTTGATACCCTTATGAATTATTAAGTTGACACCATCTCTATTAATTTCTATAAAACCCTTTCTCCAAGTTCGATACATGAGCCACCTACTTTTTTCCCTATTTGCAAAAGAAGACAAGCCTCATAATTCATCTGATTTTCTGAGACTACATCTACTCCCAGCAAAGTCTACTACTTTAAGTATTGAAACTTCATGCAGATTATCTCATGGCAATTAAATTGGACTTCTCCTTTTTCTGTGTTACAAGAAGCTTGTACCCTGTTGAAATTATGATGACACTGCCACATGCAATTGGTATTGAAACAGTTCCAAATTTTCCAAGTGGCCCAAGATAGCTTGTCCATTTGTTGAAAATTCTGGTAATGGCTTTTGGTATTGATTATGAGTTGCAGAGGCTCCATTTGTTGAAAATCCTGTTTAAACTTTCCAGCTCCTACTCCATGCTCTTGCAGCACATTGCCCCAGCAGCAGCTAACCGAACCCACGTCAACAAATTATTTCATAACAAATCCTTGTTGATCAAGGCTTTCTAACACATTCAACAAATTATCATGGCATTGGAAATAATAGTGGATTGATATTAATCAATTATATTTTATACAATTTAAGTTTAAGATATGATGATAATCATATCTTATAATATCTTTATGATTATTTGAATGGGATTATAGTAAGATTGACTCTGTGATGGGTTGAGTCAATCATAAAAAGCGCATTTAAGGGGTCTCTGCCTACCCTGGGGGATTATAAATTTGTCATCCCATTAAGCAAATTACAACAACAATACACACTACAACAACAACATACTTAATGGTTTTCCTTGTTTTATGTTTGACCAATATGAGTCATTTGTGTGGGTAACATAATATATACAATTAACTTTACTTTGGAAAGTGTTAATGAGGTTGCATGGACTCATTTTTATACCCATATTTTTGTGATTTGGTCAAGAGAGAACTTTGTCGTTTTGATACGATCATGTATGATGATTCTGTGTTAAATTCATTTTCAAAAGCATTGAATGTGATTGCTAATTTTTTATATTCTTATTTTTTCAAAAATACCATATTTATTTAATATTTTTATATTATTGGTATTTTTGAGTATAAAAAAAATTGATTAATTCAAGATTAAATTAAAATTTTTTTACTATTATAATCTTGAATTTTTTACCTATTTTCATTGTTATAATTCTTTACAGTATTTGTATCTCTAGTTATACTGTACTCTCTTTAATATTGAATTATCATTTATAAATTCATTTTAGGTTATTTTATTAATTATGCACAATCTTAATTGTCCTTCTCTTATGAGCATAATTTTATTTATTAATTTGCATTATTATTACTTGTGTACCATGGGTATAATAATGTGAATTTTGTATGTTGGTCATATAATATATATGATTAACATTATGCAAATTTATTAGACAATATGTATAATTTCCTTTTTTTATTTACATAATTATAATTTCACTATTTTGGATGTATTTATGTGAATTTTGTAATTAATTTGATATATGTAATTGTTTTTATCCAAATTGGGCAGAATCTGCAGTGTTTTTTTTTTATCTTGGATACAGGAATTTTAAAGCAATAGGTGAGTGTGAATGGCTAGTGTTTTGGATAAGAGTGAAGGAATGAAAAATATGATACATAAAAAATCCAATGGTTAGTGTCTTGGGGCCAGGGTGGCGGTGTGGAGAGAGGGGATACATAAAAAAATATGAGTATCGACTACCTTGGTTGAGAATTAATTAATATCAGCCGGAAAACTTGGTTAACCTTCTTTATGTGAAAATTTTTCTTCCAATCATAAAACATAAACTCAAAATCCAATTTCGTAAGAGGATGAAAGATAATACCACTCTAACAAACATCTCCTATTAGTTATTGAAACAGTTTATAATTAAAAAAAAAAACTTATATAAATTTTTTGTACTTAAAATTTCACAAAAAACTATTTTGGTCCTTGAAATTTAAAAATATTATTTTTAGTCCTTGAAATTAAGTGTTTGTTTGACAATATTTTTAGAAAACTGTTATCAGTATTTTATTATTTAAAAACTAAAAAACTCGTTTGGGTAATGTTTCTATTTTTATATATCTTAAAACAGTTTTCGAAAACCGTTATGGTTTTTTAGTTTTTAAAAACTAAAAAATAAGAACAACTGAAAATAGTTTTGTTTTTCAATTTTCTATTTTTGTTTTGAAAACTCAAAATACAATCAGAATTTGTTATTTTTTGTTTTTCATTAATGAAAATTTAATAAATATAAACAAATTTTTATATTTTTATATCTTCAAAATAATTTTTAAATAACACTTACCAAAGAAGTTTTTTTTTTCTTTTGTCTTCGAAAAGAGTTGTTGAAAACTATTCTTCAAAACTATTTTAAAAAACAAAACAAAATTAATCAAACCCTAATTGTGTCGGATGTGAAATTAAAGATGATTCACAAATATAAAAATGTACTCTTTGTCAGCAAATTTTTAGTAGTGTTAATTAGAAACTAAAAATGAATCAAAAATAAAAAAATATTTATAAATTTTAAAGAACAAAAGTGATTTTTGGTGAAAATTTAAAAACAAAAAACCTATTTAAATCAAAACGAAATATAATAATAACATGGTGGCTGGATTTATGGGTTAAAGGATGAAGAGAAAAGAGGGACAAGAGGTTGTGATATGAAATAATTTCTTTTTGTTTAGCAAACCTGTTTTACACGAAAAAGACTTGGTCCAATGTTTACATTGAATGGGATGAAAGTTAAATTACAACACTTAAAATAACAGGAAGTGGGACGGAAATCACCCTAAAAAATAAAATAACGAAGGAGACGAAAATCATGGTAATTTGATATGTTATTAGAACAATTTTTTTAATGACACTTGCGGAATATTTATCAAAATGGCTGATAATTAATCTTTTATCATTAAGTATCCCTTGTTGATATCCCTATTTAAGTTCCAAGTCTCTTTTATAAACAAACCACCAAGCACAAGTGATATTATAGGAAGATGAGTTCCCATGGATCAACTACCTCAAGATATTCTTCTGCTTCCTCTTTCAATTCCAGCAGCAACCCATCTGTGCGTGCTTCTATGCAAAGGCCAAGTTGTACTGTTTCCCATCACATGAATAATGGCAATGTAATTAGGGCTTTGTCAATGGCTGGTTCCAACTTCTCTAATGTTCATCAACAACCGCCGAGTCTTTCTGCTGGGCCATGGATTCAGTCACAACTATCAAACCCTAATTGGCAAAACCCCAACACCACGCCGAGTCTTTCTGCTGGGCCATGGATTCAGTCGCAACTATCAAACCCTAATTGGCAAAACCCCAACACCATGTATGGTCAATCATCGCACATGACATCGCCAGCAGGTTTCTATTCCAACTCCTCTCATATCAACAAGTACTTTTTGATGAAAATATACACAAAAATAAATCATGCTCCCTCAATTGATTCTTTTTTAAGGTAGTTTAGACTTTAGACATTAATAAGCCAAATCAATAAATAGTTACATAATTGGTTGTCAAAACTAATTACCTATTTATTATCTATATTTGTGATAAATTTACTTTTTATTTGCCATAGGTAAAATTAAAAAATTTTGGCAAAAAATATACTTTAAACAATTTATTTTTTTAAAAAATTCTATATTTATTAAAAGAGAAAAAATCTTGGAGAGAAAAAAAAATGATAGATTACAAAAAAAAATCACAAGTCTTTTTAAAATATTTATATATTTACTAAAAAAGAAAAAAAAAAGTTTGAAAAGTTATTGCTCCCGCTCCTAAAAAAATTTTCCATTGCGGTAAAAAATAACTTAGTTTATTTTCTATACGCATATTTTAAATTTCTTTTAAATCTTTTTACTTCTTGTATTAAAATTAATTTTATTATCTACCATAAAAGGGTTTTAAATTGTACTCATTTAAAATGAGTTATTTTTCCTTGTAACAGTAAAGCGTAAAGTTAGCATTGTTGCAGAGAAAGTACACGATCAATAATGCTTTTCTTATTTACATTGGTAAAGAGAAATACTTTAATAATGCAAAATAACACATATAAAAAAAAATAACAAAGTTATTTTGTTTTTTTAGTTCGCATCACATGTCTATGATAACTTTTTGAAATTATTGAAAAATTTGCAAACTCTCTTAATTGTTTTGTTCACATAGTTCACATTTCATTTCTATATCCACAACAAGTTTCTGGGATTATTAGAAAATTTACAAACTCTTCCAATATTTTGTTCATGTAGTTCGCACTCATGGCTACATCTACAACAAGTTTTTGAGACTATTGAAAAACCTGTTAATCCTCCTAATCTTTCTGTTGACGTGTTCGCACTTCATGCTTACATTCATAACAAGTGTTTTGGACTATTAAAAAACCCGCAAACCCTTTCTACATATCATAACCTCCTCTTTCACTTAGAATCATGATTTCTTCTTCAGGTTGAGTCATTTGCATATTAATTATTCTATCGCCATGTGTCACCTTCTAATAATTTTAATATATATAAGATCTATTTGATATTAAAGAATAAATGAATAAATCTTATTACTATTTTTAAATAATAATAATTTTAAAATAATTATTATATATTGCATGTCATTTAAAATATTAAATATATCAAATAAATAGTTAATTTTGTTTGTTATTGATGTGCATAAAATACACCTATAGGGTAAGTGTAACCAACCAACGCAGTAGGAATAATGGATCTTTAAGTCTAGATATGGTATCCAAGGAACTAGAATATGTGATATCAAGAACTAAAGATTCTTTTATTTTCATAGGGAGTAAATAATTTGAATTGAATAAAAGGAAATTAAAATAAACAAAAGAAAATAATGGATTTGAACAAAATCATGAATTTGGAATGTTAGGGTCATGCTTCCTTACATAATTACTACTACTAACTAATCTCCCATGATCAAGCAAGACTAGTTAACCTTTCTAATGGATATCACTATTTGATCATGTAAAAATCTAACACTAGTTAGGGTTAAGAGCAAGTAGGCTGAGAGCTTATTCATCATACATTCACATTAGGAGCTAAGAAATGTAGTGTTATCATACAATGAATCTTAACCTTACTCTATAATGTGCCTATTAACCAACCAATCAAGGGGTAAGTCTTGCATTAATCAATACATAGTGATTCACACACATTAGAAGTTTAATCATACATATAATGCACTAATAAAATAGTAAAATAATATAATCTTAAAAGTAAAAACATTCAATAATTAATTAAAAATCAAACAAAAAGGTTTTATTCAGATGCACATCATAATACAAAACAATTATCAGAAATAAATAAAAAATAAGAAAAAGGACCATATGGATAAGGTCTATTATGACTATACTCTACCTAATCTTACTTTTCATCCTTAAGCCTACTCCTAAATCAGTGGTTAAACTCTCAAAAATTAGCATAAAGACAAAACTTAAAACTAAAAGGAAAGAAATCTTTGTAAAGAAAAATTAACTTCTCTAGAAAACTTAATTTGCTCCTCTTCACGTTTATGGATCTTGCCATATGAGCTAAGCATGACTATCCTAAAATAAGCACGGTCATGCTCATTTTAATAAGCACAAAAATTCATTTTTTTTGCTCATTTGTTATATAATTTAAATATAAAGACCTTAACCTGCAATAAAACACAAAATTAGATAATTCTAACATTAAAATATAACAAAAGACATAAAATTGAACCTAATATGTCTTAATAAAATAACTAATTTCAGGTCAATTACTTATTACTACATTTAAACAAAAAATTATTATTCCTCATATTTATTATCTTCTTTACCTTTTTCTTTCTCAATTTTTATATATTTTGCTTTAGTATTTTTTTTTTCTAAGTTCTATTCATACTTATCTATAGGTCTATATTTTTCAATTTTTTATACTTTATTGTACCCTTACATATTTTTAGTTATCATATCTTTTTTATACTATTATTTTACATATTTTGAGTTATCATGTATTATTTGGATTGTTATTATATAACTTGTGTGTATTACAGCGAATAAAAAATGTTATGTTATAAAGTTGGTTCGAGTCAAAATTAAGAAACAAGATTGAATGTATTATAACGAGATTGAGAAACAAAATTAAATATATTAATACGAATAAAAACTGTGTTCCATTGAAAAATACATAAGGTTTCAAATATTTAAACTTATTAATGTAATGACCGTAACCATAGTTTAAAGAAAATGAAAGATTGTTTTCCACATGATAGGGCAATGTATAAAATATTGTTCAATTAAGATATGGTTATGACTAAACAGTTTTTATAATAACATTAATAAGTTTCATGTTATTAAGAGTTATATAATAAACTTAAGTTGACTCTAATACCAATTAATGAAATTATAAACAATATTAATAAATAATACATACAAAATATAGCATGTATGTGTAATCCAATATGCTTTTAAAAAAAATATATAATCCAATATAAAAATGACTTTGTTATGAAAATAAAATAAACTTTGTCATGAGTTTATTTGTCATTTATTTTTATAAAAGCGTAATATCATCAAAAAATTAAAATTCAATCATGCAATGTTTACTGTTATGATTTTTCTATTTATTTTTATAAAATTATGAATTTTTAAGAAAATATTTTTTAAATGAAATTTTATATTATTTTTAAAAAAAAATTCAAAATTTTAGTGGTCGTCCGGCTGACTGCCAACCTGTCTAATGGAGAGATGAACCAAATGATTTGATCCGCCCTAACTATAAAAGTTCAGCATATTTTCAGTAGTCCAATGACGAAACAGGTTAAAACAGAATAATTTTGGTCCGTTTTTCCATCATATATATATATATATATAAAAATTATGATTCATCTCCATAAGAACGCTACCAAACTAAAAGGCTTTTTCTCCGCTTTCTTAAAAATAATTAAAATAAATATAAATAAATAATATTTATAACCCTCAAGAGAGATAAAGACCTATAAATGAAAAACCTATCACATAATCAACCTATCAACCTTATTGTAATAATCATGTTTTAAATTATATTAACACTAATCTATAATTATTTTAATAGTGAATACTTCTGGAAGCTGGACGATCAAACTCCAACATGTGTAGTAATCAACCACAACAAGTGGGTTCTGCAGGAAGTTGGCCACGATCACTTTCATCAAAATATTCTAAACCATCCACTTGGCAAAACTCCCACTACGTCAATAGTTGGAAAGAAATGGTGGATGTTGCAACTATATCTACACCTCCCTCTTTTGGACAACAATCCAATAACCCATCTAGCTTGTCAATAATAGATTATTGGATTAAATCATTTACCTCATCACAACAATTACCCAACAGTATCTCTACCTTCGAAGACGTGGTGAATGCTTTGATTGAATCATTAAAAACTAATTCTGCCTGGCAACAATACCCGAATCTGTTGCGTAGTTTTGAAGAGTTGTTGGATTATTACATTAACTCAACAAAGCATTCTGCCTCACACCAATGGCAATGGACCTACAACATCAATAGTTTTGAAGAGGTTGTTGATGAAGAAATTGAAAGTGATTAACTTCTGCGTGCTTGTTAATTACTGCCATGTTCGTAGGTAGAGTTTTAGGGGATATATCAGTGGTGGTGGGTGGTAAGTTGTTGTTATATGGGACTTGATGGCAAGTATTATGTTGCAGAATTACTTGTGTGTTCTGCTTGGTTGTTTTCTACAGTATTCATATGTTGTTTTCTTTTGTATCTTTGAAGTATGGGTTTTTGGACTCTTTTTCTTGGTAGAGAAAAACTCAAATATTAGTGAACCTAGTGGAGAGTGGTCACATTAGGTTGTGAGAGAAATTCATTAAAGTTAGAGACATGGTGGCAAATACTGATAGAAAAGAGAGGAAGCAAACATGGAGAATCCTATTATCGAAACTGAGAAAATGAGAATGAGAGTAAAAGCAAGGGAAAGAAAGAATAGCTTGATCGGATTCAATGAATCCGCATAAAATCTCAGGCTGATTGATTCAAGTGGGTTCATTTTTTAAAAAAATTACCTAAGTGGGTCTATTTTAAAAAAATTACCGAGATGGATCTGTTTTCAAATTTGACCTGGTCAAACCGTAACTCGCAATTGCAGTTTACGTGTTATGTCAACTATGTGCTTACGTGGTGTCTAACGTGAAAAGAACTGATGCTAAAATTGCAACTGATAATTGCAGTTTGATTGGTCTTTGATCAATACCGTCCCTTTGTCCAATAAGTACAAGCAACACAGATTTTTAGAGGGCTAAAACTGCAAGTATGACTTGCGGTTTATGTGATCTTTGACCAGCGCTGTCCCTTTTATCCAATGGTTACAAGCAGCACAAATTTTTAGAGGGCTAAAATTGCAAGTCAAACTTGCAGTTTGTGTGGTCTTTGACAACCCTTTTTTTTTAATACTGAAATTTAAAATTCAAACAAAAAAATTATGTTAAAATAATACCCAAGAGAATATATAACAACACAAAAAAATAACATATAAGAAAAGAATATCACAATATTATATAAGGAAACAAACCTGAATCTTTGGAAACAAGGTTGAAAATTGAAACGTGTGGTTTCGATTGTATGATTCTGTGGGGCAAATGTGGTTCAAATTATAGAATGAAATTGCCACATAAACTACAAGTCTCATATGCGGTTTATGTAGACATTAATGACTGAATAAAACGTTGTAACAAAAAATATGCATATTCAATACAAACTGCAAGTGACAATTGCAGTTTTAATGTCCTAAACATCCGTGCCCATTCGTATCCACGGGTTAAAAGAAACTGCCACATACACAAGGGCAATAACTATTGGATAAAAAGTTGTAACGAAAAAAAAAATTGATATTGAATACAAACCCAAATGTGAGTTGCAGTTTTAGTCCTTTAGAAATCCACATTTTTTAATAACTGTTGGTTAAAAAAGGGCTAGTCAAATGCCACACAAACTGCAAGTGTGAATTGCAGTTTTAGCCCTCTAGAAATCTGCATTTTTTAGCAACTATTGGTTAAAAGGAATGGATGGTCAAATAGCACACAAACTGCAAGTCAGACTTGCGGCTTTAGCCCTTTAAAAATTTTCAGCATTATTGTTATTTTAACATAATTTTTGCTTTAAATTTTAAATTTTAGTATTACAAATAAGGTTTGGTCAAAGACCACACAAACCGCAAGTCTGACTTGCGGTTTTAGCCCTCTAAAAGTATGTGCTGATTGTAACAATTGGACAGAGGGATGGTGCTGGTCAAAGACCAGCCAAACCGTAATTGCAAGTTGCGATTTTAGCATCAGTTTGTTCTACACTAGACACCACATAAGCACATAGTTGACATGACATATAAACTGCAATTGCGAATTGTGGTTTGAGCAGGTCAAATTTGAAAAAAGACCCATCTCGGTAATATTTTTTAAAACAGACTCACTTAGATAATTTTTTTTAAAAAATGGACCCACTTAGGTCAATCAGCCTAAATCTGATTCTAAGTCTTGATTATACAGCTAAACAGGTTTATATACAAAGATGAATGAAATGTAAAAGATACACTTACAAGCCCAAACCCAAGAATCAAAGAATAACATAACAAACTTAAGTTAATTAACATAATTACCAATAACTATCATAACAGAATTCTATGAAAGAAAACACAAATGTATGGGAAGCTATTATAAACTGTTAGTTTGCTTTTTTTATTCTTTCATATTGGATGAGTGCTGAGACATATACCACTAGATATTCATTTTTCATATTGCAACTGCGAATTGGTCCACCTTTGGTTCAAGATGATTTTGGATAACATGTTCTTGATTGGTTGAATTTCATATTTTTCCATTGGATCATAAACACAAGGTCTGGAAAGGAAAATACTATTCACAAGTTTCTGCTATGTAATTAGGATTTTTTTCATATTCTTATGGTTGTTTCTAAGAATTGTTGCTTTGTATTGTGTGCTCTAGCTGATTGTGAGCACTATTTACATTGCAAGACTTTTTTATACTTTATTGATTATAATAAATACTTTCTTTTTATAACAATTATAATCTTTTTATAATTATATATTATTTAATTCCCACCTTTTTAAATGAAAAAATAAAGAAAAGAGAGTCCGTATAATTTAGATTTCTGAAATAGATGATGACGATGTCTGATTAACATCTTTTTAATTATATCTCGTATGAAACATGTGAATGATTCATTCTCAAAATCACATTTCCTAACTTGAAAAAAGCATTTTTATATTTTCTGTCTACTAGTTACGTTTTTAGTTTGATGATATGAATGTTTCGATTTTCAATGTTGTTTTGCATCATGTGGTTGCAGATTCGTGAGTGTGGATGGATTATGGAAATAATTTATTTTCTGTTTTAGTTGCATATAAATATCTGTTACAAATTCTATATGCTACTACATAATTCTTTTGAGGTAGAAGAGAATAGTTTTAAAAGATTTTGAGCTCAATATTTTCCTTAAAAAATTTTGGGATTTTATTACTGAATAGACTCCCTACTAATTTAATTGTTATAGAAATATAATCTTAATTACCTGCATCATGAGGTCTTTGCGTTTTCTGCAAAGAATACATGGGAGGATTGTAACCTTTTGTTTTGGACGTATAAAGTAGTTTTTTCTATTTGGCAAAATGTTTGTAGGTGAATTGAAATTTCTTCTTTTGTTTTACCATTATCTCGTATGCAACTATTTCTGCGATCTAACTCTTGGGTGGTTGGAGAAAGACTTCAAAATATAATTTTCTATTTTAGTAAGCTACTTATGAATATAGATATGTAGGAATTTAATTGTTTTTGAAAATAAAACTTTGGAAGACATCATTAGATATTATTACTAGCCCAATACTAATGGACCAAGTGAGGCTCAAAAGTGTAAAAAAGAATTCTATTTGGTTAAAAGATTTCATATGAGTGTGATGAAATTATGTTTTTTTTTATATCTTTATCATTGTGTTTCTATTATGTTTGTTAGCTGTTATGTACCTTCATACATGGTCTGGATATCTGTATTGTTGCCTATTAATATTTCTATTTTCTACCCAATTGGGAGAAAGATTAGGGTTAGAAAAATGAATATCTTTTTATCTTCTTTACTTTTGTGTCTCTCCTATCTTTTAGTTTTTCTTAGTCAATACAGTAGCAATTTTTCTAATAGATAGTGGGCATAAGTGTTAATATTGAACCTAAAATATTGATTATGGTTTGAATTATGATTAATTAATAAGTCTTATGGACTAAGAAAACTAGGATTGTAATTTCACAAGACTCCTAATGTTTTTCTAATTCTAATTTTAATTAAATTTTATTGTAATAATTATCAACACTCTTATAAATTATTAAACATGATTAAATTCTCAACCATTAGTACTCCTTTAATCAAATAACCTTCGATTATTCCTAATTTAAAGTTAGAGTGAAAATTTTCATAAATTATTTGATAATTAAATTCATACAAACTGAATTGTTAACAAATTCTTTTAGGAGAAAATTATAGATTCTCTTAATTCAAATAATTGGGTTTATATATATTGATTAATTATAACAACAAGTAAATATGCATTAAGAATAAAATCATCAAATCAATATGAATTCAGTTAAAATCACCTTAATGGATTGATCGTGAATGTTACTCCCTTAATGGATTGGGCCATTTACTATCAATATACCTTTGTTCACCTTGTTAGTATCCACTTGCTCAACCTACATATTGCCCATTGGGAACTTCTTTTCTGTGGGAGTGTTGCTCGCTTGGTATTGTGTTTCCTTCAATGACTGACTGTTTGCCATGTGCTAGTGTCGTAGTTTCTCCTAGGTAGCTTACATCCTCATTTTTTTGCAATGTGTTTGAGAGAGCTACATTTGTACAATATGTAGCCATGTGACCTTTGGAAAATGTTTGTTTTGGTGTGGACCTGTTCAACTCATTGAGCACCTCATTACCCCCCACATTTACATAGTTTGCGTCTTCTAGTACCTTTGGCTCTTTTTCTTCTTCAATTCTATGGACTGTATGACTATTTCCATATTCTTGTGAACTGGATTAATATTCGGTTGCAGCTGCACATTGAACTGTTATACATCCAATGCCTCGATTTAGATCCATATCATCCTTCACCTTCACAAATGGACTTTTCATATAGGAATTCTTCTTTTCTACTACTAACCCAGGAAAAGTTTTCATCTTTATAATCTTCCAATCTCCAACAGGGACAGTTACATGAGACGTTTGTTTGGCTTGTCTCCTAAAAAACATTTAATCTAAACTCATCCCTGTTAATGCTAACTAACTCAGAAAAGTTAATTGTCTCGAAAGAACACACTTTTAACAACACTCTTGCATACTGCAGAAATTCAAAATTTGTTGTTTTCTCACCCATTTTTACCATGGTTCCAGACTTACTTAGCAATTGTTTGAAAGCTTGTTACTCCCATGCATATAATAGAAGGCCAAATATTTTGACCCATATCACTTTATGCCTCGAAACACATTCAATACTCCATTTTTCAATGGCACTAAATTTCGGCCAGTTTGGATCTTGCTTGTCTAATATTTCTTTCAACCACTCTTCTTTTGTTCCTTGAATATGTTAACTTAATCATCCCCTGTAGGAATATTATAGGCATGTCCTTCCATATTTACTTTGATTTCCATGGATATGACTTGCTTGATTGTTCCATTTTTCATCCTCCATCCTCCTCTGCCATAGCTATTGTCTCTCTTTACCATTTGTGCAAATGATGTATTAACCTCTACTATATGCGACCAGTTGACCACTTTATCTTTCCTTTTTTCCTTAGCTTCATCCCCATGTAGACGTTGTTGTTTGCGCCTGCTTTGCCTACTATATTGACCTCATTTTTATTAAATATGTTCACCATGATTTTTGAATCCCGCTATATAGTTGCCATCTAGTTTTTCCTCTAGTGATTTTTCATCTTGTACTTAAACAAATCTAACAAAGTCATACTTTCCGCCCCATCTGTTCCTTCTTCTGGAAATGAACACTTTACATACTTTTTCCCATTTACTAAATATATGCCGCATTGCCTTCTTCTCAAAACTTTTTAAAAATTTTGTGAAGAAGTAACTAGTCACTTTTCTCCCCTTCAATCGTTGTTTTCAACTCATTCCACTGTTTCCTAATTCGTTCTTCCCATACTCTGCCTTGCTTGTTTCTCCCTTCTCAAACTGGCTCTCCAACACCTCCTTCCTCCCATTCATCCACATTCTCTCACATCCCCTTTCTCTCTAATTCCTTGTACTCCTCCTTATATTTAGGGTTTAAATTATATTATATCCTTCATATTAATTAAATTTTTTGGGTTTAGGCTTTAATGGGATAAAATAGTATTTTTTATGTTTTATGGAAATATGTGTTTTAGTGAGTTTGATTGAAATGTTCTATAGATTACTCTCTATGTGCTATTTTGGTGTTGGTAAAATTTGTCCTTTTTTCTTAAATTGCTGTTAGAACTTTTGAAATTGTTATTTACTGGTATTTGATTGATTATATTATTTGAGTATGAGCTAGAAGAGGTTGGAGCATATAATTGAACGAGCTTAAGGGCATAGAGGTTGATATTTCTTCACTTTTGATTGCTCTATTAGTTTTATGTTAGTTTTTTCTTTTTTTACTTATGTGTTACACTTAGAAATTTATATGAAATGAATTTTTGAAATGTTTAATTTTAACAAGATAAAAGACATAAAATAAAATAAATTATTAACATTGATTGATATAATTGTTAACTGCTTATGTTTTTGAACTATGAGACTTTGAATATGAAGTAAATTGTTTGTTGGGAGAAAAATACTTATTTGTATGCACTCAAGGTCTTTAATGAAAAAAAAAAAAAAAACACCCAAACTAATATCATGGTTAAAATAAAATAAACTTAAGATTAAAAATTAATATATTAATAAATAACAAGAATTTGTAAACTTTAATATAAAATGATATGATAAAGATAACTTTAAGACTATATTATCTTGAGACTAAAAAACAGAAATAATTATAAATAATTTTCTTTTTCGGTTTTCTATTTTCGTTTTAAAAGTTTAAAATATAATAAGAATATGTTATATTTTATTTTTTATTAATGAAATTTTAGTGAATATGAACAAGTTTTTTTTTTATTTTTACATCTTCAAAACAACTTTTAAATAATATTTACTGAATAATTTTTTTTTCCCAAAAAACAGCTTTTAAAAATTATTTTTAAATTTTTTTTTTAAAAACTAGAAAACAAATGGATCGAGCCTAAATTAGAAAAGAGTACCTATTTATGCCAAGTCAATCATAACTAGTTAAACTAGAATACGTAAAGGATACAGAAGGCATTACCTTTTTAAATAAAGAGTAGTGAATCAAGCTACTGCTTCTTGCTTCTTTTGCCAAAACTGTTCCACCAAGGCACCAATTCTTAATTTCTTATGCAACTCAGATATGTTTTATACCTATTATGTAGGGCAGATAAAGAACTTATAATTTTTTGTTTCCACCAGGGGAAATTTCTTGCTACTTTCCTAGCTTTTGTACTTTCCTTGGTACTGTGTAGAATTTACTTTAAAGATGGTGTTTTTTATGCTGACTAACACTTGCACAAGACTACAAAGGGCACCGTTAGTTAAAGAAGTGAAAAAACCTTGATTAGAGTATGAATATATGCTGCTAATTATCGATACAAGCTAAATTCTGCTAAATTTATTAATATATGCTTTTACATTGATTTAGTTCCATTAAATTGAGAAGTTGTTTAATTTTTCATTGTTTATTTCTTTATGTGTTTGAATTGATGTATAGCCTATGTGTGTAGGAGAATGATTTTGGAAACGACTCGATATAACATAATCCATAAATGATTAGGACAATGTTAATTTGTAAACAGAAGGTAGGTTTTGGTGGATTTGGTTTTATTTGATAATATCAATATCAATTTAATAGTGTTTATTTTGGATAGGTTAGTAATTTTCTAATTGGCTAAATAAATTGATAAACTGATTTGTGAATCGTATTTTACTAATATTTAATGTCTGTCAATGAGAAAAAAAATGCATATTGGCAAAACTTTTTTTTAGTATTTGTTTTCACTTTAGATAGGCACTTGAGAAATTGTAAGAAAAAAAAAAGATAAATATAGGCTTTTTTCTATAGAAGTTGAAGATTCATATAAGCATGTACTTGCTTATAATAAGCATAGTTGTGCTTTGATTTTCATGTTTATGCTCTCTTGTTGAGCATGATCGTGCTAATGCTAAGCACAACTATGCTTAGTTGGACTTAGAGAGACCATGCTATTTGAATTTTAAGAAATACGTCAAATAGCATGATCATGTATTTGTTTATTCATATACAAACCTATTTTTTCACAAAATAGAATTAGATACTCTGTTATCTAGGTTATTACCAACTTTTTTGCGAACCAACAAGTGGATCGACTCTAAATTGAATTCTTGTTTCATCAATTGAGAAAACAATTTAGGGTTAAAGTATTTTTGTATGAATAAACAAACACACAACAATTTTAGTAGGTGTTGGTAATAAATGAACAAAAACAATTGAATTTCTTGGTAAACAAGGGTAAAAACATGCAATTGAAATCATAACCTTAGGCTTTAGTTCATTGAATCCCAACCTTATTACTCATTGTGTGTTTTTTTTTTGCTTTTTGTTTGAATGATTGAACATACACTGCCCATTTTTACCAATCGTCTTCAAATTGTTTTTTCACTTTTTGAATTAAATTAGTTAAGACTTTGGATACAATTTCCGAATTTAGATTCACTATTACTATTACGTAGGGTATGCTTACAAAAATAGTTATATTGTATGCATCATAAAGTAAGATTTTAGTCACTTTAATACATTGCTTTTGTTACTTTTTAATTACATAGTGTTTCTTGAACTGAATTGAATAATTTAACCCCATTCGATGATGAATTTTGTGGTTCCCTTGCTACCTTTTTAGAAGGTGATGCTACCTTAATATATTTTCTGTTTGTTTCCTTTTTCACCTCTCTACTCACAACCTTCTGAGTGGATGAGTTGGTGTGTTGAAATATAAAATTGATTTTGGGCCTTATTTATACAAGAAGCCTAAATTCTAAAAAATTCCAGAAGATATGATAAGTGCAAATTCTAGAAACAACTTTTAGAAAAATCTATCTAAAAGATAATTCTAGAGTAGCATATAGAATTATCTAGATTATGTGAATAACTTGTATTTGTTAAGAATGTTTTAGAAAGTTATTTGTAACTTTTAGATTAAATTTTTTTTTGGCAAAATCCTAACCATTGGTTTAGGAAGAGCCACTAGTATAAATAGAATCAATGTCCTAGAGTTTGTATCAAGTCATAAAACAAGAAGTGATCAAATATTCAAGTAACCTCTTTCTTGCAAATTCTAGTCCTTTCCCATTCTCAAATATTTCCCTCATTATTCCAATAAATTGGCATCAAAGTTTGAAGATTCTACCTAAAGAGATGACGAGTAGCGATATGGCTCCATTCCAAGTTCCAATGCTCAGCAAGAGCAACTATGACAATTGGAGCATCAAGATGAAGACTCTCTTTTGCTCTCAAGATTTTTGGAAGATAGTAGAGAGAGTTCACATCGAGCCAGAGGATGAAAATAATCTCTCTCAAACTCAAAGGGATAGTTTGAGAGACTCAAGAAAGAGAGACAAGAAGACTCTCTATCAATCTATCAAGGATTAGATGATAATGATTTTGAGAAGATTTCAGAAGCAAAGTCAGCAAAAGAAGCATGGGAGAAGCTTCAAACCTCATACAAGGGAGTAGATCCAGTGAAAAAGATATGTCTACAAACTTTAAGAGCCGAGTTTGAAACATTGCATATGAAAGAAGGAGGTCATATCTGACTATTTCTCTAGAGTCTTAAGAGTCACTGATCATCTTAATAGAAATGGTAAAAAACTTGATGATATAAAAATTATGGAGAAAATTATTAGAGGTTATGACTATAGAGCAACATTTGGACTTATTACAAGCTTATGAAGAAAACAAAAAGAAAAGGGAATGAATTATTGAGCAACTACTTAAGACACATTGATTCAAACAACAAAGATAGTGATTGTAATAATCAAAGTCAATAAGAACAAGTCATGGTGGAGCTTGAGGACAAGGAAAGGGTCATGGTAGAGATCATGGATAAGGACGGGGTTGGAGGTCCTATGACAACAATAAAAACTTCCAAAGAGGAGGAAGCTCAACAAGAGGTCGTGTTCAAGGCTACTCAAGATCAAGGTATGACAAGTCTATTGAGAAATGTTACAATTATGAGAAATTTGGTCATTACGCTTCCGAATGTAGAGCACCTAGAAAAAATAAAGTTGGACAGAAGGCAAATTATGTGGAAGAGACAAATAAATAAAGTGATATCTTATTGATGGCTTATGTGGAGAATAAAAGAAATGAAGACAACAAATGATACCTAGACACTAGAGCAAGCAATCATCTGTGCAAAAAAAGGAGCATGTTCCATGGAGCTTGATGAATCAGTGAGAGGCGAGGTGACTTTTGGAGATGAATCTAAGATAGAAGTAAAAGGAATAACAAAATGTCTAAAGATATGCTACAAGGATATGTCTTGGCTTTGGCATCTATGATTTTGGGCATCTCAATTTTGGAGGATTAGAGTTGCTCTCCAAGAAGGAAATGGTGATAGGATTACCTTGCATCAATCACCCGGATTAAGTGTGTGAAGGATGTCTACTTGGAAAGCAATTCAAGAAATTTTTTCCGAAGGAGTCTCATTTAAGAGCTAAAAAACCGTTAGAACTTATACATACAAATGTTTATGGTCTGATCAAGCTAGGTTCACTTGGTAAGAGTAATTATTTCCTTCTCTTCATTGATGATTTTTCAAGAAAAACATGTGTGTATTTTTAAAATCATAAATCAGATGTATTTGAGAATTTCAAGAAGTTCAAAGTCCTTTTTGAGAAAGAAAATGGTCTTCAAATCAAAGCAATGGGATCTGATTGGAGGAAGGTTCACATAAAATGAATTTCAAAAGTATTGTGAAAACCATGGAATTTGATGACCCTTAATAGTGCCAAGATCCCTTCAACAAAATAGAGTAGTAGAAAGGAAGAATAGAACAATTCTAAACATGTCCAAGAGCATGCTTAAGAGTAAGAGACTTTCAAAGGAGTTTTAGGTAGAAGCAATATCTTGTGCAGTTTATCTTTTCAATCAATATCCAACAAGAAATGTATAGGGGAAAACACCACAAAAAGCATGGAGTGGAAAGAAACCTAGCATTTCCCATCTAAGAGTTTTTTGAAGCATTGCTCATGTGCATGTACTAGATGAGAAAAGAAACAATATAGATAACAAAAGTGAGAAGTACATTTTCATTGATTATGATTCAAATTCCAAAGGCTATAAGCTCTACAATCCAAATACAGTACAATCATAAGATGAGACGTTCTTTTTAATGAAGAAGGAGAATGGGATCGAAGATTAGGTGATGAAAATAACAACTTCTTTCCAAGTTATGAAGATGACATACAATAATCGATGATAGACCAAGCAAGAGAGGAGCCTCCTACTCTAGTGATTTCACCGACTAGAAATACTCAAGAAGAGGAGAGTTCAGATGAAAGCATTCCACACTTCAGGAGCTTACAAGAACTTTATGAGGTAACTAAAAATAAAGATAATCTCATTCTCTTTTGCCTATTTGTTGATTGTGAGCCCATAAACTTCCAAGAAGCAATGGAAAACAACGATTGGAAAAATGCTATAATGAAGAAATCAAAGCATTAAAAAAGAATGATACATGGAAACTAGTTTCTCTTCCAAAGGGATACAAAGCGATTGGTGTGACATGGGTGTACAAAGCTAAGAAGAACAATAAAGGAGAAGTGAAAAGATATAAGACAAGATTGGTGGAAAAGGGCTATAATCAAAGAGTTACTCAAAATAATTGGAGAATACATTAAAGATTCTTGCAACTAATGGGATCCAAAGCATAAGTTAAAACTAAAAATCTTGCAAACTCTAAATACTCTAATGTTAAAGATTCTTCTACAATAACAACTAATGAACCAAACTCTTGGGCAATTTTGGAGAACCCTTCGTAATTCCAATACTGAAGGGGAAGACTGCAACATCCTAGCCACACATATCGATTTGATGGACCTAAGGATGAAATCCATTGGTTAATTGAAACAAAAACTTCATTCCACTAGCATTCATCCGAGGCAGTAACATCTTCTAAATCGACATTCTTTAAACTAGATAATAGAACCAAATCATGCCCAAGATTTCTCACTTTGACAGACTTGCATACAGAAACTTTCTTGCAAATTTGCTAGAAATTTAACATCAACAACTTGACCGACTGCGCACTTTGAAAGCCATTCAATATTAGATGCTTCTACCTCCCATTCTCGTATTTGAGCCTCCCTGCATTGATACTTCACACTTTTATTGAGTGTTGGAATAAAAGGCATTAAAGCATGAGTATAAGGCACTTTAAAGTGGTTTTTCTTTCTCTCTCTTTATTTTTGCTCTTAAATCAATTTATGGTACGAAATATGTTTATAGGTGTGGTACTTGTATTGTATGTTTAGATAAGCTTAAGAATGTTGTTAGGATGGTTTTGGATAGCTTACATAGGCTGGGTTGTGTTGGAAAAGCTTCAAAAGTGGAATTTTGGGTGAGGTAATCGATTACCTAAAAACAGTAATTAATTACCCTTAAAAAATTTTGTGTTCTAGAATTGTTGCTCTCTATGGTAATCGATTACCTGAAAACAGTAATTGATTATTCAAGAGAACAAGCACTTTGGATCCGTTTTGAGCAGGATATTAAGTAATCAAGTGGATAATCAATTACCCTGCATCAAAACTGATATAAAAGCATTTTTGAAAACTAATTTTAACAACTTTTGAAAGATCCATTAAATGTTTGCTTCTCTTGTACGATTTACACAATTCTCTCTAACATTCATACCTATTTTTTATGGTTTCAAAGTGCTTCAATTTCAAGAGTCAAGGAAGATACTTTATTGAGTTTTGATATTTCTATTTGGGTATGATTCACTTCAGGTGATATTGTTCTATACCATTCTTTGTGTTTTTTAACAAGTTTTGACAATTTTTTGAGGAGTTATTGAGATTGTTGGAAAATCTTGCAGCGAGGTGTTGCAAGTGAGGCATTATGAGTGGTGAGGTGTCACGATTTAGCAAACTATTATAGGGTGCAAGAGGAAGCCTTTTTTGTATGTGGTTTAAATCTTTCCGGGATTAAAATCTGTTTGTGTGATGTGCATGTACTGAGGTTTTAGTGGAAAACAGATTAGCAGGAAACTAATTCTATAAACTGGATGTAGGTTAGATTGACCGAACCAGTATAAATCACTATGCAAATTCTCTCTTCCTTGCACTCTTTAAATTTCAGTTTTATTGAATTCTTGGAGCATCACTAATTGGGTTTTTGCAGCTGTAACTGATCTATCAAGTTTTCTTGTAGTGGATCCAATTCTTTCTCACCATTTACTTGTTATTGAATTTGGTTTTAACCTAAGATTTGTGCATTTGGTTTTTCATTCTTTTTACCTTTTCCTTTTGATTCTAAATAACTTATAAAAGCATTCTTGCTAAGTTTTTCTTCAATTACACTTGAAATCATTATTGGAGGAATTAAATTGATTGGTGCTTTGTCAAAAGGGTTGAATTCTTGAAAAACTCATTTTTGCAAAACAAGGTAGATTTTGAAAATTTTTGAAAGAGGATATTTTTGAACTACTCTGATACTATTGAATATAAATATTTTGAAAATATTTTTGGTAAATCTATTCAACCACCCTTCTAGATTCCCCTATGGGGCCAACATTGAGATCTTCATTTACTTTAGATAAGATGAATTGGCACTGAACTTATCTTAGAATATTTCATCCTTCCCTAATTTCCTTTTTATACAACCCTACCCTGAATTTAGGTAGGTTTACTCTAAGTTTTTGACCTCTGATATGAATTTGATCAACCTCTTTTTCTAATCGTCAAGGGTTTTTAATATCAGAGAACCTTACAAACCCAAAACGTTCACCATCCCTTCTTTTGTGTTCCCCAATAAAAATGTCTCCTACCTCACCCCACCTCTGAAAGATCCACCACAATGCCTTCTCGTCAAAGCTATTCGGGAAGTTAGAACAGTAAAATGAAGTTAAATGAACCCCTGTGGCTATGCAACATTGGTCTCCATCTAGAACCAGAGTCATCCTTCCTCCTTACTACACCCTTTCACACCACTCAAGCACTCTCTCACGCCGTCTCTCCCTCTTTGCTCTCTCTCATCCCAATGAATTTGATATGATATTTATTTTTCCTGATATATTTAATAGAGTAGAATACTATATCTATAAATTTAAATTACTGAATTAATAATAAGTGTGTTTGTTTAAATTACCAAATTTCCTTATATATATTTAATTTTTTTATGAGAAAAAACCAACTTGTTTGAATAGAAGTTAAAAATTTTGGTATATTTAATAGAATAGTATACTATATTTTAGGGGTTTAAAGTCAAACCAAACCGAATTGAAAACCGAAAATTGAACCGTTGAAACTGAAAACCGCAAAATACCGCTTTAATTTGGGGTGGTTTGATTTTTATAATTTTCAAACCGTGTGGTTCAGTTTGCGGTTTGAGATGTTAAAATTGCACAAAAGCAAACCAAATCACTAATCCTTAGTTATTTTAGCAAATCTCTGAAGACATATACAATTACTCATTATTTTCTAAGTTTTAAGATTTTGATTTAATCTTTAATTAAATTTTTAATTAATATGAATTAGTTTGATAAATAAATATTTTAGCAAAACTATTTGATTTAATTTCATTGGATACAATTTGATGACAACCACTAGAGTGTAATGTTTAAAAAAATTGATTGTTTATACTTTACTTTAATGATTGCTAATTTTATATAATTTTATTGGGAGTGACTAAACTTTTATACAATTTTGGAAATAAATTTCAATATAAATGTTTAATTAATTAACTAACTTGTGCATACAAAATACTTAGTATGATTTTTAGTTCTCATTTTTTTTTCTCATTTTGTTTTAAAATATATTAGTTTTGATTCTCTACCTAATTTCTAACAAAATTACCCAAGCAATTAATTGACTTCATGTGTGTACATGGAGTATGAGTCCTCTTCATTTCTTTTTTGTCCATTTCCTTACATTTTTTCCATTTTTATACTTTTGAAAAAATTAATTAAATAGAGATAATATAAATTTTATTGGATGTAACATTTATGTACTCAAAAGCTTAGTAATAGAAGAAGATGAAGAAAGTAGAAATGGAGAGGGTCCTAATTCGTGTACACGCACATGTTATATACTAGTGTGCATAAAAAGGGATTCTACCGTGTAGAGAAAAAAGAAACATAAGATAGTTATATATTTGTCAACACGTGCATGTCGACAGGACGATGAAAAATAGATTTGAAAATTAGAGAATTCGTCACTAATGTTTATTATGGAAAATATCAGAAAAATCCTTTAAAAAATGGTTTGCGAGACCGATCTTGATTTTGGAAGTCGATTACCTATAGGAAGGTATTTGCACCCAACAACATCTGGTATAAAGACAATTGCTCTAATTAAATATACAAAATTAAATAACTTTAAAAATATTTATTTCACTCCTTGAAACACAAAGCTATTTTCATTGTATTGGTTTTAACATTTTTAACAAGATTTTTATTATCAAAATTTTTTTTTTATGAAAAAGATTATTATTATTTTTCTTTTTAATTAATTATTTTTTTATATTTTTGAGCTCGACAAGAGATGGTTCCTGCTCTTATGTATCTCGGGGTGTATTGGAGAATCAGAGTTTTAGTTCTTTGTGGAAAACATTTGTGTATTAATATTTTTAAATTCTTGAGTTTTTTGTTTTGAGATTTAGGATTTTTGAATTGTTATAGCATATATGTCCTAAAATTTAAAGTTGACAGAGGTGTACACCGTATTCAGTCTATTTGAACATTTTTATTTTTGGATTATTTTTATCTTTTTAAAAATAATTATGATTGGTAATTTATTTTTTAGATGAGGTTTAAGACAAAAAATTGTTACAACTTATTCTTTAAAACCTTAGAATTAAAGAGATGTCACATCTAATCAATCTTTTTTCTAAGAAGTATTATGTTTAGATAAAAAATGACATGTTAGATGGGTGTAGAATTTTTTTATGAACAAAGAACAAATAGAATGCAAAGTCACGATATAGTATTTTAAGATGATGAAACAAAATGACAAGATTAAAATAAAAAAAAAATTCAAATTCATAGAGAGTGTGAACACAATCAATGTTGAAGGGAGAACCTCTGTTTGATACAACAATGAGTGTTGGTTCCTTAGCATACATCTATTGTGGTTAACATGAGGAAATGATGTGTTGATTATAGAAGAAAAGGAAAAGTAAGAAGGAAGAGACTTCAAGAAAAAGCTTCAACAAAGGCTCCTAAAAACCCCTCTAAAACCTCTCCAAAAACTCCCCAAAACATCCCCCATGAATGAACTTGACACCCCTTTTTTATAACCAAAATTTGGGCATCGTCGCTGAGCGTTCCTTTGCTTAACGAAGGTCCCATCGCTTAATGAATGTGATGGTTTGCTCATAAAAGGTTTTGTCGCTTAGCGAATCTGGTGTTTTGTTTAGCGAAGGTTCTGTCGCTTAGCAAAAGGTCAATATATTTCAACTTCTTTTTTTCCCTACGCTTAACGAAAAAAACTTCTTTAAGCAAATTTCTGGGTTTGGATGACCTCACTAAGCGAAATGTCCTTCACTCAGCGAAACACCCTTTGCTTAGCCAGCAAAACATCCTTTGCTTAGCAAACTCTAAATAACTCTCTTTGCAGTTTTCATGCCTTATCTTCCCGCTTTTTAGGTTAAAAAAGCCTTATTTTAATTATAAAAACAAAATCCGAACAAAATTAAGTGTCTATAATATTTAAAGAGAAATGTTAGCAATACTTTTTAAATATTTTTTATAACAAACTCTATCTTTTTTTTTTAATTTATTAAAAAGACAAGTATCAATAAAACGTTCTTTAACACAATTTTCCTAGTAAGTGGATTTCATTGTCATTTAATCTTTAATGAGAAAATGCTAGCAATTGTTTCTCCAAATTCATCATGCATTGAAAAACTTTTATAAATTTTTACTGTGAAACTTTGAGTTCTAAACTTTAATTTAGGAGTTTAAACTCATTTACATTTTAAATGAAGAATTAATGATAATAAGTGACATTTGTTTAAAATTTGGTATATTTATATCTCAAGAAATTTCATTTAAATACTATGTTAGGATAAATTTAAAATAAAAGAAAAATTACATATATATATATATATATTTATAAATAATTTTAAATATTTTCACGTGAATTTAACTTTTTACACTTTTACCATGAAAATAGAAAATAAGCAAATAAAATATTAAAATATTCTAAAAAATAATAGACATTAAAGAATAAAATTTTAAAACTTTCAATAAATAATAAAATATTACATTCCAATATTTAATTATGTAAAACGAATGCGCCATGGTGCTCTTAGTTTACTGTCGTTCTTGTAAAGGGTGATTAATTATTATTATACTTAAAAATTATCGCAAAAAATATGGATGAAATCTTTTAAACAAACTTTTTGTCATTGATTTAAATGAAATGCAAATTCTGGGGTTTGATATCTCATTTAATATTTTTATTTTTTAATTTTATACACTTTTTAATAACTTTTAAACAATAGTAAAACATGAAGTTGGAACAGTGTGTTAGAAAAAGTATTTCTATGTTATGTCATTGCAAAGATAGATTTTCCGTATCCATAGATGGATGCTAGCTCATAGAATTAATAAAATATCGATTGAAAAGACAAACTAAGTATTGAACAATACAGAATTAGAAATTTACTTATAAAATCATTTTGTTGTTTTTAAAAATTTAGTTAAAAAACACATAAACTATATATATATATATAATATTTAATTATGTGAGTGGAATTTTTATAATGAAAAAATAATTTAAATTTAATTTATTAAAAAATAATATCATTAGTATTTATATAATAGTGATAAATTTTTATATAAAAAACTCAATACATAATAAATAAATCATAAATTAATTTTTAAAATTATTTTATAACATATACACAATTACGAGCATAAGTTGTTTTTTGTTTTTTGGTAAAAACTATATATATAATTTATGTAACATTATATAATATAAGATGAAACATGCTTTTTCATTTTTTAAACTTTGTGAAGTATGATTTTAGTTGCTCAATTTTTTTTTTAATTTTAAAATATACAAATTTTAATCATCGAAATAATTTTTAATGTTTCAGTAAAATATATACTTCTTAATATAAATGTTCAATTAACTAACTTATCCGAGCATGCAAAATACTTAGTATGATTTTTTGTTACGCAATTCTTTTTATTTTTCTCATTTTATTTTAAAATATATTAATTTCGATTCTCTATCTGACAAAATTATCCAAACAATTAATTAACTTATATGTGTACACATTCATGTTCTATTCTAGTGTCTATAGTAGGGATGACAATCATATGCTTACCTCCGCAAGTACTATATGAGAACGAGTGAGTTTGTTAGTCCCTACTTCGCTTCTATGTTTAACATATCATTATTTGTTAAAACAAAACCTCACATATGTGACAAATCTACACCCACATTAAAACTAAAATATAATTAATAACTTAACATATAATTTATTAATAAATTAAATATAATTAATAAACTTACATATAATTTATTTAATAAATATAAGTAAATTTAAATTTAAAGTATAAAAGATAATATAACACGTTATCTGCAGATATATCCAAACACAAAAATATTTAACAACAATGAGAATTGAAATTTCATATCCATCTCTTTTATACCCGCTTTCATCCTGCACTCTCTAGAAAGGAAGATGAGGAGGGCAAATTTGCTCTTCCACCCCATTGTCATCCTTAATATATAGAAATGGATTCTACGATGTGAAGAACAAAGAAACATACATAAGATATATTTAATAAAAAAATATTCTTTCAAACAAACATTGTAATTTTAAAGTTCTTAAAAAGAGAAATCTTACTGAAATATTCTTAGGCACACTCTTTCTAGGAAGTTGGTTTCCCTCTCATTTAATGCTTAATGAGAAAATGCTAGCAATCCTCTCTCAAAAGCATCATGGATCGAAAAACTTTTATAAATTCTTACTATAAAGCATTGAGTTATTAACTTAAATTTTGGGTTTCATTTACATTTTAAATGAAGAATTGATAATTATAAATGAAGTTTGTTTCACGTTTTGGTATATTATATTTTCAAAAATCTTATTTCTAGAAATAATAAAATTTAAATATTATGTTTGGATAAATATAAAATTATGTCAATAAATGAAACTATAAACTTCTAATAAATTAAAAGTATTACATTTCAATATCTATTTTCATTTCTTAAACAAACTCCATATTGTTATTCAACGGTGTTCTTGTAAAGGAGGATTAATTATTCTTATAGTTAAAAATTATAGTAAGAACTACCAATAGAAACACTCTAGTACATTCTTTTAAACAAACTTTTTGTCATTGATGTAAATGAAATGCAAAGTCTGGTGGTTTCATATCTTATTTAATATTTTTCTTTTTTAATTTTATACAGTTTTTAATAACTTTTAAAACAATAGTAAAACATGGACTTGGAACAGCGTGTTAGAAAAAGTATTTCTATGTTATGTCATTGCAAATATAAATTTCCTAGAAATTTTAAACTTTTTTTTGGTAAGCTGTAGAAATTAGTAATTACATTATTTATTTTTCCTTTCATGAAGAAAAAAAGAAAAATACGAACCTTCGCGGAAATTACCATGCCTGCAATATACTGACACCCAAAATGCTAATCTATTGTTTATAAGTAGTTACTTACTATATATTCTGTGTGTCACATTGTCATATTTACCTTTGGTTTGTCATTTAGTAGAACAAGTTTTGAGGTTTCAAAATTTTCATTTTTCGATGAGTTCTCAAAACCAAGAGGTATCATGGGTGATGGAGAATGGTGGGAACAACAACGTTGTGAATGCGTTGTTGAACAAGGAAATGAGACATGGAAGAACTGCACATATCCTTTCTTCTTCTTTTTTGCGCAAGAAATCTGATCTAACTATTGTGTCTAAGGTTAGTTCTGGCCTCATCAGAGGTGTGTTGGACAATGTGCAAGAGGTTATTCTGGGAACCAAGCTCTCTATTTTGTTCATAACTATTCCCCTTGCAATAGTTGCTCAATGCTTTGGCTTTGGTAGAGTGAGTTTTCTCTCTTATTGTGTCATAAATTTACAATAACTCACTTCTTTTAATTGTCTACATTTATTATTAATTATTTATTTCTTATGATTTTTTTATGATCCATAAATAAGAAAGAAAAAAACTCAAAGTATCGTAGGGATGTGCCAATATTAGTGGCCTTACGAGTACTTTGAACCTTTTTAAATTTTTCTCCACTGGTGAATTTTCCTGGACAAGAAAATTTTCCACAGACAACTTTGTTTATGACTGGCACTGAATTACAAGAAAAGTACTTTGGAAGTCAAAACTTTATCATATGACCAACATATGGAGTTAAAGATTAAGAATTTTTTTATATAAAAGTCAAATCTCACAGTTTTCTTTTTTAATTTTTTCAATCAAGTTCTTCAGTTCTCTTCCCTTTTTTATGTTTGCTACATGACTATTTTTTTATATAAAAATTCTGTACAAAGCAACTTTGGCATCGTACTTTTTGGTCAATAGTCCTTTTTATCCAGTGGGGGAACCTCGTAATCATCGAAAATGATATATATATATATATATATATATATATATATTCATTAAAATGTATTTTTTTATAAATGAATATATATAAACCAATATTTTTAAACTTAAACTCAACTTCGTCTTCAACAAGTATGAAAATGAAAAAAAATAAGAAAAAGTCAAAATCATTATCAAACTATCTCATTTTCATGATCACTTTATCTCTAGACGTATTCATTTATTCATAACTTCTTCTTGATAAGAGTTAAATTAAATACATGATAACACAAGAGTAAATTGAAAAAGAAAAAGTCTATGAGATTTATTAAAATTACATTAATATATAAATTTATTCCATTATCAAAATTTGTGTATTATGTGTTATTATAAAACTTATTTAAATACTAATTATTTTAGTATTATGTGTTACTTTATTATAATAATTTTAAAAAATTATTACTTATATACCAAATCATATTATTTTTAAAATTAATTTAAAAAATTTTAAATTTTAATATTTTAAAATTTAAATTATTAATTAATTTAGTAAATAATTGTTTAAAATTCGTAGCCGGATTCTTTACTAGTTTGATTAATTTAATTAATAATGAAGTGTATCACTTTTAGTAAAACTATGTATCTGTACACAAACAAGCATAGGATTTGCTAAAGAACATTAATGTTTTTATTTCCTTACCTATTGGTACTTAAAAAACTAAGTGCATAGTAAATATATACATAATACATTACTGTGTGTTTGTGAGTTGGTATGTGCATGTGTTCTGATTATATTTTAATAATTATTTTTATTTACAAAAATATTTAAAATATTCATGTTTAAAAATATTTTTTATATTGTAAACTTTGTACTTTTTATACAAATGAATTATAAAAATGGTTTAAATAATATAAAAGAAACTTGCTAATAACAATAAAATTAGTTATGCATTAGGATAGTTGGATTTTAAGAAAATAAATAATTAAATGAAGAATAAGAGCTTGATTCGTTTGATTTTGTTTTTTAGTTTTTGAAAAAAGTTTTCAACAATAATTTTCAAAAACTATTTTTGAGATGTAAAAATAGAAAAATGTCTTGAAGAATAAGTATTATTTAAAAACTGTTTTCAAGAATAAGTGTTATTTGAAAATTATTTTGAAGATATAAAAATAGAAAAATTTGTTCATATTTAAGTTTTCAAAATAAAAATAAAAACTGAAAAGCAAAACTAATTGTTACTGATTTTTAATTTTTAAAAACTAAAAATATTCTCAAAAAACACTACTAACGAGTTTTTGTAATTTTTAAATATCAAAATACTAAATAATCAGTAAGATTTTTAAACTTATAGATTACTTCTCCCTGTGTATAAAATACATATCATATATAATTCATACTGATAAATTAAGTTGATACCCTTATGAATTATTAAGTTGACACCATCTCTATTAATTTCTATAAAACCCTTTCTCCAAGTTCGATACATGAGCCACCTACTTTTTTCCCTATTTGCAAAAGAAGACAAGCCTCATAATTCATCTGATTTTCTGAGACTACATCTACTCCCAGCAAAGTCTACTACTTTAAGTATTGAAACTTCATGCAGATTATCTCATGGCAATTACATTGGACTTCTCCTTTTTCTGTGTTACAAGAAGCTTGTACCCTGTTGAAATTATGATGACACTGCCACATGCAATTGGTATTGAAACAGTTCCAAATTTTCCAAGTGGCCCAAGATAGCTTGTCCATTTGTTGAAAATTCTGGTAATGGCTTTTGGTATTGATTATGAGTTGCAGAGGCTCCATTTGTTGAAAATCCTGTTTAAACTTTCCAGCTCCTACTCCATGCTCTTGCAGCACATTGCCCCAGCAGCAGCTAACCGAACCCACGTCAACAAATTATTTCATAACAAATCCTTGTTGATCAAGGCTTTCTAACACATTCAACAAATTATCATGGCATTGGAAATAATAATGGATTGATATTAATCAATTATATTTTATCATTATCTGACAATTTAAGTTTAAGATATGATGATAATCATATCTTATAATATCTTTATGATTATTTGAATGGGATTATAGTAAGATTGACTCTGGGATGGGTTGAGTCAATCATAAAAAGCGCATTTAAGGGGTCTCTGCCTACCCTGGGGGATTATAAATTTGTCATCCCATTAAGCAAATTACAACAACAATACACACTACAACAACAACATACTTAATGGTTTTCCTTGTTTTATGTTTGACCAATATGAGTCATTTGTGTGGGTAACATAATATATACAATTAACTTTACTTTGGAAAGTGTTAATGAGGTTGCATGGACTCATTTTTATACCCATATTTTTGTGATTTGGTCAAGGGAGAACTTTGTCGTTTTGATACGATCATGTATGATGATTCTGTGTTAAATTCATTTTCAAAAGCATTGAATGTGATTGCTAATTTTTTATATTCTTATTTTTTCAAAAATACCATATTTATTTAATATTTTTATATTATTGGTATTTTTGAGTATAAAAAAAATTGATTAATTCAAGATTAAATTAAAATTTTTTTACTATTATAATCTTGAATTTTTTACCTATTTTCATTGTTATAATTCTTTACAGTATTTGTATCTCTAGTTATACTGTACTCTCTTTAATATTGAATTATCATTTATAAATTCATTTTAGGTTATTTTATTAATTATGCACAATCTTAATTGTCCTTCTCTTATGAGCATAATTTTATTTATTAATTTGCATTATTATTACTTGTGTACCATGGGTATAATAATGTGAATTTTGTATGTTGGTCATATAATATATATGATTAACATTATGCAAATTTATTAGACAATATGTATAATTTCCTTTTTTTATTTACATAATTATAATTTCACTATTTTGGATGTATTTATGTGAATTTTGTAATTAATTTGATATATGTAATTGTTTTTATCCAAATTGGGCAGAATCTGCAGTGTTTTTTTTTATCTTGGATACAGGAATTTTAAAGCAATAGGTGAGTGTGAATGGCTAGTGTTTTGGATAAGAGTGAAGGAATGAAAAATATGATACATAAAAAATCCAATGGTTAGTGTCTTGGGGCCCAGGGTGGCGGTGTGGAGAGAGGGGATACATAAAAAAATATGAGTATTGACTACCTTGGTTGAGAATTAATTAATATCAGCCGGAAAACTTGGTTAACCTTCTTTATGTGAAAATTTTTCTTCCAATCATAAAACATAAACTCAAAATCCAATTTCGTAAGAGGATGAAAGATAATACCACTCTAACAAACATCTCCTATTAGTTATTGAAACAGTTTATAATTAAAAAAAAAAACTTATATAAATTTTTTGTACTTAAAATTTCACAAAAAACTATTTTGGTCCTTGAAATTTAAAAATATTATTTTTAGTCCTTGAAATTAAGTGTTTGTTTGACAATATTTTTAGAAAACTGTTATCAGTATTTTATTATTTAAAAACTAAAAAACTCGTTTGGGTAATGTTTCTATTTTTATATATCTTAAAACAGTTTTCGAAAACCGTTATGGTTTTTTAGTTTTTAAAAACTAAAAAATAAGAACAACTGAAAATAGTTTTGTTTTTCAATTTTCTATTTTTGTTTTGAAAACTCAAAATACAATCAGAATTTGTTATTTTTTGTTTTTCATTAATGAAAATTTAATAAATATAAACAAATTTTTATATTTTTATATCTTCAAAATAATTTTTAAATAACACTTACCAAAGAAGTTTTTTTTTTCTTTTGTCTTCGAAAAGAGTTGTTGAAAACTATTCTTCAAAACTATTTTAAAAAACTAAAAAACAAAACAAAATTAATCAAACCCTAATTGTGTCGGATGTGAAATTAAAGATGATTCACAAATATAAAAATGTACTCTTTGTCAGCAAATTTTTAGTAGTGTTAATTAGAAACTAAAAATGAATCAAAAATAAAAAAATATTTATAAATTTTAAAGAACAAAAGTGATTTTTGGTGAAAATTTAAAAACAAAAAACCTATTTAAATCAAAACGAAATATAATAATAACATGGTGGCTGGATTTATGGGTTAAAGGATGAAGAGAAAAGAGGGACAAGAGGTTGTGATATGAAATAATTTCTTTTTGTTTAGCAAACCTGTTTTACACGAAAAAGACTTGGTCCAATGTTTACATTGAATGGGATGAAAGTTAAATTACAACACTTAAAATAACAGGAAGTGGGACGGAAATCACCCTAAAAAATAAAATAACGAAGGAGACGAAAATCATGGTAATTTGATATGTTATTAGAACAATTTTTTTAATGACACTTGCGGAATATTTATCAAAATGGCTGATAATTAATCTTTTATCATTAAGTATCCCTTGTTGATATCCCTATTTAAGTTCCAAGTCTCTTTTATAAACAAACCACCAAGCACAAGTGATATTATAGGAAGATGAGTTCCCATGGATCAACCACCTCAAGATATTCTTCTGCTTCCTCTTTCAATTCCAGCAGCAACCCATCTGTGCGTGCTTCTATGCAAAGGCCAAGTTGTACTGTTTCCCATCACATGAATAATGGCAATGTAATTAGGGCTTTGTCAATGGCTGGTTCCAACTTCTCTAATGTTCATCAACAACCGCCGAGTCTTTCTGCTGGGCCATGGATTCAGTCACAACTATCAAACCCTAATTGGCAAAACCCCAACACCACGCCGAGTCTTTCTGCTGGGCCATGGATTCAGTCGCAACTATCAAACCCTAATTGGCAAAACCCCAACACCATGTATGGTCAATCATCGCACATGACATCGCCAGCAGGTTTCTATTCCAACTCCTCTCATATCAACAAGTACTTTTTGATGAAAATATACACAAAAATAAATCATGCTCCCTCAATTGATTCTTTTTTTAAGGTAGTTTAGACTTTAGACATTAATAAGCCAAATCAATAAATAGTTACATAATTGGTTGTCAAAACTAATTACCTATTTATTATCTATATTTGTGATAAATTTACTTTTTATTTGCCATAGGTAAAATTCAAAAATTTTGGCAAAAAATATACTTTAAACAATTTATTTTTTTAAAAAATTCTATATTTATTAAAAGAGAAAAAATCTTGGAGAGAAAAAAAAAATGATAGATTACAAAAAAAAATCACAAGTCTTTTTAAAATATTTATATATTTACTAAAAAAGAAAAAAAAAAGTTTGAAAAGTTATTGCTCCCGCTCCTAAAAAAATTTTCCATTGCGGTAAAAAATAACTTAGTTTATTTTCTATACGCATATTTTAAATTTCTTTTAAATCTTTTTACTTCTTGTATTAAAATTAATTTTATTATCTACCATAAAAGGGTTTTAAATTGTACTCATTTAAAATGAGTTATTTTTCCTTGTAACAGTAAAGCGTAAAGTTAGCATTGTTGCAGAGAAAGTACACGATCAATAATGCTTTTCTTATTTACATTGGTAAAGAGAAATACTTTAATAATGCAAAATAACACATATAAAAAAAAATAACAAAGTTATTTTGTTTTTTTAGTTCGCATCACATGTCTATGATAACTTTTTGAAATTATTGAAAAATTTGCAAACTCTCTTAATTGTTTTGTTCACATAGTTCACATTTCATTTCTATATCCACAACAAGTTTCTGGGATTATTAGAAAATTTACAAACTCTTCCAATATTTTGTTCATGTAGTTCGCACTCATGGCTACATCTACAACAAGTTTTTGAGACTATTGAAAAACCTGTTAATCCTCCTAATCTTTCTGTTGACGTGTTCGCACTTCATGCTTACATTCATAACAAGTGTTTTGGACTATTAAAAAACCCGCAAACCCTTTCTACATATCATAACCTCCTCTTTCACTTAGAATCATGATTTCTTCTTCAGGTTGAGTCATTTGCATATTAATTATTCTATCGCCATGTGTCACCTTCTAATAATTTTAATATATATATAAGATCTATTTGATATTAAAGAATAAATGAATAAATCTTATTACTATTTTTAAATAATAATAATTTTAAAATAATTATTATATATTGCATGTCATTTAAAATATTAAATATATCAAATAAATAGTTAATTTTGTTTGTTATTGATGTGCATAAAATACACCTATAGGGTAAGTGTAACCAACCAACGCAGTAGGAATAATGGATCTTTAAGTCTAGATATGGTATCCAAGGAACTAGAATATGTGATATCAAGAACTAAAGATTCTTTTATTTTCATAGGGAGTAAATAATTTGAATTGAATAAAAGGAAATTAAAATAAACAAAAGAAAATAATGGATTTGAACAAAATCATGAATTTGGAATGTTAGGGTCATGCTTCCTTACATAATTACTACTACTAACTAATCTCCCATGATCAAGCAAGACTAGTTAACCTTTCTAATGGATATCACTATTTGATCATGTAAAAATCTAACACTAGTTAGGGTTAAGAGCAAGTAGGCTGAGAGCTTATTCATCATACATTCACATTAGGAGCTAAGAAATGTAGTGTTATCATACAATGAATCTTAACCTTACTCTATAATGTGCCTATTAACCAACCAATCAAGGGGTAAGTCTTGCATTAATCAATACATAGTGATTCACACACATTAGAAGTTTAATCATACATATAATGCACTAATAAAATAGTAAAATAATATAATCTTAAAAGTAAAAACATTCAATAATTAATTAAAAATCAAACAAAAAGGTTTTATTCAGATGCACATCATAATACAAAACAATTATCAGAAATAAATAAAAAATAAGAAAAAGGACCATATGGATAAGGTCTATTATGACTATACTCTACCTAATCTTACTTTTCATCCTTAAGCCTACTCCTAAATCAGTGGTTAAACTCTCAAAAATTAGCATAAAGACAAAACTTAAAACTAAAAGGAAAGAAATCTTTGTAAAGAAAAATTAACTTCTCTAGAAAACTTAATTTGCTCCTCTTCACGTTTATGGATCTTGCCATATGAGCTAAGCATGACTATCCTAAAATAAGCACGGTCATGCTCATTTTAATAAGCACAAAAATTCATTTTTTTTGCTCATTTGTTATATAATTTAAATATAAAGACCTTAACCTGCAATAAAACACAAAATTAGATAATTCTAACATTAAAATATAACAAAAGACATAAAATTGAACCTAATATGTCTTAATAAAATAACTAATTTCAGGTCAATTACTTATTACTACATTTAAACAAAAAATTATTATTCCTCATATTTATTATCTTCTTTACCTTTTTCTTTCTCAATTTTTATATATTTTGCTTTAGTATTTTTTTTTTCTAAGTTCTATTCATACTTATCTATAGGTCTATATTTTTCAATTTTTTATACTTTATTGTACCCTTACATATTTTTAGTTATCATATCTTTTTTATACTATTATTTTACATATTTTGAGTTATCATGTATTATTTGGATTGTTATTATATAACTTGTGTGTATTACAGCGAATAAAAAATGTTATGTTATAAAGTTGGTTCGAGTCAAAATTAAGAAACAAGATTGAATGTATTATAACGAGATTGAGAAACAAAATTAAATATATTAATACGAATAAAAACTGTGTTCCATTGAAAAATACATAAGGTTTCAAATATTTAAACTTATTAATGTAATGACCGTAACCATAGTTTAAAGAAAATGAAAGATTGTTTTCCACATGATAGGGCAATGTATAAAATATTGTTCAATTAAGATATGGTTATGACTAAACAGTTTTTATAATAACATTAATAAGTTTCATGTTATTAAGAGTTATATAATAAACTTAAGTTGACTCTAATACCAATTAATGAAATTATAAACAATATTAATAAATAATACATACAAAATATAGCATGTATGTGTAATCCAATATGCTTTTAAAAAAAATATATAATCCAATATAAAAATGACTTTGTTATGAAAATAAAATAAACTTTGTCATGAGTTTATTTGTCATTTATTTTTATAAAAGCGTAATATCATCAAAAAATTAAAATTCAATCATGCAATGTTTACTGTTATGATTTTTCTATTTATTTTTATAAAATTATGAATTTTTAAGAAAATATTTTTTAAATGAAATTTTATATTATTTTTAAAAAAAAATTCAAAATTTTAGTGGTCGTCCGACTGACTGCCAACCTGTCTAATGGAGAGATGAACCAAATGATTTGATCCGCCCTAACTATAAAAGTTCAGCATATTTTCAGTAGTCCAATGACGAAACAGGTTAAAACAGAATAATTTTGGTCCGTTTTTCCATCATATATATATATATATAAAAATTATGATTCATCTCCATAAGAACGCTACCAAACTAAAAGGCTTTTTCTCCGCTTTCTTAAAAATAATTAAAATAAATATAAATAAATAATATTTATAACCCTCAAGAGAGATAAAGACCTATAAATGAAAAACCTATCACATAATCAACCTATCAACCTTATTGTAATAATCATGTTTTAAATTATATTAACACTAATCTATAATTATTTTAATAGTGAATACTTCTGGAAGCTGGACGATCAAACTCCAACATGTGTAGTAATCAACCACAACAAGTGGGTTCTGCAGGAAGTTGGCCACGATCACTTTCATCAAAATATTCTAAACCATCCACTTGGCAAAACTCCCACTACGTCAATAGTTGGAAAGAAATGGTGGATGTTGCAACTATATCTACACCTCCCTCTTCTGGACAACAATCCAATAACCCATCTAGCTTGTCAATAATAGATTATTGGATTAAATCATTTACCTCATCACAACAATTACCCAACAGTATCTCTACCTTCGAAGACGTGGTGAATGCTTTGATTGAATCATTAAAAACTAATTCTGCCTGGCAACAATACCCGAATCTGTTGCGTAGTTTTGAAGAGTTGTTGGATTATTACATTAACTCAACAAAGCATTCTGCCTCACACCAATGGCAATGGACCTACAACATCAATAGTTTTGAAGAGGTTGTTGATGAAGAAATTGAAAGTGATTAACTTCTGCGTGCTTGTTAATTACTGCCATGTTCGTAGGTAGAGTTTTAGGGGATATATCAGTGGTGGTGGGTGGTAAGTTGTTGTTATATGGGACTTGATGGCAAGTATTATGTTGCAGAATTACTTGTGTGTTCTGCTTGGTTGTTTTCTACAGTATTCATATGTTGTTTTCTTTTGTATCTTTGAAGTATGGGTTTTTGGACTCTTTTTCTTGGTAGAGAAAAACTCAAATATTAGTGAACCTAGTGGAGAGTGGTCACATTAGGTTGTGAGAGAAATTCATTAAAGTTAGAGACATGGTAGCAAATACTGATAGAAAAGAGAGGAAGCAAACATGGAGAATCCTATTATCGAAACTGAGAAAATGAGAATGAGAGTAAAAGCAAGGGAAAGAAAGAATAGCTTGATCGGATTCAATGAATCCGCATAAAATCTCAGGCTGATTGATTCAAGTGGGTTCATTTTTTAAAAAAATTACCTAAGTGGGTCTATTTTAAAAAAATTACCGAGATGGATCTGTTTTCAAATTTGACCTGGTCAAACCGTAACTCGCAATTGCAGTTTACGTGTTATGTCAACTATGTGCTTACGTGGTGTCTAACGTGAAAAGAACTGATGCTAAAATTGCAACTGATAATTGCAGTTTGATTGGTCTTTGATCAATACCGTCCCTTTGTCCAATAAGTACAAGCAACACAGATTTTTAGAGGGCTAAAACTGCAAGTATGACTTGCGGTTTATGTGATCTTTGACCAGCGCTGTCCCTTTTATCCAATGGTTACAAGCAGCACAAATTTTTAGAGGGCTAAAATTGCAAGTCAAACTTGCAGTTTGTGTGGTCTTTGACAACCCTTTTTTTTTAATACTGAAATTTAAAATTCAAACAAAAAAATTATGTTAAAATAATACCCAAGAGAATATATAACAACACAAAAAAATAACATATAAGAAAAGAATATCACAATATTATATAAGGAAACAAACCTGAATCTTTGGAAACAAGGTTGAAAATTGAAACGTGTGGTTTCGATTGTATGATTCTGTGGGGCAAATGTGGTTCAAATTATAGAATGAAATTGCCACATAAACTACAAGTCTCATATGCGGTTTATGTAGACATTAATGACTGAATAAAACGTTGTAACAAAAAATATGCATATTCAATACAAACTGCAAGTGACAATTGCAGTTTTAATGTCCTAAACATCCGTGCCCATTCGTATCCACGGGTTAAAAGAAACTGCCACATACACAAGGGCAATAACTATTGGATAAAAAGTTGTAACGAAAAAAAAAATTGATATTGAATACAAACCCAAATGTGAGTTGCAGTTTTAGTCCTTTAGAAATCCACATTTTTTAATAACTGTTGGTTAAAAAAGGGCTAGTCAAATGCCACACAAACTGCAAGTGTGAATTGCAGTTTTAGCCCTCTAGAAATCTGCATTTTTTAGCAACTATTGGTTAAAAGGAATGGATGGTCAAATAGCACACAAACTGCAAGTCAGACTTGCGGCTTTAGCCCTTTAAAAATTTTCAGCATTATTGTTATTTTAACATAATTTTTGCTTTAAATTTTAAATTTTAGTATTACAAATAAGGTTTGGTCAAAGACCACACAAACCGCAAGTCTGACTTGCGGTTTTAGCCCTCTAAAAGTATGTGCTGATTGTAACAATTGGACAGAGGGATGGTGCTGGTCAAAGACCAGCCAAACCGTAATTGCAAGTTGCGATTTTAGCATCAGTTTGTTCTACACTAGACACAACATAAGCACATAGTTGACGTGACATATAAACTGCAATTGCGAATTGTGGTTTGAGCAGGTCAAATTTGAAAAAAGACCCATCTCGGTAATATTTTTTAAAACAGACTCACTTAGATAATTTTTTTTAAAAAATGGACCCACTTAGGTCAATCAGCCTAAATCTGATTCTAAGTCTTGATTATACAGCTAAACAGGTTTATATACAAAGATGAATGAAATGTAAAAGATACACTTACAAGCCCAAACCCAAGAATCAAAGAATAACATAACAAACTTAAGTTAATTAACATAATTACCAATAACTATCATAACAGAATTCTATGAAAGAAAACACAAATGTATGGGAAGCTATTATAAACTGTTAGTTTGCTTTTTTTATTCTTTCATATTGGATGAGTGTTGAGACATATACCACTAGATATTCATTTTTCATATTGCAACTGCGAATTGGTCCACCTTTGGTTCAAGATGATTTTGGATAACATGTTCTTGATTGGTTGAATTTCATATTTTTCCATTGGATCATAAACACAAGGTCTGGAAAGGAAAATACTATTCACAAGTTTCTGCTATGTAATTAGGATTTTTTTCATATTCTTATGGTTGTTTCTAAGAATTGTTGCTTTGTATTGTGTGCTCTAGCTGATTGTGAGCACTATTTACATTGCAAGACTTTTTTATACTTTATTGATTATAATAAATACTTTCTTTTTATAACAATTATAATCTTTTTATAATTATATATTATTGAATTCCCACCTTTTTAAATGAAAAAATAAAGAAAAGAGAGTCCGTATAATTTAGATTTCTGAAATAGATGATGACGATGTCTGATTAACATCTTTTTAATTATATCTCGTATGAAACATGTGAATGATTCATTCTCAAAATCACATTTCCTAACTTGAAAAAAGCATTTTTATATTTTCTGTCTACTAGTTACGTTTTTAGTTTGATGATATGAATGTTTCGATTTTCAATGTTGTTTTGCATCATGTGGTTGCAGATTCGTGAGTGTGGATGGATTATGGAAATAATTTATTTTCTGTTTTAGTTGCATATAAATATCTGTTACAAATTCTATATGCTACTACATAATTCTTTTGAGGTAGAAGAGAATAGTTTTAAAAGATTTTGAGCTCAATATTTTCCTTAAAAAATTTTGGGATTTTATTACTGAATAGACTCCCTACTAATTTAATTGTTATAGAAATATAATCTTAATTACCTGCATCATGAGGTCTTTGCGTTTTCTGCAAAGAATACATGGGAGGATTGTAACCTTTTGTTTTGGACGTATAAAGTAGTTTTTTCTATTTGGCAAAATGTTTGTAGGTGAATTGAAATTTCTTCTTTTGTTTTACCATTATCTCGTATGCAACTATTTCTGCGATCTAACTCTTGGGTGGTTGGAGAAAGACTTCAAAATATAATTTTCTATTTTAGTAAGCTACTTATGAATATAGATATGTAGGAATTTAATTGTTTTTGAAAATAAAACTTTGGAAGACATCATTAGATATTATTACTAGCCCAATACTAATGGACCAAGTGAGGCTCAAAAGTGTAAAAAAGAATTCTATTTGGTTAAAAGATTTCATATGAGTGTGATGAAATTATGTTTTTTTTTATATCTTTATCATTGTGTTTCTATTATGTTTGTTAGCTGTTATGTACCTTCATACATGGTCTGGATATCTGTATTGTTGCCTATTAATATTTCTATTTTCTACCCAATTGGGAGAAAGATTAGGGTTAGAAAAATGAATATCTTTTTATCTTCTTTACTTTTGTGTCTCTCCTATCTTTTAGTTTTTCTTAGTCAATACAGTAGCAATTTTTCTAATAGATAGTGGGCATAAGTGTTAATATTGAACCTAAAATATTGATTATGGTTTGAATTATGATTAATTAATAAGTCTTATGGACTAAGAAAACTAGGATTGTAATTTCACAAGACTCCTAATGTTTTTCTAATTCTAATTTTAATTAAATTTTATTGTAATAATTATCAACACTCTTATAAATTATTAAACATGATTAAATTCTCAACCATTAGTACTCCTTTAATCAAATAACCTTCGATTATTCCTAATTTAAATTAGAGTGAAAATTTTCATAAATTATTTGATAATTAAATTCATACAAACTGAATTGTTAACAAATTCTTTTAGGAGAAAATTATAGATTCTCTTAATTCAAATAATTGGGTTTATATATATTGATTAATTATAACAACAAGTAAATATGCATTAAGAATAAAATCATCAAATCAATATGAATTCAGTTAAAATCACCTTAATGGATTGATCGTGAATGTTACTCCCTTAATGGATTGGGCCATTTACTATCAATATACCTTTGTTCACCTTGTTAGTATCCACTTGCTCAACCTACATATTGCCCATTGGGAACTTCTTTTCTGTGGGAGTGTTGCTCGCTTGGTATTGTGTTTCCTTCAATGACTGACTGTTTGCCATGTGCTAGTGTCGTAGTTTCTCCTAGGTAGCTTACATCCTCATTTTTTTGCAATGTGTTTGAGAGAGCTACATTTGTACAATATGTAGCCATGTGACCTTTGGAAAATGTTTGTTTTGGTGTGGACCTGTTCAACTCATTGAGCACCTCATTACCCCCCACATTTACATAGTTTGCGTCTTCTAGTACCTTTGGCTCTTTTTCTTCTTCAATTCTATGGATTGTATGACTATTTCCATATTCTTGTGAACTGGATTAATATTCGGTTGCAGCTGCACATTGAACTGTTATACATCCAATGCCTCGATTTAGATCCATATCATGGTCATACATATCTGCGTACTTAGAACCTGACCATCCTTCACCTTCACAAATGGACTTTTCATATAGGAATTCTTCTTTTCTACTACTAACCCAGGAAAAGTTTTCATCTTTATAATCTTCCAATCTCCAACAGGGACAGTTACATGAGACGTTTGTTTGGCTTGTCTCCTAAAAAACATTTAATCTAAACTCATCCCTGTTAATGCTAACTAACTCAGAAAAGTTAATTGTCTCGAAAGAACACACTTTTAACAACACTCTTGCATACTGCAGAAATTCAAAATTTGTTGTTTTCTCACCCATTTTTACCATGGTTCCAGACTTACTTAGCAATTGTTTGAAAGCTTGTTACTCCCATGCATATAATAGAAGGCCAAATATTTTGACCCATATCACTTTATGCCTCGAAACACATTCAATACTCCATTTTTCAATGGCACTAAATTTCGGCCAGTTTGGATCTTGCTTGTCTAATATTTCTTTCAACCACTCTTCTTTTGTTCCTTGAATATGTTAACTTAATCATCCCCTGTAGGAATATTATAGGCATGTCCTTCCATATTTACTTTGATTTCCATGGATATGACTTGCTTGATTGTTCCATTTTTCATCCTCCATCCTCCTCTGCCATAGCTATTGTCTCTCTTTACCATTTGTGCAAATGATGTATTAACCTCTACTATATGCGACCAGTTGACCACTTTATCTTTCCTTTTTTCCTTAGCTTCATCCCCATGTAGACGTTGTTGTTTGCGCCTGCTTTGCCTACTATATTGACCTCATTTTTATTAAATATGTTCACCATGATTTTTGAATCCCGCTATATAGTTGCCATCTAGTTTTTCCTCTAGTGATTTTTCATCTTGTACTTAAACAAATCTAACAAAGTCATACTTTCCGCCCCATCTGTTCCTTCTTCTGGAAATGAACACTTTACATACTTTTTCCCATTTACTAAATATATGCCGCATTGCCTTCTTCTCAAAACTTTTTAAAAATTTTGTGAAGAAGTAACTAGTCACTTTTCTCCCCTTCAATCGTTGTTTTCAACTCATTCCACTGTTTCCTAATTCGTTCTTCCCATACTCTGCCTTGCTTGTTTCTCCCTTCTCAAACTGGCTCTCCAACACCTCCTTCCTCCCATTCATCCACATTCTCTCACATCCCCTTTCTCTCTAATTCCTTGTACTCCTCCTTATATTTAGGGTTTAAATTATATTATATCCTTCATATTAATTAAATTTTTTGGGTTTAGGCTTTAATGGGATAAAATAGTATTTTTTATGTTTTATGGAAATATGTGTTTTAGTGAGTTTGATTGAAATGTTCTATAGATTACTCTCTATGTGCTATTTTGGTGTTGGTAAAATTTGTCCTTTTTTCTTAAATTGCTGTTAGAACTTTTGAAATTGTTATTTACTGGTATTTGATTGATTATATTATTTGAGTATGAGCTAGAAGAGGTTGGAGCATATAATTGAACGAGCTTAAGGGCATAGAGGTTGATATTTCTTCACTTTTGATTGCTCTATTAGTTTTATGTTAGTTTTTTCTTTTTTTACTTATGTGTTACACTTAGAAATTTATATGAAATGAATTTTTGAAATGTTTAATTTTAACAAGATAAAAGACATAAAATAAAATAAATTATTAACATTGATTGATATAATTGTTAACTGCTTATGTTTTTGAACTATGAGACTTTGAATATGAAGTAAATTGTTTGTTGGGAGAAAAATACTTATTTGTATGCACTCAAGGTCTTTAATGAAAAAAAAAAAAAAAACACCCAAACTAATATCATGGTTAAAATAAAATAAACTTAAGATTAAAAATTAATATATTAATAAATAACAAGAATTTGTAAACTTTAATATAAAATGATATGATAAAGATAACTTTAAGACTATATTATCTTGAGACTAAAAAACAGAAATAATTATAAATAATTTTCTTTTTCGGTTTTCTATTTTCGTTTTAAAATTTTAAAATATAATAAGAATATGTTATATTTTATTTTTTATTAATGAAATTTTAGTGAATATGAACAAGTTTTTTTTTTATTTTTACATCTTCAAAACAACTTTTAAATAATATTTACTGAATAATTTTTTTTTCCCAAAAAACAGCTTTTAAAAATTATTTTTAAATTTTTTTTTTAAAAACTAGAAAACAAATGGATCGAGCCTAAATTAGAAAAGAGTACCTATTTATGCCAAGTCAATCATAACTAGTTAAACTAGAATACGTAAAGGATACAGAAGGCATTACCTTTTTAAATAAAGAGTAGTGAATCAAGCTACTGCTTCTTGCTTCTTTTGCCAAAACTGTTCCACCAAGGCACCAATTCTTAATTTCTTATGCAACTCAGATATGTTTTATACCTATTATGTAGGGCAGATAAAGAACTTATAATTTTTTGTTTCCACCAGGGGAAATTTCTTGCTACTTTCCTAGCTTTTGTACTTTCCTTGGTACTGTGTAGAATTTACTTTAAAGATGGTGTTTTTTATGCTGACTAACACTTGCACAAGACTACAAAGGGCACCGTTAGTTAAAGAAGTGAAAAAACCTTGATTAGAGTATGAATATATGCTGCTAATTATCGATACAAGCTAAATTCTGCTAAATTTATTAATATATGCTTTTACATTGATTTAGTTCCATTAAATTGAGAAGTTGTTTAATTTTTCATTGTTTATTTCTTTATGTGTTTGAATTGATGTATAGCCTATGTGTGTAGGAGAATGATTTTGGAAACGACTCGATATAACATAATCCATAAATGATTAGGACAATGTTAATTTGTAAACAGAAGGTAGGTTTTGGTGGATTTGGTTTTATTTGATAATATCAATATCAATTTAATAGTGTTTATTTTGGATAGGTTAGTAATTTTCTAATTGGCTAAATAAATTGATAAACTGATTTGTGAATCGTATTTTACTAATATTTAATGTCTGTCAATGAGAAAAAAAATGCATATTGGCAAAACTTTTTTTTAGTATTTGTTTTCACTTTAGATAGGCACTTGAGAAATTGTAAGAAAAAAAAAAGATAAATATAGGCTTTTTTCTATAGAAGTTGAAGATTCATATAAGCATGTACTTGCTTATAATAAGCATAGTTGTGCTTTGATTTTCATGTTTATGCTCTCTTGTTGAGCATGATCGTGCTAATGCTAAGCACAACTATGCTTAGTTGGACTTAGAGAGACCATGCTATTTGAATTTTAAGAAATACGTCAAATAGCATGATCATGTATTTGTTTATTCATATACAAACCTATTTTTTCACAAAACAGAATTAGATACTCTGTTATCTAGGTTATTACCAACTTTTTTGCGAACCAACAAGTTGATCGACTCTAAATTGAATTCTTGTTTCATCAATTGAGAAAACAATTTAGGGTTAAAGTATTTTTGTATGAATAAACAAACACACAACAATTTTAGTAGGTGTTGGTAATAAATGAACAAAAACAATTGAATTTCTTGGTAAACAAGGGTAAAAACATGCAATTGAAATCATAACCTTAGGCTTTAGTTCATTGAATCCCAACCTTATTACTCATTGTGTGTTTTTTTTTTGCTTTTTGTTTGAATGATTGAACATACACTGCCCATTTTTACCAATCGTCTTCAAATTGTTTTTTCACTTTTTGAATTAAATTAGTTAAGACTTTGGATACAATTTCCGAATTTAGATTCACTATTACTATTACGTAGGGTATGCTTACAAAAATAGTTATATTGTATGCATCATAAAGTAAGATTTTAGTCACTTTAATACATTGCTTTTGTTACTTTTTAATTACATAGTGTTTCTTGAACTGAATTGAATAATTTAACCCCATTCGATGATGAATTTTGTGGTTCCCTTGCTACCTTTTTAGAAGGTGATGCTACCTTAATATATTTTCTGTTTGTTTCCTTTTTCACCTCTCTACTCACAACCTTCTGAGTGGATGAGTTGGTGTGTTGAAATATAAAATTGATTTTGGGCCTTATTTATACAAGAAGCCTAAATTCTAAAAAATTCCAGAAGATATGATAAGTGCAAATTCTAGAAACAACTTTTAGAAAAATCTATCTAAAAGATAATTCTAGAGTAGCATATAGAATTATCTAGATTATGTGAATAACTTGTATTTGTTAAGAATGTTTTAGAAAGTTATTTGTAACTTTTAGATTAAATTTTTTTTTGGCAAAATCCTAACCATTGGTTTAGGAAGAGCCACTAGTATAAATAGAATCAATGTCCTAGAGTTTGTATCAAGTCATAAAACAAGAAGTGATCAAATATTCAAGTAACCTCTTTCTTGCAAATTCTAGTCCTTTCCCATTCTCAAATATTTCCCTCATTATTCCAATAAATTGGTATCAAAGTTTGAAGATTCTACCTAAAGAGATGACGAGTAGCGATATGGCTCCATTCCAAGTTCCAATGCTCAGCAAGAGCAACTATGACAATTGGAGCATCAAGATGAAGACTCTCTTTTGCTCTCAAGATTTTTGGAAGATAGTAGAGAGAGTTCACATCGAGCCAGAGGATGAAAATAATCTCTCTCAAACTCAAAGGGATAGTTTGAGAGACTCAAGAAAGAGAGACAAGAAGACTCTCTATCAATCTATCAAGGATTAGATGATAATGATTTTGAGAAGATTTCAGAAGCAAAGTCAGCAAAAGAAGCATGGGAGAAGCTTCAAACCTCATACAAGGGAGTAGATCCAGTGAAAAAGATATGTCTACAAACTTTAAGAGCCGAGTTTGAAACATTGCATATGAAAGAAGGAGGTCATATCTGACTATTTCTCTAGAGTCTTAAGAGTCACTGATCATCTTAATAGAAATGGTAAAAAACTTGATGATATAAAAATTATGGAGAAAATTATTAGAGGTTATGACTATAGAGCAACATTTGGACTTATTACAAGCTTATGAAGAAAACAAAAAGAAAAGGGAATGAATTATTGAGCAACTACTTAAGACACATTGATTCAACCAACAAAGATAGTGATTGTAATAATCAAAGTCAATAAGAACAAGTCATGGTGGAGCTTGAGGACAAGGAAAGGGTCATGGTAGAGATCATGGATAAGGACGGGGTTGGAGGTCCTATGACAACAATAAAAACTTCCAAAGAGGAGGAAGCTCAACAAGAGGTCGTGTTCAAGGCTACTCAAGATCAAGGTATGACAAGTCTATTGAGAAATGTTACAATTATGAGAAATTTGGTCATTACGCTTCCGAATGTAGAGCACCTAGAAAAAATAAAGTTGGACAGAAGGCAAATTATGTGAAAGAGACAAATAAATAAAGTGATATCTTATTGATGGCTTATGTGGAGAATAAAAGAAATGAAGACAACAAATGATACCTAGACACTAGAGCAAGCAATCATCTGTGCAAAAAAAGGAGCATGTTCCATGGAGCTTGATGAATCAGTGAGAGGCGAGGTGACTTTTGGAGATGAATCTAAGATAGAAGTAAAAGGAATAACGAAATGTCTAAAGATATGCTACAAGGATATGTCTTGGCTTTGGCATCTATGATTTTGGGCATCTCAATTTTGGAGGATTAGAGTTGCTCTCCAAGAAGGAAATGGTGATAGGATTACCTTGCATCAATCACCCGGATTAAGTGTGTGAAGGATGTCTACTTGGAAAGCAATTCAAGAAATTTTTTCCGAAGGAGTCTCATTTAAGAGCTAAAAAACCGTTAGAACTTATACATACAAATGTTTATGGTCTGATCAAGCTAGGTTCACTTGGTAAGAGTAATTATTTCCTTCTCTTCATTGATGATTTTTCAAGAAAAACATGTGTGTATTTTTAAAATCATAAATCAGATGTATTTGAGAATTTCAAGAAGTTCAAAGTCCTTTTTGAGAAAGAAAATGGTCTTCAAATCAAAGCAATGAGATCTGATTGGAGGAAGGTTCACATAAAATGAATTTCAAAAGTATTGTGAAAACCATGGAATTTGATGACCCTTAATAGTGCCAAGATCCCTTCAACAAAATAGAGTAGTAGAAAGGAAGAATAGAACAATTCTAAACATGTCCAAGAGCATGCTTAAGAGTAAGAGACTTTCAAAGGAGTTTTAGGTAGAAGCAATATCTTGTGCAGTTTATCTTTTCAATCAATATCCAACAAGAAATGTATAGGGGAAAACACCACAAAAAGCATGGAGTGGAAAGAAACCTAGCATTTCCCATCTAAGAGTTTTTTGAAGCATTGCTCATGTGCATGTACTAGATGAGAAAAGAAACAATATAGATAACAAAAGTGAGAAGTACATTTTCATTGATTATGATTCAAATTCCAAAGGCTATAAGCTCTACAATCCAAATACAGTAAAATCATAAGATGAGACGTTCTTTTTAATGAAGAAGGAGAATGGGATCGAAGATTAGGTGATGAAAATAACAACTTCTTTCCAAGTTATGAAGATGACATACAATAATCGATGATAGACCAACCAAGAGAGGAGCCTCCTACTCTAGTGATTTCACCGACTAGAAATACTCAAGAAGAGGAGAGTTCAGATGAAAGCATTCCACACTTCAGGAGCTTACAAGAACTTTATGAGGTAACTAAAAATAAAGATAATCTCATTCTCTTTTGCCTATTTGTTGATTGTGAGCCCATAAACTTCCAAGAAGCAATGGAAAACAACGATTGGAAAAATGCTATAATGAAGAAATCAAAGCATTAAAAAAGAATGATACATGGAAACTAGTTTCTCTTCCAAAGGGATACAAAGCGATTGGTGTGACATGGGTGTACAAAGCTAAGAAGAACAATAAAGGAGAAGTGAAAAGATATAAGACAAGATTGGTGGAAAAGGGCTATAATCAAAGAGTTACTCAAAATAATTGGAGAATACATTAAAGATTCTTGCAACTAATGGGATCCAAAGCATAAGTTAAAACTAAAAATCTTGCAAACTCTAAATACTCTAATGTTAAAGATTCTTCTACAATAACAACTAATGAACCAAACTCTTGGGCAATTTTGGAGAACCCTTCGTAATTCCAATACTGAAGGGGAAGACTGCAACATCCTAGCCACACATATCGATTTGATGGACCTAAGGATGAAATCCATTGGTTAATTGAAACAAAAACTTCATTCCACTAGCATTCATCCGAGGCAGTAACATCTTCTAAATCGACATTCTTTAAACTAGATAATAGAACCAAATCATGCCCAAGATTTCTCACTTTGACAGACTTGCATACAGAAACTTTCTTGCAAATTTGCTAGAAATTTAACATCAACAACTTGACCGACTGCGCACTTTGAAAGCCATTCAATATTAGATGCTTCTACCTCCCATTCTCGTATTTGAGCCTCCCTGCATTGATACTTCACACTTTTATTGAGTGTTGGAATAAAAGGCATTAAAGCATGAGTATAAGGCACTTTAAAGTGGTTTTTCTTTCTCTCTCTTTATTTTTGCTCTTAAATCAATTTATGGTACGAAATATGTTTATAGGTGTGGTACTTGTATTGTATGTTTAGATAAGCTTAAGAATGTTGTTAGGATGGTTTTGGATAGCTTACATAGGCTGGGTTGTGTTGGAAAAGCTTCAAAAGTGGAATTTTGGGTGAGGTAATCGATTACCTAAAAACAGTAATTAATTACCCTTAAAAAATTTTGTGTTCTAGAATTGTTGCTCTCTATGGTAATCGATTACCTGAAAACAGTATTACATTTCAATATCTATTTTCATTTCTTAAACAAACTCCATATTGTTATTCAACGGTGTTCTTGTAAAGGAGGATTAATTATTCTTATAGTTAAAAATTATAGTAAGAACTACCAATAGAAACACTCTAGTACATTCTTTTAAACAAACTTTTTGTCATTGATGTAAATGAAATGCAAAGTCTGGTGGTTTCATATCTTATTTAATATTTTTCTTTTTTAATTTTATACAGTTTTTAATAACTTTTAAAACAATAGTAAAACATGGACTTGGAACAGCGTGTTAGAAAAAGTATTTCTATGTTATGTCATTGCAAATATAAATTTCCTAGAAATTTTAAACTTTTTTTTGGTAAGCTGTAGAAATTAGTAATTACATTATTTATTTTTCCTTTCATGAAGAAAAAAAGAAAAATACGAACCTTCGCGGAAATTACCATGCCTGCAATATACTGACACCCAAAATGCTAATCTATTGTTTATAAGTAGTTACTTACTATATATTCTGTGTGTCACATTGTCATATTTACCTTTGGTTTGTCATTTAGTAGAACAAGTTTTGAGGTTTCAAAATTTTCATTTTTCGATGAGTTCTCAAAACCAAGAGGTATCATGGGTGATGGAGAATGGTGGGAACAACAACGTTGTGAATGCGTTGTTGAACAAGGAAATGAGACATGGAAGAACTGCACATATCCTTTCTTCTTCTTTTTTGCGCAAGAAATCTGATCTAACTATTGTGTCTAAGGTTAGTTCTGGCCTCATCAGAGGTGTGTTGGACAATGTGCAAGAGGTTATTCTGGGAACCAAGCTCTCTATTTTGTTCATAACTATTCCCCTTGCAATAGTTGCTCAATGCTTTGGCTTTGGTAGAGTGAGTTTTCTCTCTTATTGTGTCATAAATTTACAATAACTCACTTCTTTTAATTGTCTACATTTATTATTAATTATTTATTTCTTATGATTTTTTTATGATCCATAAATAAGAAAGAAAAAAACTCAAAGTATCGTAGGGATGTGCCAATATTAGTGGCCTTACGAGTACTTTGAACCTTTTTAAATTTTTCTCCACTGGTGAATTTTCCTGGACAAGAAAATTTTCCACAGACAACTTTGTTTATGACTGGCACTGAATTACAAGAAAAGTACTTTGGAAGTCAAAACTTTATCATATGACCAACATATGGAGTTAAAGATTAAGAATTTTTTTATATAAAAGTCAAATCTCACAGTTTTCTTTTTTAATTTTTTCAATCAAGTTCTTCAGTTCTCTTCCCTTTTTTATGTTTGCTACATGACTATTTTTTTATATAAAAATTCTGTACAAAGCAACTTTGGCATCGTACTTTTTGGTCAATAGTCCTTTTTATCCAGTGGGGGAACCTCGTAATCATCGAAAATGATATATATATATATATATATATATATATATATATATATATTCATTAAAATGTATTTTTTTATAAATGAATATATATAAACCAATATTTTTAAACTTAAACTCAACTTCGTCTTCAACAAGTATGAAAATGAAAAAAAATAAGAAAAAGTCAAAATCATTATCAAACTATCTCATTTTCATGATCACTTTATCTCTAGACGTATTCATTTATTCATAACTTCTTCTTGATAAGAGTTAAATTAAATACATGATAACACAAGAGTAAATTGAAAAAGAAAAAGTCTATGAGATTTATTAAAATTACATTAATATATAAATTTATTCCATTATCAAAATTTGTGTATTATGTGTTATTATAAAACTTATTTAAATACTAATTATTTTAGTATTATGTGTTACTTTATTATAATAATTTTAAAAAATTATTACTTATATACCAAATCATATTATTTTTAAAATTAATTTAAAAAATTTTAAATTTTAATATTTTAAAATTTAAATTATTAATTAATTTAGTAAATAATTGTTTAAAATTCGTAGCCGGATTCTTTACTAGTTTGATTAATTTAATTAATAATGAAGTGTATCACTTTTAGTAAAACTATGTATCTGTACACAAACAAGCATAGGATTTGCTAAAGAACATTAATGTTTTTATTTCCTTACCTATTGGTACTTAAAAAACTAAGTGCATAGTAAATATATACATAATACATTACTGTGTGTTTGTGAGTTGGTATGTGCATGTGTTCTGATTATATTTTAATAATTATTTTTATTTACAAAAATATTTAAAATATTCATGTTTAAAAATATTTTTTATATTGTAAACTTTGTACTTTTTATACAAATGAATTATAAAAATGGTTTAAATAATATAAAAGAAACTTGCTAATAACAATAAAATTAGTTATGCATTAGGATAGTTGGATTTTAAGAAAATAAATAATTAAATGAAGAATAAGAGCTTGATTCGTTTGATTTTGTTTTTTAGTTTTTGAAAAAAGTTTTCAACAATAATTTTCAAAAACTATTTTTGAGATGTAAAAATAGAAAAATGTCTTGAAGAATAAGTATTATTTAAAAACTGTTTTCAAGAATAAGTGTTATTTGAAAATTATTTTGAAGATATAAAAATAGAAAAATTTGTTCATATTTAAGTTTTCAAAATAAAAATAAAAACTGAAAAGCAAAACTAATTGTTACTGATTTTTAATTTTTAAAAACTAAAAATATTCTCAAAAAACACTACTAACGAGTTTTTGTAATTTTTAAATATCAAAATACTAAATAATCAGTAAGATTTTTAAACTTATAGATTACTTCTCCCTGTGTATAAAATACATATCATATATAATTCATACTGATAAATTAAGTTGATACCCTTATGAATTATTAAGTTGACACCATCTCTATTAATTTCTATAAAACCCTTTCTCCAAGTTCGATACATGAGCCACCTACTTTTTTCCCTATTTGCAAAAGAAGACAAGCCTCATAATTCATCTGATTTTCTGAGACTACATCTACTCCCAGCAAAGTCTACTACTTTAAGTATTGAAACTTCATGCAGATTATCTCATGGCAATTACATTGGACTTCTCCTTTTTCTGTGTTACAAGAAGCTTGTACCCTGTTGAAATTATGATGACACTGCCACATGCAATTGGTATTGAAACAGTTCCAAATTTTCCAAGTGGCCCAAGATAGCTTGTCCATTTGTTGAAAATTCTGGTAATGGCTTTTGGTATTGATTATGAGTTGCAGAGGCTCCATTTGTTGAAAATCCTGTTTAAACTTTCCAGCTCCTACTCCATGCTCTTGCAGCACATTGCCCCAGCAGCAGCTAACCGAACCCACGTCAACAAATTATTTCATAACAAATCCTTGTTGATCAAGGCTTTCTAACACATTCAACAAATTATCATGGCATTGGAAATAATAATGGATTGATATTAATCAATTATATTTTATCATTATCTGACAATTTAAGTTTAAGATATGATGATAATCATATCTTATAATATCTTTATGATTATTTGAATGGGATTATAGTAAGATTGACTCTGTGATGGGTTGAGTCAATCATAAAAAGCGCATTTAAGGGGTCTCTGCCTACCCTGGGGGATTATAAATTTGTCATCCCATTAAGCAAATTACAACAACAATACACACTACAACAACAACATACTTAATGGTTTTCCTTGTTTTATGTTTGACCAATATGAGTCATTTGTGTGGGTAACATAATATATACAATTAACTTTACTTTGGAAAGTGTTAATGAGGTTGCATGGACTCATTTTTATACCCATATTTTTGTGATTTGGTCAAGGGAGAACTTTGTCGTTTTGATACGATCATGTATGATGATTCTGTGTTAAATTCATTTTCAAAAGCATTGAATGTGATTGCTAATTTTTTATATTCTTATTTTTTCAAAAATACCATATTTATTTAATATTTTTATATTATTGGTATTTTTGAGTATAAAAAAAATTGATTAATTCAAGATTAAATTAAAATTTTTTTACTATTATAATCTTGAATTTTTTACCTATTTTCATTGTTATAATTCTTTACAGTATTTGTATCTCTAGTTATACTGTACTCTCTTTAATATTGAATTATCATTTATAAATTCATTTTAGGTTATTTTATTAATTATGCACAATCTTAATTGTCCTTCTCTTATGAGCATAATTTTATTTATTAATTTGCATTATTATTACTTGTGTACCATGGGTATAATAATGTGAATTTTGTATGTTGGTCATATAATATATATGATTAACATTATGCAAATTTATTAGACAATATGTATAATTTCCTTTTTTTATTTACATAATTATAATTTCACTATTTTGGATGTATTTATGTGAATTTTGTAATTAATTTGATATATGTAATTGTTTTTATCCAAATTGGGCAGAATCTGCAGTGTTTTTTTTTATCTTGGATACAGGAATTTTAAAGCAATAGGTGAGTGTGAATGGCTAGTGTTTTGGATAAGAGTGAAGGAATGAAAAATATGATACATAAAAAATCCAATGGTTAGTGTCTTGGGGCCAGGGTGGCGGTGTGGAGAGAGGGGATACATAAAAAAATATGAGTATCGACTACCTTGGTTGAGAATTAATTAATATCAGCCGGAAAACTTGGTTAACCTTCTTTATGTGAAAATTTTTCTTCCAATCATAAAACATAAACTCAAAATCCAATTTCGTAAGAGGATGAAAGATAATACCACTCTAACAAACATCTCCTATTAGTTATTGAAACAGTTTATAATTAAAAAAAAAAACTTATATAAATTTTTTGTACTTAAAATTTCACAAAAAACTATTTTGGTCCTTGAAATTTAAAAATATTATTTTTAGTCCTTGAAATTAAGTGTTTGTTTGACAATATTTTTAGAAAACTGTTATCAGTATTTTATTATTTAAAAACTAAAAAACTCGTTTGGGTAATGTTTCTATTTTTATATATCTTAAAACAGTTTTCGAAAACCGTTATGGTTTTTTAGTTTTTAAAAACTAAAAAATAAGAACAACTGAAAATAGTTTTGTTTTTCAATTTTCTATTTTTGTTTTGAAAACTCAAAATACAATCAGAATTTGTTATTTTTTGTTTTTCATTAATGAAAATTTAATAAATATAAACAAATTTTTATATTTTTATATCTTCAAAATAATTTTTAAATAACACTTACCAAAGAAGTTTTTTTTTTCTTTTGTCTTCGAAAAGAGTTGTTGAAAACTATTCTTCAAAACTATTTTAAAAAACTAAAAAACAAAACAAAATTAATCAAACCCTAATTGTGTCGGATGTGAAATTAAAGATGATTCACAAATATAAAAATGTACTCTTTGTCAGCAAATTTTTAGTAGTGTTAATTAGAAACTAAAAATGAATCAAAAATAAAAAAATATTTATAAATTTTAAAGAACAAAAGTGATTTTTGGTGAAAATTTAAAAACAAAAAACCTATTTAAATCAAAACGAAATATAATAATAACATGGTGGCTGGATTTATGGGTTAAAGGATGAAGAGAAAAGAGGGACAAGAGGTTGTGATATGAAATAATTTCTTTTTGTTTAGCAAACCTGTTTTACACGAAAAAGACTTGGTCCAATGTTTACATTGAATGGGATGAAAGTTAAATTACAACACTTAAAATAACAGGAAGTGGGACGGAAATCACCCTAAAAAATAAAATAACGAAGGAGACGAAAATCATGGTAATTTGATATGTTATTAGAACAATTTTTTTAATGACACTTGCGGAATATTTATCAAAATGGCTGATAATTAATCTTTTATCATTAAGTATCCCTTGTTGATATCCCTATTTAAGTTCCAAGTCTCTTTTATAAACAAACCACCAAGCACAAGTGATATTATAGGAAGATGAGTTCCCATGGATCAACCACCTCAAGATATTCTTCTGCTTCCTCTTTCAATTCCAGCAGCAACCCATCTGTGCGTGCTTCTATGCAAAGGCCAAGTTGTACTGTTTCCCATCACATGAATAATGGCAATGTAATTAGGGCTTTGTCAATGGCTGGTTCCAACTTCTCTAATGTTCATCAACAACCGCCGAGTCTTTCTGCTGGGCCATGGATTCAGTCACAACTATCAAACCCTAATTGGCAAAACCCCAACACCACGCCGAGTCTTTCTGCTGGGCCATGGATTCAGTCGCAACTATCAAACCCTAATTGGCAAAACCCCAACACCATGTATGGTCAATCATCGCACATGACATCGCCAGCAGGTTTCTATTCCAACTCCTCTCATATCAACAAGTACTTTTTGATGAAAATATACACAAAAATAAATCATGCTCCCTCAATTGATTCTTTTTTTAAGGTAGTTTAGACTTTAGACATTAATAAGCCAAATCAATAAATAGTTACATAATTGGTTGTCAAAACTAATTACCTATTTATTATCTATATTTGTGATAAATTTACTTTTTATTTGCCATAGGTAAAATTCAAAAATTTTGGCAAAAAATATACTTTAAACAATTTATTTTTTTAAAAAATTCTATATTTATTAAAAGAGAAAAAATCTTGGAGAGAAAAAAAAAATGATAGATTACAAAAAAAAATCACAAGTCTTTTTAAAATATTTATATATTTACTAAAAAAGAAAAAAAAAAGTTTGAAAAGTTATTGCTCCCGCTCCTAAAAAAATTTTCCATTGCGGTAAAAAATAACTTAGTTTATTTTCTATACGCATATTTTAAATTTCTTTTAAATCTTTTTACTTCTTGTATTAAAATTAATTTTATTATCTACCATAAAAGGGTTTTAAATTGTACTCATTTAAAATGAGTTATTTTTCCTTGTAACAGTAAAGCGTAAAGTTAGCATTGTTGCAGAGAAAGTACACGATCAATAATGCTTTTCTTATTTACATTGGTAAAGAGAAATACTTTAATAATGCAAAATAACACATATAAAAAAAAATAACAAAGTTATTTTGTTTTTTTAGTTCGCATCACATGTCTATGATAACTTTTTGAAATTATTGAAAAATTTGCAAACTCTCTTAATTGTTTTGTTCACATAGTTCACATTTCATTTCTATATCCACAACAAGTTTCTGGGATTATTAGAAAATTTACAAACTCTTCCAATATTTTGTTCATGTAGTTCGCACTCATGGCTACATCTACAACAAGTTTTTGAGACTATTGAAAAACCTGTTAATCCTCCTAATCTTTCTGTTGACGTGTTCGCACTTCATGCTTACATTCATAACAAGTGTTTTGGACTATTAAAAAACCCGCAAACCCTTTCTACATATCATAACCTCCTCTTTCACTTAGAATCATGATTTCTTCTTCAGGTTGAGTCATTTGCATATTAATTATTCTATCGCCATGTGTCACCTTCTAATAATTTTAATATATATATAAGATCTATTTGATATTAAAGAATAAATGAATAAATCTTATTACTATTTTTAAATAATAATAATTTTAAAATAATTATTATATATTGCATGTCATTTAAAATATTAAATATATCAAATAAATAGTTAATTTTGTTTGTTATTGATGTGCATAAAATACACCTATAGGGTAAGTGTAACCAACCAACGCAGTAGGAATAATGGATCTTTAAGTCTAGATATGGTATCCAAGGAACTAGAATATGTGATATCAAGAACTAAAGATTCTTTTATTTTCATAGGGAGTAAATAATTTGAATTGAATAAAAGGAAATTAAAATAAACAAAAGAAAATAATGGATTTGAACAAAATCATGAATTTGGAATGTTAGGGTCATGCTTCCTTACATAATTACTACTACTAACTAATCTCCCATGATCAAGCAAGACTAGTTAACCTTTCTAATGGATATCACTATTTGATCATGTAAAAATCTAACACTAGTTAGGGTTAAGAGCAAGTAGGCTGAGAGCTTATTCATCATACATTCACATTAGGAGCTAAGAAATGTAGTGTTATCATACAATGAATCTTAACCTTACTCTATAATGTGCCTATTAACCAACCAATCAAGGGGTAAGTCTTGCATTAATCAATACATAGTGATTCACACACATTAGAAGTTTAATCATACATATAATGCACTAATAAAATAGTAAAATAATATAATCTTAAAAGTAAAAACATTCAATAATTAATTAAAAATCAAACAAAAAGGTTTTATTCAGATGCACATCATAATACAAAACAATTATCAGAAATAAATAAAAAATAAGAAAAAGGACCATATGGATAAGGTCTATTATGACTATACTCTACCTAATCTTACTTTTCATCCTTAAGCCTACTCCTAAATCAGTGGTTAAACTCTCAAAAATTAGCATAAAGACAAAACTTAAAACTAAAAGGAAAGAAATCTTTGTAAAGAAAAATTAACTTCTCTAGAAAACTTAATTTGCTCCTCTTCACGTTTATGGATCTTGCCATATGAGCTAAGCATGACTATCCTAAAATAAGCACGGTCATGCTCATTTTAATAAGCACAAAAATTCATTTTTTTTGCTCATTTGTTATATAATTTAAATATAAAGACCTTAACCTGCAATAAAACACAAAATTAGATAATTCTAACATTAAAATATAACAAAAGACATAAAATTGAACCTAATATGTCTTAATAAAATAACTAATTTCAGGTCAATTACTTATTACTACATTTAAACAAAAAATTATTATTCCTCATATTTATTATCTTCTTTACCTTTTTCTTTCTCAATTTTTATATATTTTGCTTTAGTATTTTTTTTTTCTAAGTTCTATTCATACTTATCTATAGGTCTATATTTTTCAATTTTTTATACTTTATTGTACCCTTACATATTTTTAGTTATCATATCTTTTTTATACTATTATTTTACATATTTTGAGTTATCATGTATTATTTGGATTGTTATTATATAACTTGTGTGTATTACAGCGAATAAAAAATGTTATGTTATAAAGTTGGTTCGAGTCAAAATTAAGAAACAAGATTGAATGTATTATAACGAGATTGAGAAACAAAATTAAATATATTAATACGAATAAAAACTGTGTTCCATTGAAAAATACATAAGGTTTCAAATATTTAAACTTATTAATGTAATGACCGTAACCATAGTTTAAAGAAAATGAAAGATTGTTTTCCACATGATAGGGCAATGTATAAAATATTGTTCAATTAAGATATGGTTATGACTAAACAGTTTTTATAATAACATTAATAAGTTTCATGTTATTAAGAGTTATATAATAAACTTAAGTTGACTCTAATACCAATTAATGAAATTATAAACAATATTAATAAATAATACATACAAAATATAGCATGTATGTGTAATCCAATATGCTTTTAAAAAAAATATATAATCCAATATAAAAATGACTTTGTTATGAAAATAAAATAAACTTTGTCATGAGTTTATTTGTCATTTATTTTTATAAAAGCGTAATATCATCAAAAAATTAAAATTCAATCATGCAATGTTTACTGTTATGATTTTTCTATTTATTTTTATAAAATTATGAATTTTTAAGAAAATATTTTTTAAATGAAATTTTATATTATTTTTAAAAAAAAATTCAAAATTTTAGTGGTCGTCCGACTGACTGCCAACCTGTCTAATGGAGAGATGAACCAAATGATTTGATCCGCCCTAACTATAAAAGTTCAGCATATTTTCAGTAGTCCAATGACGAAACAGGTTAAAACAGAATAATTTTGGTCCGTTTTTCCATCATATATATATATATATAAAAATTATGATTCATCTCCATAAGAACGCTACCAAACTAAAAGGCTTTTTCTCCGCTTTCTTAAAAATAATTAAAATAAATATAAATAAATAATATTTATAACCCTCAAGAGAGATAAAGACCTATAAATGAAAAACCTATCACATAATCAACCTATCAACCTTATTGTAATAATCATGTTTTAAATTATATTAACACTAATCTATAATTATTTTAATAGTGAATACTTCTGGAAGCTGGACGATCAAACTCCAACATGTGTAGTAATCAACCACAACAAGTGGGTTCTGCAGGAAGTTGGCCACGATCACTTTCATCAAAATATTCTAAACCATCCACTTGGCAAAACTCCCACTACGTCAATAGTTGGAAAGAAATGGTGGATGTTGCAACTATATCTACACCTCCCTCTTCTGGACAACAATCCAATAACCCATCTAGCTTGTCAATAATAGATTATTGGATTAAATCATTTACCTCATCACAACAATTACCCAACAGTATCTCTACCTTCGAAGACGTGGTGAATGCTTTGATTGAATCATTAAAAACTAATTCTGCCTGGCAACAATACCCGAATCTGTTGCGTAGTTTTGAAGAGTTGTTGGATTATTACATTAACTCAACAAAGCATTCTGCCTCACACCAATGGCAATGGACCTACAACATCAATAGTTTTGAAGAGGTTGTTGATGAAGAAATTGAAAGTGATTAACTTCTGCGTGCTTGTTAATTACTGCCATGTTCGTAGGTAGAGTTTTAGGGGATATATCAGTGGTGGTGGGTGGTAAGTTGTTGTTATATGGGACTTGATGGCAAGTATTATGTTGCAGAATTACTTGTGTGTTCTGCTTGGTTGTTTTCTACAGTATTCATATGTTGTTTTCTTTTGTATCTTTGAAGTATGGGTTTTTGGACTCTTTTTCTTGGTAGAGAAAAACTCAAATATTAGTGAACCTAGTGGAGAGTGGTCACATTAGGTTGTGAGAGAAATTCATTAAAGTTAGAGACATGGTAGCAAATACTGATAGAAAAGAGAGGAAGCAAACATGGAGAATCCTATTATCGAAACTGAGAAAATGAGAATGAGAGTAAAAGCAAGGGAAAGAAAGAATAGCTTGATCGGATTCAATGAATCCGCATAAAATCTCAGGCTGATTGATTCAAGTGGGTTCATTTTTTAAAAAAATTACCTAAGTGGGTCTATTTTAAAAAAATTACCGAGATGGATCTGTTTTCAAATTTGACCTGGTCAAACCGTAACTCGCAATTGCAGTTTACGTGTTATGTCAACTATGTGCTTACGTGGTGTCTAACGTGAAAAGAACTGATGCTAAAATTGCAACTGATAATTGCAGTTTGATTGGTCTTTGATCAATACCGTCCCTTTGTCCAATAAGTACAAGCAACACAGATTTTTAGAGGGCTAAAATTGCAAGTATGACTTGCGGTTTATGTGATCTTTGACCAGCGCTGTCCCTTTTATCCAATGGTTACAAGCAGCACAAATTTTTAGAGGGCTAAAATTGCAAGTCAAACTTGCAGTTTGTGTGGTCTTTGACAACCCTTTTTTTTTAATACTGAAATTTAAAATTCAAACAAAAAAATTATGTTAAAATAATACCCAAGAGAATATATAACAACACAAAAAAATAACATATAAGAAAAGAATATCACAATATTATATAAGGAAACAAACCTGAATCTTTGGAAACAAGGTTGAAAATTGAAACGTGTGGTTTCGATTGTATGATTCTGTGGGGCAAATGTGGTTCAAATTATAGAATGAAATTGCCACATAAACTACAAGTCTCATATGCGGTTTATGTAGACATTAATGACTGAATAAAACGTTGTAACAAAAAATATGCATATTCAATACAAACTGCAAGTGACAATTGCAGTTTTAATGTCCTAAACATCCGTGCCCATTCGTATCCACGGGTTAAAAGAAACTGCCACATACACAAGGGCAATAACTATTGGATAAAAAGTTGTAACGAAAAAAAAAATTGATATTGAATACAAACCCAAATGTGAGTTGCAGTTTTAGTCCTTTAGAAATCCACATTTTTTAATAACTGTTGGTTAAAAAAGGGCTAGTCAAATGCCACACAAACTGCAAGTGTGAATTGCAGTTTTAGCCCTCTAGAAATCTGCATTTTTTAGCAACTATTGGTTAAAAGGAATGGATGGTCAAATAGCACACAAACTGCAAGTCAGACTTGCGGCTTTAGCCCTTTAAAAATTTTCAGCATTATTGTTATTTTAACATAATTTTTGCTTTAAATTTTAAATTTTAGTATTACAAATAAGGTTTGGTCAAAGACCACACAAACCGCAAGTCTGACTTGCGGTTTTAGCCCTCTAAAAGTATGTGCTGATTGTAACAATTGGACAGAGGGATGGTGCTGGTCAAAGACCAGCCAAACCGTAATTGCAAGTTGCGATTTTAGCATCAGTTTGTTCTACACTAGACACAACATAAGCACATAGTTGACGTGACATATAAACTGCAATTGCGAATTGTGGTTTGAGCAGGTCAAATTTGAAAAAAGACCCATCTCGGTAATATTTTTTAAAACAGACTCACTTAGATAATTTTTTTTAAAAAATGGACCCACTTAGGTCAATCAGCCTAAATCTGATTCTAAGTCTTGATTATACAGCTAAACAGGTTTATATACAAAGATGAATGAAATGTAAAAGATACACTTACAAGCCCAAACCCAAGAATCAAAGAATAACATAACAAACTTAAGTTAATTAACATAATTACCAATAACTATCATAACAGAATTCTATGAAAGAAAACACAAATGTATGGGAAGCTATTATAAACTGTTAGTTTGCTTTTTTTATTCTTTCATATTGGATGAGTGTTGAGACATATACCACTAGATATTCATTTTTCATATTGCAACTGCGAATTGGTCCACCTTTGGTTCAAGATGATTTTGGATAACATGTTCTTGATTGGTTGAATTTCATATTTTTCCATTGGATCATAAACACAAGGTCTGGAAAGGAAAATACTATTCACAAGTTTCTGCTATGTAATTAGGATTTTTTTCATATTCTTATGGTTGTTTCTAAGAATTGTTGCTTTGTATTGTGTGCTCTAGCTGATTGTGAGCACTATTTACATTGCAAGACTTTTTTATACTTTATTGATTATAATAAATACTTTCTTTTTATAACAATTATAATCTTTTTATAATTATATATTATTGAATTCCCACCTTTTTAAATGAAAAAATAAAGAAAAGAGAGTCCGTATAATTTAGATTTCTGAAATAGATGATGACGATGTCTGATTAACATCTTTTTAATTATATCTCGTATGAAACATGTGAATGATTCATTCTCAAAATCACATTTCCTAACTTGAAAAAAGCATTTTTATATTTTCTGTCTACTAGTTACGTTTTTAGTTTGATGATATGAATGTTTCGATTTTCAATGTTGTTTTGCATCATGTGGTTGCAGATTCGTGAGTGTGGATGGATTATGGAAATAATTTATTTTCTGTTTTAGTTGCATATAAATATCTGTTACAAATTCTATATGCTACTACATAATTCTTTTGAGGTAGAAGAGAATAGTTTTAAAAGATTTTGAGCTCAATATTTTCCTTAAAAAATTTTGGGATTTTATTACTGAATAGACTCCCTACTAATTTAATTGTTATAGAAATATAATCTTAATTACCTGCATCATGAGGTCTTTGCGTTTTCTGCAAAGAATACATGGGAGGATTGTAACCTTTTGTTTTGGACGTATAAAGTAGTTTTTTCTATTTGGCAAAATGTTTGTAGGTGAATTGAAATTTCTTCTTTTGTTTTACCATTATCTCGTATGCAACTATTTCTGCGATCTAACTCTTGGGTGGTTGGAGAAAGACTTCAAAATATAATTTTCTATTTTAGTAAGCTACTTATGAATATAGATATGTAGGAATTTAATTGTTTTTGAAAATAAAACTTTGGAAGACATCATTAGATATTATTACTAGCCCAATACTAATGGACCAAGTGAGGCTCAAAAGTGTAAAAAAGAATTCTATTTGGTTAAAAGATTTCATATGAGTGTGATGAAATTATGTTTTTTTTTATATCTTTATCATTGTGTTTCTATTATGTTTGTTAGCTGTTATGTACCTTCATACATGGTCTGGATATCTGTATTGTTGCCTATTAATATTTCTATTTTCTACCCAATTGGGAGAAAGATTAGGGTTAGAAAAATGAATATCTTTTTATCTTCTTTACTTTTGTGTCTCTCCTATCTTTTAGTTTTTCTTAGTCAATACAGTAGCAATTTTTCTAATAGATAGTGGGCATAAGTGTTAATATTGAACCTAAAATATTGATTATGGTTTGAATTATGATTAATTAATAAGTCTTATGGACTAAGAAAACTAGGATTGTAATTTCACAAGACTCCTAATGTTTTTCTAATTCTAATTTTAATTAAATTTTATTGTAATAATTATCAACACTCTTATAAATTATTAAACATGATTAAATTCTCAACCATTAGTACTCCTTTAATCAAATAACCTTCGATTATTCCTAATTTAAATTAGAGTGAAAATTTTCATAAATTATTTGATAATTAAATTCATACAAACTGAATTGTTAACAAATTCTTTTAGGAGAAAATTATAGATTCTCTTAATTCAAATAATTGGGTTTATATATATTGATTAATTATAACAACAAGTAAATATGCATTAAGAATAAAATCATCAAATCAATATGAATTCAGTTAAAATCACCTTAATGGATTGATCGTGAATGTTACTCCCTTAATGGATTGGGCCATTTACTATCAATATACCTTTGTTCACCTTGTTAGTATCCACTTGCTCAACCTACATATTGCCCATTGGGAACTTCTTTTCTGTGGGAGTGTTGCTCGCTTGGTATTGTGTTTCCTTCAATGACTGACTGTTTGCCATGTGCTAGTGTCGTAGTTTCTCCTAGGTAGCTTACATCCTCATTTTTTTGCAATGTGTTTGAGAGAGCTACATTTGTACAATATGTAGCCATGTGACCTTTGGAAAATGTTTGTTTTGGTGTGGACCTGTTCAACTCATTGAGCACCTCATTACCCCCCACATTTACATAGTTTGCGTCTTCTAGTACCTTTGGCTCTTTTTCTTCTTCAATTCTATGGATTGTATGACTATTTCCATATTCTTGTGAACTGGATTAATATTCGGTTGCAGCTGCACATTGAACTGTTATACATCCAATGCCTCGATTTAGATCCATATCATGGTCATACATATCTGCGTACTTAGAACCTGACCATCCTTCACCTTCACAAATGGACTTTTCATATAGGAATTCTTCTTTTCTACTACTAACCCAGGAAAAGTTTTCATCTTTATAATCTTCCAATCTCCAACAGGGACAGTTACATGAGACGTTTGTTTGGCTTGTCTCCTAAAAAACATTTAATCTAAACTCATCCCTGTTAATGCTAACTAACTCAGAAAAGTTAATTGTCTCGAAAGAACACACTTTTAACAACACTCTTGCATACTGCAGAAATTCAAAATTTGTTGTTTTCTCACCCATTTTTACCATGGTTCCAGACTTACTTAGCAATTGTTTGAAAGCTTGTTACTCCCATGCATATAATAGAAGGCCAAATATTTTGACCCATATCACTTTATGCCTCGAAACACATTCAATACTCCATTTTTCAATGGCACTAAATTTCGGCCAGTTTGGATCTTGCTTGTCTAATATTTCTTTCAACCACTCTTCTTTTGTTCCTTGAATATGTTAACTTAATCATCCCCTGTAGGAATATTATAGGCATGTCCTTCCATATTTACTTTGATTTCCATGGATATGACTTGCTTGATTGTTCCATTTTTCATCCTCCATCCTCCTCTGCCATAGCTATTGTCTCTCTTTACCATTTGTGCAAATGATGTATTAACCTCTACTATATGCGACCAGTTGACCACTTTATCTTTCCTTTTTTCCTTAGCTTCATCCCCATGTAGACGTTGTTGTTTGCGCCTGCTTTGCCTACTATATTGACCTCATTTTTATTAAATATGTTCACCATGATTTTTGAATCCCGCTATATAGTTGCCATCTAGTTTTTCCTCTAGTGATTTTTCATCTTGTACTTAAACAAATCTAACAAAGTCATACTTTCCGCCCCATCTGTTCCTTCTTCTGGAAATGAACACTTTACATACTTTTTCCCATTTACTAAATATATGCCGCATTGCCTTCTTCTCAAAACTTTTTAAAAATTTTGTGAAGAAGTAACTAGTCACTTTTCTCCCCTTCAATCGTTGTTTTCAACTCATTCCACTGTTTCCTAATTCGTTCTTCCCATACTCTGCCTTGCTTGTTTCTCCCTTCTCAAACTGGCTCTCCAACACCTCCTTCCTCCCATTCATCCACATTCTCTCACATCCCCTTTCTCTCTAATTCCTTGTACTCCTCCTTATATTTAGGGTTTAAATTATATTATATCCTTCATATTAATTAAATTTTTTGGGTTTAGGCTTTAATGGGATAAAATAGTATTTTTTATGTTTTATGGAAATATGTGTTTTAGTGAGTTTGATTGAAATGTTCTATAGATTACTCTCTATGTGCTATTTTGGTGTTGGTAAAATTTGTCCTTTTTTCTTAAATTGCTGTTAGAACTTTTGAAATTGTTATTTACTGGTATTTGATTGATTATATTATTTGAGTATGAGCTAGAAGAGGTTGGAGCATATAATTGAACGAGCTTAAGGGCATAGAGGTTGATATTTCTTCACTTTTGATTGCTCTATTAGTTTTATGTTAGTTTTTTCTTTTTTTACTTATGTGTTACACTTAGAAATTTATATGAAATGAATTTTTGAAATGTTTAATTTTAACAAGATAAAAGACATAAAATAAAATAAATTATTAACATTGATTGATATAATTGTTAACTGCTTATGTTTTTGAACTATGAGACTTTGAATATGAAGTAAATTGTTTGTTGGGAGAAAAATACTTATTTGTATGCACTCAAGGTCTTTAATGAAAAAAAAAAAAAAAACACCCAAACTAATATCATGGTTAAAATAAAATAAACTTAAGATTAAAAATTAATATATTAATAAATAACAAGAATTTGTAAACTTTAATATAAAATGATATGATAAAGATAACTTTAAGACTATATTATCTTGAGACTAAAAAACAGAAATAATTATAAATAATTTTCTTTTTCGGTTTTCTATTTTCGTTTTAAAATTTTAAAATATAATAAGAATATGTTATATTTTATTTTTTATTAATGAAATTTTAGTGAATATGAACAAGTTTTTTTTTTATTTTTACATCTTCAAAACAACTTTTAAATAATATTTACTGAATAATTTTTTTTTCCCAAAAAACAGCTTTTAAAAATTATTTTTAAATTTTTTTTTTAAAAACTAGAAAACAAATGGATCGAGCCTAAATTAGAAAAGAGTACCTATTTATGCCAAGTCAATCATAACTAGTTAAACTAGAATACGTAAAGGATACAGAAGGCATTACCTTTTTAAATAAAGAGTAGTGAATCAAGCTACTGCTTCTTGCTTCTTTTGCCAAAACTGTTCCACCAAGGCACCAATTCTTAATTTCTTATGCAACTCAGATATGTTTTATACCTATTATGTAGGGCAGATAAAGAACTTATAATTTTTTGTTTCCACCAGGGGAAATTTCTTGCTACTTTCCTAGCTTTTGTACTTTCCTTGGTACTGTGTAGAATTTACTTTAAAGATGGTGTTTTTTATGCTGACTAACACTTGCACAAGACTACAAAGGGCACCGTTAGTTAAAGAAGTGAAAAAACCTTGATTAGAGTATGAATATATGCTGCTAATTATCGATACAAGCTAAATTCTGCTAAATTTATTAATATATGCTTTTACATTGATTTAGTTCCATTAAATTGAGAAGTTGTTTAATTTTTCATTGTTTATTTCTTTATGTGTTTGAATTGATGTATAGCCTATGTGTGTAGGAGAATGATTTTGGAAACGACTCGATATAACATAATCCATAAATGATTAGGACAATGTTAATTTGTAAACAGAAGGTAGGTTTTGGTGGATTTGGTTTTATTTGATAATATCAATATCAATTTAATAGTGTTTATTTTGGATAGGTTAGTAATTTTCTAATTGGCTAAATAAATTGATAAACTGATTTGTGAATCGTATTTTACTAATATTTAATGTCTGTCAATGAGAAAAAAAATGCATATTGGCAAAACTTTTTTTTAGTATTTGTTTTCACTTTAGATAGGCACTTGAGAAATTGTAAGAAAAAAAAAAGATAAATATAGGCTTTTTTCTATAGAAGTTGAAGATTCATATAAGCATGTACTTGCTTATAATAAGCATAGTTGTGCTTTGATTTTCATGTTTATGCTCTCTTGTTGAGCATGATCGTGCTAATGCTAAGCACAACTATGCTTAGTTGGACTTAGAGAGACCATGCTATTTGAATTTTAAGAAATACGTCAAATAGCATGATCATGTATTTGTTTATTCATATACAAACCTATTTTTTCACAAAACAGAATTAGATACTCTGTTATCTAGGTTATTACCAACTTTTTTGCGAACCAACAAGTTGATCGACTCTAAATTGAATTCTTGTTTCATCAATTGAGAAAACAATTTAGGGTTAAAGTATTTTTGTATGAATAAACAAACACACAACAATTTTAGTAGGTGTTGGTAATAAATGAACAAAAACAATTGAATTTCTTGGTAAACAAGGGTAAAAACATGCAATTGAAATCATAACCTTAGGCTTTAGTTCATTGAATCCCAACCTTATTACTCATTGTGTGTTTTTTTTTTGCTTTTTGTTTGAATGATTGAACATACACTGCCCATTTTTACCAATCGTCTTCAAATTGTTTTTTCACTTTTTGAATTAAATTAGTTAAGACTTTGGATACAATTTCCGAATTTAGATTCACTATTACTATTACGTAGGGTATGCTTACAAAAATAGTTATATTGTATGCATCATAAAGTAAGATTTTAGTCACTTTAATACATTGCTTTTGTTACTTTTTAATTACATAGTGTTTCTTGAACTGAATTGAATAATTTAACCCCATTCGATGATGAATTTTGTGGTTCCCTTGCTACCTTTTTAGAAGGTGATGCTACCTTAATATATTTTCTGTTTGTTTCCTTTTTCACCTCTCTACTCACAACCTTCTGAGTGGATGAGTTGGTGTGTTGAAATATAAAATTGATTTTGGGCCTTATTTATACAAGAAGCCTAAATTCTAAAAAATTCCAGAAGATATGATAAGTGCAAATTCTAGAAACAACTTTTAGAAAAATCTATCTAAAAGATAATTCTAGAGTAGCATATAGAATTATCTAGATTATGTGAATAACTTGTATTTGTTAAGAATGTTTTAGAAAGTTATTTGTAACTTTTAGATTAAATTTTTTTTTGGCAAAATCCTAACCATTGGTTTAGGAAGAGCCACTAGTATAAATAGAATCAATGTCCTAGAGTTTGTATCAAGTCATAAAACAAGAAGTGATCAAATATTCAAGTAACCTCTTTCTTGCAAATTCTAGTCCTTTCCCATTCTCAAATATTTCCCTCATTATTCCAATAAATTGGTATCAAAGTTTGAAGATTCTACCTAAAGAGATGACGAGTAGCGATATGGCTCCATTCCAAGTTCCAATGCTCAGCAAGAGCAACTATGACAATTGGAGCATCAAGATGAAGACTCTCTTTTGCTCTCAAGATTTTTGGAAGATAGTAGAGAGAGTTCACATCGAGCCAGAGGATGAAAATAATCTCTCTCAAACTCAAAGGGATAGTTTGAGAGACTCAAGAAAGAGAGACAAGAAGACTCTCTATCAATCTATCAAGGATTAGATGATAATGATTTTGAGAAGATTTCAGAAGCAAAGTCAGCAAAAGAAGCATGGGAGAAGCTTCAAACCTCATACAAGGGAGTAGATCCAGTGAAAAAGATATGTCTACAAACTTTAAGAGCCGAGTTTGAAACATTGCATATGAAAGAAGGAGGTCATATCTGACTATTTCTCTAGAGTCTTAAGAGTCACTGATCATCTTAATAGAAATGGTAAAAAACTTGATGATATAAAAATTATGGAGAAAATTATTAGAGGTTATGACTATAGAGCAACATTTGGACTTATTACAAGCTTATGAAGAAAACAAAAAGAAAAGGGAATGAATTATTGAGCAACTACTTAAGACACATTGATTCAACCAACAAAGATAGTGATTGTAATAATCAAAGTCAATAAGAACAAGTCATGGTGGAGCTTGAGGACAAGGAAAGGGTCATGGTAGAGATCATGGATAAGGACGGGGTTGGAGGTCCTATGACAACAATAAAAACTTCCAAAGAGGAGGAAGCTCAACAAGAGGTCGTGTTCAAGGCTACTCAAGATCAAGGTATGACAAGTCTATTGAGAAATGTTACAATTATGAGAAATTTGGTCATTACGCTTCCGAATGTAGAGCACCTAGAAAAAATAAAGTTGGACAGAAGGCAAATTATGTGAAAGAGACAAATAAATAAAGTGATATCTTATTGATGGCTTATGTGGAGAATAAAAGAAATGAAGACAACAAATGATACCTAGACACTAGAGCAAGCAATCATCTGTGCAAAAAAAGGAGCATGTTCCATGGAGCTTGATGAATCAGTGAGAGGCGAGGTGACTTTTGGAGATGAATCTAAGATAGAAGTAAAAGGAATAACGAAATGTCTAAAGATATGCTACAAGGATATGTCTTGGCTTTGGCATCTATGATTTTGGGCATCTCAATTTTGGAGGATTAGAGTTGCTCTCCAAGAAGGAAATGGTGATAGGATTACCTTGCATCAATCACCCGGATTAAGTGTGTGAAGGATGTCTACTTGGAAAGCAATTCAAGAAATTTTTTCCGAAGGAGTCTCATTTAAGAGCTAAAAAACCGTTAGAACTTATACATACAAATGTTTATGGTCTGATCAAGCTAGGTTCACTTGGTAAGAGTAATTATTTCCTTCTCTTCATTGATGATTTTTCAAGAAAAACATGTGTGTATTTTTAAAATCATAAATCAGATGTATTTGAGAATTTCAAGAAGTTCAAAGTCCTTTTTGAGAAAGAAAATGGTCTTCAAATCAAAGCAATGAGATCTGATTGGAGGAAGGTTCACATAAAATGAATTTCAAAAGTATTGTGAAAACCATGGAATTTGATGACCCTTAATAGTGCCAAGATCCCTTCAACAAAATAGAGTAGTAGAAAGGAAGAATAGAACAATTCTAAACATGTCCAAGAGCATGCTTAAGAGTAAGAGACTTTCAAAGGAGTTTTAGGTAGAAGCAATATCTTGTGCAGTTTATCTTTTCAATCAATATCCAACAAGAAATGTATAGGGGAAAACACCACAAAAAGCATGGAGTGGAAAGAAACCTAGCATTTCCCATCTAAGAGTTTTTTGAAGCATTGCTCATGTGCATGTACTAGATGAGAAAAGAAACAATATAGATAACAAAAGTGAGAAGTACATTTTCATTGATTATGATTCAAATTCCAAAGGCTATAAGCTCTACAATCCAAATACAGTAAAATCATAAGATGAGACGTTCTTTTTAATGAAGAAGGAGAATGGGATCGAAGATTAGGTGATGAAAATAACAACTTCTTTCCAAGTTATGAAGATGACATACAATAATCGATGATAGACCAACCAAGAGAGGAGCCTCCTACTCTAGTGATTTCACCGACTAGAAATACTCAAGAAGAGGAGAGTTCAGATGAAAGCATTCCACACTTCAGGAGCTTACAAGAACTTTATGAGGTAACTAAAAATAAAGATAATCTCATTCTCTTTTGCCTATTTGTTGATTGTGAGCCCATAAACTTCCAAGAAGCAATGGAAAACAACGATTGGAAAAATGCTATAATGAAGAAATCAAAGCATTAAAAAAGAATGATACATGGAAACTAGTTTCTCTTCCAAAGGGATACAAAGCGATTGGTGTGACATGGGTGTACAAAGCTAAGAAGAACAATAAAGGAGAAGTGAAAAGATATAAGACAAGATTGGTGGAAAAGGGCTATAATCAAAGAGTTACTCAAAATAATTGGAGAATACATTAAAGATTCTTGCAACTAATGGGATCCAAAGCATAAGTTAAAACTAAAAATCTTGCAAACTCTAAATACTCTAATGTTAAAGATTCTTCTACAATAACAACTAATGAACCAAACTCTTGGGCAATTTTGGAGAACCCTTCGTAATTCCAATACTGAAGGGGAAGACTGCAACATCCTAGCCACACATATCGATTTGATGGACCTAAGGATGAAATCCATTGGTTAATTGAAACAAAAACTTCATTCCACTAGCATTCATCCGAGGCAGTAACATCTTCTAAATCGACATTCTTTAAACTAGATAATAGAACCAAATCATGCCCAAGATTTCTCACTTTGACAGACTTGCATACAGAAACTTTCTTGCAAATTTGCTAGAAATTTAACATCAACAACTTGACCGACTGCGCACTTTGAAAGCCATTCAATATTAGATGCTTCTACCTCCCATTCTCGTATTTGAGCCTCCCTGCATTGATACTTCACACTTTTATTGAGTGTTGGAATAAAAGGCATTAAAGCATGAGTATAAGGCACTTTAAAGTGGTTTTTCTTTCTCTCTCTTTATTTTTGCTCTTAAATCAATTTATGGTACGAAATATGTTTATAGGTGTGGTACTTGTATTGTATGTTTAGATAAGCTTAAGAATGTTGTTAGGATGGTTTTGGATAGCTTACATAGGCTGGGTTGTGTTGGAAAAGCTTCAAAAGTGGAATTTTGGGTGAGGTAATCGATTACCTAAAAACAGTAATTAATTACCCTTAAAAAATTTTGTGTTCTAGAATTGTTGCTCTCTATGGTAATCGATTACCTGAAAACAGTAATTGATTATTCAAGAGAACAAGCACTTTGGATCCGTTTTGAGCAGGATATTAAGTAATCAAGTGGATAATCAATTACCCTGCATCAAAACTGATATAAAAGCATTTTTGAAAACTAATTTTAACAACTTTTGAAAGATCCATTAAATGTTTGCTTCTCTTGTACGATTTACACAATTCTCTCTAACATTCATACCTATTTTTTATGGTTTCAAAGTGCTTCAATTTCAAGAGTCAAGGAAGATACTTTATTGAGTTTTGATATTTCTATTTGGGTATGATTCACTTCAGGTGATATTGTTCTATACCATTCTTTGTGTTTTTTAACAAGTTTTGACAATTTTTTGAGGAGTTATTGAGATTGTTGGAAAATCTTGCAGCGAGGTGTTGCAAGTGAGGCATTATGAGTGGTGAGGTGTCACGATTTAGCAAACTATTATAGGGTGCAAGAGGAAGCCTTTTTTGTATGTGGTTTAAATCTTTCCGGGATTAAAATCTGTTTGTGTGATGTGCATGTACTGAGGTTTTAGTGGAAAACAGATTAGCAGGAAACTAATTCTATAAACTGGATGTAGGTTAGATTGACCGAACCAGTATAAATCACTATGCAAATTCTCTCTTCCTTGCACTCTTTAAATTTCAGTTTTATTGAATTCTTGGAGCATCACTAATTGGGTTTTTGCAGCTGTAACTGATCTATCAAGTTTTCTTGTAGTGGATCCAATTCTTTCTCACCATTTACTTGTTATTGAATTTGGTTTTAACCTAAGATTTGTGCATTTGGTTTTTCATTCTTTTTACCTTTTCCTTTTGATTCTAAATAACTTATAAAAGCATTCTTGCTAAGTTTTTCTTCAATTACACTTGAAATCATTATTGGAGGAATTAAATTGATTGGTGCTTTGTCAAAAGGGTTGAATTCTTGAAAAACTCATTTTTGCAAAACAAGGTAGATTTTGAAAATTTTTGAAAGAGGATATTTTTGAACTACTCTGATACTATTGAATATAAATATTTTGAAAATATTTTTGGTAAATCTATTCAACCACCCTTCTAGATTCCCCTATGGGGCCAACATTGAGATCTTCATTTACTTTAGATAAGATGAATTGGCACTGAACTTATCTTAGAATATTTCATCCTTCCCTAATTTCCTTTTTATACAACCCTACCCTGAATTTAGGTAGGTTTACTCTAAGTTTTTGACCTCTGATATGAATTTGATCAACCTCTTTTTCTAATCGTCAAGGGTTTTTAATATCAGAGAACCTTACAAACCCAAAACGTTCACCATCCCTTCTTTTGTGTTCCCCAATAAAAATGTCTCCTACCTCACCCCACCTCTGAAAGATCCACCACAATGCCTTCTCGTCAAAGCTATTCGGGAAGTTAGAACAGTAAAATGAAGTTAAATGAACCCCTGTGGCTATGCAACATTGGTCTCCATCTAGAACCAGAGTCATCCTTCCTCCTTACTACACCCTTTCACACCACTCAAGCACTCTCTCACGCCGTCTCTCCCTCTTTGCTCTCTCTCATCCCAATGAATTTGATATGATATTTATTTTTCCTGATATATTTAATAGAGTAGAATACTATATCTATAAATTTAAATTACTGAATTAATAATAAGTGTGTTTGTTTAAATTACCAAATTTCCTTATATATATTTAATTTTTTTATGAGAAAAAACCAACTTGTTTGAATAGAAGTTAAAAATTTTGGTATATTTAATAGAATAGTATACTATATTTTAGGGGTTTAAAGTCAAACCAAACCGAATTGAAAACCGAAAATTGAACCGTTGAAACTGAAAACCGCAAAATACCGCTTTAATTTGGGGTGGTTTGATTTTTATAATTTTCAAACCGTGTGGTTCAGTTTGCGGTTTGAGATGTTAAAATTGCACAAAAGCAAACCAAATCACTAATCCTTAGTTATTTTAGCAAATCTCTGAAGACATATACAATTACTCATTATTTTCTAAGTTTTAAGATTTTGATTTAATCTTTAATTAAATTTTTAATTAATATGAATTAGTTTGATAAATAAATATTTTAGCAAAACTATTTGATTTAATTTCATTGGATACAATTTGATGACAACCACTAGAGTGTAATGTTTAAAAAAAATTGATTGTTTATACTTTACTTTAATGATTGCTAATTTTATATAATTTTATTGGGAGTGACTAAACTTTTATACAATTTTGGAAATAAATTTCAATATAAATGTTTAATTAATTAACTAACTTGTGCATACAAAATACTTAGTATGATTTTTAGTTCTCATTTTTTTTTCTCATTTTGTTTTAAAATATATTAGTTTTGATTCTCTACCTAATTTCTAACAAAATTACCCAAGCAATTAATTGACTTCATGTGTGTACATGGAGTATGAGTCCTCTTCATTTCTTTTTTGTCCATTTCCTTACATTTTTTCCATTTTTATACTTTTGAAAAAATTAATTAAATAGAGATAATATAAATTTTATTGGATGTAACATTTATGTACTCAAAAGCTTAGTAATAGAAGAAGATGAAGAAAGTAGAAATGGAGAGGGTCCTAATTCGTGTACACGCACATGTTATATACTAGTGTGCATAAAAAGGGATTCTACCGTGTAGAGAAAAAAGAAACATAAGATAGTTATATATTTGTCAACACGTGCATGTCGACAGGACGATGAAAAATAGATTTGAAAATTAGAGAATTCGTCACTAATGTTTATTATGGAAAATATCAGAAAAATCCTTTAAAAAATGGTTTGCGAGACCGATCTTGATTTTGGAAGTCGATTACCTATAGGAAGGTATTTGCACCCAACAACATCTGGTATAAAGACAATTGCTCTAATTAAATATACAAAATTAAATAACTTTAAAAATATTTATTTCACTCCTTGAAACACAAAGCTATTTTCATTGTATTGGTTTTAACATTTTTAACAAGAGTTTTATTATCAAAATTTTTTTTTTATGAAAAAGATTATTATTATTTTTCTTTTTAATTAATTATTTTTTTATATTTTTGAGCTCGACAAGAGATGGTTCCTGCTCTTATGTATCTCGGGGTGTATTGGAGAATCAGAGTTTTAGTTCTTTGTGGAAAACATTTGTGTATTAATATTTTTAAATTCTTGAGTTTTTTGTTTTGAGATTTAGGATTTTTGAATTGTTATAGCATATATGTCCTAAAATTTAAAGTTGACAGAGGTGTACACCGTATTCAGTCTATTTGAACATTTTTATTTTTGGATTATTTTTATCTTTTTAAAAATAATTATGATTGGTAATTTATTTTTTAGATGAGGTTTAAGACAAAAAATTGTTACAACTTATTCTTTAAAACCTTAGAATTAAAGAGATGTCACATCTAATCAATCTTTTTTCTAAGAAGTATTATGTTTAGATAAAAAATGACATGTTAGATGGGTGTAGAATTTTTTTATGAACAAAGAACAAATAGAATGCAAAGTCACGATATAGTATTTTAAGATGATGAAACAAAATGACAAGATTAAAATAAAAAAAAAATTCAAATTCATAGAGAGTGTGAACACAATCAATGTTGAAGGGAGAACCTCTGTTTGATACAACAATGAGTGTTGGTTCCTTAGCATACATCTATTGTGGTTAACATGAGGAAATGATGTGTTGATTATAGAAGAAAAGGAAAAGTAAGAAGGAAGAGACTTCAAGAAAAAGCTTCAACAAAGGCTCCTAAAAACCCCTCTAAAACCTCTCCAAAAACTCCCCAAAACATCCCCCATGAATGAACTTGACACCCCTTTTTTATAACCAAAATTTGGGCATCGTCGCTGAGCGTTCCTTTGCTTAACGAAGGTCCCATCGCTTAATGAATGTGATGGTTTGCTCATAAAAGGTTTTGTCGCTTAGCGAATCTGGTGTTTTGTTTAGCGAAGGTTCTGTCGCTTAGCAAAAGGTCAATATATTTCAACTTCTTTTTTTCCCTACGCTTAACGAAAAAAACTTCTTTAAGCAAATTTCTGGGTTTGGATGACCTCACTAAGCGAAATGTCCTTCACTCAGCGAAACACCCTTTGCTTAGCCAGCAAAACATCCTTTGCTTAGCAAACTCTAAATAACTCTCTTTGCAGTTTTCATGCCTTATCTTCCCGCTCTTTAGGTTAAAAAAGCCTTATTTTAATTATAAAAACAAAATCCGAACAAAATTAAGTGTCTATAATATTTAAAGAGAAATGTTAGCAATACTTTTTAAATATTTTTTATAACAAACTCTATCTTTTTTTTTTAATTTATTAAAAAGACAAGTATCAATAAAACGTTCTTTAACACAATTTTCCTAGTAAGTGGATTTCATTGTCATTTAATCTTTAATGAGAAAATGCTAGCAATTGTTTCTCCAAATTCATCATGCATTGAAAAACTTTTATAAATTTTTACTGTGAAACTTTGAGTTCTAAACTTTAATTTAGGAGTTTAAACTCATTTACATTTTAAATGAAGAATTAATGATAATAAGTGACATTTGTTTAAAATTTTGGTATATTTATATCTCAAGAAATTTCATTTAAATACTATGTTAGGATAAATTTAAAATAAAAGAAAAATTACATATATATATATATTTATAAATAATTTTAAATATTTTCACGTGAATTTAACTTTTTACACTTTTACCATGAAAATAGAAAATAAGCAAATAAAATATTAAAATATTCTAAAAAATAATAGACATTAAAGAATAAAATTTTAAAACTTTCAATAAATAATAAAATATTACATTCCAATATTTAATTATGTAAAACGAATGCGCCATGGTGCTCTTAGTTTACTGTCGTTCTTGTAAAGGGTGATTAATTATTATTATACTTAAAAATTATCGCAAAAAATATGGATGAAATCTTTTAAACAAACTTTTTGTCATTGATTTAAATGAAATGCAAATTCTGGGGTTTGATATCTCATTTAATATTTTTATTTTTTAATTTTATACACTTTTTAATAACTTTTAAACAATAGTAAAACATGAAGTTGGAACAGTGTGTTAGAAAAAGTATTTCTATGTTATGTCATTGCAAAGATAGATTTTCCGTATCCATAGATGGATGCTAGCTCATAGAATTAATAAAATATCGATTGAAAAGACAAACTAAGTATTGAACAATACAGAATTAGAAATTTACTTATAAAATCATTTTGTTGTTTTTAAAAATTTAGTTAAAAAACACATAAACTATATATATATATAATATTTAATTATGTGAGTGGAATTTTTATAATGAAAAAATAATTTAAATTTAATTTATTAAAAAATAATATCATTAGTATTTATATAATAGTGATAAATTTTTATATAAAAAACTCAATACATAATAAATAAATCATAAATTAATTTTTAAAATTATTTTATAACATATACACAATTACGAGCATAAGTTGTTTTTTGTTTTTTGGTAAAAACTATATATATAATTTATGTAACATTATATAATATAAGATGAAACATGCTTTTTCATTTTTTAAACTTTGTGAAGTATGATTTTAGTTGCTCAATTTTTTTTTTAATTTTAAAATATACAAATTTTAATCATCGAAATAATTTTTAATGTTTCAGTAAAATATATACTTCTTAATATAAATGTTCAATTAACTAACTTATCCGAGCATGCAAAATACTTAGTATGATTTTTTGTTACGCAATTCTTTTTATTTTTCTCATTTTATTTTAAAATATATTAATTTCGATTCTCTATCTGAAAAAATTATCCAAACAATTAATTAACTTATATGTGTACACATTCATGTTCTATTCTAGTGTCTATAGTAGGGATGACAATCATATGCTTACCTCCGCAAGTACTATATGAGAACGAGTGAGTTTGTTAGTCCCTACTTCGCTTCTATGTTTAACATATCATTATTTGTTAAAACAAAACCTCACATATGTGACAAATCTACACCCACATTAAAACTAAAATATAATTAATAACTTAACATATAATTTATTAATAAATTAAATATAATTAATAAACTTACATATAATTTATTTAATAAATATAAGTAAATTTAAATTTAAAGTATAAAAGATAATATAACACGTTATCTGCAGATATATCCAAACACAAAAATATTTAACAACAATGAGAATTGAAATTTCATATCCATCTCTTTTATACCCGCTTTCATCCTGCACTCTCTAGAAAGGAAGATGAGGAGGGCAAATTTGCTCTTCCACCCCATTGTCATCCTTAATATATAGAAATGGATTCTACGATGTGAAGAACAAAGAAACATACATAAGATATATTTAATAAAAAAATATTCTTTCAAACAAACATTGTAATTTTAAAGTTCTTAAAAAGAGAAATCTTACTGAAATATTCTTAGGCACACTCTTTCTAGGAAGTTGGTTTCCCTCTCATTTAATGCTTAATGAGAAAATGCTAGCAATCCTCTCTCAAAAGCATCATGGATCGAAAAACTTTTATAAATTCTTACTATAAAGCATTGAGTTATTAACTTAAATTTTGGGTTTCATTTACATTTTAAATGAAGAATTGATAATTATAAATGAAGTTTGTTTCACGTTTTGGTATATTATATTTTCAAAAATCTTATTTCTAGAAATAATAAAATTTAAATATTATGTTTGGATAAATATAAAATTATGTCAATAAATGAAACTATAAACTTCTAATAAATTAAAAGTATTACATTTCAATATCTATTTTCATTTCTTAAACAAACTCCATATTGTTATTCAACGGTGTTCTTGTAAAGGAGGATTAATTATTCTTATAGTTAAAAATTATAGTAAGAACTACCAATAGAAACACTCTAGTACATTCTTTTAAACAAACTTTTTGTCATTGATGTAAATGAAATGCAAAGTCTGGTGGTTTCATATCTTATTTAATATTTTTCTTTTTTAATTTTATACAGTTTTTAATAACTTTTAAAACAATAGTAAAACATGGACTTGGAACAGCGTGTTAGAAAAAGTATTTCTATGTTATGTCATTGCAAATATAAATTTCCTAGAAATTTTAAACTTTTTTTTGGTAAGCTGTAGAAATTAGTAATTACATTATTTATTTTTCCTTTCATGAAGAAAAAAAGAAAAATACGAACCTTCGCGGAAATTACCATGCCTGCAATATACTGACACCCAAAATGCTAATCTATTTTTTATAAGTAGTTACTTACTATATATTCTGTGTGTCACATTGTCATATTTACCTTTGGTTTGTCATTTAGTAGAACAAGTTTTGAGGTTTCAAAATTTTCATTTTTCGATGAGTTCTCAAAACCAAGAGGTATCATGGGTGGTGGAGAATGGTGGGAACAACAACGTTGTGAATGCGTTGTTGAACAAGGAAATGAGACATGGAAGAACTGCACATATCCTTTCTTCTTCTTCTTTGCGCAAGAAATCTGATCTAACTATTGTGTCTAAGGTTAGTTCTGGCCTCATCAGAGGTGTGTTGGACAATGTGCAAGAGGTTATTCTGGGAACCAAGCTCTCTATTTTGTTCATAACTATTCCCCTTGCAATAGTTGCTCAATGCTTTGGCTTTGGTAGAGTGAGTTTTCTCTCTTATTGTGTCATAAATTTACAATAACTCACTTCTTTTAATTGTCTACATTTATTATTAATTATTTATTTCTTATGATTTTTTTATGATCCATAAATAAGAAAGAAAAAAACTCAAAGTATCGTAGGGATGTGCCAATATTAGTGGCCTTCCGAGTACTTTGAACCTTTTTAAATTTTTCTCCACTGGTGAATTTTCCTGGACAAGAAAATTTTCCACAGACATGTGGTGGACTTTGTTTATGACTGGCACTGAATTACAAGAAAAGTACTTTGGAAGTCAAAACTTTATCATATGACCAACATATGGAGTTAAAGATTAAGAATTTTTTTATATAAAAGTCAAATCTCACAGTTTTCTTTTTTAATTTTTTCAATCAAGTTCTTCAGTTCTCTTCCCTTTTTTATGTTTGCTACATGACTATTTTTTTATATAAAAATTCTGTACAAAGCAACTTTGGCATCGTACTTTTTGGTCAATAGTCCTTTTTATCCAGTGGGGGAACCTCGTAATCATCGAAAATGATATATATATATATATATATATATATATATATTCATTAAAATGTATTTTTTTATAAATACTCTTACATTTAAGATTAAAATTAAGATATGTAAACGGGATAATATTGAAAAGACTTAAATATGCATACGTTATGTTCTATAAACGAGTTTTGAGTTGAGTTTTTATAATGTTTTCAAGATTTAAAATAAAATAAAAAATTATTAAAAACTCATACAAAACAAAAATTTATTGAAACTTAAGTGTGAAACATATTTAAGTATATTTGGGAAATGTATAAATGTTTTCCTAGCATAAGGTGAATCTGTAATGTAACATTTTAAAGTTGGATATTTCTATGTACCGTGAAAATTGAATTGAAGCTGTTAATATACATTATGGGATGGTATATGAATATGACACTCTCTTTTGATGGTTATAGCCATGGGTTTTTGCTTTGAGCTTGCTTGGGCTTACCCCACTTGCTGAACGAGTCAGCTTCTTGACAGAGTAAGGAAACTATGACATTCTTTTTTACATTAGATTTTATTAATCATGGTATATCTTTGTTTTTTTTTTCATTTATCATTTTATGTTTGTAATTGTATGGTGATTCTGATTTCATTTGTTCCCTTGTTACTTGAATTTGGCAGGCAGGTTGCTTATTACACTGGTCCCACAGGTGTGTATGAATATCCACAACTGCACTATTAAATCAAATGTTTTTAAAATTCTTGACAATGTAAATCACATAAAATGCTATGGTGTAAAAGTTGGTTATATGAACCATACCATGTGATGGTCAAATCACAATCTTAGTGAAAAAGAGTCCTGATATTTGGACACCTAAGTGTGGTATAAATATGTAGTTGATATTTCTCTTATTTTTCATTTATTTTTTCTTATCATCTTATCAATTATTTATATCTTTTTTTTCTTAATTGTCACTAAACCTAAGGAGTGTTGTCCAATCCTCTTCCATTTAGAAATGAACCTTAAATAAATTGTAGGAATGCAATCCCCTATATATCATGTTGCTAAAGCCTTATCTTTTTTTGTTGAAATTCAGTGGGAGGACTTTTGAATGCAACATGTGGGAATGCTACAGAGCTCATCATAGCAATTTTTGCCCTTAACAATAACAAAATTGCTGTGGTCAAGAACTCTTTGCTTGGTTCCATCATTTCTAACCTTCTTCTTGTTCTTGGAACCTCTCTATTATGTGGTGGCATTACAAATCTTAGAAAGGAGCAAAAATACGATAGAGTAAGCTGCAATATATTCAAACCTTTTACCTATGAATAGTATATATAGTTTTGGTTCTTTTATAATAATGATTCTGTTAATTTATTGAATGTTTTTGCAGTTTGCTTGCAGAGACAGGCAGATATCAACTTGCTTATGCTGTCTGTGGCATTGCTTTGTCACTTGCTGCCATTGTTGTTCCAATATGTTGGTACCTCAGCAGGTGACATTTCAGACTCATCTCTGCGGTTGTCAAGAGTTGCTAGCATTATTATGCTGATTGCATATTGTGTATACCTTGTCTTCCAACTGTGGACTGACAGGCAGTTATTTGAAGCCCAGGATGTATGTTTTCTTTGGTTTTGAGATGATGAAGCTTATATTGATTCTGATTTGTGTCAATATGTGATATGTAATCACTAATTACCATAATGACCATCATGAATTTTGCAGGAAGACGATGAAGAGGGTGACAATGATTTAGAAGAAGTAGTGATAGGATTCTGGAGTGGAGTGGCTTGGCTGCTTGGGATGACTGTGATTATTGCTGTGCTGTCTGAGTATGTAGTGCAAACAATTGAGGTAATTGACTCTTTTTTTTTTTTTTTTATTTTGGGGAACAAAACATTATTTTCGTCTATTAGACAGGTTATAGAAACAAAGAAACAAAATGCAAAGTTCTATGTTTATAACAAGACGTGAATTTAATTTTGATAAACTGTTAGTATAAACATTTTTATACAGTTAACTAATAAGAAATCATGTTAGGTATGATTATTCAAAAGTTATTGTAAAATAAACAAACCTAGTATACATTGTAATCTTATATTCATTAATAGTATAGAAAATATTTACCCTGAGAGTCTATTTTAATAAGATTAATAATAATAATAATAATAATAATAATTCTAATAATGATGAAAAAAAATGTGAATCTGAACAGGATGCATCCGATTCATGGGGTTTGTCTGTTAGCTTTCTCAGCATAATCTTCCTTCCAATAGTTGGGAATGCAGCTGAACATGCAGGAGCAATCATATTTGCTTTCAAGAACAAACTGGTACAAACTTCAACAGTTTTATGAAATTCCATTACTTCTCTTTTACTCAACATAAGTTGCTTAAAACTAAAACTATGAAAAAAATCACTAGCCCTTGATTTTGTGTTGCTTATTGTGGCATTATTATTTAATTCATTGATACTAATCTAATCATGTTATACCACAGGACATTTCCTTAGGTGTTTCCTTAGGTTCCTCAACTCAAATTAGCATGTTTGTGGTAAGCATTCACCTTAAAAAATGTATGGTTTGTTGTTGGATTTGTAGGAATTCTTATTAAGCAAATTTGCTTATAATATAGGTTCCCCTATGTGTGATTGTTGCTTGGATTCTTGGAATCAGAATGGACCTCAACTTCAACCTCCTAGAGACAGGTTCTCTTGCTTTGGCAATAATAATCACAGCCTTCACCTTACAGGTATACTTTTATATACTATATTTTGAATTGATTGAAATCAATAGTTAGAATATCTAGTATACCTTGATATCTTATTCAATCTTTAAGTGATGTTTTTAAGACTTTAAGTCTTCTTGGATTATCTTTTGCAGGACGGGACTTCTCACTACATGAAAGGCCTTGTTCTCGTACTCTGCTACATTGTTATTGCTGCATGCTTTTTGGTACAAAGATCGCCTTCCAGTAAGCAGCATAATATGAAACACTATCATGGTGTCACAAAAATATTTACCATCTATATTTATACACCCTGAAATTATAATTCATATAGTAAAAAGATTTTGTACTGTTAGGATTGTTACTGAAATTTAATTATAACTCTTTATTTATGATAAATTTATTGAGTATACTAACTAGTAACTATTACTTTAAAAGTCATATAAAAAATTATCATTAAACATATAAAATTCTTTTACACTGTCATTACATATTAATTAAACTCTAATTTGTATCATTGGTAACTTTTTTTTTTTTCAGGCCAAGCTGATGTTCCTAATACATTGGTTAACTCAGCAAACCGAAACAGTTTTTAGATCTTAGTTAGTAAGTTCATATTCTATACACACATGCAGATATGCCCATTTTTTGTGCATTAAATAACTATGAAATTAACTAAGGGTACTTGATGGCAGGAAGTAGTGAATTTTGGTCTGTCTGAGATAAAGGGGTGCAACATTCAAACTTAGGAGCTCAAAGGATTTTTTATTTCATGGTAATTCTCAGACAGAAGGCTGAAGAAGTTTGCATAAAGTACCTTGCAATCTATTTAGTTCTTTGTATATATACATCTAGAAAGGATTTTATGTCAAGAATTTTCATGGATTGTGCAAAATTGATGATAGCCATTGCATGATTATCAAATAAAATGAGAACTGTTACTTGGAATTTATCATGTGAACGTTAGAATGAAAGAAAGGCCTTACATAATTAAAAACTTCTTAATGTATCTCTGTAATTTCACGCTGCATTCAATTCCGGTAATGTATTTTCACTCTAAATGAGTTATTCTGATATTCTGGAATGGAGTATAGAAAGAAATTATAGAGTGTAGAAAAACAATTCTACATAATTTTATACATGCTGTCTCTGGCCTGTTTGGGAGATGCAACGAATCGAGCATAAGATAAAAATGAGTCTATTTTTTTTAATGTATAGTTTTTTATATTATTATTATATATAAATTAAAATTAATTATTATTTTATTTAAATTAAAAGAAATATGATTTATAATTAATATGTATAGATCTTTAAGAAAAAATGAGAGTTTAAAAAATAAGTATAAGTTATTTGTCAAAATTGATTTGTTTTGGCTTAAATTTTTTTTAAGTTAAAAGTTATTGATAAACTAGTTTTTTTATTGTCTAATGAAAAAAATATATTTATAAAATAAAATTTATATTATAAAATAAATTCCTTAAAAATATAAGGATACATGTTATTTTATAAAAATTCTCCCAATAAATAAATTTTAAACAAAAGTAAGTAGGTGAACATGATCATGATAATAAACTTGAAATTTTAAAAAATAAAAACACTTCAAAAGCTAAATTATAAAAGAAATAAAACTAAAATATAATACAATATAATATTCAAGAACAAAAATATATGTAAGCTATGACTGAAACATACTTTGTAGATAATAATAATGGCAAAAACCTTAAAACAATTTTTTTATGGTTAAATGTAAAAAATAAATTAAGTTAAATTATAAATATAAAATTTATATTTTAAAAATGCATACATAAATTAAAATAATAAAATAAAGAATTTAATTAATAAGCATTGATAATGTAAGAGAGTTTTATAAAAACATTGTTTCAATCATAACATATAACTTTTAAAGTATTAATTGATAAAGTTAATAATAAACTTACTATAATTAAATAATTGTAATTAAATATCACTTTAATTTTTTACACTAATAGTACACAATCATTTTTTTCTAAAATAAATGTGATAAGTTTTTCTACAGGATTACATGAATGTGATATAATTCAATAGAATGGGTTTAAAGAATATATATAAACCAATATTTTTAAACTTAAACTCAACTTCGTCTTCAACAAGTATGAAAATGAAAAAAAATAAGAAAAAGTCAAAATCATTATCAAACTATCTCATTTTCATGATCACTTTATCTCTAGACGTATTCATTTATTCATAACTTCTTGATAAGAGTTAAATTAAATACATGATAACACAAGAGTAAATTGAAAAAGAAAAAGTCTATGAGATTTATTAAAATTACATTAATATATAAATTTATTCCATTATCAAAATTTGTGTATTATGTGTTATTATAAAACTTATTTAAATACTAATTATTTTAGTATTATGTGTTACTTTATTATAATAATTTTAAAAAATTATTACTTATATACCAAATCATATTATTTTTAAAATTAATTTAAAAAATTTTAAATTTTAATATTTTAAAATTTAAATTATTAATTAATTTAGTAAATAATTGTTTAAAATTCGTAGCCGGATTCTTTACTAGTTTGATTAATTTAATTAATAATGAAGTGTATCACTTTTAGTAAAACTATGTATCTGTACACAAACAAGCATAGGATTTGCTAAAGAACATTAATGTTTTTATTTCCTTACCTATTGGTACTTAAAAAACTAAGTGCATAGTAAATATATACATAATACATTACTGTGTGTTTGTGAGTTGGTATGTGCATGTGTTCTGATTATATTTTAATAATTATTTTTATTTACAAAAATATTTAAAATATTCATGTTTAAAAATATTTTTTATATTGTAAACTTTGTACTTTTTATACAAATGAATTATAAAAATGGTTTAAATAATATAAAAGAAACTTGCTAATAACAATAAAATTAGTTATGCATTAGGATAGTTGGATTTTAAGAAAATAAATAATTAAATGAAGAATAAGAGCTTGATTCGTTTGATTTTGTTTTTTAGTTTTTGAAAAAAGTTTTCAACAATAATTTTCAAAAACTATTTTTGAGATGTAAAAATAGAAAAATGTCTTGAAGAATAAGTATTATTTAAAAACTGTTTTCAAGAATAAGTGTTATTTGAAAATTATTTTGAAGATATAAAAATAGAAAAATTTGTTCATATTTAAGTTTTCAAAATAAAAATAAAAACTGAAAAGCAAAACTAATTGTTACTGATTTTTAATTTTTAAAAACTAAAAATATTCTCAAAAAACACTACTAACGAGTTTTTGTAATTTTTAAATATCAAAATACTAAATAATCAGTAAGATTTTTAAACTTATAGATTACTTCTCCCTGTGTATAAAATACATATCATATATAATTCATACTGATAAATTAAGTTGATACCCTTATGAATTATTAAGTTGACACCATCTCTATTAATTTCTATAAAACCCTTTCTCCAAGTTCGATACATGAGCCACCTACTTTTTTCCCTATTTGCAAAAGAAGACAAGCCTCATAATTCATCTGATTTTCTGAGACTACATCTACTCCCAGCAAAGTCTACTACTTTAAGTATTGAAACTTCATGCAGATTATCTCATGGCAATTAAATTGGACTTCTCCTTTTTCAGTGTTACAAGAAGCTTGTACCCTGTTGAAATTATGATGACACTGCCACATGCAATTGGTATTGAAACAGTTCCAAATTTTCCAAGTGGCCCAAGATAGCTTGTCCATTTGTTGAAAATTCTGGTAATGGCTTTTGGTATTGATTATGAGTTGCAGAGGCTCCATTTGTTGAAAATCCTGTTTAAACTTTCCAGCTCCTACTCCATGCTCTTGCAGCACATTGCCCCAGCAGCAGCTAACCGAACCCACGTCAACAAATTATTTCATAACAAATCCTTGTTGATCAAGGCTTTCTAACACATTCAACAAATTATCATGGCATTGGAAATAATAGTGGATTGATATTAATCAATTATATTTTATACAATTTAAGTTTAAGATATGATGATAATCATATCTTATAATATCTTTATGATTATTTGAACGGGATTATAGTAAGATTGACTCTGTGATGGGTTGAGTCAATCATAAAAAGCGCATTTAAGGGGTCTCTGCCTACCCTGGGGGATTATAAATTTGTCATCCCATTAAGCAAATTACAACAACAATACACACTACAACAACAACATACTTAATGGTTTTCCTTGTTTTATGTTTGACCAATATGAGTCATTTGTGTGGGTAACATAATATATACAATTAACTTTACTTTGGAAAGTGTTAATGAGGTTGCATGGACTCATTTTTATACCCATATTTTTGTGATTTGGTCAAGGGAGAACTTTGTCGTTTTGATACGATCATGTATGATGATTCTGTGTTAAATTCATTTTCAAAAGCATTGAATGTGATTGCTAATTTTTTATATTCTTATTTTTTCAAAAATACCATATTTATTTAATATTTTTATATTATTGGTATTTTTGAGTATAAAAAAAATTGATTAATTCAAGATTAAATTAAAATTTTTTTACTATTATAATCTTGAATTTTTTACCTATTTTCATTGTTATAATTCTTTACAGTATTTGTATCTCTAGTTATACTGTACTCTCTTTAATATTGAATTATCATTTATAAATTCATTTTAGGTTATTTTATTAATTATGCACAATCTTAATTGTCCTTCTCTTATGAGCATAATTTTATTTATTAATTTGCATTATTATTACTTGTGTACCATGGGTATAATAATGTGAATTTTGTATGTTGGTCATATAATATATATGATTAACATTATGCAAATTTATTAGACAATATGTATAATTTCCTTTTTTTATTTACATAATTATAATTTCACTATTTTGGATGTATTTATGTGAATTTTGTAATTAATTTGATATATGTAATTGTTTTTATCCAAATTGGGCAGAATCTGCAGTGTTTTTTTTTATCTTGGATACAGGAATTTTAAAGCAATAGGTGAGTGTGAATGGCTAGTGTTTTGGATAAGAGTGAAGGAATGAAAAATATGATACATAAAAAATCCAATGGTTAGTGTCTTGGGGCCAGGGTGGCGGTGTGGAGAGAGGGGATACATAAAAAAATATGAGTATCGACTACCTTGGTTGAGAATTAATTAATATCAGCCGGAAAACTTGGTTAACCTTCTTTATGTGAAAATTTTTCTTCCAATCATAAAACATAAACTCAAAATCCAATTTCGTAAGAGGATGAAAGATAATACCACTCTAACAAACATCTCCTATTAGTTATTGAAACAGTTTATAATTAAAAAAAAAAACTTATATAAATTTTTTGTACTTAAAATTTCACAAAAAACTATTTTGGTCCTTGAAATTTAAAAATATTATTTTTAGTCCTTGAAATTAAGTGTTTGTTTGACAATATTTTTAGAAAACTGTTATCAGTATTTTATTATTTAAAAACTAAAAAACTCGTTTGGGTAATGTTTCTATTTTTATATATCTTAAAACAGTTTTCGAAAACCGTTATGGTTTTTTAGTTTTTAAAAACTAAAAAATAAGAACAACTGAAAATAGTTTTGTTTTTCAATTTTCTATTTTTGTTTTGAAAACTCAAAATACAATCAGAATTTGTTATTTTTTGTTTTTCATTAATGAAAATTTAATAAATATAAACAAATTTTTATATTTTTATATCTTCAAAATAATTTTTAAATAACACTTACCAAAGAAGTTTTTTTTTTCTTTTGTCTTCGAAAAGAGTTGTTGAAAACTATTCTTCAAAACTATTTTAAAAAACTAAAAAACAAAACAAAATTAATCAAACCCTAATTGTGTCGGATGTGAAATTAAAGATGATTCACAAATATAAAAATGTACTCTTTGTCAGCAAATTTTTAGTAGTGTTAATTAGAAACTAAAAATGAATCAAAAATAAAAAAATATTTATAAATTTTAAAGAACAAAAGTGATTTTTGGTGAAAATTTAAAAACAAAAAACCTATTTAAATCAAAACGAAATATAATAATAACATGGTGGCTGGATTTATGGGTTAAAGGATGAAGAGAAAAGAGGGACAAGAGGTTGTGATATGAAATAATTTCTTTTTGTTTAGCAAACCTGTTTTACACGAAAAAGACTTGGTCCAATGTTTACATTGAATGGGATGAAAGTTAAATTACAACACTTAAAATAACAGGAAGTGGGACGGAAATCACCCTAAAAAATAAAATAACGAAGGAGACGAAAATCATGGTAATTTGATATGTTATTAGAACAATTTTTTTAATGACACTTGCGGAATATTTATCAAAATGGCTGATAATTAATCTTTTATCATTAAGTATCCCTTGTTGATATCCCTATTTAAGTTCCAAGTCTCTTTTATAAACAAACCACCAAGCACAAGTGATATTATAGGAAGATGAGTTCCCATGGATCAACTACCTCAAGATATTCTTCTGCTTCCTCTTTCAATTCCAGCAGCAACCCATCTGTGCGTGCTTCTATGCAAAGGCCAAGTTGTACTGTTTCCCATCACATGAATAATGGCAATGTAATTAGGGCTTTGTCAATGGCTGGTTCCAACTTCTCTAATGTTCATCAACAACCGCCGAGTCTTTCTGCTGGGCCATGGATTCAGTCACAACTATCAAACCCTAATTGGCAAAACCCCAACACCACGCCGAGTCTTTCTGCTGGGCCATGGATTCAGTCGCAACTATCAAACCCTAATTGGCAAAACCCCAACACCATGTATGGTCAATCATCGCACATGACATCGCCAGCAGGTTTCTATTCCAACTCCTCTCATATCAACAAGTACTTTTTGATGAAAATATACACAAAAATAAATCATGCTCCCTCAATTGATTCTTTTTTAAGGTAGTTTAGACTTTAGACATTAATAAGCCAAATCAATAAATAGTTACATAATTGGTTGTCAAAACTAATTACCTATTTATTATCTATATTTGTGATAAATTTACTTTTTATTTGCCATAGGTAAAATTCAAAAATTTTGGCAAAAAATATACTTTAAACAATTTATTTTTTTAAAAAATTCTATATTTATTAAAAGAGAAAAAATCTTGGAGAGAAAAAAAAAATGATAGATTACAAAAAAAAATCACAAGTCTTTTTAAAATATTTATATATTTAATAAAAAAGAAAAAAAAAAGTTTGAAAAGTTATTGCTCCCGCTCCTAAAAAAATTTTCCATTGCGGTAAAAAATAACTTAGTTTATTTTCTATACGCATATTTTAAATTTCTTTTAAATCTTTTTACTTCTTGTATTAAAATTAATTTTATTATCTACCATAAAAGGGTTTTAAATTGTACTCATTTAAAATGAGTTATTTTTCCTTGTAACAGTAAAGCGTAAAGTTAGCATTGTTGCAGAGAAAGTACACGATCAATAATGCTTTTCTTATTTACATTGGTAAAGAGAAATACTTTAATAATGCAAAATAACACATATAAAAAAAAATAACAAAGTTATTTTGTTTTTTTAGTTCGCATCACATGTCTATGATAACTTTTTGAAATTATTGAAAAATTTGCAAACTCTCTTAATTGTTTTGTTCACATAGTTCACATTTCATTTCTATATCCACAACAAGTTTCTGGGATTATTAGAAAATTTACAAACTCTTCCAATATTTTGTTCATGTAGTTCGCACTCATGGCTACATCTACAACAAGTTTTTGAGACTATTGAAAAACCTGTTAATCCTCCTAATCTTTCTGTTGACGTGTTCGCACTTCATGCTTACATTCATAACAAGTGTTTTGGACTATTAAAAAACCCGCAAACCCTTTCTACATATCATAACCTCCTCTTTCACTTAGAATCATGATTTCTTCTTCAGGTTGAGTCATTTGCATATTAATTATTCTATCGCCATGTGTCACCTTCTAATAATTTTAATATATATAAGATCTATTTGATATTAAAGAATAAATGAATAAATCTTATTACTATTTTTAAATAATAATAATTTTAAAATAATTATTATATATTGCATGTCATTTAAAATATTAAATATATCAAATAAATAGTTAATTTTGTTTGTTATTGATGTGCATAAAATACACCTATAGGGTAAGTGTAACCAACCAACGCAGTAGGAATAATGGATCTTTAAGTCTAGATATGGTATCCAAGGAACTAGAATATGTGATATCAAGAACTAAAGATTCTTTTATTTTCATAGGGAGTAAATAATTTGAATTGAATAAAAGGAAATTAAAATAAACAAAAGAAAATAATGGATTTGAACAAAATCATGAATTTGGAATGTTAGGGTCATGCTTCCTTACATAATTACTACTACTAACTAATCTCCCATGATCAAGCAAGACTAGTTAACCTTTCTAATGGATATCACTATTTGATCATGTAAAAATCTAACACTAGTTAGGGTTAAGAGCAAGTAGGCTGAGAGCTTATTCATCATACATTCACATTAGGAGCTAAGAAATGTAGTGTTATCATACAATGAATCTTAACCTTACTCTATAATGTGCCTATTAACCAACCAATCAAGGGGTAAGTCTTGCATTAATCAATACATAGTGATTCACACACATTAGAAGTTTAATCATACATATAATGCACTAATAAAATAGTAAAATAATATAATCTTAAAAGTAAAAACATTCAATAATTAATTAAAAATCAAACAAAAAGGTTTTATTCAGATGCACATCATAATACAAAACAATTATCAGAAATAAATAAAAAATAAGAAAAAGGACCATATGGATAAGGTCTATTATGACTATACTCTACCTAATCTTACTTTTCATCCTTAAGCCTACTCCTAAATCAGTGGTTAAACTCTCAAAAATTAGCATAAAGACAAAACTTAAAACTAAAAGGAAAGAAATCTTTGTAAAGAAAAATTAACTTCTCTAGAAAACTTAATTTGCTCCTCTTCACGTTTATGGATCTTGCCATATGAGCTAAGCATGACTATCCTAAAATAAGCACGGTCATGCTCATTTTAATAAGCACAAAAATTCATTTTTTTTGCTCATTTGTTATATAATTTAAATATAAAGACCTTAACCTGCAATAAAACACAAAATTAGATAATTCTAACATTAAAATATAACAAAAGACATAAAATTGAACCTAATATGTCTTAATAAAATAACTAATTTCAGGTCAATTACTTATTACTACATTTAAACAAAAAATTATTATTCCTCATATTTATTATCTTCTTTACCTTTTTCTTTCTCAATTTTTATATATTTTGCTTTAGTATTTTTTTTTTCTAAGTTCTATTCATACTTATCTATAGGTCTATATTTTTCAATTTTTTATACTTTATTGTACCCTTACATATTTTTAGTTATCATATCTTTTTTATACTATTATTTTACCTATTTTGAGTTATCATGTATTATTTGGATTGTTATTATATAACTTGTGTGTATTACAGCGAATAAAAAATGTTATGTTATAAAGTTGGTTCGAGTCAAAATTAAGAAACAAGATTGAATGTATTATAACGAGATTGAGAAACAAAATTAAATATATTAATACGAATAAAAACTGTGTTCCATTGAAAAATACATAAGGTTTCAAATATTTAAACTTATTAATGTAATGACCGTAACCATAGTTTAAAGAAAATGAAAGATTGTTTTCCACATGATAGGGCAATGTATAAAATATTGTTCAATTAAGATATGGTTATGACTAAACAGTTTTTATAATAACATTAATAAGTTTCATGTTATTAAGAGTTATATAATAAACTTAAGTTGACTCTAATACCAATTAATGAAATTATAAACAATATTAATAAATAATACATACAAAATATAGCATGTATGTGTAATCCAATATGCTTTTAAAAAAAATATATAATCCAATATAAAAATGACTTTGTTATGAAAATAAAATAAACTTTGTCATGAGTTTATTTGTCATTTATTTTTATAAAAGCGTAATATCATCAAAAAATTAAAATTCAATCATGCAATGTTTACTGTTATGATTTTTCTATTTATTTTTATAAAATTATGAATTTTTAAGAAAATATTTTTTAAATGAAATTTTATATTATTTTTAAAAAAAAATTCAAAATTTTAGTGGTCGTCCGGCTGACTGCCAACCTGTCTAATGGAGAGATGAACCAAATGATTTGATCCGCCCTAACTATAAAAGTTCAGCATATTTTCAGTAGTCCAATGACGAAACAGGTTAAAACAGAATAATTTTGGTCCGTTTTTCCATCATATATATATATATATATAAAAATTATGATTCATCTCCATAAGAACGCTACCAAACTAAAAGGCTTTTTCTCCGCTTTCTTAAAAATAATTAAAATAAATATAAATAAATAATATTTATAACCCTCAAGAGAGATAAAGACCTATAAATGAAAAACCTATCACATAATCAACCTATCAACTTTATTGTAATAATCATGTTTTAAATTATATTAACACTAATCTATAATTATTTTAATAGTGAATACTTCTGGAAGCTGGACGATCAAACTCCAACATGTGTAGTAATCAACCACAACAAGTGGGTTCTGCAGGAAGTTGGCCACGATCACTTTCATCAAAATATTCTAAACCATCCACTTGGCAAAACTCCCACTACGTCAATAGTTGGAAAGAAATGGTGGATGTTGCAACTATATCTACACCTCCCTCTTCTGGACAACAATCCAATAACCCATCTAGCTTGTCAATAATAGATTATTGGATTAAATCATTTAACTCATCACAACAATTACCCAACAGTATCTCTACCTTCGAAGACGTGGTGAATGCTTTGATTGAATCATTAAAAACTAATTCTGCCTGGCAACAATACCCGAATCTGTTGCGTAGTTTTGAAGAGTTGTTGGATTATTACATTAACTCAACAAAGCATTCTGCCTCACACCAATGGCAATGGACCTACAACATCAATAGTTTTGAAGAGGTTGTTGATGAAGAAATTGAAAGTGATTAACTTCTGCGTGCTTGTTAATTACTGCCATGTTCGTAGGTAGAGTTTTAGGGGATATATCAGTGGTGGTGGGTGGTAAGTTGTTGTTATATGGGACTTGATGGCAAGTATTATGTTGCAGAATTACTTGTGTGTTCTGCTTGGTTGTTTTCTACAGTATTCATATGTTGTTTTCTTTTGTATCTTTGAAGTATGGGTTTTTGGACTCTTTTTCTTGGTAGAGAAAAACTCAAATATTAGTGAACCTAGTGGAGAGTGGTCACATTAGGTTGTGAGAGAAATTCATTAAAGTTAGAGACATGGTAGCAAATACTGATAGAAAAGAGAGGAAGCAAACATGGAGAATCCTATTATCGAAACTGAGAAAATGAGAATGAGAGTAAAAGCAAGGGAAAGAAAGAATAGCTTGATCGGATTCAATGAATCCGCATAAAATCTCAGGCTGATTGATTCAAGTGGGTTCATTTTTTAAAAAAATTACCTAAGTGGGTCTATTTTAAAAAAATTACCGAGATGGATCTGTTTTCAAATTTGACCTGGTCAAACCGTAACTCGCAATTGCAGTTTACGTGTTATGTCAACTATGTGCTTACGTGGTGTCTAACGTGAAAAGAACTGATGCTAAAATTGCAACTGATAATTGCAGTTTGATTGGTCTTTGATCAATACCGTCCCTTTGTCCAATAAGTACAAGCAACACAGATTTTTAGAGGGCTAAAACTGCAAGTATGACTTGCGGTTTATGTGATCTTTGACCAGCGCTGTCCCTTTTATCCAATGGTTACAAGCAGCACAAATTTTTAGAGGGCTAAAATTGCAAGTCAAACTTGCAGTTTGTGTGGTCTTTGACAACCCTTTTTTTTTAATACTGAAATTTAAAATTCAAACAAAAAAATTATGTTAAAATAATACCCAAGAGAATATATAACAACACAAAAAAATAACATATAAGAAAAGAATATCACAATATTATATAAGGAAACAAACCTGAATCTTTGGAAACAAGGTTGAAAATTGAAACGTGTGGTTTCGATTGTATGATTCTGTGGGGCAAATGTGGTTCAAATTATAGAATGAAATTGCCACATAAACTACAAGTCTCATATGCGGTTTATGTAGACATTAATGACTGAATAAAACGTTGTAACAAAAAATATGCATATTCAATACAAACTGCAAGTGACAATTGCAGTTTTAATGTCCTAAACATCCGTGCCCATTCGTATCCACGGGTTAAAAGAAACTGCCACATACACAAGGGCAATAACTATTGGATAAAAAGTTGTAACGAAAAAAAAAATTGATATTGAATACAAACCCAAATGTGAGTTGCAGTTTTAGTCCTTTAGAAATCCACATTTTTTAATAACTGTTGGTTAAAAAAGGGCTAGTCAAATGCCACACAAACTGCAAGTGTGAATTGCAGTTTTAGCCCTCTAGAAATCTGCATTTTTTAGCAACTATTGGTTAAAAGGAATGGATGGTCAAATAGCACACAAACTGCAAGTCAGACTTGCGGCTTTAGCCCTTTAAAAATTTTCAGCATTATTGTTATTTTAACATAATTTTTGCTTTAAATTTTAAATTTTAGTATTACAAATAAGGTTTGGTCAAAGACCACACAAACCGCAAGTCTGACTTGCGGTTTTAGCCCTCTAAAAGTATGTGCTGATTGTAACAATTGGACAGAGGGATGGTGCTGGTCAAAGACCAGCCAAACCGTAATTGCAAGTTGCGATTTTAGCATCAGTTTGTTCTACACTAGACACCACATAAGCACATAGTTGACGTGACATATAAACTGCAATTGCGAATTGTGGTTTGAGCAGGTCAAATTTGAAAAAAGACCCATCTCGGTAATATTTTTTAAAACAGACTCACTTAGATAATTTTTTTTAAAAAATGGACCCACTTAGGTCAATCAGCCTAAATCTGATTCTAAGTCTTGATTATACAGCTAAACAGGTTTATATACAAAGATGAATGAAATGTAAAAGATACACTTACAAGCCCAAACCCAAGAATCAAAGAATAACATAACAAACTTAAGTTAATTAACATAATTACCAATAACTATCATAACAGAATTCTATGAAAGAAAACACAAATGTATGGGAAGCTATTATAAACTGTTAGTTTGCTTTTTTTATTCTTTCATATTGGATGAGTGCTGAGACATATACCACTAGATATTCATTTTTCATATTGCAACTGCGAATTGGTCCACCTTTGGTTCAAGATGATTTTGGATAACATGTTCTTGATTGGTTGAATTTCATATTTTTCCATTGGATCATAAACACAAGGTCTGGAAAGGAAAATACTATTCACAAGTTTCTGCTATGTAATTAGGATTTTTTTCATATTCTTATGGTTGTTTCTAAGAATTGTTGCTTTGTATTGTGTGCTCTAGCTGATTGTGAGCACTATTTACATTGCAAGACTTTTTTATACTTTATTGATTATAATAAATACTTTCTTTTTATAACAATTATAATCTTTTTATAATTATATATTATTGAATTCCCACCTTTTTAAATGAAAAAATAAAGAAAAGAGAGTCCGTATAATTTAGATTTCTGAAATAGATGATGACGATGTCTGATTAACATCTTTTTAATTATATCTCGTATGAAACATGTGAATGATTCATTCTCAAAATCACATTTCCTAACTTGAAAAAAGCATTTTTATATTTTCTGTCTACTAGTTACGTTTTTAGTTTGATGATATGAATGTTTCGATTTTCAATGTTGTTTTGCATCATGTGGTTGCAGATTCGTGAGTGTGGATGGATTATGGAAATAATTTATTTTCTGTTTTAGTTGCATATAAATATCTGTTACAAATTCTATATGCTACTACATAATTCTTTTGAGGTAGAAGAGAATAGTTTTAAAAGATTTTGAGCTCAATATTTTCCTTAAAAAATTTTGGGATTTTATTACTGAATAGACTCCCTACTAATTTAATTGTTATAGAAATATAATCTTAATTACCTGCATCATGAGGTCTTTGCGTTTTCTGCAAAGAATACATGGGAGGATTGTAACCTTTTGTTTTGGACGTATAAAGTAGTTTTTTCTATTTGGCAAAATGTTTGTAGGTGAATTGAAATTTCTTCTTTTGTTTTACCATTATCTCGTATGCAACTATTTCTGCGATCTAACTCTTGGGTGGTTGGAGAAAGACTTCAAAATATAATTTTCTATTTTAGTAAGCTACTTATGAATATAGATATGTAGGAATTTAATTGTTTTTGAAAATAAAACTTTGGAAGACATCATTAGATATTATTACTAGCCCAATACTAATGGACCAAGTGAGGCTCAAAAGTGTAAAAAAGAATTCTATTTGGTTAAAAGATTTCATATGAGTGTGATGAAATTATGTTTTTTTTTATATCTTTATCATTGTGTTTCTATTATGTTTGTTAGCTGTTATGTACCTTCATACATGGTCTGGATATCTGTATTGTTGCCTATTAATATTTCTATTTTCTACCCAATTGGGAGAAAGATTAGGGTTAGAAAAATGAATATCTTTTTATCTTCTTTACTTTTGTGTCTCTCCTATCTTTTAGTTTTTCTTAGTCAATACAGTAGCAATTTTTCTAATAGATAGTGGGCATAAGTGTTAATATTGAACCTAAAATATTGATTATGGTTTGAATTATGATTAATTAATAAGTCTTATGGACTAAGAAAACTAGGATTGTAATTTTACAAGACTCCTAATGTTTTTCTAATTCTAATTTTAATTAAATTTTATTGTAATAATTATCAACACTCTTATAAATTATTAAACATGATTAAATTCTCAACCATTAGTACTCCTTTAATCAAATAACCTTCGATTATTCCTAATTTAAAGTTAGAGTGAAAATTTTCATAAATTATTTGATAATTAAATTCATACAAACTGAATTGTTAACAAATTCTTTTAGGAGAAAATTATAGATTCTCTTAATTCAAATAATTGGGTTTATATATATTGATTAATTATAACAACAAGTAAATATGCATTAAGAATAAAATCATCAAATCAATATGAATTCAGTTAAAATCACCTTAATGGATTGATCGTGAATGTTACTCCCTTAATGGATTGGGCCATTTACTATCAATATACCTTTGTTCACCTTGTTAGTATCCACTTGCTCAACCTACATATTGCCCATTGGGAACTTCTTTTCTGTGGGAGTGTTGCTCGCTTGGTATTGTGTTTCCTTCAATGACTGACTGTTTGCCATGTGCTAGTGTCGTAGTTTCTCCTAGGTAGCTTACATCCTCATTTTTTTGCAATGTGTTTGAGAGAGCTACATTTGTACAATATGTAGCCATGTGACCTTTGGAAAATGTTTGTTTTGGTGTGGACCTGTTCAACTCATTGAGCACCTCATTACCCCCCACATTTACATAGTTTGCGTCTTCTAGTACCTTTGGCTCTTTTTCTTCTTCAATTCTATGGACTGTATGACTATTTCCATATTCTTGTGAACTGGATTAATATTCGGTTGCAGCTGCACATTGAACTGTTATACATCCAATGCCTCGATTTAGATCCATATCATGGTCATACATATCTGCGTACTTAGAACCTGACCATCCTTCACCTTCACAAATGGACTTTTCATATAGGAATTCTTCTTTTCTACTACTAACCCAGGAAAAGTTTTCATCTTTATAATCTTCCAATCTCCAACAGGGACAGTTACATGAGACGTTTGTTTGGCTTGTCTCCTAAAAAACATTTAATCTAAACTCATCCCTGTTAATGCTAACTAACTCAGAAAAGTTAATTGTCTCGAAAGAACACACTTTTAACAACACTCTTGCATACTGCAGAAATTCAAAATTTGTTGTTTTCTCACCCATTTTTACCATGGTTCCAGACTTACTTAGCAATTGTTTGAAAGCTTGTTACTCCCATGCATATAATAGAAGGCCAAATATTTTGACCCATATCACTTTATGCCTCGAAACACATTCAATACTCCATTTTTCAATGGCACTAAATTTCGGCCAGTTTGGATCTTGCTTGTCTAATATTTCTTTCAACCACTCTTCTTTTGTTCCTTGAATATGTTAACTTAATCATCCCCTGTAGGAATATTATAGGCATGTCCTTCCATATTTACTTTGATTTCCATGGATATGACTTGCTTGATTGTTCCATTTTTCATCCTCCATCCTCCTCTGCCATAGCTATTGTCTCTCTTTACCATTTGTGCAAATGATGTATTAACCTCTACTATATGCGACCAGTTGACCACTTTATCTTTCCTTTTTTCCTTAGCTTCATCCCCATGTAGACGTTGTTGTTTGCGCCTGCTTTGCCTACTATATTGACCTCATTTTTATTAAATATGTTCACCATGATTTTTGAATCCCCCTATATAGTTGCCATCTAGTTTTTCCTCTAGTGATTTTTCATCTTGTACTTAAACAAATCTAACAAAGTCATACTTTCCGCCCCATCTGTTCCTTCTTCTGGAAATGAACACTTTACATACTTTTTCCCATTTACTAAATATATGCCGCATTGCCTTCTTCTCAAAACTTTTTAAAAATTTTGTGAAGAAGTAACTAGTCACTTTTCTCCCCTTCAATCGTTGTTTTCAACTCATTCCACTGTTTCCTAATTCGTTCTTCCCATACTCTGCCTTGCTTGTTTCTCCCTTCTCAAACTGGCTCTCCAACACCTCCTTCCTCCCATTCATCCACATTCTCTCACATCCCCTTTCTCTCTAATTCCTTGTACTCCTCCTTATATTTAGGGTTTAAATTATATTATATCCTTCATATTAATTAAATTTTTTGGGTTTAGGCTTTAATGGGATAAAATAGTATTTTTTATGTTTTATGGCAATATGTGTTTTAGTGAGTTTGATTGAAATGTTCTATAGATTACTCTTTATGTGCTATTTTGGTGTTGGTAAAATTTGTCCTTTTTTCTTAAATTGCTGTTAGAACTTTTGAAATTGTTATTTACTGGTATTTGATTGATTATATTATTTGAGTATGAGCTAGAAGAGGTTGGAGCATATAATTGAACGAGCTTAAGGGCATAGAGGTTGATATTTCTTCACTTTTGATTGCTCTATTAGTTTTATGTTAGTTTTTTCTTTTTTTACTTATGTGTTACACTTAGAAATTTATATGAAATGAATTTTTGAAATGTTTAATTTTAACAAGATAAAAGACATAAAATAAAATAAATTATTAACATTGATTGATATAATTGTTAACTGCTTATGTTTTTGAACTATGAGACTTTGAATATGAAGTAAATTGTTTGTTGGGAGAAAAATACTTATTTGTATGCACTCAAGGTCTTTAATGAAAAAAAAAAAAAACACCCAAACTAATATCATGGTTAAAATAAAATAAACTTAAGATTAAAAATTAATATATTAATAAATAACAAGAATTTGTAAACTTTAATATAAAATGATATGATAAAGATAACTTTAAGACTATATTATCTTGAGACTAAAAAACAGAAATAATTATAAATAATTTTGTTTTTCGGTTTTCTATTTTCGTTTTAAAAGTTTAAAATATAATAAGAATATGTTATATTTTATTTTTTATTAATGAAATTTTAGTGAATATGAACAAGTTTTTTTTTTATTTTTACATCTTCAAAACAAATTTTAAATAATATTTACTGAATAATTTTTTTTCCCAAAAAACAGCTTTTAAAAATTATTTTTAAATTTTTTTTTTAAAAACTAGAAAACAAATGGATCGAGCCTAAATTAGAAAAGAGTACCTATTTATGCCAAGTCAATCATAACTAGTTAAACTAGAATACGTAAAGGATACAGAAGGCATTACCTTTTTAAATAAAGAGTAGTGAATCAAGCTACTGCTTCTTGCTTCTTTTGCCAAAACTGTTCCACCAAGGCACCAATTCTTAATTTCTTATGCAACTCAGATATGTTTTATACCTATTATGTAGGGCAGATAAAGAACTTATAATTTTTTGTTTCCACCAGGGGAAATTTCTTGCTACTTTCCTAGCTTTTGTACTTTCCTTGGTACTGTGTAGAATTTACTTTAAAGATGGTGTTTTTTATGCTGACTAACACTTGCACAAGACTACAAAGGGCACCGTTAGTTAAAGAAGTGAAAAAACCTTGATTAGAGTATGAATATATGCTGCTAATTATCGATACAAGCTAAATTCTGCTAAATTTATTAATATATGCTTTTACATTGATTTAGTTCCATTAAATTGAGAAGTTGTTTAATTTTTCATTGTTTATTTCTTTATGTGTTTGAATTGATGTATAGCCTATGTGTGTAGGAGAATGATTTTGGAAACGACTCGATATAACATAATCCATAAATGATTAGGACAATGTTAATTTGTAAACAGAAGGTAGGTTTTGGTGGATTTGGTTTTATTTGATAATATCAATATCAATTTAATAGTGTTTATTTTGGATAGGTTAGTAATTTTCTAATTGGCTAAATAAATTGATAAACTGATTTGTGAATCGTATTTTACTAATATTTAATGTCTGTCAATGAGAAAAAAAATGCATATTGGCAAAAATTTTTTTTAGTATTTGTTTTCACTTTAGATAGGCACTTGAGAAATTGTAAGAAAAAAAAAAGATAAATATAGGCTTTTTTCTATAGAAGTTGAAGATTCATATAAGCATGTACTTGCTTATAATAAGCATAGTTGTGCTTTGATTTTCATGTTTATGCTCTCTTGTTGAGCATGATCGTGCTAATGCTAAGCACAACTATGCTTAGTTGGACTTAGAGAGACCATGCTATTTGAATTTTAAGAAATACGTCAAATAGCATGATCATGTATTTGTTTATTCATATACAAACCTATTTTTTCACAAAACAGAATTAGATACTCTGTTATCTAGGTTATTACCAACTTTTTTGCGAACCAACAAGTGGATCGACTCTAAATTGAATTCTTGTTTCATCAATTGAGAAAACAATTTAGGGTTAAAGTATTTTTGTATGAATAAACAAACACACAACAATTTTAGTAGGTGTTGGTAATAAATGAACAAAAACAATTGAATTTCTTGGTAAACAAGGGTAAAAACATGCAATTGAAATCATAACCTTAGGCTTTAGTTCATTGAATCCCAACCTTATTACTCATTGTGTGTTTTTTTTTTGCTTTTTGTTTGAATGATTGAACATACACTGCCCATTTTTACCAATCGTCTTCAAATTGTTTTTTCACTTTTTGAATTAAATTAGTTAAGACTTTGGATACAATTTCCGAATTTAGATTCACTATTACTATTACGTAGGGTATGCTTACAAAAATAGTTATATTGTATGCATCATAAAGTAAGATTTTAGTCACTTTAATACATTGCTTTTGTTACTTTTTAATTACATAGTGTTTCTTGAACTGAATTGAATAATTTAACCCCATTCGATGATGAATTTTGTGGTTCCCTTGCTACCTTTTTAGAAGGTGATGCTACCTTAATATATTTTCTGTTTGTTTCCTTTTTCACCTCTCTACTCACAACCTTCTGAGTGGATGAGTTGGTGTGTTGAAATATAAAATTGATTTGGGGCCTTATTTATACAAGAAGCCTAAATTCTAAAAAATTCCAGAAGATATGATAAGTGCAATTCTAGAAACAACTTTTAGAAAAATCTATCTAAAAGATAATTCTAGAGTAGCATATAGAATTATCTAGATTATGTGAATAACTTGTATTTGTTAAGAATGTTTTAGAAAGTTATTTGTAACTTTTAGATTTAATTTTTTTTTGGCAAAATCCTAACCATTGGTTTAGGAAGAGCCACTAGTATAAATAGAATCAATGTCCTAGATTTTGTATCAAGTCATAAAACAAGAAGTGATCAAATATTCAAGTAACCTCTTTCTTGCAAATTCTAGTCCTTTCCCATTCTCAAATATTTCCCTCATTATTCCAATAAATTGGCATCAAAGTTTGAAGATTCTACCTAAAGAGATGACGAGTAGCGATATGGCTCCATTCCAAGTTCCAATGCTCAGCAAGAGCAACTATGACAATTGGAGCATCAAGATGAAGACTCTCTTTTGCTCTCAAGATTTTTGGAAGATAGTAGAGAGAGTTCACATCGAGCCAGAGGATGAAAATAATCTCTCTCAAACTCAAAGGGATAGTTTGAGAGACTCAAGAAAGAGAGACAATAAGACTCTCTATCAATCTATCAAGGATTAGATGATAATGATTTTGAGAAGATTTCAGAAGCAAAGTCAGCAAAAGAAGCATGGGAGAAGCTTCAAACCTCATACAAGGGAGTAGATCCAGTGAAAAAGATATGTCTACAAACTTTAAGAGCCGAGTTTGAAACATTGCATATGAAAGAAGGAGGTCATATCTGACTATTTCTCTAGAGTCTTAAGAGTCACTGATCATCTTAATAGAAATGGTAAAAAACTTGATGATATAAAAATTATGGAGAAAATTATTAGAGGTTATGACTATAGAGCAACATTTGGACTTATTACAAGCTTATGAAGAAAACAAAAAGAAAAGGGAATGAATTATTGAGCAACTACTTAAGACACATTGATTCAACCAACAAAGATAGTGATTGTAATAATCAAAGTCAATAAGAACAAGTCATGGTGGAGCTTGAGGACAAGGAAAGGGTCATGGTAGAGATCATGGATAAGGACGGGGTTGGAGGTCCTATGACAACAATAAAAACTTCCAAAGAGGAGGAAGCTCAACAAGAGGTTGTGTTCAAGGCTACTCAAGATCAAGGTATGACAAGTCTATTGAGAAATGTTACAATTATGAGAAATTTGGTCATTACGCTTCCGAATGTAGAGCACCTAGAAAAAATAAAGTTGGACAGAAGGCAAATTATGTGGAAGAGACAAATAAATAAAGTGATATCTGATGGCTTATGTGGAGAATAAAAGAAATGAAGACAACAAATGATACCTAGACACTAGAGCAAGCAATCATCTGTGCAAAAAAAGGAGCATGTTCCATGGAGCTTGATGAATCAGTGAGAGGCGAGGTGACTTTTGGAGATGAATCTAAGATAGAAGTAAAAGGAATAACAAAATGTCTAAAGATGTGCTACAAGGATATGTCTTGGCTTTGGCATCTATGATTTTGGGCATCTCAATTTTGGAGGATTAGAGTTGCTCTCCAAGAAGGAAATGGTGATAGGATTACCTTGCATCAATCACCCGGATTAAGTGTGTGAAGGATGTCTACTTGGAAAGCAATTCAAGAAATTTTTTCCGAAGGAGTCTCATTTAAGAGCTAAAAAACCGTTAGAACTTATACATACAAATGTTTATGGTCTGATCAAGCTAGGTTCACTTGGTAAGAGTAATTATTTCCTTCTCTTCATTGATGATTTTTCAAGAAAAACATGTGTGTATTTTTAAAATCATAAATCAGATGTATTTGAGAATTTCAAGAAGTTCAAAGTCCTTTTTGAGAAAGAAAATGGTCTTCAAATCAAAGCAATGAGATCTGATTGGAGGAAGGTTCACATAAAATGAATTTCAAAAGTATTGTGAAAACCATGGAATTTGATGACCCTTAATAGTGCCAAGATCCCTTCAACAAAATAGAGTAGTAGAAAGGAAGAATAGAACAATTCTAAACATGTCCAAGAGCATGCTTAAGAGTAAGAGACTTTCAAAGGAGTTTTAGGTAGAAGCAATATCTTGTGCAGTTTATCTTTTCAATCAATATCCAACAAGAAATGTATAGGGGAAAACACCACAAAAAGCATGGAGTGGAAAGAAACCTAGCATTTCCCATCTAAGAGTTTTTTGAAGCATTGCTCATGTGCATGTACTAGATGAGAAAAGAAACAATATAGATAACAAAAGTGAGAAGTACATTTTCATTGATTATGATTCAAATTCCAAAGGCTATAAGCTCTACAATCCAAATACAGTACAATCATAAGATGAGACGTTCTTTTTAATGAAGAAGGAGAATGGGATCGAAGATTAGGTGATGAAAATAACAACTTCTTTCCAAGTTATGAAGATGACATACAATAATCGATGATAGACCAAGCAAGAGAGGAGCCTCCTACTCTAGTGATTTCACCGACTAGAAATACTCAAGAAGAGGAGAGTTCAGATGAAAGCATTCCACACTTCAGGAGCTTACAAGAACTTTATGAGGTAACTAAAAATAAAGATAATCTCATTCTCTTTTGCCTATTTGTTGATTGTGAGCCCATAAACTTCCAAGAAGCAATGGAAAACAACGATTGGAAAAATGCTATAATGAAGAAATCAAAGCATTAAAAAAGAATGATACATGGAAACTAGTTTCTCTTCCAAAGAGATACAAAGCGATTGGTGTGACATGGGTGTACAAAGCTAAGAAGAACAATAAAGGAGAAGTGAAAAGATATAAGACAAGATTGGTGGAAAATGGCTATAATCAAAGAGTTACTCAAAATAATTGGAGAATACATTAAAGATTCTTGCAACTAATGGGATCCAAAGCATAAGTTAAAACTAAAAATCTTGCAAACTCTAAATACTCTAATGTTAAAGATTCTTCTACAATAACAACTAATGAACCAAACTCTTGGGCAATTTTGGAGAACCCTTCGTAATTCCAATACTGAAGGGGAAGACTGCAACATCCTAGCCACACATATCGATTTGATGGACCTAAGGATGAAATCCATTGGTTAATTGAAACAAAAACTTCATTCCACTAGCATTCATCCGAGGCAGTAACATCTTCTAAATCGACATTCTTTAAACTAGATAATAGAACCAAATCATGCCCAAGATTTCTCACTTTGACAGACTTGCATACAGAAACTTTCTTGCAAATTTGCTAGAAATTTAACATCAACAACTTGACCGACTGCGCACTTTGAAAGCCATTCAATATTAGATGCTTCTACCTCCCATTCTCGTATTTGAGCCTCCCTGCATTGATACTTCACACTTTTATTGAGTGTTGGAATAAAAGGCATTAAAGCATGAGTATAAGGCACTTTAAAGTGGTTTTTCTTTCTCTCTCTTTATTTTTGCTCTTAAATCAATTTATGGTACGAAATATGTTTATAGGTGTGGTACTTGTATTGTATGTTTAGATAAGCTTAAGAATGTTGTTAGGATGGTTTTGGATAGCTTACATAGGCTGGGTTGTGTTGGAAAAGCTTCAAAAGTGGAATTTTGGGTGAGGTAATCGATTACCTAAAAACAGTAATTAATTACCCTTAAAAAATTTTGTGTTCTAGAATTGTTGCTCTCTATGGTAATCGATTACCTGAAAACAGTAATTGATTATTCAAGAGAACAAGCACTTTGGATCCGTTTTGAGCAGGATATTAAGTAATCAAGTGGATAATCAATTACCCTGCATCAAAACTGATATAAAAGCATTTTTGAAAACTAATTTTAACAACTTTTGAAAGATCCATTAAATGTTTGCTTCTCTTGTACGATTTACACAATTCTCTCTAACATTCATACCTATTTTTTATGGTTTCAAAGTGCTTCAATTTCAAGAGTCAAGGAAGATACTTTATTGAGTTTTGATATTTCTATTTGGGTATGATTCACTTCAGGTGATATTGTTCTATACCATTCTTTGTGTTTTTTAACAAGTTTTGACAATTTTTTGAGGAGTTATTGAGATTGTTGGAAAATCTTGCAGCGAGGTGTTGCAAGTGAGGCATTATGAGTGGTGAGGTGTCACGATTTAACAAACTCTTATAGGGTGCAAGAGGAAGCCTTTTTTGTATGTGGTTTAAATCTTTCCGGGATTAAAATCTGTTTGTGTGATGTGCATGTACTGAGGTTTTAGTGGAAAACAGATTAGCAGGAGACTAATTCTATAAACTGGATGTAGGTTAGATTGACCGAACCAGTATAAATCACTATGCAAATTCTCTCTTCCTTGCACTCTTTAAATTTCAGTTTTATTGAATTCTTGGAGCATCACTAATTGGGTTTTTGCAGCTGTAACTGATCTATCAAGTTTTCTTGTAGTGGATCCAATTCTTTCTCACCATTTACTTGTTATTGAATTTGGTTTTAACCTAAGATTTGTGCGTTTGGTTTTTCATTCTTTTTACCTTTTCCTTTTGATTCTAAATAACTTATAAAAGCATTCTTGCTAAGTTTTTCTTCAATTACACTTGAAATCATTATTGGAGGAATTAAGTTGATTGGTGCTTTGTCAAAAGGGTTGAATTCTTGAAAAACTCATTTTTGCAAAACAAGGTAGATTTTGAAAATTTTTGAAAGAGGATATTTTTGAACTACTCTGATACTATTGAATATAAATATTTTGAAAATATTTTTGGTAAATCTATTCAACCACCCTTCTAGATTCCCCTATGGGGCCAACATTGAGATCTTCATTTACTTTAGATAAGATGAATTGGCACTGAACTTATCTTAGAATATTTCATCCTTCCCTAATTTCCTTTTTATACAACCCTACCCTGAATTTAGGTAGGTTTACTCTAAGTTTTTGACCTCTGATATGAATTTGATCAAGCTCTTTTTCTAATCGTCAAGGGTTTTTAATATCAGAGAACCTTACAAACCCAAAACGTTCACCATCCCTTCTTTTGTGTTCCCCAATAAAAATGTCTCCTACCTCACCCCACCTCTGAAAGATCCACCACAATGCCTTCTCGTCAAAGCCATTCGGGAAGTTAGAACAGTAAAATGAAGTTAAATGAACCCCTGTGGCTATGCAACATTGATCTCCATCTAGAACCAGAGTCATCCTTCCTCCTTACTACACCCTTTCACACCACTCAAGCACTCTCTCACGCCGTCTCTCCCTCCTTGCTCTCTCTCATCCCAATGAATTTGATATGATATTTATTTTTCCTGATATATTTAATAGAGTAGAATACTATATCTATAAATTTAAATTACTGAATTAATAATAAGTGTGTTTGTTTAAATTACCAAATTTCCTTATATATATTTAATTTTTTTATGAGAAAAAACCAACTTGTTTGAATAGAAGTTAAAAATTTTGGTATATTTAATAGAATAGTATACTATATTTTAGGGGTTTAAAGTCAAACCAAACCGAATTGAAAACCGAAAATTGAACCGTTGAAACTGAAAACCGCAAAATACCGCTTTAATTTGGGGTGGTTTGGTTTTTATAATTTTCAAACCGTGTGGTTCAGTTTGCGGTTTGAGATGTTAAAATTGCACAAAAGCAAACCAAATCACTAATCCTTAGTTATTTTAGCAAATCTCTGAAGACATATACAATTACTCATTATTTTCTAAGTTTTAAGATTTTGATTTAATCTTTAATTAAATTTTTAATTAATATGAATTAGTTTGATAAATAAATATTTTAGCAAAACTATTTGATTTAATTTCATTGGATACAATTTGATGACAACCACTAGAGTGTAATGTTTAAAAAAATTGATTGTTTATACCTTACTTTAATGATTGCTAATTTTATATAATTTTATTGGGAGTGACTAAACTTTTATACAATTTTGGAAATAAATTTTAATATAAATGTTTAATTAATTAACTAACTTGTGCATACAAAATACTTAGTATTATTTTTAGTTCTCATTTTTTTTTCTCATTTTGTTTTAAAATATATTAGTTTTGATTCTCTACCTAATTTCTAACAAAATTACCCAAGCAATTAATTGACTTCATGTGTGTACATGGAGTATGAGTCCTCTTCATTTCTTTTTTGTCCATTTCCTTACATTTTTTCCATTTTTATACTTTTGAAAAAATTAATTAAATAGAGATAATATAAATTTTATTGGATGTAACATTTATGTACTCAAAAGCTTAGTAATAGAAGAAGATGAAGAAAGTAGAAATGGAGAGGGTCCTAATTCGTGTACACGCACATGTTATATACTAGTGTGCATAAAAAGGGATTCTACCGTGTAGAGAAAAAAGAAACATAAGATAGTTATATATTTGTCAACACGTGCATGTCGACAGGACGATGAAAAATAGATTTGAAAATTAGAGAATTCGTCACTAATGTTTATTATGGAAAATATCAGAAAAATCCTTTAAAAAATGGTTTGCGAGACCGATCTTGATTTTGGAAGTCGATTACCTATAGGAAGGTATTTGCACCCAACAACATCTGGTATAAAGACAATTGCTCTAATTAAATATACAAAATTAAATAACTTTAAAAATATTTATTTCACTCCTTGAAACACAAAGCTATTTTCATTGTATTGGTTTTAACATTTTTAATAAGAGTTTTATTATCAAAAAATTTATTTTTTATGAAAAAGATTATTATTATTTTTATTTTTAATTAATTATTTTTTTATATTTTTGAGCTCGACAAGAGATGGTTCCTGCTCTTATGTATCTCCGGGTGTATTGGAGAATCAGAGTTTTAGTTCTTTGTGGAAAACATTTGTGTATTAATATTTTTAAATTCTTGAGTTTTTTGTTTTGAGATTTAGGATTTTTGAATTGTTATAGCATATATGTCCTAAAATTTAAAGTTGACAGAGGTGTACACCATATTTAGTCTATTTGAACATTTTTATTTTTGGATTATTTTTATCTTTTTAAAAATAATTATGATTGGTAATTTATTTTTTAGATGAGGTTTAAGACAAAAAATTGTTACAACTTATGCTTTAAAACCTTAGAATTAAAGAGATGTCACATCTAATCAATCTTTTTTCTAAGAAGTATTATGTTTAGATAAAAAATGACATGTTAGATGGGTGTAGAAATTTTTTATGAACAAAGAACAAATAGAATGCAAAGTCACGATATAGTATTTTAAGATGATGAAACAAAATGACAAGATTAAAATAAAAAAAAAAAATTCAAATTCATAGAGAGTGTGAACACAATCAGTGTTGAAGGGAGAACCTCTGTTCGATACAACAACGAGTGTTGGTTCCTTAGCATACATCTATTGTGGTGAACATGAGGAAATGATGTGTTGATTACAGAAGAAAAGGAAAAGTAAGAAGGAAGAGACTTCAAGAAAAAGCTTCAACAAAGGCTCCTAAAAACCCCTCTAAAACCTCTCCAAAAACTCCCCAAAACATCCCCCATGAATGAACTTGGCACCCCTTTTTTATAACCAAAATTTGGGCATCGTCGCTGAGCGTTCCTTTGCTTAATGAAGGTCGCATCGCTTAATGAATGTGATGGTTTGCTCATAAAAGGTTTTGTCGCTTAGCGAATCTGGTGTTTTGTTTAGTGAAGGTTCTGTCGCTTAGCAAAAGGTCAATATATTTCAACTTCTTTTTTTCCCTACGCTTAACGAAAAAAGCTTCTTTAAGCAAATTTCTGGGTTTGGATGACCTCACTAAGCGAAATATCCTTCACTCAGCGAAACACCCTTTGCTTAGCCAGCAAAACATCTTTGCTTAGCAAACTCTAAATAACTCTCTTTGCAGTTTTCATGCCTTATCTTCCCTTTTTTTAGGTTAAAAAAGCCTTATTTTAATTATAAAAACAAAATCCGAACAAAATTAAGTGTCTATAATATTTAAAGAGAAATGTTAGGAATACTTTTTAAATATTTTTTATAACAAACTCTATCCTTTTTTTTTAATTTATTAAAAAGACAAGTATCAATAAAACGTTCTTTAACACAATTTTCCTAGTAAGTGGATTTCATTGTCATTTAATCTTTAATGAGAAAATGCTAGCAATTGTTTCTCCAAATTCATCATGCATTGAAAAACTTTTATAAATTTTTACTGTGAAACTTTGAGTTCTAAACTTTAATTTAGGAGTTTAAACTCATTTACATTTTAAATGAAGAATTAATGATAATAAGTGACATTTGTTTAAAATTTTGGTATATTTATATCTCAAGAAATTTCATTTAAATACTATGTTAGGATAAATTTAAAATAAAAGAAAAATTACATATATATATATATATATATATTTATAAATAATTTTAAATATTTTCACGTGAATTTAACTTTTTACACTTTTACCATGAAAATAGAAAATAAGCAAATAAAATATTAAACCATTCTAAAAAGTAATAGACATTAAAGAATAAAATTTTAAAACTTTCAATAAATAATAAAATATTACATTCCAATATTTAATTATGTAAAACGAATGCGCCATGGTGCTCTTAGTTTACTGTCGTTCTTGTAAAGGGTGATTAATTATTATTATACTTAAAAATTATCGCAAAAACTATGGATGAAATCTTTTAAACAAACTTTTTGTCATTGATTTAAATGAAATGCAAATTCTGGGGTTTGATATCTCATTTAATATTTTTATTTTTTAATTTTATACACTTTTTAATAACTTTTAAACAATAGTAAAACATGAACTTGGAACAGTCTGTTAGAAAAAGTATTTCTATGTTATGTCATTGCAAAGATAGATTTTCCGTATCCATAGATGGATGCTAGCTCATAGAATTAATAAAATATCGATTGAAAAGACAAACTAAGTATTGAACAATACAGAATTAGAAATTTACTTATAAAATCATTTTGTTGTTTTTAAAAATTTAGTTAAAAAACACATAAACTATATATATATATATATGTATAATATTTAATTATGTGAGTGGAATTTTTATAATGAAAAAATAATTTAAATTTAATTTATTAAAAAATAATATCATTAGTATTTATATAATAGTGATAAATTTTTATATAAAAAACTCAATACATAATAAATAAATCATAAATTAATTTTTAAAATTATTTTATAACATATACACAATTACGAGCATAAGTTGTTTTTTGTTTTGTTTTTTTTTGGTAAAAACTATATATATAATTTATGTAACATTATATAATATAAGATGAAACATGCTTTTTCATTTTTTAAACTTTGTGAAGTATGATTTTAGTTGCTCAATTTTTTTTTAATTTTAAAATATACAAATTTTAATCATCGAAATAATTTTTAATGTTTCAGTAAAATATATACTTCTTAATATAAATGTTCAATTAACTAACTTATCCGAGCATGCAAAATACTTAGTATGGTGTTTTGTTACTCAATTCTTTTTATTTTTCTCATTTTATTTTAAAATATATTAATTTCGATTCTCTATCTAACAAAATTATCCAAACAATTAATTAACTTATATGTGTACACATTCATGTTCTATTCTAGTGTCTATAGTAGGGATGACAATCATATGCTTACCTCCGCAAGTACTATATGGGAACGAGTGAGTTTGTTAGTCCCTACTTCGCTTCTATGTTTAACATATCATTATTTGTTAAAACAAAACCTCACATATGTGACAAATCTACACCCACATTAAAACTAAAATATAATTAATAACTTAACATATAATTTATTTAATTAATTAATAAATTAAATATAATTAATAAACTTACATATAATTTATATAAGTAAATTTAAATTTAAATTTTAAAAGATAATATAACACGTTATTCACGGATATATCCAAACACAAAATTATTTAACAACGATGAGAATTGAAATTTCATATCCATCTCTTTTATACCCGCTTTCATCCTGCACTCTCTAGAAAGGAAGACGAGGAGGGCAAATTTGCTCTTCCACCCATTGTCATCCTTAATATATAGAAATGGATTCTACTATGTGGAGAACAAAGAAACATACATAAGATATATTTAATAAAAAAATATTAGCAATACATTTCTAATATTCTTTCAAACAAACACTGTAATTTTAAAGTTCTTAAAAAGAGAAATCTTACTGAAATATTCTTAGGCACACTCTTTCTAGGAAGTTGGTTTCCCTCTCATTTAATGCTTAATGAGAAAATGCTAGCAATCCTCCGTCAAAAGCATCATGGATCGAAAAACTTTTATAAATTCTTACTATAAAGCATTGAGTTATTAACTTAAATTTTGGGTTTCATTTACATTTTAAATGAAGAATTGATAATTATAAATGAAGTTTGTTTCACGTTTTGGTATATTATATTTTCAAAAATCTTATTTCTAGAAATAATAAAATTTAAATATTATGTTTGGATAAATTTAAAATTATGTTAGATTTAATATTCTTTAAAATGTTTTTGAATTTTAAAATAATTTCAATAAAAAAGAAGCTACATATGTATTTATAAGTAACTTTGAATATTATTTGTGAATCTAACTTTTTTCATCTTTACTTTTAAAATAAAATATAAAAAAATTAAATATAAAATATGTCAACAAATGAAACTAAACTTCTAATAAATAAAAAAATATTACATTTCAATATCTATTTTCATTTCTTAAACAAACTCCCTCGTAATATTGTTATTCAACGGTGTTCTTGTAAAGGAGGATTAATTATTCTTATACTTAAAAATTATAGTAAGAACTACCAATAGAAACACTCTAGTACATTCTTTTAAACAAACTTTTTGTCATTGATGTAAATGAAATGCAAAGTCTGGTGGTTTCATATCTTATTTAATATTTTTCTTTTTTAATTTTATACAGTTTTTAATAACTTTTAAAACAATAGTAAAACATGGACTTGGAACAGCGTGTTAGAAAAAGTATTTCTATGTTATGTCATTGCAAATATAAATTTCCTAGAAATTTTAAACTTTTTTTTGGTAAGCTGTAGAAATTAGTAATTACATTATTTATTTTTCCTTTCATGAAAAAAAAAAGAAAAATACGAACCTTCGCGGAAATTACCATGCCTGCAATATACTGACACCCAAAATGCTAATCTATTGTTTATAAGTAGTTACTTACTATATATTCTGTGTGTCACATTGTCATATTTACCTTTGGTTTGTCATTTAGTAGAACAAGTTTTGAGGTTTCAAAATTTTCATTTTTCGATGAGTTCTCAAAAGCAAGAGGTATCATGGGTGATGGAGAATGGTGGGAACAACAACGTTGTGAATGCGTTGTTGAACAAGGAAATGAGACATGGAAGAACTGCACATATCCTTTCTTCTTCTTCTTTGCGCAAGAAATCTGATCTAACTATTGTGTCTAAGGTTAGTTCTGGCCTCATCAGAGGTGTGTTGGACAATGTGCAAGAGGTTATTCTGGGAACCAAGCTCTCTATTTTGTTCATAACTATTCCCCTTGCAATAGTTGCTCAATGCTTTGGCTTTGGTAGAGTGAGTTTTCTCTCTTATTGTGTCATAAATTTACAATAACTCACTTCTTTTAATTGTCTACATTTATTATTAATTATTTATTTCTTATGATTTTTTTATGATCCATAAATAAGAAAGAAAAAAACTCAAAGTATCGTAGGGATGTGCCAATATTAGTGGCCTTACGAGTACTTTGAACCTTTTTAAATTTTTCTCCACTGGTGAATTTTCCTGGACAAGAAAATTTTCCACAGACATGTGGTGGACTTTGTTTATGACTGGCACTGAATTACAAGAAAAGTACTTTGGAAGTCAAAACTTTATCATATGACCAACATATGGAGTTAAAGATTAAGAATTTTTTTATATAAAAGTCAAATCTCACAGTTTTCTTTTTTAATTTTTTCAATCAAGTTCTTCAGTTCTCTTCCCTTTTTTATGTTTGCTACATGACTATTTTTTATATAAAAATTCTGTACAAAGCAACTTTGGCATCGTACTTTTTGGTCAATAGTCCTTTTTATCCAGTGGCGGAACCTCGTAATCATCGAAAATGATATATATATATATATATATATATATATATATATATATATATATATATATATATTAAAATGTATTTTTTTATAAATACTCTTACATTTAAGATTAAAATTAAGATATGTAAACGGCATAATATTGAAAAGACTTAAATATGCATACGTTATGTTCTATAAACGAGTTTTGAGTTGAGTTTTTATAATGTTTTCAAGATTTAAAATAAAATAAAAAATTATTAAAAACTCATACAAAACAAAAATTTATTGAAACTTAAGTGTGAAACATATTTAAGTATTGGAAAATGTATAAATGTTTTACTAGCATAAGGTGAATCTGTAATGTAACATTTTAAAGTTGGATATTTTCTATGTACCGTGAAAATTGAAGCTGTTAATATACATTATGGGATGGTATATGAATATGACACTCTCTTTTGATGGTTATAGCCATGGGTTTTTGCTTTGAGCTTGCTTGGGCTTACCCCACTTGCTGAACGAGTCAGCTTCTTGACAGAGTAAGGAAACTATGACATTCTTTTTTACATTAGATTTTATTAATCATGGTATATCTTTGTTTTTTTTTTCATTTATCATTTTATGTTTGTAATTGTATGGTGATTCTGATTTCATTTGTTCCCTTGTTACTTGAATTTGGCAGGCAGGTTGCTTATTACACTGGTCCCACAGGTGTGTATGAATATCCACAACTGCACTATTAAATCAAATGTTTTTAAAATTCTTGACAATGTAAATCACATAAAATGCTATGGTGTAAAAGTTGGTTATATGAACCATACCATGTGATGGTCAAATCACAATCTTAGTGAAAAAGAGTCCTGATATTTGGACACCTAAGTGTGGTATAAATATGTAGTTGATATTTCTCTTATTTTTCATTTATTTTTTCTTATCATCTTATCAATTATTTATATCTTTTTTTTCTTAATTGTCACTAAACCTAAGGAGTGTTGTCCAATCCTCTTCCATTTAGAAATGAACCTTAAATAAATTGTAGGAATGCAATCCCCTATATATCATGTTGCTAAAGCCTTATCTTTTTTTGTTGAAATTCAGTGGGAGGACTTTTGAATGCAACATGTGGGAATGCTACAGAGCTCATCATAGCAATTTTTGCCCTTAACAATAACAAAATTGCTGTGGTCAAGTACTCTTTGCTTGGTTCCATCATTTCTAACCTTCTTCTTGTTCTTGGAACCTCTCTATTATGTGGTGGCATTACAAATCTTAGAAAGGAGCAAAAATACGATAGAGTAAGCTGCAATATATTCAAACCTTTTACCTATGAATAGTATATATAGTTTTGGTTCTTTTATAATAATGATTCTGTTAATTTATTGAATGTTTTTGCAGTTTGCTTGCAGAGACAGGCAGATATCAACTTGCTTATGCTGTCTGTGGCATTGCTTTGTCACTTGCTGCCATTGTTGTTCCAATATGTTGGTACCTCAGCAGGTGACATTGCAGACTCATCTCTGCGGTTGTCAAGAGTTGCTAGCATTATTATGCTGATTGCATATTGTGTATACCTTGTCTTCCAACTGTGGACTGACAGGCAGTTATTTGAAGCCCATGATGTATGTTTTCTTTGGTTTTGAGATGATGAAGCTTATATTGATTCTGATTTGTGTCAATATGTGATATGTAATCACTAATTACCATAATGACCATCATGAATTTTGCAGGAAGACGATGAAGAGGGTGACAATGATTTAGAAGAAGTAGTGATAGGATTCTGGAGTGGAGTGGCTTGGCTGCTTGGGATGACTGTGATTATTGCTGTGCTGTCTGAGTATGTAGTGCAAACAATTGAGGTAATTGACTCTTTTTTTTTTTTTTATTTTGGGGAACAAAACATTATTTTTGTCTATTAGACAGGTTATAGAAACAAAGAAACAAAATGCAAAGTTCTATTTTTATAACAAGACGTGAATTTAATTTTGATAAACTGTTAGTATAAACATTTTTATACAGTTAACTAATAAGAAATCATGTTAGGTATGATTATTCAAAAGTTATTGTAAAATAAACAAACCTAGTATACATTGTAATCTTATATTCATTAATAGTATAGAAAATATTTACCCTGAGAGTCTATTTTAATAAGATTAATAATAATAATAATAATAATAATTCTAATAATGATGAAAAAAAATGTGAATCTGAACAGGATGCATCCGATTCATGGGGTTTGTCTGTTAGCTTTCTCAGCATAACCTTCCTTCCAATAGTTGGGAATGCAGCTGAACATGCAGGAGCAATCATATTTGCTTTCAAGAACAAACTGGTACAAAGTTCAACAGTTTTATGAAATTCCATTACTTCTCTTTTACTCAACATAAGTTGCTTAAAACTAAAACTATGAAAAAAATCACTAGCCCTTGATTTTGTGTTGCTTATTGTGGCATTATTATTTAATTCATTGATACTAATCTAATCATGTTATACCACAGGACATTTCCTTAGGTGTTTCCTTAGGTTCCTCAACTCAAATTAGCATGTTTGTGGTAAGCATTCACCTTAAAAAATGTATGGTTTGTTGTTGGATTTGTAGGAATTCTTATTAAGCAAATTTGCTTATAATATAGGTTCCCCTATGTGTGATTGTTGCTTGGATTCTTGGAATCAGAATGGACCTCAACTTCAACCTCCTAGAGACAGGTTCTCTTGCTTTGGCAATAATAATCACAGCCTTCACCTTACAGGTATACTTTTATATACTATATTTTGAATTGATTGAAATCAATAGTTAGAATATCTAGTATACCTTGATATCTTATTCAATCTTTAAGTGATGTTTTTAAGACTTTAAGTCTTCTTGGATTATCTTTTGCAGGACGGGACTTCTCACTACATGAAAGGCCTTGTTCTCGTACTCTGCTACATTGTTATTGCTGCATGCTTTTTGGTACAAAGATCGCCTTCCAGTAAGCAGCATAATATGAAACACTATCATGGTGTCACAAAAATATTTACCATCTATATTTATACACCCTGAAATTATAATTCATATAGTAAAAAGATTTTGTACTGTTAGGATTGTTACTGAAATTTAATTATAACTCTTTATTTATGATAAGTTTATTGAGTATACTAACTAGTAACTATTACTTTAAAAGTCATATAAAAAATTATCATTAAACATATAAAATTCTTTTACACTGTCATTACATATTAATTAAACTCTAATTTGTATCATTGGTAACTTTTTTTTTTTTCAGGCCAAGCTGATGTTCCTAATACATTGGTTAACTCAGCAAACCGAAACAGTTTCTAGATCTTAGTTGGTAAGTTCATATTCTATACACACATGCAGATATGCCCATTTTTTGTGCATTAAATAACTATGAAATTAACTAGGGGTACTTGATGGCAGGAAGTAGTGAATTTTGGTCTGTCTGAGATAAAGGGGTGCAACATTCAAACTTAGGAGCTCAAAGGATTTTTTATTTCATGGTAATTCTCAGACAGAAGGCTGAAGAAGTTTGCATAAAGTACCTTGCAATCTATTTAGTTCTTTGTATATATACATCTAGAAAGGATTTTATGTCAAGAATTTTCATGGATTGTGCAAAATTGATGATAGCCATTGCATGATTATCAAATAAAATGAGAACTGTTACTTGGAATTTATCATGTGAACGTTAGAATGAAAGAAAGGCCTTACATAATTAAAAACTTCTTAATGTATCTCTGTAATTTCACGCTGCATTCAATTCCGGTAATGTATTTTCACTCTAAATGAGTTATTCTGATATTCTGGAATGGAGTATAGAAAGAAATTATAGAGTGTAGAAAAACAATTCTACATAATTTTATACATGCTGTCTCTGGCCTGTTTGGGAGATGCAACGAATCGAGCATAAGATAAAAATGAGTCTATTTTTTTTAATGTATAGTTTTTTATATTATTATTATATATAAATTAAAATTAATTATTATTTTATTTAAATTAAAAGAAATATGATTTATAATTAATATGTATAGATCTTTAAGAAAAAATGAGAGTTTAAAAAATAAGTATAAGTTATTTGTCAAAATTGATTTGTTTTGGCTTAAATTTTTTTTAAGTTAAAAGTTATTGATAAACTAGTTTTTTTATTGTCTAATGAAAAAAATATATTTATAAAATAAAATTTATATTATAAAATAAATTCCTTAAAAATATAAGGATACATGTTATTTTATAAAAATTCTCCCAATAAATAAATTTTAAACAAAAGTAAGTAGGTGAACATGATCATGATAATAAACTTGAAATTTTAAAAAATAAAAACACTTCAAAAGCTAAATTATAAAAGAAATAAAACTAAAATATAATACAATATAATATTCAAGAACAAAAATATATGTAAGCTATGACTGAAACATACTTTGTAGATAATAATAATGGCAAAAACCTTAAAACAATTTTTTTATGGTTAAATGTAAAAAATAAATTAAGTTAAATTATAAATATAAAATTTATATTTTAAAAATGCATACATAAATTAAAATAATAAAATAAAGAATTTAATTAATAAGCATTGATAATGTAAGAGAGTTTTATAAAAACATTGTTTCAATCATAACATATAACTTTTAAAGTATTAATTGATAAAGTTAATAATAAACTTACTATAATTAAATAATTGTAATTAAATATCACTCTAATTTTTTACACTAATAGTACACAATCATTTTTTTCTAAAATAAATGTGATAAGTTTTTCTACAGGATTACATGAATGTGATATAATTCAATAGAATGGGTTTAAAGAATATATATAAACCAATATTTTTAAACTTAAACTCAACTTCGTCTTCAACAAGTATGAAAATGAAAAAAAATAAGAAAAAGTCAAAATCATTATCAAACTATCTCATTTTCATGATCACTTTATCTCTAGACGTATTCATTTATTCATAACTTCTTGGTAAGAGTTAAATTAAATACATGATAACACAAGAGTAAATTGAAAAAGAAGAAGTCTATGAGATTTATTAAAATTACATTAATATATAAATTTATTCCATTATCAAAATTTGTGTATTATGTGTTATTATAAAACTTATTTAAATACTAATTATTTTAGTATTATGTGTTACTTTATTATAATAATTTTAAAAAATTATTACTTATATACCAAATCATATTATTTTTAAAATTAATTTAAAAAATTTTAAATTTTAATATTTTAAAATTTAAATTATTAATTAATTTAGTAAATAATTGTTTAAAATTCGTAGCCGGATTCTTTACTAGTTTGATTAATTTAATTAATAATGAAGTGTATCACTTTTAGTAAAACTATGTATCTGTACACAAACAAGCATAGGATTTGCTAAAGAACATTAATGTTTTTATTTCCTTACCTATTGGTACTTAAAAAACTAAGTGCATAGTAAATATATACATAATACATTACTGTGTGTTTGTGAGTTGGTATGTGCATGTGTTCTGATTATATTTTAATAATTATTTTTATTTACAAAAATATTTAAAATATTCATGTTTAAAAATATTTTTTATATTGTAAACTTTGTACTTTTTATACAAATGAATTATAAAAATGGTTTAAATAATATAAAAGAAACTTGCTAATAACAATAAAATTAGTTATGCATTAGGATAGTTGGATTTTAAGAAAATAAATAATTAAATGAAGAATAAGAGCTTGATTCGTTTGATTTTGTTTTTTAGTTTTTGAAAAAAGTTTTCAACAATAATTTTCAAAAACTATTTTTGAGATGTAAAAATAGAAAAATGTCTTGAAGAATAAGTATTATTTAAAAACTGTTTTCAAGAATAAGTGTTATTTGAAAATTATTTTGAAGATATAAAAATAGAAAAATTTGTTCATATTTAAGTTTTCAAAATAAAAATAAAAACTGAAAAGCAAAACTAATTGTTACTGATTTTTAATTTTTAAAAACTAAAAATATTCTCAAAAAACACTACTAACGAGTTTTTGTAATTTTTAAATATCAAAATACTAAATAATCAGTAAGATTTTTAAACTTATAGATTACTTCTCCCTGTGTATAAAATACATATCATATATAATTCATACTGATAAATTAAGTTGATACCCTTATGAATTATTAAGTTGACACCATCTCTATTAATTTCTATAAAACCCTTTCTCCAAGTTCGATACATGAGCCACCTACTTTTTTCCCTATTTGCAAAAGAAGACAAGCCTCATAATTCATCTGATTTTCTGAGACTACATCTACTCCCAGCAAAGTCTACTACTTTAAGTATTGAAACTTCATGCAGATTATCTCATGGCAATTAAATTGGACTTCTCCTTTTTCTGTGTTACAAGAAGCTTGTACCCTGTTGAAATTATGATGACACTGCCACATGCAATTGGTATTGAAACAGTTCCAAATTTTCCAAGTGGCCCAAGATAGCTTGTCTATTTGTTGAAAATTCTGGTAATGGCTTTTGGTATTGATTATGAGTTGCAGAGGCTCCATTTGTTGAAAATCCTGTTTAAACTTTCCAGCTCCTACTCCATGCTCTTGCAGCACATTGCCCCAGCAGCAGCTAACCGAACCCACGTCAACAAATTATTTCATAACAAATCCTTGTTGATCAAGGCTTTCTAACACATTCAACAAATTATCATGGCATTGGAAATAATAGTGGATTGATATTAATCAATTATATTTTATCATTATCTGACAATTTAAGTTTAAGATATGATGATAATCATATCTTATAATATCTTTATGATTATTTGAATGGGATTATAGTAAGATTGACTCTGTGATGGGTTGAGTCAATCATAAAAAGCGCATTTGAGGGGTCTCTGCCTACCCTGGGGGATTATAAATTTGTCATCCCATTAAGCAAATTACAACAACAATACACACTACAACAACAACATACTTAATGGTTTTCCTTGTTTTATGTTTGACCAATATGAGTCATTTGTGTGGGTAACATAATATATACAATTAACTTTACTTTGGAAAGTGTTAATGAGGTTGCATGGACTCATTTTTATACCTATATTTTTGTGATTTGGTCAAGGGAGAACTTTGTCGTTTTGATACGATCATGTATGATGATTCTGTGTTAAATTCATTTTCAAAAGCATTGAATGTGATTGCTAATTTTTTATATTCTTATTTTTTCAAAATACCATATTTATTTAATATTTTTATATTATTGGTATTTTTGAGTATAAAAAAAATTGATTAATTCAAGATTAAATTAAAATTTTTTTACTATTATAATCTTGAATTTTTTACCTATTTTCATTGTTATAATTCTTTACAGTATTTGTATCTCTAGTTATACTGTACTCTCTTTAATATTGAATTATCATTTATAAATTCATTTTAGGTTATTTTATTAATTATGCACAATCTTAATTGTCCTTCTCTTATGAGCATAATTTTATTTATTAATTTGCATTATTATTACTTGTGTACCATGGGTATAATAATGTGAATTTTGTATGTTGGTCATATAATATATATGATTAACATTATGCAAATTTATTAGACAATATGTATAATTTCCTTTTTTTATTTACATAATTATAATTTCACTATTTTGGATGTATTTATGTGAATTTTGTAATTAATTTGATATATGTAATTGTTTTTATCCAAATTGGGCAGAATCTGCAGTGTTTTTTTTTTATCTTGGATACAGGAATTTTAAAGCAATAGGTGAGTGTGAATGGCTAGTGTTTTGGATAAGAGTGAAGGAATGAAAAATATGATACATAAAAAATCCAATGGTTAGTGTCTTGGGGCCAGGGTGGCGGTGTGGAGAGAGGGGATACATAAAAAAATATGAGTATCGACTACCTTGGTTGAGAATTAATTAATATCAGCCGGAAAACTTGGTTAACCTTCTTTATGTGAAAATTTTTCTTCCAATCATAAAACATAAACTCAAAATCCAATTTCGTAAGAGGATGAAAGATAATACCACTCTAACAAACATCTCCTATTAGTTATTGAAACAGTTTATAATTAAAAAAAAAAACTTATATAAATTTTTTGTACTTAAAATTTCACAAAAAACTATTTTGGTCCTTGAAATTTAAAAATATTATTTTTAGTCCTTGAAATTAAGTGTTTGTTTGACAATATTTTTAGAAAACTGTTATCAGTATTTTATTATTTAAAAACTAAAAAACTCGTTTGGGTAATGTTTCTATTTTTATATATCTTAAAACAGTTTTCGAAAACCGTTATGGTTTTTTAGTTTTTAAAAACTAAAAAATAAGAACAACTGAAAATAGTTTTGTTTTTCAATTTTCTATTTTTATTTTGAAAACTCAAAATACAATCAGAATTTGTTATTTTTTGTTTTTCATTAATGAAAATTTAATAAATATAAACAAATTTTTATATTTTTATATCTTCAAAATAATTTTTAAATAACACTTACCAAAGAAGTTTTTTTTTTCTTTTGTCTTCGAAAAGAGTTGTTGAAAACTATTCTTCAAAACTATTTTAAAAAACTAAAAAACAAAACAAAATTAATCAAACCCTAATTGTGTCGGATGTGAAATTAAAGATGATTCACAAATATAAAAATGTACTCTTTGTCAGCAAATTTTTAGTAGTGTTAATTAGAAACTAAAAATGAATCAAAAATAAAAAAATATTTATAAATTTTAAAGAACAAAAGTGATTTTTGGTGAAAATTTAAAAACAAAAAACCTATTTAAATCAAAACGAAATATAATAATAACATGGTGGCTGGATTTATGGGTTAAAGGATGAAGAGAAAAGAGGGACAAGAGGTTGTGATATGAAATAATTTCTTTTTGTTTAGAAAACCTGTTTTACACGAAAAAGACTTGGTCCAATGTTTACATTGAATGGGATGAAAGTTAAATTACAACACTTAAAATAACAGGAAGTGGGACGGAAATCACCCTAAAAAATAAAATAACGAAGGAGACGAAAATCATGGTAATTTGATATGTTATTAGAACAATTTTTTTAATGACACTTGCGGAATATTTATCAAAATGGCTGATAATTAATCTTTTATCATTAAGTATCCCTTGTTGATATCCCTATTTAAGTTCCAAGTCTCTTTTATAAACAAACCACCAAGCACAAGTGATATTATAGGAAGATGAGTTCCCATGGATCAACCACCTCAAGATATTCTTCTGCTTCCTCTTTCAATTCCAGCAGCAACCCATCTGTGCGTGCTTCTATGCAAAGGCCAAGTTGTACTGTTTCCCATCACATGAATAATGGCAATGTAATTAGGGCTTTGTCAATGGCTGGTTCCAACTTCTCTAATGTTCATCAACAACCGCCGAGTCTTTCTGCTGGGCCATGGATTCAGTCACAACTATCAAACCCTAATTGGCAAAACCCCAACACCACGCCGAGTCTTTCTGCTGGGCCATGGATTCAGTCGCAACTATCAAACCCTAATTGGCAAAACCCCAACACCATGTATGGTCAATCATCGCACATGACATCGCCAGCAGGTTTCTATTCCAACTCCTCTCATATCAACAAGTACTTTTTGATGAAAATATACACAAAAATAAATCATGCTCCCTCAATTGATTCTTTTTTAAGGTAGTTTAGACTTTAGACATTAATAAGCCAAATCAATAAATAGTTACATAATTGGTTGTCAAAACTAATTACCTATTTATTATCTATATTTGTGATAAATTTACTTTTTATTTGCCATAGGTAAAATTCAAAAATTTTGGCAAAAAATATACTTTAAACAATTTATTTTTTTAAAAAATTCTATATTTATTAAAAGAGAAAAAATCTGGGAGAGAAAAAAAAAATGATAGATTACAAAAAAAAATCACAAGTCTTTTTAAAATATTTATATATTTAATAAAAAAGAAAAAAAAAAGTTTGAAAAGTTATTGCTCCCGCTCCTAAAAAAATTTTCCATTGCGGTAAAAAATAACTTAGTTTATTTTCTATACGCATATTTTAAATTTCTTTTAAATCTTTTTACTTCTTGTATTAAAATTAATTTTATTATCTACCATAAAAGGGTTTTAAATTGTACTCATTTAAAATGAGTTATTTTTCCTTGTAACAGTAAAGCGTAAAGTTAGCATTGTTGCAGAGAAAGTACACGATCAATAATGCTTTTCTTATTTACATTGGTAAAGAGAAATACTTTAATAATGCAAAATAACACATATAAAAAAAAATAACAAAGTTATTTTGTTTTTTTAGTTCGCATCACATGTCTATGATAACTTTTTGAAATTATTGAAAAATTTGCAAACTCTCTTAATTGTTTTGTTCACATAGTTCACATTTCATTTCTATATCCACAACAAGTTTCTGGGATTATTAGAAAATTTACAAACTCTTCCAATATTTTGTTCATGTAGTTCGCACTCATGGCTACATCTACAACAAGTTTTTGAGACTATTGAAAAACCTGTTAATCCTCCTAATCTTTCTGTTGACGTGTTCGCACTTCATGCTTACATTCATAACAAGTGTTTTGGACTATTAAAAAACCCGCAAACCCTTTCTACATATCATAACCTCCTCTTTCACTTAGAATCATGATTTCTTCTTCAGGTTGAGTCATTTGCATATTAATTATTCTATCGCCATGTGTCACCTTCTAATAATTTTAATATATATAAGATCTATTTGATATTAAAGAATAAATGAATAAATCTTATTACTATTTTTAAATAATAATAATTTTAAAATAATTATTATATATTGCATGTCATTTAAAATATTAAATATATCAAATAAATAGTTAATTTTGTTTGTTATTGATGTGCATAAAATACACCTATAGGGTAAGTGTAACCAACCAACGCAGTAGGAATAATGGATCTTTAAGTCTAGATATGGTATCCAAGGAACTAGAATATGTGATATCAAGAACTAAAGATTCTTTTATTTTCATAGGGAGTAAATAATTTGAATTGAATAAAAGGAAATTAAAATAAACAAAAGAAAATAATGGATTTGAACAAAATCATGAATTTGGAATGTTAGGGTCATGCTTCCTTACATAATTACTACTACTAACTAATCTCCCATGATCAAGCAAGACTAGTTAACCTTTCTAATGGATATCACTATTTGATCATGTAAAAATCTAACACTAGTTAGGGTTAAGAGCAAGTAGGCTGAGAGCTTATTCATCATACATTCACATTAGGAGCTAAGAAATGTAGTGTTATCATACAATGAATCTTAACCTTACTCTATAATGTGCCTATTAACCAACCAATCAAGGGGTAAGTCTTGCATTAATCAATACATAGTGATTCACACACATTAGAAGTTTAATCATACATATAATGCACTAATAAAATAGTAAAATAATATAATCTTAAAAGTAAAAACATTCAATAATTAATTAAAAATCAAACAAAAAGGTTTTATTCAGATGCACATCATAATACAAAACAATTATCAGAAATAAATAAAAAATAAGAAAAAGGACCATATGGATAAGGTCTATTATGACTATACTCTACCTAATCTTACTTTTCATCCTTAAGCCTACTCCTAAATCAGTGGTTAAACTCTCAAAAATTAGCATAAAGACAAAACTTAAAACTAAAAGGAAAGAAATCTTTGTAAAGAAAAATTAACTTCTCTAGAAAACTTAATTTGCTCCTCTTCACGTTTATGGATCTTGCCATATGAGCTAAGCATGACTATCCTAAAATAAGCACGGTCATGCTCATTTTAATAAGCACAAAAATTCATTTTTTTTGCTCATTTGTTATATAATTTAAATATAAAGACCTTAACCTGCAATAAAACACAAAATTAGATAATTCTAACATTAAAATATAACAAAAGACATAAAATTGAACCTAATATGTCTTAATAAAATAACTAATTTCAGGTCAATTACTTATTACTACATTTAAACAAAAAATTATTATTCCTCATATTTATTATCTTCTTTACCTTTTTCTTTCTCAATTTTTATATATTTTGCTTTAGTATTTTTTTTTTCTAAGTTCTATTCATACTTATCTATAGGTCTATATTTTTCAATTTTTTATACTTTATTGTACCCTTACATATTTTTAGTTATCATATCTTTTTTATACTATTATTTTACATATTTTGAGTTATCATGTATTATTTGGATTGTTATTATATAACTTGTGTGTATTACAGCGAATAAAAAATGTTATGTTATAAAGTTGGTTCGAGTCAAAATTAAGAAACAAGATTGAATGTATTATAACGAGATTGAGAAACAAAATTAAATATATTAATACGAATAAAAACTGTGTTCCATTGAAAAATACATAAGGTTTCAAATATTTAAACTTATTAATGTAATGACCGTAACCATAGTTTAAAGAAAATGAAAGATTGTTTTCCACATGATAGGGCAATGTATAAAATATTGTTCAATTAAGATATGGTTATGACTAAACAGTTTTTATAATAACATTAATAAGTTTCATGTTATTAAGAGTTATATAATAAACTTAAGTTGACTCTAATACCAATTAATGAAATTATAAACAATATTAATAAATAATACATACAAAATATAGCATGTATGTGTAATCCAATATGCTTTTAAAAAAAATATATAATCCAATATAAAAATGACTTTGTTATGAAAATAAAATAAACTTTGTCATGAGTTTATTTGTCATTTATTTTTATAAAAGCGTAATATCATCAAAAAATTAAAATTCAATCATGCAATGTTTACTGTTATGATTTTTCTATTTATTTTTATAAAATTATGAATTTTTAAGAAAATATTTTTTAAATGAAATTTTATATTATTTTTAAAAAAAAATTCAAAATTTTAGTGGTCGTCCGGCTGACTGCCAACCTGTCTAATGGAGAGATGAACCAAATGATTTGATCCGCCCTAACTATAAAAGTTCAGCATATTTTCAGTAGTCCAATGACGAAACAGGTTAAAACAGAATAATTTTGGTCCGTTTTTCCATCATATATATATATATATATAAAAATTATGATTCATCTCCATAAGAACGCTACCAAACTAAAAGGCTTTTTCTCCGCTTTCTTAAAAATAATTAAAATAAATATAAATAAATAATATTTATAACCCTCAAGAGAGATAAAGACCTATAAATGAAAAACCTATCACATAATCAACCTATCAACTTTATTGTAATAATCATGTTTTAAATTATATTAACACTAATCTATAATTATTTTAATAGTGAATACTTCTGGAAGCTGGACGATCAAACTCCAACATGTGTAGTAATCAACCACAACAAGTGGGTTCTGCAGGAAGTTGGCCACGATCACTTCCATCAAAATATTCTAAACCATCCACTTGGCAAAACTCCCACTACGTCAATAGTTGGAAAGAAATGGTGGATGTTGCAACTATATCTACACCTCCCTCTTCTGGACAACAATCCAATAACCCATCTAGCTTGTCAATAATAGATTATTGGATTAAATCATTTACCTCATCACAACAATTACCCAACAGTATCTCTACCTTCGAAGACGTGGTGAATGCTTTGATTGAATCATTAAAAACTAATTCTGCCTGGCAACAATACCCGAATCTGTTGCGTAGTTTTGAAGAGTTGTTGGATTATTACATTAACTCAACAAAGCATTCTGCCTCACACCAATGGCAATGGACCTACAACATCAATAGTTTTGAAGAGGTTGTTGATGAAGAAATTGAAAGTGATTAACTTCTGCGTGCTTGTTAATTACTGCCATGTTCGTAGGTAGAGTTTTAGGGGATATATCAGTGGTGGTGGGTGGTAAGTTGTTGTTATATGGGACTTGATGGCAAGTATTATGTTGCAGAATTACTTGTGTGTTCTGCTTGGTTGTTTTCTACAGTATTCATATGTTGTTTTCTTTTGTATCTTTGAAGTATGGGTTTTTGGACTCTTTTTCTTGGTAGAGAAAAACTCAAATATTAGTGAACCTAGTGGAGAGTGGTCACATTAGGTTGTGAGAGAAATTCATTAAAGTTAGAGACATGGTAGCAAATACTGATAGAAAAGAGAGGAAGCAAACATGGAGAATCCTATTATCGAAACTGAGAAAATGAGAATGAGAGTAAAAGCAAGGGAAAGAAAGAATAGCTTGATCGGATTCAATGAATCCGCATAAAATCTCAGGCTGATTGATTCAAGTGGGTTCATTTTTTAAAAAAATTACCTAAGTGGGTCTATTTTAAAAAAATTACCGAGATGGATCTGTTTTCAAATTTGACCTGGTCAAACCGTAACTCGCAATTGCAGTTTACGTGTTATGTCAACTATGTGCTTACGTGGTGTCTAACGTGAAAAGAACTGATGCTAAAATTGCAACTGATAATTGCAGTTTGATTGGTCTTTGATCAATACCGTCCCTTTGTCCAATAAGTACAAGCAACACAGATTTTTAGAGGGCTAAAACTGCAAGTATGACTTGCGGTTTATGTGATCTTTGACCAGCGCTGTCCCTTTTATCCAATGGTTACAAGCAGCACAAATTTTTAGAGGGCTAAAATTGCAAGTCAAACTTGCAGTTTGTGTGGTCTTTGACAACCCTTTTTTTTTAATACTGAAATTTAAAATTCAAACAAAAAAATTATGTTAAAATAATACCCAAGAGAATATATAACAACACAAAAAAATAACATATAAGAAAAGAATATCACAATATTATATAAGGAAACAAACCTGAATCTTTGGAAACAAGGTTGAAAATTGAAACGTGTGGTTTCGATTGTATGATTCTGTGGGGCAAATGTGGTTCAAATTATAGAATGAAATTGCCACATAAACTACAAGTCTCATATGCGGTTTATGTAGACATTAATGACTGAATAAAACGTTGTAACAAAAAATATGCATATTCAATACAAACTGCAAGTGACAATTGCAGTTTTAATGTCCTAAACATCCGTGCCCATTCGTATCCACGGGTTAAAAGAAACTGCCACATACACAAGGGCAATAACTATTGGATAAAAAGTTGTAACGAAAAAAAAAATTGATATTGAATACAAACCCAAATGTGAGTTGCAGTTTTAGTCCTTTAGAAATCCACATTTTTTAATAACTGTTGGTTAAAAAAGGGCTAGTCAAATGCCACACAAACTGCAAGTGTGAATTGCAGTTTTAGCCCTCTAGAAATCTGCATTTTTTAGCAACTATTGGTTAAAAGGAATGGATGGTCAAATAGCACACAAACTGCAAGTCAGACTTGCGGCTTTAGCCCTTTAAAAATTTTCAGCATTATTGTTATTTTAACATAATTTTTGCTTTAAATTTTAAATTTTAGTATTACAAATAAGGTTTGGTCAAAGACCACACAAACCGCAAGTCTGACTTGCGGTTTTAGCCCTCTAAAAGTATGTGCTGATTGTAACAATTGGACAGAGGGATGGTGCTGGTCAAAGACCAGCCAAACCGTAATTGCAAGTTGCGATTTTAGCATCAGTTTGTTCTACACTAGACACCACATAAGCACATAGTTGACGTGACATATAAACTGCAATTGCGAATTGTGGTTTGAGCAGGTCAAATTTGAAAAAAGACCCATCTCGGTAATATTTTTTAAAACAGACTCACTTAGATAATTTTTTTTAAAAAATGGACCCACTTAGGTCAATCAGCCTAAATCTGATTCTAAGTCTTGATTATACAGCTAAACAGGTTTATATACAAAGATGAATGAAATGTAAAAGATACACTTACAAGCCCAAACCCAAGAATCAAAGAATAACATAACAAACTTAAGTTAATTAACATAATTACCAATAACTATCATAACAGAATTCTATGAAAGAAAACACAAATGTATGGGAAGCTATTATAAACTGTTAGTTTGCTTTTTTTATTCTTTCATATTGGATGAGTGCTGAGACATATACCACTAGATATTCATTTTTCATATTGCAACTGCGAATTGGTCCACCTTTGGTTCAAGATGATTTTGGATAACATGTTCTTGATTGGTTGAATTTCATATTTTTCCATTGGATCATAAACACAAGGTCTGGAAAGGAAAATACTATTCACAAGTTTCTGCTATGTAATTAGGATTTTTTTCATATTCTTATGGTTGTTTCTAAGAATTGTTGCTTTGTATTGTGTGCTCTAGCTGATTGTGAGCACTATTTACATTGCAAGACTTTTTTATACTTTATTGATTATAATAAATACTTTCTTTTTATAACAATTATAATCTTTTTATAATTATATATTATTGAATTCCCACCTTTTTAAATGAAAAAATAAAGAAAAGAGAGTCCGTATAATTTAGATTTCTGAAATAGATGATGACGATGTCTGATTAACATCTTTTTAATTATATCTCGTATGAAACATGTGAATGATTCATTCTCAAAATCACATTTCCTAACTTGAAAAAAGCATTTTTATATTTTCTGTCTACTAGTTACGTTTTTAGTTTGATGATATGAATGTTTCGATTTTCAATGTTGTTTTGCATCATGTGGTTGCAGATTCGTGAGTGTGGATGGATTATGGAAATAATTTATTTTCTGTTTTAGTTGCATATAAATATCTGTTACAAATTCTATATGCTACTACATAATTCTTTTGAGGTAGAAGAGAATAGTTTTAAAAGATTTTGAGCTCAATATTTTCCTTAAAAAATTTTGGGATTTTATTACTGAATAGACTCCCTACTAATTTAATTGTTATAGAAATATAATCTTAATTACCTGCATCATGAGGTCTTTGCGTTTTCTGCAAAGAATACATGGGAGGATTGTAACCTTTTGTTTTGGACGTATAAAGTAGTTTTTTCTATTTGGCAAAATGTTTGTAGGTGAATTGAAATTTCTTCTTTTGTTTTACCATTATCTCGTATGCAACTATTTCTGCGATCTAACTCTTGGGTGGTTGGAGAAAGACTTCAAAATATAATTTTCTATTTTAGTAAGCTACTTATGAATATAGATATGTAGGAATTTAATTGTTTTTGAAAATAAAACTTTGGAAGACATCATTAGATATTATTACTAGCCCAATACTAATGGACCAAGTGAGGCTCAAAAGTGTAAAAAAGAATTCTATTTGGTTAAAAGATTTCATATGAGTGTGATGAAATTATGTTTTTTTTTATATCTTTATCATTGTGTTTCTATTATGTTTGTTAGCTGTTATGTACCTTCATACATGGTCTGGATATCTGTATTGTTGCCTATTAATATTTCTATTTTCTACCCAATTGGGAGAAAGATTAGGGTTAGAAAAATGAATATCTTTTTATCTTCTTTACTTTTGTGTCTCTCCTATCTTTTAGTTTTTCTTAGTCAATACAGTAGCAATTTTTCTAATAGATAGTGGGCATAAGTGTTAATATTGAACCTAAAATATTGATTATGGTTTGAATTATGATTAATTAATAAGTCTTATGGACTAAGAAAACTAGGATTGTAATTTCACAAGACTCCTAATGTTTTTCTAATTCTAATTTTAATTAAATTTTATTGTAATAATTATCAACACTCTTATAAATTATTAAACATGATTAAATTCTCAACCATTAGTACTCCTTTAATCAAATAACCTTCGATTATTCCTAATTTAAAGTTAGAGTGAAAATTTTCATAAATTATTTGATAATTAAATTCATACAAACTGAATTGTTAACAAATTCTTTTAGGAGAAAATTATAGATTCTCTTAATTCAAATAATTGGGTTTATATATATTGATTAATTATAACAACAAGTAAATATGCATTAAGAATAAAATCATCAAATCAATATGAATTCAGTTAAAATCACCTTTTCCTTTCCTCCATTCCCCGTCAAAATTATACCTCACTGGAGTTAGAATCACCATATGAATTAGTAATTTTCTCTTCTAATTCATTTTCAAGATTGTAACGCCATTTTCAGTTCTCCCATGGATATCGAACTACTACTGAAAATTATGTCAATATTTTTAAAAGTTTGTATTTTGCATTGTTTACATTATGGCTAAAATTCATGTATTATCATTGCACTTTTGAGCATGTTAATGTTTTGTGGTCGAGGTTATCAAATTTAGATCCTCATGTTTGTACTAAGATCTAAAATTTGTGGCCATGTAATATTTATAGGTCTCTAATGTAAATCATGTTCAAATTGAAATTCAGGTTGAAACTTTGGATACTACTCATAATGGAATACCGATGTCACATTTTTTTGTTTATTAACATATAAAAGTATACATAAATAAGGAATGAAACCACAAGAAAGTAAAAGAATATAAACCAAAAGACAAAACATTTTTTTCATATACATGCACGATACTATTAATTAATTAAAGAATATTCAATAATCTGCATTTGGGTAATGCCATAAATGACAATACTCTTTCTCTTTTTCTTCATTTTGGAAGAGTTTAGTTTGAGAATCATTAGGAGTAGGGAGAGAGTTAAGTAAGACCAACCAAAAAGACATCATGTGTACGATCCATGCCGCTTAAAACTATATGACTATAACTTTCTTTTCAATCCATAGATCTACTATTTGTCGTTGCTTCAGACATGTTGCTCACTCTTAGTTTCCTTTCAGGCATTCGATGGACACAATTTTTGTTGTCTATGTCTTTGACTTAATGATCCATTCGTCATTATCATGTTAACTGTTTTTATGGATGCTAGGGAATCAAACATTGTGCTTTAACAGATGGTTAACAGTGAAAGTCACCAATGAACAATTGACCTACTTTCATTATAGTCTTCAAAATGTTGGAGTTGAAAAGTGATAGTTGTGTTATACATGTGCTAATGGTTACCTTGTGGAATGGTCATGGGTTGAAATGATAGTTATGGTAAGATTGATATGAGGAGATCGTCTATGACGCCTTGGTCCAAATCGTTCTCACCCACTTAATTCAATATCTTTACTTTCTATTTTTTATAATCTATATACTTTTTTACTTGAACAGCCCTCTTTTATGGGTTCTCCCATCTTGGACGTTTCGCTGTGCATATTATCCAGATATATATGAGCAAGGACTAAGTTAAGAATTCACATGCCAATAAAAATGAGCAAGTTCTCAATCCTCTTTCATAAATATGAACCCAGCCCCTACTATGTAAAGCTCGTCAGTGACATTGTAATATTAATGGCCAAAACTTCCATCAACTAGAAACCTCAATATATGGATTCCATTTCTCAATCGTTGTATTGTTTGTTGTAATTAAGCTTATGGAGTTCAAATAGACCGTGTCTCAACATTTCATCGTCAAAGTTGTTAAGATATAAATTTGTGTCAAACAATATTTAATATTGAACCTAAACCTTAAATCTTAAAATATTTCAACATTTGATGGAAGCTAGGTATGCCGTTGCCGTAGGACCACTGCTCAAACGTATTCCAGAAATTCCCAGGATTGTCATCGTGATGATATAAACGCGTTTTCTTAATCAAGTTTCTTATGTTAGTAATTCACTAAAAGAAATTCTTATGTTAGTTGGACATGTTTCATATACTAAAATAATTAAGATTATGGCCCTCATCTAATTAAGTTCTTCCAGAAGATAGGATAGTTAGTTGTTAGATAGGAACAAGCAATACTAAAATATGATTTTGGCCTGAATTTTTTTTTTAAAATCATAAAATAAAATATTATAATTTTAAAAAAATAAAGGCTAAAATCATATTTTAAAATCATATTTTAAATATGATTTTGGCCATGTATTTTTTTTAAAATCATAATATTTTATTTTTCTATTTTTCAACTAATCTTCAACTGAACACTGATTGGGAAGATTAAATAACGGTTATTTCAAATTTCTCCTCTTATGGCGGGTCACAAATTTATTAGTATCATATATAATTTCTATTAGTATCATATAGTAATTAACAAAATATTTATAAGTCATTCAATCATAGTCTTTCTTGTAAGATAAGTTTCTTGATATTATAATTTTATGTCTTAAAATTTATAAATAATAGTGTAAAAAAATTTATACCAATATAATATGACCAATAAAGTCAAATATATTTTTTAAATTACACAATCCTTCAATCATAATCTTTTTAGTAAGATAAGTTTGTTGACATTATAATTTCATGTCTTAAAAATCATAAAAACCATGAGTTGTGATTAAATAATAGGATAAAAAAATTATATTGATATTGCATAATAAACTCAAATATTTTTTCAAGTTATATAATGACTAATTATAATTTTTTATTAAATTTGATTAGTAAAATGTTTTTATTTTTCGAAACTAAAAAGTAACAACTCAAATTAAAGATTTCTAAATCTTGAAAATTTTAAAAATAAAAACTATATATTTTCATAAAAAAAAATGAAAATAGAAAATTATTTTTTTAAATCAAACTTTACACACAAACTCTGTACCATACCAAATAAGTCATAGAAAATAATTTTTTTTAACCAAATGTGTACAACCTTGCACCATATCAATCATGCCATGATAATGACGTTAAAACTAAGTTTGTTATCTTCAACTTAAAACACAACTTACACAACTTAACCTTGTACCTTTTGTAACTTATTTGTTTTTTGTTCTAGCAATACATTGTCGATCAATATTATGATTTTTCAGTTTCTAGTTCAATTTAATATATCATTAATTATAAATATGATATAATTTAATTTTTATATTTAGAAAACTTAAAGAAAATACTCAATTTGGGCTATTTTCTATTATTAACAAAATATTACCATTTCATATAAAAGTTTACATAATTTTTATTATTTGTTATTATTGTTTATTTATACTGATTTTTAATTATAATTCCTTTATAATTTGAATTTTAATTGTCTTTTATATTGTTGAAAAGATAATTTAAAAATTTATTCAAGATATATTTTTAATGTGATTCAAAATAAAAGGTAGAAAATTATACTTTTTAATCACGTATCACGTTTTTAATTTTGATAAAAATCAATATATAAAATGAGACACTAATTTTTTTATAGCTATAAAAATAATATAAAATAATAAACAAACTATATACTATATTTTAAAAAAAATTGTGTCCCTTATTTTCTTATAATTAATTAATTTTCAAATTTTTTAACCCAACCTAACGATAACCCTGTCCCATTTTAATGACTCTTTTTAAAAACTTTGGAACATTTAAAATATGTTATAAAGTATCAACAAATATTAATAACATATTTTTATAACATTTTGTTAAATATTTGTATAGTTCATGTCATTAAGCATAAAATATTACTAATGTGAAATGAATTATACACAAGATAAAATATAGTAAAATATATTAGTAACATTTATTAATAATTTGATTACAATTTTAAATATTCTCAAAAAATTTATACAATATTAAAATAATAGAATATTACTGAAATTCACAAGTACGGTTAAAAATATATTTTACTTTTATATATCCACCACTTCTTTTATTTTAATATTCTTTTTTTTATATTCCGTCCTTTTTGTTTTTCATCTTCCTTACCTAGTTTTATCTTCAATACTCCTTTTATATATTCGTATCTTTATATCTCGTACCTTTATTCTTATCTTCGGACTTCAGTACTTCTTATATATATATTCTTTTCTTCTATATTCTCACGTTCTATATCTTTTCCTATTTCATTATTTCTTACCTTCACCTTATCTTTCCATTTTAATATAATTTTTCCTAAATTTTCATATCCTTTCAATTACCATTATTTTTCGTTCTTACATATTGTTACCTTATGTTTCCTTTACCTATGCTCCGCCAGTTCTCTATTGTAAGAAAAAAAAATCACACAATTTTTATTTTTAAATTTAATAAATTTTTATTTTTTATTTTATTTAATAACATTTTTCTAAATATTTTTCTTTACTGTCTAGCCATTTATATGCATTACTATCTCCTAATTTTAAGAAGGAGTTTCAAGATTTTATGGTCTTTTTTATAAAGTGTTTTTGTATTAATTATATTTTTTTACCAAAACATCTTTGTTGTGTTTGTTATCATTAAGGAATATATTTTTCTCTTCAATATTATGGATACTAAAATTAAAAAAAAAATATTATGAATTTAATATTAATATCTAAATTTATTTGTTTTTTTAATAATCAGTTAAACATATTTCGTCAACACCGATATAATTAGATATAAAGATGGTACTATATTTTATTCTCATATTTTTAGATGCAAGAACATGCAATTTAAAAAATATAACATTGTAGGATTAGTCAAATTTATTATAATCAACAGAATTTCTTAATATGTCTCAAGCACAATCTTTTTTTATTATTATAGGCTCAAGTCAATTTATAAGCTAATTTATTTTTATAAAATTACTTGACAAGCTTATTTTGACTAAAGGAGCTAATTAGCCAATGGAATTTAAAAGAACAAGAGAATCCACCATTATTAGAAATTCATGAATTTCATTAGAATTTAATCCATAACAAATTCTTATGGATTTTTTTGCCACAAACTGCCTTCTCATTATAAACGACATTTACCAGCTGTGACCAAATTGCATAAAATCTTCATTCTTCTCTTTATTTCATCATAGATCTTCCATTCACCTCTTTATTCTCAATTTGTAAGTACTAGGAATTTCGTGCTCATGAAGAAGTTACATTCACAAAGAAGCTTCTTCCTAATTTCATGCTAGTGCTCAAACTTAATTTGTAAGTGTTTTCTCCAATTTCATGTGGTAACTATTTTGTAAATCTCTCATTTTCTCTTTCCTGATAAAGCTTCCTTGGTTTTTGGTGTTTCTCAGTTGGTGCTTCATTGGTGTAACTTGTAGATTGTTGGTCGTGAGTGAATGAACCCTAACTTTCTCAGTTTACCGATTGCTTTGTTACATTATAAAAATTAGCGTGTTTATATGTAGATGAAGACACCTACATACTAGCTAGATAGACTACATGTTTGATGGAAGTTAATTTTTAGTATAAAAACTATGGAACTTAATTTTTTATTAATAAATTAAAGTTTTAATTTTAATAACTAATCTGACTTATTTGCCATCAGTTCTAATGTTCTATAAGATCTGACTCTTGTTAACATGGAAAAGTATCTATAGTCTGTAACCAAAGTCATCGCTGGTAGCTTAATAAACTCATTTGAGTTTGTAATCCAATACAATTTGAAATTCTAATATTAAGTATTAAAGAATTACGTATTTGTTTCTTATTTATTATATAATAAAATGCTGCATGGCTCACTGCTCCTTTGTTATCTTAAGTTCTTAATCTTATATGGTATTTGCAATCCTTAACCCTTTATAAATCTAATATGAATATTAGTTTCTTCCTTATTATATAGTCTTAAAATGCAGCATTAATTTCTCACTGCTTATTGATTATCTTAGCCTTATATAGTATTTGCAATCCTCAGCCCTCTTGTGAATCTAATATGAATATAAGGTTTTCTTTCTGTTTTTTTTTTTTTTTTGCACTTCAAAAAATTTTAGCTGTCTTTCTGTACTTGTGATTGAATTTCTAACAAATGGTTTATTTTTAAATTTGTGTTATATTTTAGCCAATATACACTGATGCGGCTTGCCTTGGGATCTCTGCATTAAGTGATCTCGTCAATGAGGTATTGAAACCCTATTATGTACTCAATTTTGGTGTAATAAGCTAGCTACTGTGTTTGTTAGCATCTCTGTTAGATTTTTTGTGAAATACCATGACCAATTAGAAATTAGAAAAATAATTTAAGAATCACCTAACAATATTTCATCACATTACTTGAATAATATTGATTTTTTATAATAGTGTTTAATAACTGGTATGATAATAACTAGGGATAAGTTTTTCAGGTAAATCCACAACAAATAAGTTTCTTGTTATTTTTTGAAAATAAATGATTTTCTAGTAGTGCAAAATCATAAACTTGACTATACATTTTTAATTTACAGTTTGTATGTCTCACACTTTAAGATAAGCTTTTAAGAATGAAAATTTTATTTTATTATTCAAGTCACTACATCCACATGTTTCTAATTTAATATTTATTTATATTTCAAATTAATAACTAAATTATTACTTTAAACTAGTATATATAAACTTATTTTCAATTAATAGTTAATAAAGAAGTGCATATTTTAAGATATTTTCTACTAGAAGTAGATCTTTACGTTGTGATCTTCTTTTTTTCTCTTTTGATGGTGGTAGATCGTGATTCAAAATAATAATAATAATAATAATAATAATAATAATAATAGTCACTTTATATATATTTCTAATTCAGTTTCTTTTATATTTTTTATTACATCATTTAAAAAAAATACTTAATAGTAATAACTTTAAATGCATTTCTAATTTAATTATTACGAAAACTGGTAACCACTCTAGATGCACTTCTAATTTGGTTTTTTTATAAAATTTTGATTCTTATAATTATTATGTCATTTAAACTATTTAAATTTAATAATGGTCAATTTGAATGCATATCTAATTTGACTGTTGTAAATGATAACAAGGTTCATGACAATTACTTTGGATACACTTCCAATTTGATTACCATGAACTCTTTTAAAAATAATTTAAAAAAAAATAAATGGATGATGAAACGTCAAACTTTGATCAGGACTGCGTCGAATGTACATTTGATTTAGTCATTATAAAAAGCATCATGTAATAATCATCACTTCGGATGTACTTTTGATTTGACAGTTACATTAAATAATCACTATGACCACTTTGGATGTACTTCTAATTTGGTCATAGTAAGAATATTTTAAAATAAATACAAGAATATAAAAATAATAAAAAATCAAAAGTCTTCAATATTTAGACAATTTCAAGAACTACGTATACTCTAATTCTCCATTATATATGGAGATATGCAGGAGCGAGAGACTACTTTTGTCGAGCCCCCGAAAAATAAAAATAAAATAATTTAATTAAAAATTAAAATATTAACAATATTTTTATAAAAAAGAAATTTTTCAATAATAATTTTCTCATTAAAATGTTAAAAAACAAAAAATAGTATTAAGCATTTTAAGGGTGAATAAATATTTTTAAAGTTATCTAGTTTTGCATGTTTAATTAGAGGTTACCGTCTTTAAGACGGACGTCGTAGGGTGCTAATGTTGGAAATAATAGTGGATTGGTATTAATCAATTATATTTTATCATTATCTGGCAATTTAAGATTTGGTGATAATCATATCTTATAATATCTTTATGATTATTTGAATGGGATTATAGTAAGATTGACTCTGTGATGGGTTGAGTCAATCATAAAAAAAAGCCCATTTGAGGGGTCTCTGCCTACCCTGGGGGATTATAAATTTTCCATCCCATTAAGCAAATTATAACAACAACAACAATATACATTCTCTAAAATAATCCCCTAGAAAGTAGGTAGTAAAACCCTCAAGAGTTCTTATTGAACTCATATCTCTACAATAATCATTCATAGGGTTTTTGTTTTTGAAGATCAAGAACTTCAATTCAATATATCTGAGGTACACAGATTCTTTTTCCTCTACCTTTTTATATTTAATTCTCTATACATACTATAATCTTGTATCTATTGATTTAAGGTTTCCTTTTATTTCCATCAATTGGTATCAGAGCCAAATTAGATACATATTATGGTTGTTTTCTATTAGAGAATTATGGTTGTTTTCTATTAGAAAATTAAATTTGAATTGAAGATTTTTTGTGTTATTAGTGAAATTTTATAATATAGTTCACTATTAGTTTTTTCACAAAAAAAAAAATGAGGGTTTACGCTACTTGTTATTGTTAAAATAACATGTTAAAGTTTCATTCCCTTACTCTTACATGGGTAAATTATATATTGAAACTTTTTTTTAAGTGCTACCCCTTTAAAACCTAGTTTTCTTTTTAAAATAATTATGGGGTAAATTGTTTTCAAAATTACTTAATAGTTTTTCTTTTTTTTATGTTTGACCAATATGAGTCATTTGTGTGGGCAACATAATATATTTGTATTAACTTTACTTTGGAAAGTGTTAATGGGTTGCATGGACTCATTTTTATACCCATATTTTTGTGATTTGGTCAAGGGAGAACTTTGTCGTTTTGATACGATCATGTATGATGATTCGTGTGTTAAATTCATTCTCAAAAGCATTGAATGTTGTTGCTAATTTTTTATATTCTTATTTTTTCAAAAATACCATATTTATTTAATATTTTTATATTATTGGTATTTTTTAGTATAAAAAAAATTTGATTAATTCAAGATTAAATTAAATTTTTTTTACTATTATAATCTTGAATTTTTTACCTATTTTCATTGTGATAATTCTTTACAGTATTTGTATTCTCCAATTATAGTGTACTCTCTTTAACATTGAATTATCATTTATAAATTCATTTTAGGTTATTTTATTAATTATGCACAATCTTAATTGTCCTTCTCTTATGAGCATAATTTTCTTTATTAATTTGCATTATTATTACTTGTCTATCATGAGTATAATAATGTGAATTTTGTATGTTGGTCATATAATATATATGATTAATATTATGCAAATTTATTGGACAATATGCATAATTTCTTTTTTCATTTACATAATTATAATTTCACTATTTTGGATGCATTTATGTGAATTTTGTGATATAATTATTTTTTTTATTGCATTGATGATAACTATACTCTATCGGTGTATTGTTATTAATGTAATTTGGTGTTATACAATGTACTTTTCTTGGCTTTTAATGATTTTTTTATACTCTATCGGTATTAGGATTTTATTGACATAAATTATAGTGCATTGTAATTTCCTTAGGGATTCTCTTTTAACTGAACTTTTAGAATTACATAATGTTTCCCTATTTTTGTAATGTTCAGTTTATTTCCCTCATTTGATCATGTTTAGTTATATTTATATGGAACCAAAATTTACACTCTCATTTCCTTTTGTTCCATATTGACTTATAACCTTTAATTGGACATTTTTTCCTTCAAAATAAAAAAAAATATTGCATTTTTTGTGGTGCAAATTTTCTATATATATATATATATATTGATAAAGAAATAGTTGAATTTTATTTAGCCCTCTGGGTATTTTTTTGTTATGTCAACTTATTTTTTCTTTATCAAGTGGAAGGATTTTGTATATTAGAATTTTAATTAATATCTTATAAAATAAATTGTTGTGATATAAGATTTTTACTTTAAATGTCCAATTAATCATACATGTGCAAAAACAAATGTTCTTGATAAAATTATTTTTTTCTTATCATATTATTTGTGATCACATTGTTGGGATCTATATTAAGGATTTTATATTGGTCTCTTGTAAAATATTTTATTGTATAACAAACTCTCTATTGATTTGCAATATTAGTATGCAATTCTTGTAAGGACAATATAGGAATCCCAAATTTTAAGAGATTAATTTCTCCATACCATATTTTATAATATTGTTAATGGTATTCTCGTAAAAGCTAGAGGCTTTATTTTGGGATATATAAATAAACCTATGTCCATTATAAATTGTGATGAGAGTTAGAGACTATTTATTATTATATCCTTAATATATGCAAGAATAGGTCTCATTCTTCCGCTGCGTGTAATCATATTTTATTCTCAAGTGTGTGTAAATATTGTTTATTGTAGCACTTGATTTTTGTTTATGATTACTTGAGAACTTGCTTATGATCTCATATTCTACGTAAAATTATCAAGTGATCAATTTTCTCACTCATGTAATTATTTTTTCAAGATCCTCATAGGGGTCAATATTTTTGTAAAGATTGATTAATATGTGGTTAATTATGAAACCATTTGCGAGAATTATTTATTCTTATGGATGAATTTGTAGGTTTCATATTCTTGTTATTTTAACCACTTCTCTCATTAATCATTTTTTATTCTACTACTTTCTAATTCCTTAAGTAGAATAATAGTGAATTTTAATTCACTTTTATTATTATCTTATAAAGTCATCATCCCACTATCACTAGAACTTTCAATACTAGTGTACCCTAATGATAATCCTAATATTTTTTTGGTATATTAAGGATTAGTGGGAGTATATATAATCTTGTATTATCTCTCGAAACTTATATATTTTTTATTGTCATATAATCTTGTGCACATTTAATTATGATATGACATATTCTATAGGGCTTCTCTATTTATTTTTGTCCTATTTTTATTGAGATACATAAAATCAATTGTATCTTTGTAGACATCTTTAACTGATGTTAAGGTCATTCTGTTGGGTACTGTACATTAATCCTTTTGGCATAAAATTATGCATTGTGCATCTCTTTTACCCAAATTTAATATTGATCAAAATTTTAGAAGTATATAATTTTGTATCATGTCTCGAGACTTATCTATCTGTTTTGTTATATATTCTTGTGCACATTTAATTGTGATATGACATACTTTATAGGACTTGACTATTTATTTTTGTCCTATTTTAATTGAGATACATAATTCATTGTATCTTAATAGACATCTTTAATGGATGTTAAGAGCATTTTGTTGGGTATTGCACATTAATTCTTTTGGTATGCAATTAAGTATTGTGCTTTTCTTTATCCAAAATTTCACATTTTGTTTGGTCAAAATTCTATAAGTATATTGTAGATGCAATACTCCTATCGAGTATGATTTTCTACTTTGTAAAAAAGTGCTTATTATGATAGTACTCCTATTGAGTACAATTTTGCACTTTTGAAGTACTTATGAATTTTTTTTGTTTGGACCAATTATTTAAGTGTTTGCTCAATTGACATTTTGTGGCCACAATAATCTGAGTATCATTTTATATAAACTAGGTGTCTATGTGGTTTTAGTAGGGAATTTATGGATTTCCTACTTATCTTTGGATTCTTACATAGTCACTCTTTTTTGAAACTCAGATTAGTTAAATGTCAAATATTATAGAGCATTTATGTAGCCTATATGTAATTACATATGTTATTAGGCTATGATGAATAATTAGATGCATGTAAATTATGCTTTCTCACCTATATAATTTTTCGGACTCAAGTAAAAAAAAATTATATTAATTAAATATTTTTTTATTCACTGATCAAATACTTAACTTTGGAGTTTTATAACTCATATGGTTTGGTTAAGTTTTGATGTCTTAGATCAGTGGGAGTCTGAAAACTTTCTTATGAGATATGTGTGAAGTAATATCATTTTAGTAACATATCTCTTAGCATTTTTGGATGCTTGAGACCATGTAGTATCATTTTATTGAATTACATTATTCTATATACTTTATGAGAAATATTTATGATATATATCCCTATCGGATATTATTTTGTAGCTCAAATTTCTCATTGTCTAATATAAGATTTGTCTATAATTGTCATTCTAGCTTAATGATTTATCTTTGTATTATTGATTAATATCATCCAAGTGGGAGAATGTTGGAAATAATAGTGGATTGATATTAATCAATTATATTTTATCATTACCTGGAAATTTAAGATTTGGTGATAATCATATCTTATAATATCTTTATGATTATTTGAATGGGATTATAGTAAGATTGACTCTGTGATGGGTTGAGTCAATCATAAAAAGCCCATTTGAGGGGTCTCTGCCTACCCTGGGGGATTATAAATTTGTCATCCCATTAAGCAAATTATAACAACAACAACAATACACATTCTTTAAAATAATCCCCTAGAAAGTAGGTAGTAAAATCCTCAAGAGTTCTTATTGAACTCATATCTCTACAATAATCATTCCTAGGGTTTTTTTTTGTTCTTGAAGATCAAGAACTTCAATTCAATATATTTGAGGTACACAAATTCTCTTTCCTCTATCTTTTTATATTTAATTCTCTATACATACTATAATCTTGTATCTATTGATTTAAGGTTTCCTACGCGTAATAGACTCCCAAACTCAAATTTAGCTTCGTAGACCACCTCTTTTTAAAGGTTTTTTCAATGTTTTCCTAAATAAATATTGATGACGACTCCTCTAATATTTAAATTAATTTTTCACCAGTCACATGTCAACCCTTAAAATTTCAAATTTTTTTAAAATTCTTCATCCAAATAAAATACTTTATTATAAAATATTTAAAATTTTAAAATAAAATAAAATACTCTTTTAAAATGTCTCGTTCATGCAATTCAACAGAGTAATTCGTAGTTTCGTACGAGAACTATGGTTATTATGAGAAGCCTATATAGTTCGCAAAATAGGTTTTCTGAGTCTTATCACCGAAGTGCAGCTCTTCTTTTTATTACAATTGAATGATAATGATAAGAAATAAAATTTAAACTAGCCTACTGTATTAGTCTAACGATTTTCAGATAATAGATCTCAACAGAAATTGGTAGCTCTATCTATAATATATATACCTCTAAAGTCGTTGTCTATGACTTTTTTTTTAAGGGAATGAACAATAGTCCATCCAAAATCGATTAATAGTATCAAAGTTCACCATATAACATTATGATAAGCATTAAACAAAATATTAAGATAGAATTATGAAGAATAGTTTAGTGACTGATAGATAGTTCTACCTTCACAAGACCATCAGTCAGTTTTTCTATTTGTATTACAAAGAATTATCTACGACTTGTATTCAGTAAATTTTGTCTTTGGTTAACTTTTGCGACTTCCTCTCATTTTTTTAACTATTATAATAATTAAAACTCAAAAAATTTAAAATAAGTTAAAAATTTAAATCATTAAATTAATCTAATGATCATAACAAGATAAAGTCATCAATTTCAAAGTCGCTCACTTGAAATCGTGCACTGGCTAACAGTTTGGTTAAGAGATCATGTAGTTGATCCTTTGTTCAAACATGGGACATCAGTAGCTTGTTGACCTAAACATAGTGCACACAAAATGGTCATAAAGGAAACTGTGTTTCATATGAGAGTAAAGTATTGTTTTTCAGCACAAGTAAGAGGCACTTACATTCTCATGTCAAACAGTGGACAAGTAGAAAATGAGTGGGAACAATGAATCAGTCCGTTAATTTTTTTTTCTTTTTAATAAATATATATTTTTTATTATTTTTTATTCTCTTAAAATTTTTTTTTCTTTTAACAAATATAAGTTTTTTTATAAAAAAGTTATAATTTTTTAAAATATATCTATTTTATTTTTTACTTCCACAATATTTTTTTTCACATCCCCTTTCACAGGGGACATATTCTTGAAAAAAGTTTGTCCACCATATGATTTAAGAGCATTTTTTTATGGCTATCCACATTTTTATATTCCCTGCTGGTTTTAATTTATTACCTATATAAAGGAGCAAGTTTCCAATCATAACCTCATCCCAACTATCCAAACCCACCCCTAGTGAATGTTATAAAAATATTTTTGAAGTTGAAAGCCCAAAAATCTCATAAGTTAAATGAGTTCACTTCGATTACTTTTGCAGCATATTGAGGAGGAAAGAGCAAAGAAAAGAATGGAGACTTTTAACATCAACCTCGAGTCACACCTCTGCAATATCAATAGTTATCAAGAACGAGTAAACAAAGGAATGAAGACTTTTAACTTCAACCATGACTCACAGCTTCACAACATCAATAGTTATCAAGAACGAGTAAACAAAGGAATGGAGACTTTTAACTTCAACCATGACCCATACCTCCACAACATCAATAGTTCTCAGGAACGATTGAACAAAGGAATGGAGACTTTTAAGTTCAACCTCGAGTCACACCTCCACAACATCAATAGTTATCAGGAACGAGTGAACAAAGGAATGGAGACTATTAACTTCAACCCCGAACCACACCTCCACAACATCAATAGTTTTCAGGAACGAGTGAACAAAGGAATGAAGACTTCTAACTTCAACCCCGAGCCACACCTTCACACATCAATAGTTATCAGGAACGAGTGAACAAAGAAATGAAGACTTTTAAGTTGAAAATGTAGCCATACTTCCTCTACATCAACAATGATAAATAGTTATCTGGCAAGAGAGAATAATTATAAAGACATGTTCTAGTATATACTATCCAAGAAAATGCAGTGTAGAGCTGTTATATAAATATGGTTAATTATATTTCATAATATTTAAAATTAAATGAATTTGCTTGAAGTCCTTATAGATTGTTATTATTAGAACAATAAGTCTTGATTAAGTTAGTCTCTAAACCCCTCCTTTTCGGTAGCTAGGAACAGGGTGGGTGCCTATTCCGATAGGTTGAGGGGATGAATACTTATAAAGACTCCAACACTCAAGTTAGTATAAATGTACAAGGTGGAATTATAATGTAAAATTATACCTGTGTTTTGCTATAATGTCTGCATATATAGGAGTTATTAGAAATAAATTATAGAGTCATTAGAAATAAATGTTATGATCTTAAAGTCTAATGATATATTTCCGATGATGGTTATGTAGGATATGTGAAATGTGGAGAATGATGATATATTGGATGAGGTAGTTAGGATTTTGGGTGTTATTGAAGAAGTGGTTAGGATGCATGATCCTTTGGAGTCCTAAGCTAAGGTGTATTAATAGGCTGTTTGGATTCTTGGACAGAGATGCCAAATGTTTCGAAAAGCACGTAGATATTATGAGATTAATGAAAAGTTTAATGATTATTAATTTTATCTCAATGCTAGTTAATAATATTATGATATTAATAAAATGTCTAATAATAACTATTATAAAATAAAATTTCTTATATTCATTCACAATTAATTATCATATATGCCAGATAAACGCAAGATGTGGAATTTTCATATTTATTCATAATTAATGATCCTGCCTGCCAAATAAACACAAGATGTGTTATTTTAACGGAATAAATCTAGTATTTTAATTTTACATTTTTTAAAAGCATCTTTACTTTTTATACACTATTTGTTTTATTTTATATTTTCTTTTTTTCTGTAGTCCAACTTGTACTTACTAGAAAACGTTGGGGATATTCTCCAACAGGTGAGTTCTTGAAAGCGCGATGTTGGAGTTACCTGTAAAAGACACCCCAACTCTTAAGTCAGTCAAGGTAGTCTAGTATTTTGTTTTAGGTGAAGTACATTATACCTTTCTTCTTGCTTTTATCATTGAGACATAATCAATGTGATTTTAATTCAGGCTTTAATTACTTATTAATTTCTCTTTTAATTGCTCCATAACCGTTGGTTTGTGGCTGCTGCAATAAGTTCTTTGGGGTGATTATTGGGGCATTATTCATCTGTGATGGCTCAACTTACTTTGGGGGAGGTAGATGAAGTCAGGTGTTACAAGGTTGGTAAGTACACAAGGTCATCTTAGATAAGCTATTTGGAGGGTTTTGGTGAGGTTGTTCTATTGAGGTTAGATCAGGAGAAGTTGTCTCGGACAAGGTCATTTGGATAAGGTCGTTTGGGGGAGGTCGTCAGGGCTGGCCGCTCCCTCAGGAATAGTACATAAGCCCCCCAAGCTTAGAGACTCGTGAGCAAGGTATTGAAGTTATGTTCTATGGAGGTCTTCTAGTTGACGTTGGACGACTTTAACCTCGCAAGTGACATAGGGCAGTACATAAGCCCTCCAAGCTCCAAGACTCATGAGAGAAGTGGGAGTTTAGAAGTGAGCTTGACCAGGAGCGTCGGCAGAGATACGGTTGCGTAAGTGAGGTCTCGCCACGTGGCTACTTACCTCCGTTAGCTGTCACTTGAGGTGACGTGGGGTGGTTCTTGACCATTGGATTACATTGTGTGGAAGTCGACAAAGGTTGTTGGATTACCTTGTTCACCATTACCTGGTTCAGTGGGAACGGTTAGTATAAACGGTTTGTCTTGTGACTAGATTGATACATTTTCCTTAGTTCTTCTACACACACTCTTGTTTTCGTTGCTCAAGCTTGTGCATGTGCTTCCATTCTTTTTTCGCATGCCTTTTGTAAGGTACGTTCTCCTATGTATTGTCTTGCTTCTTCCTCATCTTTCTATCTTCTTCTTCAACACCTTTAGGTTTGTTAGTTTGTTTTTCCTTTTCCCTTGATTAAAACATGTCTTCTAATTCTGGGGAAGGTTTTAGGCAAAGGAAGAACAGGGATAGTTTGCTTCCTTAAAAGGTTATGGGTTTAGGAGAAAACATGGGTTCGTCCAATTCATCTTCCCAATGGAGGTGTTGGAGGTTTCGTCTACGGAGTCTGATAGTGAGGGGTTGTGGTCGTAGGCCACGAAGGTTGGGAATGTTGATGTTACTTCATCGGGGATTAGGGTAGTTAAAGAGAAAGTTTCCCTAGCGAAGGCAAAAGTTGCAAAGGGGCAAGGGAGGAGAAAAAAAGAGGTAGGGTTAAAGACTTATAGGTACCCAAGAAAAAGGAGGAATCATAGGAAGGTGGATTTACTATTGTTAGATTTTCCTGACTATTACTGGGTTCACAGTGACATCGTCGAGTTTCACAGTAAACTCAGCGAGTCAGCAATTAATGCTCTCCTTGAAGGCACCTTTGTGTCTCTCCCCAATAAGGCAGATTTGTTCCTTTTACAGTCTTGTGCTATGGACAAGTTTGTTTATAGGAGAGGGTTGTCGAAGGTTCCTTTCACTTACGTGTACAAGACTCTATTCTACAATCTCTGGGTCACTTTACATTTTTTTTACTTTGTGTGTGAGTTCCTTTGGTATGCGAATATGGCTACAACACAGTTGCATCTAAATAGTTGGACATTCCTTACGATTTTTTAGATTTTATGCACCTACTTAGGATTAGAGGTGTCATTGAATAAATTTCTTCACTTTTACCAGCTAAAATTGGGTACACCCATAGGTTGAGTTTCTCTAAATGGGATCAATAAGGGTCTATTTTCATTGCATTCTTGCTCATACAAGTTCAAGAACGAGTTTATGAGGGTGGACTCCGTAGATCAAAAGCCTCAACACAATAATATTTTCTTTGAGCCAGGCGGGAGGTCGGTGTTTCCCTTTTACTAGCAGGAGAGATCTTGCAAGTTTAAGGGAATCAAATTGAAGGTGGTCGCGGTCGAGGCGAAGGTTAACATTGCTAAGTTGGTGTTTCTTCCCCAACCTAGGACCGTGTAACACGTACTTTGTCTTCCCTATGCGAGAGATATAGAGTAGAAGCTAGAGAGTGTGTGCTTATTCTTCTCTTATTAAAATAATACTCGCAATTTGTTTGTATTACCTATCTTGTGTTTACTTTGTCGCTTTGATGGGGAAGCAAACTTGGAAAACTTTGAAGGCCAAGTTTGACGTCTCTAAAGGAAAGGTTGTTGTAGCTACAGAGGGAGGTCGTAAGAGGAAACATGTTGAGTTGGTCATCGACATTGCTGGCTCTGCTATGAAGGAGGTTACACCTGTGACCTAAGAAGGTCATGTCATTGCTGAAGAGGTTAATTCTCTTGCTCGGGTGGTTTCCTTTACTCGAGAAGGTGACACCATCCTTTCCCTTATCCAAGATCTCCTCGTTGGCCTCGGGGTCATGAAACGCATCTGTGCGCATGTTGGGTAACCAAGGTGAGGTTCCTTTGTCTTTCCCTTTGGACCTTCTAGGGGTGATCTCACACAGCACTCGAGAGAAAATTGTCTGTAGGCGTTTCTTGAGGGGGAAGGAAGACAATCAAATGGATAAGCTATTGGGTGTCGTAAGTAAAAAGAAAAAAAAAAGTCAATACTTTTGTGATGACATTTAAAAATTGAGATTTGAGATTTTATATTTGAATGCATTTATATTTTATGTATATATTTTAAATTTAAACTATTTTATTTTATATTTTAGAATTGAGAATTGAGATTATATTTAATTATTTGTTATGACATTTAATATTTAACTATTAAGTAATAATTAATAAGTACTCTAACTTTTCTTAATCAATGCCTAGTAACCCATTCGGAGTGACTTTATATTGAATGTTTATAGTAATTAAAAATGAGACAAATTTGTTTTTTTTAAAAACCTTATTTTTATGTTTTATGTGGGTTAGTCCACGGACCATCACAGGCTTTGTAGGGTAGTTCGAGCTCTCAAATATAATGAGCCCATTTAAAATGTGGACTTCGCAGATTGAATTTCGTAAATTGCAGGTTTTGCGGGTTGAAGGCTTTGTAAATCGAGTTAGTCGAAGGCTTATTTCTAATAGATATTATGAGATTAATGAAATGTGTAATGATTGTTAACTTTATCTCGCAACTAGTTAATAATATTAAAGTATTAATAAAATATATTATAATAATTATTATAAAATAAAATTACTTGTATTTATTACACAATTAATCATATACGCCGAATAAATGCAAGATGTGTCATTTTCAAATATGCATTTTTTCCTGTCTATATCATTAAAAAAATATTCTATCTATCTATTTACAAGGTGGAGAGAAAAAGTGTTATTTAGTGGGAATACACCTAGAATTTTATTTTTACATTTTTTTAAAGTATCTTTAATTTTATACACTATTTGTTTTATTTTATATATTCTTTTGTTTTAGACCAACCATTTATCTTTTTATATTTCTTACCTTTATCCATATCTTAGATACTTCTTATCATATATTCTTGCCTTGATATATTCCTTTCGTCTATACTCTTATGTCTCTTATCATTTTTTGAGATAATATATATCTTATATATCATATTCCTTATTACTTCCATCTTATCTTCCATATTTTTATATTTTTCTTTCTTATATTTCTACCTTTTATAGCCTTATTTTTCATTATTACATATATATATATATATATATATATATATATATATATTTTGTTACCTTATACGCTTACATTTTTCTATTTTTTACTTTTCATCTTCTTTTTAACCTTTTTTTTCCTTGGAATTAAGAAAAACATAAATCCATTGTCGAAGTTGCATGTCCGAGTAGTGGAGTTGAGGCAGTAATTAAAAGACTGAAATTCGATCATCAATGTCACTATTGTACTTATTATAAACTCTTTGTTCGGCAATTATGAATTAATGTGGAAACAAAAGAAGAAAGGTGGAGATAAATTACAGAAATTGAGACATTTTAGAGGTTTGAAAGTAAAAGGAAGGTTTAATTACACATTTTTTATATTCTAAAAATTTTAATATTTATTTTTTAATTAAAGATATGAACTTTAAACTTTTAAAATTCTTCAATTATTATTTTTTTTATAAGGCAAAAGTAATATTATTAATTCTGGAAAAGTATAAGCTATGTCTTTCTATATATACAAAATGTGTAAAAAAAAAATTCAATTGTTACTTAAATTGACAAAAGACTCATTACTATAGTTTCAATGATAATTGCCTCGTGTACTTAATTTTATATAGGTATATGAGAACAAATATCTTAATTTTTTTTTTTAATTAAGGTTTTGTTTTCTCTCTTTTAGGTATAAAATAGATATAATTATGTATTTAGATTATATATTTAATTTGGTTAAATATTACTATCATTATTTTTTTATATACATATGTAGTTTTGGAATTAGATTGAGACAAAGTCAATTAAATAAAAACTCAATAAGTAAAAGGTGATCACCACTAGATGAGAGTCCTGTTGTGGCAAACAAGGAGTAAATAAAATATTGTTTATCCACCAATGCCCACACTCACTCTGTGAGTCCCCGTCCAGTTGTAGTGGACAACTTAGCATTTGGGCTGAGCGCCCAGCAGTCTTGTTATGACCGTTGGGCAGTGACGTTCGAGATGGTAGAGTATAAAAGGGTTTTTTTTCACCAAAAAGGGGGTGTTTCTTCTTCTCTAACCCTAGGGTGGCTTTAGAGCTCATGGGCTTCATCTTCGACCTCTATTTTTTATCATTTTGCTTCCTTCATCCTTGGGATGCTTATCTCCTCCATGGGTGACTGAGTTTTTTGTTGCTTGGGGTTTATTGCAAGTAAACTTGAACTATTGTGTATATTTTGAGCTTTAATCAAAGTTTATTATTCAATGTTTGTGTCTTTTCTCTTCTTTATGTTTTGAATGCAATTGGAAAACTATTTGACTCATAAATAAGAAGAGTGCCCAATAAGTTTATCGCTAGGAATAGAGTAACTTGTCATCTTAAACTCATTTTTCTTAAAGCACGTTATTTGATTTTAGGTTATGTAAAAAATTAATAACTTAAACCTCAAATCAACTTAGACCCTACTCATAAGGGATGAAGGTGAACATATTTTTATGAGTATTGGAAACATGAGTAATAAACCATGATTATATGTTCATTTGTATACTCGGGTGAAGATTTAATGAAGTTAAATCTCAACCATCTCTCCATTTTGTGAAAACTCTTTTCGTAGTTGTTATTAACTCTTTTATAATTTATTATCAAGTAAAAAGCATTTAAATTTTCATAATATCAATCAAGTCTATGTAGATACGACCTTGTACTCCTCTAGGTTGTGCTACTTGATTGGTGCACTTGCCATAGAGAAACTGTTTAACCGTCAACATTAATGTTTACTCCACTCTATGATAATCAATTATTAGCACAATAATTGATTATTTACTTTGTTTTGGAAAATGTAAACTGTTTTGTTTTATTCACCATTTGTAATACAAATTTTAATCACAAGCTATAATTGAGAAATGTTTGCATGAATATAGAGGAAAAACAGTTCACATAGAAATAGTCAATCTTAGAGCATCTCCGGTAGTTAATCAATTGTTTCAATCTTAACTCACTTTTTTTGTGGATCTCACAATGCCACGTCATCTTGAATACCAATTTGAGATCACATTTTTTTATCCTAAAATACTTTTGGTGAATCTCACAATGTTACATATCCTATTTAATATTTATTTACAATTTATTTTAAAATAAATAAAAGTAAATAATTATATGGTTTAATTATCAAATAAATTTAATACAAAATAAAAAATATTAATAATTCAAATTTTTATAAAAAAAAAAAATTCCCCCACACCACCACCCCTTCCCCTCTCATGTGTCACATCCCCTTCCTCATCCTCAGTTGTCGCTCCCTTCCCAACCATGATTGTCTTCCCCAACCGCTAAACCTTCCATTGCAAGCCCTCCCCTCATGCGTTCCACCTCCCCTTTCCCTTCCCTAACCTTCGCTCCCCTCCCCAACCGCAAGCTCCTTCACCACGAGCCCTCCCCAATCATGAGTCGTGAGCCCTCTTCAAGATCTACAAACCCTCGTATTTTTTGTTTTAATTTTTTATTTTGTTTAGGGTTTAAGATCTTAATGTTGATTTTGGGTTAAATATGTTGTTGTTGATGTTGATTGTCTTTCAATATATGTTTGTTGTTGAATCTATGTTAGTTTTTTCACTTCTTGCTTCTCCTCCATTTTTCCTTTCTCAATTTTTGTTGAATCTATTGGTGCATGCATGCCTGAATAGTTAAGAGAGACAAAATAAAAAACGACTTGTTTTTTTTTACACTATGCTAAACTTAGGTGTTCTTGAAACAGATCTTCACATGGAGATTAACAATTTTTTTCTCCAATAGATGTTCTTACCAAGATTAGATCTTGGCTTCAAGATTAGTTTTCAAAAACATCCATTGGGGATTCTCTTACCCCACACTTTTAGAAAGGTCAGAACTACCATATTAGTCATTACCTATCTATTAATGCAACACTGAGATTGTATAGACCATTCATAAAAACATAACAGAGAATTCTTTTATAACCCCCTAACCCATATCCAAGACTTCTGAAGGGCTTCTTGTATTTCAAACAAGCCAAATCAGCTAAAGGGTAGTTAGCACCAGATAGTTTCCAAAGCACCTTCAAAAAGGCCACAAAGGGTACATCAAAAGTTCTAGTATAAGGTATACATTAGATGGTCTATACACATGAGAACCAGATCGTCCACTCCAATTGTTCCCATAAGATAATCACCACTAGGTGTTATTTACTGGATGTTGTCATTAGATGTTATCACAATACGCTCTTGTCAGATGTTCTCAGTAGAATCTTGCACCCTCCAACAAAATTTTCTATCTAACTCATTCACAAATCATATAAAACTTTCACTTTCTGAAGATTTTAAGTCAACATCAACTCTTTTTTATTTTAATATTTTCAAGATATCTAAATTAATTTCAATTAATAAAAAGTGTTTAAAAAAATTAAAATGTATATTGTTTTATTAAATAATGCGAGAGTCTGCGAACTGGTTTTACTTACCCCGCTGGCTAAACAAACCAAACTAAAAAGTACACAAATCCAAACTTATTTATCTTGCTCTAATTACAATCTGTCCATAGACACATGTGTAAGAATAATTCATACTCGTGCTAACTATGATTTTATCCCTATATAAAGGAGCTAGTTCACACCCTCGTAATGATCAAGGATAGAAACCCACCCCTTGTTGAGTGACATCCATTTTAATTAGGAAGATGAGTTTTTGGGAGCAAGTGAACTCACTGCTTCAAAGCTCGAAAGCACGAATCCCTCGGAAGTTCTCTAGTTATGAGGAGAAAGTGAACGATGCACTTGCCAGTCACAATTACTCTTCAAATTTAAGGAAGCAAAAGAAGATGCAGCCAGTGAAGAGTGCACCTGACAGATATGATTACTATTCAGGGAACCAAACAAGGAAGAATTCTGAGCAGCCAGAGAAGAGTTACTATTATTACTAGTTATATAAGACTACTCTTCAGGGAAGCAAATACGACGTACTTCTCTGTTTATTTCTCTTTACTATATTTTTTTTTATTGATCTTTCTTATAAGAATTAAAGAGAGTGTTAGAAGTCATATAATAATAATTCACCCTTGCTTAACTAAATAAGCTACAACTCATTAACTTTTATTTATATATATATATATATATATATTAATTAGTGATATTGCATTAGCACTATCACCTATTTTGTGTGATCTATTATTGTTCTGCTATGTTTTTGACTCTGCTAACCAAAATAATCATGTTTTGCTCTAGTTATTAATATTATCAAGACAATAAATAATTACCTTTACTATCAAACGGTTGTATCAGTCCTTTCATTTATATGGATTTAAATATTAAAAGTTTTTTGTTACCTCTTGATAAGCTTATGAAGGCTTATTAAGATGAAATATTCTTGAGTTTTAAAACAATAAATTAATATTTCTTTTTCAATGTATCATAATTCTTTGTATATTTTTATTGGTTTTCTCCTCTTGTTCCTATTTTCTATGCATTGTTGGTTTTTCTAACGAGCTTTTTAATTTGAGTGTACAAATCCTGTAAAAATAATAATAATAATAATAATAATAATAATAATAATAATAATATTATTATTATTATTATTACTATTATTATTATTGAGTGTACAAATATAAACACGTTAAGTGTAAACTTTTCTAAGCAAAATATAATTTATTAGTTAAAATAATTTTTTATTTCTTTTTATTACAAAATTCTTTTAATATGTTGAAATAATGTTTGTCATAATAAGTTTTGTTAAAAAATATTTATTTTAAAAACTTACTAAAAAGTGTAATATATATTCAATTATTGATATAATTTTACTCTCATGCATAAGAAATGTTTTAAAAAATATTCATGTAAATATGTATATTAGAATGTATAATTATTAATATTTTACTTAATAATTTATACATAGTTATTTATTTAAATATCTACATGGACAAAAAAATATTAATTGCTAAATTTAAATTTGATATTTGTTGGTAGAGTTGTCAAAATGAATCAATCCAGTTCGTTGGATTCAACCCACCTTAACTCACTTAATAAATGGGTTGGCTCAATCCTACTCTTCTTCCATGCTGAAAAAGTAGGTATGGTTCAGCCACCACAAGTTGGTGGGTTAAATGGGTCGCCTCACCAACAGCTGAAAATTAAAAAAAATATTATTTTAAAATATTAAAATTTAAATAACTTATGATAACATTATTTTTAAATTTTATGAGTTTAAAAAATAAATAAAAAATATTTGAATAATACTCTTCACTAAAAATTTATATTTCCCACATGTTAAATATTAATTTAAAATATAAAATATTAATTAAATAATACCAACAAACTTAAAAATATATTGTAATAGAGTACAAGTCAAATAAGTAAGATAATAATTTAAAACTTTAAAAAAATTAAAAATCATATTCAAATAATAATAAAAATAAAATTTAGGTATGTTAGTGGATCAACCCAAGTACCACAAGTTTAATCTGAGTGAGCTCAGTTATAAGTGGGTCAATTTGTATATTTGATATAATAATTTTTTTTTTATTTTTGAACCTAATTCAAACCCATAATGAGTCGAGTCAACCCATAAGTTTGAACTTATTTTAATAGTTCTACTTATTGAACTCTCCTTAAAGTATGACTCTGACCTTACCGTCACATATAGTTAATTATATTTGTAAATTAAAAGAGGTTAAATTAGATAGTATGACATTTGATAAAAATTTTATCGATATCATTTACAAAATACTTCTATGATCATAATCAATAATTTATTTTAATTGTTAAAATTTTAACATAATAGACCATAAAAATAAGAAGTAATTTTTATTCAAATTACTCTTATATAATAAATAATTAATTTTAACTATTACTATTATTACTATGTTCCGACCTTTACCTTTTTCATATTCCTTGCCTTTATTCCTACCTATCTTCAATACTTTATTTATATATTCTTTTCTTTTGTATATATTTTACAGCAAACTACTATCACACTATTCATCTTTTATTAAATTACACAATTGATTCTTTTTTTTTTATATTCATCTCTCTTTAAATTTAAAAATATTAAACTAATATTTAAAAGACATTATACTAACATTTCTTTTAAATTTTATATTAACACCTATAAAAAAGTGTGAAAGTAATATTTAAGAAAATAAAGGCGGATATGTCATTACAAACCTTAGGTTGTAATTTGCTCAATACTTATCATATTCCATATCTTCCATATTTTTTTTTACATTATTTTTTTATATTATTGCCCTTTTTAAAAAAGAAAAAAATAGTCTTCTTTTTTATTCTACATATTCTGTACCTTAGAGCTGACAGTCTCTCTTAAGCCTCCACAAGCCGGCGTTGATCAGTAATAAAAATACATAGGTTATGCCTTTGTTTGGTTTCATAGAAGTAAAAAGAAAGAATAAAGAGTTATAAAAGAAAAAGAAAGGAAATTTTGATAAAATATAATCAAAATTAAAATTGTTCAGATGAAAAAAATTTATACGAAAAAGTTAGGAAAATTATAAATGAAAGTAACTATAATTACAAAAGGAAAATTATAAATAAAAGTAATTATGATTATAAAATTATTCATACATTTATTATTTATGCGACCAAAATAAGAATAATTTTAAAAATATATTTTTTTTTTACATTTTCCTTACTTTTCGCATGTGTATTTTGAGCTTAAAAAGTAAGTACGACCTCATCTATTGTTAACATTTTTGTTGCAACTTTCTTTAATATCCAACTGGATAAATACTTCTTTCTTCTCACTTCTCGATATTAGTAACATTTAACTCCCAATTTTCATCCCACAGTTCAACTATTAATATCTTAACTACTTACAAATAAAGTTACATTGAATTTTTTTATCAAAACAGTTCACTAACCGAACTTATCTAATAGTCTAATTTAATAAATTTAATTAACTGATCTTTATATTAGCTATCACGCGCCAAACGAATTGATTGGCTGATTGATTTATTCAGGTCACATTGACAAAATTATTTATTAAAATCCGTATGTTCTAAAATTAGTTTCACTGTCACGTAATTTATTTAACATAAAAAAATCTAAAAAATTAAAAATAACATGTGATATTTTAGCTCAATCTTATGTTTGTATTTAAATAATTGTGATTATTTATTAAGATGAGTCTATTTTAACTAAATCCTTCTTTTTCATCGTGTTCCCCACACTTTTGTGTATTGTCCCAAACATTTTTACAAATTCTTATGATTTTTCTCTTTTAGTACAACTTTCACACTTCTATAAGAATAGTCACATGATTGTAATGAACGTTATAAAGTATAAAATTTACCTATTCTACAAGTAAAATACACAAACACTACGCCAAATTTATTCTTTATAGCATTTTTTTAGCTTATATAGAGTTTTTTAAGTGTATATAAGTAGACAAAATATAAGTTCGGATAGTGTTTTTTTTTTTAAAAAAAAGTATTATATAAGTGAATATAGCGTTCCTCTAGAAAAACATTGTATATGTTAATATTACGTTTCTCTAGAAAAAGGATGTATAAGTGAATATAGCGTTTTTCTGAGAAAAACATTGTATAAGTGAGAATATAACGTTCTTCCAAACAAATGTTGTATAAGTGATTATAACGCTTATAAAAAAAACAAGTTGTATCGCTTATACAATATTTATTTTAAAAGATGTTATATACATATGTTTATATATATACAGTTGGTTTGAAGAAGCATGGTATATGTTTTTGTTTTATAAACATGCTGATTTCTTTCATTTATTTTTATCATAAATATTTCACACATGTAAACACAATCCCAAAACATTTTATAAAGTTTTTAATGAATTTCATATCCGTTATGGGTGGTGTATGATTTGCAGCATACACTTGATGAAATCACCTATATGAGTATCAATTGAGGCCGCTTGCATGAGATCTTGTTAAATCTCTAGACCAATCATTAATACCGGACAAGGTGCATGACCTAAATGCGCAACACAATGAAAACAACAAATGATTGTGAGGGTATATTGTGACTAATAGACCACCATCATAAGCTACATGTTTTTGTTGATTTGTCCCCTCTTATGAACGCAATCCTGGGAGACTTGTGAGGATATCTTAGATAAATCTTTAAGGATATAGATAAAACTCATAACAATGAATTAATGAAGTTTTCGTCATTTGGTGCCTCTATTCAATTTTTTCTTTGATATATACAAAATTGTGTTTATGAATATTATTTATAATAGGGTATTGTTTATCATTGTCTTAAGAGAAGTTAAGGAAAAAGAATTAATACTAAACTTTGTAAAAGTGCATATTTAATTAATTATGTTATTAAATGAATATTGATTTTAATATTCCTTAATGTATTTTATTTTATTTAATACCCATAAATCTTTTACGGTTTTAATTAACCTGACGTAATAATTGTTAACATGCATAACATTATAAAGGAGAATGCTAATCAGAATTTATTTATAATTAAGAATTATTAATCGACATTTAATTTTTCAAAAATTATAATTAAATATGCTATTAAATGAATTTTAATTTGAATAAGTTATTAATACATTTTTATTTTATTTGAAAGACAAAAATATTTATCAATATTTTTAATTGATATTTTATTTAACACAAAAAATTTAAAAAATTAAAAATAGAATAATTATAACGCTGTTTTACTATTTTTTTTAATTTGATGTTACTAAAAATTGTGTTTTACTTTAGAATCTAATTCCAACGTAGTTTTTTATGTATTTATTATAACAGTAAATATGGTTTAAAAGATTAAATTTCTAGTATTATTTATAATTACATGTTAATAGATGAGAGAGGAGAGAGAAGCTGTTTGAAGAATTAATGTTAAAAAAATAGCAGGAGAAACAAATAATAGGATGATAATAAATGATACAAGAAAAGAAAAAAGAATGAGTGAAATAGAAATAATTATTTACTAAAATATCTCTGCATTAATTTAGACACAAACTGTAATGCAAAAATTATTCCTAGGGAAGGGACATGAAAAATGCTTTTCTGTGTTTATTCCTGGTACTGTCCATGACTAATAACTTATCTATGTATAATTGACTAATCACAGTAATTACATTTCTTCAACGTCCTCACTGCAGTCTTTTGTTTTTCTCCATACAGACTTGCAACATTGCTTCACCTAGAAACAAGATGACTAAATAAATGGTGAAAATGTCATCTTCACAAGCAAAATATGGCAGGGTTCAATATGCAATATGGCTATTGGGGCTGGTATTATTTCTGGGTTGGATTTTCATTTGGATAATGAAGCCCACAGATACTTTTGGAGAAACATGGATGCCTATATACCAAGCAAATACTAATTCAACTTATTTTGGTGCAGAAGGTCTTATAAGTTTTGTTCAAATTGTGAATTTCATTCCATTGTTTTAATTATATTATGCTAATATGTACCTACCTCTATGATCCTCTCATTGTAGGTTCTTATTTGCTTATGTACACTTTCCCAGTCTTGCTCATGGCTTCTTTGGGGTGTCTATACCTCCACATATGCCAAAAAGCAAATGATTCCAACAGGTGCATGTCATTTTTCACCGCTTAATCTGGTTTTATGTTTTTGCTAAATGGTCCGTTCACTTCATTGTTGTTAGTTTTGTAGTTTAATTAAGTTTTGTAGTTTGATTTTTAGTCCCACATTGCTTAGTATTGTGAGATGGTGTTCTTTACTTTGCTATATAAGCAAGCTTATGTAAGGTTTACAAATGCACCAAAACAAATACTTCTTAGTGTTGTTTATTTCTCTCTTCTCGCCTTTAGTGCCTTTGTTCCCAACAAGTGGTATCAGAGCCCATATCTTAGTATGCTTTGCGGTTGCAGTAGTGTCTGATCTTTCGCATCAGAAAAGATTTGGTTAGAGTAAATTTTCTTAGTATACTCTGTGGCTGCAGCTGTGTCTGATTTTCCACATCAGAAAAGATTTTTTCTCTTGTTGTTGGGGATCTCAGTCTAGAGAACCAGCGGGGACTTTTCTTTAAAAACCAGTAGGAGCGATGACAATAGACGAAGGCAAGATGAAGATTGAAAAGATTGATGGTGCGGACTTTGGCTTTTGGAAGATGCAAATAGAGGACTATCAAAAGGCTTGCAAGAACCTCTCACAGGCCTGAAACCAGAAGCTATGAAGGAGGATGAGTGGAGCTTTCTAGACAGAAAAGCTCTCGGAGCCATCCGATTGACATTATCTCGTAATGTTGCTTTCAACATCGCAAAAGAAAGGACGACAGCAGGTCTCATGAAGGCTCTTTCCAAGATGTACGAGAAACCATCAGCCTCAAACAAAGTTCACTTGATGAGGCGATTGTTCAATCTGCGGATGTCTGAAGGTGCTTCGGTGGCACATCATCTCAATGAACTAAACACTGTTACAACCCAGTTGAGTTCAGTTGAGATTGAGTTCGATGAGGAAGTACGGGCTTTAATACTTTTGTCTTCCCTGCCAGAAAGTTGGAATGCTACTGTCACGGCTGTGAGTAACTCATCGGGAAGCAATAAGTTAAGATTTGATGATGTTCAAAATTTGGTTCTCAGTGAAGAGATCCGACGGAGAGAGTCGGGTGAACCATCAACCTCTTCAGTATTGCATACAGAGTCAAGAGGAAGAAGTTCAACCAAAGAAAGCGGATGCGATAAATCAAAGGAGAGACGATCCAAGTCCAGAAATCATCGTAGTTCCCACAACTCGAAGACGATCGAGTGTTGGAATTGTAGGAAAACCGGGCACTACAAAAACCAGTGTAGGAGTGTACGGAAGAGTCAAGAAGCAAAGGGCGAAGCAAACATTGCCTCCACCTTAAGAGAAGATGAGGTGTTGATATGCTCTCTTGAAGATAAAGAGGAGTCTTGGGTATTAGACTCTGGAGCATCTTTTCATGCTACCTCACAAAAGGAACTATTCGAGAACTATGTTCCTGGAAACCTTGGTAAGGTTTACCTTGGTAATGAGCAGTCATGTTAGATTGTAGGTAAAGGTGCAATAAAGATTAAGTTAAACGGGTCTGTATGAGAATTGAAAAATGTTAGACATATTCTCGACCTGACTAAGAACTTAAAGAGGAGTCTTGGGTATTAGACTCTGGAGCATCTTTTCATGCTACCTCACAAAAGGAACTATTCGAGAATTATGTTCCTGGAAACCTTGGTAAGGTTTACCTTGGTAATGAGCAGTCATGTTAGATTGTAGGTAAAGGTGCAATAAAGATTAAGTTAAACGGGTCTGTAAGGGAATTGAAAAATATTAGACATATTCCCGACCTGACTAACAACTTAATCTCAGTGGGCCAATTAGCCAGTGAAGGCTACACGACAATCTTCCACGGTGATGATTGGAAGATTTCAAAAGGTGCGATGACAATTGCTCGAGGCAAAAAGAGTGGTACTCTTTACAAGACAGCAGGAACATGTTATTGGATTGTAGTTGCAACAAATGAAAGTCCCAATCTATGGCACCAAAGGCTTGGGCATGTGAGTGAGAAAGGGATGAAGGTCATGCACTCAAAAGGAAAATTACTAGGTCTTCAGTCAGTAAAAATTGACATGTGTGAAGACTGTATACTTGGAAAGCAGAAGAGAATCAGCTTTCAGACAAGTAGAAAAACCCCAAAGAAAGATAGGCTTGGGCTCATCCACTCTGATGTTTAGGGACCAATGATTGTCCCTTCCATTGGTGGGAAGCAATACTTCGTAACTTTTATCGATGATCACTCCAGAAAGGTATAGATTTACTTTCTGAAACACAAGTCTGAAGTATTTGAAGCTTTCAAGATTTGGAAAGCTATGGTAGAAAATGAGACAGGATTGAAGATTAAAAAGCTCAGATCTGACAATGGTGGTGACTATGTAGACACTAGATTCAAGAAGTTTTGCTATGAGCACGGAATCAGAATGAAGAGAACCGTGCCAGATACGCCTCAACACAATGGTGTAGCAGAGCGTATGAATCGAACGTTGACTGAAAGAGCCAGAAGCATGTGTGTGTGGTCAGGCTTACCAAAACAGTTTTGGGCAGAAGTAGTCAACACAACAGCTTACTTGATCAACTGAAGTCCATCAGTACCATTGGAGCTCAAGATACCAGAAGAGTTATGGAGCAGAAAAGAGGAAAAACTATCACATCTTTGTAAAGAAAAATTAACTTCTCTAGAAAACTTAATTTGCTCCTCTTCACGTTTATGGATCTTGCCATATGAGCTAAGCATGACTATCCTATAAATAATTAAAATAAATATAAATAAATAATATTTATAACCCTCAAGAGAGATAAAGACCTATAAATGAAAAACCTATCACATAATCAACCTATCAACCTTATTGTAATAATCATGTTTTAAATTATATTAACACTAATCTATAATTATTTTAATAGTGAATACTTCTGGAAGCTGGACTCGATCAAACTCCAACATGTGTAGTAATCAACCACAACAAGTGGGTTCTGCAGGAAGTTGGCCACGATCACTTTCATTAAAAACTAATTCTGCCTGGCAACAATACCCGAATCTGTTGCGTAGTTTTGAAGAGTTGTTGGATTATTACATTAACTCAACAAAGCATTCTGCCTCACACCAATGGCAATGGACCTACAACATCAATAGTTTTGAAGAGGTTGTTGATGAAGAAATTGAAAGTGATTAACTTCTGCGTGCTTGTTAATTACTGCCATGTTCGTAGGTAGAGTTTTAGGGGATATATCAGTGGTGGTGGGTGGTAAGTTGTTGTTATATGGGACTTGATGGCAAGTATTATGTTGCAGAATTACTTGTGTGTTCTGCTTGGTTGTTTTCTACAGTATTCATATGTTGTTTTCTTTTGTATCTTTGAAGTATGGGTTTTTGGACTCTTTTTCTTGGTAGAGAAAAACTCAAATATTAGTGAACCTAGTGGAGAGTGGTCACATTAGGTTGTGAGAGAAATTCATTAAAGTTAGAGACATGGTAGCAAATACTGATAGAAAAGAGAGGAAGCAAACATGGAGAATCCTATTATCGAAACTGAGAAAATGAGAATGAGAGTAAAAGCAAGGGAAAGAAAGAATAGCTTGATCGGATTCAATGAATCCGCATAAAATCTCAGGCTGATTGATTCAAGTGGGTTCATTTTTTAAAAAAATTACCTAATTGGGTCTATTTTAAAAAAATTACCGAGATGGATCTGTTTTCAAATTTGACCTGGTCAAACCGTAACTCGCAATTGCAGTTTACGTGTTATGTCAACTATGTGCTTACGTGGTGTCTAACGTGAAAAGAACTGATGCTAAAATTGCAACTGATAATTGCAGTTTGATTGGTCTTTGATCAATACCGTCCCTTTGTCCAATAAGTACAAGCAACACAGATTTTTAGAGGGCTAAAACTGCAAGTATGACTTGCGGTTTATGTGATCTTTGACCAGCACTGTCCCTTTTATCCAATGGTAAGCAGCACAAATTTTTAGAGGGCTAAAATTGCAAGTCAAACTTGCAGTTTGTGTGGTCTTTGACAACCCTTTTTTTTTAATACTGAAATTTAAAATTCAAACAAAAAAATTATGTTAAAATAATACCCAAGAGAATATATAACAACACAAAAAAATAACATATAAGAAAAGAATATCACAATATTATATAAGGAAACAAACCTGAATCTTTGGAAACAAGGTTGAAAATTGAAACGTGTGGTTTCGATTGTATGATTCTGTGGGGCAAATGTGGTTCAAATTATAGAATGAAATTGCCACATAAACTACAAGTCTCATATGCGGTTTATGTAGACATTAATGACTGAATAAAACGTTGTAACAAAAAATATGCATATTCAATACAAACTGCAAGTGACAATTGCAGTTTTAATGTCCTAAACATCCGTGCCCATTCGTATCCACGGGTTAAAAGAAACTGCCACATACACAAGGGCAATAACTATTGGATAAAAAGTTGTAACGAAAAAAAAAATTGATATTGAATACAAACCCAAATGTGAGTTGCAGTTTTAGTCCTTTAGAAATCCACATTTTTTAATAACTGTTGGTTAAAAAAGGACTAGTCAAATGCCACACAAACTGCAAGTGTGAATTGCAGTTTTAGCCCTCTAGAAATCTGCATTTTTTAGCAACTATTGGTTAAAAGGAATGGATGGTCAAATAGCACACAAACTGCAAGTCAGACTTGCGGCTTTAGCCCTTTAAAAATTTTCAGCATTATTGTTATTTTAACATAATTTTTGCTTTAAATTTTAAATTTTAGTATTACAAATAAGGTTTGGTCAAAGACCACACAAACCGCAAGTCTGACTTGCGGTTTTAGCCCTCTAAAAGTATGTGCTGATTGTAACAATTGGACAGAGGGATGGTGCTGGTCAAAGACCAGCCAAACCGTAATTGCAAGTTGCGATTTTAGCATCAGTTTGTTCTACACTAGACACCACATAAGCACATAGTTGACGTGACATATAAACTGCAATTGCGAATTGTGGTTTGAGCAGGTCAAATTTGAAAAAAGACCCATCTTGGTAATATTTTTTAAAACAGACTCACTTAGATAATTTTTTTTAAAAAATGGACCCACTTAGGTCAATCAGCCTAAATCTGATTCTAAGTCTTGATTATACAGCTAAACAGGTTTATATACAAAGATGAATGAAATGTAAAAGATACACTTACAAGCCCAAACCCAAGAATCAAAGAATAACATAACAAACTTAAGTTAATTAACATAATTACCAATAACTATCATAACAGAATTCTATGAAAGAAAACACAAATGTATGGGAAGCTATTATAAACTGTTAGTTTGCTTTTTTTATTCTTTCATATTGGATGAGTGCTGAGACATATACCACTAGATATTCATTTTTCATATTGCAACTGCGAATTGGTCCACCTTTGGTTCAAGATGATTTTGGATAACATGTTCTTGATTGGTTGAATTTCATATTTTTCCATTGGATCATAAACACAAGGTCTGGAAAGGAAAATACTATTCACAAGTTTCTGCTATGTAATTAGGATTTTTTTCATATTCTTATGGTTGTTTCTAAGAATTGTTGCTTTGTATTGTGTGCTCTAGCTGATTGTGAGCACTATTTACATTGCAAGACTTTTTTATACTTTATTGATTATAATAAATACTTTCTTTTTATAACAATTATAATCTTTTTATAATTATATATTATTGAATTCCCACCTTTTTAAATGAAAAAATAAAGAAAAGAGAGTCCGTATAATTTAGATTTCTGAAATAGATGATGACGATGTCTGATTAACATCTTTTTAATTATATCTCGTATGAAACATGTGAATGATTCATTCTCAAAATCACATTTCCTAACTTGAAAAAAGCATTTTTATATTTTCTGTCTACTAGTTACGTTTTTAGTTTGATGATATGAATGTTTCGATTTTCAATGTTGTTTTGCATCATGTGGTTGCAGATTCGTGAGTGTGGATGGATTATGGAAATAATTTATTTTCTGTTTTAGTTGCATATAAATATCTGTTACAAATTCTATATGCTACTACATAATTCTTTTGAGGTAGAAGAGAATAGTTTTAAAAGATTTTGAGCTCAATATTTTCCTTAAAAAATTTTGGGATTTTATTACTGAATAGACTCCCTACTAATTTAATTGTTATAGAAATATAATCTTAATTACCTGCATCATGAGGTCTTTGCGTTTTCTGCAAAGAATACATGGGAGGATTGTAACCTTTTGTTTTGGACGTATAAAGTAGTTTTTTCTATTTGGCAAAATGTTTGTAGGTGAATTGAAATTTCTTCTTTTGTTTTACCATTATCTCGTATGCAACTATTTCTGCGATCTAACTCTTGGGTGGTTGGAGAAAGACTTCAAAATATAATTTTCTATTTTAGTAAGCTACTTATGAATATAGATATGTAGGAATTTAATTGTTTTTGAAAATAAAACTTTGGAAGACATCATTAGATATTATTACTAGCCCAATACTAATGGACCAAGTGAGGCTCAAAAGTGTAAAAAAGAATTCTATTTGGTTAAAAGATTTCATATGAGTGTGATGAAATTATGTTTTTTTTTATATCTTTTATCATTGTGTTTCTATTATGTTTGTTAGCTGTTATGTACCTTCATACATGGTCTGGATATCTGTATTGTTGCCTATTAATATTTCTATTTTCTACCCAATTGGGAGAAAGATTAGGGTTAGAAAAATGAATATCTTTTTATCTTCTTTACTTTTGTGTCTCTCCTATCTTTTAGTTTTTCTTAGTCAATACAGTAGCAATTTTTCTAATAGATAGTGGGCATAAGTGTTAATATTGAACCTAAAATATTGATTATGGTTTGAATTATGATTAATTAATAAGTCTTATGGACTAAGAAAACTAGGATTGTAATTTCACAAGACTCCTAATGTTTTTCTAATTCTAATTTTAATTAAATTTTATTGTAATAATTATCAACACTCTTATAAATTATTAAACATGATTAAATTCTCAACCATTAGTACTCCTTTAATCAAATAACCTTCGATTATTCCTAATTTAAAGTTAGAGTGAAAATTTTCATAAATTATTTGATAATTAAATTCATACAAACTGAATTGTTAACAAATTCTTTTAGGAGAAAATTATAGATTCTCTTAATTCAAATAATTGGGTTTATATATATTGATTAATTATAACAACAAGTAAATATGCATTAAGAATAAAATCATCAAATCAATATGAATTCAGTTAAAATCACCTTTTCCTTTCCTCCATTCCCCGTCAAAATTATACCTCACTGGAGTTAGAATCACCATATGAATTAGTAATTTTCTCTTCTAATTCATTTTCAAGATTGTAACGCCATTTTCAGTTCTCCCATGGATATCGAACTACTACTGAAAATTATGTCAATATTTTTAAAAGTTTGTATTTTGCATTGTTTACATTATGGCTAAAATTCATGTATTATCATTGCACTTTTGAGCATGTTAATATTTTGTGGTCGAGGTTATCAAATTTAGATCCTCATGTTTGTACTAAGATCTAAAATTTGTGGCCATGTAATATTTATAGGTCTCTAATGTAAATCATGTTCAAATTGAAATTCAGGTTGAAACTTTGGATACTACTCATAATGGAATACCGATGTCACATTTTTTTGTTTATTAACATATAAAAGTATACATAAATAAGGAATGAAACCACAAGAAAGTAAAAGAATATAAACCAAAAGACAAAACATTTTTTTCATATACATGCACGATACTATTAATTAATTAAAGAATATTCAATAATCTGCATTTGGGTAATGCCATAAATGACAATACTCTTTCTCTTTTTCTTCATTTTGGAAGAGTTTAGTTTGAGAATCATTAGGAGTAGGGAGAGAGTTAAGTAAGACCAACCAAAAAGACATCATGTGTACGATCCATGCCGCTTAAAACTATATGACTATAACTTTCTTTTCAATCCATAGATCTACTATTTGTCATTGCTTCAGACATGTTGCTCACTCTTAGTTTCCTTTCAGGCATTCGATGGACACAATTTTTGTTGTCTATGTCTTTGACTTAATGATCCATTCGTCATTATCATGTTAACTGTTTTTATGGATGCTAGGGAATCAAACATTGTGCTTTAACAGATGGTTAACAGTGAAAGTCACCAATGAACAATTGACCTACTTTCATTATAGTCTTCAAAATGTTGGAGTTGAAAAGTGATAGTTGTGTTATACATGTGCTAATGGTTACCTTGTGGAATGGTCATGGGTTGAAATGATAGTTATGGTAAGATTGATATGAGGAGATCGTCTATGACGCCTTGGTCCAAATCGTTCTCACCCACTTAATTCAATATCTTTACTTTCTATTTTTTATAATCTATATACTTTTTTACTTGAACAGCCCTCTTTTATGGGTTCTCCCATCTTGGACGTTTCGCTGTGCATATTATCCAGATATATATGAGCAAGGACTAAGTTAAGAATTCACATGCCAATAAAAATGAGCAAGTTCTCAATCCCCTTTCATAAATATGAACCCAGCCCCTACTATGTAAAGCTCGTCAGTGACATTGTAATATTAATGGCCAAAACTTCCATCAACTAGAAACCTCAATATATGGATTCCATTTCTCAATCGTTGTATTGTTTGTTGTAATTAAGCTTATGGAGTTCAAATAGACCGTGTCTCAACATTTCATCGTCAAAGTTGTTAAGATATAAATTTGTGTCAAACAATATTTAATATTGAACCTAAACCTTAAATCTTAAAATATTTCAACATTTGATGGAAGCTAGGTATGCCGTTGCCGTAGGACCACTGCTCAAACGTATTCCAGAAATTCCCAGGATTGTCATCGTGATGATATAAACGCGTTTTCTTAATCAAGTTTCTTATGTTAGTAATTCACTAAAAGAAATTCTTATGTTAGTTGGACATGTTTCATATACTAAAATAATTAAGATTATGGCCCTCATCTAATTAAGTTCTTCCAGAAGATAGGATAGTTAGTTGTTAGATAGGAACAAGCAATACTAAAATATGATTTTGGCCTGAATTTTTTTTTTAAAATCATAAAATAAAATATTATAATTTTAAAAAAATAAAGGCTAAAATCATATTTTAAAATCATATTTTAAATATGATTTTGGCCATGTATTTTTTTTAAAATCATAATATTTTATTTTTCTATTTTTCAACTAATCTTCAACTGAACACTGATTGGGAAGATTAAATAACGGTTATTTCAAATTTCTCCTCTTATGGCGGGTCACAAATTTATTAGTATCATATATAATTTCTATTAGTATCATATAGTAATTAACAAAATATTTATAAGTCATTCAATCATAGTCTTTCTTGTAAGATAAGTTTCTTGATATTATAATTTTATGTCTTAAAATTTATAAATAATAGTGTAAAAAAATTTATACCAATATAATATGACCAATAAAGTCAAATATATTTTTTAAATTACACAATCCTTCAATCATAATCTTTTTAGTAAGATAAGTTTGTTGACATTATAATTTCATGTCTTAAAAATCATAAAAACCATGAGTTGTGATTAAATAATAGGATAAAAAAATTATATTGATATTGCATAATAAACTCAAATATTTTTTCAAGTTATATAATGACTAATTATAATTTTTTATTAAATTTGATTAGTAAAATGTTTTTATTTTTCGAAACTAAAAAGTAACAACTCAAATTAAAGATTTCTAAATCTTGAAAATTTTAAAAATAAAAACTATATATTTTCATAAAAAAAAATGAAAATAGAAAATTATTTTTTTAAATCAAACTTTACACACAAACTCTGTACCATACCAAATAAGTCATAGAAAATAATTTTTTTTAACCAAATGTGTACAACCTTGCACCATATCAATCATGCCATGATAATGACGTTAAAACTAAGTTTGTTATCTTCAACTTAAAACACAACTTACACAACTTAACCTTGTACCTTTTGTAACTTATTTGTTTTTTGTTCTAGCAATACATTGTCGATCAATATTATGATTTTTCAGTTTCTAGTTCAATTTAATATATCATTAATTATAAATATGATATAATTTAATTTTTATATTTAGAAAACTTAAAGAAAATACTCAATTTGGGCTATTTTCTATTATTAACAAAATATTACCATTTCATATAAAAGTTTACATAATTTTTATTATTTGTTATTATTGTTTATTTATACTGATTTTTAATTATAATTCCTTTATAATTTGAATTTTAATTGTCTTTTATATTGTTGAAAAGATAATTTAAAAATTTATTCAAGATATATTTTTAATGTGATTCAAAATAAAAGGTAGAAAATTATACTTTTTAATCACGTATCACGTTTTTAATTTTGATAAAAATCAATATATAAAATGAGACACTAATTTTTTTATAGCTATAAAAATAATATAAAATAATAAACAAACTATATACTATATTTTAAAAAAAATTGTGTCCCTTATTTTCTTATAATTAATTAATTTTCAAATTTTTTAACCCAACCTAACGATAACCCTGTCCCATTTTAATGACTCTTTTTAAAAACTTTGGAACATTTAAAATATGTTATAAAGTATCAACAAATATTAATAACATATTTTTATAACATTTTGTTAAATATTTGTATAGTTCATGTCATTAAGCATAAAATATTACTAATGTGAAATGAATTATACACAAGATAAAATATAGTAAAATATATTAGTAACATTTATTAATAATTTGATTACAATTTTAAATATTCTCAAAAAATTTATACAATATTAAAATAATAGAATATTACTGAAATTCACAAGTACGGTTAAAAATATATTTTACTTTTATATATCCACCACTTCTTTTATTTTAATATTCTTTTTTTTATATTCCGTCCTTTTTGTTTTTCATCTTCCTTACCTAGTTTTATCTTCAATACTCCTTTTATATATTCGTATCTTTATATCTCGTACCTTTATTCTTATCTTCGGACTTCAGTACTTCTTATATATATATTCTTTTCTTCTATATTCTCACGTTCTATATCTTTTCCTATTTCATTATTTCTTACCTTCACCTTATCTTTCCATTTTAATATAATTTTTCCTAAATTTTCATATCCTTTCAATTACCATTATTTTTCGTTCTTACATATTGTTACCTTATGTTTCCTTTACCTATGCTCCGCCAGTTCTCTATTGTAAGAAAAAAAAATCACACAATTTTTATTTTTAAATTTAATAAATTTTTATTTTTTATTTTATTTAATAACATTTTTCTAAATATTTTTCTTTACTGTCTAGCCATTTATATGCATTACTATCTCCTAATTTTAAGAAGGAGTTTCAAGATTTTATGGTCTTTTTTATAAAGTGTTTTTGTATTAATTATATTTTTTTACCAAAACATCTTTGTTGTGTTTGTTATCATTAAGGAATATATTTTTCTCTTCAATATTATGGATACTAAAATTAAAAAAAAAATATTATGAATTTAATATTAATATCTAAATTTATTTGTTTTTTTAATAATCAGTTAAACATATTTCGTCAACACCGATATAATTAGATATAAAGATGGTACTATATTTTATTCTCATATTTTTAGATGCAAGAACATGCAATTTAAAAAATATAACATTGTAGGATTAGTCAAATTTATTATAATCAACAGAATTTCTTAATATGTCTCAAGCACAATCTTTTTTTATTATTATAGGCTCAAGTCAATTTATAAGCTAATTTATTTTTATAAAATTACTTGACAAGCTTATTTTGACTAAAGGAGCTAATTAGCCAATGGAATTTAAAAGAACAAGAGAATCCACCATTATTAGAAATTCATGAATTTCATTAGAATTTAATCCATAACAAATTCTTATGGATTTTTTTGCCACAAACTGCCTTCTCATTATAAACGACATTTACCAGCTGTGACCAAATTGCATAAAATCTTCATTCTTCTCTTTATTTCATCATAGATCTTCCATTCACCTCTTTATTCTCAATTTGTAAGTACTAGGAATTTCGTGCTCATGAAGAAGTTACATTCACAAAGAAGCTTCTTCCTAATTTCATGCTAGTGCTCAAACTTAATTTGTAAGTGTTTTCTCCAATTTCATGTGGTAACTATTTTGTAAATCTCTCATTTTCTCTTTCCTGATAAAGCTTCCTTGGTTTTTGGTGTTTCTCAGTTGGTGCTTCATTGGTGTAACTTGTAGATTGTTGGTCGTGAGTGAATGAACCCTAACTTTCTCAGTTTACCGATTGCTTTGTTACATTATAAAAATTAGCGTGTTTATATGTAGATGAAGACACCTACATACTAGCTAGATAGACTACATGTTTGATGGAAGTTAATTTTTAGTATAAAAACTATGGAACTTAATTTTTTATTAATAAATTAAAGTTTTAATTTTAATAACTAATCTGACTTATTTGCCATCAGTTCTAATGTTCTATAAGATCTGACTCTTGTTAACATGGAAAAGTATCTATAGTCTGTAACCAAAGTCATCGCTGGTAGCTTAATAAACTCATTTGAGTTTGTAATCCAATACAATTTGAAATTCTAATATTAAGTATTAAAGAATTACGTATTTGTTTCTTATTTATTATATAATAAAATGCTGCATGGCTCACTGCTCCTTTGTTATCTTAAGTTCTTAATCTTATATGGTATTTGCAATCCTTAACCCTTTATAAATCTAATATGAATATTAGTTTCTTCCTTATTATATAGTCTTAAAATGCAGCATTAATTTCTCACTGCTTATTGATTATCTTAGCCTTATATAGTATTTGCAATCCTCAGCCCTCTTGTGAATCTAATATGAATATAAGGTTTTCTTTCTGTTTTTTTTTTTTTTTTGCACTTCAAAAAATTTTAGCTGTCTTTCTGTACTTGTGATTGAATTTCTAACAAATGGTTTATTTTTAAATTTGTGTTATATTTTAGCCAATATACACTGATGCGGCTTGCCTTGGGATCTCTGCATTAAGTGATCTCGTCAATGAGGTATTGAAACCCTATTATGTACTCAATTTTGGTGTAATAAGCTAGCTACTGTGTTTGTTAGCATCTCTGTTAGATTTTTTGTGAAATACCATGACCAATTAGAAATTAGAAAAATAATTTAAGAATCACCTAACAATATTTCATCACATTACTTGAATAATATTGATTTTTTATAATAGTGTTTAATAACTGGTATGATAATAACTAGGGATAAGTTTTTCAGGTAAATCCACAACAAATAAGTTTCTTGTTATTTTTTGAAAATAAATGATTTTCTAGTAGTGCAAAATCATAAACTTGACTATACATTTTTAATTTACAGTTTGTATGTCTCACACTTTAAGATAAGCTTTTAAGAATGAAAATTTTATTTTATTATTCAAGTCACTACATCCACATGTTTCTAATTTAATATTTATTTATATTTCAAATTAATAACTAAATTATTACTTTAAACTAGTATATATAAACTTATTTTCAATTAATAGTTAATAAAGAAGTGCATATTTTAAGATATTTTCTACTAGAAGTAGATCTTTACGTTGTGATCTTCTTTTTTTCTCTTTTGATGGTGGTAGATCGTGATTCAAAATAATAATAATAATAATAATAATAATAATAATAATAGTCACTTTATATATATTTCTAATTCAGTTTCTTTTATATTTTTTATTACATCATTTAAAAAAAATACTTAATAGTAATAACTTTAAATGCATTTCTAATTTAATTATTACGAAAACTGGTAACCACTCTAGATGCACTTCTAATTTGGTTTTTTTATAAAATTTTGATTCTTATAATTATTATGTCATTTAAACTATTTAAATTTAATAATGGTCAATTTGAATGCATATCTAATTTGACTGTTGTAAATGATAACAAGGTTCATGACAATTACTTTGGATACACTTCCAATTTGATTACCATGAACTCTTTTAAAAATAATTTAAAAAAAAATAAATGGATGATGAAACGTCAAACTTTGATCAGGACTGCGTCGAATGTACATTTGATTTAGTCATTATAAAAAGCATCATGTAATAATCATCACTTCGGATGTACTTTTGATTTGACAGTTACATTAAATAATCACTATGACCACTTTGGATGTACTTCTAATTTGGTCATAGTAAGAATATTTTAAAATAAATACAAGAATATAAAAATAATAAAAAATCAAAAGTCTTCAATATTTAGACAATTTCAAGAACTACGTATACTCTAATTCTCCATTATATATGGAGATATGCAGGAGCGAGAGACTACTTTTGTCGAGCCCCCGAAAAATAAAAATAAAATAATTTAATTAAAAATTAAAATATTAACAATATTTTTATAAAAAAGAAATTTTTCAATAATAATTTTCTCATTAAAATGTTAAAAAACAAAAAATAGTATTAAGCATTTTAAGGGTGAATAAATATTTTTAAAGTTATCTAGTTTTGCATGTTTAATTAGAGGTTACCGTCTTTAAGACGGACGTCGTAGGGTGCTAATGTTGGAAATAATAGTGGATTGGTATTAATCAATTATATTTTATCATTATCTGGCAATTTAAGATTTGGTGATAATCATATCTTATAATATCTTTATGATTATTTGAATGGGATTATAGTAAGATTGACTCTGTGATGGGTTGAGTCAATCATAAAAAAAAGCCCATTTGAGGGGTCTCTGCCTACCCTGGGGGATTATAAATTTTCCATCCCATTAAGCAAATTATAACAACAACAACAATATACATTCTCTAAAATAATCCCCTAGAAAGTAGGTAGTAAAACCCTCAAGAGTTCTTATTGAACTCATATCTCTACAATAATCATTCATAGGGTTTTTGTTTTTGAAGATCAAGAACTTCAATTCAATATATCTGAGGTACACAGATTCTTTTTCCTCTACCTTTTTATATTTAATTCTCTATACATACTATAATCTTGTATCTATTGATTTAAGGTTTCCTTTTATTTCCATCAATTGGTATCAGAGCCAAATTAGATACATATTATGGTTGTTTTCTATTAGAGAATTATGGTTGTTTTCTATTAGAAAATTAAATTTGAATTGAAGATTTTTTGTGTTATTAGTGAAATTTTATAATATAGTTCACTATTAGTTTTTTCACAAAAAAAAAAATGAGGGTTTACGCTACTTGTTATTGTTAAAATAACATGTTAAAGTTTCATTCCCTTACTCTTACATGGGTAAATTATATATTGAAACTTTTTTTTAAGTGCTACCCCTTTAAAACCTAGTTTTCTTTTTAAAATAATTATGGGGTAAATTGTTTTCAAAATTACTTAATAGTTTTTCTTTTTTTTATGTTTGACCAATATGAGTCATTTGTGTGGGCAACATAATATATTTGTATTAACTTTACTTTGGAAAGTGTTAATGGGTTGCATGGACTCATTTTTATACCCATATTTTTGTGATTTGGTCAAGGGAGAACTTTGTCGTTTTGATACGATCATGTATGATGATTCGTGTGTTAAATTCATTCTCAAAAGCATTGAATGTTGTTGCTAATTTTTTATATTCTTATTTTTTCAAAAATACCATATTTATTTAATATTTTTATATTATTGGTATTTTTTAGTATAAAAAAAATTTGATTAATTCAAGATTAAATTAAATTTTTTTTACTATTATAATCTTGAATTTTTTACCTATTTTCATTGTGATAATTCTTTACAGTATTTGTATTCTCCAATTATAGTGTACTCTCTTTAACATTGAATTATCATTTATAAATTCATTTTAGGTTATTTTATTAATTATGCACAATCTTAATTGTCCTTCTCTTATGAGCATAATTTTCTTTATTAATTTGCATTATTATTACTTGTCTATCATGAGTATAATAATGTGAATTTTGTATGTTGGTCATATAATATATATGATTAATATTATGCAAATTTATTGGACAATATGCATAATTTCTTTTTTCATTTACATAATTATAATTTCACTATTTTGGATGCATTTATGTGAATTTTGTGATATAATTATTTTTTTTATTGCATTGATGATAACTATACTCTATCGGTGTATTGTTATTAATGTAATTTGGTGTTATACAATGTACTTTTCTTGGCTTTTAATGATTTTTTTATACTCTATCGGTATTAGGATTTTATTGACATAAATTATAGTGCATTGTAATTTCCTTAGGGATTCTCTTTTAACTGAACTTTTAGAATTACATAATGTTTCCCTATTTTTGTAATGTTCAGTTTATTTCCCTCATTTGATCATGTTTAGTTATATTTATATGGAACCAAAATTTACACTCTCATTTCCTTTTGTTCCATATTGACTTATAACCTTTAATTGGACATTTTTTCCTTCAAAATAAAAAAAAATATTGCATTTTTTGTGGTGCAAATTTTCTATATATATATATATATATTGATAAAGAAATAGTTGAATTTTATTTAGCCCTCTGGGTATTTTTTTGTTATGTCAACTTATTTTTTCTTTATCAAGTGGAAGGATTTTGTATATTAGAATTTTAATTAATATCTTATAAAATAAATTGTTGTGATATAAGATTTTTACTTTAAATGTCCAATTAATCATACATGTGCAAAAACAAATGTTCTTGATAAAATTATTTTTTTCTTATCATATTATTTGTGATCACATTGTTGGGATCTATATTAAGGATTTTATATTGGTCTCTTGTAAAATATTTTATTGTATAACAAACTCTCTATTGATTTGCAATATTAGTATGCAATTCTTGTAAGGACAATATAGGAATCCCAAATTTTAAGAGATTAATTTCTCCATACCATATTTTATAATATTGTTAATGGTATTCTCGTAAAAGCTAGAGGCTTTATTTTGGGATATATAAATAAACCTATGTCCATTATAAATTGTGATGAGAGTTAGAGACTATTTATTATTATATCCTTAATATATGCAAGAATAGGTCTCATTCTTCCGCTGCGTGTAATCATATTTTATTCTCAAGTGTGTGTAAATATTGTTTATTGTAGCACTTGATTTTTGTTTATGATTACTTGAGAACTTGCTTATGATCTCATATTCTACGTAAAATTATCAAGTGATCAATTTTCTCACTCATGTAATTATTTTTTCAAGATCCTCATAGGGGTCAATATTTTTGTAAAGATTGATTAATATGTGGTTAATTATGAAACCATTTGCGAGAATTATTTATTCTTATGGATGAATTTGTAGGTTTCATATTCTTGTTATTTTAACCACTTCTCTCATTAATCATTTTTTATTCTACTACTTTCTAATTCCTTAAGTAGAATAATAGTGAATTTTAATTCACTTTTATTATTATCTTATAAAGTCATCATCCCACTATCACTAGAACTTTCAATACTAGTGTACCCTAATGATAATCCTAATATTTTTTTGGTATATTAAGGATTAGTGGGAGTATATATAATCTTGTATTATCTCTCGAAACTTATATATTTTTTATTGTCATATAATCTTGTGCACATTTAATTATGATATGACATATTCTATAGGGCTTCTCTATTTATTTTTGTCCTATTTTTATTGAGATACATAAAATCAATTGTATCTTTGTAGACATCTTTAACTGATGTTAAGGTCATTCTGTTGGGTACTGTACATTAATCCTTTTGGCATAAAATTATGCATTGTGCATCTCTTTTACCCAAATTTAATATTGATCAAAATTTTAGAAGTATATAATTTTGTATCATGTCTCGAGACTTATCTATCTGTTTTGTTATATATTCTTGTGCACATTTAATTGTGATATGACATACTTTATAGGACTTGACTATTTATTTTTGTCCTATTTTAATTGAGATACATAATTCATTGTATCTTAATAGACATCTTTAATGGATGTTAAGAGCATTTTGTTGGGTATTGCACATTAATTCTTTTGGTATGCAATTAAGTATTGTGCTTTTCTTTATCCAAAATTTCACATTTTGTTTGGTCAAAATTCTATAAGTATATTGTAGATGCAATACTCCTATCGAGTATGATTTTCTACTTTGTAAAAAAGTGCTTATTATGATAGTACTCCTATTGAGTACAATTTTGCACTTTTGAAGTACTTATGAATTTTTTTTGTTTGGACCAATTATTTAAGTGTTTGCTCAATTGACATTTTGTGGCCACAATAATCTGAGTATCATTTTATATAAACTAGGTGTCTATGTGGTTTTAGTAGGGAATTTATGGATTTCCTACTTATCTTTGGATTCTTACATAGTCACTCTTTTTTGAAACTCAGATTAGTTAAATGTCAAATATTATAGAGCATTTATGTAGCCTATATGTAATTACATATGTTATTAGGCTATGATGAATAATTAGATGCATGTAAATTATGCTTTCTCACCTATATAATTTTTCGGACTCAAGTAAAAAAAAATTATATTAATTAAATATTTTTTTATTCACTGATCAAATACTTAACTTTGGAGTTTTATAACTCATATGGTTTGGTTAAGTTTTGATGTCTTAGATCAGTGGGAGTCTGAAAACTTTCTTATGAGATATGTGTGAAGTAATATCATTTTAGTAACATATCTCTTAGCATTTTTGGATGCTTGAGACCATGTAGTATCATTTTATTGAATTACATTATTCTATATACTTTATGAGAAATATTTATGATATATATCCCTATCGGATATTATTTTGTAGCTCAAATTTCTCATTGTCTAATATAAGATTTGTCTATAATTGTCATTCTAGCTTAATGATTTATCTTTGTATTATTGATTAATATCATCCAAGTGGGAGAATGTTGGAAATAATAGTGGATTGATATTAATCAATTATATTTTATCATTACCTGGAAATTTAAGATTTGGTGATAATCATATCTTATAATATCTTTATGATTATTTGAATGGGATTATAGTAAGATTGACTCTGTGATGGGTTGAGTCAATCATAAAAAGCCCATTTGAGGGGTCTCTGCCTACCCTGGGGGATTATAAATTTGTCATCCCATTAAGCAAATTATAACAACAACAACAATACACATTCTTTAAAATAATCCCCTAGAAAGTAGGTAGTAAAATCCTCAAGAGTTCTTATTGAACTCATATCTCTACAATAATCATTCCTAGGGTTTTTTTTTGTTCTTGAAGATCAAGAACTTCAATTCAATATATTTGAGGTACACAAATTCTCTTTCCTCTATCTTTTTATATTTAATTCTCTATACATACTATAATCTTGTATCTATTGATTTAAGGTTTCCTACGCGTAATAGACTCCCAAACTCAAATTTAGCTTCGTAGACCACCTCTTTTTAAAGGTTTTTTCAATGTTTTCCTAAATAAATATTGATGACGACTCCTCTAATATTTAAATTAATTTTTCACCAGTCACATGTCAACCCTTAAAATTTCAAATTTTTTTAAAATTCTTCATCCAAATAAAATACTTTATTATAAAATATTTAAAATTTTAAAATAAAATAAAATACTCTTTTAAAATGTCTCGTTCATGCAATTCAACAGAGTAATTCGTAGTTTCGTACGAGAACTATGGTTATTATGAGAAGCCTATATAGTTCGCAAAATAGGTTTTCTGAGTCTTATCACCGAAGTGCAGCTCTTCTTTTTATTACAATTGAATGATAATGATAAGAAATAAAATTTAAACTAGCCTACTGTATTAGTCTAACGATTTTCAGATAATAGATCTCAACAGAAATTGGTAGCTCTATCTATAATATATATACCTCTAAAGTCGTTGTCTATGACTTTTTTTTTAAGGGAATGAACAATAGTCCATCCAAAATCGATTAATAGTATCAAAGTTCACCATATAACATTATGATAAGCATTAAACAAAATATTAAGATAGAATTATGAAGAATAGTTTAGTGACTGATAGATAGTTCTACCTTCACAAGACCATCAGTCAGTTTTTCTATTTGTATTACAAAGAATTATCTACGACTTGTATTCAGTAAATTTTGTCTTTGGTTAACTTTTGCGACTTCCTCTCATTTTTTTAACTATTATAATAATTAAAACTCAAAAAATTTAAAATAAGTTAAAAATTTAAATCATTAAATTAATCTAATGATCATAACAAGATAAAGTCATCAATTTCAAAGTCGCTCACTTGAAATCGTGCACTGGCTAACAGTTTGGTTAAGAGATCATGTAGTTGATCCTTTGTTCAAACATGGGACATCAGTAGCTTGTTGACCTAAACATAGTGCACACAAAATGGTCATAAAGGAAACTGTGTTTCATATGAGAGTAAAGTATTGTTTTTCAGCACAAGTAAGAGGCACTTACATTCTCATGTCAAACAGTGGACAAGTAGAAAATGAGTGGGAACAATGAATCAGTCCGTTAATTTTTTTTTCTTTTTAATAAATATATATTTTTTATTATTTTTTATTCTCTTAAAATTTTTTTTTCTTTTAACAAATATAAGTTTTTTTATAAAAAAGTTATAATTTTTTAAAATATATCTATTTTATTTTTTACTTCCACAATATTTTTTTTCACATCCCCTTTCACAGGGGACATATTCTTGAAAAAAGTTTGTCCACCATATGATTTAAGAGCATTTTTTTATGGCTATCCACATTTTTATATTCCCTGCTGGTTTTAATTTATTACCTATATAAAGGAGCAAGTTTCCAATCATAACCTCATCCCAACTATCCAAACCCACCCCTAGTGAATGTTATAAAAATATTTTTGAAGTTGAAAGCCCAAAAATCTCATAAGTTAAATGAGTTCACTTCGATTACTTTTGCAGCATATTGAGGAGGAAAGAGCAAAGAAAAGAATGGAGACTTTTAACATCAACCTCGAGTCACACCTCTGCAATATCAATAGTTATCAAGAACGAGTAAACAAAGGAATGAAGACTTTTAACTTCAACCATGACTCACAGCTTCACAACATCAATAGTTATCAAGAACGAGTAAACAAAGGAATGGAGACTTTTAACTTCAACCATGACCCATACCTCCACAACATCAATAGTTCTCAGGAACGATTGAACAAAGGAATGGAGACTTTTAAGTTCAACCTCGAGTCACACCTCCACAACATCAATAGTTATCAGGAACGAGTGAACAAAGGAATGGAGACTATTAACTTCAACCCCGAACCACACCTCCACAACATCAATAGTTTTCAGGAACGAGTGAACAAAGGAATGAAGACTTCTAACTTCAACCCCGAGCCACACCTTCACACATCAATAGTTATCAGGAACGAGTGAACAAAGAAATGAAGACTTTTAAGTTGAAAATGTAGCCATACTTCCTCTACATCAACAATGATAAATAGTTATCTGGCAAGAGAGAATAATTATAAAGACATGTTCTAGTATATACTATCCAAGAAAATGCAGTGTAGAGCTGTTATATAAATATGGTTAATTATATTTCATAATATTTAAAATTAAATGAATTTGCTTGAAGTCCTTATAGATTGTTATTATTAGAACAATAAGTCTTGATTAAGTTAGTCTCTAAACCCCTCCTTTTCGGTAGCTAGGAACAGGGTGGGTGCCTATTCCGATAGGTTGAGGGGATGAATACTTATAAAGACTCCAACACTCAAGTTAGTATAAATGTACAAGGTGGAATTATAATGTAAAATTATACCTGTGTTTTGCTATAATGTCTGCATATATAGGAGTTATTAGAAATAAATTATAGAGTCATTAGAAATAAATGTTATGATCTTAAAGTCTAATGATATATTTCCGATGATGGTTATGTAGGATATGTGAAATGTGGAGAATGATGATATATTGGATGAGGTAGTTAGGATTTTGGGTGTTATTGAAGAAGTGGTTAGGATGCATGATCCTTTGGAGTCCTAAGCTAAGGTGTATTAATAGGCTGTTTGGATTCTTGGACAGAGATGCCAAATGTTTCGAAAAGCACGTAGATATTATGAGATTAATGAAAAGTTTAATGATTATTAATTTTATCTCAATGCTAGTTAATAATATTATGATATTAATAAAATGTCTAATAATAACTATTATAAAATAAAATTTCTTATATTCATTCACAATTAATTATCATATATGCCAGATAAACGCAAGATGTGGAATTTTCATATTTATTCATAATTAATGATCCTGCCTGCCAAATAAACACAAGATGTGTTATTTTAACGGAATAAATCTAGTATTTTAATTTTACATTTTTTAAAAGCATCTTTACTTTTTATACACTATTTGTTTTATTTTATATTTTCTTTTTTTCTGTAGTCCAACTTGTACTTACTAGAAAACGTTGGGGATATTCTCCAACAGGTGAGTTCTTGAAAGCGCGATGTTGGAGTTACCTGTAAAAGACACCCCAACTCTTAAGTCAGTCAAGGTAGTCTAGTATTTTGTTTTAGGTGAAGTACATTATACCTTTCTTCTTGCTTTTATCATTGAGACATAATCAATGTGATTTTAATTCAGGCTTTAATTACTTATTAATTTCTCTTTTAATTGCTCCATAACCGTTGGTTTGTGGCTGCTGCAATAAGTTCTTTGGGGTGATTATTGGGGCATTATTCATCTGTGATGGCTCAACTTACTTTGGGGGAGGTAGATGAAGTCAGGTGTTACAAGGTTGGTAAGTACACAAGGTCATCTTAGATAAGCTATTTGGAGGGTTTTGGTGAGGTTGTTCTATTGAGGTTAGATCAGGAGAAGTTGTCTCGGACAAGGTCATTTGGATAAGGTCGTTTGGGGGAGGTCGTCAGGGCTGGCCGCTCCCTCAGGAATAGTACATAAGCCCCCCAAGCTTAGAGACTCGTGAGCAAGGTATTGAAGTTATGTTCTATGGAGGTCTTCTAGTTGACGTTGGACGACTTTAACCTCGCAAGTGACATAGGGCAGTACATAAGCCCTCCAAGCTCCAAGACTCATGAGAGAAGTGGGAGTTTAGAAGTGAGCTTGACCAGGAGCGTCGGCAGAGATACGGTTGCGTAAGTGAGGTCTCGCCACGTGGCTACTTACCTCCGTTAGCTGTCACTTGAGGTGACGTGGGGTGGTTCTTGACCATTGGATTACATTGTGTGGAAGTCGACAAAGGTTGTTGGATTACCTTGTTCACCATTACCTGGTTCAGTGGGAACGGTTAGTATAAACGGTTTGTCTTGTGACTAGATTGATACATTTTCCTTAGTTCTTCTACACACACTCTTGTTTTCGTTGCTCAAGCTTGTGCATGTGCTTCCATTCTTTTTTCGCATGCCTTTTGTAAGGTACGTTCTCCTATGTATTGTCTTGCTTCTTCCTCATCTTTCTATCTTCTTCTTCAACACCTTTAGGTTTGTTAGTTTGTTTTTCCTTTTCCCTTGATTAAAACATGTCTTCTAATTCTGGGGAAGGTTTTAGGCAAAGGAAGAAGAGGGATAGTTTGCTTCCTTAAAAGGTTATGGGTTTAGGAGAAAACATGGGTTCGTCCAATTCATCTTCCCAATGGAGGTGTTGGAGGTTTCGTCTACGGAGTCTGATAGTGAGGGGTTGTGGTCGTAGGCCACGAAGGTTGGGAATGTTGATGTTACTTCATCGGGGATTAGGGTAGTTAAAGAGAAAGTTTCCCTAGCGAAGGCAAAAGTTGCAAAGGGGCAAGGGAGGAGAAAAAAAGAGGTAGGGTTAAAGACTTATAGGTACCCAAGAAAAAGGAGGAATCATAGGAAGGTGGATTTACTATTGTTAGATTTTCCTGACTATTACTGGGTTCACAGTGACATCGTCGAGTTTCACAGTAAACTCAGCGAGTCAGCAATTAATGCTCTCCTTGAAGGCACCTTTGTGTCTCTCCCCAATAAGGCAGATTTGTTCCTTTTACAGTCTTGTGCTATGGACAAGTTTGTTTATAGGAGAGGGTTGTCAAAGGTTCCTTTCACTTACGTGTACAAGACTCTATTCTACAATCTCTGGGTCACTTTACATTTTTTTTACTTTGTGTGTGAGTTCCTCTGGTATGCGAATATGGCTACATCACAGTTGCATCTAAATAGTTGGACATTCCTTACGATTTTTTAGATTTTATGCACCTACTTAGGATTAGAGGTGTCATTGAATAAATTTCTTCACTTTTACCAGCTAAAATTGGGTACACCCATAGGTTGAGTTTCTCTAAATGGGATCAATAAGGGTCTATTTTCATTGCATTCTTGCTCATACAAGTTCAAGAACGAGTTTATGAGGGTGGACTCCGTAGATCAAAAGCCTCAACACAATAATATTTTCTTTGAGCCAGGCGGGAGGTCGGTGTTTCCCTTTTACTAGCAGGAGAGATCTTGCAAGTTTAAGGGAATCAAATTGAAGGTGGTCGCGGTCGAGGCGAAGGTTAACATTGCTAAGTTGGTGTTTCTTCCCCAACCTAGGACCGTGTAACACGTACTTTGTCTTCCCTATGCGAGAGATATAGAGTAGAAGCTAGAGAGTGTGTGCTTATTCTTCTCTTATTAAAATAATACTCGCAATTTGTTTGTATTACCTATCTTGTGTTTACTTTGTCGCTTTGATGGGGAAGCAAACTTGGAAAACTTTGAAGGCCAAGTTTGACGTCTCTAAAGGAAAGGTTGTTGTAGCTACAGAGGGAGGTCGTAAGAGGAAACATGTTGAGTTGGTCATCGACATTGCTGGCTCTGCTATGAAGGAGGTTACACCTGTGACCTAAGAAGGTCATGTCATTGCTGAAGAGGTTAATTCTCTTGCTCGGGTGGTTTCCTTTACTCGAGAAGGTGACACCATCCTTTCCCTTATCCAAGATCTCCTCGTTGGCCTCGGGGTCATGAAACGCATCTGTGCGCATGTTGGGTAACCAAGGTGAGGTTCCTTTGTCTTTCCCTTTGGACCTTCTAGGGGTGATCTCACACAGCACTCGAGAGAAAATTGTCTGTAGGCGTTTCTTGAGGGGGAAGGAAGACAATCAAATGGATAAGCTATTGGGTGTCGTAAGTAAAAAGAAAAAAAAAAGTCAATACTTTTGTGATGACATTTAAAAATTGAGATTTGAGATTTTATATTTGAATGCATTTATATTTTATGTATATATTTTAAATTTAAACTATTTTATTTTATATTTTAGAATTGAGAATTGAGATTATATTTAATTATTTGTTATGACATTTAATATTTAACTATTAAGTAATAATTAATAAGTACTCTAACTTTTCTTAATCAATGCCTAGTAACCCATTCGGAGTGACTTTATATTGAATGTTTATAGTAATTAAAAATGAGACAAATTTGTTTTTTTTAAAAACCTTATTTTTATGTTTTATGTGGGTTAGTCCACGGACCATCACAGGCTTTGTAGGGTAGTTCGAGCTCTCAAATATAATGAGCCCATTTAAAATGTGGACTTCGCAGATTGAATTTCGTAAATTGCAGGTTTTGCGGGTTGAAGGCTTTGTAAATCGAGTTAGTCGAAGGCTTATTTCTAATAGATATTATGAGATTAATGAAATGTGTAATGATTGTTAACTTTATCTCGCAACTAGTTAATAATATTAAAGTATTAATAAAATATATTATAATAATTATTATAAAATAAAATTACTTGTATTTATTACACAATTAATCATATACGCCGAATAAATGCAAGATGTGTCATTTTCAAATATGCATTTTTTCCTGTCTATATCATTAAAAAAATATTCTATCTATCTATTTACAAGGTGGAGAGAAAAAGTGTTATTTAGTGGGAATACACCTAGAATTTTATTTTTACATTTTTTTAAAGTATCTTTAATTTTATACACTATTTGTTTTATTTTATATATTCTTTTGTTTTAGACCAACCATTTATCTTTTTATATTTCTTACCTTTATCCATATCTTAGATACTTCTTATCATATATTCTTGCCTTGATATATTCCTTTCGTCTATACTCTTATGTCTCTTATCATTTTTTGAGATAATATATATCTTATATATCATATTCCTTATTACTTCCATCTTATCTTCCATATTTTTATATTTTTCTTTCTTATATTTCTACCTTTTATAGCCTTATTTTTCATTATTACATATATATATATATATATATATATATATATTTTGTTACCTTATACGCTTACATTTTTCTATTTTTTACTTTTCATCTTCTTTTTAACCTTTTTTTTCCTTGGAATTAAGAAAAACATAAATCCATTGTCGAAGTTGCATGTCCGAGTAGTGGAGTTGAGGCAGTAATTAAAAGACTGAAATTCGATCATCAATGTCACTATTGTACTTATTATAAACTCTTTGTTCGGCAATTATGAATTAATGTGGAAACAAAAGAAGAAAGGTGGAGATAAATTACAGAAATTGAGACATTTTAGAGGTTTGAAAGTAAAAGGAAGGTTTAATTACACATTTTTTATATTCTAAAAATTTTAATATTTATTTTTTAATTAAAGATATGAACTTTAAACTTTTAAAATTCTTCAATTATTATTTTTTTTATAAGGCAAAAGTAATATTATTAATTCTGGAAAAGTATAAGCTATGTCTTTCTATATATACAAAATGTGTAAAAAAAAAATTCAATTGTTACTTAAATTGACAAAAGACTCATTACTATAGTTTCAATGATAATTGCCTCGTGTACTTAATTTTATATAGGTATATGAGAACAAATATCTTAATTTTTTTTTTTAATTAAGGTTTTGTTTTCTCTCTTTTAGGTATAAAATAGATATAATTATGTATTTAGATTATATATTTAATTTGGTTAAATATTACTATCATTATTTTTTTATATACATATGTAGTTTTGGAATTAGATTGAGACAAAGTCAATTAAATAAAAACTCAATAAGTAAAAGGTGATCACCACTAGATGAGAGTCCTGTTGTGGCAAACAAGGAGTAAATAAAATATTGTTTATCCACCAATGCCCACACTCACTCTGTGAGTCCCCGTCCAGTTGTAGTGGACAACTTAGCATTTGGGCTGAGCGCCCAGCAGTCTTGTTATGACCGTTGGGCAGTGACGTTCGAGATGGTAGAGTATAAAAGGGTTTTTTTTCACCAAAAAGGGGGTGTTTCTTCTTCTCTAACCCTAGGGTGGCTTTAGAGCTCATGGGCTTCATCTTCGACCTCTATTTTTTATCATTTTGCTTCCTTCATCCTTGGGATGCTTATCTCCTCCATGGGTGACTGAGTTTTTTGTTGCTTGGGGTTTATTGCAAGTAAACTTGAACTATTGTGTATATTTTGAGCTTTAATCAAAGTTTATTATTCAATGTTTGTGTCTTTTCTCTTCTTTATGTTTTGAATGCAATTGGAAAACTATTTGACTCATAAATAAGAAGAGTGCCCAATAAGTTTATCGCTAGGAATAGAGTAACTTGTCATCTTAAACTCATTTTTCTTAAAGCACGTTATTTGATTTTAGGTTATGTAAAAAATTAATAACTTAAACCTCAAATCAACTTAGACCCTACTCATAAGGGATGAAGGTGAACATATTTTTATGAGTATTGGAAACATGAGTAATAAACCATGATTATATGTTCATTTGTATACTCGGGTGAAGATTTAATGAAGTTAAATCTCAACCATCTCTCCATTTTGTGAAAACTCTTTTCGTAGTTGTTATTAACTCTTTTATAATTTATTATCAAGTAAAAAGCATTTAAATTTTCATAATATCAATCAAGTCTATGTAGATACGACCTTGTACTCCTCTAGGTTGTGCTACTTGATTGGTGCACTTGCCATAGAGAAACTGTTTAACCGTCAACATTAATGTTTACTCCACTCTATGATAATCAATTATTAGCACAATAATTGATTATTTACTTTGTTTTGGAAAATGTAAACTGTTTTGTTTTATTCACCATTTGTAATACAAATTTTAATCACAAGCTATAATTGAGAAATGTTTGCATGAATATAGAGGAAAAACAGTTCACATAGAAATAGTCAATCTTAGAGCATCTCCGGTAGTTAATCAATTGTTTCAATCTTAACTCACTTTTTTTGTGGATCTCACAATGCCACGTCATCTTGAATACCAATTTGAGATCACATTTTTTTATCCTAAAATACTTTTGGTGAATCTCACAATGTTACATATCCTATTTAATATTTATTTACAATTTATTTTAAAATAAATAAAAGTAAATAATTATATGGTTTAATTATCAAATAAATTTAATACAAAATAAAAAATATTAATAATTCAAATTTTTATAAAAAAAAAAAATTCCCCCACACCACCACCCCTTCCCCTCTCATGTGTCACATCCCCTTCCTCATCCTCAGTTGTCGCTCCCTTCCCAACCATGATTGTCTTCCCCAACCGCTAAACCTTCCATTGCAAGCCCTCCCCTCATGCGTTCCACCTCCCCTTTCCCTTCCCTAACCTTCGCTCCCCTCCCCAACCGCAAGCTCCTTCACCACGAGCCCTCCCCAATCATGAGTCGTGAGCCCTCTTCAAGATCTACAAACCCTCGTATTTTTTGTTTTAATTTTTTATTTTGTTTAGGGTTTAAGATCTTAATGTTGATTTTGGGTTAAATATGTTGTTGTTGATGTTGATTGTCTTTCAATATATGTTTGTTGTTGAATCTATGTTAGTTTTTTCACTTCTTGCTTCTCCTCCATTTTTCCTTTCTCAATTTTTGTTGAATCTATTGGTGCATGCATGCCTGAATAGTTAAGAGAGACAAAATAAAAAACGACTTGTTTTTTTTTACACTATGCTAAACTTAGGTGTTCTTGAAACAGATCTTCACATGGAGATTAACAATTTTTTTCTCCAATAGATGTTCTTACCAAGATTAGATCTTGGCTTCAAGATTAGTTTTCAAAAACATCCATTGGGGATTCTCTTACCCCACACTTTTAGAAAGGTCAGAACTACCATATTAGTCATTACCTATCTATTAATGCAACACTGAGATTGTATAGACCATTCATAAAAACATAACAGAGAATTCTTTTATAACCCCCTAACCCATATCCAAGACTTCTGAAGGGCTTCTTGTATTTCAAACAAGCCAAATCAGCTAAAGGGTAGTTAGCACCAGATAGTTTCCAAAGCACCTTCAAAAAGGCCACAAAGGGTACATCAAAAGTTCTAGTATAAGGTATACATTAGATGGTCTATACACATGAGAACCAGATCGTCCACTCCAATTGTTCCCATAAGATAATCACCACTAGGTGTTATTTACTGGATGTTGTCATTAGATGTTATCACAATACGCTCTTGTCAGATGTTCTCAGTAGAATCTTGCACCCTCCAACAAAATTTTCTATCTAACTCATTCACAAATCATATAAAACTTTCACTTTCTGAAGATTTTAAGTCAACATCAACTCTTTTTTATTTTAATATTTTCAAGATATCTAAATTAATTTCAATTAATAAAAAGTGTTTAAAAAAATTAAAATGTATATTGTTTTATTAAATAATGCGAGAGTCTGCGAACTGGTTTTACTTACCCCGCTGGCTAAACAAACCAAACTAAAAAGTACACAAATCCAAACTTATTTATCTTGCTCTAATTACAATCTGTCCATAGACACGTGTGTAAGAATAATTCATACTCGTGCTAACTATGATTTTATCCCTATATAAAGGAGCTAGTTCACACCCTCGTAATGATCAAGGATAGAAACCCACCCCTTGTTGAGTGACATCCATTTTAATTAGGAAGATGAGTTTTTGGGAGCAAGTGAACTCACTGCTTCAAAGCTCGAAAGCACGAATCCCTCGGAAGTTCTCTAGTTATGAGGAGAAAGTGAACGATGCACTTGCCAGTCACAATTACTCTTCAAATTTAAGGAAGCAAAAGAAGATGCAGCCAGTGAAGAGTGCACCTGACAGATATGATTACTATTCAGGGAACCAAACAAGGAAGAATTCTGAGCAGCCAGAGAAGAGTTACTATTATTACTAGTTATATAAGACTACTCTTCAGGGAAGCAAATACGACGTACTTCTCTGTTTATTTCTCTTTACTATATTTTTTTTTATTGATCTTTCTTATAAGAATTAAAGAGAGTGTTAGAAGTCATATAATAATAATTCACCCTTGCTTAACTAAATAAGCTACAACTCATTAACTTTTATTTATATATATATATATATATATTAATTAGTGATATTGCATTAGCACTATCACCTATTTTGTGTGATCTATTATTGTTCTGCTATGTTTTTGACTCTGCTAACCAAAATAATCATGTTTTGCTCTAGTTATTAATATTATCAAGACAATAAATAATTACCTTTACTATCAAACGGTTGTATCAGTCCTTTCATTTATATGGATTTAAATATTAAAAGTTTTTTGTTACCTCTTGATAAGCTTATGAAGGCTTATTAAGATGAAATATTCTTGAGTTTTAAAACAATAAATTAATATTTCTTTTTCAATGTATCATAATTCTTTGTATATTTTTATTGGTTTTCTCCTCTTGTTCCTATTTTCTATGCATTGTTGGTTTTTCTAACGAGCTTTTTAATTTGAGTGTACAAATCCTGTAAAAATAATAATAATAATAATAATAATAATAATAATAATAATATTATTATTATTATTATTACTATTATTATTATTGAGTGTACAAATATAAACACGTTAAGTGTAAACTTTTCTAAGCAAAATATAATTTATTAGTTAAAATAATTTTTTTATTTCTTTTTATTACAAAATTCTTTTAATATGTTGAAATAATGTTTGTCATAATAAGTTTTGTTAAAAAATATTTATTTTAAAAACTTACTAAAAAGTGTAATATATATTCAATTATTGATATAATTTTACTCTCATGCATAAGAAATGTTTTAAAAAATATTCATGTAAATATGTATATTAGAATGTATAATTATTAATATTTTACTTAATAATTTATACATAGTTATTTATTTAAATATCTACATGGACAAAAAAATATTAATTGCTAAATTTAAATTTGATATTTGTTGGTAGAGTTGTCAAAATGAATCAATCCAGTTCGTTGGATTCAACCCACCTTAACTCACTTAATAAATGGGTTGGCTCAATCCTACTCTTCTTCCATGCTGAAAAAGTAGGTATGGTTCAGCCACCACAAGTTGGTGGGTTAAATGGGTCGCCTCACCAACAGCTGAAAATTAAAAAAAATATTATTTTAAAATATTAAAATTTAAATAACTTATGATAACATTATTTTTAAATTTTATGAGTTTAAAAAATAAATAAAAAATATTTGAATAATACTCTTCACTAAAAATTTATATTTCCCACATGTTAAATATTAATTTAAAATATAAAATATTAATTAAATAATACCAACAAACTTAAAAATATATTGTAATAGAGTACAAGTCAAATAAGTAAGATAATAATTTAAAACTTTAAAAAAATTAAAAATCATATTCAAATAATAATAAAAATAAAATTTAGGTATGTTAGTGGATCAACCCAAGTACCACAAGTTTAATCTGAGTGAGCTCAGTTATAAGTGGGTCAATTTGTATATTTGATATAATAATTTTTTTTTTATTTTTGAACCTAATTCAAACCCATAATGAGTCGAGTCAACCCATAAGTTTGAACTTATTTTAATAGTTCTACTTATTGAACTCTCCTTAAAGTATGACTCTGACCTTACCGTCACATATAGTTAATTATATTTGTAAATTAAAAGAGGTTAAATTAGATAGTATGACATTTGATAAAAATTTTATCGATATCATTTACAAAATACTTCTATGATCATAATCAATAATTTATTTTAATTGTTAAAATTTTAACATAATAGACCATAAAAATAAGAAGTAATTTTTATTCAAATTACTCTTATATAATAAATAATTAATTTTAACTATTACTATTATTACTATGTTCCGACCTTTACCTTTTTCATATTCCTTGCCTTTATTCCTACCTATCTTCAATACTTTATTTATATATTCTTTTCTTTTGTATATATTTTACAGCAAACTACTATCACACTATTCATCTTTTATTAAATTACACAATTGATTCTTTTTTTTTTATATTCATCTCTCTTTAAATTTAAAAATATTAAACTAATATTTAAAAGACATTATACTAACATTTCTTTTAAATTTTATATTAACACCTATAAAAAAGTGTGAAAGTAATATTTAAGAAAATAAAGGCGGATATGTCATTACAAACCTTAGGTTGTAATTTGCTCAATACTTATCATATTCCATATCTTCCATATTTTTTTTTACATTATTTTTTTATATTATTGCCCTTTTTAAAAAAGAAAAAAATAGTCTTCTTTTTTATTCTACATATTCTGTACCTTAGAGCTGACATTCTCTCTTAAGCCTCCACAAGCCGGCGTTGATCAGTAATAAAAATACATAGGTTATGCCTTTGTTTGGTTTCATAGAAGTAAAAAGAAAGAATAAAGAGTTATAAAAGAAAAAGAAAGGAAATTTTGATAAAATATAATCAAAATTAAAATTGTTCAGATGAAAAAAATTTATACGAAAAAGTTAGGAAAATTATAAATGAAAGTAACTATAATTACAAAAGGAAAATTATAAATAAAAGTAATTATGATTATAAAATTATTCATACATTTATTATTTATGCGACCAAAATAAGAATAATTTTAAAAATATATTTTTTTTTTACATTTTCCTTACTTTTCGCATGTGTATTTTGAGCTTAAAAAGTAAGTACGACCTCATCTATTGTTAACATTTTTGTTGCAACTTTCTTTAATATCCAACTGGATAAATACTTCTTTCTTCTCACTTCTCGATATTAGTAACATTTAACTCCCAATTTTCATCCCACAGTTCAACTATTAATATCTTAACTACTTACAAATAAAGTTACATTGAATTTTTTTATCAAAACAGTTCACTAACCGAACTTATCTAATAGTCTAATTTAATAAATTTAATTAACTGATCTTTATATTAGCTATCACGCGCCAAACGAATTGATTGGCTGATTGATTTATTCAGGTCACATTGACAAAATTATTTATTAAAATCCGTATGTTCTAAAATTAGTTTCACTGTCACGTAATTTATTTAACATAAAAAAATCTAAAAAATTAAAAATAACATGTGATATTTTAGCTCAATCTTATGTTTGTATTTAAATAATTGTGATTATTTATTAAGATGAGTCTATTTTAACTAAATCCTTCTTTTTCATCGTGTTCCCCACACTTTTGTGTATTGTCCCAAACATTTTTACAAATTCTTATGATTTTTCTCTTTTAGTACAACTTTCACACTTCTATAAGAATAGTCACATGATTGTAATGAACGTTATAAAGTATAAAATTTACCTATTCTACAAGTAAAATACACAAACACTACGCCAAATTTATTCTTTATAGCATTTTTTTAGCTTATATAGAGTTTTTTAAGTGTATATAAGTAGACAAAATATAAGTTCGGATAGTGTTTTTTTTTTAAAAAAAAGTATTATATAAGTGAATATAGCGTTCCTCTAGAAAAACATTGTATATGTTAATATTACGTTTCTCTAGAAAAAGGATGTATAAGTGAATATAGCGTTTTTCTGAGAAAAACATTGTATAAGTGAGAATATAACGTTCTTCCAAACAAATGTTGTATAAGTGATTATAACGCTTATAAAAAAAACAAGTTGTATCGCTTATACAATATTTATTTTAAAAGATGTTATATACATATGTTTATATATATACAGTTGGTTTGAAGAAGCATGGTATATGTTTTTGTTTTATAAACATGCTGATTTCTTTCATTTATTTTTATCATAAATATTTCACACATGTAAACACAATCCCAAAACATTTTATAAAGTTTTTAATGAATTTCATATCCGTTATGGGTGGTGTATGATTTGCAGCATACACTTGATGAAATCACCTATATGAGTATCAATTGAGGCCGCTTGCATGAGATCTTGTTAAATCTCTAGACCAATCATTAATACCGGACAAGGTGCATGACCTAAATGCGCAACACAATGAAAACAACAAATGATTGTGAGGGTATATTGTGACTAATAGACCACCATCATAAGCTACATGTTTTTGTTGATTTGTCCCCTCTTATGAACGCAATCCTGGGAGACTTGTGAGGATATCTTAGATAAATCTTTAAGGATATAGATAAAACTCATAACAATGAATTAATGAAGTTTTCGTCATTTGGTGCCTCTATTCAATTTTTTCTTTGATATATACAAAATTGTGTTTATGAATATTATTTATAATAGGGTATTGTTTATCATTGTCTTAAGAGAAGTTAAGGAAAAAGAATTAATACTAAACTTTGTAAAAGTGCATATTTAATTAATTATGTTATTAAATGAATATTGATTTTAATATTCCTTAATGTATTTTATTTTATTTAATACCCATAAATCTTTTACGGTTTTAATTAACCTGACGTAATAATTGTTAACATGCATAACATTATAAAGGAGAATGCTAATCAGAATTTATTTATAATTAAGAATTATTAATCGACATTTAATTTTTCAAAAATTATAATTAAATATGCTATTAAATGAATTTTAATTTGAATAAGTTATTAATACATTTTTATTTTATTTGAAAGACAAAAATATTTATCAATATTTTTAATTGATATTTTATTTAACACAAAAAATTTAAAAAATTAAAAATAGAATAATTATAACGCTGTTTTACTATTTTTTTTAATTTGATGTTACTAAAAATTGTGTTTTACTTTAGAATCTAATTCCAACGTAGTTTTTTATGTATTTATTATAACAGTAAATATGGTTTAAAAGATTAAATTTCTAGTATTATTTATAATTACATGTTAATAGATGAGAGAGGAGAGAGAAGCTGTTTGAAGAATTAATGTTAAAAAAATAGCAGGAGAAACAAATAATAGGATGATAATAAATGATACAAGAAAAGAAAAAAGAATGAGTGAAATAGAAATAATTATTTACTAAAATATCTCTGCATTAATTTAGACACAAACTGTAATGCAAAAATTATTCCTAGGGAAGGGACATGAAAAATGCTTTTCTGTGTTTATTCCTGGTACTGTCCATGACTAATAACTTATCTATGTATAATTGACTAATCACAGTAATTACATTTCTTCAACGTCCTCACTGCAGTCTTTTGTTTTTCTCCATACAGACTTGCAACATTGCTTCACCTAGAAACAAGATGACTAAATAAATGGTGAAAATGTCATCTTCACAAGCAAAATATGGCAGGGTTCAATATGCAATATGGCTATTGGGGCTGGTATTATTTCTGGGTTGGATTTTCATTTGGATAATGAAGCCCACAGATACTTTTGGAGAAACATGGATGCCTATATACCAAGCAAATACTAATTCAACTTATTTTGGTGCAGAAGGTCTTATAAGTTTTGTTCAAATTGTGAATTTCATTCCATTGTTTTAATTATATTATGCTAATATGTACCTACCTCTATGATCCTCTCATTGTAGGTTCTTATTTGCTTATGTACACTTTCCCAGTCTTGCTCATGGCTTCTTTGGGGTGTCTATACCTCCACATATGCCAAAAAGCAAATGATTCCAACAGGTGCATGTCATTTTTCACCGCTTAATCTGGTTTTATGTTTTTGCTAAATGGTCCGTTCACTTCATTGTTGTTAGTTTTGTAGTTTAATTAAGTTTTGTAGTTTGATTTTTAGTCCCACATTGCTTAGTATTGTGAGATGGTGTTCTTTACTTTGCTATATAAGCAAGCTTATGTAAGGTTTACAAATGCACCAAAACAAATACTTCTTAGTGTTGTTTATTTCTCTCTTCTCGCCTTTAGTGCCTTTGTTCCCAACAAGTGGTATCAGAGCCCATATCTTAGTATGCTTTGCGGTTGCAGTAGTGTCTGATCTTTCGCATCAGAAAAGATTTGGTTAGAGTAAATTTTCTTAGTATACTCTGTGGCTGCAGCTGTGTCTGATTTTCCACATCAGAAAAGATTTTTTCTCTTGTTGTTGGGGATCTCAGTCTAGAGAACCAGCGGGGACTTTTCTTTAAAAACCAGTAGGAGCGATGACAATAGACGAAGGCAAGATGAAGATTGAAAAGATTGATGGTGCGGACTTTGGCTTTTGGAAGATGCAAATAGAGGACTATCAAAAGGCTTGCAAGAACCTCTCACAGGCCTGAAACCAGAAGCTATGAAGGAGGATGAGTGGAGCTTTCTAGACAGAAAAGCTCTCGGAGCCATCCGATTGACATTATCTCGTAATGTTGCTTTCAACATCGCAAAAGAAAGGACGACAGCAGGTCTCATGAAGGCTCTTTCCAAGATGTACGAGAAACCATCAGCCTCAAACAAAGTTCACTTGATGAGGCGATTGTTCAATCTGCGGATGTCTGAAGGTGCTTCGGTGGCACATCATCTCAATGAACTAAACACTGTTACAACCCAGTTGAGTTCAGTTGAGATTGAGTTCGATGAGGAAGTACGGGCTTTAATACTTTTGTCTTCCCTGCCAGAAAGTTGGAATGCTACTGTCACGGCTGTGAGTAACTCATCGGGAAGCAATAAGTTAAGATTTGATGATGTTCAAAATTTGGTTCTCAGTGAAGAGATCCGACGGAGAGAGTCGGGTGAACCATCAACCTCTTCAGTATTGCATACAGAGTCAAGAGGAAGAAGTTCAACCAAAGAAAGCGGATGCGATAAATCAAAGGAGAGACGATCCAAGTCCAGAAATCATCGTAGTTCCCACAACTCGAAGACGATCGAGTGTTGGAATTGTAGGAAAACCGGGCACTACAAAAACCAGTGTAGGAGTGTACGGAAGAGTCAAGAAGCAAAGGGCGAAGCAAACATTGCCTCCACCTTAAGAGAAGATGAGGTGTTGATATGCTCTCTTGAAGATAAAGAGGAGTCTTGGGTATTAGACTCTGGAGCATCTTTTCATGCTACCTCACAAAAGGAACTATTCGAGAACTATGTTCCTGGAAACCTTGGTAAGGTTTACCTTGGTAATGAGCAGTCATGTTAGATTGTAGGTAAAGGTGCAATAAAGATTAAGTTAAACGGGTCTGTATGAGAATTGAAAAATGTTAGACATATTCTCGACCTGACTAAGAACTTAAAGAGGAGTCTTGGGTATTAGACTCTGGAGCATCTTTTCATGCTACCTCACAAAAGGAACTATTCGAGAATTATGTTCCTGGAAACCTTGGTAAGGTTTACCTTGGTAATGAGCAGTCATGTTAGATTGTAGGTAAAGGTGCAATAAAGATTAAGTTAAACGGGTCTGTAAGGGAATTGAAAAATATTAGACATATTCCCGACCTGACTAACAACTTAATCTCAGTGGGCCAATTAGCCAGTGAAGGCTACACGACAATCTTCCACGGTGATGATTGGAAGATTTCAAAAGGTGCGATGACAATTGCTCGAGGCAAAAAGAGTGGTACTCTTTACAAGACAGCAGGAACATGTTATTGGATTGTAGTTGCAACAAATGAAAGTCCCAATCTATGGCACCAAAGGCTTGGGCATGTGAGTGAGAAAGGGATGAAGGTCATGCACTCAAAAGGAAAATTACTAGGTCTTCAGTCAGTAAAAATTGACATGTGTGAAGACTGTATACTTGGAAAGCAGAAGAGAATCAGCTTTCAGACAAGTAGAAAAACCCCAAAGAAAGATAGGCTTGGGCTCATCCACTCTGATGTTTAGGGACCAATGATTGTCCCTTCCATTGGTGGGAAGCAATACTTCGTAACTTTTATCGATGATCACTCCAGAAAGGTATAGATTTACTTTCTGAAACACAAGTCTGAAGTATTTGAAGCTTTCAAGATTTGGAAAGCTATGGTAGAAAATGAGACAGGATTGAAGATTAAAAAGCTCAGATCTGACAATGGTGGTGACTATGTAGACACTAGATTCAAGAAGTTTTGCTATGAGCACGGAATCAGAATGAAGAGAACCGTGCCAGATACGCCTCAACACAATGGTGTAGCAGAGCGTATGAATCGAACGTTGACTGAAAGAGCCAGAAGCATGTGTGTGTGGTCAGGCTTACCAAAACAGTTTTGGGCAGAAGTAGTCAACACAACAGCTTACTTGATCAACTGAAGTCCATCAGTACCATTGGAGCTCAAGATACCAGAAGAGTTATGGAGCAGAAAAGAGGAAAAACTATCACATCTTTGTAAAGAAAAATTAACTTCTCTAGAAAACTTAATTTGCTCCTCTTCACGTTTATGGATCTTGCCATATGAGCTAAGCATGACTATCCTATAAATAATTAAAATAAATATAAATAAATAATATTTATAACCCTCAAGAGAGATAAAGACCTATAAATGAAAAACCTATCACATAATCAACCTATCAACCTTATTGTAATAATCATGTTTTAAATTATATTAACACTAATCTATAATTATTTTAATAGTGAATACTTCTGGAAGCTGGACTCGATCAAACTCCAACATGTGTAGTAATCAACCACAACAAGTGGGTTCTGCAGGAAGTTGGCCACGATCACTTTCATTAAAAACTAATTCTGCCTGGCAACAATACCCGAATCTGTTGCGTAGTTTTGAAGAGTTGTTGGATTATTACATTAACTCAACAAAGCATTCTGCCTCACACCAATGGCAATGGACCTACAACATCAATAGTTTTGAAGAGGTTGTTGATGAAGAAATTGAAAGTGATTAACTTCTGCGTGCTTGTTAATTACTGCCATGTTCGTAGGTAGAGTTTTAGGGGATATATCAGTGGTGGTGGGTGGTAAGTTGTTGTTATATGGGACTTGATGGCAAGTATTATGTTGCAGAATTACTTGTGTGTTCTGCTTGGTTGTTTTCTACAGTATTCATATGTTGTTTTCTTTTGTATCTTTGAAGTATGGGTTTTTGGACTCTTTTTCTTGGTAGAGAAAAACTCAAATATTAGTGAACCTAGTGGAGAGTGGTCACATTAGGTTGTGAGAGAAATTCATTAAAGTTAGAGACATGGTAGCAAATACTGATAGAAAAGAGAGGAAGCAAACATGGAGAATCCTATTATCGAAACTGAGAAAATGAGAATGAGAGTAAAAGCAAGGGAAAGAAAGAATAGCTTGATCGGATTCAATGAATCCGCATAAAATCTCAGGCTGATTGATTCAAGTGGGTTCATTTTTTAAAAAAATTACCTAATTGGGTCTATTTTAAAAAAATTACCGAGATGGATCTGTTTTCAAATTTGACCTGGTCAAACCGTAACTCGCAATTGCAGTTTACGTGTTATGTCAACTATGTGCTTACGTGGTGTCTAACGTGAAAAGAACTGATGCTAAAATTGCAACTGATAATTGCAGTTTGATTGGTCTTTGATCAATACCGTCCCTTTGTCCAATAAGTACAAGCAACACAGATTTTTAGAGGGCTAAAACTGCAAGTATGACTTGCGGTTTATGTGATCTTTGACCAGCACTGTCCCTTTTATCCAATGGTAAGCAGCACAAATTTTTAGAGGGCTAAAATTGCAAGTCAAACTTGCAGTTTGTGTGGTCTTTGACAACCCTTTTTTTTTAATACTGAAATTTAAAATTCAAACAAAAAAATTATGTTAAAATAATACCCAAGAGAATATATAACAACACAAAAAAATAACATATAAGAAAAGAATATCACAATATTATATAAGGAAACAAACCTGAATCTTTGGAAACAAGGTTGAAAATTGAAACGTGTGGTTTCGATTGTATGATTCTGTGGGGCAAATGTGGTTCAAATTATAGAATGAAATTGCCACATAAACTACAAGTCTCATATGCGGTTTATGTAGACATTAATGACTGAATAAAACGTTGTAACAAAAAATATGCATATTCAATACAAACTGCAAGTGACAATTGCAGTTTTAATGTCCTAAACATCCGTGCCCATTCGTATCCACGGGTTAAAAGAAACTGCCACATACACAAGGGCAATAACTATTGGATAAAAAGTTGTAACGAAAAAAAAAATTGATATTGAATACAAACCCAAATGTGAGTTGCAGTTTTAGTCCTTTAGAAATCCACATTTTTTAATAACTGTTGGTTAAAAAAGGACTAGTCAAATGCCACACAAACTGCAAGTGTGAATTGCAGTTTTAGCCCTCTAGAAATCTGCATTTTTTAGCAACTATTGGTTAAAAGGAATGGATGGTCAAATAGCACACAAACTGCAAGTCAGACTTGCGGCTTTAGCCCTTTAAAAATTTTCAGCATTATTGTTATTTTAACATAATTTTTGCTTTAAATTTTAAATTTTAGTATTACAAATAAGGTTTGGTCAAAGACCACACAAACCGCAAGTCTGACTTGCGGTTTTAGCCCTCTAAAAGTATGTGCTGATTGTAACAATTGGACAGAGGGATGGTGCTGGTCAAAGACCAGCCAAACCGTAATTGCAAGTTGCGATTTTAGCATCAGTTTGTTCTACACTAGACACCACATAAGCACATAGTTGACGTGACATATAAACTGCAATTGCGAATTGTGGTTTGAGCAGGTCAAATTTGAAAAAAGACCCATCTTCGTAATATTTTTTAAAACAGACTCACTTAGATAATTTTTTTTAAAAAATGGACCCACTTAGGTCAATCAGCCTAAATCTGATTCTAAGTCTTGATTATACAGCTAAACAGGTTTATATACAAAGATGAATGAAATGTAAAAGATACACTTACAAGCCCAAACCCAAGAATCAAAGAATAACATAACAAACTTAAGTTAATTAACATAATTACCAATAACTATCATAACAGAATTCTATGAAAGAAAACACAAATGTATGGGAAGCTATTATAAACTGTTAGTTTGCTTTTTTTATTCTTTCATATTGGATGAGTGCTGAGACATATACCACTAGATATTCATTTTTCATATTGCAACTGCGAATTGGTCCACCTTTGGTTCAAGATGATTTTGGATAACATGTTCTTGATTGGTTGAATTTCATATTTTTCCATTGGATCATAAACACAAGGTCTGGAAAGGAAAATACTATTCACAAGTTTCTGCTATGTAATTAGGATTTTTTTCATATTCTTATGGTTGTTTCTAAGAATTGTTGCTTTGTATTGTGTGCTCTAGCTGATTGTGAGCACTATTTACATTGCAAGACTTTTTTATACTTTATTGATTATAATAAATACTTTCTTTTTATAACAATTATAATCTTTTTATAATTATATATTATTGAATTCCCACCTTTTTAAATGAAAAAATAAAGAAAAGAGAGTCCGTATAATTTAGATTTCTGAAATAGATGATGACGATGTCTGATTAACATCTTTTTAATTATATCTCGTATGAAACATGTGAATGATTCATTCTCAAAATCACATTTCCTAACTTGAAAAAAGCATTTTTATATTTTCTGTCTACTAGTTACGTTTTTAGTTTGATGATATGAATGTTTCGATTTTCAATGTTGTTTTGCATCATGTGGTTGCAGATTCGTGAGTGTGGATGGATTATGGAAATAATTTATTTTCTGTTTTAGTTGCATATAAATATCTGTTACAAATTCTATATGCTACTACATAATTCTTTTGAGGTAGAAGAGAATAGTTTTAAAAGATTTTGAGCTCAATATTTTCCTTAAAAAATTTTGGGATTTTATTACTGAATAGACTCCCTACTAATTTAATTGTTATAGAAATATAATCTTAATTACCTGCATCATGAGGTCTTTGCGTTTTCTGCAAAGAATACATGGGAGGATTGTAACCTTTTGTTTTGGACGTATAAAGTAGTTTTTTCTATTTGGCAAAATGTTTGTAGGTGAATTGAAATTTCTTCTTTTGTTTTACCATTATCTCGTATGCAACTATTTCTGCGATCTAACTCTTGGGTGGTTGGAGAAAGACTTCAAAATATAATTTTCTATTTTAGTAAGCTACTTATGAATATAGATATGTAGGAATTTAATTGTTTTTGAAAATAAAACTTTGGAAGACATCATTAGATATTATTACTAGCCCAATACTAATGGACCAAGTGAGGCTCAAAAGTGTAAAAAAGAATTCTATTTGGTTAAAAGATTTCATATGAGTGTGATGAAATTATGTTTTTTTTTATATCTTTATCATTGTGTTTCTATTATGTTTGTTAGCTGTTATGTACCTTCATACATGGTCTGGATATCTGTATTGTTGCCTATTAATATTTCTATTTTCTACCCAATTGGGAGAAAGATTAGGGTTAGAAAAATGAATATCTTTTTATCTTCTTTACTTTTGTGTCTCTCCTATCTTTTAGTTTTTCTTAGTCAATACAGTAGCAATTTTTCTAATAGATAGTGGGCATAAGTGTTAATATTGAACCTAAAATATTGATTATGGTTTGAATTATGATTAATTAATAAGTCTTATGGACTAAGAAAACTAGGATTGTAATTTCACAAGACTCCTAATGTTTTTCTAATTCTAATTTTAATTAAATTTTATTGTAATAATTATCAACACTCTTATAAATTATTAAACATGATTAAATTCTCAACCATTAGTACTCCTTTAATCAAATAACCTTCGATTATTCCTAATTTAAAGTTAGAGTGAAAATTTTCATAAATTATTTGATAATTAAATTCATACAAACTGAATTGTTAACAAATTCTTTTAGGAGAAAATTATAGATTCTCTTAATTCAAATAATTGGGTTTATATATATTGATTAATTATAACAACAAGTAAATATGCATTAAGAATAAAATCATCAAATCAATATGAATTCAGTTAAAATCACCTTTTCCTTTCCTCCATTCCCCGTCAAAATTATACCTCACTGGAGTTAGAATCACCATATGAATTAGTAATTTTCTCTTCTAATTCATTTTCAAGATTGTAACGCCATTTTCAGTTCTCCCATGGATATCGAACTACTACTGAAAATTATGTCAATATTTTTAAAAGTTTGTATTTTGCATTGTTTACATTATGGCTAAAATTCATGTATTATCATTGCACTTTTGAGCATGTTAATGTTTTGTGGTCGAGGTTATCAAATTTAGATCCTCATGTTTGTACTAAGATCTAAAATTTGTGGCCATGTAATATTTATAGGTCTCTAATGTAAATCATGTTCAAATTGAAATTCAGGTTGAAACTTTGGATACTACTCATAATGGAATACCGATGTCACATTTTTTTGTTTATTAACATATAAAAGTATACATAAATAAGGAATGAAACCACAAGAAAGTAAAAGAATATAAACCAAAAGACAAAACATTTTTTTCATATACATGCACGATACTATTAATTAATTAAAGAATATTCAATAATCTGCATTTGGGTAATGCCATAAATGACAATACTCTTTCTCTTTTTCTTCATTTTGGAAGAGTTTAGTTTGAGAATCATTAGGAGTAGGGAGAGAGTTAAGTAAGACCAACCAAAAAGACATCATGTGTACGATCCATGCCGCTTAAAACTATATGACTATAACTTTCTTTTCAATCCATAGATCTACTAAAAAGCTCAGATCTGACAATGGTGGTGACTATGTAGACACTAGATTCAAGAAGTTTTGCTATGAGCACGGAATCAGAATGAAGAGAACCGTGCCAGATACGCCTCAACACAATGGTGTAGCAGAGCGTATGAATCGAACGTTGACTGAAAGAGCCAGAAGCATGTGTGTGTGGTCAGGCTTACCAAAACAGTTTTGGGCAGAAGTAGTCAACACAACAGCTTACTTGATCAACTGAAGTCCATCAGTACCATTGGAGCTCAAGATACCAGAAGAGTTATGGAGCAGAAAAGAGGAAAAACTATCACATCTTAGAGTTTTCGGCTGTGTAGCATATGTGCACATCAGTGATCAAGGCAGAAACAAACTTGACCCAAAAAAAAAAAGTGGAGTATGTTGTTTGATGTAAGGAGAGAGAATTAGTGGGAGAAATACATTAATTAGTGGGAGAAATACATTAATTAATCAACTAGTAGCTAAAAACACGAAATATTTTGAATATTCTAGAAAAATTAAAACTAGTAGGTTTTAAAAAAAAAATCCTAACTTCTAAACAAAGTTAAAATCATTTCAGTTAGTTTTTTAGCTTTTAATCAGCTGAAATGACAAATTAAACATGTTATTAAAACAAAATAGAAAATAAAAGGGTTGTTAATTTGTGAAATGCTACTATTGATTCCATTTAAAAATGACAACGAATTGTGAGTTTCACGCTTTCCATCTCCTAAATATGTGGATGAGTTTTTGAATATAAAAGAAATAGGTTGTAGCAGAAGTTGAAGACGTTGTATATATTGATTTCAATTTATTTTATTACAAGCAAATTTCACTGTAGAGGCATGGATTTTTTACACCTTGTTTTTGAACCATGAAAGCCTCAACTTTATTTTATTATTCTTCAATTTAACTATTTGGTGGTCTGGGGTGGATATCCGCAGTTACAACCACAACATCCACGAACGCAATCCCTTACACAACGAGGGCCAGAGCAATGTAATCTATCGCAATCATTTTCGAATTCGCACTTGGTACATGCATTTGCAAAATCTGCAAAATTTGTTCACCAATTCATCCTTATCAAAAATGGTTTCATGAGACCTAATACTCCATATATCATTTCACAAATTTTTCAAACAGATGAAGACTAATCTAGATAACAAATTCATTCTAAGCACATGAAATATTTGTATACAAAATACAAACAACAAAGAAAACTAGAAAAGAATACCAGCTCCAGATGCTATGAGAAACAAAGCTATTAAGCAAGGAAATAACAGTGAAGCTTTCATCATTTTGTGACTCTATGTTGAATGGGATATTCAACTTTCTTTAATACATACAAAATTGTGTTTATAAATATTATTTATAATAATGATAAACAATATATATTCTCCTAATCGAGAATTAATTAATTATTAATATTTGAGTCAGATGGTTGCATTTATTTTTTTTTCTTTTTAAGAATATAAATAAAACTATTACACAAAATTAAATGCATTTAAGTAGTAAAAACTAATAAATTAGCACCTATCATCTTACCTAGAGGAACAAACATTAAAAATAAACTTTTTATAGTAATTTTCTTGTTAAGAATATACAATTTAAGAAACAATAATACATACATTATTTCAATTATTTTTAAAGAAAATATTCTTACTTTTATCTAATTGGTCAAAATACAAACATCTATTAATATCCATTTTAGTTTTAAAAATTAATTTAAAAATATTTTTAAAAACTAAAAGGAAAAAACACAATGAAATATAATATAATTAATTATGAATTTAATTAGTATATACTGACTATGTAAAAGAATAAATATTATACTGACATTTAATTGTATTTTTTTATTAATATAGTAAAATCAACAAACTTATTATAAAATAAGAGTTTGTGATTAAATACCAATTTAAAATGCATTCTAATTAAATTCATTATCATCTATACTTTAATTTAAAATATTAAATGTAAAACTATTGATAAGTAATTTAGATGGGTTTTTGCTAATCACTACTTTAATATCATAAGAAGATACTTATTAAGGTTAAAAATTAAAAAAAAAAAAAAACTTAATCGAAATTGAATATAAATAAATGCAGATATTGACCTAGGAGATAAAATTAAAGTAAGAAATTCTTTTATTACAAAACCATTTATTGTAAAAATATAAATTATTAAATATTTAATTTTTTAAACAAAAAAGATTAGTTTGTTTGACTTTTTCCTTAAAAAATTATTTTTAAGTTCAGTTTATAAGAATTAAAACAACAGTAGAAGTTGGCTGTTAATCTTTTATTATATTTTTAACTTAAAAATTATTTTAAAATAATTTTTTTAATATGATGGGAAAAACCAATTTTATGGTTTTTATTCTTGAAAAATAAGTAATTCTTTTAAAAAGTTTTTGAAAATAAGTGTTCGGCCTAATTTTTAATCTTGAATAGAAAGAAAAAAAAAGGGTTAATTAGGCATGTGGACAAAATGATAACTTTATAAGAGTGTAGGTGGACAAAATTCTTTTACAATATTAGTGTGTAGAAATTAAATTATATTAATGTGTAATTTGACCAAATTTAACATATAATGTTAATAAATTCTACTCTATATATCTTATCTTATCTATCAATTAAAACAAGGTTTAGTTTGATAACGTACCAAACACATAATTTTTTGTTTTATTTTTCTAAAAAATTGTATGTTGACCCATAATCTAAGAAAACTTTTGACACATGTTTTTTTAATAATATTTTTTGTTTTATTGTATATTTTTTTAAAAAATAATTTTCTTAATATGTTCGTTTTATCATATTTTTATTTTTTTAAAATATTTTTTCTTAAAAATATTTTTTCTGAAAAATATTTTTTCATAAAATATTTTCATTTTCATTTTTTTTATTTTCTAATATATTTTCAATATTATAAGTTATTATTTAATAATTTTAAATTCAAATGTAGATAATTTATGAAAGATAATATTACCCAACACCGTCATAGATATAAAATAAATTTACTTAAATTTATTTACAGTAAGAAAATAATATTATTTACAAAAAAATAATATTATTTAAATTATTTTAGATATGATATATATAGCATAAATGTGTAAAATTTTCTTAGACCAATAACAATCACAAAACATGAGTAAACTTAGTTTTTGACCAACTCAATGGTTGGAAAGATATGCATATGTAATTTTTTATTTTAGAAAATAAAATATAAGTTTATAATAAATATTTAAAAATTATTTTATTATATATTTTTAGATTGTTCATTGTATAAATTATTTTAGATTTCCTTTTGTAAATTTTTCATAGAAAAGTGACCGTCACAAATATGAGTTAAATAGATATGCAAAATTTTCTTTAACTAACAATAGTAAAAAAAGTTTGAGAGATCTATACTGTAATTTGTTATTTTAGACAATAAATATAAATTTATAATAAATATTTTAAAATTATTTTATTAATATATTTTTACCATTTAGAGCTAGCAATAGACATCATGAGTAACATTAGTGTCTAAATAAAATGTTTGAGATATTTACTCATGATCTCATATCTAAGACAATAAAACATCTTAAATAATTTTTATTTAAGAATTTAATTAGTATGTACTGACACTGCAAAAGAGTTTTACACTCATTTATATGACTATATAAATTTTAAAGTATTAATAGATAAAGTCAACAAACTTATGATAAATAAATGATTGTGATGAATCTCATATCTAAGACAATTAAACTCTTTCTTTAACTACATGAAACAAAATATAAATTTATGATAAATATATTAAAATTAATTTATTAAACATATTTTTACAATAAAATAGTTTTAAATTACTTGCTTTATCAGATGATACATGAAATTAGTTTATTTTTTTAAAACACCCAATATCATGAATAAAACACAATCTCAAATCGATATCATTGTGAACAACAAAAAAATTTTATGATTATTTAACACCATCACATTTCAAAAACTCAATAATATATAATAATTACAAAATAATTTAACTTTATTTATTAATAATTTTAATTTTTATCATATGATACATATATTAAAATTAATTTAACAAAACATTTTTATGATAACATATTTCCAAATTAATTACTAAATAATATTATACACTCAATTTTAATTTTTTTTATGAAAAACACTATAGTATTATTTGATATCAGAATAAAATCATTATAGGTACCAAATTTTATTTCATACATTTTTTAACATAGTTGCGTTTTAAAAAATATGATAAAATTATTTTTACCTTTTTTAATAAAACAAAAATTTTCATGAGCATTTAACACAACTTCTTTTAAAAAGTAATAATATTTATTTATATATATTTTGGAATCCAATAAATTATTTTTACATTTTCAAGAAAATTTAATTTTACTTAAAACATATATTAATATATTATTATTACTTGTATCATTCTCTATCAAAATAATAATGTATTGATACATAATATAACAAAATCTTTCTTTCTTTATATCTTACTTTCAAATTAATATAGATAACATATATTTTTCTATTATATTTTTATTTAATATTATAAAAATATTATTTAATATTAATTTTTTCTTTTTATTTTATTTTTATTTACTTATTTTTTTTAAAAAATTTTAAAAATAGCTTTGGATTTTAGACCCAAGTATCCTCACCAACTTGTATTACTCTCACCCTATCAATATATGATTTGAACTCAATGACCGGTTCCTCCTCCCAAGCAAACCACTCTCTACGCCACTCAAAAACCCATACCCATTCACTCTCTTCCCATTTCCCAAAATTGCATAGTAACCCCTTTCTATTGAATGAGTTAAGGAACACAAGATTGAACTTTTGCTTCAATGCTTCTTCCCTAATCCAGTTGTCCATACAAAATTTAAATTTGGTCTAGTACCTTACCTTTCATTCCAAACATTTGCGAACCACCAATGATTATTTTTTATACCATAAACTTTCTCAAGTCTTTCTACCAAATTGACATATGATTGTTGTCCTCCGTCTACATTAGACCTCTCTACCTATTATATTTTGAGTCAATGATCTTTTCCCACAAATAACCTTTTTGCTCTAATAGTGACCATTTCCACTTCCCTATAAGTGCATCATTAAAGTGGAAAATGTTTTTCAGTCCCAAACCTCCCTTTTCTTTTAATTCACACATGAATTTCCAGCTGACCTATGCTATTTTAGGGGCATCACTTTCCTGATTCAACAAGAATCTTCTCTGAATGCTTATTATTTTTTCTCGACTTCCACAAGCATTTTGAAGAAAGACCCACTGATTTGATCAAGCATATGTGTCATGCGTATGATAAGTGTCTATGTGTCCAATTTGCCAATTTTCTCTCCAACTTATTAATTATTAGGTCCCAAGTTACCACCCTCCTAGAGTTTGACCCTATAGGAATGCCTAGATAGTTGAAAGGAAATTTAAGAATTATATAATTTAGTACTTGTGCAAAAGTCTGAATTTCCATGTTTCACAAAGTCACCCCTCCAAAGCTACTTTTAAAATAATTAATCTTGAGACTTGAGGCTAGTTCATACCATTTAAGGATAGATTTGACGACTAGGATGTTGTTATGTGTCATATCTCCAATGAAGATTGTATCGTCAGCATATTAGAGAATGGATATTAGTACTTTTTCCCTTCCAACTAGGAATGGAGTTAATACCTCCCGCTATATAGTTTGCCTAATCAATCCTACAATTCCTTCAGCTACTATGGTGTATAAAAAAGGAGCAAAAGAGTCTCACTGCCTTAACCCTTTCTGAGGTGAGAATTTTGCATTTGGAGAGCCATTAACAATTATAGAAACTCTAGATGATGTTAGACCAACTATTACCCAAGAAATCCACCTCTGATTAAAGCCCATTCTACCCATAATGTATTTCAGAAAGTACTATGACACCAAATCATATGCCTTTTCAAAATCAAGTTAAATACAAAAAATCTCCTCTTTCTCTGTTTTGCCTTATTCAGAGGTTCATTCAATATCATTGTGTTATGTAGGAGATGTCTTCCTTCCATAAAAGCACTTTGAGAGTGATTTATAATTTTATGCAAAATTTTTCCTACCCTCCTCACGATAACATACACCCAACAATGGATATGGGACAGTACTCGTTAAGACTTTGGGGTTAAGTACCTTCGGTATTAGGATAATAAAGGATGAGTTGCACCTAACTACCAGTTTTCCTAAAGCATGAAAATCCTCCATGAATTGCATTACTTCAACCTTCATAAATTCCTAGAACTTTTTAATGAAGTTGAAGTTATATCCATCTGGGCTAGGGCTTCACTGTCACAACTCCATGTCATTTCCCTAACTTTGACCTCTTCAAATGGATCACTCAACAACTCATTATCTTGATCAAAGATTGCTTGGAATTGGACACCATCTAGAAGGGGTCTAAGGCTGACATCTTCTGCAAATCTATTTTCAAAGAACTTTCTTATCTCTTCCTTCACTATGGTCAGGTCCTCATTCCGCTCTCCTCTAATGGAAACCCCTTTAATAGATTTTTTGTGCCTGTTCTAGTTGACTATTATGTGAAAGTACTTAGTATTACAGTCTCCTTCAGAAGCCCACATGATTCTTGATTTTTGCCTCTTTAGTGATTGATTCCTTTTAGCTAGTTGATTCCACGTACCCTGTTCATCTTCAGATAATGGTCTAAGTTTGTTCTTGTTCTCAAGTTTTTTCAACTCATTTTCAGCATGAGCCAGACTTATTTTTATGTCCCCAAAATAAGTTTTACTCCAATCTCTCAAAGTTACTTTTAACCATATTAACTTATCTTTCAAGATATATGATTTTGACCCTTGTATAGATATGGGTTTCCATGCATCTGAAATGAATGTTCTAAAATCTCTATGTTGAAACCAACAGTTCATCACCTTGAATGGTTTGAGACCCCTATTAATAACTTTGTTTCTCATAACTACCAGACAATGATAAAAGAAATTTCTATTCATCACATATTGAGCACAACCTTCTCATATCATTATCCACTCAGAGGAAACTAGGAACCTGTCCAACCAGTTTTTAGCAGTTCCATTTGGTTTGAACCATGTGAATCTCTTGCCAACTAATAAAATGTCCATCAAGGTCATACTGTTTATGAATTGATTGAACTCAACTAATTCTCTTCTTCCATACAGGCCACCACTCACACCTTGCCTTTCTTTAGGGTTTCACACACAATGGAAGTCACTTAAAACACACCATCTACTAATGTTGCTATTCCTTCTTCTGACCAATAATTCCTCCCAGACCTTTGTTTTGTGGCTTATGTGAGTTTGTAGGTAAACATTAACAAACACTACTTGGATGTTATTTTCTAGCCAGATCCTATCTAACAGTATAAAGTCTACTTCAACCACAGAGTATGTAAGTTGGAAAAAGATTGAGACCAAATACATACCAGACCTATTGCAGAATTACCAAGTTGTTTTCTATTCCATTTAGTGACCTACCCTTATAGCTTGACATGTGAATTGATTTTTGTTTCCCGTAAGCACATTAATCGAATCTTCTCTGTCTAAACCAGATTTTGACCATGTTATGCTTTTACTCCACCTCCCATCCCTCTAATATTGCATGTTAAAATTTTCATTTAGGTGACTGTTTGGATCTCTTCTCCTTGCATAATTTAGCCTCTTTGATTTCCTTTTGGTCCCTTTCTTTAAGCTCTTCAATTCTAGTTAGAGTTTTCAATTCAGGTTCTTGAAGTTTGACTCTGAGCAGCTTCCCAATGTCCATGATCTTGCCTAAGGATTATGATTCAATTCATGTTCCTGATGTCTTCATCGTTAATTATGTTGGAAAAATTGTTAGTCAAAGTCTTTGGAGAAGGCCCTGCCAAGATGTATTTATTACCGTCAGGGTTATCATGCAGAGGTTCAGCCATTGACGCTCCCCCAATCGGACCTCTGGATGCACCATGTTCCAACATAATAGCTTTAGGGACGGGATAAAGCTCATACTTGGGGTACCTGTTTCCTTGCACAGATCTTCCAATGGAGCGAGGCCTATTCCACTGTTGTGGCCCACCAAGGGTAGCTTGGTCTTGTGGGGTGCAAAAAGAATTCTTGGGGCCTTCTTTGTTTTGATCGTGAATGTTACTCCCTTAATGGATTGGGCCATTTACTATCAATATACCTTTGTTCACCTTGTTAGTATCCACTTGCTCAACCTACATATTGCCCATTGGGAACTTCTTTTCTGTGGGAGTGTTGCTCGCTTGGTATTGTGTTTCCTTCAATGACTGACTGTGTGGGAACTTCACAAAACAGAATTAGATACTCTGTTATCTAGGTTATTACCAACTTTTTTGCGAACCAACAAGTGGATCGACTCTAAATTGAATTCTTGTTTCATCAATTGAGAAAACAATTTAGGGTTAAAGTATTTTTGTATGAATAAACAAACACACAACAATTTTAGTATGTGTTGGTAATAAATGAATATACAAAATTAAATAACTTTAAAAATATTTATTTCACTCCTTGAAACACAAAGCTATTTTCATTGTATTGGTTTTAACATTTTTAATAAGAGTTTTATTATCAAAAAATTTATTTTTTATGAAAAAGATTATTATTATTTTTATTTTTAATTAATTATCTTTTTATATTTTTGAGCTCGACAAAAGATGGTTCCTGCTCTTATGTATCTCGGGGTGTATTGGAGAATCAGAGTTTTAGTTCTTTGTGGAAAACATTTGTGTATTAATATTTTTAAATTCTTGAGTTTTTTGTTTTGAGATTTAGGATTTTTGAATTGTTATATATGTCCTAAAATTTAAAGTTGACAGAGGTGTACACCATATTTAGTCTATTTGAACATTTTTATTTTTGGATTATTTTTATCTTTTTAAAAATAATTATGATTGGTAATTTATTTTTTAGATGAGGTTTAAGACAAAAAATTGTTACAACTTATGCTTTAAAACCTTAGAATTAAAGAGATGTCACATCTAATCAATCTTTTTTCTAAGAAGTATTATGTTTAGATAAAAAATGACATGTTAGATGGGTGTAGAAATTTTTTATGAACAAAGAACAAATAGAATGCAAAGTCACGATATAGTATTTTAAGATGATGAAACAAAATGACAAGATTAAAATAAAAAAAAAATTCAAATTCATAGAGAGTGTGAACACAATCAGTGTTGAAGGGAGAACCTCTGTTCGATACAACAACGAGTGTTGGTTCCTTAGCATACATCTATTGTGGTGAACATGAGGAAATGATGTGTTGATTACAGAAGAAAAGGAAAAGTAAGAAGGAAGAGACTTCAAGAAAAAGCTTCAACAAAGGCTCCTAAAAACCCCTCTAAAACCTCTCCAAAAACTCCCCAAAACATCCACCATGAATGAACTTGGCACCCCTTTTTTATAACCAAAATTTGGGCATCGTCGCTGAGCGTTCCTTTGCTTAATGAAGGTCCCATCGCTTAATGAATGTGATGGTTTGCTCATAAAAGGTTTTGTCGCTTAGCGAATCTGGTGTTTTGTTTAGTGAAGGTTCTGTCGCTTAGCAAAAGGTCAATATATTTCAACTTCTTTTTTTCCCTACGCTTAACGAAAAAAACTTCTTTAAGCAAATTTCTGGGTTTGGATGACCTCACTAAGCGAAATATCATTCACTCAGCGAAACACCCTTTGCTTAGCCAGCAAAACATCTTTGCTTAGCAAACTCTAAATAACTCTCTTTGCAGTTTTCATGCCTTATCTTCCCTTTTTTTAGGTTAAAAAAGCCTTATTTTAATTATAAAAACAAAATCCGAACAAAATTAAGTGTCTATAATATTTAAAGAGAAATGTTAGGAATACTTTTTAAATATTTTTTATAACAAACTCTATCCTTTTTTTTTTAATTTATTAAAAAGACAAGTATCAATAAAACGTTCTTTAACACAATTTTCCTAGTAAGTGGATTTCATTGTCATTTAATCTTTAATGAGAAAATGCTAGCAATTGTTTCTCCAAATTCATCATGCATTGAAAAACTTTTATAAATTTTTACTGTGAAACTTTGAGTTCTAAACTTTAATTTAGGAGTTTAAACTCATTTACATTTTAAATGAAGAATTAATGATAATAAGTGACATTTGTTTAAAATTTTGGTATGTTTATATCTCAAGAAATTTCATTTAAATATTATGTTAGGATAAATTTAAAATAAAAGAAAAATTACATATATATATATATATATTTATAAATAATTTTAAATATTTTCACGTGAATTTAACTTTTTACACTTTTACCATGAAAATAGAAAATAAGCAAATAAAATATTAAACCATTCTAAAAAGTAATAGACATTAAAGAATAAAATTTTAAAACTTTCAATAAATAATAAAATATTACATTCCAATATTTAATTATGTAAAACGAATGCGCCATGGTGCTCTTAGTTTACTGTCGTTCTTGTAAAGGGTGATTAATTATTATTATACTTAAAAATTATCGCAAAAACTATGGATGAAATCTTTTAAACAAACTTTTTGTCATTGATTTAAATGAAATGCAAATTCTGGGGTTTGATATCTCATTTAATATTTTTATTTTTTAATTTTATACACTTTTTAATAACTTTTAAACAATAGTAAAACATGAACTTGGAACAGTGTGTTAGAAAAAGTATTTCTATGTTATGTCATTGCAAAGATAGATTTTCCGTATCCATAGATGGATGCTAGCTCATAGAATTAATAAAATATCGATTGAAAAGACAAACTAAGTATTGAACAATACAGAATTAGAAATTTACTTATAAAATCATTTTGTTGTTTTTAAAAATTTAGTTAAAAAACACATAAACTATATATATATATATATATATATGTATAATATTTAATTATGTGAGTGGAATTTTTATAATGAAAAAATAATTTAAATTTAATTTATTAAAAAATAATATCATTAGTATTTATATAATAGTGATAAATTTTTATATAAAAAACTCAATACATAATAAATAAATCATAAACTAATTTTTAAAATTATTTTATAACATATACACAATTACGAGCATAAGTTGTTTTTTGTTTTTTTTTTTTTTTGGTAAAAACTATATATATAATTTATGTAACATTATATAATATAAGATGAAACATGCTTTTTCATTTTTTAAACTTTGTGAAGTATGATTTTAGTTGCTCAATTTTTTTTTAATTTTAAAATATACAAATTTTAATCATCGAAATAATTTTTAATGTTTCAGTAAAATATATACTTCTTAATATAAATGTTCAATTAACTAACTTATCCGAGCATACAAAATACTTAGTATGATGTTTTGTTACTCAATTCTTTTTATTTTTCTCATTTTATTTTAAAATATATTAATTTTGATTCTCTATCTAACAAAATTATCCAAACAATTAATTAACTTATATGTGTACACATTCATGTTCTATTCTAGTGTCTATAGTAGGGATGACAATCATATGCTTACCTCCGCAAGTACTATATGGGAACGAGTGAGTTTGTTAGTCCCTACTTCGCTTCTATGTTTAACATATCATTATTTGTTAAAACAAAACCTCACATATGTGACAAATCTACACCCACATTAAAACTAAAATATAATTAATAACTTAACATATAATTTATTTAATTAATTAATAAATTAAATATAATTAATAAACTTACATATAATTTATTTAATAAATATAAGTAAATTTAAATTTAAATTTTAAAAGATAATATAACACATTATTCACGGATATATCCAAACACAAAATTATTTAACAACGATGAGAATTGAAATTTCATATCCATCTCTTTTATACCCGCTTTCATCCTGCACTCTCTAGAAAGGAAGACGAGGAGGGCAAATTTGCTCTTCCACCCATTGTCATCCTTAATATATAGAAATGGATTCTACGATGTGAAGAACAAAGAAACATACATAAGATATATTTAATAAAAAAATATTCTTTCAAACAAACATTGTAATTTTAAAGTTCTTAAAAAGAGAAATCTTACTGAAATATTCTTAGGCACACTCTTTCTAGGAAGTTGGTTTCCCTCTCATTTAATGCTTAATGAGAAAATGCTAGCAATCCTCCGTCAAAAGCATCATGGATCGAAAAACTTTTATAAATTCTTACTATAAAGCATTGAGTTATTAACTTAAATTTTGGGTTTCATTTACATTTTAAATGAAGAATTGATAATTATAAATGAAGTTTGTTTCACGTTTTGGTATATTATATTTTCAAAAATCTTATTTCTAGAAATAATAAAATTTAAATATTATGTTTGGATAAATTTAAAATTATGTTAGATTTAATATTCTTTAAAATGTTTTTGAATTTTAAAATAATTTCAATAAAAAAGAAGCTACATATGTATTTATAAGTAACTTTGAATATTCTTTGTCAATCTAACTTTTTTCATCTTTACCTTTAAAATAAAATATAAAAAAATTAAATATAAAATATGTCAACAAATGAAACTAAACTTCTAATAAATAAAAAAATATTACATTTCAATATCTATTTTCATTTCTTAAACAAACTCCCTCGTAATATTGTTATTCAACGGTGTTCTTGTAAAGGAGGATTAATTATTCTTATAGTTAAAAATTATAGTAAGAACTACCAATAGAAACACTCTAGTACATTCTTTTAAACAAACTTTTTGTCATTGATGTAAATGAAATGCAAAGTCTGGTGGTTTCATATCTTATTTAATATTTTTCTTTTTTAATTTTATACAGTTTTTAATAACTTTTAAAACAATAGTAAAACATGGACTTGGAACAGCGTGTTAGAAAAAGTATTTCTATGTTATGTCATTGCAAATATAAATTTCCTAGAAATTTTAAACTTTTTTTTGGTAAGCTGTAGAAATTAGTAATTACATTATTTATTTTTCCTTTCATGAAAAAAAAAAGAAAAATACGAACCTTCGCGGAAATTACCATGCCTGCAATATACTGACACCCAAAATGCTAATCTATTGTTTATAAGTAGTTACTTACTATATATTCTGTGTGTCACATTGTCATATTTACCTTTGGTTTGTCATTTAGTAGAACAAGTTTTGAGGTTTCAAAATTTTCATTTTTCGATGAGTTCTCAAAAGCAAGAGGTATCATGGGTGATGGAGAATGGTGGGAACAACAACGTTGTGAATGCGTTGTTGAACAAGGAAATGAGACATGGAAGAACTGCACATATCCTTTCTTCTTCTTCTTTGCGCAAGAAATCTGATCTAACTATTGTGTCTAAGGTTAGTTCTGGCCTCATCAGAGGTGTGTTGGACAATGTGCAAGAGGTTATTCTGGGAACCAAGCTCTCTATTTTGTTCATAACTATTCCCCTTGCAATAGTTGCTCAATGCTTTGGTTTTGGTAGAGTGAGTTTTCTCTCTTATTGTGTCATAAATTTACAATAACTCACTTCTTTTAATTGTCTACATTTATTATTAATTATTTATTTCTTATGATTTTTTTATGATCCATAAATAAGAAAGAAAAAAACTCAAAGTATCGTAGGGATGTGCCAATATTAGTGGCCTTACGAGTACTTTGAACCTTTTTAAATTTTTCTCCACTGGTGAATTTTCCTGGACAAGAAAATTTTCCACAGACATGTGGTGGACTTTGTTTATGACTGGCACTGAATTACAAGAAAAGTACTTTGGAAGTCAAAACTTTATCATATGACCAACATATGGAGTTAAAGATTAAGAATTTTTTTATATAAAAGTCAAATCTCACGGTTTTCTTTTTTAATTTTTTCAATCAAGTTCTTCAGTTCTCTTCCCTTTTTTATGTTTGCTACATGACTATTTTTTATATAAAAATTCTGTACAAAGCAACTTTGGCATCGTACTTTTTGGTCAATAGTCCTTTTTATCCAGTGGCGGAACCTCGTAATCATCGAAAAGGATATATATATATATATATATATATATATATATATATATATATATATATATATTAAAATGTATTTTTTTATAAATACTCTTACATTTAAGATTAAAATTAAGATATGTAAACGGCATAATATTGAAAAGACTTAAATATGCATACGTTATGTTCTATAAACGAGTTTTGAGTTGAGTTTTTATAATGTTTTCAAGATTTAAAATAAAATAAAAAATTATTAAAAACTCATACAAAACAAAAATTTATTGAAACTTAAGTGTGAAACATATTTAAGTATTGGAAAATGTATAAATGTTTTACTAGCATAAGGTGAATCTGTAATGTAACATTTTAAAGTTGGATATTTTCTATGTACCGTGAAAATTGAAGCTGTTAATATACATTATGGGATGGTATATGAATATGACACTCTCTTTTGATGGTTATAGCCATGGGTTTTTGCTTTGAGCTTGCTTGGGCTTACCCCACTTGCTGAACGAGTCAGCTTCTTGACAGAGTAAGGAAACTATGACATTCTTTTTTACATTAGATTTTATTAATCATGGTATATCTTTGTTTTTTTTTTCATTTATCATTTTATGTTTGTAATTGTATGGTGATTCTGATTTCATTTGTTCCCTTGTTACTTGAATTTGGCAGGCAGGTTGCTTATTACACTGGTCCCACAGGTGTGTATGAATATCCACAACTGCACTATTAAATCAAATGTTTTTAAAATTCTTGACAATGTAAATCACATAAAATGCTATGGTGTAAAAGTTGGTTATATGAACCATACCATGTGATGGTCAAATCACAATCTTAGTGAAAAAGAGTCCTGATATTTGGACACCTAAGTGTGGTATAAATATGTAGTTGATATTTCTCTTATTTTTCATTTATTTTTTCTTATCATCTTATCAATTATTTATATCTTTTTTTTCTTAATTGTCACTAAACTTAAGGAGTGTTGTCCAATCCTCTTCCATTTAGAAATGAACCTTAAATAAATTGTAGGAATGCAATCCCCTATATATCATGTTGCTAAAGCCTTATCTTTTTTTGTTGAAATTCAGTGGGAGGACTTTTGAATGCAACATGTGGGAATGCTACAGAGCTCATCATAGCAATTTTTGCCCTTAACAATAACAAAATTGCTGTGGTCAAGTACTCTTTGCTTGGTTCCATCATTTCTAACCTTCTTCTTGTTCTTGGAACCTCTCTATTATGTGGTGGCATTACAAATCTTAGAAAGGAGCAAAAATACGATAGAGTAAGCTGCAATATATTCAAACCTTTTACCTATGAATAGTATATATAGTTTTGGTTCTTTTATAATAATGATTCTGTTAATTTATTGAATGTTTTTGCAGTTTGCTTGCAGAGACAGGCTGATATCAACTTGCTTATGCTGTCTGTGGCATTGCTTTGTCACTTGCTGCCATTGTTGTTCCAATATGTTGGTACCTCAGCAGGTGACATTTCAGACTCATCTCTGCGGTTGTCAAGAGTTGCTAGCATTATTATGCTGATTGCATATTGTGTATACCTTGTCTTCCAACTGTGGACTGACAGGCAGTTATTTGAAGCCCATGATGTATGTTTTCTTTGGTTTTGAGATGATGAAGCTTATATTGATTCTGATTTGTGTCAATATGTGATATGTAATCACTAATTACCATAATGACCATCATGAATTTTGCAGGAAGACGATGAAGAGGGTGACAATGATTTAGAAGAAGTAGTGATAGGATTCTGGAGTGGAGTGGCTTGGCTGCTTGAGATGACTGTGATTATTGCTGTGCTGTCTGAGTATGTAGTGCAAACAATTGAGGTAATTGACTCTTTTTTTTTTTTATTTTGGGGAACAAAACATTATTTTCGTCTATTAGACAGGTTATAGAAACAAAGAAACAAAATGCAAAGTTCTATTTTTATAACAAGACGTGAATTTAATTTTGATAAACTGTTAGTATAAACATTTTTATACAGTTAACTAATAAGAAATCATGTTAGGTATGATTATTCAAATGTTATTGTAAAATAAACAAACCTAGTATACATTGTAATCTTATATTCATTAATAGTATAGAAAATATTTACCCTGAGAGTCTATTTTAATAAGATTAATAATAATAATAATAATAATAATTATTCTAATAATGATGAAAAAAAATGTGAATCTGAACAGGATGCATCCGATTCATGGGGTTTGTCTGTTAGCTTTCTCAGCATAATCTCAGCATAATTCATGGGGTTTGTTTGTAGGAATTCTTATTAAGCAAATTTGCTTATAATATAGGTTCCCCTATGTGTGATTGTTGCTTGGATTCTTGGAATCAGAATGGACCTCAACTTCAACCTCCTAGAGACAGGTTCTCTTGCTTTGGCAATAATAATCACAGCCTTCACCTTACAGGTATACTTTTATATACTATATTTTGAATTGATTGAAATCAATAGTTAGAATATCTAGTATACCTTGATATCTTATTCAATCTTTAAGTGATGTTTTTAAGACTTTAAGTCTTCTTGGATTATCTTTTGCAGGACGGGACTTCTCACTACATGAAAGGCCTTGTTCTCGTACTCTGCTACATTGTTATTGCTGCATGCTTTTTGGTACAAAGATCGCCTTCCAGTAAGCAGCATAATATGTAACACTATCTTGGTTTCACAAAAATATTTACCATCTATATTTATACACCCTGAAATTATAATTCATATAGTAAAAAGATTTTGTACTGTTAGGATTGTTACCGAAATTTAATTATAACTCTTTATTTATGATAAGTTTATTGAATATACTAACTAGTAACTATTACTTTAAAAGTCATATAAAGAATTGTTATTAAACATATAAAATTCTTTTACACTGTCATTACATATTAATTAAACTCTAATTTGTATCTTTGGTAACTTTTTTTTTTTCAGGCCAAGCTGATGTTCCTAATACATTGGTTAACTCAGCAAACCGAAACAGTTTTTAGATCTTAGTTAGTAAGTTCATATTCTATACACACATGCAGATATGCCCATTTTTTGTGCATTAAATAACTATGAAATTGACTAGGGGTACTTGATGGCAGGAAGTAGTGAGTTTTGGTCTGTCTGAGATAAAGGGGTGCAACATTCAAACTTAGGAGCTCAAAGGATTTTTTATTTCATGGTAATTCTCAGACAGAAGGCTGAAGAAGTTTGCATAAAGTACCTTGCAATCTATTTAGTTCTTTGTATATATACATCTAGAAAGGATTTTATGTCAAGAATTTTCATGGATTGTGCAAAATTGATGATAGCCGTTGCATGATTATCAAATAAGATGAGAACTGTTACTTGGAATTTATCATGTGAACGTTAGAATGAAAGAAAGGCCTTACATAATTAAAAACTTCTTCATGTATCTCTGTAATTTCACGCTGCATTCAATTCCGGTAATGTATTTTCACTCTAAATGGGTTATTCTGATATTCTGGAATGGAGTATAGAAAGAAATTATAGAGTGTAGAAAAACAATTCTACATAATTTTATACATGCTGTCTCTGGCATGTTTGGGAGATGCAACGAATCGAGCATAAGATAAAAATGAGTCTATTTTTTTTAATGTATAGTTTTTTATATTATTATTATATATAAATTAAAATTAATTATTATTTTATTTAAATTAAAAGAAATATGATTTATAATTAATTTGTATAGATCTTTAAGAAAAAATGAGAGTTTAAAAAATAAGTATAAGTTATTTGTCAAAATTGATTTGTTTTAGCTTAAATATTTTTTAAGTTAAAAGTTATTGATAAACTAGTTTTTTTATTGTCTAATGAAAAAAATATATTTATAAAATACAATTTATATTATAAAATAAATTCCTTAAAAATATAAGGATACATGTTATTTTATAAAAATTCTCCCAATAAATAAATTTTAAACAAAAGTAAGTAGGTGAACATGATCATCATAATAAACTTGAAATTTTTAAAAGATAAAAACACTTCAAAAGCTAAATTATAAAAGAAATAAAACTAAAATATAATACAATATAATATTCAAGAACAAAAATATATGTAAGCTATGACTGAAACATACTTTGTAGATAATAATAATGGCAAAAGCGTTAAAACAATTTTTTGATGGTTAAATGTAAAAAATAAATTAAGTTAAATTATAAATATAAAATTTATATTTTAAAAATGCATACATAAATTAAAATAATAAAATAAAGAATTTAATTAATTAAGCATTGATAATGTAAGAGAGTTTTATAAAAACATTGTTTCAATCATAACATATAACTTTTAAAGTATTAATTGATAAAGTTAATAACAAACTTACTATAATTAAATAATTGTAATTAAATATCATTCTAATTTTTTACACTAATAATACACAATCATTTTTTTCTAAAATAGATGTGATAAGTTTTTCTACAGGATTACATTAATGTGATATAATTCAATAGAATGGGTTTAAAGAATATATATAAACCAATATTTTTAAACTTAAACTCAACTTCGTCTTCAACAAGTATGAAAATGAAAAAAAATAAGAAAAAGTCAAAATCATTATCAAACTATCTCATTTTCATGATCACTTTATCTCTAGACGTATTCATTTATTCATAACTTCTTGATAAGAGTTAAATTAAATACATGATAATACAAGAGTAAATTGAAAAAGAGAAAGTCTATGAGATTTGTTAAAATTACATTAATATATAAATTTATTCCATTATCAAAATTTGTGTATTATGTGTTATTATAAAACTTATTTAAATACTAATTATTTTAGTATTATGTGTTACTTTATTATAATAATTTTAAAAAATTATTACTTATATACCAAATCATATTATTTTTAAAATTAATTTAAAAAATTTTAAATTTTAATATTTTAAAATTTAAATTATTAATTAATTTAGTAAATAATTGTTTAAAATTCGTAGCCGGATTCTTTACTAGTTTGATTAATTTAATTAATAATGAAGTGTATCACTTTTAGTAAAACTATGTATCTGTACACAAACAAGCATAGGATTTGCTAAAGAACATTAATGTTTTTATTTCCTTACCTATTGGTACTTAAAAAACTAAGTGCATAGTAAATATATACATAATACATTACTGTGTGTTTGTGAGTTGGTATGTGCATGTGTGCTGATTATATTTTAATAATTATTTTTATTTACAAAAATATTTAAAATATTCATGTTTAAAAATATTTTTTATAATAAATTGTTTTGTTAGCAATAAAAATTTATTGTAAACTTTGTACTTTTTATACAAATGAATTATAAAAATGGTTTAAATAATATAAAAGAAACTTGCTAAGAACAATAAAATTAGTTATGCATTAGGATAGTTGGATTTTAAGAAAATAAATAATTAAATGAAGAATAAGAGCTTGATTCGTTTGATTTTGTTTTTTAGTTTTTGAAAAAAGTTTTCAACAATAATTTTCAAAAACTATTTTTGAGATGTAAAAATAGAAAAATGTCTTGAAGAATAAGTATTATTTAAAAACTGTTTTCAAGAATAAGTATTATTTGAAAATTATTTTGAAGATATAAAAATAGAAAAATTTGTTCATATTTAAGTTTTCAAAATAAAAATAAAAACTGAAAAGCAAAACTAATTGTTATTGATTTTTAATTTTTAAAAACTAAAAATATTCTCAAAAAACATTACTCACGAGAGTTTTTGTAATTTTTAAATATCAAAATACTAAATAATCAGTAAGATTTTTAAACTTATAGATTACTTCTCCCTGTGTATAAAATACATATCATATATAATTCATACTGATAAATTAAGTTGATACCCTTATGAATTATTAAGTTGACACCATCTCTATTAATTTCTATAAAACCCTTTCTCCAAGTTCGATACATGAGCCACCTACTTTTTTCCCTATTTGCAAAAGAAGACAAACCTCATAATTCATCTGATTTTCTGAGACTACATCTACTCCCAGCAAAGTCTACTACTTTAAGTATTGGAACTTCATGCAGATTATCTCATGGCAATTAAATTGGACTTCTCCTTTTTCTGTGTTACAAGAAGCTTGTACCCTGTTGAAATTATGATGACACTGCCACATGCAATTGGTATTCAAACAAGTTGTTCCAAATTTTCCAAGTGGCCCAAGATAGCTTGTCCATTTGTTGAAAATTCTGGTAATGGCTTTTGGTATTGATTATGAGTTGCAGAGGCTCCATTTGTTGAAAATCCTGTTTAAACTTTCCAGCTCCTACTCCATGCTCTTGCAGCACATTGCCCCAGCAGCAGCTAACCGAACCCACGTCAACAAATTATTTCATAACAAATCCTTGTTGATCAAGGCTTTCTAACACATTCAACAAATTATCATGCCATTGGAAATAATAGTGGATTGATATTAATCAATCATAAAAAACGCATTTGAGGGGTCTCTGCCTACCTTGGGGGATTATAAATTTGTCATCCCTTTAAGCAAATTACAACAACAATACACATTCTCTAAAATAATCCCCAAGAAAGTTGGTAGTAAAATACTCAAGAGTTCTTATTGAACTCATATCTCTACAATAATCATTCCTAGGTTTTTTTTTTCTTGAAAATCAAGAACTTCAATTCAATATATTTGAGGTACACAAATTCTCTTTCCTCTATCTTTTTATATTTAATTCTCTATAGATACTATAATCTTGTATCTATTGATTTAAGGTTTCCTTTTATTTCCATCAATTGGTATCAGAGCCAAATTAGATACATATTATGGTTGTTTTCTATTAGAAAATTAAATTTGAATTGAAGATTTTTTGTGTTATTAGTGAAATTTTATAATATAATTCACTATTATCTTTTTCAAAAAAAAAAAAAGGATTTACGCTACTTGTTATTCTTAAAATAACATGTTAAAGTTTAATTCTCTTACTCTTACATGGGTAAATTAATATTGAAACTTCTTTTTATGTGCTATCCCTTTAAAACCTAGTTTTCTTTTAAATAATTATGGGGTAAATTGTTTTCAAAATTACTTAATGGTTTTCCTTGTTTTATGTTTGACCAATATGAGTGATTTGTGTGGGCAACATAATATATACAATTAACTTTATTTTGGAAAGTGTTAATGAGGTTGCATGGACTCATTTTTATACCCATATTTTTGTGATTTGGTCAAGGAAGAACTTTGTGGTTTTGATACGATCATGTATGATGATTCGTGTGTTAAATTCATGCTCAGAAGCATTGAATGCGATTGCTAATTTTTTATATTCTTATTTTTTCAAAAATACCATATTTATTTAATATTTTTATATTATTGGTATTTTTGAGTATAAAAAAAATTGATTAATTCAAGATTAAATTAAAATTTTTTTAATATTATAATCTTGAATTTTTTACCTATTTTCATTGTCATAATTCTTTACAGTATTTGTATCTCTAATTATACTGTACTCTCTTTAATATTGAATTATCATTTATAAATTCATTTTAGGTTATTTTATTAATTATGCACAATCTTAATTGTCTTTCTCTTATGAGCATAATTTTATTTATTAATTTGCATTATTATTACTTGTCTATCATGGGTATAATAATGTGAATTTTGTATGTTAGTCATATAATATATATGATTAACATTATGCAAATTTATTGGACAATATGTATAATTTCCTTTTTTTCATTTACATAATTATAATTTCACTATTTTGGATGCATTTATGTGAATTTTGTGATATAATTATTTTTTTATTGCATTGATGATAACTATACTCTATCGGTGTATTGTTATTAATGTAATTTGGTGTTATACAATGTACTTTTCTTGGCTTATGTTAATGATTTTTTTATATCCTATCGGTATTAGGATTTTATTAATATAAGTTATAGTGCCTTGTAATTTTCGTAGGAATTCTCTTTTAACTGAACTTTTAGAATTACATAATATTTTCCTATTTTTGTAATGTTCAGTTTATTTCCCTCATTTAATCATGTTTAGTTATATTTATATGGAACCAAAATTTACACTCTCATTTTCTTTTTGTTCCATAATGACTTATAACTTTTAATTGGATATTTTTCCTTCAAAACAAAAAAAAAATGTTGCATTTTTTGTGGTGCAAATTTTCTATATATATATATATATATATATATATTGATAAAGAAATAGTTGAATTTTATTTAGCCCTCTGGGTATTTTTTTGTTATGTCAACTTATTTTTTCTTTATCAAGTGGAAGGATTTTGTATATTAGAATTTTAATTAATATCTTATAAAATAAATTGTTGTGATATAAGATTTTTACTTTAAATGTCCAATTAATCATACATGTGCAAAACAAATGTTCTTGATAAAATTATTTTTTCTTATCACATTATTTGTGATCACATTGTTGGGATCTATATTAAGGATTTTATATTGGTCTCTTGTAAAATATTTTCTTGTATAACAAACTCTCTATTGATTTGCAATATCAGTATGCAATTCTTGTAAGGACAATATAGGAATCCCAAATTTTAAGAGATTAATTTCTCTATATCATATTTTATAATATTGTTAATGGTATTCTTGTAAAAGCTAGAGGCTTTATTTTGGGATATATAAATAAACCTATGTCCATTATAAATTGTGATGAGAGTTAGAGACTATTTATTATTATATCCTTAATATATGTAAGAATAGGTCTCATTCTTCCGCTGCGTATAATCATGTTTTATTCTCAAGTGTGTGTAAATATTGTTTATTGTAGCACTTGATTTTTATTTATGATTACTTGAGAACTTGCTTATGATCTCATATTCTACATAAAATTATCAAGTGATCCATTTTCTCACTCATGTAATTTTTTTTTCAAGATCCTCATAGGGGTCAATATTTTTGTAAAGATTGATTAATATGTGGTTAATTATGAAACCATTTATGAGAATTATTTATTCTTATGGATGAATTTATAGGTTTCATATTTTTGTTATTTTAACCACTTCTCTCATTAATCATTCGTTATTCTACTACTTTCTAATTCCTTAAGTAGAATAATAGTGAATTTTAATTCACTTTTATTATTATCTTATAAAGTTATCATCTCACTATCACTAGAACTTTTAATACTAGTGTACCCTAATGATAATCCTAATATTTTTTTGGTATATTAAGAATTAGTGGGAGTATATATAATCTTGTATTATCTCTCGAAACTTATATATTTTTTATTGTCATATAATCGTGTACACATTTAATTATGATATGACATATTCTATAGGGTTTCTCTATTTTTTTTGTCCTATTTTTATTGAGATACATGAAATCTATTGTATCTTTGTAGACATCTTTAACTGATGTTAAGGTCATTCTGTTGGGTACTGCACATTAATCCTTTTGGCATACAATTATGCATTGTGCATCTCTTTTTTTTTTATATATAATTCATTGTATCTTAATAGACATCTTTAATGGATGTTAAGAGCATTTTGTTGGGTATTGCACATTAATTCTTTTGGTATGCAATTAAGTATTGTGCATTTCTTTACCCAATTTTCGCATTTTGTTTGGTCAAAATTCTATAAGTATATTGTAGATGCAATACTCCTATCGAGTTTGATTTTCTACTTTGTAAAAAGTGCTTATTATGATAGTACTGCTATTGAGTACAATTTTGCACTATTAAAGTACTTATGAATTTTTTTTTTTGTTTGGACCAATTATCTAAGTGTTTGCTCAATTGACATTTTGTGACCACAATAATCTGAGTATCATTTTATATAAGCTAGGTGTCTATGAGGTTTTAGTAGGGAATCTATGGATTTCCTACTTATATTTGGATTCTTACATAGTCACTCATTTTTGAAACTCGGATTAGTTAAATGTCAAATATTATAGAGCACTTATGTAGCCTATATGTAATTACATATGTTATTGGGCTATGATGAATAATTAGATGCATGTAAATTATGCTTTCTCACCTATATAATTTTTCGGACTCAAGTAAAAAAAAAGATTATATTAATTAAACACTTTTTTATTCACTGATCAAATACTTAACTTTGGAGTTTTATAACTCATATGGTTTGGTTAAGTTTTGATGTCTTAGATCAGTGGGAGTCTAAAACTCTGTTATGAGATATGTGTGAAGTAATATCATTTTAGTAACATATCTCTTAGCATTTTTGGATGCTTGAGACCATGTAATATCATTTTATTGAACTACATTATTCTATATACTTTATGAGAAATATTTGTTAATGTGCATGATATATATCCCTATCGGATATTATTTTGTAGCTCAAATTTCTCATTGTCTAATATAAGATTTGTTTATAATTGTCATTCTAGCTTAATGATTTATCTTTGAATTAATGATTAATATCATCCAAGTGGGAGAATGTTGGAAATAATAGTGGATTGGTATTAATCAATTATATTTTATCATTATCTGGCAATTTAAGATATGATGATAATCATATCTTATAATATCTTTATGATTATTTGAATGAGATTATAGTAAGATTGACTCTGTGATGGGTTGAGTCAATCATAAAAAGCCCATTTGAGGGGTCTCTGCCTACCCTAGGGGATTATAAATTTGTCATCCCATTAAGAAAATTACAACAACAATACAACAACAATACACATTCTCTAAAATAATCCCCAAGAAAGTAGGTAGTAAAATCCTCAAGAGTTCTTATTGAACTCATATCTCTATAATAATCATTCCTAGGATTTTTTTGTTCTTGAAAATCAAGAACTTCAATTCAATATATTTGAGGTACACAAATTCTCTTTCCTATATCTTTTTATATTTAATTCTCTATACATACTATAATCTTGTATCTATTGATTTAAGGTTTCCTTTTATTTCCATCACACCAATTTTATCATTTTCCATCATGTATAGTTCACCTTGAGTTGTACACGTCCCTATATCTTAAGTCGGAAAACTTTCATCATGCCAATTCTATACTAAAGAAGTATTTGTTATTGTTTTACTCGCTAGACGGTTTACTTAAACATATTAAGGGTATATTAATTCACTATTTAAGTGAGAATTGAAAATTAAGCAGGTATTACTTCAAAACTCTCCTTTATAAATTGGATGTCAACTGCATTATGGGCCGAAACCATGTTGTCCATGGCAGTGTGGAGAGATAAGAACTTGGTATATGTAATTGTTTTTATCCAAATTGGGCAGAATCTGCAGTGTTTTTATTTTTATCTTGGATACAGGAATTTTAAAGCAATAGGTGAGTGTGAATGGCTAGTGTTTTGGATAAGAGTGAAGGAATGAAAAATATGATACATAAAAAATCCAATGGTTAGTGTCTTGGGGCCAGGGTGGCGGTGTGGAGAGAGGGGATACATAAAAAAATATGAGTATCGACTACCTTGGTTGAGAATTAATTAATATCAGCCGGAAAACTTGGTTAACCTTCTTTATGTGAAAATTTTTCTTCCAATCATAAAACATAAACTCAAAATCCAATTTCTTAAGAGGATGAAAGATAATACCACTCTAACAAACATCTCCTATTAGTTATTGAAACAGTTTATAATTAAAAAAAAAACTTATATAAATTTTTTGTACTTAAAATTTCACAAAAAACTATTTTGGTCCTTGAAATTTAAAAATATTATTTTTAGTCCTTGAAATTAAGTGTTTGTTTGACAATATTTTTAGAAAACTGTTATCAGTATTTTATTATTTAAAAACTAAAAAACTCATTTGGGTAATGTTTTTATTTTTATATATCTTAAAACAGTTTTCGAAAACCGTTATGGTTTTTTAGTTTTTAAAAACTAAAAAATAAGAACAACTGAAAATAGTTTTGTTTTTCAATATTCTATTTTTGTTTTGAAAACTCAAAATACAGTCAGAATTTGTTATTTTTTGTTTTTCATTAATGAAATTTTAATAAATATAAACAAATTTTTCCATTTTTATATATTCAAAATAATTTTTAAATAACACTTACCAAAGAAGTTTTTTTTTTCTTTTGTCTTCGAAAAGAGTTGTTGAAAACTATTCTTCAAAACTATTTTAAAAAACAAAACAAAATTAATCAAACCCTAATTGTGTCGGATGTGAAATTAAAGATGATTCACAAATATAAAAATGTACTCTTTGTCAGCAAATTTTTAGTAGTGTTAATTAGAAACTAAAAGTGAATCAAAAATAAAAAAATATTTATAAATTTTAAAGAGCAAAAGTGATTTTTGGTGAAAATTTAAAAACAAAAAACCTATTTAAATCAAAAGGAAATATAATAATAACATGGTGGCTGGATTTATGGGTTAAAGGATGAAGAGAAAAGAGGGACAAGAGGTTGTGATATGAAATAATTTCTTTTTGTTTAGCAAACCTGTTTTACACGAAAAAGACTTGGTCCAATGTTTACATTGAATGGGATGAAAGTTAAATTACAACACTTAAAATAACAGGAAGTGGGACGGAAATCACCCTAAAAAATAAAATAACGAAGGAGACGAAAATCATGGTAATTTGATATGTTATTAGAACAATTTTTTTAATGACACTTGCGGAATATCTATAAAAATGGCTGATAATTAATCTTTTATCATTAAGTATCCCTTGTTGATATCCCTATTTAAGTTCCAAGTCTTTTTTATAAACAAACCACCAAGCACAAGTGATATTATAGGAAGATGAGTTCCCATGGATCAACCACCTCAAGATATTCTGCTGCTTCCTCTTTCAATTCCAGCAGCAACCCATCTGTGCGTGCTTCTATGCAAAGGCCAAGTTGTACTGTTTCCCATCACATGAATAATGGCAATGTAATTAGGGCTTTGTCAATGGCTGGTTCCAACTTCTCTAATGTTCATCAACAACCGCCGAGTCTTTCTGCTGGGCCATGGATTCAGTCGCAACTATCAAACCCTAATTGGCAAAACCCCAACACCACGCCGAGTCTTTCTGCTGGGCCATGGATTCAGTCGCAACTATCAAACCCTAATTGGCAAAACCCCAACACCATGTATGGTCAATCATCGCACATGACATCGCCAGCAGGTTTCTATTCCAACTCCTCTCATATCAACAAGTACTTTTTGATGAAAATATACACAAAAATAAATCATGCTCCCTCAATTGATTCTTTTTTAAGGTAGTTTAGACTTTAGACATTAATAAGCCAAATCAATAAATAGTTACATAATTGGTTGTCAAAACTAATTACCTATTTATTATCTATATTTGTGATAAATTTACTTTTTATTTGCCATAGGTAAAATTCAAAAATTTTGGCAAAAAATATACTTTAAACAATTTATTTTTTTAAAAAATTCTATATTTATTAAAAGAGAAAAAATCTTGGAGAGAAAAAAAAATGATAGATTACAAAAAAAAATCACAAGTCTTTTTAAAATATTTATATATTTACTAAAAAAGAAAAAAAAAAGTTTGAAAAGTTATTGCTCCCGCTCCTAAAAAAATTTTCCATTGCGGTAAAAAATAACTTAGTTTATTTTCTATACGCATATTTTAAATTTCTTTTAAATCTTTTTACTTCTTGTATTAAAATTAATTTTATTATCTACCATAAAAGGGTTTTAAATTGTACTCATTTAAAATGAGTTATTTTTCCTTGTAACAGTAAAGCGTAAAGTTAGCATTGTTGCAGAGAAAGTACACGATCAATAATGCTTTTCTTATTTACATTGGTAAAGAGAAATACTTTAATAATGCAAAATAACACATATAAAAAAAAATAACAAAGTTATTTTGTTTTTTTAGTTCGCATCACATGTCTATGATAACTTTTTGAAATTATTGAAAAATTTGCAAACTCTCTTAATTGTTTTGTTCACATAGTTCACATTTCATTTCTATATCCACAACAAGTTTCTGGGATTATTAGAAAATTTACAAACTCTTCCAATATTTTGTTCATGTAGTTCGCACTCATGGCTACATCTACAACAAGTTTTTGAGACTATTGAAAAACCTGTTAATCCTCCCAATCTTTCTGTTGACGTGTTCGCATTTCATGCCTACATTCATAACAAGTGTTTTGGACTATTAAAAAACCCGCAAACCCTTTCTACATATCATAACCTCCTCTTTCACTTAGAATCATGATTTCTTCTTCAGGTTGAGTCATTTGCATATTAATTATTCTATCGCCATGTGTCACCTTCTAATAATTTTAATATATATAAGATCTATTTGATATTAAAGAATAAATGAATAAATCTTATTACTATTTTAAAATAATTATTATATATTGCGTGTCATTTAAAATATTAAATATATCAAATCAATAGTTAATTTTGTTTGTTATTGATGTGTATAAAATACACCTATAGGGTAAGTGTAACCAACCAACGCAGTAGGAATAATGGATCTTTAAGTCTAGATATGGTATCCAAGGAACTACAATATGTGATATCAAGAACTAAAGATTCTTTTATTTTCATAGGGAGTAAATAATTTGAATTGAATAAAAGGAAATTAAAATAAACAAAAGAAAATAATGGATTTGAACAAAATCATGAATTTGGAATGTTAGGGTCATGCTTCCTTACATAATTACTACTACTAACTAATCTCTCATGATCAAGCAAGACTAGTTAACCTTTCTAATGGATATCACTATTTGATCATGTAAAAATTTAACACTAGTTAGGGTTAAGAGCAAGTAGGCTGAGAGCTTATTCATCATACATTCACATTAGGAGCTAAGAAATGTAGTGTTATCATACAATGAATTTTAACCTTACTCTATAATGTGCCTATAATGTTATCATTCAATAATTAATTAAAAATAAAAAAAAAAGTTTTATTCAGATGCACATCATAATACAAAACAGTTATCAGAAAATAAATAAAAAATAGGAAAAAGGACCATATGGATAAGGTCTATTATGACTATACTCTACCTAATCTTGCTTTTCATCCTTAAGCCTACTCCTAAATCAGTGGTTAAACTCCCAAAAATTAGCATAAAGACAAAACTTAAAACTAAAAGGAAAGAAATCTTTGTAAAGAAAAATTAACTTCTCTAGAAAACTTAATTTGCTCCTCTTCACGTTTATGGATCTTGCCATATGAGCTAAGCATGACTATCCTAAAATAAGCACGCTCATGCTCATTTTAATAAGCACAAAAATTCATTCTTTTTGCTCATTTGTTATATAATTTAAATATAAAGACCTTAACCTGCAATAAAACACAAAATTAGATAATTCTAACATTAAAATATAACAAAAGACATAAAATTGAACCTAATATGTCTTAATAAAATAACTAATTTCAGGTCAATTACTTATTACTACATTTAAAAAAAAAATTATTATTCCTCATATTTGTTATCTTCTTTACCTTTTTCTTTCTCAATTTTTATATATTTTGCTTTAGTATTTTTTTTTTCTAAGTTCTATTCATACTTATCTATAGGTCTATATTTTTCAATTTTTTATACTTTATTGTACCCTTACATATTTTTAGTTATCATATCATTTTTATACTATTATTTTACATATTTTGAGTTATCATGTATTATTTGGATTGTTATTATATAACTTGTGTGTATTACAGCGAATAAAAAATGTTATGTTATAAAGTTGGTTCGAGTCAAAATTAAGAAACAAGATTGAATGTATTATAACGAGATTGAGAAACAAAATTAAATATATTAATACGAATAAAAACTGTGTTCCATTGAAAAATACATAAGGTTTCAAATATTTAAACTTATTAATGTAATGACCGTAACCATAGTTTAAAGAAAATGAAAGATTGTTTTCCACATGATAGGGCAATGTATAAAATATTGTTCAATTAAGATATGGTTATGACTAAACAGTTTTTATAATAACATTAATAAGTTTCATGTTATTAAGAGTTATATAATAAACTTAATTGACTCTAATACCAATTAATGAAATTATAAACAATATCAATAAATAATACATACAAAATATAGCATGTATGTGTAATCCAATATGCTTTTAAAAAAAAAATATAATCCAATATAAAAATGACTTTGTTATGAAAATAAAATAAACTTTGTCATAAGTTTATTTGTCATTTATTTTTATAAAAGCGTAATATCATAAAAAAATTAAAATTCAATCATGCAATGTTTACTGTTATGATTTTTCTATTTATTTTTATAAAATTATGAATTTTTAAGAAAATATTTTTTAAATGAAATTTTATATTATTTTTTAAAAAAAAAATCAAAATTTTGGTGGTCGTCCGACTGACTGCCAACCTGTTTAATGGAGAGATGAGCCAAGTGATTTGATCTGCCTTAACTATAAAAGTTCAGCGTATTTTCAGTAGTCCAATGACGAGACAGGTTAAAACAAAATAATTTTGGACCGTTTTTCGATCATATATATATATATAAATTATGATTCATCTCCATAAGAACGCTACCAAACTAAAAGGCTTTTTCTCCGCTTTCTTAAAAATAATTAAAATAAATATAAATAAATAATATTTATAACCCTCAAGAGAGATAAAGACCTATAAATGAAAAACCTATCACATAATCAACCTATCAACCTTATTGTAATAATCATGTTTTAAATTATATTAACACTAATCTATAATTATTTTAATAGTGAATACTTCTGGAAGCTGGACTCGATCAAACTCCAACATGTGTAGTAATCAACCACAACAAGTGGGTTCTGCAGGAAGTTGGCCACGATCACTTTCATCAAAATATTCTAAACCATCCACTTGGCAAAACTCCCACTACGTCAATAGTTGGAAAGAAATGGTGGATGTTGCAACTATATCTACACCTCCCTCTTCTGGACAACAATCCGATAACCCATCTAGCTTGTCAATAATAGATTATTGGATTAAATCATTTACCTCATCACAACAATTACCCAACAGTATCTCTACCTTCGAAGACGTGGTGAATGCTTTGATTGAATCATTAAAAACTAATTCTGCCTGGCAACAATACCCGAATCTGTTGCGTAGTTTTGAAGAGTTGTTGGATTATTACATTAACTCAACAAAGCATTCTGCCTCACACCAATGGCAATGGACCTACAACGTCAATAGTTTTGAAGAGGTTGTTGATGAAGAAATTGAAAGTGATTAACTTCTGCGTGCTCGTTAATTACTGCCATGTTCGTAGGTAGAGTTTTAGGGGATATATCAGTGGTGGTGGGTGGTAAGTTGTTGTTATATGGGACTTGATGGCAAGTATTATGTTGCAGAATTACTTGTGTGTTCTGCTTGGTTGTTTTCTACAGTATTCATATGTTGTTTTTTTTGTATCTTTGAAGTACGGGTTTTTGGACTCTTTTTCTTGGTAGAGAAAAACTCAAATATTAGTGAACCTAGTGGAGAGTGGTCACATTAGGTTGCGAGAGAAATTCATTAAAGTTAGAGACATGGTAGCAAATACTGATAGAAAAGAGAGGAAGCAAACATGGAGAATCCTATTATCGAAACTGAGAAAATGAGAATGAGAGTAAAAGCAAGGGAAAGAAAGAATAGCTTGATCGGATTCAATGAATCAGCATAAAATCTCAGGCTGATTGATTTAAGTGGGTTCATTTTTTAAAAAAATTACCTAAGTGGGTCTATTTTAAAAAAAATTACCGAGATGTATCTGTTTTCAAATTTGACCTGGTCAAACCGTAACTCGCATTTTTTTAACTATTATAATAATTAAAATTACCTTCACAAGACCATCAGTCAGTTTTTCTATTTGTATTACAAAGAATTATCTACGACTTGTATTCAGTAAATTTTGTCTTTGGTTAACTTTTGCGACTTCCTCTCATTTTTTTAACTATTATAATAATTAAAACTCAAAAAATTTAAAATAAGTTAAAAATTTAAATCATTAAATTAATCTAATGATCATAACAAGATAAAGTCATCAATTTTAAAGTCGCTCACTTGAAATCATGCACTGGCTAACAGTTTGGTTAAGAGATCATGTAGTTGATCCTTTGTTCAAACATGGGACATCAGTAGCTTGTTGACCAAAACATATTGCACACAAAATGGTCGTAAAGGAAACTGTGTTTCATATGAGAGTAAAGTATTGTTTTTCAGCACAAGTAAGAGGCACTTACATTCTCATGTCACACAGTGGACAAGTAGAAAATGAGTGGGAACAATGAATCAGTCCGTTAATTTTTTTTTGTTTTTAATAAATATATATTTTTTATTATTTTTTATTCTCTTAAAACTTTTTTTTCTTTTAACAAATATAAGTTTTTTTATAAAAAAGTTATAATTTTTTTAAAATATATCTATTTTATTTTTTACTTCCACAATATTTTTTTTCATATCCCCTTTCACAGGGGACATATTCTTGAAAAATGTTTGTCCACCATATGATTTAAGGGCATTTTTTTATGGCTATCCACATTTTTATATTCCCTGCTGGTTTTAATTTATTACCTATATAAAGGAGCAAGTTTCCAATCATAACCTCATCCCAACTATCCAAACCCACCCCTGGTGAATGTTATAAAAATATTTTTGAAGTTGAAAGCCCAAAAATCTCATAAGTTAAATGAGTTCACTTCGATTACTTTTGCAGCATATTGAGGAGGAAAGAGCAAAGAAAAGAATGGAGACTTTTAACATCAACCTCGAGTCACACCTCTACAATATCAATAGTTATCAAGAACGAGTAAACAAAGGAATGGAGACTTTTAACTTCAACCATGACCCACAGCTTCACAACATCAATAGTTATCAAGAACAAGTAAACAAAGGAATGGAGACTTTTAACTTTAACCATGACCCATACCTCCACAACATCAATAGTTCTCAGGAACGATTGAACAAAGGAATGGAGACTTTTAAGTTCAACCTCGAGTCACACCTCCACAACATCAATAGTTATCAGGAACGAGTGAACAAAGGAATGGAGACTATTAACTTCAACCCCGAGCCACACCTCCACAACATCAATAGTTTTCAGGAACGAGTGAACAAAGGAATGAAGACTTCTAACTTCAACCCCGAGCCACACCTTCACACATCAATAGTTATCAGGAACGAGTGAACAAAGAAATGAAGACTTTTAAGTTCAAAATGTAGCCATACTTCTGCTACATCAACAATGATAAATAGTTATCTGGAAAGAGAGAATAATTATAAAGATGTGTTCTAGTATATACTATCCAAGAAAATCCAGTGTAGAGCTGTTATATAAATATGGTTAATTATATTTCATAATATTTAAAATTAAATGAATTTGCTTGAAGTCCTTATAGATTGTTATTATTAGAACAATAAGTCTTGATTAAGTTAGTCTCTAAACCCCTCCTTTTCGGTAGCTAGGAACAGGGTGGGTGCCTATTCCGATAGGTTGAGGGGATGAATACTTATAAAGACTCCAACACTCAAGTTAGTATAAATGTACAAGGTGGAATTATAATGTAAAATTATACCTGTGTTTTGCTATAATGTCTGCATATATAGGAGTTATTAGAAATAAATGATAGAGTCATTAGAAATAAATGTTATGATCTTAAAGTCTAATGATATCTTTCCGATGATGGTTATGTAGGATATGTGAAATGTGGAGAATGATGATATATTGGATGAGGTAGTTAGGATTTTGGGTGTTATTGAAGAAGTGGTTAGGATGCATGATCCTTTGGAGTCCTAAGCTAAGGTGTATTAATAGGCTGTTTGGATTCTTGGACAGAGATGCCAAAGGTTCCGAAAAGCACATAAGTATTATGAGATTAATGAAAAGTTTAATGATTATTAATTTTATCTCAATACTAGTTAATAATATTATGATATTAATAAAATGTCTAATAATAACTATTATAAAATAAAATTTCTTATATTCATTCACAATTAATTATCATATATGCTAGATAAACGCAAGATGTGGAATTTTCATATTTATTCATAATTAATGATCCTGCCTGCCAAATAAACACAAGATGTGTTATTTTAACGGAATAAATCTAGTATTTTAATTTTACATTTTTTAAAAGCATATTTACTTTTTATACACTATTTGTTTTATTTTATATTTTCTTTTTTTCTGTAGTCCAACTTGTACTTACTAGAAAACGTTGGGGATATTCTCCAACAAGTCCAACAGGTGAGTTCTTGAAAGCGCTATGTTGGAGTTACCTGTAAAAGACACCCCAACTCTTAAGTCAGTCAAGGTAGTCTAGTATTTTGTTTTAGGTGAAGTACATTATACCTTTCTTCTTGCTTTTATCATTGAGACATAATCAATGTGATTTTAATTCAGGCTTTAATTACTTATTAATTTCTCTTTTAATTGCTCCATAACTGTTGGTTTGTGGCTGCTACAATAAGTTCTTTGGGGTGATTATTGGGGCATTATTCATCTGTGATGGCTCAACTTACTTTGGGGGAGGTAGATGAAGTCAGGTGTTACAAGGTTGGTAAGTACACAAGGTCATCTTAGATAAGCTATTTGGAGGGTTTTGGTGAGGTTGTTCTATTGAGGTTAGATCAGGAGAAGTTGTCTCGGACAAGGTTATTTGGATAAGGTCGTTTGGGGGAGGTCGTCAGGGCTGGCCGCTCCCTCAGGAATAGTACATAAGCCCCTCAAGCTTAGAGACTCGTGAGCAAGGTATTGAAGTTATGTTCTATGGAGGTCTTCTAGTCGACGTTGGACGACTTTAACCTCGCAAGTGACATAGGGCAGTACATAAGCCCTCCAAGCTCCGAGACTCATGAGAGAAGTGGGAGTTTAGAAGTGAGCTTGACTAGGAGCGTGGGCAGAGATATGGTTGCGTAAGTGAGGTCTCGCCACGTGGCTACCTACCTCCGTTAGCTGTCACTTGAGGTGACGTGGGGTGGTTCTTGGCCATTGGATTACATTGTGTAGAATTCGACAAAGGTTGTTGGATTACCTTGTTCACCATTACCATTGGATGGATGGGGAGGTGTGTGCTTCGACCATAGGATCAGATGCTGGTTCAGTGGGAACGGTTAGTATAAACGGTTTGTCTTGTGACTAGATTGATACATTTTCCTTAGTTCTTCTACACACACTCTTGTTTTTGTTGCTCAAGCTTGTGCATGTGCTTCCATTCTTTTTTTGCGTGCCTTTTGTAAGGTACGTTCTCCTATGTATTGTCTTGCTTCTTCCTCATCTTTCTATCTTCTTCTTCAACGCCTTTAGGTTTGTTAGTTTGTGTTTCCTTTTCCCTTGATTAAAACATGTCTTCTAATTCTGGGGAAGGTTTTAGGCGAAGGAAGAAGAGGGATAGTTTGCTTCCTTAAAAGGTTATGGGTTTAGGAGAAAACATGGGTTCGTCCAATTCATCTTCTCAATGGAGGTGTTGGAGGTTTCGTCTACGGAGTCTGATAGTGAGGGGTTGTGGTCGTAGGCCACGAAGGTTGGGAATGTTGATGTTACTTCATCGGGGATTAGGGTAGTTAAGGAGAAAATTTCCCTAGCGAAGGCAAAAGTTGCAAAGGGGCAAGGGAGGAGAAAAAAAGAGGTAGGGTTAAAGACTTATAGGTACCCGAGAAAAAGGAGGAATCATAGGAAGATGGATTTACTATTGTTAGATTTTCCTGACTATTACTGGGTTCACAGTGATGTCATCGAGTTTCACAGTAAACTCAGCGAGTCAGCAATTAATGCTCTCCTTGAAGGCACCTTTGTGTCTCTCCCCAATAAGGCAGATTTGTTCCTTTTACAGTCTTGTGCTATGGACAAGTTTGTTTATAGGAGAGGGTTGTCGAAGGTTCCTTTCACTTACGTGTACAAGACTCTATTCTACAATCTCTGGGTCACTTTACGTTTTTTTTACTTCGTGTGTGAGTTCCTCTGGTATGCGAATATGGCTACATCACAGTTGCATCTAAATAGTTGGACATTCCTTACGATTTTTTAGATTTTATGCACCTACTTAGGATTAGAGGTGTCATTGAATAAATTTCTTCACTTTTACCAGCTAAAATTGGGTACACCCATAGGTTGAGTTTCTCTAAATGGGATCAATAAGGGTCTATTTTCATTGCATTCTTGCTCATACAAGTTCAAGAACGAGTTTATGAGGGTGGACTCCGTAGATCAAAAGCCTCAACACAATAATATTTTCTTTGAGCCAGGCGGGAGGTCGATGTTTCCCTTTTACTAGCAGGAGAGATCTTGCAAGTTTAAGGGAATCAAATTGAAGGTGGTCGCGGTCGAGGCGAAGGTTAACATTGCTAAGTTGGTGTTTCTTCCCCAACCTAGGACCGTGTAACACGTACTTTGTCTTCCCTATGCGAGAGATATAGAGTAGAAGCTAGAGAGTGTGTGCTTATTCTTCTCTTATTATAATAATACTCGCAATTTGTTTGTATTACCTATCTAGTGTTTACTTTGCCGCTTTGATGGGGAAGCAAACTTGGAAAACTTTGAAGGCCAAGTTTGACGTCTCTAAAGGAAAGGTCGTTGTAGCTACAGAGGGAGGTCGTAAGAGGAAACATGTTGAGTTGGTCGTCGACATTGCTGGCTCTGCTATGAAGGAGGTTACACCTGTGACCTAAGAAGGTCATGTCATTGCTGAAGAGGTTAATTCTCTTGCTCGGGTGGTTTCCTTTACTCGAGAAGGTGACACCATCCTTTCCCTTATCCAAGATCTCCTCGTTGGCCTCGGGGTCATGAAACGCATCGGTGCGCATGTTGGGTAACCAAGGTGAGGTTCCTTTGTCTTTCCCTTTGGACCTTTTAGGGGCGATCTCACACAGCACTCGAGAGAAAATTGTCTGTAGGCGTTTCTTGAGGAGGAAGGAAGACAATCAAATGGATAAGCTATTGGGTGTCGTAAGTAAAAAGAAAAAAAAAGTCAATACTTTTGTGATGACATTTAAAAATTGAGATTTGAGATTTTATATTTGAATGCATTTATATTTTATGTATATATTTTAAATTTAAACTATTTTATTTTATATTTTAGAATTAAGAATTGAGATTATATTTAATTATTTGTTATGACATTTAATATTTAACTATTAAGTAATAATTAATAAGTACTATAACTTTTCTTAATCAATGCCTAGTAACCCATTACGGAGTGACTTTATATTGAATGTTTATAGTAATTAAAAATGAGACAAATTTGTTTTTTTTAAAAACCTTATTTTTATGTTTTATGTGGGTTAGTCCACGGACCATCACAGGCTTTATAGGGTAGTTCGAGCTCTCAAATATAATGAGCCCATTTAAAATGTGGACTTCGCAGATTGAATTTCGTAGATTGCAGGTTTTGCGGGTTGAAGGCTTTGTAAACCGAGTTAGTCGAAGGCTTATTTCTAATAGATATTATGAGATTAATGAAATGTGTAATGATTGTTAACTTTATCTCGCAACTAGTTAATAATATTAAAGTATTAATAAAATGTATTATAATAATTATTATAAAATAAAATTACTTGTATTTATTACACAATTAATCATATATGCCGAATAAATGCAAGATGTGTCATTTTCAAATATGCATTTTTTTCCTGTCTATATCATTAAAAAAATATTCTATCTATCTATTTACAAGGTGGAGAGAAAAAGTGTTATTTAGTGGGAATACACCTAGAATTTTATTTTTACATTTTTTTAAAGTATCTTTACTTTTATACACTATTTGTTTTATTTTATATATTCTTTTGTTTTAGACCAACCATTTATCTTTTTATATTTCTTACCTTTATCCATATCTTAGATACTTCTTATCATATATTCTTGCCTTAATATATTCCTTTCGTCTATACTCTTATGTCTCTTATCATTTTTTGAGATAATATATATCTTATATATCATATTCCTTATTACTTCCATCTTATCTTCCATATTTTTATATTTTTCTTTCTTATATTTCTACCTTTTATAGCCTTATTTTTCATTATTACATATATATATATATATACATATATATATATATATATTTATTTTGTTACCTTATACGCTTACATTTTTCTATTTTTTACTTTTCATCTTCTTTTTAACCTTTTTTTTCCTTGGAATTAGTGGAGTTGAGGCAGTAATTAAAAGACTGAAATTCGATCATCAATGTCACTATTGTACTTATTATAAACTCTTTGTTCGGCAATTATGAATTAATGTGGAAAAAAAAGAAGAAAGGTGGAGATAAATTACAGAAATTGAGACATTTTAGAGGTTTGAAAGTAAAAGGAAGGTTTAATTACACATTTGGTTAAATAGATATAACTTTGAGCTTTAATCAAAGTTTATTATTCAATGTTTGTGTCTTTTCTCTTCTTTATGTTTTGAATGCAATTGGAAAATTATTTGACTCATAAATAAGAAGAGTGCCCAATAAGTTTATCGCTAGGAATAGAGTAACTTGTCATCTTAAACTCATTTTTCTTAAAGCACGTTATTTGATTTTAGGTTATGTAAAAAATTAATAACTTAAACCTCAAATCAACTTAGACCCTACTCATAAGGGATGAAGGTGAACATGTTTTTATGAGTATTGAAAACATGAGTAATAAACCATGATTATATGTTCATTTGTATACTCGGGTGAAGATTTAATGAAGTTAAATCTCAACCATCTCTCCATTTTGTGAAAACTCTTTTCGTAGTTGTTATTAACTCTTTTATAATTTATTACCAAGTAAAAAACATTTAAATTTTCATAATATCAATCAAGTTTATGTAGATACGACCTTGTACTCCTCTAGGTTGTGCTACTTGATTGGTGCACTTGCCATAGAGAAATTGTTTAACCGTCAACATTAATGTTTACTCCACTCTATGATAATCAATTATTAGCACAATAATTGATTATTTACTTTTGTTTTGGAAAATGTAAACTGTTTTGTTTTATTAACCATTTGTAATACAAATTTTAATCACAAGCTATAATTGAGAAATGTTTGCATGAATATAGAGGAAAAACAGTTCACATAGAAATAGTCAATCTTAGAGCATCTCTGGTAGTTAATCAATTGTTTCAATCTTAACTCACTTTTTTTGTGGATCTCACAATGCCACGTCATCTTGAATACCAATTTGAGATCACATTTTTTTATCCTAAAATACTTTTGGTGAATCTCACAATGTTACATATCCTATTTAATATTTATTTACAATTTATTTTAAAATAAATAAAAGTAAATAATTATATGGTTTAATTATCAAATAAATTTAATACAAAATAAAAAATATTAATAATTCAAATTTTTATAAAAAAAAAAAATTCCCCCACACCACCACCCCTTCCCCTCTCATGTGTCACATCCCCTTCCTCATCCTCAGTTGTCGCTCCCTTCCCAACCATGATTGTCTTCCCCAACCGCTAAACCTTCCATTGCAAGCCCTCCCTTCATGCGTTCCACCTCCCCTTTCCCTTCCCTAACCTTCGCTCCCCTCCCCAACCGCAAGCTCCTTCACCACGAGCCCTCCCCAATCATGAGTCGTGAGCCTTCTTCAAGATCTACAAACCCTCGTATTTTTTGTTTTGTTTAGGGTTTAAGATCTTAATGTTGATTTTGGGTTAAATATGTTGTTGTTGATGTTGATTGTCTTTCAATATATGTTTGTTGTTGAATCTATGTTAGTTTTTTCACTTCTTGCTTCTCCTCCATTTTTCCTTTCTCAATTTTTGTTGAATCTATTGGTGCATGTATGCCTAAATAGTTAAGAGAGACAAAATAAAAAACGAGTTGTTTTTTTTTACACTATGCTAAACTTAGGTGTTCTTGAAACAGATCTTCACATGGAGATTAACAATTTTTTTCTCCAATAGATGTTTTTACCAAGATTAGATCTTGGCTTCAAGATTAGTTTTCAAAAACATCCATTGGGGATTCTCTTACCCCACACTTTTAGAAAGGTCAGAACTACCATATTAGTCATTACCTATCTATTAATGCAACACTGAGATTGTATAGACCATTCATAAAAACATAACAGAGAATTCTTTTATAACCCCCTAACCCATATCCAAGACTTCTGAAGGGCTTCCTGTATTTCAAACAAGCCAAATCAGCTAAAGGATAGTTAGCACCAGATAGTTTCCATGCATTGTTGGTTTTTCTAACGAGCTTTTTAATTTGAGTGTACAAATCCTGTAAAAATAATAATAATAATAATAATATTAATAATAATAATAATATTATTATTACTATTATTATTATTGAGTGTACAAATATAAACACGTTAAGTGTAAACTTTTATAAGCAAAATATAATTTATTAGTTAAAATAATTTTTTTATTTCTTTTTATTACAAAATTCTTTTAATATGTTGAAATAATGTTTGTCATAATAAGTTTTGTTAAAAAATATTTATTTTAAAAACTTACTAAAAAGTGTAATATAAATTCAATTATTGATATAATTTTACTCTCATGCATAAGAAATGTTTTAAAAAATATTCATGTAAATATGTATATTAGAATGTATAATTATTAATATTTTACTTAATAATTTATACATAGTTATTTATTTAAATATCTACACGGACAAAAAAATATTAATTGCTAAATTTAAATTTGATATTTGTTGGTAGAGTTGTCAAAATGAATCAGTCCAGTTCGTTGGATTCAACCCACCTTAACTCACTTAATAAATGGGTTGGCTCAATCCCACTCTTCTTCCATGCTAAAAAAGTAGGTATGGTTCAGCCACTACAAGTTGGTGGGTTAAATGGGTCACCTCACCAACAGCCGAAAATTAAAAAAAAAATATTATTTTAAAACATTAAAATTTAAATAATTTATGATAACATTATTTTCAAATTTTATGAGTTTAAAAAATAAATAAAAAATATTTGAATAATACTCTTCACTAAAAATTTATATTTACAACATGTTAAATATTAATTTAAAATATAAAATATTAATTAAATAATACCAACAAACTTAAAAATATATTGTAATAGAGTACAAGTCAAATAAGTAAGATAATAATTTAAAACTTTAAAAAAATTAAAAATCATATTCAAATAATAATAAAAATAAAATTTAGGTATGTTAGTGGATCAACCCAACTACCACAAGTTTAATCTGAGTTAGCTCAGTTATAAGTGAGTCAATCTGTATATTTGATATAATAATTTTTTTTTTAATTTTTGAACCTAATTCGAACCCATAATGAGTCGAGTAAACCCATAAGTTTGAACTTATTTTAATAGTTCTACTTATTGAACTCTCCTTAAAGTATGACTCTAACCTTACCGTCACATATAGTTAATTATATTTGTAAATTAAAAGAGGTTAAATTAGATAGTATGACATTTGATAAAAATTTTATCGATATCATTTACAAAATACTTCTATGATCATAATCAATAATTTATTTTAATTGTTAAAATTTTAACATAATAGACCATAAAAATAAGAAGTAATTTTTATTCAAATTACTCTTATATAATAAATAATTAATTTTAACTATTACTATTATTCTATGTTCCGACCTTTACCTTTTTCATATTCCTTGCCTTTATGCCTACCTATCTTCAATACTTTATTTATATATTCTTTTCTTTTGTATATATTTTACAGCAAACTACTATCACACTATTCATCTTTTATTAAATTACACAATTGATTTTTTTTTTATATTAATCTCTCTTTAAATTTAAAAATATTAAACTAATATTTAAAAGACATTATACTAATATTTCTTTTAAATTTTATATTAACACCTATAAAAAAGTATGAAAGTAATATTTAAGAAAATAAAGGCGGATATGTCATTACAAACCTTAGGTTGTAATTTGCTCAATACTTATCATATTCCATATCTTCCATATTTTTTTTTACATTATTTTTTTATATTATTGCCCTTTTTAAAAAAGAAAAAAATAGTCTTCTTTTTTATTCTACATATTCTGTACCTTAGAGCTGACATTCTCTCTTAAGCCTCCACAAGCTGGCGTTGATCAGTAATAAAAATACATAGGTTATGCCTTTGTTTGGTTTCATAGAAGTAAAAAGAAAGAATAAAGAGTTATAAAAGAAAAAAAAAAGGAAATTTTGATAAAATATAATCAAAATTAAAATTGTTCAGATGAAAAAAATTTATACGAAAAAGTTAGGAAAATTATAAATGAAAGTAACTATAATTACAAAAGGAAAATTATAAATAAAAGTAATTATAATTATAAAATTATTCATACATTTATTATTTATGCGACCAAAATAAGAATAATTTTAAAAATATATTTTTTTTTTACATTTTCCTTACTTTTCGCATGTGTATTTTGAGCTTAAAAAGTAAGTACGACCTCATCTATTGTTAACATTTTTGTTGCAACTTTCTTTAATATCCAACTGGATAAATACTTCTTTCTTCTCACTTCTCGATATTAGTAACATTTAACTCCCAATTTTCATCCCACAGTTCAACTATTAATATCTTAACTACTTACAAATAAAGTTACATTGAATTTTTTTATCAAAACAGTTCACTAACCGAACTTATCTAATAGTCTAATTTAATAAATTTAATTAACTGATCTTTATATTAGCTATCACGCGCCAAACGAATTGATTGGCTGATTGATTTATTCAGGTCACATTGACAAAATTATTTATTAAAATCCGTATGTTCTAAAATTAGTTTCACTGTCACGTAATTTATTTAACATAAAAAAATCTAAAAAATTAAAAATAACATGTGATATTTTAGCTCAATCTTATGTTTGTATTTAAATAATTGTGATTATTTATTAAGGTGAGTTTATTTTAACTAAATCCTTCTTTTTCATCGTGTTCCCCACACTTTTGTGTATTGTCCCAAACATTTTTACAAATTCTTATGATTTTTCTCTTTTAGTACAACTTTCACACTTCTATAAGAATAATCACATGATTGTAATGAACGTTATAAAGTATAAAATTTACCTATTCTACAAGTAAAATACACAAACATTACGCCAAATTTATTCTTTATAGCATTTTTTTAGCTTATATAGAGTTTTTTAAGTGTATATAAGTAGACAAAATATAAGTTCGGATAGTGTTTTTTTTTAAAAAAAAAAAGTATTATATAAGTGAATATAACGTTTCTCTAGAAAAACATTGTATATGTTAATATTACGTTTCTCTAGAAAAAAGGATGTATAAGTGAATATAGCGTTTTTCTGAGAAAAACATTGTATAAGTGAGAATATAACGTTCTTTCAAACAAATGTTGTATAAGTGATTATAACGCTTATAAAAAAACAAGTTGTATCGCTTATACAATATTTATTTTAAAAGATGTTATATACATATGTTTATATATATACAGCTGGTTTGAAGAAGCATGGTATATGTTTTTGTTTTATAAACATGCTGATTTCTTTCATTTATTTTTATCATAAATATTTCACACATGTAAACACAATCCTAAAGCATTTTATAAAGTTTTTAATGAATTTCATATCCCTTATGGGTGGTGTATGATTTGCAGTATACACTTGATGAAATCACCTATATGAGTATTAATTGAGGCCGCTTGCATGAGATCTTGTTAAATCTTTAAGGATATAGATAAAACTCATAACAATGAATTAATGAAGTTTTCGTCATTTGGTGCCTCTATTCAATTTTTTCTTTGATATATACAAAATTGTGTTTATGAATATTATTTATAATAGGGTATTGTTTATCATTGTCTTAAGAGAAGTTAAGGAAAAAGAATTAATACTAAACTTTGTAAAAGTGCATATTTAATTAATTATGTTATTAAATGAATATTGATTTTAATATTCCTTAATGTATTTTATTTTATTTAATACCCATAAATCTTTTACGGTTTTAATTAACCTGACGTAATAATTGTTAACATGTATAACATTATAAAGGAGAATGCTAATCAGAATTTATTTATAATTAAGAATTATTAATCGACATTTAATTTTTCAAAAATTATAATTAAATATGTTATTAAATGAATTTTAATTTGAATAAGTTATTAATACATTTTTATTTTATTTGAAAGACAAAAATATTTATCAATATTTTTAATTGATATTTTATTTAACGCAAAAAATTTAAAAAATTAAAAATAGAATAATTATAACGCTGTTTTACTATTTTTTTTATTTTGATGTTACTAAAAATTGTGTTTTACTTTAGAATCTAATTCCAACGTAGTTTTTTATGTATTTATTATAACAGTAAATATGGTTTAAAAGATTAAATTTCTAGTACTATTTATAATTACATGTTAATAGATGAGAGAGGAGAGAGAAGCTGTTTGAAGAATTAATGTTAAAAAAATAGCAGGAGAAACAAATAATAGGATGATAATAAATGATACAAGAAAAGAAAAAAGAATGAGTGAAATAGAAATAATTATTTACTAAAATATCTCTGCATTAATTTAGACACAAACTGTAATGCAAAAATTATTCCTAGGGAAGGGACATGAAAAATGCTTTTCTGTTTTTATTCCTGGTACTGTCCATGACTAATAACTTATCTATGTATAATTGACTAATCACAGTAATTACATTTCTTCAACGTCCTCACTGCAGTCTTTTGTTTTTCTCCATACAGACTTGCAACATTGCTTCACCTAGAAACAAGATGACTAAATAAATGGTGAAAATGTCATCTTCACAAGCAAAATATGGCAGGGTTCAATATGCAATATGGCTATTGGGGCTGGTATTATTTCTGGGTTGGATTTTCATTTGGATAATGAAGCCCACAGATACTTTTGGAGAAACATGGATGCCTATATACCAAGCAAATACTAATTCAACTTATTTTGGTGCAGAAGGTCTCATAAGTTTTGTTCAAATTGTGAATTTCATTCCATTGTTTTAATTATATTATGCTAATATGTACCTACCTCTATGATCCTCTCATTGTAGGTTCTTATTTGCTTATGTACACTTTCCCAGTCTTGCTCATGGCTTCTTTGGGGTGTCTATACCTCCACATATGCCAAAAAGCAAATGATTCCAATAGGTGCATGTCATTTTTCACCGCTTAATCTGGTTTTATGTTTTTGCTAAATGGTTCGTTCACTTTATTGTTGTTAGTTTTGTAGTTTGATTAAGTTTTGTAGTTTGATTTTTAGTCCCACATTGCTTAGTATTGTGAGATGGTGTTCTTTACTTTGCTATATAAGCAAACTTATGTAAGGTTTACAAATGCACCAAAACAAATACTTCTTAGTGTTGTTTATTTCTCTCTTCTCGCCTTTAGTGTCTTTGTTCCCAACAAGTGGTATCAGAGCCCATATCTTAGTATGCTCTGCGGTTGCAGCAGTGTCTGATCTTTTGCATCAGAAAAGATTTGGTTAGAGTAAATTTTCTTAGTATATTCTGTGGCTGCAGCTGTGTCTGATTTTCCACATCAGAAAAGATTTTTTCTCTTGTTCTTGGGGATCTCAGTCTAGAGAACCAGTGGGGGCTTTTCTTTAAAAAGCAGTAGGAGCGATGACAATAGACGAAGGCAGGATGAAGATTGAAAAGTTCGATGGTGCGGACTTTGACTTTTGGAAGATGCAAATAGAGGACTATCGAAAGGTTTGCAAGAACCTCTCACAGGCCTGAAACCAGAAGCTATGAAGGAGGATGAGTGGAGCTTTCTAGACAGAAAAATTCTCGGAGCCATCCGATTGACATTATCTCGTAATGTTGCTTTCAACATCGCAAAAGAAAGGACGACAACAGGTCTCATGAAGGCTCTTTCCAACATGTACGAGAAACCATCAGCCTCAAACAAAGTTCACTTGATGAGGCGATTGTTCAATCTGCGGATCTCTGAAGGTGCTTCGGTGGCACATCATCTCAATGAACTAAACACTGTTACAACCTAGTTGAGTTCAGTTGAGATTGAGTTCGATGAGGAAGTACGGGCTTTAATACTTTTGTCTTCCCTGCCAGAAAGTTGGAATGCTACGTTCACGGCTGTGAGTAACTCATCGGGAAGCAATAAGTTAAGATTTGATGATGTTCAAAATTTGGTTCTCAGTGAAGAGATCCGACGGAGAGAGTCGGGTGAACCATCAACCTCTTCAGTATTGCATACAGAGTCAAGAGGAAGAAGTTCAACCAAAGAAAGCGGATGCGATAAATCAAAGGAGAGACGATCCAAGTCCAGAAATCATCGTAGTTCCCAAAACTCGAAGACGATCGAGTGTTGGAATTGTGGGAAAACCGGGCACTACAAAAACCAGTGTAGAAGTGTACGGAAGAGTCAAGAAGCAAAGGGCGAAGCAAACATTGCCTCCACCTCAAGAGAAGATGAGGTGTTGATATGCTCTCTTGAAGATAAAGAGGAGTCTTGAGTATTAGACTCTGGAGCATCTTTTCATGCTACCTCACAAAAGGAACTATTCGAGAATTATGTTCCTGGAAACCTTGGTAAGGTTTACCTTGGTAATGAGCAGTCATGTTAGATTGTAGGTAAAGGTACAATAAATATTAAGTTAAACGGGTCTGTATGAGAATTGAAAAATGTTAGACATATTCCCAACCTGACTAAGAGCTTAATCTCAGTGGGCCAATTAGTCAGTGAAGGCTACATGACAATCTTCCACGGTGATGATTGGAAGATTTCAAAAGGTGCGATGACAATTGCTCGAGGCAAAAAGAGTGGTACTCTTTACAAGACAGCAGGAACATGTTATTGGATTGTAGTTGCAACAAATGAAAGTCCCAATCTATGGCACTAAAGGCTTGGGCATATGAGTGAGAAAGGGATGAAGGTCATGCACTCAAAAGGAAAATTACTAGGTCTTCAGTCAGTAGAAATTGACATATGTGAAGACTGTATACTTGGAAAGCAGAAGAGAATCAGCTTTCAGACAAGTAGAAAAACCCCAAAGAAAGATAGGCTTGGGCTCATCCACTCTGATGTTTAGGGACCAATGACTGTCCCTTCCATTGGTGGGAAGCAATACTTCGTAACTTTTATGGATGATCACTCCAGAAAGGTATGGATTTACTTTCTGAAACACAAGTCTGAAGTATTTGAAGCTTTCAAGATTTGGAAAGCTATGGTAGAAAATGAGACAGGATTGAAGATTAAAAAGCTCAGATCTGACAATGGTGGTGAATATGTAGACACTAGATTCAAGAAGTTTTGCTATGAGCACGGAATCAAAATGAAGAGAACTGTGTCAGGTACGCCTCAACACAATGGTGTAGCAGAGCGTATGAATCGAACGTTGACTGAAAGAGCCAGAAGCATGTGTGTGCGGTCAGGCTTACCAAAACAATTTTGGGCAGAAACAGTCAATACAGCAGCTTACTTGATCAACTGAAGTCCATCAGTACCATTGGAGCTCAAGATACCAGAAGAGTTATGGAGCGGAAAAGAGGAAAAACTATCACATCTTAGAGTTTTCAGCTGTGTAGCATATGTGCACATCAGTGATCAAGGCAGAAACAAACTTGACCCAAAATCAAAGAAGTGTACTTTCCTTGGTTATGGTGAAGATGAGTTTGGCTACCGCATACGGGATGATGAAAACAAAAAGATGATCTGCAGTAGAGATGTAATCTTCAATGAAAAGGTGATGTACAAGGACATGCATAATACTGGCACCAGCAACCCAGAAACAAGTGGACCAATTTATGTAGAGGTGAAAGACATCCCAGAAAGTCCTAAATTGAGGAGTCCTCAGCCAGAGGAATCAAATAAAGAGAACAATGAGCAATCAGAACCTCTTACTCCAACTCCTGTATTGAGAAGATCCTCTCGGCCCCATGTGCCTAACAGGAGATATATAGACTACATGTTGCTGACTGACGGAGGGGAACCTAAAGATTATATGGAAGCTTGTCAAACCATGGACACCGACAAGTGGGACCTTGCTATGAAAGACGAGGTGAAGTCTTTAATCTCCAATCAGACATGGGAACTAGTTAAATTACCTATGGGAAAGAAAGCACTTCACAATAAATGGGTGTATCGGGTGAAGGAAGACCATGATGGTTCCAAGCGATACAAGGCCCGACTGGTTGTCAAAGGATTTCAACAGAAAGAAGGAGTTAACTACACTGAAATCTTTGCTCCAATTGTCAAGCTCAATACTATCAGGACTGTGTTAAGTATTGTGACTAGTGAGGAGCTCTACCTAGAGCAATTAGATGTGAAAACTGCATTTCTTCATGGAGATCTAGATGAGGAGATCTACATGCACCAGCCAGATGCATGTCAAACCACAGATGCAAGCAAGTGGGAGCTTGAAGACAAAGGTTGTCACAACAGAGAATTTGAGGCTTTGCAGTATCTCAACTGGCCTTCAAGAATGATTGATGATGAAGACAACTACAATAAGCGATAATCAAACTCCAAGTGGGAGAATTGTTAGTTTTGTAGTTTGATTAAGTTTTGTAGTTTGATTTTTAGTCCCACATTGCTTAGTATTGTGAGATGGTGTTCTTTACTTTGCTATATAAGCAAGCTTATGTAAGGTTTACAAATACACCAAAACAAATACTTCTTAGTGTTGTTTATTTCTCTCTTCTCGCCTTTAGTGCCTTTGTTCCCAATAATTGTAACCTGTAAGATTAAAAGAAAATGTTAAACACTTTTGACTTTTGAAGATAACAGTGTTTAAATTTTGATCTATGTATAAAAAAAATCTACACTTTCTTTGTCTCTATTAACCAATACGTACGGATCAGTATTTACCATTTGTCTATGCACTAATATTAAATTTTCTATAATTTGTTTTTGTGTTTTCTTTAATTCAAATTGAAGTTTTATTTCAACAATTTGTATAATAAAAAATTATATTTAAATGTCAAATTTAAGTAAGGAGATGTGTTATACAAATTTTTTGCTAAGTGTATTTGTTATTCAAAGGTTAAGTGGATGTGGTATCAATATAACAACCATAATTTATACAACAGTCGTTACTATATCTCTCTTATCATCACATTATTTGTAGATAACTGAAAATGAATATTATGGTCATCATTTTGACAAACAGGGACAATATTTTTTCTGTTTATAAAATGTAGAATTTTTCATTGAAATTTGTTTAGCAGAAAATATAAAAATAGGTGAAAACTATTTAAATTAAAGTAGAATTGAGAAAGTGTGAATTTCAAGTTAAACCCATATTATTTTCCTTCTATTTTGCTCTTCTCCCCTGTACCAAGAAGGCCCTTAAAGCATGACGTGAGGAGTGGGGGATGAAGTCTTTAATTTATCTTAAATAGAATTCTAATTCTGATAATGTGCTTACCCCATGCATGTTTTGTGCATCATCAGCTGCAATGCAAGGAAACGTGAGGTAACCATATGGAAGCGTCCAGTGCTTACAAAAGGCCCTCTTGGCATTGTTTCTGGCACAGAGCTAGCATTCTTTCTTATGTTCATTGCACTCCTACTTTGGACCTTTATAATTTTTGTACGCAACAGCTTTGCCAGAATCAGCAGCAGAGTCTGGAGATAAAATGTAACATTTATTTATCTTAATGTTAGAATTTATTTTGAGTATGATTTTTAAGATCACTATGGTAAAAATAAATAAATTTATCAATTTGTAATTAGACTATAATATAAAAGTAGTGCATACACATACACTATTTAATCTTTGTATCATTTGGTGGAAGCAATTGTGATATATATGTTGGTGGTGCAGATGGGAAGAGAGACTAGACAGTGTAGCAGTAATATTGGGTGAAGTTGGAAACGTATGTTTGGCATTCATTTTTTTCCTGTGGCTCGTGCTTACTGCCACTGCTTGCCCTCACCTCAGAGAGTTGCATTAAGTACCATATTTGGCTTGGACACATGGCTACGACTATGTTCACTTCTCATGGCATTTGCTTCATCATCAAGTGGGCAGCTTTTAACCAACCTTCTGAGGTTATAGTTAAGGTTAAGATCCCCCATGAGCTGTCACTGTTAAGGTTAAGATCCCACATGGCTACGACTAGTCTGGTTGCTGTCACTGATCATGAGCCTACTATTTTATCAGTGCTCTAAACTCAAAGGTTCATGAGATCGGTCTTTGGGGGATTGACTTCAGGGCATGCAATATTTTCTAATATATAAACAAGTGTTGATGGACAAAATATGTTTTTGAGTATGCAAAATATTTTATTTTTCATATTTTAATAGAAACATCAGTCAAGAAAAATAAAATCACATAATTTTTTTATAAATAATAACTAAAGACTACAAAAGTATTAAATTTTTATAGAGATTACAATTAAATTTCGAAATAGATAAAAATATATTTTATTCTATTTCTTTATCATCCAAAGGTATCTTATAAATTTAAAAGGGTAGCAATGCATGGTATCAATATTTTACTCCATGTTGAGTGTGGATTGTAATTAAGACACCTTGTTTATTAGGTGAGATCTTGGCTCAATTGTCACTGTTGATATTTTCTTAGGCTATGCTCAATGACCCAAATTAATTTCTGACCTGATTAGGAAAGCAAATAGGAACACACCATCCAAAAGAGGGGGAAAAAAATGAGAAATCTTCATGTTTGAAGTGTGATATTTTTTGTTTTCTGTATTACAAGGATCGTACTTATATGATTTTGTAGGTCTATTTTTATAAGAAAGTCATACAAGGCTACTATGGCTTTGTTTCATTGCAGATGCTGAAATGGGACAAACAAGATGATATATCTATTTTGGCTGGAGAGATAAGTTTGCTTCTCGGTTTATGCCTATGGATTGCAAGCATTTTCCGTATTAGGCGGAAAGTTTTTGAGCTCTTCTATTACACTTATAATCTCTACATCCTCTTCATAGTCTTCTTCATTTTTCAAGTCAGCATTACCTATGCCTGCATTATGCTCCCTGGTTTCTACCTCTTCTTGGTTGATAGTTACTTAAGGTTTCCTCCCCGTGTTTTGCCATGTGAAGCTGTAGAACTCAACTTCTCTAAGTGCCACGGTAACTAATAACATGGCTATCCTAGCACATCTTAAAGTTACCTCAAGTTATTTCTTAAGAAATTACTCTTTTCTTTTCACTTGTATTGAGATTTCTTCAGAGCTAATGGGATATGAATTTTGGCAGCATTAACTTATAACCCCACAAGTGTGATGTTCATAAATATACCAAGCATATCCAAGTTACAATTACATCCATTTACTGTTACTTCTAATAGTAATTTAGAGCGAGACAGGATAAGTGTTGTTATTAAAACCGAAGGAACGTGAACCAACAAGCTCTATCAGCTGCTTTCAACTCCTTCCACAAAATATTGCCTTGCTGTATCTGTTGAAGGTCCTTCTAGACCTGCTTCTAGCAATTATCAAAGGTTTGCATCTTAGAAGAAAACCACAACTTCAAACCTTTTGTTTTATTTATTTGACTTGCACATAGTAATAACTTTTTGTTTTTTCTCTTTACCAGGCATAACACTCTTGTGATGGTGAGTGGAGGAAGCGACATCACATCTTTTATCTCCATTATTCGTGAGCTAATATATGTGAACACTACATTCAAATACAAAACCCCAAAAGTTGTCCTAATTTGTGCCTTCAAGAACCCTTCATCTTTGTCAATGTTAGCTTTGATCCTCCCAATATCAGACATCCCATCTGACATTTCTAATATGGAATTACAAATTGAGGTCTACATCACAAGAGACAAGGAGCTTAAAGCAGATGACCCAATTCACCCTCAAACAATATGGTTCAAGCCAAATCCGTCTGATGAACCAACACATGCTATATTAGGTCCAAACAGTTGGCTCTGGCTTGGTGCTATAATCTCATCATCTTTCATCATTTTCCTTATCTTAATAGGGATCATTACCCGTTACTACATTTGCCCTATTGTTCATAACACCAATAAAATATTCCCATTCCCTTTGAGTGCATTCCTTAACATGCTAGTCATATATGTGTCCATAGCAAGTGTTGCTAGTGCTGGTTTTCTTTGGAGCAAGAAACATAATGCCAAACAAGCAAAGCAGATTCAGAACTTGGAAGGGTCAACACCAACAGCGTCACCAAACTCCATGGTTTACAATGCAGAAAGAGAATTGGAAAACCTTCCATGTCAAACACTTATTCACACTACCAATGTGCATTTTGGTCTAAGACCTGACCTAAGAAGTAAGTCACCTCCAATTTCTTTTTAGTTACAGCTTAGAGACCTATCAATGGATTAAAATCACTCATTTTTTTCCCTTTCTACAGAAATGCTACTTGAGCACAAAGGGCCAAGTGTGGGAGTGCTTGCTTCAGGACCCAAAATAATGAGGCAGGAGGTTGCAGCCATTTGCTCATCTGGTTTAGCCAAGAATCTGCATTTTGAGTCCATTAGCTTTAGCTGGTGATTTTCCTCATACTATTGTAGGGTGCAAAAAATGTTTATGATGTCACCCTTAGTGGTATTTAGATCTCTTGCTGTTACTTGTGATGATAGGAACATGTTCATCATAATTCACTGCTAAAATTTTTAATACTTTATATTTTGTTATTATAAAATTTTTTATTGTGGTTAAAATTTTATGTAGTCACACATATGACGACAAAAAATCTATTTTGTTTTAAAGAAGAAACAAGTTAACTGTATATATTATTTAAAATGATAATATAAATTATTAATATATTCCAACTAATAAATAAGTCAGAGTATATTAACATTTCTTATAAATAAAATTATTACATGAAATTAAATGGATTTAAAATAAAAAAAACATTGAAAATAAAGTTTTTATAGACTCATAAAAAAAACAAATTCTCGTTAAGAATACAATTTAAGAAACAACACGGATACATTATAGTATATTATTTCAAGTATGAAAGAAAATATTCTTACTGATCAATATATAGACATTTATTAATATCCATTTTATTTTTTACAAATAGATTTAAAAAATATTTTATAAAAAAAGGAACAAACACCATGAAATACAACATAATTATATATATATATATATATATATATATATATTATGATATATGCTATAATTCAAAAGTTTCAAATGGAAAAAAAAATGATATATATAACATGAAATACTTTCACTTCCTAGATAACCTTAAAAAAGGCAAAATTTTGTACTTGACAATAATTGTGGATTGACTTTGTAGGCTTTTTTAATAGAGTAGTCCTCATTCTTGATAAACATTTTTCCCCACTTCCAACCATCTTTTACCTTCCGGTTTAATTGGATCCTTGCAAACCATCTCATAAACTCATCAATCCTACCAACTTCGTGGCTAAGTAAAGGTCTCATCCACCTTAACTTCCATTCCTAAGTATTCTTGCGTCACACTCTTATCTTTGAAATTAAAGCTTCTTTTTTACTTGAAAGGGCAAATAGTCTGGGAAATAACACCCATAAACTATCTAGTCCCTCCTACCTCAACTCCCAAAACATGAACACAGTCATCACTCACTCACCACTGCCTTCATATTATCTTTAAACCAATTCTCTATACCTTCTTTTGACGTCATCTTCATAATATATTTCCACCATTGTGACCCTTTTGACTAGACTTCCATGGATAACATGCTTCGAAGGTCTCCATATTTGGATTAAAGAATTTTTACTCACAGAGCATGGTCACCATTTAGAATCTGCCATCTCTATTTGTCAAGAAGGGCTTTTTTGGAGACATCAGTGTCTTTGATTCCCAAGCCACCTTGCTATTTTAGTTTGCACACTGATTCCCATTTTATCCAAGCTACTCTTTTATTTTCTTCAGAAGTACCCACAGAAACCTTCTCTATAGCTTCTGGATGGCATGATACACTTTCTTTAGCAACCTGAAAAAGAAAGGAAAAACAGAGGGATAGAGGACATACTAAATTTGATTAACCAAATCTACTCCTAATGACATATTTTTTTGCTTTCAGCTATTTAATTTGGCTCTCATTCTCTCTAAAACAAATTTCCACACTCTTTCACTCCTCACTTTGACCTCTATGGGAAGCCCTAAATAATAGAATGACAATAGCATAATCCTGCAATTTAAAATCACAGCAAAGAACTCCAGATCTTGGTTGCCCATACCTATACCTTCCACACTACGCTTATGAAAATTTATCTTCAGCCTAGAGGATATTTAGAAGCACCTTAAAATATTTTTCAAAGCAATGACATTACTGAACTCTGGTGAAACCATAAGTAAGGTATCATCGGTATACTGTTGAATCACAACCTGAATCTCCTACCTACCAACCTTTATTCCTGAGATTAAGTTTTCGTTAACAACTTCTTTAACCAGACCTCCAAGACCTTATAATTGGATCCTTTGTCTTAGGTCTTGTTGCATATTAAACTCTCGGGTTACACTCCATTGACTAGCATAGACACAAAGGAAAATTGAAGACAATCCTGGACCCATCCAATCCATTTTTCACAAAATCTAAACCTTCTAAGCATGTAAAAAAGGAAAGGATAATTGATCGCATCGTATGTCTTTTCAATTAGGGAAATAGGCTTATATTCCCCCATATTAGTTGGAATATCTTTCTTTGGAATCAATGTGATAAAGGAGGCATTTGACCACCCCTAGGCAACATCCCATTTGCATGGAAATTTATTGTGACTTTCTTAATATCTCCCTGAAGAAGGTTCTAGAAGTGCTTCACAAATTTCATATTATAGTCATTCAGCCCAGGAGCCTTTGACCCTTCACACTCCCAAATTGCACTTCTAACTTCTTCTTTCGTGAATTTAGCTACTAGGTTGAAGCTTTGATTAGAGGTCAGACATTTAAGATTGACCCATCTAACCTCACTTCAAGATCCTCTTGAGACTAAAACCTTTATTGGAAAAATTGTTTAACTACCTGCTTTATCTGTTTGGCTCTTGCACCCATACTCCATTTAGCATAGTCCTTTTGGCCCATTGGAGTTTCTCAGCTTATTAATGGCTGCATGGAAAAATTTAGTATTGCACACCAATTTCAACCACTTTATCTTAGCTCTTTGTGCAAGAAAGGTCTCCTGAAATTTACTCCAATTTATCAACTCCCCAAACACCTCTGTTCTGACTCTAACCTCTTATACTTCTAAATTTTCCCCCTTAACTTTGGAATCAAGATCAGCAATAGTTTTCTTAAATTTTGCAATCTTTCCCTCCAGCTGACTAGTATTTTCCTTACTCCACTTATTCACTGCAAATTTGAGTGTTTTTAACTTTTCTTTAAACACATAAGCCCCTCCCCCTTGAAAATTCAGGCTATTGTACTTTTCTTTAATGAATTCATAAAAACTATCACAATCTAACCATTCATTGATAGATTTAAATGGTTTAACTCCTTAATTGATCAGAGATTGTCTCAAAACAATAGGGCAATGGTCTGAGAAATCTCTCTCTAAAACCAATTGAAAGGTGCTTGGTGCCAATTCTAACCAATCCTCTGAAACCAGAAATTTATCTAGGTCACTACAGGACATACTTCTACTAATGAACCATGTAAATTTACGACCTGATGAGGGTACCTCGAATAAGCCTATACTTTGAATAAATTCTATGAAATAATTGATTTTCACTTGAGACAATCCATGATCTCCATTCCCTCCAATTCTCTTTTCAATCCTCCTTACTGAATTAAAATTCCCTACCCCATACCAACTACATTTAGGGAACCATATTCTATACTCTAGAACCGCCCCCATAACCCCTCTTGCCTACCAGAGTACAGGGAGCATAGACGTTTAAAATTAGTTTTTCAACCTGTTCATTATTGAATTTCCCTCTCACCCCAAGAAACCCTACTCTTTGAAAAAAACCTCATTAACTAACTTCTTGACATCCAGAAACTTAGTAACCCACTTATCTATAAGGCACAACACAAACTTCTATCTACATTCTGAATTTTAGTTTCTTGAATGCAAAGAAAATTAACTTCATATTTTTCCACTAAATTTCTTATAGACCTCCAATTTTCTATCCCTCTCAGACTTTTAATGTTATAGGACAGGACATTCATAATTGAGAAAGAGATCACCCATAATTTTTCACTAACATAAAAAATTGTAAATTTTTTTGTTTCTCTGATAGTGCACAGCTGAAGAAGAAAAAAACAAAAAAAAGTTATTACTCATAAATGTTATTATTTTCAATTTAATTATAACAAAAAAATTAAATTACTCATGAATGTTGTTAGTCTCAAGTTAATTGTAACATAAAGTTAAATTAAGAGGACTAAAGGAAAAAGTTGATATATTAAAAAATTATAGTTGAGCAAATATTGAGACATTTTGTATTTCATTTTTTGTAGAATTTGATTAAAATTAATCTTCCTTATTTAAGTAAGGATTATGAACACAATTAACCTTATTTATGTAGTGCATGAACGAGAGGATAATTTTAGAGTAATAGACATAAAAATACTATTTAGATGATGATGATGATGATAATAATAATAATAATAATAATAATAATAATAATAATAATAATAATAATAATAATAATAATAATTAGAGTCATTAACATAAGTGTAATTAGAGTAATTAGACTCAAAGTAATTAGAGTAATTAATATCATTTAATTAGATTCAAATTAATTAGAGTAATTTTCAAATTTTTTTACTTGAGAAAGTTTCATAATAAATTTTTATATTTTATTTATTTTTATATTTTATCATATAAAATTTTAAAAAATTATATTATAAATAAATTACATTATTAAAATATAAAAATTTATGAATATAATATAAATATTATATATAAATTTTCTAATTAAAATAATAAAATATAAAATTTTATTAGGAGAAGGTTTTCGGTAATAAAATTTTATATTTTAAAATATAAAATTTTTATAAATTTTATAAAATTATGTTATAAATAAATTATATTATTAAGATATAAAATTTTTTAAATATAATATAAATATTTAAATAAATTTTTTAATTAATTTTTTCTTTGTTGAAAAATTTTATTTTATAGAATAAGTTATTTTATTTTGAAATATGAGTGAGTGATTATGTAGATATTCAGAAAGATAAAATTAATTTATTATAATAAATGTTGAGATAAATAATTAAGTTACAGAATATTTTTAAAAAATTATTTAAGTGGATATGCATATTTCCTAAGTCAAGTAATTGATTCCCAACAACATCTTCGGAAAAGGGCCCCTGGATATCCACTTCCACATGTCCCGTGCACGAGTCAAGTGCGTCTCTAACCACCATTTGATTAATCTCTGAGTTTTCCCAATGCATGCACCATTCTTAGTGGCTACCAAACTAGTAACTACATGCGTATTGCAACCGTTCATCTCCTTCACGTGTGACCTTTCAGCCAGACATAATTGACGGAATTAGTGCCTTTATCATCACTTCTCACCATAACATATTCAAGTTCTTTAAGCAAATTAACCTTAACCATTTCTGCGCCTATTTTATTGAGAAATCTCCCCCGAACTCATCTCTTCCTTCAAGGAGATTGTCACTTGATTGTTATTAATTCTAACTCTTTTAATCCATCTAATAGCCTCCAAAGATGAAATAGAAACTAACAATAGTGAATATTCAATAAAAGCCAAAGACATGGAATCCTTTGCAACTGCCATTAAGGTTTTTACTTCTTTAACAACCTTTGAAAACCTAACAAGATTCCGATACTGTAATGGCAATTCTCTGCATCTGATCCAGCCCGAACCAGAAGAGGATGTGACTTTTGGATTTCACTTTTGAATTTTTAAAAACACTTCTTGTCACCACTTATTATCACTTGTTAATACATCTTCTAGTTCAACATTATCAAGTCCAAATAAAAAAACAAGATCACGTCCAAATATGCCTAACTGATACATATGTCAACCCTTGCATAACAAATCCCTCTTGTAAACTCTTCACTTACCTTGGGTCCTTTAACTGACCAATTGCACATTTTGATAATCACTCTATATTAGACTATCATGCTAAAGATGATGGACTTTTCTCAACGGGGAATTAGGCACATGATTGTGCTTAAGTTTGAAAACTTAAGGGTTGAATTACGGCAAGTTAACTCTAATCTTATTCTGCCTAATACGGATTTGATCTAGTTCTTTTTCGAGTTGACTTGAGCTTTTGACACCTACAAATCACACAAGACCGAATCATATAAATACAGATACGAGTTGAAGACAATATCATGAGGTTACAACAACTCACATATGAATAACCAATTGAGCTAGACTCACATAGTAGATATTGACATAGTAGATAAAATTAAAGTAAGAATTTCTTTTATTACAAAGCCATTCATTATAAAAATATAAATCTTTTAAGAGTTTAATTGGTATATATTGTTAGTGTAAAATATTTTTAAAGTGACAGTCAATCATAACTTTTTATTTATGTAACTTTTAAAGTACTAATTAATAAAGTCAACAAACTTACAATAAATTAAGGGTTGTGATTAAAGAATCTTTACATGATCTGTGTATACTAATTAATCTCATTATTTAATATTAATTTTCTTAACAAAGGGGTTTAGCTTGGTTTTAATTTTTTCTTAAAAAATTATTTTTAAGTTCAATTTAAAAATAATACTTAAAACAACCGTAAAAGTTTTTTGTTAATTGTTTTTTATATTTTTAACTTAAAAATATTTTTAATTAAAATTTCTTTGGAAAAATAAAAAACATTAATTTTATTTAAAACTAGTTATGTCGTATGATAAAAATAATTTCATAAATACTTTAATTTATATAAAATTATTTTAAAATAATAAATATTAAAATTTAAATATTATTTAAACGATAATTTTGAAATATTAATAATGATTTCAGTTAGTTCTATTTTATTTTAATGGTAATTTTTGTTGATGGAAAAATACAGTGCATGAAAATTATATTAATATGCTGGGAAGAATAATTTTTAATATTTATTCTTGCAAAATAAGTCATCTTTTAAAGATGTTTAAAAATATAATTATATATTTAAATTATCATTTTCTATGATTAAATATATATAAATTTTAAATTATATATTTAAATTAAATTATATGTTTTATAATTATATATTTAATGTAACATTGCAAAATTCAAAATATAAATATTCAAATAATCATTTCGATAAGAGAAGATTAGGTAATTAAAAAAAATGTTAAACGATTATATTGTCAGAAATTTTGAATAATGAAATTAAGATAATATTTCTTTTAAAATAGAAAAAAGAAAATAAATTCAGATTTGATCTCATATTAAATTTAAATCATGAAACTAATCTTTTATAAAAAAGAAATGATAGATTGGGAAAATCAACCTTAAACTATTATAGAGTTATGTAGTTCCCTAAAGAAATTATAGACAAGTTGACTATTCAAGGATTCAGAAAAATGAAGAGAAGAGGAGAAAAAAACAAATTAAAGTTGTGGGATCTCACTTCAAGAGGTGAGTAAAACTTTTTTTTTTTAAAAAAATTTTTAACCCATCTATGGCATGTTTAAGAAAAATACAAATTTAAGAATTTTCATAAAAAGAAAGAATTTAGAAATGCTAATAGAATAGTTATATTGTTGTAGATCATTCTTGAATTTTAATAAAATTTTTGTTGTGTAAGCCATAGGATTTATGTATATTATTTTGACTCTTAAGTAAAATTCATGTTGCAATTATTCATATTTTTTATAACCATAATTTAATTTGATTTCATCAATTAAAATACACATATAAATGCATTGAAAGAAAGCTTTTAAATTTGGAACTTGTTTTATTTACTACATCTCAGTAAGAGTGTTGTTTTGTCAGAAGAGGAAAAAACTTTGGAAGCTAAGGAGTTGTGAAAACTTAGTCTCTAACTTAGATTTTTTCCCCTTTATTTAGGATGAACATCTTTCTTGTTATTTCAATTGTCCCTTACATTCATTTTAGAGACGTATATATTTGAAAATTATATTTTGTAAGGGTCCATATTTTATTCACCTTATTTTACTACAATGAGATTTTTTATTTATTATTTCAAAAGTTTGTTTATTTTCAATAATTGTTTATTTATTATCCTATGAATGGTTAGGAATGACAAAACAACTAGCTTTTCAACTACCTAAAAACATTAATACAAAGGTAAAGTTGTAAAAAAATAAATTACAGCTAGAACTAAAAATAGAATATCTTTTGAAAAAGCTATTAGCTGTCTAAAAAAATTCATAACTTTATGTTTACCAAACGAAATTAAAATCATTTCACCTAACTTTTCAACTTTCAGTTAGCTGAAATGACAAACCAGATAGAGTGTATTTGGAAAAACTTGCTAAAAAGCTAGCTGAAGGCTGAAAAAACTAACTGAAAGTTGTAAAATAACAAATAAGAGCATAATTAATAATTAGATCAACAATGAGATATTTACGATTATAATGTATTTTAATAATATAAATTTATTATATGTTTAAATTATAAATTATTATAATTACATATTTAAATTATAATCATATATTAAAATTATAATTATATATTTAAATTATAATTTTTATAATTATATATTTAAATTATAATTATTATAATTATGTTGATGAAGAAAAAAAAAAGTGGAGTATGTTGTTTGATGTAAGGAGAGAGAATTAGTGGGAGAAATACATTAATTAATATTTTGAATATTTTGAATATCATTTTTCCTTTGGTTTTAATAGGGGGTGCGGGTTTTCGGATTGGTATGCCAATCCCAGATTATGCTTGTTAAATTTGAAATAGCTGAATAGTTTGTCATATGCTCTCACAGGATATGGGGGAGTAAACAATCTATTTGTATCCTAAGAAACAATTTGTTTCTTCATTGAATACATGTTTAGCTTTTCAAAAAAAAAAGAGTGAAGCTTTCATCATTTTGTGACTCTATGTTGAATGGGATATTCAACTTTCTTTAATACATACAAAATTGTGTTTATAAATATTATTTATAATAATGATAAACAATATATATTCTCCTAATCGAGAATTAATTAATTATTAATATTTGAGTCAGATGGTTGCATTTATTTTTTTTTCTTTTTAAGAATATAAATAAAACTATTACACAAAATTAAATGCATTTAAGTAGTAAAAACTAATAAATTAGCACCTATCATCTTACCTAGAGGAACAAACATTAAAAATAAACTTTTTATAGTAATTTTCTTGTTAAGAATATACAATTTAAGAAACAATAATACATACATTATTTCAATTATTTTTAAAGAAAATATTCTTACTTTTATCTAATTGGTCAAAATACAAACATCTATTAATATCCATTTTAGTTTTAAAAATTAATTTAAAAATATTTTTAAAAACTAAAAGGAAAAAACACAATGAAATATAATATAATTAATTATGAATTTAATTAGTATATACTGACTGTGTAAAAGAATAAATATTATACTGACATTTAATTGTATTTTTTTATTAATATAGTAAAATCAACAAACTTATTATAAAATAAGAGTTTGTGATTAAATACCAATTTAAAATGCATTCTAATTAAATTCATTATCATCTATACTTTAATTTAAAATATTAAATGTAAAACTATTGATAAGTAATTTAGATGGGTTTTCGCTAATCACTACTTTAATATCATAAGAAGATACTTATTAAGGTTAAAAATTAAAAAAAAAAAACTTAATCGAAATTGAATATAAATAAATGCAGATATTGACCTAGGAGATAAAATTAAAGTAAGAAATTCTTTTATTACAAAACCATTTATTGTAAAAATATAAATTATTAAATATTTAATTTTTTAAACAAAAAAGATTAGTTTGTTTGACTTTTTCCTTAAAAAATTATTTTTAAGTTCAGTTTATAAGAATTAAAACAACAGTAGAAGTTGGCTGTTAATCTTTTATTATATTTTTAACTTAAAAATTATTTTAAAATAATTTTTTTAATATGATGGGAAAAACCAATTTTATGGTTTTTATTCTTGAAAAATAAGTAATTCTTTTAAAAAGTTTTTGAAAATAAGTGTTCGGCCTAATTTTTAATCTTGAATAGAAAGAAAAAAAAGGGTTAATTAGGCATGTGGACAAAATGATAACTTTATAAGAGTGTAGGTGGACAAAATTCTTTTACAATATTAGTGTGTAGAAATTAAATTATATTAATGTGTAATTTGACCAAATTTAACATATAATGTTAATAAATTCTACTCTATATATCTTATCTTATCTATCAATTAAAACAAGGTTTAGTTTGATAACGTACCAAACACATAATTTTTTGTTTTATTTTTCTAAAAAATTGTATGTTGACCCATAATCTAAGAAAACTTTTGACACATGTTTTTTCAATAATATTTTTTGTTTTATTGTATATTTTTTAAAAAAATATTTTTCTTAATATGTTTGTTTTATCATATTTTTATTTTTTTAAAATATTTTTTCTTAAAAAATATTTTTTCTTAATATCATAAAATTATTATTTAATAATATTTTTTTATTTCTATTTTTTATTTTCATTTTCATTTTTTTTTATTTTCTAATATATTTTCAATATTATAAGTTATTATTTAATAATTTTAAATTCAAATGCAGATAATTTATGAAAGATAATATTACCCAACACCGTCATAGATATAAAATAAATTTTCTTAAATTTATTTACAGTAAGAAAATAATATTATTTACAAAAAAATAATATTATTTAAATTATTTTAGATATGATATATATAGCATAAATGTGTAAAATTTTCTTAGACCAATAACAATCACAAAACATGAGTAAACTTAGTTTTTGACCAACTCAATGGTTGGAAAGATATGCATCTGTAATTTTTTATTTTAGAAAATAAAATATAAGTTTATAATAAATATTTAAAAATTATTTTATTATATATTTTTAGATTGTTTATTGTATAAATTATTTTAGATTTCCTTTTGTAAATTTTTCATAGAAAAGTGACCGTCACAAATATGAGTTAAATAGATATGCAAAATTTTCTTAAACTAACAATAGTAAAAAAAGTTTGAGAGATCTATACTGTAATTTGTTATTTTAGACAATAAATATAAATTTATAATAAATATTTTAAAATTATTTTATTAATATATTTTTACCATTTAGAGCTAGCAATAGACATCATGAGTAACATTAGTGTCTAAATAAAATGTTTGAGATATTTACTCATGATCTCATATCTAAGACAATAAAACATCTTAAATAATTTTTATTTAAGAATTTAATTAGTATGTACTGACACTGCAAAAGAGTTTTACACTCATTTATATGATTATATAAATTTTAAAGTATTAATAGATAAAGTCAACAAACTTATGATAAATAAATAATTGTGATGAATCTCATATCTAAGACAATTAAACTCTTTCTTTAACTACATGAAACAAAATATAAATTTATGATAAATATATTAAAATTAATTTATTAAACATATTTTTACAATAAAATAGTTTTAAATTACTTACTTTATCAGATGATACATGAAATTAGTTTATTTTTTTGAAACACCCAATATCATGAATAAAACACAATCTCAAATCGATATCATTGTGAACAACAAAAAATTTTTATGATTATTTAACACCATCACATTTCAAAAAATCAATAATATATAATAATTACAAAATAATTTAACTTTATTTATTAATAATTTTAATTTTTATCATATGATACATATATTAAAATTAATTTAACAAAACATTTTTATGATAACATATTTCCAAATTAATTACTAAATAATATTATACACTCAATTTTAATTTTTTTTATGAAAAACACTATAGTATTATTTGATATCAGAATAAAATCATTATAGGTACCAAATTTTATTTCATACATTTTTAACATAGTTGCGTTTTAAAAAATATGATAAAATTATTTTTACCTTTTTTAATAAAACAAAAATTTTCATGAGCATTTAACACAACTTCTTTTAAAAAGTAATAATATTTATTTATATATATTTTGGAATCCAATAAATTATTTTTACATTTTCAAGAAAATTTAATTTTACTTAAAACATATATTAATATATTATTATTACTTGTATCATTCTCTATCAAAATAATAATGTATTGATACATAATATAACAAAATCTTTCTTTCTTTATATCTTACTTTCAAATTAATATAGATAACATATATTTTTCTATTATATTTTTATTTAATATTATAAAAATATTATTTAATATTAATTTTTTCTTTTTATTTTATTTTTATTTACTTATTTTTTTTAAAAATTTTAAAAATAGCTTTGGATTTTAGACCCAAGTATCCTCACCAACTTGTATTACTCTCACCCTATCAATATATGATTTGAACTCAATGACCGGTTCCTCCTCCCAAACCATTCTCTACGCCACTCAAAAACCCATACCCATTCACTCTCTTCCCATTTCCCAAAATTGCATAGTAACCCTTTTCTATTGATTGAGTTAAGGAACACAAGATTGAACTTTTGCTTCAATGCTTCTTCCCTAATCCAGTTGTCCATACAAAATTTAAATTTGGTCTAGTACCTTACCTTTCATTCCAAACATTTGCGAACCACCAATGATTATTTTTTACACCATAAACTTTCTCAAGTCTTTCTACCAAATCGACATATGATTGTTGTCCTCCGTCTACATTAGACCTCTCTACCTATTATATTTTGAGTCAATGATCTTTTCCCACAAATAACCTTTTTGCTCTAATAGTGACCATTTCCACTTCCCTATAAGTGCATCATTAAAGTGGAAAATGTTTTTCAGTCCCAAACCTCCCTTTTCTTTTAATTCACACATGAATTTCCAGCTGACCTATGCTATTTTAGGGGCATCACTTTCCTGATTCAACAAGAATCTTCTCTGAATGCTTATTATTTTTTCTCGACTTCCACAAGCATTTTGAAGAAAGACCCACTGATTTGATCAAGCATATGCGTCCTGCGTATGATAAGTGTCTATGTGTCCAATTTGCCAATTTTCTCTCCAACTTATTAATTATTAGGTCCCAAGTTACCACCCTCCTAGAGTTTGACCCTATAGGAATGCCTAGATAGTTGAAAGGAAATTTAAGAATTATATAATTTAGTACTTGTGCAAAAGTCTGAATCTCCATGTTTCACAAAGTCACCCCTCCAAAGCTACTTTTAAAATAATTAATCTTGAGACTTGAGGCTAGTTCATACCATTTAAGGATAGATTTAATGACTAGGATGTTGTTATGTGTCATATCTCCAATGAAGATTGTATCGTCAGCATATTAGAGAATGGATATTAGTACTTTTTCCCTTCCAACTAGGAATGGAGTTAATACCTCTCGCTGTATAGTTTGCCTAATCAATCCTACAATTCCTTCAGCTACTATGGCGTATAAAAAAGGAGCAAAAGAGTCTCACTGCCTTAACCCTTTCTGAGGTGAGAATTTTGCATTTGGAGAGCCATTAACCAATATAGAAACTGTAGATGATGTTAGACCAACTATTACCCAAGAAATCCACCTCTGATTAAAGCTCATTCTACCCATAATGTATTTTAGAAAGTACTATGACACCAAATCATATGCCTTTTCAAAATGCCTTATTCAGAGGTTCATTCAATATCATTGTGTTATGTAGGAGATGTCTTCCTTCCATAAAAGCACTTTGAGAGTGATTTATAATTTTATGCAAAATTTTTCCTACTCTCCTCACGATAACATACACCCAACAATGGATATGGGACAGTACTCGTTAAGACTTTGGGGTTAAGTACCTTCGGTATTAGGATAATAAAGGATGAGTTGCACCTAACTACCAGTTTTCCTAAAGCATGAAAATCCTCCATGAATTGCATTACTTCAACCTTCATAAATTCCCAGAACTTTTTAATGAAGTTGAAGTTATATCCATCTGGGCTAGGGCTTCACTGTCACAACTCCATGTCATTTCCCTAACTTTGACCTCTTCAAATGGATCACTCAACAACTCATTATCTTGATCAAAGATTGCTTGGAATTGGACACCATCTAGAAAGGGTCTAAGGCTGACATCTTCTGCAAATCTATTTTCAAAGAACTTTCTTATCTCTTCCTTCACTATGGTCAGGTCCTCATTCCACTCTCCTCTAATGGAAACCCCTTTAATAGATTTTTTGTGCCTGTTCTAGTTGACTATTATGTGAAAATACTTAGTATTACAGTCTCCTTCAGAAGCCCACATGATTCTTGATTTTTGCCTCTTTAGTGATTCATTCCTTTTAGCTAGTTGATTCCACGTACCCTGTTCATCTTCAGATAATGGTCTAAGTTTGTTCTTGTTCTCAAGTTTTTTCAACTCATTTTCAGCATGAGCCAGACTTATTTTTATGTCCCCAAAATAAGCTTTACTCCAATCTCTCAAAGTTACTTTTAACCATCTTAACTTATCTTTCAAGATATATGATTTTGACCCTTGTATAGATATGGGTTTCCATGCATCTGAAATGACTGTTCTAAAATCTCTATGTTGAAACCAACAGTTCATCACCTTGAATGGTTTGAGACCCCTATTAATAACTTTGTTTCTCATAACTACCAGACAATGATAAAAGAAATTTCTATTCATCACATATTGAGCACAACCTTCCCATATCATTATCCACTCAGAGGAAACTAGGAACCTGTCCAACCAGTTTTTAGCAGTTCCATTTGGTTTGAACCATGTGAATCTCTTGCCAACTAATAAAATGTCCATCAAGGTCATACTATTTATGAATTGATTGAACTCAGCTAATTCTCTTCTTCCATACAGGCCACCACTCACACCTTGCCTTTCTTTAGGGTTTCACACACAATGGAAGTCACCTAAAACACACCATCTACTAATGTTGCTATTCCTTCTTCTAACCAACAATTCCTCCCAGACCTTTGTTTTGTGGCTTATGTTAGTTTGTAGGTAAACATTAACAAACACTACTTGGATGTTATTTTCTAGCCAGATCCTATCTAATAGTATAAAGTCTACTTCAACCACAGAGTATGTAAGTTGGAAAACGATTGAGACCAAATACATACCAGACCTATTGCAGAATTACCAAGTTGTTTTCTATTCCATTTAGTGACCTACCCTTATAGCTTGACATGTGAATTGATTTTTGTTTCCCGTAAGCACATTAATCGAATCTTCTCTGTCTAAACCAGATTTTGAGCATGTTATGCTTTTACTCCACCTCACATCCCTCTAATATTGCATGTTAAAATTTTCATTTAGGTGACTGTTTGGATCTCTTCTCCTTGCATAATTTAGCCTCTTTGATTTCCTTTTGGTCCCTTTCTTTAAGCTCTTCAATTCTAGTTAGAGTTTTCGATTCAGGTTCTTGAAGTTTGACTCTGAGCAGCTTCCCAATGTCCATGATCTTGCCTAAGGATTATGATTCAATTCCTGTTCCTGATGTCTTCATCGTTAATTATGTTGGAAAAATTATTAGTCAAAGTCTTTGGAGAAGGCCCTGCCAAGATGTATTTATTACCGTCGGGGTTATCATGCAGAGGTTCAGCCATTGACGCTCCCCCAATCGGACCTCTGGATGCACCATGTTCCAACATAATAGCTTTAGGGACGGGATAAAGCTCATACTTGGGGTACTTGTTTCCTTGCACAGATCTTCCAATGGAGCGAGGCCTATTCCACTGTTGTGGCCCACCAAGGGTAGCTTGGTCTTGTGGGGTGCAAAAAGAATTCTTGGGGCCTTCTTTGTTTTGATTGTGAATGTTACTCCCTTAATGGATTGGGCCATTTACTATCAATATACCTTTGTTCACCTTGTTAGTATCCACTTGCTCAACCTACATATTGCCCATTGGGAACTTCTTTTCTGTGGGAGTGTTGCTCGCTTGGTATTGTGTTTCCTTCAATGACTGACTGTTTGCCATGTGCTAGTGTCGTAGTTTCTCCTAGGTAGCTTACATCCTCATTTTTTTGCAATGTGTTTGAGAGAGCCACATTTGTACAATATGTAGCCATGTGACCTTTGGAAAATGTTTGTTTTGGTGTGGACCTGTTCGACTCATTGAGCACCTCATTACCCCCCACATTTACATAGTTTGCGTCTTCTAGTACCTTTGGCTCTTTTTCTTCTTCAATTCTATAGACTGTATGACTATTTCCATATTCTTGTGAACTGGATTAATATTCAGTTGCAGCTGCACATTGAACTGTTGTACATCCAATGCCTCGATTTAGATCCATATCATGGTCATACATATCTGCGTACTTAGAACCTGACCATCCTTCACCTTCACAAATGGACTTTTCATATAGGAATTCTTCTTTTCTACTACTAACCCAGGAAAAGTTTTCATCTTTATAATCTTCCAATCTCCAGCAGGGACAGTTACATGAGACGTTTGTTTGGCTTGTCTCCTAAAAAACATTTAATCTAAACTCATCCCTGTTAATGCTAACTAACTCAGAAAAGTTAATTGTCTCGAAAGAACACACTTTTAATAACACTCTTGCATACTGCAGAAATTCAAAATTTGTTGTTTTCTCACCCATTTTTACCATGGTTCCAAACTTACTTAGCAATTGTTTGAAAGCTTGTTACTCCCATGCATATAATAGAAGGCCAAATATTTTGACCCATATCACTTTATGCCTCGAAACACATTCAATACTCCATTTTTCAATGGCACTAAATTTCGGCCAGTTTGGATCTTGCTTGTCTAATATTTCTTTCAACCACTCTTCTTTTGTTCCTTGAATATGTTAACTTAATCATCCCCTGTAGGAATATTATAGGCATGTTCTTTGTTGACAATAAGTTCTCTAATCGACCCACCCAACTTTCCTATAGCTACTCTTGTCCTTCCATATTTACTTTGATTTCCATGGATCTGACTTGCTTGATTGTTCCATTTTTCATCCTCCATCCTCCTCTGCCATAGCTATTGTCTCTCTTTACCACTTGTGCAAATGATGTATTAACCTCTACTATATGCGACCAGTTGACCACTTTATCTTTCCTTTTTTCCTTAGCTTCATCCTCATGTAGACGTTGTTGTTTGCGCCTGCTTTGCCTACTATATTGACCTCATTTTTATTAAATATGTTCACCATGATTTTTGAATCCCCTATATAGTTGCCATCTAGTTTTTCCTCTAGTGATTTTTCATCTTGTACTTAAACAAATCTAACAAAGTCATACTTTCCGCCCCATCTGTTCCTTCTTCTGGAAATGAACACTTTACATACTTTTTCTCATTTACTAAATATATGTCGCATTTCCTTCTTCTCAAAACTTTCTAAAAATTTTGTGAAGAAGTAACTAGTCACTTTTCTCCCCTTCAATCGTTGTTTCCAACTCATTCCACTGTTTCCTAATTCGTTCTTCCCATACTCTGCCTTGCTTGTTTCTCCCTTCTCAAACTGGCTCTCCAACACCTCCTTCCTCCCATTCATCCACATTCTCTCACATCCTCTTTCTCTCTAATTCCTTGTACTCCTCCTTATATTTAGGGTTTAAATTATATTATATCCTTCATATTAATTAAATTTTTTGGGTTTAGGCTTTAATGGGGTAAAATATAGTATTTTTTATGTTTTATGGCAATATGTGTTTTAGTGAGTTTGATTGAAATGTTCTATAGATTACTCTCTACGTGCTATTTTGGTGTTGGTAAAATTTGTCCTTTTTTCTTAAATTGCTGTTAGAACTTTTGAAATTGTTATTTACTGGTATTTGATTGATTATATTATTTGAGTATGAGCTAGAAGAGGTTGGAGCATAGAATTGAACGAGCTTAAGGGCATAGAGGTTGATATTTCTTCTTTGAAAATAAAGAAAAATTATATATATATATATATATATATATATATATTATTTCAATCTAATAAAAAAATTATAAATATGATAGAATTTATGATGTGATATAATAAAAAATATAAAAAAATAAATATTGATGGAACGAAAATAATATTCAATTATATCTTTTAATAACCAAATAAATTATTTAATGAAAATTAGTCGTCTTGCAGGAGAGTTTCATGATGCAAGGAAAGTACCTTTATTGACGTTTTACTCAAGTAGTTTTTTAATTTTGAGGAAATTTTATATCAAAGAAATCATTATATGATATTTCTGTTGATTTAAAATGAATAAAAAAAATAGATGACATTTTTCATTTAAATTTGCTCTCCATTATGATTTTGCCCACTTATAACTTTTTTTTTCACTTTTCACTAGCAAATGGAAGTTACATAGTTTGATACCCACCAAATGTCAATCAAGAGAAAATTGAACCTCACAGAAAAACTACCTAGAGGATATAGGCTTAATTAATTAGATAACTGTTAATTTTCCTTTTATATTGCAAGCTGAAAAAAAAAATATGATATTTTAAACATTTAATATGTTAATACGTCTTTCATATAGACCAGTGGTATAATTACATGACAGTGCGACTTTGTTTGAAAAACGAAGAATTTATATTGTTCACAATGGTCTTCACTTTTGATTGCTCTATTAGTTTTATGTTAGTTTTTTTTTTTTTTACTTATGTGTTACACTTAGAAATTTATATGAAATGAATTTTTGAAATGTTTAATTTTAACAAGATAAAAGACATAAAATAAAATAAAATAAATTATTAACATTGATTGATATAATTGTTAACTGCTTATGTTTTTGAACTATGAGACTTTGAATATGAAGTAAATTGTTTGTTGGGAGAAAAATACTTATTTGTATGCACTCAAGGTCTTTAATGAAAAAAAAAAAAACACCCAAACTAATATCATGGTTAAAATAAAATAAACTTAAGATTAAAAATTAATATAATAAATAACAAGAATTTGTAAACTTTAATATAAAATGATATGATAAAGATAACTTTAAGACTATATTATCTTGAGACTAAAAAACAGAAATAATTATAAATAATTTTGTTTTTCGGTTTTCTATTTTCATTTTAAAAGTTCAAAATATAATAAGAATATGTTATATTTATTTTTTATTAATGAAATTTTAGTGAATATGAACAAGTTTTTTTTTATTTTTACATCTTCAAAACAACTTTTAAATAATACTTACTGAATAATTTTTTTCCCCCAAAAAACAGCTTTTAAAAATTATTTTTAAATTTTTTTTTAAAAACTAGAAAACAAATGGATCGAGCCTAAATTAGAAAAGAGTACCTATTTATGCCAAGTCAATCATAACTGGTTAAACTAGAATACGTAAAGGATACAGAAGGCATTACCTTTTTAAATAAAGAGTAGTGAATCAAGCTACTGCTTCTTGCTTCTTTTGCCAAAACTGTTCCACCAAGGCACCAATTCTTAATTTCTTATGCAACTCAGATATGTTTTATACCTATTATATAGGGCAGATAAAGAACTTATAATTTTTTGTTTCCACCAGGGGAAATTTCTTGCTACTTTCCTAGCTTTTGTACTTTCCTTGGTACTGTGTAGAATTTACTTTAAAGATGGTGTTTTTTATGCTGACTAACACTTGCACAAGACTACAAAGGGCACCGTTAGTTAAAGAAGTGAAAAAACCTTGATTAGAGTATGAAAATAGCTAATTAGTAATTACCCTTTCATTTTAGTTTGAATTTGAGTGACACAAAATACTCATAGATGTGTTTGGAATTGGTACAAAAATTAGATTGTTTCAATATAATTAATTATATGTATAATTAATGATTGTTATGATCGATTAAATTAAAATTATTTTTTAGATAAATTTGTTGAAAGATAATTTTAAATAATTAATTTTATTTGGATGCAATTGTAAATAAATTTTTACCTAAGAGTATGTTAAAATAGTAGAAAGAAAAAAAAAAGTTATTAAAAAACAATCCTAAGATGCATATTTTTAGATTATACAAATAGCTTACTTTTTCATAAAAAAAAATAAATCTTTTTTCAGAGTTCAGCAGTGTTACCATACAAACATATTATCTTAAACCTGTTTTTTGAGAAAGAAACAATTGAAATCTGTAGATTCCAGTTATCCTAAACATACACTAAATGAGGTTGTTTAGTTATATACGAAGAAAGAATAGAGGATTAATGAATATAGGGAAGAACCAAATAGAGAAAAATATACAGAGGAATGATATTTAATTACTATGAAGACTGATAGTGCGAAACACACGAAATTCAAATATATAGCAGCAATAATATTTTTTAATAATTATTAATTAAATATTATAAAAATATACAAATTTATTTTAGAATATAAAAAAAATCAATTTGTACTAGATAGGATTTTTCAAAAAATAATATATTTGTTTTTTTAAAAGAAAGATATAAAATGAATGAGAAATAACAATAAATCTCACATTTTCAAGATTTTTCTTCAATTTTGTTATCACTACATTGTGTTTTTAGGACATGTGTATCACCAGTAACATATATAAGTGTTTTCTTTAAGGATATGTTGTAGTCATGACGACCTATAAGATATGAAAAAATAAAAAAAAACTTTATAATTAGTTAAGCTTTCTTGAAAAACCTAACTATAAAATTCATCATCTCTATATGCAACATCTAGTACTTTTCACATAAAGGGAGTAAAATTGAAAATTAAGATCAATCTTAGTAATAGCTAAGCTTAAAAATAACTTGTTTTTTCTATTAAAAATTCTGTATGGGATCTTCAATTATAAATGTTGCATTATTATTATTATTTGTTATCAATTGACTTAAATCTTATTTCTCTTGATATTTCTAATATCATGTTCCTTCATGGTGGTTTTTGTCACAGAATCTTCTAAATTTTCTTCTAATATCGCACATAATTTATGAAAATTATTTCTTTCTTTAGCAATTGTGTTACCATGTTATGTCAAAATTGTATGTCTATTTTTTCATTACTACAAAAAGTAGATATGACATCGCTTCATCTACATCGATTCAATGTGATAATAGATGTAGACAAATAAACATTGACAAATTCATAATTAATTGTAAATTTTTTTTACTGTGGTTCATAGTCAAATTGACACATTAATGACTAACTACATCAATTTCACTGGTCCTATAAAAAAATCTTGTCATTAATAAAGACAAACATCTCACAAACCCTCTCACTCCTCCTCTCACAATGTCCTCACTTTCTCTTTTTCATTCTCACTCTGTTATAAACCTTCTTATAACCTTTCTTAACTTCACTATCATTCACTGTTAACCTCATCGTTAACCCTCGCATGAAACTTCATTGCAAACCCTTATCTTTGCACAAACTCTACTATTACTTATTTTTATTGTTACTAATTTCTATTATTACTGATTGTACTATTTTGATTTCTCTTATTTTATTTTTTTTTTCTTGTTGATAAGGTTTGCTTTGGTTCTAGGGCTCATTTTGATTATAGGTTTATCTTGCTGCTAATTATCGATACAAGCTAAATTCTGCTAAATTTATTAATATATGCTTTTACTTTGATTTAGTTCCATTAAATTGAGAAGTTGTTTAATTTTTCATTGTTTATTTCTTTATGTGTTTGAATTGATGTATAGCCTATGTGTGTAGGAGAATGATTTTGGAAACGACTCGATATAACATAATCCATAAATGATTAGGACAATGTCAATTTGTAAACAGAAGGTAGGTTTTGGTGGATTTGGTTTTATTTCATAATATCAATATCAATTTAATAGTGTTTATTTTGGATAGGTTAGTAATTTTCTAATTGGCTAAATAAATTGATAAACTGATTTGTGAATCGTATTTTACTAATATTTAATGTCTGTCAATGAGAAAAAAAATGGATACTGGCAAAACTTTTTTTTAGTATTTGTTTTCACTTTAGATAGGCACTTGAGAAATTGTAAGAAAAAAAGAGATAAATATAGGCTTTTTTCTATAGAAGTTGAAGATTCATATAAGCATGTACTTGCTTAGAATAAGCATAGTTGTGCTTTGATTTTCATGTTTATACTCTCTTGTTGAGCATGATAGTGCTAATGCTAAGCACAACTATGCTTAGTTGGACTTAGAGAGACCATGCTATTTGAATTTTAAGAAATACGTCAAATAGCATGATCATGTATTTGTTTATTCATATACAAACCTATTTTTTCACAAAACAGAATTAGATACTCTATTATCTAGGTTATTACCAACTTTTTTGCGAACCAACAAGTGGATCGACTCTAAATTGAATTCTTGTTTCATCAATTGAGAAAACAATTTAGGGTTAAAGTATTTTTGTATGAATAAACAAACACACAACAATTTTAGTAGGTGTTGGTAATAAATGAACAAAAACAATTGAATTTCTTGGTAAACATGCAATTGAAATCATAACCTTAGGCTTTAGTCCATTGAATCCCAACCTTATTACTCATTGTGTGTTTTTTTTTTTTGCTTTTTGTTTGAATGATTGAACATACACTGCCCATTTTTACCAATCGTCTTCAAATTGTTTTTTCACTTTTTGAATTAAATTAGTTAAGACCATTCTAGTCCTTTGGATATAATTTCCAAATTTAGATTCACTATTACTATTACGTAGGGTATGCTTACAAAAACAGTTATATTGTATGCATCATAAAGTAAGATTTTAGTCACTTTAATACATTGCTTTTGTTACTTTTTAATTACATAGTGTTTCTTGAACTGAATTGAATAATTTAGAAGGTGATGCTACCTTAATGTTTTCATATTTTCTGTTTGTTTCCTTTTTCACCTCTCTACTCACAACCTTCTGAGTGGATGAGTTGGTGTGTTGAAATATAAAATTGATTTTGGGCCTTATTTATACAAGAAGCCTAAATTCTAAAAAAATCCAGAAGACATGATAAGTGCAAATTCTAGAAACAACTTTTAGAAAAATCTATCTAAAAGATAATTCTAGAGTAGCATATAGAATTATCTAGATTATGTGAATAACTTGTATTTGTTAAGAATGTTTTAGAAAGTTATTTGTAACTTTTAGATTAAATTTTTTTTTGGCAAAATCCTAACCATTGGTTTAGGAAGAGCCACTAGTATAAATAGAATCAATGTCCTAGAGTTTGTATCAAGTCATAAAACAAGAAGTGATCAAATATTCAAGTAACCTCTTTCTTGCAAATTCTAGTCCTTTCCCATTCTCAAATATTTCCCTCATTATTCCAATAAATTGGCATCAAAGTTTGAAGATTCTACCTAAAGAGATGACGAGTAGCGATATGGCTCCATTCCAAGTTCCAATGCTCAGCAAGAGCAACTATGACAATTGGAGCATCAAGATGAAGACTCTCTTTTGCTCTCAAGATTTTTGGAAGATAGTAGAGAGAGTTCACATCGAGCCAGAGGATGAAAATAATCTCTCTACAAACTTTAAGAGCCGAGTTTGAAACATTGCATATGGAAGAAGGAGGTCATATCTGACTATTTCTCTAGAGTCTTAAAAGTCACTGATCATCTTAATAGAAATGGTAAAAAACTTGATGATATAAAAATTATGGAGAAAATTATTAGAGGTTATGACTATAGAGAAACATTTGGACTTATTACAAGCTTATGAAGAAAACAAAAAGAAAAGGGAATGGATTATTGAGCAACTACTTAAGACACATTGATTCAACCAACAAAGATAGTGATTGTAATAATCAAACTCAATAAGAACAAGTCATGGTGGAGCTTGAGGACAAGGAAGGGGTCATGGTAGTGATCATGGATAAGGACAGGGTGGAGGTCCTATGACAACAATAACAACTTCCAAAGAGGAGGAAGCTCAACAAGAGGTCGTGTTCAAGGCTACACAAGATCAAGGTATGATAAGTCTATTGAGAAATGTTACAATTATGAGAAATTTGGTCATTACGCTTCCGAATGTAGAGCACCTAGAAAAAATAAAGTTGGACAGAAGGCAAATTATGTGGAAGAGACAAATAAAGAAAGTGATATCTTATTGATGGCTTATGTGGAGAATAAAAGAAATGAAGACAACAAATGATACCTAGACACTAGAGCAAGCAATCATCTGTGCGAAAAAAGGAGCATGTTCCATGGAGCTTGATGAATCAGTGAGAGGCGAGGTGACTTTCGGAGATGAATCTAAGATAGAAGTAAAAGGAATAACAAAATTTCTAAAGATGTGCTACAAGGATATGTCTTGGCTTTGGCATCTATGATTTTGGGCATCTCAATTTTGGAGGATTAGAGTTGCTCTCCAAGAAGGAAATGGTGATAGGATTACCTTGCATCAATCACCCGGATTAAGTGTGTGAAGGATGTCTACTTGGAAAGCAATTCAAGAAATTTAAGAGCTAAAAAACCATTAGAACTTATACATACAAATGTTTATGGTCTGATCAAGCTAGGTTCACTTGGTAAGAGTAATTATTTCCTTCTCTTCATTGATGATTTTTCAAGAAAAACATGGGTGTATTTTTAAAATCATAAATAAGATGTATTTGAGAATTTCAAGAAGTTCAAAGTCCTTTTTGAGAAAGAAAATGGTCTTCAAATCAAAGCAATGAGATCTGATTGGAGGAAGGTTCACATAAAATGAATTTCAAAAGTATTGTGAAAACCATGGAATTTGATGACCCTTAATAGTGCCAAGATCCCTTCAACAAAATAGAGTAGTAGAAAGGAAGAATAGAACAATTCTAAACATGTCCAAGAGCATGCTTAAGAGTAAGAGACTTTCAAAGGAGTTTTAGGTAGAAGCAATATCTTGTGCAGTTTATCTTTTCAATCAATATCCAACAAGAAATGTATAGGAGAAAACACCACAAAAAGCATGGAGTGGAAAGAAACCTAGCATTGCTCATGTGCATGTACTAGATGAGAAAAGAAACAATTTAGATAACAAAAGTGAGAAGTACATTTTCATTGATTATGATTCAAATTCCAAAGGCTATAAGCTCTACAATCCAAATACAGTACAATCATAAGATGAGACGTTCTTTTTAATGAAGAAGGAGAATGGGATCGAAGATTAGGTGATGAAAATAACAACTTCTTTCCAAGTTATGAAAATGACATACAATAATCGATGATAGACCAAGCAAGAGAGGAGCCTCCTACTCTAGTGATTTCACCGACTAGAAATACTCAAGAAAAGGAGAGTTCAGATGAAAGCATTCCACACTTCAGGAGCTTACAAGAACTTTATGAGGTAACTAAAAATAAAGATAATCTCATTCTCTTTTGCCTATTTGTTGATTGTGAGCCCATAAACTTCCAAGAAGCAATGAAAAACAACGATTGGAAAAATGCTATAATGAAGAAATCAAAGCATTAAAAAAGAATGATACATGGAAACTAGTTTCTCTTCCAAAGGGATACAAAGCGATTGGTGTGACATGGGTGTACAAAGCTAAGAAGAAAAATAAAGGAGAAGTGAAAAGATATAAGACAAGATTGGTGGAAAATGGCTATAATCAAAGAGTTGCTCAAAATAATTGGAGAATACATTAAAGATTCTTGCAACTAATGGGATCCAAAGCATAAGTTAAAACTAAAAATCTTGCAAACTCTAAATACTCTAATGTTAAAGATTCTTCTACAATAACAACTAATGAACCAAACTCTTGGGCAATTTTGGAGAACCCTTCGTAATTCCAATATTGAAGGGGAAGACTGCAACATCTTAGCCACACATATCGATTTGATGGACCTAAGGATGAAATCCATTGGTTAATTGAAACAAAAACTTCATTCCACTAGCATTCATTCGAGGCAGTAACATCTTCTAAATCGACATTCTTTAAACTAGATAATAGAACCAAATCATGCCCAAGATTTCTCACTTTGACAGACTTGCATATAGAAACTTTCTTGCAAATTTGCTAGAAATTTAACATCAACAACTTGACCGACTGCGTACTTTGAAAGCCATTCAATATTAGATGCTTCTACCTCCCATTCTCGTATTTGAGCCTCCCTGCATTGATACTTCACACTTTTATTGAGTGTTGGAATAAAAGGCATTAAAGCATGAGTATAAGGCACTTTAAAGTGGTTTTTCTTTCTCTCTCTTTATTTTTGCTCTTAAATCAATTTATGGTACGAAATATGTTTAGAGGTGTGGTACTTGTATTGTATGTTTAGATAAGCTTAAGAATGTTGTTAGGATGGTTTTGGATAGCTTACATAGGCTGAGTTGTGTTGGAAAAGCTTCAAAAGTGGAATTTTGGGTGAGGTAATCGATTACCTAAAAACAGTAATTAATTACCCTTAAAAAATTTTGTGTTCTAGAATTGTTGCTCTCTATGGTAATCGATTACCTAAAAACAGTAATTGATTATTCAAGAGAACAAGCACTTTGGATCCGTTTTGAGCAGGATATTAAGTAATCAAGTGGATAATCAATTACCCTGCATCAAAACTGATATAAAAGCATTTTTGAAAACTAATTTTAACAACTTTTAAAAGATCCATTAAATGTTTGCTTCTCTTGTACGATTTACACAATTCTCTCTAACATTCATACCTATTTTTTATGGTTTCAAAGTGCTTCAATTTCAAGAGTCAAGGAAGATACTTTATTGAGTTTTGATATTTCTATTTGGGTATGATTCACTTCAGGTGATATTGTTCTATACCATTCTTTGTGTTTTTTAACAAGTTTTGACAATTTTTTGAGGAGTTATTGAGATTGTTAGAAAATCTTGCAGCGAGGTGTTGCAAGTGAGGCATTATGAGTGGTGAGGTGTCACGATTTAGCAAACTCTTATAGGGTGCAAGAGGAAGCCTTTTTTGTATGTGGTTTAAATCTTTCCGGGATTAAAATCTGTTTGTGTGATGTGCATGTACTGAGGTTTTAGTAGAAAACAGATTAGCAGGAGACTAATTCTACAAACTGGATGTAGGTTAGATTGACCGAACCAGTATAAATCACTATGCAAATTCTCTCTTCCTTGCACTCTTTAAATTTCAGTTTTATTGAATTCTTGGAGCATCACTAATTGGGTTTTTGCAGCTGTAACTGATCTATCAAGTTTTCTTGTAGTGGATCCAATTCTTTCTCACCATTTACTTGTTATTGAATTTGGTTTTAACCTAAGATTTGTGGGTTTGGTTTTTCATTCTTTTTACCTTTTCCTTTTGATTCTGAATAACTTATAAAAGCATTCTTGCTAAGTTTTTCTTCAATTACACTTGAAATCATTATTGGAAGAATTAAGTTGATTGGTGCTTTGTCAAAAGGGTTGAATTCTTGAAAAACTCATTTTTGCAAAACAAGGTAGATTTTGAAAATTTTTGAAAGAGGATATTTTTGAACTACTCTGATACTATTGAATATAAATATTTTGAAAATCTTTTTGGTAAATCTATTCAACCACCATTCTAGATTTCCCTATGGGGCCAACATTGAGATCTTCATTTACTTTAGATAAGACGAATTTGCATTGAACTTATCTTAGAATATTTCATCCTTCCCTAATTTCCTTTTTTTACAACCCTACCCTGAATTTAGTTAGGTTTACTCTAAGTTTTTGACCTCTGATATGAATTTGATCAAGCTCTTTTTCTAATCGTCAAGGGTTTTTAATATCAGAGAACCTTACAAACCCAAAACGTTCGCCATCCCTTCTTTTGTGTTCCCCAATAAAAATGTCTCCTACCTCACCCCACCTCTGAAAGATCCACCACAATGCCTTCTCGTCAAAGCTATTCGGGAAGTTAGAACAGTAAAATGAAGTTAAATGAACCCCTGTGGCTATGCAACATTGGTCTCCATCTAGAACCAGAGTCATCCTTCCTCCTTACTACACCCTTTCACACCACTCAAGCACTTTCTCACGCCGTCTCTCCCTCGTTGCTCTCTCTCATCCCAATGAATTTGATATGATATTTATTTTTCCTCATATATTTAATAGAGTAGAATACTATATCTATAAATTTAAATTACTGAATTAATAATAAGTGTGTTTGTTTAAATTACCAAATTTCCTTATATATATTTAATTTTTTTATGAGAAAAAACCAACTTGTTTGAATAGAAGTTAAAAATTTTGGTATATTTAATAGAATAGTATACTATATTTCAGGGGTTTAAAGCCGAACCAAACCGAATTGAAAACCGAAAATTGAACCGTTGAAACTGAAAACCGCAAAATACCGCTTTAATTTGGGGTGGTTTGGTTTTTATAATTTTCAAACCGCGTGGTTCAGTTTGCAGTTTGAGATGTTAAAATTGCACAAAAGCAAACCAAACCACTAATCCTTAGTTATTTTAGCAAATCTCTGAAGACATATATAATTACTCATTATTTTCTAAGTTTTAAGATTTTGATTTAATCTTTAATTAAGATTTTTAATTAATATGAATTAGTTTGATAAATAAATATTTTAGCAAAACTATTTGATTTAATTTCATTGGATACAATTTGATGACAACCACTAGAGTGTAATGTTTAAAAAAATTGATTGTTTATACTTTACTTTAATGATTGCTAATTTTATATAATTTTATTGGGAGTGACTAAACTTTTATACAATTTTAGAAATAAATTTCAATATAAATGTTTAATTAATTAACTAACTTGTGCATACAAAATACTTAGTATGATTTTTAGTTCTCATTTTTTTTTCTCATTTTGTTTTAAAATATATTAGTTTTGATTCTCTACCTAATTTCTAACAAAATTACCCAAGCAATTAATTGACTTCATGTGTGTACATGGAGTATGAGTCCTCTTCATTTCTTTTTTTTCCATTTCCTTACATTTTTTCCATTTTTATACTTTTGAAAAAATTAATTAAATAGAGATAATATAAATTTTATTGGATGTAACATTTATGTACTCAAAAGCTTAGTAATAGAAGAAGATGAAGAAAGTAGAAATGGAGAGGGTCCTAATTCGTGTACACGCACATGTTATATACTAGTGTGCATAAAAAGGGATTCTACCGTGTAGAGAAAAAAGAAACATAAGATAGTTATATATTTGTCAACACGTGCATGTGGACAGGACGATGAAAAATAGATTTGAAAATTAGAGAACTCGTCACTAATGTTTATTAAGGAAAATATCAGAAAAATCCTTTAAAAAATGGTTTGCGAGACCGATCTTGATTTTGGAAGTCGATTACCTATAGGAAGGTATTTGCACCCAACAACATCTGGTATAAAGACAGTTGCTCTAATTAAATATACAAAATTAAATAACTTTAAAAATATTTATTTCACTCCTTGAAACACAAAGCTATTTTCATTGTATTGGTTTTAACATTTTTAACAAGAGTTTTATTATCAAAAAATTTATTTTTTATGAAAAAGATTATTATTATTTTTTTTTAATTAATTATTTTTTTATATTTTTGAGCTCGACAAGAGATGGTTCCTGCTCTTATGTATCTCGGGGTGTATTGGAGAATCAGAGTTTTAGTTCTTTGTGGAAAACATTTGTGTATTAATATTTTTAAATTCTTGAGTTTTTTGTTTTGAGATTTAGGATTTTTGAATTGTTATAGCATATATGTCCTAAAATTTAAAGTTGACAGAGGTGTACACCGTATTCAGTCTATTTGAACATTTTTATTTTTGGATTATTTTTATCTTTTTAAAAATAATTATGATTGGTAATTTATTTTTTAGATGAGGTTTAAGACAAAAAATTGTTACAACTTATGCTTTAAAACCTTAGAATTAAAGAGATGTCACATCTAATCAATCTTTTTTTTAAGAAGTATTATGTTTAGATAAAAAATGACATGTTAGATGGGTGTAGAAATTTTTTATGAACAAAGAACAAATAGAATGCAAAGTCACGATATAGTATTTTAAGATGATGAAACAAAATGACAAGATTAAAATAAAAAAAAAATTCAAATTCATAGAGAGTGTGAACACAATCAGTGTTGAAGGGAGAACCTCTGTTCGATACAACGAGTGTTGGTTCCTTAGCATACATCTATTGTGGTGAACATGAGGAAATGATGTGTTGATTATAGAAGAAAAGGAAAAGTAAGAAGGAAGAGACTTCAAGAAAAAGCTTCAACAAAGGCTCCTAAAAACCCCTCTAAAACCTCTCCAAAAACTCCCCAAAACATCCCCCATGAATGAACTTGGCACCCCTTTTTTATAACCAAAATTTGGGCATCGTCGCTGAGCGTTCCTTTGCTTAACGAAGGTCCCATCGCTTAATGAATGTGATGGTTTGCTCATAAAAGGTTTTGTCGCTTAGCGAATCTGGTGTTTTGTTTAGCGAAGGTTCTGTCGCTTAGCAAAAGGTCAATATATTTCAACTTCTTTTTTTCCCTACGCTTAATGAAAAAAGCTTCTTTAAAATATATTTCAACTTCTTTTTTTCCCTACGCTTAACGAAAAAAGTTTCTTTAAGCAAATTTCTGGGTTTGGATGACCTCACTAAGCGAAATGTCCTTCACTCAGCGAAACACTCTTTGCTTAGCCAGCAAAACATCCTTTGCTTAGCAAACTCTAAATAACTCTCTTTGCAGTTTTCATGCCTTATCTTCCCTTTTTTTAGGTTAAAAAAGCCTTATTTTAATTATAAAACACAAAATCCGAATAAAATTAAGTGTCTATAATATTTAAAGAGAAATGTTAGCAATACTTTTTAAATATTTTTTATAACAAACTCTATCCTTTTTTTTAATTTATTAAAAAGACAAGTATCAATAAAACGTTCTTTAACACAATTTTCCTTTTCCTAGTAAGTGGATTTCATTGTCATTTAATCTTTAATGAGAAAATGCTAGCAATTGTTTCTCCAAATTCATCATGCATTGAAAAACTTTTATAAATTTTTACTGTGAAACTTTGAGTTCTAAACTTTAATTTAGGAGTTTAAACTCATTTACATTTTAAATGAAGAATTAATGATAATAAGTGACATTTGTTTAAAATTTTGGTATATTTATATCTCAAGAAATTTCATTTAAATACTATGTTAGGATAAATTTAAAATAAAAGAAAAATTACATATATATATATATATTTATAAATAATTTTAAATATTTTCATGTGAATTTAACTTTTTACACTTTTACCATGAAAATAGAAAATAAGAAAATAAAATATTAAAACATTCTAAAAAATAATAGACATTAAAGAATAAAATTTTAAAACTTTCAATAAATAATAAAATATTACATTCCAATATTTAATTATGTAAAACGAATGCGCCATGGTGCTCTTAGTTTACTGTAGTTCTTGTAAAGGGTGATTAATTATTATTATACTTAAAAATTATCGCAAAAACTATGGATGAAATCTTTTAAACAAACTTTTTGTCATTGATTTAAATGAAATGCAAATTCTGGGGTTTGATATCTCATTTAATATTTTTATTTTTTAATTTTATACACTTTTTAATAACTTTTAAACAATAGTAAAACATGAACTTGGAACAGTGTGTTAGAAAAAGTATTTCTATGTTATGTCATTGCAAAGATAGATTTTCCGTATCCATAGATGGATGCTAGCTCATAGAATTAATAAAATATCGATTGAAAACACAAACTAAGTATTGAACAATACAGAATTAGAAATTTACTTATAAAATCATTTTGTTGTTTTTAAAAATTTAGTTAAAAAACACATAAACTATATATATGTACAAAATCATGTTTTCATCTTTACCTTTAAAATAAAAGATAAAAAAATTAAATATAAAATATGTCAACAAATGAAACTCTAAACTTCTAATAAATAAAAACATATTACATTTCAATATCTATTTTCATTTCTTAAACAAACTCCCTCGTAATATTGTTATTCAACGGTGTTCTTGTAAAGGAGGATTAATTATTCTTATAGTTAAAAATTATAGTAAGAACTACCAATAGAAACACTCTAGTACATTCTTTTAAACAAACTTTTTGTCATTGATGTAAATGAAATGCAAAGTCTGGTGGTTTCATATCTTATTTAATATTTTTCTTTTTTAATTTTATACAGTTTTTAATAACTTTTAAAACAATAGTAAAACATGAACTTGGAACAGCGTGTTAGAAAAAGTATTTCTATGTTATGTCATTGCAAATATAAATTTCCTAGAAATTTTAAACTTTTTTTTGGTAAGCTGTAGAAATTAGTAATTACATTAATTATTTTTCTTTCATGAAAAAAAAAAGAAAAATACGAACCTTCGCGAAAATTACCATGCCTGCAATATACTGACACCCAAAATACTAATCTATTTGTTTATAAGTAGTTACTTACTATATATTCTGTGTGTCACATTGTCATATTTACCTTTGGTTTGTCATTTAGCAGAACAAGTTTTGAGGTTTCAAAATTTTCATTTTTCGATGAGTTCTCAAAACCAAGAGGTATCATGGGTGATGGAGAATGGTGGGAACAACAACGTTGTGAATGCGTTGTTGAACAAGAAAATGAGACATGGAAGAACTGCACATATCCTTTCTTCTTCTTCTTTGCGCAAGAAATCTGATCTAACTATTGTGTCTAAGGTTAGTTCTGGCCTCATCAGAGGTGTGTTGGAGAATGTGCAAGAGGTTATTCTGGGAACCAAGCTCTCTATTTTGTTCATAACTATTCCCCTTGCAATAGTTGCTCAATGCTTTGGCTTTGGTAGAGTGAGTTTTCTCTCTTATTGTGTCATAAATTTACAATAACTCACTTCTTTTAATTGTCTACATTTATTATTAATTATTTATTTCTTATGATTTTTTTATGATCCATAAATAAGAAAGAAGAAAACTCAAAGTATCGTAGGGATGTGCCAATATTAGTGGCCTTACGAGTACTTTGAACCTTTTTAAATTTTTCTCCACTAGTGAATTTTCCTGGACAAGAAAATTTTCCACAGACATGTGGTGGACTTTGTTTATGACTGGCACTGAATTACAAGAAAAGTACTTTGGAAGTCAAAACTTTATCATATGACCAACATATGGAGTTAAAGATTAAGAATTTTTTTATATAAAAGTCAAATCTCACAGTTTTCTTTTTTAATTTTTTCAATCAAGTTCTTCAGTTCTCTTCCCTTTTTTATGTTTGCTACATGACTATTTTTTTATATAAAAATTCTGTACAAAGCAACTTTGGCATCGTACTTTTTGGTCAATAGTCCTTTTTATCCAGTGGCGGAACCTCGTAATCATCGAAAATGATATATATATATATATATATATATATATATATATATATATATATATATATTCATTAAAATGTATTTTTTTATAAATACTCTTACATTTAAGATTAAAATTAAGATATGTAAACGGGATAATATTGAAAAGACTTAAATATGCATACGTTATGTTCTATAAACGAGTTTTGAGTTGAGTTTTTATAATGTTTTCAAGATTTAAAATAAAATAAAAAATTATTAAAACTCATACAAAACAAAAATTTATTGAAACTTAAGTGTGAAACATATTTAAGTATATTTGGAAAATGTATAAATGTTTTCCTAGCATAAGGTGAATCTGTAATGTAACATTTTAAAGTTGGATATTTCTATGTACCGTGAAAATTGAAGCTGTTAATATACATTATGGGATGGTATATGAATATGACACTCTCTTTTGATGGTTATAGCCATGGGTTTTTGCTTTGAGCTTGCTTGGGCTTACCCCACTTGCTGAACGAGTCAGCTTCTTGACAGAGTAAGGAAACTATGACATTCTTTTTTACATTAGATTTTATTAATCATGGTATATCTTTGTTTTTTTTTTTTCATTTATCATTTTATGTTTGTAATTGTATGTTGATTCTGATTTCATTTGTTCCCTTGTTACTTGAATTTGGCAGGCAGGTTGCTTATTACACTGGTCCCACAGGTGTGTATGAATATCCACAACTGCACTATTAAATCAAATGTTTTTAAAATTCTTGACAATGTAAATCACATAAAATGCTATGGTGTAAAAGTTGGTTATATGAACCATACCATGTGATGGTCAAATCACAATCTTAGTGAAAAAGAGTCCTGATATTTGGACACCTAAGTGTGGTATAAATATGTAGTTGATATTTCTCTTTTTTTTTTTCATTTTTTTTTTCTTATCATCTTATCAATTATTTATATCTTTTTTTTCTTAATTGTCACTAAACCTAAGGAGTGTTGTCCAATCCTCTTCCATTTAGAAATGAACCTTAAATAAATTGTAGGAATGCAATCCCCTATATATCATGTTGCTAAAGCCTTATCTTTTTTTGTTGAAATTCAGTGGGAGAACTTTTGAATGCAACATGTGGGAATGCTACAGAGCTCATCATAGCAATTTTTGCCCTTAACAATAACAAAATTGCTGTGGTCAAGTACTCTTTGCTTGGTTCCATCATTTCTAACCTTCTTCTTGTTCTTGGAACCTCTCTATTATGTGGTGGCATTACAAATCTTAGAAAGGAGCAAAAATACGATAGAGTAAGCTGCAATATATTCAAACCTTTTACCTATGAATAGTATATATAGTTTTGGTTCTTTTATAATAATGATTCTGTTAATTTATTGAATGTTTTTGCAATTTGCTTGCAGAGACAGGCAGATATCAACTTGCTTATGCTGTTTGTGGCATTGCTTTGTCACTTGCTGCCATTGTTGTTCCAATATGTTGGTACCTCAGCAGGTGACATTGCAGACTCATCTCTGCGGTTGTCAAGAGTTGCTAGCATTATTATGCTGATTGCATATTGTGTATACCTTGTCTTCCAACTGTGGACTGACAGGCAGTTATTTGAAGCCCATGATGTATGTTTTCTTTGGTTTTGAGATGATGAAGCTTATATTGATTCTGATTTGTGTTAATATGTGATATGTAATCACTAATTACCATCATGACCATCATGAATTTTGCAGGAAGACGATGAAGAGGGTGACAATGATTTAGAAGAAGTAGTGATAGGATTCTGGAGTGGAGTGGCTTGGCTGCTTGGGATGACTGTGATTATTGCTGTGCTGTCTGAGTATGTAGTGCAAACAATTGAGGTAATTGACTTTTTTTTTTTTTTTTTATTTTGGGAACAAAACATTATTTTCGTCTATTAGACAGGTTATAGAAACAAAGAAACAAAATGCAAAGTTCTATTTTTATAACAAGACGTGAATTTAATTTTGATAAACTGTTAGTATAAAAATGCAAAGTTCTATTTTTATAACAAGACGTGAATTTAATTTTGATAAACTGTTAGTATAAACAGTTTTATACAGTTAACTAATAAGAAATCATGTTAGGTATGATTATTCAAAAGTTATTGTAAAATAAACAAACCTAGTATACATTGTAATCTTATATTCATTAATAGTATAGAAAATATTTACCCTGAGAGTCTATTTTAATAAGATTAATAATAATAATAATAATAATAATTCTAATAATGATGAAAAAAAATGTGAATCTGAACAGGATGCATCCAATTCATGGGGTTTGTCTGTTAGCTTTCTCAGCATAATCTTCCTTCCAATAGTTGGGAATGCAGCTGAACATGCAGGAGCAATCATATTTGCTTTCAAGAACAAACTGGTACAAAGTTCAACAGTTTTATGAAATTCCATTACTTCTCTTTTACTCAACATAAGTTGCTTAAAACTAAAACTATGAAAAAAATCACTAGCCCTTGATTTTGTGTTGCTTATTGTGGCATTATTATTTAATTCATTGATACTAATCTAATCATGTTATACCACAGGACATTTCCTTAGGTGTTTCCTTAGGTTCCTCAACTCAAATTAGCATGTTTGTGGTAAGCATTCACCTTAAAAAATGTATGGTTTGTTGTTGGATTTGGAGGAATTCTTATTAAGCAAATTTGCTTATAATATAGGTTCCCCTATGTGTGATTGTTGCTTGGATTCTTGGAATCAGAATGGACCTCAACTTCAACCTCCTAGAGACAGGTTCTCTTGCTTTGGCAATAATAATCACAGCCTTCACCTTACAGGTATACTTTTATATACTATATTTTGAATTGATTGAAATCAATAGTTAGAATATCTAGTATACCTTGATATCTTATTCAATCTTTAAGTGATGTTTTTAAGACTTTAAGTCTTCTTGGATTATCTTTTGCAGGACGGGACTTCTCACTACATGAAAGGCCTTGTTCTCGTACTCTGCTACATTGTTATTGCTGCATGCTTTTTGGTACAAAGATCGCCTTCCAGTAAGCAGCATAATATGTAACACTATCTTGGTGTCACAAAAATATTTACCATCTATATTTATACACCCTGAAATTATAATTCATATAGTAAAAAGATTTTGTACTGTTAGGATTGTTACTGAAATTTAATTATAACTCTTTATTTATGATAAGTTTATTGAGTATACTAACTTGTAACTATTACTTTAAAAGTCATATAAAAAATTGTCATTAAACATATAAAATTCTTTTACACTGTTATTATATATTAATTAAACTCTAATTTGTATCATTGGTAACTTTTTTTTTTTTCAGGCCAAGCTGATGTTCCTAATACATTGGTTAACTCAGCAAACCGAAACAGTTTCTAGATCTTAGTTGGTAAGTTCATATTCTATACACACATGCAGATATGCCCATTTTTTGTGCATTAAATAACTATGAAATTAACTAGGGGTACTTGATGGCAGGAAGTAGTGAATTTTGGTCTGTCTGAGATAAAGGGGTGCAACATTCAAACTTAGGAGCTCAAAGGATTTTTTATTTCATGGTAATGCTCAGACAGAAGGCTGAAGAAGTTTGCATAAAGTACCTTGCAATCTATTTAATTCTTTGTATATATACATCTAGAAAGGATTTTATGTAAAGAATTTTCATGGATTGTGCAAAATTGATGATAGCGGTTGCATGATTATCAAATAAAATGAGAACTGTTACTTGGAATTTATCATGTGAACGTTAGAATGAAAGAAAGGCCTTACATAATTAAAAACTTCTTCATGTATCTCTGTAATTTCACGCTGCATTCAATTCCGGTAATGTATTTTCACTCTAAATGAGTTATTCTGATATTCTGGAATGGAGTATAGAAAGAAATTATAGAGTGTAGAAAAACAATTCTACATAATTTTATACATGCTGTCTCTGGCATGTTTGGGAGATGCAACGAATCGAGCATAAGATAAAAATGAGTCTATTTTTTTTAATGTATAGTTTTTTATATTATTATTATATATAAATTAAAATTAATTATTATTTTATTTAAATTAAAAGAAATATGATTTATAATTAATATGTATAGATCTTTAAGAAAAAATGAGAGTTTAAAAAATAAGTATAAGTTATTTGTCAAAATTGATTTGTTTTGGCTTAAATTTTTTTTAAGTTAAAAGTTATTGATAAACTAGTTTTTTTATTGTCTAATGAAAAAAATATATTTATAAAATACAATTTATATTATAAAATAAATTCCTTAAAAATATAAGGATACATGTTATTTTATAAAAATTCTCCCAATAAATAAATTTTAAACAAAAGTAAGTAGGTGAACATGATCATCATAATAAACTTGAAATTTTTAAAAGATAAAAACACTTCAAAAGCTAAATTATAAAAGAAATAAAACTAAAATATAATACAATATAATATTCAAGAACAAAAATATATGTAAGCTATGACTGAAACATACTTTGTAGATAATAATAATGGCAAAAACCTTAAAACAATTTTTTTATGGTTAAATGTAAAAAATAAATTAAGTTAAATTATAAATATAAAATTTATATTTTAAAAATGCATACATAAATTAAAATAATAAAATAAATAATTTAATTAATAAGCATTGATAATGTAAGAGAGTTTTATAAAAACATTGTTTCAATCATAACATATAACTTTTAAAGTATTAATTGATAAAGTTAATAACAAACTTACTATAATTAAATAATTGTAATTAAATATCACTCTAATTTTTTACACTAATAGTACACAATCATTCTTTTCTAAAATAAATGTGATAAGTTTTTCTACAGGATTACATGAATGTGATATAATTCAATAGAATGGGTTTAAAGAATATATATAAACCAATATTTTTAAACTTAAACTCAACTTCGTCTTCAGCAAGTATGAAAATGAAAAAAAATAAGAAAAAGTCAAAATCATTATCAAACTATCTCGTTTTCATGATCACTTTATCTCTAGACGTATTCATTTATTCATAACTTTTTGATAAGAGTTAAATTAAATACATGATAACACAAGAGTAAATTGAAAAAGAAAAAGTCTATGAGATTTGTAAAATTACATTAATATATAAATTTATTCCATTATCAAAATTTGTGTATTATGTGTTATTATAAAACTTATTTAAATACTAATTATTTTAGTATTATGTGTTACTTTATTATAATAATTTTAAAAAATTATTACTTATATACCAAATCATATTATTTTTAAAATTAATTTAAAAAATTTTAAATTTTAATATTTTAAAATTTAAATTATTAATTAATTTAGTAAATAATTGTTTAAAATTCGTAGCCGGATTCTTTACTAGTTTGATTAATTTAATTAATAATGAAGTGTATCACTTTTAGTAAAACTATGTATCTGTACACAAACAAGCATAGGATTTGCTAAAGAACATTAAGGTTTTTATTTCCTTACCTATTGGTACTTAAAAAACTAAGTGCATAGTAAATATATACATAATACATTACTGTGTGTTTGTGAGTTGGTATGTGCATGTGTTCTGATTATATTTTAATAATTATTTTTATTTACAAAAATATTTAAAATATTCATGTTTTAAAATATTTTTTATGATAAATTGTTTTGTTAGCAATAAAAATTTATTGTAAACTTTGTACTTTTTATACAAATGAATTATAAAAATGGTTTAAATAATATAAAAGAAACTTGCTAATAACAATAAAATTAGTTATGCATTAGGATAGTTGGATTTTAAGAAAATAAATAATTAAATGAAGAATAAGAGCTTGATTTGTTTGATTTTGTTTTTTAGTTTTTGAAAAAAGTTTTCAACAATAATTTTCAAAAACTATTTTTGAGATGTAAAAATAGAAAAATGTCTTGAAGAATAAGTATTATTTAAAAACTGTTTTCAAGAATAAGTGTTATTTGAAAATTATTTTGAAGATATAAAAATAGAAAAATTTGTTCATATTTAAGTTTTCAAAATAAAAATAAAAACTGAAAAGCAAAACTAATTGTTACTGATTTTTAATTTTTAAAAACTAAAAATATTCTAAAAAAACATTACTCACGAGAGTTTTTGTAATTTTTAAATATCAAAATACTAAATAATCAGTAAGATTTTTAAACTTATAGATTACTTCTCCCTGTGTATAAAATACATATCATATATAATTCATACTGATAAATTAAGTTGATACCCTTATGAATTATTAAGTTGACACCATCTCTATTAATTTCTATAAAACCCTTTCTCCAAGTTCGATACATGAGCCACCTACTTTTTTCCCTATTTGCCAAAGAAGACAAGCCTCATAATTCATCTGATTTTCTGAGACTACATCTACTCCCAGCAAAGTCTACTACTTTAAGTATTGGAACTTCATGCAGATTATCTCATGGCAATTAAATTGGACTTCTCCTTTTTCTGTGTTACAAGAAGCTTGTACCCTGTTGAAATTATGATGACACTGCCACATGCAATTGGTATTGAAACAAGTTGTTCCAAATTTTCCAAGTGGCCCAAGATAGCTTGTCCATTTGTTGAAAATTCTGGTAATGGCTTTTGGTATTGATTATGAGTTGCAGAGGCTCCATTTGTTGAAAATCCTGTTTAAACTTTCCAGCTCCTACGCCATGCTCTTGCAGCACATTGCTCCAGCAGCAGCTAACCGAACCCACGTCAACAAATTATTTCATAACAAATCCTTGTTGATCAAGGCTTTCTAACACATTCAACAAATTATCATGCCATTGGAAATAATAGTGGATTGATATTAATCAATTATATTTTATCATTATCTGACAATTTAAGTTTAAGATATGATGATAATCATATCTTATAATATTTTTATGATTATTTGAATGAGATTATAGTAAGATTGACTCTGTGATGGGTTGAGTTAATCATAAAAAGCGTATTTGAGGGGTCTCTGCCTACCCTGGGTGATTATAAATTTGTCATCCCATTAAGCAAATTACAACAACAATACACAATACAACAACAACATACTTAATGGTTTTCCTTGTTTTATGTTTGACCAATATGAGTCATTTGTGTGGGCAACATAATATATACAATTAACTTTACTTTGAAAAGTGTTAATGAGGTTGCATGAACTCATTTTTATACCCATATTTTTGTGATTTGGTCAAGGGAGAACTTTGTCGTTTTGATACAATCATGTATGATGATTCGTGTGTTAAATTCATTTTCAAAAGCATAGAATGTGATTGCTAATTTTTTATATTCTTATTTTTTCAAAAATACCATATTTATTTAATATTTTTATATTATTGGTATTTTTGAGTATAAAAAAAATTGATTAATTCAAGATTAAATTAAATTTTTTTTACTATTATAATCTTGAATTTTTTACCTATTTTCATTGTCATAATTCTTTACAGTATTTGTATCTCTAATTATACTGTACTCTCTTTAATATTGAATTATCATTTATAAATTTATTTTAGGTTATTTTATTAATTGTGCACAATCTTAATTGTCCTTCTCTTATGAGCATAATTTTATTTATTAATTTGCATTATTATTACTTGTCTATCATGGGTATAATAATGTGAATTTTGTATGTTGGTCATATAATATATATGATTAACATTATGCAAATTTATTAGACAATATGTATAATTTTCTTTTTTTCATTTACACAATTATAATTTCACTATTTTGGATGCATTTATGTGAATTTTGTAATTAATTTGATATATGTAATTGTTTTTATCCAAATTGGGCAGAATCTGCAGTGTTTTTTTTTTTATCTTGGATGCAGGAATTTTAAAGCAATAGGTGAGTGTGAATGGCTAGTGTTTTGGATAAGAGTGAAGGAATGAAAAATATGATACATAAAAAATCCAATGGTTAGTGTCTTGGGGCCAGGGTGGCGGTGTGGAGAGAGGGGATACATAAAAAAAATATGAGTATCGACTACCTTGGTTGAGAATTAATTAATATCAGCCGGAAAACTTGGTTAACCTTCTTTATGTGAAAATTTTTCTTCCAATCATAAAACATAAACTCAAAATCCAATTTCTTAAGAGGATGAAAGATAATACCACTCTAACAAACATCTCCTATTAGTTATTGAAACAGTTTATAATTAAAAAAAAACTTATATAAATTTTTTGTACTTAAAATTTCACAAAAAACTATTTTGGTCCTTGAAATTTAAAAATATTATTTTTAGTCCTTGAAATTAAGTGTTTGTTTGACAATATTTTTAGAAAACTGTTATCAGTATTTTATTATTTAAAAACTAAAAAACTCGTTTGGGTAATGTTTCTATTTTTATATCTTAAAACAGTTTTCGAAAACCGTTATGGTTTTTTAGTTTTTAAAAACTAAAAAATAAGAACAACTGAAAATAGTTTTGTTTTTCAATTTTCTATTTTTGTTTTGAAAACTCAAAATACAATCAGAATTTGTTATTTTTTGTTTTTCATTAATGAAATTTTAATAAATATAAACAAATTTTTCCATTTTTATATCTTCAAAATAATTTTTAAATAACACTTACCAAAGAAGTTTTTTTTTCTTTTGTCTTCGAAAAGAGTTGTTGAAAACTATTCTTCAAAACTCTTTTAAAAAACTAAAAAACAAAACAAAATTAATCAAACCCTAATTGTGTCGGATGTGAAATTAAAGATGATTCACAAATGTAAAAATGTACACTTTGTCAGCAAATTTTTAGTAGTGTTAATTAGAAACTAAAAGTGAATCAAGAATAAAAAAATATTTATAAATTTTAAAGAGCAAAAGTGATTTTTGGTGAAAATTTAAAAACAAAAAACCTATTTAAATCAAAAGGAAATATAATAATAACATGGTGGCTGGATTTATGGGTTAAAGGATGAAGAGAAAAGAGGGACAAGAGGTTGTGATATGAAATAATTTCTTTTTGTTTAGCAAACCTGTTTTACACGAAAAAGACTTGGTCCAATGTTTACATTGAATGGGATGAAAGTTAAATTACAACACTTAAAATAACAGGAAGTGGGACGGAAATCACCATAAAAAATAAAATAACGAAGGAGACGAAAATCATGGTAATTTGATATGTTATTAGAACAATTTTTTTAATGACACTTGCGGAATATCTATAAAAATGGCTGATAATTAATCTTTTATCATTAAGTATCCCTTGTTGATATCCCTATTTAAGTTCCAAGTCTCTTTTATAAACAAACCACCAAGCACAAGTGATATTATAGGAAGATGAGTTCCCATGGATCAACCACCTCAAGATATTCTGCTGCTTCCTCTTTCAATTCCAGCAGCAACCCATCTGTGCGTGCTTCTATGCAAAGGCCAAGTTGTACTGTTTCCCATCACATGAATAATGGCAATGTAATTAGGGCTTTGTCAATGGCTGGTTCCAACTTCTCTAATGTTCATCAACAACCGCCGAGTCTTTCTGCTGGGCCATGGATTCAGTCGCAACTATCAAACCCTAATTGGCAAAACCCCACAACCATGTATGGTCAATCATCGCACATGACATCGCCAGCAGGTTTCTATTCCCTCAATTGATTCTTTTTTAAGGTAGTTTCGACTTTAGACATTAATAAGCCAAATCAATAAATAGTTACATAATTGGTTGTCAAAACTAATTACCTATTTATTATCTATATTTGTGATAAATTTACTTTTTATTTGCCATAGGCAAAATTCAAAAATTTTGGCAAAAAATATACTTTAAACAATTTATTTTTTTAAAAAATTCTATATTTATTAAAAGAGAAAAAATCTTGGAGAGAAAAAAAATGATAGATTACAAAAAAAAATCACAAGTCTTTTTAAAATATATTTACTAAAAAAGAAAAAAAAATTTGAAAAGTTATTGCTCCCTCTCCTAAAAAAATTTTCCATTGCGGTAAAAAATAACTTAGTTTATTTTCTATACGCATATTTTAAATTTCTTTTAAATCTTTTTACTTCTTGTATTAAAATTAATTTTATTATCTACCATAAAAGGGTTTTAAATTGTACTCATTTAAAATGAGTTATTTTTCCTTGTAACAGTAAAGCGTAAAGTTAGCATTGTTGCAGAGAAAGTACACGATCAATAATGCTTTTCTTATTTACATTGGTAAAGAGAAATACTTTAATAATGCAAAATAACACATATAAAAAAAAATAACAAAGTTATTTTGTTTTTGTAGTTCGCATCACATGTCTATGATAACTTTTTGAAATTATTGAAAAATTTGCAAACTCTCTTAATTGTTTTGTTCACATAGTTCACATTTCATTTCTATATCCACAACAAGTTTTTGAGATTATTAGAAAATTTACAAACTCTTCCAATATTTTGTTCATGTAGTTCGCACTCATGGCTACATCCATAACAAGTTTTTGAGACTATTGAAAAACCTGTTAATCCTCCCAATCTTTCTATTGACGTGTTCGCACTTCATGCCTACATTCATAACAAGTGTTTTGGACTATTAAAAAACCCGCAAACCCTTTCTACATATCATAACCTCCTCTTTCACTTAGAATCATGATTTCTTCTTCAGGTTGAGTCATTTGCATATTAATTATTCTATCGCCATGTGTCACCTTCTAATAATTTTAATATATATAGGATCTATTTGATATTAAAGAATAAATGAATAAATCTTATTACTATTTTTAAATAATAATAATTTTAAAATAATTATTATATATTGCATGTCATTTAAAATATTAAATATATCAAATCAATAGTTAATTTTGTTTGTTATTGATGTGCATAAAATACACCTATAGGGTAAGTGTAACCAACCAACCCAGTAGGAATAATGGATCTTTAAGTCTAGATATGGTATCCAAGGAACTAGAATATGTGATATCAAGAACTAAAGATTCTTTTATTTTCATAGGGAGTAAATAATTTGAATTGAATAAAAGGAAATTAAAATAAACAAAAGAAAATAATGGATTTGAACAAAATCATGAATTTGGAATGTTAGGGTCATGCTTCCTTACATAATTACTACTACTAACTAATCTCCCATGATCAAGCAAGACTAGTTAATCTTTCTAATGGATATCACTATTTGATCATGTAAAAATCTAACACTAGTTAGGGTTAAGAGCAAGTAGGCTGAGAGCTTATTCATCATACATTCACATTAGGAGCTAAGAAATGTAGTGTTATCATACAATCAATCAAGGGGTAAGTCTTGCATTAATCAATACATAGTGATTCACACACATTAGAAGTTTAATCATACATCTAATGCACTAATAAAATAGTAAAACAATATAATCTTAAAAGTAAAAACATTCAATAATTAATTAAAAATCAAACAAAAAGGTTTTATTCAGATGCACATCATGATACAAAACAATTATCAGAAAATAAATAAAAAATAGGAAAAAGGACCATATGGATAAGGTCTATTATGACTATACTCTACCTAATCTTGCTTTTCATCCTTAAGCCTACTCCTAAATCAGTGGTTAAACTCCCAAAAATTAACATAAAGACAAAACTTAAAACTAAAAGGAAAGAAATCTTTGTAAAGAAAAATTAACTTCTCTAGAAAACTTAATTTGCTCCTCTTCACGTTTATGGATCTTGCCATATGAGCTAAGCATGACTATCCTATAAATAATTAAAATAAATATAAATAAATAATATTTATAACCCTCAAGAGAGATAAAGACCTATAAATGAAAAACCTATCACATAATCAACCTATCAACCTTATTGTAATAATCATGTTTTAAATTATATTAACACTAATCTATAATTATTTTAATAGTGAATACTTCTGGAAGCTGGACTCGATCAAACTCCAACATGTGTAGTAATCAACCACAACAAGTGGGTTCTGCAGGAAGTTGGCCACGATCACTTTCATTAAAAACTAATTCTGCCTGGCAACAATACCCGAATCTGTTGCGTAGTTTTGAAGAGTTGTTGGATTATTACATTAACTCAACAAAGCATTCTGCCTCACACCAATGGCAATGGACCTACAACATCAATAGTTTTGAAGAGGTTGTTGATGAAGAAATTGAAAGTGATTAACTTCTGCGTGCTCGTTAATTACTGCCATGTTCGTAGGTAGAGTTTTAGGGGATATATCAGTGGTGGTGGGTGGTAAGTTGTTGTTATATGGGACTTGATGGCAAGTATTATGTTGCAGAATTACTTGTGTGTTCTGCTTGGTTGTTTTGTACAGTATTCATATGTTGTTTTCTTTTGTATCTTTGAAGTATGGGTTTTTGGACTCTTTTTCTTGGTAGAGAAAAACTCAAATATTAGTGAACCTAGTGGAGAGTGGTCACATTAGGTTGTGAGAGAAATTCATTAAAGTTAGAGACATGGTAGCAAATAATGATAGAAAAGAGAGGAAGCAAACATGGAGAATCCTATTATCAAAACTGAGAAAATGAGAATGAGAGTAAAAGCAAGGGAAAGAAAGAATAGCTTGATCGGATTCAATGAATCAGCATAAAATCTCAGGCTGATTGATTCAAGTGGGTTCATTTTTTAAAAAAATTACCTAAGTGGGTCTATTTTAAAAAAATTACCGAGATGGATCTGTTTTCAAATTTGACCTGGTCAAACCGTAACTCGCAATTGCAGTTTACGTGTTATGTCAACTATGTGCTTATGTGGTGTCTAGTGTAGAACAAACTGATGCTAAAATCGCAACTTGCAATTACGGTTTGGCTGGTCTTTGACCAGCACCATCCCTCTGTCCAATTGTTACAATCAGCACATACTTTTAGAGGGCTAAAACCGCAAGTCAGACTTGCGGTTTGTGTGGTCTTTGACCAAACCTTATTTGTAATACTAAAATTTAAAATTTAAAGCAAAAATTATGTTAAAATAACAATAATGCTGAAAATTTTTAAAGGGCTAAAGCCGCAAGTCTGACTTGCAGTTTGTGTGGTATTTGACCAACCCTTCCTTTTAACCAATAGTTGCTAAAAAATGCGGATTTCTAGAGGGCTAAAACTGCAATTCACACTTGCAGTTTGTGTGGCATTTGACTAGCCCTTTTTTAACCAACAGTTGTTAAAAAATGTGAATTTCTAAAGGACTAAAACTGCAATTCACATTTGGGTTTGTATTCAATATCCATTTTTTTTTTCGTTACAACTTTTTATCCAGTAGTTATTGCCCTTGTGTATGTGGCAGTTTCTTTTAACCCGTGGATACGAATGGGCACGGATGTTTAGGACATTAAAACTGCAATTGTCACTTGCAGTTTGTATTGAATATGCATATTTTTTGTTACAACGTTTTATTCAGCCGTTAATGTCTACATAAACCGCATATGAAACTTGTAGTTTATGTGGCAATTTCATTCTATAATTTGAACCACATTTGCCCCACAAAATCATACAATCGAAACCGCACGTTTCAATTTTCAATCTTGTTTCCAAATATTCAGGTTTGTTTCCTTATATAATATTGTAATATTCTTTTCTTATATGTTATTTTTTTGTGTTGTTATATATTCTCTTGGGTATTATTTTAACATAATTTTTTTGTTTGAATTTTAAATTTCAGTATTAAAAAAAAAGGGTTGTCAAAGACCACACAAACCGCAAGTTTGACTTGCAATTTTAGCCCTCTAAAAATTTGTGCTGCTTGTAACCATTGGATAAAAGGGACAGCGCTGGTCAAAGATCACATAAACCGCTAGTATACTTGCAGTTTTAGCCCTCTAAAAATCTGTGTTGCTTGCAGTTTTAGCCCTCTAAAAGTATGTGCTGATTGTAACAATTGGACAGAGGGATGAAAAAAGACCTTTCCTCCATTCCCCGTCAAAATTATACCTCACTGGAGTTAGAATCACCATATGAATTAGTAATTTTCTCTTCTAATTAATTTTCAAGATTGTAACGCCATTTTCAGTTCTCCCATGGATATCGAACTACTACTGAAAATTATGTCAATATTTTTAAAAGTTTGTATTTTGCATTGTTTACATTATGGCTAAAATTCATGTATTATCATTGCACTTTTGAGCATGTTAATGTTTTGTGGTCGAGGTTATCAAATTTAGATCCTCATGTTTGTACTAAGATCTAAAATTTGTTGCCATGTAATATTTATAGGTCTCTAATGTAAATCATGTTCAAATTGGAATTCAAGTTGAAACTTTGGATACTACTCATAATGGAATACCGATGTCACATTTTTTTGTTTATTAACATATAAAAGTATACATAAATAAGGAATGAAACCACAAGAAAGTAAAAGAATATAAACCAAAAGACAAAACATTTTTTTCATATACATGCACGATACTATTAATTAATTAAAGAATATTCAATAATCTGCATTTGGGTAATGCCATAAATGACAATACTCTTTCTCTTTTTCTTCATTTTGGAAGATTTTAGTTTGAGAATCATTAGGAGTAGGGAGACAGTTAAGTAAGACCAACCAAAAAGACATCATGTGTGCGATCCATGCCGCTTAAAATTATATGACTATAACTTTCTTTTCAATCCATAGATCTACCATTTGTCGTTGCTTCAGACATGTTGCTCACTCTAAGTTTCCTTTCAGGAATTCGATGGACACAATTTTTGTTGTCTATGTCTTTGACTTGATGATCCATTCGCCATTATCATGTTAACGGTTTTTATGGATGCTAGGGAATCAAACATTGTGCTTTAACATATGGTTAACAGTGAAAGTCACCAATGAACAACTTACCAACTTTCATTATAGTCTTCAAAATGTTGGAGTTGAAAAGTGATAGTTGTGTTATACATGTGCTAATGGTTACCTTGTGGAATGGTCATGGGTTGAAATGATAGTTATGGTAAGATTGGTATGAGGAGATCGTCTATGACGCCTTGGTCCAAATCATTCTCACCCACTTAATTCAATATCTTTACTTTCTATTTTTTATAATCTATATACTTTTTTACTTGAACAGCCCTCTTTTATGGGTTCTCGCATAGTATCCCGATATATATGAGCAAGGACTAAGTTAAGAATTCACATGCCAATAAAAATGAGCAAGTTCTCAATCGCCTTTCATAAATATGAACCCAGCCCCTACTATGTAAAGCTCGTCAGTGACATTGTAATATTAATGGCCAAAACTTCCATCAACTAGAAACCTCAATATATGGATTCCATTTCTCAATCGTTGTATTGTTTGTTGTAATTAAGCTTATGGAGTTCAAATAGATCGTGTCTCAACATTTCATCGTCAAAGTTGTTAAGATATAAATTTGTGTCAAACAATATTTAATATTGAACCTAAACCTTAAATCTTAAAATATTTCAACTTATGCTGGGTCGAACACTTGAGGGATGTACTCTTTTTCTTAAAGGGAAATTTCTTCTTAACATTTTCGGTATTCAACCAATAGAATATCCTAAGTATTCTATTTATCCTTATTTGTGTTATGGGAGTGTTTAGTCATAAGAATTGCCTAATACCTACCTAGTATAAAATCCGAAAGAGTGCGAAAACATGTGGCTTGAAATCGGAGCTTAGGGTTTTCTTGTGTGTTGGAATATCTTTACGCAGATTCCCATACCACACTGTTTAATAAATTACTATTATTCTTTTTAGAGCTTTCACACAAACTACTTCCCCTTTTGTGAAAAATGATGCACATTACACAGCAAAACTATTATATAATAAGAAGCCTTTAATACTTATACACGGGTTAATATTAATTCTTTATATATGATAATTTTATTGAATTTATCAATTAATATATTAAAAATTATATAAAAAATATAATTAACCGTCAACGTAATTTTTTTTTACATAAATATGCTTATTTGAATTTTAGTTTGTAAAACACTTGTTTGTTGAAAAAAAAAATTCTAATAATTTTTAAACTTCACAAAATCACCAACATTTGATGGAAGCTAGGTATGCCGTTGCCGTAGGACCACTGCTCAAACGTATTCCAGAAATTCCCAGGATTGTCATCGTGATGATATAAACGCGTTTTCTTAATCAAGTTTCTTATGTTAGTAATTCACTAAAAGAAATTCTTATGTTAGTTGGACATGTTTCATATACTAAAATAATTAAGATTATGGCCCTCATCTAATTAAGTTCTTCCAGAAGATAGGATTGTTAGTTGTTAGATAGGAACAAGCAATACTAAAATATGATTTTGGCCTGAATTTTTTTTTTAAAATCATAAAATAAAATATTATAATTTTAAAAAAATAAAGGCTAAAATCATATTTTAAAATCATATTTTAAATATGATTTTGGCCATGTATTTTTTTTAAAATCATAATATTTTATTTTTCTATTTTTCAACTAATCTTCAACTGAACACTGATTGGGAAGATTAAATAACGGTTATTTCAAATTTCTCCTCTTATGGCGGGTCACAAATTTATTAGTATCATATATAATTTTCTTGACTTTCCTTTGTTTTCACCTTTAGTTGTGGATGCTTCTTTCTATGACCTTTCATCATGGCTTTTCTTGTAGTTTCTTTGTTACACACCAATAAAGATAAAGAAACAGCATAGATAAACATAATCTTTTAGCATGAAACTTCAGCTTTTGGTGATGTCATTGTAGTAGGTATGGATTCGGTGGAGATGGTGTCAACTTAGTTAGAATATGATGACTCTACTTTGTTGTTTCTGCAAACCTAGTTTCGTTAAAAAATTATATGTAAAAAAATTAGTTTATTCTATATATTGATAAAGTATAGATACTTATATCATTATCTAATTAAAATTCTTGTTAACATGATTTTTGAAACAATTAAAAATTATGTTTGTTGAAGATACTAATGATATACTTAAACAGGAATTATATAATAAGTGCAAACCTTATATTATTATATTTATATGTAAACCAATTAACTATAAATTGATGACAGTATAAAAATTCTTTATAGGATTAGTGTATTTAATATAAATTAAAATCCAATACAAATCTTTCGAGGAGAACTTTCTCTTGTTATATTCACTTATTATATAAAATTTGACTGTCGTTTATTGAAGACGTCCTTGTGGCAGTAGAAAAACATACCAAGAAAGAAATGGACATAAAGGAGAGAACTTTATTGTATTTTTTTAATCAACAAAAACTTGCTTTGAATCGGTAATGTAGATCAGGAGAAACTTCCTCGTGGTTGGTAGGTATAAGAGGCTTTAGAAAAAAACAAATGGAGAATATAAAATAATGAGACTTTATATTTTGAATATAGAAACTTCGATTCAAATTGATAACTAATACAGCTGCACCATAGTATATTTCAAGTAGCCTTTAAAATATTAATTTTTAACTTTTAATGTTTGAAAAATGTTTACTTTTACGAAATCATCTTTCGTATAATTAGGACCAGTGTCTATTCTTTTAAGAATACATTCTTATATTTTTTTAATTATTGACTAAAAATGATTTAAACAAATATGAATCAGTATCGATCTAAGTGTTTGTGCGTTTTGTGAGATCATTCCTTCATGTTATATAGCACTATTGATTATATTTAATATCTCTTGTTCTTCAATATTTATTAAATGATATTTCTAGACTTTATCAAACTAAAAATAAATCATCTCTCAACAATAGGAAGTCTCAATATTAATTAAGTTGAGTTTAACATATCATAGATAAATTTCAAAGTAACTATTATAGAGACTAAATAGGAGGAAATTTCCAACTTGCAAGCATGTCTTATAAAGGAAACCCACACACCTCTACTAAGCATCCAAAGCCAGTGAGTGGTAATAATTAATATATTCTAGGATTGAAGAGGATGGCCTCAAAATCCCGAAGCAATCCTAAGGGAAATGTCCAGTCCACAGGTGCTGGATGGTCATGGTCTAACAACAACAAGCCTAGCTCAAGGGCTTTATTTTTGTATCAAAATCACCAACATCACAACCCAAGACTCCAAAGGTCTTTGTCTCTTGGAAGGCTAGGGTCAGCACCTAGAGGTGGGTCTGGTCTTCAATTTAGTTCCAATAACACCCCTAGCAAATCAACCTTTTCACTTTCATCTCAAAATCACAACCATCATAACTCAATCCTTGGTAACTCAGGGTCAGCACCTAGAGGTGAGTCTAATCTTCAATTTGCTTCCAATAACATCCCTAGCCCATATGCTTCATCTTTATCTCAAAATCACTCACAACTCAGAAGGTCTTTGTCTGGTAAACTATTGTTAGCAAGAGGAGGTGCCTCTAATTTTCATTTTGGTTCCAAGAAAACCCCTAGCACATCTGTTTCACTTTCATCTCACCATCACAACCCACAATTAATCTTCAATTTGCTTCCAATAACATCCCTAGCCCATATGCTTCATCTTTATCTCAAAATCACTCACAACTCAGAAGGTCTTTGTCTGGTAAACTATTGTTAGCAAGAGGAGGTGCCTCTAATTTTCATTTTGGTTCCAAGAAAACCCCTAGCACATCTGTTTCACTTTCATCTCACCATCACAACCCACAATTCCAAAATTCCCATACCACCCTTAATCAATGGCCTTCAACTCAAAACCACACATCTTGGGGATCGCATCAAAGCTCCAATAGCCAATCCAATTGGACGTTAAATATTAATAATGCATCCCATCCCAAAAACATTATAGATGAAATGATGATGAGTAACCAGTGGGTAGGAGTAGAACCACACAGTGACACTTCCCTTAATCTCACGCCGCATGAAGAAAAAGTGGATAGGATGATAAACACACTGGTGTCGTCGTCAAATAATGCTTTCGACCACGTTAGTTTTACAGAAAGAATAAATGAAAATATTAGAACTGCCAATCGTGGAGCTTATACGGGAAAATCACACAGTGGCCATGGTTCTTCAATAGTGGATCGGCTGATAAAAGATTCGGTGTCGTTGTCATATAATGCCTCTGACCCCGTTAGTTTTACAGGAAGAATAAATGAAAATATTAGAACTTTCAGACCTTATACGGGAGAATCACACGGTGGCGTTCCTCTTGGTCACCATGACCATAACGATCCAATGCAAGCTTCGTCAAGCAACCCTCCACTGCAAATATCCAACAACATCTTTAATCAGCAGCATGGAGTGAATCATTCTATAGGGCCAAGCCTATTCTCTGTGGTTACCTATACGCCGTCAGATTCAATCTTCTTATCCTCTCACCAAACCAAAACTGTTCGGAAATGGAAATCATTAAAAAATGTTATCAAAAAGTTCTTCAGTAAAAAGTAGAGCAACCATTTTCATGCACCCTATAAAGGGGTTTTCAACAAACATATTCAACGGTACAAAAATTACCAATTTAGAATGCTCAAACAAAAAATTATCAATAGTTGGGTCTAGTCAATACATCTATCTATCTGATGTATTAACTCGATCAAATTATACTATATTAATACTTTTTTGTTTGATCACTCCAAATTCATAAATTTTGGTAGTGTTCACCTCTGTTCTTCAAAAACCTTAAGTAAAGTACTAGCAAAAGTTTGGACCAGATAGTCTCTTGAAAGCACTATGTGTCGGAGATGGGAGTCACATACGTAGAACATTGTGTATGTTTTAGACAAAAGTTTCTTTGTAAACTTAGTAGCTTTAATCTGAATTATTTACGTCATCTCCTAGAATGTGAGAAAGTTAGTGGTGGTTTTCTGTGTTAAAGACACATTTTTTGCTCTTTTGTTTTGAATTTTCATATTTTATTTTCTCTCGTATTAACTTTCAATTCTTTGTTTTGTTTTTGTGCTTGCATTTCGCTTCATTTTTTTCTTGCCTTGTATGAACTTCTGAAATACAAACATCAACAACTCATTTATTTAAAAAATTTCTTTCAATTTAATAATTATTCTTTAGTTGTGTTAATTAGTTTCTAATGTGATTTATACCATGCTTTAGAACACTTTAAAAAGTTATTTATATAATCCTTTATGATCAAAATATAGGAGATTAATTTATTTAAAATTTTCTTTCAGAAATCACATGCTGACACTTATAACTTTTAAGATTAAAATAATATTTTACATTAAATTTTATAATTAATTATATTAAATTTTTAATAATTTAAAAATAATTTGTATGAACTTCATTTTGTTAGTTTTAAAAGAAAATAATGTTTAAATTAATTTACTCATATCATTTTAAATTAAGTTAAATTTATATTTTTTAAATTGAAAATATGAATGATATTGTTATTTATTATTTTATTAAATTTTTTGTATATAAAAATTAGTAATTTGAGAATATCATGTTTACTTGGTTGAATAGGTTTACCTACCAAGAATAATTTCATAAAGAGGAATGTAATGTTAACCATAGCTGATCTGTGATGCCCTTTATTTCAGTTGAAGAAAATTGAAAATTGAATTGTTTAAACCAGAAACTGTAAAAAGATCGTTTTAGTTTAGAGTATTTTGATTTTTATAATTTCCAAATCGTGCGGTTCCGTTTGGTTTACGGTTTGAGATATTGAAACCACATTAAACCAAATCAAATCGCTTATCTTCAATTATTTTAATAAATTCTCAAGAAGTCATATATAATGACTTATTATTTTCTAAGTTTATAAAATTTTGACTTAATCTTTAACTAAGATTTTTAATTAATATGAATTAGTTGATGAATAAATATTTTAACAAAACTATTTGATTTAATTTCATTGGATACAATTTGACGATAATCACTAGAACAAAATATTTAAATGAATTGATTGTTTATACTTTAATTGTAATGGTTGCTACTTATATATAATTTTGTTGAGAATGATTAAACTTTTATACAATTTTAGACATAATTTTTTTAATTTATTTTTTAATACTTAATAATATAAATTTTAAATCGCAAAATCAAACTACAAAAGAATGATTTGATTTGGATTTTATAATTAATTTAAACCAAACATTTGGTATAATTAATTATAATTATTTTTAGTATATTTTAAAAAGGAAGAAATTAAATAAATACAGGAAAATATAAAAATTAAGTTAAATAGGATTCCTTTTTCAAAAAAGAAAATTCTTGAATAGGATTTTACGTCACGAAAAAGATATTGAAATTTTTTATTACAACTAAAATCATTTTAATTTATGATATTATTAAATAATTAAATTTAAATTATTTTTATTATAATTATTTCAAAAAAATGTCAATTATTATAATAAATTTATAAAAACTAAAGTTTTAAAATAAAAGTATAAATATTATAAAGAATTCAACACATTTATTAGACAGACAACACAAGATCGTATAAATAAAATAATAATATATCAATTTGTGATTAATTATATATTAATTTTATTTTTTTAAATAATCTTATATTTTCTGCAAAAAACTTTGCAGGAAAATTTATAGAAAATTCCTGCATTTAAAAAAATGACAGCAAATTACTTCCGATTTTCAGAAAACCGTAGGAATTTCTTGTGGATTTTCACAAAACGTAAGTAAATTTGAATTTTTTTTAGGTGTTTTTAAAAATTGTAGGTAAATTTCATGCAATTATTTCAGTAAAACATTTCACAAAAAATTTGTTGCAGTTATAAATTTTCTTAGAAAAAAATTATCCACAAAGATTTTAGCTGAGGATAATATTTTGCAAGAAAATCTATAAAAATAGGTTTCTTGTGTTTTTTCATATAAAGTTGTAGGAAAATCCACAAGTGATAAATGAATTTTTAATAATGAACTAAACTAGATCACACTTATTTTTATACTTTAGTTCAAGTTAGTTTTAGATTTAAAGTCGCACCAAACCACACATGTACCGCGAATACCCCTATTAGAAACCATTATACTCACTTTATTCATAGTATTTCCTACTTGCTAGCCTGTGACATGATTTTAAATCATAAAATAAGATGTTAAGTATGATATATACACTTGTTAATGATACAATAGTCTAAGAATTTTTAAATATTATTAGAATTAAAATTAATAAGTTTTAAAAAGACAATTTATAGAATTTTTTTATTGTATCTTGTTACACCAAAATTATTATTCGATCTATTTTCTTTTACAAAATTTAATCCTAAACATATTTTTACAATTTCTCAAATATTACCTCCTTTTTATTAATTACTTTGGTCTTTTCATTGAATCTAACATTTTATTTTGAAATGAAATTTAATGTAAAAATAAATATTTTAATATAATAAAAATATTAATTAAAATCATAATTAGAGAAGGAAAGAAAAGTGTAATTAAATGGAATGTATAAAATTGAGAAATTTAAAATTGATATTGAAAATGTGCATTTATTGTGATGAAAGAAATTATATCTCTAGAAAGGAAGGAAGTCATACCATCTTTATAAAGGTAAAATAGTCATAAAATATTTACACAAGAAAATCTTATTTTCAATAGGACATAGATACTGAAGGTTATCTGATAACTAAAGTTAACTTCGAGACCAAAGATATTTACAAAGGAGAAACCATGAGATTCAGAAGATATAAAAGATTCTATTTCCATTAATGATTTCGGATTCATTGGAGATACTGATTTTTTTTATGAACAGTTATATTAACGTATAACAAAAATGAGTATTTTTTCTTACAAATTTTATACTATTAATGCAAAATGAAAACATATAAATTTAATTATTAGTAATTAATAATTAGTAAGAAAATAAATTATTAGTAACTATTAATATTTATTAACAATGATTCATAATTTAATTATAAATTATTATCAAATAATAATAATATTATATGATAAATTAAAATTAATTCTTACACTGCCATTATAATATTATTAGTAATTAATAATATATATAATTTATAATATTATAATTCTTACAAGCTATAATATTATTTCATCCTAACCTTTTTTACATGATAAACTTTATCAATAATAAGTATATTATAATTGAATAATAATATAATTTTTTTAACTACCATTATAACCTTTTATATTATTATAAGTTTTATATTATTATTTCATCACAACTTTTTATACATCAACATTAATTTTTTCTTTTTTTAATATGGAATGAGTTGTGCGAGAAAACTATGTATCAATCTCTCCATAGATCCATACACACTCTTTTAAATATATTTTTTTATTAAATGAAAAATTCCCCATAAACGATTGATTAATAAAACGACCCATTTTTTTTTTCGTAGAGGAATGCAAACTCTTTTGTTAAGAGCACATGCAAGCCAGTAAACATAGCTGACTTTAGTTGATATACAGCTTGTACTCTCCCCGTGGATTCAACAATAAGATGTGGACTTTATGATGCCATGCAGCATTGATTAATATCTTTCGTGTGTTAAATTAAAAAAAATATTAAAAATAAGAGTAGTGTTACAAAAATTATCTTTTTGAAATTCTTATTGTTATTGGTCAAAATTTATATTAAAATTTATTAGAATTAGTAATTTTCAATATATATAACTAATAATATAAAAAGAGTTTATGAAAGATTTTTTCTAATACTCCAAATAAAACATTCACATCCGAATCAAGACTCCCATCAATCAAACACTTCAATGAATTCAGTTTCCATACCTATATAGCTTTCAAAGGAGCATGTATGGTTGGGAAATCTTTCCCACATTTTTATGGTGTCTTTTCTAATTTAAAAGATATTTATATTTTTTTTAACCAATCAAATTATAAATTTCATCCAAATTATTTTTTGATAAATTAAAATTTAATTGATTGAAGGATCAATATCTTTTAAATTAGGAAAAATTTCATATACTCTACCTAATTATAATTACCTTTTCCAATGTCTTTACGGTGTATAAAATAATTAAGATTAGGGTCTTAATTTTTGTTCTTCGAGAAGCAATCTAGTTGTCACGAACATGTGTGCCGAACAAGATAACATGTACTTAATCGGGAGTTTAGTTATGAAATGAGATGCCACATCGTGTTTTTCCTTTGTTCTTCGAGAAGTAATCTAGTTGTACTATATACCGTGGATTCAATGAGAAAATTAATTCTATTGGAAACTAAACTACCTCCTCCAGAGCACAAACAGGATGTACTATATACCGTGGATTCAAGTAACCTTTATCATCTCTCTCACGTCATTTTTGTACCTTTCTTCCTAACCTTTATCATCTCTCTACCTTTCATTGTCACTGTCATTTACCGTGGCCACCTCCTTTGGAAAATAAAAATGCAACTAAACAGGTCTTCCCTTCAAAATCACAAGTGTGGAAAATCTGTGATCCATAGTCATGATGATGACACATCATCGCAAAGGTCCACCATCTCTAGTCATTTAAGCTCATCACGGAACTCCATTATGTCTAGCCATCTTTCCACATCAAGATACTCCAACATCACAAGTTATGAAGAAAAAATAGATCATTCAATTCGAAGTACAAAAGGGTATACCAATATTGCATCGCTACACTCTCATAAACAAGTAGTGGATGATGCAATTCGAAGTGAAATATCACATAACAATGCATCGGGGTACTCTCATAGAAGGTTAGTGGATCAAGCAATTCGGAGTGAAAAAGCAAATAACACAACATTAAGAGCCTCTAATCTAGTGGATCTTTCAATTCGGAGTGAAAGAGCATGTAACACTGGACCACGTTACACTCATGAAGCGATAGTGGATCGTGCAATTCTGAGTGAAAAAGCTCGAAGTCGAAGATCGCAAAGATTAATCAACAGCTTTAGCCGTCCTTCTGAATGGAGAAACCCCATCATCGCTCGTGAGAGTGCAAAAGTGCATCACACAACTATACCTTCTAACTCCAACATCCTTAACTATCAACAACCACAAACCCAATCGGTGGTGAACACGTGGCCATCTCAAAGCTTCAATGTCCCTAATTATCAACAAGTGAATCATAGGATGCAAAGTGAAGAGGCTCATAACATGATGCAATATGTTGCATGGCCATCCCGAAATGCCAATGCTTCTAATTATGAATGGCAAGTGAATCATGGTCATAATACGAGTGATTACTTTAATATGGCATTCTGCAACCCTAACATGGCTAGTGATGAAAAGTCAATGGGTGAAGGAATGAAAAATGAAGAAGCACATGGTGATCCTCAAAATCTAAAGGCTTTTTCGGCTCAGCAATTGGAAATGTTGAGGAGTGGTCAGGCACATGGTAATCCTCAAGAGGCCCCTTGGTTGTGGCAAAGTTCCAACAATTTCCCTTATTATTACTAGTGAAAATACCTGGATTCGGAAGTTGTCTATATTTATATAGCTGAATGTAACTTATGTAACAGTTGTTAGATGTTAAAATAAAATATTGCAGTGTTGGGAATTAAAATGTCTAGAAAAATTGTCACCAAATAATATTATTCTCTTTATAAAAACTAGCTTAGAAACAGAATGACTTTTTGCATTATTATATATTTTTTAGTTGCTTGTGCTTTCCAATTAAAATTAGTTAAAGAAGATGAATAACTATTATTATAAAGAAATAAATATTGTACTTGTATTTTATTATAACTGAAACACTGGATTATTCCTATCAAATTAAGTCAATATTAACTATTTAATATAAATTCACATATATTTAAAATTTTCAAAAGTATTACAATTTTTAAATTTCATACTTAAAAAATAATTATTAAGATATTAATATTATTCTTTTAAACTAAAAAAATCAATCAAAGATACGTAGATTTATTCGTTAACAGCAAACATTTTCCATGAATAAAAAAACATAGTTAATTGCTTGAAAGGGTCCCATTCCCTAAAATTAAGGAGTCATATATTAATTGTATCACGTTTGGAATAGTTCCATGACTCTGTCTAGAAGTTAAGTTGAAGTATGTAGGTGCTTGTGCTTTGTCCTCTTCCTTGGTTTTCTTACAAATTCACTTCCCCATCTTATATATATATAGGATAACCCGCAACCAGAAAGTGAAGTTAAACTATAAGCACTACTTTATCAACTCTTTGCTCTCTTAATATTTTAAATTCTTTTTTCCTTGATCAAAGGTACGCTGAGGAGACAATCGTGTTCGAGCCCCACAAGATCACTCTACGCGGCTAAATTTTCCTCCGACCATTTAAAGCAACTGAAATCAAACGTATGGTTAAACTAGAATAACCATTTGTCGGACAAGACCACTTTATGCGGCCAAGTTCTCCTTCAAACATTTACTGCAACTCAACTCAATGTCTAGTTAAACTAGGACAACCATCTAATCTATTCAAGTGATTTTTCAATTCAAGATGGAGCCATCCCATCCTCAAATGTTGCAACTCGACATTAGTTGGATGGATCCGATGCACGTGATGTTGGGTTCCTTGGAGCACGGACAAATCCAAGCGTGCAGCATTTCAAGCGTGACGGACGAACTTCGAGAGCCAAATGAAGCAGCTTTCAAGCCCAAATTGGTCTCCATAGGACCCTTACACAGAGGGTCCTCCAGACACGTGCAGCTTATGGAAGAGACTAAATGGCGTTATATGCGTGAGTTTCTTGATAGACAAGGAACACAAGAGCAAAACAGAAGATCAGAGGAGAGACTCACAGTTTGCGGCATTGACATCCTCAATATGGATACTATAATCATGGCAAGCTATGGAGGTAACATTAAACTAGAAGCGCATGAGTTAGCTAAAATAATGTTAGTTGATGGTTGTTTTTTATTGGACTTTTTCCTTAGACTTAGTGATATCAACAATATTGGTATCACTAATGTTGGTTGGAGTTATTCAAACGTCCCCATATTACAAAACCACAAAAAAATTATGTCTGTTCTCAATATGATATTACAATGCTTGAGAATCAAATACCTTTCATTGTTCTCAAGAAGTTGTATAGGAAGGTCTTTCCTGTTCAAGGCCTTAACATTGACAATGATCATCGGGTTGCTAATATTGTTCGCCAAGCCTTTGGTTACTCTGAATTAGATAACTCAGGAGGTGTGCATATACTTCATCTGATGCATTTATCCACAGTGGAACAAACTCACCAAGAGGGTGAATCAACAAAGCGGTTGTTATTGCGCTGTGCCACAAAGCTTCATGCTGCTGGAATAGAAATCAGACCTGTAGATGTAAACATGGTTACTCAACATAATTTGGTGGATTGGTTCAATTTTGACATTAGTTTTGAGGGCAATGTGCTATCAATCCCTCCATTGTATGTTAAGGAAACAACAGAAGTGAGATGGAGGAACTTGATTGCATGGGAGCAAAGTAGGATTTTTATAAGATGTAAATACACATCTTATGCTTTGTTCTTCCAAGGTTTGATTTGTTGTAAGCATGACATTCAACTACTAGAGAGAAAAGGCATTATAGTGAATAAGACAAAGAAGAACAAAGATGATTTATTGAAACTGTTTTGCACCATTTACAAGGGAGCTGATTACATGGATTCAAGTTATAAACAAATTTCTGAGAGTTTGAACACATATAGGAGGAGCAAAATCAGAAGGGCAAGTAAAGAATTTCCTATTGTTACTTGGCATAAGTGTAGAAGGACTTGTGAGATCATTGTTTACTATTGGAGAAACTGGTACAATATTTTAATACGCGATCATATCCCTACTGTGTGGAAACTCATAGCAGTTCTAGCAGCTTGTACACTTCTTGTTCTCAGTATTATGCAGACATATTATTCATCTCGCCAGAATAACCCGCCAGAACAACAACGATAATTGATTAATGAATGTCTGTTGTCTAATTTAATAAGTCTATACGGATGAAGAAACCAAAATGTTGTTTTGACTAATGTATGGTCTTTTGCTTTATTTGTAGTTAATTAACAATCAATTTCACTGATTGTGCTTTGCCTGAGCAAGACTCATAATTTGTTTCATTGAAATTATATATAATCTAAAAAGTGTGATATATGTAATGCGTGCTAAGATTACTAGCTTTTTTTTCTTTCAATTTATCTTATTTTTTCAATAACCCTATTAATAGAAATGAACATAAAAACCTCAACATTTAATAAAATCATTTTTTAAACAAATGCTAGTTAAAAATAAAGATATTTGTAAAAATAATGTTTGAGAAAAATAACACACTCATGTGATTATACAGAAGTTGACATATGCATTACTAATCAAGCAAAAGTTTAGATATATTTCACACACAAAATATAACAAAAGTATTCACATTGCTTTATCAGTCAAAGTTTTTGTAACAGAACATTCATAGATAGAGAAATGATAAAAAAACCTAATATTGTATTTTGCACTTTAAATCGATTCTTTTATGTAATATATATAGAGAGTTGTGAAGATCATTTATAAGTGGATTACAACTTATATACTTCATTTTATAACTGAATTTGTGAAGATGTTTACTCTTAAAAATTACCTTGATCATTACAAGTATTAAATTTTGATGGATTAATATTTAAATTCACAACAATTAAAAAATTGTTTATCAAGAAAAATATAAACATTAAATGTTTTTTATAGGTAAACTTTAATTATTAATGTGTTGATTTTATTATTATTTTATTATTAGAGTTAGGTAATCAAACTCACAAACTCTCCTTCTTTTCACTGGTAAACTTAGGATTATATCAATCTTATAATCTTATCAAAATTGAATGTTTAAGCAAATAAATCATATGTAAAAAAAAATTTAAAGTTAAGAAAAATAGTCATTAAAATAAATAAAAACAAGAATAAAAAAAACAAAAAAGCATGGTATAAATAAATAAATTAATCTTCACAACACAAAAATATTTTCTTTGTTCTTTTCTCTTTCATGTAAGTCATTTTTTACGCTAACTCTTTCTCCAATCTCTTGTTTTCCACACCACAACCAGCTACTAAAACCATTGTCACAACCATTTTCAACCCTACACTAAGCTTTAGCCTCTCAAATCTCAATAAGCATGAATCACCTAGTAGTATGTCTTCAACGAACATAAAAAATTGACCAAACCAAAAGCATGTTTTCAATTTGAATGCACATTGATCATTGCACTTTAATTTGCTGAAAAAATAAAAAATATCATTCTACTTTTTTTTTCCCCTTCATGTAATACCAAGAAAAGCTAAGACAATATATATGTGAAAAAATTGACTAAACATTGCATCATATAAAACATGATCGATGCAAATGCAAAACTTGATGGCGTTTGTTTTTTGTGTTTTCTATTTTTATTAATAGAACATAATAATAAAAATATATTTGAATAAAATTTAAAAGATATTTTTATTAAAAATATTTTTAAAGATTTTTGTTACCATTTTCAAAATCTAAAATTAAGTAGGTAAGAACAGAATAATAATATAGTAATTAACAAAATATTTATAAGTCATTCAATCATAGTCTTTCTTGTAAGATAAGTTTCTTGATATTATAATTTTATGTCTTAAAATTTATAAATAATAGCGTAAAAAAATTTATACCAATATAATATGACCAATAAAGTCAAATATATTTTTTAAATTACACAATCCTTCAATCATAATCTTTTTAGTAAGATAAGTTTGTTGACATTATAATTTCATGTCTTAAAAATCATAAAAACCATGAGTTGTGATTAAATAATAGGATAAAAAAATTATATTGATATTGCATAATAAACTCAAATATTTTTTCAAGTTATATAATGACTAATTATAATTTTTTATTAAATTTGATTAGTAAAATGTTTTTATTTTTCGAAACTAAAAGTAACAACTCAAATTAAAGATATTTTCTAAATCTTGAAAATTTTAAAAATAAAAACTATATATTTTCATAAAAAAAAAATGAAAATAAAAAATTATTTTTTTTAAATCAAACTTTACACACAAACTCTGTACCATACCAAATAAGTCATGATAATGATGTCGAAACTATAAATTATAATTAAATAATAATATAAAAAAATTTACTAACAATGCATGATCCATAAAATCAAATATATTTTTTAAATATATACAATCATGCAATCATAATTTTTCAAGATAAATTTGTTGATATTATAATTTTATGTTTTAAAATTCATAAAAATCATGAATTGTGGTTGAATAATAATGTAAAAAAATTATAGTGATACTGCATTATCAAGAAACTCAAATATTTTTATATTTATATACATAAATAATTATAATATTTTTATTAAGTTTGACTATAAAATATTTTATTTTGGAAATTAAAAAATAACAGCTCAAATTAAAAATATTTCCTAAATCTTGAAGCTTTTAAAAATGGAAACTATATATTTTTATAAAAAGAAAATAGAAAATAATTTTTTTTAACCAAATGTGTACAACCTTGCACCATATCAATCATGCCATGATAATGACGTTAAAACTAAGTTTGTTATCTTCAACTTAAAACACAACTTACACAACTTAACACACCAAAAAGAGAAGATTTAATGTTGATGTGATAGTCGCGGTTTATCTTATCTGTTTCTAAGTTTAAAACTTACCATCAACTTTAAACCAGTCTAATTTAATAATAATTATTAATTATTTTTCTTATGCACTATCGAAAATTCATTTCACACATCAGTTTTCCTCATTTCCCACGACAAAAAAAGGAATATAGAGAATCACAGCTTGGCCTCTTCCATCATTCCATTTTTTAATCCCGTTGTGCTTGTTCAATTTCCTTTGTGCCAATATTATTTTCTTCTATAACTTTCTTCTTTAATTTTCATTTTCTTTCTCAAATCAGACAATTAATTGTTCTTAACCATGTGAATCTGCCTAATCAATTAGTGAGATTATATATATATATATATATATATATATATATATATATATATTAAAATAAATATATATTGTATAAAAATAGATACTTATTTTTATTAAAAGGTATCCATTTCATAATATTATCAACCTACTTTAGATAATGATAATCTGCTATAACAAGAAAAAGAAAAGAATTTTAAAAATTAGTATTAACTCTATACCTCGGCAATTAATTTTATTTTAATTTAATTATGTATATCATATTTTATTCCATTCCACTGTATCAAAATAAATTAAGAAAGAATAATATAATTTTAACAAATTTCAAAAAAACATCCTATTTTGTTAGTCAATTTACTCATATAATTATTTATTATCTATTATCCACTTTACCGTTATATCTAAAAACATACATAAATACATATAAGTCTCTATGCCTCATTCATAAAATAACTAAAAATACACATAAATAATATATATGTATAATTTTATATTAGTAATGATTTAATACATTTTATTTTACATAAAAAATTAATATGTTTTATTAATTTTTTATATATAATTTCATTTTTTCTTTCAGGTTACATTTTGTATTATATATACAATTATACAATTCTTTTTTATAAATCATATCTTAATATTATTACTAATGTTAGCTTTTATTAGTGATGAGAATCCAACTTAAGACAGTTTTTCATCTTCTTCTTAACTAACCGAATAACTTTATATTTCTTTATATATACAATTTTTAATTTTATCATTTTTATATTTCTCTCATAAATAAAGATGAATACATATTTTAAAATTATAAAATGATAATTTTAAAAAAAAAAGACATTATGTTTTTCTCAAATATTTTGAATAAGAATACATATTATTTCATTACTTAAAGGAAAAATGTATTTTTTTTATAGACAAATATTAGTTGTTAATATATTGATTTTGTTAATAGAGAGATTCGAAGTCACGATATTTTTCTTTCATCTTCTCCCCACATATGGACATTATTACTAGATTAACCTTATAACTTCTAACTAAATATATTATTTTTATTATTATCATGTTAAAAAATAAATTTACTTTAACAAAATATGAGTGTCAATTTTTTTTTTTGTTTTACAACTTTGAACATAATATTTAAATATATAATAAATATATTCTATCATTATCATAAAACTTAAAAATAATTTTCCCTCAACAACATTATAACCTTGTACCTTTTGTAACTTATTTGTTTTTTGTTCTAGCAATACATTGTCGATCAATATTATGATTTTTCAGTTTCTAGTTCAATTTAATATATCATTAATTATAAATATGATATAATTTAATTTTTATATTTAGAAAACTTAAAGAAAATACTCAATTTGGGCTATTTTCTATTATTAACAAAATATTACCATTTCATATAAAAGTTTACATAATTTTTATTATTTGTTATTATTGTTTATTTATACTGATTTTTAATTATAATTCCTTTATAATTTGAATTTTAATTGTCTTTTATATTGTTGAAAAGATAATTTAAAAATTTATTCAAGATATATTTTTAATGTGATTCAAAATAAAAGGTAGAAAATTATACTTTTTAATCACGTATCACGTTTTTAATTTTGATAAAAATCAATATATAAAATGAGACACTAATTTTTTTATAGCTATAAAAATAATATAAAATAATAAACAAACTATATACTATATTTTAAAAAAATTGTGTCCCTTATTTTCTTATAATTAATTAATTTTAAAATTTTTTAACCCAACCTAACGATAACCCTGTCCCATTTTAATGACTCTTTTTAAAAACTTTGGAACATTTAAAATATGTTATAAAGTATCAACAAATATTAATAACATATTTTTATAACATTTTGTTAAATATTTGTATAGTTCATGTCATTAAGCATAAAATATTACTAATGTGAAATGAATTATACACAAGATAAAATATAGTAAAATATATTAGTAACATTTATTAATAATTTGATTACAATTTTAAATATTCTCAAAAAATTTATAGAATATTAAAATAATAGAATATTACTGAAATTCACAAGTACTGTTAAAAATATATTTTACTTTTATATATCCACCACTTCTTTTATTTCAATATTCTCTTTTTTATATTCCGTCCTTTTTGTTTTTCATCTTCCTTACCTAGTTTTATCTTCAATACTCCTTTTATATATATTCGTATCTTTATATCTCTTACCTTTATTCTTATCTTCGGACTTCAGTACTTCTTATATATATTCTTTTCTTCTATATTCTCATGTTCTATATCTTTTCCTATTTCATTATTTCTTACCTTCACCTTATCTTTCCATTTTAATATAATTTTTCCTAAATTTTCATATCCTTTCAATTACCATTAGTTTTCGTTCTTACATATTGTTAGCTTATGTTTCCTTTACCTATGCTCCGCCAGTTCTCTATTGTAAGAAAAAAAAATCACACAATTTTTATTTTTAAATTTAATAAATTTTTATTTTTTATTTTATTTAATAACATTTTTCTAAATATTTTTCTTTACTGTCTAGCCATTTATATGCATTACTATCTCCTAATTTTAAGAAGGAGTTTCAAGATTTGATGGTCTTTTTTATAAAGTGTTTTTGTATTAATTATATTTTTTTACCAAAACATCTTTGTTGTGTTTGTTATCATTAAGGAATATCCTTTTCTCTTCAATATTATGGATACTAAAATTAAAAAAAAATATTATGAATTTAATATTAATATCTAAATTTATTTGTTTTTTTAATAATCAGTTAAACATATTTCGTCAACACCGATATAATTAGATATAAAGATGGTACTATATTTTATTCTCATATTTTTAGATGCAAGAACATGCAATTTAAAAAATATAACATTGTAGGATTAGTCAAATTTATTATAATCAACAGAATTTCTTAATATGTCTCAAGCACAATTTTTTTTTTATTATTATAGGCTCAAGTCAATTTATAAGCTAATTTATTTTTATAAAATTACTTGACAAGCTTATTTTGACTAAAGGAGCTAATTAGCCAATGGAATTTAAAATAACAAGAGAATCCACTATTATTAGAAATTCATGAATTTCATTAGAATTTAATCCATAACAAATTCTTATGGATTTTTTTGCCACAAACTGCCTTCTCATTATAAACGACATTTACAAGCTGTGACCAAATTGCATAAAATCTTCATTCTTCTCTTTATTTCATCATAGATCCTCCATTCACCTCTTTATTCTCAATTTGTAAGTACTAGGAATTTCGTGCTCATGAAGAAGTTACATTCACAAAGAAGCTTCTTCCTAATTTCATGCTAGTGCTCAAACTTAATTTGTAAGTGTTTTCTCCAATTTCATGTGGTAACTACTTTGTAAATCTCTCATTTTCTCTTTCCTGATAAAGCTTCCTTGGTTTTTGGTGTTTCTCAGTTGGTGCTTCATTGGTGTAACTTGTAGATTGTTGGTTGTGAGTCAATGAACCCTAACTTTCTCAGTTTACCGATTGCTTTGTTACATTATAAAAATTAACGTGTTTATATGTAGATGAAGACACCTACATACTAGCTAGATAGACTACATGTTTGATGGAAGTTAATTTTTAGTATAAAAACTATGGAACTTAATTTTTTATTAATAAATTAAAGTTTTAACTTTAATAACTAATCTGACTTATTTGCCATCAGTTCTAATGTTCTATAAGATCTGACTCTTGTTAACATGGAAAAGTATCTATAGTCTGTAACCAAAGTCATCGCTGGTAGCTTAATAAACTCATTTGAGTTTGTAATCCAATACAATTTGAAATTCTAATATTAAGTATTAAAGAATTACGTATTTGTTTCTTATTTATTATATAATAAAATGCTGCATGGCTCACTGCTCCTTTGTTATCTTAAGTTCTTAATCTTATATGGTATTTGCAATCCTTAACCCTTTATAAATCTAATATGAATATTAGTTTCTTCCTTATTATATAGTCTTAAAATGCAGCATTAATTTCTCACTGTTTATTGATTATCTTAGCCTTATATAGTATTTGCAATCCTCAGCCCTCTTGTGAATCTAATATGAATATAAGGTTTTCTTTCTGTTTTTTTTTTTTTTTTGCACTTCAAAAAATTTTAGCTGCCTTTCTGTACTTGTGATTGAATTTCTAACAAATGGTTTATTTGTTATATTTCAATGAGGTATTGAAACCCTATTATGTACTCAATTTTGGTGTAATAAGCTAGCTACTGTGTTTGTTAGCATCTCTGTTAGATTTTTTGTGAAATACCATGACCAATTAGAAATTAGAAAAATAATTTAAGAATCACCTAACAACATTTCATCACATTACTTGAATAATATTGATTTTTTATAATAGTGTTTAATAACTGGTATGATAATAACTAGGGATAAGTTTTTCAGGTAAATCCACAACAAATAAGTTTCTTGTTATTTTTTGAAAATAAATGATTTTCTAGTAGTGCAAAATCATAAACTTGACTATACATTTTTAATTTACAGTTTGTATGTCTCACACTTTAAGATAAGCTTTTAAGAATGAAAATTTTATTTTATTATTCAAGTCACTACATCCACATGTTTCTAATTTAATATTTATTTATATTTCAAATTAATAACTAAATTATTACTTTAAACTAGTATATATAAACTTATTTTCAATTAATAGTTAATAAAGAAGTGCATATTTTAAGATATTTTCTACTAGAAGTAGATCTTTACGTTGTGATCTTCTTTTTTTCTCTTTTGATGGTGGTAGATCGTGATTCAAAAGAATCTCATTTCTAAAGAGGGTGTATCTCTACCATTTATTACAAATTCATTATAATTGTTATTTTTTATTTATTAAAATTATTAAATAATAAAATAAATAGATGATTAATATTTTATGTAGTCTTAAAATATTGGAGACTATCCTACTTCATATGTACCTAAAAACGTGTTTGGTTTTATTTTCATGTTCCTTTGCGTATGTTTTTTTAAAAATTAAAATAATTTAAATAAAAGATAAGAAAAAAATAAAAGTTACATTTCAAAAATCAAGATAACTTTCAATATTCTCATGTAAATTATTTTAAGGAATAAAATTTTATAACTTATGATAAATACCAGGATATTATATTTGAATGTCTATATTTTTGAAAATTAAGTTTTAATGCATGGATGTTAAAGATTAAAATTCCACCTTAAATTTATATGAAACATAAGTTGAATATTAGATCATGAAAGATGAAGAAGAAAGAGACTTGATGGATTGGAATGTTTCCATTTACAAAACAACACTAATATCAATTCCTTATATATAAAAAGTAGGCAAAGTTAATTCAGCCCTTTCTAAACCTTCCATTTCAATTCCCATAACACCATTAATATGGGCAGTGGCCACCCAATGGACTGTGAAACTCACACATTTGCTGACATTTCAGAGCAATTCTACAGAAACATCATATCAACAGTTACAGAGAACGATTGGACAGTGGAATTGGAAGTGCAATTTTTAATGGTGTATTTCATGAAAAACCCATTAATTTTACAGCCACAACCTCAAGCGTTATATAGAAGGATTGAACGGAGGAATCGGAAGTGCAAATTTTAATGGTATCATGGGGCAGCCATTGTACACCAACATCATTAATAGCTATGCACAGCTATTGAACAAGAGAACTCAGACATTGACGGTCAACACATTTTTGTTTTTTTTTTTAACAAGACAAATTTTATTCACATAGAATAAACACCTCAAGTCACAACATAAATATTACTTCTTATGAAACTTAAAAAAACAGTATTCAGGGGTTTAACCACTCAGAGAGAAAATATCTAAAAGATTTTGTACTACCTTTAACCCATATCTATAATCTTTGATTAAATTGTTCACATACTTTTTCAACATTAAAGAGTTTACTTTAAACACAAATACGTTTCTAATCGGCCAAATATTTGTAGTCAATTAGATTATTAAAAATATTTTTAGATTCACTTTCTTTCATTTTAGAAAAGATGTTGCCATAGGATGGACTGACCATACAGGTAGCCAACCCCAATTCTGCATTAGTTATGAACAGTAGGGTTGGGTCTGCCCAATACACCGCAATTCTGCATTAGTTATAACATAGATTCAATAATGATTCATAATAATCTTTGCCTTAATCTCTATCTTTATAGGGTAAAAATTTAGTTATGTTATATTATTTGAAATATGAATCATAATTTATGCAATAATTTATATTTTGAATGAAATTCTGACATGTGACAATAATATCTTTTTGGTGATTAAACCATTGTCATGTTGTGAATATTTGACCATCTGAATGTGATTAAAAGAAATATATATGATCTTCCTTACATTCAAATAAAGTAGTAAATTTGCGTAAGAGTAATAAGTCAACAGTGGAGCTAGGACTTTAAGAAAAGTGAACCAAACAAATTTTTGGATATTATTTTTCATGGTACTTTCAATCTTGGATTCAAGTTGTCTCCAGTGTATTTTTATTCTCCCTCAGACATGATTAAGTAAATGGGTGGTTTCATATCGCTGGCTTTTTGAATTCAGTATTTTTGTTTTAGAAATTTTTATAGGCACCTAAAGCTCCTTCACAGATCTAAAATGATAGGATATTAAACAAAAATAATCATGTCAGAATAAAATTAATATAATAACATCACAACTTTTTTCAATTTCTATTAGACAAAAAAATTGATTGACTACTATCTTTAACGAAATCTCTTTTTCAATCTCTCTAACCGATAATTTGCTTAAAGAGACCAACCGATAATTTGCTTAAAGAGACCAATTCTCATGCTACTCGGACCAAACAAGTTGTTCTTACTATTGTATTTTCTAATTTGGTATTTCATCATACAATTAGGTGTGAAAACTGGGTTAAGCTATGAAGGTTACTTTGATCTTTTTGCGTAAATCTAACTATCAATTAACATACCTTGTTTAGAGCTGTAACAGAAATAAAAATAAATTACCATAAAGATGTATGTATAATAATTAATAAAATCTAAATTGAGGAGATTACATTGCTAGTTGCACTATTTTGGTCAAATGATATCTAACAGTTTCTTCTGCCATTTGTTATAAAAATATATTTACCTTTATTCATTATTCGTTTTATTTTATTTTATATTAAATTCAAACTTTATCTTTTCATATTCCTGACCTTTAATATTGAAGCTTATCTTTTCATATTCCTTATCTTTATGCTTATCTTCAATGCTTTTAGATCAATAAGTCTTAGTTGATCTGACTCAGTTTCTTTGTTTCACAAAAACTATTTATCAACAAAATCGATGGTAAATAAACACTTCAATACCTTTGTATTCTTTCTTTCATATCTTATAATATTTCTTATCTTTATTTTTATCTTTAATTTTCTTCCACATATTTTTCCAGATTCTATATTTTTACATTTTTTGTTTTTATTTTGAATTGTTACCCTTATTATTTTATTCTTACATATTGTTTAGCTTTATTCTTACCTTTAAATATTGTTTTCCTCTTCTTGTTCTACTTTTTGTTTCTTTCAAGTCAAGACAAACGATAAATCCATTATCAATTTTGGTTCAATATTGGATTTAAGATATATCTATAGAACTAAAATTTTATTTTCAATATCATTATTGTACATAATGATACAAAGTATGACAGAGCTAGGATGCACTTTTTACTCCATTTTATACACTTAAATTTAATTATAAAAATATAGTCATAAAAAGTATACAGAGACAATATAATTGTTTATTTGGCAACAGTTTTATAAAACTATTTTCAATATTTTAATATTTAAAAACTAAAAAATTTACTTGGGTAGTGTTTTCTAAAAACAATTTTCAAAAAACAGTTCTAATTTGTTAGTTTTTAAAAACTAAAAAATAGGAACAGGTAAAATAAGTTTTGTTTTTCAGTTTTTTATTTTTGTTTTGAAAACTCAAAATACAACCAGAATATATTGTCTTATGTTTTTCATTAATCAAATTTTAATAAATATGAACAAGTTTTTCAATATTTATATTTTCAAAACAGTTTTCAAATAATACATGTTAAATAAGTTTTTTTTTTCTTTTCAAAAACAGTTTTTGAAAACTATAAAACCAAACCAATCAAACCCTAAATCATCTAAACACAATAAATTGTTATTAAATAACAATCAAGCCCTAAAATTATTTTTAGGTACTAATGATACAGATACCACGAGAAATAACGGGACTAAGATAAGGATTAGCCATATGATCTAGAACTAATGACAATGACAGTACTTTTGAACAACTTATTTTTTATTCTAACATTTCTTATAATTTGAAAATATTATATTATTTTTTATATGTTTAAAACTTTTTATATATTTAAAAATATTACATTAATATAATTTTCAAACCTTATACTAATATTTAATAAATAAGAAAGAAATAGTCAAAAAAAATTAAAAAATATTATTATAATTTATTTTATAATTCAATAGCTCTATAAATAAGCAATTTCACGGCCTCTTGTCGGCATCCAAACCCACCCTTTAGTCACCTAATGAATGATACACAGTTTAGGAAGATGGAAGACAAATATTCCCATCAATCAAATGACCAAAAACAATTTGTTTTGCATCAAAATGAAGGGAATTTCCTGCCCCAAATTAAGACTACAATACACAAGAAAGAGCCATTCTACTACGACAGCTATAGTTATGAAAAGAAAGTGAACAATGGGATTCAAACTGCAACCTACAAAACAAAGCCATCGTACCACGACATTGACAATTATGAGAACAAGTAAACAGATGGATTCGAAGTAAGGAAGCGCCATACGGTGTTCACGAGAAGCAAGTGAACACTTGGATTTGCACAGCCACACACAAAACAACGTCAGGTACACACTACCACAACTATAGTTATGACTATTAGGAAACATGAAAATCTCTGTTGGTTAAAGTGTTTTCACCTTGGACATGTTTTTGCCTTTCACACACTTGTTTATGTTAACAAATTTTTAATTAGATATCTAATAAAAAATTTATTACTTTGTTTACAATAAATTTAAATTCATATTTATATATAACTTAAATACTTAAACTAATATCTCAATATAGATGAACACATATTAATATTGTTAAAAAAATAATGATTAACCTATCTTTTTTGTTATCAAATTTCATTATTTATATATATATATATATATAAATCACATATGTTATATTTTAAACTGCAGAGGCAAGTAAAGAGAAGCAAGTGAACAACATTGATGATTATAAGGAACGAGTGAATAGTGGGATCCGAAGGAAGTGCAACAGAGCACAAGAAAGGGCCATACAATGAGTATGAGAAGCAAGTGAATACAAGGATTTGGACTGCTAAACGGAGTACACTAGAATTTTACAACAACTTTAATAGTAACGAGCAACATAAGAGCAGTGACATTCAAACTCCAAAACGAAATATACAACCATTTTGCTAGTTATGAACAACCAGTAAACACGAGAATCCCGCATTCTTTTTCTTCATATAAAGCAAACCCAGATTCGGAACTTCGCTCTCAACAATCTTCATCCCCGCCTCCAATCACATCTCCGCCTCCAACTCCCCAAAAACTTGGAGTCGTTTTGGGGTGGTTTGGAGTTTCTTGTTGTTTTTAATTTTGAAATATATTTTAAAAATTGAAAAATGTTCTAAAAAATAATTTTGATTTTCTTTTTAATTATTTTTAAAATAGTTTTTCTCTAATTTAAAAAATAATAAAACTTGATTATCAGATTTTTATTTTTATTTTCACTTAAGTTTATCACTTAATGTTACTTAGTGTCACTCGCCACAATCTTTAATCCCTAGTTATAGAGATAGCCATCACTTCTGATTACTAATAAATGACCATCCATTCCTTTTGACCATTAGTCAACGATCAGTAGCTTCAATCTCCCATCACTGGTCGTCAATTTCAACCAACAGTCATCGTCGCCTCTGACTAACACTCATTGACTGCCACCACCAACTAATGATCATCTGGGGTCACCCTTAGACTAACAGTCATCGACATCGACTGTCACTTTTGGCAAAGGTTTACATGTTGTCACCTCCGATTATTAGTTTTGATTACTATCTTCGACCATCTGTCATCAACTACTACCTTTAACCTTTGGTCTGCTGCTCACTGACTGTCACCACTCGACAACTGTCACCTTCAATTGTCATCACTAACTACCACCTCTAACTGGTGGTCATCGGTCACCACTTTTGATTATTGATCATTGATTATCATCTCCGAATGTCGATCATTGAACATCAATTTTTGGTCTCTATGAAAAAAAGATTTTAATAGGTTAAGATTTGAAAATAATGTTTTAAATTTAAAAATTAAAATAATGATAGTTTTTAAAAGTTGCAAACTTAAAACCAAAACTACTTTTTATCTTTATAAATTTTAAAATTAAACACCAAAAATCACCCAAAATGAGTCTTATAATATTTCTCTAACCTCCATCCACATCCAGACTAAAAAATGAGTGTCTTACGAATTATAAAATTGACCCCTAAGTTATCACCCTAGTTTTTATAAATTATAGTGTGTATACTTGTCGTAAAGTACTATTTTTTATATATAATTACTGTGTATTTAATATTTTATAAGATTATAATTAATAAGAGTTGTATATTTAAAATTTTTAATATCTATTTCAATATGTATTTCTTTGTATTTTATACTGAGTCCTTTAATATGTATTTCTTTGTATGAATTGAGTATTTTCTGGACACTGTTGTATAAACATGGTTAAATATAAAATTTTTGTGTGAGCAAAATTTGACATATACAATTTGTATAAAAGGATAATTAGAGAAAATTAAAAATAGATATAGTTGGATTTAAAAACTTTAAGATAGAATTTGTATGAATTCTTTAAGAATTTAACTTTAGAAATTTATTATGCTAAAACCTTTGGTTAGAAAAATATGAAAAATTATTCAATAAGATGCATTGAATTTTTTTATATATAATAACATGCTTAAAATCATTAATAATATTGTCTAAATAGGTCAAAGTAAAATAAAAAGCATTAGGAAATTCAATTAATATGAAATAATAAGTTTTAAATAGTTACGTAGAATTAAAAGATGCAAGGGTATGATGATCCCCACATCCCTGTGCTGATCCCACGTCCCTGTGGAAGATGTACTCAAGAGCAAGAAATTCGATTATCAGACGATGTACGCTAAAGACAAAGAGATCTATATCATCTATCTCGGTGACATGGTTCTAAGTTAATATATATATTTTTTTAAATTCAGAAAATACTCCTAATTAACATGATAATTTAAACACATGTCACTACTACAAAAAATTGATAAGTAAGAAAGTAAGATATAATAAAAGTGAAACAAATGCTCCAAATCCATGGCATTTCAATGTTTCTCATCAAAGAAGCAACAACAGTGCAACCCAACGTGGATATGCCACCTCCACAATCACCACTATAACAACGGCAATAGAGGTTCAACTTTGAAGGCTTAGGGCATGCTTGTGATGCCATTATGAAGTCCAAGGAGGAGAGTTGGAGTGTGGTACAGAAAGAGAGACTGAGAGGAGGGAATGAGGCTAAAAGTGCTTTTGAGAGTAAAGAGGCGCAAGGTAGAGGCATGATCCTGGAAAGAAGTGGTTATATTTTTTCTTTCTTCTTCACACATTTTGTTAATAAATATAATACAAGGGACATGTGGGAGATTTTCAATAGATATAATAAAATTCAGAAACTTTTTATTTCAAACAAAAATGATAGAAGAGGATGTCGCTTTGATTTTGTTAGGTTTGTAGTTATGGAAGATGCTAGAGTCATTGCAGTAAAGTTGGACAATATTTTCATGGGGGATATGAAGTTATGGGTAAATCAAATATGCAAAATAGAGTGATCAAATGAGGGGGGCAAAACAACAATATTCCTACGCTAAGGAAAATAAAACCTCAAAACAGCAGAATCAACTAGCAAGACATAAATGGAAACAGAAGCAAGGATAATGTTTTTTCCTATGCAAATGCGATGAAAAAGCCATCAGCAGAGTCCAATTTCAAGGGTGTTAGTGTCGGGAGGAATGGTAGAGCTCCAGGAGTAAATTTCTACTACAATTATGAGACAAAGGAGGTGTCAAAACTAACAAGAGCATGTGTGAGGAAGGTACTCAAAAAAGGCAACACATTTATCACACAGAAATACATACATCAGAAAGGGGTTTATGTAACCTGGGCAACTCCAATGGACATGAATCTAGTGCTGTTGGAGTCGGATGATAAAAAGAAAATACAAGAATATATCAATGTGAACTTTGAGTGGGTGAGATAGTGAAATATACAAATGGGATCCAACGTTGATTGATAATGAAAGGTTGGTGAGTGTTAAGTGTTTAACGCTGGCAGTACCCTATGGTTAGTTTGTTTTATCCACATTGTCAAAGGACCTAATTAACTCTGTTCTAAGAGTAAAAATAGATTATCAGGTGACGACGGGTTTTGGGATGAAAAGGAGGAGGCTTTGTCTGATGTGTCAAGCTTGCTCTCAGAGAATAGCTTTTGCCATGACATAGATTCACTTTTTTTTTTTTCTCTCTCCATTTTGGGTCTCTTAAACTATAGAAATATAAAGAAAGATTTTGTTGGAGTGTAAGTGTGAATTGGAGTCTCACATTAGTAAGAAATTGGTTTAGTGATATATAAGTGAGAAAGACTCATAACTTAATGTTTTAAAATGTTGAGTTGAAGGTGGTGTCATGTTCTTTTATGGGCTCGTGACCCATTATTAACCCCCTTAGTTTGTTCCAACAATTAATATCAAAGTTCTGAAAAGAATTTCAAAAGATTAGTCCCACATTGATAAGAAATAAAAAAATTAAGTAATATATAAGTGATAAAGTTCAATAGTATAGCAAGACATAATATTTCTGAAACATTTTCAATTTCTATCACAACATCATTTCTACAGAAAAACCATTCCTTTATTAATCAAACATAATATATTACCACTCTCTCAACTTTGGTTTAATTATTTCTTTTCTTCACTATTGCACAACCAGAACTCCTTGTGGTCATGCTAAACAAATAATCACCATGTTTTTCCCCTTTAAACCCCATAAACAGGCGTCAACATTTTCTAAACCAAGTTGTATGAATGATATTTTAATCATCATTCATTTTAATTTATGATCTGTCACACTGCTACACTCATTTTGTGAAAAAGCATACAGAAATACAACTACAGCATTGCCCCGTTACCGCTAACTTTGAATCCATCCTCAAGCTTTTCATCACCTAACAAATTACTTCAGTGACACCCTTGATCTCTTTTCTCTTTGTTATTATTCATCTTTTCATTGTTATCTTGGCTTCTTGTTAGAGTTTTTCATTGGACTTGGGATATCATGAGAAATCAAATCAATAATATCGTTAATACTAAAGCTGGTTGGAGTTATTCTCAATGATATCACAATGCTTGACTCAAATATGTAATCATTAAAATATGAAATTATATAGATTTATAATTTAAATATGTAATTATAGAAATTTATAATTTAAATATATAATTTATAATTTAAATATAATTTATAATTTAAATATATAAATAATTTATATTATTAAAATATATTATAATTATTTTAAATATCTCATGGTTGAAATAATAATTAATAATGTGTTTATTTATCATTTTATAATTTTTAATTAAATCAACTAATTTTATTAAACACTTACGACTAATTTTTTAATTTTCAATTAATTTCTAGCTTTCGATTAGCTTTTAGCCTTCAGCTAATCTTGCTAAACACATAATTTAGCAAGTTTTTTGACTTTCAGTTAGATTTTCTGCTAATTTTGTTAAACACACCATTTATACATGGGTAAATTACTAAAAGAGAGATTGTGATTCAAATTTCTTTTCAGTTAATAGTTTATTTGTTAATTTTCAAATAAGGATAAGGATAAAATAGATATTTTAAAAAATAAATATAAAAAAAATCTTTTTTCGTTTAATTTTATATTAAGTTCAAACTTTATCTTTTCATATTCTGGACGTTTATATATTCAAGCTTTATCTTTTGATATTCCTTACCTTTATGCTCATCTTCAATACTTTTAGACTAATAAGTCTGGTTTACTGGATTCGATTTCCTTATTCACTAAAGGTGATATTTGTGGACGAAAATGAGTTATTGATGGGAGTGAATATTTGTACCAATAAAATAGAAATATCTTCAATCCTTTTATATATTCTTTTCTTCCATATCTAATAATATTTCTTATCTTTACTTTTATCTTTCATATGTTTTTACATACTTTTCCCGATTTCTATATATATTTTTAATTACGTTTTTTTTTAATTAATTGTTACCCTTATTTTTTATCCTTATATACGGTTAACCTTTATTTTACCTTATTTTAAATATCTTTGTTTCTTTAATTTTGTTTCTTTCAGGTCAAGACAAAAGATAAAACGATTGTCAATTTTGGTTCAATATTGGATTTAAGATAGGTCTATAGGACTAAATTTGATTTTCAATATCATTATTGTATTAAAAAAATAATACAAAGGATAACAATTGAGAGTTTAATTAGTATGTAGTGACGATATAAAAAATTTTTATATTTATATTTAATTATATATTTTTTTTATTTATATGACTTTTAAATATTAATTGATAAAGTCAAAAAATTTACTATAAATAAATGATTGTGATTAAATGACAATGTAAAAAGTTTTATACTTACATAATTAAATCCTTAAATTTATTATATAAATATAAATGTAAAAAAATATATGATGAATGAGACAATATAACTCATATAAACAGTCAGTTATTATTAAATAAAAATATAAAATTATTTTACATCATTAGGAAGACTTACTTTGGGTTTGTTTTTTAACATTAGGATGATTACTATTAATACGTTACGTACCTCTAAATCCCTGTAATAATAACATTAATAATTGCATATAGTATGACATACTATTGATACGTTACATACCTTTAAATCCCTATAATATTAATTGCATATATTTAGAGATTCTTATCTCTTACTTATTTGTATTATCTAGAGCTAATTATATTGACACTCTTTGATTTTTTTTATATACAAAATATTTGTGATTCTTAAAAAATACTTTGATCTCTTAAATTTATATTTAATTTTTTTAAATATAGTATTAAAATAATAGAAGAATAATTTTTTTAAATATAGTATTAAAATATTATATATTTTTAAAATTATTAAATAAAAATTCTATATTTGATATATTAAAATATTAAAAAATAAATAATAATAATTACTATATTAACAAACAAAACATCTAATTAATAAAAGTTATTATTTTTCATAATTTATTTAAAAAGAAACAAATTTTTCAGCTTTTATAAATTTATTTATCTAAATATTATATTTTATATTTTTTTTTATTTTCTCTCTTATTTGTCTTATACATTTATTATAAGAGAAAAGTATTTTTTTTATAAGGCAAGCAATATATTATAAAAAGCACATACCAAAAAGTATAAAATATGCCTATTAGTTATGATACAAAGTTTAAAACTCAAAGTAAGAGCAAAAAACAAATAGAACCAATTAAAACTAAAGAAAACACATCTCCCATCAGTATACTACATAAAGAGATGGGTTCATCATCCTCTTTGTAAAATTTTTGCATAGTTAATTTTGTTGTCTTACTTCATTTCCATGAACTCAATTGTAAAGCTACTACGATAGCACAAATATCATGAGTCTTTGCTTTGAAAAATTGCCATTGCCTGCCTTCCAAAGGTGTCAAACACCTGTTAGCCATACATATGATTAGGTCATCCATATTATATTGTTACCACTGACCAGTCCCATGAATTGTATGTCATGGCTACGAAGCTCGACTTGAAGTACCGTAGAGAATCCCTATTAGACACACAATTTCATCCAAACTCTAACTGCCACTTTATAAGAGAAAAAAATATGAGATCCTATTTTTGTCGCTCTGTCACACATGCCACACTTGTCTGCTTCACTCTTAATTATTACTCGCTTTATTCCTTAGCTCCTCTAAAAATTCTGTCTCCCAAGCAAATAATCTCTTTTGCTAGGCCCACTTCTACCTACTTATCCTTCCATCCCACATGTCCCTCATCTATCTCTCTAGAAACCAATGTCACCTCCATCCCCAAGTCGACGATGAACATTTCTCACCTGCCAACCTATATTCTCCCTCCCCTCCACTTAAATAAATCTTAAGCCACTCCACCATCTACAATAGTGTCTACCCTTCCCCTCCAAAGCCATACCTTCAACCTCATATTTTGACATCAAAACTTTCACCATAGATTATTTGGTTCCCCCTTGCCCTCAATCTCCAATTCCATTTTCCCAGTAGAGCAAAGTTAAACTTCATCACATCTCTCAACCCAAACCCTTTTTCTCCTTTGCCCAACACATTATCTCCCACGATGCTCACCTAACCTTTCCACCAACTTCAAATCCTGGCCATAAAAAATTACAAAACAAAGATTAGAGTTGAGAGATGATATATTTAAGAGCCTTGAAGAATGAAAGGAAGTAAACTGGCAATGCAGACAATACAACTTTGAGGAGCACTACTCCTTTTGCCATAGACACATACTTATCCTCCCATCCTGCCAGATGCCTCTTGACTACATCCATTACCAGCTTCCACATCTCTAGTTTCTAGGATTAGCCCCATTTGGTAGGCTAAGTACTTGAATGACATGTTTCCCACCTTGTAGTTTAATATTGTTAATGTCCGAGCTAGGCATGACTCATGAACATTCACCCTGATAGCCTGACTTTTGTGAAAGTTAACCTAGAGCCTCGAGACTAGCTCAAAATTAAACAACACCGCCTTTATCGCCACAATAGATGTCTCATCCATTTCCTGCTAACAACAGAGTGTCATTTGCAAACTGTAAATGGAAGATGCAAATTTCTTCCCTCCCAACGATGTACACCTTCCAAATACCTCAATCTACTGTTGATTTTACCAATTGACTTAGACCCTCGACTATAATGATAAACAAAAAAAAGGAGATAATGAGTCCCATTATCTAAGATCCCTACCAGCCCCAAACTCTTCTGTGGGGATGCCATTCAATAAAACAGAAATTCTTATCGTGCCAACACACTACTGTATCTACCGAATCCATTTCTCCTAAACCCCATCAAATACATAACATGCCATAAGTACTTCGAGCTAATTGAGTCATATATCTTTTCAAAATCCTGCTTCAAACAAATCAAATACTTTTTCAATTTTCATACGTAATTGACCACCTCATTAACTATTAGGATTCCATCCAAAATTTTCCTTCCTTGTATAAACAAGGATTAATTCTTGGAAATGACCATTTGGATTACACGTCCCAATCGCATCGCCAATACTCTAGTTAGGATCTTATAAATGCAATCAACCAATGAGATAGGTCGGTGGTCATTAATTGCTTGGGGACATGAGTTTTTTGAAATTAGAACAATAAAGTAGCTATTAGACCCTTTCACTAGCTTGTTAGCATGACACTCAATAAAAAACTCCATGAAATCCGCCTTTATCAAATGCCAAAACTCATTAAGAAACCGAAATTTTAACCCTTCAGGTCTTGGACTCTTGTTACTATCACAATTCCAACAACCTCTTTTACTTCTTCCTTTGAGAATGGATTTCTAGCTCCACCTGAGCCTCTTTCGAAAGCCTCTAGAAAGGGAAATCGTCAAGCTGAGACAACATCAATCTTGACTAATAAAATGTTGACAAAAATGCTCCTAAATCTTATCTTTTAGCCTATTTACCTTCACCACTTTCTCACCTCTAAAACTCAGGCTCAAAATTTCATTTGATTTTCTCATCTTCAACATTGTTATGTGAAAGAATTTTGAATTAGCGTAACCTTCCTTCAACCACTAAACACTTAACTTTTGATGTAGTAAAGAATACCTCCTCTCTACCCATTTTCTTAGATTTTCCATGCACCTGACTCTATCCTAGAACCCCACCTCATTCAAACCTTAATCTTCCGCTTTCAAATCAAGCTCAGTAAGCTTTGACATGTGCGCTGTATAAGCCTTTTAGTTTTTCTTATATAGCACATATCTAAATAAATATTATATAAGTTATGCTATTATACTAAGTCTATTTAAATAAGCGTTGTATAAATAATGTGTTTTATATATATAACGTACATGTCAATAAACATGGTATAAGTGACACTATTTTGGTATAATAATATCTGTATAAATAGGAGCAATTTCACAGCTCTTGACAATAATCCATACCCACCCTTTAGTCACCTAATGAATGAATGATACAAGGTTTAGGAAGATGGAATACCAATATCAATATTCCCATCAATCAAATGACCCAAAACATTTTGTTTCGCATCAAAATCACGAGCATTTCTTGTCCCGGAGAAAGACTGCAACACACAAGAAAGAGTCAATCTATGACGACAACTATAGTTATGAGAAAAAAGTGAACAGTGGGATTCAAAGTGCACCACGATACAAGGAAGCGTCATATAGTAGTTATGAGGAGCAAGTGAAGAATGGGATTTGGACTCCAATATACAAAACAAAGCCATCGTACGACAACATCGACAATTATGAGGAACGAGTGAATAGTGGGATTCGAAGTGTAGAAATGTACATGAAAGTGTCATACCACAGTTATGAGAAGAAATTGAAGACAAGGATTCAGACTGCTAAATGGAGTACAGAAGAATTCTTAGACAGCTTTAGTAGTGACAAGCAGCGAAAGAGGAGTGACATTGAGACTCCAAAACAAAATACGCAACAATTTTGCCCTAGTTATGAACAACACAAAGAAAGGGCTAAGAGATGGTTACCGCCTCCCACTCCCCTACATCTTAGTTATCGCCCTTGCCCTGACCTCCATCTATGTAAAGGGTAAAAAATTAGTATCTAAGAGTTATAAAGTCCACCCTATAGTTATTACCCCAGTTTTTATAAAGGAATAATTTGTTGTACCTTTTTTTAGTTAATAAATATTGATACTTCTAAATTTTTTAATCAATTAAAATTTAAATATTAAAAACCAATTAGATTTTACATCACGTTCCCTTTTCCTTCCTTCCCTCATTGTTTGGTTTTCTCACGTGCTATCCTAGTTCAAAGCACGGTGGAGATCCGTGCTACAGACACAAAACATAGATATTTAAATCATTTATCTCAATTTTGTGTCTTACTAAAATATGTAGAATTTGCTGTGAATTTTAAAACTTGCAAAATATTTTCTACTGAGTGTAATTCGCATGAAATACATGTGTATTATTTTTTGCAGAAAAAACGAAAAAAAAAATCACCATTATTCTAGGAGTGTATCTTTAAATAATTATATTTTAATAAAAATTAAATTCTATGTAATTAAATTAAGATTAATTAGTAGAATTAGAAAAAGAGTAAGAGATTATTAAGTCTTAAGCTTTTATAGTGAGGATTTTAATGGAGATATTAGTAACGGGAATATCTAGATGATTCATAAAATAATTAAACAGTTATACAAAATTCTAGAAAACATTAAAAAAATATACAAATTAATTAGACAAAACATTCATTTCTATTTGTAGATGAGATGAAACAAATAATTAAAAGATTAAACGGTTAGGAATTTTAAGTGAAAAGAACTTGATTTAGGATAATATTAGTTTTAAAATAAAAGTAAGATAAGAAGATAAAGGAATATTTGATTTCATTTTAAATTTGAACTATAAACTAATCTTTTATAAAAAGAAAGGATAGAGAGCAGAAAATTGAGCTTAAGTTATTATATAGGGTTAAATAATTCTCTTTAAAAAATTATAGACTAATTAGCTATTTTAGGATTGGAAAAGAGGAGAGAAGAATAAAGCACAGTTGCGGGGCTATGCTTTAAGAGGTGAGTAAAACAACTTTTCTAAACCTTGATGGTATACTTCTTGAATTATATGATTTTTAGTGTTTCAACTATTTAATTTATGCATAATATTTTTAAATTTATTTTAGAAAATATCATGTTTGAGATACTCCATTTATAATGAGAAATTTATGATACCTCCATCTAGAATGAAGATCAAATGGACCTCTATTTAATATGGAGAAGAGGTTTTGGATACCTCCATCTAGAATGAGGAAGAGATCCTAGATACCTTCATAATAGTGTAAAAAAGACAATGAGACGTTATTGTATAGAATATGAGCTCACAAACTTTTAATGAATATATTAAAAACCTGGTTATGAGAACCTTAGAGTGAGAGTAAGTGATCATGAGTATTAGTGCATTTTATTGGATTGTGCATGTGCATGAGGTTTATTGGAAAACTATTTTCTTCTTCTGTTGGTTATTATTATTAGAAATTATTTTATTAAAGTATATTTTCTGTATAAAAAATCTTTTATTGAAGGTACCATGGATGAATTTTCTAGATTCTGCACCAGCTAAGAACAATGTTATTTGCGAACTCTTTTGAAACTTGTCTATTCACTAAGATTTTCATCTCCTGCTGTTTTCAGAACCCGATAAAGAAGTTTTTGGAATTGAAGTGGGCCTAAAGATTTATTTTCTAATTAGTTAAAATTTTCTTTTAGTATTGGTTTGTAACTATTTTAGAATGAATATCCTTGTAATTGTTTTATTTTCTAGAGACCCAAATTTGATGATTATATTTTGTTTCTTAGGTAAGAATTCATGTATTTTAATACAAAATTTATTATTTTTTTAAATTCTTTATTATTTTTATTATGGATTATTACTATAACAACGAACGTTACATAATACAAGATTATATACCTGTAAAAATTTGACCAAACAAAAATGTAAAATTTTGAGTAAAAGAGAAGCACAATATATAATTGTGTGTCAAAAGGATTAATGTGTAATACCCAACAAAATGGTTTAAACATCCGTTAAAGATGTCTATTAAGATACAATAGATTTTATATATGTGTCTCAACCAAAATAATATAATAATAATAATAATTAGAAAAATCTTATAGAATATGTCATATTATAATTAAATATATAAAATAATATCTAACCTTAAAATAGATAAGTATCAATACATAATACAAGGTTATATACTCTTACTAATCCTTAATATACCAAAAAATTAATATTATCATTAAGTCACCAATATTGAAAGTACTAATAGTGTATGATTATGACTTTATAACATAATAATAAAAGTGAATTAAAATCATTATTTTTTCTACTTAATGCATTAAGAACTAGTTGAATAATAAAATATTAACGAGAGAAGTGACTAAAAAGAGATTATGAAACCAGCAAATTTATCTATAAGTATAAATAATTGTTACAAAATAGTTTCATAGTTAAATGAATCTTTTAAAAATATTGATTCTTACGAGGATCTCAACAAAGTAATTACATGAGTAAAAGAAGAGATCTCTTAATAATTTTAAGTAGAATATGAGATCATTTGCAAATTTTCAAATATTCATAATATAAAAATCAAGTGTTATAATAAACAATATTCTCAAACTTGAGAACAAAATATCGTTACACGCAGCGCAAAAATATATAACCTATTTTTATAATATTAAGGATATAATAACAAATAGTCTCTAACTTTCTCATAACAATTTATAATCGACATATATTCCTAAACAAAGCATATATCTTTTACAAAAATAACATCAATAACATTATAAAATATTGTATAGAGAAATTAATATCTTCAATTTTGAGATTCCTATATTGTCCTTAATTACAAGAATTGTGTACTACTCTTGCATGTCAATAGAGCGTTGCGCACAAGTAAATGTTCTATAAGAGACTAATACAAAATCTTTAATATAGATCCCAATAATGTGATCACAAATAATATGTAATAACAAAAACAGTTGATATAAGAAAAATATACAAAGAGCTAAATAAAATTCAATTGTTTTCTTATCACATTAGAATTATGTCGAGTATGGATAAGTTCACTACCTACATAATAGTAATATATATTTCTAGTAACTTTGCATCAGAAGAAAAATGCAACTTTTTTTAAAGGAGAAAAGGTCTAATTAAAAGTTATGCAAATAAGTAATTATAGAATAACAAGAAAATTAAAGTATAATTTTTTTGTTCCATACATGATAAAATTAGGAAAATAAACTTAACATCATAACAATAGGAAAATGTTATATAAATTACCATGCATTATAATTTATATCAATAAAATTTTAATACTAATAGGGTATAAAAAATCATTAGCATAAGTAAAGAGAGGTACATTGTACCAGACCAAATTACATTTACAACGATATACTAATAGAGTATAATTATCATCAATGTAATAAAATAAGAAATTATATCACAAAATTTATATAAATGCATCCATGATAGATAGAATTGCAATTATGTAAGTTAAAAGATAAATTATGCCTATTATCTAATAAATTTTCATATTTTAATCATATATATTGTATTATCAACATACAAAATTCACATTACTATACTCAGACGAGTTATAATAATGCAAATTAATAAAATTATGCACACAAAATGGACAATTAAGATTATGCATAATTAGAAAATGACCTAAATTATTTTATTAATGATATTTCAATATCAAATAGAGTACAGTATAAATCGAGAATACAAATTCTGTAAAGAATTATCATAATGAAAATTAGGTCCAAAATTCAAGATTACAATATAAAAAAACTTACATCATCTCGAATTAATCAAATAATTTTTTGTACCCCAAAAAATACCAATAACATTAAAATATTAAATAAATATGTTATTTGTGAAAAATAAGATTAAAAAATTAGCAACCTCAATCAATGTTCCTAAGAGTAAATTTAACACACAATTCATCCTACAAAGACTCTTAAAAGACAACAAAATTCTCATTTAACCAAACAATTACAAAAAATATGGATATAAAAATATGAGTCCATGCAGCGCATACAAAAATGCATTTACCACAAATTATCTTATGGTGTCCATATAAATGACTTATATTGGTAAACTATAAAAAAGAAAACTCTCAACTAGTTTTGAAAATAATTTACCTAGTAATTGTTTTAAAAAGAAAACTAGGTTTTAAAGGGAAAGTTTCAATAGATAACTTACCCATAAATAAAACTTTAATATTAATAATAAGCATAAACCCTAATTTTTTATGTAAAAGATAATATTGAATTATATAATAAAAATTCACTAGAAACACAATAAGAAACTTCAATTCAAATTTAAGTATTTAATAAGAGAAACCAACTTTGTATCTCAGTTGATTCTTGTACCAATTGATGAAAATAAAATGAGTCCTTAGATCAATAAACACAAAATTATATGTATAGAGAATAAAGATAAAGAGATAAGAGAAAGAAATTATGTGTACCTTATATATATTGAATTGAAATTTCTTACTCTTCACAAACAGTGTTTCTATATAATTATTGTAGATATATAACTTCAATAAGAACTTTTAAGAGTTTTACTACCTACCTTCTAGGGGAGTGTTGTAGGGAATGTGTGTTATAATTTGCTTAATGTGATAGCAAATTTATAATCCCCCAGGGTAGGTAGGGACCCCTCAAATGTGTTTTTAATTATTGATCTAATCCATCAAAGAAACAAAATCTTACTATAATCTCATTTAAAAAATCATAAAGATATAATAAGATAAAATAATAAACATATCTTAAATTGTCATATAATGATTAGGAGTAACAACTAGGTGGGATAGGTACAGATAGTGTCTACCCATTACTAGCCCGCGACAACACCACTGACTTTAAACCATTATAAAAATACTCGTGGGTATCTACATGTACCCACTGATATTTTTTAAAAATATTTTTTTTCAAAAAAAAGATTATTTTTTATATGTAATTTTACTGAACAAATAATTTATTTGTTGAAAAATCTAGAAATAAAATTATACTAATTTTTAAAAAATTAATTAGATCTAAAAATAGTTTAATATAATATGCATACAAAATATTCTATATAAATAAAATCTTTGTTTTACATTACTGGAATTTTTATAAAAAATAATTCTATGAATTATGCACCTTTTATAAAAAAAAATTAACATTGATAAGAATGAACTTTGACAGTTAATATTTTAAGTTGATTTTTTTTCACAAAAATATTATCTTTTTCAAATTAAATATGTGTAGTATTTTAACTTGACAGGTACATGCAGGTAAATACACTATGATACAGTACCCGTACCCGTTAGGGAAGGGTAGAAAAAACTCGTACCCATGAGTAGTGAGTACCTGTTTAAATTATTTGCACGGATATTTTTACGAGTTTTATTCGCAGGCGTGTCATCCTAATATTGATAAAATATAATTTATTAATACTAATTAGCAAGTCAGTCCATCTCGCCTTTAACTCACTAAATTGGCGAATTAGACGAGACAAACCAAAACGAGCAAGCGGGCTAAATACATTAGTTTGACCCATAAAGATAAGGATTAGTTGGCGAGTCAGCCCACTTGACCCACCTCGTTTTGTCACTTCTAACCGATATCAAATAAAAAATAACCTTGGTCAATTTTAGTAAAAGAAAACTAAGTTTAAAAAATTTCAAATTCTTACTTTTTAGAAAGAATGTGAAATTTTACAATTTTAACTAGCAAAATACTTTCTAAAATACCTAGACACTTCAATTTTGTCTAAATTTTTTTATATTACTTTTTTTTATTTTAACATTTGACTCTTATGAATTTTTTCTTTTAGCCCAATTCAATGAAAAATAAAATATGAAAAATGTAGTGTTGTGAATAAGAGAAAACCTTGCCATAATGTTTACTGGGAAAAATAAAAGGCTAAATATATTCAAGAACACAAGGGTGCAGAAGAAAAACCAAAGATAAAAACAATTGGAGTTATAGCATAATTTTCATCATCAACTTTTAAAATTACAAACTCTCAATGTAAAAAGAAAAGAAAATAATAAAAAAGAGGCAAAAGAGTAGCAGTTGGCTAGTTGGCTCTATACTATTGTATTGCGTGATTCCTTCAAAACGGCTCCAACTACTGCTCTGTAACCCAACTCTTCAAATTTAGATTATCAATCAACTACTCTGTGTGTCACTGCTTATTCAACTTCTCTAAGTCTCACTACTCACTCAAATACTCCAAGTTCCACTATTTACTTCTCTGCAATTCAAAGGCTCTAAACAACCTGTCAGTCCATTTTCTAGCCCTACATCATTTCAGAATAGCCCATACTCCTAGTACAGAACAGAGGAGAGTGTGTCCACCACAAGGAAAGAACCTATAAATAAGAAAGAAAATTATCAAAGGGGGGAGGACAGACAAAAAAAATAGAAAAAACTATAAAGAGTATATCAATCACAATATAATGAAGAAGGAAACTGGCAAAAAGGATTGTGTGATTGGAGTATTCCAGAATAACTACCATATCATTTTGTTTATACTATTTTTCTTTTCTGTTCTTATTGGGAGTCTGTATGAGCCTGTATTTTTATCCTGGATAATTTAACTTGCTTATGCCAAATATGTGCTTATTCATGTCAAAAACATACCGGTATACGAATGTTTCATACTAACTCAGAAAAACCAAAAAGTGACAACCAATTTTATTGTGAATCATTTATGCAAATCAAGTTCCCTACAGGCATGAACCCTTTACCATAACAATATCATCCAAGTTCCGAAATTCAAACTCAATAAATCAAAAACCAAACCAGTGAAAAGGATACAAAACACAACAACCATTTCGGTACCGCCACCAATAGCCTTCCCTTCTCTGCCATGCTTGAATCAACATCTGTACAAACCCTAAATCCTTTTTTTCTCTCTTCCGCAACGGCTAATGTGCACCCCCGTGCTTTGATGTTCTAATTTGGTATTGAATCGGGCATTAAGTGATTTATGTTGGGCTTAATGTACATTTGATTTAGTCATTATAAAAAGCATCATGTAATAATCATCAATTCGGATGTACTTTTGATTTGACAGTTACATTAAATAATCACTATGACCACTTTGGATGTACTTCTAATTTGGTCATAGTAAGAGTATTTTAAAATAAATACAAGAATATAAAAATAATAAAAAATCAAAAGTCTTCAATATTTAGACAATTTCAAGAACTATGTATACTCTAATTCTCCATTATATATGGAGATATGCAGGAGCGAGAGACTACTCTTGTCGAGCCCCCGAAAAATAAAAATAAAATAATTTAATTAAAAATTAAAATATTAACAATATTTTTATAAAAAGAAATTTTTCAATAATAATTTTCTCATTAAAATGTTAAAAAACAAAAAATAATATTTGTTATATTTTAAGCATTTTAAGGGTGAATAAATATTTTTAAAGTTATCTAGTTTTACATGTTTAATTAGAGATTACCGTCTTTAAGACGGACGTCGTAGGGTGCTAATACCTTCCCTACGCGTAATAGACTCCCAAACTCAAATTTAGCTTCATAGACCACCTCTTTTTAAAGATTTTTTCAATGTTTTTCTAAATAAATATTGATGACGACTTCTCTAATATTTAAATTAATTTTTCACCAGCCACGTGTCAACCCTTAAAATTTCAAATTCTTTTAAAATTCTTCATCCAAATAAGATACTTTATTATAAAATATTTAAAATTTCAAAATAAAATAAATTACTCTTTTAAAATGTCTCGTCCATGCAATTCAACAGAGTAATTCGTAGTTTCGTACTATAACGAGAACTATGGTTATTACGAGAAGCCTATATAGTTCGCAAAATAGGTTTTCTGAGTCTTATCACCGAAGTGCAGCTCTTCTTTTTATTACAATTGAATGATAATGATAAGAAATAAAATTTAAACTAGTCTACTGTATTAGTCTAACGATTTTCAGATAATAGATCTCAACAGAAATTGGTAGCTCTATCTATAATATATATACCTCTAAAGTCGTTGTCTATGACTTTTTTTTTAAGGGAATGAACAATAGTCCATCCAAAATCGATTAATAGTATCAAAGTTCACCATATAACATTATGATAAGCATTAAACAAAATATTAAGATAGAATTATGAAGAATAGTTTAGTGACTGATAGATAGTTCTACCTTCACAAGACCATCAGTCAGTTTTTCTATTTGTATTACAAAGAATTATCTACGACTTGTATTCAGTAAATTTTGTCTTTGGTTAACTTTTGCGACTTCCTCTCATTTTTTTAACTATTATAATAATTAAAATTCAAAAAATTTAAAATAAGTTAAAAATTTAAATCATTAAATTAATCTAATGATCATAACAAGATAAAGTCATCAATTTCAAAGTCGCTCACTTGAAATCGTGCACCGGCGAATATGGCTACATCACAGTTGCATCTAAATAGTTGGACATTCCTTACGATTTTTTAGATTTTATGCACCTACTTAGGATTAGAGGTGTCATTGAATAAATTTCTTCACTTTTACCAGCTAAAATTGGGTACACCCATAGGTTGAGTTTCTCTAAATGGGATCAATAAGGGTCTATTTTCATTGCATTCTTGCTCATACAAGTTCAAGAACGAGTTTATGAGGGTGGACTCCGTAGATCAAAAGCCTTAACACAATAATATTTTCTTTGAGCTAGGCGGGAGGTCGATGTTTCCCTTTTACTAGCAGGAGAGATCTTGCAAGTTTAAGGGAATCAAATTGAAGGTGGTCGCGGTCGAGGCGAAGGTTAACATTGCTAAGTTGGTGTTTCTTCCCCAACCTAGGACCGTGTAACACGTACTTTGTCTTCCCTATGCGAGAGATATAGAGTAGAAGCTAGAGAGTGTGTGCTTATTCTTCTCTTATTAAAATAATACTCGCAATTTGTTTGTATTACCTATCTTGTGTTTACTTTGCCGCTTTGATGGGGAAGCAAACTTGGAAAACTTTGAAGGCCAAGTTTGACGTCTCTAAAGGAAAGGTCGTTGTAGCTACAGAGGGAGGTCGTAAGAGGAAACATGTTGAGTTGGTTGTCGACATTGCTTGCTCTACTATGAAGGAGGTTACACCTGTGACCTAAGAAGGTCATGTCATTGCTGAAGAGGTTAATTCTCTTGCTCGGGTGGTTTCCTTTACTCGAGAAGGTGACACCATCCTTTCCCTTATCCAAGATCTCCTCGTTGGCCTCGGGGTCATGAAATGCATCGGTGCGCATGTTGGGTAACCAAGGTGAGGTTCCTTTGTCTTTCCCTTTGGACCTTTTAGGGGCGATCTCACACAGCACTCGAGAGAAAATTGTCTGTAGGCGTTTCTTGAGGGGGAAGGAAGACAATCAAATGGATAAGCTATTGGGTGTCGTAAGTAAAAAGAAAAAAAAAGTCAATACTTTTGTGATGACATTTAAAAATTGAGATTTGAGATTTTATATTTGAATGCATTTATATTTTATGTATATATTTTAAATTTAAACTATTTTATTTTATATTTTAGAATTGAGAATTGAGATTATATTTAATTATTTGTTATGACATTTAATATTTAACTATTAAGTAATAATTAATAAGTACTCTAACTTTTCTTAATCAATGCCTAGTAACCCATTACGGAGTGACTTTATATTGAATGTTTATAGTAATTAAAAATGAGACAAATTTGTTTTTTTTAAAAACCTTATTTTTATGTTTTATGTGGGTTAGTCCACGGACCATCACAGACTTTATAGGGTAGTTCGAGCTCTCAAATATAATGAGCCCATTTAAAATGTGGACTTCGCAGATTGAATTTCGTAGATTGCAGGTTTTGCGGGTTGAAGGCTTTGTAAATCGAGTTAGTCGAAGGCTTATTTCTAATAGATATTATGAGATTAATGAAATGTGTAATGATTGTTAACTTTATCTCGCAACTAGTTAATAATATTAAAGTATTAATAAAATGTATTATAATAATTATTATAAAATAAAATTACTTGTATTTATTACACAATTAATCATATATGCCGAATAAATGCAAGATGTGTCATTTTCAAATATGCATTTTTTTCCTGTCTATATCATTAAAAAAATATTCTATCTATCTATTTACAAGGTGGAGAGAAAAAGTGTTATTTAGTGGGAATACACCTAGAATTTTATTTTTACATTTTTTTAAAGTATCTTTACTTTTATACACTACTTGTTTTATTTTATATATTCTTTTGTTTTAGACCAACCATTTATCTTTTTATATTTCTTATCTTTATCCATATCTTAGATACTTCTTATCATATATTATTGCCTTGATATATTCCTTTCGTCTATACTCTTATGTCTCTTATCATTTTTTGAGATAATATATATCTTATATATCATATTCCTTATTACTTCCATCTTATCTTCCATATTTTTATATTTTTCTTTCTTATATTTCTACCTTTTATAGCCTTATTTTTCATTATTACATATATATATATATATATATATATATATATATTTTACCTTATACGCTTACATTTTTCTATTTTTTACTTTTCATCTTCTTTTTAACCTTTTTTTTCCTTGGAATTAAGAAAAACATAAATCCATTGTCGAAGTTGCATGTCCGAGTAGTGGAGTTGAGGCAGTAATTAAAAGACTGAAATTCGATCATCAATGTCACTATTGTACTTATTATAAACTCTTTGTTCGGCAATTATGAATTAATGTGGAAAAAAAAGAAGAAAGGTGGAGATAAATTACAGAAATTGAGAAAGGTTTAATTACACATTTTTTATATTCTAAAAATTTTAATATTTATTTTTTAATTAAAGATATGAACTTTAAACTTTTAAAATTCTTCAATTATTATTTTTTTTATAAGGCAAAAATAATATTATTAATTCTGGAAAAGTATAAGCTATGTCTTTCTATATATACAAAATGTGTAACAAAAAAATTCAATTGTTACTTAAATTGACAAAAGACTCATTACTATAGTTTCAGTGATAATTGCCTCGTGTACTTAATTTTATATAGGTATATGAGAACAAATATCTTAATTTTTTTTTAATTAAGGTTTTGTTTTCTCTCTTTTAGGTATAAAATAGATATAATTATGTATTTAGATTATATATTTAATTTGGTTAAATATTACTATCATTATTTTTTTATATACATATGTAGTTTTGGAATTAGATTGAGACAAAGTCAATTAAATAAAAACTCAATAAGTAAAAGGTGATCACCACCTGATGAGAGTCCTGTTGTGGCAAACAAGGAGTAAATAAAATATTGTTTATCCACCAATGCCCACACTCACTCTATGAGTCCCCGTCCAGTTGTAGTGGACAACTTAGCATTTGGGCTGAGCGCCCAGCAGTCTTGTTATGACCGCTGGGTAGTGACTTCGAGATGGTAGAGTATAAAAGGGTTTTTTTTCACCAAAAAGGGGGTGCTTCTTCTTCTCTAACCCTAGGGTGGCTTTAGAGCAAATGGGCTTCATCTTCGACCTCTATTTTTTATCATTTTGCTTCCTTCATCCTTGGGATGCTTATCTCCTCCATGGGTGACTGAGTTTTTTGTTGCTTGGGGTTTATTGAAAGTAAACTTGAACTATTGTGTATATTTTGAGCTTTAATCAAAGTTTATTATTCAATGTTTGTGTCTTTTCTCTTCTTTATGTTTTGAATGCAATTGGAAAATTATTTGACTCATAAATAAGAAGAGCTTTAATATCAATCAAGTTTATGTAGATACGACCTTGTACTCCTCTAGGTTGTGCTACTTGATTGGTGCACTTGCCATAGAAAAATTGTTTAACCGTCAACATTAATGTTTACTCCACTCTATGATAATCAATTATTAGCACAATAATTGATTATTTACTTTTGTTTTGGAAAATGTAAACTGTTTTGTTTTATTAACCATTTGTAATCCAAATTTTAATCACAAGCTATAATTGAGAAATGTTTGCATGAACATAGAGGAAAAACAGTTCACATAGAAATAGTCAATCTTAGAGCATCTCCGGTAGTTAATCAATTGTTTCAATCTTAACTCACTTTTTTTGTGGATCTCACAATGCCACGTCATCTTGAATACCAATTTGAGATCACATTTTTTTATCCTAAAATACTTTTGGTGAATCTCACAATGTTACATATCCTATTTAATATTTATTTACAATTTATTTTAAAATAAATAAAAGTAAATAATTATATGGTTTAATTATCAAATAAATTTAATACAAAATAAAAAATATTAATAATTCAAATTTTTATAAAAAAAAAAATTCCCCCACACCACCACCCCTTCCCCTCTCATGTGTCACATACCCTTCCTCATCCTTAGTTGTCGCTCCCTTCCCAACCATGATTGTCTTCCCCAACCGCTAAACCTTCCATTGCAAGCCCTCCCCTCATGCGTTCCACTTCCCCTTTCCCTTCCCTAACCTTCGCTCCCCTCCCCAACCGCAAGCTCCTTCACCACGAGCCCTCCCCAATCATGAGTCGTGAGCCCTCTTCAAGATCTACAAACCCTCGTATTTTTTGTTTTGTTTAGGGTTTAAGATCTTAATGTTGATTTTGGGTTAAATATGTTGTTGTTGATGTTGATTGTCTTTCAATATATGTTTGTTGTTGAATCTATGTTAGTTTTTTCACTTCTTGCTTCTCCTCCATTTTTCCTTTCTCAATTTTTGTTGAATCTATTGGTGCATGCATGCCTGAATAGTTAAGAGAGACAAAATAAAAAACGAGTAGTTTTTTTTTACACTATGCTAAACTTAGGTGTTCTTGAAACAGATCTTCACATGGAGATTAACAATTTTTTTCTCCAATAGATGTTTTTACCAAGATTAGATCTTGGCTTCAAGATTAGTTTTCAAAAACATCCATTGGGGATTCTCTTACCCCACACTTTTAGAAAGGTCAGAACTACCATATTAGTCATTACCTATCTATTAATGCAACACTGAGATTGTATAGACCATTCATAAAAACATAACAGAGAATTCTTTTATAACCCCCTAACCCATATCCAAGACTTCTGAAGGGCTTCCTGTATTTCAAACAAGCCAAATCAGCTAAAGGGTAGTTAGCACCAGATAGTTTCCAAAGCACCTTCAAAAAGGCCACAAAGGGTACATCAAAAGTTCTAGTATAAGGTATACATTAAATGGTCTATACACATGAGAACCAGATCGTCCACTCCAATTGTTCCCATAAGATAATCACCACTAGGTGTTATTTACTGGATGTTGTCATTAGATGTTATCACAATACGCTCTTGTCAGATGTTCTCAGTAGAATCTTGCACCCTCCAACAAAATTTTCTATCTAACTCATTCACAAATCATATAAAGCTTTCACTTTCTGAAGATTTTAAGTCAACATCAACTCTTTTTTATTTTAATATTTTCAAGATATCTAAATTAATTTCAATTAATAAAAAGTGTTTAAAAAAATTAAAATGTATATTGTTTTATTAAATAATGCGAGAGTCTGCGAACTGGTTTTACTTACCCCGCTGGCTAAACAAACCAAACTAAAAAGTACACAAATCCAAACTTATTTATCTTGCTCTAATTACAATCTGTCCATAGACACGTGTGTAAGAATAATTCATACTCGTGCTAACTATGATTTTATCCCTATATAAAGGAGCTAGTTCACACGCTCGTAATGATCAAGGATAGAAACCCACCCCTTGTTAAGTGACATCCATTTTAATTAGGAAGATGAGTTTTTGGGAGCAAGTGAACTCACTGCTTCAAAGCTCGAAAGCACGAATCCCTCGGAAGTTCTCTAGTTATGAAGAGAAAGTGAACGATGCACTTGCCAGTCACAATTACTCTTCAAATTTAAGGAAGCAAAAGAAGATGCAGCCAGTGAAGAGTGCACCTAACAGATATGATTACTATTCAGGGAACCAAACAAGGAAGAATTCTGAGCAGCCAGAGAAGAGTTACTATTATTACTAGTTATATAAGACTACTCTTCAGGGAAGCAAATATGACGTACTTCTCTGTTTATTTCTCTTTACTATATTTTTTTTTATTGATCTTTCTTATAAGAATTAAAGAGAGTGTTAGAAGTCATATAATAATAATTCACCCTTGCTTAACTAAATAAGCTACAACTCATTAACTTTTATTTATTTATATATATATATATATATATATATATATATATATATATTAATTAGTGATATTGCATTAGCACTATCACCTATTTTGTGTGATCTATCATTGTTCTGCTATGTTTTTGACTCTACTAACCAAAATAATCATGTTTTGCTCTAGTTATTAATATTATCAAGACAATAAATAATTACCTTTACTATCAAACGGTTGTATCAGTCCTTTCATTTATATGGATTTAAATATTAAAAGTTTTTTGTTACCTCTTGATAAGCTTATGAAGGCTTATTAAGATGAAATATTCTTGAGTTTTAAAACAATAAATTAATATTTCTTTTTCAATGTATCATAATTCTTTGTATATTTTTATTGGTTTTCTCCTCTTGTTCCTATTTTCTATGCATTGTTGGTTTTTCTAACGAGCTTTTTAATTTGAGTGTACAAATCCTGTAAAAATAATAATAATAATAATATTAATAATAATAATAATAATATTATTATTATTACTATTATTATTATTGAGTGTACAAATATAAACACGTTAAGTGTAAACTTTTCTAAGCAAAATATAATTTATTAGTTAAAATAATTTTTTTATTTCTTTTTATTACAAAATTCTTTTAATATGTTGAAATAATGTTTGTCATAATAAGTTTTGTTAAAAAATATTTATTTTAAAAACTTACTAAAAAGTGTAATATAAATTCAATTATTGATATAATTTTACTCTCATGCATAAGAAATGTTTTAAAAAATATTCATGTAAATATGTATATTAGAATGTATAATTATTAATATTTTACTTAATAATTTATACATAGTTATTTATTTAAATATCTACATGGACAAAAAAATATTAATTGCTAAATTTAAATTTGATATTTGTTGGTAGAGTTGTCAAAATGAATCAGTCCAGTTCGTTGGATTCAACTCACCTTAACTCACTTAATAAATGGGTTGGCTCAATCCCACTCTTCTTCCATGCTGAAAAAGTAGGTATGGTTCAGCCACCACAAGTTGGTGGGTTAAATGGGTCGCCTCACCAACAGCCGAAAATTAAAAAAAAAAATATTATTTTAAAACATTAAAATTTAAATAACTTATGATAACATTATTTTTAAATTTTATGAGTTTAAAAAATAAATAAAAAATATTTGAATAATACTCTTCACTAAAAATTTATATTTACAACATGTTAAATATTAATTTAAAATATAAAATATTAATTAAATAATACCAACAAACTTAAAAATATATTGTAATAGAGTACAAGTCAAATAAGTAAGATAATAATTTAAAACTTTAAAAAAATTAAAAATCATATTCAAATAATAATAAAAATAAAATTTAGGTATTCTATGTTCCGACCTTTACCTTTTTCATATTCCTTGCCTTTATGCCTACCTATCTTCAATACTTTATTTATATATTCTTTTCTTTTGTATATATTTTACAGCAAACTACTATCACACTATTCATCTTTTATTAAATTACACAATTGATTTTTTTTTTATATTAATCTCTCTTTAAATTTAAAAATATTAAACTAATATTTAAAAGACATTATACTAATATTTCTTTTAAATTTTATATTAACACCTATAAAAAAGTATGAAAGTAATATTTAAGAAAATAAAGGCGGATATGTCATTACAAACCTTAGGTTGTAATTTGCTCAATACTTATCATATTCCATATCTTCCATTTTTTTTTTTACATTATTTTTTTATATTATTGCCCTTTTTAAAAAAGAAAAAAATAGTCTTCTTTTTTATTCTACATATTCTGTACCTTAGAGCTGACATTCTCTCTTAAGCCTCCACAAGCTGGCGTTGATCAGTAATAAAAATACATAGGTTATGCCTTTGTTTGGTTTCATAGAAGTAAAAAGAAAGAATAAAGAGTTATAAAAGAAAAAAAAAAGGAAATTTTGATAAAATATAATCAAAATTAAAATTGTTCAGATGAAAAAAATTTATACGAAAAAGTTAGGAAAATTATAAATGAAAGTAACTATAATTAAAAAAGGAAAATTATAAATAAAAGTAATTATAATTATAAAATTATTCATACATTTATTATTTATGCCACCAAAATAAGAATAATTTTAAAAATATATTTTTTTTTTACATTTTCCTTACTTTTCGCATGTGTATTTTGAGCTTAAAAAGTAAGTACGACCTCATCTATTGTTAACATTTTTGTTGCAACTTTCTTTAATATCCAACTGAATAAATACTTCTTTCTTCTCACTTCTCGATATTAGTAACATTTAACTCCCAATTTTCATCCCACAGTTCAACTATTAATATCTTAACTACTTACAAATAAAGTTACATTGAATTTTTTTATCAAAACAGTTCACTAACCGAACTTATCTAATAGTCTAATTTAATAAATTTAATTAACTGATCTTTATATTAGCTATCACGCGCCAAACGAATTGATTGGCTGATTGATTTATTCAGGTCACATTGACAAAATTATTTATTAAAATCCGTATGTTCTAAAATTAGTTTCACTGTCACGTAATTTATTTAACATAAAAAAATCTAAAAAATTAAAAATAACATGTGATATTTTAGCTCAATCTTATGTTTGTATTTAAATAATTGTGATTATTTATTAAGGTGAGTCTATTTTAACTAAATCCTTCTTTTTCATCGTGTTCCTCACACTTTTGTGTATTGTCCCAAACATTTTTACAAATTCTTATGATTTTTCTCTTTTAGTACAACTTTCACACTTCTATAAGAATAGTCACATGATTGTAATGAACGTTATAAAGTATAAAATTTACCTATTCTACAAGTAAAATACACAAACACTACGCCAAATTTATTCTTTATAGCATTTTTTTAGCTTATATAGAGTTTTTTAAGTGTATATAAGTAGACAAAATATAAGTTCGGATAGTGTTTTTTTTTTAAAAAAAAAGTATTATATAAGTGAATATAGCGTTCCTCTAGAAAAACATTGTATATGTTAATATTACGTTTCTCTAGAAAAAGGATGTATAAGTGAATATAGCGTTTTTCTGAGAAAAACATTGTATAAGTGAGAATATAACGTTCTTCCAAACAAATGTTGTATAAGTGATTATAACGCTTATAAAAAAAACAAGTTGTATCGCTTATACAATATTTATTTTAAAAGATGTTATATACATATGTTTATATATATACAGCTGGTTTGAAGAAGCATGGTATATGTTTTTGTTTTATAAACATGCTGATTTCTTTCATTTATTTTTATCATAAATATTTCACACATGTAAACACAATCCCAAAGCATTTTATAAAGTTTTTAATGAATTTCATATCCGTTATGGGTGGTGTATGATTTGCAGCATACACTTGATGAAATCACCTATATGAGTATCAATTGAGGCCGCTTGCATGAGATCTTGTTAAATCTCTAGACCAATCATTAATACCGGACAAGGTGCATGACCTAAATGCGCAACACAATGAAAACAACAAATGATTGTGAGGGTATATTGTGACTAATAGACCACCATCATAAGCTACATGTTTTTGTTGATTTGTCCCCTCTTATGAACGCAATCCTGGGAGACTTGTGAGGATATCTTAGATAAATCTTTAAGGATATAGATAAAACTCATAACAATGAATTAATGAAGTTTTCGTCATTTGGTGCCTCTATTCAATTTTTTCTTTGATATATACAAAATTGTGTTTATGAATATTATTTATAATAGGGTATTGTTTATCATTGTCTTAAGAGAAGTTAAGGAAAAAGAATTAATACTAAACTTTGTAAAAGTGCATATTTAATTAATTATGTTATTAAATGAATATTGATTTTAATATTCCTTAATGTATTTTATTTTATTTAATACCCATAAATCTTTTACGGTTTTAATTAACCTGACGTAATAATTGTTAACATGTATAACATTATAAAGGAGAATGCTAATCAGAATTTATTTATAATTAAGAATTATTAATCGACATTTAATTTTTCAAAAATTATAATTAAATATGTTATTAAATGAATTTTAATTTGAATAAGTTATTAATACATTTTTATTTTATTTGAAAGACAAAAATATTTATCAATATTTTTAATTGATATTTTATTTAACGCAAAAAATTTAAAAAATTAAAAATAGAATAATTATAACGCTGTTTTACTATTTTTTTTATTTTGATGTTACTAAAAATTGTGTTTTACTTTAGAATCTAATTCCAACGTAGTTTTTTATGTATTTATTATAACAGTAAATATGGTTTAAAAGATTAAATTTCTAGTACTATTTATAATTACATGTTAATAGATGAGAGAGGAGAGAGAAGCTGTTTGAAGAATTAATGTTAAAAAAATAGCAGAAGAAACAAATAATAGGATGATAATAAATGATACAAGAAAAGAAAAAAGAATGAGTGAAATAGAAATAATTATTTACTAAAATATCTCTGCATTAATTTAGACACAAACTGTAATGCAAAAATTATTCCTAGGGAAGGGACATGAAAAATGCTTTTCTGTGTTTATTCCTGGTACTGTCCATGACTAATAACTTATCTATGTATAATTGACTAATCACAGTAATTACATTTCTTCAACGTCCTCACTGCAGTCTTTTGTTTTTCTCCATACAGACCTGCAACATTGCTTCACCTAGAAACAAGATGACTAAATAAATGGTGAAAATGTCATCTTCACAAGCAAAATATGGCAGGGTTCAATATGCAATATGGCTATTGGGGCTGGTATTATTTCTGGGTTGGATTTTCATTTGGATAATGAAGCCCACAGATACTTTTGGAGAAACATGGATGCCTATATACCAAGCAAATACTAATTCAACTTATTTTGGTGCAGAAGGTCTCATAAGTTTTGTTCAAATTGTGAATTTCATTCCATTGTTTTAATTATATTATGCTAATATATGTACCTACCTCTATGATCCTCTCATTGTAGGTTCTTATTTGCTTATGTACACTTTCCCAGTCTTGCTCATGGCTTCTTTGGGGTGTCTATACCTCCACATATGCCAAAAAGCAAATGATTCCAACAGGTGCATGTCATTTTTCACCGCTTAATCTGGTTTTATGTTTTTGCTAAATGGTCCGTTCACTTCATTGTTGTTAGTTTTGTAGTTTAATTAAGTTTTGTAGTTTGATTTTTAGTCCCACATTGCTTAGTATTGTGAGATGGTGTTCTTTACTTTGCTATATAAGCAAGCTTATGTAAGGTTTACAAATGCACCAAAACAAATACTTCTTAGTGTTGCTTATTTCTCTCTTCTCGCCTTTAGTGCCTTTGTTCCCAACAAGTGGTATCAGAGCCCATATCTTAGTATGCTTTGCGGTTGCAGTAGTGTCTGATCTTTCGCATCAGAAAAGATTTGGTTAGAGTAAATTTTCTTAGTATACTCTGTGGCTGCAGCTGTGTCTGATTTTCCACATCAGAAAAGATTTTTTCTCTTGTTGTTGGGGATCTCAGTCTAGAGAACCAGTGGGGACTTTTCTTTAAAAAGCAGTAGGAGCGATGGCAATAGACGAAGGCAAGATGAAGATTGAAAAGATTGATGGTGCGGACTTTGGCTTTTGGAAGATGCAAATAGAGGACTATCGAAAGGCTTGCAAGAACCTCTCACAGGCCTGAAACCAGAAGCTATGAAGGAGGATGAGTGGAGCTTTCTAGACAGAAAAGCTCTCGGAGCCATTCGATTGACATTATCTCGTAATGTTGCTTTCAACATCGCAAAAGAAAGGACGACAGCAGGTCTCATGAAGGCTCTTTCCAACATGTACGAGAAACCATCAGCCTCAAACAAAGTTCACTTGATGAGGCGATTGTTCAATCTGCGGATGTCTGAAGGTGCTTCGGTGGCACATCATCTCAATGAACTAAACACTGTTACAACCCAGTTGAGTTCAGTTGAGATTGAGTTCGATGAGGAAGTACGGGCTTTAATACTTTTGTCTTCCCTGCCAGAAAGTTGGAATGCTACTGTCACGGCTGTGAGTAACTCATCGGGAAGCAATAAGTTAAGATTTGATGATGTTCAAAATTTGGTTCTCAGTGAAGAGATCCGACGGAGAGAGTCGGGTGAACCATCAACCTCTTCAGTATTGCATACAGAGTCAAGAGGAAGAAGTTCAACCAAAGAAAGCGGATGCGATAAATCAAAGGAGAGACGATCCAAGTCCAGAAATCATCGTAGTTCTCACAACTCGAAGACGATCGAGTGTTGGAATTGTGGGAAAACCGGGCACTACAAAAACCAGTGTAGGAGTGTACGAAAGAGTCAAGAAGCAAAGGGCGAAGCAAACATTGCCTCCACCTCAAGAGAAGATGAGGTGTTGATATGCTCTCTTGAAGATAAAGAGGAGTCTTGGGTATTAGACTCTGGAGCATCTTTTCATGCTACCTCACAAAAGGAACTATTCGAGAATTATGTTCCTGGAAACCTTGGTAAGGTTTACCTTGGTAATGAGCAGTCATGTTAGATTGTAGGTAAAGGTGCAATAAAGATTAAGTTAAACGGGTCTGTATGGGAATTGAAAAATGTTAGACATATTCTCGACCTGACTAAGAACTTAAAGAGGAGTCTTGGGTATTAGACTCTGGAGCATCTTTTCATGCTACCTCACAAAAGGAACTATTCGAGAATTATGTTCCTGGAAACCTTGGTAAGGTTTACCTTGGTAATGAGCAGTCATGTTAGATTGTAGGTAAAGGTGCAATAAAGATTAAGTTAAACGGGTCTGTATGGGAATTGAAAAATGTTAGACATATTCCCGACCTGACTAACAACTTAATCTCAGTGGGCCAATTAGCCAGTGAAGGCTACACGACAATCTTCCACGGTGATGATTGGAAGATTTCAAAAGGTGCGATGACCATTGCTCGAGGCAAAAAGAGTGGTACTCTTTACAAGACAGCAGGAACATGTTATTGGATTGTAGTTGCAACAAATGAAAGTCCCAATCTATGGCACCAAAGGCTTGGGCATGTGAGTGAGAAAGGGATGAAGGTCATGCACTCAAAAGGAAAATTACTAGGTCTTCAGTCAGTAGAAATTGACATGTGTGAAGACTGTATACTTGGAAAGCAGAAGAGAGTCAGCTTTCAGACAAGTAGAAAAACCCCAAAGAAAGATAGGCTTGGGCTCATTCTGATGTTTAGGGACCAATGATTGTCCCTTCCATTGGTGGGAAGCAATACTTCGTAACTTTTATCGATGATCACTCCAGAAAAGGTATGGATTTACTTTCTGAAACACAAGTCTGAAGTATTTGAAGCTTTCAAGATTTGGAAAGCTATGGTAGAAAATGAGACAGGATTGAAGATTAAAAAGCTCAGATCTGACAATGGTGGTGAATATGTAGACACTAGATTCAAGAAGTTTTGCTATGAGCACGGAATCAGAATGAAGAGAACCGTGCCAGGTACGCCTCAACACAATGGTGTAGCAGAGCGTATGAATCGAACGTTGACTGAAAGAGCCAGAAGCATGTGTGTGTGGTCAGGCTTACCAAAACAGTTTTGGGCAGAAGTAGTCAACACAACAGCTTACTTGATCAACCGAAGTCCATCAGTACCATTGGAGCTCAAGATACCAGAAGAGTTATGGAGCGGAAAAGAGGAAAAACTATCACATCTTAGAGTTTTCGGCTGTGTAGCATATGTGCACATCAGTGATCAAGGCAGAAACAAACTTGACCCAAAAAAAAAAAAGTGGAGTATGTTGTTTGATGTAAGGAGAGAGAATTAGTGGGAGAAATACATTAATTAATAAAGAGTCAAATTATAAAAGAAAATCAACTAGTAGCTAAAAACACGAAATATTTTGAATATTCTAGAAAAATTAAAACTAGTAGGTTTTAAAAAAAAATCCTAACTTCTAAACAAAGTTAAAATCATTTCAGTTAGTTTTTTAGCTTTTAATCAGCTGAAATGACAAATTAAACATGTTATTAAAACAAAATAGAAAATAAAAGGGTTGTTAATTTGTGAAATGCTACTATTGATTCCATTTAAAAATGACAACGAATTGTGAGTTTCACGCTTTCCATCTCCTAAATATGTGGATGAGTTTTTGAATATAAAAGAAATAGGTTGTAGCAGAAGTTGAAGACGTTGTATATATTGATTTCAATTTATTTTATTACAAGCAAATTTCACTGTAGAGGCATGGATTTTTTACACCTTGTTTTTGAACCATGAAAGCCTCAACTTTATTTTATTATTCTTCAATTTAACTATTTGGTGGTCTGGGGTGGATATCCGCAGTTACAACCACAACATCCACGAACGCAATCCCTTACACAACGAGGGCCAGAGCAATGTAATCTATCGCAATCATTTTCGAATTCGCACTTGGTACATGCATTTGCAAAATCTACAAAATTTGTTCACCAATTCATCCTTATCAAAAATGGTTTCATGAGACCTAATACTCCATATATCATTTCACAAATTTTTCAAACAGATGAAGACTAATCTAGATAAGAAATTCATTCTAAGCACATGAAATATTTGTATACAAAATACAAACAACAAAGAAAACTAGAAAAGAATACCAGCTCCAGATGCTATGAGAAACAAAGCTATTAAGCAAGGAAATAAGAGTGAAGCTTTCATAGGTCCTGTTGGAAGTGGAAGGCCGTGAGACGCTCGAAGAGACACTGACACAGAAACAACAATGGTTTGATCAATGGTTTGTGGGGATACAGAAGTGGGAGCCCGGTTTGATCGATACGGATAGAAGGATCAAGGTTAGCTGCTATGGGGTCCCGTTACACGTATGGGGCGAAAACTTCTTCTCCACACTGCTCGCGCCATTCGGAGAGCTTCTGTATGTGGAAGAAAGTACCCTAAAAAATGAAAGGTACGATGTAGCACAGATGGTGGTGTCCAGGAAGGATATGAGGAAGCTTGACGAGGTAGTAAGGACGACTATTGATGGGTGGGAGTTTGATATCAGGGTGACGGAGGTGGAAGAGGTAAATGAGGGACACAACAGCAGAGTCACAACGAGCTACGGATCGGAAAACGGCTATTGTCAGGGGGACGACGACTTTGATGAATCGGCGGAAGCGGAACGGCGGTTGGCTGAGTTGAAAAGGAAGATGACTCGGGATGGAGACTGGAAGGTAGGGGAGTTGGAGGAAGGTGGAAACGCCGAATGGGATGAGGCCCCTTTCCGATCGCGACGGGACACGGAGGTGGAAGACACACACCGGCCCAGATCGGAAACCATGAACTCCGAGGTGGGGATGAGGCGGCACAAACCGGCGACCACGAACTCAGACGCGGGGACGACGGCGCTAGCGGCGGAAGAAGGCCCTAACTTCGTCGGTTTTGGCCTCAACGGAGAAGGGAGGCAGCCGCTGCTGAGGACCGAAATGGATGCCAGAGCCCAGCCAGTGTGGACAGGGTCAACGCCTATTTTTGGGTATAATCAGAACTCAGGTGATAGTAGCAGGAACAGAGGTAGCGAAAGAAGGGTAGGGGCACAGGCGAAAGCAGAAGGAACAGAGGTAGCAGAAACCGGAAGAGGAAGAAGTGGAACACAGGGCTTGGGAAAGGAAGGAGAAAATGGCAATCCGCAAGACTCGGATAAAGGTGCACGCGGATCGAGGACTGACACCGGGTCGCATCAGACGGGACAGCGCGTCAGGAGGCTGTCTGGCAGGAACGCGAAACGAGGCTGCATCGAGCGGCACGCGGTGCAGACGTGTACGGAGCGCGGGCAGACGACCGTTGGGCGGTCCGCTCCTCTCCAGATGGGCCAGCGTGACGAGGCCCAAATCGTGGGTCATGAAGCGGAATGGGCTGCTGCGCACACCGCCGTTTTTTCTAATGGAACCGTGCGGGAAAATGCACTTAGTTTTGAAACGGCTACAGATGCAGAAATTGCTATTGGACACCGACAAAAACTTCCAGAAAATGCTACAACGCATGGACAGAATAGGGTCATTCCGAAAAATAGTGATTTCGGAAAAAATGACTCTATATCCACACTGCCTTATGATTACAAGAAATGGGTATTAGTTGATGAAGAAGGGGTGTCTGAAGGAGGGAATGGGCAAAAGAGAGTGGTGTCCATATGGAAGCAACTTAGGAGAAACAGTTTCGACGGGAGTGAATTAATGATGAGAGGGCAACTGTATGGTATGAAGGAAGATGAACAGCGAAAGGGATACCAGGAGGAGGAAGCGGAAAAAATATGGAAGGCACTGAAGGAACTCGGAATAACTGCCAAACAAGCAGATATTAAATACATACAGGAACTACGGAAGATGGAGGACAGAGATATTGGGGAGAAGGAATAGAGGGAGACTGGGAGTGACCGAAATAATTAGATGAAGATCTTCTCTTTAAATGTGAGGGGGTTCCGGATCGGACCAAACGTCGTAGAATACGGAGAATGTTGAAAAAGAACGACATTGATATTTGTTTGCTACAGGAGACAAAGTGCAGAATGGTAAACGATTGGGAGGTTTACGAGATTTGGGGGTCGGCAGGGTGTGAATGGAGGGTACTACCGTCTGTCGGGCTCAGTGGTGGATGCCTTACAATCTGGAAGAAACATCTAATGGAGGTTGTCTGGGTTATTCAAGGGCAGAGCTTCCTTGGAATTGGCTTCAAGAGGAATAGCTCATTTGAAGTTAATTGTGTCGTTAATGTATACGCCCCGTGTTTGGTACAGGGTAAGAGGAAGGTATGGGACGATTTGATGATGACTAAACGAGGTTTTCCGAAGGCCAGGTGGGTACTTGGAGGAGATTTTAATGCTGTGCTAGATACGACGGAGTTCAAAAGGAGATCAGGCTATCACTCTACAACTGAGATGTCTGACTTTAGATTCTTTATCCAGACAATGGGACTGTTGGACATTCCAGTCATCAGGAAAGGGCCAACGTGGATAGCTCCGAATGGAGAGTCATCTAGTAGGCTGGATCGATTTTTGTTCTCACCAGAACTGATGGAGGATTGGGGCGTTACAGCCCAGAGAGTTGGCACCAGAGAATTTTCAGACCATACATGGATCATAACAGAAGTCAATAAACAGAATTGGGGCCCGAAACCGTTTAAGTTTTTTGACCATTGGTTGGAGGATCCAGGTTTTATGGACCTAGTGAAAGAATTCTGGACAGCAGAACAAGGCCAAGGATGGAAGATGTATCAGTTGGCACGTAAGTTGAAAGGCCTGAAGCTGAAGATTAAAGACTGGAAACAAGAATACTGGAGGCGGGATGAGAATGTCATGGATGAAAAGGTTCTGCAGCTGGAAACACTGGATAATCAGTTAGGTCAGGGGGTCATCGACAGTGGTCATCAAAGACAAGAGATTTTGTCCGAATATTGGGAAAAGGCAAGGAGAATGGAACGGTCCTTGTTACAGAAGTCTCGGGTAAGATGGGCTCTGTATGGTGATAGGAACACAAAGTTCTTTCATAAATGCTTTAAAGAGCGATGTTATACAAACTCCTTATTGGCAGTTAAATCAGAGTCAGGATGGGGGGAGGGGGTTCAGAGTATCCGGGACCATGTCTTCCAGCATTTCAAAACGTGCTCTAAAGACGAAGACCCTATGAGACCAAAGTTGGATGGGGTGACCTTTAATCAGTTGACTGACCAGCAGAGAGTCACCTTAGAGGAACCCTTTTCGGGAGAAGAAATACAGGAGGCGGTGTGGGCATGCGATGGAGGAAAGAGCCCGGGCCCTGATGGATTTGGTTTTCAGTTTTACAAATCATGTTGGGAAATAATAGGGGGTGACGTGGTAAATGCAGTTCAAGAATTCCATCAATCAGGGGTATTGCCAAGAGGAGTGACATCAGCTTTTCTTACCCTGATCCCCAAGGTGCCAAGACCTGACAGGTTAGCTCAATTTAGACCAATCTCTTTAATCTCTAGCATACAAAAGATTGTATCTAAATTGCTGTCACTGAGAATGAAGAAAGTAATGGGCCATTTAATCTCCAAGTGCCAGTCAGCATTCTTGACAGGGAGATCAATTTTGGATGGGGCACTGGTAGCAAATGAAATAGTTGATTGGGCGAAGAGGAAAAGGAGACCTTGTTTCTTGTTTAAGGTGGATTTCCAGAAAGCATATGATTCGGTCAATTGGGATTTTCTAGATTATATGTTAGCTAGAATGGGTTTTGGGAACTTATGGCGAAAGTGGATAAGTGGTATTGTAAGGAGCAGCTATATGTCAGTTCTAGTCAATGGGAGTCCGACGGTTGAGTTTAGGCCGGGAAGAGGTTTGAAGCAGGTCCGCTCCTTTTCTGTTCAGGTCAGCTGTAGGAAAAGGGGTGTTTAAAGAACTCAATATGGGTGCCGGGGCAAACTTTTCAGTATTGCAATATGCAGATGATGTTATCATGATGGGGGAAGCAGATTTGAAATCGATATGGTACTTGAAAGTGATTCTGCGTGGTTTTGAGATGACATCCGGTTTGAAAGTGAATTACAGCAAAAGCCAGTTCTTTGGTCTTAATGTACAAAACTCGTTCACGCGTGCGGTCAGCAACCTTTTGAACTGTATCGTTTCAACACCGCCCTTTAAATTCTTGGGGATTCCGGTGGCTGTCAACCCGAGAAAGGTAGAAACGTGGAAGCCAATCTTAGAACAATTTCAACGGAAGTTGGCAGCGTGGAGGGCCCAGCATATGTCATTCGCTGGAAGGTTAGTTATGTTAAATTCAGTATTGTCTAGCCTCCCATTGTACATATTCTCATTTTACAAGGCTCCCAAGAAAGTCTTGCAAATCATGACTGGGCTACAACAATCGTTTCTGTGGGGAGGGAACGGACAAGAGAACAAAATAGCCTGGGTAAGTTGGGAAAATGTGTGTAGGCCGAAGGAAGAAGGGGGCCTGGGGGTAAAGTGTCTACGGACCTTTAATCTGAGTTTGCTTGCAAAGTGGAGGTGGAGGATACTAAATGAGCAAAATGCAGTATGGGCGACCGTATTGGAATGTAAATATGGGCCTACATACAAGTTTAATCAAAGACAGCCGAACTTACCAAAGGCATCTCAGTGGTGGAGGGACCTATGGGCCATGGATGGACCGAAAGCGACCAGACCAAACTGGTTTTCGGACAATGTCTTCAAAAAGGTAGGGGACGGAAAGGAGACTCTATTCTGAGAACAGAAGTGGATAGGAGATACATCCCTTAGTTTGCAGTTCCCCAGGTTATATGGGTTAGCAGCAGATAAGGGTACTACTGTTTTAGACAAAAGGGAGGTATCAGGGGGGTGGGTCTGGGAATAGAGGAGGCAGTTATTTGTATGGGAAACAGAGCAGCTTCGTCTTTTGCAGAGTAGGCTGCAGCAAGTGACATTTGTCGATTCCATCTCGGATAGATGGAGATGGAAGACTGGTACGGATGGAGTATTCTCAGTTGTTGAGGCTTATTTGGTTCTACGCCCGCATCAGCAGACACATAGATTAATCGAGGTGGAGCCCAGGGACTTGCGACGAATGTGGAAAGATAGACTACCATCTAAGGTAATTGTTTTCTCGTGGAGATTACTGTCAGATAGGGTACCAACCATGGCTAATCTATTAAAAAGAGGCATTCAGATACCAGGGGAGGAGACTCTATGTGTCTTCTGTCATAATGTTGTTGAAGATAGGAATCATATGTTCCTAGGGTGTGCCAAGGCTCAATACATATGGAACAATGTTATAAGCTGGCTGGGTATTCAAGGACCTCTTCCGGGGGATATGTCGCATCTTTTTCTCTCATCGGCAACTTGGGTGGTTGGTAAAAGGAAGAAGCAATGCAGGTATGTATTCTGGCTGGCTGGGGTTTGGAGTATCTGGGTTTCTAGGAACCAGATAATTTTTGATAAATTACCAGCGAACTCAGTTGATATAGTTATGTCCATAAAGGTAATATCGTGGCAATGGCTATCATTTTTCCTTTGGTTTTAATAGGGGGTGCGGGTTTTCGGATTGGTATGCCAATCCCAGATTATGCTTGTTAAATTTGAAATAGCTGAATAGTTTGTCATATGCTCTCACAGGATATGGGGGAGTAAACAATCTATTTGTATCCTAAGAAACAATTTGTTTCTTCATTGAATACATGTTTAGCTTTTCAAAAAAAAAAAAGAGTGAAGCTTTCATCATTTTGTGACTCTATGTTGAATGGGATATTCAACTTTCTTTAATACATACAAAATTGTGTTTATAAATATTATTTATAATAATGATAAACAATATATATTCTCCTAATCGAGAATTAATTAATTATTAATATTTGAGTCAGATGGTTGCATTTATTTTTTTTTTCTTTTTAAGAATATAAATAAAACTATTACACAAAATTAAATGCATTTAAGTAGTAAAAACTAATAAATTAGCACCTATCATCTTACCTAGAGGAACAAACATTAAAAATAAACTTTTTATAGTAATTTTCTTGTTAAGAATATACAATTTAAGAAACAATAATACATACATTATTTCAATTATTTTTAAAGAAAATATTCTTACTTTTATCTAATTGGTCAAAATACAAACATCTATTAATATCCATTTTAGTTTTAAAAATTAATTTAAAAATATTTTTAAAAACTAAAAGGAAAAAACACAATGAAATATAATATAATTAATTATGAATTTAATTAGTATATACTGACTGTGTAAAAGAATAAATATTATACTGACATTTAATTGTATTTTTTTATTAATATAGTAAAATCAACAAACTTATTATAAAATAAGAGTTTGTGATTAAATACCAATTTAAAATGCATTCTAATTAAATTCATTATCATCTATACTTTAATTTAAAATATTAAATGTAAAACTATTGATAATTAATTTAGATGGGTTTTCGCTAATCACTACTTTAATATCATAAGAAGATACTTATTAAGGTTAAAAATTAAAAAAAAAAAACTTAATCGAAATTGAATATAAATAAATGCAGATATTGACCTAGGAGATAAAATTAAAGTAAGAAATTCTTTTATTACAAAACCATTTATTGTAAAAATATAAATTATTAAATATTAAATTTTTTAAACAAAAAAGATTAGTTTGTTTGACTTTTTCCTTAAAAAATTATTTTTAAGTTCAGTTTATAAGAATTAAAACAACAGTTGAAGTTGGCTGTTAATCTTTTATTATATTTTTAACTTAAAAATTATTTTAAAATAATTTTTTTAATATGATGGGAAAAACCAATTTTATGGTTTTTATTCTTGAAAAATAAGTAATTCTTTTAAAAAGTTTTTGAAAATAAGTGTTCGGCCTAATTTTTAATCTTGAATAGAAAGAAAAAAAAGGGTTAATTAGGCATGTGGACAAAATGATAACTTTATAAGAGTGTAGGTGGACAAAATTCTTTTACAATATTAGTGTGTAGAAATTAAATTATATTAATGTGTAATTTGACCAAATTTAACATATAATGTTAATAAATTCTACTCTATATATCTTATCTTATCTATCAATTAAAACAAGGTTTAGTTTGATAACGTACCAAACACATAATTTTTTGTTTTATTTTTCTAAAAAATTGTATGTTGACCCATAATCTAAGAAAACTTTTGACACATGTTTTTTTAATAATATTTTTTGTTTTATTGTATATTTTTTTAAAAAATATTTTTCTTAATATGTTTGTTTTATCATATTTTTATTTTTTTAAAATATTTTTTCTTAAAAAATATTTTTTCTTAATATCATAAAATTATTATTTAATAATATTTTTTTATTTCTATTTTTTATTTTCATTTTCATTTTTTTTTATTTTCTAATATATTTTCAATATTATAAGTTATTATTTAATAATTTTAAATTCAAATGCAGATAATTTATGAAAGATAATATTACCCAACACCGTCATAGATATAAAATAAATTTACTTAAATTTATTTACAGTAATAAAATAATATTATTTACAAAAAAATAATATTATTTAAATTATTTTAGATATGATATATATAGGATAAATGTGTAAAATTTTCTTAGACCAATAACAATCACAAAACATGAGTAAACTTAGTTTTTGACCAACTCAATGGTTGGAAAGATATGCATCTGTAATTTTTTATTTTAGAAAATAAAATATAAGTTTATAATAAATATTTAAAAATTATTTTATTATATATTTTTAGATTGTTCATTGTATAAATTATTTTAGATTTCCTTTTGTAAATTTTTCATAGAAAAGTGACCGTCACAAATATGAGTTAAATAGATATGCAAAATTTTCTTAAACTAACAATAGTAAAAAAAGTTTGACAGATCTATACTGTAATTTGTTATTTTAGACAATAAATATAAATTTATAATAAATATTTTAAAATTATTTTATTAATATATTTTTACCATTTAGAGCTAGCAATAGACATCATGAGTAACATTAGTGTCTAAATAAAATGTTTGAGATATTTACTCATGATCTCATATCTAAGACAATAAAACATCTTAAATAATTTTTATTTAAGAATTTAATTAGTATGTACTGACACTGCAAAAGAGTTTTACACTCATTTATATGACTATATAAATTTTAAAGTATTAATAGATAAAGTCAACAAACTTATGATAAATAAATGATTGTGATGAATCTCATATCTAAGACAATTAAACTCTTTCTTTAACTACATGAAACAAAATATAAATTTATGATAAATATATTAAAATTAATTTATTAAACATATTTTTACAATAAAATAGTTTTAAATTACTTGCTTTATCAGATGATACATGAAATTAGTTTATTTTTTTAAAACACCCAATATCATGAATAAAACACAATCTCAAATCGATATCATTGTGAACAACAAAAAAATTTTATGATTATTTAACACCATCACATTTCAAAAACTCAATAATATATAATAATTACAAAATAATTTAACTTTATTTATTAATAATTTTAATTTTTATCATATGATACATATATTAAAATTAATTTAACAAAACATTTTTATGATAACATATTTCCAAATTAATTACTAAATAATATTATACACTCAATTTTAATTTTTTTTATGAAAAACACTATAGTATTATTTGATATCAGAATAAAATCATTATAGGTACCAAATTTTATTTCATACATTTTTTAACATAGTTGCGTTTTAAAAAATATGATAAAATTATTTTTACCTTTTTTAATAAAACAAAAATTTTCATGAGCATTTAACACAACTTCTTTTAAAAAGTAATAATATTTATTTATATATATTTTGGAATCCAATAAATTATTTTTACATTTTCAAGAAAATTTAATTTTACTTAAAACATATATTAATATATTATTATTACTTGTATCATTCTCTATCAAAATAATAATGTATTGATACATAATATAACAAAATCTTTCTTTCTTTATATCTTACTTTCAAATTAATATAGATAACATATATTTTTCTATTATATTTTTATTTAATATTATAAAAATATTATTTAATATTAATTTTTTCTTTTTATTTTATTTTTATTTACTTATTTTTTTTTAAAAAATTTAAAAATAGCTTTGGATTTTAGACCCAAGTATCCTCACCAACTTGTATTACTCTCACCCTATCAATATATGATTTGAACTCAATGACCGGTTCCTCCTCCCAAGCAAACCACTCTCTACGCCACTCAAAAACCCATACCCATTCACTCTCTTCCCATTTCCCAAAATTGCATAGTAACCCCTTTCTATTGATTGAGTTAAGGAACACAAGATTGAACTTTTGCTTCAATGCTTCTTCCCTAATCCAGTTGTCCATACAAAATTTAAATTTGGTCTAGTACCTTACCTTTCATTCCAAACATTTGCAAACCACCAATGATTATTTTTTACACCATAAACTTTCTCAAGTCTTTCTACCAAATTGACATATGATTGTTGTCCTCCGTCTACATTAGACCTCTCTACCTATTATATTTTGAGTCAATGATCTTTTCCCACAAATAACCTTTTTGCTCTAATAGTGACCATTTCCACTTCCCTATAAGTGCATCATTAAAGTGGAAAATGTTTTTCAGTCCCAAACCTCCCTTTTCTTTTAATTCACACATGAATTTCCAGCTGACTTATGCTATTTTAGGGGCATCACTTTCTTGATTCAACAAGAATCTTCTCTGAATGCTTATTATTTTTTCTCGAATTCCACAAGCATTTTGAAGAAAGACCCACTGATTTGATCAAGCATATGCGTCCTGCGTATGATAAGTGTCTATGTGTCCAATTTGCCAATTTTCTCTCCAACTTATTAATTATTAGGTCCCAAGTTACCACCCTCCTAGAGTTTGACCCTATAGGAATGCCTAGATAGTTGAAAGGAAATTTAAGAATTATATAATTTAGTACTTGTGCAAAAGTCTGAATCTCCATGTTTCACAAAGTCACCCCTCCAAAGCTACTTTTAAAATAATTAATCTTGAGACTTGAGGCTAGTTCATACCATTTAAGGATAGATTTGGTGACTAGGATGTTGTTATGTGTCATATCTCCAATGAAGATTGTATCGTCAGCATATTAGAGAATGGATATTAGTACTTTTTCCCTTCCAACTAGGAATGGAGTTAATACCTCCCGCTGTATAGTTTGCCTAATCAATCCTACAATTCCTTCAGCTACTATGGTGTATAAAAAAGGAACAAAAGAGTCTCACTGCCTTAACCCTTTCTGAGGTGAGAATTTTGCATTTGGAGAGCCATTAACCAATATAGAAACTCTAGATGATGTTAGACTAACTATTACCCAAGAAATCCACCTCTGATTAAAGCCCATTCTACCCATAATGTATTTCAGAAAGTACTATGACACCAAATCATATGCCTTTTCAAAATCAAGTTAAATACAAAAAATCTCCTCTTTCTCCGTTTTACCTTATTCAGAGGTTCATTCAATATCATTTGTGTTATGTAGGAGATGTCTTCCTTCCATAAAAGCACTTTGAGAGTGATTTATAATTTTATGTAAAATTTTTCCTACCCTCCTCACGATAACATACACCCAACAATGGATATGGGACAGTACTCGTTAAGACTTTGGGGTTAAGTACCTTCGGTATTAGGATAATAAAGGATGAGTTGCACCTAACTACCAGTTTTCCTAAAGCATGAAAATCCTCCATGAATTGCATTACTTCAACCTTCATAAATTCCCAGAACTTTTTAATGAAGTTGAAGTTATATCCATCTGGGCTAGGGCTTCACTGTCACAACTCCATGTCATTTCCCTAACTTTGACCTCTTCAAATGGATCACTCAACAACTCATTATCTTGATCAAAGATTGCTTGGAATTGGACACCATCTAGAAGGGGTCTAAGGCTGACATCTTCTGCAAATCTATTTTCAAAGAACTTTCTTATCTCTTCCTTCACTATGGTCAGGTCCTCATTCCACTCTCCTCTAATGGAAACCCCTTTAATAGATTTTTTGTCCCTGTTCTAGTTGACTATTATGTGAAAATACTTAGTATTACAGTCTCCTTCAGAAGCCCACATGATTCTTGATTTTTGCCTCTTTAGTGATTCATTCCTTTTAGCTAGTTGATTCCACGTACCCTGTTCATCTTCAGATAATGGTCTAAGTTTGTTCTTGTTCTCAAGTTTTTTCAACTCATTTTCAGCATGAGCCAGACTTATTTTTATGTCCCCAAAATAAGTTTTACTCCAATCTCTCAAAGTTACTTTTAACCATCTTAACTTATCTTTCAAGATATATGATTTTGACCCTTGTATAGATATGGGTTTCCATGCATCTGAAATGACTGTTCTAAAATCTCTATGTTGAAACCAACAGTTCATCACCTTGAATGGTTTGAGACCCCTATTAATAACTTTGTTTCTCATAACTACCAGACAATGGTAAAAGAAATTTCTATTCATCACATATTGAGCACAACCTTCCCATATCATTATCCACTCAGAGGAAACTAGGAACCTGTCCAACCAGTTTTTAGCAGTTCCATTTGGTTTGAACCATGTGAATCTCTTGCCAACTAATAAAATGTCCATCAAGGTCATACTGTTTATGAATTGATTGAACTCAGCTAATTCTCTTCTTCCATACAGGCCACCACTCACACCTTGCCTTTCTTTAGGGTTTCACACACAATGGAAGTCATTTAAAACACACCATCTACTAATGTTGCTATTCCTTCTTCTGACCAACAATTCCTCCCAGACCTTTGTTTTGTGGCTTATGTGAGTTTGTAGGTAAACATTAACAAACACTACTTGGATGTTATTTTCTAGCCAGATCCTATCTAACAGTATAAAGTCTACTTCAACCACAGAGTATGTAAGTTGGAAAAAGATTGAGACCAAATACATACCAGACCTATTGCAGAATTACCAAGTTGTTTTCTATTCCATTTAGTGACCTACCCTTATAGCTTGACATGTGAATTGATTTTTGTTTCCCGTAAGCACATTAATCGAATCTTCTCTGTCTAAACCAGATTTTGAGCATGTTATGCTTTTACTCCACCTCCCATCCCTCTAATATTGCATGTTAAAATTTTCATTTAGGTGACTGTTTGGATCTCTTCTCCTTGCATAATTTAGCCTCTTTGATTTCCTTTTGGTCCCTTTCTTTAAGCTCTTCAATTCTAGTTAGAGTTTTCGATTCAGGTTCTTGAAGTTTGACTTTGAGCAGCTTCCCAATGTCCATGATCTTGCCTAAGGATTATGATTCAATTCCTGTTCCTGATGTCTTCATCGTTAATTATGTTGGAAAAATTGTTAGTCAAAGTCTTTGGAGAAGGCCCTGCCAAGATGTATTTATTACCGTCGGGGTTATCATGCAGAGGTTGAGCCATTGACGCTCCCCCAATCGGACCTCTGGATGCACCATGTTCCAACATAATAGCTTTAGGGACGGGATAAAGCTCATACTTGGGGTACCTGTTTCCTTGCACAGATCTTCCAATGGAGCGAGGCCTAATCCACTGTTGTGGCCCACCAAGGGTAGCTTGGTCTTGTGGGGTGCAAAAAGAATTCTTGGGGCCTTCTTTGTTTTGATCGTGAATGTTACTCCCTTAATGGATTGGGCCATTTACTATCAATATACCTTTGTTCACCTTGTTAGTATCCACTTGCTCAACCTACATATTGCCCATTGGGAACTTCTTTTCTGTGGGAGTGTTGCTCGCTTGGTATTGTGTTTCCTTCAATGATTGACTGTTTGCCATGTGCTAGTGTTGTAGTTTCTCCTAGGTAGCTTACATCCTCACTTTTTTGCAATGTGTTTGAGAGAGCTACATTTGTACAATATGTAGCCATGTGACCTTTGGAAAATGTTTGTTTTGGTGTGGACCTGTTCGACTCATTGAGCACCTTATTACCCCCCACATTTACATAGTTTGCATCTTCTAGTACCTTTGGCTCTTTTTCTTCTTCAATTCTATGGACTGTATGACTATTTCCATATTCTTGTGAACTGGATTAATATTCGGTTGCAGCTGCACATTGAACTGTTGTACATCCAATGCCTCGATTTAGATCCATATCATGGTCATACATATCTGCGTACTTAGAACCTGACCATCCTTCACCTTCACAAATGGACTTTTCATATAGGAATTCTTCTTTTCTACTACTAACCCAGGAAAAGTTTTCATCTTTATAATCTTCCAATCTCCAGCAGGGACAGTTACATGAGACGTTTGTTTGGCTTGTCTCCTAAAAAACATTTAATCTAAACTCATCCCTGCTAATGCTAACTAACTCAGAAAAGTTAATTGTCTCGAAAGAACACACTTTTAATAACACTCTTGCATACTGCAGAAATTCAAAATTTGTTGTTTTCTCACCCATTTTTACCATGGTTACAAACTTACTTAGCAATTGTTTGAAAGCTTGTTACTCCCATGCATATAATAGAAGGCCAAATATTTTGACCCATATCACTTTATGCCTCGAAACACATTCAATACTCCATTTTTTAATGGCACTAAATTTCGGCCAGTTTGGATCTTGCTTGTCTAATATTTCTTTCAACCACTCTTCTTTTGTTCCTTGAATATGTTAACTTAATCATCCCCTGTAGGAATATTATAGGCATGTTCTTTGTTGACAATAAGTTCTCTAATCGACCCACCCAACTTTCCTATAGCTACTCTTGTCCTTCCATATTTACTTTGATTTCCATGGATCTGACTTGCTTGATTGTTCCATTTTTCATCCTCCATCCTCCTCTGCCATAGCTATTGTCTCTCTTTACCACTTGTGCAAATGATGTATTAACCTCTACTATATGCGACCAGTTGACCACTTTATCTTTCCTTTTTTCCTTAGCTTCATCCCCATGTAGACGTTGTTGTTTGTGCCTGCTTTGCCTACTATATTAACCTCATTTTTATTAAATATGTTCACCATGATTTTTGAATCCCCCTATATAGTTGCCATCTAGTTTTTCCTCTAGTGATTTTTCATCTTGTACTTAAACAAATCTAACAAAGTCATACTTTCCGCCCCATCTGTTCCTTCTTCTGGAAATGAACACTTTACATACTTTTTCCCATTTACTAAATATATGCCGCATTGCCTTCTTCTCAAAACTTTCTAAAAATTTTGTGAAGAAGTAACTAGTCACTTTTCTCCCCTTCAATCGTTGTTTCCAACTCATTCCACTGTTTCCTAATTCGTTCTTCCCATACTCTGCCTTGCTTGTTTCTCCCTTCTCAAATTGGCTCTCCAACACCTCCTTCCTCCCATTCATCCACATTCTCTCACATCCCCTTTCTCTTTAATTCCTTGTACTCCTCCTTATATTTAGGGTTTAAATTATATTATATCCTTCATATTAATTAAATTTTTTGGGTTTAGGCTTTAATGGGGTAAAATATAGTATTTTTTATGTTTTATGGCCATATGTGTTTTAGTGAGTTTGATTGAAATGTTCTATAGATTACTCTCTATGTGCTATTTTGGTGTTGGTAAAATTTGTCCTTTTTTCTTAAATTGCTGTTAGAACTTTTGAAATTGTTATTTACTGGTATTTGATTGATTATATTATTTGAGTATGAGCTAGAAGAGGTTGGAGCATATAATTGAACGAGCTTAAGGGCATAGAGGTTGATATTTCTTCTTTGAAAATAAAGAAAAATTATATATATATATATATATTATTTCACATCTAATAAAAAAATTATAAATATGATAGAATTTATGATGTGATATAATAAAAAATATAAAAAAAATAAATATTGATGGAGCGAAAATAATATTCAATTATATCTTTTAATAACCAAATAAATTATTTAATGAAAATTAGTCGTCTTGCAGGAGAGTTTCATGATGCAAGGAAAGTACCTTTATTGACGTTTTACTCAAGTAGTTTTTTAATTTTGAGGAAATTTTATATCAAAGAAATCATTATATGATATTTCTGTTGATTTAAAATGAATAAAAAAAATAGATGACATTTTTCATTTAAATTTGCTCTCCATTATGATTTTGCCCACTTATAATTTTTTTTTTCACTTTTCACTAGCAAATGGAAGTTACATAGTTTGATACCCACCAAATGTCAATCAAGAGAAAATTGAACCTCACAGAAAAACTACCTAGAGGATATAGGCTTAATTAATTAGATAACTGTTAATTTTCCTTTTATATTGCAAGCTGAAAAAAAAAAATGATATTTTAAACATTTAATATGTTAATACGTCTTTCATATAGACCAGTGGTATAATTACATGACAGTGCGACTTTGTTTGAAAAACGAAGAATTTATATTGTTCACAATGTTCTTCACTTTTGATTGCTCTATTAGTTTTATGTTAGTTTTTTTTTTTTTAAACTTATGTGTTACACTTAGAAATTTATATGAAATGAATTTTTGAAATGTTTAATTTTAACAAGATAAAAGACATAAAATAAAATAAATTATTAACATTGATTGATATAATTGTTAACTGCTTATGTTTTTGAACTATGAGACTTTGAATATGAAGTAAATTGTTTGTTGGGAGAAAAATACTTATTTGTATGCACTCAAGGTCTTTAATGAAAAAAAAAAAAACACCCAAACTAATATCATGGTTAAAATAAAATAAACTTAAGATTAAAAATTAATATATTAATAAATAACAAGAATTTGTAAACTTTAATATAAAATAATATGATAAAGATAACTTTAAGACTATATTATCTTGAGACTAAAAAACAGAAATAATTATAAATAATTTTGTTTTTCGGTTTTCTATTTTCGTTTTAAAAGTTCAAAATATAATAAGAATATATTATATTTATTTTTTATTAATGAAATTTTAGTGAATATGAACAAGTTTTTTTTTTATTTTTACATCTTCAAAACAACTTTTAAATAATACTTACTGAATAAATTTTTTTTTCCCAAAAAACAGCTTTTAAAAATTATTTTTAATTTTTTTTTAAAAACTAGAAAACAAATGGATGGAGCCTAAATTAGAAAAGAGTACCTATTTATGCCAAGTCAATCATAACTAGTTAAACTAGAATACGTAAAGGATACAGAAGGCATTACCTTTTTAAATAAAGAGTAGTGAATCAAGCTACTGCTTCTTGCTTCTTTTGCCAAAACTGTTCCACCAAGGCACCAATTCTTAATTTCTTATGCAACTCTGATGTTTTATACCTATTATATAGGGCAGATAAAGAACTTATAATTTTTTGTTTCCACCAGGGGAAATTTCTTGCTACTTTCCTAGCTTTTGTACTTTCCTTGGTACTGTGTAGAATTTACTTTAAAGATGGTGTTTTTTATTCTGACTAACACTTGCATAAGACTACAAAGGGCACCGTTAGTTAAAGAAGTGAAAAAACCTTGATTAGAGTATGAAAATAGCTAATTAGTAATTACCCTTTCATTTTAGTTTGAATTTGAGTGACACAAAATACTCATAGATGTGTTTGGAATTGGTACAAAGATTAGATTGTTTCAATATAATTAATTATATGTATAATTAATGATTGTTATGATCGATTAAATTAAAATTATTTTTTAGATAAATTTGTTGAAAGATAATTTTAAATAATTAATTTTATTTGGATGCAATTGTAAATAAATTTTTACCTAAGAGTATGTTAAAATAGTAGAAAGAAAAAAAAAGTTATTAAAAAACAATCCTAAGATGCATATTTTTAGATTATACAAATAGCTTACTTTTTCATAAAAAAAAAATAAATCTTTTTTCAGAGTTCAGCAGTGTTACCATACAAACATATTATCTTCTTAAACCTTTTTTTTGAGAAAGAAACAATTGAAATCTGTAGATTCCAGTTATCCTAAACATACACTAAATGAGGTTGTTTAGTTATATACGAAGAAAGAATAGAGGATTAATGAATATAGGGAAGAACCAAATAGAGAAAAATATACAGAGGAATGATATTTAATTACTATGAAGACTGATAGTGCGAAACACACGAAATTCAAATATATAGCAGCAATAATATTTTTTAATAATTATTAATTAAATATTATAAAAATATACAAATTTATTTTAGAATATAAAAAAAATCAATTTGTACTAAATAGGATTTTTCAAAAAATAATATATTTGTTTTTTTAAAAGAAAGATATAAAATGAATGAGAAATAACAATAAATCTCACATTTTCAAAATTTTTCTTCAATTTTGTTATCACTACATTGTGTTTTTAGGACATGTGTATCACCAGTAACATATATAAGTGTTTTCTTTAAGGATATGTTGTAGTCATGACGACCTATAAGGATATGAAAAAATAAAAAAAGCTTTATAATTAGTTAAGCTTTCTTGAAAAACTTAACTATAAAATTCATTATCTCTATATGCAACATCTAGTATTTTTCACATAAAGGGAGTAAAATTGAAAATTAAGATCAATCTTAGTAATAGCTAAGTTTAAAAATAACTTGTTTTTTCTATTAAAAATTCTGTATGGGATCTTCAATTATAAATGTTGCATTATTATTATTATTTGTTATCAATTGACTTAAATCTCATTTCTCTTGATATTTCTAATATCATGTTCCTTCGTGGTGGTTTTTGTCAGAGAATCTTCTAAATTTTCTTCTAATATCGCACATAATTTATGAAAATTATTTCTTTCTTTAGCAATTGTGTTACCATGTTATGTCAAAATTGTATGTCTATTTTTTCATTACTATAAAAAGTAGATATGACATCGCTTCATCTATATCGATTCAATGTGATAATAGATGTAGACAAATAAACATTGACAAATTCATAATTAATTGTAAATTTTTTTTTTACTGTGGTTCATAGTCAACTGATGTTGAATTGACACATTAATGACTAACTACATCAATTTCACTGATCCTATAAAAAAATCTTGTCATTAATAAAGACAAACATCTCACAAACCCTCTCACTCCTCCTCTCACAATGTCCTCACTTTCTCTTTTTCATTCTCACTCTGTTATAAACCTTCTTATAACCTTTCTTAACTTCACTATCATTCACTATTAACCTCATCGTTAACCCTCGCATGAAACTTCATTGCGAACCCTTATCTTTGCACAAACTCTACTATTACTTATTTTTATTGTTACTAATTTCTATTATTACTGATTGTACTATTTTGATTTCTCTTATTTTATTTTTTTTCTTGTTGATAAGGTTTGCTTTGGTTCTAGGGCTCATTTTGATTATAGGTTTATCTTGCTGCTAATTATCGATACAAGCTAAATTCTGCTAAATTTATTAATATATGCTTTTACTTTGATTTAGTTCCATTAAATTGAGAAGTTGTTTAATTTTTCATTGTTTATTTCTTTATGTGTTTGAATTGATGTATAGCCTATGTGTGTAGGAGAATGATTTTGGAAACGACTCGATATAACATAATCCATAAATGATTAGGACAATGTTAATTTGTAAACAGAAGGTAGGTTTTGGTGGATTTGGTTTTATTTGATAATATCAATATCAATTTAATAGTGTTTATTTGGGATAGGTTAGTAATTTTCTAATTGGCTAAATAAATTGATAAACTGATTTGTGAATCGTATTTTACTAATATTTAATGTCTGTCAATGAGAAAAAAAATGCATATTGGCAAAACTTTTTTTTTAGTATTTGTTTTCACTTTAGATAGGCACTTGAGAAATTGTAAGAAAAAAAAAGATAAATATAGGCTTTTTTCTATAGAAGTTGAAGATTCATATAAGCATGTACTTGCTTAGAATAAGCATAGTTGTGCTTTGATTTTCATGTTTATGCTCTCTTGTTGAGCATGATCGTGCTAATGCTAAGCACAACTATGCTTAGTTGGACTTAGAGAGACCATGCTATTTGAATTTTAAGAAATACGTCAAATAGCATGATCATGTATTTGTTTATTCATATACAAACCTATTTTTTCACAAAACAGAATTAGATACTCTGTTATCTAGGTTATTACCAACTTTTTTGCGAACCAACAAGTGGATCGACTCTAAATTGAATTCTTGTTTCATCAATTGAGAAAACAATTTAGGGTTAAAGTATTTTTGTATGAATAAACAAACACACAACAATTTTAGTAGGTGTTGGTAATAAATGAACAAAAACAATTGAATTTCTTGGTAAACAAGGGTAAAAACATGCAATTGAAATCATAACCTTAGGCTTTAGTCCATTGAATCCCAACCTTATTACTCATTGTGTGTTTTCTTTTTGCTTTTTGTTTGAATGATTGAACATACACTGCCCATTTTTACCAATTGTCTTCAAATTGTTTTTTCACTTTTTGAATTAAATTTAGTTAAGACCATTCTAGTCCTTTGGATATAATTTCCGAATTTAGATTCACTATTACTATTACGTAGGGTATGCTTACAAAAACAGTTATATTGTATGCATCATAAAGTAAGATTTTAGTCACTTTAATACATTGCTTTTGTTACTTTTTAATTACATAGTGTTTCTTGAATAATTTAACCCCATTCGATGATGAATTTTGTGGTTCCCTTGCTACCTTTTTAGAAGGTGATGCTACCTTAATGTTTTCATATTTTCTGTTTGTTTCCTTTTTCACCTCTCTACTCACAACCTTCTGAGTGGATGAGTTGGTGTGTTGAAATATAAAATTGATTTTGGGCCTTATTTATACAAGAAGCCTAAATTCTAAAAAATTCCAGAAGATATGATAAGTGCAAATTCTAGAAACAACTTTTAGAAAAATCTATCTAAAAGATAATTCTAGAGTAGCATATAGAATTATCTAGATTATGTGAATAACTTGTATTTGTTAAAAATGTTTTAGAAAGTTATTTGTAACTTTTAGATTAATTTTTTTTTTGGAAAAATCCTAACCATTGGTTTAGGAAGAGCCACTAGTATAAATAGAATCAATGTCCTAGAGTTTGTATCAAGTCATAAAACAAGAAGTGATCAAATATTCAAGTAACCTCTTTCTTGCAAATTCTAGTCCTTTCCCATTCTCAAATATTTCCCTCATTATTCCAATAAATTGGCATCAAAGTTTGAAGATTCTACCTAAAGATATGACGAGTAGCGATATGGCTCCATTCCAAGTTCCAATGCTCAGCAAGAGCAACTATGACAATTGGAGCATCAAGATGAAGACTCTCTTTTGCTCTCAAGATTTTTGGAAGATAGTAGAGAGAGTTCACATCGAGCCAGAGGATGAAAATAATCTCTCTCAAACTCAAAGGGATAGTTTGAGAGACTCAAGAAAGAGAGACAAGAAGACTCTCTATCAATCTATCAAGGATTAGATGACAATGCTTTTGAGAAGATTTCAGAAGCAAAGTCAGCAAAAGAAGCATGGGAGAAGCTTCAAACCTCATACAAGGGAGTAGATCCAGTGAAAAAGATATGTCTACAAACTTTAAGAGCCGAGTTTGAAACATTGCATATGGAAGAAGGAGGTCATATCTGACTATTTCTCTAGAGTCTTAAAAGTCACTGATCATCTTAATAGAAATGGTAAAAAACTTGATGATATAAAAATTATGGAGAAAATTATTAGAGGTTATGACTATAGAGCAACATTTGGACTTATTACAAGCTTATGAAGAAAACAAAAAGAAAAGGGAATGGATTATTGAGCAACTACTTAAGACACATTGATTCAACCAACAAAGATAGTGATTGTAATAACCAAAGTCAATAAGAACAAGTCATGGTGGAGCTTGAGGACAAGGAAGGGGTCATGGTAAAGATCATGGATAAGGACGGGGTTGGAGGTCCTATGACAACAATAACAACTTCCAAAGAGGAGGAAGCTCAACAAGAGGTCGTGTTCAAGGCTACTCAAGATCAAGGTATGACAAGTCTATTGAGAAATGTTACAATTATGAGAAATTTGGTCATTACGCTTCCAAATGTAGAGCACCTAGAAAAAATAAAGTTGGACAGAAGGCAAATTATGTGGAAGAGACAAATAAAGAAAGTGATATCTTATTGATGCCTTATGTGGAAAATAAAAGAAATGAAGACAACAAATGATACCTAGACACTAGAGCAAGCAATCATCTGTGCAAAAAAAGGAGCATGTTCCATGGAGCTTGATATCAGTGAGAGGCGAGGTGACTTTTGGAGATGAATCTAAGATAGAAGTAAAAGGAATAACAAAATGTCTAAAGATGTGCTACAAGGATATGTCTTGGCTTTGGCATCTATGATTTTGGGCATCTCAATTTTGGAGGATTAGAGTTGCTCTCCAAGAAGGAAATGGTGATAGGATTACCTTGCATCAATCACCCGGATTAAGTGTGTGAAGGATGTCTACTTGGAAAGCAATTCAAGAAATTTTTTCCGAAGGAGTCTCATTTAAGAGCTAAAAAACCGTTAGAACTTATACATACAAATGTTTATGGTCTGATCAAGCTAGGTTCACTTGGTAAGAGTAATTATTTCCTTCTCTTCATTGATGATTTTTCAAGAAAAACATGGGTGTATTTTTAAAATCATAAATTAGATGTATTTGAGAATTTCAAGAAGTTCAAAGTCCTTTTTGAGAAAGAAAATGGTCTTCAAATCAAAGCAATGAGATCTGATTAGAGGAAGGTTCACATAAAATGAATTTCAAAAGTATTGTGAAAACCATGGAATTTGATGACCCTTAATAGTGCCAAGATCCCTTCAACAAAATAGAGTAGTAGAAAGGAAGAATAGAACAATTCTAAACATGTCCAAGAGCATGCTTAAGAGTAAGAGACTTTCAAAGGAGTTTTAGGTAGAAGCAATATCTTGTGCAGTTTATCTTTTCAATCAATATCCAACAAGAAATGTATAGGGGAAAACACCACAAAAAGCATGGAGTGGAAAGAAACCTAGCATTTCCCATCTAAGAGTTTTTTGAAGCATTGCTCATGTGCATGTACTAGATGAGAAAAGAAACAATTTAGATAACAAAAAGTGAGAAGTACATTTTCATTGATTATGATTCAAATTCCAAAGGCTATAAGCTCTACAATCCAAATACAGTACAATCATAAGATGAGACCTTCTTTTTAATGAAGAAGGAGAATGGGATCGAAGATTAGGTGATGAAAATAACAACTTATTTCCAAGTTATGAAGATGACATACAATAATCGATGATAGACCAAGCAAGAGAGGAGCCTCCTACTCTAGTGATTTCACTGACTAGAAATACTCAAGAAGAGGAGAGTTCAGATGAAAGCATTCCACACTTCAGGAGCTTACAAGAACTTTATGAGGTAACTAAAAATAAAGATAATCTCATTCTGTTTTGCCTATTTGTTGATTGTAAGCCCATAAACTTCCAAGAAGCAATGGAAAACAACGATTGGAAAAATGCTATAATGAAGAAATCAAAGCATTAAAAAAGAATGATACATGGAAACTAGTTTCTCTTCCAAAGGGATACAAAGCGATTGGTGTGACATGGGTGTACAAAGCTAAGAAGAACAATAAAGGAGAAGTGAAAAGATATAAGACAAGATTGGTGGAAAATGGCTATAATCAAAGAGTTGCTCAAAATAATTGGAGAATACATTAAAGATTCTTGCAACTAATGGGATCCAAAGCATAAGTTAAAACTAAAAATCTTGCAAACTCTAATACTCTAATGTTAAAGATTCTTCTACAATAACAACTAATGAACCAAACTCTTGGGCAATTTTGGAGAACCCTTCGTAATTCCAATACTGAAGGGGAAGACTGCAACATCTTAGCCACACATATCGATTTGATGGACCTAAGGATGAAATCCATTGGTTAATTGAAACAAAAACTTCATTCCACTAGCATTCATCCGAGGCAGTAACATCTTCTAAATCGGCATTCTTTAAACTAGATAATAGAACCAAATCATGCCCAAGATTTCTCACTTTGACAGACTTGCATATAGAAACTTTCTTGCAAATTTGCTAGAAATTTAACATCAACAACTTGACCGACTGCCCACTTTGAAAGCCATTCAATATTAGATGCTTCTACCTCCCATTCTCGTATTTGAGCCTCCCTGCATTGATACTTCACACTTTTATTGAGTGTTGGAATAAAAGGCATTAAAGCATGAGTATAAGGCACTTTAAAGTGGTTTTTCTTTCTCTCTCTCTCTTTATTTTTGCTCTTAAATCAATTTATGGTACGAAATATGTTTATAGGTGTGGTACTTGTATTGTATGTTTAGATAAGCTTAAGAATGTTGTTAGGATGGTTTTGGATAGCTTACATAGGCTGGGTTGTGTTGGAAAAGCTTCAAAAGTGGAATTTTGGGTGAGGTAATCGATTACCTAAAAACAGTAATTAATTACCCTTAAAAAATTTTGTGTTCTAGAATTGTTGCTCTCTATGGTAATCGATTACCTGAAAACAGTAATTGATTATTCAAGAGAACAAGCACTTTGGATCCGTTTTGAGCAGGATATTAAGTAATCAAGTGGATAATCAATTACCCTGCATCAAAACTGATATAAAAGCATTTTTGAAAACTAATTTTAACAACTTTTGAAAGATCCATTAAATGTTTGCTTCTCTTGTACGATTTACACAATTCTCCCTAACATTCATACCTATTTTTTATGGTTTCAAAGTGCTTCAATTTCAAGAGTCAAGGAAGATACTTTATTGAGTTTTGATATTTCTATATGGGTATGATTCACTTCAGGTGATATTTTTCTATACCATTCTTTGTGTTTTTTAACAAGTTTTGACAATTTTTTGAGGAGTTATTGAGATTGTTGGAAAATCTTGCAGCGAGGTGTTGCAAGTGAGGCATTATGAGTGGTGAGGTGTCACGATTTAGCAAACTCTTATAGGGTGCAAGAGGAAGCCTTTTTTGTATGTGGTTTAAATCTTTCCGGGATTAAAATCTGTTTGTGTGATGTGCATGTACTGAGGTTTTAGTGGAAAACAGATTAGCAGGAGACTAATTCTATAAACTGGATGTAGGTTAGATTGACCGAACCAGTATAAATCACTATGCAAATTCTCTCTTCCTTGCACTTTTTAAATTTCAGTTTTATTGAATTCTTGGAGTATCACTAATTGGGTTTTTGCAGCTGTAACTGATCTATCAAGTTTTCTTGTAGTGGATCCAATTCTTTCTCACCATTTACTTGTTATTGAATTTGGTTTTAACCTAAGATTTGTGGGTTTGGTTTTTCATTCTTTTTACCTTTTCCTTTTGATTCTGAATAACTTATAAAAGCATTCTTGCTAAGTTTTTCTTCAATTACACTTGAAATCATTATTGGAGGAATTAAGTTGATTGGTGCTTTGTCAAAAGGGTTGAATTCTTGAAAAACTCATTTTTGCAAAACAAGGTAGATTTTGAAAACTTTTGAAAGAGGATATTTTTTAACTACTCTGATACTATTGAATATAATTATTTTGAAAATATTTTTGGTAAATCTATTCAACCACCCTTCTAGATTCCCCTATGGGGCCAACATTGAGATCTTCATTTACTTTAGATAAGACGAATTGGCACTGAACTTATCTTAGAATATTTCATCCTTCCCTAATTTCCTTCTTTTACAACCCTACCCTGAATTTAGGTAGGTTTACTCTAAGTTTTTGACCTCTGATATGAATTTGATCAAGCTCTTTTTCTAATCGTCAAGGGTTTTTAATATCAGAAAACCTTACAAACCCAAAACGTTCGCCATCCCTTCTTTTGTGTTCCCCAATAAAAATGTCTCCTACCTCACCCCACCTCTGAAAGATCCACCACAATGCCTTCTCGTCAAAGCTATTCGGGAAGTTAGAACAGTAAAATGAAGTTAAATGAACCCCTGTGGCTATGCAACATTGGTCTCCATCTAGAACCAGAGTCATCCTTCCTCCTTACTACACGCTTTCACACCACTCAAGCACTCTCTCACGCCGTCTCTCCCTCCTTGCTCTCTCTCATCCCAATGAATTTGATATGATATTTATTTTTCCTGATATATTTAATAGAGTAGAATACTATATCTATAAATTTAAATTACTGAATTAATAATAAGTGTGTTTGTTTAAATTACCAAATTTCCTTATATCTATTTAATTTTTTTATGAGAAAAAACCAACTTGTTTGAATAGAAGTTAAAAATTTTGGTATATTTAATAGAATAGTATACTATATTTCAGGGGTTTAAAGCCGAACCAAACCGAATTGAAAACCGAAAATTGAACCGTTGAAACTGAAAACCGCAAAATACCGCTTTAATTTGGGGTGGTTTGGTTTTTATAATTTTCAAACCGCGTGGTTCAGTTTGCGGTTTGAGATGTTAAAATTGCACAAAAGCAAACCAAACCACTAATCCTTAGATATTTTAGCAAGTCTCTGAAGACATATACAATTACTCATTATTTTCTAAGTTTTAAGATTTTGATTTAATCTTTAATTAAGATTTTTAATTAATATGAATTAGTTTGATAAATAAATATTTTAGCAAAACTATTTGATTTAATTTCATTGGATACAATTTGATGACAACCACTAGAGTGTAATGTTTAAAAAAATTGATTGTTTATACTTTACTTTAATGATTGCTAATTTTATATAATTTTATTGGGAGTGACTAAACTTTTATATAATTTTGGAAATAAACTTCAATATAAATGTTTAATTAATTAACTAACTTGTGCATACAAAATACTTAGTATGATTTTTAGTTCTCATTTTTTTTTCTCATTTTGTTTTAAAATATATTAGTTTTGATTCTCTACCTAATTTCTAACAAAATTACCCAAGCAATTAATTGACTTCATGTGTGTACATGGAGTATGAGTCCTCTTCATTTCTTTTTTGTCCATTTCCTTACATTTTTTCCATTTTTATACTTTTGAAAAAATTAATTAAATAGAGATAATATAAATTTTATTGGATGTAACATTTATGTACTCAAAAGCTTAGTAATAGAAGAAGATGAAGAAAGTAGAAATGGAGAGGGTCCTAATTCGTGTACACGCACATGTTATATACTAGTGTGCATAAAAAGGGATTCTACCGTGTAGAGAAAAAAGAAACATAAGATAGTTATATATTTGTCAACACGTGCATGTGGACAGGACGATGAAAAATAGATTTGAAAATTAGAGAACTCGTCACTAATGTTTATTAAGGAAAATATCAGAAAAATCCTTTAAAAAATGGTTTGCGAGACCGATCTTGATTTTGGAAGTCGATTACCTATAGGAAGGTATTTGCACTCAACAACATCTGGTATAAAGACAGTTGCTCTAATTAAATATACAAAATTAAATAACTTTAAAAATATTTATTTCACTCCTTGAAACACAAAGCTATTTTCATTGTATTGGTTTTAACATTTTTAACAAGAGTTTTATTATCAAAAAATTTATTTTTTATGAAAAAGATTATTATTATTTTTCTTTTTAATTAATTATTTTTTTATATTTTTGAGCTCGACAAGAGATGGTTCCTGCTCTTATGTATCTCGGGGTGTATTGGAGAATCAGAGTTTTAGTTCTTTGTGGAAAACATTTGTGTATTAATATTTTTAAATTCTTGAGTTTTTTGTTTTGAGATTTAGGATTTTTGAATTGTTATAGCATATATGTCCTAAAATTTAAAGTTGACAGAGGTGTACACCGTATTCAGTCTATTTGAACATTTTTATTTTTGGATTATTTTTATCTTTTTAAAAATAATTATGATTGGTAATTTATTTTTTAGACGAGGTTTAAGACAAAAAATTGTTACAACTTATGCTTTAAAACCTTAGAATTAAAGAGATGTCACATCTAATCAATCTTTTTTCTAAGAAGTATTATGTTTAGATAAAAAATGACATGTTAGATGGGTGTAGAAATTTTTTATGAACAAAGAACAAATAGAATGCAAAGTCACGATATAGTATTTTAAGATGATGAAACAAAATGACAAGATTAAAATAAAAAAAAAAAATTCAAATTCATAGAGAGTGTGAACACAATCAGTGTTGAAGGGAGAACCTCTGTTCGATACAACAACGAGTGTTGGTTCCTTAGCATACATCTATTGTGGTGAACATGAGGAAATGATGTGTTGATTATAGAAGAAAAGGAAAAGTAAGAAGGAAGAGACTTCAAGAAAAAGCTTCAACAAAGGCTCCTAAAACCCCCTCTAAAACCTCTCCAAAAACTCCCCAAAACATCCCCCATGAATGAACTTGGCACCCTTTTTTTATAACCAAAATTTGGGCATCGTCACTGAGCGTTCCTTTGCTTAACGAAGGTCCCATCGCTTAATGAATGTGATGGTTTGCTCATAAAAGGTTTTGTCGCTTAGCGAATCTGGTGTTTTGTTTAGCGAAGGTTCTATCGCTTATCAAAAGGTCAATATATTTCAACTTCTTTTTTTCCCTACGCTTAACGAAAAAAGCTTCTTTAAGCAAATTTCTGGGTTTGGATGACCTCACTAAGCGAAATGTCTTTCACTCAGCGAAACACCCTTTGCTTAGCCAGCAAAACATCCTTTGCTTAGCAAACTCTAAATAACTCTCTTTGCAGTTTTCATGCCTTATCTTCCCTTTTTTTAGGTTAAAAAAGCCTTATTTTAATTATAAAAACAAAATCCAAACAAAATTAAGTGTTTATAATATTTAAAGAGAAATGTTAGCAATACTTTTTAAATATTTTTTATAACAAACTCTATCCTTTTTTTTTAATTTATTAAAGAGACAAGTATCAATAAAACGTTCTTTAACACAATTTTCCTAGTAAGTGGATTTCTTTGTCATTTAATCTTTAATGAGAAAATGCTAGCAATTGTTTCTCCAAATTCATCATGCATTGAAAAACTTTTATAAATTTTTACTGTGAAACTTTGTGTTCTAAACTTTAATTTAGGAGTTTAAACTCATTTACATTTTAAATGAAGAATTAATGATAATAAGTGACATTTGTTTAAAATTTTGGTATATTTATATCTCAAGAAATTTCATTTAAATACTATGTTAGGATAAATTTAAAATAAAAGAAAAATTACATATATATATATATATATTTATAAATAATTTTAAATATTTTCACGTGAATTTAACTTTTTACACTTTTACCATGAAAATAGAAAATAAGCAAATAAAATATTAAAACATTCTAAAAAATAATAGACATTAAAGAATAAAATTTTAAAACTTTCAATAAATAATAAAATATTACATTCCAATATTTAATTATGTAAAACGAATGCGCCATGGTGCTCTTAGTTTACTGTCGTTCTTGTAAAGGGTGATTAATTATTATTATACTTAAAAATTATCGCAAAAACTATGGATGAAATCTTTTAAACAAACTTTTTGTCATTGATTTAAATGAAATGCAAATTCTGGGGTTTGATATCTCATTTAATATTTTTATTTTTTAATTTTATACACTTTTTAATAACTTTTAAACAATAGTAAAACATGAACTTGGAACAGTGTGTTAGAAAAAGTATTTCTATGTTATGTCATTGCAAAGATAGATTTTCCGTATCCATAGATGGATGCTAGCTCATAGAATTAATAAAATATCGATTGAAAACACAAACTAAGTATTGAACAATACAGAATTAGAAATTTACTTATAAAATCATTTTGTTGTTTTTAAAAATTTAGTTAAAAAACACATAAACTATATATATGTACAAAATCATGTTTTCATCTTTACCTTGAAAATAAAAGATAAAAAAATTAAATATAAAATATGTCAACAAATGAAACTCTAAACTTCTAATAAATAAAAACATATTACATTTCAATATCTATTTTCATTTCTTAAACAAACTCCCTCGTAATATTGTTATTCAACGGTGTTCTTGTAAAGGAGGATTAATTATTCTTATAGTTAAAAATTATAGTAAGAACTACCAATAGAAACACTCTAGTACATTCTTTTAAACAAACTTTTTGTCATTGATGTAAATGAAATGCAAAGTCTGGTGGTTTCATATCTTATTTAATATTTTTCTTTTTTAATTTTATACAGTTTTTAATAACTTTTAAAACAATAGTAAAACATGAACTTGGAACAGCGTTGTTAGAAAAAGTATTTCTATGTTATGTCATTGCAAATATAAATTTCCTAGAAATTTTAAACTTTTTTTTGGTAAGCTGTAGAAATTAGTAATTACATTATTTATTTTTCTTTCATGAAAAAAAAAAGAAAAATACGAACCTTCGCGGAAATTACCATGCCTGCAATATACTGACACCCAAAATGCTAATCTATTTGTTTATAAGTAGTTACTTACTATATATTCTGTGTGTCACATTGTCATATTTACCTTTGGTTTGTCATTTAGTAGAACAAGTTTTGAGGTTTCAAAATTTTAATTTTTCGATGAGTTCTCAAAACCAAGAGGTATCATGGGTGATGGAGAATGGTGGGAACAACAACGTTGTGAATGCGTTGTTAAACAAGGAAATGAAACATGGAAGAACTGCACATATCCTTTCTTCTTCTTCTTTGCGCAAGAAATCTGATCTAACTATTGTGTCTAAGGTTAGTTCTGGCCTCATCAGAGGTGTGTTGGAGAATGTGCAAGAGGTTATTCTGGGAACCAAGCTCTCTATTTTGTTCATAACTATTCCCCTTGCAATAGTTGCTCAATGCTTTGGCTTTGGTAGAGTGAGTTTTCTCTCTTATTGTGTCATAAATTTATAATAACTCACTTCTTTTAATTGTCTACATTTATTATTAATTATTTATTTCTTATGATTTTTTTATGATCCATAAATAAGAAAGAAAAAAACTCAAAGTATCGTAGGGATGTGCCAATATTAGTGGCCTTACGAGTACTTTGAACCTTTTTAAATTTTTCTCCACTGGTGAATTTTCCTGGACAAGAAAATTTTCCACAGACATGTGGTGGACTTTGTTTATGACTGGCACTGAATTACAAGAAAAGTACTTTGGAAGTCAAAACTTTATCATATGACCAACATATGGAGTTAAAGATTAAGAATTTTTTTATATAAAAGTCAAATCTCACAGTTTTCTTTTTTAATTTTTTCAATCAAGTTCTTCAGTTCTCTTCCCTTTTTTATGTTTGCTACATGACTATTTTTTTATATAAAAATTCTGTACAAAGCAACTTTGGCATCGTACTTTTTGGTCAATAGTCCTTTTTATCCAGTGGCGGAACCTCGTAATCATCGAAAATGATATATATATATATATATTCATTAAAATGTATTTTTTTATAAATACTCTTACATTTAAGATTAAAATTAAGATATGTAAACGGGATAATATTGAAAAGACTTAAATATGCATACGTTATGTTCTATAAACGAGTTTTGAGTTGAGTTTTATAATGTTTTCAAGATTTAAAATAAAATAAAAAATTATTAAAAACTCATACAAAACAAAAATTTATTGAAACTTAAGTGTGAAACATATTTAAGTATATTTGGAAAATGTATAAATGTTTTCCTAGCATAAGGTGAATCTGTAATGTAACATTTTAAAGTTGGATATTTCTATGTACCGTGAAAATTGAAGCTGTTAATATACATACATTATGGGATGGTATATGAATATGACACTCTCTTTTGATGGTTATAGTCATGGGTTTTTGCTTTGAACTTGCTTGGGCTTACCCCACTTGCTGAACGAGTCAGCTTCTTGACAGAGTAAGGAAACTATGACATTCTTTTTTACATTAGATTTTATTAATCATGGTATATCTTTGTTTTTTTTTTTCATTTATCATTTTATGTTTGTAATTGTATGTTGATTCTGATTTCATTTGTTCCCTTGTTACTTGAATTTGGCAGGCAGGTTGCTTATTACACTGGTCCCACAGGTGTGTATGTATGAATATCCACAACTGCACTATTAAATCAAATGTTTTTAAAATTATTGACAATGTAAATCACATAAAATGCTATGGTGTAAAAGTTGGTTATATGAACCATACCATGTGATGGTCAAATCACAATCTTAGTGAAAAAGAGTCCTGATATTTGGACACCTAAGTGTGGTATAAATATGTAGTTGATATTTCTCTTTTTTTTTCATTTATTTTTTCTTATCATCTTATCAATTATTTATATCTTTTTTTTCTTAATTGTCACTAAACCTAAGGAGTGTTGTCCAATCCTCTTCCATTTAGAAATGAACCTTAAATAAATTGTAGGAATGCAATCCCCTATATATCATGTTGCTAAAGCCTTATCTTTTTTTGTTGAAATTCAGTGGGAGGACTTTTGAATGCAACATGTGGGAATGCTACAGAGCTCATCATAGCAATTTTTGCCCTTAACAATAACAAAATTGCTGTGGTCAAGTACTCTTTGCTTGGTTCCATCATTTCTAACCTTCTTCTTGTTCTTGGAACCTCTCTATTATGTGGTGGCATTACAAATCTTAGAAAGGAGCAAAAATACGATAGAGTAAGCTGTAATATATTCAAACCTTTTACCTATGAATAGTATATATAGTTTTGGTTCTTTTATAATAATGATTCTGTTAATTTATTGAATGTTTTTGCAATTTGCTTGCAGAGACAGGCAGATATCAACTTGCTTATGCTGTTTGTGGCATTGCTTTGTCACTTGCTGCCATTGTTGTTCCAATATGTTGGTACCTCAGCAGGTGACATTGCAGACTCATCTCTGCGGTTGTCAAGAGTTGCTAGCATTATTATGCTGATTGCATATTGTGTATACCTTGTCTTCCAACTGTGGACTGACAGGCAGTTATTTGAAGCCCATGATGTATGTTTTCTTTGGTTTTGAGATGATGAAGCTTATATTGATTCTGATTTGTGTCAATATGTGATATGTAATCACTAATTACCATCATGAATTTTGCAGGAAGACGATGAAGAGGGTGACAATGATTTAGAAGAAGTAGTGATAGGATTCTGGAGTGGAGTGGCTTGGCTGCTTGGGATGACTGTGATTATTGCTGTGCTGTCTGAGTATGTAGTGCAAACAATTGAGGTAATTGACTCTTTTTTTTTTTTATTTTGGGGAACAAAACATTATTTTCGTCTATTAGACAGGTTATAGAAACAAAGAAACAAAATGCAAAGTTCTATTTTTATAACAAGACGTGAATTTAATTTTGATAAACTGTTAGTATAAACATTTTTATACAGTTAACTAATAAGAAATCATGTTAGGTATGATTATTCAAAAGTTATTGTAAAATAAACAAACCTAGTATACATTGTAATCTTATATTCATTAATAGTATAGAAAATATTTACCCTGAGAGTCTATTTTAATAAGATTAATAATAATAATAATAATAATAATAATTCTAATAATGATGAAAAAAAATGTGAATCTGAACAGGATGCATCCGATTCATGGGGTTTGTCTGTTAGCTTTCTCAGCATAATCTTCCTTCCAATAGTTGGGAATGCAGCTGAACATGCAGGAGCAATCATATTTGCTTTCAAGAACAAACTGGTACAAACTTCAACAGTTTTATGAAATTCCATTACTTCTCTTTTACTCAACATAAGTTGCTTAAAACTAAAACTATGAAAAAAATCACTAGCCCTTGATTTTGTGTTGCTTATTGTGGCATTATTATTTAATTCATTGATACTAATCTAATCATGTTATACCACAGGACATTTCCTTAGGTGTTTCCTTAGGTTCCTCAACTCAAATTAGCATGTTTGTGGTAAGCATTCACCTTAAAAAATGTATGGTTTGTTGTTGGATTTGTAGGAATTCTTATTAAGCAAATTTGCTTATAATATAGGTTCCCCTATGTGTGATTGTTGCTTGGATTCTTGGAATCAGAATGGACCTCAACTTCAACCTCCCAGAGACAGGTTCTCTTGCTTTGGCAATAATAATTACAGCCTTCACCTTACAGGTATACTTTTATATACTATATTTTGAATTGATTGAAATCAATAGTTAGAATATCTAGTATACCTTGATATCTTATTCAATCTTTAAGTGATGTTTTTAAGACTTTAAGTCTTCTTGGATTATCTTTTGCAGGACGGGACTTCTCACTACATGAAAGGCCTTGTTCTCGTACTCTGCTACATTGTTATTGCTGCATGCTTTTTGGTACAAAGATCGCCTTCCAGTAAGCAGCATAATATGTAACACTATCTTGGTGTCACAAAAATATTTACCATCTATATTTATACACCCTGAAATTATAATTCATATAGTAAAAAGATTTTGTACTGTTAGGATTGTTACTGAAATTTAATTATAACTCTTTATTTATGATAAGTTTATTGAGTATACTAATTAGTAACTATTACTTTAAAAGTCATATAAAAAATTGTCATTAAACATATAAAATTCTTTTACACTGTAATTACATATTAATTAAACTTTAATTTGTATCTTTGGTAATTTTTTTTTTTTTCAGGCCAAGCTGATGTTCCTAATACATTGGTTAACTCAGCAAACCGAAACAGTTTTTAGATCTTAGTTGGTAAGTTCATATTCTATACACACATGCAGATATGCCCATTTTTTGTGCATTAAATAACTATGAAATTAACTAGGGGTACTTGATGGCAGGAAGTAGTGAATTTTGGTCTGTCTGAGATAAAGGGGTGCAACATTCAAACTTAGGAGCTCAAAGGATTTTTTATTTCATGGTAATGCTCAGACAGAAGGCTGAAGAAGTTTGCATAAAGTACCTTGCAATCTATTTAGTTCTTTGTATATATACATCTAGAAAGGATTTTATGTCAAGAATTTTCATGGATTGTGCAAAATTGATGATAGCCGTTGCATGATTATCAAATAAAATGAGAACTGTTACTTGGAATTTATCATGTGAACGTTAGAATGATAATTAAAAACTTCTTCATGTATCTCTGTAATTTCACGCTGCATTCAATTCCGGTAATGTATTTTCACTCTAAATGGGTTATTCTGATATTCTGGAATGGAGTATAGAAAGAAATTATAGAGTGTAGAAAAACAATTCTACATAATTTTATACATGCTGTCTCTGGCATGTTTGGGAGATGCAACGAATCGAGCATAAGATAAAAATGAGTCTATTTTTTTTAATGTATAGTTTTTTATATTATTATTATATATAAATTAAAATTAATTATTATTTTATTTAAATTAAAAGAAATATGATTTATAATTAATATGTATAGATCTTTAAGAAAAAATGAGAGTTTAAAAAATAAGTATAAGTTATTTGTCAAAATTGATTTGTTTTAGCTTAAATTTTTTTTAAGTTAAAAGTTATTGATAAACTAGTTTTTTTATTGTCTAATGAAAAAAATATATTTATAAAATACAATTTATATTATAAAATAAATTCCTTAAAAATATAAGGATACATGTTATTTTATAAAAATTCTCCCAATAAATAAATTTTAAACAAAAGTAAGTAGGTGAACATGATCATCATAATAAACTTGAAATTTTTAAAAGATAAAAACACTTCAAAAGCTAAATTATAAAAGAAATAAAACTAAAATATAATACAATATAATATTCAAGAACAAAAATATATGTAAGCTATGACTGAAACATACTTTGTAGATAATAATAATGGCAAAAACGTTAAAACAATTTTTTGATGGTTAAATGTAAAAAATAAATTAAGTTAAATTATAAATATAAAATTTATATTTTAAAAATGCATACATAAATTAAAATAATAAAATAAAGAATTTAATTAATAAGCATTGATAATGTAAGAGAGTTTTATAAAAACATTGTTTCAATCATAACATATAATTTTTAAAGTATTAATTGATAAAGTTAATAACAAACTTACTATAATTAAATAATTGTAATTAAATATCACTCTAATTTTTTACACTAATAGTACACAATCATCTTTTTCTAAAATAAATATGATAAGTTTTTCTACAGGATTACATGAATGTGATATAATTCAATAGAATGGGTTTAAAGAATATATATAAACCAATATTTTTAAACTTAAACTCAACTTCGTCTTCAACAAGTATGAAAATGAAAAAAAATAAGAAAAAGTCAAAACCATTATCAAACTATCTCGTTTTCATGATCACTTTATCTCTAGACGTATTCATTTATTCATAACTTCTTGATAAGAGTTAAATTAAATACATGATAACACAAGAGTAAATTGAAAAAGAAAAAGTCTATGAGATTTGTTAAAATTACATTAATATATAAATTTATTCCATTATCAAAATTTGTGTATTATGTGTTATTATAAAACTTATTTAAATACTAATTATTTTAGTATTATGTGTTACTTATTATAATAATTTTAAAAAATTATTACTTATATACCAAATCATATTATTTTTAAAATTAATTTAAAAAATTTTAAATTTTAATATTTTAAAATTTAAATTATTAATTAATTTAGTAAATAATTGTTTAAAATTCGTAGCCGGATTCTTTACTAGTTTGATTAATTTAATTAATAATGAAGTGTATCACTTTTAGTAAAACTATGTATCTGTACACAAACAAGCATAGGATTTGCTAAAGAACATTAATGTTTTTATTTCCTTACCTATTGGTACTTAAAAAACTAAGTGCATAGTAAATATATACATAATACATAACTGTGTGTTTGTGAGTTGGTATGTGCATGTGTTCTGATTATATTTTAATAATTATTTTTATTTACAAAAATATTTAAAATATTCATGTTTAAAAATATTTTTTATATTGTAAACTTTGTACTTTTTATACAAATGAATTATAAAAATGGTTTAAATAATATAAAAGAAACTTGCTAATAACAATAAAATTAGTTATGCATTAGGATAGTTGGATTTTAAGAAAATAAATAATTAAATGAAGAATAAGAGCTTGATTCGTTTGATTTTGTTTTTTAGTTTTTGAAAAAAATTTTCAACAATAATTTTCAAAAACTATTTTTGAGATGTAAAAATAGAAAAATGTCTTGAAGAATAAGTATTATTTAAAAACTGTTTTCAAGAATAAGTGTTATTTGAAAATTATTTTGAAGATATAAAAATAGAAAAATTTGTTCATATTTAAGTTTTCAAAATAAAAATAAAAACTGAAAAGAAAAACTAATTGTTACTGATTTTTAATTTTTAAAAACTAAAAATATTCTCAAAAAACACTACTAACGAGTTTTTGTAATTTTTAAATATCAAAATACTAAATAATCAGTAAGATTTTTAAACTTATAGATTACTTCTCCCTGTGTATAAAATACATATCATATATAATTCATACTGATAAATTAAGTTGATACCCTTATGAATTATTAAGTTGACACCATCTCTATTAATTTCTATAAAACCCTTTCTCCAAGTTCGATACATGAGCCACCTACTTTTTTCCCTATTTGCCAAAGAAGACAAGCCTCATAATTCATCTGATTTTCTGAGACTACATCTACTCCCAGCAAAGTCTACTACTTTAAGTATTGGAACTTCATGCAGATTATCTCATGGCAATTAAATTGGACTTCTCCTTTTTCTGTGTTACAAGAAGCTTGTACCCTGTTGAAATTATGATGACACTGCCACATGCAATTGGTATTGAAACAAGTTGTTCCAAATTTTCCAAGTGGCCCAAGATAGCTTGTCCATTTGTTGAAAATTCTGGTAATGGCTTTTGGTATTGATTATGAGTTGCAGAGGCTCCATTTGTTGAAAATCCTGTTTAAACTTTCCAGCTCCTACTCCATGCTCTTGCAGCACATCTTATAACACATTTAAATTATTTCATAACAAATCCTTGTTGATCAAGGCTTTCTAACACATTTAACAAATTATCATGCCATTGGAAATAATAGTGGATTGATATTAATCAATTATATTTTATCATTATCTCACAAATTAAGTTTAAGATATGATGATAATCATATCTTATAATATCTTTATGATTATTTGAATGAGATTATAGTACGATTGACTCTGTGATGAGTTGAGTCAATCATAAAAAGCGCATTTGAGGGGTCTCTGCCTACCCTGGGGGATTATAAATTTGTCATCCCATTAAGCAAATTACAACAACAATACACATTCTCTAAAATAATCCCCAAGAAAGTAGGTAGTAAAATACTCAAGAGTTCTTATTGAACTCATATCTCTACAATAATCATTCCTAGGGTTTTTTTTTCTTGAAAATCAAGAACTTCAATTCAATATATTTGAGGTACACAAATTCTCTTTCCTCTATCTTTTTATATTTAATTCTCTATACATACTATAATCTTGTATCTATTGATTTAAGGTTTCCTTTTATTTCCATCAATTGGTATCAGAGCCAAATTAGATACATATTATGGTTGTTTTCTATTAGAAAATTAAATTTGAATTGAAGATTTTTTGTGTTATTAGTGAAATTTTTTAATATAGTTCACTATTATCTTTTTCAAAAAAAAAAAAAGGATTTACGCTACTTGTTATTGTTAAAATAACATGTTAAAGTTTCATTCCCTTACTCTTACATGGGTAAATTAATATTGAAAATTATTTTTATGTGCTACCCCTTTAAAACCTAGTTTTCTTTTAAATAATTATGGGGTAAATTGTTTTCAAAATTACTTAATGGTTTTCCTTGTTTTATGTTTGACCAATATGAGTCATTTGTGTGGGCAACATAATATATACAATTAAATTTACTTTGGAAAGTGTTAATGAGGTTGCATGGACTCATTTTTATACCCATATTTTTGTGATTTGGTAAGGGAGAACTTTGTCGTTTTGATACGATCATGTATGATGATTCGTGTGTTAAATTCATTCTCAGAAGCATTGAATGTGATTGCTAATTTTTTATATTCTTATTTTTTCAAAAATACCATATTTATTTAATATTTTTATATTATTGGTATTTTTGAGTATAAAAAAAATTGATTAATTCAAGATTAAATTAAAATTTTTTTACTATTATAATCTTGAATTTTTTACCTATTTTCATTGTCATAATTCTTTACAGTATTTGTATCTCTAATTATACTGTACTCTCTTTAATATTGAATTATCATTTATAAATTCATTTTAGGTTATTTTATTAATTATGCACAATCTTAATTGTCCTTCTCTTATGAGCATAATTTTATTTATTAATTTGCATTATTATTACTTGTCTATCATGGGTATAATAATGTGAATTTTGTATGTTGGTCATATAATATACATGATTAACATTATGCAAATTTATTGGACAATATGTATAATTTCCTTTTTTTCATTTACATAATTATAATTTCACTATTTTGGATGCATTTATGTGAATTTTGTGATATAATTATTTTTTTATTGCATTGATGATAACTATACTCTATCGGTGTATTGTTATTAATGTAATTTGGTGTTATACAATGTACTTTTCTTGGCTTATGTTAATGATTTTTTTATATCCTATCGGTATTAGGATTTTATTGATATAAGTTATAGTACCTTGTAATTTCCGTAGGGATTCTCTTTTAACTGAACTTTTAGAATTACATAATATTTTCCTATTTTTGTAATGTTCAGTTTATTTCTCTCATTTAATTATGTTTAGTTATATTTATATGGAACCAAAATTTATACTCTCATTTTCTTTTTGTTCCATAATGACTTATAACTTTTAATTGGATATTTTTCCTTCAAAACAAAAAAAAAAATGTTGCATTTTTTGTGGTGCAAATTTTCTATATATATATATATATATATATATATTGATAAAGAAATATTTGAATTTTATTTAGCCCTCTGGGTATTTTTTTGTTATGTCAACTTATTTTTTCTTTATCAAGTGGAAGGATTTTGTATATTAGAATTTTAATTAATATCTTATAAAATAAATTATTGTGATATAAGATTTTTACTTTAAATGTCCAATTAATCATACATGTGCAAAAACAAATGTTCTTGATAAAATTATTTTTTCTTATCACATTATTTGTGATCACATTGTTGGGATCTATAATAAGCTAGAGGACAATATAGGAATCCCAAATTTTAAGAGATTAATTTCTCTATATCATATTTTATAATATTGTTAATGGTATTCTTGTAAAAGCTAGAGGCTTTATTTTGGGATATATAAATAAACCTATGTCCATTATAAATTGTGATGAGAGTTAGAGACTATTTATTATTATATCCTTAATATATGTAAGAATAGGTCTCATTCTTCCGCTGCGTATAATCATGTTTTATTCTCAAGTGTGTGTAAATATTGTTTATTGTAGCACTTGATTTTTATTTATGGTTACTTGAGAACTTGCTTATGATCTCATATTCTACGTAAAATTATCAAGTGATCCATTTTCTCACTCATGTATTTTTTTTTTCAAGATCCTCATAGGGGTCAATATTTTTGTAAAGATTGATTAATATGTGGTTAATTATGAAACCATTTATGAGAATTATTTATTCTTATGGATGAATTTGTAGGTTTCATATTCTTATTATTTTAACCACTTCTCTCATTAATCATTCGTTATTCTACTACTTTCTAATTCCTTAAGTAGAATAATAGTGAATTTTAATTCACTTTTATTATTATCTTATAAAGTTATCATCCCACTATCACTAGAACTTTTAATAGTAGTGTACCATAATGATAATCCTAATATTCTTTTGGTATATTAAGAATTAGTGGGAGTATATATAATCTTGTATTATCTCTTGAAACTTATATATTTTTTATTGTCATATAATCGTGTACACATTTAATTATGATATGACATATTCTATAGGGCTTCTCTATTTATTTTTGTCCTATTTTTATTGAGATACATGAAATCCATTGTATCTTTGTAGACATCTTTAAATGATGTTAAGGTCATTCTGTTGGGTACTGCACATTAATCCTTTTGGCATACAATTATGCATTGTGCATCTCTTTTTTTTTTTATATATAATTCATTGTATTTTAATAGACATCTTTAATGGATGTTAAGAGCATTTTGTTGGGCATTGCACATTAATTCTTTTGGTATTCAATTAAGTATTGTGCATTTCTTTACCCAATTTTCACATTTTGTTTGGTCAAAATTCTATAAGTATATTGTAGATGCAATACTCCTATCGAGTTTGATTTTCTACTTTGTAAAAAGTGCTTATTATGATAGTACTTCTATTGAGTACAATTTTGCACTATTAAAGTACATATGAATTTTTTTTTGTTTGGACCAATTATCTAAGTGTTTACTCAATTGACATTTTGTGACCACAATAATCTGAGTGTCATTTTATATAAGCTAGGTGTCTATGAGGTTTTAGTAGGGAATTTATGGATTTCCTACTTATCTTTGGATTCTTACATAGTCACTCATTTTTGAAACTCGGATTAGTTAAATGTCAAATATTATAGAGCACTTATGTAGCCTATATGTAATTACATATGTTATTGGGCTATGATGAATAATTAGATGCATGTAAATTATGCTTTCTAACCTATATAATTTTTCGGACTCAAGTAAAAAAAAATTATATTAATTAAACACTTTTTTATTCACTGATCAAATACTTAACTTTGGAGTTTTATAACTCATATGGTTTGGTTAAGTTTTGATGTCTTAGATCAGTGGGAGTCTAAAACTCTGTTATGAGATATGTGTGAAGTAATATCATTTTAGTAACATATCTCTTAGCATTTTTGGATGCTTGAGACCATGTAATATCATTTTATTGAACTACATTATTCTATATACTTTATGAGAAATACTTGTTAATGTGCATGATATATATCCCTATCGGATATTATTTTGTAGCTCAAATTTCTCATTGTCTAATATAAGATTTGTCTATAATTGTCATTCTAGGTTAATGATTTATCTTTGTATTATTGATTAATATCATCCAAGTGGGAGAATGTTGGAAATAATAGTGGATTGGTATTAATCAATTATATTTTATCATTATCTGGCAATTTAAGATATGATGATAATCATATCTTATAATATCTTTATGATTATTTGAATGGGATTATAGTAAGATTGCCTCTGTGATGGGTTGAGTCAATCATAAAAAGCCCATTTGAGGGGTCTCTGCCTACCCTGGGGATTATAAATTTGTCATCCCATTAAGAAAATTACAACAACAATACAACAACAATACACATTCTCTAAAATAATCCCCAAGAAAGTAGGTAGTAAAATCCTCAAGAGTTCTTATTGAACTCATATCTCTACAATAATCATTCCTAGGATTTTTTTGTTCTTGAAAATCAAGAACTTCAATTCAATATATTTGAGGTACACAAATTCTCTTTCCTATATATTTTTATATTTAATTCTCTATACATACTATAATCTTGTATCTATTGATTTAAGGTTTCCTTTTATTTCCATCACACCAATTTTATCATTTTCCATCCTGCATAGTTCACCTTGAGTTGTACACGTCCCTATATCCTAAGTCGTAAAACTTTCATCATGCCAATTCTATACTAAAGAAGTATTTGTTATTGTTTTAATCGCTAGCGACGGTTTACTTAAACATATTAAGGGTATATTAATTCACTATTTAAGTGAGAATTGAAAATTAAGCAGGTATTAATTCAAAACTCTCCTTTATAAATTGGATGTCAACTGCATTATGGGCCGAAACCATGTTGTCCATGGCAGTGTGGAGAGATAAGAACTTGGTATATGTAATTGTTTTTATCCAAATTGGGCAGAATCTGCAGTGTTTTTTTTTATCTTGGATACAGGAATTTTAAAGCAATAGTTGAGTGTGAATGGCTAGTGTTTTGGATAAGAGTGAAGGAATGAAAAATATGATACATAAAAAATCCAATGGTTAGTGTCTTGGATATGAGTATCGACTACCTTGGTTGAGAATTAATTAATATCAGCCGAAAAACTTGGTTAACCTTCTTTATGTGAAAATTTTTCTTCCAATCATAAAACATAAACTCAAAATCCAATTTCTTAAGAGGATGAAAGATAATACCACTCTAACAAACATCTCCTATTAGTTATTGAAACAGTTTATAATTAAAAAAAAACTTATATAAATTTTTTGTACTTAAAATTTCACAAAAAACTATTTTGGTCCTTGAAATTTAAAAATATTATTTTTAGTCCTTGAAATTAAGTGTTTGTTTGACAATATTTTTAGAAAACTGTTATCAGTATTTTATTATTTAAAAACTAAAAAACTCGTTTGGGTAATGTTTCTATTTTTATATCTTAAAACAGTTTTCGAAAACCGTTATGGTTTTTTAGTTTTTAAAAACTAAAAAATAAGAACAACTGAAAATAGTTTTGTTTTTCAATTTTCTATTTTTGTTTTGAAAACTCAAAATACAATCAGAATTTGTTATTTTTTGTTTTTCATTAATGAAATTTTAATAAATATAAACAAATTTTTCCATTTTTATATCTTCAAAATAATTTTTAAATAACACTTACCAAAGAAGTTTTTTTTTCTTTTGTCTTCGAAAAGAGTTGTTGAAAACTATTCTTCAAAACTCTTTTAAAAAACTAAAAAACAAAACAAAATTAATCAAACCCTAATTGTGTCGGATGTGAAATTAAAGATGATTCACAAATGTAAAAATGTACACTTTGTCAGCAAATTTTTAGTAGTGTTAATTAGAAACTAAAAGTGAATCAAGAATAAAAAAATATTTATAAATTTTAAAGAGCAAAAGTGATTTTTGGTGAAAATTTAAAAACAAAAAACCTATTTAAATCAAAAGGAAATATAATAATAACATGGTGGCTGGATTTATGGGTTAAAGGATGAAGAGAAAAGAGGGACAAGAGGTTGTGATATGAAATAATTTCTTTTTGTTTAGCAAACCTGTTTTACACGAAAAAGACTTGGTCCAATGTTTACATTGAATGGGATGAAAGTTAAATTACAACACTTAAAATAACAGGAAGTGGGACGGAAATCACCATAAAAAATAAAATAACGAAGGAGACGAAAATCATGGTAATTTGATATGTTATTAGAACAATTTTTTTAATGACACTTGCGGAATATCTATAAAAATGGCTGATAATTAATCTTTTATCATTAAGTATCCCTTGTTGATATCCCTATTTAAGTTCCAAGTCTCTTTTATAAACAAACCACCAAGCACAAGTGATATTATAGGAAGATGAGTTCCCATGGATCAACCACCTCAAGATATTCTGCTGCTTCCTCTTTCAATTCCAGCAGCAACCCATCTGTGCGTGCTTCTATGCAAAGGCCAAGTTGTACTGTTTCCCATCACATGAATAATGGCAATGTAATTAGGGCTTTGTCAATGGCTGGTTCCAACTTCTCTAATGTTCATCAACAACCGCCGAGTCTTTCTGCTGGGCCATGGATTCAGTCGCAACTATCAAACCCTAATTGGCAAAACCCCAACACCATGTATGGTCAATCATCGCACATGACATCGCCAGCAGGTTTCTATTCCAACTCCTCTCATATCAACAAGTACTTTTTGATGAAAATATACACAAAAATAAATCATGCTCCCTCAATTGATTCTTTTTTAAGGTAGTTTAGACTTTAGACATTAATAAGCCAAATCAATAAATAGTTACATAATTGGTTGTCAAAACTAATTACCTATTTATTATCTATATTTGTGATAAATTTACTTTTTATTTGCCATAGGTAAAATTCAAAAATTTTGGCAAAAAATATACTTTAAACAATTTATTTTTTTAAAAAATTCTATATTTATTAAAAGAGAAAAAATCTTGGAGAGAAAAAAAATGATAGATTACAAAAAAAAATCACAAGTCTTTTTAAAATATTTATATATTTACTAAAAAAGAAAAAAAAAATTTGAAAAGTTATTGCTCCCGCTCCTAAAAAAATTTTCCATTGCGGTAAAAAATAACTTAGTTTATTTTCTATACGCATATTTTAAATTTCTTTTAAATCTTTTTACTTCTTGTATTAAAATTAATTTTATTATCTACCATAAAAGGGTTTTAAATTGTACTCATTTAAAATGAGTTATTTTTCCTTGTAACAGTAAAGCGTAAAGTTAGCATTGTTGCAGAGAAAGTACACGATCAATAATGCTTTTCTTATTTACATTGGTAAAGAGAAATACTTTAATAATGCAAAATAACACATATAAAAAAAAAATAACAAAGTTATTTTGTTTTTGTAGTTCGCATCACATGTCTATGATAACTTTTTGAAATTATTGAAAAATTTGCAAACTCTCTTAATTGTTTTGTTCACATAGTTCACATTTCATTTCTATATCCACAACAAGTTTTTGGAATTATTAAAAAATTTACAAACTCTTCCAATATTTTGTTCATGTAGTTCGCACTTATGGCTACATCCATAACAAGTTTTTGAGACTATTGAAAAACCTGTTAATCCTCCCAATCTTTCTGTTGACGTGTTCGCATTTCATGCCTACATTCATAACAAGTGTTTTGGACTATTAAAAAACCCGCAAACCTTTTCTACATATCATAACCTCCTCTTTCACTTAGAATCATGATTTCTTCTTCAGGTTGAGTCATTTGCATATTAATTATTCTATCGCCATGTGTCACCTTCTAATAATTTTAATATATATAAGATCTATTTGATATTACAGAATAAATGAATAAATCTTATTACTATTTTTAAATAATAATAATTTTAAAATAATTATTATATATTGCATGTCATTTAAAATATTAAATATATCAAATCAATAGTTAATTTTGTTTGTTATTGATGTGCATAAAATACACCTATAGGATAAGTGTAACCAACCAACGCAGTAGGAATAATGGATCTTTAAGTCTAGATATGGTATCCAAGGAACTAGAATATGTGATATCAAGAACTAAAGATTCTTTTATTTTCATAGGGAGTAAATAATTTGAATTGAATAAAAGGAAATTAAAATAAACAAAAGAAAATAATGGATTTGAACAAAATCATGAATTTGGAATGTTAGGGTCATGCTTCCTTACATAATTACTACTACTAACTAATCTCCCATGATCAAGCAAGACTAGTTAACCTTTCTAATGGATATCACTATTTGATCATGTAAAAATCTAACACTAGTTAGGGTTAAGAGCAAGTAGGCTGAGAGCTTATTCATCATACATTCACATTAGGAGCTAAGAAATGTAGTGTTATCATACAATCAATCAAGGGGTAAGTCTTGCATTAATCAATACATAGTGATTCACACACATTAGAAGTTTAATCATACATCTAATGCACTAATAAAATAGTAAAACAATATAATCTTAAAAGTAAAAACATTCAATAATTAATTAAAAATCAAACAAAAAGGTTTTATTTAGATGCACATCATAATACAAAACAATTATCAGAAAATAAATAAAAAATAGGAAAAAGGACCATATGGATAAGGTCTATTATGACTATACTCTACCTAATCTTGCTTTTCATCCTTAAGCCTACTCCTAAATCAGTGGTTAAACTCCCAAAAATTAGCATAAAGACAAAACTTAAAACTAAAAGGAAAGAAATCTTTGTAAAGAAAAATTAACTTCTCTAGAAAACTTAATTTGCTCCTCTTCACGTTTATGGATCTTGCCATATGAGCTAAGCATGACTATCCTATAAATAATTAAAATAAATATAAATAAATAATATTTATAACCCTCAAGAGAGATAAAGACCTATAAATGAAAAACCTATCACATAATCAACCTATCAACCTTATTGTAATAATCATGTTTTAAATTATATTAACACTAATCTATAATTATTTTAATAGTGAATACTTCTGGAAGCTGGACTCGATCAAACTCCAACATGTGTAGTAATCAACCACAACAAGTGGGTTCTGCAGGAAGTTGCCCACGATCACTTTCATTAAAAACTAATTCTGCCTGGCAACAATACCCGAATCTGTTGCGTAGTTTTGAAGAGTTGTTGGATTATTACATTAACTCAACAAAGCATTCTGCCTCACACCAATGGCAATGGACCTACAACATCAATAGTTTTGAAGAGGTTGTTGATGAAGAAATTGAAAGTGATTAACTTCTGCGTGCTCGTTAATTACTGCCATGTTCGTAGGTAGAGTTTTAGGGGATATATCAGTGGTGGTGGTGGGTGGTAAGTTGTTGTTATATGGGACTTGATGGCAAGTATTATGTTGCAGAATTACTTGTGTGTTCTGCTTGGTTGTTTTCTACAGTATTCATATGTTGTTTTCTTTTGTATCTTTGAAGTATGGGTTTTTGGACTCTTTTTCTTGGTAGAGAAAAACTCAAATATTAGTGAACCTAGTGGAGAGTGGTCACATTAGGTTGTGAGAGAAATTCATTAAAGTTAGAGACATGGTAGCAAATACTGATAGAAAAGAGAGGAAGCAAACATGGAGAATCCTATTATCGAAACTGAGAAAATGAGAATGAGAGTAAAAGCAAGGGAAAGAAAGAATAGCTTGATCGGATTCAATGAATCAGCATAAAATCTCAGGCTGATTGATTCAAGTGGGTTCATTTTTTAAAAAAATTACCTAAGTGGGTCTATTTTAAAAAAATTACCGAGATGGATCTGTTTTCAAATTTGACCTGGTCAAACCGTAACTCGCAATTGCAGTTTACGTGTTATGTCAACTATGTGCTTACGTGGTGTCTAACGTGAAAAGAACTATGCTAAAATTGCAACTGATAATTGCAGTTTGATTGGTCTTTGATCAATACCGTCCCTTTGTCCAATAAGTACAAGCAACACAGATTTTTAGAGGGCTAAAACTGCAAGTATACTTGAGGTTTATGTGATCTTTGACCAGCGCTGTCCCTTTTATCCAATGGTTACAAGCAGCACAAATTTTTAGAGGGCTAAAATTGCAAGTCAAACTTGCGGTTTGTGTGGTCTTTGACAACCCTTTTTTTTAATACTGAAATTTAAAATTCAAACAAAAAAATTATGTTAAAATAATACCCAAGAGAATATATAACAACACAAAAAAATAACATATAAGAAAAGAATATCACAATATTATATAAGGAAACAAACCTGAATATTTGGAAACAAGGTTGAAAATTGAAACGTGCGGTTTCGATTGTATGATTTTGTGGGGCAAATGTGGTTCAAATTATAGAATGAAATTGCCACATAAACTACAAGTTTCATATGCGGTTTATGTAGACATTAACGGCTGAATAAAACATTGTAACAAAAAATATGCATATTCAATACAAACTGCAAGTGACAATTGCAGTTTTAATGTCCTAAACATCCGTGCCCATTCGTATCCAGGGGTTAAAAGAAACTGCCACATACACAAGGGCAATAACTACTGGATAAAAAGTTGTAACGAAAAAAAAAATGGATATTGAATACAAACCCAAATGTGAATTGCAGTTTTAGTCCTTTAGAAATTCACATTTTTTAACAACGGTTGGTTAAAAAAGGGCTAGTCAAATGCCACATAAACTGCAAGTGTGAATTGCAGTTTTAGCCCTCTAGAAATCCGCATTTTTTAGCAACTATTGGTTAAAAGGAAGGGTTGGTCAAATACCACACAAACTGCAAGTCAGACTTGCGGCTTTAGCCCTTTAAAAATTTTCAGCATTATTGTTATTTTAACATAATTTTTGCTTTAAATTTTAAATTTTAGTATTACAAATAAGGTTTGGTCAAAGACCACACAAACCGCAAGTCTGACTTGCGGTTTTAGCCCTCTAAAAGTATGTGCTGATTGTAACAATTGGACAGAGGGATGGTGCTGGTCAAAGACCAGCCAAACCGTAATTGCAAGTTGCGATTTTAGCATCAGTTTGTTCTACATTAGACACCACATAAGCACATAGTTGACGTGACATATAAACTGCAATTGCGAATTGTGGTTTGAGCAGGTCAAATTTGAAAAAAGACTCATCTCGGTAATATTTTTTAAAACAGACTCACTTAGATAATTTTTTTTAAAAAATGGACCCACTTAGATCAATCAGCCTAACTCTGATTCTAAGTCTTGATTATACAGCTAAACAGGTTTATATACAAAGATGAATGAAATGTAAAAAATACACTTACAAGCCCAAGCCCAAGAATCAAAGAATAACATAACAAACTTAAGTTAATTAACATAATTACCAATAACTATCATAACAGAATTCTATGAAAGAAAACACAAATGTATGGGAAGCTATTATAAACTGTTAGTTTGCTTTTTTTAGTCTTTCATATTGGATGAGTGCTGAGACATATACCACTAGATATTCATTTTTCATATTGCAACTGCGAATTGGTCCACCTTTGGTTCAAGATGATTTTGGATAACATGTTCTTGATTGGTTGAATTTCATATTTTTCCATTGGATCATAAACACAAGGTCTGGAAAGGAAAATACTATTCACAAGTTTCTGCTATGTAATTAGGATTTTTTTCATATTCTTATGGTTGTTTCTAAGAATTGTTGCTTTGTATTGTGTGCTCTAGCTGATTGTGAGCACTATTTACATTGCAAGACTTTTTTATACTTTATTGATTATAATAAATACTTTCTTTTTATAACAATTATAATCTTTTTATAATTATATATTATTGAATTCCCACCTTTTTAAATGAAAAAATAAAGAAAAGAGAGTCCGTATAATTTAGATTTCTGAAATAGATGATGACGATGTCTGATTAACATCTTTTTAATTATATCTCGTATGAAACATGTGAATGATTCATTCTCAAAATCACATTTCCTAACTTGAAAAAAGCATTTTTATATTTTCTGTCTACTAGTCAATGGGAGCAGCTATATGTCAGTTCTAGTCAATGGGAGTCCGACGGTTGAGTTTAGGCCGGGAAGAGGTTTGAAGCAGGTCCGCTCCTTTTCTGTTCAGGTCAGCTGTAGGAAAAGGGGTGTTTAAAGAACTCAATATGGGTGCCGGGGCAAACTTTTCAGTATTGCAATATGCAGATGATGTTATCATGATGGGGGAAGCAGATTTGAAATCGATATGGTACTTGAAAGTGATTCTGCGTGGTTTTGAGCTGACATCCGGTTTGAAAGTGAATTACAGCAAAAGCCAGTTCTTTGGTCTTAATGTACAAAACTCGTTCACACGTGCGGTCAGCAACCTTTTGAACTGTATCGTTTCAACACTGCCCTTTAAATTCTTGGGGATTCCGGTGGCTGTCAACCCGAGAAAGGTAGAAACGTGGAAGCCAATCTTAGAACAATTTCAACGGAAGTTGGCAGCGTGGAGGGCCCAGCATATGTCATTCGCTGGAAGGTTAGTTATGTTAAATTCAGTATTGTCTAGCCTCCCATTGTACATATTCTCATTTTACAAGGCTCCCAAGAAAGTCTTGCAAATCATGACTGGGCTACAACAATCGTTTCTGTGGGGAGGGAACGGACAAGAGAACAAAATAGCCTGGATAAGTTGGGAAAATGTGTGTAGGCCGAAGGAAGAAGGGGGCCTGGGGGTAAAGTGTCTACGGACCTTTAATCTGAGTTTGCTTGCAAAGTGGAGGTGGAGGATACTAAATGAGCAAAATGCAGTATGGGCGACCGTATTGGAATGTAAATATGGGCCTACATACAAGTTTAATCAAAGACAGCCGAACTTACCAAAGGCATCTCAGTGGTGGAGGGACCTATGGGCCATGGATGGACCGGAAGCGACCAGACCAAACTGGTTTTCGGACAATGTCTTCAAAAAGGTAGGGGACGGAAAGGAGACTCTATTTTGGGAACAGAAGTGGATAGGAGATACATCCCTTAGTTTGCAGTTCCCCAGGTTATATGGGTTAGCAGCAGATAAGGGTACTACTGTTTTAGACAAAAGGGAGGTATCAGGGGGGTGGGTCTGGGAATGGAGGAGGCAGTTATTTGTATGGGAAACAGAGCAGCTTCGTCTTTTGCAGAGTAGGCTGCAGCAAGTGACATTTGTTGATTCCATCTCGGATAGATGGAGATGGAAGACTGGTACGGATGGAGTATTCTCAGTTGTTGAGGCTTATTTGGTTCTACGCCCGCATCAGCAGACACATAGATTAATCGAGGTGGAGCCCAGGGACTTGCGACGAATGTGGAAAGATAGACTACCATCTAAGGTAATTGCTTTCTCGTGGAGATTACTGTCAGATAGGGTACCAACCATGGCTAATCTATTGAAAAGAGGCATTCAGATACCAGGGGAGGAGACTCTATGTGTCTTCTGTCATAATGTTGTTGAAGATAGGAATCATATGTTCCTAGGGTGTGCCAAGGCTCAATACATATGGAACAATGTTATAAGCTGGCTGGGTATTCAAGGACCTCTTCTGGGGGATGTGTCGCATCTTTTTCTCTCATCGGCAACTTGGGTGGTTGGTAAAAGGAAGAAGTAATGCAGGTATGTATTCTGGCTGGCTGGGGTTTGGAGTATCTGGGTTACTAGGAACCAGATAATTTTTGATAAATTACCAGCGAACTCAGTTGATATAGTTATGTCCATAAAGGTAATATCGTGGCAATGACTATCATTTTTCCTTTGGTTTTAATAGGGGGTGCGGGTTTTCGGATTGGTATGCCAATCCCAGATTATGCTTGTTAAATTTGAAATAGCTGAATAGTTTGTCATATGCTCTCACAGGATATGGGGGAGTAAACAATCTATTTGTATCCTAAGAAACAATTTGTTTCTTCATTGAATACATGTTTAGCTTTTCAAAAAAAAAAGAGTGAAGCTTTCATCATTTTGTGACTCTATGTTGAATGGGATATTCAACTTTCTTTAATACATACAAAATTGTGTTTATAAATATTATTTATAATAATGATAAACAATATATATTCTCCTAATCGAGAATTAATTAATTATTAATATTTGAGTCAGATGGTTGCATTTATTTTTTTTTCTTTTTAAGAATATAAATAAAACTATTACACAAAATTAAATGCATTTAAGTAGTAAAAACTAATAAATTAGCACCTATCATCTTACCTAGAGGAACAAACATTAAAAATAAACTTTTTATAGTAATTTTCTTGTTAAGAATATACAATTTAAGAAACAATAATACATACATTATTTCAATTATTTTTAAAGAAAATATTCTTACTTTTATCTAATTGGTCAAAATACAAACATCTATTAATATCCATTTTAGTTTTAAAAATTAATTTAAAAATATTTTTAAAAACTAAAAGGAAAAAACACAATGAAATATAATATAATTAATTATGAATTTAATTAGTATATACTGACTGTGTAAAAGAATAAATATTATACTGACATTTAATTGTATTTTTTTATTAATATAGTAAAATCAACAAACTTATTATAAAATAAGAGTTTGTGATTAAATACCAATTTAAAATGCATTCTAATTAAATTCATTATCATCTATACTTTAATTTAAAATATTAAATGTAAAACTATTGATAATTAATTTAGATGGGTTTTCGCTAATCACTACTTTAATATCATAAGAAGATACTTATTAAGGTTAAAAATTAAAAAAAAAAAACTTAATCGAAATTGAATATAAATAAATGCAGATATTGACCTAGGAGATAAAATTAAAGTAAGAAATTCTTTTATTACAAAACCATTTATTGTAAAAATATAAATTATTAAATATTAAATTTTTTAAACAAAAAAGATTAGTTTGTTTGACTTTTTCCTTAAAAAATTATTTTTAAGTTCAGTTTATAAGAATTAAAACAACAGTTGAAGTTGGCTGTTAATCTTTTATTATATTTTTAACTTAAAAATTATTTTAAAATAATTTTTTTAATATGATGGGAAAAACCAATTTTATGGTTTTTATTCTTGAAAAATAAGTAATTCTTTTAAAAAGTTTTTGAAAATAAGTGTTCGGCCTAATTTTTAATCTTGAATAGAAAGAAAAAAAAGGGTTAATTAGGCATGTGGACAAAATGATAACTTTATAAGAGTGTAGGTGGACAAAATTCTTTTACAATATTAGTGTGTAGAAATTAAATTATATTAATGTGTAATTTGACCAAATTTAACATATAATGTTAATAAATTCTACTCTATATATCTTATCTTATCTATCAATTAAAACAAGGTTTAGTTTGATAACGTACCAAACACATAATTTTTTGTTTTATTTTTCTAAAAAATTGTATGTTGACCCATAATCTAAGAAAACTTTTGACACATGTTTTTTTAATAATATTTTTTGTTTTATTGTATATTTTTTTAAAAAATATTTTTCTTAATATGTTTGTTTTATCATATTTTTATTTTTTTAAAATATTTTTTCTTAAAAAATATTTTTTCTTAATATCATAAAATTATTATTTAATAATATTTTTTTATTTCTATTTTTTATTTTCATTTTCATTTTTTTTTATTTTCTAATATATTTTCAATATTATAAGTTATTATTTAATAATTTTAAATTCAAATGCAGATAATTTATGAAAGATAATATTACCCAACACCGTCATAGATATAAAATAAATTTACTTAAATTTATTTACAGTAATAAAATAATATTATTTACAAAAAAATAATATTATTTAAATTATTTTAGATATGATATATATAGCATAAATGTGTAAAATTTTCTTAGACCAATAACAATCACAAAACATGAGTAAACTTAGTTTTTGACCAACTCAATGGTTGGAAAGATATGCATCTGTAATTTTTTATTTTAGAAAATAAAATATAAGTTTATAATAAATATTTAAAAATTATTTTATTATATATTTTTAGATTGTTCATTGTATAAATTATTTTAGATTTCCTTTTGTAAATTTTTCATAGAAAAGTGACCGTCACAAATGAGTTAAATAGATATGCAAAATTTTCTTAAACTAACAATAGTAAAAAAAGTTTGACAGATCTATACTGTAATTTGTTATTTTAGACAATAAATATAAATTTATAATAAATATTTTAAAATTATTTTATTAATATATTTTTACCATTTAGAGCTAGCAATAGATATCATGAGTAACATTAGTGTCTAAATAAAATGTTTGAGATATTTACTCATGATCTCATATCTAAGACAATAAAACATCTTAAATAATTTTTATTTAAGAATTTAATTAGTATGTACTGACACTGCAAAAGAGTTTTGCACTCATTTATATGACTATATAAATTTTAAAGTATTAATAGATAAAGTCAACAAACTTATGATAAATAAATGATTGTGATGAATCTCATATCTAAAACAATTAAACTCTTTCTTTAACTACATGAAACAAAATATAAATTTATGATAAATATATTAAAATTAATTTACTAAACATATTTTTACAATAAAATAGTTTTAAATTACTTACTTTATCAGATGATACATGAAATTAGTTTATTTTTTTAAAACACCCAATATCATGAATAAAACACAATCTCAAATCGATATCATTGTGAACAACAAAAAAATTTTATGATTATTTAACACCATCACATTTCAAAAACTCAATAATATATAATAATTACAAAATAATTTAACTTTATTTATTAATAATTTTAATTTTTATCATATGATACATATATTAAAATTAATTTAACAAAACATTTTTATGATAACATATTTCCAAATTAATTACTAAATAATATTATACACTCAATTTTAATTTTTTTTATGAAAAACACTATAGTATTATTTGATATCAGAATAAAATCATTATAGGTACCAAATTTTATTTCATACATTTTTTAACATAGTTGCGTTTTAAAAAATATGATAAAATTATTTTTACCTTTTTTAATAAAACAAAAATTTTCATGAGCATTTAACACAACTTCTTTTAAAAAGTAATAATATTTATTTATATATATTTTGGAATCCAATAAATTATTTTTACATTTTCAAGAAAATTTAATTTTACTTAAAACATATATTAATATATTATTATTACTTGTATCATTCTCTATCAAAATAATAATGTATTGATACATAATATAACAAAATCTTTCTTTCTTTATATCTTACTTTCAAATTAATATAGATAACATATATTTTTCTATTATATTTTTATTTAATATTATAAAAATATTATTTAATATTAATTTTTTCTTTTTATTTTATTTTTATTTACTTATTTTTTTTAAAAAAATTTAAAAATAGCTTTGGATTTTAGACCCAAGTATCCTCACCAACTTGTATTACTCTCACCCTATCAATATATGATTTGAACTCAATGACCGGTTCCTCCTCCCAAGCAAACCACTCTCTACGCCACTCAAAAACCCATACCCATTCACTCTCTTCCCATTTCCCAAAATTGCATAGTAACCCCTTTCTATTGATTGAGTTAAGGAACACAAGATTGAACTTTTGCTTCAATGCTTCTTCCCTAATCCAGTTGTCCATACAAAATTTAAATTTGGTCTAGTACCTTACCTTTCATTCCAAACATTTGCAAACCACCAATGATTATTTTTTACACCATAAACTTTCTCAAGTCTTTCTACCAAATTGACATATGATTGTTGTCCTCCGTCTACATTAGACCTCTCTACCTATTATATTTTGAGTCAATGATCTTTTCCCACAAATAACCTTTTTGCTCTAATAGTGACCATTTCCACTTCCCTATAAGTGCATCATTAAAGTGGAAAATGTTTTTCAGTCCCAAACCTCCCTTTTCTTTTAATTCACACATGAATTTCCAGCTGACTTATGCTATTTTAGGGGCATCACTTTCTTGATTCAACAAGAATCTTCTCTGAATGCTTATTATTTTTTCTCGAATTCCACAAGCATTTTGAAGAAAGACCCACTGATTTGATCAAGCATATGCGTCCTGCGTATGATAAGTGTCTATGTGTCCAATTTGCCAATTTTCTCTCCAACTTATTAATTATTAGGTCCCAAGTTACCACCCTCCTAGAGTTTGACCCTATAGGAATGCCTAGATAGTTGAAAGGAAATTTAAGAATTATATAATTTAGTACTTGTGCAAAAGTCTGAATCTCCATGTTTCACAAAGTCACCCCTCCAAAGCTACTTTTAAAATAATTAATCTTGAGACTTGAGGCTAGTTCATACCATTTAAGGATAGATTTGATGACTAGGATGTTGTTATGTGTCATATCTCCAATGAAGATTGTATCGTCAGCATATTAGAGAATGGATATTAGTACTTTTTCCCTTCCAACTAGGAATGGAGTTAATACCTCCCGCTGTATAGTTTGCCTAATCAATCCTACAATTCCTTCAGCTACTATGGTGTATAAAAAAGGAGCAAAAGAGTCTCACTGCCTTAACCCTTTCTGAGGTGAGAATTTTGCATTTGGAGAGCCATTAACCAATATAGAAACTCTAGATGATGTTAGACTAACTATTACCCAAGAAATCCACCTCTGATTAAAGCCCATTCTACCCATAATGTATTTCAGAAAGTACTATGACACCAAATCATATGCCTTTTCAAAATCAAGTTAAATACAAAAAATCTCCTCTTTCTCCGTTTTGCCTTATTCAGAGGTTCATTCAATATCATTGTGTTATGTATGAGATGTCTTCCTTCCATAAAAGCACTTTGAGAGTGATTTATAATTTTATGTAAAATTTTTCCTACCCTCCTCACGATAACATACACCCAACAATGGATATGGGACAGTACTCGTTAAGACTTTGGGGTTAAGTACCTTCGGTATTAGGATAATAAAGGATGAGTTGCACCTAACTACCAGTTTTCCTAAAGCATGAAAATCCTCCATGAATTGCATTACTTCAACCTTCATAAATTCCCAGAACTTTTTAATGAAGTTGAAGTTATATCCATCTGGGCTAGGGCTTCACTGTCACAACTCCATGTCATTTCCCTAACTTTGACCTCTTCAAATGGATCACTCAACAACTCATTATCTTGATCAAAGATTGCTTGGAATTGGACACCATCTAGAAGGGGTCTAAGGCTGACATCTTCTGCAAATCTATTTTCAAAGAACTTTCTTATCTCTTCCTTCACTATGGTCAGGTTCTCATTCCACTCTCCTCTAATGGAAACCCCTTTAATAGATTTTTTGTCCCTGTTCTAGTTGACTATTATGTGAAAATACTTAGTATTACAGTCTCCTTCAGAAGCCCACATGATTCTTGATTTTTGCCTCTTTAGTGATTCATTCCTTTTAGCTAGTTGATTCCACGTACCCTGTTCATCTTCAGATAATGGTCTAAGTTTGTTCTTGTTCTCAAGTTTTTTCAACTCATTTTCAGCATGAGCCAGACTTATTTTTATGTCCCCAAAATAAGTTTTACTCCAATCTCTCAAAGTTACTTTTAACCATCTTAACTTATCTTTCAAGATATATGATTTTGACCCTTGTATAGATATGGGTTTCCATGCATCTGAAATGACTGTTCTAAAATCTCTATGTTGAAACCAACAGTTCATCACCTTGAATGGTTTGAGACCCCTATTAATAACTTTGTTTCTCATAACTACCAGACAATGGTAAAAGAAATTTCTATTCATCACATATTGAGCACAACCTTCCCATATCATTATCCACTCAGAGGAAACTAGGAACCTGTCCAACCAGTTTTTAGCAGTTCCATTTGGTTTGAACCATGTGAATCTCTTGCCAACTAATAAAATGTCCATCAAGGTCATACTGTTTATGAATTGATTGAACTCAGCTAATTCTCTTCTTCCATACAGGCCACCACTCACACCTTGCCTTTCTTTAGGGTTTCACACACAATGGAAGTCATTTAAAACACACCATCTACTAATGTTGCTATTCCTTCTTCTGACCAACAATTCCTCCCAGACCTTTGTTTTGTGGCTTATGTGAGTTTGTAGGTAAACATTAACAAACACTACTTGGATGTTATTTTCTAGCCAGATCCTATCTAACAGTATAAAGTCTACTTCAACCACAGAGTATGTAAGTTGGAAAAAGATTGAGACCAAATACATACCAGACCTATTGCAGAATTACCAAGTTGTTTTCTATTCCATTTAGTGACCTACCCTTATAGCTTGACATGTGAATTGATTTTTGTTTCCCGTAAGCACATTAATCGAATCTTCTCTGTCTAAACCAGATTTTGAGCATGTTATGCTTTTACTCCACCTCCCATCCCTCTAATATTGCATGTTAAAATTTTCATTTAGGTGACTGTTTGGATCTCTTCTCCTTGCATAATTTAGCCTCTTTGATTTCCTTTTGGTCCCTTTCTTTAAGCTCTTCAATTCTAGTTAGAGTTTTCGATTCAGGTTCTTGAAGTTTGACTTTGAGCAGCTTCCCAATGTCCATGATCTTGCCTAAGGATTATGATTCAATTCCTGTTCCTGATGTCTTCATCGTTAATTATGTTGGAAAAATTGTTAGTCAAAGTCTTTGGAGAAGTCCCTGCCAAGATGTATTTATTACTGTCGAGGTTATCATGCAGAGGTTGAGCCATTGACGCTCCCCCAATCGGACCTCTGGATGTACCATGTTCCAACATAATAGCTTTAGGGACGGGATAAAGCTCATACTTGGGGTACCTGTTTCCTTGCACAGATCTTCCAATGGAGCGAGGCCTGATCCACTGTTGTGGCCCACCAAGGGTAGCTTGGTCTTGTGGGGTGCAAAAAGAATTCTTGGGGCCTTCTTTGTTTTGATCGTGAATGTTACTCCCTTAATGGATTGGGCCATTTACTATCAATATACCTTTGTTCACCTTGTTAGTATCCACTTGCTCAACCTACATATTGCCCATTGGGAACTTCTTTTCTGTGGGAGTGTTGCTCGCTTGGTATTGTGTTTCCTTCAATGACTGACTGTTTGCCATGTGCTAGTGTCGTAGTTTCTCCTAGGTAGCTTACATCCTCACTTTTTTGCAATGTGTTTGAGAGAGCTACATTTGTACAATATGTAGCCATGTGACCTTTGGAAAATGTTTGTTTTGGTGTGGACCTGTTCGACTCATTGAGCACCTCATTACCCCCCACATTTACATAGTTTGCATCTTCTAGTACCTTTGGCTCTTTTTCTTCTTCAATTCTATGGACTGTATGACTATTTCCATATTCTTGTGAACTGGATTAATATTCGGTTGCAGCTGCACATTGAACTGTTGTACATCCAATGCCTCGATTTAGATCCATATCATGGTCATACATATCTGCGTACTTAGAACCTGACCATCCTTCACCTTCACAAATGGACTTTTCATATAGGAATTCTTCTTTTCTACTACTAACCCAGGAAAAGTTTTCATCTTTATAATCTTCCAATCTCCAGCAGGGACAGTTACATGAGACGTTTGTTTGGCTTGTCTCCTAAAAAACATTTAATCTAAACTCATCCCTGTTAATGCTAACTAACTCAGAAAAGTTAATTGTCTCGAAAGAACACACTTTTAATAACACTCTTGCATACTGCAGAAATTCAAAATTTGTTGTTTTCTCACCCATTTTTACCATGGTTACAAACTTACTTAGCAATTGTTTGAAAGCTTGTTACTCCCATGCATATAATAGAAGGCCAAATATTTTGACCCATATCACTTTATGCCTCAAAACACATTCAATACTCCATTTTTTAATGGCACTAAATTTCGGCCAGTTTGGATCTTGCTTGTCAAATATTTCTTTCAACCACTCTTCTTTTGTTCCTTGAATATGTTAACTTAATCATCCCCTGTAGGAATATTATAGGCATGTTCTTTGTTGACAATAAGTTCTCTAATCGACCCACCCAACTTTCCTATAGCTACTCTTGTCCTTCCATATTTACTTTGATTTCCATGGATCTGACTTGCTTGATTGTTCCATTTTTCATCCTCCATCCTCCTCTGCCATAGCTATTGTCTCTCTTTACCACTTGTGCAAATGATGTATTAACCTCTACTATATGCGACCAGTTGACCACTTTATCTTTCCTTTTTTCCTTAGCTTCATCCCCATGTAGACGTTGTTGTTTGTGCCTGCTTTGCCTACTATATTAACCTCATTTTTATTAAATATGTTCACCATGATTTTTGAATCCCCCTATATAGTTGCCATCTAGTTTTTCCTCTAGTGATTTTTCATCTTGTACTTAAACAAATCTAACAAAGTCATACTTTCCGCCCCATCTGTTCCTTCTTCTGGAAATGAACACTTTACATACTTTTTCCCATTTACTAAATATATGCCGCATTGCCTTCTTCTCAAAACTTTCTAAAAATTTTGTGAAGAAGTAACTAGTCACTTTTCTCCCCTTCAATCGTTGTTTCCAACTCATTCCACTGTTTCCTAATTCGTTCTTCCCATACTCTGCCTTGCTTGTTTCTCCCTTCTCAAACTGGCTCTCCAACACCTCCTTCCTCCCATTCATCCACATTCTCTCACATCCCCTTTCTCTCTAATTCCTTGTACTCCTCCTTATATTTAGGGTTTAAATTATATTATATCCTTCATATTAATTAAATTTTTTGGGTTTAGGCTTTAATGGGGTAAAATATAGTATTTTTTATGTTTTATGGCCATATGTGTTTTAGTGAGTTTGATTGAAATGTTCTATAGATTACTCTCTATGTGCTATTTTGGTGTTGGTAAAATTTGTCCTTTTTTCTTAAATTGCTGTTAGAACTTTTGAAATTGTTATTTACTGGTATTTGATTGATTATATTATTTGAGTATGAGCTAGAAGAGGTTGGAGCATATAATTGAACGAGCTTAAGGGCATAGAGGTTGATATTTCTTCTTTGAAAATAAAGAAAAATTATATATATATATATATATATATATATATTATTTCACATCTAATAAAAAAATTATAAATATGATAGAATTTATGATGTGATATAATAAAAAATATAAAAAAAATAAATATTGATGGAGCGAAAATAATATTCAATTATATCTTTTAATAACCAAATAAATTATTTAATGAAAATTAGTCGTCTTGCAGGAGAGTTTCATGATGCAAGGAAAGTACCTTTATTGACGTTTTACTCAAGTAGTTTTTTAATTTTGAGGAAATTTTATATCAAAGAAATCATTATATGATATTTCTGTTGATTTAAAATGAATAAAAAAAATAGATGACATTTTTCATTTAAATTTGCTCTCCATTATGATTTTGCCCACTTATAATTTTTTTTTTCACTTTTCACTAGCAAATGGAAGTTACATAGTTTGATACCCACCAAATGTCAATCAAGAGAAAATTGAACCTCACAGAAAAACTACCTAGAGGATATAGGCTTAATTAATTAGATAACTGTTAATTTTCCTTTTATATTGCAAGCTGAAAAAAAAAATGATATTTTAAACATTTAATATGTTAATACGTCTTTCATATAGACCAGTGGTATAATTACATGACAGTGCGACTTTGTTTGAAAAACGAAGAATTTATATTGTTCACAATGTTCTTCACTTTTGATTGCTCTATTAGTTTTATGTTAGTTTTTTTTTTTTTTTACTTATGTGTTACACTTAGAAATTTATATGAAATGAGTTTTTGAAATGTTTAATTTTAACAAGATAAAAGACATAAAATAAAATAAATTATTAACATTGATTGATATAATTGTTAACTGCTTATGTTTTTGAACTATGAGACTTTGAATATGAAGTAAATTGTTTGTTGGGAGAAAAATACTTATTTGTATGCACTCAAGGTCTTTAATGAAAAAAAAAAAAAAACACCCAAACTAATATCATGGTTAAAATAAAATAAACTTAAGATTAAAAATTAATATATTAATAAATAACAAGAATTTGTAAACTTTAATATAAAATAATATGATAAAGATAACTTTAAGACTATATTATCTTGAGACTAAAAAACAGAAATAATTATAAATAATTTTGTTTTTCGGTTTTCTATTTTCGTTTTAAAAGTTCAAAATATAATAAGAATATATTATATTTATTTTTTATTAATGAAATTTTAGTGAATATGAACAAGTTTTTTTTTATTTTTACATCTTCAAAACAACTTTTAAATAATACTTACTGAATAAATTTTTTTTTCCCAAAAAACAGCTTTTAAAAATTATTTTTAATTTTTTTTTAAAAACTAGAAAACAAATGGATGGAGCCTAAATTAGAAAAGAGTACCTATTTATGCCAAGTCAATCATAACTAGTTAAACTAGAATACGTAAAGGATACAGAAGGCATTACCTTTTTAAATAAAGAGTAGTGAATCAAGCTACTGCTTCTTGCTTCTTTTGCCAAAACTGTTCCACCAAGGCACCAATTCTTAATTTCTTATGCAACTCTGATGTTTTATACCTATTATATAGGGCAGATAAAGAACTTATAATTTTTTGTTTCCACCAGGGGAAATTTCTTGCTACTTTCCTAGCTTTTGTACTTTCCTTGGTACTGTGTAGAATTTACTTTAAAGATGGTGTTTTTTATTCTGACTAACACTTGCACAAGACTACAAAGGGCACCGTTAGTTAAAGAAGTGAAAAAACCTTGATTAGAGTATGAAAATAGCTAATTAGTAATTACCCTTTCATTTTAGTTTGAATTTGAGTGACACAAAATACTCATAGATGTGTTTGGAATTGGTACAAAGATTAGATTGTTTCAATATAATTAATTATATGTATAATTAATGATTGTTATGATCGATTAAATTAAAATTATTTTTTAGATAAATTTGTTGAAAGATAATTTTAAATAATTAATTTTATTTGGATGCAATTGTAAATAAATTTTTACCTAAGAGTATGTTAAAATAGTAGAAAGAAAAAAAAAGTTATTAAAAAACAATCCTAAGATGCATATTTTTAGATTATACAAATAGCTTACTTTTTCATAAAAAAAAAATAAATCTTTTTTCAGAGTTCAGCAGTGTTACCATACAAACATATTATCTTCTTAAACCTTTTTTTTGAGAAAGAAACAATTGAAATCTGTAGATTCCAGTTATCCTAAACATACACTAAATGAGGTTGTTTAGTTATATACGAAGAAAGAATAGAGGATTAATGAATATAGGGAAGAACCAAATAGAGAAAAATATACAGAGGAATGATATTTAATTACTATGAAGACTGATAGTGCGAAACACACGAAATTCAAATATATAGCAGCAATAATATTTTTTAATAATTATTAATTAAATATTATAAAAATATACAAATTTATTTTAGAATATAAAAAAAATCAATTTGTACTAAATAGGATTTTTCAAAAAATAATATATTTGTTTTTTTAAAAGAAAGATATAAAATGAATGAGAAATAACAATAAATCTCACATTTTCAAAATTTTTCTTCAATTTTGTTATCACTACATTGTGTTTTTAGGACATGTGTATCACCAGTAACATATATAAGTGTTTTCTTTAAGGATATGTTGTAGTCATGACGACCTATAAGGATATGAAAAAATAAAAAAAGCTTTATAATTAGTTAAGCTTTCTTGAAAAACTTAACTATAAAATTCATTATCTCTATATGCAACATCTAGTATTTTTCACATAAAGGGAGTAAAATTGAAAATTAAGATCAATCTTAGTAATAGCTAAGTTTAAAAATAACTTGTTTTTTCTATTAAAAATTCTGTATGGGATCTTCAATTATAAATGTTGCATTATTATTATTATTTGTTATCAATTGACTTAAATCTCATTTCTCTTGATATTTCTAATATCATGTTCCTTCGTGGTGGTTTTTGTCAGGGAATCTTCTAAATTTTCTTCTAATATCGCACATAATTTATGAAAATTATTTCTTTCTTTAGCAATTGTGTTACCATGTTATGTCAAAATTGTATGTCTATTTTTTCATTACTATAAAAAGTAGATATGACATCGCTTCATCTATATCGATTCAATGTGATAATAGATGTAGACAAATAAACATTGACAAATTCATAATTAATTGTAAATTTTTTTTTTACTGTGGTTCATAGTCAACTGATGTTGAATTGACACATTAATGACTAACTACATCAATTTCACTGATCCTATAAAAAAATCTTGTCATTAATAAAGACAAACATCTCACAAACCCTCTCACTCCTCCTCTCACAATGTCCTCACTTTCTCTTTTTCATTCTCACTCTGTTATAAACCTTCTTATAACCTTTCTTAACTTCACTATCATTCACTATTAACCTCATCGTTAACCCTCGCATGAAACTTCATTGCGAACCCTTATCTTTGCACAAACTCTACTATTACTTATTTTTATTGTTACTAATTTCTATTATTACTGATTGTACTATTTTGATTTCTCTTATTTTATTTTTTTTCTTGTTGATAAGGTTTGCTTTGGTTCTAGGGCTCATTTTGATTATAGGTTTATCTTGCTGCTAATTATCGATACAAGCTAAATTCTGCTAAATTTATTAATATATGCTTTTACTTTGATTTAGTTCCATTAAATTGAGAAGTTGTTTAATTTTTCATTGTTTATTTCTTTATGTGTTTGAATTGATGTATAGCCTATGTGTGTAGGAGAATGATTTTGGAAACGACTCGATATAACATAATCCATAAATGATTAGGACAATGTTAATTTGTAAACAGAAGGTAGGTTTTGGTGGATTTGGTTTTATTTGATAATATCAATATCAATTTAATAGTGTTTATTTTGGATAGGTTAGTAATTTTCTAATTGGCTAAATAAATTGATAAACTGATTTGTGAATCGTATTTTACTAATATTTAATGTCTGTCAATGAGAAAAAAAATGCATATTGGCAAAACTTTTTTTTTAGTATTTGTTTTCACTTTAGATAGGCACTTGAGAAATTGTAAGAAAAAAAAAGATAAATACAGGCTTTTTTCTATAGAAGTTGAAGATTCATATAAGCATGTACTTGCTTAGAATAAGCATAGTTGTGCTTTGATTTTCATGTTTATGCTCTCTTGTTGAGCATGATCGTGCTAATGCTAAGCACAACTATGCTTAGTTGGACTTAGAGAGACCATGCTATTTGAATTTTAAGAAATACGTCAAATAGCATGATCATGTATTTGTTTATTCATATACAAACCTATTTTTTCACAAAACAGAATTAGATACTCTGTTATCTAGGTTATTACCAACTTTTTTGCGAACCAACAAGTGGATCGACTCTAAATTGAATTCTTGTTTCATCAATTGAGAAAACAATTTAGGGTTAAAGTATTTTTGTATGAATAAACAAACACACAACAATTTTAGTAGGTGTTGGTAATAAATGAACAAAAACAATTGAATTTCTTGGTAAACAAGGGTAAAAACATGCAATTGAAATCATAACCTTAGGCTTTAGTCCATTGAATCCCAACCTTATTACTCATTGTGTGTTTTCTTTTTGCTTTTTGTTTGAATGATTGAACATACACTGCCCATTTTTACCAATTGTCTTCAAATTGTTTTTTCACTTTTTGAATTAAATTAGTTAAGACCATTCTAGTCCTTTGGATATAATTTCCGAATTTAGATTCACTATTACTATTACGTAGGGTATGCTTACAAAAACAGTTATATTGTATGCATCATAAAGTAAGATTTTAGTCACTTTAATACATTGCTTTTGTTACTTTTTAATTACATAGTGTTTCTTGAATAATTTAACCCCATTCGATGATGAATTTTGTGGTTCCCTTGCTACCTTTTTAGAAGGTGATGCTACCTTAATGTTTTCATATTTTCTGTTTGTTTCCTTTTTCACCTCTCTACTCACAACCTTCTGAGTGGATGAGTTGGTGTGTTGAAATATAAAATTGATTTTGGGCCTTATTTATACAAGAAGCCTAAATTCTAAAAAATTCCAGAAGATATGATAAGTGCAAATTCTAGAAACAACTTTTAGAAAAATCTATCTAAAAGATAATTCTAGAGTAGCATATAGAATTATCTAGATTATGTGAATAACTTGTATTTGTTAAAAATGTTTTAGAAAGTTATTTGTAACTTTTAGATTAATTTTTTTTTTGGAAAAATCCTAACCATTGGTTTAGGAAGAGCCACTAGTATAAATAGAATCAATGTCCTAGAGTTTGTATCAAGTCATAAAACAAGAAGTGATCAAATATTCAAGTAACCTCTTTCTTGAAAATTCTAGTCCTTTCCCATTCTCAAATATTTCCCTCATTATTCCAATAAATTGGCATCAAAGTTTGAAGATTCTACCTAAAGATATGACGAGTAGCGATATGGCTCCATTCCAAGTTCCAATGCTCAGCAAGAGCAACTATGACAATTGGAGCATCAAGATGAAGACTCTCTTTTGCTCTCAAGATTTTTGGAAGATAGTAGAGGGAGTTCACATCGAGCCAGAGGATGAAAATAATCTCTCTCAAACTCAAAGGGATAGTTTGAGAGACTCAAGAAAGAGAGACAAGAAGACTCTCTATCAATTTATCAAGGATTAGATGACAATGCTTTTGAGAAGATTTCAGAAGCAAAGTCAGCAAAAGAAGCATGGGAGAAGCTTCAAACCTCATACAAGGGAGTAGATCCAGTGAAAAAGATATGTCTACAAACTTTAAGAGCCGAGTTTGAAACATTGCATATGGAAGAAGGAGGTCATATCTGACTATTTCTCTAGAGTCTTAAAAGTCACTGATCATCTTAATAGAAATGGTAAAAAACTTGATGATATAAAAATTATGGAGAAAATTATTAGAGGTTATGACTATAGAGCAACATTTGGACTTATTACAAGCTTATGAAGAAAACAAAAAGAAAAGGGAATGGATTATTGAGCAACTACTTAAGACACATTGATTCAACCAACAAAGATAGTGATTGTAATAATCAAAGTCAATAAGAACAAGTCATGGTGGAGCTTGAGGACAAGGAAGGGGTCATGGTAAAGATCATGGATAAGGACGGGGTTGGAGGTCCTATGACAACAATAACAACTTCCAAAGAGGAGGAAGCTCAACAAGAGGTCGTGTTCAAGGCTACTCAAGATCAAGGTATGACAAGTCTATTGAGAAATGTTACAATTATGAGAAATTTGGTCATTACGCTTCCAAATGTAGAGCACCTAGAAAAAATAAAGTTGGACAGAAGGCAAATTATGTGGAAGAGACAAATAAAGAAAGTGATATCTTATTGATGCCTTATGTGGAAAATAAAAGAAATGAAGACAACAAATGATACCTAGACACTAGAGCAAGCAATCATCTGTGCGAAAAAAGGAGCATGTTCCATGGAGCTTGATATCAGTGAGAGGCGAGGTGACTTTTGGAGATGAATCTAAGATAGAAGTAAAAGGAATAACAAAATGTCTAAAGATGTGCTACAAGGATATGTCTTGGCTTTGGCATCTATGATTTTGAGCATCTCAATTTTGGAGGATTAGAGTTGCTCTCCAAGAAGGAAATGGTGATAGGATTACCTTGCATCAATCACCCGGATTAAATGTGTGAAGGATGTCTACTTGGAAAGCAATTCAAGAAATTTTTTCCGAAGGAGTCTCATTTAAGAGCTAAAAAACCATTAGAACTTATACATACAAATGTTTATGGTCTGATCAAGCTAGGTTCACTTGGTAAGAGTAATTATTTCCTTCTCTTCATTGATGATTTTTCAAGAAAAACATGGGTGTATTTTTAAAATCATAAATTAGATGTATTTGAGAATTTCAAGAAGTTCAAAGTCCTTTTTGAGAAAGAAAATGGTCTTCAAATCAAAGCAATGAGATCTGATTAGAGGAAGGTTCACATAAAATGAATTTCAAAAGTATTGTGAAAACCATGGAATTTGATGACCCTTAATAGTGCCAAGATCCCTTCAACAAAATAGAGTAGTAGAAAGAAAGAATAGAACAATTCTAAACATGTCCAAGAGCATGCTTAAGAGTAAGAGACTTTCAAAGGAGTTTTAGGTAGAAGCAATATCTTGTGCAGTTTATCTTTTCAATCAATATCCAACAAGAAATGTATAGGGGAAAACACCACAAAAAGCATGGAGTGGAAAGAAACCTAGCATTTCCCATCTAAGAGTTTTTTGAAGCATTGCTCATGTGCATGTACTAGATGAGAAAAGAAACAATTTAGATAACAAAAGTGAGAAGTACATTTTCATTGATTATGATTCAAATTCCAAAGGCTATAAGCTCTACAATCCAAATACAGTACAATCATAAGATGAGACGTTCTTTTTAATGAAGAAGGAGAATGGGATCGAAGATTAGGTGATGAAAATAACAACTTATTTCCAAGTTATGAAGATGACATACAATAATCGATGATAGACCAAGCAAGAGAGGAGCCTCCTACTCTAGTGATTTCAGTGACTAGAAATACTCAAGAAGAGGAGAGTTCAGATGAAAGCATTCCACACTTCAGGAGCTTACAAGAACTTTATGAGGTAACTAAAAATAAAGATAATCTCATTCTGTTTTGCCTATTTGTTGATTGTAAGCCCATAAACTTCCAAGAAGCAATGGAAAACAACGATTGGAAAAATGCTATAATGAAGAAATCAAAGCATTAAAAAAGAATGATACATGGAAACTAGTTTCTCTTCCAAAGGGATACAAAGCGATTGGTGTGACATGGGTGTACAAAGCTAAGAAGAACAATAAAGGAGAAGTGAAAAGATATAAGACAAGATTGGTGGAAAATGGCTATAATCAAAGAGTTGCTCAAAATAATTGGAGAATACATTAAAGATTCTTGCAACTAATGGGATCCAAAGCATAAGTTAAAACTAAAAATCTTGCAAACTCTAATACTCTAATGTTAAAGATTCTTCTACAATAACAACTAATGAACCAAACTCTTGGGCAATTTTGGAGAACCCTTCGTAATTCCAATACTGAAGGGGAAGACTGCAACATCTTAGCCACACATATCGATTTGATGGACCTAAGGATGAAATCCATTGGTTAATTGAAACAAAAACTTCATTCCACTAGCATTCATCCGAGGCAGTAACATCTTCTAAATCGACATTCTTTAAACTAGATAATAGAACCAAATCATGCCCAAGATTTCTCACTTTGACAGACTTGCATATAGAAACTTTCTTGCAAATTTGCTAGAAATTTAACATCAACAACTTGACCGACTGCCCACTTTGAAAGCCATTCAATATTAGATGCTTCTACCTCCCATTCTCGTATTTGAGCCTCCCTGCATTGATACTTCACACTTTTATTGAGTGTTGGAATAAAAGGCATTAAAGCATGAGTATAAGGCACTTTAAAGTGGTTTTTCTTTCTCTCTCTCTCTTTATTTTTGCTCTTAAATCAATTTATGGTACGAAATATGTTTATAGGTGTGGTACTTGTATTGTATGTTTAGATAAGCTTAAGAATGTTGTTAGGATGGTTTTGGATAGCTTACATAGGCTGGGTTGTGTTGGAAAAGCTTCAAAAGTGGAATTTTGGGTGAGGTAATCGATTACCTAAAAACAGTAATTAATTACCCTTAAAAAATTTTGTGTTCTAGAATTGTTGCTCTCTATGGTAATCGATTACCTGAAAACAGTAATTGATTATTCAAGAGAACAAGCACTTTGGATCCGTTTTGAGCAGGATATTAAGTAATCAAGTGGATAATCAATTACCCTGCATCAAAACTGATATAAAAGCATTTTTGAAAACTAATTTTAACAACTTTTGAAAGATCCATTAAATGTTTGCTTCTCTTGTACGATTTACACAATTCTCCCTAACATTCATACCTATTTTTTATGGTTTCAAAGTGCTTCAATTTCAAGAGTCAAGGAAGATACTTTATTGAGTTTTGATATTTCTATATGGGTATGGTTCACTTCAGGTGATATTGTTCTATACCATTCTTTGTGTTTTTTAACAAGTTTTGACAATTTTTTGAGGAGTTATTGAGATTGTTGGAAAATCTTGCAGCGAGGTGTTGCAAGTGAGGCATTATGAGTGGTGAGGTGTCACGATTTAGCAAACTCTTATAGGGTGCAAGAGGAAGCCTTTTTTGTATGTGGTTTAAATCTTTCCGGGATTAAAATCTGTTTGTGTGATGTGCATGTACTGAGGTTTTAGTGGAAAACAGATTAGTAGGAGACTAATTCTATAAACTGGATGTAGGTTAGATTGACCGAACCAGTATAAATCACTATGCAAATTCTCTCTTCCTTGCACTTTTTAAATTTCAGTTTTATTGAATTCTTGGAGTATCACTAATTGGGTTTTTGCAGCTGTAACTGATCTATCAAGTTTTCTTGTAGTGGATCCAATTCTTTCTCACCATTTACTTGTTATTGAATTTGGTTTTAACCTAAGATTTGTGGGTTTGGTTTTTCATTCTTTTTACCTTTTCCTTTTGATTCTGAATAACTTATAAAAGCATTCTTGCTAAGTTTTTCTTCAATTACACTTGAAATCATTATTGGAGGAATTAAGTTGATTGGTGCTTTGTCAAAAGGGTTGAATTCTTGAAAAACTCATTTTTGCAAAACAAGGTAGATTTTGAAAACTTTTGAAAGAGGATATTTTTTAACTACTCTGATACTATTGAATATAATTATTTTGAAAATATTTTTGGTAAATCTATTCAACCACCCTTCTAGATTCCCCTATGGGGCCAACATTGAGATCTTCATTTACTTTAGATAAGACGAATTGGCACTGAACTTATCTTAGAATATTTCATCCTTCCCTAATTTCCTTCTTTTACAACCCTACCCTGAATTTAGGTAGGTTTACTCTAAGTTTTTAACCTCTGATATGAATTTGATCAAGCTCTTTTTCTAATCGTCAAGGGTTTTTAATATCAGAGAACCTTACAAACCCAAAACGTTCGCCATCCCTTCTTTTGTGTTCCCCAATATGAGAAAAAACCAACTTGTTTGAATAGAAGTTAAAAATTTTGGTATATTTAATAGAATAGTATACTATATTTCAGGGGTTTAAAGCCGAACCAAACCGAATTGAAAACCGAAAATTGAACCGTTGAAACTGAAAACCGCAAAATACCGCTTTAATTTGGGGTGGTTTGGTTTTTATAATTTTCAAACCGCGTGGTTCAGTTTGCGGTTTGAGATGTTAAAATTGCACAAAAGCAAACCAAACCACTAATCCTTAGTTAATTAAGATTTTTAATTAATATGAATTAGTTTGATAAATAAATATTTTAGCAAAACTATTTGATTTAATTTCATTGGATACAATTTGATGACAACCACTAGAGTGTAATGTTTAAAAAAATTGATTGTTTATACTTTACTTTAATGATTGCTAATTTTATATAATTTTATTGGGAGTGACTAAACTTTTATATAATTTTGGAAATAAACTTCAATATAAATGTTTAATTAATTAACTAACTTGTGCATACAAAATACTTAGTATGATTTTTAGTTCTCATTTTTTTTTCTCATTTTGTTTTAAAATATATTAGTTTTGATTCTCTACCTAATTTCTAACAAAATTACCCAAGCAATTAATTGACTTCATGTGTGTACATGGAGTATGAGTCCTCTTCATTTCTTTTTTGTCCATTTCCTTACATTTTTTCCATTTTTATACTTTTGAAAAAATTAATTAAATAGAGATAATATAAATTTTATTGGATGTAACATTTATGTACTCAAAAGCTTAGTAATAGAAGAAGATGAAGAAAGTAGAAATGGAGAGGGTCCTAATTCGTGTACACGCACATGTTATATACTAGTGTGCATAAAAAGGGATTCTACCGTGTAGAGAAAAAAGAAACATAAGATAGTTATATATTTGTCAACACGTGCATGTGGACAGGACGATGAAAAATAGATTTGAAAATTAGAGAACTCGTCACTAATGTTTATTAAGGAAAATATCAGAAAAATCCTTTAAAAAATGGTTTGCGAGACCGATCTTGATTTTGGAAGTCGATTACCTATAGGAAGGTATTTGCACTCAACAACATCTGGTATAAAGACAGTTGCTCTAATTAAATATACAAAATTAAATAACTTTAAAAATATTTATTTCACTCTTTGAAACACAAAGCTATTTTCATTGTATTGGTTTTAACATTTTTAACAAGAGTTTTATTATCAAAAAATTTATTTTTTATGAAAAAGATTATTATTATTTTTCTTTTTAATTAATTATTTTTTTATATTTTTGAGCTCGACAAGAGATGGTTCCTGCTCTTATGTATCTCGGGGTGTATTGGAGAATCAGAGTTTTAGTTCTTTGTGGAAAACATTTGTGTATTAATATTTTTAAATTCTTGAGTTTTTTGTTTTGAGATTTAGGATTTTTGAATTGTTATAGCATATATGTCCTAAAATTTAAAGTTGACAGAGGTGTACACCGTATTCAGTCTATTTGAACATTTTTATTTTTGGATTATTTTTACCTTTTTAAAAATAATTATGATTGGTAATTTATTTTTTAGACGAGGTTTAAGATAAAAAATTGTTACAACTTATGCTTTAAAACCTTAGAATTAAAGAGATGTCACATCTAATCAATCTTTTTTCTAAGAAGTATTATGTTTAGATAAAAAATGACATGTTAGATGGGTGTAGAAATTTTTTATGAACAAAGAACAGATAGAATGCAAAGTCACGATATAGTATTTTAAGATGATGAAACAAAATGACAAGATTAAAATAAAAAAAAAAGATTCAAATTCATAGAGAGTGTGAACACAATCAGTGTTGAAGGGAGAACCTCTGTTCGATACAACAACGAGTGTTGGTTCCTTAGCATACATCTATTGTGGTGAATATGAGGAAATGATGTGTTGATTATAGAAGAAAAGGAAAAGTAAGAAGGAAGAGACTTCAAGAAAAAGCTTCAACAAAGGCTCCTAAAACCCCCTCTAAAACCTCTCCAAAAACTCCCCAAAACATCCCCCATGAATGAACTTGGCACCCTTTTTTTATAACCAAAATTTGGGCATCGTCACTGAGCGTTCCTTTGCTTAACGAAGGTCCCATCGCTTAATGAATGTGATGGTTTGCTCATAAAAGGTTTTGTCGCTTAGCGAATCTGGTGTTTTGTTTAGCGAAGGTTCTATCGCTTAGCAAAAGGTCAATATATTTCAACTTCTTTTTTTCCCTACGCTTAACGGAAAAAGCTTCTTTAAGAAAATTTCTGGGTTTGGATGACCTCACTAAGCGAAATGTCTTTCACTCAGCGAAACACCCTTTGCTTAGCCAGCAAAACATCCTTTGCTTAGCAAACTCTAAATAACTCTCTTTGCAGTTTTCATGCCTTATCTTCCCTTTTTTTAGGTTAAAAAAGCCTTATTTTAATTATAAAAACAAAATCCAAACAAAATTAAGTGTTTATAATATTTAAAGAGAAATGTTAGCAATACTTTTTAAATATTTTTTATAACAAACTCTATCCTTTTTTTTTAATTTATTAAAGAGACAAGTATCAATAAAACGTTCTTTAACACAATTTTCCTAGTAAGTGGATTTCTTTGTCATTTAATCTTTAATGAGAAAATGCTAGCAATTGTTTCTCCAAATTCATCATGCATTGAAAAACTTTTATAAATTTTTACTGTGAAACTTTGTGTTCTAAACTTTAATTTAGGAGTTTAAACTCATTTACGTTTTAAATGAAGAATTAATGATAATAAGTGACATTTGTTTAAAATTTTGGTATATTTATATCTCAAGAAATTTCATTTAAATACTATGTTAGGATAAATTTAAAATAAAAGAAAAATTACATATATATATATATATTTATAAATAATTTTAAATATTTTCACGTGAATTTAACTTTTTACACTTTTACCATGAAAATAGAAAATAAGCAAATAAAATATTAAAACATTCTAAAAAATAATAGACATTAAAGAATAAAATTTTAAAACTTTCAATAAATAATAAAATATTACATTCCAATATTTAATTATGTAAAACGAATGCGCCATGGTGCTCTTAGTTTACTGTCGTTCTTGTAAAGGGTGATTAATTATTATTATACTTAAAAATTATCGCAAAAACTATGGATGAAATCTTTTAAACAAACTTTTTGTCATTGATTTAAATGAAATGCAAATTCTGGGGTTTGATATCTCATTTAATATTTTTATTTTTTAATTTTATACACTTTTTAATAACTTTTAAACAATAGTAAAACATGAACTTGGAACAGTGTGTTAGAAAAAGTATTTCTATGTTATGTCATTGCAAAGATAGATTTTCCGTATCCATAGATGGATGCTAGCTCATAGAATTAATAAAATATCGATTGAAAACACAAACTAAGTATTGAACAATACAGAATTAGAAATTTACTTATAAAATCATTTTGTTGTTTTTAAAAATTTAGTTAAAAAACACATAAACTATATATATGTACAAAATCATGTTTTCATCTTTACCTTGAAAATAAAAGATAAAAAAATTAAATATAAAATATGTCAACAAATGAAACTCTAAACTTCTAATAAATAAAAACATATTACATTTCAATATCTATTTTCATTTCTTAAACAAACTCCCTCGTAATATTGTTATTCAACGGTGTTCTTGTAAAGGAGGATTAATTATTCTTATAGTTAAAAATTATAGTAAGAACTACCAATAGAAACACTCTAGTACATTCTTTTAAACAAACTTTTTGTCATTGATGTAAATGAAATGCAAAGTCTGGTGGTTTCATATCTTATTTAATATTTTTCTTTTTTAATTTTATACAGTTTTTAATAACTTTTAAAACAATAGTAAAACATGAACTTGGAACAGCGTGTTAGAAAAAGTATTTCTATGTTATGTCATTGCAAATATAAATTTCCTAGAAATTTTAAACTTTTTTTTGGTAAGCTGTAGAAATTAGTAATTACATTAATTATTTTTCTTTCATGAAAAAAAAAAGAAAAATACGAACCTTCGCGGAAATTACCATGCCTGCAATATACTGACACCCAAAATGCTAATCTATTTGTTTATAAGTAGTTACTTACTATATATTCTGTGTGTCACATTGTCATATTTACCTTTGGTTTGTCATTTAGTAGAACAAGTTTTGAGGTTTCAAAATTTTCATTTTTCGATGAGTTCTCAAAACCAAGAGGTATCATGGGTGATGGAGAATGGTGGGAACAACAACGTTGTGAATGCGTTGTTGAACAAGGAAATGAGACATGGAAGAACTGCACATATCCTTTCTTCTTCTTCTTTGCGCAAGAAATCTGATCTAACTATTGTGTCTAAGGTTAGTTCTGGCCTCATCAGAGGTGTGTTGGAGAATGTGCAAGAGGTTATTCTGGGAACCAAGCTCTCTATTTTGTTCATAACTATTCCCCTTGCAATAGTTGCTCAATGCTTTGGCTTTGGTAGAGTGAGTTTTCTCTCTTAGTGTGTCATAAATTTACAATAACTCACTTCTTTTAATTGTCTACATTTATTATTAATTATTTATTTCTTATGATTTTTTTATGATCCATAAATAAGAAAGAAAAAAACTCAAAGTATCGTAGGGATGTGCCAATATTAGTGGCCTTACGAGTACTTTGAACCTTTTTAAATTTTTCTCCACTGGTGAATTTTCCTGGACAAGAAAATTTTCCACAGACATGTGGTGGACTTTGTTTATGACTGGCACTGAATTAGAAGAAAAGTACTTTGGAAGTCAAAACTTTATCATATGACCAACATATGGAGTTAAAGATTAAGAATTTTTTTATATAAAAGTCAAATCTCACAGTTTTCTTTTTTAATTTTTTCAATCAAGTTCTTCAGTTCTCTTCCCTTTTTTATGTTTGCTACATGACTATTTTTTTATATAAAAATTCTGTACAAAGCAACTTTGGCATCGTACTTTTTGGTCAATAGTCCTTTTTATCCAGTGGCGGAACCTCGTAATCATCGAAAATGATATATATATATATATATATATATATATATATATATATATATTCATTAAAATGTATTTTTTTATAAATACTCTTACATTTAAGATTAAAATTAAGATATGTAAACGGGATAATATTGAAAAGACTTAAATATGCATACGTTATGTTCTATAAACGAGTTTTGAGTTGAGTTTTATAATGTTTTCAAGATTTAAAATAAAATAAAAAATTATTAAAAACTCATACAAAACAAAAATTTATTGAAACTTAAGTGTGAAACATATTTAAGTATATTTGGAAAATGTATAAATGTTTTCCTAGCATAAGGTGAATCTGTAATGTAACATTTTAAAGTTGGATATTTCTATGTACCGTGAAAATTGAAGCTGTTAATATACATTATGGGATGGTATATGAATATGACACTCTCTTTTGATGGTTATAGCCATGGGTTTTTGCTTTGAGCTTGCTTGGGCTTACCCCACTTGCTGAACGAGTCAGCTTCTTGACAGAGTAAGGAAACTATGACATTCTTTTTTACATTAGATTTTATTAATCATGGTATATCTTTGTTTTTTTTTTTCATTTATCATTTTATGTTTGTAATTGTATGTTGATTCTGATTTCATTTGTTCCCTTGTTACTTGAATTTGGCAGGCAGGTTGCTTATTACACTGGTCCCACAGGTGTGTATGAATATCCACAACTGCACTATTAAATCAAATGTTTTTAAAATTATTGACAATGTAAATCACATAAAATGCTATGGTGTAAAAGTTGGTTATATGAACCATACCATGTGATGGTCAAATCACAATCTTAGTGAAAAAGAGTCCTGATATTTGGACACCTAAGTGTGGTATAAATATGTAGTTGATATTTCTCTTTTTTTTTTTCATTTTTTTTTTCTTATCATCTTATCAATTATTTATATCTTTTTTTTCTTAATTGTCACTAAACCTAAGGAGTGTTGTCCAATCCTCTTCCATTTAGAAATGAACCTTAAATAAATTGTAGGAATGCAATCCCCTATATATCATGTTGCTAAAGCCTTATCTTTTTTTGTTGAAATTCAGTGGGAGAACTTTTGAATGCAACATGTGGGAATGCTACAGAGCTCATCATAGCAATTTTTGCCCTTAACAATAACAAAATTGCTGTGGTCAAGTACTCTTTGCTTGGTTCCATCATTTCTAACCTTCTTCTTGTTCTTGGAACCTCTCTATTATGTGGTGGCATTACAAATCTTAGAAAGGAGCAAAAATACGATAGAGTAAGCTGCAATATATTCAAACCTTTTACCTATGAATAGTATATATAGTTTTGGTTCTTTTATAATAATGATTCTGTTAATTTATTGAATGTTTTTGCAATTTGCTTGCAGAGACAGGCAGATATCAACTTGCTTATGCTGTTTGTGGCATTGCTTTGTCACTTGCTGCCATTGTTGTTCCAATATGTTGGTACCTCAGCAGGTGACATTGCAGACTCATCTCTGCGGTTGTCAAGAGTTGCTAGCATTATTATGCTGATTGCATATTGTGTATACCTTGTCTTCCAACTGTGGACTGACAGGCAGTTATTTGAAGCCCATGATGTATGTTTTCTTTGGTTTTGAGATGATGAAGCTTATATTGATTCTGATTTGTGTCAATATGTGATATGTAATCACTAATTACCATCATGAATTTTGCAGGAAGACGATGAAGAGGGTGACAATGATTTAGAAGTAGTGATAGGATTCTGGAGTGGAGTGGCTTGGCTGCTTGGGATGACTGTGATTATTGCTGTGCTGTCTGAGTATGTAGTGCAAACAATTGAGGTAATTGACTCTTTTTTTTTTTTATTTTGGGGAACAAAACATTATTTTCGTCTATTAGACAGGTTATAGAAACAAAGAAACAAAATGCAAAGTTTTATTTTTATAACAAGACGTGAATTTAATTTTGATAAACTGTTAGTATAAACATTTTTATACAGTTAACTAATAAGAAATCATGTTAGGTATGATTATTCAAAAGTTATTGTAAAATAAACAAACCTAGTATACATTGTAATCTTATATTCATTAATAGTATAGAAAATATTTACCCTGAGAGTCTATTTTAATAAGATTAATAATAATAATAATAATAATAATAATAATAATTCTAATAATGATGAAAAAAAATGTGAATCTGAACAGGATGCATCCGATTCATGGGGTTTGTCTGTTAGCTTTCTCAGCATAATCTTCCTTCCAATAGTTGGGAATGCAACTGAACATGCAGGAGCAATCATATTTGCTTTCAAGAACAAACTGGTACAAACTTCAACAGTTTTATGAAATTCCATTACTTCTCTTTTACTCAACATAAGTTGCTTAAAACTAAAACTATGAAAAAAATCACTAGCCCTTGATTTTGTGTTGCTTATTGTGGCATTATTATTTAATTCATTGATACTAATCTAATCATGTTATACCACAGGACATTTCCTTAGGTGTTTCCTTAGGTTCCTCAACTCAAATTAGCATGTTTGTGGTAAGCATTCACCTTAAAAAATGTATGGTTTGTTGTTGGATTTGTAGGAATTCTTATTAAGCAAATTTGCTTATAATATAGGTTCCCCTATGTGTGATTGTTGCTTGGATTCTTGGAATCAGAATGGACCTCAACTTCAACCTCCTAGAGACAGGTTCTCTTGCTTTGGCAATAATAATCACAGCCTTCACCTTACAGGTATACTTTTATATACTATATTTTGAATTGATTGAAATCAATAGTTAGAATATCTAGTATACCTTGATATCTTATTCAATCTTTAAGTGATGTTTTTAAGACTTTAAGTCTTCTTGGATTATCTTTTGCAGGACGGGACTTCTCACTACATGAAAGGCCTTGTTCTCGTACTCTGCTACATTGTTATTGCTGCATGCTTTTTGGTACAAAGATCGCCTTCCAGTAAGCAGCATAATATGTAACACTATCTTGGTGTCACAAAAATATTTACCATCTATATTTATACACCCTGAAATTATAATTCATATAGTAAAAAGATTTTGTACTGTTAGGATTGTTACTGAAATTTAATTATAACTCTTTATTTATGATAAGTTTATTGAGTATACTAACTTGTAACGATTACTTTAAAAGTTATATAAAAAATTGTCATTAAACATATAAAATTCTTTTACACTGTTATTATATATTAATTAAACTCTAATTTGTATCATTGGTAACTTTTTTTTTTTTTCAGGCCAAGCTGATGTTCCTAATACATTGGTTAACTCAGCAAACCGAAACAGTTTCTAGATCTTAGTTGGTAAGTTCATATTCTATACACACATGCAGATATGCCCATTTTTTGTGCATTAAATAACTATGAAATTAACTAGGGGTACTTGATGGCAGGAAGTAGTGAATTTTGGTCTGTCTGAGATAAAGGGGTGCAACATTCAAACTTAGGAGCTCAAAGGATTTTTTATTTCATGGTAATGCTCAGACAGAAGGCTGAAGAAGTTTGCATAAAGTACCTTGCAATCTATTTAGTTCTTTGTATATATACATCTAGAAAGGATTTTATGTCAAGAATTTTCATGGATTGTGCAAAATTGATGATAGCCGTTGCATGATTATCAAATAAAATGAGAACTGTTACTTGGAATTTATCATGTGAACGTTAGAATGATAATTAAAAACTTCTTCATGTATCTCTGTAATTTCACGCTGCATTCAATTCCGGTAATGTATTTTCACTCTAAATGGGTTATTCTGATATTCTGGAATGGAGTATAGAAAGAAATTATAGAGTGTAGAAAAACAATTCTACATAATTTTATACATGCTGTCTCTGGCATGTTTGGGAGATGCAACGAATCGAGCATAAGATAAAAATGAGTCTATTTTTTTTAATGTATAGTTTTTTATATTATTATTATATATAAATTAAAATTAATTATTATTTTATTTAAATTAAAAGAAATATGATTTATAATTAATATGTATAGATCTTTAAGAAAAAATGAGAGTTTAAAAAATAAGTATAAGTTATTTGTCAAAATTGATTTGTTTTAGCTTAAATTTTTTTAAGTTAAAAGTTATTGATAAACTAGTTTTTTTATTGTCTAATGAAAAAAATATATTTATAAAATACAGTTTATATTATAAAATAAATTCCTTAAAAATATAAGGATACATGTTATTTTATAAAAATTCTCCCAATAAATAAATTTTAAACAAAAGTAAGTAGGTGAACATGATCATCATAATAAACTTGAAATTTTTAAAAGATAAAAACACTTCAAAAGCTAAATTATAAAAGAAATAAAACTAAAATATAATACAATATAATATTCAAGAACAAAAATATATGTAAGCTATGACTGAAACATACTTTGTAGATAATAATAATGGCAAAAACGTTAAAACAATTTTTTGATGGTTAAATGTAAAAAATAAATTAAGTTAAATTATAAATATAAAATTTATATTTTAAAAATGCATACATAAATTAAAATAATAAAATAAAGAATTTAATTAATAAGCATTGATAATGTAAGAGAGTTTTATAAAAACATTGTTTCAATCATAACATATAATTTTTAAAGTATTAATTGATAAAGTTAATAACAAACTTACTATAATTAAATAATTGTAATTAAATATCACTCTAATTTTTTACACTAATAGTACACAATCATCTTTTTCTAAAATAAATATGATAAGTTTTTCTACAGGATTACATGAATGTGATATAATTCAATAGAATGGGTTTAAAGAATATATATAAACCAATATTTTTAAACTTAAACTCAACTTCGTCTTCAACAAGTATGAAAATGAAAAAATATAAGAAAAAGTCAAAACCATTATCAAACTATCTCGTTTTCATGATCACTTTATCTCTAGACGTATTCATTTATTCATAACTTCTTGATAAGAGTTAAATTAAATACATGATAACACAAGAGTAAATTGAAAAAGAAAAAGTCTATGAGATTTGTTAAAATTACATTAATATATAAATTTATTCCATTATCAAAATTTGTGTATTATGTGTTATTATAAAACTTATTTAAATACTAATTATTTTAGTATTATGTGTTACTTTATTATAATAATTTTAAAAAATTATTACTTATATACCAAATCATATTATTTTTAAAATTAATTTAAAAAATTTTAAATTTTAATATTTTAAAATTTAAATTATTAATTAATTTAGTAAATAATTGTTTAAAATTCGTAGCCGGATTCTTTACTAGTTTGATTAATTTAATTAATAATGAAGTGTATCACTTTTAGTAAAACTATGTATCTGTACACAAACAAGCATAGGATTTGCTAAAGAACATTAATGTTTTTATTTCCTTACCTATTGGTACTTAAAAAACTAAGTGCATAGTAAATATATACATAATACATTACTGTGTGTTTGTGAGTTGGTATGTGCATGTGTTCTGATTATATTTTAATAATTATTTTTATTTACAAAAATATTTAAAATATTCATGTTTAAAAATATTTTTTATATTGTAAACTTTGTACTTTTTATACAAATGAATTATAAAAATGGTTTAAATAATATAAAAGAAACTTGCTAATAACAATAAAATTAGTTATGCATTAGGATAGTTGGATTTTAAGAAAATAAATAATTAAATGAAGAATAAGAGCTTGATTCGTTTGATTTTGTTTTTTAGTTTTTGAAAAAAATTTTCAACAATAATTTTCAAAAACTATTTTTGAGATGTAAAAATAGAAAAATGTCTTGAAGAATAAGTATTATTTAAAAACTGTTTTCAAGAATAAGTGTTATTTGAAAATTATTTTGAAGATATAAAAATAGAAAAATTTGTTCATATTTAAGTTTTCAAAATAAAAATAAAAACTGAAAAACAAAACTAATTGTTACTGATTTTTAATTTTTAAAAACTAAAAATATTCTCAAAAAACACTACTAACGAGTTTTTGTAATTTTTAAATATCAAAATACTAAATAATCAGTAAGATTTTTAAACTTATAGATTACTTCTCCCTGTGTATAAAATACATATCATATATAATTCATACTGATAAATTAAGTTGATACCCTTATGAATTAATAAGTTGACACCATCTCTATTAATTTCTATAAAACCCTTTCTCCAAGTTCGATACATGAGCCACCTACTTTTTTCCCTATTTGCCAAAGAAGACAAGCCTCATAATTCATCTGATTTTCTGAGACTACATCTACTCCCAGCAAAGTCTACTACTTTAAGTATTGGAACTTCATGCAGATTATCTCATGGCAATTAAATTGGACTTCTCCTTTTTCTGTGTTACAAGAAGCTTGTACCCTGTTGAAATTATGATGACACTGCCACATGCAATTGGTATTGAAACAAGTTGTTCCAAATTTTCCAAGTGACCCAAGATAGCTTGTCCATTTGTTGAAAATTCTGGTAATGGCTTTTGGTATTGATTATGAGTTGCAGAGGCTCCATTTGTTGAAAATCCTGTTTAAACTTTCCAGCTCCTACTCCATGCTCTTGCAGCACATTGCCCCAGCAGCAGCTAACCGAACCCACGTCAACAAATTATTTCATAACAAATCCTTGTTGATCAAGGCTTTCTAACACATTTAACAAATTATCATGCCATTGGAAATAATAGTGGATTGATATTAATCAATTATATTTTATCATTATCTCACAATTTAAGTTTAAGATATGATGATAATCATATCTTATAATATCTTTATGATTATTTGAATGAGATTATAGTACGATTGACTCTGTGATGAGTTGAGTCAATCATAAAAAGCACATTTGAGGGGTCTCTGCCTACCCTGGGGGATTATAAATTTGTCATCCCATTAAGCAAATTACAACAACAATACACATTCTCTAAAATAATCCCCAAGAAAGTAGGTAGTAAAATACTCAAGAGTTCTTATTGAACTCATATCTCTACAATAATCATTCCTAGGGTTTTTTTTTCTTAAAAATCAAGAACTTCAATTCAATATATTTGAGGTACACAAATTCTCTCTCCTCTATCTTTTTATATTTAATTCTCTATACATACTATAATCTTGTATCTATTGATTTAAGGTTTCCTTTTATTTCCATCAATTGGTAACAGAGCCAAATTAGATACATATTATGGTTGTTTTCTATTAGAAAATTAAATTTGAATTGAAGATTTTTTGTGTTATTAGTGAAATTTTATAATATAGTTCACTATTATCTTTTTCAAAAAAAAAAAAAGGATTTACGCTACTTGTTATTGTTAAAATAACATGTTAAAGTTTCATTCCCTTACTCTTACATGGGTAAATTAATATTGAAAATTATTTTTATGTGCTACCCCTTTAAAACCTAGTTTTCTTTTAAATAATTATGGGGTAAATTGTTTTCAAAATTACTTAATGGTTTTCCTTGTTTTATGTTTGACCAATATGAGTCATTTGTGTGGGCAACATAATATATACAATTAAATTTACTTTGGAAAGTGTTAATGAGGTTGCATGGACTCATTTTTATACCCATATTTTTGTGATTTGGTAAGGGAGAACTTTGTCGTTTTGATACGATCATGTATGATGATTCGTGTGTTAAATTCATTCTCAGAAGCATTGAATGTGATTGCTAATTTTTTATATTCTTATTTTTTCAAAAATACCATATTTATTTAATATTTTTATATTATTGGTATTTTTGAGTATAAAAAAAATTGATTAATTCAAGATTAAATTAAAATTTTTTTACTATTATAATCTTGAATTTTTTACCTATTTTCATTGTCATAATTCTTTACAGTATTTGTATCTCTAATTATACTGTACTCTCTTTAATATTGAATTATCATTTATAAATTCATTTTAGGTTATTTTATTAATTATGCACAATCTTAATTGTCCTTCTCTTATGAGCATAATTTTATTTATTAATTTGCATTATTATTACTTGTCTATCATGGGTATAATAATGTGAATTTTGTATGTTGGTCATATAATATACATGATTAACATTATGCAAATTTATTGGACAATATGTATAATTTCCTTTTTTTCATTTACATAATTATAATTTCACTATTTTGGATGCATTTATGTGAATTTTGTGATATAATTATTTTTTTATTGCATTGATGATAACTATACTCTATCGGTGTATTGTTATTAATGTAATTTGGTGTTATACAATGTACTTTTCTTGGCTTATGTTAATGATTTTTTTATATCCTATCGGTATTAGGATTTTATTGATATAAGTTATAGTACCTTGTAATTTCCGTAGGGATTCTCTTTTAACTGAACTTTTAGAATTACATAATATTTTCCTATTTTTGTAATGTTGAGTTTATTTCTCTCATTTAATTATGTTTAGTTATATTTATATGGAACCAAAATTTACACTCTCATTTTCTTTTTGTTCCATAATGACTTATAACTTTTAATTGGATATTTTTCCTTCAAAACAAAAAAAAAATGTTGCATTTTTTGTGGTGCAAATTTTCTATATATATATATATATTGATAAAGAAATATTTGAATTTTATTTAGCCCTCTGGGTATTTTTTTGTTATGTCAACTTATTTTTTCTTTATCAAGTGGAAGGATTTTGTATATTAGAATTTTAATTAATATCTTATAAAATAAATTGTTGTGATATAAGATTTTTACTTTAAATGTCCAATTAATCATACATGTGCAAAAACAAATGTTCTTGATAAAATTATTTTTTCTTATCACATTATTTGTGATCACATTGTTGGGATCTATATTAAGGATTTTATATTTGTCTCTTATAAAATATTTTCTTGTATAACAAACTCTCTATTGATTTGCAATATTAGTATGCAATTCTTGTAAGGACAATATAGGAATCCCAAATTTTAAGAGATTAATTTCTCTATATCATATTTTATAATATTGTTAATGGTATTCTTGTAAAAGCTAGAGGCTTTATTTTGGGATATATAAATAAACCTATGTCCATTATAAATTGTGATGAGAGTTAGAGACTATTTATTATTATATCCTTAATATATGTAAGAATAGGTCTCATTCTTCCGCTGCGTATAATCATGTTTTATTCTCAAGTGTGTGTAAATATTGTTTATTGTAACACTTGATTTTTATTTATGGTTACTTGAGAACTTGCTTATGATCTCATATTCTACGTAAAATTATCAAGTGATCCATTTTCTCACTCATGTATTTTTTTTTTCAAGATCCTCATAGGGGTCAATATTTTTGTAAAGATTGATTAATATGTGGTTAATTATGAAACCATTTATGAGAATTATTTATTCTTATGGATGAATTTGTAGGTTTCATATTCTTATTATTTTAACCACTTCTCTCATTAATCATTCGTTATTCTACTACTTTCTAATTCCTTAAGTAGAATAATAGTGAATTTTAATTCACTTTTATTATTATCTTATAAAGTTATCATCCCACTATCACTAGAACTTTTAATAGTAGTGTACCATAATGATAATCCTAATATTTTTTTGGTATATTAAGAATTAGTGGGAGTATATATAATCTTGTATTATCTCTTGAAACTTATATATTTTTTATTGTCATATAATCGTGTACACATTTAATTATGATATGACATATTCTATAGGGCTTCTCTATTTATTTTTGTCCTATTTTTATTGAGATACATGAAATCCATTGTATCTTTGTAGACATCTTTAAATGATGTTAAGGTCATTCTGTTGGGTACTGCACATTAATCCTTTTGGCATACAATTATGCATTGTGCATCTCTTTTTTTTTATATATAATTCATTGTATTTTAATAGACATCTTTAATGGATGTTAAGAGCATTTTGTTGGGCATTGCACATTAATTCTTTTGGTATTCAATTAAGTATTGTGCATTTCTTTACCCAATTTTCACATTTTGTTTGGTCAAAATTCTATAAGTATATTGTAGATGCAATACTCCTATCGAGTTTGATTTTCTACTTTGTAAAAAGTGCTTATTATGATAGTACTTCTATTGAGTACAATTTTGCACTATTAAAGTACATATGAATTTTTTTTTGTTTGGACCAATTATCTAAGTGTTTGCTCAATTGACATTTTGTGACCACAATAATCTGAGTGTCATTTTATATAAGCTAGGTGTCTATGAGGTTTTAGTAGGGAATTTATGGATTTCCTACTTATCTTTGGATTCTTACATAGTCACTCATTTTTGAAACTCGGATTAGTTAAATGTCAAATATTATAGAGCACTTATGTAGCCTATATGTAATTACATATGTTATTGGGCTATGATGAATAATTAGATGCATGTAAATTATGCTTTCTCACCTATATAATTTTTCGGACTCAAGTAAAAAAAAATTATATTAATTAAACACTTTTTTATTCACTGATCAAATACTTAACTTTGGAGTTTTATAACTCATATGGTTTGATTAAGTTTTGATGTCTTAGATCAGTGGGAGTCTAAAACTCTGTTATGAGATATGTGTGAAGTAATATCATTTTAGTAACATATCTCTTAGCATTTTTGGATGCTTGAGACCATGTAATATCATTTTATTGAACTACATTATTCTATATACTTTATGAGAAATATTTGTTAATGTGCATGATATATATCCCTATCGGATATTATTTTGTAGCTCAAATTTCTCATTGTCTAATATAAGATTTGTCTATAATTGTCATTCTAGGTTAATGATTTATCTTTGTATTATTGATTAATATCATCCAAGTGGGAGAATGTTGGAAATAATAGTGGATTGGTATTAATCAATTATATTTTATCATTATCTGGCAATTTAAGATATGATGATAATCATATCTTATAATATCTTTATGATTATTTGAATGGGATTATAGTAAGATTGCCTCTGTGATGGGTTGAGTCAATCATAAAAAGCCCATTTGAGGGGTCTCTGCCTACCCTGGGGATTATAAATTTGTCATCCCATTAAGAAAATTACAACAACAATACAACAACAATACACATTCTCTAAAATAATCCCCAAGAAAGTAGGTAGTAAAATCCTCAAGAGTTCTTATTGAACTCATATCTCTACAATAATCATTCCTAGGATTTTTTTGTTCTTGAAAATCAAGAACTTCAATTCAATATATTTGAGGTACACAAATTCTCTTTCCTATATATTTTTATATTTAATTCTCTATACATACTATAATCTTGTATCTATTGATTTAAGGTTTCCTTTTATTTCCATCACACCAATTTTATCATTTTCCATCCTGCATAGTTCACCTTGAGTTGTACACGTCCCTATATCCTAAGTCGTAAAACTTTCATCATGCCAATTCTATACTAAAGAAGTATTTGTTATTGTTTTAATCGCTAGCGACGGTTTACTTAAACATATTAAGGGTATATTAATTCACTATTTAAGTGAGAATTGAAAATTAAGCAGGTATTAATTCAAAACTCTCCTTTATAAATTGGATGTCAACTGCATTATGGGCCGAAACCATGTTGTCCATGGCAGTGTGGAGAGATAAGAACTTGGTATATGTAATTGTTTTTATCCAAATTGGGCAGAATCTGCAGTGTTTTTTTTTTATCTTGGATACAGGAATTTTAAAGCAATAGTTGAGTGTGAATGGCTAGTGTTTTGGATAAGAGTGAAGGAATGAAAAATATGATACATAAAAAATCCAATGGTTAGTGTCTTGGATATGAGTATCGACTACCTTGGTTGAGAATTAATTAATATCAGCCGAAAAACTTGGTTAACCTTCTTTATGTGAAAATTTTTCTTCCAATCATAAAACATAAACTCAAAATCCAATTTCTTAAGAGGATGAAAGATAATACCACTCTAACAAACATCTCCTATTAGTTATTGAAACAGTTTATAATTAAAAAAAAACTTATATAAATTTTTTGTACTTAAAATTTCACAAAAAACTATTTTGGTCCTTGAAATTTAAAAATATTATTTTTAGTCCTTGAAATTAAGTGTTTGCTTGACAATATTTTTAGAAAATTGTTATCAGTATTTTATTATTTAAAAACTAAAAAACTCGTTTGGGTAATGTTTCTATTTTTATATCTTAAAACAGTTTTCGAAAACCGTTATGGTTTTTTAGTTTTTAAAAACTAAAAAATAAGAACAACTGAAAATAGTTTTGTTTTTCAATTTTCTATTTTTGTTTTGAAAACTCAAAATACAATCAGAATTTGTTATTTTTTGTTTTTCATTAATGAAATTTTAATAAATATAAACAAATTTTTTCATTTTTATATCTTCAAAATAATTTTTAAATAACACTTACCAAAGAAGTTTTTTTTTTCTTTTGTCTTCGAAAAGAGTTGTTGAAAACTATTCTTCAAAACTCTTTTAAAAAACTAAAAAACAAAACAAAATTAATCAAACCCTAATTGTGTCGGATGTGAAATTAAAGATGATTCACAAATATAAAAATGTACTCTTTGTCAGCAAATTTTTAGTAGTGTTAATTAGAAACTAAAAGTGAATCAAGAATAAAAAAATATTTATAAATTTTAAAGAGCAAAAGTGATTTTTGGTGAAAATTTAAAAACAAAAAACCTATTTAAATCAAAAGGAAATATAATAATAACATGGTGGCTGGATTTATGGGTTAAAGGATGAAGAGAAAAGAGGGACAAGAGGTTGTGATATGAAATAATTTCTTTTTGTTTAGCAAACCTGTTTTACACGAAAAAGACTTGGTCCAATGTTTACATTGAATGGGATGAAAGTTAAATTACAACACTTAAAATAACAGGAAGTGGGACGGAAATCACCATAAAAAATAAAATAACGAAGGAGACGAAAATCATGGTAATTTGATATGTTATTAGAACAATTTTTTTAATGACACTTGCGGAATATCTATAAAAATGGCTGATAATTAATCTTTTATCATTAAGTATCCCTTGTTGATATCCCTATTTAAGTTCCAAGTCTCTTTTATAAACAAACCACCAAGCACAAGTGATATTATAGGAAGATGAGTTCCCATGGATCAACCACCTCAAGATATTCTGCTGCTTCCTCTTTCAATTCCAGCAGCAACCCATCTGTGCGTGCTTCTATGCAAAGGCCAAGTTGTACTGTTTCCCATCACATGAATAATGGCAATGTAATTAGGGCTTTGTTAATGGCTGGTTCCAACTTCTCTAATGTTCATCAACAACCGCCGAGTCTTTCTGCTGGGCCATGGATTCAGTCGCAACTATCAAACCCTAATTGGCAAAACCCCAACACCATGTATGGTCAATCATCGCACATGACATCGCCAGCAGGTTTCTATTCCAACTCCTCTCATATCAACAAGTACTTTTTGATGAAAATATACACAAAAATAAATCATGCTCCCTCAATTGATTCTTTTTTAAGGTAGTTTAGACTTTAGACATTAATAAGCCAAATCAATAAATAGTTACATAATTGGTTGTCAAAACTAATTACCTATTTATTATCTATATTTGTGATAAATTTACTTTTTATTTGCCATAGGTAAAATTCAAAAATTTTGGCAAAAAATATACTTTAAACAATTTATTTTTTTAAAAAATTCTATATTTATTAAAAGAGAAAAAATCTTGGAGAGAAAAAAAATGATAGATTACAAAAAAAAATCACAAGTCTTTTTAAAATATTTATATATTTACTAAAAAAGAAAAAAAAAATTTGAAAAGTTATTACTCCCGCTCCTAAAAAAATTTTCCATTGCGGTAAAAAATAACTTAGTTTATTTTCTATACGCATATTTTAAATTTCTTTTAAATCTTTTTACTTCTTGTATTAAAATTAATTTTATTATCTACCATAAAAGGGTGTTAAATTGTACTCATTTAAAATGAGTTATTTTTCCTTGTAACAGTAAAGCGTAAAGTTAGCATTGTTGCAGAGAGAGTACACGATCAATAATGCTTTTCTTATTTACATTGGTAAAGAGAAATACTTTAATAATGCAAAATAACACATATAAAAAAAAAATAACAAAGTTATTTTGTTTTTGTAGTTCGCATCACATGTCTATGATAACTTTTTGAAATTATTGAAAAATTTGCAAACTCTCTTAATTGTTTTGTTCACATAGTTCACATTTCATTTCTATATCCACAACAAGTTTTTGGAATTATTAGAAAATTTACAAACTCTTCCAATATTTTGTTCATGTAGTTCGCACTCATGGCTACATCCATAACAAGTTTTTGAGACTATTGAAAAACCTGTTAATCCTCCCAATCTTTCTGTTGACGTGTTCGCACTTCATGCCTACATTCATAACAAGTGTTTTGGACTATTAAAAAACCCGCAAACCCTTTCTACATATCATAACCTCCTCTTTCACTTAGAATCATGATTTCTTCTTCAGGTTGAGTCATTTGCATATTAATTATTCTATCGCCATGTGTCACCTTCTAATAATTTTAATGTATATAAGATCTATTTGATATTACAGAATAAATGAATAAATCTTATTGCTATTTTTAAATAATAATAATTTTAAAATAATTATTATATATTGCATGTCATTTAAAATATTAAATATATCAAATCAATAGTTAATTTTGTTTGTTATTGATGTGCATAAAATACACCTATAGGGTAAGTGTAACCAACCAACGCAGTAGGAATAATGGATCTTTAAGTCTAGATATGGTATCCAAGGAACTAGAATATGTGATATCAAGAACTAAAGATTCTTTTATTTTCATAGGGAGTAAATAATTTGAATTGAATAAAAGGAAATTAAAATAAACAAAAGAAAATAATGGATTTGAACAAAATCATGAATTTGGAATGTTAGGGTCATGCTTCCTTACATAATTACTACTACTAACTAATCTCCCATGATCAAGCAAGACTAGTTAACCTTTCTAATGGATATCACTATTTGATCATGTAAAAATCTAACACTAGTTAGGGTTAAGAGCAAGTAGGCTGAGAGCTTATTCATCATACATTCACATTAGGAGCTAAGAAATGTAGTGTTATCATACAATCAATCAAGGGGTAAGTCTTGCATTAATCAATACATAGTGATTCACACACATTAGAAGTTTAATCATACATCTAATGCACTAATAAAATAGTAAAACAATATAATCTTAAAAGTAAAAACATTCAATAATTAATTAAAAATCAAACAAAAAGGTTTTATTTAGATGCACATCATAATACAAAACAATTATCAGAAAATAAATAAAAAATAGGAAAAAGGACCATATGGATAAGGTCTATTATGACTATACTCTACCTAATCTTGCTTTTCATCCTTAAGCCTACTCCTAAATCAGTGGTTAAACTCCCAAAAATTAGCATAAAGACAAAACTTAAAACTAAAAGGAAAGAAATCTTTGTAAAGAAAAATTAACTTCTCTAGAAAACTTAATTTGCTCCTCTTCACGTTTATGGATCTTGCCATATGAGCTAAGCATGACTATCCTATAAATAATTAAAATAAATATAAATAAATAATATTTATAACCCTCAAGAGAGATAAAGACCTATAAATGAAAAACCTATCACATAATCAACCTATCAACCTTATTGTAATAATCATGTTTTAAATTATATTAACACTAATCTATAATTATTTTAATAGTGAATACTTCTGGAAGCTGGACTCGATCAAACTCCAACATGTGTAGTAATCCACCACAACAAGTGGGTTCTGCAGGAAGTTGGCCACGATCACTTTCATTAAAAACTAATTCTGCCTGGCAACAATACCCGAATCTGTTGCGTAGTTTTGAAGAGTTATTGGATTATTACATTAACTCAACAAAGCATTCTGCCTCACACCAATGGCAATGGACCTACAACATCAATAGTTTTGAAGAGGTTGTTGATGAAGAAATTGAAAGTGATTAACTTCTGCGTGCTCGTTAATTACTGCCATGTTCGTAGGTAGAGTTTTAGGGGATATATCAGTGGTGGTGGGTGGTAAGTTGTTGTTATATGGGACTTGATGGCAAGTATTATGTTGCAGAATTACTTGTGTGTTCTGCTTGGTTGTTTTCTACAGTATTCATATGTTGTTTTCTTTTGTATCTTTGAAGTATGGGTTTTTGGACTCTTTTTCTTGGTAGAGAAAAACTCAAATATTAGTGAACCTAGTGGAGAGTGGTCACATTAGGTTGTGAGAGAAATTCATTAAAGTTAGAGACATGGTAGCAAATACTGATAGAAAAGAGAGGAAGCAAACATGGAGAATCCTATTATCGAAACTGAGAAAATGAGAATGAGAGTAAAAGCAAGGGAAAGAAAGAATAGCTTGATCGGATTCAATGAATCAGCATAAAATCTCAGGCTGATTGATTGAAGTGGGTTCATTTTTTAAAAAAATTACCTAAGTGGGTCTATTTTAAAAAAATTACCGAGATGGATCTGTTTTCAAATTTGACCTGGTCAAACCGTAACTCGCAATTGCAGTTTACGTGTTATGTCAACTATGTGCTTACGTGGTGTCTAACGTGAAAAGAACTATGCTAAAATTGCAACTGATAATTGCAGTTTGATTGGTCTTTGATCAATACCGTCCCTTTGTCCAATAAGTACAAGCAACACAGATTTTTAGAGGGCTAAAACTGCAAGTATACTTGAGGTTTATGTGATCTTTGACCAGCGCTGTCCCTTTTATCCAATGGTTACAAGCAGCACAAATTTTTAGAGGGCTAAAATTGCAAGTCAAACTTGCGGTTTGTGTGGTCTTTGACAACCCTTTTTTTTAATACTGAAATTTAAAATTCAAACAAAAAAATTATGTTAAAATAATACCCAAGAGAATATATAACAACACAAAAAAATAACATATAAGAAAAGAATATCACAATATTATATAAGGAAACAAACCTGAATATTTGGAAACAAGGTTGAAAATTGAAACGTGCGGTTTCGATTGTATGATTTTGTGGGGCAAATGTGGTTCAAATTATAGAATAAAATTGCCACATAAACTACAAGTTTCATATGCGGTTTATGTAGACATTAACGGCTGAATAAAACGTTGTAACAAAAAATATGCATATTCAATACAAACTGCAAGTGACAATTGCAGTTTTAATGTCCTAAACATCCGTGCCCATTCGTATCCACGGGTTAAAAGAAACTGCCACATACACAAGGGCAATAACTACTGGATAAAAAGTTGTAACGAAAAAAAAATGGATATTGAATACAAACCCAAATGTGAATTGCAGTTTTAGTCCTTTAGAAATTCACATTTTTTAACAACTGTTGGTTAAAAAAGGGCTAGTCAAATGCCACATAAACTGCAAGTGTGAATTGCAGTTTTAGCCCTCTAGAAATCCGCATTTTTTAGCAACTATTGGTTAAAAGGAAGGGTTGGTCAAATACGACACAAACTGCAAGTCAGACTTGCGGCTTTAGCCCTTTAAAAATTTTCAGCATTATTGCTATTTTAATATAATTTTTGCTTTAAATTTTAAATTTTAGTATTACAAATAAGGTTTGGTCAAAGACCACACAAACCGCAAGTCTGACTTGCGGTTTTAGCCCTCTAAAAGTATGTGCTGATTGTAACAATTGGACAGAGGGATGGTGCTGGTCAAAGACCAGCCAAACCGTAATTGCAAGTTGCGATTTTAGCATCAGTTTGTTCTACATTAGACACCACATAAGCACATAGTTGACGTGACATATAAACTGCAATTGCGAATTGTGGTTTGAGCAGGTCAAATTTGAAAAAAGACTCATCTCGGTAATATTTTTTAAAACAGACTCACTTAGATAATTTTTTTTAAAAAATGGACCCACTTAGATCAATCAGCCTAACTCTGATTCTAAGTCTTGATTATACAGCTAAACAGGTTTATATACAAAGATGAATGAAATGTAAAAAATACACTTACAAGCCCAAGCCCAAGAATCAAAGAATAACATAACAAACTTAAGTTAATTAACATAATTACCAATAACTATCATAACAGAATTCTATGAAAGAAAACACAAATGTATGGGAAGCTATTATAAACTGTTAGTTTGCTTTTTTTATTCTTTCATATTGGATGAGTGCTGAGACATATACCTCTAGATATTATTTTTCATATTGCAACTGCGAATTGGTCCACCTTTGGTTCAAGATGATTTTGGATAACATGTTCTTGATCGGTTGAATTTCATATTTTTCCATTGGATAATAAACACAAGGTCTGGAAAGGAAAATACTATTCGCAAGTTTCTGCTATGTAATTAGGATTTTTTTTCATATTCTTATGGTTGTTTCTAAGAATTGTTGCTTTGTATTGTGTGCTCTAGCTGATTGTGAGCATTATTTACATTGCAAGACTTTTTTATACTTTATTGATTATAATAAATACTTTCTTTTTATAACAATTATAATCTTTTTATAATTATATATTATTGAATTCCCACCTTTTTAAATGAAAAAATAAAGAAAAGAGAGTCCGTATAATTTAGATTTCTGAAATAGATGATGACGATGTCTGATTAACATCTTTTTAATTATATCTCGTATGAAACATGTGAATGATTCATTCTCAAAATCACATTTCCTAACTTGAAAAAAGCATTTTTATATTTTCTGTCTACTAGTTACGTTTTTAGTTTGATGATATGAATGTTTCGATTTTCAATGTTGTTTTGCATCATGTGGTTGCAGATTCGTGAGTGTGGATGGATTATGGAAATAATTTATTTTCTGTTTTAGTTGCATATAAATATCTGTTACAAATTCTATATGCTACTACATAATTCTTTTGAGGTAGAAGAGAATAGTTTTAAAAGATTTTGAGCTCAACATTTTCCTTAAAAAATTTTGGGATTTTATTACTGAATAGACTCCCTACTAATTTAATTGTTATAGAAATATAATCTTAATTACCTGCATCATGAGGTCTTTGCGTTTTCTGCAAAGAATACATGGGAGGATTGTAACCTTTTGTTTTTGACGTATAAAGTAGTTTTTTCTATTTGGCAAAATGTTTGTAGGTGAATTGAAATTTCTTCTTTTGTTTTACGATCATCTCGTATGCAACTATTTCTGCGATCTAACTCTTGGGTGGTTGGAGAAAGACTTCAAAATATAATTTTCTATTTTAGTAAGCTACTTATGAATATAGATATGTAGGAATTTAATTGTTTTTGAAAATAAAACTTTGGAAGACATCATTAGATATTATTACTAGCCCAATACTAATGGACCAAGTGAGGCTCAAAAGTGTAAAAAAGAATTCTATTTGGTTAAAAGATTTCATATGAGTGTGATGAAATTATGTTTTTTTTTTATATCTTTATCATTGTGTTTCTATTATGTTTGTTAGCTGTTATGTACCTTCATACATGGTCTGGATATCTGTATTGTTGCCCTATTAATATTTCTATTTTCTACCCAATTGGGAGAAAGATTAGGGTTAGAAAAATGAATATCTTTTTATCTTCTTTACTTTTGTGTCTCTCCTATCTTTTAGTTTTTCTTAGTGAATACAGTAGCAATTTTTTTAATAGATAGTGGGCATAAGTGTTAATATTGAACCTAAAATATTGATTATGGTTTGAATTATGATTAATTAATAAGTCTTATGGACTAAGAAAACTAGGATTGTAATTTCACAAGACTCCTAATGTTTTTCTAATTCTAATTTTAATTAAATTTTATTGTAATAATTATCAACACTCTTATAAATTATTAAACATGATTAAATTCTCAACCATTAGTACTCCTTTAATCAAATAACCTTAGATTATTCCTAATTTAAAGTTAGAGTGAAAATTTTCATAAATTATTTGATAATTAAATTCATACAAACTGAATTGTTAACAAATTCTTTTAGGAGAAAATTATAGATTCTCTTAATTCAAATAATTGGGTTTATATATATTGATTAATTATAACAACAAGTAAATATGCATTAAGAATAAAATCATCAAATCAATATGAATTCAGTTAAAATCACCTTTTCCTTTCCTCCATTCCCCGTCAAAATTATACCTCACTGGAGTTAGAATCACCATATGAATTAGTAATTTTCTCTTCTAATTAATTTTCAAGATTGTAACGCCATTTTCAGTTCTCCCATGGATATCGAACTACTACTGAAAATTATGTCAATATTTTTAAAAGTTTGTATTTTGCATTGTTTACATTATGGCTAAAATTCATGTATTATCATTGCACTTTTGAGCATGTTAATGTTTTGTGGTCGAGGTTATCAAATTTAGATCCTCATGTTGGTACTAAGATCTAAAATTTGTGGCCATGTAATATTTATAGGTCTCTAATGTAAATCATGTTCAAATTGGAATTCAAGTTGAAACTTTGGATACTACTCATAATGGAATACCGATGTCACATTTTTTTGTTTATTAACATATAAAAGTATACATAAATAAGGAATGAAACCACAAGAAAGTAAAAGAATATAAACCAAAAGACAAAACATTTTTTTCATATACATGCACGATACTATTAATTAATTAAAGAATATTCAATAATCTGCATTTGGGTAAGGCCATAAATGACAATACTCTTTCTCTTTTTCTTCATTTTGGAAGAGTTTAGTTTGAGAATCATTAGGAGTAGGGAGAGAGTTAAGTAAGACCAACCAAAAAGACATCATGTGTGCGATCCATGCCGCTTAAAACTATATGACTATAACTTTCTTTTCAATCCATAGATCTACCATTTGTCGTTGCTTCAGACATGTTGCTCACTCTAAGTTTCCTTTCAGGAATTCGATGGACACAATTTTTGTTGTCTATGTCTTTGACTTGATGATCCATTCGCCATTATCATGTTAACGGTTTTTATGGATGCTAGGGAATCAAACATTGTGCTTTAACAGATGGTTAACAGTGAAAGTCACCAATGAACAATTTACCAACTTTCATTATAGTCTTCAAAATGTTGGAGTTGAAAAGTGATAGTCGTGTTATACATGTGCTAATGGTTACCTTGTGGAATGGTCATGGGTTGAAATGATAGTTATGGTAAAATTGGTATGAGGAGATCGTCTATGACGCCTTGGTCCAAATCGTTCTCACCCACTTAATTCAATATCTTTACTTTCTATTTTTTATAATCTATATACTTTTTTACTTGAACAGCCCTCTTTTATGGGTTCTCGCATAGTATCCTGATATATATGAGCAAGGACTAAGTTAAGAATTCACATGCCAATAAAAATGAGCAAGTTCTCAATTGCCTTTCATAAATATGAACCCAGCCCCTACTATGTAAAGCTCGTCAGTGACATTGTAATATTAATGGCCAAAACTTCCATCAACTAGAAACCTCAATATATGGATTCCATTTCTCAATCGTTGTACTGTTTGTTGTAATTAAGCTTATGGAGTTCAAATAGACCGTGTCTCAACATTTCATCGTCAAAGTTGTTAAGATATAAATTTGTGTCAAACAATATTTAATATTGAACCTAAACCTTAAATCTTAAAATATTTCAACTTATGCTGGGTCGAACACTTGAGGGATGTATTCTTTTTCTTAAAGGGAAATTTCTTCTTAACATTTTCGGTATTCAACCAATAGAATATCCTAAGTATTCTATTTATCCTTATTTGTGTTATGGGAGTGTTTAGTCATAAGAATTGCCTAATACCTACCTAGTATAAAATCCGAAAGAGTGCGAAAACATGTGGCTTGAAATCGGAGCTTAGGGTTTTCTTGTGTGTTGGAATATCTTTACGCAGATTCCCATACCACACTGTTTAATAAATTACTATTATTCTTTTTAGAGCTTTCACACAAACTACTTCCCCTTTTGTGAAAAATGATGCACATTACACAGCAAAACTATTATATAATAAGAAGCGTTTAATACTTATACACGGGTTAATATTAATTCTTTATATATGATAATTTTATTGATTTTATCAATTAATATATTAAAAATTATATAAAAAATATAATTAACTGTCAACGTAATTTTTTTTTACATAAATATGCTTATTTGAATTTTAGTTTGTAAAACACTTGTTTGTTGAAAAAAAAAATTCTAATAATTTTTAAACTTCACAAAATCACCAACATTTGATGGAAGCTAGGTATGCCGTTGCCGTAGGACCACTGCTCAAACGTATTCCAGAAATTCCCAGGATTGTCATCGTGATGATATAAACGCGTTTTCTTAATCAAGTTTCTTATCTTAGTAATTCACTAAAAGAAATTCTTATGTTAGTTGGACATGTTTCATATACTAAAATAATTAAGATTATGGCCCTCATCTAATTAAGTTCTTCCAGAAGATAGGATTGTTAGTTGTTAGATAGGAACAAGCAATACTAAAATATGATTTTGGCCTGAATTTTTTTTTAAAATCATAAAATAAAATATTATAATTTTAAAAAAATAAAGGCTAAATTCATATTTTAAAATCATATTTTAAATATGATTTTGGCCATGTATTTTTTTTAAAATCATAATATTTTATTTTTCTATTTTTCAACTAATCTTCAACTGAACACTGATTGGGAAGATTAAATAACGGTTATTTCAAATTTCTCCTCTTATGGCGGGTCACAAATTTATTAGTATCATATATAATTTTCTTGACTTTCCTTTGTTTTCACCTTTAGTTGTGGATGCTTCTTTCTATGACCTTTCATCATGGCTTTTCTTGTAGTTTCTTTGTTACACACCAATAAAGATAAAGAAACAGCATAGATAAACATAATCTTTTAGCATGAAACTTCAGCTTTTGGTGATGTCATTGTAGTAGGTATGGATTCGGTGGAGATGGTGTCAACTTAGTTAGAATATGATGACTCTACTTTGTTGTTTCTGCAAACCTAGTTTCGTTAAAAAATTATATGTAAAAGGAAGGTATGGGACGATTTGATGATGACTAAACGAGGTTTTCCGAAGGCCAGGTGGGTACTTGGAGGAGATTTTAATGCTGTGCTAGATACGACGGAGTTCAAAGGGAGATCAGGCTATCACTCTACAACTGAGATGTCTGACTTTAGATTCTTTATCCAGACAATGGGACTGTTGGACATTCCAATCATCAGGAAAGGGCCAACGTGGATAGCTCCGAATGGAGAGTCATCTAGTAGGCTGGATCGATTTTTGTTCTCACCAGAACTGATGGAGGATTGGGGCGTTACAGCCCAGAGAGTTGGCACCAGAGAATTTTCAGACCATACATGGATCATAACAGAAGTCAATAAACAGAATTGGGGCCCGAAACCGTTTAAGTTTTTTGACCATTGGTTGGAGGATCCAGGTTTTATGGACCTAGTGAAAGAATTCTGGACAGCAGAACAAGGCCAAGGATGGAAGATGTATCAGTTGGCACGTAAGTTGAAAGGCCTGAAGCTGAAGATTAAAGACTGGAAACAAGAATACTGGAGGCGGGATGAGAATGTCATGGATGAAAAGGTTCTGCAGCTGGAAACACTGGAAAATCAGTTAGGTCAGGGGGTCATCGACAGTGGTCATCAAAGACAAGAGATTTTGTCCGAATATTGGGAAAAGGCAAGGAGAATGGAACGGTCCTTGTTACAGAAGTCTCGGGTAAGATGGGCTCTGTATGGTGATAGGAACACAAAGTTCTTTCATAAATGCTTTAAAGAGCGATGTTATACAAACTCCTTATTGGCAGTTAAATCAGAGTCAGGATGGGGGGAGGGGGTTCAGAGTATCCGGGACCATGTCTTCCAGCATTTCAAAATGTGCTCTAAAGACGAAGACCCTATGAGACCAAAGTTGGATGGGGTGACCTTTAATCAGTTGACTGACCAGCAGAGAGTCACCTTAGAGGAACCCTTTTCGGCAGAAGAAATACAGGAGGCGGTGTGGGCATGCGATGGAGGAAAGAGCCCGGGCCCTGATGGATTTGGTTTTCAGTTTTACAAATCATGTTGGGAAATAATAGGGGGTGACGTGGTAAATGCAGTTCAAGAATTCCATCAATCAGGGGTATTGCCAAGAGGAGTGACATCAGCTTTTCTTACCCTGATCCCCAAGGTGCCAAGACCTGACAGGTTAGCTCAATTTAGACCAATCTCTTTAATCTCTAGCATACAAAAGATTGTATCTAAATTGCTGTCACTGAGAATGAAGAAAGTAATGGGCCATTTAATCTCCAAGTGCCAGTCAGCATTCTTGACAGGGAGATCAATTTTGGATGGGGCACTGGTAGCAAATGAAATAGTTGATTGGGCGAAGAGGAAAAGGAGACCTTGTTTCTTGTTTAAGGTGGATTTCCAGAAAGCATATGATTCGGTCAATTGGGATTTTCTAGATTATATGTTAGCTAGAATGGGTTTTGGGAACTTATGGCGAAAGTGGATAAGTGGTATTGTAAGGAGCAGCTATATGTCAGTTCTAGTCAATGGGAGTCCGACGGTTGAGTTTAGGCCGGGAAGAGGTTTGAAGCAGGTCCGCTCCTTTTCTGTTCAGGTCAGCTGTAGGAAAAGGGGTGTTTAAAGAACTCAATATGGGTGCCGGGGCAAACTTTTCAGTATTGCAATATGCAGATGATGTTATCATGATGGGGGAAGCAGATTTGAAATCGATATGGTACTTGAAAGTGATTCTGCGTGGTTTTGAGCTGACATCCGGTTTGAAAGTGAATTACAGCAAAAGCCAGTTCTTTGGTCTTAATGTACAAAACTCGTTCACACGTGCGGTCAGCAACCTTTTGAACTGTATCGTTTCAACACTGCCCTTTAAATTCTTGGGGATTCCGGTGGCTGTCAACCCGAGAAAGGTAGAAACGTGGAAGCCAATCTTAGAACAATTTCAACGGAAGTTGGCAGCGTGGAGGGCCCAGCATATGTCATTCGCTGGAAGGTTAGTTATGTTAAATTCAGTATTGTCTAGCCTCCCATTGTACATATTCTCATTTTACAAGGCTCCCAAGAAAGTCTTGCAAATCATGACTGGGCTACAACAATCGTTTCTGTGGGGAGGGAACGGACAAGAGAACAAAATAGCCTGGGTAAGTTGGGAAAATGTGTGTAGGCCGAAGGAAGAAGGGGGCCTGGGGGTAAAGTGTCTACGGACCTTTAATCTGAGTTTGCTTGCAAAGTGGAGGTGGAGGATACTAAATGAGCAAAATGCAGTATGGGCGACCGTATTGGAATGTAAATATGGGCCTACATACAAGTTTAATCAAAGACAGCCGAACTTACCAAAGGCATCTCAGTGGTGGAGGGACCTATGGGCCATGGATGGACCGGAAGCGACCAGACCAAACTGGTTTTCGGACAATGTCTTCAAAAAGGTAGGGGACGGAAAGGAGACTCTATTTTGGGAACAGAAGTGGATAGGAGATACATCCCTTAGTTTGCAGTTCCCCAGGTTATATGGGTTAGCAGCAGATAAGGGTACTACTGTTTTAGACAAAAGGGAGGTATCAGGGGGGTGGGTCTGGGAATGGAGGAGGCAGTTATTTGTATGGGAAACAGAGCAGCTTCGTCTTTTGCAGAGTAGGCTGCAGCAAGTGACATTTGTCGATTCCATCTCGGATAGATGGAGATGGAAGACTGGTACGGATGGAGTATTCTCAGTTGTTGAGGCTTATTTGGTTCTACGCCCGCATCAGCAGACACATAGATTAATCGAGGTGGAGCCCAGGGACTTGCGACGAATGTGGAAAGATAGACTACCATCTAAGGTAATTGCTTTCTCGTGGAGATTACTGTCAGATAGGGTACCAACCATGGCTAATCTATTGAAAAGAGGCATTCAGATACCAGGGGAGGAGACTCTATGTGTCTTCTGTCATAATGTTGTTGAAGATAGGAATCATATGTTCCTAGGGTGTGCCAAGGCTCAATACATATGGAACAATGTTATAAGCTGACTGGGTATTCAAGGACCTCTTCTGGGGGATGTGTCGCATCTTTTTCTCTCATCGACAACTTGGGTGGTTGGTAAAAGGAAGAAGCAATGCAGGTATGTATTCTGGCTGGCTGGGGTTTGGAGTATCTGGGTTACTAGGAACCAGATAATTTTTGATAAATTACCAGCGAACTCAGTTGATATAGTTATGTCCATAAAGGTAATATCGTGGCAATGGCTATCATTTTTCCTTTGGTTTTAATAGGGGGTGCGGGTTTTCGGATTGGTATGCCAATCCCAGATTATGCTTGTTAAATTTGAAATAGCTGAATAGTTTGTCATATGCTCTCACAGGATATGGGGGAGTAAACAATCTATTTGTATCCTAAGAAACAATTTGTTTCTTCATTGAATACATGTTTAGCTTTTAAAAAAAAAAAGAGTGAAGCTTTCATCATTTTGTGACTCTATGTTGAATGGGATATTCAACTTTCTTTAATACATACAAAATTGTGTTTATAAATATTATTTATAATAATGATAAACAATATATATTCTCCTAATCGAGAATTAATTAATTATTAATATTTGAGTCAGATGGTTGCATTTATTTTTTTTTCTTTTTAAGAATATAAATAAAACTATTACACAAAATTAAATGCATTTAAGTAGTAAAAACTAATAAATTAGCACCTATCATCTTACCTAGAGGAACAAACATTAAAAATAAACTTTTTATAGTAATTTTCTTGTTAAGAATATACAATTTAAGAAACAATAATACATACATTATTTCAATTATTTTTAAAGAAAATATTCTTACTTTTATCTAATTGGTCAAAATACAAACATCTATTAATATCCATTTTAGTTTTAAAAATTAATTTAAAAATATTTTTAAAAACTAAAAGGAAAAAACACAATGAAATATAATATAATTAATTATGAATTTAATTAGTATATACTGACCGTGTAAAAGAATAAATATTATACTGACATTTAATTGTATTTTTTTATTAATATAGTAAAATCAACAAACTTATTATAAAATAAGAGTTTGTGATTAAATACCAATTTAAAATGCATTCTAATTAAATTCATTATCATCTATACTTTAATTTAAAATATTAAATGTAAAACTATTGATAATTAATTTAGATGGGTTTTCGCTAATCACTACTTTAATATCATAAGAAGATACTTATTAAGGTTAAAAATTAAAAAAAAAAAACTTAATCGAAATTGAATATAAATAAATGCAGATATTGACCTAGGAGATAAAATTAAAGTAAGAAATTCTTTTATTACAAAACCATTTATTGTAAAAATATAAATTATTAAATATTTAATTTTTTAAACAAAAAAGATTAGTTTGTTTGACTTTTTCCTTAAAAAATTATTTTTAAGTTCAGTTTATAAGAATTAAAACAACAGTTGAAGTTGGCTGTTAATCTTTTATTATATTTTTAACTTACAAATTATTTTAAAATAATTTTTTTAATATGATGGGAAAAACCAATTTTATGGTTTTTATTCTTGAAAAATAAGTAATTCTTTTAAAAAGTTTTTGAAAATAAGTGTTCGGCCTAATTTTTAATCTTGAATAGAAAGAAAAAAAAGGGTTAATTAGGCATGTGGACAAAATGATAACTTTATAAGAGTGTAGGTGGACAAAATTCTTTTACAATATTAGTGTGTAGAAATTAAATTATATTAATGTGTAATTTGACCAAATTTAACATATAATGTTAATAAATTCTACTCTATATATCTTATCTTATCTATCAATTAAAACAAGGTTTAGTTTGATAACGTACCAAACACATAATTTTTTGTTTTATTTTTCTAAAAAATTGTATGTTGACCCATAATCTAAGAAAACTTTTGACACATGTTTTTTTAATAATATTTTTTGTTTTATTGTATATTTTTTTAAAAAATATTTTTCTTAATATCTTTGTTTTATCATATTTTTATTTTTTTAAAATATTTTTTCTTAAAAAATATTTTTTCTTAATATCATAAAATTATTATTTAATAATATTTTTTTATTTCTATTTTTTATTTTCATTTTCATTTTTTTTATTTTCTAATATATTTTCAATATTATAAGTTATTATTTAATAATTTTAAATTCAAATGCAGATAATTTATGAAAGATAATATTACCCAACACCGTCATAGATATAAAATAAATTTACTTAAATTTATTTACAGTAATAAAATAATATTATTTACAAAAAAATAATATTATTTAAATTATTTTAGATATGATATATATAGCATAAATGTGTAAAATTTTCTTAGACCAATAACAATCACAAAACATGAGTAAACTTAGTTTTTGACCAACTCAATGGTTGGAAAGATATGCATCTGTAATTTTTTATTTTAGAAAATAAAATATAAGTTTATAATAAATATTTAAAAATTATTTTATTATATATTTTTAGATTGTTCATTGTATAAATTATTTTAGATTTCCTTTTGTAAATTTTTCATAGAAAAGTGACCGTCACAAATATGAGTTAAATAGATATGCAAAATTTTCTTAAACTAACAATAGTAAAAAAAGTTTGACAGATCTATACTGTAATTTGTTATTTTAGACAATAAATATAAATTTATAATAAATATTTTAAAATTATTTTATTAATATATTTTTACCATTTAGAGCTAGCAATAGACATCATGAGTAACATTAGTGTCTAAATAAAATGTTTGAGATATTTACTCATGATCTCATATCTAAGACAATAAAACATCTTAAATAATTTTTATTTAAGAATTTAATTAGTATGTACTGACACTGCAAAAGAGTTTTACACTCATTTATATGACTATATAAATTTTAAAGTATTAATAGATAAAGTCAACAAACTTATGATAAATAAATGATTGTGATGAATCTCATATCTAAGACAATTAAACTCTTTCTTTAACTACATGAAACAAAATATAAATTTATGATAAATATATTAAAATTAATTTATTAAACATATTTTTACAATAAAATAGTTTTAAATTACTTACTTTATCAGATGATACATGAAATTAGTTTATTTTTTTAAAACACCCAATATCATGAATAAAACACAATCTCAAATCGATATCATTGTGAACAACAAAAAAATTTTATGATTATTTAACACCATCACATTTCAAAAACTCAATAATATATAATAATTACAAAATAATTTAACTTTATTTATTAATAATTTTAATTTTTATCATATGATACATATATTAAAATTAATTTAACAAAACATTTTTATGATAACATATTTCCAAATTAATTACTAAATAATATTATACACTCAATTTTAATTTTTTTTATGAAAAACACTATAGTATTATTTGATATCAGAATAAAATCATTATAGGTACCAAATTTTATTTCATACATTTTTTAACATAGTTGCGTTTTAAAAAATATGATAAAATTATTTTTACCTTTTTTAATAAAACAAAAATTTTCATGAGCATTTAACACAACTTCTTTTAAAAAGTAATAATATTTATTTATATATATTTTGGAATCCAATAAATTATTTTTACATTTTCAAGAAAATTTAATTTTACTTAAAACATATATTAATATATTATTATTACTTGTATCATTCTCTATCAAAATAATAATGTATTGATACATAATATAACAAAATCTTTCTTTCTTTATATCTTACTTTCAAATTAATATAGATAACATATATTTTTCTATTATATTTTTATTTAATATTATAAAAATATTATTTAATATTAATTTTTTCTTTTTATTTTATTTTTATTTACTTATTTTTTTTAAAAAAATTTAAAAATAGCTTTGGATTTTAGACCCAAGTATCCTCACCAACTTGTATTACTCTCACCCTATCAATATATGATTTGAACTCAATGACCGGTTCCTCCTCCCAAGCAAACCACTCTCTACGCCACTCAAAAACCCATACCCATTCACTCTCTTCCCATTTCCCAAAATTGCATAGTAACCCCTTTCTATTGATTGAGTTAAGGAACACAAGATTGAACTTTTGCTTCAATGCTTCTTCCCTAATCCAGTTGTCCATACAAAATTTAAATTTGGTCTAGTACCTTACCTTTCATTCCAAACATTTGCAAACCACCAATGATTATTTTTTACACCATAAACTTTCTCAAGTCTTTCTACCAAATTGACATATGATTGCTGTCCTCCGTCTACATTAGACCTCTCTACCTATTATATTTTGAGTCAATGATCTTTTCCCACAAATAACCTTTTTGCTCTAATAGTGACCATTTCCACTTCCCTATAAGTGCATCATTAAAGTGGAAAATGTTTTTCAGTCCCAAACCTCCCTTTTCTTTTAATTCACACATGAATTTCCAGCTGACTTATGCTATTTTAGGGGCATCACTTTCTTGATTCAACAAGAATCTTCTCTGAATGCTTATTATTTTTTCTCGAATTCCACAAGCATTTTGAAGAAAGACCCACTGATTTGATCAAGCATATGCGTCCTGCGTATGATAAGTGTCTATGTGTCCAATTTGCCAATTTTCTCTCCAACTTATTAATTATTAGGTCCCAAGTTACCACCCTCCTAGAGTTTGACCCTATAGGAATGCCTAGATAGTTGAAAGGAAATTTAAGAATTATATAATTTAGTACTTGTGCAAAAGTCTGAATCTCCATGTTTCACAAAGTCACCCCTCCAAAGCTACTTTTAAAATAATTAATCTTGAGACTTGAGGCTAGTTCATACCATTTAAGGATAGATTTGATGACTAGGATGTTGTTATGTGTCATATCTCCAATGAAGATTGTATCGTCAGCATATTAGAGAATGGATATTAGTACTTTTTCCCTTCCAACTAGGAATGGAGTTAATACCTCCCGCTGTATAGTTTGCCTAATCAATCCTACAATTCCTTCAGCTACTATGGTGTATAAAAAAGGAGCAAAAGAGTCTCACTGCCTTAACCCTTTCTGAGGTGAGAATTTTGCATTTGGAGAGCCATTAACCAATATAGAAACTCTGGATGATGTTAGACTAACTATTACCCAAGAAATCCACCTCTGATTAAAGCCCATTCTACCCATAATGTATTTCAGAAAGTACTATGACACCAAATCATATGCCTTTTCAAAATCAAGTTAAATACAAAAAATCTCCTCTTTCTCCGTTTTACCTTATTCAGAGGTTCATTCAATATCATTGTGTTATGTAGGAGATGTCTTCCTTCCATAAAAGCACTTTGAGAGTGACTTATAATTTTATGTAAAATTTTTCCTACCCTCCTCACGATAACATACACCCAACAATGGATATGGGACAGTACTCGTTAAGACTTTGGGGTTAAGTACCTTCGGTATTAGGATAATAAAGGATGAGTTGCACCTAACTACCAGTTTTCCTAAAGCATGAAAATCCTCCATGAATTGCATTACTTCAACCTTCATAAATTCCCAGAACTTTTTAATGAAGTTGAAGTTATATCCATCTGGGCTAGGGCTTCACTGTCACAACTCCATGTCATTTCCCTAACTTTGACCTCTTCAAATGGATCACTCAACAACTCATTATCTTGATCAAAGATTGCTTGGAATTGGACACCATCTAGAAGGGGTCTAAGGCTGACATCTTCTGCAAATCTATTTTCAAAGAACTTTCTTATCTCTTCCTTCACTATGGTCAGGTCCTCATTCCACTCTCCTCTAATGGAAACCCCTTTAATAGATTTTTTGTCCCTGTTCTAGTTGACTATTATGTGAAAATACTTAGTATTACAGTCTCCTTCAGAAGCCCACATGATTCTTGATTTTTGCCTCTTTAGTGATTCATTCCTTTTAGCTAGTTGATTCCACGTACCCTGTTCATCTTCAGATAATGGTCTAAGTTTGTTCTTGTTCTCAAGTTTTTTCAACTCATTTTCAGCATGAGCCAGACTTATTTTTATGTCCCCAAAATAAGTTTTACTCCAATCTCTCAAAGTTACTTTTAACCATCTTAACTTATCTTTCAAGATATATGATTTTGACCCTTGTATAGATATGGGTTTCCATGCATCTGAAATGACTGTTCTAAAATCTCTATGTTGAAACCAACAGTTCATCACCTTGAATGGTTTGAGACCCCTATTAATAACTTTGTTTCTCATAACTACCAGACAATGGTAAAAGAAATTTCTATTCATCACATATTGAGCACAACCTTCCCATATCATTATCCACTCAGAGGAAACTAGGAACCTGTCCAACCAGTTTTTAGCAGTTCCATTTGGTTTGAACCATGTGAATCTCTTGCCAACTAATAAAATGTCCATCAAGGTCATACTGTTTATGAATTGATTGAACTCAGCTAATTCTCTTCTTCCATACAGGCCACCACTCACACCTTGCCTTTCTTTAGGGTTTCACACACAATGGAAGTCATTTAAAACACACCATCTACTAATGTTGCTATTCCTTCTTCTGACCAACAATTCCTCCCAGACCTTTGTTTTGTGGCTTATGTGAGTTTGTAGGTAAACATTAACAAACACTACTTGGATGTTATTTTCTAGCCAGATCCTATCTAACAGTATAAAGTCTACTTCAACCACAGAGTATGTAAGTTGGAAAAAGATTGAGACCAAATACATACCAGACCTATTGCAGAATTACCAAGTTGTTTTCTATTCCATTTAGTGACCTACCCTTATAGCTTGACATGTGAATTGATTTTTGTTTCCCGTAAGCACATTAATCGAATCTTCTCTGTCTAAACCAGATTTTGAGCATGTTATGCTTTTACTCCACCTCCCATCCCTCTAATATTGCATGTTAAAATTTTCATTTAGGTGACTGTTTGGATCTCTTCTCCTTGCATAATTTAGCCTCTTTGATTTCCTTTTGGTCCCTTTCTTTAAGCTCTTCAATTCTAGTTAGAGTTTTCGATTCAGGTTCTTGAAGTTTGACTTTGAGCAGCTTCCCAATGTCCATGATCTTGCCTAAGGATTATGATTCAATTCCTGTTCCTGATGTCTTCATCGTTAATTATGTTGGAAAAATTATTAGTCAAAGTCTTTGGAGAAGTCCCTGCCAAGATGTATTTATTACCGTCGAGGTTATCATGCAGAGGTTGAGCCATTGACGCTCCCCCAATCGGACCTCTGGATGCACCATGTTCCAACATAATAGCTTTAGGGACGGGATAAAGCTCATACTTGGGGTACCTGTTTCCTTGCACAGATCTTCCAATGGAGCGAGGCCTGATCCACTGTTGTGGCCCACCAAGGGTAGCTTGGTCTTGTGGGGTGCAAAAAGAATTCTTGGGGCCTTCTTTGTTTTGATCGTGAATGTTACTCCCTTAATGGATTGGGCCATTTACTATCAATATACCTTTGTTCACCTTGTTAGTATCCACTTGCTCAACCTACATATTGCCCATTGGGAACTTCTTTTCTGTGGGAGTGTTGCTCGCTTGGTATTGTGTTTCCTTCAATGACTGACTGTTTGCCATGTGCTAGTGTCGTAGTTTCTCCTAGGTAGCTTACATCCTCACTTTTTTGCAATGTGTTTGAGAGAGCTACATTTGTACAATATGTAGCCATGTGACCTTTGGAAAATGTTTGTTTTGGTGTGGACCTGTTCGACTCATTGAGCACCTCATTACCCCCCACATTTACATAGTTTGCATCTTCTAGTACCTTTGGCTCTTTTTCTTCTTCAATTCTATGGACTGTATGACTATTTCCATATTCTTGTGAACTGGATTAATATTCGGTTGCAGCTGCACATTGAACTGTTGTACATCCAATGCCTCGATTTAGATCCATATCATGGTCATACATATCTGCGTACTTAGAACCTGACCATCCTTCACCTTCACAAATGGACTTTTCATATAGGAATTCTTCTTTTCTACTACTAACCCAGGAAAAGTTTTCATCTTTATAATCTTCCAATCTCCAGCAGGGACAGTTACATGAGACGTTTGTTTGGCTTGTCTCCTAAAAAACATTTAATCTAAACTCATCCCTGTTAATGCTAACTAACTCAGAAAAGTTAATTGTCTCGAAAGAACACACTTTTAATAACACTCTTGCATACTGCAGAAATTCAAAATTTGTTGTTTTCTCACCCATTTTTACCATGGTTACAAACTTACTTAGCAATTGTTTGAAAGCTTGTTACTCCCATGCATATAATAGAAGGCCAAATATTTTGACCCATATCACTTTATGCCTCGAAACACATTCAATACTCCATTTTTTAATGGCACTAAATTTCGGCCAGTTTGGATCTTGCTTGTCTAATATTTCTTTCAACCACTCTTCTTTTGTTCCTTGAATATGTTAACTTAATCATCCCCTGTAGGAATATTATAGGCATGTTCTTTGTTGACAATAAGTTCTCTAATCGACCCACCCAACTTTCCTATAGCTACTCTTGTCCTTCCATATTTACTTTGATTTCCATGGATCTGACTTGCTTGATTGTTCCATTTTTCATCCTCCATCCTCCTCTGCCATAGCTATTGTCTCTCTTTACCACTTGTGCAAATGATGTATTAACCTCTACTATATGCGACCAGTTGACCACTTTATCTTTCCTTTTTTCCTTAGCTTCATCCCCATGTAGACGTTGTTGTTTGTGCCTGCTTTGCCTACTATATTAACCTCATTTTTATTAAATATGTTCACCATGATTTTTTAATCCCCCTATATAGTTGCCATCTAGTTTTTCCTCTAGTGATTTTTCATCTTGTACTTAAACAAATCTAACAAAGTCATACTTTCCGCCCCATCTGTTCCTTCTTCTGGAAATGAACACTTTACATACTTTTTCCCATTTACTAAATATATGCCGCATTGCCTTCTTCTCAAAACTTTCTAAAAATTTTGTGAAGAAGTAACTAGTCACTTTTCTCCCCTTCAATCGTTGTTTCCAACTCATTCCACTGTTTCCTAATTCGTTCTTCCCATACTCTGCCTTGCTTGTTTCTCCCTTCTCAAACTGGCTCTCCAACACCTCCTTCCTCCCATTCATCCACATTCTCTCACATCCCCTTTCTCTCTAATTCCTTGTACTCCTCCTTATATTTAGGGTTTAAATTATATTATATCCTTCATATTAATTAAATTTTTTGGGTTTAGGCTTTAATGGGGTAAAATATAGTATTTTTTATGTTTTATGGCCATATGTGTTTTAGTGAGTTTGATTGAAATGTTCTATAGATTACTCTCTATGTGCTATTTTGGTGTTGGTAAAATTTGTCCTTTTTTCTTAAATTGCTGTTAGAACTTTTGAAATTGTTATTTACTGGTATTTGATTGATTATATTATTTGAGTATGAGCTAGAAGAGGTTGGAGCATATAATTGAACGAGCTTAAGGGCATAGAGGTTGATATTTCTTCTTTGAAAATAAAGAAAAATTATATATATATATATATATATATATATTATTTCACATCTAATAAAAAAATTATAAATATGATAGAATTTATGATGTGATATAATAAAAAATATAAAAAAAATAAATATTGATGGAGCGAAAATAATATTCAATTATATCTTTTAATAACCAAATAAATTATTTAATGAAAATTAGTCGTCTTGCAGGAGAGTTTCATGATGCAAGGAAAGTACCTTTATTGACGTTTTACTCAAGTAGTTTTTTAATTTTGAGGAAATTTTATATCAAAGAAATCATTATATGATATTTCTGTTGATTTAAAATGAATAAAAAAAATAGATGACATTTTTCATTTAAATTTGCTCTCCATTATGATTTTGCCCACTTATAATTTTTTTTTTCACTTTTCACTAGCAAATGGAAGTTACATAGTTTGATACCCACCAAATGTCAATCAAGAGAAAATTGAACCTCACAGAAAAACTACCTAGAGGATATAGGCTTAATTAATTAGATAACTGTTAATTTTCCTTTTATATTGCAAGCTGAAAAAAAAAATGATATTTTAAACATTTAATATGTTAATACGTCTTTCATATAGACCAGTGGTATAATTACATGACAGTGCGACTTTGTTTGAAAAACGAAGAATTTATATTGTTCACAATGTTCTTCACTTTTGATTGCTCTATTAGTTTTATGTTAGTTTTTTTTTTTTTTTTACTTATGTGTTACACTTAGAAATTTATATGAAATGAGTTTTTGAAATGTTTAATTTTAACAAGATAAAAGACATAAAATAAAATAAATTATTAACATTGATTGATATAATTGTTAACTGCTTATGTTTTTGAACTATGAGACTTTGAATATGAAGTAAATTGTTTGTTGGGAGAAAAATACTTATTTGTATGCACTCAAGGTCTTTAATGAAAAAAAAAAAAAAACACCCAAACTAATATCATGGTTAAAATAAAATAAACTTAAGATTAAAAATTAATATATTAATAAATAACAAGAATTTGTAAACTTTAATATAAAATAATATGATAAAGATAACTTTAAGACTATATTATCTTGAGACTAAAAAACAGAAATAATTATAAATAATTTTGTTTTTCGGTTTTCTATTTTCGTTTTAAAAGTTCAAAATATAATAAGAATATATTATATTTATTTTTTATTAATGAAATTTTAGTGAATATGAACAAGTTTTTTTTTATTTTTACATCTTCAAAACAACTTTTAAATAATACTTACTGAATAAATTTTTTTTTCCCAAAAAACAGCTTTTAAAAATTATTTTTAATTTTTTTTTAAAAACTAGAAAACAAATGGATGGAGCCTAAATTAGAAAAGAGTACCTATTTATGCCAAGTCAATCATAACTAGTTAAACTAGAATACGTAAAGGATACAGAAGGCATTACCTTTTTAAATAAAGAGTAGTGAATCAAGCTACTGCTTCTTGCTTCTTTTGCCAAAACTGTTCCACCAAGGCACCAATTCTTAATTTCTTATGCAACTCTGATGTTTTATACCTATTATATAGGGCAGATAAAGAACTTATAATTTTTTGTTTCCACCAGGGGAAATTTCTTGCTACTTTCCTAGCTTTTGTACTTTCCTTGGTACTGTGTAGAATTTACTTTAAAGATGGTGTTTTTTATTCTGACTAACACTTGCACAAGACTACAAAGGGCACCGTTAGTTAAAGAAGTGAAAAAACCTTGATTAGAGTATGAAAATAGCTAATTAGTAATTACCCTTTCATTTTAGTTTGAATTTGAGTGACACAAAATACTCATAGATGTGTTTGGAATTGGTACAAAGATTAGATTGTTTCAATATAATTAATTATATGTATAATTAATGATTGTTATGATCGATTAAATTAAAATTATTTTTTAGATAAATTTGTTGAAAGATAATTTTAAATAATTAATTTTATTTGGATGCAATTGTAAATAAATTTTTACCTAAGAGTATGTTAAAATAGTAGAAAGAAAAAAAAAGTTATTAAAAAACAATCCTAAGATGCATATTTTTAGATTATACAAATAGCTTACTTTTTCATAAAAAAAAAATAAATCTTTTTTCAGAGTTCAGCAGTGTTACCATACAAACATATTATCTTCTTAAACCTTTTTTTTGAGAAAGAAACAATTGAAATCTGTAGATTCCAGTTATCCTAAACATACACTAAATGAGGTTGTTTAGTTATATACGAAGAAAGAATAGAGGATTAATGAATATAGGGAAGAACCAAATAGAGAAAAATATACAGAGGAATGATATTTAATTACTATGAACACTGATAGTGCGAAACACACGAAATTCAAATATATAGCAGCAATAATATTTTTTCATAATTATTAATTAAATATTATAAAAATATACAAATTTATTTTAGAATATAAAAAAAATCAATTTGTACTAAATAGGATTTTTCAAAAAATAATATATTTGTTTTTTTAAAAGAAAGATATAAAATGAATGAGAAATAACAATAAATCTCACATTTTCAAAATTTTTCTTCAATTTTGTTATCACTACATTGTGTTTTTAGGACATGTGTATCACCAGTAACATATATAAGTGTTTTCTTTCAGGATATGTTGTAGTCATGACGACCTATAAGGATATGAAAAAATAAAAAAAGCTTTATAATTAGTTAAGCTTTCTTGAAAAACTTAACTATAAAATTCATTATCTCTATATGCAACATCTAGTATTTTTCACATAAAGGGAGTAAAATTGAAAATTAAGATCAATCTTAGTAATAGCTAAGTTTAAAAATAACTTGTTTTTTCTATTAAAAATTCTGTATGGGATCTTCAATTATAAATGTTGCATTATTATTATTATTTGTTATCAATTGACTTAAATCTCATTTCTCTTGATATTTCTAATATCATGTTCCTTCGTGGTGGTTTTTGTCATAGAATCTTCTAAATTTTCTTCTAATATCGCACATAATTTATGAAAATTATTTCTTTCTTTAGCAATTGTGTTACCATGTTATGTCAAAATTGTATGTCTATTTTTTCATTACTATAAAAAGTAGATATGACATCGCTTCATCTATATCGATTCAATGTGATAATAGATGTAGACAAATAAACATTGACAAATTCATAATTAATTGTAAATTTTTTTTTTACTGTGGTTCATAGTCAACTGATGTTGAATTGACACATTAATGACTAACTACATCAATTTCACTGATCCTATAAAAAAATCTTGTCATTAATAAAGACAAACATCTCACAAACCCTCTCACTCCTCCTCTCACAATGTCCTCACTTTCTCTTTTTCATTCTCACTCTGTTATAAACCTTCTTATAACCTTTCTTAACTTCACTATCATTCACTATTAACCTCATCGTTAACCCTCGCATGAAACTTCATTGCGAACCCTTATCTTTGCACAAACTCTACTATTACTTATTTTTATTGTTACTAATTTCTATTATTACTGATTGTACTATTTTGATTTCTCTTATTTTATTTTTTTCTTGTTGATAAGGTTTGCTTTGGTTCTAGGGCTCATTTTGATTATAGGTTTATCTTGCTGCTAATTATCGATACAAGCTAAATTCTGCTAAATTTATTAATATATGCTTTTACTTTGATTTAGTTCCATTAAATTGAGAAGTTGTTTAATTTTTCATTGTTTATTTCTTTATGTGTTTGAATTGATGTATAGCCTATGTGTGTAGGAGAATGATTTTGGAAACGACTCGATATAACATAATCCATAAATGATTAGGACAATGTTAATTTGTAAACAGAAGGTAGGTTTTGGTGGATTTGGTTTTATTTGATAATATCAATATCAATTTAATAGTGTTTGTTTTGGATAGGTTAGTAATTTTCTAATTGGCTAAATAAATTGATAAACTGATTTGTGAATCGTATTTTACTAATATTTAATGTCTGTCAATGAGAAAAAAAATGCATATTGGCAAAACTTTTTTTTTAGTATTTGTTTTCACTTTAGATAGGCACTTGAGAAATTGTAAGAAAAAAAAAGATAAATATAGGCTTTTTTCTATAGAAGTTGAAGATTCATATAAGCATGTACTTGCTTAGAATAAGCATAGTTGTGCTTTGATTTTCATGTTTATGCTCTCTTGTTGAGCATGATCGTGCTAATGCTAAGCACAACTATGCTTAGTTGGACTTAGAGAGACCATGCTATTTGAATTTTAAGAAATACGTCAAATAGCATGATCATGTATTTGTTTATTCATATACAAACCTATTTTTTCACAAAACAGAATTAGATACTCTGTTATCTAGGTTATTACCAACTTTTTTGCGAACCAACAAGTGGATCGACTCTAAATTGAATTCTTGTTTCATCAATTGAGAAAACAATTTAGGGTTAAAGTATTTTTGTATGAATAAACAAACACACAACAATTTTAGTAGGTGTTGGTAATAAATGAACAAAAACAATTGAATTTCTTGGTAAACAAGGGTAAAAACATGCAATTGAAATCATAACCTTAGGCTTTAGTGCATTGAATCCCAACCTTATTACTCATTGTGTGTTTTCTTTTTGCTTTTTGTTTGAATGATTGAACATACACTGCCCATTTTTACCAATTGTCTTCAAATTGTTTTTTCACTTTTTGAATTAAATTAGTTAAGACCATTCTAGTCCTTTGGATATAATTTCCGAATTTAGATTCACTATTACTATTACGTAGGGTATGCTTACAAAAACAGTTATATTGTATGCATCATAAAGTAAGATTTTAGTCACTTTAATACATTGCTTTTGTTACTTTTTAATTACATAGTGTTTCTTGAATAATTTAACCCCATTCGATGATGAATTTTGTGGTTCCCTTGCTACCTTTTTAGAAGGTGATGCTACCTTAATGTTTTCATATTTTCTGTTTGTTTCCTTTTTCACCTCTCTACTCACAACCTTCTGAGTGGATGAGTTGGTGTGTTGAAATATAATATTGATTTTGGGCCTTATTTATACAAGAAGCCTAAATTCTAAAAAATTCCAGAAGATATGATAAGTGCAAATTCTAGAAACAACTTTTAGAAAAATCTATCTAAAAGATAATTCTAGAGTAGCATATAGAATTATCTAGATTATGTGAATAACTTGTATTTGTTAAAAATGTTTTAGAAAGTTATTTGTAACTTTTAGATTAATTTTTTTTTTGGAAAAATCCTAACCATTGGTTTAGGAAGAGCCACTAGTATAAATAGAATCAATGTCCTAGAGTTTGTATCAAGTCATAAAACAAGAAGTGATCAAATATTCAAGTAACCTCTTTCTTGAAAATTCTAGTCCTTTCCCATTCTCAAATATTTCCCTCATTATTCCAATAAATTGGCATCAAAGTTTGAAGATTCTACCTAAAGATATGACGAGTAGCGATATGGCTCCATTCCAAGTTCCAATGCTCAGCAAGAGCAACTATGACAATTGGAGCATCAAGATGAAGACTCTCTTTTGCTCTCAAGATTTTTGGAAGATAGTAGAGAGAGTTCACATCGAGCCAGAGGATGAAAATAATCTCTCTCAAACTCAAAGGGATAGTTTGAGAGACTCAAGAAAGAGAGACAAGAAGACTCTCTATCAATCTATCAAGGATTAGATGACAATGCTTTTGAGAAGATTTCAGAAGCAAAGTCAGCAAAAGAAGCATGGGAGAAGCTTCAAACCTCATACAAGGGAGTAGATCCAGTGAAAAAGATATGTCTACAAACTTTAAGAGCCGAGTTTGAAACATTGCATATGGAAGAAGGAGGTCATATCTGACTATTTCTCTAGAGTCTTAAAAGTCACTGATCATCTTAATAGAAATGGTAAAAAACTTGATGATATAAAAATTATGGAGAAAATTATTAGAGGTTATGACTATAGAGCAACATTTGGACTTATTACAAGCTTATGAAGAAAACAAAAAGAAAAGGGAATGGATTATTGAGCAACTACTTAAGACACATTGATTCAACCAACAAAGATAGTGACTGTAATAATCAAAGTCAATAAGAACAAGTCATGGTGGAGCTTGAGGACAAGGAAGGGGTCATGGTAAAGATCATGGATAAGGACGGGGTTGGAGGTCCTATGACAACAATAACAACTTCCAAAGAGGAGGAAGCTCAACAAGAGGTCGTGTTCAAGGCTACTCAAGATCAAGGTATGACAAGTCTATTGAGAAATGTTACAATTAGGAGAAATTTGGTCATTACGCTTCCAAATGTAGAGCACCTAGAAAAAATAAAGTTGGACAGAAGGCAAATTATGTGGAAGAGACAAATAAAGAAAGTGATATCTTATTGATGCCTTATGTGGAAAATAAAAGAAATGAAGACAACAAATGATACCTAGACACTAGAGCAAGCAATCATCTGTGCGAAAAAAGGAGCATGTTCCATGGAGCTTGATATCAGTGAGAGGCGAGGTGACTTTTGGAGATGAATCTAAGATAGAAGTAAAAGGAATAACAAAATGTCTAAAGATGTGCTACAAGGATATGTCTTGGCTTTGGCATCTATGATTTTGAGCATCTTAATTTTGGAGGATTAGAGTTGCTCTCCAAGAAGGAAATGGTGATAGGATTACCTTGCATCAATCACCCGGATTAAATGTGTGAAGGATGTCTACTTGGAAAGCAATTCAAGAAATTTTTTCCGAAGGAGTCTCATTTAAGAGCTAAAAAACCATTAGAACTTATACATACAAATGTTTATGGTCTGATCAAGCTAGGTTCACTTGGTAAGAGTAATTATTTCCTTCTCTTCATTGATGATTTTTCAAGAAAAACATGGGTGTATTTTTAAAATCATAAATTAGATGTATTTGAGAATTTCAAGAAGTTCAAAGTCCTTTTTGAGAAAGAAAATGGTCTTCAAATCAAAGCAATGAGATCTGATTAGAGGAAGGTTCACATAAAATGAATTTCAAAAGTATTGTGAAAACCATGGAATTTGATGACCCTTAATAGTGCCAAGATCCCTTCAACAAAATAGAGTAGTAGAAAGGAAGAATAGAACAATTCTAAACATGTCCAAGAGCATGCTTAAGAGTAAGAGACTTTCAAAGGAGTTTTAGGTAGAAGCAATATCTTGTGCAGTTTATCTTTTCAATCAATATCCAACAAGAAATGTATAGGGGAAAACACCACAAAAAGCATGGAGTGGAAAGAAACCTAGCATTTCCCATCTAAGAGTTTTTTGAAGCATTGCTCATGTGCATGTACTAGATGAGAAAAGAAACAATTTAGATAACAAAAGTGAGAAGTACATTTTCATTGATTATGATTCAAATTCCAAAGGCTATAAGCTCTACAATCCAAATACAGTACAATCATAAGATGAGACGTTCTTTTTAATGAAGAAGGAGAATGGGATCGAAGATTAGGTGATGAAAATAACAACTTATTTCCAAGTTATGAAGATGACATACAATAATCGATGATAGACCAAGCAAGAGAGGAGCCTCCTACTCTAGTGATTTCAGTGACTAGAAATACTCAAGAAGAGGAGAGTTCAGATGAAAGCATTCCACACTTCAGGAGCTTACAAGAACTTTATGAGGTAACTAAAAATAAAGATAATCTCATTCTGTTTTGCCTATTTGTTGATTGTAAGCCCATAAACTTCCAAGAAGCAATGGAAAACAACGATTGGAAAAATGCTATAATGAAGAAATCAAAGCATTAAAAAAGAATGATACATGGAAACTAGTTTCTCTTCCAAAGGGATACAAAGCGATTGGTGTGACATGGGTGTACAAAGCTAAGAAGAACAATAAAGGAGAAGTGAAAAGATATAAGACAAGATTGGTGGAAAATGGCTATAATCAAAGAGTTGCTCAAAATAATTGGAGAATACATTAAAGATTCTTGCAACTAATGGGATCCAAAGCATAAGTTAAAACTAAAAATCTTGCAAACTCTAATACTCTAATGTTAAAGATTCTTCTACAATAACAACTAATGAACCAAACTCTTGGGCAATTTTGGAGAACCCTTCGTAATTCCAATACTGAAGGGGAAGACTGCAACATCTTAGCCACACATATCGATTTGATGGACCTAAGGATGAAATCCATTGGTTAATTGAAACAAAAACTTCATTCCACTAGCATTCATCCGAGGCAGTAACATCTTCTAAATCGACATTCTTTAAACTAGATAATAGAACCAAATCATGCCCAAGATTTCTCACTTTGACAGACTTGCATATAGAAACTTTCTTGCAAATTTGCTAGAAATTTAACATCAACAACTTGACCGACTGCCCACTTTGAAAGCCATTCAATATTAGATGCTTCTACCTCCCATTCTCGTATTTGAGCCTCCCTGCATTGATACTTCACACTTTTATTGAGTGTTGGAATAAAAGGCATTAAAGCATGAGTATAAGGCACTTTAAAGTGGTTTTTCTTTCTCTCTCTCTCTTTATTTTTGCTCTTAAATCAATTTATGGTACGAAATATGTTTATAGGTGTGGTACTTGTATTGTATGTTTAGATAAGCTTAAGAATGTTGTTAGGATGGTTTTGGATAGCTTACATAGGCTGGGTTGTGTTGGAAAAGCTTCAAAAGTGGAATTTTGGGTGAGGTAATCGATTACCTAAAAACAGTAATTAATTACCCTTAAAAAATTTTGTGTTCTAGAATTGTTGCTCTCTATGGTAATCGATTACCTGAAAACAGTAATTGATTATTCAAGAGAACAAGCACTTTGGATCCGTTTTGAGCAGGATATTAAGTAATCAAGTGGATAATCAATTACCCTGCATCAAAACTGATATAAAAGCATTTTTGAAAACTAATTTTAACAACTTTTGAAAGATCCATTAAATGTTTGCTTCTCTTGTACGATTTACACAATTCTCCCTAACATTCATACCTATTTTTTATGGTTTCAAAGTGCTTCAATTTCAAGAGTCAAGGAAGATACTTTATTGAGTTTTGATATTTCTATATGGGTATGGTTCACTTCAGGTGATATTGTTCTATACCATTCTTTGTGTTTTTTAACAAGTTTTGACAATTTTTTGAGGAGTTATTGAGATTGTTGGAAAATCTTGCAGCGAGGTGTTGCAAGTGAGGCATTATGAGTGGTGAGGTGTCACGATTTAGCAAACTCTTATAGGGTGCAAGAGGAAGCCTTTTTTGTATGTGGTTTAAATCTTTCCGGGATTAAAATCTGTTTGTGTGATGTGCATGTACTGAGGTTTTAGTGGAAAACAGATTAGCAGGAGACTAATTCTATAAACTGGATGTAGGTTAGATTGACCGAACCAGTATAAATCACTATGCAAATTCTCTCTTCCTTGCACTTTTTAAATTTCAGTTTTATTGAATTCTTGGAGTATCACTAATTGGGTTTTTGCAGCTGTAACTGATCTATCAAGTTTTCTTGTAGTGGATCCAATTCTTTCTCACCATTTACTTGTTATTGAATTTGGTTTTAACCTAAGATTTGTGGGTTTGGTTTTTCATTCTTTTTACCTTTTCCTTTTGATTCTGAATAACTTATAAAAGCATTCTTGCTAAGTTTTTCTTCAATTACACTTGAAATCATTATTGGAGGAATTAAGTTGATTGGTGCTTTGTCAAAAGGGTTGAATTCTTGAAAAACTCATTTTTGCAAAACAAGGTAGATTTTGAAAACTTTTGAAAGAGGATATTTTTTAACTACTCTGATACTATTGAATATAATTATTTTGAAAATATTTTTGGTAAATCTATTCAACCACCCTTCTAGATTCCCCTATGGGGCCAACATTGAGATCTTCATTTACTTTAGATAAGACGAATTGGCACTGAACTTATCTTAGAATATTTCATCCTTCCCTAATTTCCTTCTTTTACAACCCTACCCTGAATTTAGGTAGGTTTACTCTAAGTTTTTAACCTCTGATATGAATTTGATCAAGCTCTTTTTCTAATCGTCAAGGGTTTTTAATATCAGAGAACCTTACAAACCCAAAACGTTCGCCATCCCTTCTTTTGTGTTCCCCAATATGAGAAAAAACCAACTTGTTTGAATAGAAGTTAAAAATTTTAGTATATTTAATAGAATAGTATACTATATTTCAGGGGTTTAAAGCCGAACCAAACCGAATTGAAAACCGAAAATTGAACCGTTGAAACTGAAAACCGCAAAATACCGCTTTAATTTGGGGTGGTTTGGTTTTTATAATTTTCAAACCGCGTGGTTCAGTTTGCGGTTTGAGATGTTAAAATTGCACAAAAGCAAACCAAACCACTAATCCTTAGTTAATTAAGATTTTTAATTAATATGAATTAGTTTGATAAATAAATATTTTAGCAAAACTATTTGATTTAATTTCATTGGATACAATTTGATGACAACCACTAGAGTGTAATGTTTAAAAAAATTGATTGTTTATACTTTACTTTAATGATTGCTAATTTTATATAATTTTATTGGGAGTGACTAAACTTTTATATAATTTTGGAAATAAACTTCAATATAAATGTTTAATTAATTAACTAACTTGTGCATACAAAATACTTAGTATGATTTTTAGTTCTCATTTTTTTTTCTCATTTTGTTTTAAAATATATTAGTTTTGATTCTCTACCTAATTTCTAACAAAATTACCCAAGCAATTAATTGACTTCATGTGTGTACATGGAGTATGAGTCCTCTTCATTTCTTTTTTGTCCATTTCCTTACATTTTTTCCATTTTTATACTTTTGAAAAAATTAATTAAATAGAGATAATATAAATTTTATTGGATGTAACATTTATGTACTCAAAAGCTTAGTAATAGAAGAAGATGAAGAAAGTAGAAATGGAGAGGGTCCTAATTCGTGTACACGCACATGTTATATACTAGTGTGCATAAAAAGGGATTCTACCGTGTAGAGAAAAAAGAAACATAAGATAGTTATATATTTGTCAACACGTGCATGTGGACAGGACGATGAAAAATAGATTTGAAAATTAGAGAACTCGTCACTAATGTTTATTAAGGAAAATATCAGAAAAATCCTTTAAAAAATGGTTTGCGAGACCGATCTTGATTTTGGAAGTCGATTACCTATAGGAAGGTATTTGCACTCAACAACATCTGGTATAAAGACAGTTGCTCTAATTAAATATACAAAATTAAATAACTTTAAAAATATTTATTTCACTCTTTGAAACACAAAGCTATTTTCATTGTATTGGTTTTAACATTTTTAACAAGAGTTTTATTATCAAAAAATTTATTTTTTATGAAAAAGATTACTATTATTTTTCTTTTTAATTAATTATTTTTTTATATTTTTGAGCTCGACAAGAGATGGTTCCTGCTCTTATGTATCTCGGGGTGTATTGGAGAATCAGAGTTTTAGTTCTTTGTGGAAAACATTTGTGTATTAATATTTTTAAATTCTTGAGTTTTTTGTTTTGAGATTTAGGATTTTTGAATTGTTATAGCATATATGTCCTAAAATTTAAAGTTGACAGAGGTGTACACCGTATTTAGTCTATTTGAACATTTTTATTTTTGGATTATTTTTACCTTTTTAAAAATAATTATGATTGGTAATTTATTTTTTAGACGAGGTTTAAGACAAAAAATTGTTACAACTTATGCTTTAAAACCTTAGAATTAAAGAGATGTCACATCTAATCAATCTTTTTTCTAAGAAGTATTATGTTTAGATAAAAAATGACATGTTAGATGGGTGTAGAAATTTTTTATGAACAAAGAACAGATAGAATGCAAAGTCACGATATAGTATTTTAAGATGATGAAACAAAATGACAAGATTAAAATAAAAAAAAAAATTCAAATTCATAGAGAGTGTGAACACAATCAGTGTTGAAGGGAGAACCTCTGTTCGATACAACAACGAGTGTTGGTTCCTTAGCATACATCTATTGTGGTGAATATGAGGAAATGATGTGTTGATTATAGAAGAAAAGGAAAAGTAAGAAGGAAGAGACTTCAAGAAAAAGCTTCAACAAAGGCTCCTAAAACCCCCTCTAAAACCTCTCCAAAAACTCCCCAAAACATCCCCCATGAATGAACTTGGCACCCTTTTTTTATAACCAAAATTTGGGCATCGTCACTGAGCGTTCCTTTGCTTAACGAAGGTCCCATCGCTTAATGAATGTGATGGTTTGCTCATAAAAGGTTTTGTCGCTTAGCGAATCTGGTGTTTTGTTTAGCGAAGGTTCTATCGCTTAGCAAAAGGTCAATATATTTCAACTTCTTTTTTTCCCTACGCTTAACGAAAAAAGCTTCTTTAAGAAAATTTCTGGGTTTGGATGACCTCACTAAGCGAAATGTCTTTCACTCAGCGAAACACCCTTTGCTTAGCCAGCAAAACATCCTTTGCTTAGCAAACTCTAAATAACTCTCTTTGCAGTTTTCATGCCTTATCTTCCCTTTTTTTAGGTTAAAAAAGCCTTATTTTAATTATAAAAACAAAATCCAAACAAAATTAAGTGTTTATAATATTTAAAGAGAAATGTTAGCAATACTTTTTAAATATTTTTTATAACAAACTCTATCCTTTTTTTTTAATTTATTAAAGAGACAAGTATCAATAAAACGTTCTTTAACACAATTTTCCTAGTAAGTGGATTTCTTTGTCATTTAATCTTTAATGAGAAAATGCTAGCAATTGTTTCTCCAAATTCATCATGCATTGAAAAACTTTTATAAATTTTTACTGTGAAACTTTGTGTTCTAAACTTTAATTTAGGAGTTTAAACTCATTTACGTTTTAAATGAAGAATTAATGATAATAAGTGACATTTGTTTAAAATTTTGGTATATTTATATCTCAAGAAATTTCATTTAAATACTATGTTAGGATAAATTTAAAATAAAAGAAAAATTACATATATATATATATATATATATATTTATAAATAATTTTAAATATTTTCACGTGAATTTAACTTTTTACACTTTTACCATGAAAATAGAAAATAAGCAAATAAAATATTAAAACATTCTAAAAAATAATAGACATTAAAGAATAAAATTTTAAAACTTTCAATAAATAATAAAATATTACATTCCAATATTTAATTATGTAAAACGAATGCGCCATGGTGCTCTTAGTTTACTGTCGTTCTTGTAAAGGGTGATTAATTATTATTATACTTAAAAATTATCGCAAAAACTATGGATGAAATCTTTTAAACAAACTTTTTGTCATTGATTTAAATGAAATGCAAATTCTGGGGTTTGATATCTCATTTAATATTTTTATTTTTTAATTTTATACACTTTTTAATAACTTTTAAACAATAGTAAAACATGAACTTGGAACAGTGTGTTAGAAAAAGTATTTCTATGTTATGTCATTGCAAAGATAGATTTTCCGTATCCATAGATGGATGCTAGCTCATAGAATTAATAAAATATCGATTGAAAACACAAACTAAGTATTGAACAATACAGAATTAGAAATTTACTTATAAAATCATTTTGTTGTTTTTAAAAATTTAGTTAAAAAACACATAAACTATATATATGTACAAAATCATGTTTTCATCTTTACCTTGAAAATAAAAGATAAAAAAATTAAATATAAAATATGTCAACAAATGAAACTCTAAACTTCTAATAAATAAAAACATATTACATTTCAATATCTATTTTCATTTCTTAAACAAACTCCCTCGTAATATTGTTATTCAACGGTGTTCTTGTAAAGGAGGATTAATTATTCTTATAGTTAAAAATTATAGTAAGAACTACCAATAGAAACACTCTAGTACATTCTTTTAAACAAACTTTTTGTCATTGATGTAAATGAAATGCAAAGTCTGGTGGTTTCATATCTTATTTAATATTTTTCTTTTTTAATTTTATACAGTTTTTAATAACTTTTAAAACAATAGTAAAACATGAACTTGGAACAGCGTGTTAGAAAAAGTATTTCTATGTTATGTCATTGCAAATATAAATTTCCTAGAAATTTTAAACTTTTTTTTGGTAAGCTGTAGAAATTAGTAATTACATTAATTATTTTTCTTTCATGAAAAAAAAAAGAAAAATACGAACCTTCGCGGAAATTACCATGCCTGCAATATACTGACACCCAAAATGCTAATCTATTTGTTTATAAGTAGTTACTTACTATATATTCTGTGTGTCACATTGTCATATTTACCTTTGGTTTGTCATTTAGTAGAACAAGTTTTGAGGTTTCAAAATTTTCATTTTTCGATGAGTTCTCAAAACCAAGAGGTATCATGGGTGATGGAGAATGGTGCGAACAACAACGTTGTGAATGCGTTGTTGAACAAGGAAATGAGACATGGAAGAACTGCACATATCCTTTCTTCTTCTTCTTTGCGCAAGAAATCTGATCTAACTATTGTGTCTAAGGTTAGTTCTGGCCTCATCAGAGGTGTGTTGGAGAATGTGCAAGAGGTTATTCTGGGAACCAAGCTCTCTATTTTGTTCATAACTATTCCCCTTGCAATAGTTGCTCAATGCTTTGGCTTTGGTAGAGTGAGTTTTCTCTCTTAGTGTGTCATAAATTTACAATAACTCACTTCTTTTAATTGTCTACATTTATTATTAATTATTTATTTCTTATGATTTTTTTATGATCCATAAATAAGAAAGAAAAAAACTCAAAGTATCGTAGGGATGTGCCAATATTAGTGGCCTTACGAGTACTTTGAACCTTTTTAAATTTTTCTCCACTGGTGAATTTTCCTGGACAAGAAAATTTTCCACAGACATGTGGTGGACTTTGTTTATGACTGGCACTGAATTACAAGAAAAGTACTTTGGAAGTCAAAACTTTATCATATGACCAACATATGGAGTTAAAGATTAAGAATTTTTTTATATAAGTCAAATCTCACAGTTTTCTTTTTTAATTTTTTCAATCAAGTTCTTCAGTTCTCTTCCCTTTTTTATGTTTGCTACATGACTATTTTTTTATATAAAAATTCTGTACAAAGCAACTTTGGCATCGTACTTTTTGGTCAATAGTCCTTTTTATCCCGTGGCGGAACCTCGTAATCATCGAAAATGATATATATATATATATATATATATATATATATATTCATTAAAATGTATTTTTTTATAAATACTCTTACATTTAAGATTAAAATTAAGATATGTAAACGGGATAATATTGAAAAGACTTAAATATGCATACGTTATGTTCTATAAACGAGTTTTGAGTTGAGTTTTATAATGTTTTCAAGATTTAAAATAAAATAAAAAATTATTAAAAACTCATACAAAACAAAAATTTATTGAAACTTAAGTGTGAAACATATTTAAGTATATTTGGAAAATGTATAAATGTTTTCCTAGCATAAGGTGAATCTGTAATGTAACATTTTAAAGTTGGATATTTCTATGTACCGTGAAAATTGAAGCTGTTAATATACATTATGGGATGGTATATGAATATGACACTCTCTTTTGATGGTTATAGCCATGGGTTTTTGCTTTGAGCTTGCTTGGGCTTACCCCACTTGCTGAACGAGTCAGCTTCTTGACAGAGTAAGGAAACTATGACATTCTTTTTTACATTAGATTTTATTAATCATGGTATATCTTTGTTTTTTTTTTTCATTTATCATTTTATGTTTGTAATTGTATGTTGATTCTGATTTCATTTGTTCCCTTGTTACTTGAATTTGGCAGGCAGGTTGCTTATTACACTGGTCCCACAGGTGTGTATGAATATCCACAACTGCACTATTAAATCAAATGTTTTTAAAATTATTGACAATGTAAATCACATAAAATGCTATGGTGTAAAAGTTGGTTATATGAACCATACCATGTGATGGTCAAATCACAATCTTAGTGAAAAAGAGTCCTGATATTTGGACACCTAAGTGTGGTATAAATATGTAGTTGATATTTCTCTTTTTTTTTTTCATTTTTTTTTTCTTATCATCTTATCAATTATTTATATCTTTTTTTTCTTAATTGTCACTAAACCTAAGGAGTGTTGTCCAATCCTCTTCCATTTAGAAATGAACCTTAAATAAATTGTAGGAATGCAATCCCCTATATATCATGTTGCTAAAGCCTTATCTTTTTTTGTTGAAATTCAGTGGGAGAACTTTTGAATGCAACATGTGGGAATGCTACAGAACTCATCATAGCAATTTTTGCCCTTAACAATAACAAAATTGCTGTGGTCAAGTACTCTTTGCTTGGTTCCATCATTTCTAACCTTCTTCTTGTTCTTGGAACCTCTCTATTATGTGGTGGCATTACAAATCTTAGAAAGGAGCAAAAATACGATAGAGTAAGCTGCAATATATTCAAACCTTTTACCTATGAATAGTATATATAGTTTTGGTTCTTTTATAATAATGATTCTGTTAATTTATTGAATGTTTTTGCAATTTGCTTGCAGAGACAGGCAGATATCAACTTGCTTATGCTGTTTGTGGCATTGCTTTGTCACTTGCTGCCATTGTTGTTCCAATATGTTGGTACCTCAGCAGGTGACATTGCAGACTCATCTCTGCGGTTGTCAAGAGTTGCTAGCATTATTATGCTGATTGCATATTGTGTATACCTTGTCTTCCAACTGTGGACTGACAGGCAGTTATTTGAAGCCCATGATGTATGTTTTCTTTAGTTTTGAGATGATGAAGCTTATATTGATTCTGATTTGTGTCAATATGTGATATGTAATCACTAATTACCATCATGAATTTTGCAGGAAGACGATGAAGAGGGTGACAATGATTTAGAAGAAGTAGTGATAGGATTCTGGAGTGGAGTGGCTTGGCTGCTTGGGATGACTGTGATTATTGCTGTGCTGTCTGAGTATGTAGTGCAAACAATTGAGGTAATTGACTCTTTTTTTTTTTTATTTTGGGGAACAAAACATTATTTTCGTCTATTAGACAGGTTATAGAAACAAAGAAACAAAATGCAAAGTTTTATTTTTATAACAAGACGTGAATTTAATTTTGATAAACTGTTAGTATAAACATTTTTATACAGTTAACTAATAAGAAATCATGTTAGGTATGATTATTCAAAAGTTATTGTAAAATAAACAAACCTAGTATACATTGTAATCTTATATTCATTAATAGTATAGAAAATATTTACCCTGAGAGTCTATTTTAATAAGATTAATAATAATAATAATAATAATAATAATAATAATTCTAATAATGATGAAAAAAAATGTGAATCTGAACAGGATGCATCCGATTCATGGGGTTTGTCTGTTAGCTTTCTCAGCATAATCTTCCTTCCAATAGTTGGGAATGCAACTGAACATGCAGGAGCAATCATATTTGCTTTCAAGAACAAACTGGTACAAACTTCAACAGTTTTATGAAATTCCATTACTTCTCTTTTACTCAACATAAGTTGCTTAAAACTAAAACTATGAAAAAAATCACTAGCCCTTGATTTTGTGTTGCTTATTGTGGCATTATTATTTAATTCATTGATACTAATCTAATCATGTTATACCACAGGACATTTCCTTAGGTGTTTCCTTAGGTTCCTCAACTCAAATTAGCATGTTTGTGGTAAGCATTCACCTTAAAAAATGTATGGTTTGTTGTTGGATTTGTAGGAATTCTTATTAAGCAAATTTGCTTATAATATAGGTTCCCCTATGTGTGATTGTTGCTTGGATTCTTGGAATCAGAATGGACCTCAACTTCAACCTCCTAGAGACAGGTTCTCTTGCTTTGGCAATAATAATCACAGCCTTCACCTTACAGGTATACTTTTATATACTATATTTTGAATTGATTGAAATCAATAGTTAGAATATCTAGTATACCTTGATATCTTATTCAATCTTTAAGTGATGTTTTTAAGACTTTAAGTCTTCTTGGATTATCTTTTGCAGGACGGGACTTCTCACTACATGAAAGGCCTTGTTCTCGTACTCTGCTACATTGTTATTGCTGCATGCTTTTTGGTACAAAGATCGCCTTCCAGTAAGCAGCATAATATGTAACACTATCTTGGTGTCACAAAAATATTTACCATCTATATTTATACACCCTGAAATTATAATTCATATAGTAAAAAGATTTTGTACTGTTAGGATTGTTACTGAAATTTAATTATAACTCTTTATTTATGATAAGTTTATTGAGTATACTAACTTGTAACTATTACTTTAAAAGTTATATAAAAAATTGTCATTAAACATATAAAATTCTTTTACACTGTTATTATATATTAATTAAACTCTAATTTGTATCATTGGTAACTTTTTTTTTTTTTCAGGCCAAGCTGATGTTCCTAATACATTGGTTAACTCAGCAAACCGAAACAGTTTCTAGATCTTAGTTGGTAAGTTCATATTCTATACACACATGCAGATATGCCCATTTTTTGTGCATTAAATAACTATGAAATTAACTAGGGGTACTTGATGGCAGGAAGTAGTGAATTTTGGTCTGTCTGAGATAAAGGGGTGCAACATTCAAACTTAGGAGCTCAAAGGATTTTTTATTTCATGGTAATGCTCAGACAGAAGGCTGAAGAAGTTTGCATAAAGTACCTTGCAATCTATTTAGTTCTTTGTATATATACATCTAGAAAGGATTTTATGTCAAGAATTTTCATGGATTGTGCAAAATTGATGATAGCCGTTGCATGATTATCAAATAAAATGAGAACTGTTACTTGGAATTTATCATGTGAACGTTAGAATGATAATTAAAAACTTCTTCATGTATCTCTGTAATTTCACGCTGCATTCAATTCCGGTAATGTATTTTCACTCTAAATGGGTTATTCTGATATTCTGGAATGGAGTATAGAAAGAAATTATAGAGTGTAGAAAAACAATTCTACATAATTTTATACATGCTGTCTCTGGCATGTTTGGGAGATGCAACGAATCGAGCATAAGATAAAAATGAGTCTATTTTTTTTAATGTATAGTTTTTTATATTATTATTATATATAAATTAAAATTAATTATTATTTTATTTAAATTAAAAGAAATATGATTTATAATTAATATGTATAGATCTTTAAGAAAAAATGAGAGTTTAAAAAATAAGTATAAGTTATTTGTCAAAATTGATTTGTTTTAGCTTAAATTTTTTTAAGTTAAAAGTTATTGATAAACTAGTTTTTTTATTGTCTAATGAAAAAAATATATTTATAAAATACAGTTTATATTATAAAATAAATTCCTTAAAAATATAAGGATACATGTTATTTTATAAAAATTCTCCCAATAAATAAATTTTAAACAAAAGTAAGTAGGTGAACATGATCATCATAATAAACTTGAAATTTTTAAAAGATAAAAACACTTCAAAAGCTAAATTATAAAAGAAATAAAACTAAAATATAATACAATATAATATTCAAGAACAAAAATATATGTAAGCTATGACTGAAACATACTTTGTAGATAATAATAATGGCAAAAACGTTAAAACAATTTTTTGATGGTTAAATGTAAAAAATAAATTAAGTTAAATTATAAATATAAAATTTATATTTTAAAAATGCATACATAAATTAAAATAATAAAATAAAGAATTTAATTAATAAGCATTGATAATGTAAGAGAGTTTTATAAAAACATTGTTTCAATCATAACATATAATTTTTAAAGTATTAATTGATAAAGTTAATAACAAACTTACTATAATTAAATAATTGTAATTAAATATCACTCTAATTTTTTACACTAATAGTACACAATCATCTTTTTCTAAAATAAATATGATAAGTTTTTCTACAGGATTACATGAATGTGATATAATTCAATAGAATGGGTTTAAAGAATATATATAAACCAATATTTTTAAACTTAAACTCAACTTCGTCTTCAACAAGTATGAAAATGAAAAAATATAAGAAAAAGTCAAAACCATTATCAAACTATCTCGTTTTCATGATCACTTTATCTCTAGACGTATTCATTTATTCATAACTTCTTGATAAGAGTTAAATTAAATACATGATAACACAAGAGTAAATTGAAAAAGAAAAAGTCTATGAGATTTGTTAAAATTACATTAATATATAAATTTATTCCATTATCAAAATTTGTGTATTATGTGTTATTATAAAACTTATTTAAATACTAATTATTTTAGTATTATGTGTTACTTTATTATAATAATTTTAAAAAATTATTACTTATATACCAAATCATATTATTTTTAAAATTAATTTAAAAAATTTTAAATTTTAATATTTTAAAATTTAAATTATTAATTAATTTAGTAAATAATTGTTTAAAATTCGTAGCCGGATTCTTTACTAGTTTGATTAATTTAATTAATAATGAAGTGTATCACTTTTAGTAAAACTATGTATCTGTACACAAACAAGCATAGGATTTGCTAAAGAACATTAATGTTTTTATTTCCTTACCTATTGGTACTTAAAAAACTAAGTGCATAGTAAATATATACATAATACATTACTGTGTGTTTGTGAGTTGGTATGTGCATGTGTTCTGATTATATTTTAATAATTATTTTTATTTACAAAAATATTTAAAATATTCATGTTTAAAAATATTTTTTATATTGTAAACTTTGTACTTTTTATACAAATGAATTATAAAAATGGTTTAAATAATATAAAAGAAACTTGCTAATAACAATAAAATTAGTTATGCATTAGGATAGTTGGATTTTAAGAAAATAAATAATTAAATGAAGAATAAGAGCTTGATTCGTTTGATTTTGTTTTTTAGTTTTTGAAAAAAAATTTCAACAATAATTTTCAAAAACTATTTTTGAGATGTAAAAATAGAAAAATGTCTTGAAGAATAAGTATTATTTAAAAACTGTTTTCAAGAATAAGTGTTATTTGAAAATTATTTTGAAGATATAAAAATAGAAAAATTTGTTCATATTTAAGTTTTCAAAATAAAAATAAAAACTGAAAAGCAAAACTAATTGTTACTGATTTTTAATTTTTAAAAACTAAAAATATTCTCAAAAAACACTACTAACGAGTTTTTGTAATTTTTAAATATCAAAATACTAAATAATCAGTAAGATTTTTAAACTTATAGATTACTTCTCCCTGTGTATAAAATACATATCATATATAATTCATACTGATAAATTAAGTTGATACCCTTATGAATTAATAAGTTGACACCATCTCTATTAATTTCTATAAAACCCTTTCTCCAAGTTCGATACATGAGCCACCTACTTTTTTCCCTATTTGCCAAAGAAGACAAGCCTCATAATTCATCTGATTTTCTGAGACTACATCTACTCCCAGCAAAGTCTACTACTTTAAGTATTGGAACTTCATGCAGATTATCTCATGGCAATTAAATTGGACTTCTCCTTTTTCTGTGTTACAAGAAGCTTGTACCCTGTTGAAATTATGATGACACTGCCACATGCAATTGGTATTGAAACAAGTTGTTCCAAATTTTCCAAGTGGCCCAAGATAGCTTGTCCATTTGTTGAAAATTCTGGTAATGGCTTTTGGTATTGATTATGAGTTGCAGAGGCTCCATTTGTTGAAAATCCTGTTTAAACTTTCCAGCTCCTACTCCATGCTCTTGCAGCACATTGCCCCAGCAGCAGCTAACCGAACCCACGTCAACAAATTATTTCATAACAAATCCTTGTTGATCAAGGCTTTCTAACACATTTAACAAATTATCATGCCATTGGAAATAATAGTGGATTGATATTAATCAATTATATTTTATCATTATCTCACAATTTAAGTTTAAGATATGATGATAATCATATCTTATAATATCTTTATGATTATTTGAATGAGATTATAGTACGATTGACTCTGTGATGAGTTGAGTCAATCATAAAAAGCACATTTGAGGGGTCTCTGCCTACCCTGGGGGATTATAAATTTGTCATCCCATTAAGCAAATTACAACAACAATACACATTCTCTAAAATAATCCCCAAGAAAGTAGGTAGTAAAATACTCAAGAGTTCTTATTGAACTCATATCTCTACAATAATCATTCCTAGGGTTTTTTTTTCTTGAAAATCAAGAACTTCAATTCAATATATTTGAGGTACACAAATTCTCTCTCCTCTATCTTTTTATATTTAATTCTCTATACATACTATAATCTTGTATCTATTGATTTAAGGTTTCCTTTTATTTCCATCAATTGGTAACAGAGCCAAATTAGATACATATTATGGTTGTTTTCTATTAGAAAATTAAATTTGAATTGAAGATTTTTTGTGTTATTAGTGAAATTTTATAATATAGTTCACTATTATCTTTTTCAAAAAAAAAAAAAGGATTTACGCTACTTGTTATTGTTAAAATAACATGTTAAAGTTTCATTCCCTTACTCTTACATGGGTAAATTAATATTGAAAATTATTTTTATGTGCTACCCCTTTAAAACCTAGTTTTCTTTTAAATAATTATGGGGTAAATTGTTTTCAAAATTACTTAATGGTTTTCCTTGTTTTATGTTTGACCAATATGAGTCATTTGTGTGGGCAACATAATATATACAATTAAATTTACTTTGGAAAGTGTTAATGAGGTTGCATGGACTCATTTTTATACCCATATTTTTGTGATTTGGTAAGGGAGAACTTTGTCGTTTTGATACGATCATGTATGATGATTCGTGTGTTAAATTCATTCTCAGAAGCATTGAATGTGATTGCTAATTTTTTATATTCTTATTTTTTCAAAAATACCATATTTATTTAATATTTTTATATTATTGGTATTTTTGAGTATAAAAAAAATTGATTAATTCAAGATTAAATTAAAATTTTTTTACTATTATAATCTTGAATTTTTTACCTATTTTCATTGTCATAATTCTTTACAGTATTTGTATCTCTAATTATACTGTACTCTCTTTAATATTGAATTATCATTTATAAATTCATTTTAGGTTATTTTATTAATTATGCACAATCTTAATTGTCCTTCTCTTATGAGCATAATTTTATTTATTAATTTGCATTATTATTACTTGTCTATCATGGGTATAATAATGTGAATTTTGTATGTTGGTCATATAATATACATGATTAACATTATGCAAATTTATTGGACAATATGTATAATTTCCTTTTTTTTATTTACATAATTATAATTTCACTATTTTGGATGCATTTATGTGAATTTTGTGATATAATTATTTTTTTATTGCATTGATGATAACTATACTCTATCGGTGTATTGTTATTAATGTAATTTGGTGTTATACAATGTACTTTTCTTGGCTTATGTTAATGATTTTTTTATATCCTATCGGTATTAGGATTTTATTGATATAAGTTATAGTACCTTGTAATTTCCGTAGGGATTCTCTTTTAACTGAACTTTTAGAATTACATAATATTTTCCTATTTTTGTAATGTTCAGTTTATTTCTCTCATTTAATTATGTTTAGTTATATTTATATGGAACCAAAATTTACACTCTCATTTTCTTTTTGTTCCATAATGACTTATAACTTTTAATTGGATATTTTTCCTTCAAAACAAAAAAAAAATGTTGCATTTTTTGTGGTGCAAATTTTCTATATATATATATATATTGATAAAGAAATATTTGAATTTTATTTAGCCCTCTGGGTATTTTTTTGTTATGTCAACTTATTTTTTCTTTATCAAGTGGAAGGATTTTGTATATTAGAATTTTAATTAATATCTTATAAAATAAATTGTTGTGATATAAGATTTTTACTTTAAATGTCCAATTAATCATACATGTGCAAAAACAAATGTTCTTGATAAAATTATTTTTTCTTATCACATTATTTGTGATCACATTGTTGGGATCTATATTAAGGATTTTATATTTGTCTCTTATAAAATATTTTCTTGTATAACAAACTCTCTATTGATTTGCAATATTAGTATGCAATTCTTGTAAGGACAATATAGGAATCCCAAATTTTAAGAGATTAATTTCTCTATATCATATTTTATAATATTGTTAATGGTATTCTTGTAAAAGCTAGAGGCTTTATTTTGGGATATATAAATAAACCTATGTCCATTATAAATTGTGATGAGAGTTAGAGACTATTTATTATTATATCCTTAATATATGTAAGAATAGGTCTCATTCTTCCGCTGCGTATAATCATGTTTTATTCTCAAGTGTGTGTAAATATTGTTTATTGTAACACTTGATTTTTATTTATGGTTACTTGAGAACTTGCTTATGATCTCATATTCTACGTAAAATTATCAAGTGATCCATTTTCTCACTCATGTATTTTTTTTTTCAAGATCCTCATAGGGGTCAATATTTTTGTAAAGATTGATTAATATGTGGTTAATTATGAAACCATTTATGAGAATTATTTATTCTTATGGATGAATTTGTAGGTTTCATATTCTTATTATTTTAACCACTTCTCTCATTAATCATTCGTTATTCTACTACTTTCTAATTCCTTAAGTAGAATAATAGTGAATTTTAATTCACTTTTATTATTATCTTATAAAGTTATCATCCCACTATCACTAGAACTTTTAATAGTAGTGTACCATAATGATAATCCTAATATTTTTTTGGTATATTAAGAATTAGTGGGAGTATATATAATCTTGTATTATCTCTTGAAACTTATATATTTTTTATTGTCATATAATCGTGTACACATTTAATTATGATATGACATATTCTATAGGGCTTCTCTATTTATTTTTGTCCTATTTTTATTGAGATACATGAAATCCATTGTATCTTTGTAGACATCTTTAAATGATGTTAAGGTCATTCTGTTGGGTACTGCACATTAATCCTTTTGGCATACAATTATGCATTGTGCATCTCTTTTTTTTTTATATATAATTCATTGTATTTTAATAGACATCTTTAATGGATGTTAAGAGCATTTTGTTGGGCATTGCACATTAATTCTTTTGGTATTCAATTAAGTATTGTGCATTTCTTTACCCAATTTTCACATTTTGTTTGGTCAAAATTCTATAAGTATATTGTAGATGCAATACTCCTATCGAGTTTGATTTTCTACTTTGTAAAAAGTGCTTATTATGATAGTACTTCTATTGAGTACAATTTTGCACTATTAAAGTACATATGAATTTTTTTTTGTTTGGACCAATTATCTAAGTGTTTGCTCAATTGACATTTTGTGACCACAATAATCTGAGTGTCATTTTATATAAGCTAGGTGTCTATGAGGTTTTAGTAGGGAATTTATGGATTTCCTACTTATCTTTGGATTCTTACATAGTCACTCATTTTTGAAACTCGGATTAGTTAAATGTCAAATATTATAGAGCACTTATGTAGCCTATATGTAATTACATATGTTATTGGGCTATGATGAATAATTAGATGCATGTAAATTATGCTTTCTCACCTATATAATTTTTCGGACTCAAGTAAAAAAAAATTATATTAATTAAACACTTTTTTATTCACTGATCAAATACTTAACTTTGGAGTTTTATAACTCATATGGTTTGGTTAAGTTTTGATGTCTTAGATCAGTGGGAGTCTAAAACTCTGTTATGAGATATGTGTGAAGTAATATCATTTTAGTAACATATCTCTTAGCATTTTTGGATGCTTGAGACCATGTAATATCATTTTATTGAACTACATTATTCTATATACTTTATGAGAAATATTTGTTAATGTGCATGATATATATCCCTATCGGATATTATTTTGTAGCTCAAATTTCTCATTGTCTAATATAAGATTTGTCTATAATTGTCATTCTAGGTTAATGATTTATCTTTGTATTATTGATTAATATCATCCAAGTGGGAGAATGTTGGAAATAATAGTGGATTGGTATTAATCAATTATATTTTATCATTATCTGGCAATTTAAGATATGATGATAATCATATCTTATAATATCTTTATGATTATTTGAATGGGATTATAGTAAGATTGTCTCTGTGATGGGTTGAGTCAATCATAAAAAGCCCATTTGAGGGGTCTCTGCCTACCCTGGGGATTATAAATTTGTCATCCCATTAAGAAAATTACAACAACAATACAACAACAATACACATTCTCTAAAATAATCCCCAAGAAAGTAGGTAGTAAAATCCTCAAGAGTTCTTATTGAACTCATATCTCTACAATAATCATTCCTAGGATTTTTTTGTTCTTGAAAATCAAGAACTTCAATTCAATATATTTGAGGTACACAAATTCTCTTTCCTATATATTTTTATATTTAATTCTCTATACATACTATAATCTTGTATCTATTGATTTAAGGTTTCCTTTTATTTCCATCACACCAATTTTATCATTTTCCATCCTGCATAGTTCACCTTGAGTTGTACACGTCCCTATATCCTAAGTCGTAAAACTTTCATCATGCCAATTCTATACTAAAGAAGTATTTGTTATTGTTTTAATCGCTAGCGACGGTTTACTTAAACATATTAAGGGTATATTAATTCACTATTTAAGTGAGAATTGAAAATTAAGCAGGTATTAATTCAAAACTCTCCTTTATAAATTGGATGTCAACTGCATTATGGGCCGAAACCATGTTGTCCATGGCAGTGTGGAGAGATAAGAACTTGGTATATGTAATTGTTTTTATCCAAATTGGGCAGAATCTGCAGTGTTTTTTTTTATCTTGGATACAGGAATTTTAAAGCAATAGTTGAGTGTGAATGGCTAGTGTTTTGGATAAGAGTGAAGGAATGAAAAATATGATACATAAAAAATCCAATGGTTAGTGTCTTGGATATGAGTATCGACTACCTTGGTTGAGAATTAATTAATATCAGCCGAAAAACTTGGTTAACCTTCTTTATGTGAAAATTTTTCTTCCAATCATAAAACATAAACTCAAAATCCAATTTCTTAAGAGGATGAAAGATAATACCACTCTAACAAACATCTCCTATTAGTTATTGAAACAGTTTATAATTAAAAAAAAACTTATATAAATTTTTTGTACTTAAAATTTCACAAAAAACTATTTTGGTCCTTGAAATTTAAAAATATTATTTTTAGTCCTTGAAATTAAGTGTTTGCTTGACAATATTTTTAGAAAACTGTTATCAGTATTTTATTATTTAAAAACTAAAAAACTCGTTTGGGTAATGTTTCTATTTTTATATCTTAAAACAGTTTTCGAAAACCGTTATGGTTTTTTAGTTTTTAAAAACTAAAAAATAAGAACAACTGAAAATAGTTTTGTTTTTCAATTTTCTATTTTTGTTTTGAAAACTCAAAATACAATCAGAATTTGTTATTTTTTGTTTTTCATTAATGAAATTTTAATAAATATAAACAAATTTTTTCATTTTTATATCTTCAAAATAATTTTTAAATAACACTTACCAAAGAAGTTTTTTTTTTCTTTTGTCTTCGAAAAGAGTTGTTGAAAACTATTCTTCAAAACTCTTTTAAAAAACTAAAAAACAAAACAAAATTAATCAAACCCTAATTGTGTCGGATGTGAAATTAAAGATGATTCACAAATATAAAAATGTACTCTTTGTCAGCAAATTTTTAGTAGTGTTAATTAGAAACTAAAAGTGAATCAAGAATAAAAAAATATTTATAAATTTTAAAGAGCAAAAGTGATTTTTGGTGAAAATTTAAAAACAAAAAACCTATTTAAATCAAAAGGAAATATAATAATAACATGGTGGCTGGATTTATGGGTTAAAGGATGAAGAGAAAAGAGGGACAAGAGGTTGTGATATGAAATAATTTCTTTTTGTTTAGCAAACCTGTTTTACACGAAAAAGACTTGGTCCAATGTTTACATTGAATGGGATGAAAGTTAAATTACAACACTTAAAATAACAGGAAGTGGGACGGAAATCACCCTAAAAAATAAAATAACGAAGGAGACGAAAATCATGGTAATTTGATATGTTATTAGAACAATTTTTTTAATGACACTTGCGGAATATCTATAAAAATGGCTGATAATTAATCTTTTATCATTAAGTATCCCTTGTTGATATCCCTATTTAAGTTCCAAGTCTCTTTTATAAACAAACCACCAAGCACAAGTGATATTATAGGAAGATGAGTTCCCATGGATCAACCACCTCAAGATATTCTGCTGCTTCCTCTTTCAATTCCAGCAGCAACCCATCTGTGCGTGCTTCTATGCAAAGGCCAAGTTGTACTGTTTCCCATCACATGAATAATGGCAATGTAATTAGGGCTTTGTCAATGGCTGGTTCCAACTTCTCTAATGTTCATCAACAACCGCCGAGTCTTTCTGCTGGGCCATGGATTCAGTCGCAACTATCAAACCCTAATTGGCAAAACCCCAACACCACGCCGAGTCTTTCTGCTGGGCCATGGATTCAGTCGCAACTATCAAACCCTAATTGGCAAAACCCCAACACCATGTATGGTCAATCATCGCACATGACATCGCCAGCAGGTTTCTATTCCAACTCCTCTCATATCAACAAGTACTTTTTGATGAAAATATACACAAAAATAAATCATGCTCCCTCAATTGATTCTTTTTTAAGGTAGTTTAGACTTTAGACATTAATAAGCCAAATCAATAAATAGTTACATAATTGGTTGTCAAAACTAATTACCTATTTATTATCTATATTTGTGATAAATTTACTTTTTATTTGCCATAGGTAAAATTCAAAAATTTTGGCAAAAAATATACTTTAAACAATTTATTTTTTTAAAAAATTCTATATTTATTAAAAGAGAAAAAATCTTGGAGAGAAAAAAAATGATAGATTACAAAAAAAAATCACAAGTCTTTTTAAAATATTTATATATTTACTAAAAAAGAAAAAAAAAATTTGAAAAGTTATTGCTCCCGCTCCTAAAAAAATTTTCCATTGCGGTAAAAAATAACTTAGTTTATTTTCTATACGCATATTTTAAATTTCTTTTAAATCTTTTTACTTCTTGTATTAAAATTAATTTTATTATCTACCATAAAAGGGTGTTAAATTGTACTCATTTAAAATGAGTTATTTTTCCTTGTAACAGTAAAGCGTAAAGTTAGCATTGTTGCAGAGAAAGTACACGATCAATAATGCTTTTCTTATTTACATTGGTAAAGAGAAATACTTTAATAATGCAAAATAACACATATAAAAAAAAATAACAAAGTTATTTTGTTTTTGTAGTTCGCATCACATGTCTATGATAACTTTTTGAAATTATTGAAAAATTTGCAAACTCTCTTAATTGTTTTGTTCACATAGTTCACATTTCATTTCTATATCCACAACAAGTTTTTGGAATTATTAGAAAATTTACAAACTCTTCCAATATTTTGTTCATGTATTGTTCATGTAGTTCGCACTCATGGCTACATCGATAACAAGTTTTTGAGACTATTGAAAAACCTGTTAATCCTCCCAATCTTTCTGTTGACGTGTTCGCACTTCATGCCTATATTCATAACAAGTGTTTTGGACTATTAAAAAACCCGCAAACCCTTTCTACATATCATAACCTCCTCTTTCACTTAGAATCATGATTTCTTCTTCAGGTTGAGTCATTTGCATATTAATTATTCTATCGCCATGTGTCACCTTCTAATAATTTTAATATATATAAGATCTATTTGATATTACAGAATAAATGAATAAATCTTATTGCTATTTTTAAATAATAATAATTTTAAAATAATTATTATATATTGCATGTCATTTAAAATATTAAATATATCAAATCAATAGTTAATTTTGTTTGTTATTGATGTGCATAAAATACACCTATAGGGTAAGTGTAACCAACCAACGCAGTAGGAATAATGAATCTTTAAGTCTAGATATGGTATCCAAGGAACTAGAATATGTGATATCAAGAACTAAAGATTCTTTTATTTTCATAGGGAGTAAATAATTTGAATTGAATAAAAGGAAATTAAAATAAACAAAAGAAAATAATGGATTTGAACAAAATCATGAATTTGGAATGTTAGGGTCATGCTTCCTTACATAATTACTACTACTAACTAATCTTCCATGATCAAGCAAGACTAGTTAACCTTTCTAATGGATATCACTATTTGATCATGTAAAAATCTAACACTAGTTAGGGTTAAGAGCAAGTAGGCTGAGAGCTTATTCATCATACATTCACATTAGGAGCTAAGAAATGTAGTGTTATCATACAATCAATCAAGGGGTAAGTCTTGCATTAATCAATACATAGTGATTCACACACATTAGAAGTTTAATCATACATCTAATGCACTAATAAAATAGTAAAACAATATAATCTTAAAAGTAAAAACATTCAATAATTAATTAAAAATCAAACAAAAAGGTTTTATTTAGATGCACATCATAATACAAAACAATTATCAGAAAATAAATAAAAAATAGGAAAAAGGACCATATGGATAAGGTCTATTATGACTATACTCTACCTAATCTTGCTTTTCATCCTTAAGCCTACTCCTAAATCAGTGGTTAAACTCCCAAAAATTAGCATAAAGACAAAACTTAAAACTAAAAGGAAAGAAATCTTTGTAAAGAAAAATTAACTTCTCTAGAAAACTTAATTTGCTCCTCTTCACGTTTATGGATCTTGCCATATGAGCTAAGCATGACTATCCTATAAATAATTAAAATAAATATAAATAAATAATATTTATAACCCTCAAGAGAGATAAAGACCTATAAATGAAAAACCTATCACATAATCAACCTATCAACCTTATTGTAATAATCATGTTTTAAATTATATTAACACTAATCTATAATTATTTTAATAGTGAATACTTCTGGAAGCTGGACTCGATCAAACTCCAACATGTGTAGTAATCCACCACAACAAGTGGGTTCTGCAGGAAGTTGGCCACGATCACTTTCATTAAAAACTAATTCTGCCTGGCAACAATACCCGAATCTGTTGCGTAGTTTTGAAGAGTTATTGGATTATTACATTAACTCAACAAAGCATTCTGCCTCACACCAATGGCAATGGACCTACAACATCAATAGTTTTGAAGAGGTTGTTGATGAAGAAATTGAAAGTGATTAACTTCTGCGTGCTCGTTAATTACTGCCATGTTCGTAGGTAGAGTTTTAGGGGATATATCAGTGGTGGTGGGTGGTAAGTTGTTGTTATATGGGACTTGATGGCAAGTATTATGTTGCAGAATTACTTGTGTGTTCTGCTTGGTTGTTTTCTACAGTATTCATATGTTGTTTTCTTTTGTATCTTTGAAGTATGGGTTTTTGGACTCTTTTTCTTGGTAGAGAAAAACTCAAATATTAGTGAACCTAGTGGAGAGTGGTCACATTAGGTTGTGAGAGAAATTCATTAAAGTTAGAGACATGGTAGCAAATACTGATAGAAAAGAGAGGAAGCAAACATGGAGAATCCTATTATCGAAACTGAGAAAATGAGAATGAGAGTAAAAGCAAGGGAAAGAAAGAATAGCTTGATCGGATTCAATGAATCAGCATAAAATCTCAGGCTGATTGATTCAAGTGGGTTCATTTTTTAAAAAAATTACCTAAGTGGGTCTATTTTAAAAAAATTACCGAGATGGATCTGTTTTCAAATTTGACCTGGTCAAACCGTAACTCGCAATTGCAGTTTACGTGTTATGTCAACTATGTGCTTACGTGGTGTCTAACGTGAAAAGAACTATGCTAAAATTGCAACTGATAATTGCAGTTTGATTGGTCTTTGATCAATACCGTCCCTTTGTCCAATAAGTACAAGCAACACAGATTTTTAGAGGGCTAAAACTGCAAGTATACTTGAGGTTTATGTGATCTTTGACCAGCGCTGTCCCTTTTATCCAATGGTTACAAGCAGCACAAATTTTTAGAGGGCTAAAATTGCAAGTCAAACTTGCGGTTTGTGTGGTCTTTGACAACCCTTTTTTTTAATACTGAAATTTAAAATTCAAACAAAAAAATTATGTTAAAATAATACCCAAGAGAATATATAACAACACAAAAAAATAACATATAAGAAAAGAATATCACAATATTATATAAGGAAACAAACCTGAATATTTGGAAACAAGGTTGAAAATTGAAACGTGCGGTTTCGATTGTATGATTTTGTGGGGCAAATGTGGTTCAAATTATAGAATAAAATTGCCACATAAACTACAAGTTTCATATGCGGTTTATGTAGACATTAACGGCTGAATAAAACGTTGTAACAAAAAATATGCATATTCAATACAAACTGCAAGTGACAATTGCAGTTTTAATGTCCTAAACATCCGTGCCCATTCGTATCCACGGGTTAAAAGAAACTGCCACATACACAAGGGCAATAACTACTGGATAAAAAGTTGTAACGAAAAAAAAATGGATATTGAATACAAACCCAAATGTGAATTGCAGTTTTAGTCCTTTAGAAATTCACATTTTTTAACAACTGTTGGTTAAAAAAGGGCTAGTCAAATGCCACATAAACTGCAAGTGTGAATTGCAGTTTTAGCCCTCTAGAAATCCGCATTTTTTAGCAACTATTGGTTAAAAGGAAGGGTTGGTCAAATACCACACAAACTGCAAGTCAGACTTGCGGCTTTAGCCCTTTAAAAATTTTCAGCATTATTGCTATTTTAATATAATTTTTGCTTTAAATTTTAAATTTTAGTATTACAAATAAGGTTTGGTCAAAGACCACACAAACCGCAAGTCTGACTTGCGGTTTTAGCCCTCTAAAAGTATGTGCTGATTGTAACAATTGGACAGAGGGATGGTGCTGGTCAAAGACCAGCCAAACCGTAATTGCAAGTTGCGATTTTAGCATCAGTTTGTTCTACATTAGACACCACATAAGCACATAGTTGACGTGACATATAAACTGCAATTGCGAATTGTGGTTTGAGCAGGTCAAATTTGAAAAAAGACTCATCTCGGTAATATTTTTTAAAACAGACTCACTTAGATAATTTTTTTTAAAAAATGGACCCACTTAGATCAATCAGCCTAACTCTGATTCTAAGTCTTGATTATACAGCTAAACAGGTTTATATACAAAGATGAATGAAATGTAAAAAATACACTTACAAGCCCAAGCCCAAGAATCAAAGAATAACATAACAAACTTAAGTTAATTAACATAATTACCAATAACTATCATAACAGAATTCTATGAAAGAAAACACAAATGTATGGGAAGCTATTATAAACTGTTAGTTTGCTTTTTTTATTCTTTCATATTGGATGAGTGCTGAGACATATACCTCTAGATATTATTTTTCATATTGCAACTGCGAATTGGTCCACCTTTGGTTCAAGATGATTTTGGATAACATGTTCTTGATCGGTTGAATTTCATATTTTTCCATTGGATAATAAACACAAGGTCTGGAAAGGAAAATACTATTCGCAAGTTTCTGCTATGTAATTAGGATTTTTTTTCATATTCTTATGGTTGTTTCTAAGAATTGTTGCTTTGTATTGTGTGCTCTAGCTGATTGTGAGCACTATTTACATTGCAAGACTTTTTTATACTTTATTGATTATAATAAATACTTTCTTTTTATAACAATTATAATCTTTTTATAATTATATATTATTGAATTCCCACCTTTTTAAATGAAAAAATAAAGAAAAGAGAGTCCGTATAATTTAGATTTCTGAAATAGATGATGACGATGTCTGATTAACATCTTTTTAATTATATCTCGTATGAAACATGTGAATGATTCATTCTCAAAATCACATTTCCTAACTTGAAAAAAGCATTTTTATATTTTCTGTCTACTAGTTACGTTTTTAGTTTGATGATATGAATGTTTCGATTTTCAATGTTGTTTTGCATCATGTGGTTGCAGATTCGTGAGTGTGGATGGATTATGGAAATAATTTATTTTCTGTTTTAGTTGCATATAAATATCTGTTACAAATTCTATATGCTACTACATAATTCTTTTGAGGTAGAAGAGAATAGTTTTAAAAGATTTTGAGCTCAACATTTTCCTTAAAAAATTTTGGGATTTTATTACTGAATAGACTCCCTACTAATTTAATTGTTATAGAAATATAATCTTAATTACCTGCATCATGAGGTCTTTGCGTTTTCTGCAAAGAATACATGGGAGGATTGTAACCTTTTGTTTTTGACGTATAAAGTAGTTTTTTCTATTTGGCAAAATGTTTGTAGGTGAATTGAAATTTCTTCTTTTGTTTTACGATCATCTCGTATGCAACTATTTCTGCGATCTAACTCTTGGGTGGTTGGAGAAAGACTTCAAAATATAATTTTCTATTTTAGTAAGCTACTTATGAATATAGATATGTAGGAATTTAATTGTTTTTGAAAATAAAACTTTGGAAGACATCATTAGATATTATTACTAGCCCAATACTAATGGACCAAGTGAGGCTCAAAAGTGTAAAAAAGAATTCTATTTGGTTAAAAGATTTCATATGAGTGTGATGAAATTATGTTTTTTTTTATATCTTTATCATTGTGTTTCTATTATGTTTGTTAGCTGTTATGTACCTTCATACATGGTCTGGATATCTGTATTGTTGCCCTATTAATATTTCTATTTTCTACCCAATTGGGAGAAAGATTAGGGTTAGAAAAATGAATATCTTTTTATCTTCTTTACTTTTGTGTCTCTCCTATCTTTTAGTTTTTCTTAGTGAATACAGTAGCAATTTTTTTAATAGATAGTGGGCATAAGTGTTAATATTGAACCTAAAATATTGATTATGGTTTGAATTATGATTAATTAATAAGTCTTATGGACTAAGAAAACTAGGATTGTAATTTCACAAGACTCCTAATGTTTTTCTAATTCTAATTTTAATTAAATTTTATTGTAATAATTATCAACACTCTTATAAATTATTAAACATGATTAAATTCTCAACCATTAGTACTCCTTTAATCAAATAACCTTCGATTATTCCTAATTTAAAGTTAGAGTGAAAATTTTCATAAATTATTTGATAATTAAATTCATACAAACTGAATTGTTAACAAATTCTTTTAGGAGAAAATTATAGATTCTCTTAATTCAAATAATTGGGTTTATATATATTGATTAATTATAACAACAAGTAAATATGCATTAAGAATAAAATCATCAAATCAATATGAATTCAGTTAAAATCACCTTTTCCTTTCCTCCATTCCCCGTCAAAATTATACCTCACTGGAGTTAGAATCACCATATGAATTAGTAATTTTCTCTTCTAATTCATTTTCAAGATTGTAACGCCATTTTCAGTTCTCCCATGGATATCGAACTACTACTGAAAATTATGTCAATATTTTTAAAAGTTTGTATTTTGCATTGTTTACATTATGGCTAAAATTCATGTATTATCATTGCACTTTTGAGCATGTTAATGTTTTGTGGTCGAGGTTATCAAATTTAGATCCTCATGTTTGTACTAAGATCTAAAATTTGTGGCCATGTAATATTTATAGGTCTCTAATGTAAATCATGTTCAAATTGAAATTCAGGTTGAAACTTTGGATACTACTCATAATGGAATACCGATGTCACATTTTTTTGTTTATTAACATATAAAAGTATACATAAATAAGGAATGAAACCACAAGAAAGTAAAAGAATATAAACCAAAAGACAAAACATTTTTTTCATATACATGCACGATACTATTAATTAATTAAAGAATATTCAATAATCTGCATTTGGGTAAGGCCATAAATGACAATACTCTTTCTCTTTTTCTTCATTTTGGAAGAGTTTAGTTTGAGAATCATTAGGAGTAGGGAGAGAGTTAAGTAAGACCAACCAAAAAGACATCATGTGTGCGATCCATTCCGCTTAAAACTATATGACTATAACTTTCTTTTCAATCCATAGATCTACCATTTGTCGTTGCTTCAGACATGTTGCTCACTCTAAGTTTCCTTTCAGGAATTCGATGGACACAATTTTTGTTGTCTATGTCTTTGACTTGATGATCCATTCGCCATTATCATGTTAACGGTTTTTATGGATGCTAGGGAATCAAACATTGTGCTTTAACAGATGGTTAACAGTGAAAGTCACCAATGAACAATTTACCAACTTTCATTATAGTCTTCAAAATGTTGGAGTTGAAAAGTGATAGTCGTGTTATACATGTGCTAATGGTTACCTTGTGGAATGGTCATGGGTTGAAATGATAGTTATGGTAAAATTGGTATGAGGAGATCGTCTATGACGCCTTGGTCCAAATCGTTCTCACCCACTTAATTCAATATCTTTACTTTCTATTTTTTATAATCTATATACTTTTTTACTTGAACAGCCCTCTTTTATGGGTTCTCGCATAGTATCCTGATATATATGAGCAAGGACTAAGTTAAGAATTCACATGCCAATAAAAATGAGCAAGTTCTCAATTGCCTTTCATAAATATGAACCCAGCCCCTACTATGTAAAGCTCGTCAGTGACATTGTAATATTAATGGCCAAAACTTCCATCAACTAGAAACCTCAATATATGGATTCCATTTCTCAATCGTTGTACTGTTTGTTGTAATTAAGCTTATGGAGTTCAAATAGACCGTGTCTCAACATTTCATCGTCAAAGTTGTTAAGATATAAATTTGTGTCAAACAATATTTAATATTGAACCTAAACCTTAAATCTTAAAATATTTCAACTTATGCTGGGTCGAACACTTGAGGGATGTATTCTTTTTCTTAAAGGGAAATTTCTTCTTAACATTTTCGGTATTCAACCAATAGAATATCCTAAGTATTCTATTTATCCTTATTTGTGTTATGGGAGTGTTTAGTCATAAGAATTGCCTAATACCTACCTAGTATAAAATCCGAAAGAGTGCGAAAACATGTGGCTTGAAATCGGAGCTTAGGGTTTTCTTGTGTGTTGGAATATCTTTACGCAGATTCCCATACCACACTGTTTAATAAATTACTATTATTCTTTTTAGAGCTTTCACACAAACTACTTCCCCTTTTGTGAAAAATGATGCACATTACACAGCAAAACTATTATATAATAAGAAGCGTTTAATACTTATACACGGGTTAATATTAATTCTTTATATATGATAATTTTATTGATTTTATCAATTAATATATTAAAAATTATATAAAAAATATAATTAACTGTCAACGTAATTTTTTTTTACATAAATATGCTTATTTGAATTTTAGTTTGTAAAACACTTGTTTGTTGAAAAAAAAAATTCTAATAATTTTTAAACTTCACAAAATCACCAACATTTGATGGAAGCTAGGTATGCCGTTGCCGTAGGACCACTGCTCAAACGTATTCCAGAAATTCCCAGGATTGTCATCGTGATGATATAAACGCGTTTTCTTAATCAAGTTTCTTATCTTAGTAATTCACTAAAAGAAATTCTTATGTTAGTTGGACATGTTTCATATACTAAAATAATTAAGATTATGGCCCTCATCTAATTAAGTTCTTCCAGAAGATAGGATTGTTAGTTGTTAGATAGGAACAAGCAATACTAAAATATGATTTTGGCCTGAATTTTTTTTTAAAATCATAAAATAAAATATTATAATTTTAAAAAAATAAAGGCTAAAATCATATTTTAAAATCATATTTTAAATATGATTTTGGCCATGTATTTTTTTTAAAATCATAATATTTTATTTTTCTATTTTTCAACTAATCTTCAACTGAACACTGATTGAGAAGATTAAATAACGGTTATTTCAAATTTCTCCTCTTATGGCGGGTCACAAATTTATTAGTATCATATATAATTTTCTTGACTTTCCTTTGTTTTCACCTTTAGTTGTGGATGCTTCTTTCTATGACCTTTCATCATGGCTTTTCTTGTAGTTTCTTTGTTACACACCAATAAAGATAAAGAAACAGCATAGATAAACATAATCTTTTAGCATGAAACTTCAGCTTTTGGTGATGTCATTGTAGTAGGTATGGATTCGGTGGAGATGGTGTCAACTTAGTTAGAATATGATGACTCTACTTTGTTGTTTCTGCAAACCTAGTTTCGTTAAAAAATTATATGTAAAAGGAAGGTATGGGACGATTTGATGATGACTAAACGAGGTTTTCCGAAGGCCAGGTGGGTACTTGGAGGAGATTTTAATGCTGTGCTAGATACGACGGAGTTCAAAGGGAGATCAGGCTATCACTCTACAACTGAGATGTCTGACTTTAGATTCTTTATCCAGCCAATGGGACTGTTGGACATTCCAGTCATCAGGAAAGGGCCAACGTGGATAGCTCCGAATGGAGAGTCATCTAGTAGGCTGGATCGATTTTTGTTCTCACCAGAACTTATGGAGGATTGGGGCGTTACAGCCCAGAGAGTTGGCACCAGAGAATTTTCAGACCATACATGGATCATAACAGAAGTCAATAAACAGAATTGGGGCCCGAAACCGTTTAAGTTTTTTGACCATTGGTTGGAGGATCCAGGTTTTATGGACCTAGTGAAAGAATTCTGGACAGCAGAACAAGGCCAAGGATGGAAGATGTATCAGTTGGCACGTAAGTTGAAAGGCCTGAAGCTGAAGATTAAAGACTGGAAACAAGAATACTGGAGGCGGGATGAGAATGTCATGGATGAAAAGGTTCTGCAGCTGGAAACACTGGATAATCAGTTAGGTCAGGGGGTCATCGACAGTGGTCATCAAAGACAAGAGATTTTGTCCGAATATTGGGAAAAGGCAAGGAGAATGGAACGGTCCTTGTTACAGAAGTCTCGGGTAAGATGGGCTCTGTATGGTGATAGGAACACAAAGTTCTTTCATAAATGCTTTAAAGAGCGATGTTATACAAACTCCTTATTGGCAGTTAAATCAGAGTCAGGATGGGGGGAGGGGGTTCAGAGTATCCGGGACCATGTCTTCCAGCATTTCAAAATGTGCTCTAAAGACGAAGACCCTATGAGACCAAAGTTGGATGGGGTGACCTTTAATCAGTTGACTGACCAGCAGAGAGTCACCTTAGAGGAACCCTTTTCGCCAGAAGAAATACAAGAGGCGGTGTGGGCATGCGATGGAGGAAAGAGCCCGGGCCCTGATGGATTTGGTTTTCAGTTTTACAAATCATGTTGGGAAATAATAGGGGGTGACGTGGTAAATGCAGTTCAAGAATTCCATCAATCAGGGGTATTGCCAAGAGGAGTGACATCAGCTTTTCTTACCCTGATCCCCAAGGTGCCAAGACCTGACAGGTTAGCTCAATTTAGACCAATCTCTTTAATCTCTAGCATACAAAAGATTGTATCTAAATTGCTGTCACTGAGAATGAAGAAAGTAATGGGCCATTTAATCTCCAAGTGCCAGTCAGCATTCTTGACAGGGAGATCAATTTTGGATGGGGCACTGGTAGCAAATGAAATAGTTGATTGGGCGAAGAGGAAAAGGAGACCTTGTTTCTTGTTTAAGGTGGATTTCCAGAAAGCATATGATTCGGTCAATTGGGATTTTCTAGATTATATGTTAGCTAGAATGGGTTTTGGGAACTTATGGCGAAAGTGGATAAGTGGTATTGTAAGGAGCAGCTATATGTCAGTTCTAGTCAATGGGAGTCCGACGGTTGAGTTTAGGCCGGGAAGAGGTTTGAAGCAGGTCCGCTCCTTTTCTGTTCAGGTCAGCTGTAGGAAAAGGGGTGTTTAAAGAACTCAATATGGGTGTCGGGGCAAACTTTTCAGTATTGCAATATGCAGATGATGTTATCATGATGGGGGAAGCAGATTTGAAATCGATATGGTACTTGAAAGTGATTCTGCGTGGTTTTGAGCTGACATCCGGTTTGAAAGTGAATTACAGCAAAAGCCAGTTCTTTGGTCTTAATGTACAAAACTCGTTCACACGTGCGGTCAGCAACCTTTTGAACTGTATCGTTTCAACACTGCCCTTTAAATTCTTGGGGATTCCGGTGGCTGTCAACCCGAGAAAGGTAGAAACGTGGAAGCCAATCTTAGAACAATTTCAACGGAAGTTGGCAGCGTGGAGGGCCCAGCATATGTCATTCGCTGGAAGGTTAGTTATGTTAAATTCAGTATTGTCTAGCCTCCCATTGTACATATTCTCATTTTACAAGGCTCCCAAGAAAGTCTTGCAAATCATGACTGGGCTACAACAATCGTTTCTGTGGGGAGGGAACGGACAAGAGAACAAAATAGCCTGGATAAGTTGGGAAAATGTGTGTAGGCCGAAGGAAGAAGGGGGCCTGGGGGTAAAGTGTCTACGGACCTTTAATCTGAGTTTGCTTGCAAAGTGGAGGTGGAGGATACTAAATGAGCAAAATGCAGTATGGGCGACCGTATTGGAATGTAAATATGGGCCTACATACAAGTTTAATCAAAGACAGCCGAACTTACCAAAGGCATCTCAGTGGTGGAGGGACCTATGGGCCATGGATGGACCGGAAGCGACCAGACCAAACTGGTTTTCGGACAATGTCTTCAAAAAGGTAGGGGACGGAAAGGAGACTCTATTTTGGGAACAGAAGTGGATAGGAGATACATCCCTTAGTTTGCAGTTCCCCAGGTTATATGGGTTAGCAGCAGATAAGGGTACTACTGTTTTAGACAAAAGGGAGGTATCAGGGGGGTGGGTCTGGGAATGGAGGAGGCAGTTATTTGTATGGGAAACAGAGCAGCTTCGTCTTTTGCAGAGTAGGCTGCAGCAAGTGACATTTGTCGATTCCATCTCGGATAGATGGAGATGGAAGACTGGTACGGATGGAGTATTCTCAGTTGTTGAGGCTTATTTGGTTCTACGCCCGCATCAGCAGACACATAGATTAATCGAGGTGGAGCCCAGGGACTTGCGACGAATGTGGAAAGATAGACTACCATCTAAGGTAATTGCTTTCTCGTGGAGATTACTGTCAGATAGGGTACCAACCATGGCTAATCTATTGAAAAGAGGCATTCAGATACCAGGGGAGGAGACTCTATGTGTCTTCTGTCATAATGTTGTTGAAGATAGGAATCATATGTTCCTAGGGTGTGCCAAGGCTCAATACATATGGAACAATGTTATAAGCTGGCTGGGTATTCAAGGACCTCTTCTGGGGGATGTGTCGCATCTTTTTCTCTCATCGACAACTTGGGTGGTTGGTAAAAGGAAGAAGCAATGCAGGTATGTATTCTGGCTGGCTGGGGTTTGGAGTATCTGGGTTACTAGGAACCAGATAATTTTTGATAAATTACCAGCGAACTCAGTTGATATAGTTATGTCCATAAAGGTAATATCGTGGCAATGACTATCATTTTTCCTTTGGTTTTAATAGGGGGTGCGGGTTTTCGGATTGGTATGCCAATCCCAGATTATGCTTGTTAAATTTGAAATAGCTGAATAGTTTGTCATATGCTCTCACAGGATATGGGGGAGTAAACAATCTATTTGTATCCTAAGAAACAATTTGTTTCTTCATTGAATACATGTTTAGCTTTTCAAAAAAAAAAGAGTGAAGCTTTCATCATTTTGTGACTCTATGTTGAATGGGATATTCAACTTTCTTTAATACATACAAAATTGTGTTTATAAATATTATTTATAATAATGATAAACAATATATATTCTCCTAATCGAGAATTAATTAATTATTAATATTTGAGTCAGATGGTTGCATTTATTTTTTTTTCTTTTTAAGAATATAAATAAAACTATTACACAAAATTAAATGCATTTAAGTAGTAAAAACTAATAAATTAGCACCTATCATCTTACCTAGAGGAACAAACATTAAAAATAAACTTTTTATAGTAATTTTCTTGTTAAGAATATACAATTTAAGAAACAATAATACATACATTATTTCAATTATTTTTAAAGAAAATATTCTTACTTTTATCTAATTGGTCAAAATACAAACATCTATTAATATCCATTTTAGTTTTAAAAATTAATTTAAAAATATTTTTAAAAACTAAAAGGAAAAAACACAATGAAATATAATATAATTAATTATGAATTTAATTAGTATATACTGACTGTGTAAAAGAATAAATATTATACTGACATTTAATTGTATTTTTTTATTAATATAGTAAAATCAACAAACTTATTATAAAATAAGAGTTTGTGATTAAATACCAATTTAAAATGCATTCTAATTAAATTCATTATCATCTATACTTTAATTTAAAATATTAAATGTAAAACTATTGATAATTAATTTAGATGGGTTTTCGCTAATCACTACTTTAATATCATAAGAAGATACTTATTAAGGTTAAAAATTAAAAAAAAAAAACTTAATCGAAATTGAATATAAATAAATGCAGATATTGACCTAGGAGATAAAATTAAAGTAAGAAATTCTTTTATTACAAAACCATTTATTGTAAAAATATAAATTATTAAATATTAAATTTTTTAAACAAAAAAGATTAGTTTGTTTGACTTTTTCCTTAAAAAATTATTTTTAAGTTCAGTTTATAAGAATTAAAACAACAGTTGAAGTTGGCTGTTAATCTTTTATTATATTTTTAACTTAAAAATTATTTTAAAATAATTTTTTTAATATGATGGGAAAAACCAATTTTATGGTTTTTATTCTTGAAAAATAAGTAATTCTTTTAAAAAGTTTTTGAAAATAAGTGTTCGGCCTAATTTTTAATCTTGAATAGAAAGAAAAAAAAGGGTTAATTAGGCATGTGGACAAAATGATAACTTTATAAGAGTGTAGGTGGACAAAATTCTTTTACAATATTAGTGTGTAGAAATTAAATTATATTAATGTGTAATTTGACCAAATTTAACATATAATGTTAATAAATTCTACTCTATATATCTTATCTTATCTATCAATTAAAACAAGGTTTAGTTTGATAACGTACCAAACACATAATTTTTTGTTTTATTTTTCTAAAAAATTGTATGTTGACCCATAATCTAAGAAAACTTTTGACACATGTTTTTTTAATAATATTTTTTGTTTTATTGTATATTTTTTTAAAAAATATTTTTCTTAATATGTTTGTTTTATCATATTTTTATTTTTTTAAAATATTTTTTCTTAAAAAATATTTTTTCTTAATATCATAAAATTATTATTTAATAATATTTTTTTATTTCTATTTTTTATTTTCATTTTCATTTTTTTTTATTTTCTAATATATTTTCAATATTATAAGTTATTATTTAATAATTTTAAATTCAAATGCAGATAATTTATGAAAGATAATATTACCCAACACCGTCATAGATATAAAATAAATTTACTTAAATTTATTTACAGTAATAAAATAATATTATTTACAAAAAAATAATATTATTTAAATTATTTTAGATATGATATATATAGCATAAATGTGTAAAATTTTCTTAGACCAATAACAATCACAAAACATGAGTAAACTTAGTTTTTGACCAACTCAATGGTTGGAAAGATATGCATCTGTAATTTTTTATTTTAGAAAATAAAATATAAGTTTATAATAAATATTTAAAAATTATTTTATTATATATTTTTAGATTGTTCATTGTATAAATTATTTTAGATTTCCTTTTGTAAATTTTTCATAGAAAAGTGACCGTCACAAATGAGTTAAATAGATATGCAAAATTTTCTTAAACTAACAATAGTAAAAAAAGTTTGACAGATCTATACTGTAATTTGTTATTTTAGACAATAAATATAAATTTATAATAAATATTTTAAAATTATTTTATTAATATATTTTTACCATTTAGAGCTAGCAATAGATATCATGAGTAACATTAGTGTCTAAATAAAATGTTTGAGATATTTACTCATGATCTCATATCTAAGACAATAAAACATCTTAAATAATTTTTATTTAAGAATTTAATTAGTATGTACTGACACTGCAAAAGAGTTTTGCACTCATTTATATGACTATATAAATTTTAAAGTATTAATAGATAAAGTCAACAAACTTATGATAAATAAATGATTGTGATGAATCTCATATCTAAGACAATTAAACTCTTTCTTTAACTACATGAAACAAAATATAAATTTATGATAAATATATTAAAATTAATTTATTAAACATATTTTTACAATAAAATAGTTTTAAATTACTTACTTTATCAGATGATACATGAAATTAGTTTATTTTTTTAAAACACCCAATATCATGAATAAAACACAATCTCAAATCGATATCATTGTGAACAACAAAAAAATTTTATGATTATTTAACACCATCACATTTCAAAAACTCAATAATATATAATAATTACAAAATAATTTAACTTTATTTATTAATAATTTTAATTTTTATCATATGATACATATATTAAAATTAATTTAACAAAACATTTTTATGATAACATATTTCCAAATTAATTACTAAATAATATTATACACTCAATTTTAATTTTTTTTATGAAAAACACTATAGTATTATTTGATATCAGAATAAAATCATTATAGGTACCAAATTTTATTTCATACATTTTTTAACATAGTTGCGTTTTAAAAAATATGATAAAATTATTTTTACCTTTTTTAATAAAACAAAAATTTTCATGAGCATTTAACACAACTTCTTTTAAAAAGTAATAATATTTATTTATATATATTTTGGAATCCAATAAATTATTTTTACATTTTCAAGAAAATTTAATTTTACTTAAAACATATATTAATATATTATTATTACTTGTATCATTCTCTATCAAAATAATAATGTATTGATACATAATATAACAAAATCTTTCTTTCTTTATATCTTACTTTCAAATTAATATAGATAACATATATTTTTCTATTATATTTTTATTTAATATTATAAAAATATTATTTAATATTAATTTTTTCTTTTTATTTTATTTTTATTTACTTATTTTTTTTAAAAAAATTTAAAAATAGCTTTGGATTTTAGACCCAAGTATCCTCACCAACTTGTATTACTCTCACCCTATCAATATATGATTTGAACTCAATGACCGGTTCCTCCTCCCAAGCAAACCACTCTCTACGCCACTCAAAAACCCATACCCATTCACTCTCTTCCCATTTCCCAAAATTGCATAGTAACCCCTTTCTATTGATTGAGTTAAGGAACACAAGATTGAACTTTTGCTTCAATGCTTCTTCCCTAATCCAGTTGTCCATACAAAATTTAAATTTGGTCTAGTACCTTACCTTTCATTCCAAACATTTGCAAACCACCAATGATTATTTTTTACACCATAAACTTTCTCAAGTCTTTCTACCAAATTGACATATGATTGTTGTCCTCCGTCTACATTAGACCTCTCTACCTATTATATTTTGAGTCAATGATCTTTTCCCACAAATAACCTTTTTGCTCTAATAGTGACCATTTCCACTTCCCTATAAGTGCATCATTAAAGTGGAAAATGTTTTTCAGTCCCAAACCTCCCTTTTCTTTTAATTCACACATGAATTTCCAGCTGACTTATGCTATTTTAGGGGCATCACTTTCTTGATTCAACAAGAATCTTCTCTGAATGCTTATTATTTTTTCTCGAATTCCACAAGCATTTTGAAGAAAGACCCACTGATTTGATCAAGCATATGCGTCCTGCGTATGATAAGTGTCTATGTGTCCAATTTGCCAATTTTCTCTCCAACTTATTAATTATTAGGTCCCAAGTTACCACCCTCCTAGAGTTTGACCCTATAGGAATGCCTAGATAGTTGAAAGGAAATTTAAGAATTATATAATTTAGTACTTGTGCAAAAGTCTGAATCTCCATGTTTCACAAAGTCACCCCTCCAAAGCTACTTTTAAAATAATTAATCTTGAGACTTGAGGCTAGTTCATACCATTTAAGGATAGATTTGATGACTAGGATGTTGTTATGTGTCATATCTCCAATGAAGATTGTATCGTCAGCATATTAGAGAATGGATATTAGTACTTTTTCCCTTCCAACTAGGAATGGAGTTAATACCTCCCGCTGTATAGTTTGCCTAATCAATCCTACAATTCCTTCAGCTACTATGGTGTATAAAAAAGGAGCAAAAGAGTCTCACTGCCTTAACCCTTTCTGAGGTGAGAATTTTGCATTTGGAGAGCCATTAACCAATATAGAAACTCTAGATGATGTTAGACTAACTATTACCCAAGAAATCCACCTCTGATTAAAGCCCATTCTACCCATAATGTATTTCAGAAAGTACTATGACACCAAATCATATGCCTTTTCAAAATCAAGTTAAATACAAAAAATCTCCTCTTTCTCCGTTTTGCCTTATTCAGAGGTTCATTCAATATCATTGTGTTATGTATGAGATGTCTTCCTTCCATAAAAGCACTTTGAGAGTGATTTATAATTTTATGTAAAATTTTTCCTACCCTCCTCACGATAACATACACCCAACAATGGATATGGGACAGTACTCGTTAAGACTTTGGGGTTAAGTACCTTCGGTATTAGGATAATAAAGGATGAGTTGCACCTAACTACCAGTTTTCCTAAAGCATGAAAATCCTCCATGAATTGCATTACTTCAACCTTCATAAATTCCCAGAACTTTTTAATGAAGTTGAAGTTATATCCATCTGGGCTAGGGCTTCACTGTCACAACTCCATGTCATTTCCCTAACTTTGACCTCTTCAAATGGATCACTCAACAACTCATTATCTTGATCAAAGATTGCTTGGAATTGGACACCATCTAGAAGGGGTCTAAGGCTGACATCTTCTGCAAATCTATTTTCAAAGAACTTTCTTATCTCTTCCTTCACTATGGTCAGGTTCTCATTCCACTCTCCTCTAATGGAAACCCCTTTAATAGATTTTTTGTCCCTGTTCTAGTTGACTATTATGTGAAAATACTTAGTATTACAGTCTCCTTCAGAAGCCCACATGATTCTTGATTTTTGCCTCTTTAGTGATTCATTCCTTTTAGCTAGTTGATTCCACGTACCCTGTTCATCTTCAGATAATGGTCTAAGTTTGTTCTTGTTCTCAAGTTTTTTCAACTCATTTTCAGCATGAGCCAGACTTATTTTTATGTCCCCAAAATAAGTTTTACTCCAATCTCTCAAAGTTACTTTTAACCATCTTAACTTATCTTTCAAGATATATGATTTTGACCCTTGTATAGATATGGGTTTCCATGCATCTGAAATGACTGTTCTAAAATCTCTATGTTGAAACCAACAGTTCATCACCTTGAATGGTTTGAGACCCCTATTAATAACTTTGTTTCTCATAACTACCAGACAATGGTAAAAGAAATTTCTATTCATCACATATTGAGCACAACCTTCCCATATCATTATCCACTCAGAGGAAACTAGGAACCTGTCCAACCAGTTTTTAGCAGTTCCATTTGGTTTGAACCATGTGAATCTCTTGCCAACTAATAAAATGTCCATCAAGGTCATACTGTTTATGAATTGATTGAACTCAGCTAATTCTCTTCTTCCATACAGGCCACCACTCACACCTTGCCTTTCTTTAGGGTTTCACACACAATGGAAGTCATTTAAAACACACCATCTACTAATGTTGCTATTCCTTCTTCTGACCAACAATTCCTCCCAGACCTTTGTTTTGTGGCTTATGTGAGTTTGTAGGTAAACATTAACAAACACTACTTGGATGTTATTTTCTAGCCAGATCCTATCTAACAGTATAAAGTCTACTTCAACCACAGAGTATGTAAGTTGGAAAAAGATTGAGACCAAATACATACCAGACCTATTGCAGAATTACCAAGTTGTTTTCTATTCCATTTAGTGACCTACCCTTATAGCTTGACATGTGAATTGATTTTTGTTTCCCGTAAGCACATTAATCGAATCTTCTCTGTCTAAACCAGATTTTGAGCATGTTATGCTTTTACTCCACCTCCCATCCCTCTAATATTGCATGTTAAAATTTTCATTTAGGTGACTGTTTGGATCTCTTCTCCTTGCATAATTTAGCCTCTTTGATTTCCTTTTGGTCCCTTTCTTTAAGCTCTTCAATTCTAGTTAGAGTTTTCGATTCAGGTTCTTGAAGTTTGACTTTGAGCAGCTTCCCAATGTCCATGATCTTGCCTAAGGATTATGATTCAATTCCTGTTCCTGATGTCTTCATCGTTAATTATGTTGGAAAAATTGTTAGTCAAAGTCTTTGGAGAAGTCCCTGCCAAGATGTATTTATTACCGTCGAGGTTATCATGCAGAGGTTGAGCCATTGACGCTCCCCCAATCGGACCTCTGGATGCACCATGTTCCAACATAATAGCTTTAGGGACGGGATAAAGCTCATACTTGGGGTACCTGTTTCCTTGCACAGATCTTCCAATGGAGCGAGGCCTGATCCACTGTTGTGGCCCACCAAGGGTAGCTTGGTCTTGTGGGGTGCAAAAAGAATTCTTGGGGCCTTCTTTGTTTTGATCGTGAATGTTACTCCCTTAATGGATTGGGCCATTTACTATCAATATACCTTTGTTCACCTTGTTAGTATCCACTTGCTCAACCTACATATTGCCCATTGGGAACTTCTTTTCTGTGGGAGTGTTGCTCGCTTGGTATTGTGTTTCCTTCAATGACTGACTGTTTGCCATGTGCTAGTGTCGTAGTTTCTCCTAGGTAGCTTACATCCTCACTTTTTTGCAATGTGTTTGAGAGAGCTACATTTGTACAATATGTAGCCATGTGACCTTTGGAAAATGTTTGTTTTGGTGTGGACCTGTTCGACTCATTGAGCACCTCATTACCCCCCACATTTACATAGTTTGCATCTTCTAGTACCTTTGGCTCTTTTTCTTCTTCAATTCTATGGACTGTATGACTATTTCCATATTCTTGTGAACTGGATTAATATTCGGTTGCAGCTGCACATTGAACTGTTGTACATCCAATGCCTCGATTTAGATCCATATCATGCTCATACATATCTGCGTACTTAGAACCTGACCATCCTTCACCTTCACAAATGGACTTTTCATATAGGAATTCTTCTTTTCTACTACTAACCCAGGAAAAGTTTTCATCTTTATAATCTTCCAATCTCCAGCAGGGACAGTTACATGAGACGTTTGTTTGGCTTGTCTCCTAAAAAACATTTAATCTAAACTCATCCCTGTTAATGCTAACTAACTCAGAAAAGTTAATTGTCTCGAAAGAACACACTTTTAATAACACTCTTGCATACTGCAGAAATTCAAAATTTGTTGTTTTCTCACCCATTTTTACCATGGTTACAAACTTACTTAGCAATTGTTTGAAAGCTTGTTACTCCCATGCATATAATAGAAGGCCAAATATTTTGACCCATATCACTTTATGCCTCAAAACACATTCAATACTCCATTTTTTAATGGCACTAAATTTCGGCCAGTTTGGATCTTGCTTGTCAAATATTTCTTTCAACCACTCTTCTTTTGTTCCTTGAATATGTTAACTTAATCATCCCCTGTAGGAATATTATAGGCATGTTCTTTGTTGACAATAAGTTCTCTCATCCCCTGTAGGAATATTATAGGCATGTTCTTTGTTGACAATAAGTTCTCTAATCGACCCACCCAACTTTCCTATAGCTACTCTTGTCCTTCCATATTTACTTTGATTTCCATGGATCTGACTTGCTTGATTGTTCCATTTTTCATCCTCCATCCTCCTCTGCCATAGCTATTGTCTCTCTTTACCACTTGTGCAAATGATGTATTAACCTCTACTATATGCGACCAGTTGACCACTTTATCTTTCCTTTTTTCCTTAGCTTCATCCCCATGTAGACGTTGTTGTTTGTGCCTGCTTTGCCTACTATATTAACCTCATTTTTATTAAATATGTTCACCATGATTTTTGAATCCCCCTATATAGTTGCCATCTAGTTTTTCCTCTAGTGATTTTTCATCTTGTACTTAAACAAATCTAACAAAGTCATACTTTCCGCCCCATCTGTTCCTTCTTCTGGAAATGAACACTTTACATACTTTTTCCCATTTACTAAATATATGCCGCATTGCCTTCTTCTCAAAACTTTCTAAAAATTTTGTGAAGAAGTAACTAGTCACTTTTCTCCCCTTCAATCGTTGTTTCCAACTCATTCCACTGTTTCCTAATTCGTTCTTCCCATACTCTGCCTTGCTTGTTTCTCCCTTCTCAAACTGGCTCTCCAACACCTCCTTCCTCCCATTCATCCACATTCTCTCACATCCCCTTTCTCTCTAATTCCTTGTACTCCTCCTTATATTTAGGGTTTAAATTATATTATATCCTTCATATTAATTAAATTTTTTGGGTTTAGGCTTTAATGGGGTAAAATATAGTATTTTTTATGTTTTATGGCCATATGTGTTTTAGTGAGTTTGATTGAAATGTTCTATAGATTACTCTCTATGTGCTATTTTGGTGTTGGTAAAATTTGTCCTTTTTTCTTAAATTGCTGTTAGAACTTTTGAAATTGTTATTTACTGGTATTTGATTGATTATATTATTTGAGTATGAGCTAGAAGAGGTTGGAGCATATAATTGAACGAGCTTAAGGGCATAGAGGTTGATATTTCTTCTTTGAAAATAAAGAAAAATTATATATATATATATATATATATATATTATTTCACATCTAATAAAAAAATTATAAATATGATAGAATTTATGATGTGATATAATAAAAAATATAAAAAAAATAAATATTGATGGAGCGAAAATAATATTCAATTATATCTTTTAATAACCAAATAAATTATTTAATGAAAATTAGTCGTCTTGCAGGAGAGTTTCATGATGCAAGGAAAGTACCTTTATTGACGTTTTACTCAAGTAGTTTTTTAATTTTGAGGAAATTTTATATCAAAGAAATCATTATATGATATTTCTGTTGATTTAAAATGAATAAAAAAAATAGATGACATTTTTCATTTAAATTTGCTCTCCATTATGATTTTGCCCACTTATAATTTTTTTTTTCACTTTTCACTAGCAAATGGAAGTTACATAGTTTGATACCCACCAAATGTCAATCAAGAGAAAATTGAACCTCACAGAAAAACTACCTAGAGGATATAGGCTTAATTAATTAGATAACTGTTAATTTTCCTTTTATATTGCAAGCTGAAAAAAAAAATGATATTTTAAACATTTAATATGTTAATACGTCTTTCATATAGACCAGTGGTATAATTACATGACAGTGCGACTTTGTTTGAAAAACGAAGAATTTATATTGTTCACAATGTTCTTCACTTTTGATTGCTCTATTAGTTTTATGTTAGTTTTTTTTTTTTTTTACTTATGTGTTACACTTAGAAATTTATATGAAATGAGTTTTTGAAATGTTTAATTTTAACAAGATAAAAGACATAAAATAAAATAAATTATTAACATTGATTGATATAATTGTTAACTGCTTATGTTTTTGAACTATGAGACTTTGAATATGAAGTAAATTGTTTGTTGGGAGAAAAATACTTATTTGTATGCACTCAAGGTCTTTAATGAAAAAAAAAAAAAACACCCAAACTAATATCATGGTTAAAATAAAATAAACTTAAGATTAAAAATTAATATATTAATAAATAACAAGAATTTGTAAACTTTAATATAAAATAATATGATAAAGATAACTTTAAGACTATATTATCTTGAGACTAAAAAACAGAAATAATTATAAATAATTTTGTTTTTCGGTTTTCTATTTTCGTTTTAAAAGTTCAAAATATAATAAGAATATATTATATTTATTTTTTATTAATGAAATTTTAGTGAATATGAACAAGTTTTTTTTTTATTTTTACATCTTCAAAACAACTTTTAAATAATACTTACTGAATAAATTTTTTTTTCCCAAAAAACAGCTTTTAAAAATTATTTTTAATTTTTTTTTAAAAACTAGAAAACAAATGGATGGAGCCTAAATTAGAAAAGAGTACCTATTTATGCCAAGTCAATCATAACTAGTTAAACTAGAATACGTAAAGGATACAGAAGGCATTACCTTTTTAAATAAAGAGTAGTGAATCAAGCTACTGCTTCTTGCTTCTTTTGCCAAAACTGTTCCACCAAGGCACCAATTCTTAATTTCTTATGCAACTCTGATGTTTTATACCTATTATATAGGGCAGATAAAGAACTTATAATTTTTTGTTTCCACCAGGGGAAATTTCTTGCTACTTTCCTAGCTTTTGTACTTTCCTTGGTACTGTGTAGAATTTACTTTAAAGATGGTGTTTTTTATTCTGACTAACACTTGCACAAGACTACAAAGGGCACCGTTAGTTAAAGAAGTGAAAAAACCTTGATTAGAGTATGAAAATAGCTAATTAGTAATTACCCTTTCATTTTAGTTTGAATTTTGAGTGACACAAAATACTCATAGATGTGTTTGGAATTGGTACAAAGATTAGATTGTTTCAATATAATTAATTATATGTATAATTAATGATTGTTATGATCGATTAAATTAAAATTATTTTTTAGATAAATTTGTTGAAAGATAATTTTAAATAATTAATTTTATTTGGATGCAATTGTAAATAAATTTTTACCTAAGAGTATGTTAAAATAGTAGAAAGAAAAAAAAAGTTATTAAAAAACAATCCTAAGATGCATATTTTTAGATTATACAAATAGCTTACTTTTTCATAAAAAAAAAATAAATCTTTTTTCAGAGTTCAGCAGTGTTACCATACAAACATATTATCTTCTTAAACCTTTTTTTTGAGAAAGAAACAATTGAAATCTGTAGATTCCAGTTATCCTAAACATACACTAAATGAGGTTGTTTAGTTATATACGAAGAAAGAATAGAGGATTAATGAATATAGGGAAGAACCAAATAGAGAAAAATATACAGAGGAATGATATTTAATTACTATGAAGACTGATAGTGCGAAACACACGAAATTCAAATATATAGCAGCAATAATATTTTTTAATAATTATTAATTAAATATTATAAAAATATACAAATTTATTTTAGAATATAAAAAAAATCAATTTGTACTAAATAGGATTTTTCAAAAAATAATATATTTGTTTTTTTAAAAGAAAGATATAAAATGAATGAGAAATAACAATAAATCTCACATTTTCAAAATTTTTCTTCAATTTTGTTATCACTACATTGTGTTTTTAGGACATGTGTATCACCAGTAACATATATAAGTGTTTTCTTTAAGGATATGTTGTAGTCATGACGACCTATAAGGATATGAAAAAATAAAAAAAGCTTTATAATTAGTTAAGCTTTCTTGAAAAACTTAACTATAAAATTCATTATCTCTATATGCAACATCTAGTATTTTTCACATAAAGGGAGTAAAATTGAAAATTAAGATCAATCTTAGTAATAGCTAAGTTTAAAAATAACTTGTTTTTTCTATTAAAAATTCTGTATGGGATCTTCAATTATAAATGTTGCATTATTATTATTATTTGTTATCAATTGACTTAAATCTCATTTCTCTTGATATTTCTAATATCATGTTCCTTCGTGGTGGTTTTTGTCAGGGAATCTTCTAAATTTTCTTCTAATATCGCACATAATTTATGAAAATTATTTCTTTCTTTAGCAATTGTGTTACCATGTTATGTCAAAATTGTATGTCTATTTTTTCATTACTATAAAAAGTAGATATGACATCGCTTCATCTATATCGATTCAATGTGATAATAGATGTAGACAAATAAACATTGACAAATTCATAATTAATTGTAAATTTTTTTTTTACTGTGGTTCATAGTCAACTGATGTTGAATTGACACATTAATGACTAACTACATCAATTTCACTGATCCTATAAAAAAATCTTGTCATTAATAAAGACAAACATCTCACAAACCCTCTCACTCCTCCTCTCACAATGTCCTCACTTTCTCTTTTTCATTCTCACTCTGTTATAAACCTTCTTATAACCTTTCTTAACTTCACTATCATTCACTATTAACCTCATCGTTAACCCTCGCATGAAACTTCATTGCGAACCCTTATCTTTGCACAAACTCTACTATTACTTATTTTTATTGTTACTAATTTCTATTATTACTGATTGTACTATTTTGATTTCTCTTATTTTATTTTTTTTCTTGTTGATAAGGTTTGCTTTGGTTCTAGGGCTCATTTTGATTATAGGTTTATCTTGCTGCTAATTATCGATACAAGCTAAATTCTGCTAAATTTATTAATATATGCTTTTACTTTGATTTAGTTCCATTAAATTGAGAAGTTGTTTAATTTTTCATTGTTTATTTCTTTATGTGTTTGAATTGATGTATAGCCTATGTGTGTAGGAGAATGATTTTGGAAACGACTCGATATAACATAATCCATAAATGATTAGGACAATGTTAATTTGTAAACAGAAGGTAGGTTTTGGTGGATTTGGTTTTATTTGATAATATCAATATCAATTTAATAGTGTTTATTTTGGATAGGTTAGTAATTTTCTAATTGGCTAAATAAATTGATAAACTGATTTGTGAATCGTATTTTACTAATATTTAATGTCTGTCAATGAGAAAAAAAATGCATATTGGCAAAACTTTTTTTTTAGTATTTGTTTTCACTTTAGATAGGCACTTGAGAAATTGTAAGAAAAAAAAAGATAAATATAGGCTTTTTTCTATAGAAGTTGAAGATTCATATAAGCATGTACTTGCTTAGAATAAGCATAGTTGTGCTTTGATTTTCATGTTTATGCTCTCTTGTTGAGCATGATCGTGCTAATGCTAAGCACAACTATGCTTAGTTGGACTTAGAGAGACCATGCTATTTGAATTTTAAGAAATACGTCAAATAGCATGATCATGTATTTGTTTATTCATATACAAACCTATTTTTTCACAAAACAGAATTAGATACTCTGTTATCTAGGTTATTACCAACTTTTTTGCGAACCAACAAGTGGATCGACTCTAAATTGAATTCTTGTTTCATCAATTGAGAAAACAATTTAGGGTTAAAGTATTTTTGTATGAATAAACAAACACACAACAATTTTAGTAGGTGTTGGTAATAAATGAACAAAAACAATTGAATTTCTTGGTAAACAAGGGTAAAAACATGCAATTGAAATCATAACCTTAGGCTTTAGTCCATTGAATCCCAACCTTATTACTCATTGTGTGTTTTCTTTTTGCTTTTTGTTTGAATGATTGAACATACACTGCCCATTTTTACCAATTGTCTTCAAATTGTTTTTTCACTTTTTGAATTAAATTAGTTAAGACCATTCTAGTCCTTTGGATATAATTTCCGAATTTAGATTCACTATTACTATTACGTAGGGTATGCTTACAAAAACAGTTATATTGTATGCATCATAAAGTAAGATTTTAGTCACTTTAATACATTGCTTTTGTTACTTTTTAATTACATAGTGTTTCTTGAATAATTTAACCCCATTCGATGATGAATTTTGTGGTTCCCTTGCTACCTTTTTAGAAGGTGATGCTACCTTAATGTTTTCATATTTTCTGTTTGTTTCCTTTTTCACCTCTCTACTCACAACCTTCTGAGTGGATGAGTTGGTGTGTTGAAATATAAAATTGATTTTGGGCCTTATTTATACAAGAAGCCTAAATTCTAAAAAATTCCAGAAGATATGATAAGTGCAAATTCTAGAAACAACTTTTAGAAAAATCTATCTAAAAGATAATTCTAGAGTAGCATATAGAATTATCTAGATTATGTGAATAACTTGTATTTGTTAAAAATGTTTTAGAAAGTTATTTGTAACTTTTAGATTAATTTTTTTTTTGGAAAAATCCTAACCATTGGTTTAGGAAGAGCCACTAGTATAAATAGAATCAATGTCCTAGAGTTTGTATCAAGTCATAAAACAAGAAGTGATCAAATATTCAAGTAACTTCTTTCTTGAAAATTCTAGTCCTTTCCCATTCTCAAATATTTCCCTCATTATTCCAATAAATTGGCATCAAAGTTTGAAGATTCTACCTAAAGATATGACGAGTAGCGATATGGCTCCATTCCAAGTTCCAATGCTCAGCAAGAGCAACTATGACAATTGGAGCATCAAGATGAAGACTCTCTTTTGCTCTCAAGATTTTTGGAAGATAGTAGAGAGACTTCACATCGAGCCAGAGGATGAAAATAATCTCTCTCAAACTCAAAGGGATAGTTTGAGAGACTCAAGAAAGAGAGACAAGAAGACTCTCTATCAATCTATCAAGGATTAGATGACAATGCTTTTGAGAAGATTTCAGAAGCAAAGTCAGCAAAAGAAGCATGGGAGAAGCTTCAAACCTCATACAAGGGAGTAGATCCAGTGAAAAAGATATGTCTACAAACTTTAAGAGCCGAGTTTGAAACATTGCATATGGAAGAAGGAGGTCATATCTGACTATTTCTCTAGAGTCTTAAAAGTCACTGATCATCTTAATAGAAATGGTAAAAAACTTGATGATATAAAAATTATGGAGAAAATTATTAGAGGTTATGACTATAGAGCAACATTTGGACTTATTACAAGCTTATGAAGAAAACAAAAAGAAAAGGGAATGGATTATTGAGCAACTACTTAAGACACATTGATTCAACCAACAAAGATAGTGATTGTAATAATCAAAGTCAATAAGAACAAGTCATGGTGGAGCTTGAGGACAAGGAAGGGGTCATGGTAAAGATCATGGATAAGGACGGGGTTGGAGGTCCTATGACAACAATAACAACTTCCAAAGAGGAGGAAGCTCAACAAGAGGTCGTGTTCAAGGCTACTCAAGATCAAGGTATGACAAGTCTATTGAGAAATGTTACAATTATGAGAAATTTGGTCATTACGCTTCCAAATGTAGAGCACCTAGAAAAAATAAAGTTGGACAGAAGGCAAATTATGTGGAAGAGACAAATAAAGAAAGTGATATCTTATTGATGCCTTATGTGGAAAATAAAAGAAATGAAGACAACAAATGATACCTAGACACTAGAGCAAGCAATCATCTGTGCGAAAAAAGGAGCATGTTCCATGGAGCTTGATATCAGTGAGAGGCGAGGTGACTTTTGGAGATGAATCTAAGATAGAAGTAAAAGGAATAACAAAATGTCTAAAGATGTGCTACAAGGATATGTCTTGGCTTTGGCATCTATGATTTTGAGCATCTCAATTTTGGAGGATTAGAGTTGCTCTCCAAGAAGGAAATGGTGATAGGATTACCTTGCATCAATCACCCGGATTAAATGTGTGAAGGATGTCTACTTGGAAAGCAATTCAAGAAATTTTTTCCGAAGGAGTCTCATTTAAGAGCTAAAAAACCATTAGAACTTATACATACAAATGTTTATGGTCTGATCAAGCTAGGTTCACTTGGTAAGAGTAATTATTTCCTTCTCTTCATTGATGATTTTTCAAGAAAAACATGGGTGTATTTTTAAAATCATAAATTAGATGTATTTGAGAATTTCAAGAAGTTCAAAGTCCTTTTTGAGAAAGAAAATGGTCTTCAAATCAAAGCAATGAGATCTGATTAGAGGAAGGTTCACATAAAATGAATTTCAAAAGTATTGTGAAAACCATGGAATTTGATGACCCTTAATAGTGCCAAGATCCCTTCAACAAAATAGAGTAGTAGAAAGGAAGAATAGAACAATTCTAAACATGTCCAAGAGCATGCTTAAGAGTAAGAGACTTTCAAAGGAGTTTTAGGTAGAAGCAATATCTTGTGCAGTTTATCTTTTCAATCAATATCCAACAAGAAATGTATAGGGGAAAACACCACAAAAAGCATGGAGTGGAAAGAAACCTAGCATTTCCCATCTAAGAGTTTTTTGAAGCATTGCTCATGTGCATGTACTAGATGAGAAAAGAAACAATTTAGATAACAAAAGTGAGAAGTACATTTTCATTGATTATGATTCAAATTCCAAAGGCTATAAGCTCTACAATCCAAATACAGTACAATCATAAGATGAGACGTTCTTTTTAATGAAGAAGGAGAATGGGATCGAAGATTAGGTGATGAAAATAACAACTTATTTCCAAGTTATGAAGATGACATACAATAATCGATGATAGACCAAGCAAGAGAGGAGCCTCCTACTCTAGTGATTTCAGTGACTAGAAATACTCAAGAAGAGGAGAGTTCAGATGAAAGCATTCCACACTTCAGGAGCTTACAAGAACTTTATGAGGTAACTAAAAATAAAGATAATCTCATTCTGTTTTGCCTATTTGTTGATTGTAAGCCCATAAACTTCCAAGAAGCAATGGAAAACAACGATTGGAAAAATGCTATAATGAAGAAATCAAAGCATTAAAAAAGAATGATACATGGAAACTAGTTTCTCTTCCAAAGGGATACAAAGCGATTGGTGTGACATGGGTGTACAAAGCTAAGAAGAACAATAAAGGAGAAGTGAAAAGATATAAGACAAGATTGGTGGAAAATGGCTATAATCAAAGAGTTGCTCAAAATAATTGGAGAATACATTAAAGATTCTTGCAACTAATGGGATCCAAAGCATAAGTTAAAACTAAAAATCTTGCAAACTCTAATACTCTAATGTTAAAGATTCTTCTACAATAACAACTAATGAACCAAACTCTTGGGCAATTTTGGAGAACCCTTCGTAATTCCAATACTGAAGGGGAAGACTGCAACATCTTAGCCACACATATCGATTTGATGGACCTAAGGATGAAATCCATTGGTTAATTGAAACAAAAACTTCATTCCACTAGCATTCATCCGAGGCAGTAACATCTTCTAAATCGACATTCTTTAAACTAGATAATAGAACCAAATCATGCCCAAGATTTCTCACTTTGACAGACTTGCATATAGAAACTTTCTTGCAAATTTGCTAGAAATTTAACATCAACAACTTGACCGACTGCCCACTTTGAAAGCCATTCAATATTAGATGCTTCTACCTCCCATTCTCGTATTTGAGCCTCCCTGCATTGATACTTCACACTTTTATTGAGTGTTGGAATAAAAGGCATTAAAGCATGAGTATAAGGCACTTTAAAGTGGTTTTTCTTTCTCTCTCTCTCTTTATTTTTGCTCTTAAATCAATTTATGGTACGAAATATGTTTATAGGTGTGGTACTTGTATTGTATGTTTAGATAAGCTTAAGAATGTTGTTAGGATGGTTTTGGATAGCTTACATAGGCTGGGTTGTGTTGGAAAAGCTTCAAAAGTGGAATTTTGGGTGAGGTAATCGATTACCTAAAAACAGTAATTAATTACCCTTAAAAAATTTTGTGTTCTAGAATTGTTGCTCTCTATGGTAATCGATTACCTGAAAACAGTAATTGATTATTCAAGAGAACAAGCACTTTGGATCCGTTTTGAGCAGGATATTAAGTAATCAAGTGGATAATCAATTACCCTGCATCAAAACTGATATAAAAGCATTTTTGAAAACTAATTTTAACAACTTTTGAAAGATCCATTAAATGTTTGCTTCTCTTGTACGATTTACACAATTCTCCCTAACATTCATACCTATTTTTTATGGTTTCAAAGTGCTTCAATTTCAAGAGTCAAGGAAGATACTTTATTGAGTTTTGATATTTCTATATGGGTATGGTTCACTTCAGGTGATATTGTTCTATACCATTCTTTGTGTTTTTTAACAAGTTTTGACAATTTTTTGAGGAGTTATTGAGATTGTTGGAAAATCTTGCAGCGAGGTGTTGCAAGTGAGGCATTATGAGTGGTGAGGTGTCACGATTTAGCAAACTCTTATAGGGTGCAAGAGGAAGCCTTTTTTGTATGTGGTTTAAATCTTTCCGGGATTAAAATCTGTTTGTGTGATGTGCATGTACTGAGGTTTTAGTGGAAAACAGATTAGCAGGAGACTAATTCTATAAACTGGATGTAGGTTAGATTGACCGAACCAGTATAAATCACTATGCAAATTCTCTCTTCCTTGCACTTTTTAAATTTCAGTTTTATTGAATTCTTGGAGTATCACTAATTGGGTTTTTGCAGCTGTAACTGATCTATCAAGTTTTCTTGTAGTGGATCCAATTCTTTCTCACCATTTACTTGTTATTGAATTTGGTTTTAACCTAAGATTTGTGGGTTTGGTTTTTCATTCTTTTTACCTTTTCCTTTTGATTCTGAATAACTTATAAAAGCATTCTTGCTAAGTTTTTCTTCAATTACACTTGAAATCATTATTGGAGGAATTAAGTTGATTGGTGCTTTGTCAAAAGGGTTGAATTCTTGAAAAACTCATTTTTGCAAAACAAGGTAGATTTTGAAAACTTTTGAAAGAGGATATTTTTTAACTACTCTGATACTATTGAATATAATTATTTTGAAAATATTTTTGGTAAATCTATTCAACCACCCTTCTAGATTCCCCTATGGGGCCAACATTGAGATCTTCATTTACTTTAGATAAGACGAATTGGCACTGAACTTATCTTAGAATATTTCATCCTTCCCTAATTTCCTTCTTTTACAACCCTACCCTGAATTTAGGTAGGTTTACTCTAAGTTTTTAACCTCTGATATGAATTTGATCAAGCTCTTTTTCTAATCGTCAAGGGTTTTTAATATCAGAGAACCTTACAAACCCAAAACGTTCGCCATCCCTTCTTTTGTGTTCCCCAATATGAGAAAAAACCAACTTGTTTGAATAGAAGTTAAAAATTTTGGTATATTTAATAGAATAGTATACTATATTTCAGGGGTTTAAAGCCGAACCAAACCGAATTGAAAACCGAAAATTGAACCGTTGAAACTGAAAACCGCAAAATACCGCTTTAATTTGGGGTGGTTTGGTTTTTATAATTTTCAAACCGCGTGGTTCAGTTTGCGGTTTGAGATGTTAAAATTGCACAAAAGCAAACCAAACCACTAATCCTTAGTTAATTAAGATTTTTAATTAATATGAATTAGTTTGATAAATAAATATTTTAGCAAAACTATTTGATTTAATTTCATTGGATACAATTTGATGACAACCACTAGAGTGTAATGTTTAAAAAAATTGATTGTTTATACTTTACTTTAATGATTGCTAATTTTATATAATTTTATTGGGAGTGACTAAACTTTTATATAATTTTGGAAATAAACTTCAATATAAATGTTTAATTAATTAACTAACTTGTGCATACAAAATACTTAGTATGATTTTTAGTTCTCATTTTTTTTTCTCATTTTGTTTTAAAATATATTAGTTTTGATTCTCTACCTAATTTCTAACAAAATTACCCAAGCAATTAATTGACTTCATGTGTGTACATGGAGTATGAGTCCTCTTCATTTCTTTTTTGTCCATTTCCTTACATTTTTTCCATTTTTATACTTTTGAAAAAATTAATTAAATAGAGATAATATAAATTTTATTGGATGTAACATTTATGTACTCAAAAGCTTAGTAATAGAAGAAGATGAAGAAAGTAGAAATGGAGAGGGTCCTAATTCGTGTACACGCACATGTTATATACTAGTGTGCATAAAAAGGGATTCTACCGTGTAGAGAAAAAAGAAACATAAGATAGTTATATATTTGTCAACACGTGCATGTGGACAGGACGATGAAAAATAGATTTGAAAATTAGAGAACTCGTCACTAATGTTTATTAAGGAAAATATCAGAAAAATCCTTTAAAAAATGGTTTGCGAGACCGATCTTGATTTTGGAAGTCGATTACCTATAGGAAGGTATTTGCACTCAACAACATCTGGTATAAAGACAGTTGCTCTAATTAAATATACAAAATTAAATAACTTTAAAAATATTTATTTCACTCTTTGAAACACAAAGCTATTTTCATTGTATTGGTTTTAACATTTTTAACAAGAGTTTTATTATCAAAAAATTTATTTTTTATGAAAAAGATTATTATTATTTTTCTTTTTAATTAATTATTTTTTTATATTTTTGAGCTCGACAAGAGATGGTTCCTGCTCTTATGTATCTCGGGGTGTATTGGAGAATCAGAGTTTTAGTTCTTTGTGGAAAACATTTGTGTATTAATATTTTTAAATTCTTGAGTTTTTTGTTTTGAGATTTAGGATTTTTGAATTGTTATAGCATATATGTCCTAAAATTTAAAGTTGACAGAGGTGTACACCGTATTCAGTCTATTTGAACATTTTTATTTTTGGATTATTTTTACCTTTTTAAAAATAATTATGATTGGTAATTTATTTTTTAGACGAGGTTTAAGACAAAAAATTGTTACAACTTATGCTTTAAAACCTTAGAATTAAAGAGATGTCACATCTAATCAATCTTTTTTCTAAGAAGTATTATGTTTAGATAAAAAATGACATGTTAGATGGGTGTAGAAATTTTTTATGAACAAAGAACAGATAGAATGCAAAGTCACGATATAGTATTTTAAGATGATGAAACAAAATGACAAGATTAAAATAAAAAAAAAATTCAAATTCATAGAGAGTGTGAACACAATCAGTGTTGAAGGGAGAACCTCTGTTCGATACAACAACGAGTGTTGGTTCCTTAGCATACATCTATTGTGGTGAATATGAGGAAATGATGTGTTGATTATAGAAGAAAAGGAAAAGTAAGAAGGAAGAGACTTCAAGAAAAAGCTTCAACAAAGGCTCCTAAAACCCCCTCTAAAACCTCTCCAAAAACTCCCCAAAACATCCCCCATGAATGAACTTGGCACCCTTTTTTTATAACCAAAATTTGGGCATCGTCACTGAGCGTTCCTTTGCTTAACGAAGGTCCCATCGCTTAATGAATGTGATGGTTTGCTCATAAAAGGTTTTGTCGCTTAGCGAATCTGGTGTTTTGTTTAGCGAAGGTTCTATCGCTTAGCAAAAGGTCAATATATTTCAACTTCTTTTTTTCCCTACGCTTAACGAAAAAAGCTTCTTTAAGAAAATTTCTGGGTTTGGATGACCTCACTAAGCGAAATGTCTTTCACTCAGCGAAACACCCTTTGCTTAGCCAGCAAAACATCCTTTGCTTAGCAAACTCTAAATAACTCTCTTTGCAGTTTTCATGCCTTATCTTCCCTTTTTTTAGGTTAAAAAAGCCTTATTTTAATTATAAAAACAAAATCCAAACAAAATTAAGTGTTTATAATATTTAAAGAGAAATGTTAGCAATACTTTTTAAATATTTTTTATAACAAACTCTATCCTTTTTTTTTAATTTATTAAAGAGACAAGTATCAATAAAACGTTCTTTAACACAATTTTCCTAGTAAGTGGATTTCTTTGTCATTTAATCTTTAATGAGAAAATGCTAGCAATTGTTTCTCCAAATTCATCATGCATTGAAAAACTTTTATAAATTTTTACTGTGAAACTTTGTGTTCTAAACTTTAATTTAGGAGTTTAAACTCATTTACGTTTTAAATGAAGAATTAATGATAATAAGTGACATTTGTTTAAAATTTTGGTATATTTATATCTCAAGAAATTTCATTTAAATACTATGTTAGGATAAATTTAAAATAAAAGAAAAATTACATATATATATATATATATATTTATAAATAATTTTAAATATTTTCACGTGAATTTAACTTTTTACACTTTTACCATGAAAATAGAAAATAAGCAAATAAAATATTAAAACATTCTAAAAAATAATAGACATTAAAGAATAAAATTTTAAAACTTTCAATAAATAATAAAATATTACATTCCAATATTTAATTATGTAAAACGAATGCGCCATGGTGCTCTTAGTTTACTGTCGTTCTTGTAAAGGGTGATTAATTATTATTATACTTAAAAATTATCGCAAAAACTATGGATGAAATCTTTTAAACAAACTTTTTGTCATTGATTTAAATGAAATGCAAATTCTGGGGTTTGATATCTCATTTAATATTTTTATTTTTTAATTTTATACACTTTTTAATAACTTTTAAACAATAGTAAAACATGAACTTGGAACAGTGTGTTAGAAAAAGTATTTCTATGTTATGTCATTGCAAAGATAGATTTTCCGTATCCATAGATGGATGCTAGCTCATAGAATTAATAAAATATCGATTGAAAACACAAACTAAGTATTGAACAATACAGAATTAGAAATTTACTTATAAAATCATTTTGTTGTTTTTAAAAATTTAGTTAAAAAACACATAAACTATATATATGTACAAAATCATGTTTTCATCTTTACCTTGAAAATAAAAGATAAAAAAATTAAATATAAAATATGTCAACAAATGAAACTCTAAACTTCTAATAAATAAAAACATATTACATTTCAATATCTATTTTCATTTCTTAAACAAACTCCCTCGTAATATTGTTATTCAACGGTGTTCTTGTAAAGGAGGATTAATTATTCTTATAGTTAAAAATTATAGTAAGAACTACCAATAGAAACACTCTAGTACATTCTTTTAAACAAACTTTTTGTCATTGATGTAAATGAAATGCAAAGTCTGGTGGTTTCATATCTTATTTAATATTTTTCTTTTTTAATTTTATACAGTTTTTAATAACTTTTAAAACAATAGTAAAACATGAACTTGGAACAGCGTGTTAGAAAAAGTATTTCTATGTTATGTCATTGCAAATATAAATTTCCTAGAAATTTTAAACTTTTTTTTGGTAAGCTGTAGAAATTAGTAATTACATTAATTATTTTTCTTTCATGAAAAAAAAAAGAAAAATACGAACCTTCGCGGAAATTACCATGCCTGCAATATACTGACACCCAAAATGCTAATCTATTTGTTTATAAGTAGTTACTTACTATATATTCTGTGTGTCACATTGTCATATTTACCTTTGGTTTGTCATTTAGTAGAACAAGTTTTGAGGTTTCAAAATTTTCATTTTTCGATGAGTTCTCAAAACCAAGAGGTATCATGGGTGATGGAGAATGGTGGGAACAACAACGTTGTGAATGCGTTGTTGAACAAGGAAATGAGACATGGAAGAACTGCACATATCCTTTCTTCTTCTTCTTTGCGCAAGAAATCTGATCTAACTATTGTGTCTAAGGTTAGTTCTGGCCTCATCAGAGGTGTGTTGGAGAATGTGCAAGAGGTTATTCTGGGAACCAAGCTCTCTATTTTGTTCATAACTATTCCCCTTGCAATAGTTGCTCAATGCTTTGGCTTTGGTAGAGTGAGTTTTCTCTCTTAGTGTGTCATAAATTTACAATAACTCACTTCTTTTAATTGTCTACATTTATTATTAATTATTTATTTCTTATGATTTTTTTATGATCCATAAATAAGAAAGAAAAAAACTCAAAGTATCGTAGGGATGTGCCAATATTAGTGGCCTTACGAGTACTTTGAACCTTTTTAAATTTTTCTCCACTGGTGAATTTTCCTGGACAAGAAAATTTTCCACAGACATGTGGTGGACTTTGTTTATGACTGGCACTGAATTACAAGAAAAGTACTTTGGAAGTCAAAACTTTATCATATGACCAACATATGGAGTTAAAGATTAAGAATTTTTTTATATAAAAGTCAAATCTCACAGTTTTCTTTTTTAATTTTTTCAATCAAGTTCTTCAGTTCTCTTCCCTTTTTTATGTTTGCTACATGACTATTTTTTTATATAAAAATTCTGTACAAAGCAACTTTGGCATCGTACTTTTTGGTCAATAGTCCTTTTTATCCAGTGGCGGAACCTCGTAATCATCGAAAATGATATATATATATATATATATATATATATATATATTCATTAAAATGTATTTTTTTATAAATACTCTTACATTTAAGATTAAAATTAAGATATGTAAACGGGATAATATTGAAAAGACTTAAATATGCATACGTTATGTTCTATAAACGAGTTTTGAGTTGAGTTTTATAATGTTTTCAAGATTTAAAATAAAATAAAAAATTATTAAAAACTCATACAAAACAAAAATTTATTGAAACTTAAGTGTGAAACATATTTAAGTATATTTGGAAAATGTATAAATGTTTTCCTAGCATAAGGTGAATCTGTAATGTAACATTTTAAAGTTGGATATTTCTATGTACCGTGAAAATTGAAGCTGTTAATATACATTATGGGATGGTATATGAATATGACACTCTCTTTTGATGGTTATAGCCATGGGTTTTTGCTTTGAGCTTGCTTGGGCTTACCCCACTTGCTGAACGAGTCAGCTTCTTGACAGAGTAAGGAAACTATGACATTCTTTTTTACATTAGATTTTATTAATCATGGTATATCTTTGTTTTTTTTTTTCATTTATCATTTTATGTTTGTAATTGTATGTTGATTCTGATTTCATTTGTTCCCTTGTTACTTGAATTTGGCAGGCAGGTTGCTTATTACACTGGTCCCACAGGTGTGTATGAATATCCACAACTGCACTATTAAATCAAATGTTTTTAAAATTATTGACAATGTAAATCACATAAAATGCTATGGTGTAAAAGTTGGTTATATGAACCATACCATGTGATGGTCAAATCACAATCTTAGTGAAAAAGAGTCCTGATATTTGGACACCTAAGTGTGGTATAAATATGTAGTTGATATTTCTCTTTTTTTTTTCATTTTTTTTTTCTTATCATCTTATCAATTATTTATATCTTTTTTTTCTTAATTGTCACTAAACCTAAGGAGTGTTGTCCAATCCTCTTCCATTTAGAAATGAACCTTAAATAAATTGTAGGAATGCAATCCCCTATATATCATGTTGCTAAAGCCTTATCTTTTTTTGTTGAAATTCAGTGGGAGAACTTTTGAATGCAACATGTGGGAATGCTACAGAACTCATCATAGCAATTTTTGCCCTTAACAATAAAAAATTGCTGTGGTCAAGTACTCTTTGCTTGGTTCCATCATTTCTAATCTTCTTCTTGTTCTTGGAACCTCTCTATTATGTGGTGGCATTACAAATCTTAGAAAGGAGCAAAAATACGATAGAGTAAGCTGCAATATATTCAAACCTTTTACCTATGAATAGTATATATAGTTTTGGTTCTTTTATAATAATGATTCTGTTAATTTATTGAATGTTTTTGCAATTTGCTTGCAGAGACAGGCAGATATCAACTTGCTTATGCTGTTTGTGGCATTGCTTTGTCACTTGCTGCCATTGTTGTTCCAATATGTTGGTACCTCAGCAGGTGACATTGCAGACTCATCTCTGCGGTTGTCAAGAGTTGCTAGCATTATTATGCTGATTGCATATTGTGTATACCTTGTCTTCCAACTGTGGACTGACAGGCAGTTATTTGAAGCCCATGATGTATGTTTTCTTTGGTTTTGAGATGATGAAGCTTATATTGATTCTGATTTGTGTCAATATGTGATATGTAATCACTAATTACCATCATGAATTTTGCAGGAAGACGATGAAGAGGGTGACAATGATTTAGAAGAAGTAGTGATAGGATTCTGGAGTGGAGTGGCTTGGCTGCTTGGGATGACTGTGATTATTGCTGTGCTGTCTGAGTATGTAGTGCAAACAATTGAGGTAATTGACTCTTTTTTTTTTTTATTTTGGGGAACAAAACATTATTTTCGTCTATTAGACAGGTTATAGAAACAAAGAAACAAAATGCAAAGTTTTATTTTTATAACAAGACGTGAATTTAATTTTGATAAACTGTTAGTATAAACATTTTTATACAGTTAACTAATAAGAAATCATGTTAGGTATGATTATTCAAAAGTTATTGTAAAATAAACAAACCTAGTATACATTGTAATCTTATATTCATTAATAGTATAGAAAATATTTACCCTGAGAGTCTATTTTAATAAGATTAATAATAATAATAATAATAATAATAATAATAATAATTCTAATAATGATGAAAAAAAATGTGAATCTGAACAGGATGCATCCGATTCATGGGGTTTGTCTGTTAGCTTTCTCAGCATAATCTTCCTTCCAATAGTTGGGAATGCAACTGAACATGCAGGAGCAATCATATTTGCTTTCAAGAACAAACTGGTACAAACTTCAACAGTTTTATGAAATTCCATTACTTCTCTTTTACTCAACATAAGTTGCTTAAAACTAAAACTATGAAAAAAATCACTAGCCCTTGATTTTGTGTTGCTTATTGTGGCATTATTATTTAATTCATTGATACTAATCTAATCATGTTATACCACAGGACATTTCCTTAGGTGTTTCCTTAGGTTCCTCAACTCAAATTAGCATGTTTGTGGTAAGCATTCACCTTAAAAAATGTATGGTTTGTTGTTGGATTTGTAGGAATTCTTATTAAGCAAATTTGCTTATAATATAGGTTCCCCTATGTGTGATTGTTGCTTGGATTCTTGGAATCAGAATGGACCTCAACTTCAACCTCCTAGAGACAGGTTCTCTTGCTTTGGCAATAATAATCACAGCCTTCACCTTACAGGTATACTTTTATATACTATATTTTGAATTGATTGAAATCAATAGTTAGAATATCTAGTATACCTTGATATCTTATTCAATCTTTAAGTGATGTTTTTAAGACTTTAAGTCTTCTTGGATTATCTTTTGCAGGACGGGACTTCTCACTACATGAAAGGCCTTGTTCTCGTACTCTGCTACATTGTTATTGCTGCATGCTTTTTGGTACAAAGATCGCCTTCCAGTAAGCAGCATAATATGTAACACTATCTTGGTGTCACAAAAATATTTACCATCTATATTTATACACCCTGAAATTATAATTCATATAGTAAAAAGATTTTGTACTGTTAGGATTGTTACTGAAATTTAATTATAACTCTTTATTTATGATAAGTTTATTGAGTATACTAACTTGTAACTATTACTTTAAAAGTTATATAAAAAATTGTCATTAAACATATAAAATTCTTTTACACTGTTATTATATATTAATTAAACTCTAATTTGTATCATTGGTAACTTTTTTTTTTTTTCAGGCCAAGCTGATGTTCCTAATACATTGGTTAACTCAGCAAACCGAAACAGTTTCTAGATCTTAGTTGGTAAGTTCATATTCTATACACACATGCAGATATGCCCATTTTTTGTGCATTAAATAACTATGAAATTAACTAGGGGTACTTGATGGCAGGAAGTAGTGAATTTTGGTCTGTCTGAGATAAAGGGGTGCAACATTCAAACTTAGGAGCTCAAAGGATTTTTTATTTCATGGTAATGCTCAGACAGAAGGCTGAAGAAGTTTGCATAAAGTACCTTGCAATCTATTTAGTTCTTTGTATATATACATCTAGAAAGGATTTTATGTCAAGAATTTTCATGGATTGTGCAAAATTGATGATAGCCGTTGCATGATTATCAAATAAAATGAGAACTGTTACTTGGAATTTATCATGTGAACGTTAGAATGATAATTAAAAACTTCTTCATGTATCTCTGTAATTTCACGCTGCATTCAATTCCGGTAATGTATTTTCACTCTAAATGGGTTATTCTGATATTCTGGAATGGAGTATAGAAAGAAATTATAGAGTGTAGAAAAACAATTCTACATAATTTTATACATGCTGTCTCTGGCATGTTTGGGAGATGCAACGAATCGAGCATAAGATAAAAATGAGTCTATTTTTTTTAATGTATAGTTTTTTATATTATTATTATATATAAATTAAAATTAATTATTATTTTATTTAAATTAAAAGAAATATGATTTATAATTAATATGTATAGATCTTTAAGAAAAAATGAGAGTTTAAAAAATAAGTATAAGTTATTTGTCAAAATTGATTTGTTTTAGCTTAAATTTTTTTAAGTTAAAAGTTATTGATAAACTAGTTTTTTTATTGTCTAATGAAAAAAATATATTTATAAAATACAGTTTATATTATAAAATAAATTCCTTAAAAATATAAGGATACATGTTATTTTATAAAAATTCTCCCAATAAATAAATTTTAAACAAAAGTAAGTAGGTGAACATGATCATCATAATAAACTTGAAATTTTTAAAAGATAAAAACACTTCAAAAGCTAAATTATAAAAGAAATAAAACTAAAATATAATACAATATAATATTCAAGAACAAAAATATATGTAAGCTATGACTGAAACATACTTTGTAGATAATAATAATGGCAAAAACGTTAAAACAATTTTTTGATGGTTAAATGTAAAAAATAAATTAAGTTAAATTATAAATATAAAATTTATATTTTAAAAATGCATACATAAATTAAAATAATAAAATAAAGAATTTAATTAATAAGCATTGATAATGTAAGAGAGTTTTATAAAAACATTGTTTCAATCATAACATATAATTTTTAAAGTATTAATTGATAAAGTTAATAACAAACTTACTATAATTAAATAATTGTAATTAAATATCACTCTAATTTTTTACACTAATAGTACACAATCATCTTTTTCTAAAATAAATATGATAAGTTTTTCTACAGGATTACATGAATGTGATATAATTCAATAGAATGGGTTTAAAGAATATATATAAACCAATATTTTTAAACTTAAACTCAACTTCGTCTTCAACAAGTATGAAAATGAAAAAATATAAGAAAAAGTCAAAACCATTATCAAACTATCTCGTTTTCATGATCACTTTATCTCTAGACGTATTCATTTATTCATAACTTCTTGATAAGAGTTAAATTAAATACATGATAACACAAGAGTAAATTGAAAAAGAAAAAGTCTATGAGATTTGTTAAAATTACATTAATATATAAATTTATTCCATTATCAAAATTTGTGTATTATGTGTTATTATAAAACTTATTTAAATACTAATTATTTTAGTATTATGTGTTACTTTATTATAATAATTTTAAAAAATTATTACTTATATACCAAATCATATTATTTTTAAAATTAATTTAAAAAATTTTAAATTTTAATATTTTAAAATTTAAATTATTAATTAATTTAGTAAATAATTGTTTAAAATTCGTAGCCGGATTCTTTACTAGTTTGATTAATTTAATTAATAATGAAGTGTATCACTTTTAGTAAAACTATGTATCTGTACACAAACAAGCATAGGATTTGCTAAAGAACATTAATGTTTTTATTTCCTTACCTATTGGTACTTAAAAAACTAAGTGCATAGTAAATATATACATAATACATTACTGTGTGTTTGTGAGTTGGTATGTGCATGTGTTCTGATTATATTTTAATAATTATTTTTATTTACAAAAATATTTAAAATATTCATGTTTAAAAATATTTTTTATATTGTAAACTTTGTACTTTTTATACAAATGAATTATAAAAATGGTTTAAATAATATAAAAGAAACTTGCTAATAACAATAAAATTAGTTATGCATTAGGATAGTTGGATTTTAAGAAAATAAATAATTAAATGAAGAATAAGAGCTTGATTCGTTTGATTTTGTTTTTTAGTTTTTGAAAAAAAATTTCAACAATAATTTTCAAAAACTATTTTTGAGATGTAAAAATAGAAAAATGTCTTGAAGAATAAGTATTATTTAAAAACTGTTTTCAAGAATAAGTGTTATTTGAAAATTATTTTGAAGATATAAAAATAGAAAAATTTGTTCATATTTAAGTTTTCAAAATAAAAATAAAAACTGAAAAGCAAAACTAATTGTTACTGATTTTTAATTTTTAAAAACTAAAAATATTCTCAAAAAACACTACTAACGAGTTTTTGTAATTTTTAAATATCAAAATACTAAATAATCAGTAAGATTTTTAAACTTATAGATTACTTCTCCCTGTGTATAAAATACATATCATATATAATTCATACTGATAAATTAAGTTGATACCCTTATGAATTAATAAGTTGACACCATCTCTATTAATTTCTATAAAACCCTTTCTCCAAGTTCGATACATGAGCCACCTACTTTTTTCCCTATTTGCCAAAGAAGACAAGCCTCATAATTCATCTGATTTTCTGAGACTACATCTACTCCCAGCAAAGTCTACTACTTTAAGTATTGGAACTTCATGCAGATTATCTCATGGCAATTAAATTGGACTTCTCCTTTTTCTGTGTTACAAGAAGCTTGTACCCTGTTGAAATTATGATGACACTGCCACATGCAATTGGTATTGAAACAAGTTGTTCCAAATTTTCCAAGTGACCCAAGATAGCTTGTCCATTTGTTGAAAATTCTGGTAATGGCTTTTGGTATTGATTATGAGTTGCAGAGGCTCCATTTGTTGAAAATCCTGTTTAAACTTTCCAGCTCCTACTCCATGCTCTTGCAGCACATTGCCCCAGCAGCAGCTAACCGAACCCACGTCAACAAATTATTTCATAACAAATCCTTGTTGATCAAGGCTTTCTAACACATTTAACAAATTATCATGCCATTGGAAATAATAGTGGATTGATATTAATCAATTATATTTTATCATTATCTCACAATTTAAGTTTAAGATATGATGATAATCATATCTTATAATATCTTTATGATTATTTGAATGAGATTATAGTACGATTGACTCTGTGATGAGTTGAGTCAATCATAAAAAGCACATTTGAGGGGTCTCTGCCTACCCTGGGGGATTATAAATTTGTCATCCCATTAAGCAAATTACAACAACAATACACATTCTCTAAAATAATCCCCAAGAAAGTAGGTAGTAAAATACTCAAGAGTTCTTATTGAACTCATATCTCTACAATAATCATTCCTAGGATTTTTTTTTCTTGAAAATCAAGAACTTCAATTCAATATATTTGAGGTACACAAATTCTCTCTCCTCTATCTTTTTATATTTAATTCTCTATACATACTATAATATAATCTTGTATCTATTGATTTAAGGTTTCCTTTTATTTCCATCAATTGGTAACAGAGCCAAATTAGATACATATTATGGTTGTTTTCTATTAGAAAATTAAATTTGAATTGAAGATTTTTTGTGTTATTAGTGAAATTTTATAATATAGTTCACTATTATCTTTTTCAAAAAAAAAAAAAAGGATTTACGCTACTTGTTATTGTTAAAATAACATGTTAAAGTTTCATTCCCTTACTCTTACATGGGTAAATTAATATTGAAAATTATTTTTATGTGCTACCCCTTTAAAACCTAGTTTTCTTTTAAATAATTATGGGGTAAATTGTTTTCAAAATTACGTAATGGTTTTCCTTGTTTTATGTTTGACCAATATGAGTCATTTGTGTGGGCAACATAATATATACAATTAAATTTACTTTGGAAAGTGTTAATGAGGTTGCATGGACTCATTTTTATACCCATATTTTTGTGATTTGGTAAGGGAGAACTTTGTCGTTTTGATACGATCATGTATGATGATTCGTGTGTTAAATTCATTCTCAGAAGCATTGAATGTGATTGCTAATTTTTTATATTCTTATTTTTTCCAAAATACCATATTTATTTAATATTTTTATATTATTGGTATTTTTGAGTATAAAAAAAATTGATTAATTCAAGATTAAATTAAAATTTTTTTACTATTATAATCTTGAATTTTTTACCTATTTTCATTGTCATAATTCTTTACAGTATTTGTATCTCTAATTATACTGTACTCTCTTTAATATTGAATTATCATTTATAAATTCATTTTAGGTTATTTTATTAATTATGCACAATCTTAATTGTCCTTCTCTTATGAGCATAATTTTATTTATTAATTTGCATTATTATTACTTGTCTATCATGGGTATAATAATGTGAATTTTGTATGTTGGTCATATAATATACATGATTAACATTATGCAAATTTATTGGACAATATGTATAATTTCCTTTTTTTCATTTACATAATTATAATTTCACTATTTTGGATGCATTTATGTGAATTTTGTGATATAATTATTTTTTTATTGCATTGATGATAACTATACTCTATCGGTGTATTGTTATTAATGTAATTTGGTGTTATACAATGTACTTTTCTTGGCTTATGTTAATGATTTTTTTATATCCTATCGGTATTAGGATTTTATTGATATAAGTTATAGTACTTTGTAATTTCCGTAGGGATTCTCTTTTAACTGAACTTTTAGAATTACATAATATTTTCCTATTTTTGTAATGTTCAGTTTATTTCTCTCATTTAATTATGTTTAGTTATATTTATATGGAACCAAAATTTACACTCTCATTTTCTTTTTGTTCCATAATGACTTATAACTTTTAATTGGATATTTTTCCTTCAAAACAAAAAAAAAATGTTGCATTTTTTGTGGTGCAAATTTTCTATATATATATATATATATTGATAAAGAAATATTTGAATTTTATTTAGCCCTCTGGGTATTTTTTTGTTATGTCAACTTATTTTTTCTTTATCAAGTGGAAGGATTTTGTATATTAGAATTTTAATTAATATCTTATAAAATAAATTGTTGTGATATAAGATTTTTACTTTAAATGTCCAATTAATCATACATGTGCAAAAACAAATGTTCTTGATAAAATTATTTTTTCTTATCACATTATTTGTGATCACATTGTTGGGATCTATATTAAGGATTTTATATTTGTCTCTTATAAAATATTTTCTTGTATAACAAACTCTCTATTGATTTGCAATATTAGTATGCAATTCTTGTAAGGACAATATAGGAATCCCAAATTTTAAGAGATTAATTTCTCTATATCATATTTTATAATATTGTTAATGGTATTCTTGTAAAAGCTAGAGGCTTTATTTTGGGATATATAAATAAACCTATGTCCATTATAAATTGTGATGAGAGTTAGAGACTATTTATTATTATATCCTTAATATATGTAAGAATAGGTCTCATTCTTCCGCTGCGTATAATCATGTTTTATTCTCAAGTGTGTGTAAATATTGTTTATTGTAACACTTGATTTTTATTTATGGTTACTTGAGAACTTGCTTATGATCTCATATTCTATGTAAAATTATCAAGTGATCCATTTTCTCACTCATGTATTTTTTTTTTCAAGATCCTCATAGGGGTCAATATTTTTGTAAAGATTGATTAATATGTGGTTAATTATGAAACCATTTATGAGAATTATTTATTCTTATGGATGAATTTGTAGGTTTCATATTCTTATTATTTTAACCACTTCTCTCATTAATCATTCGTTATTCTACTACTTTCTAATTCCTTAAGTAGAATAATAGTGAATTTTAATTCACTTTTATTATTATCTTATAAAGTTATCATCCCACTATCACTAGAACTTTTAATAGTAGTGTACCATAATGATAATCCTAATATTTTTTTGGTATATTAAGAATTAGTGGGAGTATATATAATCTTGTATTATCTCTTGAAACTTATATATTTTTTATTGTCATATAATCGTGTACACATTTAATTATGATATGACATATTCTATAGGGCTTCTCTATTTATTTTTGTCCTATTTTTATTGAGATACATGAAATCCATTGTATCTTTGTAGACATCTTTAAATGATGTTAAGGTCATTCTGTTGGGTACTGCACATTAATCCTTTTGGCATACAATTATGCATTGTGCATCTCTTTTTTTTTTATATATAATTCATTGTATTTTAATAGACATCTTTAATGGATGTTAAGAGCATTTTGTTGGGCATTGCACATTAATTCTTTTGGTATTCAATTAAGTATTGTGCATTTCTTTACCCAATTTTCACATTTTGTTTGGTCAAAATTCTATAAGTATATTGTAGATGCAATACTCCTATCGAGTTTGATTTTCTACTTTGTAAAAAGTGCTTATTATGATAGTACTTCTATTGAGTACAATTTTGCACTATTAAAGTACATATGAATTTTTTTTTGTTTGGACCAATTATCTAAGTGTTTGCTCAATTGACATTTTGTGACCACAATAATCTGAGTGTCATTTTATATAAGCTAGGTGTCTATGAGGTTTTAGTAGGGAATTTATGGATTTCCTACTTATCTTTGGATTCTTACATAGTCACTCATTTTTGAAACTCGGATTAGTTAAATGTCAAATATTATAGAGCACTTATGTAGCCTATATGTAATTACATATGTTATTGGGCTATGATGAATAATTAGATGCATGTAAATTATGCTTTCTCACCTATATAATTTTTCGGACTCAAGTAAAAAAAAATTATATTAATTAAACACTTTTTTATTCACTGATCAAATACTTAACTTTGGAGTTTTATAACTCATATGGTTTGGTTAAGTTTTGATGTCTTAGATCAGTGGGAGTCTAAAACTCTGTTATGAGATATGTGTGAAGTAATATCATTTTAGTAACATATCTCTTAGCATTTTTGGATGCTTGAGACCATGTAATATCATTTTATTGAACTACATTATTCTATATACTTTATGAGAAATATTTGTTAATGTGCATGATATATATCCCTATCGGATATTATTTTGTAGCTCAAATTTCTCATTGTCTAATATAAGATTTGTCTATAATTGTCATTCTAGGTTAATGATTTATCTTTGTATTATTGATTAATATCATCCAAGTGGGAGAATGTTGGAAATAATAGTGGATTGGTATTAATCAATTATATTTTATCATTATCTGGCAATTTAAGATATGATGATAATCATATCTTATAATATCTTTATGATTATTTGAATGGGATTATAGTAAGATTGCCTCTGTGATGGGTTGAGTCAATCATAAAAAGCCCATTTGAGGGGTCTCTGCCTACCCTGGGGATTATAAATTTGTCATCCCATTAAGAAAATTACAACAACAATACAACAACAATACACATTCTCTAAAATAATCCCCAAGAAAGTAGGTAGTAAAATCCTCAAGAGTTCTTATTGAACTCATATCTCTACAATAATCATTCCTAGGATTTTTTTGTTCTTGAAAATCAAGAACTTCAATTCAATATATTTGAGGTACACAAATTCTCTTTCCTATATATTTTTATATTTAATTCTCTATACATACTATAATCTTGTATCTATTGATTTAAGGTTTCCTTTTATTTCCATCACACCAATTTTATCATTTTCCATCCTGCATAGTTCACCTTGAGTTGTACACGTCCCTATATCCTAAGTCGTAAAACTTTCATCATGCCAATTCTATACTAAAGAAGTATTTGTTATTGTTTTAATCGCTAGCGACGGTTTACTTAAACATATTAAGGGTATATTAATTCACTATTTAAGTGAGAATTGAAAATTAAGCAGGTATTAATTCAAAACTCTCCTTTATAAATTGGATGTCAACTGCATTATGGGCCGAAACCATGTTGTCCATGGCAGTGTGGAGAGATAAGAACTTGGTATATGTAATTGTTTTTATCCAAATTGGGCAGAATCTGCAGTGTTTTTTTTTTATCTTGGATACAGGAATTTTAAAGCAATAGTTGAGTGTGAATGGCTAGTGTTTTGGATAAGAGTGAAGGAATGAAAAATATGATACATAAAAAATCCAATGGTTAGTGTCTTGGATATGAGTATCGACTACCTTGGTTGAGAATTAATTAATATCAGCCGAAAAACTTGGTTAACCTTCTTTATGTGAAAATTTTTCTTCCAATCATAAAACATAAACTCAAAATCCAATTTCTTAAGAGGATGAAAGATAATACCACTCTAACAAACATCTCCTATTAGTTATTGAAACAGTTTATAATTAAAAAAAAACTTATATAAATTTTTTGTACTTAAAATTTCACAAAAAACTATTTTGGTCCTTGAAATTTAAAAATATTATTTTTAGTCCTTGAAATTAAGTGTTTGCTTGACAATATTTTTAGAAAACTGTTATCAGTATTTTATTATTTAAAAACTAAAAAACTCGTTTGGGTAATGTTTCTATTTTTATATCTTAAAACAGTTTTCGAAAACCGTTATGGTTTTTTAGTTTTTAAAAACTAAAAAATAAGAACAACTGAAAATAGTTTTGTTTTTCAATTTTCTATTTTTGTTTTGAAAACTCAAAATACAATCAGAATTTGTTATTTTTTGTTTTTCATTAATGAAATTTTAATAAATATAAACAAATTTTTTCATTTTTATATCTTCAAAATAATTTTTAAATAACACTTACCAAAGAAGTTTTTTTTTTCTTTTGTCTTCGAAAAGAGTTGTTGAAAACTATTCTTCAAAACTCTTTTAAAAAACTAAAAAACAAAACAAAATTAATCAAACCCTAATTGTGTCGGATGTGAAATTAAAGATGATTCACAAATATAAAAATGTACTCTTTGTCAGCAAATTTTTAGTAGTGTTAATTAGAAACTAAAAGTGAATCAAGAATAAAAAAATATTTATAAATTTTAAAGAGCAAAAGTGATTTTTGGTGAAAATTTAAAAACAAAAAACCTATTTAAATCAAAAGGAAATATAATAATAACATGGTGGCTGGATTTATGGGTTAAAGGATGAAGAGAAAAGAGGGACAAGAGGTTGTGATATGAAATAATTTCTTTTTGTTTAGCAAACCTGTTTTACACGAAAAAGACTTGGTCCAATGTTTACATTGAATGGGATGAAAGTTAAATTACAACACTTAAAATAACAGGAAGTGGGACGGAAATCACCATAAAAAATAAAATAACGAAGGAGACGAAAATCATGGTAATTTGATATGTTATTAGAACAATTTTTTTAATGACACTTGCGGAATATCTATAAAAATGGCTGATAATTAATCTTTTATCATTAAGTATCCCTTGTTGATATCCCTATTTAAGTTCCAAGTCTCTTTTATAAACAAACCACCAAGCACAAGTGATATTATAGGAAGATGAGTTCCCATGGATCAACCACCTCAAGATATTCTGCTGCTTCCTCTTTCAATTCCAGCAGCAACCCATCTGTGCGTGCTTCTATGCAAAGGCCAAGTTGTACTGTTTCCCATCACATGAATAATGGCAATGTAATTAGGGCTTTGTCAATGGCTGGTTCCAACTTCTCTAATGTTCATCAACAACCGCCGAGTCTTTCTGCTGGGCCATGGATTCAGTCGCAACTATCAAACCCTAATTGGCAAAACCCCAACACCATGTATGGTCAATCATCGCACATGACATCGCCAGCAGGTTTCTATTCCAACTCCTCTCATATCAACAAGTACTTTTTGATGAAAATATACACAAAAATAAATCATGCTCCCTCAATTGATTCTTTTTTAAGGTAGTTTAGACTTTAGACATTAATAAGCCAAATCAATAAATAGTTACATAATTGGTTGTCAAAACTAATTACCTATTTATTATCTATATTTGTGATAAATTTACTTTTTATTTGCCATAGGTAAAATTCAAAAATTTTGGCAAAAAATATACTTTAAACAATTTATTTTTTTAAAAAATTCTATATTTATTAAAAGAGAAAAAATCTTGGAGAGAAAAAAAATGATAGATTACAAAAAAAAATCACAAGTCTTTTTAAAATATTTATATATTTACTAAAAAAGAAAAAAAAAATTTGAAAAGTTATTACTCCCGCTCCTAAAAAAATTTTCCATTGCGGTAAAAAATAACTTAGTTTATTTTCTATACGCATATTTTAAATTTCTTTTAAATCTTTTTACTTCTTGTATTAAAATTAATTTTATTATCTACCATAAAAGGGTGTTAAATTGTACTCATTTAAAATGAGTTATTTTTCCTTGTAACAGTAAAGCGTAAAGTTAGCATTGTTGCAGAGAGAGTACACGATCAATAATGCTTTTCTTATTTACATTGGTAAAGAGAAATACTTTAATAATGCAAAATAACACATATAAAAAAAAAATAACAAAGTTATTTTGTTTTTGTAGTTCGCATCACATGTCTATGATAACTTTTTGAAATTATTGAAAAATTTGCAAACTCTCTTAATTGTTTTGTTCACATAGTTCACATTTCATTTCTATATCCACAACAAGTTTTTGGAATTATTAGAAAATTTACAAACTCTTCCAATATTTTGTTCATGTAGTTCGCACTCATGGCTACATCCATAACAAGTTTTTGAGACTATTGAAAAACCTGTTAATCCTCCCAATCTTTCTGTTGACGTGTTCGCACTTCATGCCTACATTCATAACAAGTGTTTTGGACTATTAAAAAACCCGCAAACCCTTTCTACATATCATAACCTCCTCTTTCACTTAGAATCATGATTTCTTCTTCAGGTTGAGTCATTTGCATATTAATTATTCTATCGCCATGTGTCACCTTCTAATAATTTTAATGTATATAAGATCTATTTGATATTACAGAATAAATGAATAAATCTTATTGCTATTTTTAAATAATAATAATTTTAAAATAATTATTATATATTGCATGTCATTTAAAATATTAAATATATCAAATCAATAGTTAATTTTGTTTGTTATTGATGTGCATAAAATACACCTATAGGGTAAGTGTAACCAACTAACGCAGTAGGAATAATGGATCTTTAAGTCTAGATATGGTATCCAAGGAACTAGAATATGTGATATCAAGAACTAAAGATTCTTTTATTTTCATAGGGAGTAAATAATTTGAATTGAATAAAAGGAAATTAAAATAAACAAAAGAAAATAATGGATTTGAACAAAATCATGAATTTGGAATGTTAGGGTCATGCTTCCTTACATAATTACTACTACTAACTAATCTCCCATGATCAAGCAAGACTAGTTAACCTTTCTAATGGATATCACTATTTGATCATGTAAAAATCTAACACTAGTTAGGGTTAAGAGCAAGTAGGCTGAGAGCTTATTCATCATACATTCACATTAGGAGCTAAGAAATATAGTGTTATCATACAATCAATCAAGGGGTAAGTCTTGCATTAATCAATACATAGTGATTCACACACATTAGAAGTTTAATCATACATCTAATGCACTAATAAAATAGTAAAACAATATAATCTTAAAAGTAAAAACATTCAATAATTAATTAAAAATCAAACAAAAAGGTTTTATTTAGATGCACATCATAATACAAAACAATTATCAGAAAATAAATAAAAAATAGGAAAAAGGACCATATGGATAAGGTCTATTATGACTATACTCTACCTAATCTTGCTTTTCATCCTTAAGCCTACTCCTAAATCAGTGGTTAAACTCCCAAAAATTAGCATAAAGACAAAACTTAAAACTAAAAGGAAAGAAATCTTTGTAAAGAAAAATTAACTTCTCTAGAAAACTTAATTTGCTCCTCTTCACGTTTATGGATCTTGCCATATGAGCTAAGCATGACTATCCTATAAATAATTAAAATAAATATAAATAAATAATATTTATAACCCTCAAGAGAGATAAAGACCTATAAATGAAAAACCTATCACATAATCAACCTATCAACCTTATTGTAATAATCATGTTTTAAATTATATTAACACTAATCTATAATTATTTTAATAGTGAATACTTCTGGAAGCTGGACTCGATCAAACTCCAACATGTGTAGTAATCCACCACAACAAGTGGGTTCTGCAGGAAGTTGGCCACGATCACTTTCATTAAAAACTAATTCTGCCTGGCAACAATACCCGAATCTGTTGCGTAGTTTTGAAGAGTTATTGGATTATTACATTAACTCAACAAAGCATTCTGCCTCACACCAATGGCAATGGACCTACAACATCAATAGTTTTGAAGAGGTTGTTGATGAAGAAATTGAAAGTGATTAACTTCTGCGTGCTCGTTAATTACTGCCATGTTCGTAGGTAGAGTTTTAGGGGATATATCAGTGGTGGTGGGTGGTAAGTTGTTGTTATATGGGACTTGATGGCAAGTATTATGTTGCAGAATTACTTGTGTGTTCTGCTTGGTTGTTTTCTACAGTATTCATATGTTGTTTTCTTTTGTATCTTTGAAGTATGGGTTTTTGGACTCTTTTTCTTGGTAGAGAAAAACTCAAATATTAGTGAACCTAGTGGAGAGTGGTCACATTAGGTTGTGAGAGAAATTCATTAAAGTTAGAGACATGGTAGCAAATACTGATAGAAAAGAGAGGAAGCAAACATGGAGAATCCTATTATCGAAACTGAGAAAATGAGAATGAGAGTAAAAGCAAGGGAAAGAAAGAATAGCTTGATCGGATTCAATGAATCAGCATAAAATCTCAGGCTGATTGATTCAAGTGGGTTCATTTTTTAAAAAAATTACCTAAGTGGGTCTATTTTAAAAAAATTACCGAGATGGATCTGTTTTCAAATTTGACCTGGTCAAACCGTAACTCGCAATTGCAGTTTACGTGTTATGTCAACTATGTGCTTACGTGGTGTCTAACGTGAAAAGAACTATGCTAAAATTGCAACTGATAATTGCAGTTTGATTGGTCTTTGATCAATACCGTCCCTTTGTCCAATAAGTACAAGCAACACAGATTTTTAGAGGGCTAAAACTGCAAGTATACTTGAGGTTTATGTGATCTTTGACCAGCGCTGTCCCTTTTATCCAATGGTTACAAGCAGCACAAATTTTTAGAGGGCTAAAATTGCAAGTCAAACTTGCGGTTTGTGTGGTCTTTGACAACCCTTTTTTTTAATACTGAAATTTAAAATTCAAACAAAAAAATTATGTTAAAATAATACCCAAGAGAATATATAACAACACAAAAAAATAACATATAAGAAAAGAATATCACAATATTATATAAGGAAACAAACCTGAATATTTGGAAACAAGGTTGAAAATTGAAACGTGCGGTTTCGATTGTATGATTTTGTGGGGCAAATGTGGTTCAAATTATAGAATAAAATTGCCACATAAACTACAAGTTTCATATGCGGTTTATGTAGACATTAACGGCTGAATAAAACGTTGTAACAAAAAATATGCATATTCAATACAAACTGCAAGTGACAATTGCAGTTTTAATGTCCTAAACATCCGTGCCCATTCGTATCCACGGGTTAAAAGAAACTGCCACATACACAAGGGCAATAACTACTGGATAAAAAGTTGTAACGAAAAAAAAATGGATATTGAATACAAACCCAAATGTGAATTGCAGTTTTAGTCCTTTAGAAATTCACATTTTTTAACAACTGTTGGTTAAAAAAGGGCTAGTCAAATGCCACATAAACTGCAAGTGTGAATTGCAGTTTTAGCCCTCTAGAAATCCGCATTTTTTAGCAACTATTGGTTAAAAGGAAGGGTTGGTCAAATACCACACAAACTGCAAGTCAGACTTGCGGCTTTAGCCCTTTAAAAATTTTCAGCATTATTGCTATTTTAATATAATTTTTGCTTTAAATTTTAAATTTTAGTATTACAAATAAGGTTTGGTCAAAGACCACACAAACCGCAAGTCTGACTTGCGGTTTTAGCCCTCTAAAAGTATGTGCTGATTGTAACAATTGGACAGAGGGATGGTGCTGGTCAAAGACCAGCCAAACCGTAATTGCAAGTTGCGATTTTAGCATCAGTTTGTTCTACATTAGACACCACATAAGCACATAGTTGACGTGACATATAAACTGCAATTGCGAATTGTGGTTTGAGCAGGTCAAATTTGAAAAAAGACTCATCTCGGTAATATTTTTTAAAACAGACTCACTTAGATAATTTTTTTTAAAAAATGGACCCACTTAGATCAATCAGCCTAACTCTGATTCTAAGTCTTGATTATACAGCTAAACAGGTTTATATACAAAGATGAATGAAATGTAAAAAATACACTTACAAGCCCAAGCCCAAGAATCAAAGAATAACATAACAAACTTAAGTTAATTAACATAATTACCAATAACTATCATAACAGAATTCTATGAAAGAAAACACAAATGTATGGGAAGCTATTATAAACTGTTAGTTTGCTTTTTTTATTCTTTCATATTGGATGAGTGCTGAGACATATACCTCTAGATATTATTTTTCATATTGCAACTGCGAATTGGTCCACCTTTGGTTCAAGATGATTTTGGATAACATGTTCTTGATCGGTTGAATTTCATATTTTTCCATTGGATAATAAACACAAGGTCTGGAAAGGAAAATACTATTCGCAAGTTTCTGCTATGTAATTAGGATTTTTTTCATATTCTTATGGTTGTTTCTAAGAATTGTTGCTTTGTATTGTGTGCTCTAGCTGATTGTGAGCACTATTTACATTGCAAGACTTTTTTATACTTTATTGATTATAATAAATACTTTCTTTTTATAACAATTATAATCTTTTTATAATTATATATTATTGAATTCCCACCTTTTTAAATGAAAAAATAAAGAAAAGAGAGTCCGTATAATTTAGATTTCTGAAATAGATGATGACGATGTCTGATTAACATCTTTTTAATTATATCTCGTATGAAACATGTGAATGATTCATTCTCAAAATCACATTTCCTAACTTGAAAAAAGCATTTTTATATTTTCTGTCTACTAGTTACGTTTTTAGTTTGATGATATGAATGTTTCGATTTTCAATGTTGTTTTGCATCATGTGGTTGCAGATTCGTGAGTGTGGATGGATTATGGAAATAATTTATTTTCTGTTTTAGTTGCATATAAATATCTGTTACAAATTCTATATGCTACTACATAATTCTTTTGAGGTAGAAGAGAATAGTTTTAAAAGATTTTGAGCTCAACATTTTCCTTAAAAAATTTTGGGATTTTATTACTGAATAGACTCCCTACTAATTTAATTGTTATAGAAATATAATCTTAATTACCTGCATCATGAGGTCTTTGCGTTTTCTGCAAAGAATACATGGGAGGATTGTAACCTTTTGTTTTTGACGTATAAAGTAGTTTTTTCTATTTGGCAAAATGTTTGTAGGTGAATTGAAATTTCTTCTTTTGTTTTACGATCATCTCGTATGCAACTATTTCTGCGATCTAACTCTTGGGTGGTTGGAGAAAGACTTCAAAATATAATTTTCTATTTTAGTAAGCTACTTATGAATATAGATATGTAGGAATTTAATTGTTTTTGAAAATAAAACTTTGGAAGACATCATTAGATATTATTACTAGCCCAATACTAATGGACCAAGTGAGGCTCAAAAGTGTAAAAAAGAATTCTATTTGGTTAAAAGATTTCATATGAGTGTGATGAAATTATGTTTTTTTTTTATATCTTTATCATTGTGTTTCTATTATGTTTGTTAGCTGTTATGTACCTTCATACATGGTCTGGATATCTGTATTGTTGCCCTATTAATATTTCTATTTTCTACCCAATTGGGAGAAAGATTAGGGTTAGAAAAATGAATATCTTTTTATCTTCTTTACTTTTGTGTCTCTCCTATCTTTTAGTTTTTCTTAGTGAATACAGTAGCAATTTTTTTAATAGATAGTGGGCATAAGTGTTAATATTGAACCTAAAATATTGATTATGGTTTGAATTATGATTAATTAATAAGTCTTATGGACTAAGAAAACTAGGATTGTAATTTCACAAGACTCCTAATGTTTTTCTAATTCTAATTTTAATTAAATTTTATTGTAATAATTATCAACACTCTTATAAATTATTAAACATGATTAAATTCTCAACCATTAGTACTCCTTTAATCAAATAACCTTAGATTATTCCTAATTTAAAGTTAGAGTGAAAATTTTCATAAATTATTTGATAATTAAATTCATACAAACTGAATTGTTAACAAATTCTTTTAGGAGAAAATTATAGATTCTCTTAATTCAAATAATTGGGTTTATATATATTGATTAATTATAACAACAAGTAAATATGCATTAAGAATAAAATCATCAAATCAATATGAATTCAGTTAAAATCACCTTTTCCTTTCCTCCATTCCCCGTCAAAATTATACCTCACTGGAGTTAGAATCACCATATGAATTAGTAATTTTCTCTTCTAATTAATTTTCAAGATTGTAACGCCATTTTCAGTTCTCCCATGGATATCGAACTACTACTGAAAATTATGTCAATATTTTTAAAAGTTTGTATTTTGCATTGTTTACATTATGGCTAAAATTCATGTATTATCATTGCACTTTTGAGCATGTTAATGTTTTGTGGTCGAGGTTATCAAATTTAGATCCTCATGTTTGTACTAAGATCTAAAATTTGTGGCCATGTAATATTTATAGGTCTCTAATGTAAATCATGTTCAAATTGGAATTCAAGTTGAAACTTTGGATACTACTCATAATGGAATACCGATGTCACATTTTTTTGTTTATTAACATATAAAAGTATACATAAATAAGGAATGAAACCACAAGAAAGTAAAAGAATATAAACCAAAAGACAAAACATTTTTTTCATATACATGCACGATACTATTAATTAATTAAAGAATATTCAATAATCTGCATTTGGGTAAGGCCATAAATGACAATACTCTTTCTCTTTTTCTTCATTTTGGAAGAGTTTAGTTTGAGAATCATTAGGAGTAGGGAGAGAGTTAAGTAAGACCAACCAAAAAGACATCATGTGTGCGATCCATGCCGCTTAAAACTATATGACTATAACTTTCTTTTCAATCCATAGATCTACCATTTGTCGTTGCTTCAGACATGTTGCTCACTCTAAGTTTCCTTTCAGGAATTCGATGGACACAATTTTTGTTGTCTATGTCTTTGACTTGATGATCCATTCGCCATTATCATGTTAACGGTTTTTATGGATGCTAGGGAATCAAACATTGTGCTTTAACAGATGGTTAACAGTGAAAGTCACCAATGAACAATTTACCAACTTTCATTATAGTCTTCAAAATGTTGGAGTTGAAAAGTGATAGTCGTGTTATACATGTGCTAATGGTTACCTTGTGGAATGGTCATGGGTTGAAATGATAGTTATGGTAAAATTGGTATGAGGAGATCGTCTATGACGCCTTGGTCCAAATCGTTCTCACCCACTTAATTCAATATCTTTACTTTCTATTTTTTATAATCTATATACTTTTTTACTTGAACAGCCCTCTTTTATGGGTTCTCGCATAGTATCCTGATATATATGAGCAAGGACTAAGTTAAGAATTCACATGCCAATAAAAATGAGCAAGTTCTCAATTGCCTTTCATAAATATGAACCCAGCCCCTACTATGTAAAGCTCGTCAGTGACATTGTAATATTAATGGCCAAAACTTCCATCAACTAGAAACCTCAATATATGGATTCCATTTCTCAATCGTTGTACTGTTTGTTGTAATTAAGCTTATGGAGTTCAAATAGACCGTGTCTCAACATTTCATCGTCAAAGTTGTTAAGATATAAATTTGTGTCAAACAATATTTAATATTGAACCTAAACCTTAAATCTTAAAATATTTCAACTTATGCTGGGTCGAACACTTGAGGGATGTATTCTTTTTCTTAAAGGGAAATTTCTTCTTAACATTTTCGGTATTCAACCAATAGAATATCCTAAGTATTCTATTTATCCTTATTTGTGTTATGGGAGTGTTTAGTCATAAGAATTGCCTAATACCTACCTAGTATAAAATCCGAAAGAGTGCGAAAACATGTGGCTTGAAATCGGAGCTTAGGGTTTTCTTGTGTGTTGGAATATCTTTACGCAGATTCCCATACCACACTGTTTAATAAATTACTATTATTCTTTTTAGAGCTTTCACACAAACTACTTCCCCTTTTGTGAAAAATGATGCACATTACACAGCAAAACTATTATATAATAAGAAGCGTTTAATACTTATACACGGGTTAATATTAATTCTTTATATATGATAATTTTATTGATTTTATCAATTAATATATTAAAAATTATATAAAAAATATAATTAACTGTCAACGTAATTTTTTTTTACATAAATTGCTTATTTGAATTTTAGTTTGTAAAACACTTGTTTGTTGAAAAAAAAAATTCTAATAATTTTTAAACTTCACAAAATCACCAACATTTGATGGAAGCTAGGTATGCCGTTGCCGTAGGACCACTGCTCAAACGTATTCCAGAAATTCCCAGGATTGTCATCGTGATGATATAAACGCGTTTTCTTAATCAAGTTTCTTATCTTAGTAATTCACTAAAAGAAATTCTTATGTTAGTTGGACATGTTTCATATACTAAAATAATTAAGATTATGGCCCTCATCTAATTAAGTTCTTCCAGAAGATAGGATTGTTAGTTGTTAGATAGGAACAAGCAATACTAAAATATGATTTTGGCCTGAATTTTTTTTTAAAATCATAAAATAAAATATTATAATTTTAAAAAAATAAAGGCTAAATTCATATTTTAAAATCATATTTTAAATATGATTTTGGCCATGTATTTTTTTTAAAATCATAATATTTTATTTTTCTATTTTTCAACTAATCTTCAACTGAACACTGATTGGGAAGATTAAATAACGGTTATTTCAAATTTCTCCTCTTATGGCGGGTCACAAATTTATTAGTATCATATATAATTTTCTTGACTTTCCTTTGTTTTCACCTTTAGTTGTGGATGCTTCTTTCTATGACCTTTCATCATGGCTTTTCTTGTAGTTTCTTTGTTACACACCAATAAAGATAAAGAAACAGCATAGATAAACATAATCTTTTAGCATGAAACTTCAGCTTTTGGTGATGTCATTGTAGTAGGTATGGATTCGGTGGAGATGGTGTCAACTTAGTTAGAATATGATGACTCTACTTTGTTGTTTCTGCAAACCTAGTTTCGTTAAAAAATTATATGTAAAAGGAAGGTATGGGACGATTTGATGATGACTAAACGAGGTTTTCCGAAGGCCAGGTGGGTACTTGGAGGAGATTTTAATGCTGTGCTAGATACGACGGAGTTCAAAGGGAGATCAGGCTATCACTCTACAACTGAGATGTCTGACTTTAGATTCTTTATCCAGACAATGGGACTGTTGGACATTCCAATCATCAGGAAAGGGCCAACGTGGATAGCTCCGAATGGAGAGTCATCTAGTAGGCTGGATCGATTTTTGTTCTCACCAGAACTGATGGAGGATTGGGGCGTTACAGCCCAGAGAGTTGGCACCAGAGAATTTTCAGACCATACATGGATCATAACAGAAGTCAATAAACAGAATTGGGGCCCGAAACCGTTTAAGTTTTTTGACCATTGGTTGGAGGATCCAGGTTTTATGGACCTAGTGAAAGAATTCTGGACAGCAGAACAAGGCCAAGGATGGAAGATGTATCAGTTGGCACGTAAGTTGAAAGGCCTGAAGCTGAAGATTAAAGACTGGAAACAAGAATACTGGAGGCGGGATGAGAATGTCATGGATGAAAAGGTTCTGCAGCTGGAAACACTGGAAAATCAGTTAGGTCAGGGGGTCATCGACAGTGGTCATCAAAGACAAGAGATTTTGTCCGAATATTGGGAAAAGGCAAGGAGAATGGAACGGTCCTTGTTACAGAAGTCTCGGGTAAGATGGGCTCTGTATGGTGATAGGAACACAAAGTTCTTTCATAAATGCTTTAAAGAGCGATGTTATACAAACTCCTTATTGGCAGTTAAATCAGAGTCAGGATGGGGGGAGGGGGTTCAGAGTATCCGGGACCATGTCTTCCAGCATTTCAAAATGTGCTCTAAAGACGAAGACCCTATGAGACCAAAGTTGGATGGGGTGACCTTTAATCAGTTGACTGACCAGCAGAGAGTCACCTTAGAGGAACCCTTTTCGGCAGAAAAAATACAGGAGGCGGTGTGGGCATGCGATGGAGGAAAGAGCCCGGGCCCTGATGGATTTGGTTTTCAGTTTTACAAATCATGTTGGGAAATAATAGGGGGTGACGTGGTAAATGCAGTTCAAGAATTCCATCAATCAGGGGTATTGCCAAGAGGAGTGACATCAGCTTTTCTTACCCTGATCCCCAAGGTGCCAAGACCTGACAGGTTAGCTCAATTTAGACCAATCTCTTTAATCTCTAGCATACAAAAGATTGTATCTAAATTGCTGTCACTGAGAATGAAGAAAGTAATGGGCCATTTAATCTCCAAGTGCCAGTCAGCATTCTTGACAGGGAGATCAATTTTGGATGGGGCACTGGTAGCAAATGAAATAGTTGATTGGGCGAAGAGGAAAAGGAGACCTTGTTTCTTGTTTAAGGTGGATTTCCAGAAAGCATATGATTCGGTCAATTGGGATTTTCTAGATTATATGTTAGCTAGAATGGGTTTTGGGAACTTATGGCGAAAGTGGATAAGTGGTATTGTAAGGAGCAGCTATATGTCAGTTCTAGTCAATGGGAGTCCGACGGTTGAGTTTAGGCAGGGAAGAGGTTTGAAGCAGGTCCGCTCCTTTTCTGTTCAGGTCAGCTGTAGGAAAAGGGGTGTTTAAAGAACTCAATATGGGTGCCGGGGCAAACTTTTCAGTATTGCAATATGCAGATGATGTTATCATGATGGGGGAAGCAGATTTGAAATCGATATGGTACTTGAAAGTGATTCTGCGTGGTTTTGAGCTGACATCCGGTTTGAAAGTGAATTACAGCAAAAGCCAGTTCTTTGGTCTTAATGTACAAAACTCGTTCACACGTGCGGTCAGCAACCTTTTGAACTGTATCGTTTCAACACTGCCCTTTAAATTCTTGGGGATTCCGGTGGCTGTCAACCCGAGAAAGGTAGAAACGTGGAAGCCAATCTTAGAACAATTTCAACGGAAGTTGGCAGCGTGGAGGGCCCAGCATATGTCATTCGCTGGAAGGTTAGTTATGTTAAATTCAGTATTGTCTAGCCTCCCATTGTACATATTCTCATTTTACAAGGCTCCCAAGAAAGTCTTGCAAATCATGACTGGGCTACAACAATCGTTTCTGTGGGGAGGGAACGGACAAGAGAACAAAATAGCCTGGGTAAGTTGGGAAAATGTGTGTAGGCCGAAGGAAGAAGGGGGCCTGGGGGTAAAGTGTCTACGGACCTTTAATCTGAGTTTGCTTGCAAAGTGGAGGTGGAGGATACTAAATGAGCAAAATGCAGTATGGGCGACCGTATTGGAATGTAAATATGGGCCTACATACAAGTTTAATCAAAGACAGCCGAACTTACCAAAGGCATCTCAGTGGTGGAGGGACCTATGGGCCATGGATGGACCGGAAGCGACCAGACCAAACTGGTTTTCGGACAATGTCTTCAAAAAGGTAGGGGACGGAAAGGAGACTCTATTTTGGGAACAGAAGTGGATAGGAGATACATCCCTTAGTTTGCAGTTCCCCAGGTTATATGGGTTAGCAGCAGATAAGGGTACTACTGTTTTAGACAAAAGGGAGGTATCAGGGGGGTGGGTCTGGGAATGGAGGAGGCAGTTATTTGTATGGGAAACAGAGCAGCTTCGTCTTTTGCAGAGTAGGCTGCAGCAAGTGACATTTGTCGATTCCATCTCGGATAGATGGAGATGGAAGACTGGTACGGATGGAGTATTCTCAGTTGTTGAGGCTTATTTGGTTCTACGCCCGCATCAGCAGACACATAGATTAATCGAGGTGGAGCCCAGGGACTTGCGACGAATGTGGAAAGATAGACTACCATCTAAGGTAATTGCTTTCTCGTGGAGATTACTGTCAGATAGGGTACCAACCATGGCTAATCTATTGAAAAGAGGCATTCAGATACCAGGGGAGGAGACTCTATGTGTCTTCTGTCATAATGTTGTTGAAGATAGGAATCATATGTTCCTAGGGTGTGCCAAGGCTCAATACATATGGAACAATGTTATAAGCTGGCTGGGTATTCAAGGACCTCTTCTGGGGGATGTGTCGCATCTTTTTCTCTCATCGACAACTTGGGTGGTTGGTAAAAGGAAGAAGCAATGCAGGTATGTATTCTGGCTGGCTGGGGTTTGGAGTATCTGGGTTACTAGGAACCAGATAATTTTTGATAAATTACCAGCGAACTCAGTTGATATAGTTATGTCCATAAAGGTAATATCGTGGCAATGGCTATCATTTTTCCTTTGGTTTTAATAGGGGGTGCGGGTTTTCGGATTGGTATGCCAATCCCAGATTATGCTTGTTAAATTTGAAATAGCTGAATAGTTTGTCATATGCTCTCACAGGATATGGGGGAGTAAACAATCTATTTGTATCCTAAGAAACAATTTGTTTCTTCATTGAATACATGTTTAGCTTTTAAAAAAAAAAAGAGTGAAGCTTTCATCATTTTGTGACTCTATGTTGAATGGGATATTCAACTTTCTTTAATACATACAAAATTGTGTTTATAAATATTATTTATAATAATGATAAACAATATATATTCTCCTAATCGAGAATTAATTAATTATTAATATTTGAGTCAGATGGTTGCATTTATTTTTTTTTCTTTTTAAGAATATAAATAAAACTATTACACAAAATTAAATGCATTTAAGTAGTAAAAACTAATAAATTAGCACCTATCATCTTACCTAGAGGAACAAACATTAAAAATAAACTTTTTATAGTAATTTTCTTGTTAAGAATATACAATTTAAGAAACAATAATACATACATTATTTCAATTATTTTTAAAGAAAATATTCTTACTTTTATCTAATTGGTCAAAATACAAACATCTATTAATATCCATTTTAGTTTTAAAAATTAATTTAAAAATATTTTTAAAAACTAAAAGGAAAAAACACAATGAAATATAATATAATTAATTATGAATTTAATTAGTATATACTGACTGTGTAAAAGAATAAATATTATACTGACATTTAATTGTATTTTTTTATTAATATAGTAAAATCAACAAACTTATTATAAAATAAGAGTTTGTGATTAAATACCAATTTAAAATGCATTCTAATTAAATTCATTATCATCTATACTTTAATTTAAAATATTAAATGTAAAACTATTGATAATTAATTTAGATGGGTTTTCGCTAATCACTACTTTAATATCATAAGAAGATACTTATTAAGGTTAAAAATTAAAAAAAAAAAACTTAATCGAAATTGAATATAAATAAATGCAGATATTGACCTAGGAGATAAAATTAAAGTAAGAAATTCTTTTATTACAAAACCATTTATTGTAAAAATATAAATTATTAAATATTTAATTTTTTAAACAAAAAAGATTAGTTTGTTTGACTTTTTCCTTAAAAAATTATTTTTAAGTTCAGTTTATAAGAATTAAAACAACAGTTGAAGTTGGCTGTTAATCTTTTATTATATTTTTAACTTACAAATTATTTTAAAATAATTTTTTTAATATGATGGGAAAAACCAATTTTATGGTTTTTATTCTTGAAAAATAAGTAATTCTTTTAAAAAGTTTTTGAAAATAAGTGTTCGGCCTAATTTTTAATCTTGAATAGAAAGAAAAAAAAGGGTTAATTAGGCATGTGGACAAAATGATAACTTTATAAGAGTGTAGGTGGACAAAATTCTTTTACAATATTAGTGTGTAGAAATTAAATTATATTAATGTGTAATTTGACCAAATTTAACATATAATGTTAATAAATTCTACTCTATATATCTTATCTTATCTATCAATTAAAACAAGGTTTAGTTTGATAACGTACCAAACACATAATTTTTTGTTTTATTTTTCTAAAAAATTGTATGTTGACCCATAATCTAAGAAAACTTTTGACACATGTTTTTTTAATAATATTTTTTGTTTTATTGTATATTTTTTTAAAAAATATTTTTCTTAATATGTTTGTTTTATCATATTTTTATTTTTTTAAAATATTTTTTCTTAAAAAATATTTTTTCTTAATATCATAAAATTATTATTTAATAATATTTTTTTATTTCTATTTTTTATTTTCATTTTCATTTTTTTTATTTTCTAATATATTTTCAATATTATAAGTTATTATTTAATAATTTTAAATTCAAATGCAGATAATTTATGAAAGAAAATATTACCCAACACCGTCATAGATATAAAATAAATTTACTTAAATTTATTTACAGTAATAAAATAATATTATTTACAAAAAAATAATATTATTTAAATTATTTTAGATATGATATATATAGCATAAATGTGTAAAATTTTCTTAGACCAATAACAATCACAAAACATGAGTAAACTTAGTTTTTGACCAACTCAATGGTTGGAAAGATATGCATCTGTAATTTTTTATTTTAGAAAATAAAATATAAGTTTATAATAAATATTTAAAAATTATTTTATTATATATTTTTAGATTGTTCATTGTATAAATTATTTTAGATTTCCTTTTGTAAATTTTTCATAGAAAAGTGACCGTCACAAATATGAGTTAAATAGATATGCAAAATTTTCTTAAACTAACAATAGTAAAAAAAGTTTGACAGATCTATACTGTAATTTGTTATTTTAGACAATAAATATAAATTTATAATAAATATTTTAAAATTATTTTATTAATATATTTTTACCATTTAGAGCTAGCAATAGACATCATGAGTAACATTAGTGTCTAAATAAAATGTTTGAGATATTTACTCATGATCTCATATCTAAGACAATAAAACATCTTAAATAATTTTTATTTAAGAATTTAATTAGTATGTACTGACACTGCAAAAGAGTTTTACACTCATTTATATGACTATATAAATTTTAAAGTATTAATAGATAAAGTCAACAAACTTATGATAAATAAATGATTGTGATGAATCTCATATCTAAGACAATTAAACTCTTTCTTTAACTACATGAAACAAAATATAAATTTATGATAAATATATTAAAATTAATTTATTAAACATATTTTTACAATAAAATAGTTTTAAATTACTTACTTTATCAGATGATACATGAAATTAGTTTATTTTTTTAAAACACCCAATATCATGAATAAAACACAATCTCAAATCGATATCATTGTGAACAACAAAAAAATTTTATGATTATTTAACACCATCACATTTCAAAAACTCAATAATATATAATAATTACAAAATAATTTAACTTTATTTATTAATAATTTTAATTTTTATCATATGATACATATATTAAAATTAATTTAACAAAACATTTTTATGATAACATATTTCCAAATTAATTACTAAATAATATTATACACTCAATTTTAATTTTTTTTATGAAAAACACTATAGTATTATTTGATATCAGAATAAAATCATTATAGGTACCAAATTTTATTTCATACATTTTTTAACATAGTTGCGTTTTAAAAAATATGATAAAATTATTTTTACCTTTTTTAATAAAACAAAAATTTTCATGAGCATTTAACACAACTTCTTTTAAAAAGTAATAATATTTATTTATATATATTTTGGAATCCAATAAATTATTTTTACATTTTCAAGAAAATTTAATTTTACTTAAAACATATATTAATATATTATTATTACTTGTATCATTCTCTATCAAAATAATAATGTATTGATACATAATATAACAAAATCTTTCTTTCTTTATATCTTACTTTCAAATTAATATAGATAACATATATTTTTCTATTATATTTTTATTTAATATTATAAAAATATTATTTAATATTAATTTTTTCTTTTTATTTTATTTTTATTTACTTATTTTTTTTAAAAAAATTTAAAAATAGCTTTGGATTTTAGACCCAAGTATCCTCACCAACTTGTATTACTCTCACCCTATCAATATATGATTTGAACTCAATGACCGGTTCCTCCTCCCAAGCAAACCACTCTCTACGCCACTCAAAAACCCATACCCATTCACTCTCTTCCCATTTCCCAAAATTGCATAGTAACCCCTTTCTATTGATTGAGTTAAGGAACACAAGATTGAACTTTTGCTTCAATGCTTCTTCCCTAATCCAGTTGTCCATACAAAATTTAAATTTGGTCTAGTACCTTACCTTTCATTCCAAACATTTGCAAACCACCAATGATTATTTTTTACACCATAAACTTTCTCAAGTCTTTCTACCAAATTGACATATGATTGTTGTCCTCCGTCTACATTAGACCTCTCTACCTATTATATTTTGAGTCAATGATCTTTTCCCACAAATAACCTTTTTGCTCTAATAGTGACCATTTCCACTTCCCTATAAGTGCATCATTAAAGTGGAAAATGTTTTTCAGTCCCAAACCTCCCTTTTCTTTTAATTCACACATGAATTTCCAGCTGACTTATGCTATTTTAGGGGCATCACTTTCTTGATTCAACAAGAATCTTCTCTGAATGCTTATTATTTTTTCTCGAATTCCACAAGCATTTTGAAGAAAGACCCACTGATTTGATCAAGCATATGCGTCCTGCGTATGATAAGTGTCTATGTGTCCAATTTGCCAATTTTCTCTCCAACTTATTAATTATTAGGTCCCAAGTTACCACCCTCCTAGAGTTTGACCCTATAGGAATGCCTAGATAGTTGAAAGGAAATTTAAGAATTATATAATTTAGTACTTGTGCAAAAGTCTGAATCTCCATGTTTCACAAAGTCACCCCTCCAAAGCTACTTTTAAAATAATTAATCTTGAGACTTGAGGCTAGTTCATACCATTTAAGGATAGATTTGATGACTAGGATGTTGTTATGTGTCATATCTCCAATGAAGATTGTATCGTCAGCATATTAGAGAATGGATATTAGTACTTTTTCCCTTCCAACTAGGAATGGAGTTAATACCTCCCGCTGTATAGTTTGCCTAATCAATCCTACAATTCCTTCAGCTACTATGGTGTATAAAAAAGGAGCAAAAGAGTCTCACTGCCTTAACCCTTTCTGAGGTGAGAATTTTGCATTTGGAGAGCCATTAACCAATATAGAAACTCTAGATGATGTTAGACTAACTATTACCCAAGAAATCCACCTCTGATTAAAGCCCATTCTACCCATAATGTATTTCAGAAAGTACTATGACACCAAATCATATGCCTTTTCAAAATCAAGTTAAATACAAAAAATCTCCTCTTTCTCCGTTTTACCTTATTCAGAGGTTCATTCAATATCATTGTGTTATGTAGGAGATGTCTTCCTTCCATAAAAGCACTTTGAGAGTGACTTATAATTTTATGTAAAATTTTTCCTACCCTCCTCACGATAACATACACCCAACAATGGATATGGGACAGTACTCGTTAAGACTTTGGGGTTAAGTACCTTCGGTATTAGGATAATAAAGGATGAGTTGCACCTAACTACCAGTTTTCCTAAAGCATGAAAATCCTCCATGAATTGCATTACTTCAACCTTCATAAATTCCCAGAACTTTTTAATGAAGTTGAAGTTATATCCATCTGGGCTAGGGCTTCACTGTCACAACTCCATGTCATTTCCCTAACTTTGACCTCTTCAAATGGATCACTCAACAACTCATTATCTTGATCAAAGATTGCTTGGAATTGGACACCATCTAGAAGGGGTCTAAGGCTGACATCTTCTGCAAATCTATTTTCAAAGAACTTTCTTATCTCTTCCTTCACTATGGTCAGGTCCTCATTCCACTCTCCTCTAATGGAAACCCCTTTAATAGATTTTTTGTCCCTGTTCTAGTTGACTATTATGTGAAAATACTTAGTATTACAGTCTCCTTCAGAAGCCCACATGATTCTTGATTTTTGCCTCTTTAGTGATTCATTCCTTTTAGCTAGTTGATTCCACGTACCCTGTTCATCTTCAGATAATGGTCTAAGTTTGTTCTTGTTCTCAAGTTTTTTCAACTCATTTTCAGCATGAGCCAGACTTATTTTTATGTCCCCAAAATAAGTTTTACTCCAATCTCTCAAAGTTACTTTTAACCATCTTAACTTATCTTTCAAGATATATGATTTTGACCCTTGTATAGATATGGGTTTCCATGCATCTGAAATGACTGTTCTAAAATCTCTATGTTGAAACCAACAGTTCATCACCTTGAATGGTTTGAGACCCCTATTAATAACTTTGTTTCTCATAACTACCAGACAATGGTAAAAGAAATTTCTATTCATCACATATTGAGCACAACCTTCCCATATCATTATCCACTCAGAGGAAACTAGGAACCTGTCCAACCAGTTTTTAGCAGTTCCATTTGGTTTGAACCATGTGAATCTCTTGCCAACTAATAAAATGTCCATCAAGGTCATACTGTTTATGAATTGATTGAACTCAGCTAATTCTCTTCTTCCATACAGGCCACCACTCACACCTTGCCTTTCTTTAGGGTTTCACACACAATGGAAGTCATTTAAAACACACCATCTACTAATGTTGCTATTCCTTCTTCTGACCAACAATTCCTCCCAGACCTTTGTTTTGTGGCTTATGTGAGTTTGTAGGTAAACATTAACAAACACTACTTGGATGTTATTTTCTAGCCAGATCCTATCTAACAGTATAAAGTCTACTTCAACCACAGAGTATGTAAGTTGGAAAAAGATTGAGACCAAATACATACCAGACCTATTGCAGAATTACCAAGTTGTTTTCTATTCCATTTAGTGACCTACCCTTATAGCTTGACATGTGAATTGATTTTTGTTTCCCGTAAGCACATTAATCGAATCTTCTCTGTCTAAACCAGATTTTGAGCATGTTATGCTTTTACTCCACCTCCCATCCCTCTAATATTGCATGTTAAAATTTTCATTTAGGTGACTGTTTGGATCTCTTCTCCTTGCATAATTTAGCCTCTTTGATTTCCTTTTGGTCCCTTTCTTTAAGCTCTTCAATTCTAGTTAGAGTTTTCGATTCAGGTTCTTGAAGTTTGACTTTGAGCAGCTTCCCAATGTCCATGATCTTGCCTAAGGATTATGATTCAATTCCTGTTCCTGATGTCTTCATCGTTAATTATGTTGGAAAAATTGTTAGTCAAAGTCTTTGGAGAAGTCCCTGCCAAGATGTATTTATTACCGTCGAGGTTATCATGCAGAGGTTGAGCCATTGACGCTCCCCCAATCGGACCTCTGGATGCACCATGTTCCAACATAATAGCTTTAGGGACGGGATAAAGCTCATACTTGGGGTACCTGTTTCCTTGCACAGATCTTCCAATGGAGCGAGGCCTGATCCACTGTTGTGGCCCACCAAGGGTAGCTTGGTCTTGTGGGGTGCAAAAAGAATTCTTGGGGCCTTCTTTGTTTTGATCGTGAATGTTACTCCCTTAATGGATTGGGCCATTTACTATCAATATACCTTTGTTCACCTTGTTAGTATCCACTTGCTCAACCTACATATTGCCCATTGGGAACTTCTTTTCTGTGGGAGTGTTGCTCGCTTGGTATTGTGTTTCCTTCAATGACTGACTGTTTGCCATGTGCTAGTGTCGTAGTTTCTCCTAGGTAGCTTACATCCTCACTTTTTTGCAATGTGTTTGAGAGAGCTACATTTGTACAATATGTAGCCATGTGACCTTTGGAAAATGTTTGTTTTGGTGTGGACCTGTTCGACTCATTGAGCACCTCATTACCCCCCACATTTACATAGTTTGCATCTTCTAGTACCTTTGGCTCTTTTTCTTCTTCAATTCTATGGACTGTATGACTATTTCCATATTCTTGTGAACTGGATTAATATTCGGTTGCAGCTGCACATTGAACTGTTGTACATCCAATGCCTCGATTTAGATCCATATCATGGTCATACATATCTGCGTACTTAGAACCTGACCATCCTTCACCTTCACAAATGGACTTTTCATATAGGAATTCTTCTTTTCTACTACTAACCCAGGAAAAGTTTTCATCTTTATAATCTTCCAATCTCCAGCAGGGACAGTTACATGAGACGTTTGTTTGGCTTGTCTCCTAAAAAACATTTAATCTAAACTCATCCCTGTTAATGCTAACTAACTCAGAAAAGTTAATTGTCTCGAAAGAACACACTTTTAATAACACTCTTGCATACTGCAGAAATTCAAAATTTGTTGTTTTCTCACCCATTTTTACCATGGTTACAAACTTACTTAGCAATTGTTTGAAAGCTTGTTACTCCCATGCATATAATAGAAGGCCAAATATTTTGACCCATATCACTTTATGCCTCAAAACACATTCAATACTCCATTTTTTAATGGCACTAAATTTCGGCCAGTTTGGATCTTGCTTGTCTAATATTTCTTTCAACCACTCTTCTTTTGTTCCTTGAATATGTTAACTTAATCATCCCCTGTAGGAATATTATAGGCATGTTCTTTGTTGACAATAAGTTCTCTAATCGACCCACCCAACTTTCCTATAGCTACTCTTGTCCTTCCATATTTACTTTGATTTCCATGGATCTGACTTGCTTGATTGTTCCATTTTTCATCCTCCATCCTCCTCTGCCATAGCTATTGTCTCTCTTTACCACTTGTGCAAATGATGTATTAACCTCTACTATATGCGACCAGTTGACCACTTTATCTTTCCTTTTTTCCTTAGCTTCATCCCCATGTAGACGTTGTTGTTTGTGCCTGCTTTGCCTACTATATTAACCTCATTTTTATTAAATATGTTCACCATGATTTTTTAATCCCCCTATATAGTTGCCATCTAGTTTTTCCTCTAGTGATTTTTCATCTTGTACTTAAACAAATCTAACAAAGTCATACTTTCCGCCCCATCTGTTCCTTCTTCTGGAAATGAACACTTTACATACTTTTTCCCATTTACTAAATATATGCCGCATTGCCTTCTTCTCAAAACTTTCTAAAAATTTTGTGAAGAAGTAACTAGTCACTTTTCTCCCCTTCAATCGTTGTTTCCAACTCATTCCACTGTTTCCTAATTCGTTCTTCCCATACTCTGCCTTGCTTGTTTCTCCCTTCTCAAACTGGCTCTCCAACACCTCCTTCCTCCCATTCATCCACATTCTCTCACATCCTCTTTCTCTCTAATTCCTTGTACTCCTCCTTATATTTAGGGTTTAAATTATATTATATCCTTCATATTAATTAAATTTTTTGGGTTTAGGCTTTAATGGGGTAAAATATAGTATTTTTTATGTTTTATGGCCATATGTGTTTTAGTGAGTTTGATTGAAATGTTCTATAGATTACTCTCTATGTGCTATTTTGGTGTTGGTAAAATTTGTCCTTTTTTCTTAAATTGCTGTTAGAACTTTTGAAATTGTTATTTACTGGTATTTGATTGATTATATTATTTGAGTATGAGCTAGAAGAGGTTGGAGCATATAATTGAACGAGCTTAAGGGCATAGAGGTTGATATTTCTTCTTTGAAAATAAAGAAAAATTATATATATATATATATATATATATTATTTCACATCTAATAAAAAAATTATAAATATGATAGAATTTATGATGTGATATAATAAAAAATATAAAAAAAATAAATATTGATGGAGCGAAAATAATATTCAATTATATCTTTTAATAACCAAATAAATTATTTAATGAAAATTAGTCGTCTTGCAGGAGAGTTTCATGATGCAAGGAAAGTACCTTTATTGACGTTTTACTCAAGTAGTTTTTTAATTTTGAGGAAATTTTATATCAAAGAAATCATTATATGATATTTCTGTTGATTTAAAATGAATAAAAAAAATAGATGACATTTTTCATTTAAATTTGCTCTCCATTATGATTTTGCCCACTTATAATTTTTTTTTTCACTTTTCACTAGCAAATGGAAGTTACATAGTTTGATACCCACCAAATGTCAATCAAGAGAAAATTGAACCTCACAGAAAAACTACCTAGAGGATATAGGCTTAATTAATTAGATAACTGTTAATTTTCCTTTTATATTGCAAGCTGAAAAAAAAAATGATATTTTAAACATTTAATATGTTAATACGTCTTTCATATAGACCAGTGGTATAATTACATGACAGTGCGACTTTGTTTGAAAAACGAAGAATTTATATTGTTCACAATGTTCTTCACTTTTGATTGCTCTATTAGTTTTATGTTAGTTTTTTTTTTTTTTTTACTTATGTGTTACACTTAGAAATTTATATGAAATGAGTTTTTGAAATGTTTAATTTTAACAAGATAAAAGACATAAAATAAAATAAATTATTAACATTGATTGATATAATTGTTAACTGCTTATGTTTTTGAACTATGAGACTTTGAATATGAAGTAAATTGTTTGTTGGGAGAAAAATACTTATTTGTATGCACTCAAGGTCTTTAATGAAAAAAAAAAAAAACACCCAAACTAATATCATGGTTAAAATAAAATAAACTTAAGATTAAAAATTAATATATTAATAAATAACAAGAATTTGTAAACTTTAATATAAAATAATATGATAAAGATAACTTTAAGACTATATTATCTTGAGACTAAAAAACAGAAATAATTATAAATAATTTTGTTTTTCGGTTTTCTATTTTCGTTTTAAAAGTTCAAAATATAATAAAAATATATTATATTTATTTTTTATTAATGAAATTTTAGTGAATATGAACAAGTTTTTTTTTTATTTTTACATCTTCAAAACAACTTTTAAATAATACTTACTGAATAAATTTTTTTTTCCCAAAAAACAGCTTTTAAAAATTATTTTTAATTTTTTTTTAAAAACTAGAAAACAAATGGATGGAGCCTAAATTAGAAAAGAGTACCTATTTATGCCAAGTCAATCATAACTAGTTAAACTAGAATACGTAAAGGATACAGAAGGCATTACCTTTTTAAATAAAGAGTAGTGAATCAAGCTACTGCTTCTTGCTTCTTTTGCCAAAACTGTTCCACCAAGGCACCAATTCTTAATTTCTTATGCAACTCTGATGTTTTATACCTATTATATAGGGCAGATAAAGAACTTATAATTTTTTGTTTCCACCAGGGGAAATTTCTTGCTACTTTCCTAGCTTTTGTACTTTCCTAGCTTTTGTACTTTCCTTGGTACTGTGTAGAATTTACTTTAAAGATGGTGTTTTTTATTCTGACTAACACTTGCACAAGACTACAAAGGGCACCGTTAGTTAAAGAAGTGAAAAAACCTTGATTAGAGTATGAAAATAGCTAATTAGTAATTACCCTTTCATTTTAGTTTGAATTTGAGTGACACAAAATACTCATAGATGTGTTTGGAATTGGTACAAAGATTAGATTGTTTCAATATAATTAATTATATGTATAATTAATGATTGTTATGATCGATTAAATTAAAATTATTTTTTAGATAAATTTGTTGAAAGATAATTTTAAATAATTAATTTTATTTGGATGCAATTGTAAATAAATTTTTACCTAAGAGTATGTTAAAATAGTAGAAAGAAAAAAAAAGTTATTAAAAAACAATCCTAAGATGCATATTTTTAGATTATACAAATAGCTTACTTTTTCATAAAAAAAAAATAAATCTTTTTTCAGAGTTCAGCAGTGTTACCATACAAACATATTATCTTCTTAAACCTTTTTTTTGAGAAAGAAACAATTGAAATCTGTAGATTCCAGTTATCCTAAACATACACTAAATGAGGTTGTTTAGTTATATACGAAGAAAGAATAGAGGATTAATGAATATAGGGAAGAACCAAATAGAGAAAAATATACAGAGGAATGATATTTAATTACTATGAAGACTGATAGTGCGAAACACACGAAATTCAAATATATAGCAGCAATAATATTTTTTCATAATTATTAATTAAATATTATAAAAATATACAAATTTATTTTAGAATATAAAAAAAATCAATTTGTACTAAATAGGATTTTTCAAAAAATAATATATTTGTTTTTTTAAAAGAAAGATATAAAATGAATGAGAAATAACAATAAATCTCACATTTTCAAAATTTTTCTTCAATTTTGTTATCACTACATTGTGTTTTTAGGACATGTGTATCACCAGTAACATATATAAGTGTTTTCTTTAAGGATATGTTGTAGTCATGACGACCTATAAGGATATGAAAAAATAAAAAAAGCTTTATAATTAGTTAAGCTTTCTTGAAAAACTTAACTATAAAATTCATTATCTCTATATGCAACATCTAGTATTTTTCACATAAAGGGAGTAAAATTGAAAATTAAGATCAATCTTAGTAATAGCTAAGTTTAAAAATAACTTGTTTTTTCTATTAAAAATTCTGTATGGGATCTTCAATTATAAATGTTGCATTATTATTATTATTTGTTATCAATTGACTTAAATCTCATTTCTCTTGATATTTCTAATATCATGTTCCTTCGTGGTGGTTTTTGTCAGAGAATCTTCTAAATTTTCTTCTAATATCGCACATAATTTATGAAAATTATTTCTTTCTTTAGCAATTGTGTTACCATGTTATGTCAAAATTGTATGTCTATTTTTTCATTACTATAAAAAGTAGATATGACATCGCTTCATCTATATCGATTCAATGTGATAATAGATGTAGACAAATAAACATTGACAAATTCATAATTAATTGTAAATTTTTTTTTTACTGTGGTTCATAGTCAACTGATGTTGAATTGACACATTAATGACTAACTACATCAATTTCACTGATCCTATAAAAAAATCTTGTCATTAATAAAGACAAACATCTCACAAACCCTCTCACTCCTCCTCTCACAATGTCCTCACTTTCTCTTTTTCATTCTCACTCTGTTATAAACCTTCTTATAACCTTTCTTAACTTCACTATCATTCACTATTAACCTCATCGTTAACCCTCGCATGAAACTTCATTGCGAACCCTTATCTTTGCACAAACTCTACTATTACTTATTTTTATTGTTACTAATTTCTATTATTACTGATTGTACTATTTTGATTTCTCTTATTTTATTTTTTTTCTTGTTGATAAGGTTTGCTTTGGTTCTAGGGCTCATTTTGATTATAGGTTTATCTTGCTGCTAATTATCGATACAAGCTAAATTCTGCTAAATTTATTAATATATGCTTTTACTTTGATTTAGTTCCATTAAATTGAGAAGTTGTTTAATTTTTCATTGTTTATTTCTTTATGTGTTTGAATTGATGTATAGCCTATGTGTGTAGGAGAATGATTTTGGAAACGACTCGATATAACATAATCCATAAATGATTAGGACAATGTTAATTTGTAAACAGAAGGTAGGTTTTGGTGGATTTGGTTTTATTTGATAATATCAATATCAATTTAATAGTGTTTATTTTGGATAGGTTAGTAATTTTCTAATTGGCTAAATAAATTGATAAACTGATTTGTGAATCGTATTTTACTAATATTTAATGTCTGTCAATGAGAAAAAAAATGCATATTGGCAAAACTTTTTTTTTAGTATTTGTTTTCACTTTAGATAGGCACTTGAGAAATTGTAAGAAAAAAAAAGATAAATATAGGCTTTTTTCTATAGAAGTTGAAGATTCATATAAGCATGTACTTGCTTAGAATAAGCATAGTTGTGCTTTGATTTTCATGTTTATGCTCTCTTGTTGAGCATGATCGTGCTAATGCTAAGCACAACTATGCTTAGTTGGACTTAGAGAGACCATGCTATTTGAATTTTAAGAAATACGTCAAATAGCATGATCATGTATTTGTTTATTCATATACAAACCTATTTTTTCACAAAACAGAATTAGATACTCTGTTATCTAGGTTATTACCAACTTTTTTGCGAACCAACAAGTGGATCGACTCTAAATTGAATTCTTGTTTCATCAATTGAGAAAACAATTTAGGGTTAAAGTATTTTTGTATGAATAAACAAACACACAACAATTTTAGTAGGTGTTGGTAATAAATGAACAAAAACAATTGAATTTCTTGGTAAACAAGGGTAAAAACATGCAATTGAAATCATAACCTTAGGCTTTAGTGCATTGAATCCCAACCTTATTACTCATTGTGTGTTTTCTTTTTGCTTTTTGTTTGAATGATTGAACATACACTGCCCATTTTTACCAATTGTCTTCAAATTGTTTTTTCACTTTTTGAATTAAATTAGTTAAGACCATTCTAGTCCTTTGGATATAATTTCCGAATTTAGATTCACTATTACTATTACGTAGGGTATGCTTACAAAAACAGTTATATTGTATGCATCATAAAGTAAGATTTTAGTCACTTTAATACATTGCTTTTGTTACTTTTTAATTACATAGTGTTTCTTGAATAATTTAACCCCATTCGATGATGAATTTTGTGGTTCCCTTGCTACCTTTTTAGAAGGTGATGCTACCTTAATGTTTTCATATTTTCTGTTTGTTTCCTTTTTCACCTCTCTACTCACAACCTTCTGAGTGGATGAGTTGGTGTGTTGAAATATAAAATTGATTTTGGGCCTTATTTATACAAGAAGCCTAAATTCTAAAAAATTCCAGAAGATATGATAAGTGCAAATTCTAGAAACAACTTTTAGAAAAATCTATCTAAAAGATAATTCTAGAGTAGCATATAGAATTATCTAGATTATGTGAATAACTTGTATTTGTTAAAAATGTTTTAGAAAGTTATTTGTAACTTTTAGATTAATTTTTTTTTTGGAAAAATCCTAACCATTGGTTTAGGAAGAGCCACTAGTATAAATAGAATCAATGTCCTAGAGTTTGTATCAAGTCATAAAACAAGAAGTGATCAAATATTCAAGTAACCTCTTTCTTGAAAATTCTAGTCCTTTCCCATTCTCAAATATTTCCCTCATTATTCCAATAAATTGGCATCAAAGTTTGAAGATTCTACCTAAAGATATGACGAGTAGCGATATGGCTCCATTCCAAGTTCCAATGCTCAGCAAGAGCAACTATGACAATTGGAGCATCAAGATGAAGACTCTCTTTTGCTCTCAAGATTTTTGGAAGATAGTAGAGAGAGTTCACATCGAGCCAGAGGATGAAAATAATCTCTCTCAAACTCAAAGGGATAGTTTGAGAGACTCAAGAAAGAGAGACAAGAAGACTCTCTATCAATCTATCAAGGATTAGATGACAATGCTTTTGAGAAGATTTCAGAAGCAAAGTCAGCAAAAGAAGCATGGGAGAAGCTTCAAACCTCATACAAGGGAGTAGATCCAGTGAAAAAGATATGTCTACAAACTTTAAGAGCCGAGTTTGAAACATTGCATATGGAAGAAGGAGGTCATATCTGACTATTTCTCTAGAGTCTTAAAAGTCACTGATCATCTTAATAGAAATGGTAAAAAACTTGATGATATAAAAATTATGGAGAAAATTATTAGAGGTTATGACTATAGAGCAACATTTGGACTTATTACAAGCTTATGAAGAAAACAAAAAGAAAAGGGAATGGATTATTGAGCAACTACTTAAGACACATTGATTCAACCAACAAAGATAGTGATTGTAATAATCAAAGTCAATAAGAACAAGTCATGGTGGAGCTTGAGGACAAGGAAGGGGTCATGGTAAAGATCATGGATAAGGACGGGGTTGGAGGTCCTATGACAACAATAACAACTTCCAAAGAGGAGGAAGCTCAACAAGAGGTCGTGTTCAAGGCTACTCAAGATCAAGGTATGACAAGTCTATTGAGAAATGTTACAATTATGAGAAATTTGGTCATTACGCTTCCAAATGTAGAGCACCTAGAAAAAATAAAGTTGGACAGAAGGCAAATTATGTGGAAGAGACAAATAAAGAAAGTGATATCTTATTGATGCCTTATGTGGAAAATAAAAGAAATGAAGACAACAAATGATACCTAGACACTAGAGCAAGCAATCATCTGTGCGAAAAAAGGAGCATGTTCCATGGAGCTTGATATCAGTGAGAGGCGAGGTGACTTTTGGAGATGAATCTAAGATAGAAGTAAAAGGAATAACAAAATGTCTAAAGATGTGCTACAAGGATATGTCTTGGCTTTGGCATCTATGATTTTGAGCATCTCAATTTTGGAGGATTAGAGTTGCTCTCCAAGAAGGAAATGGTGATAGGATTACCTTGCATCAATCACCTGGATTAAATGTGTGAAGGATGTCTACTTGGAAAGCAATTCAAGAAATTTTTTCCGAAGGAGTCTCATTTAAGAGCTAAAAAACCATTAGAACTTATACATACAAATGTTTATGGTCTGATCAAGCTAGGTTCACTTGGTAAGAGTAATTATTTCCTTCTCTTCATTGATGATTTTTCAAGAAAAACATGGGTGTATTTTTAAAATCATAAATTAGATGTATTTGAGAATTTCAAGAAGTTCAAAGTCCTTTTTGAGAAAGAAAATGGTCTTCAAATCAAAGCAATGAGATCTGATTAGAGGAAGGTTCACATAAAATGAATTTCAAAAGTATTGTGAAAACCATGGAATTTGATGACCCTTAATAGTGCCAAGATCCCTTCAACAAAATAGAGTAGTAGAAAGGAAGAATAGAACAATTCTAAACATGTCCAAGAGCATGCTTAAGAGTAAGAGACTTTCAAAGGAGTTTTAGGTAGAAGCAATATCTTGTGCAGTTTATCTTTTCAATCAATATCCAACAAGAAATGTATAGGGGAAAACACCACAAAAAGCATGGAGTGGAAAGAAACCTAGCATTTCCCATCTAAGAGTTTTTTGAAGCATTGCTCATGTGCATGTACTAGATGAGAAAAGAAACAATTTAGATAACAAAAGTGAGAAGTACATTTTCATTGATTATGATTCAAATTCCAAAGGCTATAAGCTCTACAATCCAAATACAGTACAATCATAAGATGAGACGTTCTTTTTAATGAAGAAGGAGAATGGGATCGAAGATTAGGTGATGAAAATAACAACTTATTTCCAAGTTATGAAGATGACATACAATAATCGATGATAGACCAAGCAAGAGAGGAGCCTCCTACTCTAGTGATTTCAGTGACTAGAAATACTCAAGAAGAGGAGAGTTCAGATGAAAGCATTCCACACTTCAGGAGCTTACAAGAACTTTATGAGGTAACTAAAAATAAAGATAATCTCATTCTGTTTTGCCTATTTGTTGATTGTAAGCCCATAAACTTCCAAGAAGCAATGGAAAACAACGATTGGAAAAATGCTATAATGAAGAAATCAAAGCATTAAAAAAGAATGATACATGGAAACTAGTTTCTCTTCCAAAGGGATACAAAGCGATTGGTGTGACATGGGTGTACAAAGCTAAGAAGAACAATAAAGGAGAAGTGAAAAGATATAAGACAAGATTGGTGGAAAATGGCTATAATCAAAGAGTTGCTCAAAATAATTGGAGAATACATTAAAGATTCTTGCAACTAATGGGATCCAAAGCATAAGTTAAAACTAAAAATCTTGCAAACTCTAATACTCTAATGTTAAAGATTCTTCTACAATAACAACTAATGAACCAAACTCTTGGGCAATTTTGGAGAACCCTTCGTAATTCCAATACTGAAGGGGAAGACTGCAACATCTTAGCCACACATATCGATTTGATGGACCTAAGGATGAAATCCATTGGTTAATTGAAACAAAAACTTCATTCCACTAGCATTCATCCGAGGCAGTAACATCTTCTAAATCGACATTCTTTAAACTAGATAATAGAACCAAATCATGCCCAAGATTTCTCACTTTGACAGACTTGCATATAGAAACTTTCTTGCAAATTTGCTAGAAATTTAACATCAACAACTTGACCGACTGCCCACTTTGAAAGCCATTCAATATTAGATGCTTCTACCTCCCATTCTCGTATTTGAGCCTCCCTGCATTGATACTTCACACTTTTATTGAGTGTTGGAATAAAAGGCATTAAAGCATGAGTATAAGGCACTTTAAAGTGGTTTTTCTTTCTCTCTCTCTCTTTATTTTTGCTCTTAAATCAATTTATGGTACGAAATATGTTTATAGGTGTGGTACTTGTATTGTATGTTTAGATAAGCTTAAGAATGTTGTTAGGATGGTTTTGGATAGCTTACATAGGCTGGGTTGTGTTGGAAAAGCTTCAAAAGTGGAATTTTGGGTGAGGTAATCGATTACCTAAAAACAGTAATTAATTACCCTTAAAAAATTTTGTGTTCTAGAATTGTTGCTCTCTATGGTAATCGATTACCTGAAAACAGTAATTGATTATTCAAGAGAACAAGCACTTTGGATCCGTTTTGAGCAGGATATTAAGTAATCAAGTGGATAATCAATTACCCTGCATCAAAACTGATATAAAAGCATTTTTGAAAACTAATTTTAACAACTTTTGAAAGATCCATTAAATGTTTGCTTCTCTTGTACGATTTACACAATTCTCCCTAACATTCATACCTATTTTTTATGGTTTCAAAGTGCTTCAATTTCAAGAGTCAAGGAAGATACTTTATTGAGTTTTGATATTTCTATATGGGTATGGTTCACTTCAGGTGATATTGTTCTATACCATTCTTTGTGTTTTTTAACAAGTTTTGACAATTTTTTGAGGAGTTATTGAGATTGTTGGAAAATCTTGCAGCGAGGTGTTGCAAGTGAGGCATTATGAGTGGTGAGGTGTCACGATTTAGCAAACTCTTATAGGGTGCAAGAGGAAGCCTTTTTTGTATGTGGTTTAAATCTTTCCGGGATTAAAATCTGTTTGTGTGATGTGCATGTACTGAGGTTTTAGTGGAAAACAGATTAGCAGGAGACTAATTCTATAAACTGGATGTAGGTTAGATTGACCGAACCAGTATAAATCACTATGCAAATTCTCTCTTCCTTGCACTTTTTAAATTTCAGTTTTATTGAATTCTTGGAGTATCACTAATTGGGTTTTTGCAGCTGTAACTGATCTATCAAGTTTTCTTGTAGTGGATCCAATTCTTTCTCACCATTTACTTGTTATTGAATTTGGTTTTAACCTAAGATTTGTGGGTTTGGTTTTTCATTCTTTTTACCTTTTCCTTTTGATTCTGAATAACTTATAAAAGCATTCTTGCTAAGTTTTTCTTCAATTACACTTGAAATCATTATTGGAGGAATTAAGTTGATTGGTGCTTTGTCAAAAGGGTTGAATTCTTGAAAAACTCATTTTTGCAAAACAAGGTAGATTTTGAAAACTTTTGAAAGAGGATATTTTTTAACTACTCTGATACTATTGAATATAATTATTTTGAAAATATTTTTGGTAAATCTATTCAACCACCCTTCTAGATTCCCCTATGGGGCCAACATTGAGATCTTCATTTACTTTAGATAAGACGAATTGGCACTGAACTTATCTTAGAATATTTCATCCTTCCCTAATTTCCTTCTTTTACAACCCTACCCTGAATTTAGGTAGGTTTACTCTAAGTTTTTAACCTCTGATATGAATTTGATCAAGCTCTTTTTCTAATCGTCAAGGGTTTTTAATATCAGAGAACCTTACAAACCCAAAACGTTTGCCATCCCTTCTTTTGTGTTCCCCAATATGAGAAAAAACCAACTTGTTTGAATAGAAGTTAAAAATTTTGGTATATTTAATAGAATAGTATACTATATTTCAGGGGTTTAAAGCCGAACCAAACCGAATTGAAAACCGAAAATTGAACCGTTGAAACTGAAAACCGCAAAATACCGCTTTAATTTGGGGTGGTTTGGTTTTTATAATTTTCAAACCGCGTGGTTCAGTTTGCGGTTTGAGATGTTAAAATTGCACAAAAGCAAACCAAACCACTAATCCTTAGTTAATTAAGATTTTTAATTAATATGAATTAGTTTGATAAATAAATATTTTAGCAAAACTATTTGATTTAATTTCATTGGATACAATTTGATGACAACCACTAGAGTGTAATGTTTAAAAAAATTGATTGTTTATACTTTATTTTAATGATTGCTAATTTTATATAATTTTATTGGGAGTGACTAAACTTTTATATAATTTTGGAAATAAACTTCAATATAAATGTTTAATTAATTAACTAACTTGTGCATACAAAATACTTAGTATGATTTTTAGTTCTCATTTTTTTTTCTCATTTTGTTTTAAAATATATTAGTTTTGATTCTCTACCTAATTTCTAACAAAATTACCCAAGCAATTAATTGACTTCATGTGTGTACATGGAGTATGAGTCCTCTTCATTTCTTTTTTGTCCATTTCCTTACATTTTTTCCATTTTTATACTTTTGAAAAAATTAATTAAATAGAGATAATATAAATTTTATTGGATGTAACATTTATGTATTCAAAAGCTTAGTAATAGAAGAAGATGAAGAAAGTAGAAATGGAGAGGGTCCTAATTCGTGTACACGCACATGTTATATACTAGTGTGCATAAAAAGGGATTCTACCGTGTAGAGAAAAAAGAAACATAAGATAGTTATATATTTGTCAACACGTGCATGTGGACAGGACGATGAAAAATAGATTTGAAAATTAGAGAACTCGTCACTAATGTTTATTAAGGAAAATATCAGAAAAATCCTTTAAAAAATGGTTTGCGAGACCGATCTTGATTTTGGAAGTCGATTACCTATAGGAAGGTATTTGCACTCAACAACATCTGGTATAAAGACAGTTGCTCTAATTAAATATACAAAATTAAATAACTTTAAAAATATTTATTTCACTCTTTGAAACACAAAGCTATTTTCATTGTATTGGTTTTAACATTTTTAACAAGAGTTTTATTATCAAAAAAATTATTTTTTATGAAAAAGATTATTATTATTTTTCTTTTTAATTAATTATTTTTTTATATTTTTGAGCTCGACAAGAGATGGTTCCTGCTCTTATGTATCTCGGGGTGTATTGGAGAATCAGAGTTTTAGTTCTTTGTGGAAAACATTTGTGTATTAATATTTTTAAATTCTTGAGTTTTTTGTTTTGAGATTTAGGATTTTTGAATTGTTATAGCATATATGTCCTAAAATTTAAAGTTGACAGAGGTGTACACCGTATTCAGTCTATTTGAACATTTTTATTTTTGGATTATTTTTACCTTTTTAAAAATAATTATGATTGGTAATTTATTTTTTAGACGAGGTTTAAGACAAAAAATTGTTACAACTTATGCTTTAAAACCTTAGAATTAAAGAGATGTCACATCTAATCAATCTTTTTTCTAAGAAGTATTATGTTTAGATAAAAAATGACATGTTAGATGGGTGTAGAAATTTTTTATGAACAAAGAACAGATAGAATGCAAAGTCACGATATAGTATTTTAAGATGATGAAACAAAATGACAAGATTAAAATAAAAAAAAAAATTCAAATTCATAGAGAGTGTGAACACAATCAGTGTTGAAGGGAGAACCTCTGTTCGATACAACAACGAGTGTTGGTTCCTTAGCATACATCTATTGTGGTGAATATGAGGAAATGATGTGTTGATTATAGAAGAAAAGGAAAAGTAAGAAGGAAGAGACTTCAAGAAAAAGCTTCAACAAAGGCTCCTAAAACCCCCTCTAAAACCTCTCCAAAAACTCCCCAAAACATCCCCCATGAATGAACTTGGCACCCTTTTTTTATAACCAAAATTTGGGCATCGTCACTGAGCGTTCCTTTGCTTAACGAAGGTCCCATCGCTTAATGAATGTGATGGTTTGCTCATAAAAGGTTTTGTCGCTTAGCGAATCTGGTGTTTTGTTTAGCGAAGGTTCTATCGCTTAGCAAAAGGTCAATATATTTCAACTTCTTTTTTTCCCTACGCTTAACGAAAAAAGCTTCTTTAAGAAAATTTCTGGGTTTGGATGACCTCACTAAGCGAAATGTCTTTCACTCAGCGAAACACCCTTTGCTTAGCCAGCAAAACATCCTTTGCTTAGCAAACTCTAAATAACTCTCTTTGCAGTTTTCATGCCTTATCTTCCCTTTTTTTAGGTTAAAAAAGCCTTATTTTAATTATAAAAACAAAATCCAAACAAAATTAAGTGTTTATAATATTTAAAGAGAAATGTTAGCAATACTTTTTAAATATTTTTTATAACAAACTCTATCCTTTTTTTTTAATTTATTAAAGAGACAAGTATCAATAAAACGTTCTTTAACACAATTTTCCTAGTAAGTGGATTTCTTTGTCATTTAATCTTTAATGAGAAAATGCTAGCAATTGTTTCTCCAAATTCATCATGCATTGAAAAACTTTTATAAATTTTTACTGTGAAACTTTGTGTTCTAAACTTTAATTTAGGAGTTTAAACTCATTTACGTTTTAAATGAAGAATTAATGATAATAAGTGACATTTGTTTAAAATTTTGGTATATTTATATCTCAAGAAATTTCATTTAAATACTATGTTAGGATAAATTTAAAATAAAAGAAAAATTACATATATATATATATATATTTATAAATAATTTTAAATATTTTCACGTGAATTTAACTTTTTACACTTTTACCATGAAAATAGAAAATAAGCAAATAAAATATTAAAACATTCTAAAAAATAATAGACATTAAAGAATAAAATTTTAAAACTTTCAATAAATAATAAAATATTACATTCCAATATTTAATTATGTAAAACGAATGCGCCATGGTGCTCTTAGTTTACTGTCGTTCTTGTAAAGGGTGATTAATTATTATTATACTTAAAAATTATCGCAAAAACTATGGATGAAATCTTTTAAACAAACTTTTTGTCATTGATTTAAATGAAATGCAAATTCTGGGGTTTGATATCTCATTTAATATTTTTATTTTTTAATTTTATACACTTTTTAATAACTTTTAAACAATAGTAAAACATGAACTTGGAACAGTGTGTTAGAAAAAGTATTTCTATGTTATGTCATTGCAAAGATAGATTTTCCGTATCCATAGATGGATGCTAGCTCATAGAATTAATAAAATATCGATTGAAAACACAAACTAAGTATTGAACAATACAGAATTAGAAATTTACTTATAAAATCATTTTGTTGTTTTTAAAAATTTAGTTAAAAAACACATAAACTATATATATGTACAAAATCATGTTTTCATCTTTACCTTGAAAATAAAAGATAAAAAAATTAAATATAAAATATGTCAACAAATGAAACTCTAAACTTCTAATAAATAAAAACATATTACATTTCAATATCTATTTTCATTTCTTAAACAAACTCCCTCGTAATATTGTTATTCTTATAGTTAAAAATTATAGTAAGAACTACCAATAGAAACACTCTAGTACATTCTTTTAAACAAACTTTTTGTCATTGATGTAAATGAAATGCAAAGTCTGGTGGTTTCATATCTTATTTAATATTTTTCTTTTTTAATTTTATACAGTTTTTAATAACTTTTAAAACAATAGTAAAACATGAACTTGGAACAGCGTGTTAGAAAAAGTATTTCTATGTTATGTCATTGCAAATATAAATTTCCTAGAAATTTTAAACTTTTTTTTGGTAAGCTGTAGAAATTAGTAATTACATTAATTATTTTTCTTTCATGAAAAAAAAAAGAAAAATACGAACCTTCGCGGAAATTACCATGCCTGCAATATACTGACACCCAAAATGCTAATCTATTTGTTTATAAGTAGTTACTTACTATATATTCTGTGTGTCACATTGTCATATTTACCTTTGGTTTGTCATTTAGTAGAACAAGTTTTGAGGTTTCAAAATTTTCATTTTTCGATGAGTTCTCAAAACCAAGAGGTATCATGGGTGATGGAGAATGGTGGGAACAACAACGTTGTGAATGCGTTGTTGAACAAGGAAATGAGACATGGAAGAACTGCACATATCCTTTCTTCTTCTTCTTTGCGCAAGAAATCTGATCTAACTATTGTGTCTAAGGTTAGTTCTGGCCTCATCAGAGGTGTGTTGGAGAATGTGCAAGAGGTTATTCTGGGAACCAAGCTCTCTATTTTGTTCATAACTATTCCCCTTGCAATAGTTGCTCAATGCTTTGGCTTTGGTAGAGTGAGTTTTCTCTCTTAGTGTGTCATAAATTTACAATAACTCACTTCTTTTAATTGTCTACATTTATTATTAATTATTTATTTCTTATGATTTTTTTATGATCCATAAATAAGAAAGAAAAAAACTCAAAGTATCGTAGGGATGTGCCAATATTAGTGGCCTTACGAGTACTTTGAACCTTTTTAAATTTTTCTCCACTGGTGAATTTTCCTGGACAAGAAAATTTTCCACAGACATGTGGTGGACTTTGTTTATGACTGGCACTGAATTACAAGAAAAGTACTTTGGAAGTCAAAACTTTATCATATGACCAACATATGGAGTTAAAGATTAAGAATTTTTTTATATAAAAGTCAAATCTCACAGTTTTCTTTTTTAATTTTTTCAATCAAGTTCTTCAGTTCTCTTCCCTTTTTTATGTTTGCTACATGACTATTTTTTTATATAAAAATTCTGTACAAAGCAACTTTGGCATCGTACTTTTTGGTCAATAGTCCTTTTTATCCAGTGGCGGAACCTCGTAATCATCGAAAATGATATATATATATATATATATATATATATATATATATTCATTAAAATGTATTTTTTTATAAATACTCTTACATTTAAGATTAAAATTAAGATATGTAAACGGGATAATATTGAAAAGACTTAAATATGCATACGTTATGTTCTATAAACGAGTTTTGAGTTGAGTTTTATAATGTTTTCAAGATTTAAAATAAAATAAAAAATTATTAAAAACTCATACAAAACAAAAATTTATTGAAACTTAAGTGTGAAACATATTTAAGTATATTTGGAAAATGTATAAATGTTTTCCTAGCATAAGGTGAATCTGTAATGTAACATTTTAAAGTTGGATATTTCTATGTACCGTGAAAATTGAAGCTGTTAATATACATTATGGGATGGTATATGAATATGACACTCTCTTTTGATGGTTATAGCCATGGGTTTTTGCTTTGAGCTTGCTTGGGCTTACCCCACTTGCTGAACGAGTCAGCTTCTTGACAGAGTAAGGAAACTATGACATTCTTTTTTACATTAGATTTTATTAATCATGGTATATCTTTGTTTTTTTTTTTCATTTATCATTTTATGTTTGTAATTGTATGTTGATTCTGATTTCATTTGTTCCCTTGTTACTTGAATTTGGCAGGCAGGTTGCTTATTACACTGGTCCCACAGGTGTGTATGAATATCCACAACTGCACTATTAAATCAAATGTTTTTAAAATTATTGACAATGTAAATCACATAAAATGCTATGGTGTAAAAGTTGGTTATATGAACCATACCATGTGATGGGCAAATCACAATCTTAATGAAAAAGAGTCCTGATATTTGGACACCTAAGTGTGGTATAAATATGTAGTTGATATTTCTCTTTTTTTTTTTCATTTTTTTTTTCTTATCATCTTATCAATTATTTATATCTTTTTTTTCTTAATTGTCACTAAACCTAAGGAGTGTTGTCCAATCCTCTTCCATTTAGAAATGAACCTTAAATAAATTGTAGGAATGCAATCCCCTATATATCATGTTGCTAAAGCCTTATCTTTTTTTGTTGAAATTCAGTGGGAGAACTTTTGAATGCAACATGTGGGAATGCTACAGAGCTCATCATAGCAATTTTTGCCCTTAACAATAACAAAATTGCTGTGGTCAAGTACTCTTTGCTTGGTTCCATCATTTCTAACCTTCTTCTTGTTCTTGGAACCTCTCTATTATGTGGTGGCATTACAAATCTTAGAAAGGAGCAAAAATACGATAGAGTAAGCTGCAATATATTCAAACCTTTTACCTATGAATAGTATATATAGTTTTGGTTCTTTTATAATAATGATTCTGTTAATTTATTGAATGTTTTTGCAATTTGCTTGCAGAGACAGGCAGATATCAACTTGCTTATGCTGTTTGTGGCATTGCTTTGTCACTTGCTGCCATTGTTGTTCCAATATGTTGGTACCTCAGCAGGTGACATTGCAGACTCATCTCTGCGGTTGTCAAGAGTTGCTAGCATTATTATGCTGATTGCATATTGTGTATACCTTGTCTTCCAACTGTGGACTGACAGGCAGTTATTTGAAGCCCATGATGTATGTTTTCTTTGGTTTTGAGATGATGAAGCTTATATTGATTCTGATTTGTGTCAATATGTGATATGTAATCACTAATTACCATCATGAATTTTGCAGGAAGACGATGAAGAGGGTGACAATGATTTAGAAGAAGTAGTGATAGGATTCTGGAGTGGAGTGGCTTGGCTGCTTGGGATGACTGTGATTATTGCTGTGCTGTCTGAGTATGTAGTGCAAACAATTGAGGTAATTGACTCTTTTTTTTTTTTATTTTGGGGAACAAAACATTATTTTCGTCTATTAGACAGGTTATAGAAACAAAGAAACAAAATGCAAAGTTTTATTTTTATAACAAGACGTGAATTTAATTTTGATAAACTGTTAGTATAAACATTTTTATACAGTTAACTAATAAGAAATCATGTTAGGTATGATTATTCAAAAGTTATTGTAAAATAAACAAACCTAGTATACATTGTAATCTTATATTCATTAATAGTATAGAAAATATTTACCCTGAGAGTCTATTTTAATAAGATTAATAATAATAATAATAATAATAATAATAATAATAATAATTCTAATAATGATGAAAAAAAATGTGAATCTGAACAGGATGCATCCGATTCATGGGGTTTGTCTGTTAGCTTTCTCAGCATAATCTTCCTTCCAATAGTTGGGAATGCAACTGAACATGCAGGAGCAATCATATTTGCTTTCAAGAACAAACTGGTACAAACTTCAACAGTTTTATGAAATTCCATTACTTCTCTTTTACTCAACATAAGTTGCTTAAAACTAAAACTATGAAAAAAATCACTAGCCCTTGATTTTGTGTTGCTTATTGTGGCATTATTATTTAATTCATTGATACTAATCTAATCATGTTATACCACAGGACATTTCCTTAGGTGTTTCCTTAGGTTCCTCAACTCAAATTAGCATGTTTGTGGTAAGCATTCACCTTAAAAAATGTATGGTTTGTTGTTGGATTTGTAGGAATTCTTATTAAGCAAATTTGCTTATAATATAGGTTCCCCTATGTGTGATTGTTGCTTGGATTCTTGGAATCAGAATGGACCTCAACTTCAACCTCCTAGAGACAGGTTCTCTTGCTTTGGCAATAATAATCACAGCCTTCACCTTACAGGTATACTTTTATATACTATATTTTGAATTGATTGAAATCAATAGTTAGAATATCTAGTATACCTTGATATCTTATTCAATCTTTAAGTGATGTTTTTAAGACTTTAAGTCTTCTTGGATTATCTTTTGCAGGACGGGACTTCTCACTACATGAAAGGCCTTGTTCTCGTACTCTGCTACATTGTTATTGCTGCATGCTTTTTGGTACAAAGATCGCCTTCCAGTAAGCAGCATAATATGTAACACTATCTTGGTGTCACAAAAATATTTACCATCTATATTTATACACCCTGAAATTATAATTCATATAGTAAAAAGATTTTGTACTGTTAGGATTGTTACTGAAATTTAATTATAACTCTTTATTTATGATAAGTTTATTGAGTATACTAACTTGTAACTATTACTTTAAAAGTTATATAAAAAATTGTCATTAAACATATAAAATTCTTTTACACTGTTATTATATATTAATTAAACTCTAATTTGTATCATTGGTAACTTTTTTTTTTTTTCAGGCCAAGCTGATGTTCCTAATACATTGGTTAACTCAGCAAACCGAAACAGTTTCTAGATCTTAGTTGGTAAGTTCATATTCTATACACACATGCAGATATGCCCATTTTTTGTGCATTAAATAACTATGAAATTAACTAGGGGTACTTGATGGCAGGAAGTAGTGAATTTTGGTCTGTCTGAGATAAAGGGGTGCAACATTCAAACTTAGGAGCTCAAAGGATTTTTTATTTCATGGTAATGCTCAGACAGAAGGCTGAAGAAGTTTGCATAAAGTACCTTGCAATCTATTTAGTTCTTTGTATATATACATCTAGAAAGGATTTTATGTCAAGAATTTTCATGGATTGTGCAAAATTGATGATAGCCGTTGCATGATTATCAAATAAAATGAGAACTGTTACTTGGAATTTATCATGTGAACGTTAGAATGATAATTAAAAACTTCTTCATGTATCTCTGTAATTTCACGCTGCATTCAATTCCGGTAATGTATTTTCACTCTAAATGGGTTATTCTGATATTCTGGAATGGAGTATAGAAAGAAATTATAGAGTGTAGAAAAACAATTCTACATAATTTTATACATGCTGTCTCTGGCATGTTTGGGAGATGCAACGAATCGAGCATAAGATAAAAATGAGTCTATTTTTTTTAATGTATAGTTTTTTATATTATTATTATATATAAATTAAAATTAATTATTATTTTATTTAAATTAAAAGAAATATGATTTATAATTAATATGTATAGATCTTTAAGAAAAAATGAGAGTTTAAAAAATAAGTATAAGTTATTTGTCAAAATTGATTTGTTTTAGCTTAAATTTTTTTAAGTTAAAAGTTATTGATAAACTAGTTTTTTTATTGTCTAATGAAAAAAATATATTTATAAAATACAGTTTATATTATAAAATAAATTCCTTAAAAATATAAGGATACATGTTATTTTATAAAAATTCTCCCAATAAATAAATTTTAAACAAAAGTAAGTAGGTGAACATGATCATCATAATAAACTTGAAATTTTTAAAAGATAAAAACACTTCAAAAGCTAAATTATAAAAGAAATAAAACTAAAATATAATACAATATAATATTCAAGAACAAAAATATATGTAAGCTATGACTGAAACATACTTTGTAGATAATAATAATGGCAAAAACGTTAAAACAATTTTTTGATGGTTAAATGTAAAAAATAAATTAAGTTAAATTATAAATATAAAATTTATATTTTAAAAATGCATACATAAATTAAAATAATAAAATAAAGAATTTAATTAATAAGCATTGATAATGTAAGAGAGTTTTATAAAAACATTGTTTCAATCATAACATATAATTTTTAAAGTATTAATTGATAAAGTTAATAACAAACTTACTATAATTAAATAATTGTAATTAAATATCACTCTAATTTTTTACACTAATAGTACACAATCATCTTTTTCTAAAATAAATATGATAAGTTTTTCTACAGGATTACATGAATGTGATATAATTCAATAGAATGGGTTTAAAGAATATATATAAACCAATATTTTTAAACTTAAACTCAACTTCGTCTTCAACAAGTATGAAAATGAAAAAATATAAGAAAAAGTCAAAACCATTATCAAACTATCTCGTTTTCATGATCACTTTATCTCTAGACGTATTCATTTATTCATAACTTCTTGATAAGAGTTAAATTAAATACATGATAACACAAGAGTAAATTGAAAAAGAAAAAGTCTATGAGATTTGTTAAAATTACATTAATATATAAATTTATTCCATTATCAAAATTTGTGTATTATGTGTTATTATAAAACTTATTTAAATACTAATTATTTTAGTATTATGTGTTACTTTATTATAATAATTTTAAAAAATTATTACTTATATACCAAATCATATTATTTTTAAAATTAATTTAAAAAATTTTAAATTTTAATATTTTAAAATTTAAATTATTAATTAATTTAGTAAATAATTGTTTAAAATTCGTAGCCGGATTCTTTACTAGTTTGATTAATTTAATTAATAATGAAGTGTATCACTTTTAGTAAAACTATGTATCTGTACACAAACAAGCATAGGATTTGCTAAAGAACATTAATGTTTTTATTTCCTTACCTATTGGTACTTAAAAAACTAAGTGCATAGTAAATATATACATAATACATTACTGTGTGTTTGTGAGTTGGTATGTGCATGTGTTCTGATTATATTTTAATAATTATTTTTATTTACAAAAATATTTAAAATATTCATGTTTAAAAATATTTTTTATATTGTAAACTTTGTACTTTTTATACAAATGAATTATAAAAATGGTTTAAATAATATAAAAGAAACTTGCTAATAACAATAAAATTAGTTATGCATTAGGATAGTTGGATTTTAAGAAAATAAATAATTAAATGAAGAATAAGAGCTTGATTCGTTTGATTTTGTTTTTTAGTTTTTGAAAAAAAATTTCAACAATAATTTTCAAAAACTATTTTTGAGATGTAAAAATAGAAAAATGTCTTGAAGAATAAGTATTATTTAAAAACTGTTTTCAAGAATAAGTGTTATTTGAAAATTATTTTGAAGATATAAAAATAGAAAAATTTGTTCATATTTAAGTTTTCAAAATAAAAATAAAAACTGAAAAGCAAAACTAATTGTTACTGATTTTTAATTTTTAAAAACTAAAAATATTCTCAAAAAACACTACTAACGAGTTTTTGTAATTTTTAAATATCAAAATACTAAATAATCAGTAAGATTTTTAAACTTATAGATTACTTCTCCCTGTGTATAAAATACATATCATATATAATTCATACTGATAAATTAAGTTGATACCCTTATGAATTAATAAGTTGACACCATCTCTATTAATTTCTATAAAACCCTTTCTCCAAGTTCGATACATGAGCCACCTACTTTTTTCCCTATTTGCCAAAGAAGACAAGCCTCATAATTCATCTGATTTTCTGAGACTACATCTACTCCCAGCAAAGTCTACTACTTTAAGTATTGGAACTTCATGCAGATTATCTCATGGCAATTAAATTGGACTTCTCCTTTTTCTGTGTTACAAGAAGCTTGTACCCTGTTGAAATTATGATGACACTGCCACATGCAATTGGTATTGAAACAAGTTGTTCCAAATTTTCCAAGTGGCCCAAGATAGCTTGTCCATTTGTTGAAAATTCTGGTAATGGCTTTTGGTATTGATTATGAGTTGCAGAGGCTCCATTTGTTGAAAATCCTGTTTAAACTTTCCAGCTCCTACTCCATGCTCTTGCAGCACATTGCCCCAGCAGCAGCTAACCGAACCCACGTCAACAAATTATTTCATAACAAATCCTTGTTGATCAAGGCTTTCTAACACATTTAACAAATTATCATGCCATTGGAAATAATAGTGGATTGATATTAATCAATTATATTTTATCATTATCTCACAATTTAAGTTTAAGATATGATGATAATCATATCTTATAATATCTTTATGATTATTTGAATGAGATTATAGTACGATTGACTCTGTGATGAGTTGAGTCAATCATAAAAAGAAGCACATTTGAGGGGTCTCTGCGTACCCTGGGGGATTATAAATTTGTCATCCCATTAAGCAAATTACAACAACAATACACATTCTCTAAAATAATCCCCAAGAAAGTAGGTAGTAAAATACTCAAGAGTTCTTATTGAACTCATATCTCTACAATAATCATTCCTAGGGTTTTTTTTTCTTGAAAATCAAGAACTTCAATTCAATATATTTGAGGTACACAAATTCTCTCTCCTCTATCTTTTTATATTTAATTCTCTATACATACTATAATCTTGTATCTATTGATTTAAGGTTTCCTTTTATTTCCATCAATTGGTAACAGAGCCAAATTAGATACATATTATGGTTGTTTTCTATTAGAAAATTAAATTTGAATTGAAGATTTTTTGTGTTATTAGTGAAATTTTATAATATAGTTCACTATTATCTTTTTCAAAAAAAAAAAAAGGATTTACGCTACTTGTTATTGTTAAAATAACATGTTAAAGTTTCATTCCCTTACTCTTACATGGGTAAATTAATATTGAAAATTATTTTTATGTGCTACCCCTTTAAAACCTAGTTTTCTTTTAAATAATTATGGGGTAAATTGTTTTCAAAATTACTTAATGCTTTTCCTTGTTTTATGTTTGACCAATATGAGTCATTTGTGTGGGCAACATAATATATACAATTAAATTTACTTTGGAAAGTGTTAATGAGGTTGCATGGACTCATTTTTATACCCATATTTTTGTGATTTGGTAAGGGAGAACTTTGTCGTTTTGATACGATCATGTATGATGATTCGTGTGTTAAATTCATTCTCAGAAGCATTGAATGTGATTGCTAATTTTTTATATTCTTATTTTTTCAAAAATACCATATTTATTTAATATTTTTATATTATTGGTATTTTTGAGTATAAAAAAAATTGATTAATTCAAGATTAAATTAAAATTTTTTTACTATTATAATCTTGAATTTTTTACCTATTTTCATTGTCATAATTCTTTACAGTATTTGTATCTCTAATTATACTGTACTCTCTTTAATATTGAATTATCATTTATAAATTCATTTTAGGTTATTTTATTAATTATGCACAATCTTAATTGTCCTTCTCTTATGAGCATAATTTTATTTATTAATTTGCATTATTATTACTTGTCTATCATGGGTATAATAATGTGAATTTTGTATGTTGGTCATATAATATACATGATTAACATTATGCAAATTTATTGGACAATATGTATAATTTCCTTTTTTTTATTTACATAATTATAATTTCACTATTTTGGATGCATTTATGTGAATTTTGTGATATAATTATTTTTTTATTGCATTGATGATAACTATACTCTATCGGTGTATTGTTATTAATGTAATTTGGTGTTATACAATGTACTTTTCTTGGCTTATGTTAATGATTTTTTTATATCCTATCGGTATTAGGATTTTATTGATATAAGTTATAGTACCTTGTAATTTCCGTAGGGATTCTCTTTTAACTGAACTTTTAGAATTACATAATATTTTCCTATTTTTGTAATGTTCAGTTTATTTCTCTCATTTAATTATGTTTAGTTATATTTATATGGAACCAAAATTTACACTCTCATTTTCTTTTTGTTCCATAATGACTTATAACTTTTAATTGGATATTTTTCCTTCAAAACAAAAAAAAAATGTTGCATTTTTTGTGGTGCAAATTTTCTATATATATATATATATTGATAAAGAAATATTTGAATTTTATTTAGCCCTCTGGGTATTTTTTTGTTATGTCAACTTATTTTTTCTTTATCAAGTGGAAGGATTTTGTATATTAGAATTTTAATTAATATCTTATAAAATAAATTGTTGTGATATAAGATTTTTACTTTAAATGTCCAATTAATCATACATGTGCAAAAACAAATGTTCTTGATAAAATTATTTTTTCTTATCACATTATTTGTGATCACATTGTTGGGATCTATATTAAGGATTTTATATTTGTCTCTTATAAAATATTTTCTTGTATAACAAACTCTCTATTGATTTGCAATATTAGTATGCAATTCTTGTAAGGACAATATAGGAATCCCAAATTTTAAGAGATTAATTTCTCTATATCATATTTTATAATATTGTTAATGGTATTCTTGTAAAAGCTAGAGGCTTTATTTTGGGATATATAAATAAACCTATGTCCATTATAAATTGTGATGAGAGTTAGAGACTATTTATTATTATATCCTTAATATATGTAAGAATAGGTCTCATTCTTCCGCTGCGTATAATCATGTTTTATTCTCAAGTGTGTGTAAATATTGTTTATTGTAACACTTGATTTTTATTTATGGTTACTTGAGAACTTGCTTATGATCTCATATTCTACGTAAAATTATCAAGTGATCCATTTTCTCACTCATGTATTTTTTTTTTCAAGATCCTCATAGGGGTCAATATTTTTGTAAAGATTGATTAATATGTGGTTAATTATGAAACCATTTATGAGAATTATTTATTCTTATGGATGAATTTGTAGGTTTCATATTCTTATTATTTTAACCACTTCTCTCATTAATCATTCGTTATTCTACTACTTTCTAATTCCTTAAGTAGAATAATAGTGAATTTTAATTCACTTTTATTATTATCTTATAAAGTTATCATCCCACTATCACTAGAACTTTTAATAGTAGTGTACCATAATGATAATCCTAATATTTTTTTGGTATATTAAGAATTAGTGGGAGTATATATAATCTTGTATTATCTCTTGAAACTTATATATTTTTTATTGTCATATAATCGTGTACACATTTAATTATGATATGACATATTCTATAGGGCTTCTCTATTTATTTTTGTCCTATTTTTATTGAGATACATGAAATCCATTGTATCTTTGTAGACATCTTTAAATGATGTTAAGGTCATTCTGTTGGGTACTGCACATTAATCATTTTGGCATACAATTATGCATTGTGCATCTCTTTTTTTTTTATATATAATTCATTGTATTTTAATAGACATCTTTAATGGATGTTAAGAGCATTTTGTTGGGCATTGCACATTAATTCTTTTGGTATTCAATTAAGTATTGTGCATTTCTTTACCCAATTTTCACATTTTGTTTGGTCAAAATTCTATAAGTATATTGTAGATGCAATACTCCTATCGAGTTTGATTTTCTACTTTGTAAAAAGTGCTTATTATGATAGTACTTCTATTGAGTACAATTTTGCACTATTAAAGTACATATGAATTTTTTTTTGTTTGGACCAATTATCTAAGTGTTTGCTCAATTGACATTTTGTGACCACAATAATCTGAGTGTCATTTTATATAAGCTAGGTGTCTATGAGGTTTTAGTAGGGAATTTATGGATTTCCTACTTATCTTTGGATTCTTACATAGTCACTCATTTTTGAAACTCGGATTAGTTAAATGTCAAATATTATAGAGCACTTATGTAGCCTATATGTAATTACATATGTTATTGGGCTATGATGAATAATTAGATGCATGTAAATTATGCTTTCTCACCTATATAATTTTTCGGACTCAAGTAAAAAAAAATTATATTAATTAAACACTTTTTTATTCACTGATCAAATACTTAACTTTGGAGTTTTATAACTCATATGGTTTGGTTAAGTTTTGATGTCTTAGATCAGTGGGAGTCTAAAACTCTGTTATGAGATATGTGTGAAGTAATATCATTTTAGTAACATATCTCTTAGCATTTTTGGATGCTTGAGACCATGTAATATCATTTTATTGAACTACATTATTCTATATACTTTATGAGAAATATTTGTTAATGTGCATGATATATATCCCTATCGGATATTATTTTGTAGCTCAAATTTCTCATTGTCTAATATAAGATTTGTCTATAATTGTCATTCTAGGTTAATGATTTATCTTTGTATTATTGATTAATATCATCCAAGTGGGAGAATGTTGGAAATAATAGTGGATTGGTATTAATCAATTATATTTTATCATTATCTGGCAATTTAAGATATGATGATAATCATATCTTATAATATCTTTATGATTATTTGAATGGGATTATAGTAAGATTGCCTCTGTGATGGGTTGAGTCAATCATAAAAAGCCCATTTGAGGGGTCTCTGCCTACCCTGGGGATTATAAATTTGTCATCCCATTAAGAAAATTACAACAACAATACAACAACAATACACATTCTCTAAAATAATCCCCAAGAAAGTAGGTAGTAAAATCCTCAAGAGTTCTTATTGAACTCATATCTCTACAATAATCATTCCTAGGATTTTTTTGTTCTTGAAAATCAAGAACTTCAATTCAATATATTTGAGGTACACAAATTCTCTTTCCTATATATTTTTATATTTAATTCTCTATACATACTATAATCTTGTATCTATTGATTTAAGGTTTCCTTTTATTTCCATCACACCAATTTTATCATTTTCCATCCTGCATAGTTCACCTTGAGTTGTACACGTCCCTATATCCTAAGTCGTAAAACTTTCATCATGCCAATTCTATACTAAAGAAGTATTTGTTATTGTTTTAATCGCTAGCGACGGTTTACTTAAACATATTAAGGGTATATTAATTCACTATTTAAGTGAGAATTGAAAATTAAGCAGGTATTAATTCAAAACTCTCCTTTATAAATTGGATGTCAACTGCATTATGGGCCGAAACCATGTTGTCCATGGCAGTGTGGAGAGATAAGAACTTGGTATATGTAATTGTTTTTATCCAAATTGGGCAGAATCTGCAGTGTTTTTTTTTATCTTGGATACAGGAATTTTAAAGCAATAGTTGAGTGTGAATGGCTAGTGTTTTGGATAAGAGTGAAGGAATGAAAAATATGATACATAAAAAATCCAATGGTTAGTGTCTTGGATATGAGTATCGACTACCTTAGTTGAGAATTAATTAATATCAGCCGAAAAACTTGGTTAACCTTCTTTATGTGAAAATTTTTCTTCCAATCATAAAACATAAACTCAAAATCCAATTTCTTAAGAGGATGAAAGATAATACCACTCTAACAAACATCTCCTATTAGTTATTGAAACAGTTTATAATTAAAAAAAAACTTATATAAATTTTTTGTACTTAAAATTTCACAAAAAACTATTTTGGTCCTTGAAATTTAAAAATATTATTTTTAGTCCTTGAAATTAAGTGTTTGCTTGACAATATTTTTAGAAAACTGTTATCAGTATTTTATTATTTAAAAACTAAAAAACTCGTTTGGGTAATGTTTCTATTTTTATATCTTAAAACAGTTTTCGAAAACCGTTATGGTTTTTTAGTTTTTAAAAACTAAAAAATAAGAACAACTGAAAATAGTTTTGCTTTTCAATTTTCTATTTTTGTTTTGAAAACTCAAAATACAATCAGAATTTGTTATTTTTTGTTTTTCATTAATGAAATTTTAATAAATATAAACAAATTTTTTCATTTTTATATCTTCAAAATAATTTTTAAATAACACTTACCAAAGAAGTTTTTTTTTTCTTTTGTCTTCGAAAAGAGTTGTTGAAAACTATTCTTCAAAACTCTTTTAAAAAACTAAAAAACAAAACAAAATTAATCAAACCCTAATTGTGTCGGATGTGAAATTAAAGATGATTCACAAATATAAAAATGTACTCTTTGTCAGCAAATTTTTAGTAGTGTTAATTAGAAACTAAAAGTGAATCAAGAATAAAAAAATATTTATAAATTTTAAAGAGCAAAAGTGATTTTTGGTGAAAATTTAAAAACAAAAAACCTATTTAAATCAAAAGGAAATATAATAATAACATGGTGGCTGGATTTATGGGTTAAAGGATGAAGAGAAAAGAGGGACAAGAGGTTGTGATATGAAATAATTTCTTTTTGTTTAGCAAACCTGTTTTACACGAAAAAGACTTGGTCCAATGTTTACATTGAATGGGATGAAAGTTAAATTACAACACTTAAAATAACAGGAAGTGGGACGGAAATCACCCTAAAAAATAAAATAACGAAGGAGACGAAAATCATGGTAATTTGATATGTTATTAGAACAATTTTTTTAATGACACTTGCGGAATATCTATAAAAATGGCTGATAATTAATCTTTTATCATTAAGTATCCCTTGTTGATATCCCTATTTAAGTTCCAAGTCTCTTTTATAAACAAACCACCAAGCACAAGTGATATTATAGGAAGATGAGTTCCCATGGATCAACCACCTCAAGATATTCTGCTGCTTCCTCTTTCAATTCCAGCAGCAACCCATCTGTGCGTGCTTCTATGCAAAGGCCAAGTTGTACTGTTTCCCATCACATGAATAATGGCAATGTAATTAGGGCTTTGTCAATGGCTGGTTCCAACTTCTCTAATGTTCATCAACAACCGCCGAGTCTTTCTGCTGGGCCATGGATTCAGTCGCAACTATCAAACCCTAATTGGCAAAACCCCAACACCACGCCGAGTCTTTCTGCTGGGCCATGGATTCAGTCGCAACTATCAAACCCTAATTGGCAAAACCCCAACACCATGTATGGTCAATCATCGCACATGACATCGCCAGCAGGTTTCTATTCCAACTCCTCTCATATCAACAAGTACTTTTTGATGAAAATATACACAAAAATAAATCATGCTCCCTCAATTGATTCTTTTTTAAGGTAGTTTAGACTTTAGACATTAATAAGCCAAATCAATAAATAGTTACATAATTGGTTGTCAAAACTAATTACCTATTTATTATCTATATTTGTGATAAATTTACTTTTTATTTGCCATAGGTAAAATTCAAAAATTTTGGCAAAAAATATACTTTAAACAATTTATTTTTTTAAAAAATTCTATATTTATTAAAAGAGAAAAAATCTTGGAGAGAAAAAAAATGATAGATTACAAAAAAAAATCACAAGTCTTTTTAAAATATTTATATATTTACTAAAAAAGAAAAAAAAAATTTGAAAAGTTATTGCTCCCGCTCCTAAAAAAATTTTCCATTGCGGTAAAAAATAACTTAGTTTATTTTCTATACGCATATTTTAAATTTCTTTTAAATCTTTTTACTTCTTGTATTAAAATTAATTTTATTATCTACCATAAAAGGGTGTTAAATTGTACTCATTTAAAATGAGTTATTTTTCCTTGTAACAGTAAAGCGTAAAGTTAGCATTGTTGCAGAGAAAGTACACGATCAATAATGCTTTTCTTATTTACATTGGTAAAGAGAAATACTTTAATAATGCAAAATAACACATATAAAAAAAAAATAACAAAGTTATTTTGTTTTTGTAGTTCGCATTACATGTCTATGATAACTTTTTGAAATTATTGAAAAATTTGCAAACTCTCTTAATTGTTTTGTTCACATAGTTCACATTTCATTTCTATATCCACAACAAGTTTTTGGAATTATTAGAAAATTTACAAACTCTTCCAATATTTTGTTCATGTATTGTTCATGTAGTTCGCACTCATGGCTACATCGATAACAAGTTTTTGAGACTATTGAAAAACCTGTTAATCCTCCCAATCTTTCTGTTGACGTGTTCGCACTTCATGCCTATATTCATAACAAGTGTTTTGGACTATTAAAAAACCCGCAAACCCTTTCTACATATCATAACCTCCTCTTTCACTTAGAATCATGATTTCTTCTTCAGGTTGAGTCATTTGCATATTAATTATTCTATCGCCATGTGTCACCTTCTAATAATTTTAATATATATAAGATCTATTTGATATTACAGAATAAATGAATAAATCTTATTGCTATTTTTAAATAATAATAATTTTAAAATAATTATTATATATTGCATGTCATTTAAAATATTAAATATATCAAATCAATAGTTAATTTTGTTTGTTATTGATGTGCATAAAATACACCTATAGGGTAAGTGTAACCAACCAACGCAGTAGGAATAATGGATCTTTAAGTCTAGATATGGTATCCAAGGAACTAGAATATGTGATATCAAGAACTAAAGATTCTTTTATTTTCATAGGGAGTAAATAATTTGAATTGAATAAAAGGAAATTAAAATAAACAAAAGAAAATAATGGATTTGAACAAAATCATGAATTTGGAATGTTAGGGTCATGCTTCCTTACATAATTACTACTACTAACTAATCTTCCATGATCAAGCAAGACTAGTTAACCTTTCTAATGGATATCACTATTTGATCATGTAAAAATCTAACACTAGTTAGGGTTAAGAGCAAGTAGGCTGAGAGCTTATTCATCATACATTCACATTAGGAGCTAAGAAATGTAGTGTTATCATACAATCAATCAAGGGGTAAGTCTTGCATTAATCAATACATAGTGATTCACACACATTAGAAGTTTAATCATACATCTAATGCACTAATTAAATAGTAAAACAATATAATCTTAAAAGTAAAAACATTCAATAATTAATTAAAAATCAAACAAAAAGGTTTTATTTAGATGCACATCATAATACAAAACAATTATCAGAAAATAAATAAAAAATAGGAAAAAGGACCATATGGATAAGGTCTATTATGACTATACTCTACCTAATCTTGCTTTTCATCCTTAAGCCTACTCCTAAATCAGTGGTTAAACTCCCAAAAATTAGCATAAAGACAAAACTTAAAACTAAAAGGAAAGAAATCTTTGTAAAGAAAAATTAACTTCTCTAGAAAACTTAATTTGCTCCTCTTCACGTTTATGGATCTTGCCATATGAGCTAAGCATGACTATCCTATAAATAATTAAAATAAATATAAATAAATAATATTTATAACCCTCAAGAGAGATAAAGACCTATAAATGAAAAACCTATCACATAATCAACCTATCAACCTTATTGTAATAATCATGTTTTAAATTATATTAACACTAATCTATAATTATTTTAATAGTGAATACTTCTGGAAGCTGGACTCGATCAAACTCCAACATGTGTAGTAATCCACCACAACAAGTGGGTTCTGCAGGAAGTTGGCCACGATCACTTTCATTAAAAACTAATTCTGCCTGGCAACAATACCCGAATCTGTTGCGTAGTTTTGAAGAGTTGTTGGATTATTACATTAACTCAACAAAGCATTCTGCCTCACACCAATGGCAATGGACCTACAACATCAATAGTTTTGAAGAGGTTGTTGATGAAGAAATTGAAAGTGATTAACTTCTGCGTGCTCGTTAATTACTGCCATGTTCGTAGGTAGAGTTTTAGGGGATATATCAGTGGTGGTGGGTGGTAAGTTGTTGTTATATGGGACTTGATGGCAAGTATTATGTTGCAGAATTACTTGTGTGTTCTGCTTGGTTGTTTTCTACAGTATTCATATGTTGTTTTCTTTTGTATCTTTGAAGTATGGGTTTTTGGACTCTTTTTCTTGGTAGAGAAAAACTCAAATATTAGTGAACCTAGTGGAGAGTGGTCACATTAGGTTGTGAGAGAAATTCATTAAAGTTAGAGACATGGTAGCAAATACTGATAGAAAAGAGAGGAAGCAAACATGGAGAATCCTATTATCGAAACTGAGAAAATGAGAATGAGAGTAAAAGCAAGGGAAAGAAAGAATAGCTTGATCGGATTCAATGAATCAGCATAAAATCTCAGGCTGATTGATTCAAGTGGGTTCATTTTTTAAAAAAATTACCTAAGTGGGTCTATTTTAAAAAAATTACCGAGATGGATCTGTTTTCAAATTTGACCTGGTCAAACCGTAACTCGCAATTGCAGTTTACGTGTTATGTCAACTATGTGCTTACGTGGTGTCTAACGTGAAAAGAACTATGCTAAAATTGCAACTGATAATTGCAGTTTGATTGGTCTTTGATCAATACCGTCCCTTTGTCCAATAAGTACAAGCAACACAGATTTTTAGAGGGCTAAAACTGCAAGTATACTTGAGGTTTATGTGATCTTTGATCAGCGCTGTCCCTTTTATCCAATGGTTACAAGCAGCACAAATTTTTAGAGGGCTAAAATTGCAAGTCAAACTTGCGGTTTGTGTGGTCTTTGACAACCCTTTTTTTTAATACTGAAATTTAAAATTCAAACAAAAAAATTATGTTAAAATAATACCCAAGAGAATATATAACAACACAAAAAAATAACATATAAGAAAAGAATATCACAATATTATATAAGGAAACAAACCTGAATATTTGGAAACAAGGTTGAAAATTGAAACGTGCGGTTTCGATTGTATGATTTTGTGGGGCAAATGTGGTTCAAATTATAGAATGAAATTGCCACATAAACTACAAGTTTCATATGCGGTTTATGTAGACATTAACGGCTGAATAAAACGTTGTAACAAAAAATATGCATATTCAATACAAACAGCAAGTGACAATTGCAGTTTTAATGTCCTAAACATCCGTGCCCATTCGTATCCACGGGTTAAAAGAAACTGCCACATACACAAGGGCAATAACTACTGGATAAAAAGTTGTAACGAAAAAAAAAATGGATATTGAATACAAACCCAAATGTGAATTGCAGTTTTAGTCCTTTAGAAATTCACATTTTTTAACAACTGTTGGTTAAAAAAGGGCTAGTCAAATGCCACATAAACTGCAAGTGTGAATTGCAGTTTTAGCCCTCTAGAAATCCGCATTTTTTAGCAACTATTGGTTAAAAGGAAGGGTTGGTCAAATACCACACAAACTGCAAGTCAGACTTGCGGCTTTAGCCCTTTAAAAATTTTCAGCATTATTGTTATTTTAATATAATTTTTGCTTTAAATTTTAAATTTTAGTATTACAAATAAGGTTTGGTCAAAGACCACACAAACCGCAAGTCTGACTTGCGGTTTTAGCCCTCTAAAAGTATGTGCTGATTGTAACAATTGGACAGAGGGATGGTGCTGGTCAAAGACCAGCCAAACCGTAATTGCAAGTTGCGATTTTAGCATCAGTTTGTTCTACATTAGACACCACATAAGCACATAGTTGACGTGACATATAAACTGCAATTGCGAATTGTGGTTTGAGTAGGTCAAATTTGAAAAAAGACTCATCTCGATAATATTTTTTAAAACAGACTCACTTAGATAATTTTTTTTAAAAATGGACCCACTTAGATCAATCAGCCTAACTCTGATTCTAAGTCTTGATTATACAGCTAAACAGGTTTATATACAAAGATGAATGAAATGTAAAAAATACACTTACAAGCCCAAGCCCAAGAATCAAAGAATAACATAACAAACTTAAGTTAATTAACATAATTACCAATAACTATCATAACAGAATTCTATGAAAGAAAACACAAATGTATGGGAAGCTATTATAAACTGTTAGTTTGATTTTTTTATTCTTTCATATTGGATGAGTGCTGAGACATATACCTCTAGATATTATTTTTCATATTGCAACTGCGAATTGGTCCACCTTTGGTTCAAGATGATTTTGGATAACATGTTCTTGATCGGTTGAATTTCATATTTTTCCATTGGATAATAAACACAAGGTCTGGAAAGGAAAATACTATTCGCAAGTTTCTGCTATGTAATTAGGATTTTTTTCATATTCTTATGGTTGTTTCTAAGAATTGTTGCTTTGTATTGTGTGCTCTAGCTGATTGTGAGCACTATTTACATTGCAAGACTTTTTTATACTTTATTGATTATAATAAATACTTTCTTTTTATAACAATTATAATCTTTTTATAATTATATATTATTGAATTCCCACCTTTTTAAATGAAAAAATAAAGAAAAGAGAGTCCGTATAATTTAGATTTCTGAAATAGATGATGACGATGTCTGATTAACATCTTTTTAATTATATCTCGTATGAAACATGTGAATGATTCATTCTCAAAATCACATTTCCTAACTTGAAAAAAGCATTTTTATATTTTCTGTCTACTAGTTACGTTTTTAGTTTGATGATATGAATGTTTCGATTTTCAATGTTGTTTTGCATAATGTGGTTGCAGATTCGTGAGTGTGGATGGATTATGGAAATAATTTATTTTCTGTTTTAGTTGCATATAAATATCTGTTACAAATTCTATATGCTACTACATAATTTTTTTGAGGTAGAAGAGAATAGTTTTAAAAGATTTTGAGCTCAACATTTTCCTTAAAAAATTTTGGGATTTTATTACTGAATAGACTCCCTACTAATTTAATTGTTATAGAAATATAATCTTAATTACCTGCATCATGAGGTCTTTGCGTTTTCTGCAAAGAATACATGGGAGGATTGTAACCTTTTGTTTTTGACGTATAAAGTAGTTTTTTCTATTTGGCAAAATGTTTGTAGGTGAATTGAAATTTCTTCTTTTGTTTTACGATCATCTCGTATGCAACTATTTCTGCGATCTAACTCTTGGGTGGTTGGAGAAAGACTTCAAAATATAATTTTCTATTTTAGTAAGCTACTTATGAATATAGATATGTAGGAATTTAATTGTTTTTGAAAATAAAACTTTGGAAGACATCATTAGATATTATTACTAGCCCAATACTAATGGACCAAGTGAGGCTCAAAAGTGTAAAAAAGAATTCTATTTGGTTAAAAGATTTCATATGAGTGTGATGAAATTATGTTTTTTTTTTATATCTTTATCATTGTGTTTCTATTATGTTTGTTAGCTGTTATGTACCTTCATACATGGTCTGGATATCTGTATTGTTGCCCTATTAATATTTCTATTTTCTACCCAATTGGGAGAAAGATTAGGGTTAGAAAAATGAATATCTTTTTATCTTCTTTACTTTTGTGTCTCTCCTATCTTTTAGTTTTTCTTAGTGAATACAGTAGCAATTTTTTTAATAGATAGTGGGCATAAGTGTTAATATTGAACCTAAAATATTGATTATGGTTTGAATTATGATTAATTAATAAGTCTTATGGACTAAGAAAACTAGGATTGTAATTTCACAAGACTCCTAATGTTTTTCTAATTCTAATTTTAATTAAATTTTATTGTAATAATTATCAACACTCTTATAAATTATTAAACATGATTAAATTCTCAACCATTAGTACTCCTTTAATCAAATAACCTTAGATTATTCCTAATTTAAAGTTAGAGTGAAAATTTTCATAAATTATTTGATAATTAAATTCATACAAACTGAATTGTTAACAAATTCTTTTAGGAGAAAATTATAGATTCTCTTAATTCAAATAATTGGGTTTATATATATTGATTAATTATAACAACAAGTAAATATGCATTAAGAATAAAATCATCAAATCAATATGAATTCAGTTAAAATCACCTTTTCCTTTCCTCCATTCCCCGTCAAAATTATACCTCACTGGAGTTAGAATCACCATATGAATTAGTAATTTTATCTTCTAATTAATTTTCAAGATTGTAACGCCATTTTCAGTTCTCCCATGGATATCGAACTACTACTGAAAATTATGTCAATATTTTTAAAAGTTTGTATTTTGCATTGTTTACATTATGGCTAAAATTCATGTATTATCATTGCACTTTTGAGCATGTTAATGTTTTGTGGTCGAGGTTATCAAATTTAGATCCTCATGTTTGTACTAAGATCTAAAATTTGTGACCATGTAATATTTATAGGTCTCTAATGTAAATCATGTTCAAATTGGAATTCAAGTTGAAACTTTGGATACTACTCATAATGGAATACCGATGTCACATTTTTTTGTTTATTAACATATAAAAGTATACATAAATAAGGAATGAAACCACAAGAAAGTAAAAGAATATAAACCAAAAGACAAAACATTTTTTTCATATACATGCACGATACTATTAATTAATTAAAGAATATTCAATAATATGCATTTGGGTAAGGCCATAAATGACAATACTCTTTCTCTTTTTCTTCATTTTGGAAGAGTTTAGTTTGAGAATCATTAGGAGTAGGGAGAGAGTTAAGTAAGACCAACCAAAAAGACATCATGTGTGCGATCCATGCCGCTTAAAACTATATGACTATAACTTTCTTTTCAATCCATAGATCTACCATTTGTCGATGGACACAATTTTTGTTGTCTATGTCTTTGACTTGATGATCCATTCGCCATTATCATGTTAACGGTTTTTATGGATGCTAGGGAATCAAACATTGTGCTTTAACAGATGGTTAACAGTGAAAGTCACCAATGAACAATTTACCAACTTTCATTATAGTCTTCAAAATGTTGGAGTTGAAAAGTGATAGTTGTGTTATACATGTGCTAATGGTTACCTTGTGGAATGGTCATGGGTTGAAATGATAGTTATGGTAAAATTGGTATGAGGAGATCGTCTATGACGCCTTGGTCCAAATCGTTCTCACCCACTTAATTCAATATCTTTACTTTCTATTTTTTATAATCTATATACTTTTTTACTTGAACAGCCCTCTTTTATGGGTTCTCGCATAGTATCCTGATATATATGAGCAAGGACTAAGTTAAGAATTCACATGCCAATAAAAATGAGCAAGTTCTCAATCGCCTTTCATAAATATGAACCCAGCCCCTACTATGTAAAGCTCGTCAGTGACATTGTAATATTAATGGCCAAAACTTCCATCAACTAGAAACCTCAATATATGGATTCCATTTCTCAATCGTTGTACTGTTTGTTGTAATTAAGCTTATGGAGTTCAAATAGACCTTGTCTCAACATTTCATCGTCAAAGTTGTTAAGATATAAATTTGTGTCAAACAATATTTAATATTGAACCTAAACCTTAAATCTTAAAATATTTCAACTTATGCTGGGTCGAACACTTGAGGGATGTATTCTTTTTCTTAAAGGGAAATTTCTTCTTAACATTTTCGGTATTCAACCAATAGAATATCCTAAGTATTCTATTTATCCTTATTTGTGTTATGGGAGTGTTTAGTCATAAGAATTGCCTAATACCTACCTAGTATAAAATCCGAAAGAGTGCGAAAACATGTGGCTTGAAATCGGAGCTTAGGGTTTTCTTGTGTGTTGGAATATCTTTACGCAGATTCCCATACCACACTGTTTAATAAATTACTATTATTCTTTTTAGAGCTTTCACACAAACTACTTCCCCTTTTGTGAAAAATGATGCACATTACACAGCAAAACTATTATATAATAAGAAGCCTTTAATACTTATACACGGGTTAATATTAATTCTTTATATATGATAATTTTATTGATTTTATCAATTAATATATTAAAAATTATATAAAAAATATAATTAACCGTCAACGTAATTTTTTTTTACATAAATATGCTTATTTGAATTTTAGTTTGTAAAACACTTGTTTGTTGAAAAAAAAATTCTAATAATTTTTAAACTTCACAAAATCACCAACATTTGATGGAAGCTAGGTATGCCGTTGCCGTAGGACCACTGCTCAAACGTATTCCAGAAATTCCCAGGATTGTCATCGTGATGATATAAACGCGTTTTCTTAATCAAGTTTCTTATGTTAGTAATTCACTAAAAGAAATTCTTATGTTAGTTGGACATGTTTCATATACTAAAATAATTAAGATTATGGCCCTCATCTAATTAAGTTCTTCCAGAAGATAGGATTGTTAGTTGTTAGATAGGAACAAGCAATACTAAAATATGATTTTGGCCTGAATTTTTTTTTTTAAAATCATAAAATAAAATATTATAATTTTAAAAAAATAAAGGCTAAAATCATATTTTAAAATCATATTTTAAATATGATTTTGGCCATGTATTTTTTTTAAAATCATAATATTTTATTTTTCTATTTTTCAACTAATCTTCAACTGAACACTGATTGGGAAGATTAAATAACGGTTATTTCAAATTTCTCCTCTTATGGCGGGTCACAAATTTATTAGTATCATATATAATTTTCTTGACTTTCCTTTGTTTTCACCTTTAGTTGTGGATGCTTCTTTCTATGACCTTTCATCATGGCTTTTCTTGTAGTTTCTTTGTTACACACCAATAAAGATAAAGAAACAGCATAGATAAACATAATCTTTTAGCATGAAACTTCAGCTTTTGGTGATGTCATTGTAGTAGGTATGGATTCGGTGGAGATGGTGTCAACTTAGTTAGAATATGATGACTCTACTTTGTTGTTTCTGCAAACCTAGTTTCGTTAAAAAATTATATGTAAAAAAATTAGTTTATTCTATATATTGATAAAGTATAGATACTTATATCATTATCTAATTAAAATTCTTGTTAACATGATTTTTGAAACAATTAAAAATTATGTTTGTTGAAGATACTAATGATATACTTAAACAGGAATTATATAATAAGTGCAAACCTTATATTATTATATTTATATGTAAACCAATTAACTATAAATTGATGACAGTATAAAAATTCTTTATAGGATTAGTGTATTTAATATAAATTAAAATCCAATACAAATCTTTCGAGGAGAACTTTCTCTTGTTATATTCACTTATTATATAAAATTTGACTGTCGTTTATTGAAGACGTCCTTGTGGCAGTAGAAAAACATACCAAGAAAGAAATGGACATAAAGGAGAGAACTTTATTGTATTTTTTTAATCAACAAAAACTTGCTTTGAATCGGTAATGTAGATCAGGAGAAACTTCCTCGTGGTTGGTAGGTATAAGAGGCTTTAGAAAAAAACAAATGGAGAATATAAAATAATGAGACTTTATATTTTGAATATAGAAACTTCGATTCAAATTGATAACTAATACAGCTGCACCATAGTATATTTCAAGTAGCCTTTAAAATATTAATTTTTAACTTTTAATGTTTGAAAAATGTTTACTTTTACGAAATCATCTTTCGTATAATTAGGACCAGTGTCTATTCTTTTAAGAATACATTCTTATATTTTTTTAATTATTGACTAAAAATGATTTAAACAAATATGAATCAGTATCGATCTAAGTGTTTGTGCGTTTTGTGAGATCATTCCTTCATGTTATATAGCACTATTGATTATATTTAATATCTCTTGTTCTTCAATATTTATTAAATGATATTTCTAGACTTTATCAAACTAAAAATAAATCATCTCTCAACAATAGGAAGTCTCAATATTAATTAAGTTGAGTTTAACATATCATAGATAAATTTCAAAGTAACTATTATAGAGACTAAATAGGAGGAAATTTCCAACTTGCAAGCATGTCTTATAAAGGAAACCCACACACCTCTACTAAGCATCCAAAGCCAGTGAGTGGTAATAATTAATATATTCTAGGATTGAAGAGGATGGCCTCAAAATCCCGAAGCAATCCTAAGGGAAATGTCCAGTCCACAGGTGCTGGATGGTCATGGTCTAACAACAACAAGCCTAGCTCAAGGGCTTTATTTTTGTATCAAAATCACCAACATCACAACCCAAGACTCCAAAGGTCTTTGTCTCTTGGAAGGCTAGGGTCAGCACCTAGAGGTGGGTCTGGTCTTCAATTTAGTTCCAATAACACCCCTAGCAAATCAACCTTTTCACTTTCATCTCAAAATCACAACCATCATAACTCAATCCTTGGTAACTCAGGGTCAGCACCTAGAGGTGAGTCTAATCTTCAATTTGCTTCCAATAACATCCCTAGCCCATATGCTTCATCTTTATCTCAAAATCACTCACAACTCAGAAGGTCTTTGTCTGGTAAACTATTGTCAGCACGAGGAGGTGCCTCTAATTTTCATTTTGGTTCCAAGAAAACCCCTAGCACATCTGTTTCACTTTCATCTCACCATCACAACCCACAATTCCAAAATTCCCATACCACCCTTAATCAATGGCCTTCAACTCAAAACCACACATCTTGGGGATCGCATCAAAGCTCCAATAGCCAATCCAATTGGACGTTAAATATTAATAATGCATCCCATCCCAAAAACATTATAGATGAAATGATGATGAGTGGGAATCAGTGTAACCAGTGGGTAGGAGTAGAACCACACAGTGACACTTCCCTTAATCTCACGCCGCATGACGAAAAAGTGGATAGTCAAATAATGCTTTCGACCCCGTTAGTTTTACAGAAAGAATAAATGAAAATATTAGAACTGCCAATCGTGGAGCTTATACGGGAAAATCACACAGTGGCCATGGTTCTTCAATAGTGGATCGGCTGATAAAAGATTCGGTGTCGTTGTCATATAATGCCTCTGACCCCGTTAGTTTTACAGGAAGAATAAATGAAAATATTAGAACTTTCAGACCTTATACGGGAGAATCACACGGTGGCGTTCCTCTTGGTCACCATGACCATAACGATCCAATGCAAGCTTCGTCAAGCAACCCTCCACTGCAAATATCCAACAACATCTTTAATCAGCAGCAGCATGGAGTGAATCATTCTATAGGGCCAAGCCCATTCTCTGTGGTTACCTATACGCCGTCAGATTCAATCTTCTTATCCTCTCACCAAACCAAAACTGTTCGGAAATGGAAATCATTCAAAAATGTTATCAAAAAGTTCTTCAGTAAAAAGTAGAGCAACCATTTTCATGCACCCTATAAAGGGGTTTTCAACAAACATATTCAACGGTACAAAAATTACCAATTTAGAATGCTCAAACAAAAAATTATCAATAGTTGGGTCTAGTCAATACATCTATCTATCTGATGTATTAACTCGATCAAATTATACTATATTAATACTTTTTTGTTTGATCACTCCAAATTCATAAATTTTGGTAGTGTTCACCTCTGTTCTTCAAAAACCTTAAGTAAAGTACTAGCAAAAGTTTGGACCAGATAGTCTCTTGAAAGCACTATGTGTCGGAGATGGGAGTCACATACGTAGAACATTGTGTATGTTTTAGACAAAAGTTTCTTTGTAAACTTAGTAGCTTTAATCTGAATTATTTACGTCATCTCCTAGAATGTGATAAAGTTAGTGGTGGTTTTCTGTGTTAAAGACACATTTTTTGCTCTTTTGTTTTGAATTTTCATATTTTATTTTCTCTCGTATTAACTTTCAATTCTTTGTTTTGTTTTTGTGCTTGCATTTCGCTTCATTTTTTTCTTCCCTTGTATGAACTTCTGAAATACAAACATCAACAACTCATTTATTTAAAAAATTTCTTTCAATTTAATAATTATTCTTTAGTTGTGTTAATTAGTTTCTAATGTGATTTATACCATGCTTTAGAACACTTTAAAAAGTTATTTATATAATCCTTTATGATCAAAATATAGGAGATTAATTTATTTAAAATTTTCTTTCAGAAATCACATGCTGACACTTATAACTTTTAAGATTAAAATAATATTTTACATTAAATTTTATAATTAATTATATTAAATTTTTAATAATTTAAAAATAATTTGTATGAACTTCATTTTGTTAGTTTTAAAAGAAAATAATGTTTAAATTAATTTACTCATATCATTTTAAATTTTGTTAAATTTATATTTTTTAAATTGAAAATATGAATGATATTGTTATTTATTATTTTATTAAATTTTTTGTATATAAAAATTAGTAATTTGAGAATATCATGTTTACTTGGTTGAATAGGTTTACCTACCAAGAATAATTTCATAAAGAGGAATATAATGTTAACCATAGCTGATTTGTGATGCCCTTTATTTCAGTTGAAGAAAATTGAAAATTGAATTGTCTAAACCAGAAACTGTAAAAAGATCGTTTTAGTTTAGAGTATTTTGATTTTTATAATTTCCAAATCGTGCGGTTCGGTTTGGTTTACTGTTTGAGATATTGAAACCACATTAAATCAAATCAAATCGCTTATCTTCAATTATTTTAATAAATTCTCAAGAAGTCATATATAATGACTTATTATTTTCTAAGTTTATAAAATTTTGACTTAATCTTTAACTAAGATTTTTAATTAATATGAATTAGTTGATGAATAAATATTTTAACAAAACTATTTGATTTAATTTCATTGGATACAATTTGACGATAATCACTAGAACAAAATATTTAAATGAATTGATTGTTTATACTTTAATTGTAATGGTTGCTACTTATATATAATTTTGTTGAGAATGATTAAACTTTTATACAATTTTAGACATAATTTTTTTAATTTATTTTTTAATACTTAATAATATAAATTTTAAATCGCAAAATCAAACTACAAAAGAATGATTTGATTTGGATTTTATAATTAATTTAAACCAAACATTTGGTATAATTAATTATAATTATTTTTAGTATATTTTAAAAAGGAAGAAATTAAATAAATACAGGAAAATATACAAATTAAGTTAAATAGGATTCCTTTTTCAAAAAAGAAAATTCTTGAATAGGATTTTACGTCACGAAAAAGATATTGAAATTTTTTATTACAACTAAAATCATTTTAATTTATGATATTATTAAATAATTAAATTTAAATTATTTTTATTATAATTATTTCAAAAAAATGTCAATTATTATAATAAATTTATAAAAACTAAAGTTTTAAAATAAAAGTATAAATATTATAAAGAATTCAACACATTTATTAGACAGACAACACAAGATCGTATAAATAAAATAATAATATATCAATTTGTGATTAATTATATATTAATTTTATTTTTTTAAATAATCTTATATTTTCTGCAAAAAACTTTGCAGGAAAATTTATAGAAAATTCCTGCATTTAAAAAAATGACAGCAAATTACTTCCGATTTTCACAAAACCGTAGGAATTTCTTGTGGATTTTCACAAAACGTAAGTAAATTTGAATTTTTTTTAGGTGTTTTTAAAAATTGTAGGTAAATTTCATGCAATTATTTCAGTAAAACATTTCACAAAAAATTTGTTGCAGTTATAAATTTTCTTAGAAAAAAATTATCCACAAAGATTTTAGCTGAGGATAATATTTTGCAAGAAAATCCATAAAAATAGGTTTCTTGTGTTTTTTCATATAAAGTTGTAGGAAAATCCACAAGTGATAAATGAATTTTTAATAATGAACTAAACTAGATTACACTTATTTTTATACTTTAGTTCAAGTTAGTTTTAGATTTAAAGTCACACCAAACCACACATGTACCGCGAACACCCCTATTAGAAACCATTATACTCACTTTATTCATAGTATTTCCTACTTGCTAGCCTGTGACATGATTTTAAATCATAAAATAAGATGTTAAGTATGATATATACACTTGTTAATGATACAATAGTCTAAGAATTTTTAAATATTATTAGAATTAAAATTAATAAGTTTTAAAAAGACAATTTATAGAATTTTTTTATTGTATCTTGTTACACCAAAATTATTATTCGATCTATTTTCTTTTACAAAATTTAATCCTAAACATATTTTTACAATTTCTCAAATATTACCTCCTTTTTATTAATTACTTTGGTCTTTTCATTGAATCTAACATTTTATTTTGAAATAAAATTTAATGTAAAAATAAATATTTTAATATAATAAAAATATTAATTAAAATCATCATAATTAGAGAAGGAAAGAAAAGTGTAATTAAATGGAATGTATAAAATTGAGAAATTTAAAATTGATATTGAAAATGTACATTTATTGTGATGAAAAAAGTTATATCTCTAGAAAGGAAGGAAGTCATACCATCTTTATAAAGGTAAAATAGTCATAAAATATTTACACAAGAAAATCTTATTTTCAATAGGACATAGATACTGAAGGTTATCTGATAACTAAAGTTAACTTCGAGACCAAAGATATTTACAAAGGACAAACCATGAGATTCAGAAGATATAAAAGATTCTATTTCCATTAATGATTTCGGATTCATTGGAGATACTGATTTTTTTTATGAACAGTTATATTAACGTATAATAAAAATGAGTATTTTTTCTTACAAATTTTATACTATTAATGCAAAATGAAAACTTATAAATTTAATTATTAGTAATTAATAATTAGTAAGAAAATAAATTATTAGTAACTATTAATATTTATTAACAATAATTCATAATTTAATTATAAATTATTATCAAATAATAATAATATTATATGATAAATTAAAATTAATTCTTATACTGCCATTATAATATTATTAGTAATTAATAATATATATAATTTATAATATTATAATTCTTACAAGCTATAATATTATTTCATCCTAACCTTTTTGTACATGATAAACTTTATCAATAATAAGTATATTATAATTGAATAATAATATAATTTTTTTAACTACCATTATAACCTTTTATATTATTATAAGTTTTATATTATTATTTCATCACAACTTTTTATACATCAACATTAATTTTTTCTTTTTTTAATATGGAATGAGTTGTGCGAGAAAACTATGTATCAATCTCTCCATAGATCCATACACACTCTTTTAAATATATTTTTTTATTAAATGAAAAATTCCCCATAAACGATTGATTAATAAAACGACCCATTTTTTTTTCGTAGAGGAATGCAAACTCTTTTGTTAAGAGCACATGCAAGCCAGTAAACATAGCTGACTTTAGTTGATATACAGCTTGTACTCTCCCCGTGGATTCAACAATAAGATGTGGACTTTATGATGCCATGCAGCATTGATTAATATCTTTCGTGTGTTAAATTAAAAAAAATATTAAAAATAAGAGTAGTGTTACAAAAATTATCTTTTTGAAATTCTTATTGTTATTGGACAAAATTTATATTAAAATTTATTAGAATTAGTAATTTTCAATATATATAACTAATAATATAAAAAGAGTTTATGAAAGATTTTTTCTAATACTCCAAATAAAACATTCACATCCGAATCAAGACTCCCATCAATCAAACACTTCAATGAATTCAGTTTCCATACCTATATAGCTTTCAAAGGAGCATGTATGGTTGGGAAATCTTTCCCACATTTTTATGGTGTCTTTTCTAATTTAAAAGATATTTATATTTTTTTTAACCAATCAAATTATAAATTTCATCCAAATTATTTTTTGATAAATTAAAATTTAATTGATTGAAGGATAAATATCTTTTAAATTAGGAAAAATTTCATATACTCTACCTAATTATAATTACCTTTTCCAATGTCTTTACGGTGTATAAAATAATTAAGATTAGGGTCTTAATTTTTGTTCTTCGAGAAGCAATCTAGTTGTCACGAACATGTGTGCTGAACAAGATAACATGTACTTAATCGGGAGTTTAGTTATGAAATGAGATGCCACATCGTGTTTTTCCTTTGTTCTTCGAGAAGTAATCTAGTTGTACTATATACCGTGGATTCAATGAGAAAATTAATTCTATTGGAAACTAAACTACCTCCTCCAGAGCACAAACAGGATGTACTATATACCGTGGATTCAACTAACCTTTATCATCTCTCTCACGTCATTTTTGTACCTTTCTTCCTAACCTTTATCATCTCTCTACCTTTCATTGTCACTGTCATTTACCGTGGCCACCTCCTTTGGAAAATAAAAATGCAACTAAACAGGTTTTCCCTTCAAAATCACAAGTGTGGAAAATCTGTGATCCATAGTCATGATGATGACACATCATCGCAAAGGTCCACCATCTCTAGTCATTTAAGCTCATCACGGAACTCCATTATGTCTAGCCATCTTTCCACATCAAGATACTCCAACATCACAAGTTATGAAGAAAAAATAGATCATTCAATTCGAAGTACAAAAGGGTATACCAATATTGCATCGCTACACTCTCATAAACAAGTAGTGGATGATGCAATTCGAAGTGAAATATCACATAACAATGCATCGGGGTACTCTCATAGAAGGTTAGTGGATCAAGCAATTCGGAGTGAAAAAGCAAATAACACAACATTAAGAGCCTCTAATCTAGTGGATCTTTCAATTCGGAGTGAAAGAGCATGTAACACTGGACCACGTTACACTCATGAAGCGATAGTGGATCGTGCAATTCTGAGTGAAAAAGCTCGAAGTCGAAGATCGCAAAGATTAATCAACAGCTTTAGCCGTCCTTCTGAATGGAGAAACCCCATCATCGCTCGTGAGAGTGCAAAAGTGCATCACACAACTATACCTTCTAACTCCAACATCCTTAACTATCAACAACCACAAACCCAATCGGTGGTGAACACGTGGCCATCTCAAAGCTTCAATGTCCCTAATTATCAACAAGTGAATCATAGGATGCAAAGTGAAGAGGCTCATAACATGATGCAATATGTTGCATGGCCATCCCGAAATGCCAATGCTTCTAATTATGAATGGCAAGTGAATCATGGTCATAATACGAGTGATTACTTTAATATGGCATTCTGCAACCCTAACATGGCTAGTGATGAAAAGTCAATGGGTGAAGGAATGAAAAATGAAGAAGCACATGGTGATCCTCAAAATCTAAAGGCTTTTTCGGCTCAGCAATTGGAAATGTTGAGGAGTGGTCAGGCACATGGTAATCCTCAAGAGGCCCCTTGGTTGTGGCAAAGTTCCAACAATTTCCCTTATTATTACTAGTGAAAATACCTGGATTCGGAAGTTGTCTATATTTATATAGCTGAATGTAACTTATGTAACAGTTGTTAGATGTTAAAATAAAATATTGCAGTGTTGGGAATTAAAATGTCTAGAAAAATTGTCACCAAATAATATTATTCTCTTTATAAAAACTAGCTTAGAAACAGAATGACTTTTTGCATTATTATATATTTTTTAGTTGCTTGTGCTTTCCAATTAAAATTAGTTAAAGAAGATGAATAACTATTATTATAAAGAAATAAATATTGTACTTGTATTTTATTATAACTGAAACACTGGATTATTCCTATCAAATTAAGTCAATATTAACTATTTAATATAAATTCACATATATTTAAAATTTTCAAAAGTATTACAATTTTTAAATTTCATACTTAAAAAATAATTATTAAGATATTAATATTATTCTTTTAAACTAAAAAAATCAATCAAAGATACGTAGATTTATTCGTTAACAGCAAACATTTTCCATGAATAAAAAAACATAGTTAATTGCTTGAAAGGGTCCCATTCCCTAAAATTAAGGAGTCATATATTAATTGTATCACGTTTGGAATAGTTCCATGACTCTGTCTAGAAGTTAAGTTGAAGTATGTAGGTGCTTGTGCTTTGTCCTCTTCCTTGGTTTTCTTACAAATTCACTTCCCCATCTTATATATATATAGGATAACCCGCAACCAGAAAGTGAAGTTAAACTATAAGCACTACTTTATCAACTCTTTGCTCTCTTAATATTTTAAATTCTTTTTTCCTTGATCAAAGGTACGCTGAGGAGACAATCGTGTTCGAGCCCCACAAGATCACTCTACGCGGCTAAATTTTCCTCCGACCATTTAAAGCAACTGAAATCAAACGTATGGTTAAACTAGAATAACCATTTGTCGGACAAGACCACTTTATGCGGCCAAGTTCTCCTTCAAACATTTACTGCAACTCAACTCAATGTCTAGTTAAACTAGAACAACCATCTAATCTATTCAAGTGATTTTTCAATTCAAGATGGAACCATCCCATCCTCAAATGTTGCAACTCGACATTAGTTGGATGGATCCGATCCACGTGATGTTGGGTTCCTTGGAGCACGGACAAATCCAAGCGTGCAGCATTTCAAGCGTGACGGACGAACTTCGAGAGCCAAATGAAGCAGCTTTCAAGCCCAAATTGGTCTCCATAGGACCCTTACACAGAGGGTCCTCCAGACACGTGCAGCTTATGGAAGAGACTAAATGGCGTTATATGCGTGAGTTTCTTGATAGACAAGGAACACAAGAGCAAAACAGAAGATCAGAGGAGAGACTCACAGTTTGCGGCATTGACATCTCAATATGGATACTATAATCATGGCAAGCTATGGAGGTAACATTAAACTAGAAGCGCATGAGTTAGCTAAAATAATGTTAGTTGATGGTTGTTTTTTATTGGAGTTTTTCCTTAGACTTAGTGATATCAATAATATTGGTATCACTAATGTTGGTTGGAGTTATTCAAACGTCCCCATATTACAAAACCACAAAAAAATTATGTCTGTTCTCAATGATATTACAATGCTTGAGAATCAAATACCTTTCATTGTTCTCAAGAGTTGTATAGGAAGTTCTTTCCTGTTCAAGGCCTTAACATTGACAATGATCATCGGGTTGCTAATATTGTTCGCCAAGCCTTTGGTTACTCTGAATTAGATAACTCAGGAGGTGTGCATATACTTCATCTGATGCATTTATCCACAGTGGAACAAACTCACCAAGAGGGTGAATCAACAAAGCGGTTGTTATTGCGCTGTGCCACAAAGCTTCATGCTGCTGGAATAGAAATCAGACCTGTAGATGTAAACATGGTTACTCAACATAATTTGGTGGATTGGTTCAATTTTGACATTAGTTTTGAGGGCAATGTGCTATCAATCCCTCCATTGTATGTTAAGGAAACAACAGAAGTGAGATGGAGGAACTTGATTGCATGGGAGCAAAGTAGGATTTTTATTAAGTTTGCTTCTTTAGTGTAAAGATTTGATATATTTGGACAATCTCTTGAAAAATGTCCTGGTTGATTACAAGCAAAACATTTTAATATTTGTTTGTAGGTTTTATTATCTCTGTATTTTCTAACATGTCTAGTAGGATTGAGTGTAGGTTTTCTAGCATTAGATGCCCTTATTGTATAAGTTTTTCGAGGATTTCTTGGTCCTAAATATTTTTGTGTATTAATATTTCTAGGTTTACTTCTAGAATTATTTCTTTTATTTTTATATTTATTTTGTGAATATTGTTGTGGTGTATATATTTGTTTACAGATTCCTGCATCAGAATGTTTAAGTTGTTTTTGTATGGCTATATGTGTACAAGTATCTTCCATTATTTTCATAATGTGTTGTATACGTATTGAGAGATTATTCAACATGGGAGTAACCTCATCATTTTTCCAATTTTCTCTAATTTTTTGTCCTAATTTGCCTGGCAATTTAAGGAACATTTTATCTCCTATATTTACGTCATGGAAGCATCCAGCTATAGACGCGTATAACAAATAGTCTTGGCAATATTCTTTTATTTTTCCAAAGTATTCAATGGACAATCTTTCTAAATGTCCTAAATAAATTTGTTGTCTAATTGTATTACCATCATTGGCGGATTGTGAAGTAAACAATCTTTGAACAAGAGAACAAAAGTTGTAAATGTTTGGACCAGGTTCTATGACCAGAGTATTCAGATCATTAGGGAAGTTTTTCTTAAATGATTCCCAACCAGATCTAGCAATATCGCCGAGATATGTTTCTCCTTTTGCGATCATTTCTTGGGAAGACTGCACATCTTTTTCATGATGTATGCCATAATCACGTATTACAGCAGCAGTCCATTGTTCAATGTATGTAGGAAGAAGTTGTGGATCTATTCCTCCTAAGTTAAGAAGTAAATTTGGAATTTGAAAATGTGGTTCTACTGGTAATCGTTTACCATGGGAGATATATTTATTATCACTAAGGACAATATTTTGAACTGTGTCTCTAGGTAAAAATCCTGGACTATAATTTTGAGTACCAGCAGGATCTAACCTATAATTTGTAGCAGTGGATTCTTCATATTCATTGATTAATCCTACTTTTGTATTTTCAGAAGTAGTAGATAATTCATCGTCTTCTTTATTTTTTAATTTTTCTTGAAGTTTGTAAAAATATTCTTGTTCTTCAGTTTGTTCTTCAAGTTTTAAATTTTGTAAAAAGATATTAACTATATCATTTTCTTGAGGAGTTATAACTTCATTTTGTTCTAAGGGAAAACAATCCCAAGGTTCCCAGTTTGACTCACTAAGAATGCTTTGTTGTAAAGGATCTTGTTTAAACTTAGTTTCTAAAGTTCCTTGCCTAAGCATGGCTATGTTTGCTTGATGATAATTCCATTCTTCTTCAGTAATGTCATCATCTTCTTCATCTTTACTATCTATGATATTCATCATAGCAATATGATCATTGTCGGGAATAGCAGATGTACTATCCCTTCGATCTTGTTCTAGATCTGTTAAAGAAGTGCTTCTGTAGTCAGTAAAACTTAGACTAAGACCTCTAGACCTATTATGTAGAATGACAGTGTCTGGATTTGTAATGGGATTTTGTTCATCCCTTTGTAAATGGGTTTGCCAAAGATGTCCCTCATTTCTTCGAGTAAAAGCTTGGGCTGGCAAAAATTGTGTACCAATTGAACTAATGGCTTCTTCTAATGGTCTAGTGTTTATTCTATACATAGAAGAAATATAATTACTTATTCTTCCTATGAAAGTTATGTCTAAGTGTAGGTTATGTCCTATCCAATTTGTTCCAAATCCTATGGTTTGTACTTCTAGACTAATGTGATTTACAAAATCTTGAAGAGTAAGTGTAAAGTTAGGGGCAAGGTATATCAAAGATATAGGTTGATTTAGGTCAACTTCTAGTATACCTATAATACTTTGGGAATCTATGTTTTGGAATCTGGTGTCATGGAGAACTATCAAAGCTCTAGCACCAATCATATGTCTAGCTAGGGATCTTACACCAATAGTAATTAATCCCATATGAACATATCGTCCATGTTGGTTTAAGAGTTGTGTGGCTGTTTGCTGAGATATTAATGGTATTGTCTCATAAGTATTATCAGGTAAGTGGAAATCTTCTATTCTCCTATATCTGTAGAGGTTGGTTCTTTCGGAACTTAACCATCCTATGTTGTATAACTGTCTAGGATTTAAAGAATTTATCCGAGAATTAGATCCTATTTCAACATTTTGTTGTATATCTACTAAGTCTTCTAGTCTTCTAACATTAGTAGATCTTCTTCTATGTAGAAATCTATCTAAGATTCCAGGATGTTGGATGAGATCTTGTCTCCTTGTATTATGTTCTCTTAATCTTCGAGAAGTTCCGGGAAACCTCTCTGATGTGTGATTCCTATTAGATGAACTATCCATAGAAATTTCTTGGACTTGTGTTTGTGAATTATTATTTGGTGTGAAATTCATATTTAACTAATAATTTTATCTTTATTGGAGTTATTGTTATCCTGTGTAGTCTGATTTCTATTACTAGATTCAGCTTTGTTTGGAGTTGCAATAACTTTAATAAATTTGTGAGTATTTTTACAGACTGTTTTAGTTTGTGTAGTTGTTCCTAAAGATAACTTAGAAACTTTATTGACTAAATCATTTATGTCATCAGTCATGTTTATATTTTTGTGTTGCTGATTAATAAGAGTAGATAGTTTTCTAGAAACTTCTTCTAGTAAAGCTATTATTGTGTTATTTTGTCCTATTAATATTGTATGAACAAAATCTGTGTCGTGAGTTGGTTTTATATATCCTACGGGAGGTGATTTTGTAAAATTTTCAACAGCTGCAAGAGCTGAGTGATATTCTTTACCTTTTATAGGTTGTATATTTGTCATTTTGTAAAATTTTATATTTGTGAGAATAAAATAAATGTATAGAGAAAAGAGAAAACAGAACAAGAACCGAAATTTAAACAGAAACAGAGTAAAAGCAAAAACAGAGCAAAGACAGCAGAAATTTAGATAATAAAAGTAAGGTATCCACGGAATACACTATAAAACAATAAATATTAAAGAATATAGAAAATCATAAGGCTTATCTATAAAATAACTTTTTTTTTTTTTCTTTTCTTTGGTATCAGAGCTGTGTTCTTTCTAAGGACAGTTTTTATATCAAAATTTGTACCAAAGAAAAGAAAAGGAGAAATAAAGAAAGAAATAAGAAAGAAAGTCTGGATTTATACGACAGTACTCCGACCAATACCAGATATTCCTGGTCACACCTCATGAGTTTAGACTGGATTTATACGGCGGTAATCCACGCAATACCAGATTCAACTCGACAAGTTTACCAAAACCCAGGTTTTTCGCAAATACAAGGGCAGAACCCAGGTTTTCAGAAGAAGATGAGAAAGATGGTGATGGTGAATATACAGACATATGATAAGCCTTTAAATGATTATCGCATCTTTAGATATTTATCATTTTAGGCATCCGAAAATACCTTAACGAATAGACTACTCCATAATTAAAATTACATAAACATAAGAAAAATAAAAGACTTACAGAGGGGAGAAGAGGGGAAGGGTGAAGACAATCTTCGTATTTTATTGCAGAAAGAGAAACTTTACACAGGAGAGTTTTTAGAGAGAAGGGAGAGAGTTTAGAGAGAGAGAGAGAGGGTGTGGTGTGTCTCTAGCCTGCTCCGCATAAGAGACTTAAGGCCTATTTATATACAAAATGTATGACCGGGAACCGGCTGTATAGGTCATCTGATTACAGGAAACCTGTTGTGTCAGTTTTTACCCTTCAGTCAATTACCCTAAGGTAAATTTACTGTGTCACAGGTAAAACTTTATTTCAGACGAGTGATGGATGCAGTAAAATCTTGGAATTCTTCGTCCATTTGTTCAGGAAGAGATTGATCATCTCCTGCTTCAGAAGGAAGAGAGGAAGCTCCTGATGCTCCTGGTGTTTGTTGGCCATAACAGCCAGCTTCTTCATAAATTTCTTTGAAAATCCTTTCTCTTTCGAAATGTCGGACTAAGGTAAGATTAGCCTCGGTGGGGAAAGGATGAAATTTGGAGCCCATACTCTTCTTCCAGTAGAGCTTCGTATCTTTTGTTTCTTTTAATAAAATCAATGTTTCTGAATCGAATTTAGAAAAATTCCAATTTGAACCTTCAGTATGTGCTTTCCAAAGGTTGTACTGATAGGTTTTATTTTTGTTTAGTGAAAGACCCTTTAATTCATCATGATCTGATGTTTTGCAAGAATGAAACTCAGGGTTCACTTCAGTGTATAGTTTTATAACATGTGTTGGGTTACTATCTTGTAATGTTATACTTCTTGGTGAAGTAGTAATTTGTAGAGCAACCTTTTGCATGTGTTCAGCCTGTACTTCATTTATGGGAGAGGATAAAGATTGAAATCTATCCGTAGGTGGGATTAAAATTGTGTGTAGACATCCTACTTCTAGGAATGACATAGGAGTTATGAGAAAATCTCTGTGTAAAAATTGCTCAAAAGTTTCTAAATCTATGTGAGCTTTTCTGACTAAATATTTTATTTGACAGGTACAGTCTTTGGTTACTGTTTTACAGTAGTCAGAAGAGATGACACAAACAGTTTTGTGATTGAAATAAGTTTGTATTTTAACAAATAAGCCATTAAATTTTATGGCTTCTGAGTGTGCTTCAAAAAGGAATTCTTGAAGAAGGTTAAATTTTGATAAAAGAATATTTGGGTTTAGGCTGGGCAGAATACTAGTGGCACCAGCATAAGTTTGAGTTTGGATTTTGGGTTCCATTTGTAAAGCAGTTTTGATCTTTTCTTCTTCAATTGTTTGGAGTCTTACTGCCATTTGGGCTTCTTCTTTAGAGTAAAAGCCTTTGTAGGTAGACCAAAATTGATCTTGTTTGGCTTCAGAGAGATCTCTGAATGAGGTATATACCCCTTTGTTAGGCCCATCAATTAGAGCAAAGTGTGTAAAACCTTTTCCAGAAGGAGAGGCTGGAGATGTTAAAACAACTCCTTGATTATTTTGTCCACAAAAATTGTATAGAGCACAGATAATGCTTTGTTTAACTTTTGTTACTTGAGATTCATTCTCTGTTGTATATTTTGGAATATTCCAAATGTTATCAATCAAGACATTGAGCTTGATATTTGTATTATCTCTACCAGGATACTGATAAATATTTGTGAGTATTGGTAATTCTTGTTTACCATATTTTGTGTATTGATCTACCCTAAAGGGTGATCTTACTTGTTTGGGGCCCTGAAGACCTTTCTTTGTTGGTTCCAACGTCATGGATATGTGTAGATGTGACCAATCAGGTCTTTGTAGAATTTCTGATATTTATTTGATAAACCTGGACAAAATATCAGCACAAGTATTGTCAGTTCCTTTAATATGTTCAAAATTAATAATTTTTCCAGAAAAATTTATATAATCTTTAAAAAGTAACCATCTTTTGTGTGGTTTTTTGTCATTGTTAATTTGATTTTTACCATATGTAACTATGGCTTCACAATCTGTTCGGATTTTTATTTCTTTTTTATTTATTAAAAATAACTTAAAAGAATCCATAGCATGTATTATAGCATTAACTTCATAGTCAGTGCTTGTTTGGTAAATTTTGGGTTTTGTAGTATATTTTCCTGAGGAGTATCTACAAATTTGTTCTTCTGTTTTTGGTAAATGTTTATTTTTCTTTCGTTTGAGGATTGCTCCCCATCCAAGTTCACAACCATCACATTCGATTATTAAATAGTCTGAATCTAATGGTAATTGTAATGTTGGTAAATTTATTACCATTTGTTTTAGCTTTTGAACTAATTTTATATCTTCGGAGTTAAATTTTCTTTCTCCTTTTAAAGCAGTTTTGTTATATAAAGCAGATGTATATTTTCCTAGATTAGGAATAAAATTTCTTGCATAATTTAGTAATCCTAAAAAGGATCTAAGTGTTTTTATATCTTCCATTTTATCAGGGAATTCTTGTATTTTTTTAGAGATATGAGGTTGGAGTTTTATGGTTCCATTACCTATTTCTGTTCCTAAGAATTCAATGAAATTCTTGCAAATTTCCATTTTTGATTTAGAAATTATTAAACCATAATGTTCTAATTTATATAAAACTTGTTTTAAATGAAGAAAGTGTTCATTTTTTGTTTTGGAAAAGACTAAAATGTCATCCATATAAACACAAGTAAAAGATTTTACATCTTTAAAAATATTGTCCATTTTACGCTGGAAAACAGCCGGCGCATTTTTTAAACCAAATGGCATCACATTCCATTCGAATAGACCTTCACAACATGAAAAGGCCGTCCATTTTATAGAATCAGGATCCATTTTTACTTGATGAAATCCACTTTTTAAGTCGAATTTAGAAAACCATTTAGTATCTTGAATTCGGTTTATTAAAATATCTTTGGAAGGAATTGTGTAACTATCTTCAACAGTATTATCATTTAATCTTTTATAATTGTAAACCATTCTAGATTTACCACGTTTTTGTTCTGAAGATTTATTAACAATAAATGCTGGACTTCTATGGGGACTAACACTAGGTGTTATTACTTTTAATTTTAAAAGATTTTGTATGTGGGTTTGACATTCTTCTTGTTCCCAATTGTTAAATTGAATATCTTTTGTTTTTATAATTAAATCAGGATTAATTATTTCTAGTTTACATGTTACGGGATCTCTATCCCAGAATTTTGTTGGATCTTCTCCTATTATATTTGTTTTGTTTAACCTATCAAGGATTTGTTGAATACTTTCAAATTTTATTGACTTTGAAAGTTTTATAGAAGAGAATACTTCAGTTGTATCATCTAAGATATTATTTAAAAAATAATTTTCATTTATTTCTTCTAATGTGTATAAATATTCTGTTTTACATTTACATGTATTTGAATTTTTACCATTACAATTATCAGTAATAATTTCTTGTTTGACTGAATCACCACTGACTATAGGTGTCATTTGTGTTTTATCACTTATTAAGACATAGTCTTTATTTATAGTAATTGATCGATTTTGTCTTAAGATGAAATCTAAACCAATTATCATGTTTTGTTTAGAAGGAACTAAGTTTTCTACTCTCATGGTTTTGATGAAAGTTTTGTAGCCAAAAATTTCACAATTTGTGCTAAATTGAAGAATAACATTATTAATTTCTTCATCATTTATCATGATTTCTCCAGACATAGTTCTAGTTTTTTGTATGTTAACACTTTTAACTATGTTTTGTTGTGGAGTTACAGTTTTACAGATGACTTTTCTGAACAACCAGTATCTAATAAGGCTTGTATAATTTTTTCTGTAGAAGATTTATTATTTATTTTTGGAAAAGTTATTTTTACTAATACTTTTAGAGTTATTAATTGTTGTTTATTACAAACTAATGGGATACATTCTGTTGTTCCCATCATATTATTTTGTATAGAAATCTGGCTAGTCTCAGGGGTATCTATTTTAGTCTTTCCTTTTATTAATTTTTCTAGAAGAATAACTTTTTCTTCTAAGTAATTTATGCGATTCTCTAATACAGAAACTCTTGTATCAGTTAAATCTTTATTGCTAGGTTTATTTGTATTTTCTCTTGTTTCAAAAGAGGGTATATTTTGTTCTGATATGTTTAAATGTTTTTCTATACATTTAATACAAAAATTTTTATAACAAAGTGGACAATGAGCTCTTTTTGATATATGAAAATAACGTTCACAATATGTGCATGGATTGAATCTGTCCCTGAATAATACTGGATTTTATGAGAACAAGTTTGTATTTCTAAGGTATTCATTAGACAATATCCTAAATCATCTAATAATTGACCCATTTCATTGTATTCTTCTCCCATGAGAAAGTTATCTTCATTAGTATTAGCATATAAATGATTATATTCATTATTTGTAAATTCATTGATTAAATCATAATTTTTGTGTATTTTATTAGAGTTTAGTTCATCAGTGTATTCTGTTATGCTGATTACAGATAAAATTTCTGAATCTGTTGATACGTCTTCATCTATTGGAAGCAAATTCATATGACAAGATTTTATTAAGTTTGCTTCTTTAGTGTAAAGATTTGATATATTTGGACAATCTCTTGAAAAATGTCCTGGTTGATTACAAGCAAAACATTTTAATATTTATTTGTAGGTTTTATTATCTCTGTATTTTCTAACATGTCTAGTAGGATTGAGTGTAGTTTTCTAGCATTAGATGCCCTTATTGTATAAGTTTTTCGAGGATTTCTTGGTCCTAAATATTTTTGTGTATTAATATTTCTAGGTTTACTTCTAGAATTATTTCTTTTATTTTTATATTTATTTTGTGAATATTGTTGTGGTGTATATATTTGTTTACAGATTCCTGCATCAGAATGTTTAAGTTGTTTTTGTATGGCTATATGTGTACAAGTATCTTCCATTATTTTCATAATGTGTTGTATACGTATTGAGAGATTATTCAACATGGGAGTAACCTCATCATTTTTCCAATTTTCTCTAATTTTTTGTCCTAATTTGCCTGGCAATTTAAGGAACATTTTATCTCCTATATTTACGTCATGGAAGCATCCAGCTATAGACGCGTATAACAAATAGTCTTGGCAATATTCTTTTATTTTTCCAAAGTATTCAATGGACAATCTTTCTAAATGTCCTAAATAAATTTGTTGTCTAATTGTATTACCATCATTGGCGGATTGTGAAGTAAACAATCTTTGAACAAGAGAACAAAAGTTGTAAATGTTTGGACCAGGTTCTATGACCAGAGTATTCAGATCATTAGGGAAGTTTTTCTTAAATGATTCCCAACCAGATCTAGCAATATCGTCGAGATATGTTTCTCCTTTTGCGATCATTTCTTGGGAAGACTGCACATCTTTTTCATGATGTATGCCATAATCACGTATTACAGCAGCAGTCCATTGTTCAATGTATGTAGGAAGAAGTTGTGGATCTATTCCTCCTAAAGTTAAGAAGTAAATTTGGAATTTGAAAATGTGGTTCTACTGGTAATCGTTTACCATGGGAGATATATTTATTATCACTAAGGACAATATTTTGAACTGTGTCTCTAGGTAAAAATCCTGGACTATAATTTTGAGTACCAGCAGGATCTAACCTATAATTTGTAGCAGTGGATTCTTCATATTCATTGATTAATCCTACTTTTGTATTTTCAGAAGTAGTAGATAATTCATCGTCTTCTTTATTTTTTAATTTTTCTTGAAGTTTGTAAAAATATTCTTGTTCTTCAGTTTGTTCTTCAAGTTTTAAATTTTGTAAAAAGATATTAACTATATCATTTTCTTGAGGAGTTATAACTTCATTTTGTTCTAAGGGAAAACAATCCCAAGGTTCCCAGTTTGACTCACTAAGAATGCTTTGTTGTAAAGGATCTTGTTTAAACTTAGTTTCTAAAGTTCCTTGCCTAAGCATGGCTATGTTTGCTTGATGATAATTCCATTCTTCTTCAGTAATGTCATCATCTTCTTCATCTTCACTATCTATGATATTCATCATAGCAATATGATCATTGTCGGGAATAGCAGATGTACTATCCCTTCGATCTTGTTCTAGATCTGTTAAAGAAGTGCTTCTGTAGTCAGTAAAACTTAGACTAAGACCTCTAGACCTATTATGTAGAATGACAGTGTCTGGATTTGTAATGGGATTTTGTTCATCCCTTTGTAAATGGGTTTGCCAAAGATGTCCCTCATTTCTTCGAGTAAAATCTTGGGCTGGCAAAAATTGTGTACCAATTGAACTAATGGCTTCTTCTAATGGTCTAGTGTTTATTCTATACATAGAAGAAATATAATTACTTATTCTTCCTATGAAAGTTATGTCTAAGTGTAGGTTATGTCCTATCCAATTTGTTCCAAATCCTATGGTTTGTACTTCTAGACTAATGTGATTTACAAAATCTTGAAGAGTAAGTGTAAAGTTAGGGGCAAGGTATATCAAAGATATAGGTTGATTTAGGTCAACTTCTAGTATACCTATAATACTTTGGGAATCATTGTTTTGGAATCTGGTGTCATGGAGAACTATCAAAGCTCTAGCACCAATCATATGTCTAGCTAGGGATCTTACACCAATAGTAATTAATCCCATATGAACATATCGTCCATGTTGGTTTAAGAGTTGTGTGGCTGTTTGCTGAGATATTAATGGTATTATCTCATAAGTATTATCAGGTAAGTGGAAATCTTCTATTCTCCTATACCTGTAGAGGTTGGTTCTTTCGGAACTTAACCATCCTATGTTGTATAACTGTCTAGGATTTAAAGAATCTATCCGAGAATTAGATCCTATTTCAACATTTTGTTGTATATCTACTAAGTCTTCTAGTCTTCTAACATTAGTAGATCTTCTTCTATGTAGAAATCTATCTAAGATTCCAGGATGTTGGATGAGATCTTGTCTCCTTGTATTATGTTCTCTTAATCTTCGAGAAGTTCCGGGAAACCTCTCTGATGTGTGATTCCTATTAGATGAACTATCCATAGAAATTTCTTGGACTTGTGTTTGTGAATTATTATTTGGTGTGAAATTCATATTTAACTAATAATTTTATCTTTATTGGAGTTATTGTTATCCTGTGTAGTCTGATTTCTATTACTAGATTCAGCTTTGTTTGGAGTTGCAATAACTTTAATAAATTTGTGAGTATTTTTACAGACTGTTTTAGTTTGTGTAGTTGTTCCTAAAGATAACTTAGAAACTTTATTGACTAAATCATTTATGTCATCAGTCATGTTTATATTTTTGTGTTGCTGATTAATAAGAGTAGATAGTTTTCTAGAAACTTCTTCTAGTAAAGCTATTATTGTGTTATTTTGTCCTATTAATATTGTATGAACAAAATCTGTGTCGTGAGTTGGTTTTATATATCCTACGGGAGGTGATTTTGTAAAATTTTCAACAGCTGCAAGAGCTGAGTGATATTCTTTACCTTTTATAGGTTGTATATTTGTCATTTTGTAAAATTTTATATTTGTGAGAATAAAATAAATGTATAGAGAAAAGAGAAAACAGAACAAGAACCGAAATTTAAACAGAAACAGAGTAAAAGCAAAAACAGAGCAAAGACAGCAGAAATTTAGATAATAAAAGTAAGGTATCCACGGAATACACTATAAAACAATAAATATTAAAGAATATAGAAAATCATAAGGCTTATCTATAAAATAACTTCTTTTTTTTTTTTTCTTTTCTTTGGTATCAGAGCTGTGTTCTTTCTAAGGACAGTTTTTATATCAAAATTTGTACCAAAGAAAAGAAAAGGAGAAATAAAGAAAGAAATAAGAAAGAAAGTCTGGATTTATACGGCAGTACTCCGACCAATACCAGATATTCCTGGTCACACCTCATGAGTTTAGACTGGATTTATACGGCGGTAATCCACGCAATACCAGATTCAACTCGACAAGTTTACCAAAACCCAGGTTTTTCGCAAATACAAGGGCAGAACCCAGGTTTTCAGAAGAAGATGAGAAAGATGGTGATGGTGAATATACAGACATATGATAAGCCTTTAAATGATTATCGCATCTTTAGATATTTATCATTTTAGGCATCCGAAAATACCTTAACGAATAGACTACTCCATAATTAAAATTACATAAACATAAGAAAAATAAAAGACTTACAGAGGGGAGAAGAGGGGAAGGGTGAAGACAATCTTCGTATTTTATTGCAGAAAGAGAAACTTTACACAGGAGAGTTTTTAGAGAGAAGGGAGAGAGTTTAGAGAGAGAGAGAGGGTGTGGTGTGTCTCTAGCCTGCTCCGCATAAGAGACTTAAGGCCTATTTATATACAAAATGTATGACCGGGAACCGGCTGTATAGGTCATCTGATTACAGGAAACCTGTTGTGTCAGTTTTTACCCTTCAGTCAATTACCCTAAGGTAAATTTACTGTGTCACAGGTAAAACTTTATTTCAGACGAGTGATGGATGCAGTAAAATCTTGGAATTCTTCGTCCATTTGTTCAGGAAGAGATTGATCATCTCCTGCTTCAGAAGGAAGAGAGGAAGCTCCTGATGCTCCTGGTGTTTGTTGGCCATAACAGCCAGCTTCTTCATAAATTTCTTTGAAAATCCTTTCTCTTTCGAAATGTCGGACTAAGGTAAGATTAGCCTCGGTGGGGAAAGGATGAAATTTGGAGCCCATACTCTTCTTCCAGTAGAGCTTCGTATCTTTTGTTTCTTTTAATAAAATCAATGTTTCTGAATCGAATTTAGAAAAATTCCAATTTGAACCTTCAGTATGTGCTTTCCAAAGGTTGTACTGATAGGTTTTATTTTTGTTTAGTGAAAGACCCTTTAATTCATCATGATCTGATGTTTTGCAAGAATGAAACTCAGGGTTCACTTCAGTGTATAGTTTTATAACATGTGTTGGGTTACTATCTTGTAATGTTATACTTCTTGGTGAAGTAGTAATTTGTAGAGCAACCTTTTGCATGTGTTCAACCTGTACTTCATTTATGACTGAATTTATGGGAGAGGATAAAGATTGAAATCTATCCGTAGGTGGGATTAAAATTGTGTGTAGACATCCTACTTCTAGGAATGACATAGGAGTTATGAGAAAATCTCTGTGTAAAAATTGCTCAAAAGTTTCTAAATCTATGTGAGCTTTTCTGACTAAATATTTTATTTGACAGGTACAGTCTTTGGTTACTGTTTTACAGTAGTCAGAAGAGATGACACAAACAGTTTTGTGATTGAAATAAGTTTGTATTTTAACAAATAAGCCATTAAATTTTATGGCTTCTGAGTGTGCTTCAAAAAGGAATTCTTGAAGAAGGTTAAATTTTGATAAAAGAATATTTGGGTTTAGGCTGGGCAGAATACTAGTGGCACCAGCATAAGTTTGAGTTTGGATTTTGGGTTCCATTTGTAAAGCAGTTTTGATCTTTTCTTCTTCAATTGTTTGGAGTCTTACTGCCATTTGGGCTTCTTCTTTAGAGTAAAAGCCTTTGTAGGTAGACCAAAATTGATCTTGTTTGGCTTCAGAGAGATCTCTGAATGAGGTATATACCCCTTTGTTAGGCCCATCAATTAGAGCAAAGTGTGTAAAACCTTTTCCAGAAGGAGAGGCTGGAGATGTTAAAACAACTCCTTGATTATTTTGTCCACAAAAATTGTATAGAGCACAGATAATGCTTTGTTTAACTTTTGTTACTTGAGATTCATTCTCTGTTGTATATTTTGGAATATTCCAAATGTTATCAATCAAGACATTGAGCTTGATATTTGTATTATCTCTACCAGGATACTGATAAATATTTGTGAGTATTGGTAATTCTTGTTTACCATATTTTGTGTATTGATCTACCCTAAAGGGTGATCTTACTTGTTTGGGGCCCTGAAGACCTTTCTTTGTTGGTTCCAACGTCATGGATATGTGTAGATGTGACCAATCAGGTCTTTGTAGAATTTCTGATATTTATTTGATAAACCTGGACAAAATATCAGCACAAGTATTGTCAGTTCCTTTAATATGTTCAAAATTAATAATTTTTCCAGAAAAATTTATATAATCTTTAAAAAGTAACCATCTTTTGTGTGGTTTTTTGTCATTGTTAATTTGATTTTTACCATATGTAAGTATGGCTTCACAATCTGTTCGGATTGTTATTTCTTTTTTATTTATTAAAAATAACTTAAAAGAATCCATAGCATGTATTATAGCATTAACTTCATAGTCAGTGCTTGTTTGGTAAATTTTGGGTTTTGTAGTATATTTTCCTGAGGAGTATCTACAAATTTGTTCTTCTGTTTTTGGTAAATGTTTATTTTTCTTTCGTTTGAGGATTGCTCCCCATCCAAGTTCACAACCATCACATTCGATTATTAAATAGTCTGAATCTAATGGTAATTGTAATGTTGGTAAATTTATTACCATTTGTTTTAGCTTTTGAACTAATTTTATATCTTCGGAGTTAAATTTTCTTTCTCCTTTTAAAGCAGTTTTGTTATATAAAGCAGATGTATATTTTCCTAGATTAGGAATAAAATTTCTTGCATAATTTAGTAATCCTAAAAAGGATCTAAGTGTTTTTATATCTTCCATTTTATCAGGGAATTCTTGTATTTTTTTAGAGATATGAGGTTGGAGTTTTATGGTTCCATTACCTATTTCTGTTCCTAAGAATTCAATGAAATTCTTGCAAATTTCCATTTTTGATTTAGAAATTATTAAACCATAATGTTCTAATTTATATAAAACTTGTTTTAAATGAAGAAAGTGTTCATTTTTTGTTTTGGAAAAGACTAAAATGTCATCCATATAAACACAAGTAAAAGATTTTACATCTTTAAAAATATTGTCCATTTTACGCTGGAAAACAGCCGGCGCATTTTTTAAACCAAATGGCATCACATTCCATTCGAATAGACCTTCACAACATGAAAAGGCCGTCCATTTTATAGAATCAGGATCCATTTTTACTTGATGAAATCCACTTTTTAAGTCGAATTTAGAAAACCATTTAGTATCTTGAATTCGGTTTATTAAAATATCTTTGGAAGGAATTGTGTAACTATCTTCAACAGTATTATCATTTAATCTTTTATAATTGTAAACCATTCTAGATTTACCACGTTTTTGTTCTGAAGATTTATTAACAATAAATGCTGGACTTCTATGGGGACTAACACTAGGTGTTATTACTTTTAATTTTAAAAGATTTTGTATGTGGGTTTGACATTCTTCTTGTTCCCAATTGTTAAATTGAATATCTTTTGTTTTTATAATTAAATCAGGATTAATTATTTCTAGTTTACATGTTACGGGATCTCTATCCCAGAATTTTGTTGGATCTTCTCCTATTATATTTGTTTTGTTTAACCTATCAAGGATTTGTTGAATACTTTCAAATTTTATTGACTTTGAAAGTTTTATAGAAGAGAATACTTCAGTTGTATCATCTAAGATATTATTTAAAAAATAATTTTCATTTATTTCTTCTAATGTGTATAAATATTCTGTTTTACATTTACATGTATTTGAATTTTTACCATTACAATTATCAGTAATAATTTCTTGTTTGACTGAATCACCACTGACTATAGGTGTCATTTGTGTTTTATCACTTATTAAGACATAGTCTTTATTTATAGTAATTGATCGATTTTGTCTTAAGATGAAATCTAAACCAATTATCATGTTTTGTTTAGAAGGAACTAAGTTTTCTACTCTCATGGTTTTGATGAAAGTTTTGTAGCCAAAAATTTCACAATTTGTGCTAAATTGAAGAATAACATTATTAATTTCTTCATCATTTATCATGATTTCTCCAGACATAGTTCTAGTTTTTTGTATGTGTTTACTTTTAACTATGTTTTGTTGTGGAGTTACAGTTTTACAGATGACTGTTTCTGAACAACCAGTATCTAATAAGGCTTGTATAATTTTTTCTGTAGAAGATTTATTATTTATTTTTGGAAAAGTTATTTTTACTAATACTTTTAGAGTTATTAATTGTTGTTTATTACAAACTAATGGGATACATTCTGTTGTTCCCATCATATTATTTTGTATAGAAATCTGGCTAGTCTCAGGGGTATCTATTTTAGTCTTTCCTTTTATTAATTTTTCTAGAAGAATAACTTTTTCTTCTAAGTAATTTATGCGATTCTCTAATACAGAAACTCTTGTATCAGTTAAATCTTTATTGCTAGGTTTATTTGTATTTTCTCTTGTTTCAAAAGAGGGTATATTTTGTTCTGATATGTTTAAATGTTTTTCTATACATTTAATACAAAAATTTTTATAACAAAGTGGACAATGAGCTCTTTTTGATATATGAAAATAACGTTCACAATATGTGCATGGATTGAATCTGTCCCTGAATAATACTGGATTTTATGAGAACAAGTTTGTATTTCTAAGGTATTCATTAGACAATATCCTAAATCATCTAATAATTGACCCATTTCATTGTATTCTTCTCCCATGAGAAAGTTATCTTCATTAGTATTAGCATATAAATGATTATATTCATTATTTGTAAATTCATTGATTAAATCATAATTTTTGTGTATTTTATTAGAGTTTAGTTCATCAGTGTATTCTGTTATGCTGATTACAGATAAAATTTCTGAATCTGTTGATACGTCTTCATCTATTGGAAGCAAATTCATATGACAAGATTTTATTAAGTTTGCTTCTTTAGTGTAAAGATTTGATATATTTGGACAATCTCTTGAAAAATGTCCTGGTTGATTACAAGCAAAACATTTTAATATTTGTTTGTAGGTTTTATTATCTCTGTATTTTCTAACATGTCTAGTAGGATTGAGTGTAGTTTTCTAGCATTAGATGCCCTTATTGTATAAGTTTTTCGAGGATTTCTTGGTCCTAAATATTTTTGTGTATTAATATTTCTAGGTTTACTTCTAGAATTATTTCTTTTATTTTTATATTTATTTTGTGAATATTGTTGTGGTGTATATATTTGTTTACAGATTCCTGCATCAGAATGTTTAAGTTGTTTTTGTATGGCTATATGTGTACAAGTATCTTCCATTATTTTCATAATGTGTTGTATACGTATTGAGAGATTATTCAACATGGGAGTAACCTCATCATTTTTCCAATTTTCTCTAATTTTTTGTCCTAATTTGCCTGGAAATTTAAGGAACATTTTATCTCCTATATTTACGTCATGGAAGCATCCAGCTATAGACGCGTATAACAAATAGTCTTGGCAATATTCTTTTATTTTTCCAAAGTATTCAATGGAAAATCTTTCTAAATGTCCTAAATAAATTTGTTGTCTAATTGTATTACCATCATTGGCGGATTGTGAAGTAAACAATCTTTGAACAAGAGAACAAAAGTTGTAAATGTTTGGACCAGGTTCTATGACCAGAGTATTCAGATCATTAGGGAAGTTTTTCTTAAATGATTCCCAACCAGATCTAGCAATATCGCCGAGATATGTTTCTCCTTTTGCGATCATTTCTTGGGAAGACTGCACATCTTTTTCATGATGTATGCCATAATCACGTATTACAGCAGCAGTCCATTGTTCAATGTATGTAGGAAGAAGTTGTGGATCTATTCCTCCTAAGTTAAGAAGTAAATTTGGAATTTGAAAATGTGGTTCTACTGGTAATCGTTTACCATGGGAGATATATTTATTATCACTAAGGACAATATTTTGAACTGTGTCTCTAGGTAAAAATCCTGGAATATAATTTTGAGTACCAGCAGGATCTAACCTATAATTTGTAGCAGTGGATTCTTCATATTCATTGATTAATCCTACTTTTGTATTTTCAGAAGTAGTAGATAATTCATCGTCTTCTTTATTTTTTAATTTTTCTTGAAGTTTGTAAAAATATTCTTGTTCTTCAGTTTGTTCTTCAAGTTTTAAATTTTGTAAAAAGATATTAACTATATCATTTTCTTGAGGAGTTATAACTTCATTTTGTTCTAAGGGAAAACAATCCCAAGGTTCCCAGTTTGACTCACTAAGAATGCTTTGTTGTAAAGGATCTTGTTTAAACTTAGTTTCTAAAGTTCCTTGCCTAAGCATGGCTATGTTTGCTTGATGATAATTCCATTCTTCTTCAGTAATGTCATCATCTTCTTCATCTTCACTATCTATGATATTCATCATAGCAATATGATCATTGTCGGGAATAGCAGATGTACTATCCCTTCGATCTTGTTCTAGATCTGTTAAAGAAGTGCTTCTGTAGTCAGTAAAACTTAGACTAAGACCTCTAGACCTATTATGTAGAATGACAGTGTCTGGATTTGTAATGGGATTTTGTTCATCCCTTTGTAAATGGGTTTGCCAAAGATGTCCCTCATTTCTTCGAGTAAAATCTTGGGCTGGCAAAAATTGTGTACCAATTGAACTAATGGCTTCTTCTAATGGTCTAGTGTTTATTCTATACATAGAAGAAATATAATTACTTATTCTTCCTATGAAAGTTATGTCTAAGTGTAGGTTATGTCCTATCCAATTTGTTCCAAATCCTATGGTTTGTACTTCTAGACTAATGTGATTTACAAAATCTTGAAGAGTAAGTGTAAAGTTAGGGGCAAGGTATATCAAAGATATAGGTTGATTTAGGTCAACTTCTAGTATACCTATAATACTTTGGGAATCATTGTTTTGGAATCTGGTGTCATGGAGAACTATCAAAGCTCTAGCACCAATCATATGTCTAGCTAGGGATCTTACACCAATAGTAATTAATCCCATATGAACATATCGTCCATGTTGGTTTAAGAGTTTTGTGGCTGTTTGCTGAGATATTAATGGTATTATCTCATAAGTATTATCAGGTAAGTGGAAATCTTCTATTCTCCTATACCTGTAGAGGCTGGTTCTTTCAGAACTTAACCATCCTATGTTGTATAACTGTCTAGGATTTAAAGAATCTATCCGAGAATTAGATCCTATTTCAACATTTTGTTGTATATCTACTAAGTCTTCTAGTCTTCTAACATTAGTAGATCTTCTTCTATGTAGAAATCTATCTAAGATTCCAGGATGTTGGATGAGATCTTGTCTCCTTGTATTATGTTCTCTTAATCTTCGAGAAGTTCCGGGAAACCTCTCTGATGTGTGATTCCTATTAGATGAACTATCCATAGAAATTTCTTGGACTTGTGTTTGTGAATTATTATTTGGTGTGAAATTCATATTTAACTAATAATTTTATCTTTATTGGAGTTATTGTTATCCTGTGTAGTCTGATTTCTATTACTAGATTCAGCTTTGTTTGGAGTTGCAATAACTTTAATAAATTTGTGAGTATTTTTACAGACTGTTTTAGTTTGTGTAGTTGTTCCTAAAGATAACTTAGAAACTTTATTGACTAAATCATTTATGTCATCAGTTATGTTTATATTTTTGTGTTGCTGATTAATAAGAGTAGATAGTTTTCTAGAAACTTCTTCTAGTAAAGCTATTATTGTGTTATTTTGTCCTATTAATATTGTATGAACAAAATCTGTGTCGTGAGTTGGTTTTATATATCCTACGGGAGGTGATTTTGTAAAATTTTCAACAGCTGCAAGAGCTGAGTGATATTCTTTACCTTTTATAGGTTGTATATTTGTCATTTTGTAAAATTTTATATTTGTGAGAATAAAATAAATGTATAGAGAAAAGAGAAAACAGAACAAGAACCGAAATTTAAACAGAAACAGAGTAAAAGCAAAAACAGAGCAAAGACAGCAGAAATTTAGATAATAAAAGTAAGGTATCCACGGAATACACTAGTAGGATTAATCAATGAATATGAAGAATCCACTGCTACAAATTATAGGTTAGATCCTGCTGGTACTCAAAATTATAGTCCAGGATTTTTACCTAGAGACACAGTTCAAAATATTGTCCTTAGTGATAATAAATATATCTCCCATGGTAAACGATTACCAGTAGAACCACATTTTGAAATTCCAAATTTACTTCTTAACTTAGGAGGAATAGATCCACAACTTCTTCCTACATACATTGAACAATGGACTGCTGCTGTAATACGTGATTATGGCATACATCATGAAAAAGATGTGCAGTCTTCCCAAGAAATGATCGCAAAAGGAGAAACATATCTCGGCGATATTGCTAGATCTGGTTGGGAATCATTTAAGAAAAACTTCCCTAATGATCTGAATACTCTGGTCATAGAACCTGGTCCAAACATTTACAACTTTTGTTCTCTTGTTCAAAGATTGTTTACTTCACAATCCGCCAATGATGGTAATACAATTAGACAACAAATTTATTTAGGACATTTAGAAAGATTGTCCATTGAATACTTTGCAAAAATAAAAGAATATTGCCAAGACTATTTGTTATACGCGTCTATAGCTGGATGCTTCCATGACGTAAATATAGGAGATAAAATGTTCCTTAAATTGCCAGGCAAATTAGGACAAAAAATTAGAGAAAATTGGAAAAATGATGAGGTTACTCCCATGTTGAATAATCTCTCAATACGTATACAACACATTATGAAAATAATGGAAGATACTTGTACACATATAGCCATACAAAAACAACTTAAACATTCTGATGCAGGAATCTGTAAACAAATATATACACCACAACAATATTCACAAAATAAATATAAAAATAAAAGAAATAATTCTAGAAGTAAACCTAGAAATATTAATACACAAAAATATTTAGGACCAAGAAATCCTCGAAAAACTTATACAATAAGGGCATCTAATGCTAGAAAACCTACACTCAATCCTACTAGACATGTTAGAAAATACAGAGATAATAAAACCTACAAACAAATATTAAAATGTTTTGCTTGTAATCAACCAGGACATTTTTCAAGAGATTGTCCAAATATATCAAATCTTTACACTAAAGAAGCAAACTTAATAAAATCTTGTCATATGAATTTGCTTCCAATAGATGAAGACGTATCAACAGATTCAGAAATTTTATCTGTAATCAGCATAACAGAATACACTGATGAACTAAACTCTAATAAAATACACAAAAATTATGATTTAATCAATGAATTTACAAATAATGAATATAATCATTTATATGCTAATACTAATGAAGATAACTTTCTCATGGGAGAAGAATACAATGAAATGGGTCAATTATTAGATGATTTAGGATATTGTCTAATGAATACCTTAGAAATACAAACTTGTTCTCATAAAATCCAGTATTATTCAGGGACAGATTCAATCCCATGCACATATTGTGAACGTTATTTTCATATATCAAAAAGAGCTCATTGTCCACTTTGTTATAAAAATTTTTGTATTAAATGTATAGAAAAACATTTAAACATATCAGAACAAAATATACCCTCTTTTGAAACAAGAGAAAATACAAATAAACCTAGCAATAAAGATTTAACTGATACAAGAGTTTCTGTATTAGAGAATCGCATAAATTACTTAGAAGAAAAAGTTATTCTTCTAGAAAAATTAATAAAAGGAAAGACTAAAATAGATACCCCTGAGACTAGCCAGATTTCTATACAAAATAATATGATGGGAACAACAGAATGTATCCCATTAGTTTGTAATAAACAACAATTAATAACTCTAAAAGTATTAGTAAAAATAACTTTTCCAAAAATAAATAATAAATCTTCTACAGAAAAAATTATACAAGCCTTATTAGATACTGGTTGTTCAGAAAAGTCATCTGTAAAACTGTAACTCCACAACAAAACATAGTTAAAAGTGTTAACATACAAAAAACTAGAACTATGTCTGGAGAAATCATGATAAATGATGAAGAAATTAATAATGTTATTCTTCAATTTAGCACAAATTGTGAAATTTTTGGCTACAAAACTTTCATCAAAACCATGAGAGTAGAAAACTTAGTTCCTTCTAAACAAAACATGATAATTGGTTTAGATTTCATCTTAAGACAAAATCGATCAATTACTATAAATAAAGACTATGTCTTAATAAGTGATAAAACACAAATGACACCTATAGTCAGTGGTGATTCAGTCAAACAAGAAATTATTACTGATAATTGTAATGGTAAAAATTCAAATACATGTAAATGTAAAACAGAATATTTATACACATTAGAAGAAATAAATGAAAATTATTTTTTAAATAATATCTTAGATGATACAACTGAAGTATTCTCTTCTATAAAACTTTCAAAGTCAATAAAATTTGAAAGTATTCAACAAATCCTTGATAGGTTAAACAAAACAAATATAATAGGAGAAGATCCAACAAAATTCTGGGATAGAGATCCCGTAACATGTAAACTAGAAATAATTAATCCTGATTTAATTATAAAAACAAAAGATATTCAATTTAACAATTGGGAACAAGAAGAATGTCAAACCCACATACAAAATCTTTTAAAATTAAAAGTAATAACACCTAGTGTTAGTCCCCATAGAAGTCCAGCATTTATTGTTAATAAATCTTCAGAACAAAAACGTGGTAAATCTAGAATGGTTTACAATTATAAAAGATTAAATGATAATACTGTTGAAGATAGTTACACAATTCCTTCCAAAGATATTTTAATAAACCGAATTCAAGATACTAAATGGTTTTCTAAATTCGACTTAAAAAGTGGATTTCATCAAGTAAAAATGGATCCTGATTCTATAAAATGGACGGCCTTTTCATGTTGTGAAGGTCTATTCGAATGGAATGTGATGCCATTTGGTTTAAAAAATGCGCCGGCTGTTTTCCAGCGTAAAATGGACAATATTTTTAAAGATGTAAAATCTTTTACTTGTGTTTATATGGATGACATTTTAGTCTTTTCCAAAACAAAAAATGAACACTTTCTTCATTTAAAACAAGTTTTATATAAATTAGAACATTATGGTTTAATAATTTCTAAATCAAAAATGGAAATTTGCAAGAATTTCATTGAATTCTTAGGAACAGAAATAGGTAATGGAACCATAAAACTCCAACCTCATATCTCTAAAAAAATACAAGAATTCCCTGATAAAATGGAAGATATAAAAACACTTAGATCCTTTTTAGGATTACTAAATTATGCAAGAAATTTTATTCCTAATCTAGGAAAATATACATCTGCTTTATATAACAAAACTGCTTTAAAAGGAGAAAGAAAATTTAACTCCGAAGATATAAAATTAGTTCAAAAGCTAAAACAAATGGTAATAAATTTACCAACATTACAATTACCATTAGATTCAGACTATTTAATAATCGAATGTGATGGTTGTGAACTTGGATGGGGAGCAATCCTCAAACGAAAGAAAAATAAACATTTACCAAAAACAGAAGAACAAATTTGTAGATACTCCTCAGGAAAATATACTACAAAACCCAAAATTTACCAAACAAGCACTGACTATGAAGTTAATGCTATAATACATGCTATGGATTCTTTTAAGTTATTTTTAATAAATAAAAAAGAAATAACAATCCGAACAGATTGTGAAGCCATAGTTACATATGGTAAAAATCAAATTAACAATGACAAAAAACCACACAAAAGATGGTTACTTTTTAAAGATTATATAAATTTTTCTGGAAAAATTATTAATTTTGAACATATTAAAGGAACTGACAATACTTGTGCTGATATTTTGTCCAGGTTTATCAAATAAATATCAGAAATTCTACAAAGACCTGATTGGTCACATCTACACATATCCATGACGTTGGAACCAACAAAGAAAGGTCTTCAGGGCCCCAAACAAGTAAGATCACCCTTTAGGGTAGATCAATACACAAAATATGGTAAACAAGAATTACCAATACTCACAAATATTTATCAGTATCCTGGTAGAGATAATACAAATATCAAGCTCAATGTCTTGATTGATAACATTTGGAATATTCCAAAATATACAACAGAGAATGAATCTCAAGTAACAAAAGTTAAACAAAGCATTATCTGTGCTCTATACAATTTTTGTGGACAAAATAATCAAGGAGTTGTTTTAACATCTCCAGCCTCTCCTTCTGGAAAAGGTTTTACACACTTTGCTCTAATTGATGGGCCTAACAAAGGGGTATATACCTCATTCAGAGATCTCTCTGAAGCCAAACAAGATCAATTTTGGTCTACCTACAAAGGCTTTTACTCTAAAGAAGAAGCCCAAATGGCAGTAAGACTCCAAACAATTGAAGAAGAAAAGATCAAAACTGCTTTACAAATGGAACCCAAAATCCAAACTCAAACTTATGCTGGTGCCACTAGTATTCTGCCCAGCCTAAACCCAAATATTCTTTTATCAAAATTTAACCTTCTTCAAGAATTCCTTTTTGAAGCACACTCAGAAGCCATAAAATTTAATGGCTTATTTGTTAAAATACAAACTTATTTCAATCACAAAACTGTTTGTGTCATCTCTTCTGACTACTGTAAAACAGTAACCAAAGACTGTACCTGTCAAATAAAATATTTAGTCAGAAAAGCTCACATAGATTTAGAAACTTTTGAGCAATTTTTACACAGAGATTTTCTCATAACTCCTATGTCATTCCTAGAAGTAGGATGTCTACACACAATTTTAATCCCACCTACGGATAGATTTCAATCTTTATCCTCTCCCATAAATGAAGTACAGGCTGAACACATGCAAAAGGTTGCTCTACAAATTACTACTTCACCAAGAAGTATAACATTACAAGATAGTAACCCAACACATGTTATAAAACTATACACTGAAGTGAACCCTGAGTTTCATTCTTGCAAAACATCAGATCATGATGAATTAAAGGGTCTTTCACTAAACAAAAATAAAACCTATCAGTACAACCTTTGGAAAGCACATACTGAAGGTTCAAATTGGAATTTTTCTAAATTCGATTCAGAAACATTGATTTTATTAAAAGAAACAAAAGATACGAAGCTCTACTGGAAGAAGAGTATGGGCTCCAAATTTCATCCTTTCCCCACCGAGGCTAATCTTACCTTAGTCCGACATTTCGAAAGAGAAAGGATTTTCAAAGAAATTTATGAAGAAGCTGGCTGTTATGGCCAACAAACACCAGGAGCATCAGGAGCTTCCTCTCTTCCTTCTGAAGCAGGAGATGATCAATCTCTTCCTGAACAAATGGACGAAGAATTCCAAGATTTTACTGCATCCATCACTCGTCTGAAATAAAGTTTTACCTGTGACACAGTAAATTTACCTTAGGGTAATTGACTGAAGGGTAAAAACTGACACAACAGGTTTCCTGTAATCAGATGACCTATACAGCCGGTTCCCGGTCATACATTTTGTATATAAATAGGCCTTAAGTCTCTTATGCGGAGCAGGCTAGAGACACACCACACCCTCTCTCTCTCTCTAAACTCTCTCCCTTCTCTCTAAAAACTCTCCTGTGTAAAGTTTCTCTTTCTGCAATAAAATACGAAGATTGTCTTCACCCTTCCCCTCTTCTCCCCTCTGTAAGTCTTTTATTTTTCTTATGTTTATGTAATTTTAATTATGGAGTAGTCTATTCGTTAAGGTATTTTCGGATGCCTAAAATGATAAATATCTAAAGATGCGATAATCATTTAAAGGCTTATCATATGTCTGTATATTCACCATCACCATCTTTCTCATCTTCTTCTGAAAACCTGGGTTCTGCCCTTGTATTTGCGAAAAACCTGGGTTTTGGTAAACTTGTCGAGTTGAATCTGGTATTGCGTGGATTACCGCCGTATAAATCCAGTCTAAACTCATGAGGTGTGACCAGGAATATCTGGTATTGGTCGGAGTACTGCCGTATAAATCCAGACTTTCTTTCTTATTTCTTTCTTTATTTCTCCTTTTCTTTTCTTTGGTACAAATTTTGATATAAAAACTGTCCTTAGAAAGAACACAGCTCTGATACCAAAGAAAAGAAAAAAAAAAAAAGAAGTTATTTTATAGATAAGCCTTATGATTTTCTATATTCTTTAATATTTATTGTTTTATAGTGTATTCCGTGGATACCTTACTTTTATTATCTAAATTTCTGCTGTCTTTGCTCTGTTTTTGCTTTTACTCTGTTTCTGTTTAAATTTCGGTTCTTGTTCTGTTTTCTCTTTTCTCTATACATTTATTTTATTCTCACAAATATAAAATTTTACAAAATGACAAATATACAACCTATAAAAGGTAAAGAATATCACTCAGCTCTTGCAGCTGTTGAAAATTTTACAAAATCACCTCCCGTAGGATATATAAAACCAACTCACGACACAGATTTTGTTCATACAATATTAATAGGACAAAATAACACAATAATAGCTTTACTAGAAGAAGTTTCTAGAAAACTATCTACTCTTATTAATCAGCAACACAAAAATATAAACATGACTGATGACATAAATGATTTAGTGAATAAAGTTTCTAAGTTATCTTTAGGAACAACTACACAAACTAAAACAGTCTGTAAAAATACTCACAAATTTATTAAAGTTATTGCAACTCCAAACAAAGCTGAATCTAGTAATAGAAATCAGACTACACAGGATAACAATAACTCCAATAAAGATAAAATTATTAGTTAAATATGAATTTCACACCAAATAATAATTCACAAACACAAGTCCAAGAAATTTCTATGGATAGTTCATCTAATAGGAATCACACATCAGAGAGGTTTCCCGGAACTTCTCGAAGATTAAGAGAACATAATACAAGGAGACAAGATCTCATCCAACATCCTGGAATCTTAGATAGATTTCTACATAGAAGAAGATCTACTAATGTTAGAAGACTAGAAGACTTAGTAGATATACAACAAAATGTTGAAATAGGATCTAATTCTCGGATAGATTCTTTAAATCCTAGACAGTTATACAACATAGGATGGTTAAGTTCCGAAAGAACCAACCTCTACAGGTATAGGAGAATAGAAGATTTCCACTTACCTGATAATACTTATGAGATAATACCATTAATATCTCAGCAAACAGCCACACAACTCTTAAACCAACATGGACGATATGTTCATATGGGATTAATTACTATTGGTGTAAGATCCCTAGCTAGACATATGATTGGTGCTAGAGCTTTGATAGTTCTCCATGACACCAGATTCCAAAACAATGATTCCCAAAGTATTATAGGTATACTAGAAGTTGACCTAAATCAACCTATATCTTTGATATACCTTGCCCCTAACTTTACACTTACTCTTCAAGATTTTGTAAATCACATTAGTCTAGAAGTACAAACCATAGGATTTGGAACAAATTGGATAGGACATAACCTACACTTAGACATAACTTTCATAGGAAGAATAAGTAATTATATTTCTTCTATGTATAGAATAAACACTAGACCATTAGAAGAAGCCATTAGTTCAATTGGTACACAATTTTTGCCAGCCCAAGATTTTACTCGAAGAAATGAGGGACATCTTTGGCAAACCCATTTACAAAGGGATGAACAAAATCCCATTACAAATCCAGACACTGTCATTCTACATAATAGGTCTAGAGGTCTTAGTCTAAGTTTTACTGACTACAGAAGCACTTCTTTAACAGATCTAGAACAAGATCGAAGGGATAGTACATCTGCTATTCCCGACAATGATCATATTGCTATGATGAATATCATAGATAGTGAAGATGAAGAAGATGATGACATTACTGAAGAAGAATGGAATTATCATCAAGCAAACATAGCCATGCTTAGGCAAGGAACTTTAGAAACTAAGTTTAAACAAGATCCTTTACAACAAAGCATTCTTAGTGAGTCAAACTGGGAACCTTGGGATTGTTTTCCCTTAGAACAAAATGAAGTTATAACTCCTCAAGAAAATGATATAGTTAATATCTTTTTACAAAATTTAAAACTTGAAGAACAAACTGAAGAACAAGAATATTTTTACAAACTTCAAGAAAAATTAAAAAATAAAGAAGACGATGAATTATCTACTACTTCTGAAAATACAAAAGTAGGATTAATCAATGAATATGAAGAATCCACTGCTACAAATTATAGGTTAGATCCTGCTGGTACTCAAAATTATAGTCCAGGATTTTTACCTAGAGACACAGTTCAAAATATTGTCCTTAGTGATAATAAATATATCTCCCATGGTAAACGATTACCAGTAGAACCACATTTTCAAATTCCAAATTTACTTCTTAACTTAGGAGGAATAGATCCACAACTTCTTCCTACATACATTGAACAATGGACTGCTGCTGTAATACGTGATTATGGCATACATCATGAAAAAGATGTGCAGTCTTCCCAAGAAATGATCGCAAAAGGAGAAACATATCTCGACGATATTGCTAGATCTGGTTGGGAATCATTTAAGAAAAACTTCCCTAATGATCTGAATACTCTGGTCATAGAACCTGGTCCAAACATTTACAACTTTTGTTCTCTTGTTCAAAGATTGTTTACTTCACAATCCGCCAATGATGGTAATACAATTAGACAACAAATTTATTTAGGACATTTAGAAAGATTGTCCATTGAATACTTTGGAAAAATAAAAGAATATTGCCAAGACTATTTGTTATACGCGTCTATAGCTGGATGCTTCCATGACGTAAATATAGGAGATAAAATGTTCCTTAAATTGCCAGGCAAATTAGGACAAAAAATTAGAGAAAATTGGAAAAATGATGAGGTTACTCCCATGTTGAATAATCTCTCAATACGTATACAACACATTATGAAAATAATGGAAGATACTTGTACACATATAGCCATACAAAAACAACTTAAACATTCTGATGCAGGAATCTGTAAACAAATATATACACCACAACAATATTCACAAAATAAATATAAAAATAAAAGAAATAATTCTAGAAGTAAACCTAGAAATATTAATACACAAAAATATTTAGGACCAAGAAATCCTCGAAAAACTTATACAATAAGGGCATCTAATGCTAGAAAACCTACACTCAATCCTACTAGACATGTTAGAAAATACAGAGATAATAAAACCTACAAACAAATATTAAAATGTTTTGCTTGTAATCAACCAGGACATTTTTCAAGAGATTGTCCAAATATATCAAATCTTTACACTAAAGAAGCAAACTTAATAAAATCTTGTCATATGAATTTGCTTCCAATAGATGAAGACGTATCAACAGATTCAGAAATTTTATCTGTAATCAGCATAACAGAATACACTGATGAACTAAACTCTAATAAAATACACAAAAATTATGATTTAATCAATGAATTTACAAATAATGAATATAATCATTTATATGCTAATACTAATGAAGATAACTTTCTCATGGGAGAAGAATACAATGAAATGGGTCAATTATTAGATGATTTAGGATATTGTCTAATGAATACCTTAGAAATACAAACTTGTTCTCATAAAATCCAGTATTATTCAGGGACAGATTCAATCCATGCACATATTGTGAACGTTATTTTCATATATCAAAAAGAGCTCATTGTCCACTTTGTTATAAAAATTTTTGTATTAAATGTATAGAAAAACATTTAAACATATCAGAACAAAATATACCCTCTTTTGAAACAAGAGAAAATACAAATAAACCTAGCAATAAAGATTTAACTGATACAAGAGTTTCTGTATTAGAGAATCGCATAAATTACTTAGAAGAAAAAGTTATTCTTCTAGAAAAATTAATAAAAGGAAAGACTAAAATAGATACCCCTGAGACTAGCCAGATTTCTATACAAAATAATATGATGGGAACAACAGAATGTATCCCATTAGTTTGTAATAAACAACAATTAATAACTCTAAAAGTATTAGTAAAAATAACTTTTCCAAAAATAAATAATAAATCTTCTACAGAAAAAATTATACAAGCCTTATTAGATACTGGTTGTTCAGAAACAGTCATCTGTAAAACTGTAACTCCACAACAAAACATAGTTAAAAGTAAACACATACAAAAAACTAGAACTATGTCTGGAGAAATCATGATAAATGATGAAGAAATTAATAATGTTATTCTTCAATTTAGCACAAATTGTGAAATTTTTGGCTACAAAACTTTCATCAAAACCATGAGAGTAGAAAACTTAGTTCCTTCTAAACAAAACATGATAATTGGTTTAGATTTCATCTTAAGACAAAATCGATCAATTACTATAAATAAAGACTATGTCTTAATAAGTGATAAAACACAAATGACACCTATAGTCAGTGGTGATTCAGTCAAACAAGAAATTATTACTGATAATTGTAATGGTAAAAATTCAAATACTTGTAAATGTAAAACAGAATATTTATACACATTAGAAGAAATAAATGAAAATTATTTTTTAAATAATATCTTAGATGATACAACTGAAGTATTCTCTTCTATAAAACTTTCAAAGTCAATAAAATTTGAAAGTATTCAACAAATCCTTGATAGGTTAAACAAAACAAATATAATAGGAGAAGATCCAACAAAATTCTGGGATAGAGATCCCGTAACATGTAAACTAGAAATAATTAATCCTGATTTAATTATAAAAACAAAAGATATTCAATTTAACAATTGGGAACAAGAAGAATGTCAAACCCACATACAAAATCTTTTAAAATTAAAAGTAATAACACCTAGTGTTAGTCCCCATAGAAGTCCAGCATTTATTGTTAATAAATCTTCAGAACAAAAACGTGGTAAATCTAGAATGGTTTACAATTATAAAAGATTAAATGATAATACTGTTGAAGATAGTTACACAATTCCTTCCAAAGATATTTTAATAAACCGAATTCAAGATACTAAATGGTTTTCTAAATTCGACTTAAAAAGTGGATTTCATCAAGTAAAAATGGATCCTGATTCTATAAAATGGACGGCCTTTTCATGTTGTGAAGGTCTATTCGAATGGAATGTGATGCCATTTGGTTTAAAAAATGCGCCGGCTGTTTTCCAGCGTAAAATGGACAATATTTTTAAAGATGTAAAATCTTTTACTTGTGTTTATATGGATGACATTTTAGTCTTTTCCAAAACAAAAAATGAACACTTTCTTCATTTAAAACAAGTTTTATATAAATTAGAACATTATGGTTTAATAATTTCTAAATCAAAAATGGAAATTTGCAAGAATTTCATTGAATTCTTAGGAACAGAAATAGGTAATGGAACCATAAAACTCCAACCTCATATCTCTAAAAAAATACAAGAATTCCCTGATAAAATGGAAGATATAAAAACACTTAGATCCTTTTTAGGATTACTAAATTATGCAAGAAATTTTATTCCTAATCTAGGAAAATATACATCTGCTTTATATAACAAAACTGCTTTAAAAGGAGAAAGAAAATTTAACTCCGAAGATATAAAATTAGTTCAAAAGCTAAAACAAATGGTAATAAATTTACCAACATTACAATTACCATTAGATTCAGACTATTTAATAATCGAATGTGATGGTTGTGAACTTGGATGGGGAGCAATCCTCAAACGAAAGAAAAATAAACATTTACCAAAAACAGAAGAACAAATTTGTAGATACTCCTCAGGAAAATATACTACAAAACCCAAAATTTACCAAACAAGCACTGACTATGAAGTTAATGCTATAATACATGCTATGGATTCTTTTAAGTTATTTTTAATAAATAAAAAAGAAATAACAATCCGAACAGATTGTGAAGCCATAGTTACATATGGTAAAAATCAAATTAACAATGACAAAAAACCACACAAAAGATGGTTACTTTTTAAAGATTATATAAATTTTTCTGGAAAAATTATTAATTTTGAACATATTAAAGGAACTGACAATACTTGTGCTGATATTTTGTCCAGGTTTATCAAATAAATATCAGAAATTCTACAAAGACCTGATTGGTCACATCTACACATATCCATGACGTTGGAACCAACAAAGAAAGGTCTTCAGGGCCCCAAACAAGTAAGATCACCCTTTAGGGTAGATCAATACACAAAATATGGTAAACAAGAATTACCAATACTCACAAATATTTATCAGTATCCTGGTAGAGATAATACAAATATCAAGCTCAATGTCTTGATTGATAACATTTGGAATATTCCAAAATATACAACAGAGAATGAATCTCAAGTAACAAAAGTTAAACAAAGCATTATCTGTGCTCTATACAATTTTTGTGGACAAAATAATCAAGGAGTTGTTTTAACATCTCCAGCCTCTCCTTCTGGAAAAGGTTTTACACACTTTGCTCTAATTGATGGGCCTAACAAAGGGGTATATACCTCATTCAGAGATCTCTCTGAAGCCAAACAAGATCAATTTTGGTCTACCTACAAAGGCTTTTACTCTAAAGAAGAAGCCCAAATGGCAGTAAGACTCCAAACAATTGAAGAAGAAAAGATCAAAACTGCTTTACAAATGGAACCCAAAATCCAAACTCAAACTTATGCTGGTGCCACTAGTATTCTGCCCAGCCTAAACCCAAATATTCTTTTATCAAAATTTAACCTTCTTCAAGAATTCCTTTTTGAAGCACACTCAGAAGCCATAAAATTTAATGGCTTATTTGTTAAAATACAAACTTATTTCAATCACAAAACTGTTTGTGTCATCTCTTCTGACTACTGTAAAACAGTAACCAAAGACTGTACCTGTCAAATAAAATATTTAGTCAGAAAAGCTCACATAGATTTAGAAACTTTTGAGCAATTTTTACACAGAGATTTTCTCATAACTCCTATGTCATTCCTAGAAGTAGGATGTCTACACACAATTTTAATCCCACCTACGGATAGATTTCAATCTTTATCCTCTCCCATAAATTCAGTCATAAATGAAGTACAGGCTGAACACATGCAAAAGGTTGCTCTACAAATTACTACTTCACCAAGAAGTATAACATTACAAGATAGTAACCCAACACATGTTATAAAACTATACACTGAAGTGAACCCTGAGTTTCATTCTTGCAAAACAGCAGATCATGATGAATTAAAGGGTCTTTCACTAAACAAAAATAAAACCTATCAGTACAACCTTTGGAAAGCACATACTGAAGGTTAAAATTGGAATTTTTCTAAATTCGATTCAGAAACATTGATTTTATTAAAAGAAACAAAAGATACGAAGCTCTACTGGAAGAAGAGTATGGGCTCCAAATTTCATCCTTTCCCCACCGAGGCTAATCTTACCTTAGTCCGACATTTCGAAAGAGAAAGGATTTTCAAAGAAATTTATGAAGAAGCTGGCTGTTATGGCCAACAAACACCAGGAGCATCAGGAGCTTCCTCTCTTCCTTCTGAAGCAGGAGATGATCAATCTCTTCCTGAACAAATGGACGAAGAATTCCAAGATTTTACTGCATCCATCACTCGTCTGAAATAAAGCTTTACCTGTGACACAGTAAATTTACCTTAGGGTAATTGACTGAAGGGTAAAAACTGACACAACAGGTTTCCTGTAATCAGATGACCTATACAGCCGGTTCCCGGTCATACATTTTGTATATAAATAGGCCTTAAGTCTCTTATGCGGAGCAGGCTAGAGACACACCACACCCTCTCTCTCTCTCTAAACTCTCTCCCTTCTCTCTAAAAACTCTCCTGTGTAAAGTTTCTCTTTCTGCAATAAAATACGAAGATTGTCTTCACCCTTCCCCTCTTCTCCCCTCTGTAAGTCTTTTATTTTTCTTATGTTTATGTAATTTTAATTATGGAGTAGTCTATTCGTTAAGGTATTTTCGGATGCCTAAAATGATAAATATCTAAAGATGCGATAATCATTTAAAGGCTTATCATATGTCTGTATATTCACCATCACCATCTTTCTCATCTTCTTCTGAAAACCTGGGTTCTGCCCTTGTATTTGCGAAAAACCTGGGTTTTGGTAAACTTGTCGAGTTGAATCTGGTATTGCGTGGATTATCGCCGTATAAATCCAGTCTAAACTCATGAGGTGTGACCAGGAATATCTGGTATTGGTCGGAGTGCCGCCGTATAAATCCAGACTTTCTTTCTTATTTCTTTCTTTATTTCTCCTTTTCTTATAATTTTATGTTTTAAAATTCATAAAAATCATGAATTGTGGTTGAATAATAATGTAAAAAAATTATAGTGATACTGCATTATCAAGAAACTCAAATATTTTTATATTTATATACATAAATAATTATAATATTTTTATTAAGTTTGACTATAAAATATTTTATTTTGGAAATTAAAAAATAACAGCTCAAATTAAAAATATTTTCTAAATCTTGAAGCTTTTAAAAATGGAAACTATATATTTTTATAAAAAGAAAATAGAAAATAATTTTTTTTAACCAAAAGTGTACAACCTTGCACCATATCAATCATGCCATGATAATGACGTTAAAACTAAGTTTGTTATCTTCAACTTAAAACACAACTTACACAACTTAACACACCAAAAAGAGAAGATTTAATGTTGATGTGATAGTCGCGGTTTATCTTATCTGTTTCTAAGTTTAAAACTTACCATCAACTTTAAACCAGTCTAATTTAATAATAATTATTAATTATTTTTCTTATGCACTATCGAAAATTCATTTCACACATCAGTTTTCCTCATTTCCCACGACAAAAAAAGGAATATAGAGAATCACAGCTTGGCCTCTTCCATCATTCCATTTTTTAATCCCGTTGTGCTTGCTCAATTTCCTTTGTGCCAATATTATTTTCTTCTATAACTTTCTTCTTTAATTTTCATTTTCTTTCTCAAATCAGACAATTAATTGTTCTTAACCATGTGAATCTGCCTAATCAATTAGTGAGATTATATATATATATATATATATATATATATATATATATTAAAATAAATATATATTGTATAAAAATAGATACTTATTTTTATTAAAAGGTATCCATTTCATAATATTATCAACCTACTTTAGATAATGATAATCTGCTATAACAAGAAAAAGAAAAGAATTTTAAAAATTAGTATTAACTCTATACCTCGGCAATTAATTTTATTTTAATTTAATTATGTATATCATATTTTATTCCATTCCACTGTATCAAAATAAATTAAGAAAGAATAATATAATTTTAACAAATTTCAAAAAAACATCCTATTTTGTTAGTCAATTTACTCATATAATTATTTATTATCTATTATCCACTTTACCGTTATATCTAAAAACATACATAAATACATATAAGTCTCTATGCCTCATTCATAAAATAACTAAAAATACACATAAATAATATATATGTATAATTTTATATTAGTAATGATTTAATACATTTTATTTTACATAAAAAATTAATATGTTTTATTAATTTTTTATATATAATTTCATTTTTTCTTTCAGGTTACATTTTGTATTATATATACAATTATACAATTCTTTTTTATAAATCATATCTTAATATTATTACTAATGTTAGCTTTTATTAGTGATGAGAATCCAACTTAAGACAGTTTTTCATCTTCTTCTTAACTAACCGAATAACTTTATATTTCTTTATATATACAATTTTTAATTTTATCATTTTTATATTTCTCTCATAAATAAAGATGAATACATATTTTAAAATTATAAAATGATAATTTTAAAAAAAAAAGACATTATGTTTTTCTCAAATATTTTGAATAAGAATACATATTATTTCATTACTTAAAGGAAAAATGTATTTTTTTTTATAGACAAATATTAGTTGTTAATATATTGATTTTGTTAATAGAGAGATTCGAAGTCACGATATTTTTCTTTCATCTTCTCCCCACATATGGATATTATTACTAGATTAACCTTATAACTTCTAACTAAATATATTATTTTTATTATTATCATGTTAAAAAATAAATTTACTTTAACAAAATATGAGTGTCAATTTTTTTTTTGTTTTACAACTTTGAACATAATATTTAAATATATAATAAATATATTCTATCATTATCATAAAACTTAAAAATAATTTTCCCTCAACAACATTATAACCTTGTACCTTTTGTAACTTATTTGTTTTTTGTTCTAGCAATACATTGTCGATCAATATTATGATTTTTCAGTTTCTAGTTCAATTTAATATATCATTAATTATAAATATGATATAATTTAATTTTTATATTTAGAAAACTTAAAGAAAATACTCAATTTGGGCTATTTTCTATTATTAACAAAATATTACCATTTCATATAAAAGTTTACATAATTTTTATTATTTGTTATTATTGTTTATTTATACTGATTTTTAATTATAATTCCTTTATAATTTGAATTTTAATTGTCTTTTATATTGTTGAAAAGATAATTTAAAAATTTATTCAAGATATATTTTTAATGTGATTCAAAATAAAAGGTAGAAAATTATACTTTTTAATCACGTATCACGTTTTTAATTTTGATAAAAATCAATATATAAAATGAGACACTAATTTTTTTATAGCTATAAAAATAATATAAAATAATAAACAAACTATATACTATATTTTAAAAAAATTGTGTCCCTTATTTTCTTATAATTAATTAATTTTAAAATTTTTTAACCCAACCTAACGATAACCCTGTCCCATTTTAATGACTCTTTTTAAAAACTTTGGAACATTTAAAATATGTTATAAAGTATCAACAAATATTAATAACATATTTTTATAACATTTTGTTAAATATTTGTATAGTTCATGTCATTAAGCATAAAATATTACTAATGTGAAATGAATTATACACAAGATAAAATATAGTAAAATATATTAGTAACATTTATTAATAATTTGATTACAATTTTAAATATTCTCAAAAAATTTATAGAATATTAAAATAATAGAATATTACTGAAATTCACAAGTACTGTTAAAAATATATTTTACTTTTATATATCCACCACTTCTTTTATTTCAATATTCTCTTTTTTATATTCCGTCCTTTTTGTTTTTCATCTTCCTTACCTAGTTTTATCTTCAATACTCCTTTTATATATATTCGTATCTTTATATCTCTTACCTTTATTCTTATCTTCGGACTTCAGTACTTCTTATATATATTCTTTTCTTCTATATTCTCATGTTCTATATCTTTTCCTATTTCATTATTTCTTACCTTCACCTTATCTTTCCATTTTAATATAATTTTTCCTAAATTTTCATATCCTTTCAATTACCATTAGTTTTCGTTCTTACATATTGTTAGCTTATGTTTCCTTTACCTATGCTCCGCCAGTTCTCTATTGTAAGAAAAAAAAATCACACAATTTTTATTTTTAAATTTAATAAATTTTTATTTTTTATTTTATTTAATAACATTTTTCTAAATATTTTTCTTTACTGTCTAGCCATTTATATGCATTACTATCTCCTAATTTTAAGAAGGAGTTTCAAGATTTGATGGTCTTTTTTATAAAGTGTTTTTGTATTAATTATATTTTTTTACCAAAACATCTTTGTTGTGTTTGTTATCATTAAGGAATATCTTTTTCTCTTCAATATTATGGATACTAAAATTAAAAAAAAATATTATGAATTTAATATTAATATCTAAATTTATTTGTTTTTTTAATAATCAGTTAAACATATTTCGTCAACACCGATATAATTAGATATAAAGATGGTACTATATTTTATTCTCATATTTTTAGATGCAAGAACATGCAATTTAAAAAATATAACATTGTAGGATTAGTCAAATTTATTATAATCAACAGAATTTCTTAATATGTCTCAAGCACAATTTTTTTTTTTATTATTATAGGCTCAAGTCAATTTATAAGCTAATTTATTTTTATAAAATTACTTGACAAGCTTATTTTGACTAAAGGAGCTAATTAGCCAATGGAATTTAAAAGAACAAGAGAATCCACCATTATTAGAAATTCATGAATTTCATTAGAATTTAATCCATAACAAATTCTTATGGATTTTTTTGCTACAAACTGCCTTCTCATTATAAACGACATTTACAAGCTGTGACCAAATTGCATAAAATCTTCATTCTTCTCTTTATTTCATCATAGATCCTCCATTCACCTCTTTATTCTCAATTTGTAAGTACTAGGAATTTCGTGCTCATGAAGAAGTTACATTCACAGAGAAGCTTCTTCCTAATTTCATGCTAGTGCTCAAACTTAATTTGTAAGTGTTTTCTCCAATTTCATGTGGTAACTATTTTGTAAATCTCTCATTTTCTCTTTCCTGATAAAGCTTCCTTGGTTTTTGGTGTTTCTCAGTTGGTGCTTCATTGGTGTAACTTGTAGATTGTTGGTTGTGAGTCAATGAACCCTAACTTTCTCAGTTTACCGATTGCTTTGTTACATTATAAAAATTAGCGTGTTTATATGTAGATGAAGACACCTACATAGCTAGATAGACTACATGTTTGATGGAAGTTAATTTTTAGTATAAAAACTATGGAACTTAATTTTTTATTAATAAATTAAAGTTTTAACTTTAATAACTAATCTGACTTATTTGCCATCAGTTCTAATGTTCTATAAGATCTGACTCTTGTTAACATGGAAAAGTATCTATAGTCTGTAACCAAAGTCATCGCTGGTAGCTTAATAAACTCATTTGAGTTTGTAATCCAATACAATTTGAAATTCTAATATTAAGTATTAAAGAATTACGTATTTGTTTCTTATTTATTATATAATAAAATGCTGCATGGCTCACTGCTCCTTTGTTATCTTAAGTTCTTAATCTTATATGGTATTTGCAATCCTTAACCCTTTATAAATCTAATATGAATATTAGTTTCTTCCTTATTATATAGTCTTAAAATGCAGCATTAATTTCTCACTGCTTATTGATTATCTTAGCCTTATATAGTATTTGCAATCCTCAGCCCTCTTGTGAATCTAATATGAATATAAGGTTTTCTTTCTGTTTTTTTTTTTTTTTTGCACTTCAAAAAATTTTAGCTGCCTTTCTGTACTTGTGATTGAATTTCTAACAAATGGTTTATTTCTTATATTTCAATGAGGTATTGAAACCCTATTATGTACTCAATTTTGGTGTAATAAGCTAGCTACTGTGTTTGTTAGCATCTCTGTTAGATTTTTTGTGAAATACCATGACCAATTAGAAATTAGAAAAATAATTTAAGAATCACCTAACAACATTTCATCACATTACTTGAATAATATTGATTTTTTATAATAGTGTTTAATAACTGGTATGATAATAACTAGGGATAAGTTTTTCAGGTAAATCCACAACAAATAAGTTTCTTGTTATTTTTTGAAAATAAATGATTTTCTAGTAGTGCAAAATCATAAACTTGACTATACATTTTTAATTTACAGTTTGTATGTCTCACACTTTAAGATAAGCTTTTAAGAATGAAAATTTTATTTTATTATTCAAGTCACTACATCCACATGTTTCTAATTTAATATTTATTTATATTTCAAATTAATAACTAAATTATTACTTTAAACTAGTATATATAAACTTATTTTCAATTAATAGTTAATAAAGAAGTGCATATTTTAAGATATTTTCTACTAGAAGTAGATCTTTACGTTGTGATCTTCTTTTTTTCTCTTTTGATGGTGGTAGATCGTGATTCAAAAGAATCTCATTTCTAAAGAGGGTGTATCTCTACCATTTATTACAAATTCATTATAATTGTTATTTTTTATTTATTAAAATTATTAAATAATAAAATAAATAGATGATTAATATTTTATGTAGTCTTAAAATATTGGAGACTATCCTACTTCATATGTACCTAAAAACGTGTTTGGTTTTATTTTCATGTTCCTTTGCGTATGTTTTTTTAAAAATTAAAATAATTTAAATAAAAGATAAGAAAAAAATAAAAGTTACATTTCAAAAATCAAGATAACTTTCAATATTCTCATGTAAATTATTTTAAGGAATAAAATTTTATAACTTATGATAAATACCAGGATATTATATTTGAATGTCTATATTTTTGAAAATTAAGTTTTAATGCATGGATGTTAAAGATTAAAATTCCACCTTAAATTTATATGAAACATAAGTTGAATATTAGATCATGAAAGATGAAGAAGAAAGAGACTTGATGGATTGGAATGTTTCCATTTACAAAACAACACTAATATCAATTCCTTATATATAAAAAGTAGGCAAAGTTAATTCAGCCCTTTCTAAACATTCCATTTCAATTCCCATAACACCATTAATATGGGCAGCGGCCACCCAATGGACTGTGAAACTCACACATTTGCTGACATTTCAGAGCAATTCTACAGAAACATCATATCAACAGTTACAGAGAACGATTGGACAGTGGAATTGGAAGTGCAATTTTTAATGGTGTATTTCATGAAAAACCTATTAATTTTACAGCCACAACCTCAAGCGTTATATAGAAGGATTGAACGGAGGAATCGGAAGTGCAAATTTTAATGGTATCATGGGGCAGCCATTGTACACCAACATCATTAATAGCTATGCACAGCTATTGAACAAGAGAACTCAGACATTGACGGTCAACACAGTTTTGTTTTTTTTTTTAACAAGACAAATTTTATTCACATAGAATAAACACCTGAAGTCACAACATAAATATTACTTCTTATGAAACTTAAAAAAACAGTATTCAGGGGTTTAACCACTCAGAGAGAAAATATCTAAAAGATTTTGTACTACCTTTAACCCATATCTATAATCTTTGATTAAATTGTTCACATACTTTTTCAACATTAAAGAGTTTACTTTAAACACAAATACGTTTCTAATCGGCCAAATATTTGTAGTCAATTAGATTATTAAAAATATTTTTAGATTCACTTCCTTTCATTTTAGAAAAGATGTTGCCATAGGATGGACTGACCATACAGGTAGCCAACCCCAATTCTGCATTAGTTATGAACAGTAGGGTTGGGTCTGCCCAATACACCGCAATTCTGCATTAGTTATAACATAGATTCAATAATGATTCATAATAATCTTTGCCTTAATCTCTATCTTTATAGGGTAAAAATTTAGTTATGTTATATTATTTGAAATATGAATCATAATTTATGCAATAATTTATATTTTGAATGAAATTCTGACATGTGACAATAATATCTTTTTGGTGATTAAACCATTGTCATGTTGTGAATATTTGACCATCTGAATGTGATTAAAAGAAATATATATGATCTTCCTTACATTCAAATAAAGTAGTAAATTTGCATAAGAGTAATAAGTCAACAGTGGAGCTAGGACTTTAAGAAAAGTGAACCAAACAAATTTTTGGATATTATTTTTCATGGTACTTTCAATCTTGGATTCAAGTTGTCTCCAGTGTATTTTTATTCTCCCTTAGACATGATTAAGTAAATGGGTGGTTTCATATCGCTGGCTTTTTGAATTCAGTATTTTTGTTTTAGAAATTTTTATAGGCACCTAAAGCTCCTTCACAGATCTAAAATGATAGGATATTAAACAAAAATATTCATGTCAGAATAAAATTAATATAATAACATCACAACTTTTTTCAATTTCTATTAGACAAAAAAATTGATTGACTACTATCTTTAACGAAATCTCTTTTTCAATCTCTCTAACCGATAATTTGCTTAAAGAGACCAACCGATAATTTGCTTAAAGAGACCAATTCTCATGCTACTCGGACCAAACAAGTTGTTCTTACTATTGTATTTTCTAATTTGGTATTTCATCATACAATTAGGTGTGAAAACTGGGTTAAGCTATGAAGGTTACTTTGATCTTTTTGCGTAAATCTAACTATCAATTAACATACCTTGTTTAGAGCTGTAACAGAAATAAAAATAAATTACCATAAAGATGTATGTATAATAATTAATAAAATCTAAATTGAGGAGATTACATTGCTAGTTGCACTATTTTGATCAAATGATATCTAACAGTTTCTTCTGCCATTTGTTATAAAAATATATTTACCTTTATTCATTATTCGTTTTATTTTATTTTATATTAAATTCAAACTTTATCTTTTCATATTCCTGACCTTTAATATTGAAGCTTATCTTTTCATATTCCTTATCTTTATGCTTATCTTCAATGCTTTTAGATCAATAAGTCTTAGTTGATCTGACTCAGTTTCTTTGTTTCACAAAAACTATTTATCAACAAAATCGATGGTAAATAAACACTTCAATACCTTTGTATTCTTTCTTTCATATCTTATAATATTTCTTATCTTTATTTTTATCTTTAATTTTCTTCCACATATTTTTCCAGATTCTATATTTTTACTTTTTTTGTTTTTATTTTGAATTGTTACCCTTATTATTTTATTCTTACATATTGTTTAGCTTTATTCTTACCTTTAAATATTGTTTTCCTCTTCTTGTTCTACTTTTTGTTTCTTTCAAGTCAAGACAAACGATAAATCCATTATCAATTTTGGTTCAATATTGGATTTAAGATATGTCTATAGAACTAAAATTTTATTTTCAATATCATTATTGTACATAATGATACAAAGTATGACAGAGCTAGGATGCACTTTTTACTCCATTTTATACACTTAAATTTAATTATAAAAATATAGTCATAAAAAGTATACAGAGACAGTATAATTGTTTATTTGGCAACAGTTTTATAAAACTATTTTCAGTATTTTAATATTTAAAAACTAAAAAATTTATTTGGGTAGTGTTTTCTAAAAACAATTTTCAAAAACAGTTCTAATTTGTTAGTTTTTAAAAACTAAAAAATAGGAACAGGTAAAATAAGTTTTGTTTTTCAGTTTTTTATTTTTGTTTTGAAAACTCAAAATATAACCAGAATATATTGTCTTATGTTTTTCATTAATCAAATTTTAATAAATATGAACAAGTTTTTCGATATTTATATTTTCAAAACAGTTTTCAAATAATACATGTTAAATAAGTTTTTTTTTTCTTTTCAAAAACAGTTTTTGAAAACTATAAAACCAAACCAATCAAGCCCTAAATCATCTAAACACAATAAATTGTTATTAAACAACAATCAAACCCTAAAATTATTTTTAGGTACTAATGATACAGATACCACGAGAAATAACGGGACTAAGATAAGGATTAGCCATATGATCTAGAACTAATGACAATGACAGTACTTTTGAACAACTTATTTTTTATTCTAACATTTCTTATAATTTGAAAATATTATATTATTTTTTATATGTTTAAAACTTTTTATATATTTAAAAATATTACATTAATATAATTTTCAAACCTTATACTAATATTTAATAAATAAGAAAGAAATAGTTAAAAAAAATTAAAAAATATTATTATAATTTATTTTATAATTCAATAGCTCTATAAATAAGCAATTTCACGGCCTCTTGTCGGCATCCAAACCCACCCTTTAGTCACCTAATGAATGATACACAGTTTAGGAAGATGGAAGACAAATATTCCCATCAATCAAATGACCAAAAACAATTTGTTTTGCATCAAAATGAAGGGAATTTCCTGCCCCAAATTAAGACTACAATACACAAGAAAGAGCCATTCTACGACGACAGCTATAGTTATGAAAAGAAAGTGAACAATGGGATTTGCACAGCCACACACAAAACAACGTCAGGTACACACTACCACAACTATAGTTATGACTATTAGGAAACATGAAAATCTCTGTTGGTTAAAGTGTTTTCACCTTGGACATGTTTTTGCCTTTCACACACTTGTTTATGTTAACACATTTTTAATTAGATATCTAATAAAAAATTTATTACTTTGTTTACAATAAATTTAAATTCATATTTATATATAACTTAAATACTTAAACTAATATCTCAATATAGATGAACACATATTAATATTGTTAAAAAAATAATGATTAACCTATCTTTTTTGTTATCAAATTTCATTATTTATATATATATATATATATATAAATCACATATGTTATATTTTAAACTGCAGAGGCAAGTAAAGAGAAGCAAGTGAACAACATTGATGATTATAAGGAACGAGTGAATAGTGGGATCCGAAGGAAGTGCAACAGAGCACAAGAAAGGGCCATACAATGAGTATGAGAAGCAAGTGAATACAAGGATTTGGACTGCTAAACGGAGTACACTAGAATTTTACAACAACTTTAATAGTAACGAGCAACATAAGAGCAGTGACATTCAAACTCCAAAACGAAATATACAACCATTTTGCTAGTTATGAACAACCAGTGAACACGAGAATCCCGCATTCTTTTTCTTCATATAAAGCAAACCCAGATTCGGAACTTCGCTCTCAACAATCTTCATCCCCGCCTCCAATCACATCTCCGCCTCCAACTCCCCAAAAACTTGGAGTCGCTTTGGGGTGGTTTGGAGTTTCTTGTTGTTTTTAATTTTGAAATATATTTTAAAAATTGAAAAATGTTCTAAAAAATAATTTTGATTTTCTTTTTAATTATTTTTAAAATAGTTTTTCTCTAATTTAAAAAATAATAAAACTTGATTATCAGATTTTTATTTTTATTTTTACTTAAGTTTATCACTTAATGTTACTTAGTGTCACTCGCCACAATCTTTAATCCCTAGTTATAGAGATACCCATCACTTCTGATTACTAATAAATGACCATCCATTCCTTTTGATCATTAGTCAACGATCAGTAGCTTCAATCTCCCATCACTGGTCGTCAATTTCAACCAACAGTCATTGTTGCTTCTGACTAACACTCATTGACTACCACCACCAACTAATGATCATCTGGGGTCACCCTTAGACTAACAGTCATCGACATCGACTGTCACTTTTGACAAAGGTTTACATGTTGTCACCTCCGATTATTAGTTTTGATTACTATCTTCGACCATCTGTCATCAACTACTACCTTTAACCTTTGGTCTGCTGCTCACTGACTGTCACCACTCGACAACTGTCACCTTCAATTGTCATCACTAACTACCACCTCTAACTGGTGGTCATCGGTCACCACTTTTGATTATTGATAATTGATTATCATCTCCGAATGTCGATCATTGAACATCAATTTTTTGTCCCTATGGAAAAAAGATTTTAATAGGTTAAGATTTGAAAACAATGTTTTAAATTTAAAAATCAAAATAATGATAGTTTTTAAAAGTTGCAAACTTAAAACCAAAACTACTTTTTATTTTTATAAATTTTAAAATTAAACACCAAAAATCACCCAAAATGAGTCTTATAATATTTCTCTAACCTCCATCCACATCCAGACTAAAAAAAATGAGTGTCTTACGAATTATAAAATTGACCCCTAAGTTATCACCCTAGTTTTTATAAATTATAGTGTGTATACTTGTCGTAAAGTACTATTTTTTATATATAATTACTGTGTATTTAATATTTTATAAGATTATAATTAATAAGAGTTGTATATTTAAAATTTTTAATATCTATTTCAATATGTATTTCTTTGTCTTTTATACTGAGTCCTTTAATATGTATTTCTTTGTATGAATTGAGTATTTTCTGGACACTGTTGTATAAACATGGTTAAATATAAAATTTTTGTGTGAGCAAAATTTGACATATATAATTTGTATAAAAGGATAATTAGAGAAAATTAAAAGTAGATATAGTTGGATTTAAAAACTTTAAGATAGAATTTGTATGAATTCTTTAAGAATTTAACTTTAGAAATTTATTATGCTAAAACCTTTGGTTAGAAAAATATGAAAAATTATTCAATAAGATGCATTGAATTTTTTTATATATAATAACATGCTTAAAATCATTAATAATATTGTCTAAATAGGTCAAAGTAAAATAAAAAGCATTAGGAAATTCAATTAATATGAAATAATAAGTTTTAAATAGTTACGTAGAATTAAAAGATGCAAGGGTATGATGATCCCCACATCCCTGTGCTGATCCCACGTCCCTGTGGAAGATGTACTCAAGAGCAAGAAATTCGATTATCAGACGATGTACGCTAAAGACAAAGAGATCTATATCATCTATCTCGGTGACATGGTTCTAAGTTAATATATATATTTTTTTCAATTCAGAAAATACTCCTAATTAACATGATAATTTAAACACATGTCACTACTACAAAAAATTGATAAGTAAGAAAGTAAGATATAATAAAAGTGAAACAAATGCTCCAAATCCATGGCATTTCAATGTTTCTCATCAAAGAAGCAACAACAGTGCAACCCAACGTGGATATGCCACCTCCACAATCACCACTATAACAACGGCAATAGAGGTTCAACTTTGAAGGCTTAGGGCATGCTTATGATGCCATTATGAAGTCCAAGGAGGAGAGTTGGAGTGTGGTACAGAAAGAGAGACTGAGAGGAGGGAATGAGGCTAAAAGTGCTTTTGAGAGTAAAGAGGCGCAAGGTAGAGGCATGATCCTGGAAAGAAGTGGTTATATTTTTTCTTTCTTCTTCACACATTTTGTTAATAAATATAATACAAGGGACATGTGGGAGATTTTTAATAGATATAGTAAAATTCAGAAACTTTTTATTCCAAACAAAAATGATAAAAGAGGATGTCGCTTTGATTTTGTTAGGTTTGTAGTTATGGAAGATGCTAGAGTCATCGCAGTCAAGTTGGACAATATTTTCATGGGGATATGAAGTTATGGGTAAATCAAATATGCAAAATAGAGTGGTCAAATGAGGGGGGCAAAACAACAATATTCCTACGCTAAGGAAAATAAAACCTCAAAACAGCAGAATCAACTAGCAAGACATAAATGGAAACAGAAGCAAGGATAATGTTTTTTCCTATGGAAATGCGATGAAAAAGCCATCAGCAGAGTCCAATTTCAAGGGTGTTAGTGTCGGGAGGAATGGTAGAGCTCCAGGAGTAAATTTCTACTACAATTATGAGACAAAGGAGGTGTCAAAACTAACAAGAGCATGTGTGAGGAAGGTACTCAAAAAAGGCAACACATTTATCACACAGAAATACATACATCAGAAAGGGGTTTATGTAACCTGGGCAACTCCAATGGACATGAATCTAGTGCTGTTGGAGTCGGATGATAAAAAGAAAATACAAGAATATATCAATGTGAACTTTGAGTGGGTGAGATAGTGAAATATACAAATGGGATCCAACGTTGATTGATAATGAAAGGTTGGTGAGTGTTAAGTGTTTAACGCTGGCAGTACCCTATGGTTAGTTTGTTTTATCCACATTGTCAAAGGACCTAATTAACTCTGTTCTAAGAGTAAAAATAGATTATCAGGTGACGACGGGTTTTGGGATGAAAAGGAGGAGGCTTTGTCTGATGTGTCAAGCTTGCTCTCAGAGAATAGCTTTTGCCATGACATAGATTCACTTTTTTTTTTTTCTCTCTCCATTTTGGGTCTCTTAAACTATAGAAATATAAAGGAAGATTTTGTGGGAGTGTAAATGTGAATTGAACCCATAACTTAATGTTTTAGGATTTTGAGTTGAAGGTGGTGTCATGTTCTTTTATGAGCTCGTAACCCATTATTAACCCCCTTAGTTTGTTCCAACAATTAATATCAAAGTTCTAAAAAAAATTTCAAAAGAATAGTCCCACATTGATAAGAAATAAAAAAATTAAGTAATATATAAGTGATAAAGTTAAATATCATAGCAAGACATAATATTTCTGAAACATTTTCAATTTCTTTGACAACATCATTTCTTTTGGTTTAATTATTTCTTTTCTTCACTATTGCACAACCAGAACTCCTTGTGGTCATCCTAAACAAATAATCACCATGTTTTTCCCCTTTAAACCCGATAAACAGGCGTCAACATTTTCTAAACCAAGTTGTATGAATGATATTTTAATCATCATTCATTTTAATTTATGATCTGTCACACTGCTACACTCATTTTGTGAAAAAGCATACAGAAATACAACTACAGCATTGCCCCGTTACCGCTAACTTTGAATCCATCCTCAAGCTTTTCATCACCTAACAAATTACTTCAGTGACACCCTTGATCTCTTTTCTCTTTGTTATTATTCATCTTTTCATTGTTATCTTGGCTTCTTGTTAGAGTTTTTCATTGGACTTGGGATATCATGAGAAATCAAATCAATAATATCGTTAATACTAAAGCTGGTTGGAGTTATTCTCAATGATATCACAATGCTTGACTCAAATATGTAATCATTAAAATATGTAATTATATAGATTTATAATTTAAATATGTAATTTATAATTTAAATATATAATTTATAATTTAAATATATAAATAATTTATATTATTAAAATATATTATAATTATTTTAAATATCTCATGGTTGAAATAATAATTAATAATGTGTTTATTTATCATTTTATAATTTTTAATTAAATCAACTAATTTTATTAAACACTTACGACTAATTTTTTAATTTTCAATTAATTTCTAGCTTTCGATTAGCTTTTAGCCTTCAGCTAATCTTGCTAAACACATAATTTAGCAAGTTTTTTGACTTTCAGTTAGATTTTTCGCTAATTTTGTTAAACACACCATTTATACATGGGTAAATTACTAAAAGAGAGATTGTGATTCAAATTTCTTTTCAGTTAATAGTTTATTTGTTAATTTTTAAATAAGGATAAGGATAAAATAGATATTTTAAAAAATAAATATAAAAAAAATCTTTTTTCGTTTAATTTTATATTAAATTCAAACTTTATCTTTTCATATTCTGGACGTTTATATATTCAAGCTTTATCTTTTGATATTCCTTACCTTTATGCTCATCTTCAATACTTTTAGACTAATAAGTCTGGTTTACTGGATTCGATTTCCTTATTCACTAAAGGTGATATTTGTGGACGAAAATGAGTTATTGATGGGAGTGAATATTTGTACCAATAAAATAGAAATATCTTCAATACTTTTATATATTCTTTTCTTCCATATCTAATAATATTTCTTATCTTTACTTTTATCTTTCATATGTTTTTACATACTTTTCCAGATTTCTATATATATTTTTAATTACGTTTTTTTTTAATTAATTGTTACCCATATTTTTTATCCTTATATACGGTTAACCTTTATTGTTACCTTATTTTAAATATCTTTGTTTCTTTAATTTTGTTTCTTTCAGGTCAAGACAAAAGATAAAACGATTGTCAATTTTGGTTCAATATTGGATTTAAGATAGGTCTATAGGACTAAATTTGATTTTCAATATCATTATTGTAATAAAAAAATAATACAAAGGATAACAATTGAGAGTTTAATTAGTATGTAGTGACGATATAAAAATTTTTTATATTTATATTTAATTATATATTTTTTTTATTTATATGACTTTTAAATATTAATTGATAAAGTCAAAAAATTTACTATAAATAAATGATTGTGATTAAATGACAATGTAAAAAGTTTTATACTTACCTAATTAAATCCTTAAATTTATTATATAAATATAAATGTAAAAAAATATATGATGAATGAGACAATATAACTCATATAAACAGTCAGTTATTATTAAATAAAAATATAAAATTATTTTACATCATTAGGAAGACTTACTTTGGGTTTGTTTTTTAACATTAGGATGATTACTATTAATACGTTACGTACCTCTAAATCCCTGTAATAATAACATTAATAATTGCATATAGTATGACATATTATTGATACGTTACATACCTTTAAATCCCTATAATATTAATTGCATATATTTAGAGATTCTTATCTCTTACTTATTTGTATTATCTAGAGCTAATTATATTGACACTCTTTGATTTTTTTTATATACAAAATATTTGTGATTCTTAAAAAATACTTTGATCTCTTAAATTTATATTTAATTTTTTTAAATATAGTATTAAAAAAATAGAAGAATAATTTTTTTAAATATAGTATTAAAATATTATATATTTTTAAAATTATTAAATAAAAATTCTATATTTGATATATTAAAATATTAAAAAATAAACAATAATAATTACTATATTAACAAACAAAACATCTAATTAATAAAAGTTATTATTTTTCATAATTTATTTAAAAAGAAACAAATTTTTCAGCTTTTATAAATTTATTTATCTAAATATTATATTTTATATTTTTTTATTTTCTCTCTTATTTGTCTTATACATTTATTATAAGAGAAAAGTATTTTTTTTATAAGGCAAGCAATATATTATAAAAAGCACATACCAAAAAGTATAAAATATGCCTATTAGTTATGATACAAAGTTTAAAACTCAAAGTAAGAGCAAAAAACAAATAGAACCAATTAAAACTAAAGAAAACACATCTCCCATCAGTATACTACATAAAGAGATGGGTTCATCATCCTCTTTGTAAAATTTTTGCATAGTTAATTTTGTTGTCTTACTCCATTTCCATGAACTCAATTGTAAAGCTACTACGATAGCACAAATATCATGAGTCTTTGCTTTGAAAAATTGCCATTGCCTGCCTTCCAAAGGTGTCAAACACCTGTTAGCCATACATATGATTAGGTCATCCATATTATATTGTTACCACTGACCAGTCCCATGAATTGTATGCCATGGCTACGAAGCTCGACTTGAAGTACCGTAGAGAATCCCTATTAGACACACAATTTCATCCAAACTCTAACTGCCACTTTATAAGAGAAAAAAATATGAGATCCTATTTTTGTCGCTCTGTCACACATGCCACACTTGTCTGCTTCACTCTTAATTATTACTCGCTTTATTCCTTAGCTCCTCTAAAAATTCTGTCTCCCAAGCAAATAATCTCTTTTGCTAGGCCCACTTCTACCTACTTATCCTTCCATCCCACATGTCCCTCATCTATCTCTCTAGAAACCAATGTCACCTCCATCCCCAAGTCGACGATGAACATTTCTCACCTGCCAACCTATATTCTCCCTCCCCTCCACTTAAATAAATCTTAAGCCACTCCACCATCTACAATAGTGTCTACCCTTCCCCTCCAAAGCCATACCTTCAACCTCATATTTTGACATCAAAACTTTCACCATAGATTATTTGGTTCCCCCTTGCCCTCAATCTCCAATTCCATTTTCCCAGTAGAGCAAAGTTAAACTTCATCACATCTCTCAACCCAAACCCTTTTTCTCCTTTGCCCAACACATTATCTCCCACGACGCTCACCTAACCTTTCCACCAACTTCAAATCCTGGCCATAAAAAATTACAAAACAAAGATTAGAGTTGAGAGATGATATATTTAAGAGCCTTGAAGAATGAAAGGAAGTAAACTGGCAATGCAGACAATACAACTTTGAGGAGCACTACTCCTTTTGCCATAGACACATACTTATCCTCCCATCCTGTCAGATGCCTCTTGACTACATCCATTACCAGCTTCCACATCTCTAGTTTCTAGGATTAGCCCCATTTGGTAGGCCAAGTACTTGAATGACATGTTTCCCACCTTGTAGTTTAATATTGTTAATGTCCGAGCTAGGCATGACTCATGAACATTCACCCTGATAGCCTGACTTTTGTGAAAGTTAACTTAGAGCCTCGAGACTAGCTCAAAATTAAACAACACCGCCTTTATCGCCACAATAGATGTCTCATCCATTTCCTGCTAACAACAGAGTGTCATTTGCAAACTGTAAATGGAAGATGCAAATTTCTTCCCTCCCAATGATGTACACCTTCCAAATACCTCAATCTACTGTTGATTTTACCAATTGACTTAGACCCTCGACTATAATGATAAACAAAAAAAAGGAGATAATGAGTCCCATTATCTAAGATCCCTACCAGCCCCAAACTCTTCTGTGGGGATGCCATTCAATAAAACAGAAATTCTTATCGTGCCAACACACTACTGTATCTACCGAATCCATTTCTCCTAAACCCCATCAAATACATAACATGCCATAAGTACTTCGAGCTAATTGAGTCATATATCTTTTCAAAATCCTGCTTCAAACAAATCAAATACTTTTTCAATTTTCATACGTAATTGACCACCTCATTAACTATTAGGATTCCATCCAAAATTTTCCTTCCTTGTATAAACAAGGATTAATTCTTGGAAATGACCATTTGGATTACACGTCCCAATCGCATCGCCAATACTCTAGTTAGGATCTTATAAATGCAATCAACCAATGAGATAGGTCGGTGGTCATTAATTGCTTGGGGACATGAGTTTTTTGAAATTAGAACAATAAAGTAGCTATTAGACCCTTTCACTAGCTTGTTAGCATGACACTCAATAAAAAACTCCATGAAATCTGCCTTTATCAAATGCCAAAACTCATTAAGAAACCGAAATTTTAACCCTTCAGGTCTTGGACTCTTGTTACTATCACAATTCCAACAACCTCTTTTACTTCTTCCTTTGAGAATGGATTTCTAGCTCCACCTGAGCCTCTTTCGAAAGCCTCTAGAAAGGGAAATCGTCAAGCTGAGACAACATCAATCTTGACTAATAAAATGTTGACAAAAATGCTCCTAAATCTTATCTTTTAGCCTATTTACCTTCACCACTTTCTCACCTCTAAAACTCAGGCTCAAAATTTCATTTGATTTTCTCATCTTCAACATTGTTATGTGAAAGAATTTTGAATTAGCGTAACCTTCCTTCAACCACTAAACACTTAACTTTTGATGTAGTAAAGAATACCTCCTCTCTACCCATTTTCTTAGATTTTCCATGCACCTGACTCTATCCTAGAACCCCACCTCATTCAAACCTTAATCTTCCGCTTTCAAATCAAGCTCAGTAAGCTTTGACATGTGCGCTGTATAAGCCTTTTAGTTTTTCTTATATAGCACATATCTAAATAAATATTATATAAGTTATGCTATTATACTAAGTCTATTTAAATAAGCGTTGTATAAATAATGTGTTTTATATATATAACGTACATGTCAATAAACATGGTATAAGTGACACTATTTTGGTATAATAATATCTGTATAAATAGGAGCAATTTCACAGCTCTTGACAATAATCCATACCCACCCTTTAGTCACCTAATGAATGAATGATACAAGGTTTAGGAAGATGGAATACCAATATCAATATTCCCATCAATCAAATGACCCAAAACATTTTGTTTCGCATCAAAATCACGAGCATTTCTTGTCCCGGAGAAAGACTGCAACACACAAGAAAGAGTCCATCTATGACGACAACTATAGTTATGAGAAAAAAGTGAACAGTGGGATTCAAAGTGCACCACGATACAAGGAAGCGTCATATAGTAGTTATGAGGAGCAAGTGAAGAATGGGATTTGGACTCCAATATACAAAACAAAGCCATCGTACGACAACATCGACAATTATGAGGAACGAGTGAATAGTGGGATTCGAAGTGTAGAAATGTACATGAAAGTGTCATACCACAGTTATGAGAAGAAATTGAAGACAAGGATTCAGACTGCTAAATGGAGTACAGAAGAATTCTTAGACAGCTTTAGTAGTGACAAGCAGCGAAAGAGGAGTGACATTGAGACTCCAAAACAAAATACGCAACAATTTTGCCCTAGTTATGAACAACACAAAGAAAGGGCTAAGAGATCGTTACCGCCTCCCACTCCCCTACATCTTAGTTATCGCCCTTGCCCTGACCTCCATCTATGTAAAGGGTAAAAAATTAGTATCTAAGAGTTATAAAGTCCACCCTATAGTTATTACCCCAGTTTTTATAAAGGAATAATTTGTTGTACCTTTTTTTAGTTAATAAATATTGATACTTCTAAATTTTTTAATCAATTAAAATTTAAATATTAAAAACCAATTAGATTTTACATCACGTTCCCTTTTCCTTCCTTCCCTCATTGTTTGGTTTTCTCACGTGCTATCCTAGTTCAAAGCACGGTGGAGATCCGTGCTAGACACAAAACATAGATATTTAAATCATTTATCTCAATTTTGTGTCTTACTAAAATATGTAGAATTTGCTGGGAATTTTAAAACTTGCAAAATATTTTCTACTGAGTGTAATTCGCATGAAATACATGTGTATTATTTTTTGCAGAAAAAACGAAAAAAAAAATCACCATTATTCTAGGAGTGTATCTTTAAATAATTATATTTTAATAAAAATTAAATTCTATGTAATTAAATTAAGATTAATTAGTAGAATTAGGAAAAGAGTAAGAGATTATTAAGTCTTAAGCTTTTATAGTGAGGATTTTAATGGAGATATTAGTAACGGGAATATCTAGATGATTCATAAAATAATTAAACAGTTATACAAAATTCTAGAAAACATTAAAAAAATATACAAATTAATTAGACAAAACATTCATTTCTATTTGTAGATGAGATCAAACAAATAATTAAAAGATTAAACGGTTAGGAATTTTAAGTGAAAAGAACTTGATTTAGGATAATATTAGTTTTAAAATAAAAGTAAGATAAGAAGATAAAGGAATATTTGATTTCATTTTAAATTTGAACTATAAACTAATCTTTTATAAAAAGAAAGGATAGAGAGCAGAAAATTGAGCTTAAGTTATTATATAGGGTTAAATAATTCTCTTTAAAAAATTATAGACTAATTGGCTATTTTAGGATTGGAAAAGAGGAGAGAAGAATAAAGCACAGTTGCGGGGCTATGCTTTAAGAGGTGAGTAAAACAACTTTTCTAAACCTTGATGGTATACTTCTTGAATTATATGATTTTTAGTGTTTCAACTATTTAATTTATGCATAATATTTTTAAATTTATTTTAGAAAATATCATGCTTGAGATACTCCATTTATAATGAGAAACTTATGATACCTCCATCTAGCATGAAGATCAAATGGACCTCTATTTAATATGGAGAAGAGGTTTTAGATACCTCCATCTAGAATGAGGAAGAGATCCTAGATACCTTCATAATAGTGTAAAAAAGACAATGAGACGTTATTGTGTAGAATATGAGCTCACAAACTTTTAATGAATATATTAAAAACCTGGTTCTGAGAACCTTAGAGTGAGAGTAAGTGATCATGAATATTAGTGCATTTTATTGGATTGTGCATGTGCATGAGGTTTATTGGAAAACTATTTTCTTCTTCTGTTGGTTATTATTATTAGAAATTATTTTATTAAGTATATTTTCTGTATAAAAAATCTTTTATTGAAGATACCATGGATGAATTTTCTAGATTCTGCACCAGCTAAGAACAATGTTATTTGCGAACTCTTTTGAAACTTGTCTATTCACTAAGATTTTCATCTCCTGCTGTTTTCAGAACCCGATAAAGAAGTTTTTGGAATTGAAGTGGGCCTTAAGATTTATTTTCTAATTAGTTAAAATTTTCTTTTAGTATTGGTTTGTAACTATTTTAGAATGAATGCCCTTGTAATTGTTTTATTTTCTAGAGACCCAAATTTGATGATTATATTTTGTTTCTTAGGTAAGAATTCATGTATTTTAATACAAAATTTATTATTTTTTTAAATTCTTTATTATTTTTATTATGGATTATTACTATAACAACGAACGTTACATAATACAAGATTATATACCTGTAAAAATTTGACCAAACAAAAATGTAAAATTTTGAGTAAAAGAGAAGCACAATATATAATTGTTGTCAAAAGGATTAATGTGTAATACCCAACCAAATGGTTTTAACATCCGTTAAAGATGTCTATTAAGATACAATAGATTTTATAGATGTGTCTCAACCAAAATAATATAATAATAATAATAATTAGAAAAATCTTATAGAATATGTCATATTATAATTAAATATATAAAATAATATCTAACCATAAAATAGATAAGTATCAATACATAATACAAGGTTATATACTCTTACTAATCCTTAATATACCAAAAGATTAATATTATCATTAAGTCCACCAATATTGAAAGTTCTAATAGTGTATGATTATGACTTTATAACATAATAATAAAAGTGAATTAAAATCATTATTTTTTCTACTTAATGCATTAAAAACTAGTTGAATAATAAAAGATTAACGAGAGAAGTGACTAAAAAGAGATTATGAAACTAGCAAATTTATCTATAAGTATAAATAATTGTTACAAAATAGTTTCATAGTTAAATGAATCTTTTAAAAATATTGATTCTTACTAGGATCTCAACAAAGTAATTACATGAGTAAAAGAAGATATCTCTTAATAATTTTAAGTAGAATATGAGATCATTTGCAAATTTTCAAATATTCATAATATAAAAATCAAGTGCTATAATAAACAATATTCTCAAACTTGAGAACAAAATATCGTTACACACAGCGCAAGAATATATAACCTATTTTTATAATATTAAGGATATAATAACAAATAGTCTCTAACTTTCTCATAACAATTTATAATCGACATAGGTATATATATATATATATATATATATATATATATATATATATATATTCCTAAACAAAGCATATATCTTTTACAAAAATAACATCAATAACATTATAAAATATTGTATAGAGAAATTAATATCTTCAATTTTGAGATTCCTATATTGTCCTTAATTACAAGAATTGTGTACTACTCTTGCATGTCAATAGAGCGTTGCCCACAAGTAAATGTTCTATAAGAGACTAATACAAAATCTTTAATATAGATCCCAATAATGTGATCACAAATAATATGTAATAATAAAAACGGTTGATATAAGAAAAATATACAAAGAGCTAAATAAAATTCAATTGTTTTCTTATCACATTAGAATTATGTCGAGTATGGATAAGTTCACTACCTACATAATAGTAATATATATTTCTAGTAACTTTGCATCAGAAGAAAAATGCAACTTTTTTTTAAAGGAGAAAAGGTCTAATTAAAAGTTATACAAATAAGTCATTATAGAATAACAAGAAAATTAAAGTATAATTTTTTTGTTCCATACATGATAAAATTAGGAAAATAAACTTAACATCATAACAATAGGAAAATGTTATATAAATTACAATGCATTATAATTTATATCAATAAAATTTTAATACTAATAGGGTATAAAAAATCATTAGCATAAGTAAAGAGAGGTACATTGTACGACACCAAATTACATTTACAACGATATACTAATAGAGAATAATTATCATCAATGTAATAAAATAAGGAATTATATCACAAAATTTATATAAATGCATCCATGATAGATAGAATTCCAATTATGTAAGTTAAAAGATAAATTATGCCTATTATCTAATAAATTTTCATATTTTAATCATATATATTGTATTATCAACATCAAAATTCACATTACTATACTCAGACGAGTTATAATAATGCAAATTAATAAAATTATGCACACAAAATGGACAATTAAGATTATGCATAATTAGAAAATGACCTAAATTATTTTATTAATGATATTTCAATATCAAATAGAGTACAGTATAAATCGAGAATACAAATCCTGTAAAGAATTATCATAATAAAAATTAGGTCCAAAATTCAAGATTACAATATAAAAAAACTTACATCATCTCGAATTAATTAAATAATTTTTTGTACCCCAAAAATACCAATAACATTAAAATATTAAATAAATATGTTATTTGTGAAAAATAAGATTAAAAAATTAGCAACCTCAATCAATGCTCCTAAGAGTAAATTTAACACACAATTCATCCTACAAAGACTCTTAAAAAACAACAAAATTCTCATTTAACCAAACAATTAAAAAAAATATGGATATACAAATATAAGTCCATGTAGTGCATACAATAATGCATTTACCACAAATTATCTTATGGTGTCCATATAAATGACGTATATTGGTAAACTATAAAAAAGAAAACTCTCAACTAGTTTCGAAAATAATTTACCTAGTAATTGTTTTAAAAAGAAAACTAGGTTTTAAAGGGAAAATTTCAATAGATAATTTACCCATAAATGAAACTTTAATATTAATAATAAGCATAAACCCTAATTTTTTATGTAAAAGATAATATTGAATTATATAATAAAAATTCACTAGAAACACAATAAGAAACTTCAATTCAAATTTAATTATTTAATAAGAGAAACCAACTTTGTATCTCAGTTGATTCTTGTACCAATTGATGAAAATAAAATGAGTCCTTAGATCAATAAACACAAAAGTATATGTATAGAGAATAAAGATAAAGAGATAAGAGAAAGAAATTATGTGTACCTTATATATATTGAATTGAAATTTCTTACTCTTCACAAACAGTGTTTCTATATAATTATTGTAGATATATAACTTCAATAAGAACTTTTAAGAGTTTTACTACCTACCTTCTAGGGGAGTGTTGTAGGGAATGTGTGTTATAATTTGCTTAATGTGATGACAAATTTATAATCCCCCAAGGTAGGTAGGGACCCCTCAAATGGGTTTTTAATTATTGATCTAATCCATCAAAGAAACAAAATCTTACTATAATCTCATTTAAAATATCATAAAGATATAATAAGATAAAATAATAAACATATCTTAAATTGTCATATAATGATTAGGAGTAGCAACTAGGTGGGATAGGTACAGATAGTGTTTACCCATTACTAGCCCGCGACAACACCACTCACTTTAAACCATTATAAAAATACTCGTGGGTATCTACCCACTAATATTTTTTAAAAATATTTTTTTTCAAAAAAAAGATTATTTTTTATATGTAATTTTACTGAACAAATAATTTATTTGTTGAAAAATCTAGAAATAAAATTATACTAATTTTTAAAAAATTAATTAGATCTAAAAATAGTTTAATATAATATGCATACAAAATATTCTATATAAATAAAATCTTTGTTTTACATTACTGGAATTTTTATAAAAAAGAATTCTATGAATTATGCACCTTTTATTAAAAAAAATTAACATTGATAAGAATGAACTTTGACAGTTAATATTTTAAGTTGATTTTTTTTCACAAAAATATTATCTTTTTCAAATTAAATATGTGTAGTATTTTAACTTGGCAGGTACATGCAGGTAAATACACTATGATACAGTACCCGTACCCGTTAGGGAAGGGTAGAAAAAACTCGTACCCATGAGTAGTGAGTACCTGTTTAAATTATTTGCACGGATATTTTTACGAGTTTTATTCGCAGGCGTGTCATCGTAATAATGATAAAATATAATTGATTAATACTAAGTAGCAGGTCAGTCCATCTCGCCTTTAACTCACTAAATTGGCGAATTAGACGAGACAAACCAAAACGAGCAAGCGGGCTAAATACATTAGTTTGATCCATAAAGATAAGGATTAGTTGGCGAGTCAGCCCACTTGACCCACCTTGTTTTGTCACTTCTAACCGATATCAAATAAAAAATAACCTTAGTCAATTTTAGTAAAAGAAAACTAAGTTTAAAAAAGTTCAAATTCTTACTTTTTAGAAAGAATTTGAAATTTTACAATTTTAACTAGCAAAATACTTTCTAAAATACCTAGTGTAGAGACTTCAATTTTGTCTAAATTTTTTTATATTACTTTTTTTTATTTTAACATTTGACTCTTATGAATTTTTTCTTTTAGCCCAATTCAATGAAAAGTAAAATATGAAAAATGTAGTGTTGTGAATAAGAGAAAACCTTGTCATAATGTTTACTGGGAAAAATAAAAGGCTAAATATATTCAAGAACACAAGGGTGCAGAAGAAAAACCAAAGATAAAAGCAATTGGAGTTATAGCATAATTTTCATCATCAACTTTTAAAATTACAAACTCTCAATGTAAAAAGAAAAGAAAATAATAAAAAAGAGGCAAAAGAGTAGCAGTTGGCTAGTTGGCTCTATACTATTGCATTGCGTGATTCCTTCAAACTATTGCATTGCGTGATTCCTCCAAAACGGCTCCAACTATTCAACTTCTCTAAGTCTCACTACTCACTCAAATACTCCAAGTTCCACTATTTACTTCTCTGCAATTCAAAGGCTCTAAACAACCTGTCAGTCCATTTTCTAGCCCTACATCATTTCAGAATAGCCCATACTCCTAGTACAGAACAGAGGAGAGTGTGTCCACCACAAGGAAAGAACCTATAAATAAGAAAGAAAATTATCAAAGGGGGGAGGACAGACAAAAAAAATAGAAAAAACTATAAAGAGTATATCAATCACAATATAATGAAGAAGGAAACTGGCAAAAAGGATTGTGTGATTGGAGTATTCCAGAATAACTACCATATCATTTTGTTTATACTATTTTTCTTTTCTGTTCTTATTGGGAGTCTGTATGAGCCTGTATTTTGTATCCTGGATAATTTAACTTGCTTATGCCAAATATGTGCTTATTCATGTCAAAAACATACCGGTATACGAATGTTTCATACTAACTCAGAAAAACCAAAAAGTGACAACCAATTTTATTGTGAATCATTTATGCAAATCAAGTTCCCTACAGGCATGAACCCTTTACCATAACAATATCATCCAAGTTCCGAAATTCAAACTCAATAAATCAAAAACCAAACCAGTGAAAAGGATACAAAACACAACAACCATTTCGGTACCGCCACCAATAGCCTTCACTTCTCTGCCATGCTTGAATCCACATCTGTACAAACCCTAAATCCTTTTTTTCTCTCTTCCGCAACGGCTAATGTGCACCCCCGTGCTTTGATCTTCTAATTTGGTATTGAATCGGGCATTAAGTGATTTATGTTGGGCTTAATGTTCTTTCGGCTGCATTTTGAAGTTACACGCGTTGAAAATTAGGTATTTTAAAGTGTAACATTTTATTTTTGACATATGCACTTAGTTTTAGCTTAGATGGACGTAAATTAAACAGACCATGCTTTAGTTCAAAAGGTAATGTTCATTCGAAAGGCGATGTGCATAGGTGCTGAAAATAAAACTTTTAAGCAGATTTAGTATTAGTATTTATCAGCTATTATTATTATTATTATTATTATTATTATTATTATTATTACAATAATAATAATAATAGTCACTTTATATATATTTCTAATTCAGTTTCTTTTATATTTTTTATTACATCATTTAAAGAAAAAATATTTAATAGTAATTACTTTAAATGTATTTTTAATTTGATTATTACGAAAACTGGTAACCACTCTAGATGCACTTCTAATTTGATTTTTTTTATAAAATTTTGATTCTTATAATTATTATGTCATTTAAACTATTTAAATTTAATAATGGTCAATTTGAATGCATATCTAATTTGACTGTTGTAAATGATAACAAGGTTCATGACAATTACTTTGGATACACTTCCAATTTGATTACCATGAACTCTTTTAAAAATAATTTAAAAAAAATAAATGAATGATGAAACGTCAAACTTTGATCATGACTGCGTCGAATGTACATTTGATTTAGTCATTATAAAAAGCATCATGGAATAATCATCACTTCGGATATACTTTTGATTTGACGGTTACATTAAATAATCACTATGACCACTTTGGATGTACTTCTAATTTGTTCATAGTAAGAATATTTTAAAATAAATACAAGAATATAAAAATAATAAAAAATCAAAAGTCTTCAATATTTAGACAATTTCAAGAACTACGTATACTATGATTCTCCATTATATATGGAGATACGCAGGAGCGAGAGACTACTCTTGTCGAGCCCCCGAAAAATAAAAATAAAATAATTTAATTAAAAATTAAAATATTAACAATATTTTTATAAAAGGAAATTTTTCAATAATAATTTTCTCATTAAAATGTTAAAAAACAAAAAATAATATTTGTTATATTTTAAGCATTTTAAGGGTGAATAAATATTTTTAAAGTTATCTAGTTTTGCATGTTTAATTAGAGGTTACCGTCTTTAAGACGGACGTCGTAGGGTGCTAATACCTTCCCTACGCGTAATAGACTCCCAAACTCAAATTTAGTTTCGTAGACTACCTTTTTTTAAAGGTTTTTTCAATATTTTCCTAAATAAATATTGATGACGACTCCTCTAATATTTAAATTAATTTTTCACCAGTCACGTGTCAATCCTTAGAATTTCAAATTCTTTTAAAATTCTTTATCCAAATAAGATACTTTATTATAAAATATTTAAAATTTCAAAATAAAATAAATTACTCTTTTAAAATGTGTCGTCCATGCAATTCAACAGAGTAATTCATAGTTTCGTACTATAACGAGAACTATGGTTATTATGAGAAGCCTATATAGTTCGCAAAATAGGTTTTCTGAGTCTTATCACCGAAGTGCAGCTGTTCTTTTTATTACAATTGAATGATAATGATAAGAAATAAAATTTAAACTAGTCTACTGTATTAGTCTAACGATTTTCAGATAATAGATCTCAACAGAAATTGGTAGCTCTATCTATAATATATATACCTCTAAAGTCGTTGTCTATGACTTTTTTTTTAAGGGAATGAACAATAGTCCATCCAAAATCGATTAATAGTATCAAAGTTCACCATATAACATTATGATAAGCATTAAACAAAATATTAAGATAGAATTATGAAGAATAGTTTAGTGACTGATAGATAGTTCTACCTTCACAAGACCATCAGTCAGTTTTTCTATTTGTATTACAAAGAATTATCTACGACTTGTATTCAGTAAATTTGGTCTTTGGTTAACTTTTGCGACTTCCTCTCATTTTTTTAACTATTATAATAATTAAAATTCAAAAAATTTAAAATAAGTTAAAAATTTAAATCATTAAATTAATCTAATGATCATAACAAGATAAAGTCATCAATTTCAAAGTCGCTCACTTGAAATCGTGCACTGGCTAACAGTTTGGTTAAGAGATCATGTAGTTGATCCTTTGTTCAAACATGGGACATCAGTAGCTTGTTGACCTAAACATATTGCACACAAAATGGTCGTAAAGGAAACTGTGTTTCATATGAGAGTAAAGTATTGTTTTTCAGCACAAGTAAGAGGCACTTACATTCTCATGTCACACAGTGGACAAGTAGAAAATGAGTGGGAACAATGAATCAGTCCGTTAATTTTTTTTTCTTTTTAATAAATATATATTATTTATTATTTTTTATTCTCTTAAAACTTTTTTTTCTTTTAACAAATATAAGTATTTTTATAAAAAAGTTATAATTTTTTTAAAATATATCTATTTTATTTTTTACTTCCACAATATTTTTTTTCATATCCCCTTTCACAGGGGACATATTCTTGAAAAAAGTTTGTCCACCATATGATTTAAGGGCATTTTTTTATGGCTATCCACATTTTTATATTCCCTGCTGGTTTTAATTTATTACCTATATAAAGGAGCAAGTTTCCAATCATAACCTCATCCCAACTATCCAAACCCACCCCTAGTGAATGTTATAAAAATATTTTTGAAGTTGAAAGCCCAAAAATCTCATAAGTTAAATGAGTTCACTTCGATTACTTTTGCAGCATATTGAGGAGGAAAGAGCAAAGAAAAGAATGAAGACTTTTAACATCAACCTGTTTACATTGTTTTGGATGAATATTAAATTACATAAAAAAATAGCAAGAAATGAGACCGAAACCACGAATTGGTGCCTTCTACCATTTTACTAAAAGATAAAATAATAAATGAGACGAAAATCTTTGTAATTAATTTGATATATGTAATTGTTTTTATCAAAATTGGGCAGAATCTGCAGTGTTTTTTTTTTTATCTTGGATACAGGAATTTTAAAGCAATCGGTGAGTGTGAATGGCTAGTGTTTTGGATAAGAGTGAAGGAATGAAAAATATGATACATAAAAAATCCAATGGTTAGTGTCTTGGGGCCAGGGTGGCGGTGTGGAGAGAGGGGATACATAAAAAAATATGAGTATCGACTACCTTGGTTGAGAATTAATTAATATCAGCCGGAAAACTTGGTTAACCTTCTTTATGTGAAAATTTTTCTTCCAATCATAAAACATAAACTCAAAATCCAATTTCTTAAGAGGATGAAAGATAATACCACTCTAACAAACATCTCCTATTAGTTATTGAAACAGTTTATAATTAAAAAAAAAACTTATATAAATTTTTTGTACTTAAAATTTCACAAAAAACTATTTTGGTCCTTGAAATTTAAAAATATTATTTTTAGTCCTTGAAATTAAGTGTTTGTTTGACAACATTTTTAGAAAACTGTTATCAGTATTTTATTATTTAAAAACTAAAAAACTCGTTTGGGTAATGTTTTTGTTTTTATATATCTTAAAACAGTTTTCGAAAACCGTTATGGTTTTTTAGTTTTTAAAAACTAAAAAATAAGAACAACTGAAAATAGTTTTGTTTTTTAATTTTCTATTTTTATTTTGAAAACTCAAAATACAATCAGAATTTGTTATTTCTTGTTTTTCATTAATGAAATTTTAATAAATATAAACAAATTTTTCTATTTTTATATCTTCAAAATAATTTTTAAATAACACTTACCAAAGAAGTTTTTTTTTCTTTTGTCTTCGAAAAAAGTTGTTGAAAACTATTCTTCAAAACTCTTTTAAAAAACTAAAAAACAAAACAAAATTAATCAAACCCTAATTGTGTCGGATGTGAAATTAAAGATGATTCACAAATATAAAAATGTACTCTTTGTTAGCAAATTTTTAGTAGTGTTAATTAGAAACTAAAAGTGAATCAAGAATAAAAAAATATTTATAAATTTTAAAGAGCAAAAGTGATTTTTGGTGAAAATTTAAAAACAAAAAACCTATTTAAATCAAAAGGAAATATAATAATAACATGGTGGCTGGATTTATGGGTTAAAGGATGAGAGAAAAGAGGGACAAGAGGTTGTGATATGAAATAATTTCTTTTTGTTTAGCAAACCTGTTTTACACGAAAAAGACTTGGTCCAATGTTTACATTGAATGGGATGAAAGTTAAATTACAACACTTAAAATAACAGGAAGTGGGACGGAAATCACCCTAAAAAATAAAATAACGAAGGAGACGAAAATCATGGTAATTTGATATGTTATTAGAACAATTTTTTTAATGACACTTGCGGAATATTTATCAAAATGGCTGATAATTAATCTTTTATCATTAAGTATCCCTTGTTGATATCCCTATTTAAGTTCCAAGTCTCTTTTATAAACAAACCACCAAGCACAAGTGATATTATAGGAAGATGAGTTCCCATGGATCAACCACCTCAAGATATTCTGCTGCTTCCTCTTTCAATTCCAGCAGCAACCCATCTGTGCGTGCTTCTATGCAAAGGCCAAGTTGTACTGTTTCCCATCACATGAATAATGGCAATGTAATTAGGGCTTTGTCAATGGCTGGTTCCAACTTCTCTAATGTTCATCAACAACCGCCGAGTCTTTCTGCTGGGCCATGGATTCAGTCGCAACTATCAAACCCTAATTGGCAAAACCCCAACACCACGCCGAGTCTTTCTGCTGGGCCATGGATTCAGTCGCAACTATCAAACCCTAATTGGCAAAACCCCAACACCATGTATGGTCAATCATCGCACATGACATCGCCAGCAGGTTTCTATTCCAACTCCTCTCATATCAACAAGTACTTTTTGATGAAAATATACACAAAAATAAATATGCTCCCTCAATTGATTCTTTTTTAAGGTAGTTTAGACTTTAGACATTAATAAGCCAAATCAATAAATAGTTACATAATTGGTTGTCAAAACTAATTACCTATTTATTATCTATATTTGTGATAAATTTACTTTTTATTTGCCATAGGTAAAATTCAAAAATTTTGGCAAAAAATATACTTTAAACAATTTATTTTTTTAAAAAATTCTATATTTATTAAAAGAGAAAAAATCTTGGAGAGAAAAAAAATGATAGATTAAAAAAAAAACCACAAGTCTTTTTAAAATATTTATATATTTACTAAAAAAGAAAAAAAAAAGTTTGAAAAGTTATTGCTCCCGCTCCTAAAAAAATTTTCCATTGCGGTAAAAAATAACTTAGTTTATTTTCTATACGCATATTTTAAATTTCTTTTAAATCTTTTTACTTCTTGTATTAAAATTAATTTTATTATCTACCATAAAAGGGTGTTAAATTGTACTCATTTAAAATGAGTTATTTTTCCTTTAACAGTAAAGCGTAAAGTTAGCATTGTTGCAGAGAAAGTACACGATCAATAATGCTTTTCTTATTTACATTGGTAAAGAGAAATACTTTAATAATGCAAAATAACACATAAAAAAAAATAACAAAGTTATTTTGTTTTTGTAGTTCGCATCACATGTCTATGATAACTTTTTGAAATTATTGAAAAATTTGCAAACTCTCTTAATTGTTTTGTTCACATAGTTCACATTTCATTTCTATATCCACAACAAGTTTTTGGGATTATTAGAAAATTTACAAACTCTTCCAATATTTTGTTCATGTAGTTCGCACTCATGGCTACATCCACAACAAGTTTTTGAGACTATTGAAAAACCTGTTAATCCTCCTAATCTTTCTGTTGACGTGTTCGCACTTTATGCCTACATTCATAACAAGTGTTTTGGACTATTAAAAAACCCGTAAACCCTTTCTACATATCATAACCTCCTCTTTCACTTAGAATCATGATTTCTTCTTCAGGTTGAGTCATTTGCATATTAATTATTCTATCGCCATGTGTCACCTTCTAATAATTTTAATATATATAAGATCTATTTGATATTAAAGAATAAATGAATAAATCTTATTACTATTTTTAAATAATAATAATTTTAAAATAATTATTATATATTGCATGTCATTTAAAATATTAAATATATCAAATAAATAGTTAATTTTGTTTGTTATTGATGTGCATAAAATACACCTATAGGGTAAGTGTAACCAACCAACGCAGTAGGAATAATGGATCTTTAAGTCTAGATATGGTATCCAAGGAACTAGAATATGTGATATCAAGAACTAAAGATTCTTTTATTTTCATAGGGAGTAAATAATTTGAATTGAATAAAAGGAAATTAAAATAAACAAAAGAAAATAATGGATTTGAACAAAATCATGAATTTGGAATGTTAGGGTCATGCTTCCTTACATAATTACTACTACTAACTAATCTCCCATGATCAAACAAGACTAGTTAACCTTTCTAATGGATATCACTATTTGATCATGTAAAAATCTAACACTAGTTAGGGTTAAGAGCAAGTAGGCTGAGAGCTTATTCATCATACATTCACATTAGGAGCTAAGAAATGTAGTGTTATCATACAATGAATCTTAACCTTACTCTATAATGTGCCTATTAACCAACCAATCAAGGGGTAAGTCTTGCATTAATCAATACATAGTGATTCACACACATTAGAAGTTTAATCATACATATAATGCACTAATAAAATAGTAAAACAATATAATCTTAAAAGTAAAAACATTCAATAATTAATTAAAAATCAAACAAAAAGGTTTTATTCAGATGCACATCATAATACAAAACAATTATCAGAAAATAAATAAAAAATAGGAAAAAGGACCATATGGATAAGGTCTATTATCACTATACTCTACCTAATCTTGCTTTTCATCCTTAAGCCTACTCCTAAATCAGTGGTTAAACTCCCAAAAATTAGCATAAAGACAAAACTTAAAACTAAAAGGAAAGAAATCTTTGTAAAGAAAAATTAACTTCTCTAGAAAACTTAATTTGCTCCTCTTCACGATTATGGATCTTGCCATATGAGCTAAGCATGACTATCCTAAAATAAGCACGGTCATGCTCATTTTAATAAGCACAAAAATTCATTCTTTTTGCTCATTTGTTATATAATTTAAATATAAAGACCTTAACCTGTAATAAAACACAAAATTAGATAATTCTAACATTAAAATATAACAAAAGACATAAAATTGAACCTAATATGTCTTAATAAAATAACTAATTTCAGGTCAATTACTTATTACTACATTTAAACAAAAAATTATTATTCCTCATATTTGTTATCTTCTTTACCTTTTTCTTTCTCAATTTTTATATATTTTGCTTTAGTATTTTTTTTTCTAAGTTCTATTCATACTTATCTATAGGTCTATATTTTTCAATTTTTTATACTTTATTGTACCCTTACATATTTTTAGTTATCATATCTTTTTTATACTATTATTTTACATATTTTGAGTTATCATGTATTATTTGGATTGTTATTATATAACTTGTGTGTATTACAGCGAATAAAAAATGTTATGTTATAAAGTTGGTTCGAGTCAAAATTAAGAAACAAGATTGAATGTATTATAACGAGATTGAGAAACAAAATTAAATATATTAATACGAATAAAAACTGTGTTCCATTGAAAAATACATAAGGTTTCAAATATTTAAACTTATTAATGTAATGACCGTAACCATAGTTTAAAGAAAATGAAAGATTGTTTTCCACATGATAGGGCAATGTATAAAATATTGTTCAATTAAGATATGGTTATGACTAAACAGTTTTTATAATAACATTAATAAGTTTCATGTTATTAAGAGTTATATAATAAACTTAAGTTGACTCTAATACCAACTAATGAAATTATAAACAATATTAATAAATAATACATACAAAATATAGCATGTATGTGTAATCCAATATGCTTTTAAAAAAAATATATAATCCAATATAAAAATGACTTTGTTATGAAAATAAAATAAACTTTGTCATGAGTTTATTTGTCATTTATTTTTATAAAAGCGTAATATCATCAAAAAATTAAAATTCAATCATGCAATGTTTACTGTTATGATTTTTCTATTTATTTTTATAAAATTATGAATTTTTAAGAAAATATTTTTTAAATGAAATTTTATATTATTTTTTAAAAAAAAAATTCAAAATTTTAGTGGTCGTCCGGCTGACTGCCAACCTGTCTAATGGAGAGATGAGCCAAATGATTTGATCCGCCCTAACTATAAAAGTTCAGCATATTTTCAGTAGTCCAATGACAAGACAGGTTAAAACAGAATAATTTTGGTCCGTTTTTCCATCATATATATATATATATAAATTATGATTCATCTCCATAAGAACGCTACCAAACTAAAAGGCTTTTTCTCCGCTTTCTTAAAAATAATTAAAATAAATATAAATAAATAATATTTATAACCCTCAAGAGAGATAAAGACCTATAAATGAAAAACCTATCACATAATCAACCTATCAACCTTATTGTAATAATCATGTTTTAAATTATATTAACACTATTCTATAATTATTTTAATAGTGAATACTTCTGGAAGCTGGACTCGATCAAACTCCAACATGTGTAGTAATCAACCACAACAAGTGGGTTCTGCAGGAAGTTGGCCACGATCACTTTCATCAAAATATTCTAAACCATCCACTTGGCAAAACTCCCACTACGTCAATAGTTGGAAAGAAATGGTGGATGTTGCAACTATATCTACACCTCCCTCTTCTGGACAACAATCCGATAACCCATCTAGCTTGTCAATAATAGATTATTGGATTAAATCATTTACCTCATCACAACAATTACCCAACAGTATCTCTACCTTCGAAGACGTGGTGAATGCTTTGATTGAATCATTAAAAACTAATTCTGCCTGGCAACAATACCCGAATCTGTTGCGTAGTTTTGAAGAGTTGTTGGATTATTACATTAACTCAACAAAGCATTCTGCCTCACACCAATGGCAATGGACCTACAACATCAATAGTTTTGAAGAGGTTGTTGATGAAGAAATTGAAAGTGATTAACTTCTGCGTGCTCGTTAATTACTGCCATGTTCGTAGGTAGAGTTTTAGGGGATATATCAGTGGTGGTGGGTGGTAAGTTGTTGTTATATGGGACTTGATGGCAAGTATTATGTTGCAGAATTACTTGTGTGTTCTGCTTGGTTGTTTTCTACAGTATTCATATGTTGTTTTCTTTTGTATCTTTGAAGTACGGGTTTTTGGACTCTTTTTCTTGGTAGAGAAAAACTCAAATATTAGTGAACCTAGTGGAGAGTGGTCACATTAGGTTGTGAGAGAAATTCATTAAAGTTAGAGACATGGTAGCAAATACTGATAGAAAAGAGAGGAAGCAAACATGGAGAATCCTATTATCGAAACTGAGAAAATGAGAATGAGAGTAAAAGCAAGGGAAAGAAAGAATAGCTTGATCGGATTCAATGAATCAGCATAAAATCTCAGGCTGATTGATTCAAGTGGGTTCATTTTTAAAAAAATTACCTAAGTGGGTCTATTTTAAAAAAATTACCGAGATGGATCTGTTTTCAAATTTGACCTGGTCAAACCGTAACTCGCAATTGCAGTTTACGTGTTATGTCAACTATGTGCTTACGTGGTGTCTAACGTGAAAAGAACTGATGCTAAAATTGCAACTGATAATTGCAGTTTGATTGGTCTTTGATCAATACCGTCCCTTTGTCCAATAAGTACAAGCAACACAGATTTTTAGAGGGCTAAAACTGCAAGTATGACTTGCGGTTTATGTGATCTTTGACCAGCGCTGTCCCTTTTATCCAATGGTTACAAGCAGCACAAATTTTTAGAGGGCTAAAATTGCAAGTCAAACTTGCAGTTTGTGTGGTCTTTGACAACCATTTTTTTTTAATACTGAAATTTAAAATTCAAACAAAAAAATTATGTTAAAATAATACCCAAGAGAATATATAACAACACAAAAAAATAACATATAAGAAAAGAATATCACAATATTATATAAGGAAACAAACCTGAATCTTTGGAAACAAGGTTGAAAATTGAAACGTGTGGTTTCGATTGTATGATTCTGTGGGGCAAATGTGGTTCAAATTATAGAATGAAATTGCCACATAAACTACAAGTCTCATATGCGGTTTATGTAGACATTAATGACTGAATAAAACGTTGTAACAAAAAATATGCATATTCAATACAAACTGCAAGTGACAATTGCAGTTTTAATGTCCTAAACATCCGTGCCCATTCGTATCCACGGGTTAAAAGAAACTGCCACATACACAAGGGCAATAACTATTGGATAAAAAGTTGTAACGGAAAAAAAAATTGATATTGAATACAAACCCAAATGTGAGTTGCAGTTTTAGTCCTTTAGAAATCCACATTTTTTAACAACTGTTGGTTAAAAAAGGGCTAGTCAAATGCCACACAAACTGCAAGTGTGAATTGCAGTTTTAGCCCTCTAGAAATCCGCATTTTTTAGCAACTATTGGTTAAAAGGAAGGGTTGGTCAAATAGCACACAAACTGCAAGTTAGACTTGCGGCTTTAGCCCTTTAAAAATTTTCAGCATTATTGTTATTTTAACATAATTTTTGCTTTAAATTTTAAATTTTAGTATTACAAATAAGGTTTGGTCAAAGACCACACAAACCGCAAGTCTGACTTGCGGTTTTAGCCCTCTAAAAGTATGTGCTGATTGTAACAATTGGACAGAGGGATGGTGCTGGTCAAAGACCAGCCAAACCGTAATTGCAAGTTGCGATTTTAGCATCAGTTTGTTAGAAGAAGTGGTAGAAGGAGAGAATAAGACGAATAGGAGAAAGTAGTGGAATCAAAAGGAGATGAAGAAGAAGAAGTGGAAGAAGAAGAACGGGAGGAGTGAGAGGAGGTGGCAGAAGGAGAAGAAGAGGAAGAAGAAGAAGTGGAAGAACGAGAAGAAAAGGAAGAAGTGCAAGTGGAAGAGGGAGAACAATAGGAAGAAGAAGAAGAAGTGGAAGAATGAGAAAAAGAGGAGGAAGAAGAAGCAATGGAAGGAAAGGGGATGAAGAAGAAGTGGAACAGGGAGGAGGAGAAGAAGGGGAGGAAGAAGAAGTAGTGTAGGCAGAAGAAGGGCAAGAAGGAGAAGAGAAGGAAGAAGAAGAACAAGTGGATGTAGTAGAAGTGGAAGAAGGTGAACAAGAGGAAGAAGAAGAAGTAGTTGAAGGAGTGTGGATGATGGAGAAGAAGTGGTAGAAGGAGAGAATAAGAGGAATAGGAGGAAGTAATGAAATGAAGGGAGATGAAGAAGAAGAAGTGGAAGAAGGAGAACCGGAGGAGTGAGAAGAGGTGGCAGAAGGAGAAGAAGAGGAAGTAGAAGAAGTGGAAGAACGAGAAGAAAAGGAAGAACTGCAAGTGGAAGAGGGAGAACGGGAGTTGTGAGAATAGGTGGTAGAAGGAGAAGAAGAGGAAGAAGAAGAAGTGGAAGAATGAGAAAAAGAGGAGGAAGAAGAAGCAATGGAAGGAAAGGGGATGAAGAAGGAGTGGAACAAGGAGGAGAAGAAGAAGGGGAGGAAAAAGAGGAAGTGTAGGCAGAAGAAGGGCAAGAAGGAGAAGAGAGGGAAGAAGAAGAACTAGTGGATGTAGTAGAAGTGGAAGAAGGTGAACAAGAGGAAGAAGAAGAAGTAGTTGAAGGAGGTGAGATGAAGAAGAAGACTTGGAACAAGGAAAAAAGGAGGAAAAGGAAGAAGGAGGGGAAGGGAAGGGAAGAAGAAGCAGAAGAAGTGGAAGCTGGAGGAGAAGAGGAAGAAGAAGAAGAAGTGTAAGCATAAGATTTGGGGGAAGGAGAAGAACAGGAAGAGCAACAATGGGAAGCAACAGAAGTGGGGAATGGAGAAAAAGAGGAAGGAGAAGACCGAAAGGAAAGAAGAAGAAGTTGTGGAATGAGAAGAAATAGAAGAAGAGGAAGAAGAAGAAGTGTAAGCAGAAGAAGCGGAAGAAGGAGACGAAAATGAAGAAGAACAACAACTAGAAGTAGAACAAGTGGTAGAAGGAGAGAAGAAGAGGAATAGGAGGAAGTAATGGAATGAAAGGAGATGAAGAAGAAGAAGTGGAAGAAGGAGAACGGGAGGAGGAACAAGAGGTGGCAGAAGGTGAAGAATAGGAAGAAGAAGAAGAAGTGGAAGAACGAGAAGAAAAGGAAGAAGTGCAAGTGTCAGAAGGAGAACAATAGGAAGAAGAAGAACAACTGGAAGAATAAGAAAAAGAGGAGGAAAAATAAGCAATGGAAGGAATCTGGAGGAGAAGAGGAAGAAGAAGAAGAAGTGTAAGCATAAGATTTGGGGGAAGGAGACGAAGAGGAAGAGTAACAATGGGAAGCAACAGAAGTGGGGGATGGAGAAAAAGAGGAAGGAGAAGACGGAAAGGAAAGAAGAAGAAGTTGTGGAAGGAGAGGAAATGGAAGAAGAGGAAGAAGAAGAAGTGTAAGCAGAAGAAGCGGAAGAAGGAGACGAAAATGAAGAAGTACAACAAGTAGAAGTAGAAGAAGTGGTAGTAGGAGAGAATAAGAGGAATAGGAGGAAGTAGCGGAATGAAAGGAGATGGAGAAGAAGAACTGGAAGAAGGAGAACGGGAGGAGGAAGAAGAGGTGGCAAAAGGAGAAGAAGAGGAAGAAGAAGAAGTGGAAGAACGAGAAGAAAAGGAAGAAGTGCAAGTGGAAGAGGGAGAACAATAGGAAGAAGAAGAAGAAGTGGAAGAATGAGAAAAAGAGGAGGAAGAAGAAGCAATGGAAGGAAAGGGGATGAAGAAGAAGTGCAACAGGGAGGAGAAGAAGAAGGGGAGGAAGAAGAAGTAGTGTAGGCAGAAGAAGGGCAAGAAGGAGAAGAGAAGGAAGAAGAAGAACAAGTGGATGTAGTAGAAGTGGAAGAAGGTGAACGAGAGGAAGAAGAAGAAGTAGTTGAAGGAGTGTGGATGATGGAGAAGAAGTGGTAGAAGGAGAGAATAAGAGGAATAGGGGGAGGTAGTGGAATGAAAAGAAATGAAGAAGAAGAAGTGGAAGAAGGAGAACTGGAGGAGTGAGAAGAGGTGGCAGAAGGAGAAGAAGAGGAAAAAGAAGAAGAGGAAGAAGAAGAAGTGGAAGAACGAGAAGAAAAGGAAGAAGTGCAAGTGGAAGAGGGAGAACGGGAGTTGTGAGAATAGGTGGCAGAAGGAGAAGAAGAGGAAGAAGAAGAAGTGGAAGAATGAGAAAAAGAGGAGGAAGAAGAAGCAGTGGAAGGAAAGGGGATGAAGAAGAAGTGGAACAAGGAGGAGAAGAAGAAGGGGAGGAAAAAGAGGAAGTGTAGGCAGAAGAAGGGCAAGAAGGAGAAGAGAGGGAAGAAGAAGAACTAGTGGATGTAGTAGAAGTGGAAGAAGGTGAACAAGAGGAAGAAGAAGAAGTAGTTGAAGGAGGTGAGATGAAGAAGAAGACTTGGAACAAGGAAAAAAGGAGGAAAAGGAAGAAGGAGGGGAAGGGAAGGGAAGAAGAAGCAGAAGAAGTGGAAGCTGGAGGAGAAGAGGAAGAAGAAGAAGAAGTGTAAGCATAAGATTTGGGGGAAGGAGAAGAAGAGGAAGAGCAACAATGGGAAGCAACAGAAGTGGGGAATGGAGAAAAAGAGGAAGGAGAAGACGGACAGGAAAGAAGAAGAAGTTGTGGAATGAGAAGAAATAGAAGAAGAGGAAGAAGAAAAAGTGTAAGCAGAAGAAGCGGAAGAAGGAGACGAACATGAAGAAAAACAACAACTAGAAGTAGAACAAGTGGTAGAAGGAGAGAAGAACAGGAATAGGAGGAAGTAACGGAATGAAAGGAGATGAAGAAGAAGAAGTGGAAGAAGGAGAACTGGAGGAGGAACAAGAGGTGGTAGAAGGAGAAGAATAGGAAGAAGAAGAAGTGGAAGAACGAGAAGAAAAGGAAGAAGTGCAAGTGTCAGAAGGAGAACAATAGGAAGAAGAAGAACAACTGGAAGAATAAGAAAAAGAGGAGGAAAAATAAGCAATGGAAGGAATCTGGAGGAGAAGAGGAAGAAGAAGAAGAAGTGTAAGCATAAGATTTGGGGGAAGGAGAAGAAGAGGAAGAGTAACAATGGGAAGCAACAGAAGTGGGGGATGGAGAAAAAGAGGAAGGAGAAGACGGAAAGGAAAGAAGAAGAAGTTGTGGAAGGAGAGGAAATAGAAGAAGAGGAAGAAGAAGAAGTGTAAGCAGAAGAAGCGGAAGAAGGAGACGAAAATGAAGAAGTACAACAAGTAGAAGTAGAAGAAGTGGTAGTAGGAGAGAATAAGAGGAATAGGAGGAAGTAACGGAATGAAAAGAGATGGAGAAGAAGAACTGGAAGAAGGAGAAGGGGAGGAGGAAGAAGAGGTGGCAAAAGGAGAAGAAGAGGAAGAAGAAGAAGTGGACGAACGATAAGGGAAGGAAGAAGTGCAAGTGGAAGAATGTGAACAATAGGAAGAAGAAGTGGAAGAATGAGAAAAGGAGGAGGAAAAAGAGGCAATAGAGGGAAAGTGGAAGAAGAAGAAGAAGAAGGGGAGGAAAAAGAGGAAGTGTAGGCAGAAGAAGGGCAATAAGGAGAAGAGAGGGAAGAAGAAGAACAAGTGGATGTAGTAGAAGTGGAACAAGGTGAACAAGGGGAAGAAGAAGAAGCAGTTGAAAGAGTGGGGATGATGGAGAAGAAGTGGAAGAAGGAGAACAAGAGGTAGAAATGCAAGTGGAAGCAGAAAAAGGAGAAAAAGTGGGATATGATGAAGTAAAGGAAGAAGAAGAAGCAGATGAAGAGAAAGAAAAGAAAGGAAAGGAGAGGATGAAGAAGAAGTGGAAGAAAGAGAACAAGAGGAGGCAGGAAAAGTGGAAGAAAGATAAGAAGAGGAAGATGAAGGCGGGTAACTAGAATAAGTGGAAGAAGGAGAAGAAAAGGAAGAAGAAGAAGATGTGGAAAGTGAAGAAGGTGAGCAAGAGGAGCAAGGAGAAGTAGTGGAAGGAGGTGAGATGAAGAAGAAGAATTGGAGCAAGGAGAAAAGGAGGAAAAGGAAGAAGGACCGGAAGGGAAGGGATGGGAAGAAGAAGCAGAAGAAGTGGAATCTGAAGGAGAAGAGGAAGAAGAAGAAGAAGTGTAAGCATAAGATTTGGGGGAAGGAGAAGAAGAGGAAGAGCAACAATGGGAAGCAACAGAAGTGGGGAATGGAGAAAAAGAGGAAGGAGAAGACGGAAAGGAAAGAAGAAGAAGTTGTGGAAGGAGAAGAAATGGAAGAATAGGAAGAAGAAGAAGTGTAAGCAGAAGAAGCAGAAGAAGGAGACGAAAATGAAGAAGAACAACAAGTAGAAGTAGAACAAGTGGTAGAAGGAGAGAAGAAGAGGAATAGGAGGAAGTAATGGAATGCAAGGAGATGAAGAAGAAGTGGAAGAAGGAGAACGGGAGGAGGAACAAGATGTGGCAGAAGGAGAAGAAGAGGAAGAATAAGAAGTGGAAGAACGAGAAGAAAAGGAAGAAGTGCAAGTGTAAGAAGGAGAACAATAGGAAGAAGAAGAACAACTGGAAGAATAAGAAAAAGAGGAGGAAAAATAAGAAATGGAAGGAATCTGGAGGAAAAGAGGAAGAAGAAAAAGAAGTGTAAGCATAAGATTTGGGGGAAGGAGAAGAAGAGGAAGAGCAACAATGGGAAGCAACAGAAGTGGGGGATGGACAAAAAGAGGAAGGAGAAGACGGAAAGGAAAGAAGAGGAAGTTGTGGAAGGACAAGAAATGGAAGAAGAGGAAGAAGAAGAAGTGTAAGCAGAAGAAGCAGAAAAAGGAGACGAAAATGAAGAAGAACAACAAGTAGAAGTAGAAGAAGTGCTAGAAGGAGAGGATAAGAGGAATAGGAGTAAGTAGTGGAATGAAAGGAGATGAAGAAGAAGAAATGGAAGAAGGAGAACGGGAGAAGGGAGAAGAGGTGGCAGAATGAGAAGAAGAGGAAGAAGAACAAGTGGAAGAACGAGAAGAAAAGGAAGAAGTGCAAGTGGAAGAAGGAGAACAATAGGAGGAAGAAGAAGAAGTGGAAGAATGAGAAAAAGAGGAGGAAGAAGAAGCAATGGAAGGAAAGGGGATGAAGAAGAAGTGGAACAAGGAAGACATGAAGAAGGGGAGGAAGAAGAAGTAGTGTAGGCAGAAGAAGGCAAGAAGGAGAAGAGAGGGAGAAGAAGAACAAGTGGATGTAGTAGAAGTGGAAGAAGGTGAACAAGAGGAAGAAGAAGAAGTAGTTGAAGGAGTGGGGATGATGGAGAAGAAGTGGAAGAAGGAGAACAAGAGGTAGAAATAGAAGTGGAAGTAGAAGAAGGAGAAAAAGAGGGATATTACGAAGGAAAGGAAGAAGAAGAAGGAGCTGAAGAAGAAGAAAAGAAAGGAAAGGAGAGGATGAAGAAGAAGTGGAAGAAAGAGAACAAGAGGAGGCAGGAGAAGTGGAAGAAAGGTAAGAAAAGGAAGAAGAGGGAGAGTAACTAGAAGAAGTGGAAGAAGGAGAAGAAAAGGAAGAAGAAGAAGATGTGGAAAGTGAAGAAGTTGAAGAAGCTGAACAAGAGGAGGTGAGATGAAGAAGAAGAATTGGAAAAAGGAGAAAAGGAGGAAAAGGAAGAAGGAGGGGAAGGGAAGGGAAGAAGAAGCAGAAGAAGTGGAATCTGGAAGAGAAGAGGAAGAAAAAGAAGAAGTGTAAGCATAATTTGGGGGAAGGAGAAGAAGAGGAAGAGCAACAATGGGAAGCAACAGAAGTGGGGGATGGAGAAAAAGAGGAAGGAGAACACGGAAAGGAAAGAAGAAGAAGTTGTGGAAGGAGAAGAAATGGAAGAAGAGGAAGAAGAAGAAGTCTAAGCAGAAGAAGCGGAAGAAGGAGACGAAAATGAAGAAGAACAACAAGTAGAAGTAGAAGAAGTGGTAGAAGGAGAGAATAAGAGGAATAGGAGGAAGTAGTGGAATGAAAGGAGATGAAGAAGAAGAAGTGGAAGAAGGAGAACGGGAGGAGGAAAAGGAGGTGGCAGAAGGAGAAGAAGAGGAAGAAGAAGAAGTGGAAGAACGAGAAGAAAAGGAAGTAGTGCAAGTGGAAGAAGGAAAACAATAGGAAGAAGAAGAAGAGGTGGAAGAATGAGAAAAAGAGGAGGAAGAAGAAGCAATGGAAGGAAAGGGGAATGAAGAAGAAGTGGAACACGGAGGAGAAGAAGAAGGGGAGGAAGAAGAAGTAGTGTAGGCAGAAGAAGGGCAATAAGGAGAAGAGAAGGAAGAAGAAGAACATGTGGATGTAGTAGAAGTGGAAGAAGGTGAACAAGAGGAAGAAGAATAAGTAGTTGAAGGAGTGAGGATGATGGAGAAGAAGTGGAAGAAGGAGAACAACAGGTAGAAATGCAAGTGGAAGCAGAAGATGGAGAAAAAGAGGGGTATGACGAAGGAAAGGAAGAAGAAGAAGGAGATGAAGAGGACGAAAAGAAAGGAAAGGAGAGGATGAAGAAGAAGTGGAAGAAAGAGAACAAGAGGAGGCAGGAGAAGTGGAAGAAAGATAAGAAGAGGAAGAAGGAGAGTAACTGGAAGAAGTGGAAGAAGGAGAAGAAAAGGAAGAAGAAGAAGATGTGGATAGTGAAGAAGTTGAAGCAGGTGAACAAGAGGAGGAAGGAGAGGTAGTGGAAGGAGGTGAGATGAAGAAGAAGAATTGGAACAAGGAGAAAAGCAGGAAAAGGAAGAAGGAGGGGAAGGGAAGGGAAGAAGTAGCAGAAGAAGTGGAATCTGGAGGAGAAGAGGAAGAAGAAGAAGGAGTGTAAGCATAAGATTTGGGGGAAGGAGAAGAAGAGGAAGAACAACAATGGGAAGCAACAGAAGTGGGGGATGGAGAAAAAGAGGAAGGAGAAGACAGAAAGGAAAGAAGAAGAAGTTGTGGAAGGAGAAGAAACGGAAGAAGTGTAAGCAGAAGAATCGGAAGAAGGAGATGAAAATGAAGAAGAACAATAAGTAGAAGTAGAAGAAGTGGTAGAAGCAAAGAATAAGAGGAATAGGAGGAAGTGGTGGAATGAAAGGAGATGAAGAAGAATAAGTGGAAGAAGAGGTGGCAGAAGGAGAAGAAGAACAAGAGGAAGAAGAAGAAGTGGAAGAACGAGAAGAAAAGGAAGAAGTGCAAGTGGAAGAAGGAGAACAATAGGAAGAAGAAGAAGAAGTTGAAGAATGAGAAAAAGAGGAGGAAGAAGAAGCAATGGACGGAAAGGGGAATGAAGAAGAAGTGGAACAAGGATGAGAAGAAGAAGGGGAGGAAGAAGAAGTAGTGTAGGCAGAAGAAGGGCAAGAAGGAGAAGAGAGGGAAGAAGAAGAACAAGTGGATGTAGTAGAAGTGGAAGAAGGTGAACAATAGGAAGAAGAAGAAGTAGTTGAAGGAGTGGGGATGATGGAGAAGAAGTGGAAGAAGGAGAACAAGTGGTAGAAATGGATGTAGTAGAAGTGGAAGAAGAAGTAGTTGAAGGAGTGGGGATGATGGAGAAGAAGTGGAAGAAGGAGAACAAGAGGTAGAAATGCAAGTGGAAGCAGAAGAAGGACAAAAAGAGGGATATTATGAAGGAAAGGAAGAAGAAGAAGGAGATGAAGAGGAAGAAAAGAAAGGAAAGGAGAGGATGATGTGAATGCCGAAGACAATGACTTTTCATTTTTTGTAACATTTTATTAATTTAGGAATTAATGTAACATGCAATTAATCATATGTGATAATTGCGTGATAATGGAGTATTTAATTTTTCTTTTGAGAGTTATGATTTTGAACAGTCACCTAGTTCTATAAATAGGGGTTGAATTGTACTCAAAGGAGAACCATTGAATTAGTGAAATTATAATTGGGTTTTACCCTTTTGTGAGATGAATTTCTCTTTAGAACTTATCAAGGAGTTTTTCCTTGTGGCGTTCTGCTAAACTTATCAAGGGTAAATCACTACCCTTGTGGCGTCATATGACTTATCTTCTATCCTTGGAAGTGGCCTCATTTATCCCTTTGCTAAACCATTTTCATCCTTTCCATTTTCTTGTTTACCCAATTCTCATTGTTTTGTTAACTTATTACCTTCCAACCTAGATAGATCCGCAAAACGAATCCAACCACTCTGGATTTATATCAGTTGGTATCAGAGCTTCGGCTCTAGGTTTGGAACTATGATGGATATTTTTTATACAAGGTGTTTAATCGAAGGTCATTTGTGTTTATTTGCAGTTGATGAAGAAAGTTATAGCAACGTGGTGAGCGACAGATTGGTGAATAAACTTAACTTACCAACGAGTCTTCATCCTAGGCAAACTAAGTTTAGATTCACTATTGGAAAATATGTGGAGGAAGTGACATGCGATATTCCTCCCATGGACTCATGTCATTTTCTTTTAGGGAGACCTTGGTTGTAGGGTAAAAGGACAAATTCTGAAAGACTTTCAGTTTCTTTGGTGCATGAAGGACGCAAACTTAATTTGAAATTTCTGACACCAAGTGAAGTTTGTGATAATCAACATAAGTTGAAGGAGAAAATAGAAAAAGAAAGAGAAGAAAAGAGAAAAATAGAAAAAGAAAAGAGTGAAGAGGAAGAGAAAGAAAAGGAAAGAGAAAGAGAGAAAAAGAACGTTAAAATAAAAACTGCTAATGATTTTTCTTCTTTTATTGGTATTTTGAATGCACAGGACGATGACAATACAACCCACAAATTGCCATATTTGAGGAAGAAAAATGTGGATATCCCTTTTCCAAAGTCATTATACATTCAGTACATTGTTGAGGTTAAAACTCCTGAAGAAAATGCACAAGTCTATTTTAAAAGAAGAATTCCTCTTGATTCCAATGTTTGGGTTTGGAAACCAAAAAGGAAAACTTCTTTGATGCATGAATTTTTACAAGTTACATTTGATCCTGGAGGTTGATTTTGTTTATTTTAAATTATAAGTGAATAAAATTGATAGGAAAATAAAGTCATAGATTCGAGGATGAATCTTTTCGAAGAAGGAGGGAATGATGTGAATGCCGAAGACAATGACTTTTCATTTTTTGTAACGTTTCATTAATTTAGGAATTAATGTAACATGCAATTAATCATATGTGATAATTGCGTGATAATGGAGTATTTAATTTTTCTTTTGAGAGTTATGATTTTGAACAGTCATCTAGTTCTATAAATAGGGGTTCAATTGTACTCAAAGGAGAACCATTGAATTAGTGAAATTATAATTGGGTTTTACCCTTTTGTGAGATGAATTTCTCTTTAGAACTTATCAAGGAATTTTTCCTTGTGGCGTTCTGCTAGACTTATCAAGGGTAAATCACCACCCTTGTGGCGTCATAGGACTTATCTTCCATCCTTGGAAGTGGCGTCATTTATCCCTTCACTAAACCATTTTCATCCTTTCCATTTTCTTGTTTACCCAATTCTCATTGTTTTGTTAACTTATTACCTTCCAACCTAGATAGATCCGCAAAACGAATCCAACCACTCTGGATTTCTATTAGAGGATGAAGAAGAAGTGGAAGAAAGAGAACAAGAGGAGGCAGGAGAACTAGAAGAAAGATAAGAAGAGGAAGAAGAAGGAGAGTAACTAGAAGAAGTGCAAGAATGAGAAGAAAAGGAGGAAGAAGAAGATGTGGAAAGTGAAGAAGTTGAAGAAGGTGAACGAGAGGAGGAAAAAGAAGTAATGGAAGGAGGTGAGATGAAGAAGAAGAATTGGAACAAGGAGAAAAGGAGGAAAAGGAAGAAGGACGGGAAGGGAAGGGAAGAAGAAGCAGAAGAAGTGGAATCTGGAGGAGAAGAGGAAGAAGAAGAAGAAGTGGAAGACAGATAAGAAGTGGAAGAAGAAGGAGAGTAACTAGAAGAAGTGGAAGAAGGAGAAGAAAAGGAAGAAGAAGAAGTGGAAGAAAGAGAAGAAAAGGAAGAAGGAGGGGAAGGGAAGGGATGAAGAAGCAGAAGAAGTGGAATCCGGAGGAAAATAGGAAGACGAAGAAGAAGTGTAAGCATAAGATTTGGGGGAAGGAGAAGAAGAGGAAGAGCAACAATGGAAAGCAACAGAAGTGGGGGATGTAGAAAAAGAGGAAGAAGAAAACGGAAAGGAAAGAAGAAGAAGTTGTGGAAGGAGAAGAAATGGAAGAAGAGGAAGAAAAAGAAGTGTAAGCAGAAGAAGCGTAAGAAGGAGACGAAAATGAAGAAGAACAACAAGTAGAAGAAGTGGTAGAAGGAGAGAAGAAGAGGAATAGGAGGAAGTAGTGGAGTGAAAGGAGATGAAGAAGAAGAAGTGGAAGAGGGAGAACGGGGGGAGGGAGAAGAGGAAGAAGAAGAAGTGGAAGAACGAGAAGAAAAGGAAGAAGTGCAAGTGGAAGAAGGAGAACAATAGGAAGAAGAAGAAGAAGTGGAAGAATGAGAAAAAGTGGAGGAAGAAAAAGCAATGGAAGGAAAGGAGAGGAAGAAGAAGTGGAACAAGGAGGAGAAGAAGAAGGGGACGAAGAAGAAGTAGTGTAGGCAGAAGAAGGGCAAGAAGGGGAAGAGAGGGAAGAAGAAGAACAAGTGGATGTAGTAGAGGTGGAAGAAGGTGAACAAGAGGAAGAAGAAGAAGTAGTTGAAGGAGTGGGGATGATGTAGTAGAAGTGCAAGAAGGTGAACAAGAGGAAGAAGAAGAAGTAGTTGAAGGAGTGGGGATGATGGAGAAGAAGTGGAAGAAGGAGAACTACAGGTAGAAATGATAGTGGAAGCAGAAGAAGGAGAAAAAGAGGGATATGACGAAGGAAAGGAAAAAGAAGAAGGAGATGAAGAGTAAGAAAACAAAGGAAAGGGGAGGATGAAGAAGAAGTGGAAGAAAGAAAACTAGACGAGGCAGGAGAAGTGGAAGAAAGATAAGAAGAGGAAGAAGAGGGAGAGTAACTAAAAGAAGTGAAAGAAGGGGAAGAAAAGGAAGATGAAGAAGATGTGGAAAGTGAAGAAGGTGAACAAGAGGAGGAAAAAGTAGTGTAAGGAGGTGAGATGAAGAAGAAGAATTTGAACAAGGAGAAAAGGAGGAAAAGGAAGAAGGAGGGGAAGGGATGGGAAGGGAAGAAGAAGTGGAATCTGGAGGAGAAGAGGAAGAAGAAGAAGTGTAAGCATAAGATTTGGGGGAAGGAGAAGAAGCGGAAGAGCAACAATGGGAAGCAACAGAAGTGGGGGATGGAGAAAAGGAGGAAGGAGAAGACAGAAAGGAAAGAAGAAGAAGTTGTGGAAGGAGAATAAGTGTAAGTAGAAGAAGCAGAAGAAGGAGACGAAAATGAAGAAGAACAACAAGTAGAAGTAGAAGAAGTGGTAGAAGGAGAGAATAAGAGGAATATGAGGAAGTAGTGGACTGATAGGAGATGAAGAAGAAGAAGTGGAAGAAGGAGAATGGGAGGAGGGAGAAGAGGTGGTAGAAGGAGAAGAATAGGAAGAAGAAGAAGAAGTGGAAGAATGAGAAAAAGAGGAGGAAGAAGAAGCAATGGAAGGAAAGGGGATGAAGAAGAAGTGGAACAAGGAGGAGAAGAAGAAGGGGAGGAAGACGAAGTAGTGTAGGCAGAAGAAGGGCAAGAAGGACAAGAGAGGGAAGAAGAAGAACAAGTGGATGTAGTAGAGGTGGAAGAAAGTGAATAAGAGGAAGAAGAAGTAGTAGATGAAGAGGAAGAAAATAAAGGAAAGGAGAGGATCAAGAAGAAGTGGAAGAAAGAGAACAAGAGGAGACAGGAGAAGTTGAAGAAAGATAAGAAGAGGAAGAAGAAGGAGATGTGGAAAGTGAAGAAGGTGAACAAGAGGAGGAAGAAGAAGTAGTGCAAGGAGGTGAGATGAAGAAGAAGAATTGGAACAAGGAGAAAAGGAGGAAAAGGAAGAAGGAGGAGAAGGGAAGGGAAGGGAAGAAGAAGCAGAAGAAGTGGAATGTGGAGGAGAAGAGGAAGAAGAAGAAGAAGTGTAAGCATAAGATTTGGGGGAAGGAGAAGAAGAGGAAGAGCAACAATGGGAAGCAACAGAAGTGGGGGATGGAGAAAAAGAGGAAGGAGAAAACGGAAAGGAAAGAAGAAGAAGTTTTCGAAGGAGAAGAAATGGAAGAAGAGGAAGAAGAAGAAGTGTAAGCAGAAGAAGCGGAAGAAGGAGATGAAAATGAAGAAGAACAACAAGTAGAAGTAGAAGAAGTGGTAGAAGGAGAGAATAAGAGGAATAGGAGGAAGTAGTTGAATGGAAGGAGATGAAGAAGAAGAAGTGGAAGAAGGAGAACGGGAGGAGGGAGAAGAGGTCGCAGAAGGAGAAGAAGAGGAAGAGCAAGAAGTGAAAGAACGAGAAGAAAAGGAAGAACTTCAAGTGGAGGAAGGAGAACAATAGGAAGAAGAAGAAGAAGTGGAAGAATGAGAAAAAGAGGAGGAAGAAGAAGCAATGGAAGGAAAAGGGATGAAGAAGAAGTGGAACAAGGAGGAGAAGAAGAAAGGGAGGAAGAAGAAGTAGTGTAGGCAGAAGAACGGCAAGAAGGAGAAGAGAGGGAAGAAGAAGAACAAGTGGATGTATTAGAGGTGGAAGAAGGTGAACAAGAGGAAGAAGAACAAGAGGAGGAAGAAGAAATAGTGGAAGGAGGTGAGATGAAGAAGAACAATTGGAACAAGGAGAAAAGGAGGAAAAGGAAGAAGGAGGGGAAGCGAAGGGAAGAAGAACCAGAAGAAATGAAATCTGGAGGAGAAGAGGAAGAAGAAGAAGAAGTGTAAGCATAAGATTTGGGGGAAGGAGAAGAAGAGGAAGAGCATTAATGGGAAGCAACAGAAGTGGGGGATGGAGAAAAAGAGGAAGGAGAAGTCAGAAAGGAAAGAAGAAGAAGTTGTGGAAGGAGAAGAAATGGAAGAAGAAGAAGTGTAAGCAGAAGAAGCGGAAGAAGGAGACGAAAATGAAGAAGAACAACAAGGAGAAGTAGAAGAAGTGGTAGAAGGAGAGAATAAGAGGAATAGGAGGAACTAGTGGAATGAAAGGAGATGAAGAAGAAGAAGTGGAAGAAGGAGAACGGGAGGAGGGAGAAGAGGTGGCAGAATGAGAAGAAGAGGAAGAACAAGAAGTGGAAGAACGAGAAGAAAAGGAAGAACTTCAAGTGGAAGAAGGAGAACAATAGGAAGAAGAAGAAGAAGTGGAACAATGAGAAAAAGACGAGGAAGAAGAAGCAATGGAAGGAAAAGGGATGAAGAAGAAGTGGAACAAGGAGGAGAAGAAGAAGGGGAGGAAGAAGTAGTGTAGGCAGAAGAACGGCAAGAAGGAGAAGAGAGGGAAGAAGAACAACAAGTGGATGTAGTAGAAGTAGAAGAAGGTGAACACGAGGAAGAAGAAGATGTAGTTGAAGGAGTCGAGATGATGGAGAAGAAGTAAAAGAAGGAGAACAAGAGGTAAAAATGCAAGTGGAAGCAGAAGAAGTAGAAAAAGAGGGATATGACGAAGGAATGGAAGAAGAAGAAGGAGATGAAGAGGAAGAAAGGAAAGGAAAGGAGAGGATGAAGAAGAAGTGGAAGAAAGATAAGAAGACGAAGAAGAAGGAGAGTAACTAGAAGAGAAGGAAGAAGGAGAGGATGAAGAAGAAATGGAAGAAAGAGAACAAGAGGAGGCAGGAGAAGTGGAAGAATGATAAGAAGAGGAAGAAGAAGGAGACTAACTAGAAGAAGTGGAAGAAGGAGAAGAAAAGGAAGAAGAAGATGTGGGAAGTGAAGAAGTTGAAGAAGGTGAACAAGAGGAGGAAGAAGAAGTAGTGGAAGCAGGTGAGATGAAGAAGAAGAATTGGAACAAGGAGAAAAGGAGGAAAAGGAAGAAGGAGAGGAAGCGAAGGGAAGAAGAAGGAGAAGAAGTGGAAGCTGGAGGAGAAAAGGAAGAAGAAGAAGAAGTGTAAGCATAAGAGGAGGAAGAGCAACAATGGGAAGCAATAGAAGTGGGGGATGGAGAAAAAGACGAAGGAGAAGACGTTAAGGAAAGAAGAAGTTGTGGAAGGAGAAGAAACGGAAAAGGAGGAAGAAGAAGAAGTGTAAGCAGAAGAAGCGAAGGAGAACAATAAGTAGAAGTAGAAGAAGTGGTAGAAGGAGAGAATAAGAGGAATAGGAGGAAGTAGTGGAATGAAAGGAGATGAAGAAGAAGAAGTGGAAGAAGGAGAACGAGAGGAGGGAGAAGAGGTGGCAGAAGGAGAAAAAGAGGAAGAAGAAGAAGTAGAAGAACGAGAAGAAAAGGAAGAAGTGCAAGTGGAAGAAGGAGAACAATAGGAAGAAGAAGAACAAGTGGAAGAATGAGAAAAAGAGGAGGAAGAAGAAGCAAGGAAGGAAAGGGTATGAAGAAGAAGTGGAAAAAGGAGGAGAAGAAGAAGGGGAGGAAGAAGAAGTAGTGTAGGCAGAAGAAGCGCAAGAAGGAGAAGAGAGGGTAGAAGAAGAACAAGTGGATGTAGTAGAAGTAGAAGAAGGTGAACAAGAGGAAGAAGAAGAAGTAGTTGACGGAGAAGAAGGAGAAAAAGAGGAAGAAATGCAAGTGGAAGGAGAAAAAGGAGAAAAATAGGGATATGACGAAGGAAAGGAAGAAGAAGAAAGAGATGAAGAGGAAGAAAGGAAAGGAAAGGAGAGGATGAAGAAGAAGTGGAAGAAAGATAAGAAGACGAAGAAGAAGGAGAGTAACTAGAAGAAAAGGAAGAAGGAGAAGAAAAGGAAGAAGAAGAAGATGTGGAAAGTGAAGAAGTTGAAGAAGGTGAACAAGAGGAAGAAGAAGAAGTAGCGGAAGGAGGTCAGATGAAGAAGAAGAATTGGAACAAGGAGAAACAGAGGAAAAGGAAAAAGGAGGGGAAGGGTAGGGAAGAAGAAGTAGAAGAAGTGGAATCTGGAGGAGAAGAGGAAGAAGAAAATAAGTGTAAGCATAAGATTTGGGGGAAGGAAAAGAAGAGGAAGAGCAACAATGGGAAGCAACAGAAGTGGGGATGGAGAAAAAGAGGAAGGAGACGACGGAAAGGAAAGAAGAAGAAGTTGTGGAAGGAGAAAAAATGGAAGATGAGGAAGAAGAAGAAGTGTAAGCAGAAGAAGCGGAAGAAGGAGACAAAAATGAAGAAGAACAACAAGTAGAAGTAGAAGAAGTGGTTGAAGGAGAGAATAAGAGGAATAGGAGGAAGTAGTGGAATGAAAGGAGATGAAGAAGAAGAAGTGGAAGAAGGAGAACGGGAGGAGGGAGAAGAGGTGGCAGAAGGAGAAGAAAAGGAAGAAGAAGAGGAAGAACGAGAAGAAAAGGAAGAAGTGCAGGTGCAAGAAGGAGAACAATAAGAAGAAGAAGAAGAACTGGAAGAATGAGAAAAAGAGGAGGAAGAAGAAGTAATGCAAAGAAAGGGGAGGAAGAAGAAGGGGAGGAAGAAGAAGTAGTGTAGGCAGAAGAAGGGCAAGAAGGAGAAGAGGGGAAGAAGAAGAAAAAGTTGATGTAGTAGAAGTAGAAGAAGGTGAACACGAGGAAGAAGAAGAAGTAGTTGAAGGAGGGAATGATGGAGAAGAAGTGAAAGAAGGAGAACAAGAGGTGGAAATCCAAGTGGAAGCAGCAGAAGGAGAAAAAGAGGGATATGACGAAGGAAAGGAAGAAGAAGATGGAGATGAAGAGGAAGAAAAGAAATGAAAGGAGAGGAAGAAGAAGTAGTGGAAGAAAGAGAACAAGAGGAGGCAGGAGAAGTGGAAGAAAGATAAGAAGAGGAAGAAGAAGGAGAGTAACTAGAAGAAGTGGAAGAAGGAGAAGAAAAGGAAGAAGAAGAAGATGTGGAAAGTGAAGAACGTGAACAAGAGGAGGAAGAAGAAGTAGTGGAAGGAGGTCAGATGAAGAAGAAAAATCGGAAAAAGGAGAAAAAGAGGAAGAGGAAGAAGGAGGGGAAGGCAAGGGAAGGCAAGAAGAAGCAGAAGAAGTGGAATCTGGAGGAGAAGAGGAAGAAGAAGAAGTGTAAGAATAAGATTTGGGGGAAGGAGAAGAAGAGGAAGAGCAACAATGGGAAGCAACAGAAGTGGGGGATGGAGAAATAGAGGAAGGAGAAGAAATGGAAGAAGAGGAAGAGGAAGAAGTGTAAGCAGAACAAGTGGAAGAAGGAGACGAAAATGAAGAAGAACAACAAGTAGAAGTAGAAGAAGTGGTAGAAGGGGAGAATAAGAGGAATAGGAGAAAGTAGGGGAATGAAAGGAGATGAAGAAGACGAAGTGGAAGAAGGAGAACGGGAGGAGGGAGAAGAGGTGGCAGAAGGAGAAGAAGAGGAAGAAGAAGAAGTGGGAGAAAGAGAAGAAAAGGAAGAAGTGCAAGTGGAAGAAGGAGAACAATAGGAAGAAGAAGAAGTAGTGGAAGAATGAGAAAAAGAGGACGAAGAAGAAGCAATGGAAGGAAAGGGGATGAAGAAGAAGTGGAAGAAGGATGACAAGAAGAAGGGGAGGAAGAAGAAGTAGTGTAGGCAGAAGAAGGGCAAGAAGGAGAAGAGAGGGAAAAAGTAGAACAACTGGATGTAGTAGAAGTGGGAGAAGCCGAACAAGAGGAAGAAGAAGAAGAAGTAGTTGAAGGAGTGGGGATGATCGAGAAGAAGTGGAAGAAGGAGAACAAGATTTAGAAATGCAAGTGGAAGCAGAAGAAGGAGAAAAAGAGGGATATGACGAAGGAAAGGAAGAAGAAGAAGGAGATGAAGAGGAAGAAAAGAAAGGAAAGGAGAGGATGAAGAAGAAGTGGAAGAAAGAGAATAAGAGGAGGCAGGAGAAATGGAAGAAAGATAAGCAGAGGAAGAAGAAGGAGAGTAACTAGAAGAAGTGGAAGAAGGAGAAGAAAAGGAAGAAGAAGAGGATGTGGAAAGTGAAGAAGTTTAAGAAAGTGAACAAGAGGAGGAAGAAGAAGTGGTGGAAGGAGGTGAGATGATGAAGAAGAATTGGAACAAGGAGAAAAGGACGAAAAGGAAGAAGGAGGGGAAGGGAAGGAAAGAAGACGCAGAAGAAGTGGAAGCTGGAGGAGAAGAGGAAGAAGAAGAGGAAGTGTAAGCATAAGATTTGGGGGAAGGAGAAGAAGAGGAAGAGCAATAATGGGAAGCAAGAGAAGTGGGGGATGGAGAAAAAGAGGAAGGAGAAGACGGAAAGGAAAGAAGAAGAAGTCGTGGAAGGAGAAGAAATGGAAGAAGAGGAAGTGTAAGCAGAAGAAACGGAAGAAGGAGACGAAAATGAAGAAGAACAACAAGTAGAAGTAGAAGAAGTGGTAGAAGGAGAGAATAAGAGGAATAGGAGGAAGTAGTGGAATGAAAGGAGATGAAGAAGAAGAAGTGGAAGAAGGAGAACGGAAGGAGGGAGGAGGGAGAAGAGGTGGCAGAATGAGAAGAAGAGGAAGAAAAAGAAGTGGAAGAAAGAAAAGAAAAGGAAGAAGTGCAAGTGGAAGAAGGAGAACAATAGGAAGAAGAAGGAGAAGTGGAAGAATGAGAAAAAGAGGAGGAAGAAGAAGAAATGGAAGGAAAAGGGATGAAGAAGAAGTGGAAGAAGGAGGAGAAGAAGAAGGGGAGGAAGAAGAAGTAGTGTAGGCACAAGAATGGCAAGAAGGAGAAGAGAGGGAAGAAGAAGAACAAGTGTATGTATTAGAGGTGGAAGAAGGTGAACAAGAGGAAGAAGAAGAAGTAGTTGAAGGAGTGGGGATGATGGAGAAGAAGTCGAAGAAGGAGAACAAGAGGTAGAAATGCAAGTGGAAGCAGAAGAAGGAGAAAAAGAGGGATATGACGAAGGAAAGGGAGAAGAAGAAGGAGATGGAGAGGAAGAAAAGAAAAGAAAGGAGAGGATGAAGAAGAAGTGGAAGAAGGATAAGAAGAGGAAGAAGAAGGAGAGTAACTAGAAGAAGTGGAAGAAGGAGAAGAAAAGGAAGAAGAAGAAGATGTGGAAAGTGAAGAATTTGAAGAAGGTGAACAAGAGGAGGAAGAAGAAGTAGTGGAAGGACGTGAGATAAAGAAGAAGAATTGGAACAAGGAGAAAAGGAGGAAAAGGAAGAAGGAGGGGAAGGGAAGGGAAGAAGAAGCAGAAGAAGTGGAATCTGGAGGAGAAGAGGAAGAAGAAGAAGAAGTGTAAGCATAAGATTTGGGGGAAGGAGAAGAAGAGGAAGAGCAACAATGGGAAGCAACAGAATGGGGGATGGAGAAAAAGAGCAAGGAGAAGACGGAAAGGAAAGAAGAAGAAGTTGTGGAAGAAGAAGAAATGGAAGAGGAGGAAGAAGAAGAATTGGAAGCAGAAGAAGCGGAAAAAGGAGACGAAAATGAAGAAGAACAACAAGTAGAAGTGGAAGTGGTAGAAGGAGAGAATAAGAGGAATAGGAGGAAGTAATGGAATGAAAGGAGATGAAGAAGAAGAAGTCGAAAAAGGAGAACGGGAGGAGGGAGAAGAGGTGGCAGAAGGAGAAGACGGAAAGGAAAGAAGAAGAAGAAGTTATGGAAGGAGAAGAAATGGAAGAAGAGGAAGAAGGAGACGAAAATGAAGAAGAACAATAAGTAGAAGTAGAAAAAGTGGTAGAAGGAGTGAATAAGAAGAATAGGAGGAAGTAGTGGAACCAAAGGAGATGAAGAAGAAGAAGTGGAAGAAGGAGAACGGGAGGAGGGAGAAGAGGTGGTAGAAGGAGAAGAAGAGGAAGAAGCAATGGAAGGAAAAGGGATGACAAAGAAGTGGAACAAGGAGGAGAAGAAGAAGGGGAAGAAGAAGAAGTAGTGTATGCAGAAGAAGGGCAAGAAGGAGAAGAGTGGGAAGAAGAAGAACGAGTGGATGTAGTAGAAGTGAAAGAAGGTGAACAAGAGGAAGAAGAAGAAGTAGTTGAAAAAGTGGGGATGATGGAGAAGAAGTGGAAGAAGGAGAACAAGAGGTAGAAATGCAAGTGGAAGCAGAAGAAGGAGAAAAAGAAGGATATGACGAAGGAAAGGAAGCAGAAGAAAGAGATGAAGAAGAAGAAAAGAAAGGAAAGGAGAGGATGAAGAAGAAGTGGAAGAAATAGAACAAGAGGAGGCAGGAGAAGTGGAAGAAAGATAAGAAGAGGAAGAAGAAGAAGGAAAGGAAGAAGAAGAAGATGTGGAAAGTGAAGAAGTTGAACAAGGTGAACAAGAGGAGGAAGAAGAAGTAGTGGAAGGAGGTGAGATGAAGAAGAAGAATTGGAACAAGGAGAAAAGGAGGAAAAGGAAGAAGGAAGGGAAGGGAAGGGAAGGGAAGAAGAAGCAGAGAAGTGGAATCTGGAGGAAAAGAGGAAGAAGAAGAAGAAGTGTAAGCATAAGATTTGGGGGAAGGAGAAGAAGAGGAAGAGCAGCAATGGGAAGCAACAAACGTGGGGGATGGAGAAAAAGAGGAAGGAGAAGACGGAAAGGAAAGAAGAAGAAGTTGTGGAAGGAGAAGAAATGGAAGAAGAGGAAGAACAAGAAGTGATGCAATCTCACCTAGCATGCATCATGGCTAGGAGGACTCAAGGAAGGCATGGCATGGACAAAAGCTCATTGAAGATTCGAAGCCATAGTCTTCGTTATTTTTAGCTTGTAAATATTTTATTTTAATTAGATAAATAGGAAAGTATTTTTAATTCCCTTAAGGCCATGTATTTCCGGCCATCTTCTTAGTTTATAAGGTATAGGTGTCTTTAGTTAAAAACGAGGAGTAAGCTTATAATGGGTGCATAAGTTAAGACATGATTTTGGGCTAGGCCATTCACGTTAAGATATGCTAATTGCACCCATAGGGGGTGAACTTAGGTGCCTCACTTAAGGCCTAAGACTTAGGTTAATTAGTTTTAATCCTAATTAAGCCCAAGTCCCACATTGCCTAGAAAAGTGTGCCCAAGCTCTCCCATTGGGCTATATATACTCATTCCCCCTCATTGTAAAATTTCACCTTTGAAGTTGAATGAAAATGGTCTCTTTGTGAGCACATTCTTAGTAAAAGGTCTTGAGGATCCTCTCTCTTGAGGAACCTCTTCCTAGTTGGTTTTTATCAAGGGTTCCTTCCCTTGTGGCAAACCTAAACACTTTGGCTTATCTCTCTTTGAGAGTGGCGCCCCACCTCCATTTTCTTTCCCCTCCATCATCCATTTCATGGTGCTTGGAACCTCAAGGAAAAAGATCAAGGGAGGCATGCATCATTTGGTATCAGAGCCAGGTTCATGAGACTTTGAAAAAGCGGAAGAAAGACCTCAGGATTTGAGGTCAAATCCTCTCCAAGGGAGAGAAGATGATGCAATCTCACCTAGCATGCATCATGGCTAGGAGGACTCAAGGAAGGCATGGCATGGACAAAAGCTCATTAAAGATTCGAAGCCATAGTCTTCGTTATTTTTAGCTTGTAAATATTTTATTTTAATTAGATAAATAGGAAAGTATTTTTAATTCCCTTAAGGCCATGTATTTCCGGCCATCTTCTTAGTTTATAAGGTATAGGTGTCTTTAGTTAAAAAGGAGGAGTAAGCTTATAATGAGTGCATAAGTTAAGACATGATGTTGGGCTAGCCCATTCACATTAAGATATGCTAATTGCACCCATAGGGGGTGAACTTAGGTGCCTCACTTAAGGCCTAAGACTTGGGTTAATTAGTTTTAATCCTAATTAAGCCCAAGTCCCACATTGCCTAGAAAAGTGTGCCCAAGCTCTCCCATTGGGCTATATATACTCATTCCCCCTCATTGTCAAATTTCACCTTTGAAGTTGAATGAAAATAGTCTCTTTGTGAGCACATTCTTAGTAAAAGGTCTTGAGGATCCTCTCTCTTGAGGAACCTCTTCCTAGTTGGTTTTTATCAAGGGTTCCTTCCCTTGTGGCAAACCTAAACACTTTGGCTTATCTCTCTTTGAGAGTGGCGCCCCACCTCCATTTTCTTTCCCCTCCATCATCCATTTCATGGTGCTTGGAACGTCAAGGAAAAAGATCAAGGGAGGCATGCATCAAGAAGTGTAAGCAGAAGAAGGAGACGAAAATGAAGAAGAACAGCAAGAAGAAGTAGAAGAAGTGGTAGAAGGAGAGAATAAGAGGAATAGGAGGAAGTAGTGGAATGAAAGGAGATGAAGAAGAAGAAGTGGAAGAAGGACAACGGGAGGAGGGAGAAGAGGTGGCAGAAGGAGAAGAAGACGAAGAAGAAGAAGTGGAAAAATGAGAAGAAGGAGAAGAAATGGAAGAAGTGCAAGTGGAAGAAGGAGAACAATAGGAAGAAGAAGAAGAAGTGGAAGGATAAGAAAAGGAGGAGTTAGAAGAAGCAATGGAAGGAAAGGGGATGACAAAGAAGTGGAACAAGGAGGAGAAGAAGAAGGGGAAAAAGAAGAAGTAGTGTATGCATAAGAAGGGCAAGAAGGAGAAGAGTGGGAAGAAGAAGAACAAGTGGATGTAGTAGAAGTCGAAGAAGGTGAACAAGAGGAAGAAGAAGAAGTAGTTTAAAGAGTGGGGATGATGGAGAAGAAGTGGAAGAAGGAGAACAAGAGGTAGAAATGCAAGTGGAAGCAGAAGAAGGAGAAAAAGAGGGATATGACGAAGGAAAGGAAGAAGAAGAAGGAGAGGATGAAGAAAAAGTGGAAGAAAGAGAACAAGAGGAGGCAGGAGAAGTGGAAGAAAGATAAGAAGAGGAAGAAGAAGGAGAGTAACTAGAAGAAGTGGAAGAAGGAAAAGAAAAGGAAGAAGAAGAAGATGTGGAAAGTGAAGAAGGTGAACAAGAGGAGGAAGAAGAAGTAGTGGAAGGAGGTGAGATGAAGAAGAAGAATTGGACCAAGTAGAAAAGGAGGAAAAGGAAGAAGGAGGGGAAGGGAAGGGAAGAAGAAGCAGAAGAAGTGGAATCTAGAGGAGAAGAGGAAGAAGAAGAAGAAGTGTAAGCATAACATTTGGGGGAAGGAGAAGAAGAGGAAGAGCAACAATGGGAAGCAACAGAAGTGGGGGTTGGAGAAAAAGAGGAAGGAGAAGACGGAAAGGAAAGAAGTTGTGGAAGGAGAAGAAATGGAAGAAGAGGAAGAAGAAGAAGTGTAAGCAGAAGAAGCGGAAGAAAGAGACGAAAATGAAGAAGAAAAACAAGTAGTAGAAGGAGAGGATAAGTGGAATAGGAGGAAGTAGTGGAATGAAAGGAGATGAAGAAGAAGAAGTGGAAGACGGAGAAGGGGAGGAGGGAGAACAGGTGGCAGAAGCAGAAGAAGAGGAAGAAGAAGAAGTGGAAAAATGAGAAGAAAAGGAAGAAGTGCAATTGGAAGAAGGAGAACAAGAAGAAGAAGAAGAAGAAATGGAAGAAAGAGAACAAGAGGAGGCAGGAGAAGTGGAAGAAAGATAAGAAGAGGAAGAAGAAGGAGAGTAACTAGAAGAAGTGGAAGAAGGAGAAGAAAAGCAAAAAGAAGAAGATGTGGAATGTGAAGAAGGTGAACGAGAGCAGGCAGAAGAAGTAGTGGAAGGAGGTGAGATGAAGAAGAAGAATTGGAACAAGGAGAAAAGGAAGGAAAGGAAGAAAAGGAAGAAGGAGGGGAAGGGAAGGGAAGAAGAAGAAGCAGAAGAAGTGGAATCTGGAGGAGAAGAGGAAGAAGAAGAAGAAGTGGAAGCATAAGATTTGGGGGAAGGAAAAGAAAAGGAAGATCAACAATGGGAGGAACAGAAGTGGGGGATGGAGAAAAAGAGGAAGGAGAAGACGGAAAGCAGAGAAGAAGAAGTTGTGGAAGGAGAAGAAATGGAAGAAGAGGAAGAAGAAGAAGTTTAGGCAGAAGAAGCGAAAGAAGGAGACGAAAATGAAGAAGAACAAAAAGTAGAAGTAGAAGAAGTGGTAGAAGGAGAGAATAAGAGGAATAGGAGGAAGTAATGGAATGAAAGGAGATGAAGAAGAAGAAGTGGAAGAAGAAGAATGGGAGGAGGCAGAAGAGGTGGCAGAAAGAGAAGAAGTGGAAGAACGAGAAGAAAAGCAAGAAGTGCAAGTCGAAGAAGGAGAACAATAGGAAAAAGAAGAAGAAGTGGAAGAAAGAGAACAAGAGGAGGCAGGAGAAGTGGAAGAAAGATAAGAAGAGGAAGAAGAAGGAGAGTAACTAGAAGAAGTGGAAGAAGGAGAAGAAAAGGAAGAAGAAGAAGATGTGGAAAATGAAGAAGTTGAAGAAGGTGAACAAGAGGAGGAAGAAGAAGTAACGGAAAGAGGTGAGATGAAGAAGAAGAATTGGAACAAGGAGAAAAGGAGGAAAAGGAAGAAGGAGGGGAAGGGAAGGGAAGAAGAAGCAGAAGAAGTGGAAGCTGGAGGAGAAGAGGAAGAAGAAGAAGAAGTGTAAGCATAAGATTTGGGGGAAGGAGAAGAAGACGAAGAGCAACAATGGGAAGCAACAGAAGTGGGGGATGGAGAAAAAGAGGAAGGAGAAGACAGAAAGGAAAGAAGAAGAAGTTATTGAAGGAGAAGAAATGGAAGAAGAGGAAGAAGAAGAAGTGTAAGCAGAAGAAGCGGAAGAAGGAGACGAAAATGAAATAAAACAACAAGTAGAAGTAGAAGAAGTGGTAGAAGGAGAGAATAAGACGAATAGAAGGAAGTAGTGGAATGAAAGGAGAACGGGAGGAGGAAGAAGAGGTGGCAGAAGGAGAAGAAGAGGAAGAAGAAGTGGTGTAAGAACGAGAAGGAAAGGAAGAAGTGCAAGAGGGAGAAGGAGAACAATACGAAGAAGTAGAAGTGGAAGAATGAGAAAAAGAGGAGGAAGAAGAAGCAATGGAAGGAAAGGGGATGAAGATGGAGTGGAACAAGGAGGAGAAGAAGAAGGGGACGAAGAAGAAGTAGTGTAGGCAGAAGAACGGCAAGAAGGAGAAGAGAGGGAAGAAAAAGAAGAAGTGGATGTAGTAAAAGTGGAAGAAGGTGAACAAGAGGAAGAAGAAGAAGTAGTTGAAGGAGTGGAGATGATGGAGAAGAAGTGGAAGAAGGAGAACAAAAGGTAGTAGAAATGCAAGTGGAAACAGAAGAAGGAGAAAAAGAGGGATATGACGAAGGAAAGGAAGACGAAGAAGGATATGAAGAGGAAGAAAAGAAAGGAAAGGAGAGGATGAACAAGAAGTGGAAGAAAGAGAAAAAGAGGAGGCATGAGAAGTGGAAGAAAGATAAAAAGAGGAAGAAGAAGGAGAGTAACTAGAAGAAGTGGAAGAAGGAGAAGAAAAGGAAGAAGAAGAAGATGTGGAAAGTGAAGAAGTTGAAGAAGGTGAACAAGAGGAGGAAGAAGAAGTAGTGGAAGGAGGTGAGATGAAGAAGAAGATAAGAAGAGGAAGAAGAAGGAGAGTAACTAGAAGAAGTTGAAGAAGGAGAAGAAAAGGAAGAAGAAGAAGATGTGGAAAGTGAAGAAGTTAAAGAAGGTGAACAAGAGGAGGAAGAAGAAGTAGTTCAAGGAGGTGAGATGACGAAGAAGAAGTTGTGGAAGTCGAAGAAATCGAAGAAGAGGAAAAAGAAGAAGTGTAAGCAGAAGAAGCGGAAGAAGGAGACAAAAATGAAAAAGAACAACAAGTAGAAGTAGAAGAAGTGGTAGAAGGAGAGAATAAGAGAATAGGAGGAAGTAGTGGAATGAAAGGAGATGAAGAAGAAGAAGGGGAAGAAGGAGAACGGGAGGAGGGAGAAGAGGTGGCAGAAGGAGAAGAAGAGGAAGAAGAAGATGTGGAAGAACGAGAGGAAAAGCAAGAAGTGCAAGTGGAAGAAGGAGAACAATAGGAAGAAGAAGTGGAAGAATGACAAAAAGAGGAGGAAGAAGAAGCAATGGAAGGAAGGGGGAATAAAGAAGAAGTGGAAGAAGGAGGAGAAGAAGAAGGGGAGGAAGAAGAAGTAGTGCAGGCAGAAGAAGGGCAAGAAGGAGAAGAGAGGGAAGAAGAAGAACAAGTGAATGTAGTAGAGGTGGAAGAATGTGAATAAGAGGAAGAAGAAGAAGTAGTTGAAAGAGTGTGAATTATGCAGAAGAAGTAGATGAAAGAGAACAAGAGGTAGAAATGCAAGTGGAAGCAGAAGAAGGAGAAAAAGCGGGATATGACAAAGGAAAGGAAGAAGGAGAAGGAGATGAAGAAGAAGAAAAGAAAGGAAAGGAGAGGATGAAGAAGAAGAAGTGGAAGAAAGTGAACAAGAGGAGGCAGGAGAAGTGGAAGAAAGATAAGAAGAGAAGAAGAAGGAGAATAAGTAGAAGAAGTGAAAGAAGGGGTAGAAAAGGAATATGAACAAGATATGGAAAGTGAAGAAGGTGAAGAAGAGGAGGAAGAAGAAGTAGTGGAAGGCGGTGAGATGAAGAAGAAGAACTGGAACAAGGAGAAAAAGAGGAAAAGGAAGAAGGAGGGGAAGGGAAGGGAAGAAGAAGCAGAAGAAGTGGAATCTGGAGGAGAAGAGGAAGAAGAAGAAGAAGTGTAAGCATAAGATTTGGGGGAAGGAGAAGAAGAGGAAGAGCAACAATGGAAAGCGACAGAAGTGGGGGATAGAGAAAAAGAGGAATGAGAAAACAGAAAGGAAAGAAGAAGAAGTTGTGGAAGGAGAAGAAATGGAAGAAGAGGAACAAGAAGAAGTGTAAGCAGAAGAAGGAGACGAAAATGAAGAAGAACAACAAGTACAAGTAGAACAAGTGGTAGAAGTAGTGGAATGAAAGGAGATGAAGAAGAAGAAGTGGAAGAAGCAGAACGGGTGGAGGGAGAAGAGGTGGCAGAAGGAGAAGAAGAGGAAGAAGAAGAAGTGGAAGAAGGAGAAGAAACGGAAGAAGTGCAAGTGGAAGAAGGAGAACAATAGGAAGAAGAAAAAGAAGTGGAAGAGCAACAATGGGAAGCAACATAAGTGGGGGTTGGAGAAAAAGAGGAAGGAGAAGACGGAAAGGAAAGAAGAAGTTGTGGAAGGATAAGAAACGGAAGAAGAGGAACAAGAAGAAGTGTAAGCAGAAGAAGCGGAAGAAGGAGACGAAAATGAATAAGAACAACAAGTAGAAGTAGAAGAAGTGGTAGAAGGAGAGAATAAGAGGAATAAGAGGAAGCAGTGGAATGAAAGGAGATGAAGAAGAAGAAGTCAAAGAAGGAGAACGGGAGGGGGGAGAAGAGGTGGCAGAAGGAGAAGAAGAGGAAGAAGAACAAGTGGAAAAACGAGAAGAAAAGGAAGAAGTGCAAGTGGAACAAGGAGAACAACAGGAAGAAGAAGAAGAAGTGGAAGAATGAGAAAAAGAGGAGGAAGAAGAAGCAATGGAAGGAAAGGGGATGAAGAAGAAGTGGAACAAGGAGTAGAAGAAGAAGGGGAGGAAGAAGAAGTGGTATAGGCAGAAGAAGCGCAAGAAGGAGAAGAGAGGGAAGAAGAAGAACAAGTGGATGTAGTAGAAGTTGAAGAAGGTGAACAAGAGGAAGAAGAAGAAGTAGTTGAAGGAGTGGGGCTGATGGAGAACAAGTGGAAAAAGGAGAACAAGAGGTAGAAATACAAGTGGAAGAAGAAGAAGGAGAAAAAGAGGGATATCACGAAGGAAAGGAAGAAGAAGGAGATCAAGAGGAAGAAAAGAAAGGAAAGGAGAGGATGAAGAAGATGTGGAAAAAGAGAACAATAGGAGGCAGGAGAAGTCGAAGAAGAATAAGAAGAGGAAGAAGAGGAAGAAGAAAGAGAGTAACTAGAAGAAGTGGAAGAAGGAGAAGAAAAGGAAGAAGAAGAAGATGTGGAAAGTGAAGAAGTTGAAGAAGGTGAACAAGAAGTAGTGGAAAGAGGTGAGATGAAGAAGAAGAATTGGAACAAGGAGAAAAGGAGGAAAAGGAAGAAGGAGGGGAAGGGAAGGGAAGAAGAAGCAGAAGAAGTGGAATCTGGAGGAGAAGAGGAAGAACAAGAAGAAGTGTAAGTATAAGATTTGGGGGAAGGAGAAGAAGAGGAAGAGCAACAATGGGAAGCCACAAAAGTGGGGGATGGAGAAAAAAAGGAAGGAGAAGACGTAAAGGAAAGAACAAGAAGTTGTGGAAGGAGAAGAAATGGAAGAAGAGGAAGAAGAAGAAGTGTAAGCAGAAGAAGCGAAAGAAGGAGACGAAAACGAAGAAGAACAACAAGGAGAAGTAGAAGAAGTGGTAGAAGGAAAGAATGAGAGGAATAGGAGGAATTAGTGGAATGAAAGGAGATGAAGAAGAAGAAGTGGAAGAAGGAGAACAGGAGGAGGGAGAAGAGGTGGTAGAAGGAGAACAAGAAGAAGTGGCAGAATGAGAAGAAAAGGAAGAAGTGCTAGTGGAAGAAGGAGAGCAATAGGAAGAAGAAGAAGAAATGGAAGAATGAGAAAAAGAGAAGGAAGAAGAAGCAATGGAAGGAAAGGAAGAAGAAGTGGAACAAGGAGGAGAAGAAGAAGGGGAGGAGGAAGAAGTAGTGTAGGCAGAAGAAAGGCAAGAAGGAAAAGACACGAAAGAAGAAGAACAGTGGGATGTAGTAGAAGTGGAAGAAGGTGAACAAGAGGTAGAAGAAGAAGTAGTTGAAGGAGTAAGGATGATTGAGAAGAAGTGGAAGAAGGAGAACAAGAGGTAGAAATGCAAGTGGAAGGAGAAGAAATAGAAAAAGAGGAATATGACGAAGGAAAGGAAGATGAAGAAGGAGATGAAGAGGAAGAAAAGAAAGGAAAGGAGAGGATGAAGAAGAAGCGGAAGAAAGAGGACAAGAGGAGGCACGAGAAGTGAAAGAAAGATAAGAAGAGGAAGAAGAAGGAGAGTAACTAGAAGAAGTGGAAGAAGGAGAAGAAAAGGAAGAAGAAGAAGATGTGGAAAGTGAAGAAGGTGAACAAGAGGAGGAGGAAGAAGTAGTGGAAGGAGGTGAGATGAAGAAGAAGAATTGGAACAAAGAGAAAAAGAGGAAAAGGAAGAAGAAGGGGAAGGGAAGGGAAGAAGAACCAGAAGAAGTGGAAGCTGGGGGAGAAGAGGAAGAAGAAGAAGAAGTGTAAGCATAAGATTTGGGGGAAGGAGAAGAAGCGGAAGAGCAAGAATGGGAAGCAACAGAAGTGGGGGATGGAGAAAAAGAGGAAGGAGAAGACGGAAAGGAAAGAAGAAGTTGTGGAAGGAGAAGAAATGGAAGAAGAGGAAGAACAAGAAGTGTAAGCAGAAGAAGCGGAAGAAGGAGACAAAAATGAAGAAGAACAACAAGTAGAAGTCGAAGAAGTGGTAGAAGGAGAGAATAAGAGGAATAGGAGGAAGTAGTGGAATGAAAGGACATGAAGAAGAAGAAGTGGAAGAAGGAGAACGGGAGGAGGGAGAAGAGGTGGCAGAAGGAGAAGAAGAGGAAGAAGAAGAAGTGGAAGAACGAGAAGAAAAGGAAGAAGTTCAAGTGTAAGAAGGAGAACAAGTGGATGTAGTAGAGGTGGTAGAAGGTGAACAAGTGAAGAAGAAGAGGTAGTTGAAGGAGTGGGGATGATGGAGAAGAAGTGGAAGAAGGAGAAAGAGAGGGATATGACGAAGGAAAGGAAGAAGAAGAAGAAGATGAAGAGGAAGAAAAGAAAGGAAAGGAGAGGATGAAGAAGAAGTGGAAGAAAGAGAACAAGAGGAGGCAGGAAAAGTGGAAGAAAGAATGTAGAGGAAGAAGAAGGAGAGTAACTAGAAGAAGTGGAAGAAGGAGAAGAAAAGGAAGAAGAAGAAGATGTGGAAAGTGAAGAAGCTGAAGAAGGTGAACAAGAGGACGAAGAAGAAGTAGTGGAAGGAGGTGAGATGAAGAAGAAGAATTGGAACAAGGAGAAAAGGAGGAAAAGGAAGAAGGAGGGGAAGGGAAGGGAAGAAGAACCAGAAGAAGTGGAATCTGGAGGAGAAGAGGAAGAAGAAGAAGAAGTGTAAGCATAAGATTTGGGGGAAGGAGAAGAAGAGGAAGAGCAATAATGAGAAGCAACAAAGGTCGGGGATGGAGAAAAACAGGAAGGAGAAGACGGAAAGGAAAGAAGAAGAAGTTGTGGAAGGAGAAGAAATGGAAGAAGAGGAAGAAGAAGAAGTGTAAGCAGAAGAAGCAGAAGAAGGAGATGAAAATGAAGAAGAACAACAAGTAGAAGTAGAAGAAGTGGTAGAAGTAGTGGAATGAAAGGAGATGAAGAAGAAGAAGTGGAAGAAGTGGAAGAAGGAGAACGGGAGGAGGGAGAAGAGGTGGCAGAAGGAGAAGAAAAGGAAAAAATAGAGCAAGTGGAAGAAGGAGAACAATAGGAAGAAGAAGAAGAAGTGGAAGAATGAGAAAAAGAGGAGGAAGAAGAAGCAATGGAAGGAAAGGGGATGAAGAAGAAGTGGAACAAGGAGGAGAAGAAGAAGAGGAGGAAGAAGAAGTAGTGTAGGCAGAAGAAGGGCAAGAAGGAGAAGAAAGGGAAGAAGAAGAAGAAGTGGATGTAGTAGAGGTGGAAGAAGGCGAACAAGTGAAGAAGAAGAAGTAGTTGAAGGAGTGGCGATGATGGAGAAGAAGTGGAAGAAGGAGAACAAGAGGTAGAAATGCAAGTGGAAGTAGAAGAAGGAGAAAAAGAGGGATATGACAAAGGAAAGGAAGAAGAAGAAGGAGATGAAGATGAAGAAGAACAACAAGTAGAAGAAGTGGTAGAAGGAGACGAAAATGAAGAAGAACTACAAGTAGAAGAAGTGGTAGAAGGAGAGAATAAGAGGAATAGGAGGAAGTAGTGGAATGAAAGGAAATGAAGAAGAAGAAGTGGAAGAAGGAGAACGGGAGAAGGGAGAAGAGGTGGCAGAAGGAGAAGAAGACGAAGAAGAAGAAGTGGAAGAACGAGAAGAAAAGGAAGCAGTGCAAGTGGAAGAAAGAGAACAATAGGAAGAAGAAGGAAAAGAAGTGGAAGAATGAGAAAAAAGGAGGAAGAAGAAGCAATGGAAGGAAAGGGATGAAGAATAAGTGGAACAAGGAGGAGAAGAAGAAGAGGAGGAGGAAGAAGTAGTGTAGGCAAAAGAAGGGCAAGAAGGAGAAGAAAGGGAAGAAGAAGAAGAAGTGGATGTAGTAGAGGTGGAAGAAGGTGAACAAGTTAAGAAGAAGAAGTAGTTGAAGGAGTGGGGATCATGGAGAAGAAGTGGAAGAAGGAGAACAAGAGGTAGAAATGCAAGTGGAAGAAGAAGAAGGAGAAAAAGAGGGATATGACGAAGGAAAGAAAGAAGAAGAAGGAGATGAAGATGAAGAAGAACAACAACTAGAAGAAGTGGTAGAAGAAGAGAGTAAGAGGAATAGCAGGAAGTAGAGGAATGAAAGGAGACAAAGAAGAAGAAGTGGACGAAGGAGAACGGGAGGAGGAAAAGAGGTGGCAGAAGGAGAAGAAGAGGAAGAAGAAGAAGAAGTGGAAGAATGAGAAAAAAAGGAGGAAGAAGAAGCAATGGAAGGAAAGGGGAATGAAGAAGAAGTGGAACAAGGAGGAGAAGAAGAAGGGGAGGAAGAAGAAGTAGTGTAGGCAGAAGAAGGGCAAGAAGGAGAAGAGAGGGAAGAAGAAGTGGAAGGAGGTGAGATGAAGAAGAGGAATTGGAACAAGGAGAAAAGGAGGAAAAGGAAGAAGGAGGGGAAGGCAAGGGAAGAAGAACCAGAAGAAGTGGAAGATGAAGAGAAAGAAAAGAAAGGAAAGGAGAGGATGAAGAAGAAGTGGAAGAAAGAAAACAAGAGGAGGCAAGAGAAGTGGAAGAAAGATAAGAAGAGGAAGAAAAAGCAGAAGAAATGGAATCTCGAGGAGAAGAGGAAGAAGTAGAAGAAGTGTAAGCATAAGATTTGGGGGAAGGAAAATAAGACGACGAGCAACAATAGGAAGTAACAGAAGTGGGGGATGGAGAAAAAGAGGAAGGAAAAGACGGAAAAGAAAGAAGAAGAAGTTGTGGAAGGAGAAGAAATGGAAGAAGAAGTAGTGTAAGCAGAAGAAGCGGAAGAAGGAGACGAAAATGAACAAGAACAACAAGTAGAAGTAGAAGAAGTGGTAGAAGGAGAGAATAAGAGGAATAGGAGGAAGTAGTGGAATGGAAGGAGATGAAGAAGAAGAAGTGGAAGAAGGAGAACGGGAGGAGGGAGAAGAGGTGGCAGAAGGAGAAGAAGAGGAAGAACAAGAAATGGAAGAACGAGAAGAAAAGGAAGAACTTCAAGTGGAAGAACGAGAAGAAAAGGAAGAACTTCAAGTGGAAGAAGGAGAAGAAGAGGAAAAAGAAGAAGAAGTGGAAGAATGAGAAAAAGAGGAGGAAGAAGAAGCAATGGAAGGAAAGGGGATGAAGAAGGAGTGGAACAAGGAGGAGAAGAAGAAGGGGAGAAAGAAGAGGTAGTGTAGGCAGAAGAAGGGCAAGAAGGAGAAGAGAGGGAAGAAGAAGAAGAAGTGGATGTAATAAAAGTGGAAGAAGGTGAACAAGAGGAAGAGCAACAATGGGAAGCAACAAGAGGAGGAAGAAGAAGTAGTGGAAGCAGGTTAGATGAAGAAGAAGAATTGGAACAAGGAGAAAAAGAGGAAAAGGAAGAAGGAGGCGAAGGGAAGGGAAGAAGAAGCAGAAGAAGTGGAAGCTGGAGGAGAAGAGGAAGAAGAAGAAGAAGTGTAAGCATAAGATTTGGGGGAAGGAGAAGAACAAGAAGAGCAACAATGGGAAGCAACAGAAGTGGGGGATGGAGAAAAAGTGGAAGGAGAAGACGAAAAGGAAAGAAGAAGAAATGTAAGCAGAAGAAGCGAAAGAAGGAGACGAAAATGAAGAACAACAACAAGTAGAAGTAGAAGAAGTGGTAGAAGGAGAACGGGAGGAGGAGAAGAGGTGGCAGAAGGAGAAGAAGAAGAAGAAGAAGAAGAAGAAGTGGAAGAATGAGAAAAAGAGGAGGAAGAAGAAGCAATGGAAGCAAAGGGGATGAAGAAGGAGTGGAACAAAGAGGAAGAAGAAGAAGCAGTGTAAGTAGGAGAAGGGGAAAAAAGAGACGAAAATGAAGAAGAACAACAAGTAGAAGTAGAAGAAGTGGTAGAAGGAGAAAAAGAGGAAGAAGAAGAAGCGGAAGAACGAGAAGAAAAGGAAGAAGTGCAAGTGGGAGAAGGAGAACAATAGGAAGAAGAAGAAGTTGAAGAATGAGAAAAGAGGAGGAAGAAGAAGAAGTGGAAGAATGAGAAAAAGAGGAGGAAGAAGACACAATGGAAGGAAAGGGGATGAAGACGAAATGGAACAAGCAGGAGAAGTAGAAGGGGAGGAAGAAGAAGTAGTGTAGGCAGAAGAAGGGCAAGAAGGAGAGGAGAGGGAAGAAGAAGAACAAGTGGCTGTAGTAGATGTGGAAAAAGGTGAACAAGAGGAAGAAGAAGAAGTAGTTGAAGGAGTGGGGATGATGGAGAAGAAGTGGAAGACGGAGAACAAGAGGTAGAAATGCAAGTGAAAGCAGAAGAAGGAGAAAAAGAGGGATATGACGAAGGAAAGGAAGAAGAAGCAGGAGATGAAGAGGAAGAAAAGAAAGGAAAGGAGAGGATGAAGAAGAAGTGGAAGAAAGAGAACAAGAGGAGACAGGAGAAGTGGAAGAAAGATAAGAAGAGGAAGAAGAAGGATAGTAACTAGAAGAAGTGGAACAAGGAGAAGAAAAGGAAGAAGAAGAAGTTGTGGAAAGAAGAAGGTGAACAAGAGGAGGAAAAAGGAGGGGAAAGGAAAGGAAGGGAAGAAGAAGCAGAAGAAGTGGAATCTGGAGGAGAAAAGGAAGAAGAAGAAGTGTAAGCATAAGATTCGGGGAAAGGAGAAGAAGAGGAAGAGCAACAATGGGAAGCAACAAAAGTGGGGGATGGAGAAAAAGAGGAAGGAGAAGACGGAAAGGAAAGCAGAAGAAGTTGTGGAAGGAGAAGACGTGGAAGAAGAGGAAGAAGAAGAAGTGTGAGCAAAAGAAGCGGAGGAAGGAGACAAAAATGAAGAAGAACAACAAGTAGAAGTAGAAGAAGTAGTAGAAGGAGAGAATAAGAGGAATAGGAGGAAGTAGTGGAATGAAAGGAGATGAAGAATAAGAAGTGGCAGAAGGAGAAGAAGAAGTGGAAGAACGAGAAGAAAAGGAAGAAGTGCAAGTGGAAGAAGGAGAACAATAGGAAGAAGAAGAAGAAGTGGATGAATGAGAAAAAGAGGAGGAAGAAGAAGCAATGGAAGGAAAGGCGATGAAGAAGAAGTGGAACAAGGACGACAAGAAGAAGGGGAGGAAGAAGAAGTAGTGTAGGCAGAAGACGGGCAAGAAGGAGACTAGAGGGAAGAAAACGAGCAAGTGGATGTAGTAGAAGTGGAAGAAGGTGAACAAGAGGAAGAAGAAGAAGTAGTTGAAGGAGTGGGGATGATGGAGAAGAAGTGGAGGAAGGAGAACAAGAGGTAGAAATTCAAGTGGAAGCAGAAGAAGGAGAAAAAGAGGGATATGACGAAGGAAAGGAAGAACAAGAAGGGGATGAAAAGGAAGAAAAGAAGGGAAAGGAGAGGATGAACACGTGGAAGAAAGAGAACAAGAGGAGGCAGGAGAACTGGAAGAAAGATAAGAAGAGGAAGAAGAACAAAGGTAACTAGAAGAAGTGGAGAAGGAGAAGAATAGGACGCAGAAGAAGATGTGGAAAGTGAATAAGTTGAACAAGAGGAGGAAGAAGAAGTAGTGGAAGGACGTTAGATGAAGAAGCAGACTTGGAACAAGGAGAAAAGGAGGAAAAGGAAGGAGGGGAAGGGAAAGGAAGGGAAGGGAAGAAGAAGCAGAAGATGTGGAAGCTGGAGCAAAAGAGGAAGAAGAAGAAGAAGTGTAAGCATAATATTTGGGGGAAGGAGAAGAGGAAGAGCAACAATGCGAAGCAACAGAAGTGGGGGATGGAGAAAAAGAGGAAAGAGAAGATGGAAAGGAAAGAAAAAGTTGTGGAAGGAGAAGAAATGGAAGAAGAGGAACAAGAAGAAGTGTAAGTAGAAGAAGCGAAAGAAGGAGATGAAAATGAAGAAGAACAACAAGTAGAAGTAGAAGAAGTGGTAGAAGGAGAGAATAAGAGGAATAGGAGGCAGTAATGGAATGAAAGGAGATGAACAAGAAGAAGTAGAAGAAGGAGAACGGGAGGAGGAAGAAGAGGTGGCAGAAGGAGAAGAATAGGAAGAAGAAGAAGTGCAAGAACGAGAAGAAAAGGAAGAAGTGCAAGTGGAAGAAGGAGAACAACAGGAAGAAGAAGAAGAAGTGTAAGAATGAGAAAAAGAGGAGGAAGAAGAAGCAATGGACGGAAAGGGAAATGAAGAAGAAGTCGAAGAATGAGAAGAAAAGGAAGAAGAAGAAGATGTGGAAGGTGAACAAGAGGAGGAAGAAGAAGTAGTTGAAAGAGGTGAGATGAAGAAGAAGAATTCGAATAAGGAGAAAAGGAGGAAAAGGAAGAAGGAGGGGTAGGGAGAAGTAGCGTAGCCAGAAGAAGGGCAAGAAGGAGAAGAGAGGGAAGAAAAAGAACAAGAGGATGTAGTAGAAGTGGAAGAAGGTGAACAATACCAAGAAGAAGAAGTAGTTGAAGGAGTGGGGATGATGGAAAAGAAGTGGAAGAAGGAGAACAAGAGGTAGAAATGCAAGTGGAAGCAGAAGAAGGAGAAAAAGAGGGATATGATGAAGGAAAGGAAGAAGAAGAAGGAGACGAAGAGGAAGAAAAGAAAGGAAAGGAGAGGATGAAGAAGAAGTGGAAGAAAGAGAATAAGAGGAGGCAGGAGAAGTGCAAGAAAGATAAGAAGAGGAAGAAGAAGGAGAGCAACTAGAAGAAGTGGAAGAAGGAGAAGAAAAGGAAGAAGAAGAAGATGTGGAAAGTGAAGAAGGTGAACAAGAGGAGGAAGAAGAAGTAGTGGAAGGAGGTGAGATGAAGAAGAAGAATTGGAACAAGGAGGAAAGGAGGAAAAGGAAGAAGGAGGGGAAGGGAAGGGAATAAGAAGCAGAAGAAGTGCAATCTGGAGGAGAAGAGGAAGAAGAAGAAGAAGTGTAAGGATAAGATTTGGGGGAAGGAGAAGAAGAGGAAGAGGAACAATGGGAAGCAATAGAAGTGGGGGATGGAGAAAAAGAGGTAGGATGAAGAAGCAATGAAGGAAAGGGGATGAAGAAGAAGTGGAACAAGGAGAAGAAGAAGAAGTGGAAGAATGAGAAAAAGAGGAGGAAGAAGAAGCAATGGAAGGAAAGAGGATGAAGAAGAAGTGGAACAAGGAGGAGAAGAAGAAGTAATGTAGGCAGAAGAAGGGCAAGAAGGAGAAGAGAGGGAAGAAGAAGAACAAGTGGATGTAGTAGAAGTGGAAGAAGGTGAACAAAAGAAAGAAAAAGAAGTAGTTGAACGAGTGGGGATGATGGAGAAAGAGTGGAAGAAAGAGGACAAGAGGTAGACATGCAAGTGGAAGCAGAAGAAGGAGAAAAAGATGGATATGAGGAAGGAAACGTAGAAGAAGAAGGAGATTAATAGGAAGAAAAGAAAGGAAAGGAGAGGATGAAGAAGAAGTGCCAGAAAGAGAACAAGAGGAGGCAGGAGAAGTGGGAGAAAGATAAGAAGAGGAAGAAGAAGGAGAGTAACTAGCAGAAGTGGAAGAAGGAGAAGAAAAGGAAGAAGAAGAAGATGTGCAAAGTGAAGAAGGTGAACAAGCGGTGGAAGAAGAAGTGGTGGAAGGAGGTGAGATGAAGAAGAAGAATTGGAACATGGAGAAAAGGAGGAAAGGAAGAAGGAGGGGAAGGGAAGGGAAGAAGAAACAGAAGAAGAAGAAGTGTAAGGATAAGATTTGGGGGAAGGAGAAGAAGAGGAAGAGCAACAATGGGAAGCAATAGAAGTGGGGGATGGAGAAAAAGAGGTAGGATGAAGAAGCAATGAAGGAATGGGGATGAAGAAGAAGTGGAACAAGGAGAAGAAGAAGAAGTGGAAGAATGAGAAAAAGAGTAGGAAGAAGAAGCAATGGAAGGAAAGAGGATGAAGAAGAAGTGGAACAAGGAGGAGAAGAAGAAGTAATGTAGGCAGAAGAAGGGCAAGAAGCAGAAGAGAGGGAAGAAGAAGAACAAGTGGATGTAGTAGAAGTGGAAGAAGGTGAACAAGAGGAAGAAGAAGAAGTAGTTGAAGGAGTGGGGATGATGGAGAAGAAGTGGAAGAAAGAGAAGAAAAGGAAGAAGAAGAAGAAGAAGAAGAAATGGAACAAGGAGAAAATGAGGAAAAGGAAGAAGGAGGGGAAGCGAAGGGAAGAAGAAGTAGAAGAAGTCGAATCTGGAGGAGAAGAGGAAGAAGAAAAAGAAGTGTAAGCATAAGATATGGGGGAAGGAGAAGATGGAAAGGAAAGAAAAGAAGTTGTGGAAGGAGAAGAAATGAAAGAAGAGGAAGAATAACAAGAAGTGTAAGCAGAAGAAGCGGAAGAAGGAGACGAAAATGGAGAAGAACAACAAGTAGAAGTGGAAGATGTGGTAGAAGGAGAGAATAAGAGGAATAGGAGGAAGTAGTGGAATGTAAGGAGATAAAGAAGAAGTGGAAGAAGGATAACGGGAGGAGGAAGAAGAGGTGGCAAAAGGAGAAGAAGAAGAAGAAGAAGAAGTGGAAGAACGAGAAGAGAAGGAAGAAATGCAAGTGGAAGAAGGAGAACAATAGGAAGAAGAAGTGGAAGAAAGAGAAGAAGAGGAAGCAGGAGAAGTGGAAGAAAGATAAGAAGAGGAAGAAGAATAGGGTAACTAGAAGAAGTGGAAGAAGGAGAAGCAAAGGAAGAAGCAGAAGATGCGGAAAGTGAAGAAGTTGAAGAAGGTGAAAAAGAGGAGGAAGAAGAAGTAGTGGAAGGAGGTGAGATGAAGTAGAAGAATTGGAACAAGAAGAAAAGGAGGAAAAGGAAGAAGGAGGGGAAGGGAAGGGAAGAAGAAGCAGAAGAAGTGGAATCTGGAGGAGAAGAGGAAGAAGAAGAAGAAGTGTAAGCATAAGATATGGGCGAAGGAAAAGACGGAAAGGAAAGAAGAAGAAGTTGTGGAAGGAGAAGAAGTGGAAGAAGAGGAAGACAAAGAAGAAGTGTAAGCAGAAGAAGCGGAACAAGGAGACGAAAATGAAGAAGAACAACAAGTAGAAGTAGAAGAAGTGGAAGAAGGAGAGAATAAGAGGAATAAGAGGAAGTAGTGGAATAAAAGGAGATAAAGAAGAAGAAGTGGAAGAAGGAGAACGAGAGGAGGAAGAAGAAGAAGTGGAAGAACGAGAAGAAAAGGAAGAAGTGCAAGTGGAAGAAGGAGAACAATAGGAAGAAGAAGAAGAAGTGGAAGAATAAGAAAAAGAGGAGGAAGAAGAAGCAACGGGAGGAAAGGGCAATGAAGAAGAAGTGGAACAAGGAGGAGAAGAAGAAGGGGAGGAAGAAGAAGTAGTGTAGGCAGAAGAAGCGCAAGAAGGAGAAGAGAGGGAATAAGAAGAAGAAGTGGATGTAGTATAAGTGGAAAAAGGTGAACAAGAGGAAGAAGAACAAGTAGTTGAAAGAGTGGGGGTGATGGATAAGAAGTGGAAGAAGGAGAACAAGAGGTAGAAATGCAAGTGGAAGCAGAAGAAGGAGAAAAAGAGGGATATGACGAAGGAAAAGAAGAAGAAGAAGGAGATGAAAAGGAAGAAAAGAAAGGAAAGGAGAGGATGAAGAAGAAGTGGAAGAAAGAGAACAAGAGGAGGCAGGAGAAGTGGATGAAAGATAAGAAGAGGAAGAAGAAGGCGAGTAACTAGAAGAAGTGGAAGAAGGAGAAGAAAAGGAAGAAGAAGAAGATGTGGAAAGTGAAGAAGTTGAAGAAGGTGAACAAGAGGAGGAAGAAGAAGTAGTGGAAGGAGGTGAGATGAAGAATAAGAATTTGAACATGCAGAAAAGGAGGAAAAGGAAGAAGGAGGGGAAGGGAAGGGAAGAAGAAGCAGAAGAAGTGGAATCTAGAGGAGAAGAGGAAGAAGAAGAAGAAGTGTAAGCATAAGATTTGGGGGAAGGAGAAGAAGAAGAAGAGCAACAATGCAAAGCAACAGAAGTGGGGAATGGAGAAAAAGAGGAAGGAGAAGACGGAAAGGAAAGAAGAAGAAGTTGTGGAAGGAGAAGAAATGGAAGAAGAGGAAAAAGAACAAGTGTAAGCAGAAGAAGCGGAAGAAGGAGACGAAAATGAAGAAGAACAACAAGTAGAAGTAGAACAAGTGGTAGAAGGAGAGAATAAGAGGAATAGGAAGAAGTAGTGGAATGAAAGGAGATGAAGAAGAAGAAGTGGAAGAAGGAGAATGGGAGGAGGGAGAAGAAGAGGAAGAAGAAGAAGTGGAAGAACAAGAAGAAAAGGAAGAAGTGCAAGTGGAAGAAGGAGTAGAATAGGAAGAAGAAGAAGAAGTGGAAGAATGAGAAAAAGAGGAGGAAGAAGAAGCAATGGAAGGAAAGGGGATGAAGAAGAAGTGGAACAAGGAGGAGAAGAAGAAGCGGAGGAAGAAGAAGTAGTGTAGGCAGAAGAAGGCCAAGAAGGACAAGAGAGGGAAGAAGAAGAACAAGTGGATGTAGTAGAGGTGGAAGAAGGTGAACAAGAGGAAGAAGAAGTAGTAGTTAAAGGAGTTGGGATGATGGAGAAGGAGTGGAAGAAGGAGAACAAGAGGTACAAATGCAAGTGGAAGTAGAAGAAAGAGAGAAAGAGGCATATGACGAAGGAAAGGAAGAAGAAGAAGGAGATGAAGAGGAAGAAAAGAAAGGAAATGAGAGGATGAAGAAGAAATGGAAGTAAGAGAACAAGAGGAGGCAGGAGAAGTGGAAGAAAGATAAGAAGAGGAAGGAAAAGGAGAGTAACTAGAAGATGTGGAAGAAGGAGAAGAGAAGGAAGAAGAAGATGTGGAAAGTGAAGAAGGTGAACAAGAGGAGGAAGAAGAAGTAGTGGAAGGAGGTTAGATGAAGAAGACAACTTGGAACAAGGAGAAAAGGAGGAAAAGGAAGGAGGGGAAGGGAAGGGAAGAAGAAGCAGAAGAAGTGGAATCTCGAGGAGAAGAGGAAGAAGAAGAAGAAGCGTAAGCATATGATTTGGGGGAAGGAGAAGAAGAGGAATAGCAACAATGGGAAGCCACAAAAGTGGGGGATGGAGAAAAAAAGGAAGGAGAAGACGGAAAGGAAAGAAGAAGAAGTTGAGGAAGGAGAAGAAATGGAAGAAGAGGAAGAAGAAGAAGTGTAACTCGAAGAAGCGGAAGAAGGAGACGAAAATGAAGAAGAACAAGAAGTAGAAGTAGAAGAAGTGGTAGAAGGAGAGAATAAGAGGAGTAGGAGGAAGTAGTGGAATGAAAGGAGATGAAGAAGAAGAAGTGGAAGAAGGAGAAGAAAAAGAAGAAGAAGAAGTGGAAGAAGGAGAAGAAAAGGAAGAAGTGCAAGTGGAAGAAGGAGAACAATAGGAAGAAGAAGAAGAAGTGGAAGAATGAGAAAAAGGGGAGGAAGAAAAAGCAATGGAAGGAAAGCGGATGAAGAAGAAGTGCAACAAGGAGGAGAAGTAGAAGGGGAGGAAGAAGAAGTAGTGTAGGCAGAAGAAGGGCAAGAAGGAGAAAAGAGGGAAGAAGAAGAACAAGTGGATGTAGTAGAAGTGGAAGGAGGTGAACAAGAGGAAGAAGAAGAAGTAGTTGAAGGAGTGGGGATGATGGAAAAGAAGTGGAAGAAGGAGAACAAGAGGTAGAAATGCAAGTGGAAGTAGAAGAAGGAGAAAAAGATGGATATGAAGAAGGAAAGGAGGTAGAAGTGGAAGAAAGATAAGAAGAGGAAGAAGAAGGAGTGTAACTAGAAGAAGTGGATGAAGGAGAAGAAAAGCAAGAAGAAGAATATGTGGAAAGTGAAGAAGTTGAAAAAGGTGAACAAGAGGAGGAAGAAGAAGTAGTGGAAGGAGATGAGATGAAGAAGAAGAATTGGAACAAGGAGAAAAGGTGGAAAAGGAAGAAGGAGGGAAAGGGAAAGGAAGAAGAAGCAGAAGAAGTGGAAGCTGGAGGAGAAGAGGAAGAAGAAGAAGAAGTGTAAGCATAAGATTTGTGAGAAGGAGAAGAAGAGGAAGAGCAACAATGGGAAGCAACAGAAGTAGGGGATGGAGAAAAAGAGGAAGGAGAAGACAGAAAGGAAAGAAGAAGAAGTTGTGGAAGAAGAAGAAATGGAAGAAGAGGAATAAGAAGAAGTGTAAGTAGAAGAAGCGGAAGAAGGAGACGAAAATGAATAAGAACAATAAGTAGAAGTAGAAGAAGTGGTAGAAGGAGAGAATAAGTGGAATAGGAGGAAGTAGTGGAATGAAAGGAGATGAAGAAGAAGAAGTGGAAGAACGAGAAGAAAAGGAAGAACTGCAAGTGGAAGAAGGAGAACAATAGGAAGAAGAAGAAGAAGTTGAAGAATGAGAAAAAGAGGAGGAAGAAGAAGCAATGGAAGGAAAGGGGATGAAGAAGGAGTGGAACAAGGAGGAGAAGAAGAAGCGTAGGAAGAAGAAGAACAAGTGGATATAGTAGAAGTGGAAGAAGGTGAACAAAAGGAAGAAGAAGAAGTAGTTGAAGGAGTGAGGATGATGGAGAAGAAGCGGAAGAAGGAGAACAAGAGGTAGAAATGCAAGTGGAAGCAGAAGAAGGAGAAAAAGAGGGATATGACGAAGGAAAGGAAGAAGAAGAAGGAGATGAAGAGGAAGAAAAGAAAGGAAAGGAAAGGATGAAGAAGAAGTGGAAGAAAGAGAACAAGAGGAGGCAGGAGAAGTGGAAGAAAGATAAGAAGAGGAAGAAGAACGAGAGTAACTAGAAGAAGTGGAGGAAGGAGAAGAAAAGCAAGAAGAAGAAGATGTGGAAAGTGAAGAAGTTGAAGAAGGTGAACAAGAGGAGGAAGAAGAAGTAGTGGAAGGAGGTGAGATGAAGAAGAAGAATTGGAACAAGGAGGAAAGGAGGAAAAGGCAGAAGGAGGGGAAGGGAAGGGAAGAAGAAGCAAAAGAAGTGGAACCTAGAGGAGAAGAGGAGGAAGAAGAAGAAGTGTAAGCATAAGATTTGGGGGAAGGAGAAGAAGAGGAAGAGCAAGAATGGGAAGCAACAGAAGTGGGGGATGGAGAAAAAGAGGAAGGAGAAGACGGAAAGGAAAGAAGAAGAAGTTGTGGAAGGAGAAGAAATGGAAGAAGACGAAGAAGAAGAAGTGTAAGCAGAAGAAGCAGAAAAAGGAGACGAAAATGAAGAAGAACAACAAGTAGAAGTAGAAGAAGTGGTAGAAGGAGAGAATAAGAGGAATAGGAGGAAGTAGTGGAATGAAAGAAGATGAAGAAGAAGAAGTGGAAGAACGAGAATGGGAGGAGGAAGAAGAGGTGGCAGAAGGAGAAGAAGAGGAAGAAGAAGAAGTGGAAGAACGAGAAGAAAAGGAAGAAGTGCAAGTGGAAGAACGAGAACAATAGGAAGAAGAAGAAGAATTGGAAGAGTGAGAAAAAGAGGAGGAAGAAGAAGCAATGGCAGGAAAGGGGATTAAGAAGAAGTGGAACAAGGAGGAGAAGAGGAAGGGGCAGAAGAAGAAGTAGTGTAGGCAGAAGAAGGGCAAGAAGGAAAAGAGAGGGAAGAAGAAGAACAAGTGGATGTAGTAGAGGTGGAAGAAGGTGAACAACAGGAAGTAGAAGAAGTAGTTGAAGGAGTGGGGATGATGGAGAAGAAGTGGAAGAAGGAGAACAAGAGGTAGAAATTCAAGTGGAAGCAGAAGGAGAAAAAAAGGGATCTGACGAAGGAAAGGAATAAGAAGAAGGAGATGAAGAGGAAGAAAAGAAAGGAAAGGAGAGGATGAAAAAGAAGTGGAAGAAAGGGAACAAGAAGAGGCAGGAGAAGTGGAAGAAAGATAAGAAGATGAAGAAGAAGGAGAGTAACTAGAAGAAGTGGAAGAAGGAGAAGAAAAGGAAGAAGAAGAAGATGTTGAAAGTGAAGAAGGTGAACAAGAAGAGGAAGAAGAAGTAGTGGAAGGAGGTGAGATGAAGAAGAAGAATTGGAACAAAGAGAAAAGGAGGAAAAGGAAGAAGGAGGGGAAGGGAAGGGAGGAAGAAGCAGAAGAAGTGGAATCTGGAGGAGAAGAGGAAGAAGAAGAAGAAGTGTAAGCATAAGATTTGGAGGAAGGAGAAGAAGAGGAAGAGCAACAATGGGAAGCAACAGAAGTGGGGGATGGAGAAAAAGAGGAAGGAGAAGACAGAAAGGAAAGAAGAAGAAGTTGTACAAGGAGAAGAAATGGAAGAAGAGGAAGAAGAAAAAGTTGTGGAAGGAGAAGAAATTGAAGAAAAGGAAGAAGAAGAAGTGTAAGCAGAAGAATCGGAAGAAGGAGACGAAAATGAAGAAGAACAACAAGTAGAAGTAGAAGAAGTGGTAGAAGGAGAGAATAAGAGGAATAGAAGGAAGTAGTGGAATGAAAGGAGATGAAGAAGAAGAAGTGGAAGAAGGAGAACGCGAGGAGGGAGAAGAGGTGGCAGAAGGAGAAGAAGAGGAAGAACAAGAAGTGGAAGAACGAGAAGAAATGGAAGAACTTCAAGTGGAAGAAGGAGAACAATAGGAAGAAGAAGAAGAAGTGGAAGAAAGAGAACAAGAGGAGGCAGGAGAAGCAATGGAAGGAAAAATGATGAAGAAGAAGTGGAACAAGGAGGAGAAGAAGAAGGGGAGGAAGAAGAAGTAGTGTACCCAGAAGAACCGCAAGAAGGAGAAAAGAGGGAAGAAGAAGAACAAGTGGATGTAGTAGAAGTGGAAGAAGGTGAACAAGAGGAAGAAGAAGAAGTAGTTGAAGGAGTGGGGATGATGGAGAAGAAGTGGAAGAAGGAGAACAAGAGGTAGAAATGGAAGTGGAAGCAGAAGAAAGGGAACAAGAGGGATATGACAAAGGAAAGGAAGAAGAAGAAGGAGATGAAGGAGAAGAAGATGTGCAAAGTGAAGAAGGTGAACAAGAGGAGGAAGAAGAAGTAGTGGAAGGAGGTGAGATGAAGAAGAAGAATTCAAACAAGGAGAAAAGGAGGAAAAGAAGAAAGAGGGGAAGGGAAGGGAAGAAGAACCAGAAGAAGTGGAATCTGGAGGAGAAGAGGAAGAAGAAGAAGAAGTGTAAGCATAAGATTTGGAGGAAGGAGAAGAAGAGGAAGAGCAACAATGGGAAGCAACAGAAGTGGGGGATGGAGAAAAAAAGGAAGGAGAAGACGGAAAGGAAAGAAGAAGAAGTTGTGGAAGGAGAAGAAATGGAAGAAGAAGAAGTGTAAGCAGAAGAAACGGAAGAAGGAGACGAAAATGAAGAAGAACAACAAGTAGAAGTAGAAGAAGTGGTAGAAGGAGAGAATAAGAGGAATAGGAGGAAATAGTGGCATGGAAGGAGATGAAGAAGAAGAAGTGGAAGAAGGAGAATAGGAAGAGGGAGAAGAGGTGGCAGAAGGAGAAGAAGAGGAAGAAGAAGTAGTGGAATGAGGTGAGATGAAGAAGAAGAATTGGAACAAGGAGAACGGGAGGTAGAAATACAAGTGGAAGCAGACGAAGGAGAAAAAGAGGGATATGACGAAGGAAAGGAAGAAGAAGAAGGAGATGAAGGAGAAGAAAAGAAACGAAAGGAGAGGATGAAGAAGAAGTGGAAGAAAGAGAACAAGAGGAGGCAAGAGAAGTAGATGAAAGATAAGAAGAGGAAGAAGAAGGCGAGTAACTAGAAGAAGTGGAAGAAGGAGAAGAAAAAAGGAAGAAGAAGAAGATGTGGAAAGTGAAGAAGTTGAAGAAGGTGAACAAGAAAGGAAGAAGAAGTAGTGGGAGGAGGTGATATGAAGAAGAAGAATTGGAACAAGGTAAGAAGGAGGAAAAGGAAGAAGGAGGGGAAGGGAAAGGAAGAAGAAGCAGAGGAAGTGGAAGCTGGAGGAGAAGAGGAAGAAGATGAAGAAGTGTAAGCATAAGATTTGGGGGAAGGAGAAGAAGAGGAAGAGCAACAATGGGAAGTAACAGAAGTGGGGGATGGAGAAAAAGAGGAAGGAAAAGACGGAAAGGAAAGAAGAAGAAGTTGTGGAAGGAGAAGAAATGGAAGAAGAGGAAGAAGAAGAAGTGTAAGCAGAAGAAGCGGAAGAAGGAGACGAAAATGAAGAAGAACCACAAGTAGAAGTAGCAGAAGTGGTAGAAGGAGAGAATAAGAGGAATAGGAGGAAGTAGTGGAATGAAAGGAGATGAAGAAGAAGTAGTGGAAGAAGGAGAACGGGAGGAGGGAGAAGAGGTGGCAGAAAGAGAAGAAGAGGAAGAAGAAAAAGTGGAAGAAAGAGAAGAAAAGGAAGAAGTAGTGCAAGTGGAAGAAGGACAACAATAGGAAGAAGAAGAAGAAGTGGAAGAATGAGAAAAAAGAGGAGGAAGAAGAAGCAATGGAAAGAAAGGGGATGAAGAAGAAGTGGAACAACTAGGAGAAGAAGAAGGGGAGGAAGAAGAAGTAGTGTAGGCAGGAGAAGGGCAAGAAGGAGAAGAGAGGGAAGAAGAAGAACAAGTGGATGTAGTAGAAGTGGAAGAAGGTGAACAAGAGCAAGAAGAAGAAGTAGTTGAAGGAGTGGGGATGATGGAGAAGAAGTGGAAAAAAGAGAACACGAGGTAGAAATGCAATTGGAAGCAGAAGAAGGAGAAAAAGAGGGATACGACGAAGGAAAGGAAGAAGAAGAAGGAGATGAAGAGGAAGAAAAGAAAGGAAAGGAGAGGATGAATAAGAAGTGGAAGAAAGAGAACAAGAGGAGGCAGGAGAAGTCGAAGAATGATAAGAAAAGGAAGAAAAAGGAGAGTAACTAGAAGAAGTGGAAGAAGGAGAAGAAAAGGAAGAAGAAGAAGATGTGGAAAGTGAAAAAGGTGAACAAGAGGAGGAAGAAGAAGTAGTGGAAGGAGGACAAGGAAGAAGGAGGGGAAGGGAAGGGAAGAAGAAGCAGAAGAAGTGGAATCTGGAGGAGAAGAGGAAGAAGAAGAAGAAGTGTAAGCATAAGATTTGGGCGAAAGAGAAGAAGAGGAAGAGGAACAATGGGAAGCAACAGAAGTGGGGGATGGAGAAAAAGAGGAGAGAGAAGACGGAAAGGAAAGAAGAAGAAGTTGTGGAAGGAGAAGAAGTGTAAGCAGAAGAAGCGGAAGAAGAAGACGAAAATGAAGAAGAACAACAAGTAGAAGTAGAAGAAGTGGTAGAAAGAGAGAATAAGAGGAATAGGAGGAAGTAGTGGAATGAAAGGAGATGAAGAAGAAGAAGTGGAAGAAGGAGAACAAGAGGAGGAAGAAGAGGTGGCAAAAGGAGAAGAAGAGGAAGAAGAAGAAGTGGAAGAACGAGAAGAAAAGGAAGAAGTGCAAGTGGAAGAAGGAGAACAATTTGAAGAAGAAGAAGAAGTGGAAGAAGGAGAAAAAGAGGGGGAAGAAGAAGCAATGGAAGGAAAGGGGATGAAGAAGAAGTGGAACAAGGAGGAGAAGAAGAAGGGGAGGAAGAATAAGTAGTGTAGACAGAAGAAGGGCAAGAAGGAAAAGAGAGGGAAAAAGAAGAACAAGTGGATGTAGTAGAAGTAGAAGAAGGTGAACAAGAGGAAGAAGAAGTAGTTGAAGGAGTGGGGATGATGGAGAAGAAGTGGAAGAAGGAGAACAAGAGGTAGAAATGCAGGCGGAAGCAGAAGACGGAGAAAAAGATGGATATGACGAAGGAAAGGAAGAAGAAGAAGGAGATGAAGAGGAAGAAAAGAAAGGAAAGGAGAGGATGAAGAAGATGTGGAAGAAAGAGAACAAGAGGAGGCCGGAGAAGTGGATGAAGAATAAGAAGAGGAAGAAGAAGGAGAGTAACTAGAAGAAGTGGAAGAAGGAGAAGAAAAGGAAGAAGAAGAAGATGTGGAAAGTGAAGAAGTTGAAGAAGGTGAACAAGAGGAGGAAGAAGAAGTAGTGGAAGGAGGTGAGATGAAGAAGAAGAATTGGAACAAGGAGAAAAGGAGGAAAAGGAAGAAGGAGGGGAAGGGAAGGGAAGAAGAAGCAGAAGAAGTGGAATTTGGAGGAGAAGAGGAAGAAGAAGAAGAAGTGTAAGCATAAGATTTGGGGGAAGCAACAGAAGTGGGGGATGGAGAAAAAGAGGAAGGAAAAGACGGAAAGGAAAGAAGAAGAAGTTGTGGAAGGAAAAGAAATGGAAGAAGAGGAAGAAGAAGAATTGTAAGCAGAAGAAGTCGAGGAAGTAGACGAAAATGAAAAAGAACAACAAGTAGAAGTAGAAGAAGTAGTAGAGGGAGAGAATAAGAGGAATAGGAGGTGCAAGTAGTGGAATGAAAGGAAATGAAGAAGAGGTAGTCGAAGAAGGAGAAGTAGTGTAGGCAGAAGGAGGGCAAGAAGGAGAAGAGAGGGAAGAAGAAGAACAAGTGGATGTAGTAGAAGTGGAAGAAGGTGAACAAGAGGAATAAGAAGAAGTAGTTGAAGGAGTGGGGATGATGGAGAAGAAGTGGAAGAAGGAGAAGAAGAGGTAGAAATGCAAGTGGAAGCAGAAGAAGGAGAAAAAGAGTGATATGACAAAGGAAAGGAAGAAGAAGAAGGAGATGAAGTGGAAGAAAAGAAAGGAAAAGAGAGGATGAAGGAAGAAAGAGAACAAGAGGAGGCAGGAGAAGTGGAAGAAAGATAAGAAGAGGAAGAAGAAGGAGAGTAACTAGAAGAATTGGAAGAAGGAGAAGTAAAGGAAGAAGAAGAAGATGTGGAAAGTGAAGAAGGCGAAGACGGTGAACAAGATGAGGAAGAAGTAGTGGAAGGAGGTGAGATGAAGAAGAAGAATTGGAAGAAGGAGAAAAGGAGGAAATGGAAGAAGGAGGGGAAGGGAAGGGAAGCGAAGAAGAAGCAGAAGAGGTGGAATCTGGAGGAGACGAGGAAAAAGAAGAAGAAGTGTAAGCATAAGATTTGGGGGAAGGAGAAGAAGAGGAAGAGCATCAATGCGAAGCAACAGAAGTAGGGGATGGAGAAAAAGAGTAAGGCGAAGATGGAAAGTAAAGAAGAAGAAGTTGTGGAAGGAAAAGAAATGGAAGAAGAGGAACAAGAAGAAGCGGAAGAAGGAGACGAAAATGAAGAAGAACAACAAGTAGAAGTAGAAGAAGTGGTAGAAGGAGAGAATAAGAGGAATAGGAGGAAGTAGTGGAATGAAAGGAGATGAAGAAGAAGAAGTGGAAGAAGGAGAACGGGAGGAGGGAGAAGTGGTGGCAGAAGGAGAAGAAGAGGAAGAAGAAGAAGTGGAAGAACGAGAAGAAAAGGAAGAAGTGCAAGTCGAAGAAGGAGAACAATAAGAAGAAGAAGTGGAAGAATGAGAAAAAGAGGAGGAAGAAGAAGCAATGGAAGTAAAGGGGATGAAGAAGAAGTGGAACAAGGAGGCGAAGAAGAAGCGGAGGAAGAAGAAGTAGTGTAGGCAGAAGAAGGGCAACAAGGAGAAGAGAGGGAGGAAGAAGAACAACTGGATGTAGTAGAAGTGGAAGAAGGTCAACAAGAGGAACAAGAAGAAGTAGTTGAAGGAGTGGGGATGATGGAGAAGCAGTGGAAGAAGGAGGACAAGAGGTAGACATGCAAGTGGAAGCAGAAGAAGGAGAAAAAGAGGAGGAAGAAGAAGTGGAACAAGGAGGCGAAGAAGAAGCGGAGGAAGAAGAAGTAGTGTAGGCAGAAGAAGGGCAAGAAGGAGAAGAGAGTGGGGAAGAAGAACAAGTGGATGTAGTAGAAGTGGAAGAAGGTGAAAAAGAGGAAGAAGAAGAAGTAGTTGAAGGAGTGGAGATGATGGAGAAGAAGTGGAAGAAGGAGAACAAGAGGTAGTAGAAATGCAAGTGGAAACAGAAGAAGGAGAAAAAGAGGGATATGACGAAGGAAAGGAAGAAGAAGAAGGATATGAAGAGGAAGAAAAGAAAGGAAAGGAGAGGATGAAGAAGAAGTGGAAGAAAGAGAAAAAGAGGAGGCATGAGAAGTGGAAGAAAGATAAAAAGAGGAAGAAGAAGGAGAGTAACTAGAAGAAGTGGAAGAAGGAGAAGAAAAGGAAGAAGAAGAAGATGTGGAAAGTGAAGAAGTTGAAGAAGGTGAACAAGAGGAGGAAGAAGAAGTAGTGGAAGGAGGTGAGATGAAGAAGAAGATAAGAAGAGGAAGAAGAAGGAGAGTAACTAGAAGAAGTGGAAGAAGGAGAAGAAAAGGAAGAAGAAGAAGATGTGGAAAGTGAAGAAGTTGAAGAAGGTGAACAAGAGGAGGAAGAAGAAGTAGTGGAAGGAGGTGAGATGAAGAAGAAGATAAGAAGAGGAAGAAGAAGGCGAGTAACTAGAAGAAGTGGAAGAAGGAGAAGAAAAGGAAGAAGAAGAAGATGTGGAAAGTGAAGAAGTCGAAGAAGGTGGACAAGAGGAGGAACAACAAGTAGTGGAAGCAGGTGAGATGAAGAAGAAGAATTGGAACCAGGAGAAAAGGAGGAAAAGGAAGAAGGAGGGGAAAGGAAGGGAAGAAGAAGCAGAAGAAGTAGAAGCTGGAGGAGAAGAGGAAGAAGAAGGAGAAGTGTAAGCATAAGATTTGGGGGAAAGAGAAGAACAGGAAGACCAACAATGGGAAGCAACAGATGGGGTTGGAGAAATAGAGGAAGGAGAAGACGGAAAGGAAAGAAGAAGAAGTTGTGGAAGGAGAAGAAATGGAAGAAGAGAAAGAAGAAGAAGTGTAAGCAGAAGAAGCGAAAGAAGAAGACGAAAATGAAGAAGAACAACAAGTAGAAGTAGAAGAAGTGGTAGAAGGAGAGAATAAAAGGAATAGGAGGAAGAAGTGGAATGAAACTAGATGAAGAAGAAGAAGTGGAAGAAGGAGAACGCGAGGAAGAGAAGAGGTGGCAGAAGGAGAAGAAGAGGAAGAAGAAGAAGAAGTCGAAGAATGAGAAAAAGAGGAGGAAGAAGAAGCAATGGAAGGAAACGGGATGAAGAAGGAGTGGAACAACGAGGAGAAGAAGGAGTGGAACAACGAGGAGAAGAAGAAGGGGATCAAGAAGAAGTAGTGTAGGCAGAAGAATGGCAAGAAGGAGAAAAGAGGGAAGAAGAAGAAGAAGTGGATGTAGTAAAAGTTGAAGAAGGTGAACAAGAGGAAGAAGAAGAAGTAGTTGAAGGAGTGGGGATGATGGAAAAGAAGTGGAAGAAGGAGAGCAAGAGGTAGAAATTCAAGTGGAAGCAGAAGAAGGAGAAATGGAAGAAAGAGAACAAGAGGTGGCAGGAGAAGTGGAAGAAAGATAAGAAGAGGAAGAAGAAGGAGAGTAACTAGAAGAAGTGGAAGAAGGAGAAGAAAAGGAAGAAGAAGAAGATGTGGAAAGTGAAGAACTTGAAGAAGGTGAACAAGAGGAGTAAGAAGAAGTAATGGAAGGAGGTGAGGTGAAGAAGAAGAATTGGAACAAGGAGAAAAGGAGGAATATGACGATGGAAAGGAAGCAGAAGAAGAGGAAGAAGAAGCAGTGTAACTAGAAGAAGTGGAAGGAGGAGAAGAAAAGCAAGATGAAGAAGATGTGGAAAGTGAAGAAGGTGAACAAGAGGAGGAAGAAGAAGTAGTGGAAGGAGGTGAGATGAAGAAGAAGAATTGGAACAAGGAGAAAATGAGGAAGAGGAAGAAGGAGGGGAAGGGAAGGGAAGAAGAACTAGAAGAAGTAGAATCTGGGGGAGAGGAGGAAGAAGAGGAAGAAGTGTAAGCGTAAGATTTGGGGGAAGGAGAAGAAGAGGAAGAGCAACAATGGGAAGCAACAGAAGTGGGGGATGGAGAAAAAGAGGAAGGAGAAGACGAAAAGGAAAGAAAAAGTGGAAGGAGAAGAAATGGAAGAAAAAGAGGCGTAAGCAGAGGAAGCGGAAGAAGGAGACGAAAATGAAGAAGAACAACAAGTAGAAGTAGAAGAAGTGGTAGAAGTAATGGAATGAAAGGAGATGAAGAAGAAGAAGTGGAAGAAGGAGAACGGGAGGAGGGATAAATGGTGGCAGAAGGAGAAGAAGAGGAAGCAGAAGAAGTGGAAGAACGTGAAGAAAAGGAAGAAGTGCAAGTCGAAGAAGGAGAACAATAAGAAGAAGAAGTGGAAGAATGAGAAAAAGAGGAGGAAGAAGAAGCAATTGAAGGAAAGGGGATGAAGAAGAAGTGGAACAAGGAGGCGAAGAAGAAGCGGAGTAAGAAGAAGTAGTGTAGGCAGAAGAAGGGCAAGAAGGAGAAGAGATGGAGGAAGAAGAACAAGCGGATGTAGTAGAAGTGGAAGAAGAGGAAGAAGAAGAAGTAGTTGAAGGAGTGGGGATGATGGAGAAGCAGTGGAAGAGGGAAGACAAGAGGTAGACATGCAAGTGGAAGCAAAAGAAGGAGAAAAAGAGGGATACTACGAAGGAAAGGAAGAAGAAGAAGGAGATGAAGAGGAAGAAAAGAAAGGAAAGGAGAGGATGAAGAAGAAGTGGAAGAAAGAGAACAAGAGGAGGCAGGAGAAGTGGAAGAAAGATAAGAAGAGGAAGAAGAAGTAGAGTAACTAGAAGAAGTGGAAGAAGGAGAAGAAAAGGAAGAAGAAAAAGATGTGGAAAGTGAGGAAGGTGAACAAGAGGAGGAAGAAGAAGTAGTGGAAGGAGGTGAGATGAAGAAGAAGAATTGGAACAAGGAGGAAAAGGAAGAAGGAGGGGAAGGTAAGGGAAGAAGAGGAAGTGTAAGCAGAAGAAGCTGAAGAAGGAGACGAAAATGAAGAAGAACAACAAGTAGAAGTAGAAGAATTGGTTGAAGGAGAGAATAAGAGGAATAGGAAGTGCAAGTAGTGGAATGAAAGGAAATGAAGAAGAAGTAGTGGAAGAAGGAGAACGGGAGGAGGGAGAAGAGGTGGCAGAAGGAGAAGAAGAGGAAGAAGAAGAAGTGGAAGAACGAGAAGAGAAGGAAGAAGTGAAAGTGGAAGAAAGAGAACAATACGAAGAAGAAGAACAAGTGGAAGAATGAGAAAAAGAGGAGGAAGAATAGGCAATGGAAGGAATCTAGAGGAGAAGAGCAAGAAGAAGAAGAACTGTAAGCATAAGATTTGGGGGAAGGAGAAGAAGAGGAAGAGTAACAATGGTAAGCAACAAAAGTGGGGGATGGAGAAAAAGAGGAAGGAAAAGACGGAAAGGAAAGAAGAAGAAGTTGTGGAAGGAGAAGAAATGGAAGAAGAGGAAGAAGAAGAAGTTTAGGCAGAAGAACCGGAAGAAGGAGACGAAAATGAAGAAGAACAACAAGTAGAAGTAGAAGAAGTGGTAGAAGGAGAGAATAAGAGGAATAGGAGGAAGTAATGGAATGAAAGGAGATGAAGAAGAAGAAGTGGAAGAAGGAGAATGGGAGGAGGAAGAAGAGGTGGCAGAAAGAGAAGAAGTGGAAGAACGAGAAGAAAAGCAAGAAGTGCAAGTGGAAGAAGGAGAACAATAGGAAGAAGAAGAAGAAGTGGAAGAATGAGAAAAAGAGGAGGAAGAAGAAGCAATTGAAGGAAGGGGGAATAAAGAAGAAGTGGAAGAAGGATTAGAAGAAGAAAGGGAGGAAGAAGAAGTAGTGCAGGCAGAAGAAGGGCAAGAAGGAGAAGAGAGGGAAGAAGAAGAACAAATGGAAGAAAGAGAACAAGAGGAAGCAGGAGAAGTGGAAGAAAGATAAGAAGAGGAAGAAGAAGGAGAGTAACTAGAAGAAGTGGAAGAAGGAGAAGAAAAGGAAGAAGAAGAAGATGTGGAAAATGAAGAAGTTGAAGAAGGTGAACAAGAGGAGGAAGAAGAAGTAATGGAAAGAGGTGAGGTGAAGAAGAGGAATTGGAACAAGGAGAAAAGGAGGAAAAGGAAGAAGGAAGGGAAGGGAAGGCAAGAAGAAGCAGAAGAAGTAGAAGCTGGAGGAGAAGAGAAAGAAGAAGAAGAAGTGTAAGCATAAGATTTGGGGGAAGGAGAAGAAGAGGAAGAGCAACAATGGGAAGCAACAGAAGTGGGGGATGACGAAAAAGAGGAAGGAGAAGACGGAAAGGAGAGAAGAAGAAGTTGTGGAAGGAGAAGAAATTGAAGAAGAGGAAGAAGAAGAAGTGTAAGCAGAAGAAGCGGAAGAAGGAGACAAAAATGAAGAAGACGAAGGCAAGGAAGAAGAAGAAGGAGATGAAGAGGAATAAAAGAAAGGAAAGGAGAGGATGAAGAAGAAGTGGAAGAAAGAGAACAAGAGGAGGCAGGAGAAGTGGAAGAAAGATAAGAAGAGGAAGAAGAAGGAGAGTAACTAGAAGAAGTGGAAGGAGGAGAAGAAAAGGAAGAAGAAGAAGATGTGGAAAGTGAAGAACTTGAAGAAGGTGAACAAGAGGAGGAAGAAGAAGTAATGGAAGGAGGTGAGATGAAGAAGAAGAATTGGAACAAGGAGAAAAGGAGGAATATGATGAAGGAAACGAAGCAGAAGAAGGAGATGAAGAGGAAGAAAAGAAAGGAAAGGAGAGGATGAAGTAGAAGTGGAAGAAAGAGAACAAGAGGACGCAGCAGAAGTGGAGGAAAGATAAGAAGAGGAAGAAGAAGGAGAGTAAGTAGAAGAAGTGGAAGAAGAAGAAGAATATGTGGAAAGTGAAGAAGTTGAAGAAGGTGGACAAGAGGAGGAACCAGAAGTAGTGGAAGCAGGTGAGATGAAGAAGAAGAATTGGAAGAAGGAGAAAAGGAGGAAAAGGAAGAAGGAGGGGAAGGGAAGGGAAGAAGAAGCAAAAGAAGTGGAAGCTGGAGGAGAAGAGGAAGAAGAAGAACAAGTGTAAGCATAAGATTTGGGGGAAGGAGAAGAACAGGAAGAGCAACAATGGGAAGCAACAGAAGTGGGGGATGGAGAAAAAGAGGGATGAGAAGACGGAAAGGAAAGAAGAAGGAGTTGTGGAAGGAGAAGAAATAGAAGAAGAGGAAGAAGAAGAAGTGTAAGCACAACAAGCGAAAGAAGAAGCTGAAAATGAAGAAGAACAATAAGTAGAAGTAGAAGAAGTGGTAGAAGGAGAGAATAAGAGGAATAGGAGGAAGTAGTGGAATGAAATTAGATGAAGAAGAAGAACTGGAAGAAGGAGAACGCGAGGAAGAGAAGAGGTGGCAGAAGGAGAAGAAAAGGAGGAAGAAGAAGTGGAAGAACGAGAAGAAAAGGAAGAAGTGCAAGTGGAAGAAGGAGAACAATAGGAAGAAGAAGAAGAAGTGGAAGAATGAGAAAAAGGGGAGGAAGTAGAAGCAATGGAAGGAAACGGGATGTAGAAGGAGCGGAACAAGGTGGAGAAGAAGAAGGGGAGGAAGAAGAAGTAGTGTAGGCAGAAGAATGGAAAGAAAGAGAAAATAGGGAAGAAGAAGAAGAAGTGGATGTAGTAAAAGTGGAAGAAGGTGAACAAGAGGACGAAGAGGAAGTAGTTGAAGGAGTGGGGATGATGGAAAAGAAGTGGAAGAAGGAGAACCAGAGGTAGAAATGCATGTGGAAGCAGAAGAAGGAGAAAAAGAGGGATATGATGAAGGAAAGGAAGAAAAAGAAGGAGATGAAGAGGAAGAACAGAAAGGAAGGGAGAGGATGAAGAAGAAGTGGAAGAAAGAGAACAAGAGGAGGCAGGAGAAGTGGAAGCAAGATAAGAAGAGGAAGAAGAAGGAGAGTAACTAGAAGAAGTGGAAGAAGGAGAAGAAAAGGAAGAAGAAGAAGATGTGGAAAATGAAGAAGTTGAAGAAGGTGAACAAGAGGAGGAAGAAGAAGTAATGGAAAGAGGTGAGGTGAAGAAGAGGAATTGGAACAAGGAGAAAAGGAGGAAAAGGAAGAAGGAGGGGAAGGGAAGGCAAGAAGAAGCAGAAGAAGTGGAAGCTGGAGGAGAAGAGGAAGAAGAAGAAGAAGTGTAAGCATAAGATTTGGGGGAAGGAGAAGAAGAGGAAGAGCAACAATGGGAAGCAACAGAAGTGGGGGATGGCGAAAAAAAGGAAGGAGAAGACGGAAAGGAGAGAAGAAGAAGTTGTGGAAGGAGAAGAAATTGAAGAAGAGCAAGAAGAAGAAGTGTAAGCAGAAGAAGCGGAAGAAGGAGACAAAAATGAAGAAGACGAAGGCAAGGAAGAAGAAGAAGGAGATGAAGAGGAATAAAAGAAAGGAAAGGAGAGGATGAAGAAGAAGTGGAAGAAAGAGAACAAGAGGAGGCAGGAGAAGTGGAAGAAAGATAAGAAGAGGAAGAAGAAGGAGAGTAACTAGAAGAAGTGGAAGGAGGAGAAGAAAAGGAAGAAGAAGAAGATGTGGAAAGTGAAGAACTTGAAAAAGGTGAACAAGAGGAGGAAGAAGAAGTAATGGAAGGAGGTGAGATGAAGAAGAAGAATTGGAACAAGGAGAAAAGGAGGAATATGACGAAGGAAACGAAGCAGAAGAAGGAGATGAAGAGGAAGAAAAGAAAGGAAAGGAGAGGATGAAGAAGAAGTGGAAGAAAGAGAACAAGAGGAGGCAGCAGAAGTGGAAGAAACATAAGAAGAGGAAGAAGAAGGAGAGTAAGTAGAAGAAGTGGAAGAAGAAGAAGAAAAGGAAGAAGAAGAATATGTGGAAAGTGAACAAGTTGAAGAAGGTGGACAAGAGGAGGAACCAGAAGTAGTGGAAGCAGCTGAGATGAAGAACAAGCAATGGAACAAGGAGAAAAGGAGGAAAAGGAAGAAGGAGGGGAAGGGAAGGGAAGAAGAAGTAGAAGAAGTGGAAGCTGGAGGAGAAGAGGAAGAAGAAGAACAAGTGTAAGCATAAGATTTGGGGGAAGGAGAAGAAGAGGAAGAGCAACAATGGGAAGCAACAGAAGTGGGGGATGGAGAAAAAGAGGGATGAGAAGACGGAAAGGAAAGAAGAAGGAGTTGTGGAAGGAAAAGAAATAGAAGAATAGGAAGAAGAAGAAGTGTAAGCACAACAAGCGAAAGAAGAAGCAGAAGAAGTGGAAGCTGGAGGAGAAGAGGAAGAAGAAGAGGAAGAAGAAGAAGAAGTGTAAGCATAAGATTTGGGGGAAGGAGAAGAAGAGGAAGAGCAACAATGGGAAGCAACAGAAGTGGGGGATAGAGAAAAAGAGGAAGGAGAAGACGGAAAGGAAAGAAGAAGAAGTTGTGGAAGGAGAAGAAATGGAACAAGAGGAAGAAGAAGAAGTGTAAGCAGAAGAAGCGGAAGAAGGAGATGAAAATGAAGAAGAACAACAAGTAGAAGTAGAAGAAGTGGTAGAAGGAGAGAATAAGACAAATAGGAGGAAGTAGTGGAATGAAAGGAGATGAAGAAAAAGAAGTGGAAGAAGGAGAACGGGAGGAGGAAGAAAAGGTGGCAGAAGGAGAAGAAGAGGAAGAAGAAGTGGTGGAATAACGAGAAGAAAAGGAAGAAGTGGAAGTGGAAGAAGGAGAACAATAGGAAGAAGAAGAAGTTGAAGAATGAGAAAAAGAGGAGGAAGAAGAAGCAATGGAAGGAAATGGGATGAAGAAGGAGTTGAACAAGGAGGAGAAGAAGAAGAGGAAGAAGAAGAAGTAGTGTAGGCAGAAGAAGGGCAAGAAGGAGAAAAAAGGGAAGAAGAAGAAGAAGTGGATGTAGTAAAAGTGGAAGAAGGTGAACAACAGGAAGAAGAAGAAGTAGTTGAAGGAGTGGGGATGATGGAGAAGAAGTGGAAGAAGGAGAACAAGAGGTAGAAAGCCAAGTGGAAGCAGAAGAAGGAGAAAAAGAGGGATATGACGAAGGAAAGGAAGAAGAAGAAGGAGATGAAGAGGAAGAAAAGAAAGGAAACGAGAGGATGAAGAAGAAGTGGAAGAAAGAGAACAAGAGGAGGCAGGAGAAGTGGAAGAAAGATAAGAAGAGGAAGAAGAAGGAGAGTAACTAGAAGAAGTGGAAGAAGGAGAAGAAAGGAAGAAGAAGAAGATGTGGAAAGTGAAGAACTTAAAGAAGGTGAACAAGAGGAGGAAGAAGAAGTAATGAAAGGAGGTGAGATGAAGAAGAAGAATTGGAACAAGGAGAAAAGGAGGAAAAGGAAGAAGGAGGGGAAGCGAAGGGAAGAAGAAGCAGAAGAAGTGGAAGCTGGAGGAGAAGAGGAAGAAGAAGAAGAAGTGTAAGCATAAGATTTGGGGGAAGGCGAAGAAGAGGAAGAGCAACAATGGGAAGCAACAGAAGTGGGGGATGGAGAAAAAGAGGAAGGAGAAGACGCAAAGGAAAGAAGAAGAAGTTATGGAAGGAGAAGAAATGGAAGAAGAAGAAGTGTAAGCAGAAGAAGCGGAAGAAGGAGACGAAAATGAAATAGAACAACAAGTAGAAGTAGAAAAAGTGGTAGAAGGAGAGAATAAGACGAATAGGAGGAAGTATTGGAATGAAAGGAGATGAAGAAAAAGAAATTGTGGAAGGAGAACGGGAGGAGGAAGAAGAGGTGGCAGAAGGAGAAGAAGAGGAAGAAGAAGTGGTGTAAGAACAAGAAGAAAAGGAAGAAGTGCAAGAGGAAGAAGGAGAACAATACGAAGAAGTAGAAGTGGAAAAGTGAGAAAAAGGGGAGGAAGAAGAAGCAATGGAAGGAAACGGGATGAAGAAGGAGTGGAACAAGGAGGAGAAGAAGAAGGGGACGAAGAAGAAGTAGTGTAGGCACAAGAACGGCAAGAAGGAGAAGAGAGGGAAGAAGAAGAAGAAGTGGATGTAGTAAAAGTGGAAGAAGGTGAACAAGAGGAAGAAGAAGAAGTAGTTGAAGGAGTGGAGATGATGGAGAAGAAGTGGAAGAAGGAGAACAAGAGGTAGTAGAAATGCAAGTGGAAACAGAAGAAGGAGAAAAAGAGGGATATGATGAAGGAAAGGAAGAAGAAAAAGGAGATTAAGAGGAAGAAAAGAAAGGAAAGGAAAGGATGAAGAAGAAGTGGAAGAAAGAGAACAAGAGGAGGCAGGAGAAGTGGAAGAAAGATAAGAAGAGGAAGAAGAAAGAGAGTAACTAGAAGAAGTGGAAGAAGGAGAAGAAAAGGAAGAAGAAGAAGATGTGGAAAGTGAAGAAGGCGAAGAAGAGGAGGAAGAAGAAGTAGTGGAAGGAGGTGAGATGAAGAAGAAGAATTGGAACAAAGAGAAAAGGAGGAAAAGGAAGAAGGAGAAGACGGAAAGGAAAGAATAAGAAGTTGTGGAAGGAGAATAAATGGAAGAAGAGGAAGAAGAAGAAGTGTGAGCAGAAGAAGCGGAAGAAGGAGACGAAAATGAAGAGGAACTGATGCATGCCTCCCTTGATATTTTTCCTTGAGGTTCCAAGCACCATGAAATGGATGATGGAGGGGAAAGAAAATGGAGGTGGGGCGCCACTCTCAAAGAGAGATAAGCCAAAGTGTTTAGGTTTGCCATAAGGGAAGGAACCCTTGATAAAAACCAACTAGGAAGAGGTTCCTCAAGAGAGAGGATCCTCAAGACCTTTTACTAAGAATGTGCTCACAAAGAGACTATTTTCATTCAACTTCAAAGGTGAAATTTTACAATGAGGGGGAATGAGTATATATAGCCCAATGGGAGAGTTTGGGCACACTTTTCTAGGCAATGTGGGGCTTGGGCTTAATTAGGATTAAAACTAATTAACCCAAGTCGTAGGCCTTAAGTGAGGCACCTAAGTTCACCCCCTGTGGGTGCAATTAGCATATCTTAATGTGAATGGGCTAGCCCAAAATCATGTCTTAACTTATGCACCCATTATAAGCTTACTCCTCCTTTTTAACTAAAGACACCTATACCTTATAAACTAAGAAGATGGCCGAAAATACATGACCTTAAGGGAATTAAAAATACGTTCCTATTTATCTAATTAAAATAAAATATTTACAAGCTAAAAATAACGAAGACTATGGCTTCGAATCTTCAATGAGCTTTTGTCCATGCCATGCCTTCCTTGAGTCCTCCTAGCCATGATGCATGCTAGGTGAGATTGCATCATCTCCTCTCCCTTGGAGAGGATTTGACCTCAAATCCTGAGGTCTTTCTTCCGCTTTTTCAAAGTCTCCTTTGAAGGCAAAGGCGGATCTTCCTTAGACTCGGTCTTCCTACCAACAACCTTATTTTCATTTTTATCCCTTTCTCTCTTAAGCTTCATGATCCTTCTATCCTCCATAACCTCGGTAGGGGTAAGAGGAAGTAAGGTGATCTTTTTCCCTTTATGAGAGAGAGTGATTTTATTAGTGAGGCCATTGTGCAAAGTTTCCTTATCATGTTGTCATGGCCTTCCCAGCAACATGTGACTAGCTTCCATAGGGACTACATCACATAACACTTTGTCGTGATACTTCCCTATGAAGAAGCTAATCTCCACTTGCTCTCTTACTACTACACCATCTTCATAATTAAGTCCATGCAAAGAATAAGGTGAAGGATGAGGAGTAGTAGCAAGTGATAGCTTTTCCACCACCCTCGTGCTACAAAAATTACAACATGATCCACCATCCACAATAAGAGAACAAGTTTTGCCCAAAATTTTGCATCTTGTTTGAAAAACATTCTCTCTTTGTGTTTGGGTTTCCTTACAAGGATGGCTTCCAAGAAGTTGTTTCACTTTGAAGAGATCATCACATGAATGAATACCCTTTTCATTTGATGTTCCCTTTAAAGTCCTTTTTCTTTTGGGGCAAAACAAAGCAATATGCCCTTTTTCTAAACACTTAAAACATTTAGGACTTCGAAAACGAGTGCTCGAACTAGTGGTAGGGGTGTCACTCATACTCAAGGGTTTTCTCTCAATATGCTTTCTTTTGGATGACTCTCTTTTGGGTTTAAAATTATAGAAGGGTTTGTCTTTTTCTTAGGATGCCTCTTAGGGTTTTCCTTCTTACTATAAGAAGCATGAATGTCATGGATTATTTTAGGCTCCTCTAAGTCTCTATAATGTGTGTAAATATTACCACAAGAGCTCTTATAGGCATCTCTCTCTTTTTGTATCTTCATTTCTTCCCTTCTTTCTAACTTATTTTGTTCCTTTTCTCTCTTTTCCAATTCTTTCTTCTCTTTTTCTCTCCTTTCTCTTCTCTCTTTTCTCTCTAACTCTTTTCTTTTGTTTTCTTCTTTTTCTCTTTCTTTTTCTCTTTTCTCTTTTTCTCTTCTCTCTTCTCTTTCTTTTTCTCTTGCTTCTCTTTCTTTCTTTTCATTTTCCCTACTCTCTATTTGTCTCTCTTTTTCTCTTCTTTCTTTTCTTTCTTGTCTCTCCTTTTCTTTTTGTTCTTTCTCTCTTCTCTCCTCTCTATCTAGTTCCTCTTGTTCTCTTTTCCTCATCTCTCTTTGTTTTCTCTCATTTTTCCAAAATTCCCTACGTTGTTTTTCTACTATTTCCCAATCAATAGAGTATGGATATGTGGGCAAGGTTGGTTTATCACTCTTCTCATTCTTTTCTTTTATTCTATTCTCACATTCTTCTCCTTTATTTTCCCTAGTTTCATTACTACTCCTAACACTCCTAGAAGTGTGTGAAAACATGTCAAAGTGTAAGGCCTAGGGAACTAATATGCAAAACACTCCTCTCTTTTTTGTTTTCTCCTAAAGTGTTAAGAGTCTTTGGAACTCTAACACTTTCTAAAACGTTGAAAGCAAATAAAGAAATTTAAAGCAAAGCTAAAGGATTCTAACGTGCTCCTAAGTATGAATAAGGGGTACCAATTCCTTATCCACACTAAAACGAGAAACTAAGGTTTATTACACACAAAAGAGGTGACCCTTATGGGCATCCAATACCTCTAATTAAAATGTCCTTTAAAAATACACCCAAATTAAACAAAGAAAATTAAAAGTAGTTGAATGTAGCTCCTTTCTTCAAGTGCTCCTCACCAAGTGTATCACTCTAGTCTTGGCCTCCTTTTCAAGTCTCCTCTTCCTTGGTTTTAAATCAACACTTCCTAAGGATGCTACCCTTGTGAAAATTTCAACAATTTGGCTACCTACCAAGAGAAAACAAGCGCCCAAGCAAGAGACCAAGGGAAGTAGAATTTGAAAGCAAAAAGCAATAAAAAGCACTTAACAAGAATAGGAACACATCCAAGTGGAAAGAATTTATTTGACAAACACAAAGAAAGCCAATAAGGACAAGCAAGAAATAAAAGGTGTAGAAAGAAAGTTGGCACACAAAAACAAATTCCTAGAATGGGCCTAAAATAGAATTGGACTTAAAACAAAAAAGACTCAACAAATTCAATGATTTGCACAATTGTAAAGCAAGATGGCTAAATCATAGTCAAATAAATTCAAGCAAATTTCAATAAAATTTAACACTCCTTTGAATTTTTTAATAATTTTGAGGTGCACTAATTTTTATTTTATTTTTTTGTACTCTTTTTACTTGTTTTTAGCACTTTTTACTAACTCTTTTTTTTTTTTTACTTATTTTACACTTTTGATTTCTTTTCTTCTTCTTTTTTTTTTTGAAACAATTTTGATACACCTCTTAACACATTTTGTAGCAAATATAGTGAGGAGTCAAAGAATCATAAATGCTTGAACAAAGGATAGGAAATTGCCACCATAATTGATATACAAAAGTGCAAAATTAAGAAACAAAGCAACCTAATATGAACTAGTAATTTTAGGTGATAAAAAATAAATGGCACAAGGAGAGTTTTATGGAAGTTGAGGACAACTTGATTACTCAATAATCAGCCCAATCATACCCAACATGCCTCTCAAAGCCAATCAACAAAAATCACCACAAAAACTAGCACAAAATTAAGATACTAAAATTATTGAACAAGTGAATGAAATTTGGAAGAAATTGAGCATTAATTTTTTTGAAGATTTTTTTTTTAAGAACATGTTAAGATCTAAATAGCATGTGAGACTCTAAGGACATGGGATCAAGAGTAAGCCTCTTTGATGCTCAAATTTCCAATAGAGAAATAACACACTTTTATGGTAAAAATAAAAAGGCAAAACTATGTAGAATTAAGAGACAATAAAAGGGCTACAACATGACCAACTAAGACACAACTTGGAAGATTAAAAACTGAAATTAAATGACTCAAAATAACCAGAAATATATGCCCAAAACAGAGAACAAAGGGCTGGAAAAACAGAAAAATAGGTGCAGGAAAATAGAATTAAAAATTCAAATAAGAAGAACAACGTGCCTCCAAAGATCAAGACCACAATGTGTGGCTTCCTTCACAAATTTTGTGAAGTCATTACAATGATCTTCTTAGGATTTGCACAAGAATAAGGAAAAAATAAAAAGCTGGACAGAAAATTAAAGAAACAATCCTAAAGGAAACATATAAAGATTCAATGGAAAAGAACAAGATAAATTGAATCTAGAAAGCAATAAAAACTAGGAAATAAATTGCATAAAATGAAAACTACAAAAACATAAACTAACAAGACATAAAAGGAATTAAATGACAAGAATCAAAGGCTGGAAAAAATAAAGGAAAAAGCAAGAACTCTAAGAAGAAAAGCTGAAAAAAATTAAAGAAAATTAAGACTAGAAAAGAACCTCATGGAGTTGGCTCTGATACCAAATGATGCATGCCTCCCTTGATCTTTTTCCTTGAGGTTCCAAGCACCATGAAATGGATGATGGAGGGGAAAGAAAATGGAGGTGGGGCGCCACTCTCAAAGAGAGATAAGCCAAAGTGTTTAGGTTTGCCACAAGGGAAGGAACCCTTGATAAAAACCAACTAGGAAGAGGTTCCTCAAGATAGAGGATCCTCAAGACCTTTTACTAAGAATGTGCTCACAAAGAGACTATTTTCATTCAACTTCAAAGGTGAAATTTTACAATGAAGGGGAATGAGTATATATAGCCCAATGGGAGAGTTTGGGCACACTTTTCTAGGCAATGTGGGACTTGGGCTTAATTAGGATTAAAACTAATTAACCCAAGTCTTAGGCCTTAAGTGAGGCACCTAAGTTCACCCCCTATGGGTGCAATTAGCATATCTTAATGTGAATGGGCTAGCCCAAAATCATGTCTTAACTTATGCACCCATTATAAGCTTACTCCTCCTTTTTAACTAAAGACACCTATACCTTATAAACTAAGAAGATGGCCGGAAATACATGGCCTTAAGGGAATTAAAAATACTTTCCTATTTATCTAATTAAAATAAAATATTTACAAGCTAAAAATAACGAAGACTATGGCTTCGAATCTTCAATGAGCTTTTGTCCATGCCATGCCTTCCTTGAGTCCTCCTAGCCATGATGCATGCTAGGTGAGATTGCATCACTTCTTGTTCTTCCTCTTCTTCCATTTCTTCTCCTTCCACAACTTCTTCTTCTTTCCTTTCCGTCTTCTCCTTCCTCTTTTTCTCCATCCCCCACGTTTGTTGCTTCCCATTGCTGCTCTTCCTCTTCTTCTCCTTCCCCCAAATCTTATGCTTACACTTCTTCTTCTTCTTCCTCTTTTCCTCCAGATTCCACTTCTCTGCTTCTTCTTCCCTTCCCTTCCTTTCCCTTCCTTCTTCCTTTTCCTCCTTTTCTCCTTGTTCCAATTCTTCTTCTTCATCTCACCTCCTTCCACTACTTCTTCTTCCTCCTCTTGTTCACCTTGTTCAACTTCTTCACTTTCCACATCTTCTTCTTCTTCCTATCCTTCTCCTTCTTCTTCCTCTTCTTATCTTTCTTTCTCCTGCCTCCTCTTGTTCTATTTCTTCCACTTCTTCTTCATCCTCTCCTTTCCTTTCTTTTCTTCCTCTTCATCTCTTTCTTCTACTTCCTTTCCTTCGTCATATCCTTCTTTTTCTCCTTCTTCTGCTTCCACTTGCATTTCTACCTCTTGTTCTCCTTCTTCCACTTCTCCTGCGTCCTCTTGTTCTCTTTCTTCCACTTCTTCTACCCTCTCTTCTCCTTCTTACCCTTCTTCTGCCTACACTGCTTCTACTTCCTCCCCTTCTTCTTCTCCTCCTTGTTCCACTTCTTCTTCATCCCTTTTCCTTCCATTGCTTCTTCTTCCTCCTATTTTTCTCATTCTTCCACTTCTTCTTCTTCTTCCTATTGTTCTCCTTCTTCCACTTGCACTTCTTCCTTTTCTTCTCGTTCTTCCACTTCTTCTTCTTCCTCTTCTTCTCCTTCTGCCACCTCTTCTTCCTCTCACGTTCTCCTTCTGCCACCTCTTCTTCCTCTCACGTTCTCCTTCTTCCACTTCTTCTTCTTCATCTCGTTTCATTCCACTGCTTCCTCCTATTCCTCTTATTCTCTCCTTCTACCACTTCTTCTACTTCTACTTGTTGTTCATCTTCATTTTCGTCTCCTTCTTCCGCTTCTTCTGCTTACACTTCTTCACCTTCCACAACTTCTTCTTCTTTCTTTTCCGTCTTCTCCTTCCTCTTTTTCTCCATCCCCCACTTCTGTTGCTTCCCATTGTTGCTCTTCCTATTCTTCTCGTTCCGCCAGATAATATGCTTACACTTCTTCTCCTTCTTCCTCTTTTCCTCCAGATTCTACTTCTTCTGCTTCTTCTTCCCTTCCCTTCCCCTCCTTCTTCCTTTTCCTCCTTTTCTCCTTGTTCCAATTCTTCTTCGTCATCTCACCTCCTTCCACTACTTCTTCTTCCTCCTCTTCTTCACCTTCTTCACTTTCCACATCTTCTTCTTCTTCCTTTTCTTCTCCTTCTTCCACCTCTTCTAGTTACTCTCCTTCTTCTTCCTCTTCTTATCTTTGTTGCACTTCTGCTGCCTCCTCTTGTTCTCTTTCTTCCACTTCTTCTTCATCCTTTCCTTTCCTTTCTTTTCTTCCTCTTAATCTCCTTCTTCTTCTTCCTTTCCTTCGTTATATCCCTCTTTTCCTCCTTCTTCTGCTTCCACTTGCATTTCTACCTCTTGTTCTCCTTCTTCCACTTCTTCTCCATCATCCCCACTCCTTCAACTACTTCTTCTTCTTCCTCTTGTTCACCTTCTTCAACCTCTACTACATCCACTTCTTCTTCTTCTTCGCTCTCTTCTCCTTCTTGCCCTTTTTCTGTCTACACTACTTCTTCTTCCTCCCCTTCTTCTTCTCCTCCTTGTTCCACTTCTTCTTCATCCCCTTTCCTTCCATTGCTTCTTCTTCCTCCTCTTTTTCTCATGCTTCCACTTCTTCTTCTTCTTCCTATTGTTCTCCTTCTTCCACTTGAAGTTCTTCCTTTTCTTCTCGTTCTTCCAGTTCTTGTTCTTCCACTTCTTCTCCTTCTGCCACCTCTTCTCGCTCCTCCCAATCTCCTTCTTCCATTTCTTCTTCTTCATCTCCTTTCATTCCACTACTTCCTCCTATTCCTCTTATTCTCTCCTTCTACCACTTCTGCTACTTCTACTTGTTGTTCTTCTTCATTTTCGTCTCCTTCTTTCGCTTCTTCTGCTTACACTTCTTCTTCTTCCTCTTCTTCCATTTTTTCTCCTTCCACAACTTCTTCTTCTTTCCTTTTCGTCTTCTCCTTCCTCTTTTTCTCCGTCCCCCACTTCTGTTGCTTCCCATTGTTACTCTTCCTCTTCCTCTCCTTCCCACAAATCTTATGCTTACACTTTTTCTTCTTCTTCCTCTGCTCCTCTAGATTGCACTTCTTCAGCTTCTTCTTCCCTTCCCTTCCCTTCCCCTTCTTCTTCCTTTTCCTCCTTTTCTCCTTGTTCCAATTCATCTTCTTCATCTCACCTCCTTCCACTACTTCTTCTGCCCCCTCTTGTTCACCTTCTTCACTTTCCACATCTTCTTCTTCTTCCTTTTCTTCTCCTTCTTCCACTTCTTCTAGTTATTCTTCCTCTTCTTATCTTTCTTCCACTTCTCCTGCCTCCTCTTGTTCTCTTTCTTCCACTTCTTCTTCATCCTCTCCTTTCCTTTCTTTTCTTCCTCTTCATCTGCTTCTTCTTCTTCCTTTCCTTCGTCATATCCCTCTTTTTCTCCTTCTTCTGCTTCCACTTGCATTTCTACCTCTTGTTCTCCTTCTTGCACTTTTCTCCATCATCCCCACTCCTTCAACTACCTCTTCTTCTTCCTCTTGTTCACCTTCTTCCACCTCTAATACATCCACTTGTTCTTCTTTTTCCCTCTCTTCTCGTTCTTGCCCTTCTTCTGCCTACACTACTTCTTCTTCCTCCCCTTCTTCTTCTCCTCCTTGTTCCACTTCTTCTTCATCCGGTTTCCTTCCATTCCTTCTTCTTCCTCCTTTTTTCTCATTCTTCCACTTCTTCTTCTTCTTCTTCCTATTGTTCTCTTTCTTCCCCTTGCACTGCTTCCTTTTGTTCTTGTTCTTCCACTTCTTCTTCTTCCTGTTCTTCTCCTTCTGCCACCTCTTCTCCCTCCTCCCGTTCTCCTTCTTCCACTTCTTCTTCTTTATTTCCTTTCATTCCACTACTTCCTCCTATTCCTCTTATTCTCTCCTTCTACCACTTCTTCTACTTGTTGTTCTTCTTCATTTTCGTCTCCTTCTACCACTTCTTCTACTTGTTGTTCTTCTACATCTTCATCTCCTTCTTCTTCTTCCTTTCCTTCGTCATATCCCTCTTTTTCACCTTTTTCTGCTTCTGCTTGCATTTCTACCTCTTGTTCTCCTTCTTCCACTTCTTCTCCATCATCCCCACTCCTTCAACTACTTCTTCTTCTTCACTTGTTCACCTTCTTCCACCTCTACTACATCCACTTCTTCTTTTTCCCTCTCTTCTCCTTCTTGCCCTTCTTCTGCCCACACTGCTTCTTCTTCCTCCTCTTCTTCTTCTCCCCCTTGTTCCACTTCTTCTTCATCCCCTTTCCTTCAATTGCTTCTTCTTCCTCCTCTTTTTCTCATTCCTCCACTTCTTCTTCTTCTTCCTATTGTTCTCCTTCTTCCACTTGCACTATTTCTTCCTTTTCTTCTCGTTCTTCCACTTCTTCTTCGTCCCTTTCTTCTCCTTCTGCCACCTCTTCTCCCTCCTCCCGTTCTCCTTCTTCCACTTCTTCTTCTTCATCTCCTTTCATTCCACTACTTCTACTACTCCTTCTACTTCTACTTGTTGTTTTTCTTCAACTTCTTCACTTTCCACATCTTCTTCTTCTTCCTTTTCTTCTCCTTCTTCCACTTCTTCTAGTTACTCTCCTTCTTCTTCCTCTTCTTATCTTTCTTCCACTTCTCCTACCTCCTCTTGTTCTCTTTCTTGCACTTCTTCTTCATCCTCTCCTTTCCTTTCTTTTCTTCCTCTTCATCTCCTTCTTCTTCTTCCTTTCCTTCGTCATATCCCTCTTTTTCTCCTTCTTCTGCTTCCCCTTGCATTTCTACCTCTTTTTCTCCTTCTTCCACTTCTTCTCCATCATCCCCTCTCCTTCAACTACTTCTTCTTCTTCCTCTTGTTCACCTTCTTCCCCCTCTACTATATCCTCCCGTTCTCCTTCTTCCAATTCTTCTTCTTCATCTCCTTTCATTCCATTACTTCCTCCTATTCCTCTTTTTCTCTCCTGCTTACACTTCTTCTTCTTCCTCTTTTTCCATTTCTCCTCCTTCCACAACTTCTTCTTCTTTGCTTTCCGTCTTCTCCTTCCTCTTTTTCTCCATCCCCCACTTCTGTTGCTTCCCATTGTTGCTCTTCCTCTTCTTGTCCTTCCCCCAAATCTTATGCTTACACTTCTTCTTCTTCTTCCTCCTCTCCTCCAGATTCCACCTGTTCTGCTTCTTCTTCCCTTCCCTTCCCTTCCCCTCCTTCTTCCTTTTCCTCTTTTTGTCCTTTTTCCAATTCTTCTTCTTCATCTCACCTCCTTCAACTACTTCTTCTTCCTCCTCTTGTTCACCTTCTTCACTTTCCACATCTTCTTCATCTTCCTCTTCTTCTCCTTCTTCCACTTCTTCTGGTTACTCTCATTTCTTCTTCCTCTTCTTCTACTTCTGCCACCTCTTCTCCATGCTCCCGTTCTCCTCCTTCCACTTCTCCTTCTTCATCTCCTTTCATTCCACTACTTCCTCCGATTCCTCTTATTCTCTCCTTCTACCACTTCTTCTACTTCTACTTGTTGTTCTTCTTCATTTTCGTCTCCTTCTTCCGCTTTTTCTGCTTAGAATTCTTCTTTCTCTTCTTCAATTTCTTCTCCTTCCACAACGTCTTCTTCTTTCCTTTCCATCTTCTCCTTCCTCTTTTTCTCCATCCCCCACTTCTGTTGCTTCCCATTATTGCTCTTCCTCTTCTTCTCCTTCCCCCAAATCCTACGCTTACACTTCTTCTTCTTCTTCCTCTTCTCCTCCAGATTGCACTTCTTCTGCTTCTTCTTCCCTTCTCTTCAGTTTCTTCTTCCTTTTCTCCTTGTTCCAATTCTTCTTCTTCATCTCACCTCCTTCCACTACTTCTTCTTCCTCCTCTTGTTCACCTTCTTCAACTTCTTCACTTTCCACATCTTGTTCTTCTTCCTTTTCTTCTCCTTCTTCCACTTCTTCTAGTTACTCTCCTTCTTCTTCCTCTTCTTATCTTTCTTCCACTTCTCATGTCTCCTCTTGTTCTCTTTCTTCTACTTCTTCTTCATCCTCTCCTTTTCTTCCTTTTCTTCCTCTTGATCTCCTTCTTCTTCTTCCTTTCCTTCGTCATATCCCTCTTTTTCTCCTTCTTCTGTTTCCACTTGCACTTCTACCTCTTGTTCTCCTTCTTCCACTTCTTCTCCATCATCCCCACTCCTTCAACTACTTCTTCTTCTTCCTCTTATTCATCTTCTTCCACTTCTACTACATCGATTTTTTCTTCCTCTTCTCTCTCTTCTCCTGCTTGCCCTTCTTCTGCCTACACTACTTCTTCTTCCTCCCCTTCTTCTTCTCCTCCTTGTTCCACTTCTTGTTCATCCTCTTTCCTTCCATTGCTTCTTCTTCCTCCTCTTTTTCTCATTCTTCCATTTCTTCTTCTTCTTCCTATTGTTCGCCTTGTTCCACTTGCACTTCTTCCTTTTCTTCTCGTTCTTCCACTTCTACTTCTTCCTCATCTTCTCCTTTTCTACCACCTCTTCTCCCCCCTCCCGTTCTACTTCTTCCACTTCTTCTTCTTCATCTCCTTTCATTCCACTACTTCCTCCTATTCCTCTTATTCTCTCCTTCTACCACTTCTTCTACTTCTACTTGTTCTTCTTCATTTTTGTCTCCTTCTTTCGCTTCTTCTGCTTACACTTGTTTTCTTCCTCTTCTTCCATTTCTTCTCTGTCCACAACTTCTTCTTCTTTCATTTTCGTCTTCTCCTTCCTCTTTTTCTCCATCCCCACTGCTGTTGCTTCCCATTGTTGCTCTTCCTCCTCTTCTCCTTCCCCCAAATCTTATGCTTAAACTTCTTCTTCTTCTTCCTCTTCTCCTCCAGGTTCCACTTCTTCTGCTTCTTCTTACCTTCCCTTCCCTTCCCCTGTTTCTCCCTTTTCCTCCTTTTCTCCTTGTTCCAATTCTTCTCCTTCATCTCACCTCCTTCCACTACTTCTTCTTCCTCCTCTTGTTCACCTTCTTCAACTTCTTCACTTTCCACATTTTTCTTCTTCCTTTTCTTCTCCTTCTTCCACTTCTTCTAGTTAGTCTCCTTCTTCTTCCTCTTCTTATCTTTCTTCCACTTCTCCTGCCTCCTCTTGTTCTCTTTCTTCCACTTCTTCTTAATTCTCTCCTTTTCTTTCTTTTCTTCCTCTTCATCTCCTTCTTCTTCTTCCTTTGCTTCGTCATATCCCTCTTTTTCTCCTTCTTCTGCTTCCACTTGGACTTCTACCTCTTGTTCTCCTTCTTCCACTTCTTCTCCATCATCCCCACTCCTTCAACTACTTCTTCTTCTTTGTCTTGTTCACCTTCTTCCACCTCTACTACATCCACTTGTTCTTCGTCTTCCCTCTCTTCTCCTTCTTGCCCTTCTACTTCCTACTACCTCTTCTTCCTCCCCTTCTTGTTCTCCTCCTTGTTCCACTTCTTCTTCATCCCCTTTCCTTCCATTGTTTCTTCTTCCTCCTTTTTTTCTCATTCTTCCACTTCTTCTTCTTCTTCCTATTGTTCTCCTTCTTCCACTTGCACTTCTTCCTTTTCTTCTTCTTCTTCCACTTCTTCTTCTTCCTCTTCTTCTCCTTCTGCCACCTCTTCTCACTCCTCCTGTTCTCCTTCTTCCACCTTCTTCATCTTTTTTCATTCCACTACTTCCTCCTGTTCCTCTGATTCTCTCCTTCTACCACTTCTTCTACTTCTACTTGTTGTTCTTCTTCATTTTCGTCTCCTTCTTCCGCTTCTTCTGCTTACACTTCTTCTTCTTCCTCTTCTTCCATTTCTTCTCCTTCCACAACTTCTTCTTTCCTTTCTGTCTTCTCCTTCCTCTTTTTCTCCAACCCCTACTTCTGTTGCTTCCCATTGTTGCTCTTCCTCTTCTTCTCCTTCCCCCAAATCTTATGCTTACACTTCTTCTTCTTCTTCCTCTTCTCTTCTAGATTCCACTTCTTCTGCTTCTTCTTCCCTTCCCTTCCCCTCCTTCTTCCTTTTCCTCCTTTTCTCCTTGTTCCAATTCCTCTTCTTCATCTCACCTCCTTCCACTTCTTCTTCTTCCTCCTCTTGTTCACGTTCTTCACTTTCCACATCTTCTTCTTCTTCCTTTTCTTCTCCTTCTTCCACTTCTTCTAGTTACTCTCCTTCTTCTTCCTCTTCTTATCTTTCTTCCACTTCTCCTGCCTCATCTTGTTCTCCTTCTTCCACTTCTTCTCCATCATCTCCTTTCCTTTCTTTTCTTCCTCTTCATCTCCTTCTTGTTCTTCCTTTCCTTTGTCATATCCCTCTTTTTCTCCTTCTTCTGCTTCCACTTGCATTTCTACCTCTTGTTCACCTTCTTCCACTTCTAGTACATCCACTTGTTCTTCGTCTTCCCTCTCTTCTCCTTCTTGCCCTTCTTCTGCCTACACTACTTCTTCTTCCTCCCCTTCTTCTTTTCCTCCTTGTTCCACTTCTTTTTCATCCCGTTTCCTTCCATTGCTTCTTCTTCCTCCTCATTTTCTCATTCTTCCACTTCTTCTTCTTGTTCCTGTTGTTTTCCTTCTTCCACTAGCACTTCTTCCTTTCCTTCTCATTTTTCCACTTCTTCTTCTTCCTCCTCTTCTCCTTCTGCAACCTTTTCTCCCTCCTCCAGTTCTCCGTCTTCCACTTCTTCTTCTTCATCTCCTTTCATTCCACTACTTCCCCCTATTCCTCTTATTCTCTCCTTCTATCACTTCTTCTACTTCTACTTGTTGTTCTTCTTCATTTTCGTCTCCTTCTTCCGCTTCTTCTGCTTACACTTCTTCTTCTTCCTCTTCTTCCATTTCTTCTCCTTCCACAACTTCTTCTTTCCTTTCTGTCTTCTCCTTCCTCTTTTTCTCCAACCCCCACTTCTGTTGCTTCCCATTGTTGCTCTTCCTCTTCTTCTCCTTCCCCCAAATCTTATGCTTACACTTCTTCTTCTTCTTCCTCTTCTCTTCTAGATTCCACTTCTTCTGCTTCTTCTTCCCTTCCCTTCCCCTCCTTCTTCCTTTTCCTCCTTTTCTCCTTGTTCCAATTCTTCTTCTTCATCTCACCTCCTTCCACTTCTTCTTCTTCCTCCTCTTGTTCACGTTCTTCACTTTCCACATCTTCTTCTTCTTCCTTTTCTTCTCCTTCTTCCACTTCTTCTAGTTACTCTCCTTCTTCTTCCTCTTCTTATCTTTCTTCCACTTCTCCTGCCTCATCTTGTTCTCCTTCTTCCACTTCTTCTCCATCATCTCCTTTCCTTTCTTTTCTTCCTCTTCATCTCCTTCTTGTTCTTCCTTTCCTTTGTCATATCCCTCTTTTTCTCCTTCTTCTGCTTCCACTTGCATTTCTACCTCTTGTTCACCTTCTTCCACTTCTAGTACATCCACTTGTTCTTCGTCTTCCCTCTCTTCTCCTTCTTGCCCTTCTTCTGCCTACACTACTTCTTCTTCCTCCCCTTCATCTTTTCCTCCTTGTTCCACTTCTTTTTCATCCCCTTTCCTTCCATTGCTTCTTCTTCCTCCTCCTTTTCTCATTCTTCCACTTCTTCTTCTTGTTCCTGTTGTTTTCCTTCTTCCACTAGCACTTCTTCCTTTTCTTCTCATTTTTCCACTTCTTCTTCTTCCTCCTCTTCTCCTTCTGCAACCTTTTCTCCCTCCTCCAGTTCTCCGTCTTCCACTTCTTCTTCTTCATCTCCTTTCATTCCACTACTTCCCCTTATTCCTCTTATTCTCTCCTTCTATCACTTCTTCTACTTCTACTTGTTGTTCTTCTTCATTTTCGTCTCCTTCTTCCGCTTCTTCTGCTTACACTTCTTCTTCTTCCTCTTCTTCCATTTCTTCTCCTTCCACAACTTCTTCTTCTTTCCTTTCTGTTTTCTCTTTCCTCTTTTTCTCCATCCCCCACTTCTGTTGCTTCCGATTGTTGCTCTTCCTCTTCTTCTCCTTCTCCCAAATCTTATGCTTACACTTCTTTTTCTTCTTCCTCTTCTCCTCCAGATTCCACTTCTTCTGCTTGTTCTTCCCTTCCCTTCCCCTCCTTCTTCCTTTTCCACCTTTTCTCCTTGTTCCAATTCTTCTTCTTCATCTCACCTCCTTCCACTACTTCGTCTTCCTCCTCTTGTTCGCCTTGTTCAACTTCTTCACTTTCCGCATCTTCTTCTTCTTCCTTTTCTTCTCCTTCTTCCACTTCTTCTAGTTACTCTCCTTCTTCTTCCTCTTCTTCTCCTTCTGCCACCTCTTGTTCCCCCTCCCGTTCCCCTTCGTCCACTTCTTCTTCTTCATCTCCTTTCATTCCACTACTTCCTCCTATTCCTCTCATTCTCCCCTTTTACCACTTCTTCTACTTCTACTTGTTGTTCTTCTTCATTTTCGTCTCTTTCTTCAGCATCTTCTACTTATACTTCTTCTTCTTCCTCTTCTCCTCCAGATTCCACTTCTTCTGCTTCTTCTTCCCTTCCCTTCCCCTCCTTCTTTGTTTTCCTCCTTTTCTCCTTGTTCCAATTCTTCTTCTTCATCTCACCTCCTTCCACTACTTCTTCTTCCTCCTCTTGTTCACCTTTTTCAACTTCTTCACTTTCCACATCTTCTTCTTCTTCCTTTTCTTCTCCTTCTTCCACTTCTACTAGTTACTCTCCTTCTTCTTCCTCTTCTTATCTTTCTTCCACTTCTTCTTCATCCTCTCCTTTCCTTTCTTTTCTTCCTCTTCATCTCCTTCTTCTTCTTCCTTTCCTGCGTCATATCCCTCTTTTTCTCCTTCTTCTGCTTCCACTTGCATTTCTACCTCTTGTTCTCCTTCTTGCACTTCTTCTCCATCATCCCCACTCCTTCAACTACTTCTTCTTGTTCCTCTTGTGCACCTTCTTCCACTTCTACTACATCCACTTGTTCTTCTTCTTCCCTCTCTTCTCCTTCGTGCCCTTCTTCTGCCTACACTACTTCTTCTTCCTCCCCTTCTTCTTCTACTCCTTGTTCCACTTCTTCTTCATCCCCTTTCCTTCCATTGCTTCTTCTTCCTCCTCTTTTTCTCATTCTTCCACTTCTTCTTCTTCTTCCTATTGTTCTCCTTCTTCCACTTGCAGTTCTTCCTCTCCTTCTCCTTCTGCCACCTCTTCTCCCTCCTCCCGTTCTCCTTCTTCCACTTCTTTTTCTTCATCTCCTTTCATTCCACTACTTCTACCACTTCTTCTACTTCTACTTGTTGTTCTTCTTCATTTTCGTCTCCTTCTTCTGCTTCTTCTGCTTACACTTCTTCTTCTCCCTCTTCTTCCATTTCTTCTCCTTCCACAACTGCTTCTTCTTTCCCTTCCGTCTTCCCCTTCCTCCTTTTCTCCATCCCCCACTTCTGTTGCTTCCCATTGTTGCTCTTCCTCTTCTTCTCCTTCCCTCAAATCTTATGCTTACACTTCTTCTGCTTCTTCCTCTTCTCCTCCAGATTCCACTTCTTCTGCTTCTTCTTCCCTTCCCTTCCCTTCCCTTCCTTCTTCCTTTTCCTCCTTGTTCCAATTATTCTTCTTCATCTCACCTCCTTCCACTACTTCTTCTTCCTCCTCTTGTTCACCTTCTTCCACTTCTACTACATCCACTTGTTCTTCTTCTTCCTTGTCTTGTCCTTCTTGCCCTTCTTCTGCCTACACTACTTCTTCTTCCTCCCCTTCTTCTTCTCCTCCATGTTCTATTTCTTCTTCATCCCCTTTCCTTCCATTGCTTCTTCTTCCTCCTCTTTTTCTCATTCTTCCAATTCTTCTTCTTCTTCTTATTGTTCTCCTTTGCACTTCTTCCTTTTCTTCTCGTTCTTCCACATCTTCTTCTTCCTCTTCTTATCTTTCTTCCACTTCTCCTGCCTCCTTTTGTTCTCTTTCTTCCACTTCTCCTGCCTCCTCTTGCTCTCTTTCTTCAACTTCTTCTTCATCCTCTCCTTTCCTTTCTTTTCTTCCTCTTCATCTCCTTCTTCTTCCTTTCCTTCGTAATATCCCTCTTTTTCTCCTTCTTCTGCTTCCACTTGCATTTCTACCTCTTGTTCTCCTTCTTCCACTTCTTCTCCATCATCCCCACTCCTTCAACTACTTCTTCTTCTTCCTCTTGTTCACCTTCTTCCACTTCTACTTCTTCCTCTTGTTCACGTTCGTCAACTTCTTGACTTTCCACATCTTCTTCTTCTTCCTTTTCTTCTCCTTCTTCCACTTCTTCTGGTTACCCTCCTTCTTCTTCCTCTTCTTATCTTTCTTCCACTTCTCCTGCCTCATCTTGTTCTCCTTCTTCCACTTCTTCTCCATCATCTCCTTTCCTTTCTTTTCTTCCTCTTCATCTCCTTCTTGTTCTTCCTTTCCTTTGTCATATCCCTCTTTTTCTCCTTCTTCTGCTTCCACTTGCATTTCTACCTCTTGTTCTCCTTCTTCCACTTCTTCTCCATCATCCCCACTCCTTCAACTACTACTTGTTCTTCCTCTTGTTCACCTTCTTCCACTTCTACTACATCCACTTGTTCTTCTTCTTCCCTCTCTTCTCCTTCTTGCCCTTCTTCTGCCTACACTATTTCTTCTTCCTCCCCTTCTTCTTCTCCTCCATGTTCCACTTCTTCTTCATCCCCTTTCCTTCCATTGCTTCTTCTTCCTCCTCTTTTTCTCATTCTTCCACTTCTTCTTCTTCCTCTTCTTCTCCTTCTGCCACCTCTTCTCCCTCCTCCCGTTCTCTTTCTTCCACTTCTTCTTCATCATCTCCTTTCATTCCACTACTTCCTCCTATTCCTCTTATTGTCTCCTTTTACCACCTCTTCTACTTCTACTTGTTGTTCTTCTTCATTTTTGTCTCCTTCTTCCGCTTCTTTTGCTTACACTTGTTCTTCTTCCTATTCTTCCATTTCTTCTCCTTCCACAACTTCTTCTTCTTTCCTTTCCGTCTTCTCCTTCCTCTTTTTCTCCATCCCCCACTTCTATTGCTTCCCATTGTTGCTCTTCCACTTCTTCTCCTTCCCCAAATCTTATGCTTACACTTCTTCTTCTTCTTCCTCTTCTCCTCCAGATTCCACTTCTTCTGCTTCTTCTTCCCTTCCCTTCCCCTCCTTCTCCCTTTTCCTCTTTTTCTCCTTGTTCTAATTCTTCTTCTTCATCTAACCTCCTTCCACTACTTCTTCTCCCTCCTCTTGTTCACGTTCTTCAACTTCTTGACTTACCACTTCTTCTACTTCTACTTGTTGTTCTTCTTCATTTTCGTCTCCTTCTTCCGCTTCTTTTGCTTACACTTGTTCTTCTTCCTATTCTTCCATTTCTTCTCCTTCCACAACTTCTTCTTCTTTCCTTTCCGTCTTCTCCTTCCTCTTTTTCTCCATCTCCCACTTCTATTGCTTCCCATTGTTGCTCTTCCTCTTCTTCTCCTTCCCCCGAATCTTATGCTTACAGTTCTTCTTCTTCTTCCTCTTCTCCTCCAGATTTCACTTCTTCAGCTTCTTCTTCCCTTCCTTTCCCCTGCTTCTTGCTGTTCCTCCTTTTCTCCTTGTTTCAATTCTTCTTCTTCATCTCACCTCCTTCCACTACTTCTTCTTCCTCCTCTTGTTCACCTTCTTCACAATCCACATCTTCTTCTTCTTCCTTTTCTTGTCCTTCTTCGACTTCTTCTAGTTACTCTCCTTCTTCTTCCTCTTCTTATCTTTCTTCCACTTCTCCTGCCTCCTCTTGTTGTCTTTCTTCCACTTCTTCTTCATCCTCTCCTTTCCTTTCTTTTCTTCCTCTTCATCTCCTTGTTCATCTTCCTTTCCTTCATCATATCCCTCTTTTTCTCCTTCTTCTGCTTCCACTTTCCTTTCTACCTCTTGTTCCCCTTCTTCCACTTCTTCTCCATCATCCCCACTCCTTCAACTACTTCTTCTTCTTCCTCTTGTTCACCTTCTTCCACTTCTACTACATCCACGTATTCTTCTTCTTCCCTCTCTTCTCCTTCTTGCCCTTCTTCTGCCTACCATACTTCTTCTTCCTCCCCTTCTTCTTCTCCTCCTGGTTCCGCTTCTTCTTCATCCCCTTTCCTTCCATTGCTTCTTCTTCCTCCTCTTTTTCTCATTCTTCCACTTCTTCTTCTTGTTCTTCTTCTCCTTCTGCCACTTCTTCTCCTTCCTCCCATTCTCCTTCTTCCACTTCTTCTTCTTCATCTCCTTTCATTCCACTACTTCCTCCTATTCCTCTTATTCTCTCCTTCTACCACTTCTTCTTTTTCTACTTGTTGTTCTTCTTCATTTTTGTCTCCTTCTTCCGCTTCTTCTGCTTACACTTCTTGTTCTTCCTCTTCTTCCATTTCTTCTCCTTCCACAAGTTCTTCTTCTTTCCTTTCCGTCTTCTCCTTCCTCTTTTTCTACATCCTCCACTTCTGTTGCTTTCCATGGTTGCTCTTTCTCTTCTTCTCCTTCCCCCAAATCTTATGCTTACACTTCTTCTTCTTCTTCCTCTTCTCCTCCAGATTCTACTTCTTCTGCTTCTTCTTCCCTTCCCTTCCCCTCTTTCTTCGTTTTCCCCCTTTTCTCCTTGTTCCAATTCACCTTCTTCATCTCACCTCCTTCCACTACTTCTTCTTCCTCCTCTTGTTCACCTTCTTCACTTTCCACATCTTCTTCTTCTTCGTTTGCTTCTCCTTCTTCCACTTCTTCTAGTTAGTCTCCTTCTTCTTCCTCTTCTTATCTTTCTTCTACTTCTCCTGCCTCGTCTTGTTCTCTTTCTTCCACTTCTTCTTTATCCTCTCCTTTCGTTTCTTTTCTTCCTCTTCATGTCCTTCTTCTTCTTCCTTTCCTTCGTCATATCCCTCTTTTTCTCCTTCTTCTACTTCCACTTGCATTTCTACCTATTCTTCTCCTTCTTCCACTTCTTCTCCATCATCCCTACTCCTTCAACTACTTCTTCTTCTTCCTCTTGTTCACCTTCTTCCACTTCTACTACATCCACTTGTTCTTCTTCTTCCCTCTCTTCTCCTTCTTGCCCTTCTTCTGCCTGCACTACTTCTTCTTCTTCCCCTTCTTCTTCTCCTCCTTGTTCCACTTCTTCTTCATCCCCTTTCCTTCCATTGCTTCTTCTTCCTCCTCTTTTTCTCATTCTTCCACTTCTTCTTCTTCTTCTGCCTATTGTTCTCCTTCTTCCACTTGCACTTCTTCCTTTTCTTCTCGTTCTTCCACTTCTTCTTCTTCCCCTTCTTCTCCTTCTGCCACCTCTCGTTCTCCTTCTTCCACTTCTTCTTATTCATCTCCTTTGATTCCACTACTTCTACTACTTCTTCTACTTCTACTTGTTGTTCTTCTTCATTTTCGTCTCCTTCTTTCGCTTCTTCTGGTTACACTTCTTCTTCTTCCTCTTTTTCCATTTCTTCTCCTTCCACAACTTCTTCTTCTTTCCTTTCCGTCTTCTCCTTCCTCTTTTTCTCCATCCCCCACTTCTGTTGCTTCCCATTATTGCTCTTCCTCTTCTTCTCATTCCCCCAAATCTTATGCTTACACTTCTTCTTCTTCTTCCTCTTCTCCTCCAGCTTCCACTTCTTCTGCTTCTTCTTCCCTTCCCTTCCCCTCCTTCTTCCTTTTCTTCCTTTTCTCCTTGTTCCAATTCTTCTTCTTCATCTCACCCCGTTCCATTACTTCTTCTTCTTGCTCTTCTTCTCCTTCTGCCACCTCTTCTCCCTCCTCCCGTTCTTCCTACACTTTTTCTTCTTCCTCTTCTCCTCCAGATTCCACTTCTTCTGCTTCTTCTTCCTTTCCCTTCCCCTCCTTCTTCCTTTTCCTCCTTTTCTCCTTGTTCCAATTCTTTTTCTTCATCTCACCTCCTTCCACTACTTCTTCTTCCTCCTCTCGTTCACCTTCTTCAACTTCTTCACTTTCGACATTTTCTTCTTCTTCCTTTTCTTCTCCTTCTTCAACTTCTTCTAGTTACTCTCGTTGCTCTTCCTCTTCTTATCTTTCTTCCACTTCTCCTGCCTCCTCTTGTTCTCTTTCTTCAAATTCTTCTTCATCCTCTCCTTTCCTTTCTTTTCTTCCTCTTCATCTCCTTCTTCTTCTTCCTTTCCTTCGTCATATCCCTCTTTTTCTCCTTCTTCTGCTTCCACTTGCATTTCTACCTCTTGTTCTCCTTCTTCCACTTCTTCTCCATCATCGCCACTAATTCAACTACTTCTTCTTCTTCCTCTTGTTCACCTTCTTCTACTTCTACTACATCCACTTGTTCTTCTTCTTCCCTCTCTTCTCTTTCTTGCCCTTCTTCTGCCTAGACTACTTCTTCTTCGTCCCCTTCTTCTTCTCCTCCTTGTTCCACTTCTTCTTCATCCCCTTTCCTTCCATTGCTTCTTCTTCCTCCTCTTTTTCTCATTCTTCCAATTCTTCTTCTTCTTCCTATTGTGCTCCTTCTTCCACTTGCACTTCTTCCTTTTCTTCTCGTTCTTCCACTTCTTCTACTTCCTCTTCTTCTCCTTCTACCACCTCTTCTCCCTCCTCTCGTTCTCCTTCTTCCACTTCTTCTTCTTCATCTCCTTTCATTCCACTACTTCTACCACTTCTTCTACTTCTACTTGTTGTTCTTCTTCATTTTCGTCTCCTTCTTCCGCTTTTTTTGCTTACACTTCTTCTTCTTCCATTTCTTCTCCTTCCACAACTTCTGCTTTCCTTCTGTCTTCCTTCCTCTTTTTCTCCATCCCCCACTTCTGTTGCTTCCCATTGTTGCTCTTTCTCTTCCTCTCCTTCCCCCAAATCTTATGCTTACACTTCTTCTTCTTCTTCCTCTTCTCCTCCAAATTCCAGTTCTTCTACTTCTTCTTCCCTTCCCTTCCCCTTCTTCTTCCTTTTCCTCCTTTTCTCCTTGTTCCAATTCTTCTTCTTCATCTCACCTCCTTCCACTACTTCTTCTTCCTCCTCTTGTTCACCTTCTTCAACCTCTTCACTTTCCACATTTTCTTCTTCTTCCTTTTCTTCTCCTTCTTGCACTTCGTCTAGTTACTCTCCTTCTTCTTCCTCTTCTTATCTTTCTTCCACTTCTCCTGCCACCTCTTGTTCTCTTTCTTCCACTTCTTCTTCATCCTCTCCTTTCCTTCCTTTTCTTCCTCTTCATCTCCTTCTTCTTCTTCCTTTCCTTCGTCATATCCCTCTTTTTCTCCTTCTTCTGCTTCCACTTGCATTTCTACCTCTTGTTCTCCTTCTTCCACTTCTTCTCCATCATCCCCACTCCTTCAACTACTTCTTCTTCTTCCTCTTGTTCACCTTCTTCCACTTCTACTACATCCACTTGTTCTTCTTCTTCCCTCCTCTTTTTTGCCCTTCCTCTGCCTACACTACTTCTTGTTCCTCCCCTTCTTCTTCTCCTCCTTGTTCCACTTCTTCTTCATCCCCTTTCCTTCCATTGCTTCTTCTTCCTCCTCTATTTCTGATTCTTCCACTTCTTCTTCTTCTTCTTCCTATTGTTCTCCTTCTTCGACTTGCACTTCTTCCTTTTCTTCTCGTTCTTCCACTTCTTCTACTTCCACTTCTTCTCCTTCTGCCACCTCTTCTCCCTCCTCCCGTTCTCCTTCTTCCACTTCTTCTTCTTCATCTCCTTTCATTCCACTACTTCTGCCACTTCTTCTACTTCTACTTGTTATTCTTCTTCATTTTTGTCTCCTTCTTCGCTTCTTCTGATTACACTTCTTCTTCTTCCATTTCTTCTCCTTCCACAAGTTCTTCTTTCCTTTCCGTCTTCCTTCCTTTTTTCTCCATCCCCCACTTCTGTTGCTTCCCATTGTTGCTCTTCCTCTTCCTCTCCTTCCCCCACATGTTATGCTTACACTTCTTCGTCTTCTTCCTCTTCTCCTCCAAATTCCACTTCTTCTGCTTCTTCTTCCCTTCCCTTCCCCTTCTTCTTCGTTTTCCCTCCTTTTCTCCTTGTTCCAATTCATCTTCTTCATCTCACCTCTTAACTGATATGAATCCACTGTCAGTTTAGGATTCTGAAAGGACCCTAGGAATTTAGCTTGCCGCGTTAACAAAATTAATCAACATGGAATGCAAACAATTGCAAAAAAATAAACTGAATAGAATTACTATCAAACTTTTAGACACAGAATGGAAATTAAAAGTTTTTGAAATTCAACAATTAAACGAGTTTTTGAATAGTGTAGCACTTTCCTGTTATAGAGTTTGCTGGCCAGAATTGAGTATGAATGGAAAAGACAGAAAATGGAATTGGAATTGATAGACTCCACACTTCCAAGGATGGAAGATATGTCTACGAGATTGCACACACAAAGGGGTGAATTACCTTTGATAAATCTCAAAAGATTTTGGATTGTCAAGAATCCAAAGGAGAGAAAACCTCAACTAGTTTTTTTCATTCCCAAAATATTCTCCCTTACATCTCAGTCTTGCCCAAATTTATATGGCTAATAAACTCAGCTTGTGTAGGTTTAGTGGGTTTCTAAATTCAGCTGAAGTTACAAAATAATAAAAACTAATAATGGGCAGCTTAATAACAAAGTGTAACTGCCAAAGTAAATTAAACACGTATACTAATTATAATTGATAACCTAGGTGGCTGCAACTTTAATTAGACAATTCTGGTTGCCCACCATTAACTAAGTAAACTCTAAGAAAATGAGTTTAATTTATTTCAAACTTCTCTTCCATTAAGGTCAAGTATTGCTCTCTTCAGTCCTGAGACAATTAACAATTTTAAACTTTATTTCTTCAATGTTTGGCTCTTTTTGCAAAAGGGCTGCCAATACTTATTGAATAGCTTCCTTAGCTCTTCTTGTCCTTGCCCTTGTCATAGGTCCTCCAAGTCCTTCAAGCTTGATGTCCTCATCACTCCCCCCCTCTTGAAGAGGATTTGTCCCCAAATCAATAGCATCTTCATCTGGGAATTGGATGCCTATACTTGATGGTGGTGTTGTTTATGGCTCTACAATCAGAACACATCCTCCATGAGCCATCTTTCTTTGGCACCAAAATCATAGGTACAGCACACGGGCTCATGCTATCTCTCACCCAACCTTTGCTCATGAGTTCAGCCACTTGCCTTTCAATCTCCTTAGTTTCTTGTGGGTTGCTCCTATATGCTGGCCGATTGGGTAATGATGCTCCTGGAATGAGATCAATGTGATGCTCAATTCCCCTCAAAGGTGGCAATCCACTAGGTACACTCTCTGGAAAAACATCTTGGAAATTCTGCAAAAGAGGTTTAACACAAGAAGGCAATTCAAAATTTTCAAATTGGTTAGCATGCAAAAACTGACTCGTACAATACAACAAATATAGGGGTTGTCTTGCACAAAGCAGCCTCTTAACTTCCTCTTTTTTTGCTAAACAAGTGTGTTTTTCCTCAAGTGTTTCAATATCTTTCTTTTCTTTATTTTTCCTCTCAAGTGTTTCGCTCTTCCTCTCAAGTGTTTCACTCTTTCTTTCATTTGCTAACTTTTCTCTCATTTTGATTTGATCCTCACACACCTCTTTAGGAGACAAAGGCTTGAGAACCAACTTTTTATCCTGATACATGAAAGAAAATTTGTTAGTGAAGCCGTCATGAATGGCTTTGGTATCATACTGCCACGGCCTTGCCAAAAGGATATGGCTGGCATCCATGGGAACCACATCACATATGACTTTATCTTGATATTTTCCAATGGAGAACGAAACTATTGCTTGTTGTTTCACTTGAACTTCTTCTCCTTCACTAAGCCATTGAAGTTTATATGGTCTAGGATGTGGTGTAGTGTCCATGTTCATCTTTGACACTAATCTTGAACTCACCACATTGGTACAACTCCCTCCATCAATAATTACCAAACAAACATTACCATTGACTGAACATCTTGTGTGAAAGATGTTCTCCCTTTGAGATGCATCCTCGGCCTTGACTTGACTTCCAAGCATCCTCCTAATCATATACAACTCTCCTTCATTAGCCTTCAATTCTCCATCACTCTCCTCTTCTTCTCCACCACTAGCTTCTGATTGGCTTGTGTATTCCCCATTATCTTTGAGAAGAACAATCTTCTTTGTGGGACACTCATAGGCATAATGACCCATGCCCAAGCACTTGAAACACTTCACTTCTCTAGTCTTTTTAGGAGGATGTTCAGGTTGCTTTTGAGGTGCTTTTCCATGGTTAGAAAGTGATGCATTGCTTGAGGAGGCAGCACCCTCTTTCTTAACTCTATCCTTCCAATTTGAAGCATTATACTCGGTAGAACTTCTTCTTGTTGTAATCTTTCGTTTTATTTGCTGTTCAACTTGAATAGCCTTATGTAAAAGGTCCTCCATCTCCATAAACTCCTGCAACTCAACAACATCTCTAATGTCATGATTTAAACCATTAAGGAAGCGAGCCATAGTTAGCTCAAGATCTTCTTCAATTTGGGCTTGGATGATTAGCATCTCCATCTCCTTATAATACTCCTCCACTCCCTTGCTTCCTTGAGACAATTTCTGAAGTTTTAATTTTATATCCCTATGGAAGCTAGAAGGTATATACCGCCTCCTCATGATCCTCTTCATTTCAGCCCAAGTGTCTACCCTAGGCTCCTCATATCTAATCCTCTCCCTTTGCAACTTATTCCACCAAATGAGTGCATAATCAGAAAATTCAGCAGCTGCAAGTCTCACCTTTTGCTCCTCACTATAATTGTTGCAAGAGAACACATGCTCAATTTTTAAATCCCACTCCAAGTATGCATCAGGATCACTCCTACCCTTGAAAGGAGGCACATTCAACTTCACTCCTTCCATTCTTCCTTCATTTCTATTTGGCCTTCCTCTTCCTCCTGCTGGTGGGGTCCTATTCTCCAATTAGTCCAACCTCTCATGGAATTCATCTTGTTGTTGCTTCATCAATCTCTCTAAATGCTGAGATAATGCAGCAATTTGAAGTTGAAGATCATTGTTATTATTTCTTTCTGCCATGATAAACAAACAGGTCAAATGTCACAAGAAAAAGTATGTATGTGGTGTTTGAAAATGTTCTCACCCACTCAAGTGTTTGCGCTAAAAAAAAATTGGCTTTTACTATAATGAAACTCTCTTGCCTTTTTCCTCTTTATTCGTCCTTAAGTTCTTAACAAACCAAAAGAGAAAAACTCAAAGACAAACACCAACCTGTGTGCAGGCAAATAAGACACAAGAAAACTAACAAAAATGACTAAAATGAAACCCAACGAAAGCAACAAATACTAGGACAACAACTGAATTATTTTTTTTAACACCAACAAGATAGAAGAAATTTGTCTCAAAATGAAAACAAAAGGAAGTACGAAAAGAAATGGACAAAAACTGGGCACACAAAAACAAAGGTACAAACAGCCACAACCAGAATTTTGAGTAGAAAATTGTGCATCCAATTTTAACAGGTAAAGACACAAACAGAGGATAAAATTTTGGCTTAAAATGAAACTAATAGGTGCAGCAAAATTCAGAATTGTATACTAACAAGGTGCAGTATTTTCTTCCTCAATTCAAACACAATATTACCTTAAGAATGAGCTTAAAATTTTTCTAATAACATGAACCATTCAGCCCAATTTTTTTTTTAACTCAATTTTTTTTGCATGCTTTCTTTCACTTCTATTTTTTTTTTTTTAAATTCAGAATTGTTTTAAAGACCTAACTTTTGCAATGGTTCAGTCAAAGAAATAACAATAAGGTAATATTATGATATGATGAAAATTAAGGACAGAAATTACCCAGAACAACAGCCTTGCAATTCCTAGAAACCGGAGCTCTAATACCAAATGATATGAATCCGCTGTCAGTTTAGGATTCTGAAAGGACTCTAGGAATTTAGCTTGCCGCGTTACCAAAATTAATCAACATGGAATGCAAACAATTGCAAAAAAAATAAACTGAATAGAATTACTATAAAAAAAGACACAGAATGGAAATTAAAAGTTTTTGAAATTCAACAATTAAACGAGTTTTTGAATAGTGTAGCACTTTCCTGTTATAGAGTTTGCTGGCCAGAATTGAGTATGAATGGAAAAGACAGAAAATGGAATTGGAATTGATAGACTCCACACTTCCAAGGATGGAAGATATGTCTACGAGATTGCACACACAAAGGGGTGAATTACCTTTGATAAATCTCAAAAGATTTTGGATTGTCAAGAACCCAAAGGAGAGAAAACCTCAACTAGTTTTTTTTATTCCCAAAATATTCTCCCTTACATCTCAGTCTTCTTCCACTTCTTCTACTTCCTCTTCTTCTCCTTCTGCCACCTCTTCTCCCTCCTCCCGTTCTCCTTCTTCCACTTCTTCTTCTTCATCTCCTTTCATTCCACTACTTCTACCACTTCTTCTACTTCTACTTCTTCTTCCTCCTCTTGTTCACCTTCTTGAACCTCTTCACTTTCCACATTTTCTTCTTCTTCCTTTTCTTCTCCTTCTTCCACTTCTTCTAGTTACTCTCCTTCTTCTTCCTCTTCTTATCTTTCTTCCACTTCTCCTGCCTCCTCTTATTCTCTTTCTTCCACTTCTTCTTCATCCTCTCCTTTCCTTCCTTTTCTTCCTCTTCATCTCCTTCTTCTTCTTCCTTTCCTTCGTCATATCCCTCTTTTTCTCCTTCTTCTGCTTCCACTTGCATTTCTACCTCTTGTTCTCCTTCTTCCACTTCTTCTCCATCATCCCCACTCCTTCAACTACTTCTTCTTCTTCCTCTTCTTCACCTTCTTCCACTTCTACTACATCCACTTGTTCTTCTTCTTCCCTCTCTTCTCCTTTTTGCCCTTCTTCTTCTCCTCCTTGTTCCACTTCTTCTTCATCCCCTTTCCTTCCATTGCTTCTTCTTCCTCCTCTTTTTCTGATTCTTCCACTTGCACTTCTTCCTTTTCTTCTCGTTCTTCCACTTCTTCTACTTCCTCTTCTTCTCCTTCTGCCACCTCTTCTCCCGCCTCCCGTTCTCCTTCTTCCACTTCTTCTTCTTCATCTCCTTTCATTCCACTACTTCTACCACTTCTTCCACTTCTACTTGTTGTTCTTCTTCATTTTCGTCTCCTTCTTCCGCTTCTTCTGCTTACACTTCTTTATCTTTTTCTCCAAATTCCACTTCTGTTGCTTCCCATTGTTGCTCTTCCTCTTCCTGTCCTTCCGGCAAATCTTATGCTTACACTTATTCTTCTTCTTCCTCTTCTCCTCCAAATTCCACTTCTTTTGCTTCTTCTTCCCTTCCCTTCCTCTTCTTCTTCCTTTTCCTCCTTTTCTCCTTGTTCCAATTCTTCTTCTTCATCTCACCTCCTTCCACTACTTCTTCTTCCTCCTCTTGTTCACCTTCTTCAGTTTCCACATCTTCTTCTTCTTCCTTTTCTTCTCCTTCTTCCACTTCTTCTAGTTAGTCTCATTCTTCTTCCTCTTCTTATCTTTCTTCCACTTCTCCCGCCTCCTCTTGTTCTCTTTCTTCCACTTCTTCTTCATCCTCTCCTTTCCTTTCTTTTCTTCCTCTTCATCTCCTTCTTCTTCTTCCTTTCCTTCGTCATATCCCTCTCTTCTCCTTCTTGCCCTTCTTCTGCCTACACTACTTCTTCTTCCTCCCCTTCTTCTTTTCCTCCTCGTTCCACTTCTTTTTCATCCCCTTTCCTTCCATTGCTTCTTCTTCCTCCTCTTTTTCTCATTCTTCCACTTCTTCTTCTTCTTCCTATTGTTCTCCTTCTTCCACTTGCACATCTTCCTTTTCTTCTCGTTCTTCCACTTCTTCTTCTTCCTCTTTTCTCTTCTGCCACCTCTTCTCCCTCCTGCCGTTCTCCTTCTTCCACTTCTTTTTCTTCATCTCCTTTCATTCCACTACTTCTACCACTTCTTCTACTTCTACTTGTTGTTCTTCTTCATTTTCGTCTCCTTCTTCCACTTCTTCTGGTTACACTTCTTTTCCTTCCACAACTTCTTCTTCTTTCCTTTCCGTCTTCTCCTTCCTCTTTTTCTCCATCCCCCACTTCTGTTGCTTCCCATTGTTGCTCTTCCTCTTCTTCTCCTTCCGCCAAATATTATGCTTACACTTCTTCTTCTTCTTCCTCTTCTCCTCCAGATTCCACTTCTTGTGCTTCTTCTTCCCTTCCCTTCCCCTCCTTCTTCCTTTTCCTCCTTTTCTCCTTGTTCCAATTCTTCTTCTTCATCTCACCTCCTTCCACTACTTCTTCTTCCTCCTCTTCTTCACCTTCTTCAGTTTCCACATCTTCTTCTTCTTCCTTTTCTTCTCCTTCTTTAACTTCTTCTAGTTAGTCTCATTCTTCTTCCTCTTCTTATCTTTCTTCCACTTCTCCCGCCTCCTCTTGTTCTCTTTCTTCCACTTCTTCTTCATCCTTTCCTTTCCTTTCTTTTCTTCCTCTTAATCTCCTTCTTCTTCTTCCTTTCCTTCGTCATATCCCTCTTTTTCTCCTTTTTCTGCTTCCACTTGCATTTCTACCTCTTGTTCTCTTTCTTCCACTTCTTCTCCATCATCCCCACTCCTTCAACTACTTCTTCTTCTTCCTCTTGTTCACCTTCTTCCACCTCTAATACATCCACTTCTTCTTCTTCTTTCCTCTCTTCTCCTTCTTGCCCTTTTTCTACTTACACTACTTCTTCTTCCTCCCCTTCTTCTTCTCCTTCTTGTTCCACTTCGTCTTCATCCCCTTTCCTTCCATTGCTTCTTCTTCCTCCTCTTTTCTCCTTCCTCTTTTTCTCCATCCCCGACTTCTGTTGCTTCCCATTGTTGCTCTTACTCTTCTTCTCCTTCCCCCAAATCTTATGCTTACACTTCTTCTTCTTCCTCCTCTTCTCTTCCAGATTCCACTTCTTCTGCTTCTTCTTCCCCTCCCTTCCCCTCTTTCTTCCTTTTCCTCCTTTTCTCCTTGTTCCAATTCTTCTTCTTCATCTCACCTCTTCCACTACTTCTTCTTCCTCTTTTTCTTCACCTTCTTCACTTTCCACATCTTCTTCTTCTTCCTTTTCTTCTCCTTCTTCCACTTCTTCTAGTTAGTCTCATTCTTCTTCCTCTTCTTAGCTTTCTTCCACTTTTCCCGCCTCCTCTTGTTCTCTTTCTTCCACTTCTTCTTCATCCTTTCCTTTCCTTTCTTTTCTTCTTCTTAATCTCATTCTTCTTCTTCCTTTCCTTCGTCATATCCCTCTTTTTCTCCTTCTTCTGCTTCCACTTGCATTTCTACCTCTTGTTCTCCTTCTTCCACTTCTTCTCCATCATCCCCACTCCTTCAACTACTACTTCTTCTTCCTCTTGTTCACCTTCTTCCACTTCTACTATCGACTTGTTCTTCTTCTTCTTCCCTCTCTTCTCCTTCTTGCCCTTCTTCTGCCTACACTATTTCTTCTTCCTCTCCTTCTTCTTCTCCTCCTTGTTCCACTTCTTCTTCATCCCCTTTCCTTCCATTGCTTCTTCTTCCTCCTCTTTTTCTCATTCTTCCACTTCTTCTTCTTCCTCTTCTTCTCCTTCTGCCACCTCTTCTCCCTCCTCCCGTTCTCCTTCTTCCACTTCTTCTTCATCTCCTTTCATTCCACTACTTCCTCTTATTCCTCTTATTGTCTCCTTTTACCACCTCTTCTACTTCTACTTGTTGTTCTTCGTCATTTTTGTCTCCTTCTTCGGCTTCTTTTGCTTACACTTGTTCTTCTTCCTATTCTTCCATTTCTTCTCCTTCCACAACTTCTTCTTCTTTCCTTTCCGTCTTCTCCTTCCTCTTTTTCTCCATCCCCCACTTCTGTTGCTTCCCATTGTTGCTCTTCCTCTTCTTCTCCTTCCCCCAAACCCTATGCTTACACTTCTTCTTCTTCTTCCTCTTCTCCTCCAGATTCCACTTCTTCTGCTTCTTCTTCCTTTGCCTTCCCCTCCTTCTTCCTTTTCCTCCTTTTCTCCTTCTTCCAATTCTTCTTCTTCATCTAACCTCCTTCAACTACTTCTTCTTCCTCCTCTTGTTAACCTTCTTCAATTTCTTCACTTTCCACATCTTCTTCTTCTTCCTTTTCTTCTCCTTCTTCCACTTCTTCTGGTTACCCTCCTTCTTCTTCCTCTTCTTCTTGTTCACGTTCTTCAACTACTACTTCTTCTCCATCATCCCCACTCCTTCAACTACCACTTCTTCTACGTCTACTTGTTGTTCTTCTTCATTTTCGTCTCCTTCTTCCGCTTCTTTTGCTTACACTTGTTCTTCTTCCTATTCTTCCATTTCTTCTCCTTCCACAACTTCTTCTTCTTTCCTTTCCGTCTTCTCCTTCCTCTTTTTCTCCATCCCCCACTTCTGTTGCTTCCCATTGTTGCTCTTCCTCTTCTTCTCCTTCCCCCAAATCTTATGCTTACACTTCTTCTTCTTCTTCCTCTTCTCCTCCAGATTCCACTTCTTCTGCTTCTTCTTCCCTTCCCTTCCCTTCCCTTCCCTTCCTTCTTCGTTTTTCTCCTTTTCTCCTTCTTCCAATTCTTCTTCTTCATCTCACCTCCTTCCACTACTTCTTCTTCCTCGTCTTGTTCACCTTCTTCCACTTCTACTACATCCACTTGTTTTTCTGCTTCCCTCTCTTCTCCTTCTTGCCCTTCTCCTGCCTATACTACTTCTTCTTCCCCCCTTCTTCTTCCTCCTCTTTTTCTCATTCTTCCACTTCTTCTTCCTATTCTTCTGCTTCTTCCACTTGCACTTCTTCCTTCTCTTCTCATTCTTCCACTTCTTCTTGTTCCTCTTCTTCTCCTTCTACCACCTCTTCTTCCTCCTCCCGTTCTCCTTCTTCCACTTCTTCTTCTCCATCTCCTATCGTTCCACTACTTACTCCTATTCTTCTTATTCTCTCCTACTACCACTTGTTCTACTTCTACTTGTTGTTCTTCTTCATTTTCGTCTCCTTCTTCCGCTTCTTCTGCTTACACTTCTTCTTCTTCCTCTTCTTCCATTTCTTCTCCTTCCACAACTTCTTCTTTCCTTTTCGTCTTCTCCTTCCTCTTTTTCTGCATCCCCCACTTCTGTTGCTTCCCATTCTTGCTCTTCCTCTTCTTCTCCTTCCCCCAAATCTTATGCTTACACTTCTACTTCTTCTTCCTCTTCTCCCCCAGCTTCCACTTCTTCTGCTTCTTCTTCCCTTCCCTTCCCCTACTTCTTCCTTTTCCTCCTTTTCTCTTTGTTCTCCATCATCCCCACTCCTTCAACTACTTCTTCTTCTTCCTCTTGTTCACCTTCTTCCACTTCTACTATATCCACTTGTTCTTCTTCCTCCCTCTCTTCTCCTTCGTGCCCTTCTTCTGCCTATACTATTTCTTCTTCCTCCGCTTCTTCTTCGCCTCCTTGTTCCACTTCTTCTTGATCCCCTGTCCTTCCATTGCTTCTTCTTCCTCCTCTTTTTCTCATTCTTCCACTTCTTCTTCTTATTGTTCTTCTTCTTCCACTTGCACTTCTTCCTTTTCTTCTCGTTCTTCCCCTTCTTCTTCTTCCTCTTCTTCTCCTTGTGCCACCACTTCTCCCTCCTCCCGTTCTCCCTCTTCCACTTCTTCTTCTTCATCTCCTTTCATTCCACTACTTCTACCGCTTCTTCTACTTCTACTTGTTGTTCTTCTTCATTTTCGTCTTCTCCTTACTTTTTTCTCCATCCCCCACTTCTGTTGCTTCCCATTGTTGCTCTTCCTCTTCTTCTCCTTCCCCCAAAATCTTATGCTTACACTTCTTCCTCTTCTCCCCCAATTCTTCTTCGTCATCTCACCTCCTTCCACTACTTCTTCTTCCTCCTCTTGTTCACCTTCTTCAACTTCCTCACTTTTGACATCTTCTTCTTCTTTCCCCTCTTCTCTTTCTTGCCCTTCTTCTGCTTATACTACTTCTTCTTCCTCCCCTTCTTCTTCTCCTCCTTGTTCCACTTCTTCTTCATCCCCTTTCCTGCCATTGCTTCTTCTTCCTCCTCTTTTTCTCATTCTTCCACTTCTTCTTCTTCTTCCTATTGTTCTCCTTCTTCCACTTGCACTTCTTCCTTTTCTTCTTGGTCTTCCACTTCTTCTTCTTCCTCTTCTTCTCCTTCTGCCACCTCTTCTCACTCCTCCTATTTTCCTTCTTCCACTTCTTCTTCTTCATCTCCTATCATTCCGCGACTTCCTCCTATTCCTCTTATTCTCTCCTTCTACCACTTCTTCTACTTCTACTTGTTGTTCTTCTTCATTTTTGTCTCCTTCTTCTGCTTCTTTGGCTTACACTTCTTTTTCCATTTATTCTCCTTCCACAACTTCTTCTTCTTTCCTTTCCGTCTTCTCCTTCTTCTTTTTCTCCATCCCTCACTTATGTTGCTTCCCATTGTTGCTCTTCCTCTTCTTCTCCTGCCCCCAAATCTTATGCTTACACTTCTTCTTCTTCCTCTTCTCCTCCAGCTTCCACTTCTTCTGCTTCTTCTTCCCTTCCCTTCCCCTCCTTCTTCCTTTTCCTCCTTTTCTCCTTGTTCCAAGTCTTCTTCCTCATCTCACCTCCTTCCATTACTTCTTCCTCCTCTTGTTCACCTTCTTCACTTTCCACATCTTCTTCTTCTTCCTTTTCTTCTCCTTCTTCCACTTCTTCTAGTTACTCTCCTTCTTCTTCCTCTTCTTATCTTTCTTCCACTTCTCCTGCCTCCTCTTGTTATCTTTCCTGCACTTCTTCTTCATCCTCTCCTTTCCTTTCTTTTCTTCCTATTAATCTCCTTCTTCTTCTTCCTTTCCTTCCTCATATCTCTCTTTTTCTCCTTCTTCTGCTTCCACTTGCATGTCTACCTCTTGTTCTCCTTCTTCCACTCCTTCTCCATCATCCCCACTCCTTCAACTACTTATTCTACTTCCTGTTGTTCACCTTCTTCCACCTCTACTACATCCACTTGTTCTTCTTCTTTCCTCTCTTCTCCTTCTTGCCCTTCTTCTTCTACCATTTCTTCTCCTTCTTCCACTTCTTCTAGCTACTCTCCTTCTTCTTCGTCTTCTTATCTTTCTTCCACTTCTCCTGCCTCCTCTTGTTCTCTTTCATCCGCTTCTTCTTCATCCTCTCCTTTCCATTCTTTTCTTCCTCTTCATCTCCTTCTTCTTCTTCCTTTCCTTCGTCATATCCCTCTTTTTCTCCTTCTTCTGCTTCCACTTGCATTTCTACCTCTTGTTCTCCTTCTTCCACTTCTTCTCCATCATCCCTACTCCTTCAACTACTTCTTCTTCTTCCTCTTGTTCACCTTCTTCCACTTCTACTACATCCACTTGTTCTTCTTCTTCCCTCTCTTCTCCTTCTTGCCCTTCTTCTGCCTACACTACTTCGTCTTCCTCCCCTTCTTCTTCTCCTCCTGGTTCCACTTCTTCTTCATCCCCTTTCCTTCCATTGCTTTTTCTTCCTCCTCTTTTTCTCATTCTTCCACTTCTTCTTCTTCCTCTTCTTCCATTTCTTCTCCTTCCACAACTTCTTCTTCTTCCTTTTCTTCTCCTTCTTCCAGTTCTTCTAGTTACTCTCCTTCTTCTTCCTCTTCTTATGTTTCTTCCACTTCCCTTGCATCCTCTTGTTCTCTTTTCTTCCACTTCGTCTTCATCCTCTCCTTTCCTTTCTTTTCTTCCTCTTCATCTCTTTCTTCTTCTTCCTTTCCTTTGTCATATCCCTCTTGTTCTCTTTCTTCTGCTTCCACTTCCATTTCTACCTCTTGTTCTCCTTCTTCCACTTCTTCTCCATCATCCCCACTCCTTCAACTACTTCTTCTTCTTCCTCTTGTTCACCTTCTTCCACTTCTACTACATCCACTTGTTCTTCTTCTTCCCGCTCTTCTCCTTCTTGCGGTTCTTCTGCCTACACTACTTCTTCTTCCTCCCCTTCTTCTTCTCCTCGTTGTTCCACTTCTTCTTCATCATTTTTCCTTCCTTTGCTTCTTCTTCCTCCTCTTTTTCTCATTCTTCCACTTCTTCTTCTTCTTCCTATTGTCTTCCTTCATCCACTTGAAGTTCTTCCTTTCCTTCTCGTTCATCCACTTCTTGTTCTTCCTCTTCTTCTCCTTCTGCCACCTCTTCTCCCTCCTCCTATTCTCCTTCCTCCACTTCGTCTTCTTCATCTCCTTCCATGCCACTATTTCCTCCTATTCCTCTTATTCTCTCCTTCTACCACTTCTTCTACTTCTACTTGTTGTTCTTCTTCATTTTCGTCTCCTTCTTCCACTTCTTCTGCTTACACTTCTTCTTCTTCCATTTCTTCTCCTTCCACAACTTCTTCTTCTTTCCTTTCCGTCTTCTCCTTCCTCTTTTTCTCCATCCCCCACTTCTGTTGCTTCCCATTGTTGCTCTTCCTCTTCTTCTCCTTCCCCCAAATCTTATGCTTACACTTCTTCTTCTTCTTCCTCTTCTCCTCCAGATTCCACTTCTTCTGGTTCTTCTTCCCTTCCCTTCCCCTATTTCTTCTTTTCCTCCTTTTCTCCTTGTTCGAATTCTTCTTCTTCATCTCACCTCCTTCCACTACTTCTTCTTCCTCCTCTTGTTCACCTTCTTCACTTTGCACATCTTCTTCTCCTTCATCTCCTCCTTCTTCTTCCTTTCCTTTGTCATATCCCTCTTGTTCCCTTTCTTTTGCTTCCACTTCCATTTCTACCTCTTGTTCTCCTTCTTCCACTTCTTCTCCATCATCCCCACTCCTTCAACTACTTCTTCTTCTTCCTCTTGTTCACCTTCTTCCACTTCTACTACATCCACTTGTTCTTCTTCTTCCCTCTTTTCTCCTTCTTGCGGTTCTTCTGCCTACACTACTTCTTCTTCCTCCCCTTCTTCTTCTCCTCCTTGTTCCACTTCTTCTTCATCATTTTTCCTTCCATTGCTTCTCCTGCCTCCTCTTGTTCTCTTTCTTCCACTTCTTCTTCTTCTTCCTATTGTTCTCCATCTTCCACTTGAAGTTCTTCCTTTTCTTCTCGTTCTTCCACTTCTTGTTCTTCCTCTTCTTCTCCTTCTGCCACCTCTTCTCCCTCCTCGCGTTCTCCTTCTTCCACTTCTTCTTCTTCATCTCCTTTCATTCCACTACTTCCTCCTATTCCTCTTATTCTCTCCTTCTACCACTTCTTCTACTTCTACTTGTTGTTCTTCTTCATTTTCGTCTCCTTCTTCCGATTCTTCTGCTTACACTTCTTCTTATTCCTTTTCTTCCATTTCTTCTCCTTCCACAACTTTTTCTTCTTCCTCTTCTTCCATTTCTTCTCCTTGCACAACTTCTTCTTCTCTTTCTTCCACCTCTTCTCCATCATCCCCACTCCTTCAACTACTTCTTCTTCTTCCTCTTGTTCACGTTCTTCCACTTCTACTACATCCACTTGTTCTTCTTCTTCCCTCTCCTTCTTGCCCTTCTTCTGCCTACATTACTTCTTCTTCTCCTCCTTGTTCCACTTCTTCTTCATCCCCTTTCCTTCCATTGCTTCTTCTTCCTCCTCTTTTTCTCATTCTTCCACTTCTTCTTCTTCTTCTCCTTGTTCCACTTCTTCTTCATCCCCTTTCCTTCATTGCTTCTTCATCCTCCTCTTTTTCTCATTCTTCCACTTCTTCTTCTACTTCCTATTGTTCTCCTTTTTCCACCTGCACTTCTTCCTTCTCTTCTCGTTCTTCCACTTCTTCTTCTTCCTCTTCTTCTCCTTCTGCCACCTCGTCTCCTCCTCCCATTCTCCTTCATCCACTTCTTCTTCTTCATCTCCTTTCATTCCACTACTTCCTCCTATTCCTCTTATTCTCTCCTTCAACCACTTCTTCTACTTCTACTTGTTCTTCTTCATTTTTGTCTCCTTCTTCCGCTTCTTCTGCTTACACTTCTTCCATTTCTTCTCCTTCCACAACTTCTTCTTCTTTCCTTTCCATCTTCTCCTTCCTCTTTTTCTCCATCCCCCACTTCTGTTGCTTCCCATTGTTGCTTTTCCTCTTCTTCTCCTTCCCCCAAATCTTATGCTTACACTTCTTCTTCTTCTTCCTCTTCTCCTTCCCCCAAATCTTATGCTTACACTTCTTCTTCTTCTTCCTCTTCTCCTTCCCCCAAATCTTATGCTTACACTTCTTCTTCTTCTTCCTCTTCTCCTCCAAATTCCACTTCTTCTGCTTCTTCTTCCCTTCCCTTCCCCTCCTTCTTCCTTTTCCTTCTTTTTCCCTTGTTCCAATTCTTCTTTTTTATCTCACCTCCTTCCACTACTTCTTCTTCCTCCTCTTGTTCACCTTCTTCACTTTCCACATCTTCTTCTTCTTCCTTTTCTTCTCCTTCTTCCACTTCTTCTAGTTACTCTCCTTGTTCTTTCTCTTCTTATCTTTCTTCCACTTCCCCCGCCTCCTTTTGTTCTCTTTCTTCCACTTCTTCTTCATCCTCTCCTTTCCTTTCTTTTCTTCCTCTTCATCTCCTTCTTCTTCTTCCTTTCCTTCGTCATATCCCTCTTTTCTCCTTCTTCTGCTTCCACTTGCATTTGTACCTCTTGTTCTCCTTCTTCCACTTCTTCTCCATCATCCCCACTCCTTCAACTACTTCTTCTTCTTCCTCTTGTTCACCTTCTTCCACTTCTACTACATCCACTTCTTCTTCTTCTTCCCTCTCTTCTCCTTCTTGCCCCTCTTCTGCCTACACTACTTTTTCTTCCTCCCCTTCTTCTTCTCCTCCTTGTTCCACTTCTTCTTCATCCCTTTTCTTTCCATTGCTTCTTCTTCCTCCTCTTTTTCTAATTCTTCTACTTCTTGTTCTTCTTCCTATTGTTCTCATTCTTCCACTTCTTCTTCTTCCTCTTCTTCTCCTTCTTCCACTTGAAGTTCTTCCTTTTCTTCTCGTTCTTCCACTTGAAGTTCTTCCTTTTCTTCTCGTTCTTCCACTTCTTGTTCTTCCTCTTCTTCTCCTTCTGCCACCTCTTCTCCCTCCTCCCGTTCTCTTTCTTCCACTTCTTCTTCTTCATCTCCTTCCATTCCACTACTTCCTCCTATTCCTCTTATTCTCTCCTTCTACCACTTCTTCTACTTCTACTTGTTGTTTTTCTTCATTTTCGTCTCCTTCTTCCGCTTCTTCTGCTTACACTACTTCTTCTTCCATTTCTTCTCCTTCCACAACTTCTTCTTCTTTCCTTTCCGTCTTTTCCTTCCTCTTTTTCTCCATCCCCACTTCTGTTACTTCCCATTGTTGCTCGTCCTCTTCTTTTCCTTCCCCCAAATCTTATGCTTACACTTCTTCTTCTTCTTCTTCCTCTTCTCCTCGAGATTCCATTTCTTCTGCTTTTTCTTCCTCTTCTTATCTTTCTTCCACTTCTCTTGCCTCCTATTGTTTTCTTTCTTCCACTTCTCTTCATCCTCTCCTTTCCTTTCTTTTCTTTCTCTTCATCTTCCACTTCTTCTGGTTCTTCTTCCCTTGCCTTCCCCTCCTTCTTCCTTTTCCTCCTTTTCTCCTTGTTCCAATTCCTCTTCTTCATCTCACCTCCTTCCACTTCTTGTTCCTTCTCTTCTCCTTCTTGCCCTTCTTCTGCCTACACTACTTCTTCTTCCTCCCCTTCTTCTTCTCCTCCTTGTTCCACTTCTTCTTCATTCCCCTTTCCTTCCATTGCTTCTTCTTCCTCCTTTTTTTCTCATTCTTCCACTTCTTTTTCTTCTTCCTCTTCTTCTCCTTCTGCCACCTCTTTTCCTCCTCCCGTTCTCCTTCGTCCATTTCTTCTTCTTTGTCTCCTTTCATTCCACTACTTCCTGCTATTCCTCTTACTCTCTTCTTCTACCACTTCTTCTAGTTGTTGTTCTTCTTCATCTTCATCTCCTTCTTCTTCTTTCCTTCCTTCGTCACCTCTTTTTCTCCTTCTTCTGCTTCCACTTGCATTTCTACCTCTTGTTCTCCTTCTTCCACTTCTTCTCCATGATCCCCACTCCTTCAACTACTTCTTCTTCTTAACTTGTTCACCTTCTTCCACCTCTACTACATCCACTTGTTCTTCTTCTTCCCTTTCTTCTCCTTCTTGCCCTTCTTCTGCCTACACTACTTCTTCTTCCTCCTCTTCTTCTTCTCCTCCTTGTTCCACTTCTTCTTCATCCCGTTTCCTTCCATTGGTTCTTCTTCCTCCTCTTTTTCTCATTCTTCCACTTCTTCTTCTTCTTCCTATTGTTCTCCTTCTTCCACTTGCACTATTTTTTCCTTTTCTTCTCGTTCTTCCACTTCTTCTTCTTCCTCTTCTTCTCCTTCTGCCACCTCTTCTCCCTCCTCCCGTTCTCCTTCTTCCACTTCTTCCACTTCTTCTTCTTCATCTCCTTTCATTCCACTACTTCTACCACTTCTTCTACTTCTACTTGTTGTTCTTCTTCATTTTCGTCTCCTTCTTCCGCTTCTTCTGCTTACACTTCTTCTTCTTCCTCTTCTTCCATTTCTTCTCCTTCCACAACTTCTTCTTCTTTCCTTTCTGTCTTTTCCTTCCTCTTTTTCTCCATCCCCGACCTTTGTTGCTTCCCATTGTTGCTCTTCCTCTTCTTCTCCTTCCCCCAAATCTTATGCTTACACTTCTTCTTCTTCTTCCTCTCCTCCTCCAGATTCCACTTCTTCTGCTTCTTCTTCCCTTCCCTTCCCCTCCTTCTTCCTTTTCCTCCTTTTCTCCTTGTTCCAATTCTTCTTCTTCATATCACCTCCTTCCACTACTTCTTCTTCCTCCTCTTGTTCACCTTCTTCAACTTCTTCACTTTCCACATCTTCTTCTTCTTCCTTTTCTTCTCCTTCTTCCACCTCTTCTAGTTACTCTCTTTCTTCTTCCTCTACATTCTTTCTTCCATTTCTCCTGCCTCCTCTTGTTCTCTTTCTTCCACTTCTTCTTCATCCTCTCCTTTTCTTTCTTTTCTTCCTCTTCATCTTCTTCTTCTTCTTCCTTTCCTTCGTCATATCCCTCTCTTTCTCCTTCTTCCACTTCTTCTCCATCATCCTCACTCCTTCAACTACTTCTTCTTCTTCACTTGTTCACCTTCTACCACCTCTACTACATCCACTTGTTATTCTTCTTCCCTCTCTTCTCCTTCTTGCCCTTCTTCTGCCTACACTACTTCTTCTTCCTCCCCTTCTTCTTCTCCTCCTTCTTCCACTTCTTCTTCATTCCCCTTTCCTTCCATTGCTTCTTCTTGCTCCTCTTTTTCTCATTCTTCCACTTCTTCTTCTTCCCTCTCTTCTACTTCTTGCCCTTCTTCTGCCTACACCACTTCGTCAACCTCCCCTTCTTCTTCTCCTCCTTGTTCCACTTTTTCTTCATTCCCCTTTCCTTCCATTGCTTGTTCTTCCTCCTGTTTTTCTCATTCTTCCAGTTCTTATTCTTCTTCCTATTGGTCTCCTTCTTCCACTTGCACTTCTTCCTTTTCTTCTCGTTCTTCCACTTCTTCTTCTTCTCCTTCTGCCACCTCTTCTCCCTCCTCCCGTTATCCTTCTTCCACTTCTTCTTTTTCATCTCCTTTCATTCCACTACTTCCTCCTATTCCTCTCATTCTTTCCTTCTACCACTTCTTCTACTTCTACTTGTTGTTCTTCTTCATTTTCGTCACCTCCTTCCACTACTTCTTGCTCCTCCTCTTGTTCACCTTCTTCACTTTCCACATCTTCTTCTTCTTCCTTTTCTTCTCCTTCTTCCACTTCTTCTAGTTACTCTCCTTCTTCTTCCTCTACTTTTCTTTCTTCCACTTCTCCTGCCTCCTCTTGTTCTCTTTCTTCCTCTTCTTCTTTATCCTCTCCTTTCCTTTCTTTTCTTCCTCTTCATCTCCTTCTTCATCTTTCTTTCCTTCGTCGTATTCCTCTTTTTCTATTTCTTCTCCTTCCACTTGCATTTCTACCTCTTGTTCTCCTTCTTCCACTTCTTCTCCATCATCCTTACTCCTTCAACTACTTCTTCTTCTACCTCTTGTTCACCTTCTTCCACTTCTACTACATCCACCTGTTCTTCTTCTTCCGTCTCTTTTCCTTCTTGCCTTTCTTCTGCCTACACTACTTCTTCCTCCTCCCCTTCTTCTTCTCTTCCTTGTTGCACTTCTTCTTCCTTTCCCTTCCCCTCCTTCTTCTTTTTCCTCCTTTTCTCCTTGTTCCAATTCTTCTTCTTCATCTCACCTCCTTCCACTACTTCTTCTTCCTCCTCTTGTTCACCTTCTTCACTTTCCATATCTTCTTCATCTTCCTTTTCTACCCCTTCTTTCACTTTTTCTACTTACTCTCCTTCTTTTTCCGCTTCTTATCTTTCTTCCACTTCTCCTGCCTCCTCTTGTTCTCTTTCTTCCATTTCTCCTTCTTCTGCTTCGACTTGCATTTCTACCTCTTGTTCTCGTTCTTCCACTTCTTTTCCATCATCCCCACTCCTTCAACTACTTCTTCTTCTTCCTCTTGTTCACCTTCTTCCACTTCTACTACATCCACCTATTCTTCTTCTTTCGTCTCTTTTCCTTCTTGCCTTTCTTCTGCCTACACTACTTCTTCCTCCTCCCCTTCTTCTTCTCCTCCTTGTTCCACTTCTTCTTCCTTCCCCTTCCCCTCCTTCTTCCTTTTCCTCCTTTTCTCCTTGTTCCAATTCTTCTTCTTCATCTCACCTCCTTCACTTACTTCTTCTTACTCCTCTTGTTGACCTTCTTCAAGTTATTCACTTTCCACATCTTCTTCTTCTTCCTTTTCTTCTCCTTCTTCCACTTCTTCTAGTTACTCTCCTTCTTCTTCCTCTTCTTATCTTTCTTCCACTTCTCCTGCCTCCTCTTGTTCTCTTTCTTCCATTTCTCCTTCTTCTGCTTCGACTTGCATTTCTACCTCTTGTTCTCGTTCTTCCACTTCTTTTCCATCATCCCCACTCCTTCAACTACTTCTTCTTCTTCCTCTTGTTCACCTTCTTCCACTTATACTACATCCACTTCTTCTTCTTCTTCCCTCTTTTCTCCTTCTTGCCATTCTTCTGCCTACACTACTTTTTCTTCATCCCATTCTTCTTCTCCTCCTTGTTCCACTCCTTCTTCATCCCGTTTCCTCCCATTGCTTCTTCTTCCTCCTCTTTTTCTCATTCTTCGACTTCTTCTTCTTCTTCCTCTTCTTCTCCTTCTGCCACCTTTTCTCTTCCTCGCGTTCGCCTTCTTTCACTTCTTCTTCTTCATCTCGTTTCATTCCACTTCTTCCTCCTATTCCTTTTATTCTCTCCTTCTACCACTTCTTCTACTTCTACTTGTTGTTCTTCTTCATTTTCGTCTTCTTCTTTCACTTCTTCTGCTTACACTTCTTCTTCTTTCTCTTCTTCCATTTCTTCTCCTTCCACAACTTCTTCTTCTTTCCTTTCCGTCTTCTCCTTCCTCTTTTTCTCCAACCCCCACTTCTGTTGCTTCCCATTGTTGGTCTTCCTGTTCTTCTCCTTCCCCCAAATCTTATGCTTACACTTCTTCTTCTTCTTCCTCTTCTCCTCCAGCTTCCACTTCTTCTGCTTCTTCTTCCCTTCCCTTCCCGTCCTTCTTCCTTTTCCTCCTTTTCTCCTGGTTCAAATTCTTCTTCTTCATCTCACCTGCTTCCACTACTTCTTGTTCCTCCTCTTGTCCACCTTCTTCAACTTCTTCATTTTCCACATATTCTTCTTCTTCCTTTTCTTCTCCTTCTTCCACTTCTTCTACTTCCTCTTCTTATCATTCTTCCACTTCTCCTGCCTCCTCTTGTTCTCTTTCTTCCACTTCTTCTTCATCCTCTCCTTTCCTTTCTTTTCTTACTCTTCATCTCCTTCTTCTGCTTCTTTTCCATCGTAATATTCCTCCTTTTCTCCTTGTTCCAATTCTTCTTCTTCATCTCACCTCCTTCCATTACTTCTTCTTCCTCCTCTTGTTCACCTTCTTCAAGTTCTTCACTTTCCACATCTTCTTCTTCTTCCTTTTCTTCTCCTTCTTCCACTTCTTCTAGTTACTCTCCTTCCTCTTCCTCTTCTTATCTTTCTTCCACTTCTCCTGCCTCCTCTTGTTCTCTTTCTTCCATTTCTTCTTCATCCTCTCCTTTCCTTTCTTTTATTCCTCTTCATCTCCTTCTTCTTCTTCCATGCCTTTGTCTTCTTCATTTTTGTCTCCTTCTTCCGCTTCTTCTGCTTACACTTCTTCTTCTTCTTCTTCCTCTTCTTCCATTTCTTCTCCTTCCCCCAAATCTTATGCTTAGACTTCTTCTTCTTCTTCCTCTCCTCCTCTAGATTCCACTTCTTCTACTTCTTCTTCGTCCTCTTGTTCACGTTCTTCACTTTCCACATCTTCTTCGTCTTCCTTTTCTTCTCCTTCTACCACCTCTTCTAGTTACTCTCCTCCTTCTTCCTTTTCTTATCTTTCTTCCACTTCTCCTACCTCCTCTTGTTCTCTTTCTTCCACTTTTTGTTCATCCTCTCCTTTCCTTTGTTTTCTTCCTCTTCATCTCCTTCTTCTTCTTCCTTTCCTTCGTCATATCCCTCTTTTTCTCCTTCTTCTACTTCGGCTTGCGTTTCTACCTCTTGTTCTCCTTCTTCTTCTTCCTTTCCTTCGTCATATCCCTCTTTTTATCCTTCTTCTGCTTCCGCTTGCGTTTCTACCTCTTGTTCTCCTTCTTCCACTTCTTCTCCATCATCCCCACTAATTCAACTACATCTTCTTCTTCCTCTTGTTCACCTTCTTCTACTTCTACTACATCCACTTGTTCTTCTTCTTCCCTCTCTTCTCCTTCTTGCCCTTCTTCTGCCTAGACTACTTCTTCTTCGTCCCCTTCTGCTTCTCCTCCTTGTTCCACTTCTTCTTCATCCCCTTTCCTTCCATTGCTTCTTCTTCCTCCTATTTTTCTCATTCTTCCACTTCTTCTTCTTCTTCCTATTGTTCTCCCTCTTCCACTTGCACTTCTTCCTTTTCTCCTTGTTCTTCCACTTTTTCTTCTTCCTCTTCTTCTCCTTCTGCCACCTCCTCTCACTCCTCCCGTTCTTCTTCTTGCATTCTTCTTCTTCATCTCCTTTCATTCCACTACTTCCTCCTATTCCTCTTACTCTCTCCTTCTGCCACTTCTTCTACTGCTACTTGTTGTTCTTATTCATTTTCGTCTCCTTCTTCCGCTTCTTCTGCTTACACTTTTTCTTGTTCCTCTTCTTCCATTTCTTATCCTTCCACAACTTCTGCTTGCACTACCTCTTCGATTTTTGTTCTCTTTCTTCCACTTCTTCTTCATCCTCTCCTTTCCTTTCTTTTCTTCCTCTTCAACTGCTTCTTCTTCTTCCTTTCCTTCATCATATCCCTCTTTTTCTCCTTCTTCTGCTTCCACTTGCAGTTCTACCTCTTGTTCTCCTTCTTCCACTTCTTCTCCATCATCCCCACTCCTTCAACTGCTTCTTCTTCTTCCTCTTATTCACCTTCTTCCAGCTCTACTACATCTACTTGTTCCTCTTCTCATTCTTGCCCTTCTACAGCCTACACTACTTCTTCTTCCTCCCCTTCTTCTTCTCCTCCTTGTTCCACTTCTTCTTCATCCGCTTTCCTTCCATTGCTTCTTCTTCCTCCTTTTCTTCTCGTTCTTCCACTTCTTCTTCTTTCTTTTCTTCTCCTTCTTCCACTTCTTCTAGTTACTCTCCCTCTTCTTCCTCTTCTTATCTTTCTTCCACTTCTCCTGCCTCCTCTTGTTCTCTTTCTTCCACTTCTTCTTCATCCTGTCATTTCCTTTCTTTTCTTCCTCTTCATATCGCTTCTTCTTCGTTTCCTTCGTCATATCCCTCTTTTTCTTGTTCTTCTGCTTCCACTTGCATTTCTACCTCTTGTTCTCCTTCTTCCACTTCTTCTCCATCATCCCCACTCCTTCAACTACTTCTTCTTCTTCCTCTTGTTCACCTTCTTTCACCTCTAATACATCCACTTGTTCTTCTTCTTCCCTCTCTTCTCCATCTTGCCGTTCTTCTGCCTACACTACTTCTTCTTCCTCCCCTTCTTCTTCTCCTCCTTGTTCCACTTCTTCTTCATCCCGTTTCCTTCTATTGCTTCTTCTTCCTCCTCTTTTTCTCATTCTTCCTCTTCTTCCTATTGTTCTCCTTCTTCCACTTGCACTTCTTCCTTTTCTTCTCTTTCTTCCACTTCTTCTTCTTCCTCTTCTTCTCCTTCTCCCACCTCTTCTCCCTCCTCCCGTTCTCCTTCTTCCACTTCTTCTTCTTCATCTCCTTTCATTCCACTACTTCCTCCTATTCCTCTTATTCTCCCCTTCTACCACTTCTTCTACTTCTACTTGTTGTTCTTCTTCATTTTCGTCTCCTTCTTCCTCTTGTTCTCCTTACACTTCTTCCTCTTCCTCTTCTTCCATTTCTTCTCCTTCCACAACTTCTTTTTCTTTCCTTTCCGTCTTCTCCTTCCTCTATTTCTCCATCCCCCACTTCTGTTGCTTCCCATTGTTGCTCTTCCTCTTCTTCTCCTTCCCCCAAATCTTATACTTACACTTCTTCTTCTTCTTCCTCTTCTCCTCCAGATTCCACTTCTTCTGCTTCTTCTTGCCTTCCCTTGCCTTCCCCTCCTTCTTCCTCTTCCTCTTTTTCTCCTTTTTCCGATTTTTCTTCTTCATCTGACCTCCATCCACTACTTCTTCTTCCTCCTCTTGTTCACCTTCTTCACATTCCACATCTTCTTCTTCTTCCTTTTCTTCTCCTTCTTCCACTTCTTCTAGTTACTCTCCTTCTTCTTCCTCTTCTTATCTTTCTTCCACTTCTCCTGCCTCCTCTTGTTCTCTTTCTTCCACTACTTCTTCTTCCTCTCCTTTCCTTTCTTTTCTTCCTCTTCATCTCCATCTTCTTCTTCCTTTCCTTCGTCATATCCCTCTTTTTCTCCTTCTTCTACTTCCACTTGCATTTCCACCTCTTGTTCTCCTTCTTCCACTTCTTCTCCATCATCCCCACTCCTTCAACTACTTCTTCTTCTTCCTCTTGTTCACCTTCTTCCACTTCTGCTACATCCACTTGTTCTTCTTCTTCCCTCTTTTCTCCTTCTTGCCCTTCTTCTGCCTACACTACTTCTTCTTGCTCCCCTTCTTCTTCTCCTCCTTGTTCCAGTTCTTCTTCATCCCGTTTCCTTCCATTGGTTCTTCTCCCTCCTCTTTTTCTCATTCTTCCACTTCTTCTTCTTCTTCCTATTGTTCTCCTTCTTCCACTTGCACTTCTTCCTTTTCTTCTCGTTCTTCCACTTCTTCTTCTTCCTCTTCTTCTCCTTCTGCCACCTCTTCTCCCTCCTCCCGTTCTCCTTCTGCCACTTCTTCTTCTTCATCTCCTTTCATTCCACTACTTCCTCCTATTCCTCTTATTCTCTCCTTCTACCACTTCTTCGACTTCTACTTGTTGTTCTTCATTTTCGTCTCCTTCTTCTGCTTCTTCTGCTTACACTTCTTCTTCTTCCTCTTCTTCCATTTCTTCTCCTTCCACAACTTATTATTTCATTTCCGTCTTCTCCTTCCTCCTTTTCTCCATCCCCGACTTCTGTTGCTTCCCATTGTTGCTCTTCCTCGTCTTCTCCTTCCCCCAAATCTTATGCTTACTCTTCTTCTTCTTCTTCTTCTTCTCCTCCAGATTCCACTTCTTCTGCTTCTTCTTCCCTTCCCTTCCCCTCCCCTCCTTCTTCCTTTTCCTCCTTTTCTCCTTGTTCCAATTCTTCTTCTTCATCTCACCTCCTTCCACCACTTCTTCTTCCTTCTCTTGTTCACCTTCTTCAACTTCTTCACTTTCCACATCTTCTTGTTCTTCCTTTTCTTCTCCTTCTTCCACTTCTTCTAGTTACTCTCCTTCTTCTTCCTCTTCTTATCATTTTTCCACTTCTCCTGCCTCCACTTGTTCTTTTTCTTCCATTTCTTCTTCATCATCTCCTTTCCTTTCTTTTCTTCCTCTTCATCTCCTTCTTCTTCTTCCTTTCCTTCATCATATCTCTCTTTTTCTCATTCTTCTGCTTCCACTTGCATTTCTACCTCTTATTCTCCTTCCTCCACTTCTTCTGCATCATCACCACTCCTTCAACTACTTCTTCTTCTTCCTCTTCTTCACCTTCTTCCACTTCTATTACATCCACTTGTTCTTCTTCTTCCCTCTCTTCTCCTTTTTTCCCTTCTTCTGCCTACACTACTTCTTCTTCCTCCCCTTTTTCTTCTCCTTCTTGTTCGATTTCGTCTTCATCCCCTTTCCTTCCATGTCTTCTTCTTCCTCCTCTTTTTCTCATCTTCCACTTCTTCTTCTTCCTCCTCTTTTTCTCATTCTTCCACTTCTTCTTCTTCTTCCTATTGTTCTCCTTCTCCCACTTGTACTTCTTCCTTTTTTTCTCGTTCTTCCACTTCTTCTTCTTCCTCTTCTTCTCCTTCTACCACCTCTTCTCCCTCCTCCCGTTCTCCTTCTTCCACTTTTTCTTCTTCATCTCCTTTCATTCCACTACTTCCTCCTATTCCTCTTATTCTCTCCTTCTACCACTTCTTCTACTTCTACTTCCTGTTCTTCTTCCTTTTCGTCTCCTTCTTGCCCTTCTTCTGCCTACACTACTTCTTCTTGCTCCCCTTCTTCTTCTCCTCCTTGTTCCACTTCTTCTTCATCCCGTTTCCTTCCATTGGTTCTTCTTCCTCCTCTTTTTCTCATTCTTCCACTTCTTCTTCTTCTTCCTATTGTTCTGCTTCTTCCACTTGCACTTCTTCCTTTTCTTCTCGTTCTTCCACTTCTTCTTCTTCCTCTTCTTCTCCTTCTGCCACCTCTTCTCCCTCCTCCAGTTCTCCTTCTGCCACTTCTTCTTCTTCATCTCCTTTCATTCCACTACTTCCTCCTATTCCTCTTATTCTCTCCTTCTACCACTTCTTCGACTTCTACTTGTTGTTCTTCATTTTCGTCTCCTTCTTCCGCTTCTTCTGCTTACACTTCTTCTTCTTCCTCTTCTTCCATTTCTTCTCCTTCCACAACTTCTTATTTCATTTATGTCTTCTCCTTCCTCTTTTTCTCCATCCCCCACTTCTGTTGCTTCCCATTGTTGCTCTTCCTCGTCTTCTCCTTCCCCCAAATCTTATGCTTACTCTTCTTCTTCTTCTTCTTCTTCTCCTCCAGATTCCACTTCCTCTGCTTCTTCTTCCCTTCCCTTCCCCTCCCCTGCTTCTTCCTTTTCCTCCTTTTCTCCTTGTTCCAATTCTTCTTCTTCATCTCACCTCCTTCCACTACTTCTTCTTCCTCCTCTTGTTCACCTTCTTCAACTTCTTCACTTTCCACATCTTCTTGTTCTTCCTTTTCTTCTCCTTCTTCCACTTCTTCTAGCTACTCTCCTTCTTCTTCCTCTTCTTATCTTTCTTCCACTTCTCCTGCCTCCTCTTGTTCTTTTTCTTCCACTTCTTCTTCATCATCTCCTTTCCTTTCTTTTCTTCCTCTTCATCTCCTTCTTCTTCTTCCTTTCCTTCGTCATATCTCTCTTTTTCTCATTCTTCTGCTTCCACTTGCATTTCTACCTCTTATTCTCCTTCCTCCACTTCTTCTGCATCATCACTACTCCTTCAACTACTTCTTCTTCTTCCTCTTCTTCACCTTCTTCCACTTCTACTACATCCACTTGTTCTTCTTCTTACCTCTTTTCTCCTTCTTTCCCTTCTTCTGCCTACACTACTTCTTCTTCCTCCCCTTCTTCTTCTCCTTCTTGTTCCATTTCGTCTTCATCCCCTTTCCTTCCATGTCTTCTTCTTCCTCCTCTTTTTCTCATTCTTCCACTTCTTCTTCTTCCTCCTCTTTTTCTCATTCTTCCACTTCTTCTTCTTCTTCCTATTGTTCTCCTTCTCCCACTTGTACTTCTTCCCTTTCTTCTCGTTCTTCCACTTCTTCTTCTTCCTCTTCTTCTCCTTCTACCACCTCTTCTCCCTCCTCCCGTTCTCCTTCTTCCACTTCTTCTTCTTCATCTCCTTTCATTCCACTACTTCCTCCTATTCCTCTTATTCTCTCCTTCTACCACTTCTTCGACTTCTACTTGTTGTTCTTCATTTTCGTCTCCTTCTTCTGCTTCTTCTGCTTACACTTCTTCTTCTTCCTCTTCTTCCATTTCTTCTCCTTCCACAACTTATTATTTCATTTCCGTCTTCTCCTTCCTCCTTTTCTCCATCCCCGACTTCTGTTGCTTCCCATTGTTGCTCTTCCTCGTCTTCTCCTTCCCCCAAATCTTATGCTTACTCTTCTTCTTCTTCTTCTTCTTCTCCTCCAGATTCCACTTCCTCTGCTTCTTCTTCCCTTCCCTTCCCCTCCCCTGCTTCTTCCTTTTCCTCCTTTTCTCCGTGTTCCAATTCTTCTTCTTCATCTCACCTCCTTCCACTACTTCTTCTTCCTCCTCTTGTTCACCTTCTTCAACTTCTTCACTTTCCACATCTTCTTGTTCTTCCTTTTCTTCTCCTTCTTCCACTTCTTCTAGCTACTCTCCTTCTTCTTCCTCTTCTTATCTTTCTTCCACTTCTCCTGCCTCCTCTTGTTCTTTTTCTTCCACTTCTTCTTCATCATCTCCTTTCCTTTCTTTTCTTCCTCTTCATCTCCTTCTTCTTCTTCCTTTCCTTCGTCATATCTCTCTTTTTCTCATTCTTCTGCTTCCACTTGCATTTCTACCTCTTATTCTCCTTCCTCCACTTCTTCTGCATCATCACTACTCCTTCAACTACTTCTTCTTCTTCCTCTTCTTCACCTTCTTCCACTTCTACTACATCCACTTGTTCTTCTTCTTACCTCTTTTCTCCTTCTTTCCCTTCTTCTGCCTACACTACTTCTTCTTCCTCCCCTTCTTCTTCTCCTTCTTGTTCCATTTCGTCTTCATCCCCTTTCCTTCCATGTCTTCTTCTTCCTCCTCTTTTTCTCATTCTTCCACTTCTTCTTCTTCCTCCTCTTTTTCTCATTCTTCCACTTCTTCTTCTTCTTCCTATTGTTCTCCTTCTCCCACTTGTACTTCTTCCCTTTCTTCTCGTTCTTCCACTTCTTCTTCTTCCTCTTCTTCTCCTTCTACCACCTCTTCTCCCTCCTCCCGTTCTCCTTCTTCCACTTCTTCTTCTTCATCTCCTTTCATTCCACTACTTCCTCCTATTCCTCTTATTCTCTCCTTCTACCACTTCTTCGACTTCTACTTGTTGTTCTTCATTTTCGTCTCCTTCTTCTGCTTCTTCTGCTTACACTTCTTCTTCTTCCTCTTCTTCCATTTCTTCTCCTTCCACAACTTATTATTTCATTTCCGTCTTCTCCTTCCTCCTTTTCTCCATCCCCGACTTCTGTTGCTTCCCATTGTTGCTCTTCCTCGTCTTCTCCTTCCCCCAAATCTTATGCTTACTCTTCTTCTTCTTCTTCTTCTTCTCCTCCAGATTCCACTTCCTCTGCTTCTTCTTCCCTTCCCTTCCCCTCCCTTCCTTCTTCCTTTTCCTCCTTTTCTCCTTGTTCCAATTCTTCTTCTTCATCTCACCTCCTTCCACTACTTCTTCTTCCTCCTCTTGTTCACCTTCTTCAACTTCTTCACTTTCCACATCTTCTTGTTCTTCCTTTTCTTCTCCTTCTTCCACTTCTTCTAGTTACTCTCCTTCTTCTTCCTCTTCTTATCATTTTTCCACTTCTCCTGCCTCCACTTGTTCTTTTTCTTCCACTTCTTCATCATCTCCTTTCCTTTCTTTTCTTCCTCTTCATCTCCTTCTTCTTCTTCCTTTCCTTCATCATATCTCTCTTTTTCTCATTCTTCTGCTTCCACTTGCATTTCTACCTCTTATTCTCCTTCCTCCACTTCTTCTGCATCATCACCACTCCTTCAACTACTTCTTCTTCTTCCTCTTCTTCACCTTCTTCTACTTCTATTACATCCACTTGTTCTTCTTCTTCCCTCTCTTCTCCTTTTTTCCCTTCTTCTGCCTACACTACTTCTTCTTCCTCCCCTTCTTCTTCTCCTTCTTGTTCCATTTCGTCTTCATCCCCTTTCCTTCCATGTCTTCTTCTTCCTCCTCTTTTTCTCATCTTCCACTTCTTCTTCTTCCTCCTCTTTTTCTCATTCTTCCACTTCTTCTTCTTCTTCCTATTGTTCTCCTTCTCCCACTTGTACTTCTTCCCTTTTTTCTCGTTCTTCCACTTCTTCTTCTTCCTCTTCTTCTCCTTCTACCACCTCTTCTCCCTCCTCCCGTTCTCCTTCTTCCACTTCTTCTTCTTCATCTCCTTTCATTCCACTACTTCCTCCTATTCCTCTTATTCTCTCCTTCTACCACTTCTTCTACTTCTACTTCTTGTTCTTCTTCATTTTCGTCTCCTTCTTGCCCTTCTTCTGCCTACACTACTTCTTCTTGCATCCCTTCTTCTTCTCCTCCTTGTTCCACTTCTTCTTCATCCCGTTTCCTTCCATTGGTTCTTCTTCCTCCTCTTTTTCTCATTCTTCCACTTCTTCTTCTTCTTCCTATTGTTCTGCTTCTTCCACTTGCACTTCTTCCTTTTCTTCTCGTTCTTCCACTTCTTCTTCTTCCTCTTCTTCTCCTTCTGCCACCTCTTCTCCCTCCTCCCGTTCTCCTTCTGCCACTTCTTCTTCTTCATCTCCTTTCATTCCACTACTTCCTCCTATTCCTCTTATTCTCTCCTTCTACCACTTCTTCTACTTCTACTTGTTGTTCTTCATTTTCGTCTCCTTCTTCCGCTTCTTCTGCTTACACTTCTTCTTCTTCCTCTTCTTCCATTTCTTCTCCTTCCACAACTTGTTATTTCATTTCCGTCTTCTCCTTCCTGTTTTTCTCCATCCCCCACTTCTGTTGCTTCCCATTGTTGCTCTTCCTCGTCTTCTCCTTCCCCCAAATCTTATGCTTACTCTTCTTCTTCTTCTTCTTCTTCTCCTCCAGATTCCACTTCCTCTGCTTCTGCTTCCCTTCCCTTCCCCTCCCCTGCTTCTTCCTTTTCCTCCTTTTCTCCTTGTTCCAATTCTTCTTCTTCATCTCACCTCCTTCCACTACTTCTTCTTCCTCCTCTTTTTCACCTTCTTCAACTTCTTCACTTTCGACATCTTCTTGTTCTTCCTTTTCTTCTCCTTCTTCCACTTCTTCTAGCTACTCTCCTTCTTCTTCCTCTTCTTATCTTTCTTCCACTTCTCCTGCCTCCTCTTGTTCTTTTTCTTCCACTTCTTCTTCATCATCTCCTTTCCTTTCTTTTCTTCCTCTTCATCTCCTTCTTCTTCTTCCTTTCCTTCGTCATATCTCTCTTTTTCTCATTCTTCTGCTGCCACTTGCATTTCTACCTCTTATTCTCCTTCCTCCACTTCTTCTGCATCATCACCACTCCTTCAACTACTTCTTCTTCTTCCTCTTCTTCACCTTCTTCCACTTCTACTACATCCACTTGTTCTTCTTCTTCCCTCTCTTCTCCTTCTTTCCCTTCTTCTGCCTACACTACTTCTTCTTCCTCCCCTTCTTCTTCTCCTTCTTGTTCCATTTCGTCTTCATCCCCTTTCCTTCCATGTCTTCTTCTTCCTCCTCTTTTTCTCATTCTTCCACTTCTTCTTCTTCCTCCTCTTTTTCTCATTCTTCCACTTCTTCTTCTTCTTACTATTGTTCTCCTTCTCCCAGTTGTACTTCTTCCCTTTCTTCTCGTTCTTCCACTTCTTCTTCTTCCTCTTCTTCTCCTTCTACCACCTCTTCTCCCTCCTCCCGTTCTCCTTCTTCCACTTCTTCTTCTTCATCTCCTTTCATTCCACTACTTCCTCCTATTCCTCTTATTCTCTCCTTCTATCACTTCTTCTACTTCTACTTGTTGTTCTTCTTCATTTTCGTCTCCTTCTTCTGCTAACACTTCTTCTTCTTCCATTTCTTCTGCTTCCACAACTTCTTCTTCTTTCCTTTTTGTCTTCTCCGTCCTTTTTTCTCCATCCCCCACTTCTGTTGCTTCCCATTCTTGCTCTTCCTCTTCTTCTCCTTCCCCCAAATCTTATGCTTACACTTCTTCTTCTTCCTCCTCTTCTCCTCCAGGTTCCACTTCTTTTGCTTCTTCTTCCCTTCCCTTCCCCTCCTTCTGCCTTTTCCTCCTTTTCTCCTTGTTCCAATTCTTCTTCTTCATCTCACCTCCTTCCACTACTTCTTCTTCCTCCTCTTGTTCACCTTCTTCAACTTCTTCACTTTCCACATCTTCTTCTTCTTGCTTTTCTTCTCCTTCCTCCACTTCTTCTAGATACTCTCCTTCTTCTTCCTCTTCTTATCTTTCTTCCACTTCTCCTGCCTCCTCTTGTTCTCTTTCTTCCACTTCTTCTTCATCCTCTCCTTTCCTTTCTTTTCTTGCTCTTCATCTCCTTCTTGTTCTTCCTTTCCATCGTCATATCCCTCTTTTTCTCCTTCTTCTGCTTCCACTTGCATTTCTACCTCTTGTTCTCCTTCATCCACTTCTTGTCCATAAGCCCCACTCTTTCAACTGCTTCTTCTTCTTCCTCTTATTCTCATTCTTCCACCTCTACTACATCCACTTGTTCTTCTTCTCCTTGTTGGCCTTCTTCTACCTACACTACTTCTTCTTCCTCCCTTCTTCTTCTCCTCCTTGTTCCACTTCTTCTTCATCCCCTTCCCTTCCATTGCTTCTTCTTCCTCCTCTTTTTCTCATTCTTCCACTTCTTCTTCTTCTTCCTATTGTTCTCCTTCTTCCACTTGCAGTTCTTCCTTTTCTTCTTGTTCTTCCACTTCCTCTTCTTCATGTCCTTTCATTCCACTACCTCTTCCTATTCCACTTATTCTCTCCTTCTACCACTTCTTCTACTTCTACTTATTGTTCTTCTTCATTTTCGTCTCCTTCTTCCGCTTCTTCTGCTTACACTTCTTCTTCCTCTTCTCCTCCAGATTCCACTTCTTCTGCTTCTTCTTCCCTTCCCTTCCCCTCCTTCTTCCTTTTCCTCCTTTTCTCCTTGTGCAATTCTTCTTCTTTATCTCGCCTCGTTCCACTACTTCTTCTTCCTCCTCCTGTTCACCTTCTTCACTTTCCACATCTTCTTCTTCTTCCTTTTCTTCTCCTTCTTTCACTTCTTCTAGTTACTCTCCTTCTTCTTCCTCTTCTTATCTTTCTTCCACTTCTCCTGCCTCCTCTTGTTCTCTTTCTTCCACTTCTTCTTCATCCTCTCCTTTCCTTTCTTTTCTTGCTCTTCATCTCCTTCTTGTTCTTCCTTTCCATCGTCATATCCCTCTTTTTCTCCTTCTTCTGCTTCCACTTGCATTTCTACCTCGTGTTCTCCTTCTTCCACTTCTTCTCCATCATCCCCACTCCTTGAACTACTTATTCTTCTTCCTCTTGTTCACCTTCTTCCACTTCTACTACATCCACTTGTTCTTCTTCTTCCCTCTCTTCTCCTTCTTCCCCTTCTTTTACCTACACTACTTCTTCTTCTCCTCCTTGTTCCACTTCTTCTTGATCCCCTTTCCTTCCATTGCTTCTTCTTCCTCCTCTTTTTCTCATTCTTCCACTTCTTGTTCTTCTTCCTATTGTTCTCCTTCTTCCACTTGCACTTCTTCCTTTTCTTCTCGTTCTACCACTTCTTCTTCCTCTTCTTCTCCTTCTGCCACCTCTTCTCCCTCCTCCTGTTCTCCTGCATCCACTTCTTCTTGTTCATCTCCTTTCATTCCACTACTTCCTCCTATTCGTCTTATTCTGTCCTTCTACCACTTCTTCTACTTCTACTTTTTATTCTTCTTCATTGTCGTCTCCTTCTTCTGCTTCTTCTGCTTACACTTCTTCTTGTTCCTCTTCTTCCATTTCTTCTCCTTCCACAACTTCGTCTTCTTTTGCTTTCCGTCTTCTCCTTCCTCTTTTTGTCCATCCCCCACTTCTGTTGCTTCCCATTGTTGCTCTTCCTCTTCTTCTCCTTCCCCCAAATCTTATGCTTACACTTCTTTTACTTCTTCCTCTTCTCCTCCAGATTCCTTCCATTGCTTATTTTTCCTCCTCTTTTTCTTATTCTTCCAGTTGTTCTTCTTCTTCCTATTGTTCTCCTTCTGACACTTGCACTTCTTCCTTTTCTTCTCGTTCTTCCAATTCTTCTTCTTCCTATTCTTCTCCTTCTGCCACCTCTTGTTCCTCCTCCCGTTCTCCTTCTTCCACTTCTTTTTCTTCATCTCCTTTCATTCCATTACTTCCTCCTATTCCTCTTCTTCTCTCCTTCTACCACTTGTTCTACTTCTAGTTGTTGTTCTTCTTCATTTTCGTCTCCTTCTTCCGCTTCTTCTGCTTACACTTCTTCTTCTTCCTCTTCCTCTATTTCTTCTCATTCCAAAACTTCTTCTTCTTTCCTTTCCGTCTTCTCCTTCCTCTTTTTCTCCATTCCCCACTTCTGTTGCTTCCCATTGTTGCTCTTCCTCTTCTTCTCCTTCCCCCAAATCTTATGCTTACACTTCTTCTTCTTCTTCCTCTTCTCCTCCAGCTTCCACTTCTTCTGCTTCTTCTTCCCTTCCCTTCCCCTCCTTCTTCCTTTTCCTCCTTTTTTCCTTGTTCCAAGTCTTCTTCTTCATCTCACCTCCTTCAACTACTTCTTCTTCTTCCTCTTGTTCACCTTCTTCCACTTCTACTACATCCACTAGTTCTTCTTCTTCCCTCTCTTCTCCTTCTTGCCCTTCTTCTGCCTACACTTCCTCTTTTTCCTCCCCTTCTTCTTCTCCTCCTTGTTCCACTTCTTCTTCATCCCCTTTCCTTCCATTGCTTCTTCTTCCTCCTCTTTTTCTCATTCTTCCACTTCTTCTTCTTCCTCTTCTTCTCCTTCTGCCACCTATTCTCACAACTCCCGTTCTCCCTCTTCCACTTGCACTTCTTCCTTTTCTTCTCGTTCTTCCACTTCTTCTTCTTCCTCTTCTTCTTTTTCCTCTTCTTCTCCTTCTGCCACCTCTTCTCACTCCTCCGGTTCTCCTTCTTCCACTTCTTCTTCTTCATTTCTTTTCATTCCACTACCTCCCCCTATTCCTCTTATTCTCTCCTTCTACCACTTCTTCTCCATCATCCAAACTCCTGCAACTACTTCTTCTTCTTCCTCTTGTTCACCTTCTTCCACTTCTACTACATCCACTTGTTCTTCTTCTTCCTTCTCTTCTCCTTCTTGCCCTTCTTCTGCCTACACTACTTCTTCTTCCTTCCCTTCTTCTTCTCCTCCCTGTTCCACTTCTTCTTAATCCCCTTTCCTTCCATTGCTTCTTCTTCCTCCACTTTTTCTCATTCTTCCACTTCTTCTTCTTCTTCCTATTGTTCTCCCTCTTCCACTTGCACTTCTTCCTTTTCTTCTCGTTCTTCCACTTCTTCTTCTTCCTCTTCTTCTCCTTCTGCCACCTTCTCTCACTCCTCCCGTTCTTCTTCTTCCACTTCTTCTTCTTCATCTCCTTTTGATTCCACTACTTTCTCCTATTCGTCTTATTCTCTCCTTCTACCACTTCTTCTACTTCTACTTGTTCTTCTTCATTTTCGTCTCCTTCTTCCGCTTCTTCTACTTACACCTCTTCTTCTTCCTCTTCTTCCATTTCTTCTCCTTCCACTAGTTCTTCTTCTTTCCTTTTCGTCTTCTCCTTCCTCTTTTTCTACATCCCCCACCTCTGTTGCTTCGCATTGTTGCTCTTCCTCTTCTTCTCCTTCCCGCACATCTTATGCTTACACTTCTTCCTCTTCTTCTTCTTCTCCTGCAGATTGCACTTCTTCTACTTCTTCTTCCCTTCCCTTCCCCTCCTTCTTCTTTTTCCTCCTTTTCTCCTTGTTCCAATTCTTCTTGTTCATCTCACCTCCTTCCACTACTTCTTCTTCCTCCTCTTGTTCACCTTCTTCAACTTCTTCACTTTCCACATCTTCTTCTTCTTCCTTTTCTTCTCCTTCTTCTACTTATTCTAGTTACTCTCCTTCTTCTTCCTCTTCTTATCTTTCTTCCACTTCTCCTGATTCCTCTTGTTCTCTTTCTTCCACTTTTTCTTCATCCACTCCTTTCCTTTCTTTTCTTCCTCTTCATCTCCTTCTTCTTCTTCCTTTCCTTCGTGATATCCCTCTCTTTCTCCTTCTTCTACTTCCACTTGCATTTCTACCTCTTGTTCCCCTTCTTTCACTTCTTCTCAATCATCCCCACTCCTTCAACTACTTGTTCTTCTTCCTCTCATTCACCTTCTTCCACTTCTACTACATCCACTTGTTCTTCTTCTTCCCTCTGTTCTCCTTCTTGCGCTTATTCTGCCTACACTACTTCTTCTTCCTCCCCTTCTTCTTCTCCTCCTTGTTCCACTTCTTCTTCATCCCCTTTTCTTCCATTGCTTCTTCTTCCTCCTCTTTTTCTCATTCTTCAACTTCTTCTTCTTCTTCCTATTGTTCTCCTTCTTCAACTTGCACTTCTTCCTTTTCTTCTCGTTCTTCCACTTCTTCTTCTTCCTCTTCTTCTCCTTCTGCCACCTCTTCTCCCTCCTCCCGTTCTCCTTCTTCCACTTCTTCTTCTTCATCTCCTTTCATTCCACTACTTCCTCCTATTCCTCTTATTCTCTATTTCTACCACTTCTTCTACTTCTACTTGTTGTTCTTCTCCATTTTTGTCTCCTTCTTCTGCTTCTTTTGCTTAGACTTCTTCGTCTTCGTCTTCTTCCATTTCTTCTCCTTCCACAACTTCTTCTTCTTTCCTTTCCGTCTTCTCCTTCCTCTTTTTCTCCATCCCCCACTTCTGTTGCTTCCTATTATTGCTCTTCCTCTTCTTTTCCTTGCCCCCAATCTTATGCTTACACTTCTTCTTCTTCTTCCTCTTCTCCTCCAGATTCCACTTCTTCTGCTTCTTCTTCCCTTCCCTTCCCTTCCCATCCTTCTTCCTTTTCCTCCTTTTCTCCTTATTCCAATTCTTCTTGTTCATCTCACCTCCTTCCACTACTTCTTCTTCCTCCTCTTCTTCACCTTCTTCAGTTTCCACATCTTCTTCTTCTTCCTTTTCTTCTCCTTCTTCCACTTCTTCTAGTTACTCTCCTTCTTCTTCCACTTCTTATCTTTCTTCCACTTCTCTTGCCTCCTCTTGTTCTCTTTCTTCCACTTCTTGTTCATCCTCTCCTTTCCTTTCTTTTCTTCCTCTTAATCTCCTTCTTCTTCTTCCTTTCCTTCATCATATCCCTCTTTTTCTCCTTCTTCTGCTTCGACTTGCATTTCTACCTCTTGTTCTCCTTCTTGCACTTCTTCTGCATCATCCCCACTCCTTCAACTACTTCTTCTTCTGACGTGAATCCTCTTGTTCTCCTTCTTCCACTTCTCCTGCGTCCTCTTGTTCTCTTTCTTCCACTTCTTCTTCCCTCTCTTCTCCTTCTTGCCCTTCTTCTGCCTACACTACTTCTACTTCCTCCCCTTCTTCTTCTTCTCCTTGTTCCACTTCTTCTTCATCCCCTTTCCTTCCATTGCTTCTTCTTTGTCCTCTATTTCTCATTCTTCCACTTCTTCTTCTTCTTCCTATTGTTCTCCTTCTTCAACTTGCACTTCTTCCTTTTCTTCTCGTTCTTCCACTTCTTTTTCTTCCTTTTCTTCTCCTTCTGCCACCTCTTCTTCCTCCTCCCGTTCTCCTTCTTCCACTTCTTCTTCTTCATCTCCTTTCATTCCACTACTTCCTCCTATTCCTCTTATTCTCTCCCTCTACTACTTCTTCTACTTCTACTTGTTGTTCTTTTTTATTTTCGTCTACTTCCTCGACTTCTTCTGCTTACAATTCTTCTTCTTCCTCTTCTTCCATTTCTTCTCCTTCCACAACTTCTTCTTCTTTCCTTTTCGTCTTCTTCTTCCTCTTTTTCTCCATCCCCCACTTCTGTTGCTTCCCATTGTTGCTCTTCCTCTTCTTCTCCTTCCCCCAAATCTTATGCTTACACTTCTTCTTCTTCTTCCTCTTCTCCTCCAAATTCCACTTCTTCTGCTTCTTCTTCCCTTCCCTTCCCCTCCTTCTTCCTTTTCCTCTTTTTCTCCTTGTTCCAATTCTTCTTCTTCATCTCACCTCCTTCCTCTTCTTTTCCAGATTCCACTTCTTCTTCCTCCTCTTGTTCACCTTCTTCACTTTCCATATCTTCTACTTATTCCTTTTCTTGTCCTTCTTCCACTTCTACTAGTTACTCTCCTTCTGATTCCTCTTCTTATCTGTCTTCCACTTCTCCTGCGTCCTCTTGTTCTCTTTCTTCCGCTTCTTCTTCATCCTCTCCTTTCCGTTCTTTTCTTCCTCTTCATCTCCTTCTACATCCACCTATTCTTCTTCTTCCGTCTCTTTTCCTTCTTGCCTTTCTTCTGCCTACACTACTTCTTCCTCCTCCCCTTCTTCTTCTCCTCCTTGTTCCACTTCATCCCCTTTCCTCTCCTTCTACCACTTCTTCGACTTCTACTTGTTGTTCTTCATTTTCGTCTCCTTCTTCCGCTTCTTCTGCTTACACTTCTTCTTCTTCCTCTTCTTCCATTTCTTCTCCTTCCACAACTTCTTATTTCATTTCCGTCTTCTCCTTCCTCCTTTTCTCCATCCCCCACTTCTGTTGCTTCCCATTGTTGCTCTTCCTCGTCTTCTCCTTCCCCCAAATCTTATGCTTACACTTCTTCTTCATCTCCTTTAATTCCACTACTTCCTCCTATTCCTCTTATTCTCTCCTTCTAGCATTTCTTCTACTTCTACTTGTTGTTCTTCTTCATTTTCATCTCGTTCTTCCGCTTGTTCTGCTTGCACTTCTTCTTCTTCCTCTTCTTCCATTTCTGCTCCTTCCACAACTTCTTCTTCTTTCCTTTCCGTCTTCTCCTTCCTCTTTTTCTCCATCCCCCACTTCTCTTGCTTCCCATTATTGCTCTTCCTCTTCTTCTCCTTCCCCCAAATCTTATGCTTACACTTCCTCTTCTTCTTCCTCTTCTCCTCCAGCTTCCACTTTTTCTGCGTCTTCTTTCCTTCCCTTCCCCTCCTTCTTCCTTTTCGTCCTCTTCTCCTTGTTCCAATTCTTCTTCATCATCTCACCTCCTTCCACCACTTCTTCTTCCTCCTCTTGTTCACTTTCTTAAACTTCTTCACTTTCCACATCTTCTTCTTCTTCCTTTTCTTCTCCTTCTTCCACTTCTTCTAGTTACTCTCCTTCTTCTTACTCTTCTTATCTTTCATCCACTTCTCCTGCCTCCTCTTGTTCTCTTTCTTTTACTTCTTCTTCATCCTCTCCTTTCCTTTCTTTTCTTCCTCTTCATCTCCTTCTTCTTCTTCCTTTCCTTCGTCATATACCTCTTTTTCTCGTTCTTCTGCTTCCACTTGCATTTCTACCTCTTGTTCTTCTTCTTCCACTTCTTCTCCATCATCCCCACTCCTTCAACTACTTCTTCTTCTTCCTCTTGTTCACCTTCTTCCACAACTTCTTCTTCGTCATCTCACCTCCTTGCGCTACTTCTTCTTCCTCCTCTGGTTCACCTTCTTCAACTTCTTCACTTTCCACATCTTCTTCTTCTTCCTTTTCTTCTCCTTCTTCCACTTCTTCTAGTTACTCTCCTTCTTCTTCCTCTTCTTATCTTCTTCTTCATCTCACCTCCTTCCACTACTTCTTCTTCCTGCTCTTGTTCACCTTCTTCAACTTCTTAACTTTCCACATCTTCTTCTTCTTCCTTTTCTTCTCCTTCTTCCACTTCTTCTAGTTACTCTCCTTCTTCTTCCTCTTTTTATCTTTCTTCCACTTCTCATGCCTCCTCTTTTTCTCTTTCTCCACTTCTTGTTCATCCTCTCCTTTCCTTTCTTTTCTTCCTCTTCATATCCTTCTTCTTCTTCCTTTCCTTCGTCATATCCCTCTTTTTCTCCTTCTTCTGTTTCCACTTGCATTTCTACTACCTCTTGTTCTCCTTCTTCCACTTCTTCTCCATTATCTCCACTCCTTGAACTACTTCTTCTTCTTCCTCTTGTTCACCTTCTTCCAATTTTACTACATCCACTTCTTCTTCTTCTTCCCTCTCTTCTCCTTCTTGCCGTTCTTCTGCCTACACTACTTCTTCTTCGTCCCCTTCTTCTTCTCCTCCTTGTTCCACTCCTTCTTCATCCCCTTTCCTTCCATTGCACTTCTTCCTTTTCTTCTCGTTCTTACACCACTTCTTCTTCCTCTTCTTCTCCTTCTGCCACCTCTTCTTCCTCCTCCCGTTCTCCTTCCACAATTTCTTTTTCTTCATCTCCTCTCATTCCACTATTTCCTCCTATTTGTCTTATTCTTTCCTTCTACCACTTCTTCTACTTCTACTTGTTGTTCTATTTCATTTTCGTCTCCTTCTTCCGCTTCTTCTGCTTACACTTCTTCTTCTTCCTCCTCTTCCATTTCTTCTCCTTCCATAACTTCTTCTTCTTTCTTTTCCGTCTTCTCCTTCCTCTTTTTCTCCATCCCCCACTTCTGTTGCTTCCCATTGTTGCTCTTCCTCTTCTTCTCCTTCCCCCAAATCTTATGCGTACACTTCTTCTTCTTCTTCCTCTTCTCCTCCAGCTTCCACTTCTTCTGCTTCTTCTTCCCTTCCCTTCCCCTCCTTCTTCCTTTTCCTCCATTTCTCCTTGTTCCAATTCTTCTTCTTCATCTCACCTCCTTCCATTACTTCTTCTTCCTCCTCTTGTTCACCTTCTTCAACTTCTTCATTTTCCACATCTTCTTCTTCTTCCTTTTCTTCTCCTTCTTCCACTTCTTCTAGTTACTCTCCTTCTTCTTCCTCTTCTTATCTTTCTTCCACTTCTCCTTCCTCCTCATGTTCTCTTTCTTCCACTTCTTCTTCATCCTCTCCCTTCCATTCTTTTCTTCCTCTTCATCTCCTTCTTTTTCTTCCTTTCCTTCGTCATATCCCTCTTTTTCTCCTTTTTCTGCTTCCACTTGCATTTCTACCTCTGGTTCTCCTTCTTCCACTTCTTTTCCATCATCCCCACTCCTTCAACTACTTCCTCTTCGTCCTCTTGTTCACGTTCTTCCACTTTTACTACATCCACTTCTCCTTCTTCTTCCCTATTTTCTCTTTCTTGCCATTCTTCTGCCTACACTACTTCTTCTTCCTCCCCTTCTTCTTCTCCTCCTTGTTCCGCTCCTTCTTTATCCCGTTTCCTTCCATTGCTTCTACTTCCTCCTCTTTTTCTCATTCTTCCACTTCTTCTTCTTCCTATTGTTCTCCTTCTTCCACTTGCACTTCTTCCTTTTCTTCTCCTTCTGCCACCTCTTCTCTTCCTCGCGTTCTCCTTCTTCCACTTCTTCTTCTTCATCTCGTTTCATTCCACTACTTCCTCCTATTCCTCTTATTCTCTCCTTCTACCACTTCTTCTACTTCTACTTATTGTTCTTCTTCATTTTCGTCTCCTTCTTCCGCTTCTTCTGCTTACACTTCTTCTTCTTCCTCCTCTTCCATTTCTTCTCCTTCCATAACTTCTTCTTCTTTCTTTTCCGTCTTCTCCTTCCTCTTTTTCTCCATCCCCCACTTCTGTTGCTTCCCATTGTTGCTCTTCCTCTTCTTCTCCTTCCCCCAAATCTTATGCGTACACTTCTTCTTCTTCTTCCTCTTCTCCTCCAGCTTCCACTTCTTCTGCTTCTTCTTCCCTTCCCTTCCCCTCCTTCTTCCTTTTCCTCCATTTCTCCTTGTTCCAATTCTTCTTCTTCATCTCACCTCCTTCCATTACTTCTTCTTCCTCCTCTTGTTCACCTTCTTCAACTTCTTCATTTTCCACATCTTCTTCTTCTTCCTTTTCTTCTCCTTCTTCCACTTCTTCTAGTTACTCTCCTTCTTCTTCCTCTTCTTATCTTTCTTCCACTTCTTCTTCATCCTCTCCCTTCCATTCTTTTCTTCCTCTTCATCTCCTTCTTTTTCTTCCTTTCCTTCGTCATATCCCTCTTTTTTTCCTTTTTCTGCTTCCACTTGCATTTCTACCTCTGGTTCTCCTTCTTCCACTTCTTTTCCATCATCCCCACTCCTTCAACTACTTCCTCTTCGTCCTCTTTTTCACGTTCTTCCACTTTTACTACATCCACTTCTCCTTTTTCTTCCCTATTTTCTGTTTCTTGCCATTCTTCTGCCTACACTACTTCTTCTTCCTCCACTTCTTCTGCTTCTTCTTCCCTTCCCTTCCCCTCCTTCTTCCTTTTCCTCCCTTTCTCCTTGTTCCAATTCTTCTTCTTCATCTCACCTGCTTCCACTACTTCTGGTTCCTCCTCTTGTCCACCTTCTTCAACTTCCTCACTTTCCACATATTCTTCTTCTTCCTTTTCTTCTTCTTCTTCCAATTCTTCTTCTTACTCTCCTTCCTCTTCCTCTTCTTATCTTTCTTCCACTTCTCTTGCCTCCTCTTGTTCTCTTTCTTCCACTTCTTCTTCATCCTTTCATTTCCTTTCTTTTCTTCCTCTTCATCTGCTTCTTCTTCTTCCTTTCCTTCGTCATATCCCTCATTTTCTCCTTCTTCTGCTTCCACTTCGATTTCTACCTCTAGTTCTCCTTCTTCCACTTCTTCTCCATCATCCCCACTCCTTCAACTACTTCTTCTTCTTCCTCTTGTTCACCTTCTTCCACTTGTACTACATCCACTTGTTCTTCTTCTTCCCTCTCTTCTCCTTCTTGCCCTTCTTCTGCCTACACTACTTCTTCTTCCTCCCCTTCTTCTTCTCCTCCTTTTTCAACTTCTTCTTCATACCCTTTCCTTCCATTGCTTCTTCTTCCTCCTCTTTTTCTCATTCTTCCACTTCTTCTTCTTCTTCCTATTGTTCTCCTTCTTCCACTTGTACTTCTTCCTTTTCTTCTCGTTCTTCTACTTCTTCTTCTTCCTCTTCTTCTCCTTCTGCCACCTCTTCTCCCTCCTCCCGTTCTCCTTCTTCCACTTCTTCTTCTTCATCTCCTTTCATTCCACTACTTCCTCCTATTCCTCTTATTCTCTCCTTCTACCACTTCTTCTACTTCTACTTATTGTTCTCCTTCGCTTCTTCTGCTTACACTTCTTCTTCTTCCTTCTTTTCCGTTTCTTCACCTTCCACAACTTCTTCTTTCCTTAACGCCTTCTCCTTCGTCTTTTTCTCCATCCCCCACTTCTGTTGCTTCCCACTGTTGCTCTTCCTCCTCTTCTCCTTCCCCCAAATCTTATGCTTACACTTCTTCTTCTTCTTCCTCTTCTCCTCCAGCTTCCACTTCTTCTGCTTCTTCTTCCCTTCGCTTCCTCTCCTTCTTCCTTTTCCTCCTTTTCTCCTTGTTCCAATTCTTCTTCTTCATCTCACCTCCTTCCACTACTTCTTCTTCCTCCTCTTGTTCACCTTCTTCAACTTCTTCACTTCCCACATCTTTTTCTTCCTTTTCTTCTCCTTCTTCCACTTCTTCTAGTTAGTCTCCTTCTTCTTCCTCTTCTTATCATTCTTCCACTTCTCCTGCCTCCTCTTGTTCTCTTTCTTCCATTTCTTCTTCATCCTCTCCTTTCCTTTCTTTTCTTCCTTTTGATCTCCTTCTTCTTCTTCCATTCCTTCGTCATATCCCTCTTTTTCTCCTTCTTCTTTCCACTTGCATTTTTACCTATTGTTCTCCTTCTTTTACTTCTTCTCCATCATCCCAACTCCTTCAACTACTTCTTCTTCTTCCTCGTGTTCACCTTCTTCTACTTCTACTACATCCACTTGTTGTTCTTCTTCCTTCTCTTCTCCTTCTTGCCCTTCTTCTGCCTACACTACTTCTTCTTCCTCCCCTTCTTATTCTCCTCATTTTTCCACTTCTTCTTCATCCCATTTCCTTCCATTGCTTCTTCTTCCTCCTCTTTTTCTCATTCTTCCACTTCTTCTTCTTCTTCCTATTGTTCTCCTTCTTCCACCTGCACTTCTTCCTTTTCTTCTCGTTCTTCCACTTCTTCTTCCTCTTCTTCTCCTTCTGCCACCTCTTCTCCCTCCTCCCGTTGTCCTTCTGCCACTTCTTCTTCTTCTCCTTCTGCCACCTCTTCTCCCTCCTCCCGTTCTCCTTCTTCTTCATCTCCTTTCATTCCACTACTTCCTCCTATTCCTCTCATTCTTTCCTTCTACCACTTCTTCTACTTCTACTTGTTGTTCTTCTTTATTTTGGTCTCCTTCTTCCGCTTCTTCTGCTTACACTTCTTCTTCTTCCTCTTCTTCCATTTCTTCTCCTTCCACAACTTCTTGTTCTTTCCTTTACGTCTTCTCCTTCCTTTTTTTCTCCATCCGCCACTTTTGTGGCTTCCCATTGTTGCTCTTCCTCTTCTTCTCCTTCCCCCAAATCTTATGCTTACACTTCTTCTTCTTCTTCCTCTTCTCCTCCAGATTCCACTTCTTCTGCTTCTTCTTCCCTTCCCTTCCCCTCTTTCTTCCTTTTCCTCCTTTTCTCCTTGTTCCAATTCTTCTTCTTCATCTCACCTCCTTCCACTACTTCTTTTTCCTCCTCTTATTCACCTTCCTCAACTTCTTCACTTTCAACATCTTCTTCTTCTTCCTTTTCTTCTCCTTCTTCCACTTCTTCTAGTTACTCTCCTTCTTCTTCCTCTTCTTATTCTTCTTCCACTTCTCCTGCCTCCTCTTGTTCTCTTTCTTCCACATCTTCTTCATCCTCTCCTTTCCTTTCTTTTCTTCCTCTTGATCTCCTTCTTCTTCTTCCTTTCCTTCGTGATATCCCTCTTTTTCTCCTTCTTCTTCTTCCACTTGCATTTCTACCTCTTATTCTCCTTTTTCCACTTCTTCTCCATCAGCCCCACTCCTTCAACTACTTCTACTACATCTACTTGTTCTTCTTCTTCCCTCTTTTCTCCTTCTTGCCCTTCTTCTGCCTACACTACTTCTTCTTGCTCCCCTTCTTCTTCTCCTCCTTGTTCCAATTCTTCTTCATCCTCTTTCCTTCCATTGCTTCTTCTTCCTCCTCTGTTTCTCATTCTTCCACTTCTTCTTCTTCTTCCTATTGTTCTCCTTCTTCCACTTGCACTTCTTCCTTTTCTTCTCGTTCTTCCACTTCTTCTTCTTCCTCTTCTTCTCCTACTGCCACCTCTTCTCCCTCCTCCCGTTCTCCTTCTTCCACTTCTTCGTCTTCGTCTCCTTTCATTCCATTACTTCCTCTTATTCCTCTTATTTTCTCCTTCTACCACTTCTTCTACCTGTTGTTCTTCTTCATTTTAGTCTCCTTCTTCTACTTCTTCTGCTTACACTTCTTCTTCCTCTCCTTCCATTTCTTTTCCTTCCACAACTTCTTCTTTCCTTTCCGTCTTCTCCTTCCTCTTTTTCTCCATCCCCCCACTTCTGTTGCTTCCCATTGTTGCTCTTCCTATTCTTCTCCTTCCTCCAAATCTTATGCTTACACTTCTTCTTCTTCTTCTTCCTCTTCTCCTCCAGCTTTCACTTCTTCTGCTTCTTCTTCCCTTCCCGTCCCCTCCTTCTTCCTTTTCCTCCTTTTCTCCTTGTTCCAATTCTTCTTCTTCATCTCACCTCCTTCAACTACTTCTTCTTCTTCCTCTTGTTTTCCTTCTTCAACTTCTTCACTTTCCACATCTTCTTCTTCTTCCTTTTCGTCTCCTTTTTTCACTTCTTCTAGTTACTCTCATTCTTCTTCCCCTTTTATCTTTCTTCCACTTCTCCTGCCTCCTCTTGTTCTATTTCTTCCAGTTCTTCTTCATCATCTCCTTTCCTTTCTTTTCGTCCTCTTCATCTCCTTCTTCTTCTTCCTTTCCTTCGTCATATCCCTCTTTTTCTCCTTCTTCTGCTTCCACTTGCATTTCTACCTCTTGTTCTCCTTCTTCCACATCTTCTCGATCATCCTCACTCCTTCAACTACATGTTCTTGTTCCTCTTGTTCACCTTCTTCCACTTCTACTACATCCACTTGTTCTTCTTCTTCCCTCTCTTCTCCTTCTTTCCCTTCTTCTGTCTACACTACTTCTTCTTCCTCCCCTTCTTTTCTCCTCCTTGTTCCACTTCTTCTTCATCCCCTTTCCTTCATTGCTTCTTCATCCTCCTCTTTTTCTCATTCTTCCACTTCTTCTTCTTCCTATTGTTCTCCTTCTTCCACTTGCACTTCTTCCTTTTCTTCTCGTTCTTCCACTTCTTCTTCTTCCTCTTCTTCTCCTTCTGCCACCTCTTCTCCCTCCTCCCATTCTCCTTCTTCCACTTCTTCTTCTTCATCTCCTTTCATTCCACTACTTCCTCCTATTCCTCTTATTCTCTATTTCTACCACTTCTTCTACTTCTACTTATTGTTCTTCTTCATTTTCGTCTCCTTCTTCCGCTACTTCTGCTTACACTTTTTCTTCTTCCTCTTCTTCCATTTCTTCTCCTTCCACAACTTCTTCTTCTTTCCTTTCCGTCTTCTCCTTCCTCTTTTTCTCCAACCCCCACTTCTGTTGCTTCCCATTGTTGCTCTTCCTCTTCTTCTCCTTCCCCCACATCTTATGCTTACACTTCTTCTTCTTCTTCCTCCTCTCCTCCATATTCCACTTCTTCTGCTTCTTCTTCCTTTCCCTTCCCCTCTTTCTTCCTTTTCCTCCATTTCTCCTTGTTCGAATTCTTCTTCTTCATCTCACCTCCTTCCACTACTTCTTCTTCCTCCTCTTGTTCACCTTCTTCACTTTCCACATCTTCTTCTTCTTCCTTTTCTTCTCCTTCTTCTACTTCTTCTAGTTACTCTCCTTCTTCTTCCTCTTCTAATCTTTCTTCCACTTCTCCTGCCTCCTCTTGTTCTCTTTCTTCCGCTTCTTCTTCATCCTCTCCTTTCCTTTCTTTTCTTCCTCTTCATGTTCTTCTTCTTCTTCCTTTCCTTCGTCATATCCCTCTTTTTCTCCTTCTTCTGCTTCCACTTGCATTTCTGCCTCTTGTTGTCCTTCTTCCACTTCTACTACATCCACTTGTTCTTCTTTTTCCCTCTCTTCTCCTTCTTGCCCTTCTTCTGCCTACACTACTTCTTTTTCCTCGCCTTCTTCTTCTCCTCCTTGTTCCACTCCTTCTTCATCCCCTTTCCTTCCATTACTTCTTCTTCCTCCTGTTTTTCTCATTCTTCCACTTCTTCTTCTTCTTCCTTTTCTTCTCCTTCTTCCACTTCTTCTAGTTACTCTTCTCCTTCTTCCAGTTCTTCTCCATCATCCCCACTAATTCAACTACATCTTCTTCTTCTTCTCGTTCACCTTCTTCCACTTCTACTACATCCACTTGTTCTTCTTCTTCCCTCTCTTCTCCTTCTTGCCCTTCTTCTGCCTACACTACTTCTTCTTCGTCCCCTTCTTCTTCTCCTCCTTGTTCCACTTCTTCTTCATCCCCTTTCCTTCCATTGCTTCGTCTTCCTCCTCTTTTTCTCATTCTTCAACTTCTTATTATTCTTCCTATTGTTCTCCTTCTTCAACTTGCACTTCTTCCTTTTCTTCTCGTTCTTCCACTTCTTCTTCTTCCTCTTCTTCTCCTTCTGCCACCTCTTCTCCCTCCTCCCGTTGTCCTTCTTCCGCTTCTTCTGCTTACACTTCTTGTTCTTCCTCTTCTTCCATTTCTTCTCCTTCCACAACTTCTTCTGTCCCTTCCGTCTTCTCCTTCCTCTTTTTCTCCATCCCCCACTTCTGTTGCTTCCCATTCTTGCTCTTCCGCTTCTTCTCCTTCCCCCAAATCTTATGCTTACACTTCTTCTTCTTCTTCCTCTTCTCCCCCAGCTTCCACTTCTTCTGGTTCTTCTTCCCTTCCCTTCCCCTTCTTCTTCCTTTTCCTCTTTTTCTCTTTGTTCCAATTCTTCTTCTTCATCTCACCTCCTTCCACTACTTCTTCCTCCTCCTCTTGTTGACCTTCTTCACTTTCCACATCTTCTTCTTCTTCCTTTTCTTCTCCTTCTTCCAGTTCTTCTAGTTACTCTCCTTCTTCTTCCTCTTCTTATCTTTCTTCCACTTCTCGTGCCTCCTCTTGTCCTCTTTCTTCCGCTTCTTCTTCATCGTCTCCTTTCCTTTCTTTTCTTCCTCTTCATATCCTTCTTCATCTTCCTTTCCTTCGTCATATTCCTCTTTTTCTATTTCTTCTCCTTCCACTTGCATTTCTACCTCTTGTTCTCCTTCTTCCACTTCTTCTCAATCATCCTTACTCCTTCAACTACTTCTTCTTCTACCTCTTGTTCACCTTCTTCCACTTCTACTACATCCCACTATTCTTCTTCTTTCGTCTCTTTTCCTTCTTGCCTTTCTTCTGCCTGCACTACTTCTTCCTCCTCCCCTTCTTCTTCTCCTCCTTGTTCCACTTCTTCTTCCTTTCCTTCCATTGCTTCTTCTTCCTTCTCTTTTTCTCATTCTTCCATTTCTTCTTCTTCTTCCTATTGTTCTCCTTCTTCCACTAGCACTTCTTCCTTTTCTTCTCGTTCTGCCACTTCTTCTTCTTCTCCTTCTACCACCTCTTCTCCCTCATCCCGTTCTCCTTCTTCCACTTCTTCTTCTTCATCTCCTTTCATTCCACTACTTCCTCCTATTCCTCTCATTCTTTCCTTCTACCACTTCTTCTACTTCTCCTTGTTGTTCTTCTTCATTTTCGTCTCCTTCTTTCGCTTCTTCTGCTTACACTTCTTCTTCTTCCTCTTCTTCCATTTCTTCTCCTTCCACAACTTCTTGTTCTTTCCTTTACGTCTTCTCCTTCCTTTTTTTCTCCATCCCCCACTTTTGTGGCTTCCCATTGTTGCTCTTCCTCTTCTTCTCCTTCCCCCAAATCTTATACTTACACTTCTTCTTGTTCTTCCTCTTCTCCTCCAGATTCCACTTCTTCTGCTTCTTCTTCCCTTCCCTTCCCCTCCTTCTTCCTTTTCCTCCTTTTCTCCTTGTTCCAATTCTTCTTCTTCATCTCACCTCCTTCCACTACTTCTTATTCCTCCTCTTGTTCACCTTCTTCAACTTCTTCACTTTCCACATCTTCTTCTTCTTCCTTTTCTTCTCCTTCTTGCACTTCTTCTAGTTACTCTCCTTCTTCTTCCTCTTCTTATTCTTCTTCGACTTCTCCTGCCTCCTCTTGTTCTCTTTTTCCACATCTTCTTCATCCTCTCCTTTCCTTTCTTTTCTTCCTCTTGATCTCCTTCTTCTTCCTTTCCTTCGTGATATCCCTCTTTTTCTCCTTCTTCTTCTTCCACTTGTATTTCTACCTCTTGTTCTCCTTTTTCCACTTCTTCTCCATCAGCCCCACTCCTTCAACTACTTCTTCTTCTTCCTCTTGTTCACCTTCTTCAACTTCTAGTACATCCACTTGTTCTTCTTCTTCCCTCTCTTCTCCTTCTTGCGCTTCTTCTGCCTACACTACTTCTTCTTTTTCCCCTTCTTCTTCTCTTCCTTGTTCCACTTCTTCTTCATTCCCCTTTCCTTCCATTGCTTATTCTTCCTCCTCTTTTTCTCATTCTTCCACTTGTTCTTCTTCCTCCTATTGTTCTCCTTCTTACACTTGAACTTCTTCCTTTTCTTCTCGTTCTTCCACTTCTTCTTCTTCCTCTTCTTCTCCTTCTACCACCTCTTCTCCCTCCTCCCGTTCTCCTTCTTCCACTTCTTCTTCTTCATGTCCTTTCATTCCACTACTTCCTCCTATTCCTCTTATTCTCTCCTTCTACCACTTCTTGTACTTCTACTTGTTGTTCTTCTTCATTTTGTCTCCTTCTTCAGCTTCTTCTGCTTACACTTCTTCTTCTTCCTCTTCTTCCATTTCTTCTCCTTCCACAACTTCTTCTTCTTTCCTTTCCGTCTTCTCCTTTCTTTTTTCTCCATCCCTCACTTCTGTTGCTTCCCATTGTTGCTCTTCCTCTTCTTCTCCTTCCCCCAAATCTTATGCTTACACTTCTTCTTTTTCTTCCTCGTCTCCTCCAGATTGCACTTCTTCTGTTTCTTCTTCCCTTCCCTTCCCCTCCTTCTTCGTTTTCCTCCTTTTCTCCTTGTTCCAATTCTTCTTCTTCATCTCACCTCCTTCCACTACTTCTTATTCCTCCTCTTGTTCACCTGCTTCAACTTCTTCACTTTCCACATCTTCTTCTTCTTCCTTTTCTTCTCCTTCTTCCACTTCTTCTAGTTACTCTCCTTCTTCTTCCTCTACTTTTCTTTCTTCCACTTCTCCTGCTTCCTCTTGTTCTCTTTCTTCCTTCATCTTCTCCTTTCCTTTCTTTTCTTCCTCTTCATCTCCTTCTTCTTCTTCCTTTCCTTCGTCATATCCCTCTCATTCTCCTTCTTCGGCTTTCACTTGCATTTCTACCTCTTGTTCTCCTTCTTCCACTTCTTCTCCATCATCCCCACTCCTTCAACTACTTCTTCTTCTTCCTCTTATTCACGTTCTTCCACCTCTACTACATCCACTTCTTCTTCTTCTTCCCACTCTTCTCCTTCTTGCCTTTCTTCTTTCTACACTACTTCTTCTTCCTCCCGTTCTTCTTCTCCTCATTGTTCCCCTTCTTCTTGATTCCCCTTTCCTTCCATTGCTTCTTCTTCCTCCTCTTTTTCTCATTCTTCCCCTTCCCGTCCTTCTTCCTTTTCCTCCTTTTCTCCTTGTTCCAATTCTTCTTCTTCATCTCACCTCCTTCACTTACTTCTTCTTCCTCCTCTTGTTCACCTTCTTCAACTTCTTCACTTTCCACATCTTCTTCTTCCTTTTCTTCTCCTTCTTCCACTTCTTCTAGTGACTCTCCTTCTTCTTCCTCTTCTTATGTTTCGTCCACTTCTCTTGCCTCCTCTTGTTCTCTTTCTTCCACTTCTTCTCCATCCTCTCATTTCCTTTCTTTTCTTCCTCTTCATCTCCTACTTCCTCTTCCTTTCCTTCGTCATATCCCTCTCTTTCTCCTTCTTCTGCTTCCACTTGCATTTCTACCTCTTGTTCTCCTTCTTCCACTTCTTCTCCATCATCCCCTCTCCTTCAACTACTTCTTCTTCTTCCTCTTGTTCACCTTCTTCCACCTATGCTACATCCTCTTGTTCTTCTTCTTCCATTTCTTCTCCTTCTTGCCCTTCTTCTGCCTACACTACTTCTTCTTCCTCCCCTTCTTCTTCTCCTCCTTGTTCCACTTATTCTTCATTCCCCTTTCCTTCCATTGCTTCTTCCTCCTCCTTTTTTTCTCATTCTTCCACTTCTCCTTCTTCTTCTTCCTATTGTTCTCCTTCTTCCAGTTGCACTTCTTCCTTTCCTTCTCGTTCTTCCACTTCTTCCTCTTCTTCTCCTTCTGCCACCTCTTCTCCCTCCTCCCGTTCTCCTTCTTCGACTTCTTCTTCTTCATCTCCTTTCATTCCACTACTTCCTCCTATTCCTCTTATTCTCTCCTTCTACCACTCCGACTTCTGCTTGTTGTTCTTCTTCATTTTCGTCTCCTTCTTCCGCTTCTTCTGCTTACACTTCTTCTTCCTCATCTTCCATTTATTCTCCTTCCACAACTTCTTCTTCTTTCCTTTCTGTCTTCTCTTTCCTCTCTTTCTCCATCCCCCACCATTGTTGCTCTTTGTCTTCTTCTCCTTCCCCCAAATATTATGCTTACACTTCTTCTTGTTCTTCCTCTTCTCCTCCAGATTCCACTTCTTTTGCTTCTTCTTCCCTTCCCTTCCCCTCCTTCTTCCTCTTCCTTCATTTCTCCTTGTTCCAATTCTTCTTCTTCATCTCACCTCCTTCCACTACTTCTTCTTCCTCCTCTTGTTCACCTTCTTCACTTTCCACATCTTCTTCTGCTTGCTTTTCTTCTCCTTGTTCCACTTCTTCTAGTTACCCTCATTCTTCTTCCTCTTCTTATCTTTCTTCCACTTCTCCTGCCTCTTCTTGTTGTCTTTCTTCCACTTCTTCTTCATCCTCTCCTTCCCTTTATTTTCTTCCTCTTCATCTCCTTCTTCTTCTTCCTTTCCTTCGTCATATCCCTCTTTTTCTCCTTCTTCTGCTTCCACTTGCATTTCTCCTTCTTCCACTTCTTCTCCATCATCCCCACTCCTTCAACTACTTCTTCTTCTTCCTCTTATTCACGTTCTTCCACCTCTACTACATCCACTTCTTCTTCTTCTTCCCACTCTTCTCCTTCTTGCCTTTCTTCTTTCTACACTACTTCTTCTTCCTCCCGTTCTTCTTCTCCTCATTGTTCCCCTTCTTCTTGATTCCCCTTTCCTTCCATTGCTTCTTCTTCCTCCTCTTTTTCTCATTCTTCCCCTTCCCCTCCTTCTTCCTTTTCCTCCTTTTCTCCTTGTTCCAATTCTTCTTCTTCATCTCACCTCCTTCACTTACTTCTTCTTCCTCCTCTTGTTCACCTTCTTCAACTTCTTCACTTTCCACATCTTCTTCTTCCTTTTCTTCTCCTTCTTCCACTTCTTCTAGTGACTCTCCTTCTTCTTCCTCTTCTTATGTTTCGTCCACTTCTCTTGCCTCCTCTTGTTCTCTTTCTTCCACTTCTTCTCCATCCTCTCCTTTCCTTTCTTTTCTTCCTCTTCATCTCCTACTTCCTCTTCCTTTCCTTCGTCATATCCCTCTCTTTCTCCTTCTTCTGCTTCCACTTGCATTTCTACCTCTTGTTCTCCTTCTTCCACTTCTTCTCCATCATCCCCTCTCCTTCAACTACTTCTTCTTCTTCCTCTTGTTCACCTTCTTCCACCTCTGCTACATCCTCTTGTTCTTCTTCTTCCATTTCTTCTCCTTCTTGCCCTTCTTCTGCCTACACTACTTCTTCTTCCTCCCCTTCTTCTTCTCCTCCTTGTTCCACTTCTTCTTCATTCCCCTTTCCTTCCATTGCTTCTTCCTCCTCCTTTTTTTCTCATTCTTCCACTTCTCCTTCTTCTTCTTCCTATTGTTGTCCTTCTTCCAGTTGCACTTCTTCCTTTCCTTCTCGTTCTTCCACTTCTTCCTCTTCTTCTCCTTCTGCCACCTCTTCTCTCTCCTCCCGTTCTCCTTCTTCGACTTCTTCTTCTTCATCTCCTTTCATTCCACTACTTCCTCCTATTCCTCTTATTCTCTCCTTCTACCACTCCGACTTCTGCTTGTTGTTCTTTTTCATTTTCGTCTCCTTCTTCCGCTTCTTCTGCTTACACTTCTTCTTCCTCATCTTCCATTTATTCTCCTTCCACAACTTCTTCTTCTTTCCTTTCTGTCTTCTCTTTCCTCTCTTTCTCCATCCCCCACCATTGTTGCTCTTTGTCTTCTTCTCCTTCCCCCAAATATTATGCTTACACTTCTTCTTGTTCTTCCTCTTCTCCTCCAGATTCCACTTCTTCTGCTTCTTCTTCCCTTCCCTTCCCCTCCTTCTTCCTCTTCCTTCTTTTCTCCTTGTTCCAATTCTTCTTCTTCATCTCACCTCCTTCCACTACTTCTTCTTCCTCCTCTTGTTCACCTTCTTCACTTTCCACATCTTCTTCTGCTTGCTTTTCTTCTCCTTGTTCCACTTCTTCTAGTTACCCTCATTCTTCTTCCTCTTCTTATCTTTCTTCCGCTTCTCCTGCCTCTTCTTGTTGTCTTTCTTCCACTTCTTCTTCATCCTCTCCTTCCCTTTATTTTCTTCCTCTTCATCTCCTTCTTCTTCTTCCTTTCCTTCGTCATATCCCTCTTTTTCTCCTTCTTCTGCTTCCACTTGCATTTCTCCTTCTTCCACTTCTTCTCCATCATCCCCACTCCTTCAACTACTTCTTCTTCTTCCTCTTATTCACGTTCTTCCACCTCTACTACATCCACTTCTTCTTCTTCTTCCCACTCTTCTCCTTCTTGCCTTTCTTCTTTCTACACTACTTCTTCTTCCTCCCGTTCTTCTTCTCCTCATTGTTCCCCTTCTTCTTGATTCCCCTTTCCTTCCATTGCTTCTTCTTCCTCCTCTTTTTCTCATTCTTCCCCTTCCCGTCCTTCTTCCTTTTCCTCCTTTTCTCCTTGTTCCAATTCTTCTTCTTCATCTCACCTCCTTCACTTACTTCTTCTTCCTCCTCTTGTTCACCTTCTTCAACTTCTTCACTTTCCACATCTTCTTCTTCCTTTTCTTCTCCTTCTTCCACTTCTTCTAGTGACTCTCCTTCTTCTTCCTCTTCTTATGTTTCGTCCACTTCTCTTGCCTCCTCTTGTTCTCTTTCTTCCACTTCTTCTCCATCCTCTCCTTTCCTTTCTTTTCTTCCTCTTCATCTCCTACTTCCTCTTCCTTTCCTTCGTCATATCCCTCTCTTTCTCCTTCTTCTGCTTCCACTTGCATTTCTACCTCTTGTTCTCCTTCTTCCACTTCTTCTCCATCATCCCCTCTCCTTCAACTACTTCTTCTTCTTCCTCTTGTTCACCTTCTTCCACCTCTGCTACATCCTCTTGTTCTTCTTCTTCCATTTCTTCTCCTTCTTGCCCTTCTTCTGCCTACACTACTTCTTCTTCCTCCCCTTCTTCTTCTCCTCCTTGTTCCACTTCTTCTTCATTCCCCTTTCCTTCCATTGCTTCTTCCTCCTCCTTTTTTTCTCATTCTTCCACTTCTCCTTCTTCTTCTTCCTATTGTTGTCCTTCTTCCAGTTGCACTTCTTCCTTTCCTTCTCGTTCTTCCACTTCTTCCTCTTCTTCTCCTTCTGCCACCTCTTCTCCCTCCTCCCGTTCTCCTTCTTCGACTTCTTCTTCTTCATCTCCTTTCATTCCACTACTTCCTCTTATTCCTCTTATTCTCTCCTTCTACCACTCCGACTTCTGCTTGTTGTTCTTCTTCATTTTCGTCTCCTTCTTCCGCTTCTTCTGCTTACACTTCTTCTTCCTCATCTTCCATTTATTCTCCTTCCACAACTTCTTCTTCTTTCCTTTCTGTCTTCTCTTTCCTCTCTTTCTCCATCCCCCACCATTGTTGCTCTTTGTCTTCTTCTCCTTCCCCCAAATCTTATGCTTACACTTCTTCTTGTTCTTCCTCTTCTCCTCCAGATTCCACTTCTTTTGCTTCTTCTTCCCTTCCCTTCCCCTCCTTCTTCCTCTTCCTTCTTTTCTCCTTGTTCCACTTCTTCTTCTTCATCTCACCTCCTTCCACTACTTCTTCTTCCTCCTCTTGTTCACCTTCTTCACTTTCCACATCTTCTTCTGCTTGCTTTTCTTCTCCTTGTTCCACTTCTTCTAGTTTCTCTCATTCTTCTTCCTCTTCTTATCTTTCTTCCACTTCTCCTGCCTCTTCTTGTTGTCTTTCTTCCACTTCTTCTTCATCCTCTCCTTTCCTTTATTTTCTTCCTCTTCATCTCCTTCTTCTTCTTCCTTTCCTTCGTCATATCCCTCTTTTTCTCCTTCTTCTGCTTCCACTTGCATTTCTCCTTCTTCCACTTCTTCTCCATCATCCCCACTCCTTCAACTACTTCTTCTTATTCCTCTTATTCACGTTCTTCCACCTCTACTACATCCACTTCTTCTTCTTCTTCCCACTCTTCTCCTTCTTGCCTTTCTTCTTTCTACACTACTTCTTCTTCCTCCCGTTCTTCTTCTCCTCATTGTTCCCCTTCTTCTTGATTCCCCTTTCCTTCCATTGCTTCTTCTTCCTCCTCTTTTTCTCATTCTTCCCCTTCCCCTCCTTCTTCCTTTTCCTCCTTTTCTCCTTGTTCCAATTCTTCTTCTTCATCTCACCTCCTTCACTTACTTCTTCTTCCTCCTCTTGTTCACCTTCTTCAACTTCTTCACTTTCCACATCTTCTTCTTCCTTTTCTTCTCCTTCTTCCACTTCTTCTAGTGACTCTCCTTCTTCTTCCTCTTCTTATGTTTCGTCCACTTCTCTTGCCTCCTCTTGTTCTCTTTCTTCCACTTCTTCTCCATCCTCTCCTTTCCTTTCTTTTCTTCCTCTTCATCTCCTACTTCCTCTTCCTTTCCTTCGTCATATCCCTCTCTTTCTCCTTCTTCTGCTTCCACTTGCATTTCTACCTCTTGTTCTCCTTCTTCCACTTCTTCTCCATCATCCCCTCTCCTTCAACTACTTCTTCTTCTTCCTCTTGTTCACCTTCTTCCACCTCTGCTACATCCTCTTGTTCTTCTTCTTCCATTTCTTCTCCTTCTTGCCCTTCTTCTGCCTACACTACTTCTTCTTCCTCCCCTTCTTCTTCTCCTCCTTGTTCCACTTCTTCTTCATTCCCCTTTCCTTCCATTGCTTCTTCCTCCTCCTTTTTTTCTCATTCTTCCACTTCTCCTTCTTCTTCTTCCTATTGTTCTCCTTCTTCCAGTTGCACTTCTTCCTTTCCTTCTCGTTCTTCCACTTCTTCCTCTTCTTCTCCTTCTGCCACCTCTTCTCTCTCCTCCCGTTCTCCTTCTTCGACTTCTTCTTCTTCATCTCCTTTCATTCCACTACTTCCTCCTATTCCTCTTATTCTCTCCTTCTACCACTCCGACTTCTGCTTGTTGTTCTTTTTCATTTTCGTCTCCTTCTTCCGCTTCTTCTGCTTACACTTCTTCTTCCTCATCTTCCATTTATTCTCCTTCCACAACTTCTTCTTCTTTCCTTTCTGTCTTCTCTTTCCTCTCTTTCTCCATCCCCCACCATTGTTGCTCTTTGTCTTCTTCTCCTTCCCCCAAATATTATGCTTACACTTCTTCTTGTTCTTCCTCTTCTCCTCCAGATTCCACTTCTTCTGCTTCTTCTTCCCTTCCCTTCCCCTCCTTCTTCCTCTTCCTTCTTTTCTCCTTGTTCCAATTCTTCTTCTTCATCTCACCTCCTTCCACTACTTCTTCTTCCTCCTCTTGTTCACCTTCTTCACTTTCCACATCTTCTTCTGCTTGCTTTTCTTCTCCTTGTTCCACTTCTTCTAGTTACCCTCATTCTTCTTCCTCTTCTTATCTTTCTTCCACTTCTCCTGCCTCTTCTTGTTGTCTTTCTTCCACTTCTTCTTCATCCTCTCCTTCCCTTTATTTTCTTCCTCTTCATCTCCTTCTTCTTCTTCCTTTCCTTCGTCATATCCCTCTTTTTCTCCTTCTTCTGCTTCCACCTGCATTTCTCCTTCTTCCACTTCTTCTCCATCATCCCCACTCCTTCAACTACTTCTTCTTCTTCCTCTTATTCACGTTCTTCCACCTCTACTACATCCACTTCTTCTTCTTCTTCCCACTCTTCTCCTTCTTGCCTTTCTTCTTTCTACACTACTTCTTCTTCCTCCCGTTCTTCTTCTCCTCATTGTTCCCCTTCTTCTTGATTCCCCTTTCCTTCCATTGCTTCTTCTTCCTCCTCTTTTTCTCATTCTTCCCCTTCCCGTCCTTCTTCCTTTTCCTCCTTTTCTCCTTGTTCCAATTCTTCTTCTTCATCTCACCTCCTTCACTTACTTCTTCTTCCTCCTCTTGTTCACCTTCTTCAACTTCTTCACTTTCCACATCTTCTTCTTCCTTTTCTTCTCCTTCTTCCACTTCTTCTAGTGACTCTCCTTCTTCTTCCTCTTCTTATGTTTCGTCCACTTCTCTTGCCTCCTCTTGTTCTCTTTCTTCCACTTCTTCTCCATCCTCTCCTTTCCTTTCTTTTCTTCCTCTTCATCTCCTACTTCCTCTTCCTTTCCTTCGTCATATCCCTCTCTTTCTCCTTCTTCTGCTTCCACTTGCATTTCTACCTCTTGTTCTCCTTCTTCCACTTCTTCTCCATCATCCCCTCTCCTTCAACTACTTCTTCTTCTTCCTCTTGTTCACCTTCTTCCACCTCTGCTACATCCTCTTGTTCTTCTTCTTCCATTTCTTCTCCTTCTTGCCCTTCTTCTGCCTACACTACTTCTTCTTCCTCCCCTTCTTCTTCTCCTCCTTGTTCCACTTCTTCTTCATTCCCCTTTCCTTCCATTGCTTCTTCCTCCTCCTTTTTTTCTCATTCTTCCACTTCTCCTTCTTCTTCTTCCTATTGTTCTCCTTCTTCCAGTTGCACTTCTTCCTTTCCTTCTCGTTCTTCCACTTCTTCCTCTTCTTCTCCTTCTGCCACCTCTTCTCTCTCCTCCCGTTCTCCTTCTTCGACTTCTTCTTCTTCATCTCCTTTCATTCCACTACTTCCTCTTATTCCTCTTATTCTCTCCTTCTACCACTCCGACTTCTGCTTGTTGTTCTTTTTCATTTTCGTCTCCTTCTTCCGCTTCTTCTGCTTACACTTCTTCTTCCTCATCTTCCATTTATTCTCCTTCCACAACTTCTTCTTCTTTCCTTTCTTTCTTCTCTTTCCTCTCTTTCTCCATCCCCCACCATTGTTGCTCTTTGTCTTCTTCTCCTTCCCCCAAATATTATGCTTACACTTCTTCTTGTTCTTCCTCTTCTCCTCCAGATTCCACTTCTTCTGCTTCTTCTTCCCTTCCCTTCCCCTCCTTCTTCCTCTTCCTTCTTTTCTCCTTGTTCCAATTCTTCTTCTTCATCTCACCTCCTTCCACTACTTCTTCTTCCTCCTCTTGTTCACCTTCTTCACTTTCCACATCTTCTTCTGCTTGCTTTTCTTCTCCTTGTTCCACTTCTTCTAGTTACTCTCATTCTTCTTCCTCTTCTTATCTTTCTTCCACTTCTCCTGCCTCTTCTTGTTGTCTTTCTTCCACTTCTTCTTCATCCTCTCCTTTCCTTTATTTTCTTCCTCTTCATCTCCTTCTTCTTCTTCCTTTCCTTCGTCATATCCCTCTTTTTCTCCTTCTTCTGCTTCCACTTGCATTTCTCCTTCTTCCACTTCTTCTCCATCATCCCCACTCCTTCAACTACTTCTTCTTCTTCCTCTTATTCACGTTCTTCCACCTCTACTACATCCACTTCTTCTTCTTCTTCCCACTCTTCTCCTTCTTGCCTTTCTTCTTTCTACACTACTTCTTCTTTCTCCCGTTCTTCTTCTCCTCATTGTTCCCCTTCTTCTTGTTCTCCTTCTTCCACTTCTTCTTCTTCATCTCCTTTCATTCCACTTCTTCCTGCTATTCCTCTTATTGTCTCCTTCTACCACTTCTTCTACTTCTACTTGTCGTTCTTCATTTTCGTCTCCTTCTTCCGCTTCTTCTGCTTCCGTTTCTTCTTCTTCCACTTCTTCCATTTCTTCTCCTTTCACAACTTTTTCTTCTTTCCTTTCCGTCTTCTCCTTCCTCTTTTTCTCCATCCCCCACTTCTGTTGCTTCTCGTTGTTCCTCTTCCTCTTCTTCTCTGTCCCCCAAATCTTATGCTTACACTTATTCTTCTTCTTCCTCTTCTCCTCCAGATTCCACTTCTTCTGCTTCTTCTTCCCTTCCTTTCCCCTCCTTCTTCCTTGTCCTCCTTTTCTCCTTGTTCCAATTCTTCTTCTTCATCTCACCTCCTTCCACTACTTCTTTTTCCTCCTCTTGTTCACCTTCTTCAACTTCTTCACTTTACACATCTTCTTCTTCTTCCTTTTCTTCTCCTTCTTCCTCTTCTTCTAGTTACTCGCCTTCTTCTTCCTCTTCTTATCTTTCATCCACTTCTCCTACCTCCTCTTGTTCTCTTTCTTCCACTTCTTCTTCATGCTCTCTTTTCCTTTCTTTTCTTCCTCTTCTTCTTCCTTTCCTTCATCATATCCCTCTTTTTCTTCTTCTTCTGCTTCCACTTGCATTTCTACCTCTTGTTCTCCTTCTTCCACTTCTATTCCATCATCCCCACTCCTTCAACTACTTCTTCTTCTTCCCCTTATTCACCTTCTTCCACTTCTATTACATCCACTTGTTCTTCTTCTTCCCTCTCTTCTCCTTCTTCCCCTTCTTCTGCCTACACTACTTCTTCTCCTCCTTGTTCTACTTCTTCTTCATTCCCCTTTCTTTCCATTGTTTCTTCTTCCTTCTCTTTTTCTTATTCTTCCACTTCGTCTTCTTCTTCCTATTGTTCTCCATCTTCCACTTGCACTTCTTCCTCTTCTTCTCGTTCTTCCACTTCTTCTTCTTCCTCTTCTTCTCCTTCTACCACCTCTTGCTCCTCTTCCCTTTCTCCTTCATCCACTTCTTCTTCTTCATCTCCTTTCATTCCACTACTTCCTCCTATTCCTCTTATTCTCTCCTTCTACCACTTCTTCTACTTCTACTTCTACTTGTTCTTCTTCTTCATTTTCTTCCGCTTCTTCTGCTTACACTTCTTCTTCTTCCTCTTCTTCCATTTCTTCTGCTTCCATAACTTCTTCTTCTTTCCTTTCTGTCTTCTCCTTCCTCTTTTTCTCCATCCCCCACTTCTGTTGCTTCCCATTGTTACTCTTCCTCTTCTTCTCCTTCCCCCAAATCTTATGCTTACACTTCTTCATCTTCTTCCTCTTCTCCTCCAGCTTCCACTTCTTAACTTCTTCTTCCTTTCCCATCCCCTCCTTCTTCCTTTTCCTACTTCTTTCCTTGTTCCAAGTCTTCTTCCTCATCTAACCTCCTTCCACTACTTCTTCTTCCTCCTCTTGTTCACCTTCTTCCACTTCTTCACTTTCCACATCTTCTTCTTCTTCCTTTTCTTCTCCTTCTTCCACTTCTTCTAGTTACTCGCCTTGCTCTTCCTCTTCTTATCTTTCTCCCACTTCTCCTGCCTCCTCTTGTTCTCTTTCTTGCACTTCTTCTTCATCCTCTCCTTTCCTTTCTTTTTGTCGTATTAATCTCCTTCTTCTTCTTCCTTTCCTTCCTCATATCCATCTTTTTCTCCTTCTTCTGCTTCCACTTGCATGTCTACCTCTTGTCCTCCTTCTTCCGCTCTTTCTCCATCATCCCCACTCCTTCAACTACTTCTTTTTCTTCCTCTTGTTCGCCTTCTTCCACTTCTACTACATCCATTTGTTCTTCTTCTTCCCTCTCTTCTCCTTCTTGCCCTTCTTCTGCCTACACTACTTGTTCTTCCTCCCCTTCTTCTTCTCCTCCTTGTTCCACTTCTTCTTCATCCGCTTTCCTTCCATTGCTTCTTGTTCCTCCTCTTTTTCTCATTCTTGCACTTCTTCTTCTTCTTCCTATTGTTCTCCTTCTTCCACTTGCATTTCTTCCTTTTCTTCTCGTTCTTCCACTTCTTCTTCTTCTTCATCTCCTTTCATTCCACTACTTCCTCCTATTCGTCTTATTCTCTGCTTCTACCACTTCTTCGACTTCTACTTATTGTTTTTCTTCATTTCCATCTCCTTCTTCCACTTCTTCTGCTTACACTTCTTCTTCTTCGTCTTCTTCCATTTCTTTTCCTTCCACAACTTCTTCTTCTTTCCTTTCCGTCTTCTCCTTCCTCTTTTTCTCCATCCCCCACTTCTGTTGCTTCCCATTGTTGCTCTTCCTCTTGTTCTGCTTCCCCCAAATCTTATGCTTACACTTCTGCTTCTTCTTCCTCTTCTCCACCAAATTGCAGTTCTTCTGCTTCTTCTTCCCTTCCCCTTCTTCTTCCTTTTCCTTCTTTTCTCCTTGTTCCAATTCTTCTTCTTCATCTCACCTCCTTCCACTACTTCTTATTCCTCCTCCATTTCACCTTCTTCACTTTCCACATCTTTTTCTTTTTCCTTTTCTTCACCTTCTTCCACTTCTGCTAGTTACTCTCCTTCTTCTTCCTCTTCTTATCTTTTTCCCACTTCTCCTGCCTCCTCTTGTTCTCTTTCTTGCACTTCTTCTTCTTCCTCTCCTTTCCTTTCTCTACTTCCTATTAATCTCCTTCTTCTTCTTCCTTTCCTTCCTCATATCCATCTTTTTCTCCTTCTTCTGCTTCCACTTGCATGTCTACCTCTTGTCCTCCTTCTTCCACTCTTTCTCCATCATCCCACTCCTTTAACTACTTCTTTTTCTTCCTCTTGTTCACCTTCTTCCACTTCTACTACATCCACTTGTTCTTCTTCTTCCCTCTCTTCTCCTTCTTGCCCTTCTTCTGCCTACACTACTTGTTCTTCCTCCCCTTCTTCTTCTCCTCCTTGTTCCACTTCTTCTTCATCCGCTTTCCTTCCATTGCTTCTTGTTCCTCCTCTTTTTCTCATTCTTGTACTTCTTCTTCTTCTTCCTATTGTTCTCCTTCTTCCACTTGCATTTCTTCATTTTCTTCTCCTTCTTCCACTTCTTCTTCTTCATCTACTTTCATTCCACTACTTCCTCCTATTCCTCTTATTCTCTCCTTCTATCACTTCTTCTACTTTTACTTGTTGTTCTTCTTCATTTTCGTTTCCTTCTTCCGCTTCTTCTGCTTACACTTCTTCTTCTTCCTCTTCTTCCATTTCTTCTCCTTCCACAACTTCTTCTTCTTTCCTTTCCGTCTTCTCCTTCCTCTTTTTCTTCATCCCCACTTCTGTTGGTTCCCATTGTTGCTCTTACTCTTCTTCTCCTTCCCCCAAATCTTATGCTTACACTTCTTCTTCTTCTTCCTCTTCTCCTCCAGATTCCACTTCTTCTGCTTCTTCTTCCCTTCCCATCCCCTCCTTCTTCCTTTTCCTCCTTTTCTCCTTGTTCCAATTCTTCTTCTTCATCTCACCTCCTTGCACTACTTCTTCTTCCTCCTCTTGGTCACCTTCTTCACTTTCCACATCTTCTTCTTCTTGCTTTTCTTCTCCTTCTTCCACTTCTTCTAGTTACTCTCCTTCTTCTTGCTCTTCTTATCTTTCTTCAACTTCTCCTGCCTCCTCTTGTTCTCTTTCTTCCACTTCTTCTTCATCCTCTCCTTTCCTTTCTTTTCTTCCTCTTCATCTCCTTCTTCTTCTTCCTTTCCTTCATCATATCCCTCTTTTTCTCCTTCTTCTGCTTCCACTTGCATTTCTACCTCTTGTTCTCCTTCATCCACTTCTTCTCCATCATCCCCACTCCTTCAACTACTTCTTCTTCTTCCTCTTGTTTGCCTTCTTCCACTTCTACTACATCCACTTGTTCTTCTTCTTCCCTCTCTCCTCCTTTTTGCCCTTCTTCTACCTACACTACTTCTTCTTCCTCCCCTTCTTCTTCTCCTCCTTGTTCCACTTCTTCTTCATCCGCTTTCCTTCCATTGCTTCTTGTTCCTCCTCTTTTTCTCATTCTTGCACTTCTTCTTCTTCTTCCTATTGTTCTCCTTCTTCCACTTGCATTTCTTCCTTTTCTTCTCGTTCTTCCACTTCTTCTTCTTCATCTCCTTTCATTCCACTACTTCCTCCTATTCGTCTTATTCTCTGCTTCGACCACTTCTTCTACTTCTACTTGTTGTTCTTCTTCATTTTCGTCTCCTTCTTCCGCTTCTTCTGCTTACACTTCTTCTTCTTCGTCTTCTTCCATTTCTTCTCCTTCCACAACTTCTTCTTCTTTCCTTTCCGTCTTCTCCTTCCTCTTTTTCTCCATCCCCCACTTCTGTTGCTTCCCATTGTTGCTCTTCCTCTTGTTCTGCTTCCCCCAAATCTTATGCTTACACTTCTTCTTCTTCTTCCTCTTCTCCACCAAATTGCAGTTCTTCTGCTTCTTCTTCCCTTCCCTTCCCTTCCCCTCCTTCTTCCTTTTCCTTCTTTTCTCCTTGTTCCAATTCTTCTTCTTCATCTCACCTCCTTCCACTACTTCTTCTTCCTCCTCTTGTTCACCGTCTTCACTTTCCACATCTTCTTCTTGTTCCTTTTCTTCTCCTTCTTCCACTTCTTCTAGTTACTCTCCTTCATCTTCCTCTTCTTATCTTTCTTCCACTTCTCCTGCCTCCTCTTGTTCTCTTTCTTCCACATCTTCTTCATCCTTTCCTTTCCTTTCTTTTCTTCTTCTTCCTTTCCTTCGTCATATCCCTCTTTTTCTCCTTCTTTTGCTTCCACTTGCACGTCTACCTCTTGTCCTCCTTCTTCCACTGTTCTTCATCATCCCCACTCCTTCAACTACTTCTTCTTCTTCCTCTTGTTCACCTTCTTCCACTTCTACTACATCCACGTGTTCTTCTTCCTCCCTCTCTTCTCCTTCGTGCCCTTCTTCTGCCTATACTACTTCTTCTTCCTCCGCTTCTTCTTCGCCTCCTTGTTCCACTTCTTCTTGATCCCCTTTCCTTCCATTGCTTCTTCTTCCTCCTCTTTTTCTCATTCTTCCACTTCTTCTTCTTATTGTTCTTCTTCTTCCACTTGCACTTCTTCCTTTTCTTCTCGTTCTTCCCCTTCTTCTTCTTCCTCTTCTTCTCCTTGTGCCACCACTTCTCCCTCCTCCCATTCTCCCTCTTCCACTTCTTCTTCTTCATCTCCTTTCATTCCACTACTTCTACCACTTCTTCTACTTCTACTTGTTGTTCTTCTTCATTTTCGTCTTCTCCTTACTTTTTTCTCCATCCCTCACTTCTGTTGCTTCCCATTGTTGCTCTTCCTCTTCTTCTCCTTCCCCCAAATCTTATGCTTACACTTCTTCCTCTTGTCCCCCAGATTCCACTTCTTCTGGTTCTTCTTCCCTTCCCTTCCCCTCCTTCTTCCTCTTGCTCCTTTTCTCCTTGTTCCAATTCTTCTTCTTCATCTCACCTCCTTCCACTATTTCTTCTTCCTCCTCTTGTTCACCTTCTTCACTTTCCACATCTTCTTCTTCTTCCTTTTCTTCTCCTTCTTCCACTTCTTCTAGTTACTCTCCTTCTTCTTCCTCTTCTTATCTTTCTTCCACTTCTCCTGCCTCCTCTTGTTATCTTTCCTGCACTTCTTCTTCATCCTCTCCTTTCCTTTCTTTTCTTTCTATTAGTCTACTTGTTCTTCTTCCTTTCCTTCCTCATATCCCTCTTTTTCTCCTTCTCCATCATCCCCACTCCTTCAACTACTTATTTTTCTTCGTCTTGTTCACCTTCTTCCACTTCTAGTACATCCACTTGTTCTTCTTCTTCCCTCTCTTCTCCATCTTGCCCTGCTTCTGCCTACACTACTTCTTCTTCCTCCCCTTCTTCTTCGCCTCCTTGTTCCACTTCTTCTTGATCCCCTTTCCTTCCATTGCTTCTTCTTCCTCCTCCTTTTCTCATTCTTCCACTTCTTCTTCTTATTGTTCTTCTTCTTCCACTTGCACTTCTTCCTTTTCTTCTCGTTCTTCCCCTTCTTCTTCTTCCTCTTCTTCTCCTTGTGCCACCACTTCTCCCTCCTCCCATTCTCCCTCTTCCACTTCTTCTTCTTCATCTCCTTTCATTCCACTACTTCTACCACTTCTTCTACTTCTACTTGTTGTTCTTCTTCATTTTCGTCTTCTCCTTACTTTTTTCTCCATCCCTCACTTCTGTTGCTTCCCATTGTTGCTCTTCCTCTTCTTCTCCTTCCCCCAAATCTTATGCTTACACTTCTTCCTCTTGTCCCCCAGATTCCACTTCTTCTGGTTCTTCTTCCCTTCCCTTCCCCTCCTTCTTCCTCTTGCTCCTTTTCTCCTTGTTCCAATTCTTCTTCTTCATCTCACCTCCTTCCACTATTTCTTCTTCCTCCTCTTGTTCACCTTCTTCACTTTCCACATCTTCTTCTTCTTCCTTTTCTTCTCCTTCTTCCACTTCTTCTAGTTACTCTCCTTCTTCTTCCTCTTCTTATCTTTCTTCCACTTCTCCTGCCTCCTCTTGTTATCTTTCCTGCACTTCTTCTTCATCCTCTCCTTTCCTTTCTTTTCTTTCTATTAGTCTACTTGTTCTTCTTCCTTTCCTTCCTCATATCCCTCTTTTTCTCCTTCTCCATCATCCCCACTCCTTCAACTACTTATTTTTCTTCGTCTTGTTCACCTTCTTCCACTTCTAGTACATCCACTTGTTCTTCTTCTTCCCTCTCTTCTCCATCTTGCCCTGCTTCTGCCTACACTACTTCTTCTTCCTCCCCTTCTTCTTCGCCTCCTTGTTCCACTTCTTCTTGATCCCCTTTCCTTCCATTGCTTCTTCTTCCTCCTCCTTTTCTCATTCTTCCACTTCTTCTTCTTATTGTTCTTCTTCTTCCACTTGCACTTCTTCCTTTTCTTCTCGTTCTTCCCCTTCTTCTTCTTCCTCTTCTTCTCCTTGTGCCACCACTTCTCCCTCCTCCCGTTCTCCCTCTTCCACTTCTTCTTCTTCATCTCCTTTCATTCCACTACTTCTACCACTTCTTCTACTTCTACTTGTTGTTCTTCTTCATTTTCGTCTTATCCTTACTTTTTTCTCCATCCCTCACTTCTGTTGCTTCCCATTGTTGCTCTTCCTCTTCTTCTCCTTCCCCCAAATCTTATGCTTACACTTCTTCCTCTTGTCCCCCAGATTCCACTTCTTCTGGTTCTTCTTGCCTTCTCTTCCCCTCCTTCTTCCTCTTGCTCCTTTTCTCCTTGTTCCAATTCTTCTTCTTCATCTCACCTCCTTCCACTATTTCTTCTTCCTCCTCTTGTTCACCTTCTTCACTTTCCACATCTTCTTCTTCTTCCTTTTCTTCTCCTTCTTCCACTTCTTCTAGTTACTCTCCTTCTTCTTCCTCTTCTTATCTTTCTTCCACTTCTCCTGCCTCCTCTTGTTATCTTTCCTGCACTTCTTCTTCATCCTCTCATTTCCTTTCTTTTCTTTCTATTAGTCTCCTTGTTCTTCTTCCTTTCCTTCCTCATATCCCTCTTTTTCTCCTTCTCCATCATCCCCACTCCTTCAACTACTTATTTTTCTTCGTCTTGTTCACCTTCTTCCACTTCTAGTACATCCACTTGTTCTTTTTCTTCCCTCTCTTCTCCATCTTGCCCTGCTTCTGCCTACACTACTTCTTCTTCCTCCCCTTCTTCTTCTCCTCCTTGTTCCACTTCTTCTTCATCCCCTTTCCTTCCATTGCTTCTTCTTCCTCCTCTTTTTCTCATTCTTCCACTTCTTCTTCTTCTTCCTATTGTTCTCCTTCTTCCACTTCTTCTTGCACTTCTTCTCCATCTTCCTATTGTTCTGCTTCCCCCAAATCTTATGCTTACACTTCTTCTTCTTCTTCCTCTTCTCCTCCAGATTCCACTTCTTCTGCTTCTTCTTCCTTTCCTTCTTCCTTTTCCTCCTTTTCTCCTTGTTCCAATTCTTCTTCTTCATCTCACCTCCTTCCACTACTTCTTCTTCGTCCTGCTGTTCACCTGCTTCAACTTCTTCAATTTGCACATCTTCTTCTTCTTCCTTTTCTTCTCCTTGTTTCACTTCTTCTAGTTACTCGCCTTTTTCTTCGTCTAATTATCTTTCATCCACATCTCCTGCTTCCTCTTGTTCTCCTTCTTCCACTTCTTCTTCATCCTCTCCTTTCCTTTCTTTTCTTCCTCTTCATCTCCTTCTTCTTCTTCCTTTCCTTTAGCATATCCCTCTCTTTCTCCTTCTTCTGCTTCCACTTGCATTTCTACCTCTTGTTCTCCTTCTTCCACTTCTTCTCCATCATCCCCACTCTTTCAACTACTTGTTCTTCTTCCTCTTGTTCACCTTCTTCCACTTCTACTACATCCACTTGTTCTTCTTCTTCCCTCTCTTCTCCTTCTTGCCCTTCTTCTGCTTACACTACTTCTTCTTCCTCCCCTTCTTCTTCTTGTCCTTGTTCCACTTCTTCTTCATTCCCCTTTCCTTCCATTTCTTCTTCTTCGTCCGGTTTTTCTCATTCTTCCACTTCTTCTTCTTCCCCCAAATCTTATGCTTACACTTCTTCTTCTTCCTCCTCTTCTCTTCCAGACTCCACTTCTTCTGCTTCTTCTTCCCTTCCTTTCCCCTCCTTCTTCCTTTTCCTCCTTTTCTCCTTGTTCCAATTCTTCTTCTTCATCTCACCTCCTTCCACTACTTCTTCTTCCTCCTCTTGTTCAACTTCTTCACTTTCCACATCTTCTTCTTCTTCCTTTTCTTCTCCTTCTTCCTCTTCTGCTAGTTACTCGCCTTCTTCTTCCTCTTCTTATCTTTCATCCACTTCTCCTGCCTCCTTTTGTTCTCTTTCTTCCACTTCTTCTTCATCCTCTCTTTTCCTTTCTTTTCTTCATCTTCTTCTTCCTTTCCTTTGTCATATCCCTCTTTTTCTCCTTCTTTGCTTCCACTTTCATTTCTACCTCTTGTTCTCCTTCATCTACTTCTTCTGCATAATTCCCACTCTTTAAACTACTTCTTCTTCTTCCTCTTATTCACATTCTTCCACCTCTACTACATCCACTTGTTCTTCTTCTTCCTACCCTTCTTCTTCTTCCTCTTGTTCACCTTCTTCAACTTCTAGTACATCCACTTGTTCTTCTTCTTCCTACCCTTCTTCTTCTCCTCCTTGTTCCACTCCTTCTTCATCCCCTTTCCTCCTCTTGTTCTCTTTTTCTCCTTCTTCTGCTTCCACTTGCATTTCTACCTCTTGTTCTCCTTCTTCCACTACTTCTCCATCAACCCCACTCCTTCAACTACTGCTTCTTCTGGCTCTTGTTCACCTTCTTCCACTTCTACTGCATCCACTTGTTCTTCTTCTTCCCTCTCTTCTCCTTCTTGCCCTTCTTCTGCCTATACTACTTCTTCTTCCTCCCCTTCTTCTTCTCCTCCTTGTTCCATTTCTTCTTCATCCATTTTCCTTCCATTGCTTCTTCTTCCTCCTCTTTTTCTCATTCTTCCACTTCTTCCTCTTCTTCCTATTGTTCTCCTTCTTCCACTTTTACTTCTTCCTTTTCTTCTTGGTCTTCGACATCTTCTTCTTCCTCTTCTTCTCCTTCTGCCACCTCTTCTCACTCCTCCCATTCTCTTTCTTCCACTTCTTATTCTTCATCTCCTTTCATTCCACTACTTCCTCCTATTCCTCTTATTCTCTCCTTCTACCACTTCTTCTACTTCTACTTGTTGTTCTTCTTCATTTTCGTCTCCTTCTTCTGCTCTTCTGCTTACACTTCTTCTTCTTCCATTTCTTCTCCTTCCACAACTTCTTCTTCTTTCCTTTCCGTCTTCTCCTTTCGCTTTTTCTCCATCCCCCACTACTGTTGCTTTCAATTGTTGCTCTTCCTCTTCTTCTCCTGCCCCTAAATCTTATGCTTACACTTCTTCTTCTTCTTCCTCTTCTCGTCCAGATTCCACTTCTTCTGCTTCTTCTTCCCTTCCCTTCCCCCCTTCTTCCTTTTCCTCCTTTTCTCCTCGTTCCAATTCTTCTTCTTCATCTCACCTCCTTCCACTACTTCTTCTTCCTCCTCTTGTTCACCTTCTTCAACTTCTTCACTTTCGACATCTTCTTCTTCTTTCCCCTCTTCTCTTTCTTGCCCTTCTTCTGCTTATACTACTTCTTCTTCCTCCCCTTCTTCTTCTCCTCCTTGTTCCACTTCTTCTTCATCCCCTTTCCTGCCATTGCTTCTTCTTCCTCCTCTTTTTCTGATTCTTCCACTTCTTCTTCTTCTTCCTATTGTTCTCCTTCTTCCACTTGCACTTCTTCCTTTTCTTCTTGGTCTTCCACTTCTTCTTCTTCCTCTTCTTCTCCTTCTGCCACCTCTTCTCTTCTCACTCCTCCTGTTTTCCTTCTTCCACTTCTTCTTCTTCATCTCCTTTCATTCCACTACTTCCTCCTATTCCTCTTATTCTCTCCTTCTACCACTTCTTCTACTTCTACTAGTTGTTCTTCTTCATTTTTGTCTCCTTCTTCTGCTTCTTCGGCTTACACTTCTTTTTCCATTTATTCTCCTTCCACAACTTCTTCTTCTTTCCTTTCCGTCTTCTCCTTCCTCTTTTTCTCCAACCCCCACTTATGTTGCTTCCCATTGTTGCTCTTCCACTTCTTTTTCTTCTTCCTATTGTTCTCCTTCTTCCACTTGCACTTCTTCCGTTTCTTCTCCTTCTTCCACTTCTTCTTCTTCCTCTTCTTCTCCTTCTGCCACCTCTTCTCCCTCCACCCGTTCTGCTTCTTCCACTTCTTCTTCTTCATCTCCTTTCATTCCACTACTTCTACCACTTCTTCTACTTCTACTTGTTGTTCTTCTTCATTTTCGTCTCCTTCTTCTGCTTACACTTCTTCTTGTTCCTCTTCTTCCATTTCTTCTCCTTCCACAACTTCTTCTTCTTTCCTTTCTGTTTTCTCATTCCTCTTTTTCTCTATCCCCCACTTCTGTCGCTTTCCATTGTTGCTCTTCCTCTTCTTTTCCTTCCCCCAAATCTTATGCTTACACTTCTTCTTCTTCTTCCTCTTCTCCTCCAGATTCCACTTCTTCTGCTTCTTCTTCCCTTCCCTTCCCCTCCTTCTTCCTTTTCCTCTTTTTCTCCTTGTTCCAGTTCTTCTTCTTCATCTCACCTCCTTCCACTACTTCTTCTTCCTCCTCTTCTTCACCTTCTTCACTTTCCATATCTCTTTCATCTTCCTTTTCTACCCCTTCTTTCACTTCTTCTACTTACTCTCCTTCTTCTTCCTCTTCTTATCTTTCTTCCACTTCTCCTGCCTCCTCTTGTTCACTTTCTTCCACTTCTTCTTCTTCATCCTCTCCTTTCCTTTCTTTTCTTCTTCTTCATCTCCTTCTCCTTCGTCCTTTCCTTTGTCATATCCCTCTTTTTCTCCTTCTTCTGCTTCCACTTGCATTTCTACCTCTTGTTCTCTTTCATCTACTTCTTCTGCATAATTCCCACTCTTTAAACTACTTCTTCTTCTTCCTCTTATTCACATTCTTCCACCTCTACTACATCCACTTGTTCTTCTTCTTCCCTCTCTTCTCCTTCTTGCCCTTCTTCTGCCTGCACTACTTCTTCTTCCTCCCCTTCTTCTTCTCCTCCTTCTTCCACTTCTTCTTTATTCCCCCTTCCTTCCATTGCTTCTTCTTCCTCCTCTTTTTGTCATTCTTCCACTTCTTCTTCTTCTTCTTCCTATTGTTCTCCTTCTTCCACTTGCACTTCTTGCTTTTCCTCTCGTTCTTCCACATCTTCTTCTTCCTCTTCTTCTCCTTCTGTCACCTCTTCTCCCTCCTCCCGTTCTCCTTCTTCCACTTCTTCTTCTTCATCTCCTTTCATTCCACTACTTCCTCCTATTCCTTTTATTCTCTCCTTCTACCACTTCTTCTACTTCTACTTGTTGTTCTTTTTCATTTTTGTCTCCTTCTTCCGCTTCTTCTGCTTACACTTCTTCGATTTCTTCGACTTCCACAACTTCTTCTTCTTCATCTCACCTCCTTGCACTACTTCTTCTTCCTCCTCTTGTTCACCTTCTTTAACTTCTTCACTTTCCACATCTTCTTCTTCTTTCTTTTCTTCTCCTTCTTCCACTTCTTCTAGTTACTCTCCTTCTTCTTCCTCTTCTTATCTTCTTCTTCATCTCACCTCCTTCCACTACTTCTTCTTCCTCCTCTTGTTCACCTTCTTCAACTTCTTTACTTTCCACATCTTCTTCTTCTTCCTTTTCTTCTCCTTCTTCCACTTCTTCTAGTTACTCTCCTTCTTCTTCCTCTTTTTATCTTTCTTCCACTTCTCATGCCTCCTCTTTTTCTCTTTCTTCCACTTCTTGTTCATCCTCTCCTTTCCTTTCTTTTCTTCCTCTTCATATCCTTCTTCTTCTTCCTTTCCTTCGTCATATCCCTCTTTTTCTCCTTCTTCTGTTTCCACTTGCATTTCTACTACCTCTTGTTCTCCTTCTTCCACTTCTTCTCCATCATCTCCACTCCTTCAACTACTTCTTCTTCTTCCTCTTGTTCACCTTCTTCCACTTTTACTACCTCCACTTCTTCTTCTTCTTCCCTCTCTTCTCCTTCTTGCCGTTCTTCTGCCTACACTACTTCTTCTTCGTCCCCTTCTTCTTCTCCTCCTTGTTCCACTCCTTCTTCATCCCCTTTCCTTCCGTTGCTTCTTCTTCCTCCTCTTTTTCTCATTCTTCCACTTCTACTTCTTCGTATTGTTCTCCTTCTTCCTCTTGCACTTCTTCCTTTTCTTCTCGTTCTTACACCACTTCTTCTTCCTCTTCTTCTCCTTCTGCCACCTCTTCTTCCTCCTCCCGTTCTCCTTTCATTCCACTACTTCCTCCTATTCGTCGTATTCTCTCCTTCTACCACTTCTTCTACTTCTACTTGTTGTTCTATTTCATTTTCGTCTCCTTCTTCCGCTTCTTCTGCTTACACTTCCTCTTCTTCCTCTTCTTCCATTTCTTCTCCTTCAATAACTTCTTCTTCTTTCCTTTCCGTCTTCTCCTTCCTCTTTTTCTCCATCCCCCACTTCTGTTGCTTCCCATTGTTGCTCTTCGTCTTCTTCTCCTTCCCCCAAATCTTATGCTTACACTTCTTCTTCTTCTTCCTCTTCTCCTCCAGATTCCACTTCTTCTGCTTCTTCTTCCCTTCACTTCCCCTCCTTCTTCCTTTTCCTCCTTTTCTCCTTGTTCCAATTCTTCTTCTTCATCTCACCTCTTTCCGTTACTTCTTCTTCCTCCTCTTGTTCACCTTCTTCAACTTCTTCATTTTCCACATCTTCTTCTTCTTCCTTTTCTTCTCCTTCTTCCACTTCTTCTAGTTACTCTCCTTCTTCTTCCTCTTCTTATCTTTCTTCCACTTCTCCTGCCTCCTCTTGTTCTCTTTCTTCCACTTCTTCTTCATCCTCTCCCTTCCTTTCTTTTCTTCGTCTTCATCTCCTTCTTTTTTTTCCTTTCCTTCGTCATATCCCTCTTTTTCTCCTTCTTCTGCTTCCACTTGCATTTCTACCTCTGGTTCTCCTTCTTCCACTTCTTTTCCATCATCCCCACTCCTTCAACTACTTCCTCTTCGTCCTCTTGTTCACCTTCTTCCACTTTTACTACATCCACTTCTTCTTCTTCTTCCCTATTTTCTCTTTCTTGCCATTCTTCTGCCTACACTACTTCTTCTTCCTCCCCTTCTTCTTCTCCTCCTTGTTCCGCTCCTTCTTCATCCCGTTTCCTTCCATTGCTTCTACTTCCTCCTTTTTTTCTCATTCTTCCACTTCTTCTTCTTCTTCCTATTGTTCTCCTTCTTCCACTTGCACTTCTTCCTTTTCTTTTCGTTCTTCCACTTCTTCTTCTTCCTTTTCTTCTCCTTCTGCCACCTCTTCTCTTCCTCGTGTTCTCCTTCTTCCACTTCTTCTTCTTCATCTCGTTTCATTCCACTACTTCCTCCTATTCCTCTTATTCTCTCCTTCTACCACTTCTTCTACTTCTACTTATTGTTCTTCTTCATTTTCATCTTCTTCTTTCGCTTCTTGTGCTTACACTTCTTCTTCTTCCTCTTCTTCTATTTCTTCTCCTTCCACAACTCCTTCTTCTTTCCTTTCCGCCTTCTCCTCCCTCTTTTTCTTCATCCCCCACTTCTGTTGCTTCCCATTGTTGCTCTTCCTGTTCTTCTCCTTCCCCCAAATCTTATGCTTACACTTGTTCTTCTTCTTCCTCTTCTCCTCTAGCTTCCACTTCTTCTGCTTCTTCTTCCCTTCCCTTCCCCTCCTTCTTCCTTTTCCTCCTTTTGTCCTTGTTCCAATTCGTCTTCTTCATCTCTCCTGCTTCCACCACTTCTGGTTCCTCCTCTCGTCCACCTTCTCCAACTTCTTCATTTTCCACATCTTCTTCTTCTTCCTTTTCCTCCCCTTCTTCCACTTCTTGTAGTTACTCTTCTTCTTCTTCCTCTTCTTATCTTTCTTCCACTTCTCCTGCTTCCTCTTGTTCTCTTTCTTCCACGTGTTCTTCTTCTTCCCTCTCTTCTCCTTCTTGCCCTTCTTCTGCCTGCACTACTTCTTCTTCCTCCCTTTCTTCTTCTCCTCCTTCTTCCACTTCTTCTTTATTCCCCCTTCCTTCCATTGCTTCTTCTTCCTCCTCTTTTTCTCATTCTTCCACTTCTTCTTCTTCTTCCCATTGTTCTCCTTCTTCGACTTGCACTTCTTGCTTTTCTTCTCGTTCTTCCACTTCTTCTCTTTCTGCCACCTCTTCTTCCTCCTCCCATTCTCCTTCTTCCACTTCTTCTTCTTCATCTCCTTTCACTCCATTACTTCCTCCTATTCCTCTTATTCTCTCCTTCTACCACTTCTTCTACTTCTACTTGTTGTTCTTCTTCATTTTCGTCTCCTTCTTTCGCTTCTTCTGCCTAAACTTCTTCTTCTTCCTCTTCTTCCATTTCTTCTCCTTCCACAACTTCTTCTTCTCTGCTTTCCGTCTTCTCCTTCCTCTTTTTCTCCATCCCCCACTTCTGTTCCTCCCATTGTTGATCTTCCTTTTCTTTTCCTTCCCCCAAATCTTATGCTTCCACTTCTTCTTCTTCTTCCTCTTCTCCTCCAGATTCCACTTCTTCTGCTTCTTCTTCTTCCCTTCCCTTCCCCTCCTTCTTCCTTTTCTTCCTTTCCTTCCTTTTCTCCTTGTTCCAATTCTTCTTCTTCATCTCACCTCCTTCCACATCTTCTTCTTCTTGCTTTTCTTCTCCTTCTTCCACTTCTTCTAGTTACTCTCCTTCTTCTTCCTCTTCTTATCTTTCTTCCACTTCTCCTGCCTCCTCTTGTTCTCTTTCTTCCACTTCTTCTTCTTCTTTCTGTTGTTCTCCTTCTTCCAATTGCACTTTTTCCTTTTCTTCTCATTTTTCCACTTCTTCTTCTTCCTGTTCTTCTCCTTCTGCCACCTCTTCTCCCTCCTCCCCTTCTCCGTCTTCCAGTTCTTCTTCTTCATCTCCTTTGATTCCACTACTTCCTCCTATTCCACTTATCCTCTCCTTCTACTACTTGTTGTTCTTCTTCATTTTCGTCTCTTTCTTCCGCTTCTTCTGCTTACACTTCTTCTTCTTCCTCTTCCTCTTCTTCCATTTCTTCTCCTTCCACAACTTCTTCTTCTTTCCTTTCCGTCTTCTCCTTCCTCTTTTTCTCCAACCCCCACTTCTGTTGCTTCCCATTGTTGCTCTTCCTCTTCTTCTCCTTCCCCCAAATCTTATGCTTACACTTCTTCTTCTTCTTCCTCTTCTCCTCTAGATTCCACTTCTTCTGCTTCTTCTTCCCTTCCCTTCCCCTCCTTCTTCCTTTTCCTCCTTTTCTACTTGGTCCAATTCTTCTTCTTCATCTCACCTCCTTCCACTACTTCTTCTTCCTCCTCTTGTTCACCTTCTTCACTTTCCACATCTTCTTCTTCTTCCTTTTCTTCTCCTTCTTCCACTTCTTCTAGTTACTCTCCTTCTTCTTCCTCTTCTTATCTTTCTTCCAGTTCTCGTGCCTCCTCTTGTTCTCTTTCTTCCACTTCTTCTTCATCCTCTCCTTTCCTTTCTTTTCTTCTTCTTCGTCTCTTTCTTCTTCTTCCTTTCCTTCGTCATATCCCTCTTTTTCTCCTTCTTCTACTTCCACTTGAATTTCTACCTCTTTTTCTCCTTCTTCCACTTGTTCTCCATCATCCCTACTCCTTCAACTACTTCTTCTTCTTCCTCTTGTTCAGCTTCTTCCACTTCTACTACATCCACTTGTTCTTCTTCTTCCCTCTCTTCTCCTTCTTCCCCTTCTTTTACCTACACTACTTCTTCTTCTTCTCCTTGTTCCACATCTTCTTCATCCCCTTTCCTTCCATTGCTTCTTCTTCCTCCTCTTTTCTCATTCTTCCACTTCTTCTTCTTCTTCCTATTGTTCTCCCTCTTCCACTTGCACTTTTTCCTCTTCTTCTCCTTCTGCCCCTTCCTCTCACTCCTCCCGTTCTCCTTCTTCCACTTCTTCTTCTTCATCTCCTTTCATTCCACTACTTCCTCCTATTCCTCTTATTCTCTCCCTCTACCACTTCTTCTACTTCTACTTGTTGTTCTTCTTCATTTTCGTCTCCTTCTTTCGCTTCTTCTGCTTACACTTCTTCTTATTCCTCTTCTTCCATTTCTTCTCCTTCCACTACTTCTTCTTCTTTCCTTTCCGTCTTCTCCTTCCTCTTTTTCTCCATCCCCCACTTCTATTGCTTCCCATTGTTGCTCTTCCTCTTCTTCTCCTTCCCCCATATCGTATGCTTACACTTCTTCTTCTTCTTCTTCTTCTTCTTCTCCTCCAGATTCCACTTCTTCTGCTTCTTCTTCCCTTCCCTTCCCATCCTTCTTCGTTTTCCTCCTTTTCTCCTTGTTCCAATTCTTCTTCTTCATCTCACCTCCTACCACTACTTCTTCTTCCTCCTCTTGTTCACCTTCTTCAACTTCTTCACTTTCCACATCTTCTTCTTCTTCCTTTTCTTCTCCTTCTTCTTCTTCTTCTAGTTACTCGCCTTCTTCTTCCTCTTCTTATCTTTCATCGACTTCTCCTGCCTCCTCTTGTTCTCTTTCTTCCACTTCTTCTTCATCCTCTCTTTCCCTTTCTTTTCTTCCTCTTCTTCTTCCTTTCCTTCATCATATCCCTCTTTTTCTCCTTCTTCTGCTTCCACTTGCATTTCTACCTCTTGTTCTCCTTCTTCCACTTCTATTCCATCATCCCCACTCCTTCAACTACTTGTTCTTCTTCCTCTTGTTCACCTTCTTCCACTTCTATTACATCCACTTGTTCTTCTTCTTCCCTCTCTTTTCCTTCTTCCCCTTCTTCTTCCTACACTACTTCTTCTTCCTCCCCTTCTTCTTCTCCTCCTTGTTCTACTTCTTCTTCTTTCCCCTTTCTTTCCATTGTTTCTTCTTCCTTCTCTTTTTCTCATTCTTCCACTTCTTCTTCTTCTTCTTATTGTTCTCCTTCTTCCACTTGCACTTCTTCCTTTTCTTCTCGTTCTTCCACTTCTTCTTCTTCCTCTTCTTCTCCTTCTACCACCTCTTCTTCCTCTTCCCTTTCTCCTTCATCCATTTCTTCTTCTTCATCTCCTTTCATTCCACTACTTCCGCCTATTCCTCTTATTCTCTCCTTCTACCACTTCTTCTACTTCTACTTCTACTTGTTCTTCTTCTTCATTTTCGTCTGCTTCTTCCACTTCTTCTGCTTACACTTCTTCTTCTTCCTCTTCTTCCATTTCTTCCGCTTCCACAACTTTTTCTTCTTTCCTTTCTGTCTTCTCCTTCCTCTTTTTCTCCATCCCCCACTTCTGTTGCTTCCCATTGTTACTCTTCCTCTTCTTCTCCTTCCCCCAAATCTTATGCTTACACTTCTTCTTCTTCTCCTCCAGATTCCACTTCTTCTGCTTCTTCTTCCCTTCCCTTCCCATCCTTCTTCGTTTTCCTCCTTTTCTCCTTGTTCCAATTCTTCTTCTTCATCTCACCTCCTTCCACTACTTCTTCTTCCTCCTCTTGTTCACCTTCTTCAACTTCTTCACTTTCCACATCTTCTTCTTCTTCCTTTTCTTCTCCTTCTTCCACTTCTTCTAGTTACTCTCCTTCTTCTTCCTCTTCTTATCTTTCTTCCAGTTCTCGTGCCTCCTCTTGTTCTCTTTCTTCCACTTCTTCTTCATCCCCTCCTTTCCTTTCTTTTTTTCTTCTTCGTCTCTTTCTTCTTCTTCCTTTCCTTCGTCATATCCCTCTTTTTCTCCTTCTTCTACTTCCACTTGAATTTCTACCTCTTATTCTCCTTCTTCCACTTCTTCTCCATCATCCCTACTCCTTCAACTACTTCTTCTTCTTCCTCTTGTTCACCTTCTTCCACTTCTACTACATCCACTTGTTTTTCTTCTTCCCTCTCTTCTACTTCTTGCCCTTCTTCTGCCTACACCACTTCGTTAACCTCCCCTTCTTCTTCTCCTCCTTGTTCCACTTTTTCTTCATCCCCTTTCGTTCGATTGCTTCTTTCATCCCCTTCCACAACTTCTTCTTCTTTCCTTTCTGTCTTCTCCTTCCTATTTTTCTCCATGCCCCACTTCTGTTGCTTCCCATTGTTGCTCTTCCTCTTCTTCTCCTTTCCCCCAATCTTATGCTTACACTTCTTCTTCTTCTTCCTCTTCTCCTCCACATTCCACTTCTTCTACTTCTTCTTCCCTTTCCTTCCCCTCCTTCTTCATTTTCCTCCTTTTCTCCTTGTTCCAATTGTTCGTCTTCATCTCACCTCCTTCCACTACTTCTTCTTCCTCCATTTCTTCTACTTCTACTACATCCACTTGTTGTTCTTCTTCCTTCTCTTCTCCTTCTTGCCCTTCTTCTGCCTACACTACTTCTTCTTCCTCCCCTTCTTGTTCTCCTCCTTGTTCCACTTCTTCTTCATCCCATTTCCTTCCATTGCTTCTTCTTCCTCCTCTTTTTCTCATTCTTCCACTTCTGCTTCTTCTTCCTATTGTTCTCCTTCTTCCACTTGCACTTCTTCGTTTTCTTCTCGTTCTTCCACTTCTTCTTCTTCCTCTTCTTCACCTTCTGCCACCTCTTCTTCCTCGTCCCGTTCTCCTTCTTCCACTTCTTCTTCTTCATCTCCTTTCATTCCACTACTTCCTCCTATTCCTCTTATTCTTTGCTTCTACCACTTCTTCTACTTCTACTTGTTGTTCGTCTTTATTTTCGTCTCCTTCTTCCGCTACTTCTGCTTACACTTCTTCTTCTTCCTCTTCTTCCATTTCTTCTCCTTCCACAACTTCTTCTTCTTTCCTTTTCGTCTTCTCCTTCCTTTTTTTCTCCAACCCCACTTCTGTTGCTTCCCATTGTTGCTCTTCCTCTTCTTCTCCTTCCCCCAAATCTTATGCTTACACTTCTTTTTCTTCTTCCTCTTCTCCTCTAGATTCCACTTCTTCTGCTTCTTTTTCCCTTTCCTTCCGCTCCTTCTTCCTTTTCCTCCTTTTCTGCTTTTTCCAGTTCTTCTTCTTCATCTCACCTCCTTCCATTACTTCTTCTTCCTCCTCTTGTTCACGTTCTTCACTTTCTACATCTTCTTCTTCTTCCTTTTCTTCTCCTTCTTCCACTTCTTCTAGTTACTGTCCTTGTTCTTCCTCTTCCTATCTTTCTTCCACTTCTCCTGCCTCCTCCTGTTCTCTTTCTTCCACTTCTTCTTCATCCTCTCCTTTCCTTTCTTTTCTTCCTCTTCATCTCCTTCTTCTTCTTCCTTTCCTTTGTCATATCCCTCTTTTTCTCCTTCTCCTGCTTCCACTTGCATTTCTACCTCTTGTTCTCCTTCTTCCACTTCTTCTCCATCATCCCCACTAATCAACTACATCTTCTTCTTCTTCTCGTTCAACTTCTTCCACTTCTACTACATCCACTTGTTCTTCTTCTTCCCTCTCTTCTCCTTCTTGCCCTTCTTCTGCCTACACTACTTCTTCTTCGTCTCCTTCTTCTTCTCCTCCTTGTTCCACTTCTTCTTCATCCCCTTTCCTTCCATTGCTTCGTCTTCCTCCTCTTTTTCTCATTCTTCAACTTGTTCTTCTTCTTCCTATTGTTCTCCTTCTTCAACTTGCACTTCTTCCTTTTCTTCTCGTTCTTCCACTTCTTCTTCTTCCTCCTCTTCTCCTTCTGCCACCTCTTCTCCCTCCTCCCGTTCTCCATGTTCCACTTCTTCTTCTTCATCTCCTTTCATTCCACTACTTCCTCCTATTCCTCTTATTCTCTATTTCTACCACTTCTTCTACTTCTACTTGTTGTTGTTCTTCATTTTTGTCTCCTTCTTCCGCTTCTTCTGCATTCACTTCTTGTTCTTCCTCTTCTTCCATTTCTTCTCCTTCCACAACTTCTTCTTCTTTCCTTTCCGTCTTCTCCTTCCTCTTTTTCGCTATCCCCTACTTCTGTTGCTTCCCATTGTAGCTCTTCCTCTTCTTCTCCTTCCCACAAATCTTATGCTTACACTTCTGCTTCTTCTTCCCTTCCCTTCCCCTCCTTCTTCCTTTTCCTTCTTTTTTCCTTGTTCCAATTCTTCTTTTTTATCTCACCTCCTTCCACTACTTCTTCTTCCTCCTCTTGTTCACCTTCTTCACTTTCCACATCTTGTTCTTCTTCCTTTTCTTCTCCTTCTTCCACTTCTTCTAGTTACTCTCCTTCTTCTTCCTCTTCTTATCTTTCTTCCACTTCTCCTGCCTCCTCTTGTTCTCTTTCTTCCACTTCTTCTTCATCCTCTCCTTTCCTTTCTTTTCTTCCTCTTCATCTCCTTCTTCTCCTTCTTGCCCTTCTTCTGCCTACACTACTTATTCTTCCTCCCCGTCTTCTTCTCCTCCTTGTTCCACTTCTTCTTCATTCCCCTTTCCTTCCATTCCTTCTTCTTCCTCCTCCTTTTCTCATTCTTCCACTTCTTCTTCTTCTTCCTATTGTTCTCCTTCTTCCACTTGCAGTTGTTCCTTTTCTTCTCGTTCTTCCACTTCTTCTTCTTCCTCTTCTTCTCCTTCTACCACCTCTTCTTCCTCCTCCCGTTCTCCTTCTTCCACTTCTTCTTTTTCATCTCCTTTCATTCCACTACTTCCTCCTATTCCTCTAATTCTCTCCTTCTACCACTTCTTCTACTTCTACTTGTTGTTCTTCTTCATTTTCATCTCGTTTTTTCGCTTCTTCTGCTTACACTTCTTCTTCTTCTTCTTCCATTTCTTATCCTTCCACAACTTCTTCTTCTTTCCTTTCCGTCTTCTCCTTCCTCTTTTTCTCCATCCCAGACTTCTGTTGCTTCCCATTGTTGCTCTTCCTCTTCTTCTCCTTCTACCATATCTTATGCTTACACTTGTTCTTCTTCTTCCTCTTCTCCTCCAGATTCCACTTCTTCTGCTTCTTCTTCCCTTCCCTTCCCCTCCTTCTTCCTTTTCCTCCTTTTCTCCTTGTTCCAATTCTTCTTCTTCATCTCACCTCCTTCCACTACTTCTTCTTCCTCCTCTTGTTTACCTTCTTCACTTTCCACATCTTCTTCTTCTTCCTTTTCTTCTCCTTCTTCCACTTCTTCTAGTTACTCTCCTTCTTCTTCCTCTTCTTATCTTTCTTCCACTTCGCCTGCCTCCTCTTGTTCTCTTTTTTCCACTTTCTCCTTCTTCTCTTTCTTGTCGTGCTTCTGCCTACATTACTTATTCTTCCTCCCCTTCTTCTTCTCGTCCTTGTTGCACTTCTTCTTCATTCCCCTTTCCTTCCATTGCTTCTTCTTCCTACTCTTTATCTCATTCTTCCACTTCTTCTTCTTCTTCCTATTGTTCTCTTTCTTCCACTTGCGCTTGTTCCTTTTCTTCTCGTTCTTCCACTTCTTCTTCTTCCTCTTCTTCTCCTTCTACCACCTCTTCTTCCTCCTCCCGTTCTCCTTCTTCCACTTCTTCTTTTTCATCTCCTTTCATTCCACTACTTCCTCCTATTCCTCAAATTCTCTCCTTCTACCACTTCTTCTACTTCTACTTGTTGTTATTCTTCATTTTCGTCTCCTTCTTCTGCTTCTTCTACTTATGCTTCTTTTCCTTCCATAACTTCTTCTTCTTTCCTTTTCGTCTTCTCCTTCCTCTTTTTCTTCATCCCCCAATTCTGTTGCTTCCCATTGTTGCTCTTCCTCTTCTTCTCCTTCCCCCAAATCTTATGCTTACACTTCTTCTTCTTCCACTTCTCCTCCAGGTTGCACTTCTTCTGCTTCTTCTTCCCTTCCCTTCCCCTCCTTCTTCCTGTTCCTCCTTTTCTCCTTGTTCCAATTCTTCTTCTTCATCTCACCTCCTTCCACTACTTCTTCTTCATCCTCTTGTTCACCTTCTTCAACTTCTTCACTTTCCACATCTTCTTCTGCTTCCTTTTCTTCTCCTTCTTCTACTTCTTCTAGTTACTCTCCTTCTTCTTCCTCTTCTTATCTTTCATCCACTTTTCCTGCCTCCTCTTCTTCTCTTTCTTCCACTTCTTCTTCATCCTCTCCTTTCCTTTCTTATCTTCCTCTTCATCTCCTTCTTCTTCTTCCTTTCTTTCGTCATATCCCTCTTTTTCTCCTTCTTCTGCTTCCACTTGCATTTCTACCTCTTGTTCTCCTTCTTCCACTTCTACTACATCCACTTGTTCTTCTTCTTCCCTCTCTTCTCCTTCTTCCCCTTCTTCTGCCTACACTACTTCTTCTTCCTCCCCTTGTTCTTCTCCTCCTTGTTCTACTTCTCCTTCTTTCCCCTTTCCTTCCATTGCTTCTTCTTCCTCCTCTTTTTCTCATTCTTCCACTTCTTCTTCCTATTGTTGTCCTTTTTCCACTTGGATTTCTTCCTTCTCTTCTCGTTCATCCACTTATTCTTCTTCCTCTTCTTCTCCTTTTGCCACCTCTTCTTCTTCCTCCCGTTATCCTTCTTCCACTTCTTCTTCATCTCCTTTCATTCCACTACTTCCTCCTATTCCTCTTATTCTCTCCTTCTACAACTTCTTCTACTTCTACTTGTTGTTCTTCTCCATTTTCGTCTGCTTCTTCCGCTTCTTCTGCTTACCCTTCTTATTCTTCCTCTCCTTCCATTTCTCCTCTTCTTCAACTTCTTCACTTTCCACATCTTCTTCTGCTTCCTTTTCTTCTGCTTTTTCCACTTTTTCTAGTTACTCTCCTTCTTCTTACTCTTCTTATTTTCTTCCACTTTTCCTGCCTCTTCTTGTTCTCTTTCTTCCACTTCTTCTTCCTCCCCTTCTTCTTCTACTACTTGTTCCACTTCTTCCTCATTCCCATTTCCTTCCATTGCTTCTTCTTCCTCCTCTTTTTCTCATTCTTCTACTTCTTCTTCTTCTTCCTATTGGTCTCCTTCTTCCACTTGCACTTCTTCCTTTTCTTCTCGTTCTTCCACTTCTTCTTCTTCCTCTTCTTCTCCTTCTGCCACCTCTTCTTCCTCATCCTGTTCTCCTTCTTCCACTTCTTCTTCTTCATCTCCTTTCATTCCACTACTTCCTCCTATTCCTCTTATTCTCTCCTTCTACCACTTCTTCTACTTCTACTTGTTGTTCTTCTTCATTTTCATCTCGTTTTTTCGCTTCTTCTGCTTACACTTCTTCTTCTTCCATTTCTTATCCTTCCACAACTTCTTCTTCTTTCCTTTCCGTCCTCTCCTTCCTCTTTTTCTCCATCCCCGACTTCTGTTGCCTCCCATTGTTGCTCTTCCTCTTCTTCTCCTTCTACCATATCTTATGCTTACACTTCTTCTTCTTCTTCCTCTTCTCCTCTAGATTCCACTTCTTCTGCTTCTTCTTCCCTTCCCTTCCCCTCCTTCTTCCTTTTCCTCCTTTTTTCCTTGTTCCAATTCTTCTTTTTTATCTCACCTCCTTCCACTACTTCTTCTTCCTCCTCTTGTTCACCTTCTTGACTTTCCACATCTTCTTCTTCTTCCTTTTCTTCTCCTTCTTCCACTTCTTCTAGTTACTCTCCTTCTTCGTCCTCTTCGCTCTCTTCTCCTTCTTGCCCTTTTTCTGCCTACACTACTTCTTCTTCCTCCCCTTCTTCTTCTCCTCCTTGTTCCACTTCGTCTTCATCCCCTTTCCTTCCATTACTTCTTCTTCCTTCTCTTTTTCTCATTCTTCCACTTCTTCTTCTTCTTCCCATTGTTCTCCTTCTTCCACTTGAAGTTCTTCCTTTTCTTCTCGTTCTTCCAGTTCTTGTTCTTCCTCTTCTTCTCCTTCTGCCACCTCTTCTCGCTACTCCCGTTCTCCTTCTTCCACTTCTTCTTCTTCATCTCCTTTCATTCCACTACTTCCTCCTATTCCTCTTATTCTCTCCCTCTACCACTTCTTCTACTTCTACTTGTTGTTCTTCTTCATTTTCGTCTCCTTCTTCCGCTTCTTCTGCTTACACTTCTTCTTCTTCCTCTTCTTCCATATCTTCTCCTTCCACAACTTCTTCATCTGTCCTTTCCGTCTTCTCCTTCCTTTTTTCTGCATCCCTCACTTCTGTTGCTTCCCATTGTTGCTCTTCCTCTTCTTCTCCTTCCCCCAAATCTTATGCTTACACTTCTTCTTCTTCTTCCTTTTCTCCTCCAGATTCCACTTCTTCTGCTTCTTCTTCCCTTCCCTTCCCCTCCTTCTTCCTTTTCCTCCTTTTTTCCTTGTTCCAATTCTTCTTTTTTATCTCACCTCCTTCCACTACTTCTTCTTCCTCCCCTTGTTCACCTTCTTGACTTTCCACATCTTCTTCTTCTTCCTTTTCTTCTCCTTCTTCCACTTGTTCTAGTTACTCTCCTTCTTCTTCCTCTTCTTATCTTTCTTCTACTTCTCCTACCTCCTCTTGTTCTCTTTCTTCCACTTCTTCTTCATCCTGTCCTTTCCTTTCTTTTCTTCCTCTTCATCTCCTTCTTCTTCTTCCTTTCCTTCGTCATATACCTGTTTTTCTCCTTCTTCTGCTTCCACTTGCATTTCTACCTCTTGTTCTCCTTCTTCCACTTCTTCTCCATCATCCCCACTCCTTCAACTACTTCTTCTTCTTCCTCTTGTTCACCTTCTTCCACTTCTACTACATCCACTTGTTCTTCTTCTTCCCTCTCTTCTCCTTCTTGCCCTTCTTCTGCCTACACTACTTCTTCTTCCTCCCCTTCTTCTTCTCCTCCTTGTTCCACTTCTTCTTCATTCCCCTTTCCTTCCATTGCTTCTTCTTCCTCCTCTTTTTCTCATTCTTCCACTTCTTCTTCTTCTTCCTCTTCTTCTCCTTCTGCCACCTCTTTTCCTCCTCCCGTTCTCCTTCGTCCACTTTTTCTTCTTTGTCTCCTTTCATTCCACTACTTCCTGCTATTCCTCTTATTCTCTTCTTCTACCACTTCTTCTAGTTGTTGTTCTTCTTCATCTTCATCTCCTTCTTCTTCTTTCTTTCCTTCGTCATATCCCTCTTTTTCTCCTTCTTCTGCTTCCACTTGCATTTGTACCTCTTGTTCTCCTTCTTCCACTTCTTCTCCATGATCCCCACTGCTTCAACTACTTCTTCTTCTTAACTTGTTCACCTTCTTCTACCTCTACTACATCCACTTCTTCTTCTTCTTCCCTTTCTTCTCCTTCTTGCCCTTCTTCTGCCTACACTACTTCTTCTTCCTCCTCTTCTTCTTCTCCTCCTTGTTCCACTTATTCTTCATCCCTTTCCTTCCATTCCTTCTTCTTCCTCCTTTTTTCTCATTCTTCCACTTCTTTTCCTTCTTCTTCCTATTGTTCTCTTTCTTCAACTTGCACTGCTTCCTTTTCTTCTCATTCTTCCACTTCTTCTTCTTCGTCTTCTTCTCCTTCTGCCACCTCTTCTCCCTCCTCCCGTTCTCCTTCTTCCACTTCTTCTTCTTCATTTCCTTTCATTCCACTACTTCCTCCTATTCCTCTTATTCTCTCCTTCTACCACTTCTTCTACTTGTAGTTCTTCTTCATTTTCGTCTCCTTCTACCACTTCTTCTACTTGTTCTTCTTCTTCATCTTCATCTCCTTTTTCTTCTTCCTTTCCTTTGTCATATCCCTCTTTTTCTCCTTCTTCTACTTCCACTTGCATTTCTACCTCTTGTTCTCCTTCTTCCACTTCTTCTCCATCATCCCCACTCCTTCAACTACTTCTTCTTCTTCACTTGTTCGCCTTCTTCCACCTCTACTACATCCACTTCTTCTACTTCTTCCCTTTCTTCTCCTTCTTGCCCTTCTTCTGCCTACACTACTTCTTCTTCCTCCTCTTCTTCTTCTCCTCCTTGTTCCACTTCTTCTTCATCCCCTTTCCTTCCATTGCTTCTTCTTACTCCTCTTTTTCTCATTCTTCCACTTCTTCTTCTTCGTCCTATTGTTCTCCTTCTTCCACTTGCACTATTTTTTCCTTTTCTTCTCGTTCTTCCACTTCTTCTTCTTCCTCTTCTTCTCCTTCTGCCACCTCTTCTCCCTCCTCCCGTTCTCCTTCTTCCACTTCTTCCACTTCTTCTTCTTCATCTCCTTTCATTCCACTACTTCCACCACTTCTTCTACTTCTACTTGTTATTCTTCTTCATTTTCGTCTCCTTCTTCCGCTTCTTCTGCTTACACTTCTTCTTCTTCCTCTTCTTCCATTTCTCCTCCTTCCACAACTTCTTCTTCTTTCCTTTCCGTCTTCTCCTTCCTCTTTTTCTCCATCCCCGACCTTTGTTGCTTCCCATTGTTGCTCTTCCTCTTCTTCTCCTTCCCCTAAATCTTATGCTTACACTTCTTCTTCTTCTTCCTCTTCTCCTCCAGATTCCACTTCTTCTGCTTCTTCTTCCCTTCCCTTCCCCTCCTTCTTCCTTTTCCTCCTTTTCTCCTTGTTCCAATTCTTCTTCTTCATCTCACCTCCTTCCACTACTTCTTCTTCCTCCTCTTGTTCACCTTCTTCAACTTCTTCACTTTCCAAATCTTCTTCTTCTTCCTTTTCTTCTCCTTCTTCCACTTCTTCTAGTTACTCTCCTTCTTCTTCCTCTACATTCTTTCTTCCACTTCTCCTGCCTCCTCTTGTTCTCTTTCTTCCACTTCTTCTTCATCCTCTCCTTTCCTTTCTTTTCTTCCTCTTCATCTTCTTCTTCTTCTTCCTTTCCTTCGTCATATCCCTCTCTTTCTCCTTCTTCCACTTCTTCTCCATCATCCCCACTCCTTCAACTACTCCTTCTTCTTCCCTTGTTCACCTTCTACAACCTCTACTACATCCACTTGTTATTCTTCTTCCCTCTCTTCTCCTTCTTGCCCTTCTTCTGCCTACACTACTTCTTCTTCCTCCCCTTCTTCTTCTCCTCCTTCTTCCACTTCTTCTTCATTCCCCTTTCCTTCCATTGCTTCTTCTTGCTCCTCTTTTTCTCATTCTTCCACTTCTTCTTCTTCCCTCTCTTCTACTTCTTGCCCTTCTTCTGCCTACACCACTTCGTCAACCTCCCCTTCTTCTTCTCCTCCTTGTTCCACTTCTTCTTCATTCCCCTTTCCTTCCATTGCTTGTTCTTCCTCCTCTTTTTCTCATTCTTCCACTTCTTCTTCTTCTTCCTATTGGTCTCCTTCTTCCACTTGCACTTCTTCCGTTTCTTCTCGTTCTTCCACTTCTTCTTCTTCCTATTGTTCTCCTTCTTCCACTTGCACTTCTTCCTTTTCTTCTCGTTCTTCCACTTCTTCTTCTTCTCCTTCTGCCACCTCTTCTCCCTCCTCCCGTTATCCTTCTTCCACTTCTTCTTTTTCATCTCCTTTCATTCCACTACTTCCTCCTATTCCTCTCATTCTTTCCTTCTACCACTTCTTCTACTTCGTCTTGTTCTACTTCTTCATTTTCGTCACCTCCTTCCACTACTTCTTCCTCCTCCTCTTGTTCACCTTCTTCACTTTCCACATCTTCTTCTTCTTCCTTTTCTTCTCCTTCTTCCACTTCTTCTAGTTACTCTCCTTCTTTTTCCTCTTCTTATCTTTCTTCCACTTCTCCTGCCTCCTCTTGTTCTCTTTCTTCCGCTTCTTCTTCATCCTCTCCTTTCCGTTCTTTTCTTCATCTTCATCTCCTTCTTCATCTTCCTTTCCTTCGTCGTATTCCTCTTTTTCTTTTTCTTCTCCTTCCACTTGCATTTCTACCTCTTGTTCTCCTTCTTCCACTTCTTCTCCATCATCCTTACTCCTTCAGCTACTTCTTCTTCTACCCCTTGTTCACCTTCTTCCACTTCTACTACATCCACCTGTTCTTCTTCTTCCGTCTCTTTTCCTTCTTGCCTTTCTTCTGCCTACACTACTTCTTCCTCCTCCCCTTCTTCTTCTCCTCCTTGTTCCACTTCTTCTTCCTTTGCCTTCCCCTCCTTCTTCCTTTTCCTCCTTTTCTACTTGTTCCAATTCTTCTTGTTCATCTCACCTCCTTCCACTACTTCTTCTTCCTCCTCTTGTTCACCTTCTTCAACTTCTTCACTTTCCACATCTTCTTCTTCTTCCTTTTCTTCTCATTCTTCCACCATTTCTTCCAGTTACTCTCCTTCTTCTCCCTCTTCTTATCTTTCTTCCTTCATCCTCTCCTTTCCTTTGTTTTCTTCAACTTCATCTCCTTCTTCTTCTTCCTTACCTTCGTCATATCACTCTTTTTCTCCTTCTTCTGCTTCCACTTGCATTTCTACCTCTTCTTCTCCTTCTTCCACTTCTTCTCCATCATCCCCACTCCTTCAACTACTTCTTCTTCCACTTCTACTACATCCACTTGTTCTCCTTCTTCCACTACCTCTTCTTCATTTCCTTTCATTCCACTACTTGCACTTCCTATTCCTCTTATTCTCTCCTTCAACCACTTCTTCTACTTCTACTTGTTGTTCTTCTTCATTTTCGTCTCCTTCTTCAGCTTCTTCTGCTTACACTTCCTCTCCTTCTTCTCCTCTTCTTCCTCTTCTTATTCTTCTTCCACTTCTCCTGCCTCCTCTTGTTCTCTTTCTTCCACTTCTTCATCCTCTCCTTTCCTTTCTTTTCTTCCTCTTCATCTCCTTCGTCTTCTTCCTTTCCTTCGTCATATCCCTCTTTTTCTCCTTCTTCGGCTTCCACTTGCATTTCTACATCTTGTTCTCCTTCTTCCACTTCTTCTCCATCATCCCCACTCCTTCAACTACTTTTTCTTCTTCCTCTTGTTCACCTTCTTCACCCTCTACTAATCCACTTGTTCTTCTTCTTCCGTCTGTTCTCCTTCTTGCCCTTCTTTTGCCTACACTACTTCTTCTTCCTCCCCTTCTTCTTCTCCTCCTTGTTCCACTTCTTCTTCATCCCCTTCCCTTCCATTGCTTCTTCTTCCTCCTTTTTTCTCATTCCTCCACTTCTTTTCCTTCTTCTTCCTATTGTTCTCTTTCTTCCACTTGCACTGCTTCCTTTTCTTCTCGTTCTTCCACTTCTTCTTCTTCGTCTTCTTCTCCTTCTGCCACCTCTTCTCCCTCCTCCCGTTCTCCTTCTTCCACTTCTTCCTCTTCATTTCCTTTCATTCCACTACCTTCTCCTATTCCTCTTATTCTCTCCTTCTACCACTTCTTCTACTTGTAGCTCTTCTTCATTTTCGTCTCCTTCTACCACTTCTTCTACTTGTTGTTCTTCTTCATCTTCATCTCCTTCTTCTTCTTCCTTTCCTTTGTCATATCCCTCTTTTTGTCCTTCTTCTACTTCCACTTGCATTTCTACCTCTTGTTCTCCTTCTTCCACTTCTTCTCCATCATCCCCACTCCTTCAACTACTTCTTCTTCTTCACTTGTTCGCCTTCTTCCACCTCTACTACATCCACTTCTTCTTCTTCTTCCCTTTCTTCTCCTTCTTGCCCTTCTTCTGCCTACACTACTTCTTCTTCCTCCTCTTCTTCTTCTCCTCCTTGTTCTACTTCTTCTTCATCCCCTTTCCTTCCATTGCTTCTTCATCCTCCTCTTTTTCTCATTCTTCCACTTCTTCTTCTTCTTCCTATTGTTCTCCTTCTTCCACTTGCACTATTTTTTCCTTTTCTTCTCGTTCTTCCACTTCTTCTTCTTCCTCTTCTTCTCCTTCTACCACCTCTTGTCCCTCCTCCCGTTCTCCTTCTTCCACTTCTTCCACTTCTTCTTCTTCATCTCCTTTCATTCCACTACTTCTACCACTTCTTCTACTTCTACTTGTTGTTCTTCTTCATTTTCGTCTCCTTCTTCCGCTTCTTCTGCTTACACTTCTTCTCCTTCCTCTTCTTCCATTTCTTCTCCTTCCACAACTTCTTCTTCTTTCCTTTCCGTCTTCTCCTTCCTCTTTTTCTCCATCCCCCACTTCTGTTGCTTCCCATTGTTACTCTTCCTCTTCTTCTCCTTCCCCCAAATCTTATGCTTACACTTCTTCTTCTTCTTCCTCTTCTCCTCTAGATTCCTTCCATTGCTTATTCTTCCTCCTCTTTTTCTCATTCTTCCACTTGTTCTTCTTCTTCCTATTGTTCTCCTTCTTACACTTGAACTTCTTCCTTTTCTTCTCGTTCTTCCACTTCTTCTTCTTCCTCTTCTTCTCCTTCTGCCACCTCTTCTCCCTTCTCCCTTCTCCCGTTCTCCTTCTTCCACTTCTTCTTCTTCATGTCCTTTCATTCCACTACTTCCTACTATTCCTCTTATTCTCTCCTTCTACCACTTCTTCTACTTCTACTTGTTGTTCTTCTTCATTTTTGTCTCCTTCTTCCGCTTCTTCTGCTTACACTTCTTCTTCTTCCTCTTCTTCCATTTCTTCTCCTTCCACAGCTTCTTCTTTCCTTTCCGTCTTCTCCTTCCTCTTTTTCTCCATCCCCCACTTCTGTTGCTTCCCATTCTTGCTCTTCCGCTTCTTCTCCTTCCCCCAAATCTTATGCTTACACTTCTTCTTCTTCTTCCTCTTCTCCCCCAGCTTCCACTTCTTCTGGTTCTTCTTCCCTTCCCTTCCCCTTCTTCTTCCTTCTCCTATTTTTCTCTTTGTTCCAATTCTTCTTCTTCATCTCACCTCCTTCCACTACTTCTTCCTCCTCCTCTTGTTCACCTTCTTCACTTTCCACATCTTCTTCTTCTTCCTTTTCTTCTCCTTCTTCCTCTTCTTATCTTTCTTCCACTTCTCCTGCCTCCTCTTGTTCTTTTTCTTCCACTTCTTCTTCATCCTCTCCTTTCCTTTCTTTTCTTCCTCTTCATCTCCTTCTTCATCTTCCTTTCCTTTGTCATATTCCTCTTTTTCTATTTCTTCTCCTTCCACTTGCATTACTACCTCTTGTTCTCCTTCTTCCACTTCTTCTCAATCATCCTTACTCCTTCAACTACTTCTTCTTCTACCTCTTGTTCACCTACTTCCACTTATACTACATCCCACTGTTCTTCTTCTTCCGTCTCTTTTCCTTCTTGCCTTTCTTCTGCCTACACTACTTCTTCCTCCTCCCCTTCTTCTTCTCCTCCTTGTTCCACTTCTTCTTCCTTTCCTTCCATTGCTTCTTCTTCCTTCTCTTTTTCTCATTCTTCCATTTCTTCTTCTTCTTCCTATTGTTCTCCTTCTTCCACTAGCACTTCTTCCTTTTCTTCTCGTTCTGCCACTTCTTCTTCTTCTCCTTCTGCCACCTCTTCTCCCTCCTCCCGTTCTCCTTCTTCCACTTCTTCTTCTTCATCTCCTTTCATTCCACTACTTCCTCCTATTCCTCTCATTCTTTCCTTCTACCACTTCTTCTACTTCTCCTTGTTGTTCTTCTTCATTTTCGTCTCCTTCTTCCGCTTACACTTCTTCTTCTTCCATTTCTTCTCCTTCCACAACTTCTTCTTCTTTCCTTTCTGTCTCTCCTTCCTCTTTTTCTCCGTCCCCTACTTCTGTTGCTTCCCATTGTTGCTCTTCCTCTTGTTCTCCTTCCCCCAAATCTTATGCTTACACTTCTTCTTCTTCTTCCTCTTCTCCTCCAGCTTCCAGTTCTTCTGCTTCTTCTTCCCTTCCCTTCCCTTCCTTGTTCCTTTTCCTCATTTTCTCCTTGTTCCAATTCTTCTTCTTCATCTAACCTGCTTCCACTACTTCTTCTTCCTCCTCTTGTTCACCTTCTTCAACTTCTTCACTTTCCACATCTTCTTATTCTTCCTTTTGTTCTCCTTGTTCCACTTCTTCTTCATCCTCTCCTTTCCTTTCTTTTCTTCCTCTTCATCTCCTTCTTCTTCTTCCTTTCCTTCGTCATATCCCTCTTTTTCTCCTTCTTCAGCTTCCACTTGCATTTCTGCATCTTGTTCTCCTTCTTCCACTTCCTCTCCATCATCCCCACTCCTTCAACTAGTTCTTCTTATTCCTCTTGTTCACCTTCTTCCACTTCTACTACATTCACTTGTGTTTCTTCTTCCCTCTCTTCTCCTTCTTGCCCTTCTTCTGCCTATACTACTTCTTCTTCCTCCCCTTCTTCTTCTCCTCATTGTTCCACTTCTTCTTCATCCCTTTTCCTTCCATTGCTTCTTCTTCCTCCTCTTTTTCTCATTCTTCCACTTTTTCTTCTTGTTATTCCTATCGTTCTCCTTCTTCCATTTGCAGTTCTTCTTTTTCTTCTTGTTCTTCCACTTCTTCTTATTCATGTCGTTTCATTCCACTACTTCCTCCTATTCCACTTATTCTCTCCTTCTACCACTTCTTCTTCTACTTATTGTTCTTCTTCATTTTCATCTCCTTCTTCCGCTTCTTCTGCTTACACTTGTTTTTCTTCCGCTTCTTCCATTTCTTCTCTATCCACAACTTCTTCTTCATTCCTTTCCGCCTTCTCCTTCCTCTTTTTCTCCATCCCCTACTTCTGTTGCTTCCCATTGTTGCTCTTCCTCGTCTTCTCCTTCCCCCAAATCTTATGCTTACACTTCTTCTTCTTCTTCCTCTTCTCCTCCAGATTCAACTTCTTCTGCTTCTTCTTCCCTTCCCTTCCCCTCCTTCTTCATTTTCCTCCTTTTCTCCTTGTTCCAATTCTTCTTCTTCATCTCACCTCCTTCCACTACTTCTTGTTCCTCCTCTTGTTCACCTTCTTCAACTTCTTCACTTTCCACATCTTCTTCTTCTTGCTTTTCTTCTCCTTCATCCACTTCTTCTAGTTACACTCCTTCTTCTTCCTCTTCTTATCTTTCTTCCACCTCTCCTGCCTCCTCTTATTCTCTTTCTTCCAGTTCTTCTTCATCCTCTCCTTTCCTTTCTTTTCTTCCTCTTCATCTCCTTCTTCTTCTTCCTTTCCTTCGTCATATCCCTCTTTTTCTCCTTCTTCCACTTCTACTACATCCACTTGTTCTTCTTCTTCCTACCCTTCTTCTTCCTCCTCTTTTTCTCATTCTTCCACTTCTTCTTCTTGTTACTAATGTTATCCTTCCTCCACTTGCAGTTCTTCCTTTTCTTCTCGTTCTTCCACTTCTTTTTCTTCATGTCCTTTCATTCCACTACTTCCTCCTATTCCACTTATTCTCTCCTTCTACCACTTCTTCTACTTCTACTTATTGTTCCTCTTCATTTTCGTCTCCTTCTTCCGCCTCTTCTGCTTACACTTCTTCTTCTTCCTCTTCTTCCATTTCTTCTCCTTCCACAACTTCTTCTTCTTTCCTTTCTGCCTTCTCCTTCCTCTTTTTCTCCATCCCCTACTTCTGTTGCTTCCCATTGTTGCTCTTCCTCTTCTTCTCCTTCCCCCAAATCTTATGCTTACACTTCTTCTTCTTCTTCCTCTTCTCCTCCAGCTTCCACTTCTTCTGCTTCTTCTTCCCTTCCCTTGCCTTCCCCTCCTTCTTCCTTTTCCTCCTTTTCTCCTTGTTCCAATTCTTCTTCTTCATCTCACCTCCTTCCACTATGTTTTCTTCCTCCTCTTGTTAACCTTCTTCAATTTCTTCACTTTCCACATCTTCTTCTTCTTCCTTTTCTTCTCCTTGTTCCACTTCTTCGAGTTACTCTCCTTCTTGTTCCTCTTCTTATCTTTCATCCACTTCTCCTGCCTCCTCCTGTTCTCTTTCTTCCATTTCTTCTTCATCCTCTCCTTTCCTTTCTTATCTTCCTCTTCATCTCCTTCTTCTTCTTCCTTTCTTTTGTCATATCCCTCTTTTTCTCCTTCTTCTGCTTCCACTTGCATTTCTACCTCTTGTTCTCCTTCTTCCACTTCTTCTCCATCATCCCCACTCTTTCAACTACTTCTTCTTCTTCCTCTTGTTCACCTTCTTCCACTTCTACTACATCCACTTGTTCTTCTTCTTCCCTCTCTTCTCCTTGTTGCCCTTCTTCTGCCTACACTTCCTCTTTTTCCTCCCCTTCTTCTTCTTCTTCTTCTTCCACTTTCCCTCCATTGCCTCTTCTTCCTCCTCTTTTTCTCATTCTTCCACTTCTTCTTCCTATTGTTCTCCTTCTTCCACTTGCACTTCTTCCTTCTCTTATCGTTCTTCCACTTCTTCTTCTTCCTCTTCTTCTCCTTCTCCCACCTCTTCTTCCTCCTCCCATTCTCCTTCTTCCAGTTCTTCTTCTCCATCTCCTTTCATTCCGCTACTTCCTCCTATTCCTCTTATTCTCTCCTACTACCACTTCTTCTAATTCTACTTGTTGTACTTCTTCATTTTTGCCTCCTTCTTCCGCTTCTTCTGCTTACACTTCTTCTTCTTCCTCTTCTTCCATTTCCTCTCCTTCCACAACTTCTTCTTCTTTCCTTTCCGTCTTCTCCTTCCTCTTTTTCTCCATCCCCCACATCTGTTGCTTCCCATTGTTACTCTTCCTCTTCTTCTCCTTTCCCCAAATCTTATGCTTACACTTCTTCTTCTTCTTCCTCTTCTCCTCCAGATTCCTTCCATTGCTTATTTTTCCTCCTCTTTTTCTTATTCTTCCAGTGGTTCTTCTTCTTCCTATTGTTCTCCTTCTTACACTTGCACTTCTTCCTTTTCTTCTCATTCTTCCACTTCTTCTTCTTCCTCTTCTTCTCCTTCTGCCACCTCTTGTTCCTCCTCTCGTTCTCCTTCTTCCACTTCTTCTTCTTCATCTCCTTTCATTCCATTACTTCCTCCTATTCCTCTTCTTCTCTCCTTCTACCACTTGTTCTACTTCTAGTTGTTGTTCTTCTTCATTTTCGTCTCCTTCTTCCGCTTCTTCTGCTTACACTTCTTCTTCTTCCTCTTCTTCCATTTCTTCTCATTCCACAACTTCTTCTTCTTTCCTTTCCGTCTTCTCCTTCCTCTTTTTCTCCATTCCCGACTTCTGTTGCTTCCCATTGTTGCTCTTCCTCTTCTTCTCCTTCCCCCAAATCTTATGCTTACACTTCTTCTTCTTCTTCCTCTTCTCCTCCAGCTTCCACTTCTTCTGCTTCTTCTTCCCTTCCCTTCCCCTCCTTCTTCCTTTTCCTCCTTTTTTCCTTGTTCCACGTCTTCTTCTTCATCTCACCTCCTTCAACTACTTCTTCTTCTTCCTCTTGTTCACCTTCTTCCACTTCTACTACATCCACTGGTTCTTCTTCTTCCCTCTCTTCTCCTTCTTGCCCTTCTTCTGCCTACACTTTCTCTTTTTCCTCCCCTTCTTCTTCTCCTCCTTGTTCCACTTCTTCTTCATCCCCTTTCCTTCCATTGCTTCTTCTTCCTCCTCTTTTTCTCATTCTTCCACTTCTTCTTCTTCCTCTTCTTCTCCTTCTGCCACCTATTCTCACAACTCCCGTTCTCCCTCTTCCACTTGCACTTCTTCCTTTTCTTCTCGTTCTTCCACTTCTTCTTCTTCATTTCTTTTCATTCCACTACCTCCCCCTATTCCTCTTATTCTCTCCTTCTACCACTTCTTCTCCATCATCCCCACTCCTTCAACTACTTCTTCTTCTTCCTCTTGTTCACCTTCTTCCACTTCTACTACATCCACTTGTTCTTCTTCTTCCCTCTCTTCTCCTTCTTCCCCTTCTTCTGCCTACACTACTTCTTCATCCTCCCCTTCTTCTTCTCCTCCCTGTTCCACTTCTTCTTCATCCCCTTTCCTTCCATTGCTTCTTCTTCCTCCTCTTTTTCTCATTCTTCCACTTCTTCTTCTTCTTCCTATTGTTCTCCCTCTTCCACTTGCACTTCTTCCTTTTCTTCTCGTTCTTCCACTTCTTCTTCTTCCTCTTCTTCTCCTTCTGCCACCTCCTCTCACTCCTCCCGTTCTTCTTCTTCCACTTCTTCTTCTTCATCTCCTTTTGATTCCACTACTTTCTCCTATTCGTCTTATTCTCTCCTTCTACCACTTCTTCTACTTCTACTTGTTGTTCTTCTTCATTTTCGTCTCCTTCTTCTGCTTCTTCTGCTTACACCTCTTCTTCTTCCTCTTCTTCTTCCATTTCTTCTCCTTCCACTAGTTCTTCTTCTTTCCTTTTTGTCTTCTCCTTCCTCTTTTTCTACATCCCCCACCTATGGTGCTTCGCATTGTTGCTCTTCCTCTTCTTCTGCTTCCCCCACATCTTATGCTTACACTTCTTCCTCTTCTTCTTCTTCTCCTGCAGACTGCACTTCTTCTTCCCTTCCCTTCCCCTCCTTCTTCTTTTTCCTCCTTTTCTCCTTGTTCCAATTCTTCTTGTTCATCTCACCTCCTTCCACTACTTCTTCTTCCTCCTCTTGTTCACCTTCTTCAACTTCTTCACTTTCCACATCTTCTTCTTCTTCCTTTTCTTCTCCTTCTTCAACTTATTATAGTTACTCTCCTTCTTCTTCCTCTTCTTATCGTTCTTCCACTTCTTCTTCATCCCCTTTCCTTCCATTGCTTCTTCTTCCTCCTCTTTTTCTCATTCTTCCACTTCTTCTTCTTCCTCTTATTCTCCTTCTGCCACCTATTCTCACAACTCCTGTTCTCCCTCTTCCACTTGCACTTCTTCCTTTTCTTCTCGTTCTTCCACTTCTTCTTCTTCCTCTTCTTCTACTTCTGCCCCCTCCTCTCACTCCTCCCGTTCTCCTTCTTCCACTTCTTCTTCTTCATCTCCTTTCATTCCACTACTTCCTTCGATTCCTCTTATTCTCTCCTTCTACCACTTCTTCTACTTCTACTTGTTGTGCTTTTTCATTTTCGTCTCCTTCTTCCGCTTCTTCTGCTTACACTTCTTCTTCTTCCTCTTCTTTCATTTCTTCTCCTTCCACAACTTCTTCTTCTTTCCGTTCTGTGTTCTCCTAAGTCTTTTTTTCCATCCCCCACTTCTGTTGCGTCTCATTGTTGCTCTTCCTCTTCTTCTCCTTCCCCCAAATCTTATGCTTACACTTCTTCTTCCTCCTCTTGTTCACCTTCTTCAACTTCTTCACCTTCCACATCTTCTTCTTCTACCTTTTCTTCTCCTTCTTCCACTTCTTCTAGTTACTCTCCTTCTTCTTCCTCTTCTTATCTTTCTTCCACTTCTCCTCCCTCCTCTTCTTCTCTTTCTTCCGCTTCTTCTTCATCCTCTCCTTTCCATTCTTTTCTTCCTCTTCATCTCCTTCTTCTTCTTCCTTTCCTTCGTCATATCCCTCTTTTTCTCCTTCTTCTGCTTCCACTTGCATTTCTACCTCTTGTTCTCCTTCTTCCACTTGTTCTCCATCATCCCCACTCCTTCAACTACTTTTTCTTCTTCCTCTTGATCACCTTCTTCCACTTCTACTACATCCACTTGTTCTTCTTCTTCCCTCTCTTCTCCTTCTTGCCCTTCTTCTGCCTACACTACTTCTTCTTCCTCCCCTTCTTCTTCTCCTCCTTGTTCCACTTCGTCTTCATCCCCTTTCTTTCCATTGCTTCTTCTTCCTCCTCTTTTTCTCATTCTTCCACTTCTTCTTCTTCTTCCCATTGTTCTCCTTCTTCCACTTGAAGTTCTTCCTTTTCTTCTCGTTCTTCCAGTTCTTGTTCTTCCTCATCTTCTCCTTCTGCCACCTCTTCTCGCTACTCCCGTTCTCCTTCTTCCACTTCTTCTTCTTTATCTCCTTTCATTCCACTACTTCCTCCTATTCCTCTTATTCTCTCCTTCTACCACTTCTGCTACTTCTACTTGTAGTTCTTCTTCATTTTCGTCTCCTTCATCCGCTTGTTCTGCTTACACTTCTCCTTCTTCCACTTCTTCTACTTCCTCTTCTTATCTTTCTTCCACTTCTCCTGCCTCCTCTTGTTCTCTTTCTTCCACTTCTTCTTCATCCTCTCCTTTCCTTTCTTTTCTTCCTCTTCATCTCCTTCTTCTGCTTCCTTTCCATCGTCATATTCCTCCATTTCTCCTTGTTCCAATTCTTCTTCTTCATCTCACCTCCTTCCATTACTTCTTGTTACTCCTCTTGTTGACCTTTTTCAAGTTCTTCACTTTCCACATCTTCTTCTTCTTCCTTTTCTTCTCCTTCTTCCACTTCTTCTAGTTACTCTCCTTCTTCTTCCTCTTCTTATCTTTCTTCCACTTCTCCTGCCTCCTCTTGTTCTCTTTCTTCCATTTCTCCTTCTTCTGCTTCCACTTGCATTTCTACCTCTTGTTCTCCTTCTTCCACTTCTTTTCCATCATCCCCACTCCTTCAACTACTTCTTCTTCTTCCTCTTGTTCACCTTCTTCGACTTTTACTACATCCACTTCTTCTTCTTCTTCCCTCTTTTCTCCTTCTTGCCATTCTTCTGCCTACACTACTTCTTCTTCATCCCCTTCTTCTTCTCCTCCTTGTTCCACTCCTTCTTCATCCCGTTTCCTTCCATTGCTTCTTCTTCCTCCTCTTTTTCTCATTCTTCGACTTCTTCTTCTTCTTCCTCTTCTTCTCCTTCTGCCACCTCTTCTCTTCCTCACGTTCTCCTTCTTCCACTTCTTCTTCTTCATCTCGTTTCATTCCACTTCTTCCTCCTATTCCTTTTATTCTCTCCTTCTACCACTTCTTCTACTTCTACTTGTTGTTCTTCTTCATTTTTGTCTTCTTCTTTCACTTCTTCTGCTTACACTTCTTCTTCTTTCTCTTCTTCCATTTCTACTCCTTCCACAACTTCTTCTTCTTTCCTTTCCGTCTTCTCCTTCCTCTTTTTCTCCAACCCCCACTGCTGTTGCTTCCCATTGTTGGTCTTCCTGTTCTTCTCCTTCCCCCAAATCTTATGCTTACACTTCTTCTTCTTCTTCCTCTTCTCCTCCAGCTTCCACTTCTTCTGCTTCTTCTTCCCTTCCCTTCCCCTCCTTCTTCCTTTTCCTCCTTTTCTCCTGGTTCAAATTCTTCTTCTTCATCTCACCTGCTTCCACTACTTCTTGTTCCTCCTCTTGTCCACCTTCTTCCACTTCTTCATTTTCCACATATTCTTCTTCTTCCTTTTCTTCTCCTTCTTCCACTTCTTCTACTTCCTCTTCTTATCTTTCTTCCACTTCTCCTGCCTCCTCTTGTTCTCTTTCTTCCACTTCTTCTTCATCCTCTCCTTTCCTTTCTTTTCTTACTCTTCATCTCCTTCTTCTGCTTCTTTTCCATCGTAATATTCCTCCTTATCTCCTTGTTCTAATTCTTCTTCTTCATCTCACCTCCTTCCATTACTTCTTCTTCCTCCTCTTGTTCACCTTCTTCAAGTTCTTCACTTTCCACATCTTCGTCTTCTTCCTTGTCTTCTCCTTCTTCCACTTTGTCTAGTTACTCTCCTTCTTCTTCCTCTTCTTATCTTTCTTCCACTTCTCCTGCCTCCTCTTGTTCTCTTTCTTCCATTTCTTCTTCATCCTCTCCTTTCCTTTCTTTTATTCCTCTTCATCTCCTTCTTCTTCTTCCATGCCTTTGTCTTCTTCATTTCCGTCTCCTTCTTCAGCTTCTTCTGCTTACACTTCTTCTTCTTCCTCTGCTTCCATTTCTTCTCCTTCCAGACCTTCTTCTTCGTTCCTTTCCGTCTTCTCTTTCCACAACTTCTTCTTCTTTCCTTTCCGTCTTCTCCTTCCTCTTTTGCTCCAACCCCCACTTCTGTTGCTTCCCATTGTTGCTCTTCCTCTTCTTCTCCTTCCCCCAAATCTTATGCTTAGACTTCTTCTTCTTCTTCCTCTTTTCCTCTAGATTCCACTTCTTCTACTTCTTCTTCGTCCTCTTGTTCACGTTCTTCACTTTCCACATCTTCTTCTTCTTCCTTTTCTTCTCCTTCTACCACTCTTCTAGTTACTCTCCTCCTTCTTCCTTTTCTTATCTTTCTCCCACTTCTCCGGCCTCCTCTTGTTCTCTTTCTTCCACTTTTTCTTCATCCTCTCCTTTCCTTTCTTTTCTTCCTCTTCATCTCCTTCTTCTTCTTCCTTTCCTTCGTCATATCCCTCTTTTTCTCCTTCTTCTGCTTTCGCTTGCGTTTCTACCTCTTGTTCTCCTTCTTCTTCTTCGTTTCCTTCGTCATATCCCTCTTTTTCTCCTTCTTCTGCTTCCGCTTGCGTTTCTACCTCTTGTTCTCCTTCTTCCACTTCTTCTCCATCATCCCCACTAATTCAACTACATCTTCTTCTTCCTCTTGTTCACCTTCTTCTACTTCTACTACATCCACTTGTTCTTCTTCTTCCCTCTCTTCTCCTTCTTGCCCTTCTTCTGCCTAGACTACTTCTTCTTCGTCCCCTTCTTCTTCTCCTCCTTGTTCCACTTCTTCTTCATCCCCTTTCCTTCCATTGCTTCTTCTTCCTCCTATTTTTCTCATTCTTCCACTTCTTCTTCTTCCTATTGTTCTCCCTCTTCCACTTGCACTTCTTCCTTTTCTCCTCGTTCTTCCGCTTCTTCTTCTTCCTCTTCTTCTCCTTCTGCCACCTCCTCTCACTCCTCCCGTTCTCCTTCTTCCATTCTTCTTCTTCATCTCCTTTCATTCCACTACTTCCTCCTATTCCTCTTACTCTCTCCTTCTACCACTTCTTCTACAGCTACTTGTTGTTCTTATTCATTTTCGTCTCCTTCTTTCGCTTCTTCTGCTTACACTTCTACTTGTTCCTCTTCTTCCATTTCTTATCCTTCCACAACTTCTTCTTTCCTTTCCGTCTTCTCCTTCCTCTTTTTCTCCAACCCCCACTTATGTTGCTTCCCATTGTTGCTCTTCCACTTCTTTTTCTTCTTCCTATTGTTCTCCTTCTTCCCCTTGGACTTCTTCCGTTTCTTCTCCTTCTTCCACTTCTTCTTCTTCCTCTTCTTCTCCTTCTGCCACCTCTTCTCCCTCGACCCGTTCTGCTTCTTGCACTTCTTCTTCTTCATCTCCTTTCATTCCACTACTTCTACCACTTCTTCTGCTTCTACTTGTTGTTCTTCTTCATTTTCGTCTCCTTCTTCTGCTTACACTTCTTCTTGTTCCTCTTCTTCCATTTCTTCTCCTTCCACAACTTCTTCTTCTTTCCTTTCTGCCTTCTCCTTCCTCTTTTTCTCCATCCCCTACTTCTGTTGCTTCCCATTGTTGCTCTTCCTCTTCTTCTCCTTCCCCCAAATCTTATGATTACACTTCTTCTTCTTCCTCTTCTCCTCCAGATTCCACTTATTCTGCTTCTTCTTCCCTTCCCTTCCCCTCCTTCTTCCTTTTCCTCTTTTTCTCCTTGTTCCAGTTCTTCTTCTTCATCTCACCTCCTTCCACTACTTCTTCTTCCTCCTCTTCTTCACCCTCTGCACTTTCCATATCTTCTTCATCTTCCTTTTCTACCCCTTCTTTCACTTCTTCTACTTACTCTCCTTCTTCTTCCTCTTCTTATCTTTCTTCCACTTCTCCTGCCTCCTCTTGTTCACTTTCTTCCACTTCTTCTTCTTCATCCTCTCCTTTCCTTTCTTTTCTTCTTCTTCATCTCCTTCTCCTTCTTCCTTTCCTTTGTCGTATCCCTCTTTTTCTCCTTCTTCTGCTTCCACTTGCATTTCTACCTCTTGTTCTCCTTCATCCACTTCTTCTCCATCATCCCCACTCCTTCAACTACTTATTCTTCTTCCTCTTATTCACATTCTTCCACCTCTACTACATCCATTTGTTCTTCGTCTTCCCTCGCTTCTCCTTCTTGCCCTTCTTCTGCCTGCACTACTTCTTCTTCCTCCCCTTCTTCTTCTCCTCCTTCTTCCACTTCTTCTTTATTCCCCCTTCCTTCCATTGCTTCTTCTTCCTCCTCTTTTTGTCATTCTTCCACTTCTTCTTCTTCTTCCTATTGTTCTCCTTCTTCCACTTGCACTTCTTGCTTTTCTTCTCGTTCTTCCACTTCTTCTCTTTCTGCCACCTCTTCTTCCTCCTCCCGTTCTCCATTTTCCACTTCTTCTTCTTCATCTCCTTTCATTCCATTACTTCCTCCTATTCCTCTTATTCTCTCCTTCTACCACTTCTTCTACTTCTACTTGTTGTTCTTCTTCATTTTCGTCTCCTTCTTCTTATTCTTCTTCCATTTCTTCTCCTTCCACAACTTCTTCTTCTCTGCTTTCCGTCTTCTCCTTCCTCTTTTTCTCCATCCCCCACTTCTGTTCTTCCCATTGTTGCTCTTCCTTTTCTTTTCCTTCCCCCAAATCTTATGCTTACACTTCTTCTTCTTCTTCCTCTTCTCCTCCAATTTCCACTTCTTCTGCTTCTTCTTCCCTTCCCTTCCCCTCCTTCTTCCTTTTCCTCCTTTTCTCCTTGTTCCAATTCTTCTTCTTCATCTCACCTCCTTCCACTACTTTTTCTTCCTCCTCTTGTTCACCTTCTTCAACTTCTCCACTTTCCACATCTTCTTCTTCTTCCTTTTCTTCTGCTTCTTCTAGTTACTCTCCTTCCTCTTCCTCTTCTTATCTTTCTTCCACTTCTCCTGCCTCCTCTTGTTCTCTTTCTTCCACTTCTTCTTCTTCATCCTCTCCTTTCCTTTCTTTTCTTCTTCTTCATCTCCTCCTTCTTCTTCCTTTCCTTCGTGATATCCCTCTTTTTCTCCTTCCTCTGCTTCCACTTGCATTTCTACCTCTTGTTCTCCTTCTTCCACTTCTTCTCCATCATCCCCACTCCTTCAACTACTTCTTCTTCTTCCTCTTGTTCACCTTCTTCCACTTCTACTACATCCATTTCTACCACTTGTTCTCCTTCTTCCACTTCTTCTCCATCATCCCCACTCCTTCAACTACTTCTTCTTCTTCCTATTGTTCACCTTCTTCCACTTCTACTACATCCACTTGTTCTTCTTCTTCCCTCTCTTCTCCTTCTTGCCCTTCTTCTGCCTACACTACTTCTTCCTCCTTGTTCCTCTTCTTCTCCGTCCCCCAAATCTTATGCTTACACTTCTTCTTCTTCTTCCTCTTCTCCTCCACATTCCACTTGTTCTGCTTCTTCTTACCTTCCCTTCCCTTCTCCTCCTTCTTCCTTTTCCTCCTTTTCTCCTTGTTCCAATTCTTCTTCTTCATCTCACCTCCTTGCACTACTTCTTCTTCCTCCTCTTGTTCACCTTCTTCACTTTCCACATCTTCTTCTTCTTCCTTTTCTTCTCCTTCTTCCACTTCTTCTAGTTACTCTCCTTCTTCTTCCTCTTCTTATCTTTCTTAAACTTCTCCTGTCTCCTCTTGTTCTCTTTCTTCCACTTCTTCTTCATCCTCTCCTTTCCTTTATTTTCTTCCTCTTCATCTACTTCTTCTTCTTCCTCTTGTTCACTTTCTTCCACCTCTACTACATCCACTTGTTCTTCTTCTTCCCTCTCTTGTCCTTCTTGCCTTTCTTCTGCCTACACTACTTCTTCTTCCTCCCCTTCTTCTTCTCCTCCTTGTTCCACTTCTTCTTCATCCCCTTTCCTTCCATTGCTTCTTCTTCCTCCTCTTTTTCTCATTCTTCCACTTCTTCTTTTTCCTATTCTTCTCCTTCTACCACCTCTTCTCCCTCCTCCCATTCTCCTTCTTCCACTTCTTCTTCTTCATCTCCTATCAGTCCACTACTTCCTCATATTCCTCTTATTCTCTCCTTCTACCACTTCTTCTACTTCTACTTGTTGTTCTTCTTCATTTTCGTCTCCTTCTTCTGCTTCTTCTACTTACACTTCTTCTCCTTCCACAACTTCTTCTTCTTTCCTTTCCGTCTTCTCCTTCCTCCTTTTCTCCATCCCCCACTTCTGTTGCTTCCCATTGTTGCTCTTCCTCTTCTTCTCCTTCCCCCAAATCTTATGCTTACACTTCTTCTTCTTCTTCCTCTTCTCCTCCAGATTCCACTTCTTCTTCCCTTCCCATCCCTTCCCCTCCTTCTTCCTTTTCCTCCTTTTCTCCTTGTTCAAATTCTTCTTCTTCATCTCACCTCCTTACACTACTTCTTCTTCCTCCTCTTGTTCACCTTCTTCACTTTCCACATCTTCTTCATCTTCCTTTTCTTCCCCTTCTTTCACTTCTTCTAGTTACTCTCCTTCTTCTTCCTCTTCTTATCTTTCTTCCACTTCTCCTGCCTCGTCTAGTTTTCTTTCTTCCACTTCTTCTTCATCCTCTCCTTTCCTTTCTTTTCTTACTCTTCATCTCCTTCTTCTTTTTCCTTTCCTTCGTCATATCCCTCTTTTTCTCCTTCTTCTGCTTCCACTATCATTTCTACCCGTAGTTCTCCTTCTTCCACTTCTTCTCCATCATCCCCACTCCTTCAACTACTTCTTCTTCTTCCTCTTGTTCACCTTCTTCCACTTCTACTACATCATCCCCACTCCTTCAAGTACTTCTTCTTCTTCCTCTTGTTCACCTTCTTCCACCTCTACTACATCCACTTGTTCTTCTTCTTCCCTTTCTTCCCCTTCTTGCCCTTCTTCTGCCTACACTACTTCTTCTTCATCCCCTTCTTCTTCTCCTCCTTGTTCCACTTCGTCTTCCTCTCCTTTCCTTCCATTGCTTTTTCTTCCTCCTCTTTTTCTAATTCTTCCACTTCTTCTTCTTCTTCCAATTGTTCTCCTTCTTCCACTTGCACTTCTTCCTTTTCTTCTCGTTCTTCCACTTCTTCTTCTTCCTCTTCTCCCTCCTCCCGTTCTCTCTCTTCCACTTCTTCTTCTTCATCTCCTTTCACTCCACTACTTCCTCTTATTCCTCTTATTCTCTCCTTCTACCACTTCTTCTACTTGTTGTTCTTCTTCATTTTCGTCTCCTTCTTACGCTTCTTCTGCTTACACTTCTTCTTCTTCCTCTTCTTCCATTTCTTCTCCTTCCACAACTTCTTCTTCTTTCCTTTCCGTCTTCTTCTTCCTCTTTTTCTACATCCCCCACTTCTGTTGCTTCCCATTGTTGCTCTTCCTCTTCTTCTCCTTCCCCCAAATCTTATGCTTACACTTCTTCTTCGTCTTCCTATTTTCCTCCGGATTCCACTTCTTCTGCTTCTTCATCCCTTCCCTTCCCCTCCTTCTTCCTTTTCTTCTCCTTCTTCCACTTCTTCTTCTTCCTTTTCTTCTCCTTCTTCCACTTCTTCTAGTTACTCTCCTTCTTCCTCCACTTCTTATCTTTCTTCCACTTCTTCTGCTTCTTCTTCCCTTCCCTTCCCGTCCTTCTTCCTTTTCCTCCTTTTCTCCTTGTTCCAATTCTTCTTCTTCATCTCACCTCCTTCCACTACTTCTTCTTCCTCCTCTCGTTCACCTTCTTCAACTTCTTCACTTTCCACATCTTCTTCTTCCTCCTTTTCTTCTCATTCTTGCACTTATTCTAGTTACTCTCCTTCTTCTTCCTCTTCTTATCTTTCTTCCACTTCTCCTGCCTCCTCTTGTTCTCTTTCTTCCACTTCTTCTTCATCCTCTAATAGAAATCCAGAGTGGTTGGATTCGTTTTGCGGATCTATCTAGGTTGGAAGGTAATAAGTTAACAAAACAATGAGGATTGGGTAAACAAGAAAATGGAAAGGATGAAAATGGTTTAGCGAAGGGATAAATGACGCCACTTCCAAGGATGGAAGATAAGTCATATGACGCCACAAGGGTAGTGATTTACCCTTGATAAGTCTAGCAGAATGCCACAAGGAAAAACTCCTTGATAAGTTCTAAAGAGAAATTCATCTCACAAAAGGGTAAAACCCAATTATAATTTCACTAATTCAATGGTTCTCCTTTGAGTACAATTCAACCCCTATTTATAGAACTAGGTGACTGTTCAAAATCATAACTCTCAAAAGAAAAATTAAATACTCCATTATCACGCAATTATCACATATGATTAATTGCATGTTACATTAATTCCTAAATTAATGAAATGTTACAAAAAATGAAAAGTCATTGTCTTCGGCATTCACATCATCCTCTCCTTTCCTTTCTTTTCTTCCTCTTCATCTCCTTCTTCTTCTTCCTTTCCTTCATAATATCCCTCTTTTTGTCCTTCTTCTGCTTCCACTTGCATTTCTACCTCTTGTTCTCCTTCTTCCACTTCTTCTCCATCATCCCCACTCCTTCAACTACTTCTTCTTCTTCCTCTTGTTCACCTTCTTCCACTTCTACTACATCCATTTCTACCACTTGTTCTCCTTCTTCCACTTCTTCTCCATCATCCCCACTCCTTCAACTACTTCTTCTTCTTCCTATTGTTCACCTTCTTCCACTTCTACTACATCCACTTGTTCTTCTTCTTCCCTCTCTTCTCCTTCTTGCCCTTCTTCTGCCTACACTACTTCTTCCTCCCCTTCTTCTTCTCATCCTTGTTCCACTTCTTCTTCATTCCCCTTTCCGTCCATTGCTTCTTCTTCCTCCTCTTTTTCTCATTCTTCCACTTCTTTTTCTTCTTCCTATTGTTCTCCTTCTTCCACTTGCACTTCTTCCTTTTCTTCTCGTTCTTCCACTTCTTCTTCTTCCTCTTCTTCTTCTTCTCCTTCTGCCACCTCTTCTTCCACTTATTCTTCTTCATCTCCTTTCATTCCACTACTTCCTCCTATTCCTCTTATTCTCTGCTTCTACCACTTCTTCTACTTCTACTTATTGTTCTTCTTCATTTTCATCTCCTTCTTCCGATTCTTCTGCTTACACTTCTTTCGTTTCTTCTCCTTCCACAACTTCTTCTTCTTTCCTTTCCATCTTTTCCTTCCTCTTTTTCTCCATCCCCCACTTTTGTTGCTTCCCATTGTTGTTCTTCCTCTTCTTCTCCTTCCCCCAAATCTTATGCTTACACTCCTTCTTCTTCTTCCTCTTCTCCTCCAGATTCCACTTCTTCTGCTACTTCTTCCCTTCCCTTCCCCTCCTTCTTCCTTTTCCTGCTTTTCTCCTTGTTCCAATTCTTCTTCTTCATCTCACCTCCTTCCACTACTTCTTCTTCCTCTTCTTGTTCACCTGCTTCAACTTCTTCACTATCCACATCTTCTTCTTCTTCCTTTTCTTCTCCTTCTTCCACTTCTTCCAGTTACTCTCCTTCTTCCTCTTCTTATCTTTCTTCCACTTCTCCTGCCTCCTCTTGTTCTCTTTCTTCCACTTCTTCTTCATCCTCTCCTTTCCTTTCTTTTCGTCCTCTTCATCTCCTTCTTCTTCTTCCTTTCCTTCGTCATACCCCTCTTTTTCTCCATCTTCTGCTTCCACTTGCATTTCTACCTCTTGTTCTCCTTCTTCCACTTCTTCTCCATCATCACCACTCCTTCAACTACTTCTTCTTCTTCCTCTTATTCACCTTCTTCCACTTCTACTACATCCACTTGTTCTTCTTCTTCCTTCTCTTCTCCTTATTGCCCTTCTTCTGCCTACACTACTTCTTCTTCCTCCCCTTCTTCATGTCTTCCTTGTTCCACTTCTTCCTCATTCCCATTTCCTTCCATTGCTTCTTCTTCCTCCTTTTTTTCTCATTCTTCCACTTCTTCTTCTTCTTCCTATTGGTCTCCTTCTTCCACTTGCACTTCTTCCTTTTCTTCTCGTTCTTCCACTTCTTCTTCTTGCTCTTCTTCTCCTTCTGCCACCTCTTCTTCCTCATCCTGTTCTCCTTCTTCCACTTCTTCTTCTTCATCTCCTTTCATTCCACTACTTCCTCCTATTCCACTTATTCTCTCCTTCTACCACTTCTTCTACTTCTACTTGTTGTTCTTCTTCATTTTCATCTCGTTTTTTCGCTTCTTCTGCTTACACTTCTTCTTCTTCTTCTTCCATTTCTTATCCTTCCACAACTTCTTCTTCTTTCCTTTCCGTCTTCTCCTTCCTCTTTTTCTCCATCCCCGACTTCTGTTGCTTCCCATTGTTGCTCTTCCTCTTCTTCTCCTTCTACCATATCTTATGCTTACACTTCTTCTTCTTCTTCCTCTTCTCCTCCAGATGCCACTTCTTCTGCTTCTTCTTCCCTTCCCTTCCCCTCCTTCTTCCTTTTCCTCCTTTTCTCCTTGTTCCAATTCTTCTTCTTCATCTCACCTCCTTCCACTACTTCTTCTTCCTCCTCTTGTTTACCTTCTTCACTTTCCACATCTTCTTCTTCTTCCTTTTCTTCTCCTTCTTCCACTTCTTCTAGTTACTCTCCTTCTTCTTCCTCTTCTTATCTTTCTTCCACTTCTCCTGCCTCCTCTTGTTTTCTTTCTTCCACTTCCTCTTCATCCTCTCCTTTCCTTTCTTTTCTTCCTCTTCATCTCCTTCTTCTTCTTCCTTTCCTTCGTCATATACCTCTTTTTCTCCTTCTTCTGCTTCCACTTGCACTTCTACCTCTTATTCTCCTTCTTCCTCTTTTTCACCTTCTTCCACTTCTACTACATCCACTTGTTCTTCTTTTTCCCTCTCTTCTCCTTCTTGCCCTTCTTCTGCCTACACTACTTCTTTTTCCTCCCCTTCTTCTTCTCCTCCTTGTTCCACTCCTTCTGCATCCCCATTCCTTCCATTGCTTTTTCTTCTCTTTTTCTCATTCCTTCCACTTCTTCTTCTCCTCGTATTCCTCCTATTCTCTCCTTCTACCATTTCTTCTACTTCTACTTGTTGTTTTTCTTCATTTTCGTCTCCTTCTTCCACTTCTTCTGCTTACACTTCTTCTTCTTCCTCTTCTTCCATTTCTTCTCCTTCCACAACTTCTTCTTCTTTCCTTTCCGTCTTCTCCTTCCTCTTTTTCTCCACCCCCCACTTCTATTGCTTCCCATTGTTGCTTTTCCTCTTCTTCTCCTTCCCCCAAATCTTATGCTTACACTTCTTCTTCTTCTTCCTTTTCTCCTCCAGATTCCACTTCTTCTGCTTCTTCTTCCCTTCCCTTCCCCTCCTTCTTCCTTTTCCTCCTTTTTTCCTTGTTCCAATTCTTCTTTTTTATCTCACCTCCTTCCACTACTTCTTCTTCCTTCTCTTGTTCACCTTCTTCACTTTCCACATCTTCTTCTTCTTCCTTTTCTTCTCCTTCTTCAACTTCTTCTAGTTACTCTCCTTCTTCTTCCTCTTCTTATCTTTCTTCCACTTCTCCTACCTCCTCTTGTTCTCTTTCTTCCACTTCTTCTTCATCCTGTCCTTTCGTTTCTTTTCTTCTTCTTCATCTCCTTCTTCTTCTTCCTTTCCTTCGTCATATCCCTCTTTTTCTCCTTCTTCTGCTTCCACTTGCATTTCTACCTCTTGTTCTCCTTCTTCCAATTCTTCTCCACCATCCCCACTCCTTCAACTACTTCTTCCTGTTCCTCTTGTTCACCTTCTTATACTTCTACTACATCCACTTGTTCTTCTTCTTCCCTCTCTTCTCTTTCTTCCCCTTCTTCTGCCTACACTACTTCTTCTTCCTCCCCTTCTTCTTCTCCTACTTGTTCCACTTCTTCCTCATTCCCCTTTCCTTCCATTGCTTCTTCTTCCTCCTCTTTTTCTCATTCTTCCACTTCTTCTTCTTCCTCCTCTTTTTCTCATTCTTCAACTTCTTCTTCTTCCTATTGTTCTCCTTCTGCCACTTGCACTTCTTCGTTTTCTTCTCGTTCTTCCGCTTCTTCTTCTTCCTCTTTTTCTCCTTCTGCCACCTCTCCTCCCTCCTGCCGTTCTCCTTCTTCCACTTCTTCTGCTTCTTCATCTCCTTTCATTCCACTACTTCCTTCTATTCCTCTCATTCTCTCATTCTACCACTTCCTCTACTTCTACTTGGTTTTCTTCTTCATTTCGTCTCTTTTTTCCGCTTCTCCTACTTACACTTCTTCTTCTTCTTCCTCTTTATTCAACGCGTTCTGCATCCCCTTTGCTTCCATTGCTTCTTCTTCCTCCTCTTTTTCTCATTCTTCCACTTCTTCTTCTTCTTCCTCTTCTTCTCCTTCTGCCACCTCTTCTCCTCCTCCCATTCTCCTTCTACCCCTTCTTCTACTTCTACTTGTTGTTCTTCTTCATTTTCGTCTCCTTCATTCGCTTCTTCTGCTTACACTTCTTCTTCTTTCCTTTCCGTCTTCTCCTTCCCCTTTTTCTCCATCCCCCACTTCTGTTGCTTCCCATTGTTGCTCTTCTTGTTCTTCTCCTTCCCCCAAATCATATGCTTACACTTCTTCTTCTTCTTCCTCTTCACCTCCAGCTTCCACTTCTTCTGCTTCTTCTTCCCTTCCCTTCGCCTCCTTCTTCCTTTTCCTCCTTTTCTCCTTGTTCCAATTCTTCTTCTTCATCTAACCTGCTTCTACTACTTCTTCTTCCTCCTCTTGTTGCTTCCCATTGTTGCTCTTTCTCTTGTTCACCTTCTTCGACTTTTACTACATCCACTTCTTCTTCTTTTTCCCTCTCTTCTCCTTCTTGCCCTTCTTCTGTCTACACTACCTCTTCTTCCTCCCCTTCTTCTTCTCCTCCTTGTTCCACTCCTTCTTCATCCCCTTTCCTTCCATTGCTTCTTCTTCCTCCTCTTTTTCTCATTCTTCCACTTCCTCTTCTTCTTCCTCTTCTTCTCCTTCTTCCACTTGAAGTTCTTCCTTTTCTTCTCGTTCTTCCACTTCTTGTTCTTCCTCTTCTTCTCCTTCTGCCACCTCTTCTCCCTCCTCCCGTTCTCCTTCTTCCACTTCTTCTTCTTCATCTCCTTCCATTCCACTACTTCCTCCTATTCCTCTTATTCTCTCTTTCTACCACTTCTTCTACTTCTACTTATTGTTCTTCTTCATTTTCGTCTACTTCTTCCGCTTCTTCTGCTTACACTACTTCTTCTTCAATTTCTTCTCCCTCCACAACTTCTTCTTCTTTCCTTTCCGTCTTCTCCTTCCTCTTTTTCTCCATCCCCCACTTCTGTTGCTTCCCATTGTTGCTCTTCCTCTTCTTCTCCTTCCCCCAAATCTTATGCTTACACTTCTTCTTCTTCTTCCTCTTCTCTTCCAGATTCCACTTCTTCTGCTTCTTCTCCCCTTCCCTTCCCCTCCTTCTTCCTGTTCCTCCTTTTCTCCTTGTTCTAATTCTTCTGTTTCATCTCACCTCCTTCCACTACTTCTTCTTCCTCCTCTTGTTCACCTTCTTCAACTTCTTCACTTTCCACATCTTCTTCTTCTTCCTTTTCTTCTCCTTCTTCGTTTTCTTCTCCTTCTTCCAGTTCTTCTCCATCATCCCCACTCCTTCAACTACTTCTTCTTCTTCCTCTTGTTCACCTTCTTCCACTTCTACTACATCCACTTGTTCTTCTTCTTCCCTCTCTTCTCTTGCCCTTCTTCTGCCTACACTACTTCTTCTTCCTCCCCTTCTTCTTCTCCTCCTTGTTCCACTTCTTCTTCATTCCCCTTTCCTTCCATTGCTTCTTCTTCCTCCTCTTTTTCTCATTCTTCCACTTCTTCTTCTTCTTCCTCTTCTTCTCCTTCTGCCACCTCTTTTCCTCCTCCCGTCTCCTTCGTCCACTTCTTCTTCTTTGTCTCCTTTCATTCCACTACTTCCTGTTATTCCTCTTATTCTCTTCTTCTACCACTTCTTCTAGTTGCTGTTCTTCTTCATCTTCATCTCCTTCTTCTTCTTTCTTTCCTTCGTCATATCCCTCTTTTTCTCCTTCTTCTGCTTCCACTTGCATTTCTACCTCTTGTTCTCCTTCTTCCACTTCTTCTCCATGATCCCCACTCCTTCAACTACTTCTTCTTCTTAACTTGTTCACCTTCTTCCACCTCTACTACATCCACTTCTGCTTCTTCTTCCCTTTCTTCTCCTTGTTGCCCTTCTTCTGCCTACACTACTCTTCCTCCTCTTCTTCTTCTCCTCCTTGTTCCACTTATTCTTCATCCCTTTCCTTCCATTGCTTCTTCTTCCTCTTCTTCCATTTCTTCTCCCTCCACAACTTCTTCTTCTTTCCTTTCCGTCTTCTCCTTCCTCTTTTTCTCCATCCCCGACTTCTGTTGCTTCCCATTGTTGCTCTTCCTCTTCTTCTCCTTCCCCCAAATCTTATGCTTACACTTCTTCTTCTTCTTCCTCTTCCCTTCCAAATTCCACTTCTTCTGCTTCTTCTCCCCTTCCCTTCCCCTCCTTCTTCTTTTTCCTCCTTTTCTCCTTGTTCCAATTCTTCTTCTTCATCTCACCTCCTTCCACTACTTCTTCTTCTTCCTCTTGTTCACCTTCTTCAACTTCTTCACTTTCCACATCTTCTTCTTCTTCTTCCACTTTTTCCAGTTACTCTCCTTCTTCTTCCTCTTCTTATCTTTCTACCACTTCTCCTGCCTCCTCTTGTTCTCTTTCTTCCACTTCTTCTTCATCCTCTCCTTTCCTTTCTTTTCTTCCTCTTCATCTCCTTCTTCTTCTTCCTTTCCTTCGTCATATCCCTCTTTTTCTCCTTCTTCTGCTTCCACTTGCATTTCTACCTCTTGTTCTCCTTCTTCCACTTCTTCTCCATCATCCCCACTCCTTCAACTACTTCTTCTTCTTCCTCTTGTTCACCTTCTTCCACTTCTACTACATCCACTTGTTCTTCTTCTTCCCTCTCTTCTCCTTCTTGCCCTTCTTCTGCCTATACTACTTCTTCTTCCTCCCCTTCTTCTTCTCCTCCTTGTTCCACTTCTTCTTCATTCCCCTTTCCTTCCATTGCTTCTTCTTCCTCCTCTTTTTCTCATTCTTCCACTTCTTCTTCTTCTTCCTCTTCTTCTCCTTCTGCCAACTCTTTTCCTCCTCCCGTCTCCTTCGTCCACTTCTTCTTCTTTGTCTCCTCTCATTCCACTACTTCCTGCTATTCCTCTTATTCTCTTCTTCTACCACTTCTTGTAGTTGTTGTTCTTCTTCATCTTCATCTCCTTCTTCTTCTTTCTTTCCTTCGTCATATCCCTCTTTTTCTCCTTCTTCTGCTTCCACTTGCATTTCTACCTCTTGTTCTCGTTCTTCCACTTCTTCTCCATGATCCCCACTCCTTCAACTACTTCTTCTTCTTAACTTGTTCACCTTCTTCCACCTCTACTACATCCACTTCTGCTTCTTCTTCCCTTTCTTCTCCTTGTTGCCCTTCTTCTGCCTACACTACTTCTTCTTCCTCCTCTTCTTCTTCTCCTCCTTGTTCCACTTATTCTTCATCCCTTTCCTCCCATTGCTTCTTCTTCCTCCTTTTTTCTCATTCTTCCACTTCTTTTCCTTCTTCTTCCTATTGTTCTCTTTCTTCCACTTGCACTGCTTCCTTTTCTTCTCGTTCTTCCACTTCTTCTTCTTTGTCTTCTTCTCCTTCTGCCACCTCTTCTCCCTCCTCCCGTTCTCCTTCTTCCACTTCTTCTTCTTTATCTCCTTTCATTCCACTACTTCCTCCTATTCCTCTTATTCTCTCCTTCTACCACTTCTTCTACTTGTAGTTCTTCTTCATTTTCGTCTCCTTCTACCACTTCTTCTACTTGTTGTTCTTCTTCATCTTCATCTCCTTTTTCTTCTTCCTTTCCTTTGTCATATCCCTCTTTTTCTCCTTCTTCTACTTCCACTTGCCTTTCTACCTCTTGTTCTCCTTCTTCCACTTCTTCTCCATCATCCCCACTCCTTCAACTACTTCTTCTTCTTCACTTGTTCGCGTTCTTCCACCTCTACTACATCCACTTCTTCTTCTTTTTCCTTTTCTTCTCATTCTTCCACTTCTTCTTCTTCCTGTTCTTCTCCTTCTGCCACCTCTTCTCCCTCCTCCCGTTCTCCTTCTTCCACTTCTTCTTCTTCATCTCCTTTCATTCCACTACTTCTACCACTTCTTCTACTTCTACTTGTTGTTCTTCTTCATTTTCGTCTCCTTATTCTGCTTCTTCTGCTTACACTTCTTCTTCTTCCTCTTCTTCCATTTCTTCTCCTTCCACAACTTCTTCTTCTTTCCTTTCCGTCTTCTCCTTCCTCTTTTTCTCCATCCCCGACCTTTGTTGCTTCCCATTGTTGCTCTTCCTCTTCTTCTCCTTCCCCCAAATCTTATGCTTACACTTCTTCTTCTTCTTCCTCTTCTCCTCCAGATTCCACTTCTTCTGCTTCTTCTTCCCTTCCCTTCCCCTCCTTCTTCCTTTTCCTCCTTTTCTCCTTGTTCCAATTCTTCTTCTTCATCTCACCTCCTTCCACTACTTCTTCTTCCTCTTCTTGTTCACCTTCTTCAACTTCTTCACTTTCCATATCTTCTTCTTCTTCCTTTTCTTCTCCTTCTTCCACTTCTTCTAGTTACTCTCCTTCTTCTTCCTCTACATTCTTTCTTCCACTTCTCCTGCCTCCTCTTGTTCTCTTTCTTCCACTTCTTCTTCATCCTCTCCTTTCCTTTCTTTTCTTCCTCTTCATCTTCTTCTTCTTCTTCCTCTCCTTCGTGATATCCCTCTTTTTCTCCTTCTTCTTCTTCCACTTGCATTTCTACCTCTTGTTCTCCTTCTTCCACTTCTTCTCCATCAGCCCCACTCCTTCAACTACTTCTTCTTCTTCCTCTTGTTCACCTTCTTAAACTTCTACTACATCCACTTGTTCTTCTTCTTCCCTCTCTTCTCCTTCTTGCCCTTCTTCTGCCTACACTACTTCTTCTTCCTCCCCTTCTTCTTCTCCTCCTTGTTCCACTTCTTCTTCATCCCCTTTCCTTCCATTGCTTCTTCGTCCCCCTCTTTTTCTCATTCTTCCACTTCTTCTTCTTCTTCCAATTGTTCTTCTTCTTCCACTTGCACTTCTTCTTCTTCCTCTTCTTCTCCTTTTGCCACCTCTTCTTCCTCCTCCTGTTCTCCTTCTTCCACTTCTTCTTCTTCATCCCCTTTCATTCCACTACTTCCTCCTATTCCTCTTATTCTCTCTTTCTACCACTTCTTCTACTTCTACTTGTTGTTCTTCTTCATTTTCGTCTCCTTCTTCCGCTTCTTCTGCTTACACTTCTTCTTCCTCTTCTTCCATTTCTTCTCCTTCCACAACTTCTTCTTCTTTCCTTTCCGTCTTCTCCTTCCTCTTTTTCTCCATCCCCCGCTTCTGTTGCTTCCCATTGTTACTCTTCCTCTTCTTCTCCTTCCCCCAAATCTTATGCTTACACTTCTTCTTCTTCTTCCTCTTCTCCTCTAGATTCCTTCCATTACTTATTCTTCCTCCTCTTTTTCTCATTCTTCCACTTGTTCTTCTTCTTCCTATTGTTCTCCTTCTTACACTTGAACTTCTTCCTTTTCTTCTCGTTCTTCCACTTCTTCTTCTTCCTCTTCTTCTCCTTCTGCCACCTCTTCTCCCTCCTCCCGTTCTCCTTCTTCCACTTCTTCTTCTTCATGTCCTTTCATTCCACTACTTCCTCCTATTCCTCTTATTCTCTCCTTCTACCACTTCTTCTACTTCTACTTGTTGCTCTTCTTCATTTTTGTCTCCTTCTTCCGCTTCTTCTGCTTACACTTCTTCTTCTTCCTCTTCTTCCATTTCTTCTCCTTCCACAACTTCTTCTTTCCTTTCCGTCTTCTCCTTCCTCTTCTTCTCCATCCCCCACTTCTGTTGCTTCCCATTCTTGCTCTTCCGCTTCTTCTCCTTCCCCCAAATCTTATGCTTACACTTCTTCTTCTTCTTCCTCTTCTCCCCCAGCTTCCACTTCTTCTGGTTCTTCTTCCCTTCCCTTCCCCTTCTTCTTCCTTTTCCTCCTTTTCTCTTTGTTCCAATTCTTCTTCTTCATCTCACCTCCTTCCACTACTTCTTGCTCCTCCTCTTGTTAACCTTCTTCACTTTCCACATCTTCTTCTTCTTCCTTTTCTTCTCCTTCTTCCACTTCTTCTAGTTACTCTCCTTCTTCTTCCTCTTCTTATCTTTCTTCCACTTCTCGTGCCTCCTCTTGTTCTCTTTCTTCCGCTTCTTCTTCATCCTTTCCTTTCCTTTCTTTTCTTCCTCTTCATATCCTTCTTCATCTTCCTTTCCTTCGTCATATTCCTCTTTTTCTATTTCTTCTCCTTCCACTGGCATTTCTACCTCTTGTTCTCCTTCTTCCACTTCTTCTCAATTATCCTTACTCCTTCAACTAGTTCTTCTTCTACCTCTTGTTCACCTTCTTCCACTTCTACTACATCCACCTGTTCTTCTTCTTCCGTCTCTTTTTCTTCTTCCCTTTCTTCTGCCTACACTACTTGTTCCTCCTCCCCTTCTTCTTCTCCTCCTTGTTCCACTTGTTCTTCCTTTCCTTCCATTGCTTCTTCTTTCTTCTCTTTTTCTCATTCTTCCATTTCTTCTTCTTCATTTTCATCTCCTTCTTCCCCTTCTTCTGCTTCCACTTCTTCTTCTTCATCTCCTTTCATTCCACTACTTCTACCACTTCTTCTACCTCTACTTGTTGTTCTTCTTCATTTTCGTCTCGTTTTTCCGCTTCTTCTGCTTACACTTCTTCTTATTCCTCTTCTTCCATTTCTTCTCCTTCCACAACTTCTTCTTCTTTCCTTTCCGTCTTCTCCTTCCTCTTTTTCTCCATCCCCCACTTCTGTTGCTTCCCATTGTTGTTCTTCCTCTTCTCCTTCCCCCAAATCTTATGCTTACACTTCTTCTTCTTCTTCCTCTTCTCCTCCAGACTCCACTTCTTCTGCTTCTTCTTCCCTTCCCTACCCCTCCTTCTTCCTTTTCTTCCTTTTCTCCTTGTTCCAATTTTTCTTCTTCATCTCACCTCCTTCCACTACTTCTTCTGCCTCCTCTTGTTCACCTTCTTCACAATCCACATCTTCTTCTTCTTACTTTTTTTCTCCTTCTTCCACTTCTTCTAGTTACTCTCCTTCTTCTTCGTCTTCTTATCTTTCTTCCACTTCTCCTGCCTCCTTTTGTTCTCTTTCTTCCACTTCTTCTTCATCCTCTCCTTTCCTTTCTTTTCTTCCTCTTCATCTCCTTCTTCTTCTTCCTTTCCTTCGTCATATCCCTCTTTTTCTCCTTCTTCTGCTTCCACTTGCATTTCTACCTCTTTTTCTCATTCTTCAACATCTTCTCCATCATCCCCACTCCTTCAACTACTTCTTCTTCTTCCTCTTGTTCACCTTCTTCCACCTTTACTATATCCACTTGTTCTTCTTCTTCCCTCTCTTCTCCTTCTTGCCCTTCTTCTGCCTACACGACTTCTTCTTCCTCCCCTTCTTCTTTTCCTCCTTGTTCCACTTCTCCTGCCTCCTCTTGTTCTCTTTCTTCCACTTCTTCTTCATCCTCTCCTTTCCTTTCTTTTCTTCCTCTTCATCTCATTCTTCTTCTTCCTTTCCTTCGTCATATCGCTCTTTTTCTCCTTCTTCTTCTTCCACTTACATTTCTACCTCTTGTTCTCCTTCTTCCACTTCTTCTCCATCTCCCCACTCCTTCAGCTACTTCTTCTTCTTCCTCTTGTTCCCTTCTTCCACTTCGACTACATCCACTTGTTCTTCTTCTTCCGTCTCTTTTCCTTCTTGCCTTTCTTCTGCCTACACTACTTCTTCCTCCTCCCCTTCTTCTCCTCCTCCTTGTTCCACTTCTTCTTCCTTTCCTTCCATTGCTTCTTCTTCCTTCTCTTTTTCTCATTCTTGCATTTCTTCTTCTTCTTCCTATTGTTCTCCTTCTTCCACTAGCACTTCTTCCTTTTCTTCTCGTTCTGCCACTTCTTCTTCTTCTCCTTCTGCCACCTCTTCTCCCGCCTCCCGTTCTCCTTCTTCCACTTCTTCTCCTTCTTCCCCTTCTTTTACCTACACTACTTCTTCTTCTCCTCCTTGTTCCACTTCTTCTTGATCCCCTTTCCTTCCATTGCTTCTTCTTCCTCCTCTTTTTCTCATTCTTCCACTTCTTGTTCTTCTTCCTATTGTTCTCCTTCTTCCACTTGCACTTCTTACTTTTCTTCTCGTTCTACCACTTCTTCTTCCTCTTCTTCTCCTTCTGCCACCTCTTCTCCCTCCTCTTGTTCTCCTGCATCCACTTCTTCTTCTTCATCTCCTTTCATTCCACTACTTCCTCCTATTCGTCTTATTCTGTCCTTCTACCACTTCATCTACTTCTACTTGTTGTTCTTCTTCATTTTCGTCTCCTTCTTCCGCTTCTTCTGCTTACACTTCTTCTTGTTCCTCTTCTTCCATTTCTTTTCCTTCCACAACTTCTTCTTCTTTACTTTCCATCTTCGCCTTCCTCTTTTTCTCCATCCCCTACTTCTGTTACTTCCCATTGATGCTCTTCCTCCTCTTCTCCTTCCCCCAAATCTTATGCTTACACTTCTTCTTCTTTTTCCTCGTCTCCTCCAGATTCCACCTCTTCTGCTACTTCTTCCCTTCCCTTCCCTTCCCCTCCTTCTTCCTTTTCCTCCTTTTCTCCTTGTTCCAATTCTTCTTCTTCATCTCACCTCCTTCCACTACTTCTTCCTCATTTTGTTCACCGTCTTCACCTTCTTCACTTCCACATCTTCTTCTTCTTCCTTTACTTCCCCTTGTTCCAATTCTTCTAGTTACTCTCCATCTTCTTCCTCTTCTTATCTTTCTTCCACTTCTCCTGCCTCCTCTTGTTCTCTTTCTTCCTTCATCCTCTCCTTTCCTTTCTTTTCTTCAACTTCATCTCCTTCTTCTTCTTCCTTTCCTTCGTCATATCACTCTTTTTCTCCTTCTTCTGCTTCCACTTGCATTTCTACCTGTTCTTCTCCTTCTTCCACTTCTTCTTCTTCCTCTTGTTCACCTTCTTCCACTTCTACTACATCCACTTGTTCTCCTTCTTCCACTACCTCTTCTTCATTTCCTTTGATTCCACTACTTGCACTTCCTATTCCTCTTATTCTCTCCTTCAACCACTTCTTCTACTTCTACTTGTTGTTCTTCTTCATTTTCGTCTCCTTCTTCAGCTTCTTCTGCTTACACTTCCTCTCTTTCTTCTTCGTCTTCTTCCTCTTCTTATTCTTCTTCCACTTCTCCTGCCTCCTCTTGTTCTCTTTCTTCCACTTCTTCTTCATCCTCTCCTTTCCTTTCTTTTCTTCCTCTTCATCTCCTTCGTCTTCTTCCTTTCCTTCGTCATATCCCTCTTTTTCTCCTTCTTCTGCTTCCACTTGCATGTCTACTCTTGTCCTCCTTCTTCCACTGCTTCTCCATCATCCCCACTCCTTCAACTACTTCTTCTTCTCCTCTTGTTCACCTTCTTCCACTTCTACTACATCCACTTGTTCTTCTTCCTCCCTCTCTTCTCCTTCTTGCCCTTCTTCTGCCTACACTACTTCTTCTTCCTCCGCTTCTTCTTCGCCTCCTTGTTCCACTTCTTCTTCATCCCCTTTCCTTCCATTGCTTCTTTTTCCTCCTCTTTTTCTCATTCTTCCACTTCTTCTTCTTATTGTTCTCCTTCTTCGACATGCACTTCTTCCTTTTCTTCTCATTCTTCCACTTCTTCTTCTTCCTCTTCTTCTCCTTCTGCCACCACTTCTCCCTCCTCCCGTTCTCCTTCTTCCACTTCTTCTTCTTCATCTCCTTTCATTCCACTACTTCTACCACTTGTTCTACTTCTACTTGTTGTTCTTCTTCATTTTCTTCTCCTTCCACTTTTTCTTTCCTTTTCGTCTTCTCCTTCCTCTTTTTCTCCATCCCCCACTTCTCTTTCTTCCCATTGTTGCTCTTCCTCTTCTTCCCCTTCCCCAAAATCTTATGCTTACACTTCTTCCTCTTCTTCCTCTTTTTCCCCATCGCCCACTTTTGTTGCTTTCCATTGTTGCTCTTCCTCTTCTTCTCCTTCCCCCACATCTTATGCTTACACTTCTTCTTCTTCTTCCTCCTCTCCTCCATATTCCACTTCTTTTGCTTCTTCTTCCCTTCCCTTCCCCTCCTTCTTCCTTTTCCTCCATTTCTCCTTGTTCGAATTCTTCTTCTTCATCTCACCTCCTTCCACTACTTCTTCTTCCTCCTCTTGTTCACCTTCTTCACTTTCCACATCTTCTTCTTCTTCCTTTTCTTCTCCTTCTTCCACTTCTTCTAGTTACTCTCCTTCTTCTTCCTCTTCTAATCTTTCTTCCACTTCTCCTGCCTCCTCTTGTTCTCTTTCTTTCGCTTCTTCTTCATCCTCTCCTTTTCTTTCTTTTCTTCCTCTTCATGTCCTTCTTCTTCTTCCTTTCCTTCGTCATATCCCTCTTTTTCTCCTTCTTCTGCTTCCACTTGCATTTCTACCTCTTGTGGACCTTCTTCCACTTCTTCTTCTTCCTGTTGCTCACATTCTTCCACTTCTACTACATCCACTTGTTCTTCTTTTTCCCTCTCTTCTCCGTCTTGCCCTTCTTCTGCCTACACTACTTCTTTTTCCTCGCCTTCTTCTTCTCTTCCTTGTTCCACTCCTTCTTCATCCCCTTTCCTTCCATTGCTTCTTCTTCCTCCTCTTTTTCTCATTCTTCCACTTCTTCTTCTTCTTCCTCTTCTTCTCCTTCTGCCACCTCTTTTCCTCCTTCCGTTCTCCTTCGTCCACTTCTTCTTCTTCGTCTCTTTTCATTCAACTACTTCCTCCTATTCCTCTTAGTCTCTCCTTCTACCACTTCTTCTACTTCTACATGTTGTTCTTCTTCATTTTCGCCTCCTTCTTCCTCTTCTTCCTCTTCTTCCATTTCTTCTCCTTCCACAACTTCTTCTTTTTTCCTTTCTGTCTTCTCCTTGCTCTTTTTCTCCATCCCCCACTTCTGGTGCTTCCCATTGTTCCTCTTCCTCTTCTTCTCCTTCCCCCAAATCTTATGCTTACACTTCTTCTTTTTCTTCCTCTTCTCCTCCAGCTTCCACGTCTTCTGCTTGTTCTTCACTTCCCTTCCCCTCCTTCTTCCTTTTCCACCTTTTCTCCTTGTTCCAATAATTCTTCTTCATCTCACCTCCTTCCACTACTTCTTATTCCTCCTCTTGTTCACCTTCTTCAACTTCTTCACTTTCCACATCTTCTTCTTCTTCCTTTTCTTCTCCTTCTTCCACTTCTTCTAGTTACTCTCCTTCTTCTTCCTCTACTTTTCTTTCTTCAAATTCTCCTGCCTCCTCTTGTTCTCTTTCTTCCTTCATCCTCTCCTTTCCTTTCTTTTCTTCCTCTTCATCTCCTTCTTCTTCTTCCTTTCCTTCGTCATATCCCTCTTTTTCTCCTTCTTCTGCTTCCGCTTGCGTTTCTACCTCTTGTTCTCCTTCTTCTTCTTCCTTTCCTTCGTCATATCCCTCTTTTTCGCCTTCTTCTGCTTTCCCTTGCGTTTCTACCTCTTGTTGTCCTTCTTCCACTTCTTCTCCATCATCCCCACTAATTCAACTACATCTTCTTCTTCCTCTTGTTCACCTTCTTCTACTTCTACTACATCCACTTGTTCTTCCTCTTCCCTCTCTTCTCCTTCTTGGCCTTCTTCTGCCTAGACTACTTCTTCTTCGTCCCCTTCTTCTTCTCCTCCTTGTTCCACTTCTTCTTCATCCCCTTTCCTTCCATTGCTTCTTCTTCCTCCTATTTTTCTCATTCTTCCACTTCTTCTTCTTCTTCCTATTGTTCTCCCTCTTCCACTTGCACTTCTTCCTTTTCTCCTCGTTCTTCCACTTCTTCTTCTTCCTCTTCTTCTCCTTCTGCCACCTCCTCTCACTCCTCCCGTTCTCCTTCTTCCATTCTTCTTCTTCATCTCCTTTCATTCCACTACTTCCTCCTATTCCTCTTGCTCTCTCCTTCTACCACTTCTTCTACTGCTACTTGTTGTTCTTATTCATTTTCGTCTCCTTCTTCCGCTTCTTCTGCTTACACTTCTTCTTGTTCCTCTTGTTCTCTTTCTTCCACTTCTTCTAGTTACTCTCCTTCTTCTTCCTCTTCTTATCTTTCTTCCACTTCTCCTGCCTCCTCTTGTTCTCTTTCTTCCACTTCTTCTTCATCCTCTTCGTTCCTTTCTTTTCTTCCTCTTCATCTCCTTCTTTTTCTTCCTTTCCTTCGTCATATCCCTCTTTTTCTCCTTCTTCTGCTTCCACTTGCATTTCTACCTCTGGTTCTCCTTCTTCCACTTCTTTTCCATCATCCCCACTCCTTCAACTACTTCCTCTTCGTCCTCTTGTTCACGTTCTTCCACTTTAATTACATCCACTTCTTCTTCTTCTTCCCTATTTTCTCTTTCTTGCCATTCTTCTGCCTACAGTACTTCTTCTTCCTCCCCTTCTTCTTCTCCTCCTTATTCCGCTCCTTCTTCATCCCGTTTCCTTGCATTGCTTCTACTTCCTCCTCTTTTTCTCATTCTTCCACTTCTTCTTCTTCTTCCTATTGTTCTCCTTCTTCCACTTGCACTTCTTCCTTTTCTTCTCGTTCTTCCACTTCTTCTTCTTCCTTTTCTTCTCCTTCTGCCACCTCTTCTCTTCCTCGCGTTCTCCTTCTTCCACTTCTTCTTCTTCATCTCGTTTCACTCCACTACTTCCTCCTATTCCTCTTATTATCTCTTTCTACCACTTCTTCTACTTCTACTTATTGTTCTTCTTCATTTTCATCTTCTTCTTTCGCTTCTTGTGCTTACACTTCTTCTTCTTCCTCTTCTTCTATTTCTTCTCCTTCCTCAATTCCTTCTTCTTTCCTTTCCGTCTTCTCCTCCCTCTTTTTCTCCATCCCCCACTTCTGTTGCTTCCCATTGTTGCTCTTCCTGTTCTTCTCCTTCCCCCAAATCTTTTGCTTACACTTGTTCTTCTTCTTCCTCTGCTCCTCCAGCTTCCAGTTCTTCTGCTTCTTCTTCCCTTCCCTTCCCCTCCTTCTTCCTTTTCCTCCTTTTCTCCTTGTTCCAATTCTTCTTCTTCATCTCACCTGCTTCCACTACTTCTGGTTCCTCCTCTTGTCCACCTTCTTCAACTTCTTCACTTTCCACATATTCTTCTTCTTCCTTTTCTTCTTCTTCTTCCACTTCTTCTACTTACTCTCCTTCTTCTTCCTCTTCTTATCTTTCTTCCACTTCTGCTGCCTCCTCTTGTTCTCTTTCTTCCACTTCTTCTTCATCCTCTCCTTTCCTTTCTTTTCTTCCTCTTCATCTCCTTCTTCTGCTTCGTTTCCTTCATCATATTCCTCCTTTTCTCCTTGTTCCAATTCTTCTTCTTCATCTCACCTCCTTCCATTACTTCTTCTTCCTCCTCTTGTTCACCTTCTTCAAGTTCTTCAGTTTCCACATCTTCTTCTTGTTCCTTTTCTTCTCCTCCTTCCACTTCTTCTAGTTACTCTCCTTCTTCTTCCTCTTCTTATCTTTCTTCCACTTCTCCTGCCTCCTCTTGTTCTCTTTCTTCCACTTCTTCTTCATCCTCTCCTTTCCTTTCTTTTATTCCTCTTCATCTCCTTCTTCTTCTTCCTTGCCTTCGTCTTCTTCATTTTTGTCTCCTTGTTCCGCTTCTTCTACTTACACTTCTTCTTCTTCCTCTTCTTATCTTTCTTCCACTTCTCCTGCTTCCTCTTGTTCTCTTTCTTACACTTGTTCTTCTTCTTCCCTCTCTTCTCCTTCTTGCCCTTCTTCTTCATGCACTACTTCTTCTTCCTCCCTTTCTTCTTCTCCTCCTTCTTCCACTTCTTCTTTATTCCCCCTTCCTTCCATTGCTTCTTCTTCCTCCTCTTTTTCTCATTCTTCCACTTCTTCTTCTTCCTATTGTTCTCCTTCTTCGACTTGCACTTCGTGCTTTTCTTCTCGTTCTTCCACTTCTTCTCTTTCTGCCACCTCTTCTTCCTCCTCCCGTTCTCCTTCTTCCACTTCTTCTTCTTCATCTCGTTTCATTCCACTACTTCCTCCTATTCCTCTTATTCTCTCCTTCTACCACTTCTTCTACTTCTACTTGTTGTTCTTCTTCATTTTCGTCTCCTTCTTCCGCTTCTTTTGCTTACATTTCTTCTTCTACCTCTTCTTCCATTTCTTCTCCTTCCAAAACTTCTTCTTCTTTCCTTTCCGTATTCTCCTTACTCTTTTTCTCCATCCCCCACTTTTGTTGCGTCCCATTGCTGCTCTTCCTCTTCTTCTCCTTCCCCCAAATCTTATGCTTACACTTCTTCTTCTTCTTCCTCTTCTCCTCCAGTTTCCACTTCTTCTCCTTCTTCTTCCCTTCCCTTCCCCTCCTTCTTCCTTTTCCTCCTTTTCCCCTTGTTCCAATTCTTCTTCTTCATCTCACTTCCTTCCACTACTTCTTATTCCTCCTCTTGTTCACCTTCTTCACTTTCCACATCTTCTTCTTCTTCCTTTTCTTCTCGTTCTTCCACTTCTTCTAGTTACTCTCCTTCTTCTTCCACTTGCACTTCTTCGTTTTCTTCTCGTTCTTCCACTTCTTCTTCTTCCTCTTCTCCTTCCTCCCGTTCTCCTTCTTCCACTTCTTCTTCTTCATCCCCTTTCCTTCCATTGCTTCTTCTTCCTCCACTTTTTCTCATTCTTCCACTTCTTCTTCTTCTTCATATTGTTCTCCTTCTTCCACTTGCACTTCTTCCTTTTCTTCTCGTTCTTCCAATTCTTCTTCTTCCTCTTCTTCTCCTTCTGCCACCTCTTCTCCCTCCTCCCGTTCTGCTTCCTCCACTTTTTATATTTCATCTCCTTTCATTCCACTACTTCCTCCTATTCCTCTTATTCTCTCCTTCTACCACTTCTTCAACTTCTACTTGTTGTTCTTCTTCATTTTCGTCTCCTTCTTCCACTTACACTTCTTCTTCTTCATCTTCTTCTATTTCTTCTCCTTCCACAACTTCTTCTTCTTTCCTTTCCGTATTCTCCTTCCTCTTTTTCTCCATCCCCCACTTTTGTTGCTTCCCATTGTTGCTCTTCCTCGTCTTCTCCTTCCCCCAAATCTTATGCTTACACTTCTTATTCTTCTTCCTCTTCTCCTCCAGATTCCACTTCTTCTGCTTCTTCTTCCCTTCCCTTCCCCTCCTTCTTCATTTTCCTCCTTTTCTCCTTGTTCCAATTCTTCTTCTTCATCTCACCTCCTTCCACTGCGTTTTCTTCCTCCTCTTGTTAACCTTCTTCAATTTCTTCACTTTCCACATCTTCTTCTTCTTCCTTTTCTTCTCCTTCTTCCACTTCTTCGAGTTACTCTCCTTCTTCTTCCTCTTCTTATCTTTTTTCCACTTCTCTTGCCTCCTCTTGTTCTCTTTCTTCCAATTCTTCTTCATCCTCTCCTTTCCTTTCTTTTCTTCCTCTTCATCTCCTTCTTCTTCTTCCTTTCCTTCGTCATATCCCTCTTTTTCTCCTTCTTCTGCTTCCACTTGCATTTCTACCTCTTGTTCTCCGTCTTCCACTTCTTCTCCATCATCACCACTCCTTCAACTACTTCTTCTTCTTCCTCTTGTTCACCTTCTTCCGCTTCTACTACATCCACTTCTTCTTCTTCTTCCCTCTCTTCTCCTTCTTGCCCTTCTTCTGCCTACACTACTTCTTCTTCCTCCCCTTCTTCTTGTCCTGCTTGTTCCATTTCGTCTTCATCGCCTTTCCTTCCATTGCTTCTTCTTCCTCCTCTTTTTCTCATTCTTCCACTTCTTCTTCTTCCTATTGTTCTCCTTCTCCCACGTGCACTTTTTCCTTTTCTTCTCGTTCTTCCACTTCTTCTTCTTCCTCTTTTTCTCCTTCTGCCACCTCTCCTCCCTCCTCCTGTTCTCCTTCTTCCACTTCTTCTTCTTCATCTCCTTTCATTCCACTACTTCCTCCTATTCCTCTTATTCTCTCCTTCTACCACTTCTTCTACTTCTACTTGTTGTTCTTCTTCATTTTTGTCTCTTTTTTCCGCTTCTTCTGCTTACACTTCTTCTTCTTCCTCTTCTTCCATTTCTTCTCCTTCCACAACTTCTTCTTCTTTCCTTTCTGTCTTCTCCTTCCTCTTTTTCTCCATCCCCTACTTCTGTTGCTTCCCATTGTTGCTCTTCCTCTTCTTCTCCTTCCCCCAAATCTTATGCTTACACTTCTTCTTCTTCTTCCTCTTCTCCTCCAGCTTCCAGTTCTTCTGCTTCTTCTTCCCTTCCCTTCCCCTCCTTGTTCCTTTTCCTCCTTTTCTCCTTGTTCCAATTCTTCTTCTTCATCTAACCTGCTTCCACTACTTCTTCTTCCTCCTCTTGTTCACCTTCTTCAACTTCTTCACTTTCCACATCTTCTTCTTCTTCCTTTTCTTCTCCTTGTTCCACTTCTTCTTCATCCTCTCCTTTCCTTTCTTTTCTTCCTCTTCATCTCCTTCTTCTTCTTCCCTTCCTTCGTCATATCCCTCTTTTTCTCCTTCTTCAGCTTCCACTTGCGTTTCTGCATCTTGTTCTCCTTCTTCCACTTCCTCTCCATCATCCCCACTCCTTCAACTAGTTCTTCTTATTCCTCTTGTTCACCTTCTTCCACTTCTACTACATTCACTTGTGTTTCTTCTTCCCTCTCTTCTCCTTCTTGCCCTTCTTCTGCCTACACTACTTCTTCTTCCTCCCCTTCTTCTTCTCCTCATTGTTCAACTTCTTCTTCATCTCTTTTCCTTCCATTGCTTCTTCTTCCTCCTCTTTTTCTAATTCTTCCACTTCTTTTTCTTCTTGTTCTTCCACTTCTTCTTATTCATGTCGTTTCATTCCACTACTTCCTCCTATTCCACTTATTCTCTCCTTCTACCACTTCTTCTACTTCTACTTATTGTTCTTCTTCATTTTCGTCTCCTTCTTCCTCTTCTTCTGCTTACACTTGTTTTTCTTCCTCTTCTTCCATTTCTTCTCCATCCACAAGTTCTTCTTCATTCCTTTCCGCCTTCTCCTTCCTCTTTTTCTCCATCCCCTACTTCTGTTGCTTCCCATTGTTGCTCTTCCTCTTCTTCTCCTTCCCCCAAATCTTATGACTTCTTCTTCCTCTTCTCCTGCAGATTCAACTTCTTCTGCTTCTTCTTACCTTCCCTTCCCCTCCTTCTTCCTTTTCCACCTTTTCTCCTTGTTCCAATTCTTCTTCTTCATCTCACCTCCTTCCACTACTTCTTCTTCCTCCTCTTGTTCACCTTCTTCAACTTCTTCACTTTCCACATCTTCTTCTTCTTCCTTTTCTTCTCCTTCTTCCACTTCTTCTAGTTACTCTCCTTCTTCTTCCTCTACTTTTCTTTCTTCCACTTCTCCTGCCTCCTCTTGTTCTCTTTCTTCCTTCATCTCCTTCTTCTTCTTCCTTTGCTTCGTCATATCCCTCTCTTTCTCCTTCTTCGGCTTTCACTTGCATTTCTACCTCTTGTTCTCCTTCTTCCACTTCTTGTCCATCATCTCCACTCCTTCAACTACTTCTTCTTGTTCCTCTTATTCACCTTCTTCCACCTCTACTACATCCACTTCTTCTTATTCTTCCCTCTCTTCTCCTTCTTGCCTTTCTTCTTTCTACACTACTTCTTCTTCCTCCCGTTCTTCTTCTCCTCCTTGTTCCCCTTCTTCTTGATTCCCCTTTCCTTCCATTGCTTCTTCTTCCTCCTCTTTTTCTCATTCTTCCACTTCTTATTCTTCTTCCTATTCTTCCATTTCTTCTCCTTCCACAACTTCTTCTTCTTTCCTTTCTGTCTTCTTCTTCCTCTTTTTCTCCATCGCCCACTTTTGTTGCTTTCCATTGTTGCTCTTCCTCTTCTTCTCCTTCCCCCACATCTTATGCTTACACTTCTTCTTCTTCTTCCTCCTCTCCTCCAGATTCCACTTCTTCTGCTTCTTCTTCCCTTCCCTTCCCCTCGTTCTTCCTTTTCCTCCTTTTCTCCTTGTTCCAATTCTTCTTCTTCATCTCACCTCCTTCACTTACTTCTTCTTCCTCCTATTGTTCACCTTCTTCAACTTCTTCACTTTCCACATCTTCTTCTTCCTTTTCTTCTCCTTCTTCCACTTCTTCTAGTTACTCTCCTTCTTCTTCCTCTTCTTATGTTTCGTCCACTTCCTCCCCTTCTTCTTCTCCTCCTTGTTGCACTTCTTCTTCTTCATCCCCTTTCCTTCCATTGCTTCTTCTCACTCCTCTTTTTCTCATTCTTCCACTTCTTCTTCTTCTTCCTATTGTTCTCCTTCTTGCACTTGCACTTCTTCCTTTTCTTCTCGTTCTTCCACTTCTTCTTCTTCCTCTTCTTCTCCTTCGGCCACCTCTTCTCCCTCTTCATCTCGTTGAATTCCACTACTTCCTCCTATTCCTCTTATTCTCTCCTTCTAGCACTTCTTCTACTTCTACTTGTTGTTCTTCTTCATTTTCGTCTCCTTCTTCCGCTTCTTCTGCTTACATTTCTTCTTCTTCCTCTTCTTCATCTTTCCTTTCCGTATTCTCCTTCCTCTTTTTCTCCATGCCCCACTTCTGTTGCGTCCCATTGCTGCTCTTCCTCTTCTTCTCCTTCCCCCAAATCTTATGCTTACACTTCTTCTTCTTCTTCCTCTGCTCCTCCAGTTTCCACTTCTTCTGCTTTTTCTTCCCTTCCTTTCCCCTCCTTCTTCCTTTTCCTCCTTTTCTCCTTGTTCCAATTCTTTTTCTTCATCTCACTTCCTTCCACTACTTCTTCTTCCTCCTCTTGTTCACCTTCTTCAACTTCTTCACTTTCCACATCTTCTTCTTCTTCCTTTTCTTCAACTTCTTCTAGTTACTATTCTTCTTCTTCCTCTTCTTATCTTTCTTCCACTTCTCCTGCCTCCTCTTGTTCTCTTTCTTCCACTTCTTCTTCATCCTCTCTTTTCCTTTCTTTTCTTCCTCTTCATCTCCTTCTTCTTCTTCCTTTCCTTCATCATGTCCCTCTGTTTCTCCTTCTTCTGCTTCCACTTGCATTTGTACCTCTTGTTCTCCTTCTTCCACGTCTTCTCCATCATCCCCACTCTTTCAATTACTTCTTCTTCTTCCTCTTGTTCACCTTCTTCGACTTCTACTACATCCACTTGTTCTTCTTCTTCCCTCTCTTCTCCTTCTTGCCCTTCTTCTGCCTACACTACTTCTTCTTCCTCCCCTTTCCTTCCATTGCTTCTTCTTACTCCTCTGTTTCTCATTCTTCCACTTCTTCTTCTTCTTCTTCTTCCTATTGTTCTCCTTCTTCCACTTGCACTTCTTCCTTTTCTTCTCGTTCTTCCACTTCTTCTTCTTCCTCTTCTTCTTCTTCTGCCACCTCTTCTCCCTCCTCCCATTCTCCTTCTTCCACTTCTTCTTCTTATCTCCTTTCATTCCAGTACTTCCTCCGATTCCTCTTATTCTCTCCTTCTACCACTTCTTCTACTTCTACTTGTTGTTCTTCTTCATTTTCGTCTCCTTCTTCCGCTTCTTCTGCTTACATTTCTTCTTCTTCGTCTTCTTCCATTTCTTCTCCTTCCAAAACTTCTTCATCTTTCCTTTCCGTATTCTCCTTGCTCTTTTTTCTCCATCCCCCACTTTTGTTGCGTCCCATTGCTGCTCTTCCTCTTCTTCTCCTTCCCCCAAATCTTATGCTTACACTTCTTCTTCTTCTTCTTCCTCTTCTCGTCCAGTTTCCACTTCTTCTGCTTCTCCTTCCCTTCCTTTCCCCTCCTTCTTGCTTTTCCTCCTTTTCTCCTTGTTCCAATTCTTCTTCTTAATCTCACTTCCTTCCAGTACTTCTTCTTCCTCCTCTTGTTCACCGGCTTCAACTTCTTCACTTTCCACAACTTCTTCTTCCTTTTCTTCCACTTCTTCTAGGTACTATTCTTCTTCTTCCTCTTCTTATCTTTCTTCCACTTCTCCTGCCTCCTCTTGTTCTCTTTCTTCCACTTCTTCTTCATCCTCTCTTTTCCTTTCTTTTCCTCCCCTTCATCTCCTTCTTCTTCTTCCTTTCCTTCGTCATGTCCCTCTTTTTCTCCTTCTTCTGTTTCCACTTGCATTTGTACCTCTTGTTCTCCTTCTTTCACGTCTTCTCCATCATCCCCACTCTTTCAATTACTTCTTCTTCTTCCTCTTGTTCACCTTCTTCCACTTCTACTACATCCACTTGTTCTTCTTCTTCCCTCTCTTCTCCTTCTTGTCCTTCTTCTGCCTACACTACTTCTTCTTCCTCCCCTTCTTCTTATCCTTCTTGTTCCACTTCTTCTTCTTCATCCCCTTTCCTTCCATTGCTTCTTCTTACTCCTGTTTTTCTCATTCTTCCACTTCTTCTTCTTCTTCCTATTGTTCTCCTTCTTCCACTTGCACTTCTTCCTTTTCTTCTCGTTCTTCCACTTCTTCTTCTTCCTCTTCTTCTCCTCTGCCACCTCTTCTCCCTCCTCCCGTTCTCCTTCTTCCACTTCTTCTTCTTCATCTCGTTTCAATCCACTACTTCCTCCTATTCCTCTTATTCTCTCCTTCTACCACTTCTTCTACTTCTACTTGTTGTTCTTCTTCATTTTCGTCTCCTTCTTCCGCTTCTTCTGCTTACATTTCTTCTTCTTCCTCTTCTTCCTCTTCTTCCATTTCTTCTCCTTCCAAAACTTCTTCATCTTTCCTTTCCGTATTCTCCTTCCTCTTTTTCTCCATCCCCCACTTTTGTTGCGTCCCATTGCTGCTCTTCCTCTTCTTCTCCTTCCCCCAAATCTTATGCTTACACTTCTTCTTCTTCTTCTTCCTCTTCTCCTCCAGTTTCCACTTCTTCTGCTTCTTCTTCCCTTCCTTTCCCCTCCTTCTTGTTTTTCCTCCTTTTCTCCTTGTTCCAATTCTTCTTCTTAATCTCACTTCCTTCCAGTACTTCTTCTTCTCCTCTTGTTCACCTGCTTCAACTTCTTCACTTTCCACAACTTCTTATTCCTTTTCTTCCACTTCTTCTAGGTACTATTCTTCTTCTTCCTCTTCTTATCTTTCTTCCACTTCTCCTGCCTCCTCTTGTTCTCTTTCTTCCACTTCTTCTTCATCCTCTCTTTTCCTTTCTTTTCCTCCCCTTCATCTCCTTCTTCTTCTTCCTTTCCTTCGTCATGTCCCTCTTTTTCTCCTTCTTCTGTTTCCACTTGCATTTGTACCTCTTGTTCTCCTTCTTTCACATCTTCTCCATCATCCCCACTCTTTCAATTACTTCTTCTTCTTCCTCTTGTTCACCTTCTTCCAGTTCTACTACATCCACTTGTTCTTCTTCTTCCCTCTCTTCTCCTTCTTGCCCTTCTTCTGCCTACACTACTTCTTCTTCCTCCCCTTCTTCTTATCCTTCTTGTTCCACTTCTTCTTCTTCATCCCCTTTCCTTCCATTGCTTCTTCTTACTCCTCTTTTTCTCATTCTTCCACTTCTTCTTCTTCTTCTTCCTATTGTTCTCCTTCTTCACTTGCACTTCTTCCTTTTCTTCTCATTCTTCCACTTCTTCTTCTTCCTCTTCTTCTCCTCTGTCACCTCTTCTCCCTCCTCCCGTTCTCCTTCTTCCACTTCTTCTTCTTCATCTCATTTCAATCCACTACTTCCTCCTATTCCTCTTATTCTCTCCTTCTACCACTTCTTCTACTTCTACTTGTTGTTCTTCTTCATTTTCGTCTCCTTCTTTCGCTTCTTCTGCTTACATTTCTTCTTCTTCCTCTTCTTCCATTTCTTCTCCTTCCAAAACTTCTTCATCTTTCCTTTCCGTATTCTCCTTGCTCTTTTTTCTCCATCCCCCACTTTTTTTGCGTCCCATTGCTGCTCTTCCTCTTCTTCTCCTTCCCCCAAATCTTATGCTTACACTTCTTCTTCTTCTTCTTCCTCTTCTCGTCCAGTTTCCACTTCTTCTGCTTCTCCTTCGCTTCCTTTCCCCTCCTTCTTGCTTTTCCTCCTTTTCTCCTTGTTCCAATTCTTCTTCTTAATCTCACTTCCTTCCAGTACTTCTTCTTCCTCCTCTTGTTCACCGGCTTCAACTTCTTCACTTTCCACAACTTCTTCTTCCTTTTCTTCCACTTCTTCTAGGTACTATTCTTCTTCTTCCTCTTCTTATCTTTCTTCCACTTCTCCTGCCTCCTCTTGTTCTCTTTCTTCCACTTCTTCTTCATCCTCTCTTTTCCTTTCTTTTCCTCCCCTTCATCTCCTTCTTCTTCTTCCTTTCCTTCGTCATGTCCCTCTTTTTCTCCTTCTTCTGTTTCCACTTGCATTTGTACCTCTTGTTCTCCTTCTTTCACGTCTTCTCCATCATCCCCACTCTTTCAATTACTTCTTCTTCTTCCTCTTGTTCACCTTCTTCCACTTCTACTACATCCACTTGTTCTTCTTCTTCCCTCTCTTCTCCTTCTTGTCCTTCTTCTGCCTACACTACTTCTTCTTCCTCCCCTTCTTCTTATCCTTCTTGTTCCACTTCTTCTTCTTCATCCCCTTTCCTTCCATTGCTTCTTCTTACTCCTGTTTTTCTCATTCTTCCACTTCTTCTTCTTCTTCCTATTGTTCTCCTTCTTCCACTTGCACTTCTTCCTTTTCTTCTCGTTCTTCCACTTCTTCTTCTTCCTCTTCTTCTCCTCTGCCACCTCTTCTCCCTCCTCCCGTTCTCCTTCTTCCACTTCTTCTTCTTCATCTCGTTTCAATCCACTACTTCCTCCTATTCCTCTTATTCTCTCCTTCTACCACTTCTTCTACTTCTACTTGTTGTTCTTCTTCATTTTCGTCTCCTTCTTCCGCTTCTTCTGCTTACATTTCTTCTTCTTCCTCTTCTTCCTCTTCTTCCATTTCTTCTCCTTCCAAAACTTCTTCATCTTTCCTTTCCGTATTCTCCTTCCTCTTTTTCTCCATCCCCCACTTTTGTTGCGTCCCATTGCTGCTCTTCCTCTTCTTCTCCTTCCCCCAAATCTTATGCTTACACTTCTTCTTCTTCTTCTTCCTCTTCTCCTCCAGTTTCCACTTCTTCTGCTTCTTCTTCCCTTCCTTTCCCCTCCTTCTTGTTTTTCCTCCTTTTCTCCTTGTTCCAATTCTTCTTCTTAATCTCACTTCCTTCCAGTACTTCTTCTTCTCCTCTTGTTCACCTGCTTCAACTTCTTCACTTTCCACAACTTCTTATTCCTTTTCTTCCACTTCTTCTAGGTACTATTCTTCTTCTTCCTCTTCTTATCTTTCTTCCACTTCTCCTGCCTCCTCTTGTTCTCTTTCTTCCACTTCTTCTTCATCCTCTCTTTTCCTTTCTTTTCCTCCCCTTCATCTCCTTCTTCTTCTTCCTTTCCTTCGTCATGTCCCTCTTTTTCTCCTTCTTCTGTTTCCACTTGCATTTGTACCTCTTGTTCTCCTTCTTTCACATCTTCTCCATCATCCCCACTCTTTCAATTACTTCTTCTTCTTCCTCTTGTTCACCTTCTTCCAGTTCTACTACATCCACTTGTTCTTCTTCTTCCCTCTCTTCTCCTTCTTGCCCTTCTTCTGCCTACACTACTTCTTCTTCCTCCCCTTCTTCTTATCCTTCTTGTTCCACTTCTTCTTCTTCATCCCCTTTCCTTCCATTGCTTCTTCTTACTCCTCTTTTTCTCATTCTTCCACTTCTTCTTCTTCTTCTTCCTATTGTTCTCCTTCTTCACTTGCACTTCTTCCTTTTCTTCTCATTCTTCCACTTCTTCTTCTTCCTCTTCTTCTCCTCTGTCACCTCTTCTCCCTCCTCCCGTTCTCCTTCTTCCACTTCTTCTTCTTCATCTCATTTCAATCCACTACTTCCTCCTATTCCTCTTATTCTCTCCTTCTACCACTTCTTCTACTTCTACTTGTTGTTCTTCTTCATTTTCGTCTCCTTCTTTCGCTTCTTCTGCTTACATTTCTTCTTCTTCCTCTTCTTCCATTTCTTCTCCTTCCAAAACTTCTTCATCTTTCCTTTCCGTATTCTCCTTGCTCTTTTTTCTCCATCCCCCACTTTTTTTGCGTCCCATTGCTGCTCTTCCTCTTCTTCTCCTTCCCCCAAATCTTATGCTTACACTTCTTCTTCTTCTTCTTCCTCTTCTCGTCCAGTTTCCACTTCTTCTGCTTCTCCTTCGCTTCCTTTCCCCTCCTTCTTGCTTTTCCTCCTTTTCTCCTTGTTCCAATTCTTCTTCTTAATCTCACTTCCTTCCAGTACTTCTTCTTCCTCCTCTTGTTCACCGGCTTCAACTTCTTCACTTTCCACAACTTCTTCTTCCTTTTCTTCCACTTCTTCTAGGTACTATTCTTCTTCTTCCTCTTCTTATCTTTCTTCCACTTCTCCTGCCTCCTCTTGTTCTCTTTCTTCCACTTCTTCTTCATCCTCTCTTTTCCTTTCTTTTCCTCCCCTTCATCTCCTTCTTCTTCTTCCTTTCCTTCGTCATGTCCCTCTTTTTCTCCTTCTTCTGTTTCCACTTGCATTTGTACCTCTTGTTCTCCTTCTTTCACGTCTTCTCCATCATCCCCACTCTTTCAATTACTTCTTCTTCTTCCTCTTGTTCACCTTCTTCCACTTCTACTACATCCACTTGTTCTTCTTCTTCCCTCTCTTCTCCTTCTTATCCTTCTTCTGCCTACACTACTTCTTCTTCCTCCCCTTCTTCTTATCCTTCTTGTTCCACTTCTTCTTCTTCATCCCCTTTCCTTCCATTGCTTCTTCTTACTCCTGTTTTTCTCATTCTTCCACTTCTTCTTCTTCTTCCTATTGTTCTCCTTCTTCCACTTGCACTTCTTCCTTTTCTTCTCGTTCTTCCACTTCTTCTTCTTCCTCTTCTTCTCCTCTGCCACCTCTTCTCCCTCCTCCCGTTCTCCTTCTTCCACTTCTTCTTCTTCATCTCGTTTCAATCCACTACTTCCTCCTATTCCTCTTATTCTCTCCTTCTACCACTTCTTCTACTTCTACTTGTTGTTCTTCTTCATTTTCGTCTCCTTCTTCCGCTTCTTCTGCTTACATTTCTTCTTCTTCCTCTTCTTCCTCTTCTTCCATTTCTTCTCCTTCCAAAACTTCTTCATCTTTCCTTTCCGTATTCTCCTTCCTCTTTTTCTCCATCCCCCACTTTTGTTGCGTCCCATTGCTGCTCTTCCTCTTCTTCTCCTTCCCCCAAATCTTATGCTTACACTTCTTCTTCTTCTTCTTCCTCTTCTCCTCCAGTTTCCACTTCTTCTGCTTCTTCTTCCCTTCCTTTCCCCTCCTTCTTGTTTTTCCTCCTTTTCTCCTTGTTCCAATTCTTCTTCTTAATCTCACTTCCTTCCAGTACTTCTTCTTCTCCTCTTGTTCACCTGCTTCAACTTCTTCACTTTCCACAACTTCTTATTCCTTTTCTTCCACTTCTTCTAGGTACTATTCTTCTTCTTCCTCTTCTTATCTTTCTTCCACTTCTCCTGCCTCCTCTTGTTCTCTTTCTTCCACTTCTTCTTCATCCTCTCTTTTCCTATCTTTTCTTCCTCTTCATCTCCTTCTTCTTCTTCCTTTCCTTTGTCATATCCCTCTTTTTCTCCTTCTTCTGCTTCCACTTGCATTTGTACCTCTTGTTCTCCTTCTTCCACGTCTTCTCCATCATCCCCACTCCTTCAATTACTTCTTCTTCTTCCTCTTGTTCACCTTCTTCCACTTCTACTACATCCACTTGTTCTTCTTCTTCCCTCTCTTCTCCTTCTTCCCCTTCTTCTGCCTACAGTACTTCTTCTTCCTCCCCTTCTTCTTATCCTTCTTGTTCCACTTCTTCTTCTTCATCTCCTTTCCTTCCATTGCTTCTTCTTACTCCTCTTTTTCTCATTCTTCCACTTCTTCTTCTTCTTCCTATTGTTCTCCTTCTTCCACTTGCACTTCTTCCTTTTCTTCTCGTTCTTCCATTTCTTCTTCTTCCTCTTCTTCTTCTTCTGCCACCTCTTCTCCCTCCTCCCGTTCTCCTTCTTCCACTTCTTCTTCTTCATCTCCTTTCATTCCACTACTTCCTCCTATTCCTCTTATTCTCTCCTTCTACCACTTCTTCTACTTCTACTTGTTGTTCTTCTTCATTTTCGTCTCCTTCTTTCGCTTCTTCTGCTTACATTTCTTCTTCTTCCATTTCTTTTCCTTCCAAAACTTCTTCATCTTTCCTTTTCGTATTCTCCTTCCTCTTCTTCTCCTTCCCCCAAATCTTATGCTTACACTTCTTCTTCTTCCTCTTCTCCTCTAGATTCCACTTCTTCTGCTTCTTCTTCCCTTCCGTTTCTTCCTTTTCCTCTTTTTCTCCTTGTTCCAATTCTTCTTCTTCATCTCACCTCCTTCCACTACTTCTTCTTCCTCCTCTTGTTCACCTTCTTCAATTTCTTCACTTTCCACATCTTCGTCTTCTTCCTTTTCTTCTCCTTCTTCCACTTCTTCTAGTTACTCTCCTTCTTCTTCCTCTTCTTATCTTTCTTCCACTTCGCCTGCCTCCTCTTGTCCTTTTTCTTCCACTTCTTCTTCATCCTCTCCTTTCCTTTCTTTTCTTCCTCTTCATCTCCTTCTTCTTCCTCCTTTCCTTCGTCATATCCCTCTTTTTCTCCTTCTTCTGCTTCCACTTGCATTTGTACCTCTTGTTCTCCTTCTTCCACATCTTCTCCATCATCCCCACTCCTTCAACTACTTCTTCTTCTTCCTCTTATTCACCTTCTTCCACTTCTACTACATCCACTTGTTCTTCTTCTTCCCTCCCTTCTCCTTCTTGCCCTTCTTCTGCCTACACTACATCTTCTTTCTCCCCTTCTTCTTCTCCTCCTTGTTCCACTTCTTCTTCATCCCCTTTCCTCCATTGCTTCTTCTTCCTCCTCTTTTTCTCATTCTTCCACTTCTTCTACTTCTTCCTATTGTTCTCCTTCATCCACTTACACTTCTTCCTTTTCTTCTCGTTCTTCCACTTCTTCTTCTTCCTCTTCTTCTCTTACTGCAATCTCTTCTCCCTCCTCCCGTTCTCCTTCTTCCACTTCTTCTTCATCCCCTTTCCTTCAATTGCTTCTTCTTCCTCCTCTTTTTCTCATTCTTCCACTTCTTCTTCTTCTCGTTCTTCCACTTCTTCTTCTTCTCGTTCTTCCACTTCTTCTTCTTCTTCTCGTTCTTCCACTTCTTCTTCTTCTCGTTCTTCCACTTCTTCTTCTTCTTCCTCCTCTTCTCCTTCTGCCACCTCTTCTCCCTCCTCCCGTTCTCCTTCTTCCACTTCTTCTTCTTCATCTCCTTTCGTTCCACTACTTCCTGCTATTCCTCTTATTCTCTCCTTTTACCACTTCTTCTACTTCTACTTGTTGTTCTTCTTCATTTTCGTCTCCTTCTTTCGCTTCTTCTGCTTACATTTCTTCTTCTTCCTCTTCTTCCATTTCTTCTCCTTCCAAAACTTCTTCATCTTTCCTTTCCGTATTCTCCTTCCTCTTTTTCTCCATCCCCCACTTCTGTTGCTTCCCATTGTTGCTCTTCCTCTTCTTCTCCTTCCCCCAAATCTTATGCTTACACTTCTTCTTCTTCCTCTTTTTCTTCCATTTCTCCTGCCTCCTCTTGTTCTCTTTCTTCCACTCCTTCTTCATCCTCTCCTTTCCTTTCTTTTCTCCCTCTTCATCTCTGATGCATGCCTCCCTTAATCTTTTTCCTTGAGGTTCCAAGCACCATGAAATGGATGATGGAGGGGAAAGAAAATGGAGGTGGGGGGCCACTCTCAAAGAGAGATAAGCCAAAGTGTTTAGGTTTGCCACAAGGGAAGGAACCCTTGATAAAAACCAACTAGGAAGAGGTTCCTCAAGAGAGAGGATCCTCAAGACCTTTTACTAAGAATGTGCTCACAAAGAGACTATTTTCATTCAACTTCAAAGGTGAAATTTTACAATGAGGGAGAATGAGTATATATAGCCCAATGGGAGAGCTTGGGCACACTTTTCTAGGCAATGTGGGACTTGGGCTTAATTAGGATTAAAACTAATTAACCCAAGTCTTAGGCCTTAAGTGAGGCACCTAAGTTCACCCCCTATGGGTGCAATTAGCATATCTTAATGTGAATGGGCTAGCCCAAAATCATGTCTTAACTTATGCACCCATTATAAGCTTACTCCTCCTTTTTAACTAAAGACACCTATACCTTATAAACTAAGAAGATGGCCGGAAATACATGGCCTTAAGGGAATTAAAAATACTTTCCTATTTATCTAATTAAAATAAAATATTTACAAGCTAAAAGTAACGAAGACTATGGCTTCGAATCTTCAATGAGCTTTTGTCCATGCCATGCCTTCCTTGAGTCCTCCTAGCCATGATGCATGCTAGGTGAGATTGCATCAATCTCCTTCTTCTTCTTCCTTTCCTTCGTCATATCACTCTTTTTCTCCTTTTTCTGCTTCCACTTGCATTTCTACCTCTTGCTCTCTTTCTTCCACTTCTTCTCCATCATCCCCACTCCTTCCCTCTCTTCTCCTTCTTGCCCTTCTTCTGCCTACACTACTTCTTCTTCCTCCCCTTCTTCTTCTTCTTCCCTATCTTCTCCTTCTTGCCCTTCTTCTGCCTAGACTACTTCTTCTTCCTCCCCTTCTTCTTCTCCTCCTTGTTCCACTTCTTCTTCATTCCCCTTTCCTTCCATTGCTTCCTGTTCCTCCTCTTTTTCTCATTCTTCCACTTCTTCTTCTTCTTCCTATTTTTCTCTTTCTTCCACTTGCACTTCTTCCTTTTCTTCTCGTTCTTCCACTTCTTCTTCTTCCTCTTCTTCTCCTTCTGCCACCTCTTCTTCCTCCTCCCATTCTCCTTCTTCCACTTCTTCTTCATCTCCTTTCATTCCACTACTTCCTCTTATTATCTCCTTTTACTAGTTCTTCTACTTCTACTTGTCGTTCTTCTTCATTTTCGTCTCCTTCTTCTGCTTACACTTCTTCTTCTTCCTCTTCTTCCTCTTCTTCCATTTCTTCTCCTTCCATAACTTCTTCTTCATTCGTTTCCGTCTTTTCCTTCTTGTTTTTCTCCATCCCCCACTTCTGTTGCTTCCCATTGTTGCTCTTCCTCTTCTTCTCCTTCCCCCAAATCTTATGCTTACACTTCTTCTTCTTCTTCCTCTTCTCCTCCAGATTCCACTTCTTCTGCTTCTTCTTCCCTTCCCTTCCCCTCCTTCTTCCTTTTCCTCATTGTCTCCTTGTTCCAATTCTCCTTCTTCATCTCACCTCCTTCCACTACTTCTTCTTCCTCCTCTTGTTCACCTTCTTCACTTTCCACATCTTCTTCTTCTTCCTTTTCTTCTCCTTCTTCCACTTCTTCTAGTTACTCTTCTTCTTCTTCCTCTTCTTATGTTTCTTCCACTTCTCCTGCCTCCTCTTGTTCTCTTTCTTCGACTTCTTCTTCATCCTCTCCTTTCCTTTCTTTTCTTCCTCTTCATCTTCTTCTTCTTCTTCTTCTTCTTCTTCTTCCTTTCCTTCATCATATCCCTCTTTTTCTCCTTCTTCTGCATCCACTTGCATTTCTAACTCTTGTTCTCCTTCTTCCACTTCTTCTCCATCATCCCCACTCCTTCGGCAACTTCTTCTTCTTCCTCTTGTTCACCTTCTTCCACTCCTACTACATCCACTTGTTCTTCTTCTTCCCTCTCTTCTCCTTCTTGCCCTTCTTCTGCCTACACTACTTCTTCTTCCTCCCCTTCTTCTTCTCCTCCTTGTTCCACTTGTTCTTCATCCCCTTTCCTTCCATTACTTCCTCTTCCTCCTCTTTTTCTTCTTCTTCTTCCTATTATTCCCCTTCTTCCACTTGCACTTCTTCCTTTTCTTCTCGTTCATCCACCTCTTCTTCCTCCCCTTCTTCTTCATCCCCTTCTCTTCCATTGCCTCTTCTTCCTCCTCTTTTTCTCATTCTTCCACTGCTTCTTCTTCTTCCTATTGTGCTCCTTCTTCCATTTGCACTTCTTCCTTTTCTTCTCGTTCTTCCACTGCTTCTTCTTCCTCTTCTTCTTCTACTGCCACCTCTTCTCCCTCCTCCCGTTCTCCTTTTTCCAGTTCTTCTTCTTCATCTCCTTTCATTCCACTACTTCCTCCTATTCCTCTTATTGTCTCCTTCTACCACTTCTTCTACCTCTACTTGTTGTTCTTGTTCATTTTCGTCTCCTTCTTACGCTTCTTCTGCTTACACTTCTTCTTCTTCCTCTTCTTCCATTTCTTCTCCTTCCACAACTTCTTCTTCTTTCCTTTCTGTCTTCTCCTTCCTCTTTTTCTCCATCCCCCACTTCTGTTGCTTCCCACTGTTGCTCTTCCTCTTCTTCTCCTTCCCCCAAATCTTATGCTTACACTTCTTCTTCTTCTTCCTCTTCTCCTCCAGATTCCACGTCTTCTACTTCTTCCTCCCTTCCCTTCCCCTCCTTCTTCCTTTTCCTCCTTTTCTCCTTGTTCCAATTCTTCTTCTTCATCTCACCTCCTTCCACTACTTCTTCTTCCCCCTCTTGTTCACCTTCTTCAACTTCTTCACTTTCCACATCTTCTTCTTCTTCCTTTTCTTCTCCTTCTTCCACTTCTTCTAGTTACTCTCCATCTTCTTCATCTTCTTATCTTTCTTCCACTTCTCCTGCCTCCTCTTGTTCTCTTTCTTCCACTTCTTCTTCATCCTCTCCTTTATTTTCTTTTCTTCCTCTTCATCTCCTTCTTCTTCTTCCTTTTCATCTCCTTCTTCTTCTTCCTTTCCTTCGTCATATCCGTCTTTTTCTCCTTCTTCTGCTTCCACTTGCATTTCTACCTTTTGTTTTCCTTCTTCTACTCCATCCCCACTCTTTCAACTAGTTCTTATTCTTCCTCTTGTTCACCTTCTTCCACTTCTACTACATCCACTTGTTCTGCTTCTTCCCTCTCTTCTCCTTCTTGCCCTTCTTCTGCCTACACTACTTCTTCTTCCTCCCCTTCTTCTTCTCCTCCTTGTTCCACTTCTTCTTCATTCCCCTTTCCTTCTATTGCTTCTTCTTCCTCCTCTTTTTCTCATTCTTCTTCTTCTTCTTCTGTTGCATCCCAACTTGCACTTCTTCCTTTTCTTCTCGTTCTTCCACTTCTTCTTCTTCCTCTTCTTCTCCTTCTGCCACCTCTTCTTCCTCCTCCCGTTCTCCTTCTTCAACTTCTTCTTCTTCATCTCCTTTCAATCCACTACTTCCTGCTATTCCTCTTATTCTCTCCTTCTACCACTTCTTCTACTTCTACTTGTTGTCTTCTTCATTTTCGTCTCCTCATTCCGCTTCTTCTGCTTAGACTTCTTGTTCTTCCTCTTCTTCCATTTCTTCTCCTTCCACAACTTCTTCTTCTTTCCTTTTTGTCTTCTCCTTCCTCTTTTTCTCCATCCCCCACTTCTGTTGCATCCCATTGTTGCTCTTCCTCCTCTTCTCCTTCCCCCAAATCTTATGCTTACACTTCTTCTTCTTCCTCCTCTTCGCCTCCAAATTCCACTTCTTCTGCTTCTTCTTCCCTTCCCTTCCCCTCCTTCTTCCTTTTCCTCATTTTCTTCTTGTTCCAATTCTTCTTCTTCATCTCACCTCCTTCCACTACTTCTTCTTCCTCCTCTTGTTCACCGTCTTCAACTTCTTGACCTTCCACATCTTCTTCTCCTTCCTTTTCTTCTCCTTCTTCCACTTCTTCTAGGTACTCTCCTTCTTCTTCCTCTTCTTCTCTTTCTTCCACTTCTCCTGCCTCCTCTTGTTCTCTTTCTTCCACTTCTTCTTCATCCTCTCCTTTCCTTTCTTTTCTTCCTCTTCATCTCCTTCTTCTTCCTCCTTTCCTTCGTCATATCCCTCTTTTTCTCCTTCTTCTGCTTCCAGTTCTATTTCTACATCTTGTTCTCCTTCTTCCACTTCTTCTCCATCATCCCCACTCCTTCAACTACTTCTTCTTCTTCCTCTTGTTCACCTTCTTCCATCTCTACTACATCCACTTGTTCTTCCTCTTCAGCTCACCTCCTTCCACTACTTCTTCTTCCTCCTGTTGTTCACCTTCTTCACTTTGCACATCTTCTTCTTCTTCCTTTTCTTCTCCTTCTTCAACTTCTTCTAGTTACTCTCCTTCTTCATCCTTTTCTTATCTTTCTTCCACTTCTCCAGCCTCCTCTTGTTCTCTTTCTTCCACTTCTTCTTCATCCTCTCCTTTACTTTCTTTTCTACCTCTTCATCTCCTTCTTCTTCCTCCTTTCCTTCGTCATATCCCTCTTTTTCTCCTTCTTCTGCTTCCAGTTGTATTTCTACATCTTGTTCTCCTTCTTCCACTTCTTCTCCATCATCCCCACTCCTTCAACTACTTCTTCTTCTTCCTCTTGTTCACCTTCTTCCATCTCTACTACATCCACTTGGTCTTCCTCTTCATCTCACCTCCTTCCACTACTTCTTCCTCCTGTTGTTCACCTTCTTCACTTTGTACATCTTCTTCTTCTTCCTTTTCTTCTCCTTCTTCAACTTCTTCCAGTTACACTCCTTCTTCTTCCTCTTCTTATCTTTGTTCCACTTCTCCTGCCTCCTCTTGTTCCCTTTCTTACACTTCTTCTTCATCGTCTCCTTTCCTTTCTTTTCTTCCTGTTCATCTGCTTCTTCTTGTTCCTTTCCTTCGTCATATCCCTCTTTTTCTCCTTCTTCTGCTTCCACTTGCATTTATACCTCTTGTTCTCCTTCTTCAACTTCTTCTCCATCATCCCCACTCCTTTAACTACTTCTTCTTCTTCCTCTTGTCCAGCTTCTTCCACTTCTACTACATCCACCTGTTCTTCTTCTTCCCTCTCTTCTCCTTTTTGCCCTTCTTCTGCCTAAACTACTTCTTCTTCCTCCCCTTCTTCTTGTCCTCCTTGTTCCACTTCTTCTTCTTCATCTCCTTTCCTTCCATTGCTTCTTCTTACTCCTCTTTTTCTCATTCTTCCACTTCTTCTTCTTCTTCCTATTGTTCTCCTTCTTCCACTTGCACTTCTTCCTTTTCTTCTCGTTTTTCCACTTCTTCTTCTTCCTCTTCTATGCCTTCGGCCACCTCTTCTTCCTCCTCCCGTTCTCCTTCTTCCACTTCTTCTTCTTCATCTCCTTTCATTCCACTGCTTCCTCCTATTCCTCTTATTCTCTCCTTCTACCACTTCTTCTACTTCTACTTGTTGTTCTTCTTCATTTTCGTCTCCTTCTTCCGCTTCTTCTGCTTACACTTCTTCTTCTTCCTCTTCTTCCATTTCTTCTCCTTCCACAACTTCTTCTTCTTTCCTTTCCGTCTTCTCCTTCCTCTTTTTCTCCATCCCCCACTTCTGTTGCTTCCCATTGTTGCTCTTCCTCTTCCTTTCCTTCCCCCAAATCTTATGCTTACACTTCTTCTTCTTCTTCCTCTTCTCCTCCAGATTCCACTTCTTCTGCTTCTTCTTCCCTTCCCTTCCCCTCCTTCTTCTTTTTCCTCCTTTTCTCCTTGTTCCAATTCTTCTTCTTCATCTCTCCTTCTTCCACTTATTCTAGTTACTCTCCTTCTTCTTCCTCTTCTTATCTTTCTTCCACTTCTCCTGCCTCCTCTTGTTCTCTTTCTTCCACTTCTTCTTCATCCTCTCCTTTCCTTTCTTTTCTTCCTCTTCATCTCCTTCTTCTTCTTCCTTTCCATCGTCATATCCTGCTTTTTCTCCTTCTTCTGCTTCGACTTGGATTTCTACCTCTTGTTCTCCTTCTTCCACTTCTTCTCCATCATCCCCACTCCTTCAACTACTTCTTCTTCTTCCTCTTGTTCACCTTCTTCCACTTCTACTTCATCCATTTGTTCTTCTTCTTCCCTCTCTTCTCCTTCTTGCCCTTCTTCTGCCTACACTGCTTCTTCTTCCTCCCCTTCTTCTTCTTCTCCTTCTTCCACTTCTTCTTCTTCTTCCTATTGTTCTCCTTCTTCCTCTTGCACTTCTTCCTTTTCTTCTTGTTCTTGCACTTCTTCTTCTTCCTCTTCTTCTCCTTCTGCCACCTCTTCTTCCTCCTCCCGTTCTCCTTCTTCCACTTCTTCTTCTTCATCTCCTTTCATTCCACTACTTCCTCCTATTCCTCTTATTCTGTCCTTCTACCACTTCTTCTACTTCTACTTGTTGTTCTTCTTCATTTTCGTCTCCTTCTTCCCCTTCTTCTACTTACACTTCTTCTTCTTCCTCTTCTTCCATTTCTTCTCCTTCCACAACTTCTTCTTCTTTCCTTTCCGTCTTCTCCTTCCTCTTTTTCTCCATCCCCCACTTTTGTTGCTTCCCATTGTTGCTCTTCCTCTTCTTCTCCTTCCCCCAAATCTTATGCTTACACTTTTTCTTATTCTTCCTCTTCTCCTCCAGATTCCACTTCTTCTACTTCTTCTTCCCTTCCCTTCCCCTCCTTCTTCCTTTTCCTCCTTTTCTCCTTGTTCCAATTCTTCTTCTTCATCTCACCTCCTTCCACAACTTCTTCTTCCTCCGCTTGTTCCCCTTCTTCAACTTCTTCACTTTCCACATCTTCTTCTTCTTCCTTTTCTTCTCCTTCTTCCACTTCTTCTAGTTACTCTGCTTCTTCTTCCTCTTCTTATCTTTCTTGCACTTCTCCTGCCTCCTCTTGTTCTCTTTCTTCCACTTCTTCTTCATCATCTCCTTTCCTTTCTTTTCTTCCTCTTCATCTCCTTCTTCTTCTTCTTTTCCTTCGTCATATCCCTCTTTTTCCACTTGCATTTCTACCTCTTGTTCTCCTTCTTCCACTTCTTCTCCATTATCCCCACTCCTTCAACTACTTCTTCTTCCTCTTTTTCACCTTCTTCCACTTCTACTTCATCCACTTTTTCTTCTTCTTCCCTCTCTTCTCCTTCTTGCCCTTTTTCTGCCTACACTGCTTCTTCTTCCCCCCTTCTTCTTCTTCCCCCCTTCTTCTTCTTCCCCCCTTCTTCTTCTCCTCCTTCTTCCAATTCTTCTTCATTCCCCTTTCCTTCCATTGCTTCCTCTTCCTCCTCTTTCTCTCATTCTTCAACTTCTTCTTCTTCTTCCTATTGTTCTCCTTCTTGCACTTGAACTTCTTCCTTTTCTTCTCGTTCTTCCACTTCTTCTTCTTCCTCTTCTTCTCCTTCTGCCACCTCTTCTCCCTCCTCCCGTTCTCCCTTTTTCCACTTCTTCTAGTTACTCTCCTTCTTCTTCCTCTTCTTATCTTTCTTCCACTTCTCATGCCTCCTCTTGTTCTCTTTCTTCCACTTCTTCTGCATCCTCTCCTTTCCTTTCTTTTCTTCCTCTTCATCTCCTTCTTCTTCTTCCTTTCCTTCGTCATATCCCTCCTTTTCTCCTGCTTCAACTACCACTTGCATTTGTACCTCTTGTTCTCCTTTTTCCACGTCTTCTGCATCATCCCCACTCCTTTAATTACTTCTTCTTCTTCCTCTTGTTCACCTTCTTCCACTTCTACTAGATCCACTTGTTCTTCTTCTTCCCTCTCTTCTCCCTCTTGCCCTTCTTCTGCCTACACTACTTCTTCTTCCTCCCCTTCTTGTTCTCCTCCATGTTGCACTTCTTCTTCTTCATCCCCTTTCCTTCCATTGCTTCTTCTTACTACTCTTTTTCTCATTCTTCCACTTCCTTTTCTTCTCGTTCTTCCACTTCTTTTTCTTTCTCTTCTTCTCCTTCTGCCACCTCTTCTCCCTCCTCCCGTTCTCCTTCTTCCACTTCTTCTTCTTCATCTCGTTTCATTCCACTGCTTCCTCCGATTCCTCTTATTCTCTCCTTCTTCCGCTTTTTCTGCTTACACTTCTTCTTATTCCTTTTCTTCCATTTCTTCTCCTTCCACAACTTCTTCTTCTTTCCTTTCCGCATTCTCCTTCCTCTTTTTCTCCATCCCCCACTTCTGTTGCGTCCCATTGCTACTCTTCCTCTTCTTCTCCTTCCCCCAAATCTTATGCTTACACTTCTTCTTCTTCTTCCTCATCTCCTTCAGTTTCCACTTCTTCTGCTTCTTCTTCCCTTTCCTTCCCCTCCTTCTTCCTTTTCCTCCTTTTCTCCTTGTTCCAATTCTTCTTCTTCATCTCACTTCCTTCCACTACTTCCCCTTCCTCCTCCTGTTCACCTTCTTCAACTTCTTCACTTTCCACATCTTCTTCTTCTTCCTTTTCTTCTCCTTCTTCCACTTCTTCTAGTTACAATCCTTCTTCTTCCTCTTCTTATCTTTCTTCCACTACTCCTGCCTCCTCTTGTTCTCTTTCTTCCACTTCTTCTTCGTCCTCTCTTTTCCTTTCTTTTCTTCCTCTTCATCTCCTTCTTCTTCTTCCTTTCCTTCGTCATATCCCTCTTTTTCTCCTTCTTCTCCTTCCACTTGCATTTGTACCTCTTGTTCTCCTTCTTCCACGTCTTCTCCATCATCCCCACTCCTTCAATTACTTCTTCTTCTTCGTCTTGTTCACCTTCTTCCTATTCTACTGCATCCACTTATTCTTCTTCTTCCTTCTCTTCTCCTTCTTGCCCTTCTTCTGAATACATTACTTCTTCTTCCTCCCCTTCTTCTTCTCCTCCTTGTTCCACTTCTTCTTCATCCCCTTTCCTTCCATTGCTTCTTCTTACTCCTCTTTTTCTCATTCTTCCACTTCTTCTTCTTCTTCCTCTTCTCCTTCTTCTAGTTACTCTCCTTCTTCTTCCACTTCTTCTTCATCCTCTCCTTTCCTTTCTTTTTTTTCTCTTTCTTCTTCTTCCTTTTGTTCGTCATATCCCTCTTTTTCTCCTTCTTCTGCTTCCACTTGCATTTCTACCTCTTGTTCTCCTTCTTCCTCTTGTTCATCTTCTTCCACCTCTAGTACAGCTACTTGTTGTTCTTCTTCCCTCTCTTCTCCTTCTTGCCTTTCTTCTGCCTACACCACTTCTTCTTCCTCCGCTTCTTCTTCTCCTCCTTGTTCCACTTCTTCTTCATTCCCCTTTCCTTCCATGGCTTCTTCTTCCTCTTCTTCTTCTCATTCTTCCAGTTCTTCTTCTTCTTCCTATTGTTCTCCTTCTTCCACTTGCACTTCCTCCTTTTCTTCTTGTTCTTCCACTTCTTCTTCTACCTCTTGTTCTCCTTCTGTCACCTCTTCTCCCTCCTCCCGTTCTCCTTCTTCCACTTCTTCTTCTTCACCTCCTTTCATTCCAGTACTTCCTCCTATTCCTCTTATTCTCTCCTTCTACCACCTCTTCTACTTCTACTTGTTGTTCTTCTTCATTTTCGTCTCCTTCTTCTGCTTCTTCTGCTTAAACTTCTTCTTCTTCCTCTTCTTCCATTTCTTCTCCTTCCACATCTTCTTCTTCTTTCCGTTCGGTCTTCTCCTTCCTCTTTTTCTCCATCCCCCACTTCTGTTGCTTCCCATTGTTGCTCTTCCTCTTCTTCTCCTTCCCCCAAATCTTATGCTTACACTTCTTCTTCTTCTTCCTCTTCTGCTCCAGATTCTACTTCTTCTGCTTCTTCTTCCCTACCCTTCCCCTCCTTCTTCCTTTTCCTCTTTTTCTTCTTGTTCCAATTCTTCTTCTTCATCTCACCTACTTCCAGTACTTCTTATTCCTCCTCTTGTTCACCTTGTTCAACTTCACTTTCCATATCTTCTTATTCTTCCTTTTCTTCTCCTTCTTCCACTTCTTCTAGTTATTATCCTCCTTCCTCCTCTTGTTCACCTTCTTCAACTTCCTCACTTTACACATCTTCTTCTTCTCACTTTTCTTCTCCTTCTTCCACTTCTTCCAGTTACTCTCCTTCTTCTTCCTCTTCTTATCTTTCTTCCACTTCTCCTGCCTCCTCTTGTTCTCTTTCTTCCACTTCTTGTTCTTCCTCTCCTTTCCTATCTTTTCTTCCTCTTCATCTCCTTCCTTTCCTTTGTCATATCCGTCTTTCTCTCCTTCTTCTGCTTCAACTTGCATTTCTACCTCTTGTTCTCCTTCTTCCACTTCTTCTCCATAATCCCCACTCCTTCAACTACTTCTTCTTCCTCTTGTTCACCTTCTTCGACTTCTACTACATCCACTTGTTCTTCTTCTTCCCTCTCTTCTTCTTCTTGCCCTTCTCCTACCTAAACTACTTCTTCTTCCTCCCCTTCTTCTTGTCCTCAATGTTCCACTTCTTCTTCATCCCCTTTCCTTCCATTACTTCTTCTTCCTCCTCTTTTTCCCATTCTTCCTCTTGTTCTTCTTCTTCCTATTGTTCTCCTTCTTCCATTTGCACTTCTTCCTTTTCTTCTCGTTCTTCCACTTCTTCTTCTTCTTCCTCTTCTTCTCCTTCTGCCACCTCTTCTCCCTCCAACCGTTCTCCTTCTTCCACTTGTTCTTCTTTATCTCCTTTTATGCCACTACTTGCTCCTATTCCTCTTATTCTCTCCTTCTACCACTTCTTCTACTTCTACTTGTTGTTCTTCTTCATTTTCGTCTCATTCTTCCGCTTCTTCTACTTACACTTCTTCTTCTTCCTCTTCTTCCATTTCTTCTCCTACCACAACTTCTTCTTCTTTCCTTTCTGTCTTCTCCTTCCTCTTTCTCTCCATCCCCCACTTCTGTTGCTTCCCATTGTTGCTCTTCCTCTTCTTCTCCTTCCCCCAAATCTTATGCTTACACTTCTTCTTCTTCTTCCTCTTCTCCTCCAGATTCCACTTCTGCTTCTTCTTCCCTTCCCTTCCCGTCCTTCTTCCTTTTCCTCCTTTTCTCCTTGTTCCGATTCTTCTTCTTCATCTCACCTCCTTCCACTACTTCTTCTTCCTCCTCTTGTTCACCTTCTTCAATTTCTTCACTTTCCACATCTTGTTCTTCTTCCTTTTCTTCTCCTTCTTCCACTTCTTCTAGTTACTCTCCTTCTTCTTCCTCTTCTTATCTTTCTTCCACTTCTCCTGCCTCCTCTTGTTCTCTTTCTTCCACTTCTTGTTCATCCTCTCCTTTCCTTTCTTTTCTTCCTCTTCATCTCCTTTTTCTTCTTCCTTTCCTTCGTCATATCCCTCTTTTTCTCCTTCTTCTGCTTCCACTTGCATTTCTACCTCTTGTTCTCCTTCTTCCACTTCTTTGCCATAATCCCCACTCCTTCAACTACTTCTTCTTCCTCTTGTTCACCTTTTTCCACTTCTACTACATCCACTTGTTCTTCTTCTTCCCTCTCTTCTTCTTCTTGCCCTTCTCCTACCTACACTACTTCTTCTTCCTCCCCTTCTTCTTCTCCTCCTTGTTCCACTTCTTCTTCATCTGCTTTCCTTCCATTGCTTGTTCTTCCTCCTCTTTTTCTCAATCTGCCACTTCTTCTTCTTCTTCCTATTGCTCTCCTTCTTCCACTTGCACTTCTTCCTTTTGTTCTCGTTCTTCTACTTCCACTTCTTCTTCTTCATCTCCTTTCATTCCACTACTTCCTCCTATTCCTCTTATTCTCTCCTTCTACCACTTCTTCTACTTCTACTTGTTGTTCTTCTTCATTTTCGTCTCCTTTTTCCGCTTCTTCTGCTTACACTTCTTCTTCTTCCATTTCTTCTCCTTCTAGAACTACTTCTTCTTTCCTTTCCGTCTTTTCCTTACTCTTTTTCTCCATCCCCCACTTCTGTTGCTTCCCATTGTTGCTCTTCCTCTTTTTCTCCTTCCCCTAAATCTTATGCTTACACTTCTTCTTCCTCTTCCTCTTCTCCTCCAGCTTCCACTTCTTCTGCTTCTTCTTCCCTTCCCTTCCCCTCCCTTTCTTCTTCCTTTTCCTCCTTTTCTCCTTCTTCCAATTCTTCTTCTTCATCTCACCTTCTTCCACTACTTCTTCTTCCTCCTCTTGTTCACCTTCTTCAACTTCTTCACTTTCCACATCTTCTTCTTCTACCTTTTCTTCTCCTTCTTCCACTTCTTCTAGTTACTCTCCTTCTTCTTCCTCTTCATATCTTTCTTCCACTTCTCCTGCCTCTTCTTGTTCTCTTTCTTCCACTTCTTCTTCTTCCTTTCCTTCATCATATCCGTCTTTTTCTCCTTCTTCTGCTTCCACTTGCATTTCTACCTCTTGTTCTCCTTCTTCCACTTCTTCTCCAGCATCCCCACTCCTTCAACTACTTCTTCTTCTTCCTCTTGTTCACATTCTTCCACTTCTACTACATCCACGTATTCTTCTTCTTCCCTCTCTTCTCCTTCTTGCCCTTCTTCTGCCTACACTCCTTCTTCTTCTTCTTCTTATCTTTGTTCCACTTCTCCTGCCTCCTCTTGTTCTCTTTCTTACACTTCTTCTTCATCCTCTCCTTTCCTTTCTTTTCTTCCTCTTCATCTGCTTCTTCTTCTTCCTTTCCTTTATCATATCCCTCTTTTTCTCCTTCTTCTGCTTCCACTTGCATTTCTACCTCTTGTTCTCCTTCTTCCACTTCTTCTCCATCATCCCCACTCCTTCAACTACTTCTTCTTCTTCCTCTTGTTCACCTTCTTCCACTTCTACTACATCCACCTGTTCTTCTTCTTCCCTCAATTCTCCTTCTTGCCCTTCTTCTGCCTAAACTACTTCTTCTTCCTCCCCTTTTTCTTCTCCTCCTTGTTCCACTTCTTCTTCATCCCCTTTCCTTCGATTGCTTCTTCTTCCTCCTTCTTCTTCTCGTTCTTCCACTTCTTCTTCTTCTTCCTCTTCTTCTCCTTCTGCCACCTCTTCTCCCTCCAACCGTTCTCCTTCTTCCACTTGTTCTTCTTCATCTCCTTTTATGCCACTACTTGCTCCTATTCCTCTTATTCTCTCCTTCTACCACTTGTTCTACTTCTACTTGTTGTTCTTCTTCATTTTCGTCTCCTTCTTCCGCTTCTTCTGCTTACACTTCTTCTTCTTCCATTTCTTCTCCTTCCAGAACTTCTTCTTCTTTCCTTTCCGTCTTCCCCTTCCTCTTTTTCTCCATCCCCCACTTCTGTTGCTTCCCATTGTTGCTCTTCCTCTTCTTCTCCTTCCCCCAAATCTTATGCTTACACTTCTCTTCTTCTTCCTCTTGTCCTCCAGATTCCACTTCTTCTGCTTCTTCTTCCCTTCCGGTCCTTCTTCCTTTTCCTCCTTTTCTCCTTGCTCCAATTCTTCTTCTTCATGTCACCTCCTTCCACTACTTCTTCTTCCTCCTCTTGTTCACCTTCTTCACTTTCCACATCTTCTTCTTCTTTGTTTTCTTCTCCTTCTTCCACTTCTTCTAGTTACTCTCCTTCTTCTTCCTCTTCTTATCTTTCTTTCACTTCTCCTGCCTCTTCTTGTTCTCTTTCTTCCACTTCTTCTTCATCCTCTCCTTTCCTTTCTTTTCTTCCTCTTCTTCCTCCCTCCTCCCTTCCCTTCCATTTCCTCTTTTCTCCTTGTTCCAATTCTTCTTCTTCATCTCACCTGCTTCCACTACTTCTTCCTCCTCTTCTTCACCTTCTTCACTTTCCACATCTTCTTCTTCTTCCTTTTCTTCTCCTTCTTCCACTTCTTCTAGTTACTCTCATTCTTCTTCCTCTTCTTATCTTTCTTCAACTTCTCCTGCCTCCTCTTGTTCTCTTTCTTCCACTTCTTCTTCATCCTCTCCTTTCCTTTCTTTTCTTCCTCTTCATCTCCTTCTTCTTCTTCCTTTCCTTAGTCATATCCCTCTTTTTCTCCTTCTTCTGCTTCCACTTGCATTTCTACCTCTTGTTCTCCTTCTTCCACTTCTTCTCCATCATCCCCACTCCTTCAACTACTTCTTCTTCTTCCTCTTGTTCACCTTCTTCCACTTCTACTTCATCCACTTGTTCTTCTTCTTCCCTCTCTTCTCCTTCTTGCCCTTCTTCTGCCTACACTGCTTCTTCTTCCTCCCCTTCTTGTTCTCCTCCTTCTTCTACTTCTTCTTCATTCCCCTTTTCTTCCATTGCTTCTTCTTCCTCCTCTTTTTCTCATTCTTCCACTTCTTCTTCTTCTTCTTCCTATTGTTCTCCTTCTTCCACTTGCACTTCTTCCTTTTCTTCTCGTTATTTCACTTCTTCTTCTTCCTCTTCTTCTCCTTCTGCCACCTCTTCTTCCTCCTCCCGTTCTCCTTCTTCCACTTCTTCTTCTTCATCTCCTTTCATTCCACTGCTTCCTCCTATTCCTCTTATTCTCTCCTTATACCACTTCTTCTACTTCTACCTGTTGTTCTTCTTCATTTTCGTCTCCTTCTTCTGCTTCTTCTGCTTACACTTCTTCTTCTTCCTCTTCTTCCATTTCTTCTCCTTCCACAACTTCTTCTTCTTTCCTTTCCGTCTTCTCGTTCATCTTTTTCTCCATCCCCCACTTCTGTTGCTTCCCATTGTTGCTCTTCCTTTTCTTGTCCTTCCCATTGTTACGCTTCTTATGCTTACACTTCTTCTTCTTCTTCCTCTTCTCCTCCAGATTCCACTTCTTCTGCTTCTTCTTCCCTTCCCTTCCCCTCCTTCTTCCTTCTCCTCCTTTTCTCCTTGTTCCAATTCTTCTTCTTCATCTCACCTCCTTCCACTACTGCTTCTTCCTCCTCTTGTGCACCTTCTTCAACTTCTTCACTTTCCACATCTTCTTCTTCTTCCTTTTCTTCTCCTTCTTCAACTTCTTCTAGTTACTCTCCTTCTTCTTCCTCTTCTTATCTTTCTTCCACTTCTCCTGCCTCCTCTTGTTCTCTTTCTTCCACTTCTTCTTTATCCTCTCCTTTCCTTTCTTTTTTTTCTCTTTCTTCTTCTTCCTATTGTTCGTCATATCCCTCTTTTTCTCCTTCTTCTGCTTCCACTTGCATTTCTACCTCTTGTTCTCCTTCTTCCACTTCTTCTCCATCATCCCCACTCCTTCAACTAGTTCTTCTTCTTCCCCTTGTTCACCTTCTTCCACTTCTACTACATCCACTTGTTCTTCTTCTTCCCTCTCTTCTCCTTCTTGTCGTTCTTCTGCCTACACTTGCACTTCTTCCACTTGCACTTCTTCCCCTTTCCTTCCATTGCCTCTTCTTCCTCCTCTTTTTCTCATTCTTCCACTGCTTCTTCTTCTTCCTATTGTTCTCCTTCTTCCCCTTGCACTTCTTCCTTTTCTTCTCGTTCTTCCACTTCTTCTTCTTCCTCTTCTTCTCCTACTGCAATCTCTTTTCCCTCCTCCTGTTCTCCTTCTTCCACTTGCGCTTCTTCCTTTTCTTCTCGCTCTTCCACTTCTTCTTCTTCCTCTTCTTCTCCTACTGCAACCTCTTCTCCGTCCGCCGGTTTTCCTTCTTCCAATTCTTCTTCTTCATCTCCTTTCATTGCACTACTTCTTCATTTTCGTCTCCTTCTTATGCTTCTTCTGCTTACACCTCTTCTTCTTACTCTTCTTCCATTTCTTCTCCTTTCATAACTTCTTCTTCTTTCCTTTCCGTCTTCTCCTTCCTCTTTTTCTCCATCCTCCACTTCTGTTGCTTCCCAATGTTGCTTTTCCTCTTCTTCTCCTTCCCCCAAATCTGATGCTTACACTTCCTCTTCTTCTTCCTCTTCTGCTCCAGATTCCACTTCTTCTGATTCTTCTTCCCTTCCGTTCCCCTCATTGTTCCTTGTCCTCCTTTTGTCCTTGTTCCAATTCTTCTTCTTCACCTCACCTTCTTCCACTTCATCGCCACTCCTTCAACCACTTCTTCTTCTTCCTCTTGTTCACCTTCTTCCACTTCTACTACATCCACTTGTTCTTCTACTTCCCTTTCTTCTCCTTCTTACCCTTCTTCTGCCTACACTACTTCTTCTTCCTCCCCTTCTACTTCTCCTCCTTGTTCCACTTATTCTTCATCCCTTTTCCTTCCATTGCCTCTTCTTCCTCCTCTTTTTCTCATTCTTCCACTGCTTCTTCTTCTTCCTATTGTTCTCCTTCTTCCACTTGCACTTCTTCCTTTTGTTCTCGTTCTTCCACTTCTTCTTCTTCCTCTTCTTCTCCTACTGCAATCTCTTCTCCCCCCTCCCGTTCTCCTTCTTCCAGTTCTTCTTCTTCATCTCGTTTCATTCCACTACTTCCTCCTATTCCTCTTATTCTCTCCTTCTACTACTTCTTCTACTCCTACTTGTTGTTCTTCTTCATTTTCGTCTCCTTCTTCCGCTTCTTCTGCTTACATTTCTTCTTCTTCCTCTTCTTCCATTTCTTCTCCTTCCAAAACTTCTTCTTCTTTCCTTTCCGTATTCTCCTTCCGCTTTTTCTCCATCCCCCACTTCTGTTGCGTCCCATTGCTGCTCTTCCTCTTCTTCTCCTTCCCCCAAATCTTATGCTTACACTTCTTCTTCTTCTTCCTCTTCTCCTCCAGTTTCCACTTCTTCTCCTTCTTCTTCCCTTCCCTTCCCCTCCTTCTTCCTTTTCCTCCTTTTCTCCTTGTTCCAATTCTTCTTCTTCATCTCACTTCCTTCCACTACTTCTTATTCCTCCTCTTGTTCACCTTCATCAACTTCTTCACTTTCCACATCTTCTTCTTCTTCCTTTTCTTCTCGTTCTTCCACTTCTTCTAGTTACTCTCCTTCTTCTTCCACTTGCACTTCTTCGTTTTCTTCTCGTTCTTCCACTACTTCTTCTTCCTCCCCTTCTTCTTATGCATCTTGTTCCACTTCTTCTTCTTCATCTCCTTTCCTACAATTGCTTCTTCTTACTCCTCTTTTTCTCATTCTTCCACTTCTTCTTCTTCTTCCTATTGTTCTCCATCTTCCACTTGCACTTCTTCCTTTTCTTCTCGTTCTTCCACTTCTTCACTTTCCACATCTTCTTCTTCTTCCTTTTCTTCCACTTCTTCTAGTTACTATCCTTGTTCTTCCTCTTCTTATCTTTCTTCCACTTCTCCTGCCACCTCTTGTTCTCTTTCTTCGACTTCTTCTTAATCCTCTCTTTTCCTATCATTTCTTCCTCTTCATCTCCTTCTTCTTCTTCCTTTCCTTCGTCATATCCCTCTTTTTCTCCTTCTTCTGCTTCCACTTCCATTTGTACCTCTTGTTCTCCTTCTTCCACGTCTTCTCCATCATCCCCACTCCTTCAATTACTTCTTTTTCTTCCTCTTGTTCACCTTCTTCCACTTCTACTACACCCACTTGTTCTTCTTCTTCCCTCTCTTCTCCTTGTTGCCCTTCTTCTGCCTACACTACTACTTCTTCCTCCCCTTCTTCTTCTCCTCCTTGTTCCGCTTCTTCTTCTTCATCCCCTTTCCTTCCATTGCTTCTTCTTACTCCTCTTTTTCTTATTCTTCCACTTCTTCTTCTTCCTCTTCTTCTCCTTCTGCCACCTCTTCTCCCCCTTCCCGTGCTCCTTCTTCCACTTCTTCTTCTTCATCTCGTTTCATTCCACTACTTCCTCCTATTCCTCTTATGCTCTCCTTCTACCACTTCTTCTACTTCTACTTGTTGTTCTTCTTCATTTTCGTCTCCTTCTTCCGCTTCTTCTGCTTACACTTCTTCTTCTTCCTCTTCCTCCATTTCTTCTCCTTCCACAACTTCTTCTTCTTTCCTTTCCGTCTTCTCCTTCCTCTTTTTCTCCATCCGCTACTTCTGTTGCTTCCCATTGTTGCTCTTACTCTTCTTCTCCTTCCCCCAAATCTTATGCTTACACTTCTTCTTCTTCCTCCTCTTCTCCTCCAGATTCCACTTCTTCTGCTTCTTCTTCCCTTCCCTTCCCTTCCCGTCCGGTCCTTCTTCCTTTTCCTCCTTTTCTCCTTGTTCCAATTCTTCTTCTTGATCTCACCTCCTTCCACTACTTCTTCTTCCTCCTCTTGTTCACCTTCTTCACTTTCCAGATCTTCTTCTTCCTTTTCTTCTCCTTATTCCACTTCTTCTAGTTACTCTCCTTCTTCTTCCTCTTCTTATCCTTCTTCCACTTCCCCTGCCTCCTCTTGTTCTCTTTCTTCCACTTCTTCTTTATCCTCTCCTTTCCTTTCTTTTCTTCCTCTTCATGTCCTTCTTCTACTTCCTTTCCTTCATCATATCCCTCTTTTTCTCCTTCTTCTGCTTCCACTTGCATTTCTACCTCTTGTTCTCCTTCTTCCACTTCTTCGCCATAATCCCCACTCCTTCAACTACTTCTTCTTCCTCTTGTTCACCTTCTTCCACTTCTACTACATCCACTTGTTCTTCTTCTTCCCTCTCTTCTTCTTCTTGCCCTTCTCCTACCTACACTACTTCTTCTTCCTCCCCTGTTTCTTCCCCTCCTTGTTCCACTTCTTCTTCATCCCCTTTCCTTCCATTGCTTCTTCTTCCTCCTTTTTTTCTCATTCTTCCACTTCTTCTTCTTCTTCCTATTGTTCTCCTTCTTCCGCTTGCACTTCTTCCTTTTCTTCTCGTTCTTCCACTTCTTCTTCTTCTTCTTCCTTTTCTTCTCCTTCTGCCACCTCTTCTCCCACCTCCCGTTCTCCTTCTTCCACTTCTTCTTCTTCATCTCCTTTCATTCCACTACTTCCTCCTATTCCTCTTATTCTCTCCTTATACCACTTGTTCTACTACTACTTGTTGTTCTTCTTCATTTTCGTCTCCTTCTTCTGCTTCTTCTGCTTACACTTCTTCTTCTTCCTCATCTTCCATTTCTTCTCCTTCCACAACTTCTTCTTCTTTCCTTTCTGTCTTCTCCTTCCTCTTTTTCTCCATCCCCCACTTCTGTTGCTTCCCATTGTTGCTCTTACTCTTCTTCTCCTTCCCCTAAATCTTATGCTTACACTTCTTCTTCTTCCTCCTCTTCTCCTCCAGATTCCACTTCTTTTGCTTCTTCTTCCCTTCCCTTCCCCTCCTTCTTCCTTTTCCTCCTTTTTTGCTTGTTCCAATTCTTCTTCTTCATCTCACCTCCTTCCACTACTTCTTCTTCCTCCTCTTGTTCACCTTCTTCAACTTCTTCACTTTCCACATCTTCTTCCTCTTATTATCTTTCTTCCACTTCTTCTAGTTACTATCCTTCTTCTTCCTCTTCTTATCTTTCTTCCACTTCTCCTGCCTCCTCTTGTTCTCTTTCTTAAACTTCTTCTTCATCCTCTCTTTTCTTTTCTTTTCTTCCTCCTCGTATCTTCTACTTCTTCCTTTCCTTCGTCATATCCCTCTTTTTCTCCTTCTTCTGCTTCCACTTGCATTTATACCTCTTGTTCTCCTTCTTCAACTTCTTCTCCATCATCCCTACTCCTTCAACTACTTCTTCTTCTTCCTCTTGTTCACCTTCTTCCACTTCTACTACATCCACTTGTTCTTCTTCTTCCCTCTCTTCTCCTTCTTGCCCTTCCTCTTCATGTCCTTCTTCTTGTTCCTATTGTTCTCCTTCTTTCGCTTCCACTTCTTCCTTTTCTTCTCGTTCTTCAACTTCTTCTTCTTCCTATTCTTCTCCTTCTGCCACCTCTTCTCCCTCCTCCCGTTCTCCTACTTCCACTTCTTCTTCTTCATCTCCTTTCATTCCACTACTTCCTCCTATTCCTCTTGTTCTCTCCTTCTACCACTTCTTCTACTGCTAGTTGTTCTTCTTCTTGATTTTCGTCTCCTTCCTCCGCTTTTTTTGCTTACACTTCTTCTCCTTCCTCTTCTTCCATTTCTTCTCCTTCCACAACTTCTTCTTTCCTTTCCGTCTTCTCCTTCTCTTTTTCTCCATCCCCCACTTCAGTTGCTTCCCATTGTTGCTCTTCCTCTTCTTCTCCTTCCCCGAAATCTTATGCTTACATTTCTTCTTCTTCTTCCTCTTCTCCTCCAGCTTCCACTTCTTCTGCTTCTTTTTCCCTTCCCTTCCCCTCCTTCTTCCTTTTCCTCCTTTTCTCCTTCTTCCAATTCTTCTTCTTCATCTCACCTTCTTCCACTACTTCTTCTTCCTCCTCCTGTTCACCTTCTTCAACTTCTTCACTTTCAACATCTTCTTCTTCTTTTCTTCTCCTTCTTGCACTTCTTCTAGCTACTCTGCTTCTTCTTCCTCTTCTTCTCTTTCTTCCCACTTCTCCTGCCTCCTCTTGTTCTCTTTGTTCCACTTCTTCTTCATCCTCTCCTTTCCTTACTTTTCTTCTCCTTCATCTCCTTCTTCTTCTTCCACTTGTATTTCTACCTCTTGTTCTCCTTCTTCCACTTCTCCTCCATCATCCCCACTCCTTTAACTACTTCTTCATCTTCCTCTTGTTCACCTTCTTCTACATCCACTTGTTCTTCTTCTTCCCTCTCTTCTCCTTCTTGCCCTTCTTCTTCCCCCGCTTCTTCTTCTCCTCCTTGTTCCACTTCTTCTTCATCCCCTCTCCTTCCATTGCTTCTTCTTCCTCCTCATTTTCTCATTCTTCCACTTCTTCTTCTTCTTCTTCCTCTTGTTCTCCTTCTTCCACTTGCACTTCTTCCTTTTGTTCTCATTCTTCCACTTGTTCTTCTTCCTCATCTTCTCCTTCTGCCACCTCTTCTCCGTCCTCCCATTCTCCTTCTTCCACTTCTTCTTCTTCATCTCCTTTCATTCCACTACTTCCTCTTATTCCTCTTATTCTCTCCTTCTACCACTTCTTCTACTTCTACTTGTTGTTCTTCTTCATTTTCGTCTCCTTCTTCCATTTCTTCTGCTTACACTTCTTATTCTTCCTCTTCTTCCATTTCTTCTCCTTCCACAACTTCTTCTTCTTTCCTTTACATCTTCTCCTTCCTTTTTTTCTCCATCCCCCACTTCTGTTGGTTCCCATTGTTGCTCTTCCTCTTCTTATCCTTCCCCCAAATCTTATGCTTACACTTCTTCTTCTTCCTGTTCTCCTCCAGATTCCACTTCTGCTTCTTCTTCCCTTCCACTCCTTCTTCCTTTTCCTCCTTTTCTCCTTGTTCCAATTCTTCTTCTTCATCTCACCTCCTTCCCCTACCTCTTCTTCCTCCTCTTGTTCAGCTTCTTCAATTTCTTCACTTTCCACATCTTGTTCTTCTTCCTTTTCTTCTCCTTCTTCCACTTCTTCTAGTTACTATCCTTCTTCTTCCTCTTCTTATCTTTCTTCCACTTCTCCTGCCTCCTCTTGTTCTCTTTCTTCCACTTCTTCTTCATCCTCTCTTTTCCTTTCTTTTCTTGCTCTTCATCTCCTTTTTCTTCTTCGTTTCCTTCGTCATATCCCTCTTTTTCTCCTTCTTGTGCTTCCACTTGCATTTCTACCTCTTTTTCTGCTTCTTCCACTTCTTGTCGGTCATCCCCACTCCTTCAACCACTTCTTCTTCGTCCTCTTTTTCACCTTCTTCCATTTCTACTATATCCACTTGTTCTTCTTCTTCCCTCTCTTCTCCTTCTTGCACTTCTTCTGCCTACACTACTTGTTCTTCCTCCCCTTCTTCTTCTCCTCCTTGTTCCACTTCTTCTTCATCCCCTTCTCTTCCATTGCCTCTTCTTCTTCCTCTTTTTCTCATTCTTCCACTGCTTCGTCTTCTTCCTATTGTTCTCCTTCTTCCATTTGTACTTCTTCCTTTTCTTCTCGTTCTTCCACTTCTTCTTCTTCCTCTTCTTCTTCTACTGCCACCTCTTGTCCCTCCTCCCGTTCTCCTTCTTCCAGTTCTTCTTCTTCATCTCCTTTCATTCCACTACTTCCTCCTATTCCTCTTATTCTCTCCTTCTACCACTTCTTCTACTTCTACTTGTTGTTCTTGTTCATTTTCGTCTCCTTCTTACGCTTCTTCTGCTTACACTTCTTCTTCTTCCTCTTCTTCCATTTCTTCTCCTTTCACAACTTCTTCTTCTTTCCTTTCCGTCTTCTCCTTCCTCTTTTTCTCCACCCCCCACTTCTAATGATTTTTCTTCTTTTATTGGTATTTTGAATGCACAGGACGATGACAATACAACCCACAAATTGCCATATTTGAGGAAGAAAAATGTGGATATCCCTTTTCCAGAATCATTGTATATTCAGTACATGGTTGAGGTTAAAACTCCTGAAGAAAATGCACAAGTCTATTTTAAAAGAAGAATTCCTCTTGATTCCAATGTTTGGGTTTGGAAACCAAAAAGGAAAACTTCTTTGATGCATGAATTTTTACAAGTTATATTTGATCCTGGAGGTTGTTTTGTTCGTTATAAGTGAATAAAATTTGTAGAAAAATAAAGTCATAGATTCGGGGACGAATCTTTTCGAAGAAGGAGGGAATGATGTGAATGCCGAAGACAATGACTTTTCATTTTTTGTAACGTTTCATTAATTTAGGAATTAATGTAACCTGCAATTAATCATGTGTGATAATTGCGTGATAATAGAGTATTTAATTTTTCTTTTGGGAGTTACGATTTTGAACAGCCACCTAATTCTATAAATAGGGGCTGAATTGTACTCTAAGGAAAAAACCATTGAATTAGTGAAATTATATTTGGGTTTTACCCTTTTGTGAGAGATGAATTTCTCTTTAGAACTTATCAAGGAATTTTTTCTTGTGGCGTTCTCCTAGACTTATCAAGGGTAAATCACCACCCTTGTGGCGTCATATGACTTATCTTCCATCCTTGGAAGTGGCGTCATCTATCTTTTCGTTAAACCATTTTCATCCTTTCCATTTTCTTGTTTACCCAATTCTCATTGTTTTGTTAACTTATTACCTTCCAACCTAGATAGATCCGCAAAACAAATCCAACCCCTTTGGATTTATATCAGTTGGTATCAGAGCTTCGGCTCTAGGTTTGGAACTATGGTGGATATTTTTTATACAAGGTGTTTAATCGAAGGTCATTTGTGTTTATTTGCAGTTGATGAAGAAAGTTATAGCAACGTGGTGAGCGAAAGATTGGTGAATAAACTTAACTTACCAACGAGTCTTCATCCTAGGCAAACTAAGTTTAGATTCACTATTGGAAAATATGTGGAGGAAGTGACGTGCGATATTGCTCCCATGGACTCATGTCATTTTCTTTTAGGGAGACCTTGGTTGCAGGGTAAAAGGATAAATTCTGAAAGACTTTCAGTTTCTTTGGTGCATGAAGGACGCAAACTTAATTTGAAATTTCTGACACCAAGTGAAGTTTCTGATAATCAACATAAGTTGAAGGAGAAAATAGAAAAAGAAAGAGAAGAAAAGAGAAAAATAGAAAAAGAAAAGAGTGAAGAGGAAGAGAGAGAAAAGGAAAGAGAAATAGAGAAAAAGAACGTTAAAATAAAAACTGCTAATGATTTTTCTTCTTTTATTGGTATTTTGAATGCACAGGACGATGACAATACAACCCACAAATTGCCATATTTGAGGAAGAAAAATGTGGATATCCCTTTTCCAGAATCATTGTATATTCAGTACATGGTTGAGGTTAAAACTCCTGAAGAAAATGCACAAGTCTATTTTAAAAGAAGAATTCCTCTTGATTCCAATGTTTGGGTTTGGAAACCAAAAAGGAAAACTTCTTTGATGCATGAATTTTTACAAGTTATATTTGATCCTGGAGGTTGTTTTGTTCGTTATAAGTGAATAAAATTTGTAGAAAAATAAAGTCATAGATTCGGGGACGAATCTTTTCGAAGAAGGAGGGAATGATGTGAATGCCGAAGACAATGACTTTTCATTTTTTGTAACGTTTCATTAATTTAGGAATTAATGTAACCTGCAATTAATCATGTGTGATAATTGCGTGATAATAGAGTATTTAATTTTTCTTTTGGGAGTTACGATTTTGAACAGCCACCTAATTCTATAAATAGGGGCTGAATTGTACTCTAAGGAAAAAACCATTGAATTAGTGAAATTATATTTGGGTTTTACCCTTTTGTGAGAGATGAATTTCTCTTTAGAACTTATCAAGGAATTTTTTCTTGTGGCGTTCTCCTAGACTTATCAAGGGTAAATCACCACCCTTGTGGCGTCATATGACTTATCTTCCATCCTTGGAAGTGGCGTCATCTATCTTTTCGTTAAACCATTTTCATCCTTTCCATTTTCTTGTTTACCCAATTCTCATTGTTTTGTTAACTTATTACCTTCCAACCTAGATAGATCCGCAAAACAAATCCAACCCCTTTGGATTTATATCAACTACATCCACTTGTTCTTCTTCTTCCCTCTCTTCTTCTTCTTGCCCTTCTCCTACCTACACTACTTCTTCTTCCTCCCCTTCTTCTTGTCCTCCTTTTTCCACTTCTTCTTCATCCCCTTTCCTTCCATTCCTTCTTCTTCCTCCTCTTTTTCTCATTCTTCCACTTATTCTTCTTCTTCTTCTTCTTCCTATTGTTCTCCTTCTTCCACTTGCACTTCTTCCATTTCTTCTCGTTCTTCCACTTCTTCTTCTTCCTCTTCTTCTCCTTCTGCCACCTCTTCTCCCTCCTCCCGTTCTCCTTCTTCCACTTCTTCTTCTTCATCTCCTTTCATTCCACTACTTCCTCGTATTCCTCTTATTCTCTCCTTCTACCACTTCTTCTACTTCTACTTGTTGTTCCTCTTCATTTTCGTCTCCTTCTTCCGCTTCTTCTGCTTACACTTCTTCTTCTTCCTCTTCTTCCATTTCTTCTCCTTCCACAACTTCTTTGTCTTTCCTTTCTGTCTTCTCCTTCTCTATTTCTCCATCCCCCGCTTTTGTTGCTTCCTATTATTGCTCTTTCTCTTCTTCTCCTTCCCCCAAATCTTATGCTTACACTTCTTCTTCTTCTTCCTCTTCTCCTCCAGATTCCACTTCTTCTGCTTCTTCTTCCCTTCCCTTCCCCTCCTTCTTCCTTTTCCTCCTTTTCACCTTCTTCAACTTCTTCACTTTCCACATCTTGTTCTTCTTCCTTTTCTTCTCCTTCTTCCACTTCTTCTAGTTACTCTCCTTCTTCTTCCTCTTCTTATCTTTCTTCCACTTCTCCTGCCCCCTCTTGTTCTGTTTCTTCCACTTCTTCTTCATCCTCTCCTTTCCTTTGTTTTATTCCTTTTCATCTCCTTCTTCTTTTTCCATTTCTTCGTCATCTCCCTCTTTTTCTCCTTCTTCTACTTCCACTTGCATTTCTACCTCTTGTTCTTCTTCTTCCACTTCTTCTCCATCATCCCCACTCCTTCAACTGCTTCTTCTTCTTCCTCTTGTTCACCTTCTTCCACTTCTACTACATCCACTTGTTCTTCTTCTTCCCTCTCTTCTCCTTCTTGCCCTTCTTTTGCCTGCACTACTTCTTCTTCCTCCCCTTCTTCTTCTCCTCTTTGTTCCACTTCTTCTTCATCCCTTTTCCTTCCATTGCTTCTTCTTCCTCCTTTTTTTCTCATTCTTCCACTTCTTCTTCTTCTTCCTATTCTTCTGCTTCATCCACTTGCACTTCTTCCTTTTCTGCTCGTTCTTTTCTTCTTCTTCCTCTTTTTCTCCTTCTGCCACCTCTTCTCCCTCCTCTCGTGCTCCTTCTTCCACTTCTTCTTCTTCATCTCCTTTCATTCCACTACTTCATCCTATTCCTCTTATCCTTTCCCTTCCCCTCCTTCTTCCTTTTCCTCCTTTTCTCCTTGTTCCAATTCTTCTTCTTCATCTCACCTCCTTCCGCTACTTCTTCTTCCTCCTCTTGTTCACCTTCTACACTTTCCACATCTTCCTTTTCTTCTCCTTCTTCCACTTCTTCTGGTTACTGTCCTTCTTCTTCCTTTTCTAATCTTTCCTCCACTTCGCCTCCTCTCCTTTCCTTTCTTTTCTTCCTCTTCATCTCCTTCTTCTTCCTCCTTTCCTTCGTCATCTCCCTCTTTTTCTCCTTCTTCATCTCCTTTCATTCCACTACTTCATCCTATTCCTCTTATTTTCTCCTTCTACCACTTCTTCTACTTCCACTTGTTCTTCTTCTTCATTTTTGTCTCCTTCTTCCGCTTTTTCTGCTTAAACTTCTTCTTCTTCTTCCTCTTCTTCCATTTATTCTCCTTCCACAACTTCGTGTTCTTTCCTTTCAGTCTTCTCCTTCCTCTTTTTCTCCATCCCGCACTTCTGTTGCTTTGCATTTCGCCCAAATCTTATGCTTACACTTCTTCTTCTTCTTCCTCTTCTCCAGATTCCACTTCTTCTGCTTCTTCTTCCCTTCCCTTCCCTTCCGCTCCTTCTTCCTTTTCCTCCTTTTCTCCTTGTTCCAATTCTTCTTCTTCATCTCACCTCCTTCCACTACTTCTTCTTCCTCCTCTTGTTCACCTTCTTCACTTTCCACATCTTCGTTTACTTCCTTTTCTTCTCCTTCTTCCACTTCTGCTGGTTACTCTCCTTCTTGTTCCTCTTCTTATCTATCTTCCCACTTCGCCTGCCTCCTCTTGTTCTCTTTCTTCCACTTCTTCTTCATCCTCTCCTTTCCTTTCTTTTCTTCCTCTTCATCTCCTTCTTCTTCCTCCTTTCCTTCGTCATATCCCACTTTTTCTCCTTCTTCTGCTTCCACTTGCATTTCTACCTCTTGCTATTCTTCGTCCACTTCTTCTCCATCATCCCCACTCCTTCAAGTACTTCTTCTTCTTCCTGTTGTTCACCTTCTTCCACTTCTACTACATCCACTTGTTCTTCTTCTTCCCTCTCTTCTCCTTCTTGCCCTTCTTCTGCCTACACTACTTCTTCTTTCTCCCCTTCTTCTTCTCCTCCTTGTTCCACTTCTTCTTCATCCCCTTTCCTCCATTGCTTCTTCTTCCTCCTCTTTTTCTCATTCTTCCACTTCTTCTTCTTCTTCCTATTGTTCTCCTTCTTCCGCTTGCACTTCTTCCTTTTCTTCTCGTTCTTCCACTTCTTCTTCTTCGTCTTCTTCTCCTTCAACCACCTCTTCATCCTGCTCCCGTTCTCCTTCTACCACTTCTTCTTTTTCATCTCCTTTCATTCCACTACTTCCTCCTATTCCTCTTGTTCTCTCCTTCTACCACTTCTTCTACTTCTACTTGTTATTCTTCTTCATTTTCGTCTCCTTCTTCCGCTTCTTCTGCTTACACTTCTTCTTCTTCCTCTTCCTCCATTTCTTCTCCTTCCACAACTTCCTCTTCTTTCCTTTCCGTCTTCTCCTTCCTCTTTTTCTCCATCCCCTACTTCTGTTGCTTCCCATTGTTGCTCTTACTCTTTTTCTCCTTCCCCCAAATCTTATGCTTACACTTCTTCTTCTTCCTCCTCTTCTCCTCCAGATTCCACTTCTTCTGCTTCTTCTTCCCTTCCCTTCCCTTCCCGTCCGGTCCTTCTTCCTTTTCCTCCTTTTCTCCTTGTTCCAATTCTTCTTCTTGATCTCACCTCCTTCCACTACTTCTTCTTCCTCCTCTTGTTCACCTTCTTCACTTTCCAGATCTTCTTCTTCCTTTTGTTCTCCTTATTCCACTTCTTCTAGTTACTCTCCTTCTTCTTCCTCTTCTTATCCTTCTTCCACTTCCCCTGCCTCCTCTTGTTCTCTTTCTTCCACTTCTTCTTTATCCTCTCCTTTCCTTTCTTTTCTTCCTCTTCATGTCCTTCTTCTTCTTCCTTTCCTTCGTCATATCCCTCTTTTTCTCCTTCTTCTGCTTCCACTTGCATTTCTACCTCTAGTTCTCCTTCTTCCACTTCTTCTCCATCATCCCCACTCCTTCAACTACTTCTTCTTCTTCCTCTTGTTGACCTTCTTTCTCTTCTACTACATCCACTTGTTCTTCTTCTTCCCTCTCTTCTACTTCTTCCCCTTCTTCTGCCTATACTACTTCTTCTTCCTCCCCTGTTTCTTCCCCTCCTTGTTCCAGTTCTTCTTCATCCCCTTTCGTTCCATTGCTTCTTCTTCCTCCTCTTTTTCTCATTCTTCCACTTCTTCTTCTTATTCCTATTGTTCTCCTTCTTCCACATGCACTTCTTCCATTTCTTGTCGTTCTTCCACTTCTTCTTCTTTTTCTTCCTCTTCTTCTCCTTCTGCCACCTCTTTTCCCTCCTCCTGTTCTCCTTCTTCCACTTCTTCTTCTTCATCTCCTTTCATTCCACTACTTCCTCCTATTCCTCTTATTCTCTCCTTCTACCACTTCTTCTAGTTCTACTTGTTGTTCTTCTTCATTTTCCTATCCTTCTTCCGCTTCTTCTGCTTACACTTGTTCTTCTTCCTCTTCTTCCATTTCTTCTCCTTCCACAACTTCTTCTTCTTTCCTTTCTGTATTCTCCTTCCTCTTTTTCTCCATCCCCCACTTTACTTGCTTCCCATTGTTGCTCTTCTTCTTCTTCTCCTTCCCCCAAATCTTATGCTTACACTTCTTCTTCTTCTTCCTCTTCCCGTCCAGATTCTATCTCTTCTGCTTCTTCTTCCGTTCCCTTCCCTTCCTTCTTCCTTTTCCTCCTTTTTTGCTTGTTCCAATTCTTCTTCTTCATCTCACCTCCTTCCACTGCTTCGTCTTCCTCCGCTTGTTCACCTTCTTCAACTTCTTCACTTTCCGCATCTTCTTCCTCTTATTATCTTTCTTCCACTTCTCCTGCCTCCTCTTGTTCTCTTTCTTCCACTTCTTCTTCATCGTCTCCTTTCGTTTCTTTTCTTCCTCTTCATTTCCTTTCATTCCACTACTTCCTCCTATTCCTCTTATTCTCTCCTTCTACCACTTGTTCTACTACTACTTGTGGTTCTTCTTCATTTTCGTCTCCTTCTTCTGCTTCTTCTGCTTACACTTCTTCTTCTTCCTCTTCTTCCATTTCTTCTCCTTCAACAACTTCTTCTTCTTTCCTTTCTGTCTTCTCCTTCATCTTTTTCTCCATCCCCCACTTCTGTTGCTTCCTATTGTTGCTCTTCCTCTTCTTCTCCTTCCCCCAAATCTTATGCTTACACTTCTTCTTCTTCTTCCTCTTCTCCTCCAGATTCCACTTTTTCTGCTTCTTCTTCCCTTCCCTTCCTCTCCTTCTTCCTTTTCCTCCTTTTTTGCTTGTTCCAATTCTTCTTCTTCATCTCACCTCCTTCCACTACTTCTTCTTCCTCCTCTTGTTCACCTTCTTCAACTTCTTCACTTTCCACATCTTCTTCCTCTTATTATCTTTCTTCCACTTCTGCTGCCTCCTCTTCTTCTCTTTCTTCCGCTTTTTCTTCATCGTCTCCTTTCGTTTCTTTTCTTCCTCTTCATCTCCTTCTTCTTCTTCCTTTCCTTCGTCATATCCCACTTTTTCTCCTTCTTCTGCTTGCACTTGCATTTCTACCTCTTGTTCTCCTTATTCCACTTCTTATCCATCATCCGCACTCCTTCAACTACTTCTTCTCCTTCTTGCCCTTCTTCTGCCTAAACTACTTCTTCTTCCTCCCCTTCTTCTTCTCCTCCTTGTTCCACTTCTTCTTCATCCCCTTTCCTTCCATTGCTTCTTCTTCCTCCTCTTTTTCTCATTCTTCCACTTCTTCTCCTTCTTCGACTTCTTCTTCTTCTCCTTCTGCCACCTCTTCTCTCTCTCCCCGTTCTCCTTCTTCCACTTGTTCTTCTTCATCTCCTTTCATTCCAATACTTCCTCCTATTCCTCTTATTCTCTCCTGCTACCACTTCTTCTACTTCTACTTGTTCTTCTTCTTCATTTTCGTCTCCTTCTTCTGCTTACACTTCCTCTTCTTCCATTTCTTCTCCTTCCACAACTTCTTCTTCTTTCCTTTCCGTCTTCTCCTTCCTCTTTTTCTCCATCCCCCACTTCTGTTGCTTCCCATTGTTGCTCTTCCTCTTCTTCTCCTTCCCCCAAATCTTATGCTTACACTTCTTCTTCTTCTTCTTCCTCTTCTACTCCAGATTCCACTTCTTCTGCTTCTTCTTCCCTTCCCTTCCCCTCCTTCTTCCTTTTCCTCCTTTTCTCCTTGTTCCAATTCTGATTCTTCATCTCACCTCCTTCCACTACTTCTTCTTCCTCCTCTTGTTCACCTTCTTCAACTTCTTCACTTTCCACATCTTCTTCTTCTTCCTTTTCTTCTCCTTCTTCCACTTCTTCTAGTTACTCTCCTTCTTCTTACTCTTCTTATCTTTCCTCCACTTCTCCTGCCTCCTCTTGTTCTCTTTCTTCTGCTTCTTCTTCATCCTCTCCTTTCGTTTCTTTTCTTCCTCTTCATCTCCTTCTTCTTCGTCCTTTCCTACGTCATATCCCTCTTTTTCTCCTTCTTCTGCTTCCACTTGCATTTCTACATCTTGTTCTCCTTCTTCCACTTCTTCTCCATCATCCCCACTACTTCAACTACTTTTTCTTCTTCCTCTTGTTCACCTTCTTCCACTTCTACTATTTCCACTTGTTCCTCTTCTTCCCTCTCTTCTCCTTCTTGCCTTTCTCCTGCCTACACTACTTCTTCTTCCTCCCCTTGTTCTTCTCCGCCTTGTTCCGCTTCTTCTTCATCCCCTTTCCTTCCATTGCTTCTTCTTCCTGCTTTTTTTCTCATTCTTCCACTTCTTTTTCTTCTTCCTATTGTTCTCCTTCTTCCACTTGCACTTCTTACTTTTCTTCTCTTTCTTCCACTTCTTCTTCTTCCTCTTCTTCTCCTTCTGCCACCTCTTCTCCCTCCTACCGTTCTCCTTCTTCCACTTCTTCTTCATCTCCTTTCATTCCAATGCTTCCTCCTATTCCTTTTATTCTCTCCCTCTACCACTTCTATTTCAGCTTGTTATTCTTCTTCATTTTCGTCTCCTTCTTCGGCTTCTACTGCTTACACTTCTTCTTCTTCCTCTTCTTCCATTTCTTATCCTTCAACAACTTCTTCTTTCCCTTTCGTCTTCTCCTTCCTCTTTTTCTCCATCACCCACTTTTGTTGCTTCCCATTGTTTCTCTTCCTCTTCTTCTCCTTGCCCCAAATCTTATGCTTACACTTCTTCTTCTTCTTCCTCTTCTCCTCCAGATTCCACTTCTTCTGCTTCTTCTTCCCTTCCCTTCCCCTCCTTCTTCCTGTTCCTCCTTTTCTCCTTGTTCCAATTCTTCTTCTTCATCTCACTTCCTTCCACTACTTCTTCTTCCTCCTCTTGTTCACCTTCTTCAACTTGTTCACTTTCCACATCTTCTTCTTCTTCCTTTTCATCTCCTTCTTCCACTTCTTCTAGTTACTCTCCTTCTTCTTGCACTTGAACTTCTTCCTTTTCTTCTCGTTCTTCCACTTCTTCTTCTTCCTCTTCTTGTCCTTTTGCCACCTCTTCTCCCTCCTCCCGTTCTCCTTCTTCAACTTCTTCTTCTTCATCCCCTTTCCTTCCATTGCTTCTTCTTCCTCCTCCTTTTCTCATTCTTCCACTTCTTCTTCTTCTTCCTATTGTTCTCCTTCTTCCACTTGCACTTCTTCCTTTTCTTCTCGTTCTTCCACTTCTTCTTCTTCCTCTTCTTCTCCTTCTACCACCTTTTCTCCCTCCTCCCGTTCTGCTTCTTCCACTTCTTATTTTTCATCTCCTTTCATTCCACTACCTCCTCCTATTCCTCTTATTCTCTCCTTCTACCACTTCTTCTACTTCTACTTGTTGTTCTTCCTCATTTTCGTCTCCTTCTTCCCCTCCTTCTGCTTACACTTCCTCTTCTTCCTCTTCTTCCATTTCTTCTCCTTCCACAACTTCTTCTTCTTACCTTTCCGTCTTCTCCTTCCTCTTTTTCTCCATCCCAAACTTCTGTTGCTTCCCATTCCTGCTCTTCGTGTTCTTCTCCTTCCCCCAAATCTTATGCTTACACTTCTTCTTCTTCCTCTTCTCCTCGAGATTCCACTTCTTCTGGTTCTTCTTCCCTTCCCTTCCCCTCCTTTTTCCTTTTCCTCCTTTTCTCCTTGTTCCACTTCTTCTTCTTCATCTCACCTCCTTCCAGTACTTCTTCTTCCTCCTCTTGTTCACCTCTTCAACTTCTTCACTTTCCACACTTCTTCTTCCTTTTCTTCTCCTTCTTCCACTTCTTCTAGTTACTCTCCTTCTTCTTCCTCTTCTTATCTTTCTTCCACTTCTCCTGCCTCCTCTTGTTCTCTTTCTTCTACTGCTTCTTCATCCTCTCCTCTCCTTTCTTTTCTTCCTATTCATCTCCTTCTTCTTCTTCCTTTCCTTCGTCATATCCGTCATTTTCTCCTTCTTCTGCTTCCACTTGCATTTCTACCTCTTGTTCTCCTTCTTCCACTTTTTCTCCATCATCCCCACTCCTTCACCTACTTCTTCTTCTTCCTCTTGTTCACCTTCTTCCAGTTCTACTACATCCACTTGTTGCTCTTCTTCTTCTTCTCCTTCCCCCAAATCTTATGCATACACTTCTTCTTCTACTTCCTCTTCTCCTCCAGACTCCACTTCTTCTGCTTCTTCTTCCCTTCCCTACCCCTCCTTCTTCCTTTTCTTCCTTTTCTCCTTGTTCCAATTTTTCTTCTTCATCTCACCTCCTTCCACTACTTCTTCTGCCTCCTCTTGTTCACCTTCTTCACATTCCACATCTTCTTCTTCTTACTTTTTTTCTCCTTCTTCCACTTCTTCTAGTTACTCTCCTTCTTCTTCGTCTTCTTATCTTTCTTCCACTTCTCCTGCCTCCTTTTGTTCTCTTTCTTCCACTTCTTCTTCATCCTCTCCTTTCCTTTCTTTTCTTCCTCTTCATCTCCTTCTTCTTCTTCCTTTCCTTCGTCATATCCCTCTTTTTCTCCTTCTTCTGCTTCCACTTGCATTTCTACATCTTGTTCTCCTTCTTCCACTTCTTCTCAATTATCCTTACTCCTTCAACTACTTCTTCTTCTACCTCTTGTTCACCTTCTTCCACTTCTACTACATCCACCTGTTCTTCTTCTTCCGTCTCTTTTTCTTCTTCCCTTTCTTCTGCCTACACTACTTCTTCCTCCTCCCCTTCTTCTTCTCCTCCTTGTTCCACTTATTCTTCCTTTCCTTCCATTGCTTCTTCTTCCTTCTCTTTTTCTCATTCTTCCATTTCTTCTTCTTCTTCCTATTGTTCTCCTTCTTCCACTAGCACTTCTTCCTTTTCTTCTCGTTCTGCCACTTCTTCTTCTTCTTCTTCTCCTTCTGCCACCTCTTCTCCCTCCCCCCGTTCTCCTTCTTCCACTTCTTCTTCTGCATCTCCTTTCATTCCACTACTTCCTCCTATTCCTCTTATTCTCTCCTTCTACCATTTCTTCAACTTCTACTTGTTGTTCTTCTTCATTTTCGTCTCCTTCTTCCGCTTCTTCTGCTTACGCTTCTTCTTCTTCCTCTTCTTCCATTTCTTCTCCTTCCACAACTTCTTCTTTCCTTTGCGTCTTCTCCTTCCTCTTTTTCTCCATCCCCCACTTCTGTTGCTTCCCATTGTTGCTCTTCCTCGTCTTCTCCTTCCCCCAAACCTTATGCTTACTCTTCTTCTTCTTCTTCCTCTTCTCCTCCAGATTCCGCTTCTTTTGCTTCTTCTTCCCTTCCCTTCCCCTTCTTCTTCCTTTTCCTCCTTTTCTCGTTGTTCCAATTCTTCGTCTTCATCTCACCTCCTTCCACTACTTCTTCTTCCTCCTCTTGTTCACCTTCTTCATCTTCTTCACTTTCCACATCTTCTTCTTCTTCCTTTTCTTCTCCTTCTTCCACTTCTTCGAGTTACTCTCCTTCTTCTTCCTCTTCTTATCTTTCTTCCACTTCTCCTGCCTCCTCTTGTTCTCTTTCTTCCACTTCTTCTTCATCCTCTCCTTTCCTTTCTTTTCTTCCTCTTCATTTCTTTCTTCTACCTCCTTTCCTTCTTCATATCCATCTTTTTCTCCTTCTTCTGCTTCCACTTGCATTTCTACCTCTTGTTCTCTTTCTTCGACTTCTTCTTCATCTTTTCCTTGCCTTTCTTTTCTTCCTCTTCATCTCCTTCTTCTTCTTCCTTTCCTTTGTCCTATCCCTCTTTTTCTCCTTCTTCTGATTCCACTTGCATTTCTACCTCTTGTTCTCCTTCTTCCACTTCTTCTCCATCATCCCCACTCCTTCAACTACTTCTTCTTCTTCCTCTTGTTCACCTTCTTCAACTTCTACTACATCCTCTTGTTCTTCTTCTTCCCTCTCTTCTCCTTCTTGCCCTTTTTCTGCGTACACTACTTCTTCTTCTTCCCCGTCTTCTTCTCTTCCTTGTTCCACTTCTTCTTCTTTCCTCTTTCCTTCCATTGCTTCTTCTTCCTCCTCTTTTTCTCATTCTTCCACTTCTTCTTCTTCCTATTGTTCTTCTTCTTCCACTTGCACTTCTTCCATTTCTTCTCGTTCTTCTACTACTTGTTCTTCCTCTTCTTCTCCTTCTGCCACCTCTTCTTCCTCCTCCCGATCTCCTCCTAGAACTTCTTCTTCTTCATCTCCTTTCATTCCACTACTTCCTCCTATTCCTCTTATTCTCTCCTTCTACCACTTTTTCCACTTATACTTGTGGTTCTTCTTCATTTTCGTCTCCTTCTTCCGCTTCTTCTGCTTACACTTCTTCTTCTTCCTCTTCTTCCATTTCTTCTCCTTCCACAACTTCTTCTACTTTCCTTTCCATCTTCTCCTTCCTCTTTTTCTCAATCCCCCACTTCTGTTGCTTCCCATTGTTGCTCTTCCTCGTCTTCTCCTTCCCCCAAATCTTATGCTTACACTTCTTCTTCTTCTTCCTCTTCTACTCTAGATTCCACTTCTTTTGCTTCTTCTTCCCTTCCCTTCCCCTCATTCTTCATTTTCCTCCTTTTCTCCTTGTTCCAATTCTTCTTCTTCATCTCACCTCCTTCCACTACGTTTTCTTCCTCCTCTTGTTAACCTTCTTCAATTTCTTCACTTTCCACATCTTCTTCGTCTTCCTTTTCTTCTTCTTCTTCCTCTTGTTCACCTTCTTCCACTTCTACTACATCCACTTGTTCTTCTTCTTCCCTCTCTTCTCCTTCTTGCCCTTTTTCTGCCTACACTACTTCTTCTTCCTCCCCTTCTTCTTGTCCTGCTTGTTCCATTTCTTCTTCCTCCTCTTTTTCTCATTCTTCCACTTCTTCTTCTTCCTATTGTTCTCCTTCTCCCACGTGCACTTCTTCCTTTTCTTCTCGTTCTTCCGCTTCTTCTTCTTCCTTTTTTTCTCCTTCTACCACCTCTCCTCCCTCCTCCTGTTCTCCTTCTTCCACTTCTTCTTCTTCATCTCCTTTCATTCCACTACTTCCTCCTATTCCTCTTATTCTCTTCTTCTACCACTTCTTCTACTTCTACTTGTTGTTCTTCTTCATTTTCGTCTCTTTTTTCCGCTTCTTCTGGTTACACTTCTTCTTCTTCCTCTTCTTCCATTTCTTCTCCTTCCACAACTTCTTCTTCTTTCCTTTCTGTCTTCTCCTTCCTCTTTTTCTCCATTCCCTACATCTGTTGCTTCCCATTGTTGCTCTTCCTCTTCTTCTCCTTCCCCCAAATCTTATGCTTACACTTCTTCTTCTTCTTCCTCTTCTCCTCCATCTTCCAATTCTTCTGGTTCTTCTTCCCTTCCCTTCCCCTCCTTGTTCCTTTTCCTCCTTTTCTCCTTGTTCCAATTCTTCTCCTTCATCTAACCTGCTTCCACTACTTCTTCTTCCTCCTCTTGTTCACCTTCTTCAACTTCTTCACTTTCCACATCTTCTTCTTCTTCCTTTTCTTCTCCTTGTTCCACTTCTTCTTCATCCTCTCCTTTGCTTTCTTTTCTTCCTCTTCATCTCCTTCTTCTTCTTCCCTTCCATCGTCATATCCCTCTTTTTCTCCTTCTTCAGCTTCCACTTGCGTTTCTGCATCTTGTTCTCCTTCTTCTACTTCCTCTCCATCATCCCCACTCCTTCAACTAGTTCTTCTTATTCCTCTTGTTCACCTTCTTCCACTTCTACTACATTCACTTGTGTTTCTTCTTCCCTCTCTTCTCCTTCTTGCCCTTCTTCTGCCTACACTACTTCTTCTTCCTCCCCTTCTTCTTCTCCTCATTCTTCCACTTCTTCTTCATCCCTTTTCCTTCCACTGCTTCTTCTTCCTCCTCTTTTTCTCATTCTTCCACTTCTTCTTCTTCTTCTTATTGTTCTCCTTCTTCCACTTGCAGTTCTTCTTTTTCTTCTTGTTCTTCCACTTCTTCATATTCATGTCGTTTCATTCCACTACTTCCTCCTATTCCACTTATTCTCTCCTTCTACCACTTCTTCTACTTCTACTTATTGTTCTTCTTCATTTTCGTCTCCTTCTTCCTCTTCTTCTGCTTACACTTGTTTTTCTTCCTCTTCTTCCATTTCTTCTCCATCCACAACTTCTTCTTCATTCCTTTCCGCCTTCTCCTTCCTCTTTTTCTCCATCCCCTACTTCTGTTGCTTCCCATTGTTGCTCTTCCTCTTCTTCTCCTTCCCCCAAATCTTATGACTTCTTCTTCCTCTTCTCCTGCAGATTCAACTTCTTCTGCTTCTTCTTACCTTCCCTTCCCCTCCTTCGTCCTTTTCCACCTTTTCTCCTTGTTCCAATTCTTCTTCTTCATCTCACCTCCTTCCACTACTTCTTCTTCCTCTTCTTGTTCACCTTCTTCAACTTCTTCACTTTCCACATCTTCTTCTTCTTGCTTTTCTTCTCCTTCATCCACTTCTTCTAGTTACACTCCTTCTTCTTCCTCTTCTTATCTTTCTTCCACTTCTCCTGCCTCCTCTTGTTCTCTTTCTTCCAGTTCTTCTTCATCCTCTCCTTTCCTTTCTTTTCTTCCTCTTCATCTCATTCTTCTTCTTCCTTTCCTTCGTCATATCCCTCTTTTTCTCCTTCTTCTGCTTCGACTTTCATTTCTACCTCTTGTTCTCCTTCTTCCGCTTCTTCTCCATCATCCTTACTCCTTCAACTACTTCTTCTTCTTCCTCTTGTTCACCTTCTTCCACTTCTACTACATGCACTTGTTCTTCTTCTTCCTACCCTTCTTCTTCTCCTCCTTGTTCCACTCCTTCTTCATCCCCTTTCCTTCCATTGCTTCTTCTTCCTCCTCTTTTTCTCATTCTTCCACTTCCTCTTCTTCTTACTATTGTTCTCCTTCTTCCACTTACAGTTCTTCCTTTTCTTCTCGTCCTTCCACTTCTTTTTCTTCATGTCCTTTCATTCCACTACTTCCTCCTATTCCACTTATTCTCTCCTTCTACCACTTCTTCTACTTCTACTTATTGTTCCTCTTCATTTTCGTCTCCTTCTTCCGCTTCTTCTGCTTACACTTCTTCTTCTTCCCCTTCTTCCATTTCTTCTCCTTCCACAACTTCTTCTTCTTTCCTTTCTGTCTTCTCCTTCCTCTTTTTCTCCATCCCCTACTTCTGTTGCTTCCCATTGTTGCTCGTCCTCTTCTTCTCCTTCCCCCAAATCTTATGCTTACACTTCTTCTTCTTCTTCTTCCTCTTCTCCTCCATCTTCCACTTCTTCTGCTTCGTCTTCCCTTCCCTTCCCCTCCTTCTTCCTTTTCCTCCTTTTCTCCTTGTTCCAATTCTTCTTCTTCATCTCACCTCCTTCCACTACTTCTTATTCCTCCTCTTGTTCACCTTCTTCAACTTCTTCACTTTCCACATCTTCTTCTTCTTCCTATTGTTCTCCTTCTTCAACTTGTAGTTCTTCCTTTTCTTCTCGTTCTTCCACTTCTTCTTCCTCCTCCTCTTCTCCTTCTGGCACCTCTTTTTCCTCCTCCCGTTCTCCTTCTTCCACTTCTTCTTCTTCATCTCCTTTCTTTCCACTACTTCCTCCTATTCCTCTTATTCTCTCCTTCTACCACTTCTTCTACTTCTACTTGTTGTTCTTCTTCATTTTCGTCTGCTTCTTCCGCTTCTTCTGCGTACACTTCTTCCTCTTGCTATTCTTCCATTTCTTCTCCTTCCACAACTTCTTCTTCTTTCCTTTCTGTCTTCTTCTTCCTCTTTTTCTCCATCGCCCACTTTTGTTGCTTTCCATTGTTGCTCTTCCTCTTCTTCTCCTTCCCCCACATCTTATGCTTACACTTCTTCTTCTTCTTCCTCTTCTCCTCCATATTCCACTTCTTCTGCTTCTTCTTCCCTTCCCTTCCCCTCCTTCTTCCTTTTCCTCCATTTCTCCTTGTTCGAATTCTTCTTCTTCATCTCACCTCCTTCCACTACTTCTTCTTCCTCCTCTTGTTAACCTTCTTCACTTTCCACATCTTCTTCTTCTTCCTTTTCTTCTCCTTCTTCCACTTCTTCCACTTCTTCTAGTTACTCTCCTTCTTCTTCCTCTTCTAATCTTTCTTCCACTTCTCCTGCCTCCTCTTGTTCTCTTTCTTTCGCTTCTTCTTCATCCTCTCCTTTTCTTTCTTTTCTTCCTCTTCATGTCCTTCTTCTTCTTCCTTTCCTCCGTCATATCACTCTTTTTCTCCTTCTTCTGCTTCCACTTGCATTTCTACCTCTTGTTGTCCTTCTTCCACTTCTTCTTCTTCCTCTTGCTCACATTCTTCCACTTCTACTACATCCACTTGTTCCTCTTTTTCCCTCTCTTCTCCTTCTTGCCCTTCTTCTGCCTACACTACTTCTTTTTCCTCGCCTTCTTCTTCTCCTCCTTGTTCCACTCCTTCTTCATCCCTTTTCCTTCCATTGCTTCTTCTTCCTCCTCTTTTTCTCATTCTTCCAGTTCTTCTTCTTCTTCCTCTTCTTCTCCTTCTGCCACCTCTTTTCCTCCTTCCGTTCTCCTTCGTCCACTTCTTCTTCTTCGTCTCTTTTCATTCAACTACTTCCTCCTATTCCTCTTAGTCTCTCCTTCTACCACTTCTTCTACTTCTACATGTTGTTCTTCTTCATTTTCGCCTCCTTCTTGCTCTTCTTCCTCTTCTTCCATTTCTTCTCCTTCCACAACTTCTTCTTCTTTCCTTTCTGTCTTCTCCTTGCTCTTTTTCTCCATCCCCCACTTCTGTTGCTTCCCATTGTTCCTCTTCCTCTTCTTCTCCTTCCCCCAAATCTTATGCTTACACTTCTTCTTTTTCTTCCTCTTCTCCTCCAGCTTCCACTTCTTCTGCTTGTTCTTCCCTTCCCTTCCCCTCCTTCTTCCTTTTCCTCCTTTTCTCCTTGTTCCAATAATTCTTCTTCATCTCACCTCCTTCCACTACTTCTTATTCCTCCTCTTGTTCACCTTCTTCAACTTCTTCACTTTCCACATCTTCTTCTTCTTCCTTTTCTTCTCCTTCTTCCACTTCTTCTAGTTACTCTCCTTCTTCTTCCTCTACTTTTCTTTCTTCAAATTCTCCTGCCTCCTCTTGTTCTCTTTCTTCCTTCATCCTCTCCTTTCCTTTCTTTTCTTCCTCTTCATCTCCTTCTTCTTCTTCCTTTCCTTCGTCATATCCCTCTCTTTCTCCTTCTTCGGCTTTCAGTTGCATTTCTACCTCTTGTTCTCCTTCTTCCACTTCTTCTCCATCATCCCCACTCCTTCAACTACTTCTTCTTCTTCCTCTTATTCACCTTCTTCCACCTCTACTACATCCACTTCTTCTTCTACTTCCCAGTCTTCTCCTTCTTGCCTTTCTTCTTTCTACACTACTTCTTCTTCCTCCCGTTCTTCTTCTCCTCCTTGTTCCCCTTCTTCTTGATTCCCCTTTCCTTCCATTGCTTCTTCTTCCTCCTCTTTTTGTCATTCTTCCACTTCTTCTTCTTCTTCCTATTCTTCCATTTCTTCTCCTTCCACAACTTCTTCTTCTTTCCTTTCTGTCTTCTTCTTCCTCTTTTTCTCCATCGCCCACTTTTGTTGCTTTCCATTGTTGCTCTTCCTCTTCTTCTCCTTCCCCCACATCTTATGCTTACACTTCTTCTTCTTCTTCCTCCTCTCCTCCAGATTCCACTTCTTCTGCTTCTTCTTCCCTTCCCTTCCCCTCCTTCTTCCTTTTCCTCCTTTTCTCCTTGTTCCAATTCTTCTTCTTCATCTCACCTCCTTCACTTACTTCTTCTTCCTCCTCTTGTTCACCTTCTTCAACTTCTTCACTTTCCACATCTTCTTCTTCCTTTTCTTCTCCTTCTTCCACTTCTTCTAGTTACTCTCCTTCTTCTTCCTCTTCTTATGTTTCGTCCACTTCTCCTGCCTCCTCTTGTTCTCTTTCTTCCACTTCTTCTTCATCCTCTCCTTTCCTTTCTTTTCTTCCGCTTCATCTCCTACTTCCTCTTCCTTTCCTTCGTCATATCCCTCTTTTTCTCTTTCTTCTGCTTCCACTTGCATTTCTACCTCTTGTTCTCCCTCTTCCACTTCTTCTCCATCACCCCCTCTCCTTCAACTACTTCTTCTTCTTCCTCTTGTTCACCTTCTTCCACCTTTACTACATCCTCTTGTTCTTCTTCTTCCCTCTCTTCTCCTTCTTGCCCTTCTTCTGCCTACACTACTTCTTCTTCCTCCCCTTCTTCTTTTCCTCCTTGTTCCACTTCTTCTTCATTCCCCTTTCCTTCCATTGCTTCTTCCTCCTCCTTTTTTTCTCATTCTTCCACTTCTTCTTCTTCTTCTTCCTATTGTTCTCCTTCTTCCACTTTCACTTCTTCCTTTCCTTCTCGTTCTTCCACTTCTTCCTCTTCTTCTCCTTCTGCCACCGCTTCTCCCTCCTCCCGTTCTCCTTCTTCGACTTCTTCTTCTTCATCTCCTTTCATTCCACTACTTCCTCCTATTCCTCTTATTCTCTCCTTCTACCACTCCGACTTCTGCTTGTTGTTCTTCTTCATTTTTGTCTCCTTCTTCCGCTTCTTCTGCTTACACTTCTTCTTCCTCATCTTCCATTTATTCTCCTTCCACAACTTCTTCTTCTTTCCATTCTGTCTTCGCTTTCCTCTCTTTCTCCATCCCCCACTTTTGTTGCTTCCCGTTGTTGCTCTTCCTCTTCTTCTCCTTGCCCCAAATCTTATGCTTACACTTCTTCTTCTTCTTCCTCTTCTCCTCCAGATTCCACTTCTTCTGCTTCTTCTTCCCTTCCCTTCCCCTCCTTCTTCCTTTTCCTTCTTTTCTCCTTGTTCCAATTCTTCTTCTTCATCTCACCTCCTTCCACTACTTCTTCTTCCTCCTGTTGTTCACCTTCTTCACTTTCCACATCTTCTTCTGCTTGCTTTTCTTCTCCTTGTTCCACTTCTTCTAGTTACTCTCATTCTTCTTCCTCTTCTTATCTTTCTTCCACTTCTCCTGCCTCTTCTTGTTGTCTTTCTTCCACTTCTTCTTCATCCTCTCCTTTCCGTTATTTTCTTCCTCTTCATCTCCTTCTTCTTCTTCCTTTCCTTCGTCATATCCCTCTTTTTCTCCTTCTTCTGCTTCCAGTTGCATTTCTACCTCTTGTTCTCCTTCTTCCACTTCTTCTCCATCATCCCCACTCCTTCAACTACTTCTTCTTCTTCCTCTTGTTCACCTTCTTCGACTTCTACTACATCCACTTTTTCTTCTTCTTCGCTCTCTTCTCCTTCTTGCCCTTCTTCTGCCTACACTACTTCTTCTTCCTCCCCTTCTTCTTCTCCTCCTTGTTCCACTTCTTCTTCATCCCCTTTCCTTCCATTGCTTCTTCTTCCTCCTCTTTTTCTCATTCTTCCACTTCTTCTTCTTCTTCCTATTGTTCTCCTTCTTCCACTTGCACTTCTTCCTTTTCTTCTTGTTCTTCCACTTCTTCTTCTTCCTCTTCTTCTCCTTCTGCCACTTCTTCTCCCTCCTCCCGTTCTCCTTCTTCCACTTCTTCTTCTTCATCTGCTTTCATTCCACTACTTCCTCCTATTCCTCTTATTCTCTCCTTCTACCACTTCTTCTACTTCTACTTGTTGTTCTTTTTCATTTTTGTCTCCTTCTTCCGCTTCGTCTGCTTACACTTCATCTTGCTCTTCTTCCATTTCTTCTCCTTCCACAACTTCTTCTTCTTTCCTTTCTGTCTTCTGCTTCCTCTTTTTCTCCATCCCCCACTTCTGTTGCTTCCCATTGTTGCTCTTCCTCTTGTTCTCCTTCCCCCAAATCTTACGCTTACACTTCTTCTTCTTCTTCCTCTTCTCCTCCAAATTGCACTTCTTCTGCTTCTTCTTCCCTTCCCTTCCGCTTCTTCTTCCTTTTCTACCTTTTCTCCTTGTTCCAATTCTTCTTCTTCATCTCACCTCCTTCCACTACTTCTTCTTTCTCCTCTTGTTCACCTTCTTCACTTTCCACATCTTCTTCTTCTTCCTTTTCTTCTCCTTCTTCCACTTCTTCTAGTTCTCTCCTCCTTCTTCCTTTTCTTATCTTTCTTCCACTTCTCCTGCCTCCTCTTGTTCTCTTTCTTCCACTTTTTCTTCATCCTCTCCTTTCCTTTCTTTTCTTCCTCTTCATCTCCTTCTTCTTCTTCCTTTCCTTCGTCATATCCCTCTTTTTCTCCTTCTTCTGCTTCCGCTTGCGTTTCTACCTCTTGTTCTCCTTCTTCTTCTTCCTTTCCTTCATCATATCCCTCTTTTTCGCCTTCTTCTGCTTTCGCTTGCGTTTCTACCTCTTGTTGTCCATTTTCCACTTCTTCTCCATCATCCCCACTAATTCAACTACATCTTCTTCTTCCTCTTGTTCACCTTCTTCTACTTCTACTACATCCACTTGTTCTTCCTCTTCCCTCTCTTCTCCTTCTTGGCCTTCTTCTGCCTAGACTACTTCTTCTTCGTCCCCTTCTTCTTCTCCTCCTTGTTCCACTTCTTCTTCATCCCCTTTCCTTCCATTGCTTCTTCTTCCTCCTATTTTTCTCATTCTTCCACTTCTTCTTCTTCTTCCTATTGTTCTCCCTCTTCCACTTGCACTTCTTCCTTTTCTCCTCGTTCTTCCACTTCTTCTTCCTCTTCTTCTCCTTCTGCCACCTCCTCTCACTCCTCCCGTTCTCCTTCTTCCATTCTTCTTCTTCATCTCCTTTCATTCCACTACTTCTTCCTATTCCCCTTACTCTCTCCTTCTTCCGCTTCTTCTGCTTACACTTCTTCTTGTTCCTCTTCTTCCATTTCTTATCCTTCCACAACTTCTTTTTTCCTTTCCGTCTTCTCCTTCCTCTTTTTCTCCAACCCCCACTTATGTTGCTTCCCATTGTTGCTCTTCCACTTCTTTTTCTTCTTCCTATTGTTCTCCTTCTTCCACTTGCACTTCTTCCGTTTCTTCTCCTTCTTCCAGTTCTTCTTCTTCCTCTTCTTCTCCTTCTGCCACCTCTTCTTCCTCCACCCGTTCTGCTTCTTCCACTTCTTCTTCTTCATCTCCTTTCATTCGACTACTTCTACCACTTCTTCTACTTCTACTTGTTGTTCTTCTTCATTTTCGTCTCCTTCTTCTGCTTACACTTCTTCTTGTTCCTCTTCTTCCATTTCTTCTCCTTCCACAACTTCTTCTTCTTTCCTTTCTGTTTTCTCATTCCTCTTCTTCCTCTTCTTCTCCTTCCCCCAAATCTTATGCTTACACTTCTTCTTCTTCTTCCTCTTCTCCTCCAGATTCCACTTCTTCTGCTTCTTCTTCCCTTCCCTTCCCCTCCTTCTTCCTTTTCCTCGTTTTCTCCTTGTTCCAGTTCTTCTTCTTCATCTCACCTCCTTCCACTACTTCTTCTTCCTCCTCTTCTTCACCTTCTTCACTTTCCATATCTTCTTCATCTTCCTTTTCTACCCCTTCTTTCACTTCTTCTACTTACTCTCCTTCTTCTTCCTCTTCTTATCTTTCTTCCACTTCTCCTACGTCCTCTTGTTCACTTTCTTCAACTTCTTCTTCTTCATCCTCTCCTTTCCTTTCTTTTCTTCTTCTTCATCTCCCCCTTCTTCTTCCTTTTCTTCATAATTCCCACTCTTTCAACTACTTCTTCTTCTTCCTCTTATTCAAATTCTTCCACCTCTACTACATCCACTTGTTCTTCTTCTTCCCTCTCTTCTCCTTCTTGCCCTTCTTCTGCCTGGACTTCTTCTTCTTCCTCCCCTTCTTCTTCTCCTCCTTCTTCCACTTCTTCTTTATTCCCCCTTCCTTCCATTGCTTCTTCTTCCTCCTCTTTTTGTCATTCTTCCACTTCTTCTTCTTCTTCCTATTGTTCTCCTTCTTCCACTTGCACTTCTTGCTTTTCTTCTTGTTCTTCCACTTCTTCTCTTTCTGCCACCTCTTCTTCCTCCTCCCGTTCTCCATCTTCCACTTCTTCTTCTTCATCTCCTTTCATTCCATTACTTCCTCCTATTCCTCTTATTCTCTCCTTCTACCACTTCTTCTACTTCTACTTGTTGTTCTTCTTCATTTTCGTCTCCTTCTTCCGCTTCTTCTGCCTAAACTTCTTCTTCCTCTTATTCCATTTCTTCTCCTTCCACAACTTCTTCTTCTCTGCTTTCCGTCTTCTCCTTCCTCTTTTTCTCCATCCCCCACTTCTGTTCTTCCCATTGTTGCTCTTCCTTTTCTTTTCCTTCCCCCAAATCTTATGCTTACACTTCTTCTTCTTCTTCCTCTTCTCCTCCAGATTCCACTTCTTCTGCTTCTTCTTCCCTTCCCTTCCCCTCCTTCTTCCTTTTCCTCCTTTTCTCCTTGTTCCAATTCTTCTTCTTCATCTCACCTCCTTCCACTACTTTTTCTTCCTCCTCTTGTTCACCTTCTTCAACTTCTCCACTTTCCACATCTTCTTCTTCTTCCTTTTCTTCTGCTTCTTCCACTTCTTCTAGTTACTCTCCTTCCTCTTCCTCTTCTTATCTTTCTTCCACTTCTCCTGCCTCCACTTGTTCTCTTTCTTCCACTTCTTCTTCTTCATCCTCTCCTTTCCTTTGTTTTCTTATTCTTCATCTCCTCCTTCTTCTTCCTTTCCTTCGTGATATCCCTCTTTTTCTCCTTCTTCTGCTTCCACTTGCATTTCTACCTCTTGTTCTCATACTTCCACTTCTTCTCCATCATCCCCACTCCTTCAACTACTTCTTCTTCTTCCTCTTGCTCACCTTCTTCCACTTCTACTACACCTACTTGTTCTTCTTCTTCCCTCTCTTCTCTTTCTTGCCCTTCTTCTGCCTGCACTACTTCTTCTTCCTCCCCTTCTTCTTCTCCTCCTTGTTCCACTTCTTCTTTATCCCCTTTCCTACCATTGCTTCTTCTTCTTCCTTTTTTTTCTTATTCTTCCACTTGCACTTCTTCCTTTTCTTCTCGTTCTTCCACATCTTCTTCTTCCTCTTCTTCTCCTTCTGCCACCTCTTCTCCCTCCTCCCGTTCTCCTTCTTCCACTTCTTCTTCTTCATCGGCTTTCATTCCACTACTTCCTCCTATTCCTCTTATTCTCTCCTTCTACCACTTCTTCTACTTCTACTTGTTGTTCTTTTTCATTTTTGTCTCCTTCTTCCGCTTCTTCTGCTTACACTTCTTCTTTTTCCTCTTCTTCGATTTCTTCGACTTCCACAACTTCTTCTTCGTCATCTCACCTCCTTGCACTACTTCTTCTTCCTCCTCTTGTTCACCTTCTTAAACTTCTTCACTTTCCACATCTTCTTCTTCTTTATTTTCTTCTCCTTCTTCCACTTCTTGATCATCCTCTCCTTTCCTTTCTTTTCTTCCTCTTCATATCCTTCTTCTTCTTCCTTTCCTTCGTCATATCCCTCTTTTTATCCTTCTGTTTCCACTTGCATTTCTACTACCTCTTGTTCTCTTTCTTCCACTTCTTCTCCATCATCTCCACTCCTTCAACTACTTCTTCTTCTTCCTCTTGTTCACCTTCTTCCATTTTTACTACATCCACTTCTTCTTCTTCTTCCCTCTCTTCTCCTTCTTGCCGTTCTTCTGCCTACACTACTTCTTCTTCGTCCCCTTCTTCTTCTCCTCCTTGTTCCACTCCTTCTTCATCCCCTTTCCTTCCATTGCTTCTTCTTCCTCCTCTTTTTCTCATTCTTCCACTTCTACTTCTTCGTATTGTTCTCCATCTTCCTCTTGCACTTCTTCCTTTTCTTCTCTTTCTTACACCACTTCTTCTTCCTCTTCTTGTCCTTCTGCCACCTCTTCTTCCTCCTCCCATTCTCCTTCCACAATTTCTTTTTCTTCATCTCCTTTCATTCCACTACTTCCTCCTATTCGTCTTATTCTCTCCTTCTACCACTTCTTCTACTTCTACTTGTTGTTCTATTTCATTTTCGTCTCCTTCTTCCGCTTCTTCTGCTTACACTTCTTCTTCTTCCTCTTCTTCCATTTCTTCTCCTTCCATAACTTCTTCTTATTTCCTTTCTGTCTTCTCCTTCCTCTTTTTCTCCATCCCCCACTTCTGTTGCTTCCCATTGTTGCTCTTCCTCTTCTTCTCCTTCCCCCAAATCTTATGCTTACACTTCTTCTTCTTCTTCCCCCAAATCTTATGCTTACACTTCTTCTTCTTCTTCCTCTTCTCCTCCAGCTTCCACTTCTTCTGCTTCTTCTTCCCTTCCCTTCCCCTCCTTCTTCCTTTTCCTCCTTTTCTCCTTGTTCCAATTCTTCTTCTTCATCTCACCTCCTTCCATTACTTCTTCTTCCTCCTCTTGTTCACCTTCTTTAAGTTCTTCACTTTCCACATCTTCTTCTTCTTCCTTTCTTCTCCTTCTTCCACTTCTTCTAGTTACTCTCCTTCTTCTTTCTCTTCTTATCTTTCTTCCAATTCTCCTGCCTCCTCTTGTTCTCTTTCTTCCACTTCTTCTTCATCCTCTCGTTTCCTTTCTTTTCTTCCTCTTCATCTCCTTCTTCTTCTTCCTTTCCTTCGTCATATCCCTCTTTTTCTCCTTCTTCTGCTTCCACTGGCATTTCTACCTCTTGTTCTCCTTCTTCTACTTCTTCTCCATCATCCCCACTCCTTCAACTACTTCTTCTTCTTCCTCTTGTTCACCTTCTTCCACTTTTACTACATCCACTTCTTCTTCTTCTTCCCTTTCTTCTCCTTCTTGCCCTTCTTCTGCTACACTACTTCTTCTTCTTCCTCTTCTTCTTCTCCTCCTTGTTCAACTCCTTCTTCATCCCCTTTCTTTCCATTGCTTCTTCTTCCTCCTCTTTTTCTCATTCTTCCACTTCTTCTTCTTCCTATTGTCTCCTTCTTCCACTTGCACTTCTTCCTTTTCTTCTCGTTATTCCACCACTTCTTCTTCCTCTTCTTCTCCTTCTGCCACCTTTTCTTCCTCCTCCCGTTCTCCTTCTTCCACTTCTTTTTCTTCATCTCCTTTCATTCCACTACTTCCTCCTATTTGTCTTATTCTCTCCTTCTACCACTTCTTCTACTTCTACTTATTGTTCTTCTTCATTTTCGTCTCCTTCTTCCGCTTCTTCTGCTTACACTTCTTCTGCTTACACTTCTTCTTCTTACACTTCTTCTTCTTCCTCTTCTTTGCTTTCCGTCTTCTCCTTCCTCTTTTTCTCTATCCACCACTTCTGTTGCTTCCAATTGTTGCTCTTCCTCTTCTTCTCCTTCCCCCAAATCTTATGCTTACACTTCTTCTTCTTCTTCCTCTTCTCCTCCAGCTTCCACTTCTTCTGCTTCTTCTTTCCTTCCCTTCCCCTCCTTCTTCCTTTTCCTCCTTTTCTCCTTGTTCCAATTCTTCTTCTTCATCTCACCTCTTTCCGTTACTTCTTCTTCCTCCTCTTGTTCACCTTCTTCAACTTCTTCATTTTCCACATCTTCTTCTTCTTCCTTTTCTTCTCCTTCTTCCACTTCTTCTAGTTACTCTCCTTCTTCTTCCTCTTCTTATCTTTCTTCCACTTCTCCTGCCTCCTCTTGTTCTCTTTCTTCCACTTCTTCTTCATCCTCTTCGTGCCTTTCTTTTCTTCCTCTTCATCTCCTTCTTTTTCTTCCTTTCCTTCGTCATATCCCTCTTTTTCTCCTTCTTCTGCTTCCACTTGCATTTCTACCTCTGGTTCTCCTTCTTCCACTTCTTTTCCATCATCCCCACTCCTTCAACTACTTCCTCTCCGTCCTCTTGTTCATGATCTTCCACTTTTACTACATCCACTTCTTCTTCTTCTTCCCTATTTTCTCTTTCTTGCCATTCTTCTGCCTACAGTACTTCTTCTTCCTCCCCTTCTTCTTCTCCTCCTTATTCCGCTCCTTCTTCATCCCTATTCCTTCCATTGCTTCTACTTCCTCCTCTTTTTCTCATTCTTCCACTTCTTCTTCTTCTTCCTATTGTTCTCCTTCTTCCACTTGCACTTCTTCCTTTTCTTCTCGTTCTTCCACTTCTTCTTCTTCCTTTTCTTCTCCTTCTGCCACCTCTTCTCTTCCTCGCGTTCTCCTTCTTCCACTTCTTCTTCTTCATCTCATTTCATTCCACTACTTCCTCCTATTCCTCTTATTCTCTCTTTCTACCACTTCTTCTACTTCTACTTATTGTTCTTCTTCATTTTCATCTTCTTCTTTCGCTTCTTGTGCTTACACTTCTTCTTCTTCCTCTTCTTCCATTTCTTCTCCTTGCACAACTTCTTCTTTCCTTTCCGTCTTCTCCTTCCTCTTTTTCTCCATCCCCCACTTCTGTTGCTTCCCATTGTTGCTCTACCTCTTCTTCTCCAGATTCCACTTCTTCTGGTTCTTCTTCCCTTCCCCTCCTTCTTCCTTTTCCTCCTTTTCTCCTTGTTCCAATTCTTCTTCTTCATCTCACCTGCTTCCACTACTTCTGGTTCCTCCTCTTGTCCACCTTCTTCAACTTCTTCACTTTCCACATATTCTTCTTCTTCTTCCACTTCTTCTACTTACTCTCCTTCTTCTTCCTCTTCTTATCTTTCTTCCATTTCTGCTGCCTCCTCTTGTTCTCTTTCTTCCAATTCTTCTTCATCCTCTCCTTTCCTTTCTTTTCTTCCTCTTCATCTCCTTCTTCTACTTCATTTCCTTCATCATATTCCTCCTTTTCTCCTTGTTCCAATTCTTCTTCATCTCACCTCCTTCCATTACTTCTTCTTCCTCCTCTTGTTCACCTTCTTCAAGTTCTTCACTTTCCACATCTTCTTCTTGTTCCTTTTCTTCTCCTCCTTCCACTTCTTCTAGTTACTCTCTTTCTTCTTCCTCTTCTTATCTTTCTTCCACTTCTCCTGCCTCCTCTTGTTCTCTTTCTTCCACTTCTTCTTCATCCTCTCCTTTCCTTTCTTTTATTCCTCTTCATCTCCTTCTTCTTCTTCCTTGCCTTCGTCTTCTTCATTTTTGTCTCCTTCTTCCGCTTCTTCTGCTTACACTTCTTCTTCTTCCTCTTCTTATCTTTCTTCCACTTCTCCTGCTTCCTCTTGTTCTCTTTCTTACACTTGTTCTTCTTCTTCCCTCTCTTCTCCTTCTTGCCCTTCTTCTTCATGCACTACTTCTTCTTCCTCCCTTTCTTCTTCTCCTCCTTCTTCCACTTCTTCTTTATTCCCCCTTCCTTCCATTGCTTCTTCTTCCTCCTCTTTTTCTCATTCTTCCACTTCTTCTTCTTCTTCCTATTGTTCTCCTTCTTCGACTTGCACTTCTTGCTTTTCTTCTCGTTCTTCCACTTCTTCTCTTTCTGCCACCTCTTCTTCCTCCTCCCATTCTCATTCTTCCATTTCTTCTTCTTCATCTCCTTTCATTCCATTACTTCCTCCTATTCCTCTTATTCTCTCCTTCTACCACTTCTTCTACTTCTACTTGTTGTTCTTCTTCATTTTCGTCTCCTTCTTCCGCTTCTTCTGCTTACACTTCTTCTTCTTCCTCTTCTTTGCTTTCCGTCTTCTCCTTCCTCTTTTTCTCTATCCGCCACTTCTGTTGCTTGCCATTGTTGCTCTTCCTCTTCTTCTCCTTCCCCCAAATCTTATGCTTACACTTCTTCTTCTTCTTCCTCTTCTCCTCCAGCTTCCACTTCTTCTGCTTATTCTTTCCTTCCCTTCCCCTCCTTCTTCCTTTTCCTCCTTTTCTCCTTGTTCCAATTCTTCTTCTTCATCTCACCTCTTTCCGTTACTTCTTCTTCCTCCTCTTGTTCACCTTCTTCAACTTCTTCATTTTCCACATCTTCTTCTTCTTCCTTTTTTTCTCCTTCTTCCACTTCTTCTAGTTACTCTCCTTCTTCTTCCTCTTCTTATCTTTCTTCCACTTCTCCTGCCTCCTCTTATTCTCTTTCTTCCACTTCTTCTTCATCCTCTTCGTTCCTTTCTTTTCTTCCTCTTCATCTCCTTCTTTTTCTTCCATTCCTTCGTCATATCCCTCTTTTTCTCCTTCTTCTGCTTCCACTTGCATTTCTACCTCTGGTTCTCCTTCTTCCACTTCTTTTCCATCATCCCCACTCCTTCAACTACTTCCTCTTCGTCCTCTTGTTCACGTTCTTCCACTTTTACTACATCCACTTCTTCTTCTTCTTCCCTATTTTCTCTTCCTTGCCATTCTTCCTTTTTTTCCCCTTCTCCCACTTGTTCTACTCCTTCCCTCTCTTCTCCTTCTTGCCCTTCTTCTGCCTACACTACTTCTTCTTCCTCTCCTTCTTCTCCTCCTCCCTGTTCCACTTCTTCTTCATCCCCTTTCCTTCCATTGCTTCTTCTTCCTCCTCTTTTTCTCATTCTTCCACTACTTCTTCTTCTTCCCATTGTTCTCCTTCTTCCACTTGCACTTCTTCGTTTTTCTCTCTTTCTTCCACTTCTTCTTCTTCCTCTTCTTCTCCTTCTACCACCTTTTCTTCCTATTGTTCTCCTTCTTCCACTTCCACTTCTTCCTTTTCTTCTCATTCTTCCACCTCTTCTTCTTCCTCTTCTTCTGCTTCTGCCACCTCTTCTTCCTCCTCTCGTTCTCCTTCTTCCACTTCTTCTTCTTCATCTCCTTTCATTCCACTACTTCCTCTTATTCCTCTTATTCTCTCCTTCTACCACTTCTTCTACTTCTACTTGTGGTTCTGCTTCATTTTCGTCTCCTTCTTCCGCTTCTTCCGCTTACACTTCTTCTTCTTCCTCTTCTTCCATTTCTTCTCCTTGCACAACTTCTTCTTTCCTTTCCGTCTTCTCCTTCCTCTTTTTCTCCATCCCCCACTTCTGTTGCTTCCCATTGTTGCTCTACCTCTTCTTCTCCAGATTCCACTTCTTCTGGTTCTTCTTCCCTTCCCCTCCTTCTTCCTTTTCCTCCTTTCTCCTTGTTCCAATTCTTCTTCTTCGTCTCACCTCCTTCCACTACTTCTTCTTCCTCCTCTTGTTCACCTTCTTCACTTTCCACATCTTCTTCTTCTTCCTTTTCTTTTCCTTCTTCCACTTCTTCTATTTATTCACCTTCTTCCACTTCTCCTGCCTCCTCTTGTTCCCTTTCTTCCACTTCTTCTTCATCCTCTCATTTCCTTTCTTTTCTTCCTCTACATCTGCTTCTTCTTCTTCCTTTCCTTCGTCATATCCCTCTTTTTCTCCTTCTTCTGCTTCCACTTTCATTTCTACCTCTTGTTCTCCTTCTTCCACTTCTTCTCCATCATCCCCACTCCTTCAACTACTTCTTCTTCTTCCTCTTGTTCACCTTCTTCCACCTCTAATACATACACTTGTTCTTCTTCTTCCCTCTCTTCTCCTTTTTGTCGTTCTTGTGCCTACACTACTTCTTCTTCCTCCCTTTCTTCTTCTCCTCCTTCTTGCACTTCTTCTTCATCCCTTTTCCTTCCATTGCTTCTTCTTCCTCCTCTTTTTCTCATTCTTCCACTTCTCCTTCTTCTTCCTATTGTTCTCCTTCTTCCACTTGCACTTCTTCCTTTTCTTTTCTTTCTTCCACTTCTTCTTCTTGCTCTTCTTCTCCTTCTGCCACCTCTTCTCCCTCCTCCCGTTCTCCTTCTTCCACTACTTCTTCTTCATCTCCTTTCATTCCACTTCATCCTCCCATTCCTCTTATTCTCTCCTTCTACCACTTCTTCTACTTCTACTTGTTGTTCTTCTTCATTTTCGTCTCCTTCTTCAGCTTCTTCTGCTTACACTTCCTCTTCTTCCCTTACCTTCCCCTCCTTCTTCCTTTTCCTCCTTTTCTCCTTGTTCCAATTCTTCTTCTTCATCTCACCTCCTTCCACTACTTCTTCTTCCTCCTCTTGTTCACCTTCCTCACTTTCCACATCTTTTTCTTCTTCCTTTTCTTCTCCTTCTTCCACTTCTTCTAGTTACTCTCCTTCTTCTTCCTCTTCTTATCTTTCTTCCACTTCTCCTGCCTCCTCTTGTTCTCTTTCTTCAACTTCTTCTTCCTCCTCTCCTTTCCTTTCTTTTCTTCCTCTTTATCTCCTTCTTCTTCTTCCTTTCCTTCGTCATATCCCTCTTTTTCTCCTTCTTCTGCTTCCACTTCCATGTCTACCTCTTGTCCTCCTTCTTCCACTGCTTCTCCATCATCCCCACTCCTTCAACTACTTCTTCTTCTTCCTCTTGTTCGCCTTCTTCCACTTCTACTACATCCACTTGTTCTTCTTCCTCCCTCTTTTCTCCTTCTTGCCCTTCTTCTGCCTATACTACTTCTTCTTACTCCGCTTCTTCTTCGCCTCCTTCTTCCACTTCTTCTTCATCCCCTTTCCTTCCATTGCTTCTTCTTCCTCCTCTTTTTCTCATTCTTCCACTTCTTCTTCTTATTGTTCTCCTTCTTCGACTTGCACTTCTTCTGCTTCTTCTGCTTACACTTCTTCTTCCTCTTCTTCCATTTCTTCTCCTTCTACAACTTCTTACTCTTTTCTTTTCGTCTTCTCCTTCCTCTTTTTCTCCATCCCCCACTTCTGTTGCTTCCCATTGTTGCTCTTCCTCTTGTTCTCCTTCCCCCAAATCTTATGCTTACACTTCTTCTTCTTCTTCCTCTACTTATCTTCTTCTTCCCATTGTTGCACTTCTTCTTCTTCCTCTTCTTCCATTTCTTCTCCTTCCACAACTTCTTCTTCTTTCCTTTCCGTCTTCTCCTTCCTCTTTTTCTACATCCCCCACTTCTCTTGCTTCCCATTATTGCTCTTCCTCTTCTTCTCCTTCCCCCAAATCTTATGCTTACACTTCCTCTTCTTCTTCCTCTTCTCCTCCAGCTTCCACTTCTTCTGCGTCTTCTTTCCTTCCCTTCCCCTCCTTCTTCCTTTTCGTCCTTTTCTCCTTGTTCCAATTCTTCTTCATCATCTCACCTCCTTCCACTATTTCTTCTTCCTCCTCTTGTTCACCTTCTTCACTTTCCACATCTTCTTCTTCTTCCTTTTCTTTTCCTCCTTCCACTTCTTCTAGTTACTCCCCTTCTTCTTCTGCTTCTTATCTTTCTTCCACTTCTCCTGCCTCCTCTTGTTCTCTTTCTTCCACTTCTTCTTCATCCTTTCATTTCCTTTCTTTTCTTCCTCTTCATCTGCTTCTTCTTCTTCCTTTCCTTCGTCTTATCCCTCCTTTTCTCCTTCTTCTGCTTCCACTTGCATTTCTACCTCTAGTTCTCCTTCTTCCACTTCTTCTCCATCATCCCCACTCCTTCAACTACTTCTTCTTCTTCCTCTTGTTCACCTGCTTCCACTTGTACTACATCCACTTGTTTTTCTTCTTCCCTCTCTTCTCCTTCTTGCCCTTCTTCTGCCTATACTACTTCTTCTTCCTCTTGTTCTCCTTCTGCCACCTCTTCCCCCGCCTCCCTCCTCCCGTTCTCCTTCTTCCACTTCTTCTTCTTCATCTCCTTTCATTCCACTACTTCCTCCTATTCCTCTTATTCTCTCCTTCTACCACTTCTTCTACTTCTACTTGTTGTTCTTCTTCATTTTCGTCTCCTTCTTTCGCTTCTTCTGCTTACACTTTTTCTTCTTCCTGTACTTCCATTTCTTCTCCTTCCATAACTTCTTCTTCTTTCCTTTCCGTCTTCGCTTTCCTCTTTTTCTCCATCCCCCACTTCTGTTGCTTCCTATTGTTGCTCTTCCTCTTCTTCTCCTTCCCCCAAATCTTATGCTTACACTTCTTCTTCTTCTTGCTCTTCTCCTCCAGATTCCACTTCTTCTGCTTCTTCTTCTTTCCTCCATTTCTCCTTGTTCCAATTCTTCTTCTTCATCTCACCTCCTTCCACTAGTTCTTCTTCCTCCTCTTGTTCACCTTCTTCCACTTCTACTCCATCCACTTGTTCTTCTTCTTCCCTCTCTTCTCCTTCTTGCCCTTCTCCTGCCTACGCTACTTCTTCATCCTCCCCTTCTTCTCCTCGTTGTTCCACTTCTTCTTCATCCCCTTTCTTTCCATTGCTTCTTCTTCCTCCTCTTTTTCTCATTCTTCCACTTCTTCTTCTTCTTCCTCTTCTTCTCCTTCTGCCACCTCTTCTCCCTCCTCCCGTTCTCCTTCTTCCACTTCTTCTTCTTCATCTCCTTTGATTCCACTACTTCCTCCTGTTTCTCTTATTCTCTCCTTCTACCACTTCTTCTACTTCTCCTTGTTGTTCTTCTTCATTTTCGTCTCCTTTTTCCGCTTCTTCTGCTTACACTTCTTCTTCTTCCTCTTCTTCCAATTCTTCGCCTTCCACAACTACTTCTTCTTTCCTTTCCGTCTTCTCCTTCCTCTTTTTCTCCATCCCCCACTTCTGTTGCTTCCAATTGTTGCTCTTCCTCTTCTTCTCCTTCCCCAATATCTTATGCTTGCACTTCTTCTTCTTCCTCCTCTTCTCCTCCAGATTCCACTTCTTTTGCTTCTTATTCCCTTCCCTTCCCCTCCTTCTTTCTTTTCCTCCTTTTCTCCGGGTTCCAATTCTTCTTCTTCATCTCACCTCCTTTCCACATCTTCTTCTTCCTTTTCTTCTCCTTCTTCCAGTTCTTCTCCATCATCCCACTCCTTCAACTACTTCTTCTTCTTCCTCTTGCTCACCTTCTTCCACTTCTACTACATCCACTTGTTCTTCTTCTTCCCTCTCTTCTCCTTCTTGCCCTTCTTCTGCCTACACTACTTCTTCTTCCTCCCCTTCTTCTTCTCCTCCTTGTTCCACTTCTTCTTCATCCTCTTTCCTTCCATCACTTCTTCTTCCCCCTCTTTTTCTCATTCTTCCACTTCTTCTTCTTCTTCCTATTGTTCTCCTTCTTCCACTTATTCCTGTTATTCTCTATTTCTACCTCTTCTTCTACTTCTACTTCTTGTTCTTCTTCATTTTCGTCTCCTTCTTCCGCTTCTTCTCCTTACACTTCCTCTTCTTCCATTTTTCTCCTTCCACAACTTCTTCTTCTTTCCTTTCCGTCTTCTCCTTCCTCTTTTTCTCCATCCCCCACATCTGTTGCTTCCCATTGTTGCTCTTCCTCTTCTTCTCCGTCCCCCAAATCTTATGCTTACACTTCTTTTTCTTCTTCCTCTTCTCCTCCAGATTCCACTTCTTCTTCCCTTCCCCTGCTTCTTCCTTTTCCTCCTTTTCTCCTTGTTCCAATTCTTCTTCTTCATCTCACCTCCTTGCACTACTTGTTCTTCCTCGTCTTGTTCACCTTCTTCACTTTCCACATCTTCTTCATCTTCCTTTTCTTCCCCTTCTTTCACTTCTTCTAGTTACTCTCCCTCTTCTTCCTCTTCTTATCTTTCTTCCACTTCTCCTGCCTCGTCTTGTTTTCTTTTTTCCACTTCTTCTTCATCCTCTCTTTTGCTTTCTTTTCTTCCTCTTCATCTCCTTCTTCTTTTTCGTTTCCTTGGTCATATCCCTCTTTTTCTCCTTCTTCTGCTTCCACTTGCATTTCTACCTCTTGTTGTCCTTCTTCCACTTCTTCTCCATCATCCCCACTCCTTCAACTACTTCTTCTTCTTCCTCTTGTTCACCGTCTTCCACTTCTACTAAATCCACTTGTTCTTCTTCTTCCCTCTCTTCTCCTTCTTGCCCTTCTTCTACCTACACTACTTCTTTTTCCTCCCCTTCTTCTTCTCCTCCTTGTTCCACTTCTTCTTCATCCCCTTTCCTTCCATTGCTTCTTCCTCCTCCTCTTTTTCTCATTCTTCCAGTTCTTCTTCTTCTTCCTATTGTTCTCCTTCTTGCACTTGCACTTGTTCCTTTTCTTCTCGTTCTTCCACTTCTTCTTCTTCCTCTTCTTCTCCTTCTTCCACGTTTTCTCCCTGCTCCCGTTCTCCTTCTTCCACTTCTTGTTCTTCATCTCCTTTCATTCCACTACTTCCTCCTATTCCTCTTATTCTCTCCTGCAACAACTTCTTCTACTTCTACTTGTTGTTCTTCTTCATTTTTGTCTCCTTCTTCCGCTTCTTTTGCTTACACTTCTTCTTCTTCCTCTTCTTCCATTTTTTCTCCTTCCACAACTTCTTCTTCTTTCCTTTCCGTCGTCTCCTTCCTCTTTTTCTCCATCCCCACTTCTGTTGCTTCCCATTGTTGCTCTTCCTCTTCTTCTCTTTCCCCCAAATCTTATGCTTACACTTCTTTCCTTCTTCCTCTTCTCCTCCAGATTCCACTTCTTCTGCTTCTTCTTCCCTACCCTTCCCCTCCTTTTTCCTTTTCCTCTTTTTCTCCTTGTTCCAATTCTTCTTCTTCATCTCACCTCCTTCCACTACTTCTTCTTCTTCCTCTTGTTCACCTTCTTCAACTTCTTCACTTTCCACATCTTCCTCTTCTTCCTTTTCTTCTCCTTCTTCCACTTCTTCTAGTTACTCTCCTTCTTCTTCCTCTTCTTATCTTTCTTCCACTTCTCCTGCCTCCTCCTGTTCTCTTTCTTCCACTTCTTCTTCATCCTTTCCTTTCCTTTCTTTTCTTCCTCTTCATCTCCTTCTTCTTCTTCCTTTCCTTCGTCATATCCCTCTTTTTCTCCTTCTTCGCTTCCACTTGCATTTCTACCTCTTGTTCTCCTTCTTCCGCTTCTTTTCCATCATCCTAACTCCTTCAACTACTTCTACTTCTACTACATCCACTTGTTCTTCTTCTACCCTCTCTTCTCCTTCTTGCGCTTCTTCTGCCTACACTACTTCTTCTTCCTCCCATTCTTCTTCTCCCCCTTTTTCCACTTCTTCTTCATACTCTTTCCTTCCATTGCTTCTTCTTCCTCCTCTTTTTCTCATTCTTCCACGTCTTCTTCTTCTTCCTATTGTTCTCCTTCTTCCACTTGCACTTCTTCCTTTTCTTCTCGTTCTTCTACTTCTTCTTCTTCTTCTTCTTCTCCTTCTGCTACCTCTTCTCCCTCCTCCCGTTCTCCTTCTTCCACTTCTTCTTCTTTATCTCCTTTCATTCCACTACTTCCTCCTATTCCTCTTATTCTCTCCTTCTACCACTTCTTCTACTTCTACTTATTGTTCTCCTTCGCTTCTTCTGCTTACACTTCTTCTTCTTCCTCCTTTTCCGTTTCTTCTCCTTCCACAACTTCTTCTTCCTTAACGTCTTCTCCTTCGTATTTTTCTCCATCCCCCACTTCTGTTGCTTCCCATTGTTGCTCTTCCTCCTCTTCTCCTTCCCCCAAATCTTATGCTTACACTTCTTCTTCTTCTTCCTCTTCTCCTGCAGCTTCCACTTCTTCTGCTTCTTCTTCCCTTCGCTTCCTCTCCTTCTTCCTTTTCCTCCTTTTCTCCTTGTTCCAATTCTTCTTCTTCATCTCACCTCCTTCCACTACTTCTTCTTCCTCATCTTGTTCACCTTCTTCAACTTCTTCACTTCCCACATCTTCTTCTTCCTTTTCTTCTCCTTCTTCCACTTCTTCTAGTTAGTCTCCTTCTTCTTCCTCTTCTTATGATTCCACCTACACTTCTTCTTTTTCTTCTCGTTCTTCCACTTCTTCTTCTTCCTCTTCTTCTCCTTCTGCCACCTCTTCTCCCTCGTCCTGTTCTCCTTCTTATGAAGAAGAAGTTCTTCATCTCCTTTCATTCCACTACTTCCTCCTATTCCTCTTATTCTCTCCTTCTACCACTTGTTCTACTTCTACTTGTTGTTCTTCTTCATTTTTGTCTCCTTCTTCCGCTTCTTCTGCTTACACTTCTTCTTCTTCCTCTTCTTCCATTTCTTCTCCCTCCACAACTTCTTCTTCTTTCTTTTCCGTCTTCTCCTTCCTCTTTTTCTCCATCCCCCACTTCTGTTGTTTCCCAGTGTTGCTCTTCCTCTTCTTCTCCTTCCCCCAAATCTTATGCTTACACTTCTTCTTCTTCTTCCTCATCTCCTCCAGATCCCACTTCTTCTGCTTCTTCTTCCCTTCCCTTCCGCTCCTTCTTCCTTTTCCTCTTTTTCTCCTTGTTCCAATTCTTCTTCTTCATCTCACCTCCTTCCGCTACTTCTTCTTCCTCCTCTTGTTCACCTTCTTCACTTTCCACATCTTCTTGTTCTTCCGTTTCTTCTCCTTCTTCCACTTCTTCTAGTTACTCTCCTTCTTCTTCCTCTTCTTATCTTCTTCTTCATCTCACCTCCTTCCACTACTTCTTCTTCCTCCTCCTGTTCACTATCTTCACTTTCCACATCTTTTTCTTCTTCCTTTTCTTCTCCTTCTTCCACTTCTTCTAGTTACTCTTCTCCTTGTTCCACTTCTTCTAGTTACTCTTCTCCTTCTTCCACTTCTTCTCCATCATCCCCACTAATTCAACTACATCTTCTTCTTCTTCTCGTTCACCTTCTTCCACTTCTACTACATCCACTTGTTCTTCTTCTTCCCTCGCTTCTCCTTCTTTCCCTTCTTCTGCCTACACTACGTCTTCTTTCTCCCCTTCTTCTTCTCCTCCTTATTCCACTTCTTCTTCATCCCCTTTCCTTCCATTGCTTCTTCTTCCTCCTCTTTTTCTCATTCTTCCACTTCTTCTTCTTCTTCCTATTGTTCTCCTTCTTCCACTTGCACTTCTTCCTTTTCTTGTCGTTCTTCCACTTCTTCTTCTTCCTCTTCTTCTCCTTCTGCCACCTCTGCTCCCTCCTCCCGTTCTCCTTCTTCCTCTTCTTCTTCTTCATCTCCTTTCATTCCACTACTTCCTCCTATTCCTCTTATTCTCTATTTCTACCACTTCTTCTATTCTACTTGTTGTTGTTATTCATTTTTGTCTCCTTCTTCCGCTTCTTCTGCTTACGCTTTTTCTCCTCCAGATTCCACTTCTTCTGCTTCTTCTTCCCTTCCCTTCCCCTCCTTCTTCCTTTTCCTCCTTTTCTCCTTCTTCCAATTCTTCTTCTTCATCTCACCTCCTTCTACTACTTCTTCTTCCTCTTCTTGTTCACCTTCTTCAACTTCTTCACTTTCCACATCTTCTTCTTCTTCCTTTTCTTCTCCTTCATCCACTTCTTCTAGTTACTCTCCTTCTTCTTCCTCTTCTTATCTTTCTTCCACTTCTATTGCCTCCTCTTGCTCTCTTTCTTCCACTTCTTCTTCATCCTCTCCTTTCCTTTCTTTTCTTCTTCTTCATCTCCTTCTTCTTCTTCCTTTCCTTCGTCATATCCCTCTTTTTCTCCATCTTCTGCTTCCACTTGCATTTCTACCTTTTGTTCTCCTTCTTCCACTTCTTCTCCATCATCCCCACTCCTTCAACTATTTCTTCTTCTTTGTTCACCTTCTTCCACCTCTACTACATCCACTTGTTGTTCTTCTTCCCTCTCTTCTCCTTCTTGCCCTTCTTCTGCCTACACTACTTCTTCTTCCTCCCCTTCTCTTTCTCCTCCTTGTTCCACTTCTTCTTCCTATTGTTCCCCTTCTTCTTATTGTTCCTATTGTTCCCCTTCTTCCACCTGCACTTCTTCCTTCTCTTCTCGTTCTTCCACTTCTTCTTCTCCTTCTGCCACCTCTTCTTCCTCCTCCTGTTCTCCTTCTTCCACTTCTTCTTCTTCATCTCCTTTCATTCCACTACTTCCTCCTATTCCTCTTATTCTCTCCTTCTACCACTTCTTCTACTTCTACTTTTGTTCTTCTTCATTTTCGTATCCTTCTTTCGCTTCTTCTGCTTACACTTCTTCTTCTTCTTCTTCTTCCATTTCTTATCCTTCCACAACTTCTTCTTCTTTCCTTTCCGTCTTCTCCTTCCTCTTTTTCTCCATCCCCCACTTCTGTTGCTTCCCACTGTTGCTCTTCCTCTTCTTCTCCTTCCCCCAAATCTTATGCTTACACTTCTTCTTCCTTTTCTTCTTCTCCTCCAGATTCCACTTCTTCTGCTTCTTCTTCCCTTCCCTTCCCCTCCCCTCCTTCTTCCTTTTCCTCCTTTTCTCCTTGTTCGAATTCTTCTTCTTCATCTGACCTCCTTCCACTACTTCTTCTTCCTCCTCTTGTTCACCTTCTTCACTTTCCACATCTTCTTCTTCTTCCTTTTCTTCTCCTTCTTCCGTTTCTTCTAGTTACTCTCCTTCTTCTTCCTCTTGTTCACCTTCTTCCACTTCTTGTCTATCATCCCCACTCCTTCAACTACTTCTTCTTCTTCCTCTTGTTCACCTTCTTCCACTTCTACTACATCCACTTCTTCTTCTTTTTCCTTCTCTTCTCCTTCTTGCCCTTCTTCTGCCTACACTACTTCTTTTTCCTCCCCTTCTTGTTCACCTTCTTCAACTTCTTCACTTCCCACATCTTCTTCTTCCTTTTCTTCTCCTTCTTCCACTTCTTCTAGTTAGTCTCCTTCTTCTTCCTCTTCTTATCATTCTTCCACTTCTCCTGCCTCCTCTTGTTCTCTTTCTTCCATTTCTTCTTCATCCTCTCCTTTCCTTTCTTTTCTTCCTCTTCATCTCCTTCTTCTTCTTCCATTCCTTCGTCATATCCCTCTTTTTCTCCTTCTTCTGCTTCCATTTGCATTTTTACCTCTTGTTCTCCTTCTTTTACTTCTTCTCCATCATCCCTACTCCTTCAACTACTTCTTCTTCTTCCTCGTGTTCACCTTCTTCTACTTTTACTACATCCACTTGTTGTTGTTCTTCCTTCTCTTCTCCTTCTTGCCCTTCTTCTGCCAACACTACTTCTTCTTCCTCCCCTTCTTCTTCTCCTCCTTGTTGCACTTCTTCTTCATTCCCCTTTCCTTCCATTGCTTGTTCTTCCTCCTCTTTTTCTCATTCTTCCACTTCTTCTTCTTTTTCCTATTGCTCTCCTTCTTCCACTTGCACTTCTTCCTTTTCTTCTCGTTCTTCCACTTCTTCTTCTTCCTCTTCTTCTCCTTCTGCAACCTCTTCTTCCTCCTCCCGTTCTCCTTCTTCCACTTCTTCTTCTTCATCTCCTTTCATTCCACTACTTCCTCCTATTCCTCTTATTCTCTCCTTCTACCACTTCTTCTACTTCTACTTGTTGTTCTGCTTCATTTTCGTCTCCTTCTTCCGCTTCTTCTGCTTACACTTCTTGTTCTTCCTCTTCTTCCATTTCTTCTCCTTCCACAACTTCTTCTTCTTTCCTTTCCGTCTTCTCCTTCCTCTTGTTCTCCATCCCCCACTTCTGTTGCTTCCCATTGTTACTCTTCCTCTTCTTCTCCTTCCCCCAAATCTTATGCTTACAGTTCTTCTTCTTCTTGCTCTTCACCTCCAGATTCCTTCCATTGCTTATTCTTCCTCCTCTTTTTCTCATTCTTCCACTTGTTCTTCTTGTTCCTATTGTTCTCTTTCTTCCACTTGCAATTCTTCCTTCTCTTCTCGTTCTTCCACTTCTTCTTCTTCCTCTTCTTCTCCTTCTGCAACCTCTTGTTCCTCCTCCCGTTCTCCTTCTTCCACTTCTTCTTCTTCATCTCCTTTCATTCCATTAGTTCCTCCTATTCCTTTTCTTCTCATTCTTCCACTTGCAGTTCTTCCTTTTCTTCTCGTTCTTCCACTTCTTTTTCTTCATGTCCTTTCATTCCACTACTTCCTCCTATTCCACTTATTCTCTCCTTCTACCACTTCTTCTACTTCTACTTATTGTTCCTCTTCATTTTCATCTCCTTCTTCCGCTTCTTCTGCTTACACTTCTTCTTCTCCCTCTTCTTCCATTTCTTCTCCTTCCACAACTTCTTCTTTCCTTTCCGTCTTCTCCTTCCTCTTTTTCTCCATCCCCCACTTCTGTTGCTTCCCATTGTTGCTCTTCCTCGTCTTCTCCTTCCCCCAAACCTTATGCTTACTCTTCTTCTTCTTCTTCCTCATCTCCTCCAGATTCCACTTCTTTTGCTTCTTCTTCCCTTCCCTTCCCCTTCTTCTTCCTTTTCCTCCTTTTCTCCCTGTTGCAATTCTTCATCTTCATCTCACCTCCTTCCACTACTTCTTCTTCCTCCTCTTGTTCACCTTCTTCAACTTCTTCCTTTTATTCTCCTTCTTCCACTTCTTCTAGTTACTCTCTTTCTTCTTCCTCTTCTTATCTTTCTTCCACTTCTCCTGCCCCCTTTTGTTCTCTTTCTTCCACTTCTTCTTCATCTCTTCCTTGCCTTTCTTTTCTTCCTCTTCATCTGCTTCTTCTTCTTCCTTTCCTTTGTCCTATCCCTGTTTTTCTCCTTCTTCTGATTCCACTTGCATTTCTACCTCTTATTCTCCTTCTTCCACTTCTTCTCCATCATCCCCACTCCTTCAACTACTTCTTCTTCTCCTCTTGTTCACCTTCTTCAACTTCTACTACATCCACTTGTTCTTCTTCTTCCCTCTCTTCTCCTTCTTGCCCTTCTTCTGCCTACACTACTTCTTCTTCTTCCCCTTCTTCTTCTCTTCCTTGTTCCACTTCTTCTTCATTCCCCTTTCCTTCCATTGCTTCTTCTTCCTCCTCTTTTTCTCATTCTTCCACTTCTTCTTCTTCCTATTGTTCTCCTTCTTCCACTTGCACTTCTTCCTTTTCTTCTCGTTCTTCTACTTCTTATTCTTCCTCTTCTTCTCCTTCTGCCACCTCTTCTTCCTCCTCCCGTTCTCCTTCTAGAACTTCTTCTTCTTCATCTCCTTTCATTCCACTACTTCCTCCTATTCCTCTTATTCTCTCCTTCTACCACTTCTTCCACTTCTACTTGTTGTTCTTCTTCATTTTCGTCTCCTTCTTCCGCTTCGTCTGCTTACACTTCTTCTTCTTCCTCTTCTTCCATTTCTTCTCCTTCCACAACTTCTTCTTCTTTCCTTTCCATCTTCTCCTTCCTCTTTTTCTCCATCCCCCACTTCTGTTGCTTCCCATTGTTGCTCTTCCTCGTCTTCTCCTTCCCCCAAATCTTATGCTTACTCTTCTTCTTCTTCTTCTTCTTCTTTTCCTCCAGATTCCACTTCCTCTGCTTCTTCTTCCCTTCCCTTCCCCTCCCCTCCTTCTTCCTTTTCCTCCTTTTCTCCTTGTTCCAATTCTTCTTCTTCATCTCACCTCCTTCCGCTACTTCTTCTTCCTCCTCTTGTTCACCTTCTTCAACTTCTTCACTTTCCACACATCTTCTTGTTCTTCCTTTTCTTCTCCTTCTTCCATTTCTTCTAGTTACTCTCCTTCTTCTTCCTCTTCTTATCATTTTTCCACTTCTCCTGCCTCCTCTTGTTCTTTTTCTTCCACTTCTTCTTCATCATCTCCTTTCCTTTCTTTTCTTCCTCTTCATCTCCTTCTTCTTCTTCCTTTCCTTCGTCATATCTCCCTTTTTCTCATTCTTCTGCTTCCACTTGCATTTCTACCTCTTGTTCTCTTTCCTCCACTTCTTCTCCATCATCACCACTCCTTCAACTACTTCTTCTTCTTCCTCTTCTTCACCTTCTTCCACTTCTACTACATCCACTTGTTCTTCTTCTTCCCTCTCTTCTCCTTCTTTCCCTTCTTCTGCCTACACTACTTCTTCTTCCTCCCCTTCTTCTTCTCCTTCTTGTTCCATTTCGTCTTCATCCCCTTTCCTTCCATGGCTTCTTCTTCCTCCTCTTTTTCTCATTCTTCCACTTCTTCTTGTTCCTCCTCTTTTTCTCATTCTTCCACTTCTTCTTCTTCTTCCTATTGTTCTCCTTCTCCCACTTGTACTTCTTCTCGTTCTTCCACTTCTTCTTCTTCCTCTTCTTCTCCTTCTACCACCTCTTCTCCCTCCTCCCGTTCTCCTTCTTCCACTTCTTCTTCTTCATCTCCTTTCATTCCACTACTTCCTCCTATTCCTCTTATTCTCTCCTTCTACCACTTCTTCTACTTCTACTTGTTGTTCTTTTTCATTTTTGTCTCCTTCTTCCACTTCTTCTGCTTACACTTCTTCTTTTTCCTCTTCTTCGATTTCTTCGACTTCCACAACTTCTTCTTCGTCATCTCACCTCCTTGCACTACTTCTTCTTCCTCCTCTTGTTCACCTTCTTTAACTTCTTCACTTTCCACATCTTCTTCTTCTTCCTTTTCTTCTCCTTCTTCCACTTCTTCTAGTTACTCTCCTTCTTCTTCCTCTTCTTATCTTCTTCTTCATCTCACCTCCTTCGACTACTTCTTCTTCCTCCTCTTGTTCACCTTCTTCACTTTCCACATCTTCTTCTTCTTCCTTTTCTTCTCCTTCTTCCACTTCTTCTAGTTACTCTCCTTCTTCTTCCTCTTTTTATCTTTCTTCCACTTCTCATGCCTCCTCTTTTTCTCTTTCTTCCACTTCTTGTTCATCCTCTCCTTTCCTTTCTTTTCTTCCTCTTCATATCCTTCTTCTTCTTCCTTTCCTTCGTCATATCCCTATTTTTCTCCTTCTTCTGTTTCCACTTGCATTTCTACTACCTCTTGTTCTCCTTCTTCCACTTCTTCTCCATCATCTCCACTCCTTCAACTACTTCTTCTTCTTCCTCTTGTTCACCTTCTTCCACTTCTACTACATCCACTTCTTCTTCTTCTTCCCTCTCTTCTCCTTCTTGCCGTTCTTCTGCCTACACTACTTCTTCTTCGTCCCCTTCTTCTTCTCCTCCTTGTTCCACTCCTTCTTCATTCCCCTTTCCTTCCATTGCTTCTTCTTCCTCCTCTTTTTCTCATTCTTCCACTTCTTCTTCTTCCTATTGTTCTCCTTCTTCCACTTGCAGTTCTTCCTTTTCTTCTCGTTATTCCACCACTTCTTCTTCCTCTTCTTCTCCTTCTGCCACCTTTTCTTCCTCCTCCCGTTCTCCTTCTTCCACTTCTTTTTCTTCATCTCCTTTCATTCCACTACTTCCTCCTATTTGTCTTATTCTCTCCTTCTACCACTTCTTCTACTTCTACTTGTTGTTCTTCTTCATTTTCGTGTCCTTCTTCCGCTTCTTCTGCTTACACTTCTTCTTCTGCCTCTTCTTCCATTTCTTCTCCTTCCACAACTTCTTCTTCTTTCCTTTCCGTCTTCTCCTTCCTCTTTTTCTCTATCCCCCACTTCTGTTGCTTCCCATTGTTGCTCTTCCTCTTCTTCTCCTTCCCCCAAATCTTATGCTTACACTTCTTCTTCTTCTTCCTCTTCTCCTCCAGCTTCCACTTCTTCTACTTCTTCTTTCCTTCCCTTCCCTTCCTTCTTCCTTTTCCTCCTTTTCTCCTTGTTCCAATTCTTCTTCTTCATCTCACCTCTTTCCGTTACTTCTTCTTCCTCCTCTTGTTCACCTTCTTCAACTTCTTCATTTTCCACATCTTCTTCTTCTTCCTTTTCTTCTCCTTCTTCCACTTCTTCTAGTTACTTTCCTTCTTCTTCCTCTTCTTATCTTTCTTCCACTTCTCCTGCCTCCTCTTGTTCTCTTTCTTCCACTTCTTCTTCATCCTCTCCCTTCCTTTCTTTTCTTCCTCTTCATCTCCTTCTTTTTCTTCCTTTCCTTCGTCATATCCCTCTTTTTCTCCTTCTTCTGCTTCCACTTGCATTTCTACCTCTGGTTCTCCTTCTTCCACTTCTTTTCCATCATCCCCACTCCTTCAACTACTTCCTCTTCGTCCTCTTGTTCACCTTCTTCCACTTTTACTACATCCACTTCTTCTTCTTCTTCCCTATTTTCTCTTTCTTGCCATTCTTCTGCCTACACTACTTCTTCTTCCTCCCCTTCTTCTTCTCCTCCTTGTTCCGCTCCTTCTTCATCCTGTTTCCTTCCATTGCTTCTACTTCCTCCTCTTTTTCTCATTCTTCCACTTCTTCTTCTTCTTCCTATTGTTCTCCTTCTTCCACTTGCACTTCTTCCTTTTCTTCTCGTTCTTCCACTTCTTCGTCTTCCTTTTCTTCTCCTTCTGCCACCTCTTCTCTTCCTCGCGTTCTTCTTCTTCCACTTCTTCTTCTTCATCTCGTTTCATTCCACTACTTCCTCCTATTCCTCTTATTCTCTCCTTCTACCACTTCTTCTACTTCTGCTTATTGTTCTTCTTCATTTTCATCTTCTTATTTTTCTTCTTGTGCTTACACTTCTTCTTCTCCTTCCACAACTCCTTCTTCTTTCCTTTCCATCTTCTCCTCCCTCTTTTTCTCCATCCCCCACTTCTGTTGCTTCCCATTGTTGCTCTTCCTGTTCTTCTCCTTCCCCCAAATCTTATGCTTACACTTGTTCTTCTTCTTCCTCTTCTCCTCCAGCTTCCACTTCTTCTGCTTCTTCTTCCCTTCCCTTCCCCTCCTTCTTCCTTTTCCTCCTTTTCTCCTTGTTCCAATTCTTCTTCTTTATCTCACCTGCTTCCACTACTTCTGGTTCCTCCTCTTGTCCACCTTCTTCAACTTTTTCACTTTCCACATATTCTTCTTCTTCCTTTTCTTCTTCTTCTTCCACTTCTTCTACTTACTCTCCTTCTTCTTCCTCTTCTTATCTTTCTTCCACTTCTGCTGCCTCCTCTTGTTCTGTTTCTTCCACTTCTTCTTCATCCTCTCCTTTCCTTTCTTTTCTTCCTCTTCATCTCCTTCTTCTGCTTCGTTTCCTTCGTCATATTCCTCCTTTTCTCCTTGTTCCAATTCTTCTTCTTCATCTCACCTCCTTCCATTACTTCTTCTTCCTCCTCTTGTTCACCTTCTTCAAGTTCTTCACTTTCCACATCTTCTTCTTGTTCCTTTTCTTCTCCTCCTTCCACTTCTTCTAGTTACTCTCCTTCTTCTTCCTCTTCTTATCTTTCTTCCACTTCTCCTGCTTCCTCTTGTTCTCTTTCTTCCACTTCTTCTTCATCCTCTCCTTTCCTTTCTTTTATTCCTCTTCATTTTTGTCTCCTTCTTCCGCTTCTTCTGCTTACACTTCTTCTTCTTCCTCTTCTTCAATTTCTTCTCCTTCCACAACTTCTTCTTCTTTCCTTTCCATCTTCTCCTTCCTCTTTTTCTCCATCCCCCACTTCTGTTGCTTCCAATTGTTGCTCTTCCTCTTCTTCTCCTTCCCCCAAATCTTATGCTTACACTTCTTCTTCTTCTTCCTCTTCTCCTTCAGCTTCCACTTCTTCTGCTTCTTCTTGCCTTCCCTTCCCCTCCTTCTTCCTTTTCCTCCTTTTCTCCTTGTTCTAATTCCTCTTCTTCACCTCACCTCTTTCCATTACTTCTTCTTCCTCCTCTTGTTCACCTTCTTCAACTTCTTCATTTTCCACATCTTCTTCTTCTTCCTTTTCCTCTCCTTCTTCCACTTCTTCTAGTTACTCTCCTTCTTCTTCCTCTTCTTATCTTTCTTCCACTTCTCCTGCTTCCTCTTGTTCTCTTTCTTCCACTTGTTCTTCTTCTTCCCTCTCTTCTCCTTCTTGCCCTTCTTCTGCCTGCACTACTTCTTCTTCCTCCCTTTCTTCTTCTCCTCCTTCTTCCACTTCTTCTTTATTCCCCCTTCCTTCCATTGCTTCTTCTTCTTCTTCCTATTGTTCTCCTTCTTCGACTTGCACTTCTTGCTTTTCTTCTCATTCTTCCACTTCTTCTCTTTCTACCACCTCTTCTTCCTCCTCCCATTCTCCTTCTTCCACTTCTTCTTCTTCGTCTCCTTTCATTCCATTACTTCCTCCTATTCCTCTTATTCTCTCCTTCTACCACTTCTTCTACTTCTACTTGTTGTTCTTCTTCATTTTCGTCTCCTTCTTCAGCTTCTTCTGCTTACACTTCCTCTTCTTCCCTTACCTTCCCCTCCTTCTTCCTTTTCCTCCTTTTCTCCTTGTTCCAATTCTTCTTCTTCATCTCACCTCCTTCCACTACTTCTTCTTCCTCCTCTTGTTCACCTTCCTCACTTTCCACATCTTTTTCTTCTTCCTTTTCTTCTCCTTCTTCCACTTCTTCTAGATACTCTCCTTCTTCTTCCTCTTCTTATCTTTCTTCCACTTCTCCTGCCTCCTCTTGTTCTCTTTCTTCAACTTCTTCTTCATCCTCTCCTTTCCTTTCTTTTCTTCTTCTTTATCTCCTTCTTCTTCTTCCTTTCCTTCGTCATATCCCTCTTTTTCTCCTTCTTCTGCTTCCACTTGCATGTCTACCTCTTGTCCTCCTTCTTCGACTGCTTCTCCATCATCCCCACTCCTTCAACTACTTCTTCTTCTTCCTCTTGTTCGCCTTCTTCCACTTCTACTACATCCACTTGTTCTTCTTCCTCCCTCTTTTCTCCTTCTTGCCCTTCTTCTGCCTATACTACTTCTTACTCCGCTTCTTCTTCGCCTCCTTCTTCCACTTCTTCTTCATCCCCTTTCCTTCCATTGCTTCTTCTTCCTCCTCTTTTTCTCATTCTTCCACTTCTTCTTCTTATTGTTCTCCTTCTTCGACTTGCACTTCTTCCTTTTCTTCACGTTCTTCCACTTCTTCTTCTTCCTCTTCTTCTCCTTCTGCCACCACTTCTCCCTCTTCCCGTTCTCCTTCTTCCACTTCTTCTTCTTCATCTCCTTTCATTCCACTACTTCTACCACTTCTTCTACTTCTACTTGTTGTTCTTCTTCATTTTCGTCTCCTTCTTCCGCTTCCTCTGCTTACGCCTCTTTTTCTTCCATTTCTTCTCCTTCCACTTTTTCTTTCCTTTTCGTCTTCTCCTTCCTCTTTTTCTCCATCCCCCACTTCTGTTGCTTCCCATTGTTGCTCTTCCTCTTCTTCTCCTTCCCCCAAATCTTACGCTTACACTTCTTCCTCTTCTTCCTCCTCTCCCCTAGATTCAACTTCTTCTAGTTCTTCTTCCCTTCCCTTCCCCTCGTTCTTCCTCTTCCTCCTTTTCTCCTTGTTCCAATTCTTCTTCTTCATCTCACCTCCTTCCACTACTTCTTCTTCCTCCTCTTGCTCACCTTCTTCACTTTCCACATCTTCTTCTTCTTCCTTTTCTTCTCCTTCTTCCACTTCTTCTCATTACTCTCCTTTTTCTTCCTGTTCTTATCTTTCTTCCACTTCTCCTGCCTCCTCTTGTTCTCTTTCTTCCACTTCTTCTTCATCCTCTCCTTTCCTTTCTTTTCTTCCGATTAATCTCCTTCTTCTTCTTCCTTTCCTTCCTCATATCCCTCTTTTTATCCTTCTTCTGCTTCCACTTGCATGTCTACCTCTTGTCCTCCTTCTTCCACTCCTTCTCCATCATCCCCACTCCTTCAACTACTTCTTTTTCTTCCTCTTGTTCACCTTCTTCCACTTCTACTACATCCACTTGTTCTTCTTCTTCCCTCTCTTCTCCTTCTTGCCCTTCTTCTGCCTACACTACTTCTTCTTCCTCCCCTTCTTCTTCTCGTCCTTGTTCCACTTCTTCTTCATTCCCCTTTCCTTCCATTGCTTCTTCTTCATCCTCTTTTTCTCATTCTTCCACTTCTTGTTCTTCCCTCTTTTGTACTTCTTGCCCTTCTTCTGCCTACACCACTTCGTCAACCTCCCCTTCTTCTTCTCCTCTTTGTTCCACTTCTTCTTCATTCCCTTTTCCTTCCATGGCTTGTTCTTCGTCCTCTTTTTCTCATTTTTCCACTTCTTCTTCTTCTTCCTATTGGTCTCCTTCTTCCACTTGCACTTCTTCCTTTTCTTCTCGTTCTTCCACTTCTTTTTCTTCCTATTGTTCTCCTTCTTCGACTTGCACTTCTTCCTTTTCTTCTCGTTCTTCCACTTCTTCTTCTTCCTCTTCTTCTCCTTCTGCCACCTCTTCTCCCTCCTCCCGTTATCCTTCTTCCACTTCTTCTTTTTCATCTCCTTTCATTCCACTACTTCCTCCTATTCCTCTCATTCTTTCCTTCTACCACTTCTTCTACTTCTACTTGTTGTTCTTCTTCATTTTCGTCACCTCCTTCCACTACTTCTTCCTCCTGCTCTTGTTCACCTTCTTCACTTTCCACATCTTCTTCTTCTTCCTTTTCTTCTCCTTCTTCCACTTCTTCTAGTTACTCTCCTTCTTTTTCCTCTTCTTATCTTTCTTCCACTTCTCCTGCCTCCTCTTGTTCTCTTTCTTCCGCTTCTTCTTCATCCTCTCCTTTCCTTTCTTTTCTTCCTCTTCATCTCCTTCTTCATCTTCCTTTCCTTCGTCGTATTCCTCTTTTTCTATTTCTTCTCCTTCCACTTGCATTTCTACCTCTTGTTCACCTTCTTCCACTTCGACTACATCCACCTGTTCTTCTTCTTCCGTCTCTTTTCCTTCTTGCCTTTCTTCTGCCTACACTACTTCTTCCTCCTCCCCTTCTTCTTCTCCTCCTTGTTCCACTTCTTCTTCCTTTCCCTTCCCCTCCTTCTTCCTTTTCCTCCTTTTCTCCTTGTTCCAATTCTTCTTCTTCATCTCACCTCCTTCCACTACTTCTTCTTCCTCCTCTTGTTCACCTTCTTCAACTTCTTCACTTTCCACATCTTCTTCTTCTTCCTTTTCTTCTCCTTCTTCCACTTCATCCAGTTACTCTCCTTCTTCTTCCTCTTCTTATCTTTCTTCCACTTCTGCTGCCTCCTCTTGTTCTCTTTCTTCCACTTCTTCTTCATCCTCTCCTTTCCTTTCTTTTCTTCCTCTTGATCTCCTTCTTCTTCTTCCTCTCCTTCGTGATATCCCTCTTTTTCTCCTTCTTCTTCTTCCACTTGCATTTCTACCTCTTGTTCTCCTTCTTCCACTTCTTCTCCATCAGCCCCACTCCTTCAACTACTTCTTCTTCTTCCTCTTGTTCACCTTCTTAAACTTCTACTACATCCACTTGTTCTTCTTCTTCCCTCTCTTCTCCTTCTTGCCCTTCTTCTGCCTACACTACTTCTTCTTCCTCCCCTTCTTCTTCTCCTCCTTGTTCCACTTCTTCTTCATCCCCTTTCCTTCCATTGCTTCTTCTTCCCCCTCTTTTTCTCATTCTTCCACTTCTTCTTCTTCTTCCAATTGTTCTTCTTCTTCCACTTGCATTTCTTCTTCTTCCTCTTCTTCTTCTTCATCCCCTTTCATTCCACTACTTCCTCCTATTCCTCTTATTCTCGCTTTCTACCACTACTTCTACTTCTACTTGTTGTTCTTCTTCATTTTCATCTCCTTCTTCCGCTTCTTCTGCTTACACTTCTTCTTCTTCCTCTTCTTCCATTTCTTCTCCTTCCACAACTTCTTCTTCTTTCCTTTCCGTCTTCTCCTTCCTCTTTTTCTCCATCCCCCACTTCTGTTGCTTCCCATTGTTATTCTTCCTCTTCTTCTCCTTCCCCCAAATCTTATGCTTACACTTCTTCTTCTTCTTCCTCTTCTCCTCTAGATTCCTTCCATTGCTTATTCTTCCTCCTCTTTTTCTCATTCTTCTACTTGTTCTTCTTCTTCCTATTGTTCTCCTTCTTACACTTGAACTTCTTCGTTTTCTTCTCGTTCTTCCACTTCTTCTTCTTCCTCTTCTTCTCCTTCTGCCACCTCTTCTCCCTCCTCCCGTTCTCCTTCTTCCACTTCTTCTTCTTCATGTCCTTTCATTCCACTACTTCCTCCTATTCCTCTTATTCTCTCCTTCTACCACTTCTTCTACTTCTACTTGTTGTTCTTCTTCATTTTTGTCTCCTTCTTCCGCTTCTTCTCCTTACACTTCTTCTTCCATTTCTTCTCCTTCCACAACTTCTTCTTTCCTTTCCGTCTTCTCCTTCCTCTTTTTCTCCATCCCCCACTTCTGTTGCTTCCCATTCTTGCTCTTCCGCTCCTTCTCCTTCACCCAAATCTTATGCTTACACTTTTTCTTCTTCTTCCTCTTCTCCGCCAGCTTCCACTTCTTCTGGTTCTTCTTCCCTTCCCTTCCCCTTCTTCTTCCTTTTCCTCCTTTTCTCTTTGTTCCAATTCTTCTTCTTCATCTCACCTCCTTCCACTACTTCTTCCTCCTCCTCTTGTTCACCTTCTTCACTTTCCACATCTTCTTCTTCTTCCTTTTCTTCTCCTTCTTCCACTTCTTCTACTTACTCTCCTTCTTCTTCCTCTTCTTATCTTTCTTCCACTTCTCGTGCCTCCTCTTGTTCTCTTTCTTCCGCTTCTTCTTCAGCGTCTCCTTTCCTTTCTTTTCTTCCTCTTCATCTCCTTCTTCATCTTCCTTTCCTTCGTCATATTCCTCTTTTTCTATTTCTTCTCCTTCCACTTGCATTTCTACCTCTTGTTCTCCTTCTTCCACTTCTTCTCAATCATCCTCACTCCTTCAACTACTTCTTCTTCTACCTCTTGTTCACCTTCTTCCACTTCTACTACATCCACCTGTTCTTCTTCTTCCGTCTCTTTTTTCTTCTTGCCTTTCTTCTGCCTACACTACTTCTTCCTTCTCCCCTTCTTCTTCTCCTCCTTGTTCCACTACTTCTTCCTTTCCTTCCATTGCTTCTTCTTCCTTCTCTTTTTCTCATGCTTCCATTTCTTCTTCTTCTTCCTATTGTTCTCCTTCTTCCACTAGCACTTCTTCCTTTTCTTCTCGTTCTGCCACTTCTTCTTCTTCTCCTTCTGCCACCTCTTCTCCCTCCTCCCGTTCTCCTTCTTCCACTTCTTCTTCTTCATCTCCTTTCATTCCACTACTTCCTCCTATTCCTCTTATTCTCTCCTTCTACCACTTCTTCCACTTCTACTTGTTGTTCTTCTTCATTTTCGTCTCCTTCTTCCGCTTCTTCTGCTTACACTTCTTCTTCTTCCTCTTCTTCCATTTCTTCTCCTTCCACAACTTCTTCTTTCCTTTCCGTCTTCTCCTTCCTCTTTTTCTCCATCCCCCACTTCTGTTGCTTCCCATTGTTGCTCTTCCTCGTCTTCTCCTTCCCCCAAATCTTATGCTTACACTTCTTCTTCTTCTTCCTCTTCTCCTCCAGATTCCACTTCTTCTGCTTCTTCTTCCCTTCCCTTCCCCTCCTTCTTCATTTTCCTCCTTTTCTCCTTGTTCCAATTCTTCTTCTTCATCTCACCTCCTTCCACTACGTTTTCTTCCTCCTCTTGTTAACCTTCAATTTCTTCACTTTCCACATCTTCTTCTTCTTCCTTTTCTTCTTCATCTTCCACTTCTTCGAGTTACTCTCCTTCTTCTTCCTCTTCCTATCTTTTTTCCACTTCTCTTGCCTCCTCTTGTTCTCTTTCTTCCAATTCTTCTTCATCCTCTCCTTTCCTTTCTTTTCTTCCTCTTCATCTCCTTCTTCTTCTTCCTTTCCTTCGTCATATACCTCTTTTTCTCCTTCTTCTGCTTCCACTTGCATTTCTACCTCTTGTTCTCCTTCTTCCACTTCTTCTCCATCATCCCCACTCCTTCAACTACTTCTTCTTCTTCCTCTTGTTCACCTTCTTCCACTTCTACTACATCCACTTGTTCTTCTTCTTCCCTCTCTTCTCCTTCTTGCCCTTCTTCTGCCTACACTACTTCTTCTTCCTCCCCTTCTTCTTGTCGTGCTTGTTCCATTTCGTCTTCATCGCCTTTCCTTCCATTGCTTCTTCTTCCTCCTCTTTTTCTCATTCTTCCACTTCTTCTTCTTCCTATTGTTCTCCTTCTCCCACGTGCACTTTTTCCTTTTCTTCTCGTTCTTCCGCTTCTTCTTCTTCCTCTTTTTCTCCTTCTGCCACCTCTCCTCCGTCCTCCTGTTCTCCTTCTTCCACTTCTTCTTCTTCATCTCCTTTCATTCCACTACTTCCTCCTATTCCTCTTATTCTCTCCTTCTACCACTTCTTCTACTTCTACTTGTTGTTCTTCTTCATTTTCGTCTCTTTTTTCCGCTTCTTCTGCTTACACTTCTTCTTCTTCCTCTTCTTCCATTTCTTCTCCTTCCACAACTTCTTCTTCTTTCCTTTCTGTCTTCTCCTTCCTTTTTTTCTCCATCCCCTACTTCTGTTGCTTCCCATTGTTGCTCTTCCTCTTCTTCTCCTTCCCCCAAATCTTATGCTTACACTTCTTCTTCTTCTTCCTCTTCTCCTCCAGCTTCCAGTTCTTCTGCTTCTTCTTCCCTTCCCTTCCCCTCCTTGTTCCTTTTCCTCCTTTTCTCCTTGTTCCAATTCATCTTCTTCATCTAACCTGCTTCCACTACTTCTTCTTCCTCCTCTTGTTCACCTTCTTCAACTTCTTCACTTTCCACATCTTCTTCTTCTTCCTTTTCTTCTCCTTGTTCCACTTCTTCTTCATCCTCTCCTTTCCTTTCTTTTCTTCCTCTTCATCTCCTTCTTCTTCTTCCCTTCCTTCGTCATATCCCTCTTTTTCTCCTTCTTCAGCTTCCACTTGCGTTTCTGCATCTTGTTCTCCTTCTTCCACTTCCTCTCCATCATCCCCACTCCTTCAACTAGTTCTTCTTCTTCCTCTTGTTCACCTTCTTCCACCTCTAATACATACACTTGTTCTTCTTCTTCCCTCTCTTCTCCTTCTTGCCGTTCTTGTGCGTACACTACTTCTTCTTCCTCCCCTTCTTCTTCTCCTCCTTGTTCCACTTCTTCTTCATCCGTTTTCCTTCCATTGCTTCTTCATCCTCCTCTTTTTCTCATTCTCCCACTTCTTCTTCTTCCTATTGTTCTCCTTCTTCCACTTGCACTTCTTCCTTTTCTTCTCGTTCTTCCACTTCTTCTTCTTCCTCCCCTTCTTCTTCTCCTCCTTCTTCCACTTCTTCTTCATCCCTTTTCCTTCCATTGCTTCTTCTTCCTCCTCTTTTTCACGTTCTTCCACTTCTTCTTCTTCCTCTTCTTCTCCTTCTGCCACCTCTTCTCCCTCCTCCCGTTCTCCTTCTTCCACTTCTTCTTCTTCATCTCCTTTCATTCCACTACTTCCTCCTATTCCTCTTATTCTCTCCTTCTACCACTTCTTCTACTTCCTCCTTCTTCCACTTGCACTTCTTCCTTTTCTACTCGTTCTTCCACTTCTTCTTCTTCCTCTTCTTCTCCTTCCGCCACCTCTTCTTCCTCCTCCCGTTCTCCTTTTTCCACTTCTTCTTCTTCATCCCCTTTCATTCCACTACTTCTTCCTATTCCTCTTATTCTCTCCTTCTACCACTTCTTCTACTTCTACTAGTTGTTCTTCTACGTTTTCGTCTGCTTCTTCCGCTTCTTCTGCTTACACTTCTTCTTCTTCCTCTTCTTCCATTTCTTCTCCTTCCACAACTTCTTCTTCTTTCCTTTCCGTCTTCTCCTTCCTCTTTTTCTCCATCCCCCACTTCTGTTGCTCTTCCCCCATATCTTATGCTTACACTTCTTCTTCTTCTTCCTTTTCTCCTCCAGATTCCACTTCTTCTGCTTCTTCTTCCCTTCCCTTCCCCACCTTCTTCCTTTTCCTCCTTTTCTCCTTGTTCCAATTCTTCTTCTCCATGTCACCTCCTTCCACTACTTCTTCTTCCTCCTCTTGTTCACGTTCTTCACTTTGCACATCTTCTTCTTCCTTTTCTTCTCTTTCTTCCACTTCTTCTAGTTACTCTCCTTCTTCTTCCTCTTCTTATCTTTCTTCCACTTCTCCTGCCTCCTCTTATTCTCTTTCTTCCACTTCTTCTTCATCCTCTGCTTTCCTTTTCTTCCTCTTCATCTCCTTCTTCTTCTTCCTTTCCTTCGTCATATCCCTCTTTTTCTCCTTCGTCTGCTTCCACTTGCATTTCTACCTCTTGTTCTCCTTCTTCCACTTCTTCTCGATCATCCCCACTCCTTCAACTACTTCTTCTTCTTCTTCCTCTTGTTCCCCTTCTCCCACTTCTACTACATCCACTTGTTCTACTCCTTCCCTCTCTTCTCCTTCTTGCCCTTCTTCTGCCTACACTACTTCTTCTTCCTCTCCTTCTTCTTCTCCTCCTTGTTGCACTTCTTCTTCATCCCCTTTACTTCCATTGCTTCTTCTTCCTCCTCTTTTTCTCATTCTTCCACTACTTCTTCTTCTTCCCATTGTTCTCCTTCTTCCACTTGCACTTCTTCCTTTTCTTCTCTTTCTTCCACTTCTTCTTCTTCTCTTCTTCTCCTTCTACCACCTTTTCTCCCTCCTCCCTCCTCCAGTTCTCCTTCTTCCACTTCTTCTTCTTCATCTCCTTTCATTCCACTACTTCCTCCTATTCCTCTTATTCTCTCCTTCTACCACTTCTTCTACTTCTACTTGTTGTTCTTCTTCATTTTCGTCTCCTTCTTCCGCTTCTTCCGCTTCTTCCGCTTACACTTCTTCTTCTTCCTCTTCTTCCATTTCTTCTCCTTCCACAACTTCTTCTTCTTTCCTTTCCGTCTTCTCCTTCCTCTTTTTCTCCATCCCCCACTTCTGTTGCTTCCCATTGTTGCTCTTCCTCTTCTTCTCCAGATTCCACTTCTTCTGGTTCTTCTTCCCTTCCCCTCCTTCTTCCTTTTCCTCCTTTTCTCCTTGTTCCAATTCTTCTTCTTCATCTCACCTCCTTCCACTACTTCTTCTTCCTCCTCTTGTTCACCTTCTTCACTTTCCACATCTTCTTCTTCTTCCTTTTCTTTTCCTTCTTCCACTTCTTCTATTTATTCCCCTTCTTCTTCCTCTTCTTATCTTTCTTCCACTTCTCCTGCCTCCTATTGTTCCCTTTCTTCCACGTCTTCTTCATCCTCTCATTTCCTTTCTTTTCTTCCTCTACATCTGCTTCTTCTTCTTCCTTTCCTTCGTCATATCCCTCTTTTTCTCCTTCTTCTGCTTCCACTTGCATTTCTACCTCTTGTTCTCCTTCTTCCACTTCTTCTCCATCAACCCCACTCCTTCAACTACTTCTTCTTCTTCCTCTTCTTCACCTTCTTCCACCTCTAATACATACACTTGTTCTTCGTCTTCCCTCTCTTCTCCTTCTTGCCGTTCTTGTGCCTACACTACTTCTTCTTCCTCCCCTTCTTCTTCTCCTCCTTCTTCCACTTCTTCTTCATCCCTTTTCCTTCCATTGCTTCTTCTTCCTCCTCTTTTTCCCATTCTTCCACTTCTCCTTCTTCTTCCTATTGTTCTCCTTCTTCCACTTGCACTTCTTCTTTTTCTTTTCTTTCTTCCACTTCTTTTTCTTCCTCTTCTTCTCGTTCTGCCACCTCTTCTCCCTCCTCCCTCCTCCCTCCTTCCGTTCTCCTTCTTCTACTTCTTCTTCTTCATCCTTGCATTCCACTACTTCCTCCTATTTCTCTTATTCTCTCCTTCTACCACTTCTTCTACTTCTACTTGTTGTTCTTCTTCATTTTCGTCTCCTTCTTCCGTTTCTTCTGCTTACACTTTTTCTTTTTCCATTTCTTTTCCTTCCACAACTACTTCTTATTTCCTTTCCGTCTTCTCCTTCCTCTTTTTCTCCATCCCCCATTTCTGTTGCTTCCCATTGTTGCTCTTCCTCTTCTTCTCCTTCCCCCAAATCTTAAGCTTACACTTCTTCTTCTTCTTCCTCTTCTCCTCCAGATTCCACTTCCTCTGGTTCTTCTTCCCTTCCCCTCCTTCTTCCTTTTCCTCCTTTTCTCCTTGTTCCAATTCTTCTTCTCCATGTCACCTCCTTCCACTACTTCTTGTTCCTCCTCTTGTTCACGTTCTTCACTTTGCACATCTTCTTCTTTCTTTTCTTCTCTTTCTTCCACTTCTTCTAGTTACTCTCCTTCTTCTTCCTCTTCTTATCTTTCTTCCACTTCTCCTGCCTCCTCTTGTTCTCTTTCTTCCACTACTTCTTCATCCTCTCCTTTCCTTTCTTTTCTTCCTCTTCAACCCCTTCTTCTACTTCCTTTCCTTTGTCATATCCCTCTTTTTCTCCTTCTTATGCTTCCACTTGCATTTCTACATCTTGTTCTCCTTCTTCCACTTCTTCTCCATCATCCCCACTCCTTCAACTGCTTCTTCTTCTTCCTCTTATTCACCTTCTTCCACCTCTACTACATCTACTTGTTCCTCTTCTCATTCTTGCCCTTCTACTGCCTACACTACTTCTTCTTCCTCCCCTTCTTCTTCTCCTCCTTGTTCCACTTCTTCTTCATCCGTTTTCCTTCCATTGCTTCTTCATCCTCCTCTTTTTCTCATTCTTCCACTTCTTCTTCTTCCTATTGTTCTCCTTCTTCCACTTGCACTTCTTCCTTTTCTTCTCGTTCTTCCACTTCTTCTTCTTCCTCCCCTTCTTCTTCTCCTCCTTCTTCCACTTCTTCTTCATCCCTTTTCCTTCCATTGCTTCTTCTTCCTCCTCTTTTTCTCACTCTTCCACTTCTCCTTCTTCTTCCTATTGTTCTCCTTCTTCCACTTGCACTTCTTCCTTTTCTTTTCTTTCTTCCACTTCTTTTTCTTCCCCTTCTTCTCGTTCTGCCACCTCTTCTCCCTCCTCCCTCCTTCCGTTCTCCTTCTTCCACTTCTTCTTCTTCATCTCCTTTCATTCCACTACTTCCTCCTATTCCTCTTATTCTCTCCTTCTACCACTTCTTCTACTTCTTCTTCTTCCCTCTCTTCTCCTTCTTGCCCTTCTTCTGCCTACACTACTTCTTCTTCCTCCCCTTCTTCTCCTCCTCCTTGTTCCACTTCTTCTTCATCCAGTTTCCTTCCATTGCTTCTTCTTCCTCCTCTTTCTCTCATTCTTCCACTTCTACTTCTGCTTCCTATTGTTCTCCTTCTTCCACTTGCAGTTCTTCCTTTTCTTCTCGTTCTTCCACTTCTTCTTCTTCCTCTTCTTCTCCTTCTGCCACCTCTTCTCCCTCCTCCCGTACTCCTTCTTCCACTTCTTGTTCATCATCTCCTTTCATTCCACTACTTCCTCTTATTCCTCTTATTCTCTCCTTCTACCACTTTTTTAACTTCTACCTGTTGTTCTTCTTCATTTTCGTCTCCTTTTTCTGCTTCTTTTGCTTACACTTCTTCTTCTTCATCTTCTTCCATTTCTTCTCCTTCCACAACTTCTTCTTCTTTCCTTTGTGTCTTCTCCTTCCTCTTTTTCTCCATCCCCCACTTCTGTTGGTTCCCATTGTTGCTCTTCCTCTTCTTCTCCTTCCCCCAAATCTTATGCTTACACTTCTTCTCCTTCTTCCTCTTCTCCTCCAGATTCCACTTCTTCTGCTTCTTCTTCCCTTCCCTTCCCTTCCTTCTTCCATTTCCTCCTTGTCTCCTTGTTCCAATTCTTCTTCTTCATCTCACCTCCTTCCACTACTTCTTCCTCCTCTTCTTCACCTTCTTCACTTTCCACATCTTCTTCTTCTTCCTTTTCTTCTCCTTCTTTCACTTCTTCTAGTTACTCTCCTTCTTCTTCCTCTTCTTATCTTTCTTCAACTTCTCCTGCCTCCTCTTGTTCTCTTTCTTCCACTTCTTCTTCATCTTCTCCTTTCCTTTCTTTTCTTCCTCTTCATCTCCTTCTTCTTCTTCCTTTCCTTCATCATATCCCTCTTTTTCTCCTTCTTCTGCTTCCACTTGCATTTCTACCTCTTGTTCTCCTTCTTCCACTTCTTCTCCATCATCCCCACTCCTTCAACTACTTCTTCTTCTTCCTGTTGTTCACCTTGTTCCACTTCTACTACATCCACTTGTTCTTCTTCTTCCCTCTCTTCTCCTTCTTGCCCTTCTTCTGCCTACACTTGCACTTCTTCCCCTTTCCTTCCATTGCCTCTTCTTCCTCCTCTTTTTATCATTCTTCCACTGCTTCTTCTTCTTCCTATTGTTCTCCTTCTTCCACTTGCACTTCTTCCTTTTCTTCTCGTTCTTCCACGTCTTCTTCTTCCTCTTCTTCTCCTACTGCAATCTCTTCTCCCTCCTCCCGTTCTCCATTTTCCACTTGCACTTCTTCCTTTTCTTCTCGCTCTTCCACTTCTTCTTCTTCCTCTTCTTCTCCTACTGCCACCTCTTCTTCGTCCTCCGGTTTTCCTTCTTCCAATTCTTCTTCTTCATCTCCTTTCATTGCACTACTTCCTCCAATTCCTCCTTTTCTCTCCTTCTACCACTTCTTCTACTTCTACTTTTTGTCCTTCTTCATTCTCGTCTCCTTCTTACGCTTCTTCTGCTTACACTTCTTCTTCTTCCTCTTCTTCCATTTCTTCTCCTTCCACAACTTATTCTTCTTTCCTTTCCGTCTTCTCCTTCCTCTTTTTCTCCATCCCCCACTTCTATTGCTTCCCATTGTTCTCTTCCTCTTCTTTTCCTTCCCCCGAATATTATGCTTACACTTCTTCTTCTTCCTCTTCTCCTCCAGATTCCACTTCTTCTGCTTGTTCTTCCCTTTCTTCCCTTCCCTTCCCCTCCTACTTCCTTTTCCTCCTTTTCTCCTTGTTCCAATTTTTCTTCTTCATCTCACCTCCTTCCACTACTTCTTCTTCCTCCTCTTGTTAACCTTCTTCAACTTCTTCACTTTCCACATCTTCTTCTTCTTCCTTTTCTTCTCCTTCTTCCACTTCTTCTAGTTACTCTCCTTCTTCTTCCTCTTCTTATCTTTCTTCCACTTGTCCTGCCTCCTCTTGTTCTCTTTCTTCCACTTCTTCTTCATCCTCTCATTTCCTTTCTTTTCTTCCTTTCCTTCGTCATATCCCTCTTTTACTCCTTCTTCTGCTTCCACTTGCATTTCTACCTCTTGTTCTCCTTCTTCCACTTCTTCTCCATCATCCCCACTCCTTCAACTACTTCTTCTTCTTCCTCTTGTTCACCTTCTTCTACTTCTACTACATCCACTTGTTCTTCTTCTTCCCTCTCTTCTCCTTCTTGCCCTTCTTCTGCCTACACTACTTCTTCTTCCTCCCCTTCTTCTTCTCCTCCTTGTTCCACTTCTTCTTCATCCCCTTTCCTTCCATTGCCTCTTCTTCCTCCTCTTTTTCTCATTCTTCCACTGCTTCTTCTTCTTCCTATTGTTCTACTTCTTCCACTTGTACTTCTTCCTTTTCTTCTCGTTCTTCCACTTCTTCTTCTTCCTCTTCTTCTCTTACTGCAATCTCTTCTCCCTCCTCCCGTTCTCCTTCTTCCACTTCTTCATCTTCATCTCCTTTCATTCCACTACTTCCTCCTATTCCTCTTATACTCTCCTTCTACCACTTCTTCTACTTCTACTTGTTGTTCTTCTTCATTTTCGTCTCCTTCTTCCGCTTCTTCTGCTTACATTTCTTCTTCTTCCTCTTCTTCCATTTCTTCTCCTTCCAAAACTTCTTCTTCTTTCCTTTCCATATTCTCCTTCCTCTTTTTCTCCATCCCCCACTTCTGTTGTGTCCCATTGCTGCTCTTCCTCTTCTTTTCCTTCCCCCAAATCTTATCCTTACATTTCTTCTTCTTCTTCCTCTTCTCCTCCAGTTTCCACTTTTCTCCTTCTTCTTCCCTTCCCTTCCCCTCCTTCTTCCTTTTCCTCCTTTTCTCCTTGTTCCAATTCTTCTTCTTCATCTCACTTCCTTCCACTACTTCTTATTCCTCCTCTTGTTCACCTTCTTCAACTTCTTCACTTTCCACATCTTCTTCTTCTTCCTTTTCTTCTCGTTCTTCCACTTCTTCTTCTTCCTCTTCTTCTCCTTCTACCACCTCTTCTCCCTCCTCCCGTTCTCCTTCTTCCACTTCTTCTTCTTCATCCCCTTTCCTTCCATTGCTTCTTCTTCCTCCACTTTTTCTCATTCTTCCACTTCTTCTTCTTCTTCATATTGTTCTCCTTCTTCCACTTGCACTTCTTCCTTTTCGTCTCGTTCTTCCAATTCTTCTTCTTCCTCTTCTTCTCCTTCTGCCACCTCTTCTCCCTCCTCCCGTTCTGCTTCCTCCACTTTTTATTTTTCATCTCCTTTCATTCAACTACTTCCTCCTATTCCTCTTATTCTCTCCTTCTACCACTTCTTCAACTTCTACTTGTTGTTCTTCTTCATTTTCGTCTCCTTATTCCACTTACACTTCTTCTTCTTCCATTTCTTCCCCTTCCACAACTTCTTCTTCTTTCCTTTCCGTCTTCTCCTTCCTCTTTTTCTCCATTCCCCACTTCTGTTGCTTCCCATTGTTGCTCTTCCTCTTCTTCTCCTTCCCCCAAATCTTATGGTTACACTTCTTCTTCTTCTTCTGCTTCTTTTTCCCTTGCCTTCCCCTCCTTCTTCCTTTTCCTCCTTTTCTCCTTATTCCAATTCTTCTCCTTCATCTCACTTCCTTCCACTAATTCTTCTTCCTCCTCTTGTTAACCTTCTTCAACTTCTTTAGTTTCCACATCTTCTTCTTCTTCCTTTTCTTCTCCTTCTTCCACTTCTTGTAGTTACTATCCTTCTTCTTCCTCTTCCTATCTTTCTTCCACATCTCCTGCCTCCTCTTGTTCTCTTTCTTCCACTTCTTTTTCATCCTCTCTTTTCCTTTCTTTTCTTCGTCTTCATCTCCTTCTACTTCTTCCTTTCCTTTGTCATGTCCCTCTTTTTCTCCTTCTTCTGCTTCCACTTGCATTTGTACCTCTTGTTCTCCTTCTTCCACGTCTTCTCCATCATCCCCACTCCTTCAATTACTTCTTCTTCTTCCTCTTGTTCACCTTCTTCAACTTCTACTACATCCACTTGTTCTTCTTCTTCCCTCTCTTCTCCTTCTTGCCCTTCTTTTGCCTACACAACTTCTTCTTCCTCCCCTTCTTCTTCTTCATCCCCATTCCTTCCATTGCTTCTTCTTACTCCCCTTTTTCTCATTCTTCCACTTCTTCTTCTTCCTATTGTTCTCATTCTTCCACTTGCACTTCTTCCTTTTCTTCTCGTTCTTCCACTTCTTCGTCCTCTTCTTCTCCTTCTGCCACCTCTTCTCCTTCCTACCGTTCTCCTTCTTCCACTTCTTCTTCTTAATCTCGTTTCATTCCACTACTTCCTCTTATTCGTCTTATTCTCTCCTTCTACCACTTCTTCTACTTCTACTTGTTGTTCTTCTTCATTTTCGTCTCCTTCTTCCGCTTCTTCTGCTTACATTTCTTCTTCTTCCTCTTCTTCCATTTCTTCTCCTTCCAAAACTTCTTCTTTCCTCTCCGTATTCTCCTTCCTCTTTTTCTCCATCCCCCACTTCTGTTGCATCCCATTGCTGCTCTTCCTCTTCTTCTCCTTCCCCCAAATCTTATGCTTACACTTCTTCTTCTTGTTCCTCTTCTCCTCCAGTTTCCACTTCTTCTTCTTCTTCCTCTTCTCCTCCAGTTTCCACTTCTTCTTCTTCTTCTTCCCTTCCCTTCCCTTCCCCTCCTTCTTCCTTTTCCTCCTTTTCTCCTTGTTCCAATTCTTCTTCTTCATCTCACCTCCTTCCACTACTTCTTCTTCCTGCTCTTGTTCACCTTCTACACTTTCCACATCTTCATCTTCTTCCTTTTCTTCTCCTTCTTCCACTTCTTCTGGTTACTGTCCTTCTTCTTCCTCTTCTAATCTTTCCTCCACTTCACATCCTCTCCTTTCCTTTCTTTTCTTCCTCTTCATCTCCTTCTTCTTCCTCCTTTCCTTCGTCATCTCCCTCTTTTTCTCCTTCTTCTGCTTCCACTTGCATTTCTACCTCTTGTTCTTCTTCTTCCACTTCTTCTCCATCATCCCTAGGCCTTCAACTGCTTCTTCTTCTTCCTCTTGTTCACCTTCTTCCACTTCTACTACATCCACTTGTTCTTCTTCTTCCCTCTCTTCTCCTTCTTTCCCTTCTTCTGCCTACACTACTTCTTCTTCCTCCCCTTCTTCTTCTCCTCCTTGTTCCACTTCTTCTTCCTCCCCTTCTTCTTCTCCTCCCTGCTCCACTTCTTCTTCATTCCCTTTCCTTCCATTGCTTCTTCTTCCTCCTCTTTTTCTCATTCTTCCACTTCTCCTTCTTCTTCCTGTTGTTCTCCTTCTTCCACTTGCACTTCTTCCTTTTCTTCTCGTTCTTCCACTTCTTCTTCTTCCTCTCCTTCTCCTTCTTCCTCCTCCCGTTCTCCTTCTTCCACTTCTTCTTCATCTCCTTTCATTCCACTACTTCCTCCTATTCCTTTTATTCTCTCCCTCTACCATTTCTTCTATTTCTACTTGTTGTTCTTCTTCATTTTCATCTCCTTCTTTGGCTTCTACTGCTTACACTTCTTCTTCTTCCTCTTCTTCCATTTCTTATCGTTCAACAACTTCTTCTTTCCTTTTCGTCTTCTCCTTCCTCTTTTTCTCCATCACCCACTTCTGTTGCTTCCCATTGTTTCTCTTCCTCTTCTTCTCCTTGCCCCAAATCTTATGCTTACACTTCTTCTTCTTCTTCCTCTTCTCCTCCAGATTCCACTTCTTCTACTTCTTCTTCCCTTCCCTTCCCCTCCTTCTTCCTGTTCCTCCTTTTCTCCTTGTTCCAATTCTTCTTATTCATCTCAGTTCCTTCCACTACTTCTTCTTCCTCCTCTTGTTCACCTTCTTCAACTTGTTCACTTTCCACATCTTCCTCTTCTTCCTTTTGATCTCCTTCTTCCACTTCTTCTAGTTACTCTCCTTCTTCTTCCACTTGAACTTCTTCCTTTTCTTCTCGTTCTTCCACTTCTTCTTCTTCCTCTTCTTGTCCTTCTGCCACCTCTTCTCCCTTCTCCTGTTCTCCTTCTTCAACTTCTTCTTCTTCATCCCCTTTCCTTCCATTGCTTCTTCTTCCTCCTCCTTTTCTCATTCTTCCACTTCTTCTTCTTCTTCCTATTGTTCTCCTTCTTCCACTTGCACTTCTTCCTTTTCTTCTCGTTCTTCCACTTCTTCTTCTTCCTCTTCTTCTCCTTCTACCACCTCTTCTCCCTCCTCCCGTTCTGCTTCTTCCACTTCTTATTTTTCATCTCCTTTCATTCCACTACCTCCTCCTATTCCTCTTATTCTCTCCTTCTACCACTTCTTCTACTTCTACTTGTTGTTCTTCCTCATTTTCGTCTCCTTCTTCCCCTTCTTCTGCTTACACTTCCTCTTCTTCCTCCTCTTCCATTTCTTCTCCTTCCACAACTTCTTCTTCTTACCTTTCCGTCTTCTCCTTTGTCTTTTTCTCCATCCCAAACTTCTGTTGCTTCCCATTCCTGCTCTTCGTGTTCTTCTCCTTCCCCCAAATCTTATGCTTACACTTCTTCTTCTTCTTCCTTTTCTCCTCCAGATTCCACTTCTTCTGGTTCTTCTTCCCTTCCCTTCCCATCCTTTTTCCTTTTCCTCCTTTTCTCCTTGTTCCACTTCTTCTTCTTCATCTCACCTCCTTCTAGTACTTCTTCTTCCTCCTCTTGTTCACCATCTTCAACTTCTTCACTTTCCACACTTCTTCTTCCTTTTCTTCTCCTTCTTCCACTTCTTCTAGTTACTCTCCTTCTTCTTCCTCTTCTTATCTTTCTTCCACTTCTGCTGCCTCCTCTTGTTCTCTTTCTTCCCCTGCTTCTTCATCCTCTCCTCTCCTTTCTTTTCTTCCTATTCATCTCCTTCTTCTTCTTCCTTTCCTTCGTCATATCCCTCCTTTTCTCCTGCTTCAGCTTCCACTTGCATGTGTACCTCTTGTTCTCCTTTTTCCACGTCTTCTCCATCATTCCCACTCCTTCAATTACTTCGTTTTCTTCCTCTTATTCACCTTCTTCCACTTCTACTACACCCACTTGTTCTTCTTCTTCCCTCTCTTCTCCTTCTTGCCCTTCTTCTGCCTACACTACTTCTTCTTCCTCCCCTTCTTCTTCTCCTCCTTGTTCCACTTCTTCTTCTTCATCCCGTTTCCTTCCATTGCTTCTTCTTACTCCTCTTTTCTCATTCTTCCACTTCTTCTTCTTCTTCCTATTGTTCTCCTTCTTCCACTTGCACTTCTTCCTTTTGTTCTCGTTCTTCCACTTCTTCTTCTTCCTCTTCTTCTCCTTCTGCCACCTCTTCTCCCCCCTCCCGTTCTCCTTCTTCTACTTCTTCTTCTTCATCTCGTTTCATTCCACTACTTCCTCCTATTCCTCTTATTCTCTCCTTCTACCACTTCTTCTACTTCTACTTGTTGTTCTTCTTCATTTTCGTCTCCTTCTTCCGCTTCTTCTGCTTACATTTCTTCTTCTTCCTCTTCTTCCAATTCTGCTCCTTCCAAAACTTCTTCTTCTTTCCTTTCCGTATTCTCCTTCCTCTTTTTCTCCATCCCCCACTTCTATTGCATCCCATTGCAGCTCTTCCTCTTCTTCTCCTTCCCCCAACTCTTATGCTTACGCTTGTTCTTCTTCTTCTTCCTCTTCTCCTCCAGTTTCCACTTCTTCTGCTTCTTCTTCCCTTCCGCTCCCCTCCTTCTTCCTTTTCCTCCTTTTCTCCTTGTTCGAATACTTCTTCTTCATCTCACTTCCTTCCACTACTTCTTCTTCCTCCTCTTGTTCACCTTCTTCAACTTCTTCAGTTTCCACATTTTCTTCTTCTTCCTTTTCTTCTCCTTCTTCCACTTCTTCTAGTTACTATCCTTCTTCTTCCTCTTCTTATCTTTCTTCCCCTTCTCCTGCCTCCTCTTGTTCTCTTTCTTCCACTTCTTCTTCATCCTCTCTTTTCCTTTCTTTTCTTCCTCTTCATCTCCTTCTTCTTCTTCCTTTCCTTCGTCATATCCCTCTTTTTCTCCTTCTTCTGCTTCCACTTGCATTTGTACCTCTGGTTCTCCTTCTTCCACGTCTTCTCCATCATCCCCACTCCTTCAATTACTTCTTCTTCTTCCTCTTGTTCACCTTCTTCCACTTCTACTACATCCACTTGTTCTTCTTCTTCCCTCTCTTCTCCTTCTTGCCCTTCTTCTGCCTACACTACTTCTTCTTCCTCCCCTTCTTCTTCTCCTCCTTGTTCCACTTCTTCTTCTTCATCCCCTTTCCTTCCATTGCTTCTTCTTACTCCTCTTTTTCTCATTGTTCAACTTCTTCTTCTTCCTCTTCTTCTGCTTCTGCCACCTCTTCTCCCCCTTCCCGTGCTCCTTCTTCCACTTCTTCTTCTTCATCTCGTTTCATTCCACTACTTCCTCCAATTCCTCTTATTCTCTCCTTCTACCACTTCTTCTATTTCTACTTGTTGTTCTGCTTCATTTTCGTCTCCTTCTTCCGCTTCTTCTGCTTACATTTCTTCTTTTTCCTCTTCTTCCATTTCTTCTCCTTCCAAAACTTCTTCTACTTTCCTTTCTGTATTCTCCTTCCTCTTTTTCTCCATCCCCGACTTCTATTGCGTCCCATTACAGCTCTTCCTCTTCTTGTCCTTCCTAAATCTTATGCTTACGCTTCTTCTTCTTCTTCTTCCTCTTCTCCTCGAGTTTCCACTTCTTCTGCTTCTTCTTCTTCATCCCCTTTCCTTCCATTACTTTTTCTTACTCCTCTTTTTGTCATTCTTCCACTTCTTCTTCTTCTTCCTATTGTTGTCCTTCTTCCACTTGCACTTCTTCCGTTTCTTCTCGTTCTGCCACTTCTTCTTCTTCCTCTTCTTCTCCTTCTGCCACCTCTTCTCCCTCCTCCCGTTCTCCTTCTTCCACTTCTTCTTCTTCTTCATCTCGTTTCATTCGACTACTTCCTCCTGTTCCTCTTATTCTCTACTTCTACCACTTCTTCTACTTCTACTTGTTGTTCTTCTTCATTTTCGTCTCCTTCTTCCGCTTCTTCTGCTTACATTTCTTCTTCTTCCTCTTTCTCCATTTCTTCTCCTTCAAAAACTTCTTCTTCTTCCTCTTCTTCCACTTCTTCTAGTTACTATCCTTCTTCTTTCTCTTCTAATCTTTCTTCCACTTCTCCTGCCTCCTGTTGTTCTCTTTCTTCGACTTCTTCTTCATCCTCTCCTTTCCTTTCTTTTCTTCCTATTGTTCTCCTTCTTCCACTTGCACTTCTTCCTTTTCTTCTCGTTCTTCCACTTCTTCTTCTTCCTCTTCTTCTCCTTCTGCCACCTCTTCATCCTCCTCCCGTTCTCCTTCTTCCACTTCTTCTTTTTCATCTCCTTTCATTCCACTACTTCCTCCTATTCGTCTTATTCTCTCCTTCTACGACTTCTTCTACTTCTACATGTTGCTCTGCTTCATTTTCGTCTCCTTCTTCCGCTTCTTTCTGCTTACACTTCTTCTTCATCTTCTTCCATTTCTTCTCCTTCCACAACTTCTTCTTCTTTCTTTTCCGTCTTCTCCTTCCTCTTTTTCTCCATCCCCCATATCTGTTGCTTCCCATTGTTGCTCTTCCTCTTCTTCTCCTTCCCCCAAATCTTATGCTTACACTTCTTCTTCTTCTTCCTCTTCTCCTTCAGATTCCACTTCTTTGCTTCTTCTTCCCTTCCCTTCCCCTCCTTCTTCCTTTTCCTCCTTTTCTCCTTATTCCAATTCTTCTTCGTCATCTCACCTCCTTCCACTACTCTTCTTCCTCTCTTGTTCACCTTCTTCACATTCCACATCTTCTTCTTCTTCCTTTTGTTGTCCTTCTTCCATTTCTTCTGGTTACTCTCTTTCTGCTTCCTCTTCTTATCTTTCTTCACTTCTCCTGCCTCCTTTTGTTCTCTTTCTTCCACTTCTTCTTCATCCTCTCCTTACCTTTCTTTCCTTCCTCTTCATGTCCTTCTTCCTCTTCCTTTCCTTCGTCATATCCCTTTTTTTCTCTTTCTTCTGCTTCCACTTGCATTTCTACCCCTTGTTCTCCTTCTTCCAGTTCTTCTCCATCATATCCACTCCTTCAACTACATCTTCTTCTTCCTCTTCTTCTCCTTCAACCACCTCTTCATCCCCTTTCCGTCCATTGCTTCTTCTTGCTCCTCTTTGTCTTATTCTTCCACTTCTTCTTCTTCTTCTTATTGTTCTCCTTCTTCCACTTGCACTTCTTCCTTTTCTTCTCGTTCTTCCACTTCTTCTTCTTCCTCTTCTTCTCCTTCTGCCACCTCTTCTCCCTCTTCCTGTTCTCCTTCTTCCACTTCTTCTTCCTCATCTCCTTTCATTCCACTACTTCCTCCTATTCCTCTTTTCTCTCCTTCTACCACTTCTTCTACTTCCACTTGTTGTTCTTCTTCATTTTCGTCTCCTTCTTCCGATTCTTCTGCTTACACTTCTTCTTCTACCTCTTCTTCCATTTCTTCTCCTTCCACAACTTCTTCTTCTTTCCTTTCTGTCTTCTCCTTCCTCTTTTTCTCCATCCCCAACCTCTGTTGCTTCCCATTGTTGCTCTTCCTCTTCTTCTCCTTCCCCCAAATCTTATGCTTACACTTCTTCTTCTTCTACCTCTTCTCCTCCAGATTCCACTTCTTCTGCTTCTTCTTCCCTTTCCTTCCCCTCCTTGTTCCTTTTCCACCTTTTTTACTTGTTCCAATTCTTCTTCTACATCTCACCTCCTTCTACTACTTCTTCTTCCTCCTCTTGTTCACCTTCTTCACTGTCCACATCTTCTTCTTCTTCCTTTTCTTCTCGTTCTTCCACTTCTTCTGGTTACTCTGCTTCTTCTTCCTCTTCTTATCTTTCTTCCACTTGTCCTGCCTCCTCTTGTTCTCTTTCTTCCACTTCTTCTTCATCCTCTCCTCTCCTTTCTTTTCTTCCTCTTCATCTCCTTCTTCTTCTTCCTTTCCTTCGTCATATCCCTCTTTTTCTCCTTCTTCTGCTTCCACTTGCATTTCTACCTCTTGTTCTCCTTCTTCCACTTCTTCTCCATCATCCCCACTGCTTCAACTACTTCTTCTTCTTCCTCTTGTTCACCTTCTTCCACTTCTACTACATCCACTTGTTCTTCTTCTTCCCTCTCTTCTCCTTCTTGCCCTTCTTCTGCCTACACTACTACTTCTTCCTCCCCTTCTTCTCCTCCTCCTTGTTCCACTTCTTCATCCCCTTTCCTTCCATTGCTTCTTCTTCCTCCTCCTTGTCTCATTGTTCCACTTTTTCTTCTTCTTCCTATTGTTCTCCTTCTTTCACTTGCTCTTCTTCCTTTTCTTCTTGTTCTGCCTCTTCTTCTCCTTCTGCCACCTCTTCTCCCTCCTCCCGTTCTCCTTCTTCCACTTCTTCTTCATCATTTCCTTTCATTCCACTACTTCCTTCTATTCCTCTTATTCTCTCCTTCTACCACTTTTTCTACTTCTACTTGTTGTTTTTCTTCATTTTCATCTCCTTCTTCCGCTTCTTCTACTTACACTTCTTCCTTTTCATCTTCCTCCATTTCTTCTCCTTCCACAACTTCATCTTCTTTCCTTTCCGTCTTCTCCTTCCTTTTTTTCTCCATCCCCCACTTCTGTTGCTTCCGATTGTTGGTCTTCTTCTTCTTCTCCTTCCCACAAATCTTATGCATACACTTCTTCTTCTTCTTCCTCTTCTCCTCCAGATTCCACTTCTTCTGCTTCTTCTTCCCTTCCCTTCCCCTCCTTCTTCCTTTTCCTCCTTTTCTCTTGTTCCAATTCTTCTTCTTCATCTCACCTCCTTCCACTACTTCTTCTTCCTCCTCTTGTTCACCTTCTACACTTTCCACATCTTCATCTTCTTCCTTTTCTTCTCCTTCTTCCACTTCTTCTGGTTACTGTCCTTCTTCTTCCTCTTCTTATCTTTCCTCCACTTCGCCTCCTCTCCTTTCCTTACTTTTCTTCCTCTTCATCTCCTTCTTCTTCCTCCTTTCCTTCGTCATCTCCCTCTTTTTCTCCTTCTTCTGCTTCCACTTGCATTTCTACCTTTTGTGCTCTTCTTCCACTTCTTCTCCATCATCCCCAGTCCTTCTTCCACTTCTACCTCTTGTTCTCCTTCTTCCACTTCTTCTCCATCATCCCCACTCCTTCAACTACTTCTTCTGCCTACACTACTTCTTCTTCCTCCCTTTCTTCTTCTCCTCCTTGTTCCACTTTTTCTTCATCCCGTTTCCTTCTATTGGTTCTTCTTCCTCCTCTTTTTCTCATTCTTCCACTTCTTCTTCTTCATCTCCTTTCATTCCACTACTTCCTCCTATTCCTCTTATTCTCTCCTTCTACCACTTCTTCTACTTCTACTTGTTGTTCCTCTTCATTTTTGTCTCCTTCTTCCGCTTCTTTTGCTTACACTTCTTCTTCTTCCTCTTCTTCCATTTCTTCTCCTTCCACAACTTCTTATTCTTTCCTTTCCGTCTTCTCCTTCTTCCTTTTCCTCCTTTTCTCCTTGTTCCAATTCTTTTTCTTCATCTCACCTCCTTCCACTACTTCTTCTTCCTCCTCTTGTTCACCTTCTTCAAATTCTTCACTTTCCACATCTTCTTCTTCTTCCTTTTCTTCCCCTTCTTCCCCTTCTTCTAGTTACTCTCCTTCTTCTTCCTCTACTTTTCTTTCTTCTACTTTTCTTTCTTCCACTTCTCCTTCCTCCTCTTGTTCTTTTTCTTCTATTTCTTCTCGATCCTCTTCTTTCCTTTCTTTTCTTCCTCTTCATCTCCTTCTTCCTCTTCCTTTCCTTTGTCATATCCCTCTTTTTCTCCTTCTTCTGCTTCCACTTGCATTTCTACCTCTTGTTCTACTTGTTACACTTCTTCTCCATCATCCCCACTCCTTCAACTACTTCTTCTTCTTCCTCTTGTTCACCCTCGTCCACTTCTACTACATCCACTTGTTCTTCTTCTTCCCTCTCTCCTCCTTCTTGCCCTTCTTCTGCCTACACTACTTCTTCTTCCTCCCCTTCTTGTTCTGCTCCTTGTTTCACTTCTTCTTCATCCCCTTTCCTTCCATTGCTTCTTCTTCCTCCTCTTTTTCTCATTCTTCTACTTGTTCTTCTTCTTCCTATTGTTCTCCTTCTTCCACTTGCACTTCTTCCTTCACTTCTCGTTCTTCCACTTTTTCTTCTTCCTCTTCTTCTCCTTCTGCCACATCTTCTTTCTCCTCCCGTTCTTCTTCTTCCACTTCTTCTTCTTCATCTCCTTTCATTCCACTACTTCCTCCTATTCCTCTTATTCTCTCCTTCTACCACTTCTTCTACTTCTACTTGTTGTTCCTCTTCATTTTCGTCTCCTTCTTCCGCTTCTTCTGCTCACACTTCTTCTTCTTCCTCTTCTTCCATTTCTTCTCCTTCCACAACTTCTTATTCTTTCCTTTCCGTCTTCTCCTTCTTCCTTTTCCTCCTTTTCTCTTTGTTCCAATTCTTCTTCTTCATCTCACCTCCTTCCACTACTTCTTCTTCCTCCTCTTCTTCACCTTCTTCACTTTCCACATCTTCTTCTTCTTCCTTTTCTTCTCCTTCTTCCAGTTCGTCTAGTTACTCTCCTTCTTCTTCCTCTTCTTATCTTTCTTCCACTTCTCGTGCCTCCTCTTGTTCTCTTTCTTCCACTTCCTCTTCATCCTTTCCTTTCCATTCTTTTCTTCCTCTTAATCTCCTTCTTCTTCTTCCTTTCCCTCGTCATATCCCTCTTTTTCTCCTTCTTCTGCTTCTACTTGCATTTCTACCTCTTGTTCTCCTTCTTCCACTTCTTGTCCATCATCCCCAGTCCGTCAACTACTTCTTCTTCTTCCTCTTGTTCACCTTCTTCCACCTCTACTACATCCACTTCGCTCTCTTCTCCTTCTTGCCCTTTTTCTGCCAACACGACTTCTTCTTCCTCCCCTTCTTCTTCTCCTCCTTGTTCCATTTCGTCTTTATCCCCTTTCCTTCCATTGCTTCTTCTTCCTCCTCTTTTTCTCATTCTTCCATTTCTTCTTCTTCCCATTGTTCTCCTTCTTCCACTTGAAGTTCTTCCTTTTCTTCTCGTTCTTCCAGTTCTTGTTCTTCCTCATCTTCTCCTTCTGCCACCTCTTCTCGCTACTCCCGTTCTCCTTCTTCCACTTCTTCTTCTTCATCTCCTTTCATTCCACTACTTCCTCTTATTCCTCTTATTCTCTCCTTCTACCACTTCTTCTATTGCTACTTGTTGTTCTTATTCATTTTCGCCTCCTTCTTTCGCTTCTTCTGCTTACACTTCTTCTTGTTCCTCTTCTTCCATATCTTATCCTTCCACAACTTCTTCTTTCCTTTCCGTCTTCTCCTTCCTCTTTTTCTCCAACCGCCACTTATGTTGCTTCCCATTGTTGCTCTTCCACTTCTTTTTCTTCTTCCTATTGTTCTCCTTCTTCCACTTGGACTTCTTCCGTTTCTTCTCCTTCTTCCACTTCTTCTTCTTCCTCTTCTTCTCCTTCTGCCACCTCTTCTCCCTCCACCCGTTCTGCTTCTTCCACTTCTTCTTCTTCATCTCCTTTCATTCCACTACTTCTACCACTTCTTCTACTTCTACTTGTTGTTCTTCTTCATTTTCGTCTCCTTCTTCTGCTTACACTTCTTCTTGTTCCTCTTCTTCCATTTCTTCTCCTTCCACAACTTCTTCTTCTTTCTTTTCTGTTTTCTCATTCCTCTTTTTCTCTATCCCCCACTTCTGTCGCTTTCCATTGTTGCTCTTCCTCTTCTTCTCCTTCCCCCAAATCTTATGATTACACTTCTTCTTCTTCCTCTTCTCCTCCAAATTCCACTTATTCTGCTTCTTCTTCCCTTCCCTTCCCCTCCTTCTTCCTTTTCCTCTTTTTCTCCTTGTTGCAGTTCTTCTTCTTCATCTCACCTCCTTCCACTACTTCTTCTTCCTCCTCTTCTTCACCTTCTGCACTTTCCATATCTTCTTCATCTTCCTTTTCTACCCCTTCTTTCACTTCTTCTACTTACTCTCCTTCTTCTTCCTCTTCTTATCTTTCTTCCACTTCTCCTGCCTCCTCTTGTTCACTTTCTTCCACTTCTTCTTCATCCTCTCCTTTCCTTTCTTTTCTTCTTCTTCATCTCCTTCTCCTTCTTCCTTTCCTTTGTCATATCCCTCTTTTTCTCCTTCTTCTGTTTCCACTTGCATTTCTACCTCTTGTTCTCCTTCATCCACTTCTTCTCCATCATCCCCACTCCTTCAACTACTTCTTCTTCTTCCTCTTATTCACATTCTTCCACCTCTACTACATCCACTTGTTCTTCGTCTTCCCTCTCTTCTCCTTCTTGCCCTTCTTCTGCCTGCACTACTTCTTCTTCCTCCCCTTCTTCTTCTCCTCCTTCTTCCACTTCTTCTTTATTCCCCCTTCCTTCCATTGCTTCTTCTTCCTCCTCTTTTTGTCATTCTTCCACTTCTTCTTCTTCTTCCTATTGTTCTCCTTCTTCCACTTGCACTTCTTGCTTTTCTTCTTGTTCTTCCACTTCTTCTCTTTCTGCCACCTCTTCTTCCTCCTCCCGTTCTCCATTTTCCACTTCTTCTTCTTCATCTCCTTTCATTCCATTACTTCCTCCTATTCCTCTTATTCTCTCCTTCTACCACTTCTTCTACTTCTACTTGTTGTTCTTCTTCATTTTCGTCTCCTCCTTCCGCTTCTTCTGCCCAAACTTCTTCTTCTTACTCTTCTTCCATTTCTTCTCCTTCCACAACTTCTTCTTCTCTGCTTTCCGTCTTCTCGTTCCTCTTTTTCTCCATCCCCCACTTCTGTTCTTCCCATTGTTGCTCTTCCTTTTCTTTTCCTTCCCCCAAATCTTATGCTTACACTTCTTCTTATTCTTCCTCTTCTCCTCCAGATTCCACTTCTTCTGCTTCTTCTTCCCTTCCCTTCCCCTCCTTCTTCCTTTTCCTCCTTTTCTCCTTGTTCCAATTCTTCTTCTTCATCTCACCTCCTTCCACTACTTTTTCTTCCTCCTCTTGTTCACCTTCTTCAACTTCTCCACTTTCCACATCTTCTTCTTCTTCCTTTTCTTCTGCTTCTTCCACTTCTTCTAGTTACTCTCCTTCCTCTTCGTCTTCTTATCTTTCTTCCACTTCTCCTGCCTCCTCTTGTTCTCTTTCTTCCACTTCTTCTTCTTCATCCTCTCCTTTCCTTTCTTTTCTTCTTCTTCATCTCCTCCTTCTTCTTCCTTTCCTTCGTGATATCCCTCTTTTTCTCCTTCCTCTGCTTCAACTTGCATTTCTACCTCTTGTTCTCCTTCTTCCACTTCTTGTCCATCATCCCCACTCCTTCAACTACTTCTTCTTCTTCCTCTTGCTCACCTTCTTCCACTTCTACTACACCCACTTGTTCTTCTTCTTCCCTCTCTTCTCCTTCTTGCCCTTCTTCTGCCTGCACTACTTCTTCTTCCTCCCCTTCTTCTTCTCCTCCTTGTTCCACTTCTTCTTCATCCCCTTTCCTACCATTGCTTCTTCTTCCTCCTTTTTTTTCTTATTCTTCCATTTCTTCTTCTTCTTATTGTTCTCTTTCTTCCACTTGCACTTCTTCCTTTTCTTCTCGTTCTTCCACATCTTCTTCTTCCTCTTCTTCTCCTTCTGCCACCTCTTTTCCCTCCTCCCGTTCTCCTTCCTCCACTTCTTCTTCTTCATCTCCTTTCATTCCACTACTTCCTCCTATTACTCTTATTCTCTCCTTCTACCACTTCTTCTACTTCTACTTGTTGTTCTTTTTCATTTTTGTCTCCTTCTTCCGCTTCTTCTGCTTACACTTCTTCTTTTTCCTCTTCTTCGATTTCTTCGACTTCCACAACTTCTTCTTCGTCATCTCACCTCCTTGCACTACTTCTTCTTCCTCCTCTTGTTCACCTTCTTCAACTTCTTCACTTTCCACATCTTCTTCTTCTTCCTTTTCTTCTCCTTCTTCCACTTCTTCTAGTTACTCTCCTTCTTCTTCCTCTTCTTATCTTCTTCTTCATCTCACCTCCTTCCACTACTTCTTCTTCCTCCTCTTGTTCACCTTCTTCAACTTCTTCACTTTCCACATCTTCTTCTTCTTCCTTTTCTTCTCCTTCTTCCACTTCTTCTAGTTACTCTCCTTCTTCTTCCTCTTTTTATCTTTCTTCCACTTCTCATGCCTCCTCTTTTTCTCTTTCTTCCACTTCTTGTTCATCCTCTCCTTTCTTTTCTTTTCTTCCTCTTCATATCCTTCTTCTTCTTCCTTTCCTTCGTCATATCCCTCTTTTTCTCCTTCTTCTGTTTCCACTTGCATTTCTACTACCTCTTGTTCTCCTTCTTCAACTTCTTCTCCATCATCTCCACTCCTTCAACTACTTCTTCTTCTTCCTCTTGTTCACCTTCTTCCACTTTTACTACATCCACTTCTTCTTCTTCTTCCCTCTCTTCTTCTTCTTGCCGTTCTTCTGCCTACACTACTTCTTGTTCGTCCCCTTCTTCTTCTCCTCCTTGTTCCACTCCTTCTTCATCCCCTTTCCTTCCATTGCTTCTTCTTCCTCCTCTTTTTCTCATTCTTCCACTTCTACTTCTTCGTATTGTTCTCCTTCTTCTTCTTGCACTTCTTCCTTTTCTTCTCGTTCTTACACCACTTCTTCTTCCTCTTCTTCTCCTTCTGCCACCTTTTCTTCCTCCTCCCGTTCTCCTTCCACAATTTCTTTTTCTTCATCTCCTTTCATTCCACTACTTCCTCCTATTCATCTTATTCTCTCCTTCTACCACTTCTTCTACTTCTACTTGTTGTTCTATTTCATTTTCGTCTCCTTCTTCCGCTTCTTTTGCTTACACTTCTTCTTCTTCCTCTTCTTCCATTTCTTCTCCTTCCATAACTTCTTCTTCTTTCCTTTCCGTCTTCTCCTTCCTCTTTTTCTCCACCCCCCACTTCTGTTACTTCCCATTGTTGCTCTTCCTCTTCTTCTCCAGATTCCACTTCTTCTGGTTCTTCTTCCCTTCCCTTCCTTCTTCCTTTTCCTCCTTTTCTCCTTGTTCCAATTCTTCTTCTTCATCTCACCTCCTTCCACTACTTCTTCTTCCTTCTCTTGTTCACCTTCTTCACTTTCCACATCTTCTTCTTCTTCCTTTTCTTTTCCTTCTTCCACTTCTTCTATTTATTCCCCTTCTTCTTCCTCTTCTTATCTTTCTTCCACTTCTCCTGCCTCCTCTTGTTGCCTTTCTTCCACTTCTTCTTCATCCTCTCATTTCCTTTCTTTTCTTCCTCTTCATCTGCTTCTTCTTCTTCCTTTCCTTCGCCATATCCCTCTTTTTCTCCTTCTTCTGCTTCCACTTGCATTTCTACCTCTTGTTCTCCTTCTTCCACTTCTTCTCCATCATCCCCACTCCTTCAACTGCTTCTTCTTCTTCCTCTTATTCACCTTCTTCCACCTCTACTACATCTACTTGTTCCTCTTCTCATTCTTGCCCTTCTACTGCCTACACTACTTCTTCTTCCTCCCCTTCTTCTTCTCCTCCTTGTTCCACTTCTTCTTCATCCGTTTTCCTTCCATTGCTTCTTCATCCTCCTCTTTTTCTCATTCTTCCACTTCTTCTTCTTCCTATTGTTCTCCTTCTTCCACTTGCACTTCTTCCTTTTCTTCTCGTTCTTCCACTTCTTCTTCTTCCTCCCCTTCTTCTTCTCCTCCTTCTTCCACTTCTTCTTCATCCCTTTTCCTTCCATTGCTTCTTCTTCCTCCTCTTTTTCTCACTCTTCCACTTCTCCTTCTTCTTCCTATTGTTCTCCTTCTTCCACTTGCACTTCTTCCTTTTCTTTTCTTTCTTCCACTTCTTTTTCTTCCCCTTCTTCTCGTTCTGCCACCTCTTCTCCCTCCTCCCTCCTTCCGTTCTCCTTCTTCCACTTCTTCTTCTTCATCTCCTTTTATTCCACTACTTCCTCCTATTCCTCTTATTCTCTCCTTCTACGACTTCTTCTACTTCTTCTTCTTCCCTCTCTTCTCCTTCTTGCCCTTCTTCTGCCTACACTACTTCTTCTTCCTCCCCTTCTTCTCCTCCTCCTTGTTCCACTTCTTCTTCATCCAGTTTCCTTCCATTGCTTCTTCTTCCTCCTCTTTCTCTCATTCTTCAACTTCTACTTCTGCTTCCTATTGTTCTCCTTCTTCCACTTGCAGTTCTTCCTTTTCTTCTCGTTCTTCCACTTCTTCTTCTTCCTCTTCTTCTCCTTCTGCCACCTCTTCTCCCTCCTCCTGTAGTCCTTCTTCCACTTCTTCTTCATCATATCCTTTCATTCAACTACTTCCTCTTATTCCTCTTATTCTCTCCTTCTACCACTTCTTTAACTTCTACCTGTTGTTCTTCTTCATTTTCGTCTCCTTTTTCTGCTTCTTTTGCTTACACTTCTTCTTCTTCATCTTCTTCCATTTCTTCTCCTTCCACAACTTCTTCTTCTTTCCTTTGTGTCTTCTCCTTCCTCTTTTTCTCCATCCCCCACTTCTGTTGGTTCCCATTGTTGCTCTTCCTCTTCTTCTCCTTCCCCCAAATCTTATGCTTACACTTCTTCTCCTTCTTCCTCTTCTCCTCCAGATTCCACTTCTTCTGCTTCTTCTTCCCTTAACTTCCCTTCCTTCTTCCATTTCCTCCTTGTCTCCTTGTTCCAATTCTCCTTCTTCATCTCACCTCCTTCCACTACTTCTTCCTCCTCTTCTTCACCTTCTTCACTTTCCACATCATCTTCTTCTTCCTTTTCTTCTCCTTCTTCCACTTCTTCTAGTTACTCTCCTTCTTCTTCCTCTTCTTATCTTTCTTCAACTTCTCCTGCCTCCTCTTGTTCTCTTTCTTCCACTTCTTCTTCATCTTCTCCTTTCCTTTCTTTTCTTCCTCTTCATCTCCTTCTTCTTCTTCCTTTCCTTCGTCATATCCCTCTTTTTCTCCTTCTTCTGCTTCCACTTGCATTTCTACCTCTTGTTCTCCTTCTTCAACTTCTTCTCCATCATCCCCACTCCTTCAACTACTTCTTCTTCTTCCTCTTGTTCACCTTGTTCCACTTCTACTACATCCACTTGTTCTTCTTCTTCCCTCTCTTCTCCTTCTTGCCCTTCTTCTGCCTACACTTGCACTTCTTCCCCTTTCCTTCCATTGCCTCTTCTTCCTCCTCTTTTTCTCATTCTTCCACTGCTTCTTCTTCTTCCTATTCTTCTCCTTCTTCCACTTGCACTTCTTCCTTTTCTTCTCGTTCTTCCACTTCTTCCTCTTCCTCTTCTTCTCCTACTGCAATCTCTTCTCCCTCCTCCCGTTCTCCTTCTTCCACTTGCACTTCTTCCTTTTCTTCTCGCTCTTCCACTTCTTCTTCTTCCTCTTCTTCTCCTACTGCCACCTCTTCTCCGCCCTCCGGTTTTCCTTCTTCCAATTCTTCTTCTTCATCTCCTTTCATTGCACTACTTCCTCCTATTCCTCCTTTTCTCTCCTTCTACCACTTCTTCTACTTCTACTTTTTGTCCTTCTTCATTCTCGTCTCCTTCTTACGCTTCTTCTGCTTATACTTCTTCTTCTTCCTCTTCTTCCATTTCTTCTCCTTCCACAACTTATTCTTCTTTCCTTTCCGTCTTCTCCTTCCTCTTTTTCTCCATCCCCCACTTCTGTTGCTTCCCATTGTTCTCTTCCTCTTCTTTTCCTTCCCCCGAATATTATGCTTAAACCTCTTCTTCTTCCTTTTCTCCTCCAGATTCCACTTCTTCTGCTTGTTCTTCCCTTTCTTCCCTTCCCTTCCCCTCCTACTTCCTTTTCCTCCTTTTCTCCTTTTTCCAATTTTTCTTCTTCATCTCACCTCCTTCCACTACTTCTTCTTCCTCCTCTTGTTAACCTTCTTCAACTTCTTCACTTTCCACATCTTCTTCTTCTTCCTTTTCTTCTCCTTCTTCCACTTCTTCTAGTTACTTTCCTTCTTCTTCCTCTTCTTATCTTTCTTCCACTTGTCCTGCCTCCTCTTGTTCTCTTTCTTCCACTTCTTCTTCATCCTCTCATTTCCTTTCTTTTCTTCCTTTCCTTCGTCATATCCCTCTTTTACTCCTTCTTCTGCTTCCACTTGCATTTCTACCTCTTGTTCTCCTTCTTCCACTTCTTCTCCATCATCCCCACTCCTTCAACTACTTCTTCTTCTTCCTCTTGTTCACCTTCTTCTACTTCTACTACATCCACTTGTTCTTCTTCTTCCCTCTCTTCTCCTTCTTGCCCTTCTTCTGCCTACACTACTTCTTCTTCCTCCTCTTCTTCTTCTCCTCCTTGTTCTACTTCTTCTTCATCCCCTTTCCTTCCATTGCCTCTTCTTCCTCCTCTTTTTCTCATTCTTCCACTGCTTCTTCTTCTTCCTATTGTTCTCCTTCTTCCACTTGCACTTCTTCCTTTTCTTCTCGTTCTTCCACTTCTTCTTCTTCCTCTTCTTCTCTTACTGCAATCTCTTCTCCCTCCTCCCGTTCTCCTTCTTCCACTTCTTCATCTTCATCTCCTTTCATTCCACTACTTCCTCCTATTCCTCTTATACTCTCCTTCTACCACTTCTTCTACTTCTACTTGTTGTTCTTCTTCATTTTCGTCTCCTTCTTCCGCTTCTTCTGCTTACATTTCTTCTTCTTCCTCTTCTTCAATTTCTTCTCCTTCCAAAACTTCTTCTTCTTTCCTTTCCGTATTCTCCTTCCTCTTTTTCTCCATCCCCCACTTCTGCTGCGTCCCATTGCTGCTCTTCCTCTTCTTTTCCTTCCCCCAAATCTTATCCTTACATTTCTTCTTCTTCTTCCTCTTCTCCTCCAGTTTCCACTTCTTCTCCTTCTTCTTCCCTTCCCTTCCCCTCCTTCTTCCTTTTCCTCCTTTTCTCCTTGTTCCAATTCTTCTTCTTCATCTCACTTCCTTCCACTACTTCTTATTCCTCCTCTTGTTCACCTTCTTCAACTTCTTCACTTTCCACATCTTCTTCTTCTTCCTTTTCTTCTCGTTCTTCCATTTCTTCTAGTTACTCTCCTTCTTCTTCTTCATATTGTTCTCCTTCTTCCACTTGCACTTCTTCCTTTTCTTCTCGTTCTTCCAATTCTTCTTCTTCCTCTTCTTCTCCTTCTGCCACCTTTTCTCCCTCCTCCCGTTCTGCTTCCTCCACTTTTTATTTTTCATCTCCTTTCATTCAACTACTTCCTCTTATTCCTCTTATTCTCTCCTTCTACCACTTCTTCAACTTCTACTTGTTGTTCTACTTCATTTTCGTCTCCTTATGCCACTTACACTTCTTCTTCTTCATCTTCTTCCATTTCTTCCCCTTCCACAACTTCTTCTTCTTTCCTTTCCGTCTTCTCCTTCCTCTTTTTCTCCATTCCCCACTTCTGTTGCATCCCATTGTTGCTCTTCCTCTTCTTCTCCTTCCCCCAAATCTTATGGTTACACTTCTCCTTCTTCTTCTGCTTCTTTTTCCCTTGCCTTCCCCTCCTTCTTCCTTTTCCTCCTTTTCTCCTTGTTCCAATTCTTCTCCTTCATCTCACTTCCTTCCACTACTTCTTCTTCCTCCTCTTGTAAACCTTCTTCAACTTCTTTAGTTTCCACATCTTCTTCTTCTTCCTTTTCTTCTCCTTCTTCCACTTCTTCTAGTTACTATCCTTCTTCTTCCTCTTCTTATCTTTCTTCCACATCTCCTGTCTCCTCTTGTTCTCTTTCTTCCACTTCTTTTTCATCCTCTCTTTTCCTTTCTTTTCTTCGTCTTCATCTCCTTCTTCTTCTTCCTTTCCTTTGTCATGTCCCTCTTTTTCTCCTTCTTCTGCTTCCACTTGCATTTGTACCTCTTGTTCTCCTTCTTCCACGTCTTCTCCATCATCCCCACTCCTTCAATTACTTCTTCTTCTTCCTCTTGTTCACCTTCTTCCACTTCTACTACATCCACTTGTTCTTCTTCTTCCCTCTCTTCTCCTTCTTGCCCTTCTTCTGCCTACACTACCTCTTCTTCCTCCCCTTCTTCTTCTCCTCCTTGTTCCGCTTCTTCTTCTTCATCCCCTTTCCTCATTGCTTCTTCTTGCTCCTCTTTGTCTTATTCTTCCACTTCTTCTTCTTCTTCTTATTGTTCTCCTTCTTCCATTTGCACTTCTTCCTTTTCTTCTCGTTCTTCCACTTTTTCTTCTTCCTCTTCTTCTCCTTCTGCCACCTCTTCTCCCTCCTCGTGTTCTCCTTCTTCCACTTCTTCTTCTTCATCTACTTTCATTCCACTACTTCCTCCTATTCCTCTTGTCTCTCCTTCTACCACTTCTTCTACTTCCACTTGTTGTTCTTCTTCATTTTCGTCTCCTTCTTCCGCTTCTTCTGCTTACACTTCTTTTTCTACCTCTTCTTCCATTTCTTCTCCTTCCACAACTTCTTCTTCTTTCCTTTCTGTCTTCTCCTTCCTCTTTTTCTCCATCCCGAACCTCTGTTGCTTCCCATTGTTGCTCTTCCTCTTCTTCTCCTTCCCCCAAATCTTATGCTTACACTTCTTCTTCTTCTACCTCTTCTCCTCTAGATTCCACTTCTTCTGCTTCTTCTTCCCTTCCCTTCCCCTCCTTCTTCCTTTTCCACCTTTTTTACTTGTTCCAATTCTTCTTCTACATCTCACCTCCTTCTACTACTTCTTCTTCCTCCTCTTGTTCACCTTCTTCACTTTCCACATCTTCTTCTTCTTCCTTTTCTTCTCGTTCTTCCACTTCTTCTGGTTACTCTCCTTCTTCTTCCTCTTCTTATCTTTCTTCCACTTGTCCTGCCTCCTCTTGTTCTCTTTCTTCCACTTCTTCTTCATCCTCTCCTCTCCTTTCTTTTCTTCCTCTTCATCTCCTTCTTCTTCTTCCTTTCCTTCGTCATATCCCTCTTTTTCTCCTTCTTTTGCTTCCACTTGCATTTCTACCTCTTGTTCTCCTTCTTCCACTTCTTCTCCATCATCCCCACTCCTTCAACTACTTCTTCTTCTTCCTCTTGTTCACCTTCTTCCACTTCTACTACATCCACTTGTTCTTCTTCTTCCCTCTCTTCTCCTTCTTGCCCTTCTTCTGCCTACACTACTTCTTCTTCCTCCGCTTCTTCTCCTCCTCCTTGTTCCACTTCTTCATCCCCTTTCCTTCCATTGCTTCTTCTTCCTCCTCTTTGTCTCATTGTTCCACTTTTTCTTCTTCTTCCTATTATTCTCCTTCTTTCACTTGCTCTTCTTCCTTTTCTTCTTGTTCTGCCTCTTCTTCTCCTTCTGCCACCTCTTCTCCCTCCTCCCGTTCTCCTTCTTCCACTTCTTCTTCATCATTTCCTTTCATTCCACTACTTCCTCCTATTCCTCTTATTCTCTCCTTCTACCACTTTTTCTACTTCTACTTGTTGTTTTTCTTCATTTTCATCTGCTTCTTCCGCTTCTTCTACTTACACTTCTTCTTTTTCATCTTCCTCCATTTCTTCTCCTTCCACAACTTCATCTTCTTTCCTTTCCGTCTTCTCCTTCCTTTTTTTCTCCATTCCCCACTTCTGTTGCTTCCGATTGTGGCTCTTCTTCTTCTTCTCCTTCCCACAAATCTTATGCATACACTTCTTCTTCTTCTTCCTCTTCTCCTCCAGATTCCACTTCTTCTTCCCTTCCCTTCCCCTCCTTCTTCTTGTTCCTCCTTTTCTCCTTGTTCCAATTCTTCTTCTTCATCTCACCTCCTTCCACTACTTCTTCTTCCTGCTCTTGTTCACCTTCTACACTTTCCACATCTTCATCTTCTTCCTTTTCTTCTCCTTCTTCCACTTCTTCTGGTTACTGTCCTTCTTCTTCCTCTTCTAATCTTTCCTCCACTTCGCATCCTCTCCTTTCCTTTTTTTCTTCCTCTTCATCTCCTTCTTCTTCCTCCTTTCCTTCGTCATCTCCCTCTTTTTCTCCTTCTTCTGCTTCCACTTGCATTTCTACCTCTTGTTCTTCTTCTTCCACTTCTTCTCCATCATCCCTAGTCCTTCAACTGCTTCTTCTTCTTCCTCTTGTTCACCTTCTTCCACTTCTACTACATCCACTTGTTCTTCTTCTTCCCTCTCTTCTCCTTCTTGCCCTTCTTCTGCCTACACTACTTCTTCTTCCTCCCCTTCTTCTTCTCCTCCTTGTTCCACTTCTTCTAGTTACTCTCCTTCTTCTTCCTCTTCTTATCTTTCTTCCACTTCTCCTGCCTCCTCTTGTTCTCTTTCTTCCACTTGTTCTCTTTCTTTTTCTTCATGTCCTTTCATTCCACTACTTCCTCCTATTCCACTTATTCTCTCCTTCTACCACTTCTTCTACTTCTACTTATTGTTCCTCTTCATTTTCGTCTCCTTCTTCCGCTTCTTCTGCTTACACTTCTTCTTCTTCCTCTTCTTCCATTTCTTCTCCTTCCACAACTTCTTCTTCTTTCCTTTCTGTCTTCTCCTTCCTCTTTTTCTCCATCCCCTACTTCTGTTGCTTCCCATTGTTGCTCTTCCTCTTCTTCTCCTTCCCCCAAATCTTATGCTTACACTTCTTCATCTTCTTCCTCTTCTCCTCCAGATTCCACTTCTTCTGCTTCTTCTTCCCTTCCCTTCCCTTCCCTTCCCCTCCTTCTTCCTGTTCCTCCTTTTCTCCTTGTTCCAATTCTTCTTATTCATCTCAGTTCCTTCCACTACTTCTTCTTCCTCCTCTTGTTCACCTTCTTCAACTTGTTCACTTTCCACATCTTCCTCTTCTTCCTTTTGATCTCCTTCTTCCACTTCTTCTAGTTACTCTCCTTCTTCTTCCACTTGAACTTCTTCCTTTTCTTCTCGTTCTTCCACTTCTTCTTCTTCCTCTTCTTGTCCTTCTGCCACCTCTTCTCCCTCCTCCTGTTCTCCTTCTTCAACTTCTTCTTCTTCATCCCCTTTCCTTCCATTGCTTCTTCTTCCTCCTCCTTTTCTCATTCTTCCACTTCTTCTTCTTCTTCCTATTGTTCTCCTTCTTCCACTTGCACTTCTTCCTTTTCTTCTTGTTCTTCCACTTCTTCTTCTTCCCCTTCTTTTCCTTCTACCACCTCTTCTCCCTCCTCCCGTTCTGCTTCTTCCACTTCTTATTTTTCATCTCCTTTCATTCCACTATCTCCTCCTATTCCTCTTATTCTCTCCTTCTACCACTTCTTCTACTTCTACTTGTTGTTCTTCCTCATTTTCGTCTCCTTCTTCCCCTTCTTCTGCTTACACTTCCTCTTCTTCCTCCTCTTCCATTTCTTCTCCTTCCACAACTTCTTCTTCTTACCTTTCCGTCTTCTCCTTCCTCTTTTTCTCCATCCCAAACTTCTGTTGCTTCCCATTCCTGCTCTTCGTGTTCTTCTCCTTCCCCCAAATCTTATGCTTACACTTCTTCTTCTTCTTCCTCTTCTCCTCCAGATTCCACTTCTTCTGGTTCTTCTTCCCTTCCCTTCCCATCCTTTTTCCTTTTCCTCCTTTTCTCCTTGTTCCACTTCTTCTTCTTCATCTCACCTCCTTCTAGTACTTCTTCTTCCTCCTCTTGTTCACCATCTTCAACTTCTTCACTTTCCACACTTCTTCTTCCTTTTCTTCTCCTTCTTCCACTTCTTCTAGTTACTCTCCTTCTTCTTCCTCTTCTTATCTTTCTTCCACTTCTCCTGCCTCCTCTTGTTCTCTTTCTTCCACTGCTTCTTCATCCTCTCCTCTCCTTTCTTTTCTTCCTATTCATCTCCTTCTTCTTCTTCCTTTCCTTCGTCATATCCGTCATTTTCTCCTTCTTCTGCTTCCACTTGCATTTCTGCCTCTTGTTCTCCTTCTTCCACGTCTTCTCCATCATCCCCACTCCTTCAATTACTTCTTCTTCTTCCTCTTGTTCACCATCTTCCACTTCTACTACATCCACTTGTTCTTCTTCTTCCCTCTCTTCTCCATCTTGCCCTTCTTCTGCCTACACTACTTCTTCCTCCCCTTCTTCTTCTCCTCCTTGTTGCACTTCTTCTTCTTCATCCCCTTTCATTCCATTGCTTCTTCTCACTCCTCTTTTTCTCATTCTTCCACTTCTTCTTCTTCTTCCTATTGTTCTCCTTCTTGCACTTGCACTTCTTCCTTTTCTTCTCGTTCTTCCACTTCTTCTTCTTCCTCTTCTTCTCCTTCTGCCACCTCTTCTCCCTCCTCCCGTTCTCCTTCTTCCACTTCTTCTTCTTCATCTCGTTGAATTCCACTACTTCCTCCTATTCCTCTTATTCTCTCCTTCTAGCACTTCTTCTACTTCTACTTGTTGTTCTTCATTTTCGTCTCCTTCTTCCGCTTCTTCTGCTTACATTTCTTCTTCTTCCTCTTCTTCATCTTTCCTTTCCGTATTCTCCTTCCTCTTTTTCTCCATCCCCCACTTCTGTTGCGTCCCATTGCTGCTCTTCCTCTTCTTCTCCTTCCCCCAAATCTTATGCTTACACTTCTTCTTCTTTTTCTTCCTCTTCTCCTCCAGCTTCCACTTCTTCTGCTTCTTCTTCCCTTCCCTTCCCCTCCTTCTTCCTTTTCCTCCTTTTCTCCTTGTTCCAATTCTTCTTCTTCATCTCACCTCCTTCCACTACTTCTTATTCTTCCTCTTGTTCACCTTCTTCAACTTCTTCACTTTCCACATCTTCTTCTTCTTCCTTTTCTTCTCCTTCTTCCACTTCTTCTAATTACTCTCCTTCTTCTTCCTCTACTTTTCTTTCTTCCACTTCTCCTGCCTCCTCTTGTTCTCTTTCTTCCTTCATCCTCTCCTTTCCTTTCTTTTCTTCCTCTTCATCTCCTTCTTCTTCTTCCTTTCCTTCGTCATATCCCTCTCTTTCTCCTTCTTCGGCTTTCACTTGCATTTCTACCACTTCTTCTCCATCATCCCCACTCCTTCAACTACTTCTTCTTCTTCCTCTTATTCACCTTCTTCCACCTCTACTACATCCACTTCTTCTTCTTCTTCCCACTCTTCTCCTTCTTGCCTTTCTTTCTTTCTACACTACTTCTTCTTCCTCCCGTTCTTCTTCTCCTCCTTGTTCCCCTTCTTCTTGATTCCCCTTTCCTTCCATTGCTTCTTCTTCCTCCTCTTTTTCTCATTCTTCCCCTTCCCCTCCTTCTTCCTTTTCCTCCTTTTCTCCTTGTTCCAATTCTTCTTCTTCATCTCACCTCCTTCACTTACTTCTTCTTCCTCCTCTTGTTCACCTTCTTCAACTTCTTCACTTTCCACATCTTCTTCTTCCTTTTCTTCTCCTTCTTCCACTTCTTCTAGTTACTCTCCTTCTTCTTCCTCTTCTTATGTTTCGTCCACTTCTCTTGCCTCCTCTTGTTCTCTTTCTTCCACTTCTTCTTCAGCCTCTCCTTTCCTTTCTTTTCTTCCTCTTCATCTCCTACTTCCTCTTCCTTTCCTTCGTCATATCCCTCTCTTTCTCCTTCTTCTGCTTCCACTTGCATTTCTACCTCTTGTTCTCCTTCTTCCACTTCTTCTCCATCATCCCCACTTTTTCAACTACTTCTTCTTCTTCCTCTTGTTCATCTTCTTCCACCTCTGCTACATCCTCTTGTTCTTCTTCTTCCCACTCTTCTCCTTCTTGCCCTTCTTCTGCATACACTACTTCTTCTTCTTCCCCTTCTTCTTCTCCTCCTTGTTCCACTTCTTTGTCATCCCTTTTCCTTCCATTGCTTCTTCCTCTTCTTCTCCTTCTACCACCTCTTCTCCCTCCTCCCGTTCTCCTTCTTCCACTTCTTCTTCTTCATCTCCTTTGGTTCCACTACTTCCTCCTATTCTTCTTATTCACTCCTTCTACCACTTCTTCTACTTCTACTTATTGTTCTTCTTCATTTTTGTCCCCTTCTTCCTCTTCTTCCATTTCTTCTCCTTCCACAACTTCTTCTTCTTCTTTCCTTTCCGTCTTCTCCTTCTGCCACCTCTTCTCCCTCCTCCCGTTCTCCTTCTTCGACTTCTTCTTCTTCATCTCCTTTCATTCCATTACTTCCTCCTATTCCTCTTATTCTCTCCTTCTACCACTTCCACTTCTGCTTGTTGTTCTTCTTCATTTTCGTCTCCTACTTCCGCTTCTTCTGCTTACACTTCTTCTTCTTCCTCTTCTTCCATTTCTTCTTCTTCCACAACTTCTTCTTCTTTCCTTTCCGTCTTCTCCTTGCTCTTTTTCTCCATCCCCCATTCTGTTGCTTCCCATTGTTGCTCTTCCTCTTCTTCTCCTTCCCCCAAATCTTATGCTTACACTTCTTCTTCTTCTTCCTCTTCTCCTCCAGATTCCAATTCTTCTGCTTCTTCTTCCCTTCCCTTCCCCTCCTTCTTCCTTTTCCTCCTTTTCTCCTTGTTCCAATTCTTCTTCTTTATCTCACGTCCTTCCACTACTTCTTCTTCCTCCTCTTGTTCACCTTCTTCAAATTCTTCACTTTCCACATCTTCTTCTTCTTCCTGTTCTTCTCCTTCTTCCACTTCTTCTAGTTACTCTCCTTCTTCTTCCTCTTCTTATCCTTCTTCCACTTCTCCTGCCTCCTCTTGTTCTCTTTCTTCCACTTCTTCATCATCCTCTCCTTTCTTTTCTTTTCTTCCTCTTCATCTCCTTCTTCTTCTCCCTTTCCTTCGTCATATCCCTCTTTTTCTCCTTCTTCTGCTTCCACTTGCATTTCTGTATCTTGTTCTCCTTCATCCACTTCTTCTCCATCATCCCCACTCCTTCAACTACTTCTTCTTCCTCCTCTTATTCACCTTATTCCGCCTCTACTACATCCACTTGTTCTTCTTCTTCCCTCTCTTCTCGTTCTTGCCCTTCTTCTGCCTACACTACTTCTTCTTCCTCCCCTTCTTCTTCTCCTCCTTGTTCCACTTCTTCTTCATCCCGTTCCCTTCCATTGCTTCTTCTTCCTCCTCTTTTTCTCATTCTTGCACTTCTTCTTCTTCTTCCTATTGTTCTCCTTCTTCCACTTGCACTTCTTCCTTTTCTTCTCGTTCTTCCACTTCTTCTTCGTCCTCTTCTTCTCTTTCTGCCACCTATTTTCCCTCCTTTCGTTCTCCTTCTTCCACTTCTTCTCCTTCATCTCCTTTCATTCCACTACTTCCTCCTATTCCTCTTATTCTCTCCTTCTAGCATTTCTTCTACTTCTACTTGTTGTTCTTCTTCATTTTCCTCTCCTTCTTCCGCCTGTTCTGCTTGCACTTGTTCTTCTTCTTTCCTTTCCGTCTTCTCCTTCCTCTTTTTCTCCATCCCCCACTTCTGTTGCTTCCCATTATTGCTCTTCCTCTTTTTCCCCTTCCCCCAAATCTTATGCTTACACTTCTTCTTCTTCTTCCTCTTCTCCTCCAGCTTCCACTTCTTCTGCGTCTTCTTTCCTTCCCTTCCCCTCCTTCTTCCTTTTCGTCCTTTTCTCCTTGTTCCAATTCTTCTTCATCATCTCACCTCCTTCCACCACTTCTTCTTCCTCCTCTTGTTCACCTTCTTAAACTTCTTCACTTTCCACATCTTCTTCTTCTTCCTTTTCTTCTCCTTCTTCCACTTCTTCTAGTTACTCTCCTTCTTCTTCCTCTTCTTATCATTCTTCCACTACTTCTTCTTCTTCCCATTGTTCTCCTTCTTCCACTTGCACTTCTTCCTTTTCTTCTCTTTCTTCCACTTCTTCTTCTTCCTCTTCTTCTGCTTCTACCACCTTTTCTCCCTCCTCCCTCCTCCAGTTTTCCTTCTTCCACTTCTTCTTCTTCATCTCCTTTCATTCCACTACTTCCTCCTATTCCTCTTATTCTCTCCTTCTACCACTTCTTCTACTTCTACTTGTTGTTCTTCTTCATTTTCGTCTCCTTCTTCCGTTTCTTCTGCTTACACTTCTTCTTTTTCCATTTCTTTTCCTTCCACAACTACTTTTATTTCCTTTCCGTGATAGAAATTCAGAGGGGTTGGATTCGTTTTGCAGATCTATCTAGGTTAGCAGATAATAAGTTAACAAAACAATGAGAATTGGGTAAACAAGAAAATGGAAAGGATGAAAATGGTTTAACGAAAAGATAGATGACACCACTTCCAAGGATGGAAGATAAATCATATGACGCCACAAGGGTGGTGATTTACCCTTGATAAGTCTAGGAGAACGCCACAAGGAAAAATTCCTTGATAAGTTCTAAAGAGAAATTCATCTCTCACAAAAAGGTAAAACCCAAATATAATTTCACTAATTCAATGGTTGTCCTTTGAGTACAATTCAACCCCTATTTATAGAACTAGGTGGTTGTTCAAAATCATAACTCCCAAAAGAAAAATTAAATACTCCATTATCACGCAATTATCACATATGATTAATTGCATGTTACATTAATTCCTAAATTAATGAAACGTTACAAAAATGAAAAGTCATTGTCTTCGGCATTCACGTCATTCCCTCCTTCTTCGAAAAGATTCGTCCTCGAATCTATGACTTTATTTTCCTATCAATTTTATTCACTTATAATTTAAAATAAACAAAATCAACCTCCAGGATCAAATATAACTTGTAAAAATTCATGCATCAAAGAAGTTTTCCTTTTTGGTTTCCAAACCCAAACATTGGAATCAAGAGGAATTCTTCTTTTAAAATAGACTTGTGCATTTTCTTCAGGAGTTTTAACCTCAACAATGTACTGAATATATAATGACTCTGGAAAAGGGATATCCACATTTTTCTTCCTCAAATATGGCAATTTGTGGGTTGTATTGTCATCGTCCTGTGCATTCAAAATACCAATAAAAGAAGAAAAATCATTAGCAGTTTTTATTTTAACGTTCTTTTTCTCTATTTCTCTTTCCTTTTCTCTCTCTTCCTCTTCACTCTTTTCTTTTTCTATTTTTCTCTTTTCTTCTCTTTCTTTTTCTATTTTCTCCTTCAACTTATGTTGATTATCAGAAACTTCACTTGGTGTCAGAAATTTCAAATTAAGTTTGCGTCCTTCATGTACCAAAGAAACTGAAAGTCTTTCAGAATTTATCCTTTTACCCTGCAACCAAGGTCTCCCTAAAAGAAAATGACATGAGTCCATGGGAGCAATATCGCATGTCACTTCCTCCACATATTTTCCAATAGTGAATCTAAACTTAGTTTGCCTAGGATGAAGACTCGTTGGTAAGTTAAGTTTATTCACCAATCTTTCGCTCACCACGTTGCTATAACTTTCTTCATCAACTGCAAATAAACACAAATGACCTTCGATTAAACACCTTGTATAAAAAATATCCACCATAGTTCCAAACCTAGAGCCGAAGCTCTGATACCAACTGATAGAAATTCAGAGGGGTTGGATTCGTTTTGCAGATCTATCTAGGTTAGCAGATAATAAGTTAACAAAACAATGAGAATTGGGTAAACAAGAAAATGGAAAGGATGAAAATGGTTTAACGAAAAGATAGATGACACCACTTCCAAGGATGGAAGATAAATCATATGACGCCACAAGGGTGGTGATTTACCCTTGATAAGTCTAGGAGAACGCCACAAGGAAAAATTCCTTGATAAGTTCTAAAGAGAAATTCATCTCTCACAAAAAGGTAAAACCCAAATATAATTTCACTAATTCAATGGTTGTCCTTTGAGTACAATTCAACCCCTATTTATAGAACTAGGTGGTTGTTCAAAATCATAACTCCCAAAAGAAAAATTAAATACTCCATTATCACGCAATTATCACATATGATTAATTGCATGTTACATTAATTCCTAAATTAATGAAACGTTACAAAAATGAAAAGTCATTGTCTTCGGCATTCACGTCATTCCGTCTTCTCCTTCCTCTTTTTCTCCATCCCCCACTTCTGTTACTTCCCATTGTTGCTCTTCCTCTTCTTCTCCTTCCCCCAAATCTTAAGCTTACACTTCTTCTTCTTCTTCCTCTTCTCCTCCAGATTCCACTTCTTCTGGTTCTTCTTACCTTCCCCTCCTTCTTGCTTTTCCTCCTTTTCTCCTTGTTCCAATTCTTCTTCTCCATGTCACCTCCTTCCACTACTTCTTCTTCCTCCTCTTGTTCACGTTCTTCACTTTGCACATCTTCTTCTTCCTTTTCTTATCTTTCTTCCACTTCTTCTAGTTACTCTCCTTCTTCTTCCTCTTCTTATCTTTCTTCCACTTCTCCTGCCTCCTCTTGTTCTCTTTCTTCCACTTCTTCTGTATCCTCTCCTTTCCTTTCTTTTCTTCCTCTTCAACTCCTTCTTCTTCTTCCTTTCCTTCGTCATATCCCCCTTTTTCTCCTTCTTCTGCTTCCACTTGCATTTCTACCTCTTGTTCTCCTTCTTCCACTTCTTCTCCATCATCCCCACTCCTTCAACTGCTTCTTCTTCTTCCTCTTATTCACCTTCTTCCACCACTGCTACATCTACTTGTTCCTTTTCTCATTCTTGCCCTTCTACTGCCTACACTACTTCTTCTTCCTCCCCTTCTTCTTCTCCTCCTTGTCCCACTTCTTCTTCATCCGCTTTCCTTCCATTGCTTCTTCTTCCTCCTCTTCTTCTCGTTCTTCCACTTCTTCTAGTTACTCTCCTTCTTCTTCCTCATCTTATCTTTCTTCCACTTCTCCTGCCTCCTCTTGTTCTCTTTCTTCCACTTCTTCTTCATCCTGTCATTTCCTTTCTTTTCTTCCTCTTCATATCACTTCATCTTCGTTTCCTTCGTCATATCCCTCTTTTTCTCGTTCTTCTGCTTCCACTTTCATTTCTACCTCTTGTTCTCCTTCTTCCACTTCTTCTCCATCATCCCCACTCCTTCAACTACTTCTTCTTCTTCCTCTTGTTCACCTTCTTTCACCTCTAATACATCCACTTGTTCTTCTTCTTCCGTCTCTTCTCCATCTTGCCGTTCTTCTGCCTACACTACTTCTTCTTCCTCCCCTTCTTCTTCTCCTCCTTGTTCCACTTCTTCTTCATCCCATTTCCTTCCATTGCTTCTTCTTCCTCCTCTTTTTCTCATTCTTCCTCTTCTTCCTATTGTTCTCCTTCTTCCACTTGCACTTTTTCCTTTTCTTCTCTTTCTTCTACTTCTTCTTCTTCCTCTTCTTCTCCTTCTGCCACCTCTTCTCCCTCCTCCCGTTCTCCTTCTTCTAGTTCTTCTTCTTCATCTCCTTTCATTCCACTACTTCCTCCTATTCCTCTTATTCTCTCCTTCTACCACTTCTTCTACTTCTACTTGTTGTTCTTCTTCATTTTTGTCTCCTTCTTCGGCTTCTTCTGGTAACACTTCTTCTGTTTCCACAACTTCTTCTTCTTTCCTTTTTGTCTTCTCCGTCCTTTTTTTCTCCATCCCCCACTTCTGTTGCTTCCCATTCTTGGTCTTCCTCTTCTTCTCCTTCCCCCAAATCTTATGCTTACACTTCTTCTTCTTCCTCCTCTTCTCCTCCAGGTTCCACTTCTTTTGCTTCTTCTTCCCTTCCATTCCCCTCCTTCTGCCTTTTCCTCCTTTTCTCCTTGTTCCACTTCTTCTTCATCCTCTCCTTTCCTTTCTTTTCTTCCTCTTCATCTCCTTCTTCTTCTTGCCTTCCTTCATCATATCCCTCTTTTTCTCCTTCTTCAGCTTCCACTTGCGTTTCTGCATCTTGTTCTCCTTCTTCCACTTCCTCTCCATCATCCCCACTCCTTCAACTAGTTCTTCTTATTCTTCTTGTTCGCCTTCTTCCACTTCTACTACATTCACTTGTGTTTCTTCTTCCCTCTCTTCTCCTTCTTGGCCTTCTTCTGCCTACACTACTTCTTCTTCCTCCCCTTCTTCTTCTCCTCATTGTTCCACTTCTTCTTCATCCCTTTTCCTTCCATTGCTTCTTCTTCCTCCTCTTTTTCTCATTCTTCCACTTCTTCTTCTTCTTCCTATTGTTCTCCTTCTTCCACTTGCAGTTCTTCTTTTTCTTCTTGTTCTTCCACTTCTTCTTATTCATGTCGTTTTATTCCACTACTTCCTCCTATTCCACTTATTCTCTCCTTCTACCACTTCTTCTACTTCTACTTATTGTTCTTCTTCATTTTCGTCTCCTTCTTCCTCTTCTTCTGCTTACACTTGTTTTTCTTCCTCTTCTTCCATTTCTTCTCCATCCACAAGTTCTTCTTCATTCCTTTCCGCCTTCTCCTTCCTCTTTTTCTCCATCCCCTACTTCTGTTGCTTCCCATTGTTGCTCTTCCTCTTCTTCTCCTTCCCCCAAATCTTATGACTTCTTCTTCCTCTTCTCCTGCAGATTCAACTTCTTCTGCTTCTTCTTACCTTCCCTTCCCCTCCTTCTTCCTTTTCCACCTTTTCTCCTTGTTCCAATTCTTCTTCTTCATCTCACCTCCTTCCACTACTTCTTCTTCCTCCTCTTGTTCACCTTGTTCAACTTCTTCACTTTCCACATCTTCTTCTTCTTCCTTTTCTTCTCCTTTTTCCAGTTCTTCTAGTTACTCTCCTTCTTCTTCCTCTACTTTTCTTTCTTCCACTTCTCCTGCCTCCTCTTGTTCTCTTTCTTCCTTCATCCTCTCCTTTCCTTTCTTTTCTTCCTCTTCATCTCCTTCTTCTTCTTCCTTTCCTTCGTCATATCCCTCCTTTTCTCCTTCTTCTGCTTCCACTTGCATTTCTACCTCTTGTTCTCCGTCTTCCACTTCTTCTCCATCGTCACCACTCCTTCAACTACTTCTTCTTCTTCCTCTTGTTCACCTTCTTCCACTTCTACTACATCCACTTGTTCTTCTTCGTCCCTCTCTTCTCCTTCTTGCCCTTCTTCTGCCTACACTACTTCTTCTTCCTCCCCTTCTTCTTGTCCTGCTTGTTCCATTTCGTCTTCATCGCCTTTCCTTCCATTGCTTCTTCTTCCTCCTCTTTTTCTCATTCTTCCACTTCTTCTTCTTCCTATTGTTCTCCTTCTCCCACATGCACTTTTTCCTTTTCTTCTCGTTCTTCCGCTTCTTCTTCTTCCTCTTTTTCTCCTTCTGCCACCTCTCCTCCCTCCTCCTGTTCTCCTTCTTCCACTTCTTCTTCTTCATCTCCTTCTTCTTCTTCCTTTCCTTCGTCATATCCCTCTCTTTCTCCTTCTTCGGCTTTCACTTGCATTTCTACCTCTTGTTCTCCTTCTTCCACTTCTTCTCCATCATCCCCACTCCTTCAACTACTTCTTCTTGTTCCTCTTATTCACCTTCTTCCACCTCTACTACATCCACTTCTTCTTATTCTTCCCTCTCTTCTCCTTCTTGCCTTTCTTCTTTCTACACTACTTCTTCTTCCTCCCGTTCTTCTTCTCCTCCTTGTTCCCCTTCTTCTTGATTCCCCTTTCCTTCCATTGCTTCTTCTTCCTCCTCTTTTTCTCATTCTTCCACTTCTTATTCTTCTTCCTATTCTTCCATTTCTTCTCCTTCCACAACTTCTTCTTCTTTCCTTTCTGTCTTCTTCTTCCTCTTTTTCTCCATCGCCCACTTTTGTTGCTTTCCATTGTTGCTCTTCCTCTTCTTCTCCTTCCCCCAGATCTTATGCTTACACTTCTTCTTCTTCTTCCTCCTCTCCTCCAGATTCCACTTCTTCTGCTTCTTCTTCCCTTCCCTTCCCCTCGTTCTTCCTTTTCCTCCTTCTCTCCTTGTTCCAATTCTTCTTCTTCATCTCACCTCCTTCACTTACTTCTTCTTCCTCCTCTTGTTCACCTTCTTCAACTTCTTCACTTTCCACATCTTCTTCTTCCTTTTCTTCTCCTTCTTCCACTTCTTCTAGTTACTCTCCTTCTTCTTCCTCTTCTTATGTTTCGTCCACTTCCTCCCCTTCTTCTTCTCCTCTTTGTTGCACTTCTTCTTCTTCTTCCTATTGTTCTCCTTCTTGCACTTGCACTTCTTCCTTTTCTTTTCGTTCTTCCACTTCTTCTTCTTCCTCTTCTTCTCCTTCGGCCACCTCTTCTCCCTCCTCCCGTTCTCCTTCTTCCACTTCTTCTTCTTCATCTCGTTGAATTCCACTACTTCCTCCTATTCCTCTTATTCTCTCCTTCTAGCACTTCTTCTACTTCTACTTGTTCCGCTTCTTCTGCTTACATTTCTTCTTCTTCCTCTTCGTCATCTTTCCTTTCCGTATTCTCCTTCCTCTTTTTCTCCATCCCCCACTTCTGTTACGTCCCATTGCTGCTCTTCCTCTTCTTCTCCTTCCCCCAAATCTTATGCTTACACTTCTTCTTCTTCTTCTTCTTCTTCCTCTGCTCCTCCAGTTTCCACTTCTTCTGCTTCTTCTTCCCTTCCTTTCCCCTCCTTCTTGCTTTTCCTCCTTTTCTCCTTGTTCCAATTCTTCTTCCTCATCTCACTTCCTTCCACTACTTCTTCTTCCTCCTCTTGTTCACCTTCTTCAACTTCTTCACTTTCCACATCTTCTTCTTCTTCCTTTTCTTCAACTTCTTCTAGTTACTATTCTTCTTCTTCCTCTTCTTATCTTTCTTCCACTTCTCCTGCCTCCTCTTGTTCTCTTTCTTCCACTTCTTCTTCATCCTCTCTTTTCCTTTCTTTTCTTCCTCTTCCTCTCCTTCTTCTTCTTCCTTTCCTTCGTCATGTCCCTCTATTTCTCCTTCTTCTGCTTCCACTTGCATTTGTACCTCTTGTTCTCCTTCTTCCACGTCTTCTCCATCATCCGCACTCTTTCAATTACTTCTTCTTCTTCCTCTTGTTCACCTTCTTCCACTTCTACTACATCCACTTGTTCTTCTTCTTCCCTCTCTTCTCCTTCTTGCCCTTCTTCTGCCTACACTACTTCTTCTTCCTCCCCTTCTTCTTATCCTTCTTGTTCCACTTCTTCTTCTTCATCCCCTTTCCTTCCATTGCTTCTTCTTACCCCTCTGTTTCTCATTCTTCCACTTCTTCTTCTTCTTCTTCCTATTGTTCTACTTCTTCCACTTGCACTTCTTCCTTTTCTTCTCGTTCTTCCACTTCTTCTTCTTCCTCTTCTTCTTCTTCTGCCACCTCTTCTCCCTCCTCCCATTCTCCTTCTTCCACTTCTTCTTCTTATCTCCTTTCATTCTAGTACTTCCTCCTATTCCTCTTATTCTCTCCTTCTACCACTTCTTCTACTTCTACTTGTTGTTCTTCTTCATTTTCGTCTCCTTCTTCCGCTTCTTTTGCTTCCATATCTTCTTCTTCCTCTTCTTCCATTTCTTCTCCTTCCAAAACTTCTTCTTCTTTCCTTTCCGTATTCTCCTTGCTCTTTTTCTCCATCCCCCACTTTTGTTGCGTCCCATTGCTGCTCTTCCTCTTCTTCTCCTTCCCCCAAATCTTATGCTTACACTTCTTCTTCTTCTTCTTCCTCTTCTCGTCCAGTTTCCACTTCTTCTGCTTCTTCTTCCCTTCCTTTCCCCTCCTTCTTGCTTTTCCTCCTTTTCTCCTTGTTCCAATTCTTCTTCTTAATCTCACTTCCTTCCACTACTTCTTCTTCCTCCTCTTGTTCACCTGCTTCAACTTCTTCACTTTCCACAACTTCTTCTTCTTCCTTTTCTTCCACTTCTTCTAGGTACTATTCTTCTTCTTCCTCTTCTTATCTTTCTTCCACTTCTCCTGCCTCCTCTTGTCCTTTTTCTTCCACTTCTTCTTCATCCTCTCCTTTCCTTTCTTTTCTTCCTCTTCATCTCCTTCTTCTTCCTCCTTTCCTTCGTCATATCCCTCTTTTTCTCCTTCTTCTGCTTCCACTTGCATTTCTACCTCTTGTTCTCCTTCTTCCACATCTTCTCCATCATCCCCACTCCTTCAACTACTTCTTCTTCTTCCTCCTGTTCACCTTCTTCCACTTCTACTACATCCACTTGTTCTTCTACTTCCCTCTCTTCTCCTTCTTGCCCTTCTTCTGCCTACACTACTTCTTCTTTCTCCCCTTCTTCTTCTCCTCCTTGTTCCACTTCTTCTTCATCCCCTTTCCTCCATTGCTTCTTCTTTCTCCTCTTTTTCTCATTCTTCCACTTCTTCTACTTCTTCCTATTGTTCTCCTTCTTCCACTTGCACTTCTTCCTTTTCTTCTCGTTCTTCCACTTCTTCTTCTTGCTCTTCTTCTCCTTCTACCACCTCTTCATCCTCCTCCCGTTCTCCTTCTTCCACTTCTTCTTTTTCATCTCCTTTCATTCCACTACTTCCTCCTATTCCTCTTGTTCTCTCCTTCTACCACGTCTTCTACTTATTGTTCTTCTTCATTTTCGTCTCCTTCTTCCGCTTCTTCTGCTTACACTTCTTCTTCTTCCTCTTCCTCCATTTCTTCTCCTTGCACAAGTTCTTCTTCTTTCCTTTCCGTCTTCTCCTTCCTCTTTTTCTCCTCCTTCCACTACTTCTTCTTCCTCCTCTTGTTCACCTTCTTCACTTTCCAGATCTTTTTGTTATTTTCTTCTCCTTATTCCGCTTCTTCTAGTTACTCTCCTTCTTCTTCCTCCTCTTATCCTTCTTCCACTTCCCCTGCCTCCTCTTGTTCTCTTTCTTCCGCTTCTTCTTTATCCTCTCCTTTCCTTTCTTTTCTTCCTCTTCATGTCCTTCTTCTTCTTCCTTTCCTTCTTCATATCCCTCTTTTTCTCCTTCTTCTGCTTCCACTTGCATTTCTACCTCTTGTTCTCCTTCTTGTCCATGATCCCCACTCCTTCAACTACTTCTTCTTCTTCCTCTTGTTGACCTTCTTCCACTTCTACTACATCCACTTGTAATTCTTCTTCCCTCTCTTCTCCTTCTTGCCGTTCTTCTGCCTACACTACTTCTTCTTCCTCCCCTGTTTCTTCCCCTCCTTGTTCCACTTCTTCTTCATCCCCTTTCCTTCCATTGCTTCTTCTTCCTCATTTTTTTCTCATTCTTCCACTTCTTCTTCTACTTCCTATTGTTCTCCTTCTTCCACTTGCACTTCTTCCTTTTCTTCTCGTTCTTCCACTTCTTCTTCTTCTTCCTCTTCTTCTCCTTCTGCTACCTCTTCTCCCACCTCTCGTTCTCCTTCTTCCACTTCTTCTTCTTCATCTTCTTTCATTCCACTACTTCCTCCTTTTCTTCTTATTCTCTCCTTCTACCACTTGTTCTACTTCTACTTGTTGTTCTTCTTCATTTTCGTCTCCTTCTTCCGCTTCTTCTGCTTACACTTCTTCTTCTTCCTCTTCTTCCATTTCTTCTCCTTCCACAACTTCTTCTTCTTTCCTTTCCGTCTTCTCCTTCCACTTTTTCTCCATCCCCTACTTCTGTTGCTTCCCATTGTTGCTCTACCTCTTCTTCTCTTTCCCCCAAATCTTATGCTTACACTTCTTCTTCTTCCTCTTCTCCTCCAGATTCCACTTCTTCTGCTTCTTTTTCCCTTCCCATCCGGTCCTTCTGCCTTTTCCTCCTTTTCTCCTTGTTCCATTTCTTCTTCTTCATCTCACCTCCTTCCACTACTTGTTCTTCCTCCTCTTGTTCACCTTCTTCACTTTCCAGATCTTCTTCTTCCTTTTCTTCTCTTTATTCCACTTCTTCTAGTTACTCTCCTTCTTCTTCCTCTTCTTATCCTTCTTCCACTTCCCTTGCCTCCTCTTGTTCTCTTTCTTCCACTTCTTCTTTATCCTCTCCTTTCCTCTCTTTTCTTCCTCTTCATGTCCTTCTTCTTCTTCCTTTCCTTCGTTATATCCCTCTTTTTCTCCTTCTTCTGCTTCTAGTTGCATTTCTACCTCTAGTTCTCCTTCTTCTACTTCTTCTCCATCATCCCCACTCCTTCAACTACTTCTTCTTCTTCCTCTTGTTAACCTTCTTCCACTTCTACTACATCCACTTGTTCTTCTTCTTCCCTCTCTTCTCCTTCTTCCCTTATTCTGCCTACACTACTACTTCTTCCTTCCCTGTTTCTTCCCCTCCTTGTTCCACTTCTTCTTCATCCCCTTTCCTTCCATTGCTTCTTCTTCCTCATTTTTTTCTCATTCTTCCACTTCTTCTTCTACTTCCTATTGTTCTCCTTCTTCCACTTGCACTTCTTCCTTTTCTTCTCGTTTTCCACTTCTTCTTCTTCTTCCTCTTCTTCTCCTTCTGCTACCTCTTCTCCCACCTCTCGTTCTCCTTCTTCCACTTCTTCTTCTTCATCTTCTTTCATTCCACTACTTCCTCCTTTTCTTCTTATTCTCTCCTTCTACCACTTGTTCTACTTCTACTTGTTGTTCTTCTTCATTTTCGTCTCCTTCTTCCGCTTCTTCTGCTTACACTTCTTCTTCTTCCTCTTCTTCCATTTCTTCTCCTTCCACAACTTCTTCTTCTTTCCTTTCCGTCTTCTCCTTCCACTTTTTCTCCATCCCCTACTTCTGTTGCTTCCCATTGTTGCTCTACCTCTTCTTCTCTTTCCCCCAAATCTTATGCTTACACTTCTTCTTCTTCCTCTTCTCCTCCAGATTCCACTTCTTCTGCTTCTTTTTCCCTTCCCTTCCCTTCCCATCCGGTCCTTCTGCCTTTTCCTCCTTTTCTCCTTGTTCCATTTCTTCTTCTTCATCTCACCTCCTTCCACTACTTGTTCTTCCTCCTCTTGTTCACCTTCTTCACTTTCCAGATCTTCTTCTTCCTTTTCTTCTCTTTATTCCACTTCTTCTAGTTACTCTCCTTCTTCTTCCTCTTCTTATCCTTCTTCCACTTCCCTTGCCTCCTCTTGTTCTCTTTCTTCCACTTCTTCTTTATCCTCTCCTTTCCTCTCTTTTCTTCCTCTTCATGTCCTTCTTCTTCTTCCTTTCCTTCGTTATATCCCTCTTTTTCTCCTTCTTCTGCTTCTAGTTGCATTTCTACCTCTAGTTCTCCTTCTTCTACTTCTTCTCCATCATCCCCACTCCTTCAACTACTTCTTCTTCTTCCTCTTGTTAACCTTCTTCCACTTCTACTACATCCACTTGTTCTTCTTCTTCCCTCTCTTCTCCTTCTTCCCTTATTCTGCCTACACTACTACTTCTTCCTTCCCTGTTTCTTCCCCTCCTTGTTCCACTTCTTCTTCATCCCCTTTCCTTCCATTGCTTCTTCTTCCTCCTCTTTTTCTCATTCTTCCACTTCTTCTTCTTCTTCCTATTCTTCTCCTTCTTCCACTTGCACTCCTTCCATTTCTTCTCGTTCTTCCACTTCTTCTTCTTCTTCCTCTTCTTCTCCTTCTGCCACCTCTTCTCCCTCCTCCCGTTCTCCTTCTTCCACTTCTTCTTCTTCATCTCCTTTCATTCCACTACTTCCTCCTTTTCTTCTTATTCTCTCCTTCTACCACTTGTTCTACTGCTACTTGTTGTTCTTCTTCATTTTCGTCTCCTTCTTCCGCTCCTTCTGCTTACACTTCTTCTTCTTCCTCTTCTTCCATTTCTTCTCCTTCCACAACTTCTTCTTCTTTCCTTTCCGTCTTCTCCTTCCACTTTTTCTCCATCCCCTACTTCTGTTGCTTCCCATTGTTGCTCTAGCTCTTCTTCTCCTTCCCCCAAATCTTATGCTTACACTTCTTCTTCTTCCTCTTCTCCTCCAGATTCCACTTCTTCTGCTTCTTCTTCCCTTCCCTTCCCTTCCCGTCCGGTCCTTCTGCCTTTTCCTCCTTTTCTCCTTGTTCCATTTCTTCTTCTTCATCTCACCTCCTTCCACTACTTCTTCTTCTTCCTTTTCTTCTCTTTATTCCACTTCTTCTAGTTACTCTTCTTCTTCTTCCTCTTCTTATCCTTCTTCCACTTCCCTTGCCTCCTCTTGTTCTCTTTCTTCCACTTCTTCTTTATCCTCTCCTTTCCTTTCTCTTCTTCCTCCTCTTGTTCACCTTCTACAACTTCTTCACTTTCCACATTTTCTTCTCCTTCCTTTTCTTCCACCTCTTCTAGTTACTATCCTTCTTCTTCCTCTTCTTATCTTTCTTCCACTTCTCCTGCCTCCTCTTGTTCTCTTTCTTCCACTTCTTCTTCATCCTCTCTTTTCCTATCTTTTCTTCCTCTTCATCTCCTTCTTCTTCTTCCTTTCCTTCGTTATATCCCTCTTTTTCTCCTTCTTCTGCTTCCACTTGCATTTCTACCTCTTGTTCTCCTTCTTCCACTTCTTCGCCATAATCCCCACTCCTTCAACTACTTCTTCTTCCTCTTGTTCACCTTCTTCCACTTCTACTACATCCACTTGTTCTTCTTCTTCCCTCTCTTCTTCTTCTTGCCCTTCTCCTACCTACACTACTTCTTCTTCCTCCCCTGTTTCTTCCCCTCCTTGTTCCACTTCTTCTTCATCCCCTTTCCTTCCATTGCTTCTTCTTCCTCCTTTTTTTCTCATTCTTCCACTTCTTCTTCTTCTTCCTATTGTTCTCCTTCTTCCGCTTGCACTTCTTCCTTTTCTTCTCGTTCTTCCACTTCTTCTTCTTCTTCCTTTTCTTCTCCTTCTGCCACTTCTTCTCCCACCTCCCATTCTCCTTCTTCCACTTCTTCTTTTTCATCTCCTTTCATTCCACTACTTCCTCCTATTCCTCTTGTTCTCTCCTTCTACCACTTCTTCTACTTCTACTTGTTGTTCTTCTTCATTTTCGTCTCCTTCTTCCGCTTCTTCTGCTTACACTTCTTCTTCTTCCTCTTCCTCCATTTCTTCTCCTTCCACAACTTCTTCTTCTTTCCTTTCCGTCTTCTCCTTCCTCTTTTTCTCCATCCCCTACTTCTGTTGCTTCCCATTGTTGCTCTTACTCTTCTTCTCCTTCCCCCAAATCTTATGCTTACACTTCTTCTTCTTCCTCCTCTTCTCCTCCAGATTCCACTTCTTCTGCTTCTTCTTCCCTTCCCTTCCCTTCCCGTCCGGTCCTTCTTCCTTTTCCTCCTTTTCTCCTTGTTCCAATTCTTCTTCTTGATCTCACCTCCTTCCACTACTTCTTCTTCCTCCTCTTGTTCACCTTCTTCACTTTCCAGATCTTCTTCTTCCTTTTCTTCTCCTTATTCCACTTCTTCTAGTTACTCTCCTTCTTCTTCCTCTTCTTATCCTTCTGCCACTTCCCCTGCCTCCTCTTGTTCTCTTTCTTCCACTTCTTCTTTATCCTCTCCTTTCCTTTCTTTTCTTCCTCTTCATGTCCTTCTTCTTCTTCCTTTCCTTCATCATATCCCTCTTTTTCTCCTTCTTCTGCTTCCACTTGCATTTCTATCTCTTGTTCTCCTTCTTCCACTTCTTCGCCATAATCCCCACTCCTTCAACTACTTCTTCTTCCTCTTGTTCACCTTCTTCCACTTCTACTACATCCACTTGTTCTTCTTCTTCCCTCTCTTCTTCTTCTTGCCCTTCTCCTACCTACACTACTTCTTCTTCCTCCCCTGTTTCTTCCCCTCCTTGTTCCACTTCTTCTTCATCCCCTTTCCTTCCATTGCTTCTTCTTCCTATTTTTTTTCTCATTCTTCCACTTCTTCTTCTTCTTCCTATTGTTCTCCTTCTTCCGCTTGCACTTCTTCCTTTTCTTCTCGTTCTTCCACTTCTTCTTCTTCATCTCCTTTCATTCCACTACTTCCTCCTATTCCTCTTGTTCTCTCCTTCTACCACTTCTTCTACTTCTACTTGTTGTTCTTCTTCATTTTCGTCTCCTTCTTCCGCTTCTTCTGCTTACACTTCTTCTTCTTCCTCTTCCTCCATTTCTTCTCCTTCCACAACTTCTTCTTCTTTCCTTTCCGTCTTCTCCTTCCTCTTTTTCTCCATCCCCGACTTCTGTTGCTTCCCATTGTTGCTCTTACTCTTCTTCTCCTTCCCCCAAATCTTATGCTTACACTTCTTCTTCTTCCTCCTCTTCTCCTCCAGATTCCACTTCTTCTGCTTCTTCTTCCCTTCCCTTCCCTTCCCTTCCCGTCCGGTCCTTCTTCCTTTTCCTCCTTTTCTCCTTGTTCCAATTCTTCTTCTTGATCGCACCTCCTTCCACTACTTCTTCTTCCTCCTCTTGTTCACCTTCTTCACTTTCCAGATCTTCTTCTTTCTTTTCTTCTCCTTATTCCACTTCTTCTAGTTACTCTCCTTCTTCTTCCTCTTCTTATCCTTCTTCCACTTCCCCTGCCTCCTCTTGTTCTCTTTCTTCCACTTCTTCTTTATCCTCTCCTTTCCTTTCTTTTCTTCCTCTTCATGTCCTTCTTCTTCTTCCTTTCCTTCATCATATCCCTCTTTTTCTCCTTCTTCTGCTTCCACTTGCATTTCTACCTCTTGTTCTCCTTCTTCCATTTCTTCGCCATAATCCCCACTCCTTCAACTACTTCTTCTTCCTCTTGTTCACCTTCTTCCACTTCTACTACATCCACTTGTTCTTCTTCTTCCCTCTCTTCTTCTTCTTGCCCTTCTCCTACCTACACTACTTCTTCTTCCTCCCCTGTTTCTTCCCCTCCTTGTTCCACTTCTTCTTCATCCCCTTTCCTTCCATTGCTTCTTCTTCCTCCTTTTTTTCTCATTCTTCCACTTCTTCTTCCACTTCTTCTTCTTCTTCCTATTGTTCTCCTTCTTCCACTTGCACTTCTTCCTTTTCTTCTCGTTCTTCCACTTCTTCTTCTTCCTCTTCTTCTCCTTCTGCCACCTCTTCTCCCCCCTCCCGTTCTCCTTCTTCTACTTCTTCTTCTTCATCTCGTTTCATTCCACTACTTCCTCCTATTCCTCTTATTCTCTCCTTCTACCACTTCTTCTACTTCTACTTGTTGTTCTTCTTCATTTTCGTCTCCTTGTTCCGCTTCTTCTGCTTACATTTCTTCTTTTTCCTCTTCTTCCAATTCTGCTCCTTCCAAAACTTCTTCTTCTTTCCTTTCCGTATTCTCCTTCCTCTTTTTCTCCATCCCCCACTTCTATTGCATCCCATTGCAGCTCTTCCTCTTCTTCTCCTTCCCCCAACTCTTATGCTTACGCTTGTTCTTCTTCTTCTTCCTCTTCTCCTCCAGTTTCCACTTCTTCTGCTTCTTCTTCCCTTCCGCTCCCCTCCTTCTTCCTTTTCCTCCTTTTCTCCTTGTTCGAATTCTTCTTCTTCATCTCACTTCCTTCCACTACTTCTTCTTCCTCCTCTTGTTCACCTTCTTCAACTTCTTCAGTTTCCACATTTTCTTCTTCTTCCTTTTCTTCTAGTTACTATCCTTCTTCTTCCTCTTCTTATCTTTCTTCCCCTTCTCCTGCCTCCTCTTGTTCTCTTTCTTCCACTTCTTCTTCATCCTCTCTTTTCCTTTCTTTTCTTCCTCCTCATCTCCTTCTTCTTCTTCCTTTCCTTCGTCATATCCCTCTTTTTCTCCTTCTTCTCCTTCCACTTGCATTTGTACCTCTGGTTCTCCTTCTTCCACGTCTTCTCCATCATCCCCACTCCTTCAATTACTTCTTCTTCTTCCTCTTGTTCACCTTCTTCCACTTCTACTACATCCACTTGTTCTTCTTCTTCCCTCTCTTCTCCTTCTTGCCCTTCTTCTGCCTACACTACTTCTTCTTCCTCCCCTTCTTCTTCTCCTCCTTGTTCCACTTCTTCTTCTTCATCCCCTTTCCTTCCATTGCTTCTTCTTACTCCTCTTTTTCTCATTGTTCAACTTCTTCTTCTTCCTCTTCTTCTCCTTCTGCCACCTCTTCTCCCCCTTCTCGTGCTCCTTCTTCCACTTCTTCTTCTTCATCTCGTTTCATTCCACTACTTCCTCCAATTCCTCTTATTCTCTCCTTCTACCACTTCTTCTATTTCTACTTGTTGTTCTTCTTCATTTTCGTCTCCTTCTTCCGCTTCTTCTGCTTACATTTCTTCTTTTTCCTCTTCTTCCATTTCTTCTCCTTCCAAAACTTCTTCTTTCCTTTCTGTATTCTCCTTCCTCTTTTTCTCCATCCCCGACTTCTATTGCGTCCCATTGCAGCTCTTCCTCTTCTTCTCCTTCCCTCAAATCTTATGCTTACACTTCTTCTTCTTCTTGTTCCTCTTCTCCTCCAGTTTCCACTTCTTCTGCTTCTTCTTCCCTTCCCTTCCCCTCCTTCTTCCTTTTCCTCCTTTCTCCTTGTTCCAATTCTTCTTCTTCATCTCACATCCTTCCACTACTTCTTCTTCCTCCTCTTGTTCACCTTCTTCAACTTCTTCACTTTCCACATCTTCTTCTTCTTCCTTTTCTTCCACTTCTTCTAGTTACTATCCTTCTTCTTCCTCTTCTTATCTTTCTTCCACTTCTCCTGCCTCCTCTTGTTCTCTTTCTTCCACTTCTTCTTCATCCTCTCTTTTCCTATCTTTTCTTCCTCTCCATCTCCTTCTTCTTCTTCCTTTCCTTCGTCATATCCCTCTTTTTCTCCTCTTCTGCTTCCACTTGCATTTGTACCTCTTGTTCTCCTTCTTCCACGTCTTCTCCATCATTCCCACTCCTTCAATTACTTCGTTTTCTTCCTCTTGTTCACCTTCTTCCACTTCTACTACACCCACTTGTTCTTCTTCTTCCCTCTCTTCTCCTTCTTGCCCTTCTTCTGCCTACACTACTTCTTTTTCCTGCCCTTCTTCTTCTCCTCCTTGTTCCACTTCTTCTTCTTCATCCCCTTTCCTTCCATTGCATCTTCTTACTCCTCTTTTTCTCATTCTTCCACTTCTTCTTCTTCTTCTTCCTATTGTTCTCCTTCTTCCACTTGCACTTCTTCCTTTTCTTCTCGTTCTTCCACTTCTTCTTCTTCCTCTTCTTCTCCTTCTGCCACCTCTTCTCCCCCCTCCCGTTCTCCTTCTTCTACTTCTTCTTCTTCATCTCGTTTCATTCCACTACTTCCTCCTATTCCTCTTATTCTCTCCTTCTACCACTTCTTCTACTTCTACTTGTTGTTCTTCTTCATTTTCGTCTCCTTCTTCCGCTTCTTCTGCTTACATTTCTTCTTCTTCCTCTTCTTCCAATTCTGCTCCTTCCAAAACTTCTTCTTCTTTCCTTTCCGTATTCTCCTTCCTCTTTTTCTCCATCCCCCACTTCTATTGCATCCCATTGCAGCTCTTCCTCTTCTTCTCCTTCCCCCAACTCTTATGCTTACGCTTGTTCTTCTTCTTCTTCCTCTTCTCCTCCAGTTTCCACTTCCTCTGCTTCTTCTTCCCTTCCGCTCCCCTCCTTCTTCCTTTTCCTACTTTTCTCCTTGTTCGAATTCTTCTTCTTCATCTCACTTCCTTCCACTACTTCTTCTTCCTCCTCTTGTTCACCTTCTTCAACTTCTTCAGTTTCCACATTTTCTTCTTCTTCCTTTTCTTCTAGTTACTATCCTTCTTCTTCCTCTTCTTATCTTTCTTCCCCTTCTCCTGCCTCCTCTTGTTCTCTTTCTTCCACTTCTTCTTCATCCTCTCTTTTCCTTTCTTTTCTTCCTCTTCATCTCCTTCTTCTTCTTCCTTTCCTTCGTCATATCCCTCTTTTTCTCCTTCTTCTCCTTCCACTTGCATTTGTACCTCTGGTTCTCCTTCTTCCACGTCTTCTCCATCATCCCCACTCCTTCAATTACTTCTTCTTCTTCCTCTTGTTCACCTTCTTCCACTTCTACTACATCCACTTGTTCTTCTTCTTCCCTCTCTTCTCCTTCTTGCCCTTCTTCTGCCTACACTACTTCTTCTTCCTCCCCTTCTTCTTCTCCTCCTTGTTCCACTTCTTCTTCTTCATCCCCTTTCCTTCCATTGCTTCTTCTTACTCCTCTTTTTCTCATTGTTCAACTTCTTCTTCTTCCTCTTCTTCTCCTTCTGCCACCTCTTCTCCCCCTTCTCGTGCTCCTTCTTCCACTTCTTCTTCTTCATCTCGTTTCATTCCACTACTTCCTCCAATTCCTCTTATTCTCTCCTTCTACCACTTCTTCTATTTCTACTTGTTGTTCTTCTTCATTTTCGTCTCCTTCTTCCGCTTCTTCTGCTTACATTTCTTCTTTTTCCTCTTCTTCCATTTCTTCTCCTTCCAAAACTTCTTCTTCTTTCCTTTCTGTATTCTCCTTCCTCTTTTTCTCCATCCCCGACTTCTATTGCGTCCCATTGCAGCTCTTCCTCTTCTTCTCCTTCCGAAATCTTATGCTTACGCTTCTTCTTCTTCTTTTTCCTCTTCTCCTCGAGTTTCCACTTCTTCTGCGTCTTCTTCCCTTCCCTTCCCCTCCTTCTTCCTTTTCCTCCTTTTCTCCTTGTTCGAATTCTTCTTCTTCATCTCACTTCCTTCCACTACTTCTTCTTCCTCCTCTTGTTCACCTTCTTCAACTTCTTCAGTTTCCACATTTTCTTCTTCTTCCTTTTCTTCTAGTTACTATCCTTCTTCTTCCTCTTCTTATCTTTCTTCCACTTCTCCTGCCTCCTCTTGTTCTCTTTCTTCCACTTCTTCTTCATCCTCTCTTTTCCTTTCTTTTCTTCCTCTTCATCTCCTTCTTCTTCTTCCTTTCCTTCGTCATATCCCTCTTTTTCTCCTTCTTCTGCTTCCACTTGCATTTGTACCTCTGGTTCTCCTTCTTCCACGTCTTCTCCATCATCCCCACTCCTTCAATTACTTCTTCTTCTTCCTCTTGTTCACCTTCTTCCACTTCTACTACATCCACTTGTTCTTCTTCTTCCCTCTCTTCTCCTTCTTGCCCTTCTTCTGCCTACACTACTTCTTCTTCCTCCCCTTCTTCTTCTCCTCCTTGTTCCACTTCTTCTTCTTCATCCCCTTTCCTTCCATTGCTTCTTCTTACTCCTCTTTTTCTCATTGTTCAACTTCTTCTTCTTCCTCTTCTTCTCCTTCTGCCACCTCTTCTCCCCCTTCTCGTGCTCCTTCTTCCACTTCTTCTTCTTCATCTCGTTTCATTCCACTACTTCCTCCAATTCCTCTTATTCTCTCCTTCTACCACTTCTTCTATTTCTACTTGTTGTTCTTCTTCATTTTCGTCTCCTTCTTCCGCTTCTTCTGCTTACATTTCTTCTTTTTCCTCTTCTTCCATTTCTTCTCCTTCCAAAACTTCTTCTTCTTTCCTTTCTGTATTCTCCTTCCTCTTTTTCTCCATCCCCGACTTCTATTGCGTCCCATTGCAGCTCTTCCTCTTCTTCTCCTTCCTAAATCTTATGCTTACGCTTCTTCTTCTTCTTTTTCCTCTTCTCCTCGAGTTTCCACTTCTTCTGCGTGTTCTTCCCTTCCCTTCCCCTCCTTCTTCCTTTTCCTCCTTTTCTCCTTGTTCGAATTCTTCTTCTTCATCTCACTTCCTTCCACTACTTCTTCTTCCTCCTCTTGTTCACCTTCTTCAACTTCTTCAGTTTCCACATTTTCTTCTTCTTCCTTTTCTTCTAGTTACTATCCTTCTTCTTCCTCTTCTTATCTTTCTTCCCCTTCTCCTACCTCCTCTTGTTCTCTTTCTTCCACTTCTTCTTCATCCTCTCTTTTCCTTTCTTTTCTTCCTCTTCATCTCCTTCTTCTTCTTCCTTTCCTTCGTCATATCCCTCTTTTTCTCCTTCTTCTGCTTCCACTTGCATTTGTACCTCTGGTTCTCCTTCTTCCACGTCTTCTCCATCATCCCCACTCCTTCAATTACTTCTTCTTCTTCCTCTTGTTCACCTTCTTCCACTTCTACTACATCCACTTGTTCTTCTTCTTCCCTCTCTTCTCCTTCTTGCCCTTCTTCTGCCTACACTACTTCTTCTTCCTCCCCTTCTTCTTCTCCTCCTTGTTCCACTTCTTCTTCTTCATCCCCTTTCCTTCCATTGCTTCTTCTTACTCCTCTTTTTCTCATTGTTCAACTTCTTCTTCTTCCTCTTCTCCTCCTTCTGCCACCTCTTCTCCCCCTTCTCGTGCTCCTTCTTCCAATTCTTCTTCTTCATCTCGTTTCATTCCACTACTTCCTCCAATTCCTCTTATTCTCTCCTTCTACCACTTCTTCTATTTCTACTTGTTGTTCTTCTTCATTTTCGTCTCCTTCTTCCGCTTCTTCTGCTTACATTTCTTCTTTTTCCTCTTCTTCCATTTCTTCTCCTTCCAAAACTTCTTCTTCTTTCCTTTCTGTATTCTCCTTCCTCTTTTTCTCCATCCCCGACTTCTATTGCGTCCCATTGCAGCTCTTCCTCTTCTTCTCCTTCCTAAATCTTATGCTTACGCTTCTTCTTCTTCTTTTTCCTCTTCTCCTCGAGTTTCCACTTCTTCAACTTCTTCTTCCCTTCCCTTCCCCTCCTTCTTCCTTTTCCTCCTTTTCTCCTTGTTCGAATTCTTCTTCTTCATCTCACTTCCTTCCACTACTTCTTCTTCCTCCTCTTGTTCACCTTCTTTAACTTCTTCACTTTCCACATCTTCTTCTTCTTCCTTTTCTTCTCCTTCTTCCACTTCTTCTAGTTACTGTCCTTCTTCTTCCACTTCTTATCTTTCTTCCCCTTCTCCTGCCTCCTCTTGTTCTCTTTCTTCCACTTCTTCTTCATCCTCTCTTTTCCTTTCTTTTCTTCCTCTTCATCTCCTTCTTCTTCTTCCTTTCCTTCGTCATATCCCTCTTTTTCTCCTTCTTCTGCTTCCACTTGCTTTTGTACCTCTTGTTCTCCTTCTTCCACGTCTTCGCCATCATCCCCACTCCTTCAATTACTTCTTCTTCTTCCTCTTGTTGACCTTCTTCCACTTCTACTACATCCACTTGTTCTTCTTCTTCCCTCTCTTCTCTTTCTTGCCCTTCTTCTGCCTACACTACTTCTTCTTCCTCCCCTTCTTCTTCTCCTCCTTGTTCCACTTCTTCTTCTTCATCCCCTTTCCTTCCATTACTTTTTCTTACTCCTCTTTTTGTCATTCTTCCACTTCTTCTTCTTCTTCCTATTGTTGTCCTTCTTCCACTTGCACTTCTTCCGTTTCTTCTCGTTCTTCCACTTCTTCTTCTTCCTCTTCTTCCTCTTCTTCTCCTTCTGCCACCTCTTCTCCCTCCTCCCGTTCTCCTTCTTCCACTTCTTCTTCTTCTTCATCTCGTTTCATTCGACTACTTCCTCCAATTCCTCTTATTCTCTCCTTCTACCACTTCTTCTATTTCTACTTGTTGTTCTTCTTCATTTTCGTCTCCTTCTTCCGCTTCTTCTGCTTACATTTCTTCTTTTTCCTCTTCTTCCATTTCTTCTCCTTCCAAAACTTCTTCTTCTTTCCTTTCTGTATTCTCCTTCCTCTTTTTCTCCATCCCCGACTTCTATTGCGTCCCATTGCAGCTCTTCCTCTTCTTCTCCTTCCTAAATCTTATGCTTACGCTTCTTCTTCTTCTTCTTCCTCTTCTCCTCGAGTTTCCACTTCTTCTGCTTCTTCTTCCCTTCCCTTCCCCTCCTTCTTCCTTTTCCTCCTTTTCTCCTTGTTCGAATTCTTCTTCTTCATCTCACTTCCTTCCACTACTTCTTCTTCCTCCTCTTGTTCACCTTCTTTAACTTCTTCACTTTCCACATCTTCTTCTTCTTCCTTTTCTTCTCCTTCTTCCACTTCTTCTAGTTACTGTCCTTCTTCTTCCACTTCTTATCTTTCTTCCCCTTCTCCTGCCTCCTCTTGTTCTCTTTCTTCCACTTCTTCTTCATCCTCTCTTTTCCTTTCTTTTCTTCCTCTTCATCTCCTTCTTCTTCTTCCTTTCCTTCGTCATATCCCTCTTTTTCTCCTTCTTCTGCTTCCACTTGCTTTTGTACCTCTTGTTCTCCTTCTTCCACGTCTTCGCCATCATCCCCACTCCTTCAATTACTTCTTCTTCTTCCTCTTGTTGACCTTCTTCCACTTCTACTACATCCACTTGTTCTTCTTCTTCCCTCTCTTCTCTTTCTTGCCCTTCTTCTGCCTACACTACTTCTTCTTCCTCCCCTTCTTCTTCTCCTCCTTGTTCCACTTCTTCTTCTTCATCCCCTTTCCTTCCATTACTTTTTCTTACTCCTCTTTTTGTCATTCTTCCACTTCTTCTTCTTCTTCCTATTGTTGTCCTTCTTCCACTTGCACTTCTTCCGTTTCTTCTCGTTCTTCCACTTCTTCTTCTTCCTCTTCTTCCTCTTCTTCTCCTTCTGCCACCTCTTCTCCCTCCTCCCGTTCTCCTTCTTCCACTTCTTCTTCTTCTTCATCTCGTTTCATTCGACTACTTCCTCCAATTCCTCTTATTCTCTCCTTCTACCACTTCTTCTATTTCTACTTGTCGTTCTTCTTCATTTTCGTCTCCTTCTTCCGCTTCTTCTGCTTACATTTCTTCTTTTTCCTCTTCTTCCATTTCTTCTCCTTCCAAAACTTCTTCTTCTTTCCTTTCTGTATTCTCCTTCCTCTTTTTCTCCATCCCCGACTTCTATTGCGTCCCATTGCAGCTCTTCCTCTTCTTCTCCTTCCTAAATCTTATGCTTACGCTTCTTCTTCTTCTTCTTCCTCTTCTCCTCGAGTTTCCACTTCTTCTGCTTCTTCTTCCCTTCCCTTCCCCTCCTTCTTCCTTTTCCTCCTTTTCTCCTTGTTCGAATTCTTCTTCTTCATCTCACTTCCTTCCACTACTTCTTCTTCCTCCTCTTGTTCACCTTCTTTAACTTCTTCACTTTCCACATCTTCTTCTTCTTCCTTTTCTTCTCCTTCTTCCACTTCTTCTAGTTACTGTCCTTCTTCTTCCACTTCTTATCTTTCTTCCCCTTCTCCTGCCTCCTCTTGTTCTCTTTCTTCCACTTCTTCTTCATCCTCTCTTTTCCTTTCTTTTCTTCCTCTTCATCTCCTTCTTCTTCTTCCTTTCCTTCGTCATATCCCTCTTTTTCTCCTTCTTCTGCTTCCACTTGCTTTTGTACCTCTTGTTCTCCTTCTTCCACGTCTTCGCCATCATCCCCACTCCTTCAATTACTTCTTCTTCTTCCTCTTGTTGACCTTCTTCCACTTCTACTACATCCACTTGTTCTTCTTCTTCCCTCTCTTCTCTTTCTTGCCCTTCTTCTGCCTACACTACTTCTTCTTCCTCCCCTTCTTCTTCTCCTCCTTGTTCCACTTCTTCTTCTTCATCCCCTTTCCTTCCATTACTTTTTCTTACTCCTCTTTTTGTCATTCTTCCACTTCTTCTTCTTCTTCCTATTGTTGTCCTTCTTCCACTTGCACTTCTTCCGTTTCTTCTCGTTCTTCCACTTCTTCTTCTTCCTCTTCTTCCTCTTCTTCTCCTTCTGCCACCTCTTCTCCCTCCTCCCGTTCTCCTTCTTCCACTTCTTCTTCTTCTTCATCTCGTTTCATTCGACTACTTCCTCCAATTCCTCTTATTCTCTCCTTCTACCACTTCTTCTATTTCTACTTGTTGTTCTTCTTCATTTTCGTCTCCTTCTTCCGCTTCTTCTGCTTACATTTCTTCTTTTTCCTCTTCTTCCATTTCTTCTCCTTCCAAAACTTCTTCTTCTTTCCTTTCTGTATTCTCCTTCCTCTTTTTCTCCATCCCCGACTTCTATTGCGTCCCATTGCAGCTCTTCCTCTTCTTCTCCTTCCTAAATCTTATGCTTACGCTTCTTCTTCTTCTTCTTCCTCTTCTCCTCGAGTTTCCACTTCTTCTGCTTCTTCTTCCCTTCCCTTCCCCTCCTTCTTCCTTTTCCTCCTTTTCTCCTTGTTCGAATTCTTCTTCTTCATCTCACTTCCTTCCACTACTTCTTCTTCCTCCTCTTGTTCACCTTCTTTAACTTCTTCACTTTCCACATCTTCTTCTTCTTCCTTTTCTTCTCCTTCTTCCACTTCTTCTAGTTACTGTCCTTCTTCTTCCACTTCTTATCTTTCTTCCCCTTCTCCTGCCTCCTCTTGTTCTCTTTCTTCCACTTCTTCTTCATCCTCTCTTTTCCTTTCTTTTCTTCCTCTTCATCTCCTTCTTCTTCTTCCTTTCCTTCGTCATATCCCTCTTTTTCTCCTTCTTCTGCTTCCACTTGCTTTTGTACCTCTTGTTCTCCTTCTTCCACGTCTTCGCCATCATCCCCACTCCTTCAATTACTTCTTCTTCTTCCTCTTGTTGACCTTCTTCCACTTCTACTACATCCACTTGTTCTTCTTCTTCCCTCTCTTCTCTTTCTTGCCCTTCTTCTGCCTACACTACTTCTTCTTCCTCCCCTTCTTCTTCTCCTCCTTGTTCCACTTCTTCTTCTTCATCCCCTTTCCTTCCATTACTTTTTCTTACTCCTCTTTTTGTCATTCTTCCACTTCTTCTTCTTCTTCCTATTGTTGTCCTTCTTCCACTTGCACTTCTTCCGTTTCTTCTCGTTCTTCCACTTCTTCTTCTTCCTCTTCTTCCTCTTCTTCTCCTTCTGCCACCTCTTCTCCCTCCTCCCGTTCTCCTTCTTCCACTTCTTCTTCTTCTTCATCTCGTTTCATTCGACTACTTCCTCCAATTCCTCTTATTCTCTCCTTCTACCACTTCTTCTATTTCTACTTGTCGTTCTTCTTCATTTTCGTCTCCTTCTTCCGCTTCTTCTGCTTACATTTCTTCTTTTTCCTCTTCTTCCATTTCTTCTCCTTCCAAAACTTCTTCTTCTTTCCTTTCTGTATTCTCCTTCCTCTTTTTCTCCATCCCCGACTTCTATTGCGTCCCATTGCAGCTCTTCCTCTTCTTCTCCTTCCTAAATCTTATGCTTACGCTTCTTCTTCTTCTTCTTCCTCTTCTCCTCGAGTTTCCACTTCTTCTGCTTCTTCTTCCCTTCCCTTCCCCTCCTTCTTCCTTTTCCTCCTTTTCTCCTTGTTCGAATTCTTCTTCTTCATCTCACTTCCTTCCACTACTTCTTCTTCCTCCTCTTGTTCACCTTCTTTAACTTCTTCACTTTCCACATCTTCTTCTTCTTCCTTTTCTTCTCCTTCTTCCACTTCTTCTAGTTACTGTCCTTCTTCTTCCACTTCTTATCTTTCTTCCCCTTCTCCTGCCTCCTCTTGTTCTCTTTCTTCCACTTCTTCTTCATCCTCTCTTTTCCTTTCTTTTCTTCCTCTTCATCTCCTTCTTCTTCTTCCTTTCCTTCGTCATATCCCTCTTTTTCTCCTTCTTCTGCTTCCACTTGCTTTTGTACCTCTTGTTCTCCTTCTTCCACGTCTTCGCCATCATCCCCACTCCTTCAATTACTTCTTCTTCTTCCTCTTGTTGACCTTCTTCCACTTCTACTACATCCACTTGTTCTTCTTCTTCCCTCTCTTCTCTTTCTTGCCCTTCTTCTGCCTACACTACTTCTTCTTCCTCCCCTTCTTCTTCTCCTCCTTGTTCCACTTCTTCTTCTTCATCCCCTTTCCTTCCATTACTTTTTCTTACTCCTCTTTTTGTCATTCTTCCACTTCTTCTTCTTCTTCCTATTGTTGTCCTTCTTCCACTTGCACTTCTTCCGTTTCTTCTCGTTCTTCCACTTCTTCTTCTTCCTCTTCTTCCTCTTCTTCTCCTTCTGCCACCTCTTCTCCCTCCTCCCGTTCTCCTTCTTCCACTTCTTCTTCTTCTTCATCTCGTTTCATTCGACTACTTCCTCCAATTCCTCTTATTCTCTCCTTCTACCACTTCTTCTATTTCTACTTGTTGTTCTTCTTCATTTTCGTCTCCTTCTTCCGCTTCTTCTGCTTACATTTCTTCTTTTTCCTCTTCTTCCATTTCTTCTCCTTCCAAAACTTCTTCTTCTTTCCTTTCTGTATTCTCCTTCCTCTTTTTCTCCATCCCCGACTTCTATTGCGTCCCATTGCAGCTCTTCCTCTTCTTCTCCTTCCTAAATCTTATGCTTACGCTTCTTCTTCTTCTTCTTCCTCTTCTCCTCGAGTTTCCACTTCTTCTGCTTCTTCTTCCCTTCCCTTCCCCTCCTTCTTCCTTTTCCTCCTTTTCTCCTTGTTCGAATTCTTCTTCTTCATCTCACTTCCTTCCACTACTTCTTCTTCCTCCTCTTGTTCACCTTCTTTAACTTCTTCACTTTCCACATCTTCTTCTTCTTCCTTTTCTTCTCCTTCTTCCACTTCTTCTAGTTACTGTCCTTCTTCTTCCACTTCTTATCTTTCTTCCCCTTCTCCTGCCTCCTCTTGTTCTCTTTCTTCTACTTCTTCTTCATCCTCTCTTTTCCTTTCTTTTCTTCCTCTTCATCTCCTTCTTCTTCTTCCTTTCCTTCGTCATATCCCTCTTTTTCTCCTTCTTCTGCTTCCACTTGCATTTGTACCTCTTGTTCTCCTTCTTCCACGTCTTCGCCATCATCCCCACTCCTTCAATTACTTCTTCTTCTTCCTCTTGTTGACCTTCTTCCACTTCTACTACATCCACTTGTTCTTCTTCTTCCCTCTCTTCTCTTTCTTGCCCTTCTTCTGCCTACACTACTTCTTCTTCCTCCCCTTCTTCTTCTCCTCCTTGTTCCACTTCTTCTTCTTCATCCCCTTTCCTTCCATTACTTTTTCTTACTCCTCTTTTTGTCATTCTTCCACTTCTTCTTCTTCTTCCTATTGTTGTCCTTCTTCCACTTGCACTTCTTCCGTTTCTTCTCGTTCTTCCACTTCTTCTACTTCCTCTTCTTCTCCTTCTGCCACCTCTTCTCCCTCCTCCCGTTCTCCTTCTTCCACTTCTTCTTCTTCTTCATCTCGTTTCATTCGACTACTTCCTCCTGTTCCTCTTATTCTCTACTTCTACCACTTCTTCTACTTCTACTTGTTGTTCTTCTTCATTTTCGTCTCCTTCTTCCGCTTCTTCTGCTTACATTTCTTCTTCTTCCTCTTCTTCCATTTCTTCTCCTTCAAAAACTTCTTCTTCTTCCTCTTCTTCCACTTCTTCTAGTTACTATCCTACTTCTTCCTCTTCTTATCTTTCTTCCACTTCTCCTGCCTCCTGTTGTTCTCTTTCTTCGACTTCTTCTTCATCCTCTCCTTTCCTTTCTTTTCTTCCTACTGTTCTCCTTCTTCCACTTGCACTTCTTCCTTTTCTTCTCATTCTTCCACTTCTTCTTCTTCCTCTTCTTCTCCTTCTGCCACCTCTTCATCCTCCTCCCGTTCTCCTTCTACCACTTCTTCCTTTTCATCTCCTTTCATTCCACTACTTCCTCCTATTCCTCTTGTTCTCTCCTTCTACCACTTCTTCTACTTCTACTTGTTATTCTTCTTCATTTTCGTCTCCTTCTTCCGCTTCTTCTGCTTACACTTCTTCTTCTTCCTCTTCCTCCATTTCTTCTCCTTCCACAACTTCCTCTTCTTTCCTTTCCGTCTTCTCCTTCCTCTTTTTCTCCATCCCCTACTTCTGTTGCTTCCCATTGTTGCTCTTACTCTTTTTCTCCTTCCCCCAAATCTTATGCTTACACTTCTTCTTCTTCCTCCTCTTCTCCTCCAGATTCCACTTCTTCTGCTTCTTCTTCCCTTCCCTTCCCTTCCCGTCCGGTCCTTCTTCCTTTTCCTCCTTTTCTCCTTGTTCCAATTCTTCTTCTTGATCTCACCTCCTTCCACTACTTCTTCTTCCTCCTCTTGTTCACCTTCTTCACTTTCCAGATCTTCTTCTTCCTTTTCTTCTCCTTATTCCACTTCTTCTAGTTACTCTCCTTCTTCTTCCTCTTCTTATCCTTCTTCCACTTCCCCTGCCTCCTCTTGTTCTCTTTCTTCCACTTCTTCTTTATCCTCTCCTTTCCTTTATTTTCTTCCTCTTCATGTCCTTCTTCTTCTTCCTTTCCTTCGTCATATCCCTCTTTTTCTCCTTCTTCTGCTTCCACTTGCATTTCTACCTGTAGTTCTCCTTCTTCCACTTCTTCTCCATCATCCCCACTCCTTCAACTACTTCTTCTTCTTCCTCTTGTTGACCTTCTTTCTCTTCTACTACATCCACTTGTTCTTCTTCTTCCCTCTCTTCTGCTTCTTCCCCTTCTTCTGCCTATACTACTTCTTCTTCCTCCCCTGTTTCTTCCCCTCCTTGTTCCAGTTCTTCTTCATCCCCTTTCCTTCCATTGCTTCTTCTTCCTCCTCTTTTTCTCATTCTTCCACTTCTTCTTCTTATTCCTATTGTTCTCCTTCTTCCACATGCACTTCTTCCATTTCTTGTCGTTCTTCCACTTCTTGTTCTTCTTCTTCCTCTTCTTCTCCTTCTGCCACCTCTTTTCCATCCTCCTGTTCTCCTTCTTCCACTTCTTCTTCTTCATCTCCTTTCATTCCACTACTTCCTCCTATTCCTCTTATTCTCTCCTTCTACCACTTCTTCTACTTCTACTTGTTGTTCTTCTTCATTTTCCTATCCTTCTTCCGCTTCTTCTGCTTACACTTGTTCTTCTTCCTCTTCTTCCATTTCTTCTCCTTCCACAACTTCTTCTTCTTTCCTTTCTGTATTCTCCTTCCTCTTTTACTCCATCCCCCACTTCACTTGCTTCCCATTGTTGCTCTTCTTCTTCTTCTCCTTCCCCCAAATCTTATGCTTACACTTCTTCTTCTTCTTCCTCTTCCCGTCCAGATTCCACCTCTTCTGCTTCTTCTTCCGTTCCCTTCCCCTCCTTCTTCCTTTTCCTCCTTTTTTGCTTGTTCCAATTCTTCTTCTTCATCTCACCTCCTTCCACTACTTCTTCTTCCTCCTCTTGTTCACCTTCTTCAACTTCTTCACTTTCCACATCTTCTTCCTCTTATTATCTTTCTTCCACTTCTCCTGCCTCCTCTTGTTCTCTTTCTTCCGCTTCTTCTTCATCGTCTCGTTTCGTTTCTTTTCTTCCTCTTCATCTCCTTTCATTCCACTACTTCCTCCTATTCCTCTTATTCTCTCCTTCTACCACTTGTTCTACTACTACTTGTGGTTCTTCTTCATTTTCGTCTCCTTCTTCTGCTTCTTCTGCTTACACTTCTTCTTCTTCCTCTTCTTCCATTTCTTCTCCTTCAACAACTTCTTCTTCTTTCCTTTCTGTCTTCTCCTTCCTCTTTTTCTCCATCCCCCACTTCTGTTGCTTCCCATTGTTGCTCTTCCTCTTCTTCTCCTTCCCCCAAATCTTATGCTTACACTTCTTCTTCTTCTTCCTCTTCTCCTCCAGATTCCACTTCTTTTGCTTCTTCTTCCCTTTCCTTCCTCTCCTTCTTCCTTTTCCTCCTTTTTTGCTTGTTCCAATTCTTCTTCTTCATCTCACCTCCTTCCACTACTTCTTCTTCCTCCTCTTGTTCACCTTCTTCAACTTCTTCACTTTCCACATCTTCTTCCTCTTATTATCTTTCTTCCACTTCTGCTGCCTCCTCTTGTTCTCTTTCTTCCGCTTCTTCTTCATCGTCTCCTTTCGTTTCTTTTCTTCCTCTTCATCTCCTTCTTCTTCTTCCTTTCCTTCGTCATATCCCACTTTTTCTCCTTCTTCTGCTTGCACTTGCATTTCTACCTCTTGTTCTCCTTATTCCACTTCTTATCCATCATCCGCACTCCTTCAACTACTTCTTCTCCTTGTTGCCCTTCTTCTGCCTAAACTACTTCTTCTTCCTCCCCTTCTTCTTCTCCTCCTTGTTCCACTTCTTCTTCATCCCCTTTCCTTCCATTGCTTCTTCTTCCTCCTCTTTTTCTCATTCTTCCACTTCTTCTCCTTCTTCGACTTGCACTTCTTCCATTTCTTCTCGTTCTTCCACTTCTTCTTCTTCTCCTTCTGCCACCTCTTCTCTCTCTCCCCGTTCTCCTTCTTCCACTTCTTCTTCTTCATCTCCTTTCATTCCAATACTTCCTCCTATTCCTCTTATTCTCTCCTGCTACCACTTCTTCTACTTCTACTTGTTCATCTTCTTCATTTTCGTCTCCTTCTTCTGCTTCTTCTGCTTACACTTCCTCTTCTTCCATTTCTTCTCCTTCCACAACTTCTTCTTCTTTCCTTTCCGTCTTCTCCTTCCTCTTTTTCTCCATCCCCCACTTCTGTTGCTTCCCATTGTTGCTCTTCCTCTTCTTCTCCTTCCCCCAAATCTTATGCTTACACTTCTTCTTCTTCTTCTTCCTCTTCTACTCCAGATTCCACTTCTTCTGCTTCTTCTTCCCTTCCCTTCCCCTCCTTCTTCCTTTTCCTCCTTTTCTCCTTGTTCCAATTCTGATTCTTCATCTCACATCCTTCCACTACTTCTTCTTCCTCCTCTTGTTCACCTTCTTCAACTTCTTCACTTTCCACATCTTCTTCTTCTTCCTTTTCTTCTCCTTCTTCCACTTCTTCTAGTTACTCTCCTTCTTCTTCCTCTTCTTATCTTTCCTCCACTTCTCCTGCCTCCTCTTGTTCTCTTTCTTCCGCTTCTTCTTCATCCTCTCCTTTCGTTTCTTTTCTTCCTCTTCATCTCCTTCTTCTTCGTCCTTTCCTACGTCATATACCTCTTTTTCTCCTTCTTCTGCTTCCACTTGCATTTCTACCTCTTGTTCTCCTTCTTCCACTTCTTCTCCATCATCCCCACTACTTCAACTACTTTTTCTTCTTCCTCTTGTTCACCTTCTTCCACTTCTACTATTTCCACTTGTTCTTCTTCTTCCCTCTCTTCTCCTTCTTGCCTTTCTACTGCCTACACTACTTCTTCTTCCTCCCCTTGTTCTTCTCCGCCTTGTTCCGCTTCTTCTTCATCCCCTTTCCTTCCATTGCTTCTTCTTCCTCCTCTTTTTCTCATTCTTCCACTTCCTCTTCTTCTTCCTATTGTTCTCCTTCTTCCACTTGCACTTCTTACTTTTCTTCTCTTTCTTCCACTTCTTCTTCTTCCTCTTCTTCTCCTTCTGCCACCTCTTCTCCCTCCTACCGTTCTCCTTCTTCCACTTCTTCTTCATCTCCTTTCATTCCATTACTTCCCCCTATTCCTTTTATTCTCTCCCTCTACCACTTCTATTTCAGCTTGTTATTCTTCTTCATTTTCGTCTCCTTCTTCGGCTTCTACTGCTTACACTTCTTCTTCTTCCTCTTCTTCCATTTCTTATCCTTCAACAACTTCTTCTTTCCCTTTCGTCTTCTCCTTCCTCTTTTTCTCCATCACCCACTTTTGTTGCTTCCCATTGTTTCTCTTCCTCTTCTTCTCCTTGCCCCAAATCTTATGCTTACACTTCTTCTTCTTCTTCCTCTTCTCCTCCAGATTCCACTTCTTCTGCTTCTTCTTCCCTTCCCTTCCCCTCCTTCTTCCTGTTCCTCCTTTTCTCCTTGTTCCAATTCTTCTTCTTCATCTCACTTCCTTCCACTACTTCTTCTTCCTCCTCTTGTTCACCTTCTTCAACTTGTTCACTTTCCACATCTTCTTCTTCTTCCTTTTCATCTCCTTCTTCCACTTCTTCTAGTTACTCTCCTTCTTCTTCCACTTGAACTTCTTCCTTTTCTTCTCATTCTTCCACTTCTTCTTCTTCCTCTTCTTGTCCTTCTGCCACCTCTTCTCCCTCCTCCCGTTCTCCTTCTTCAACTTCTTCTTCTTCATCCCCTTTCCTTCCATTGCTTCTTCTTCCTCCTCCTTTTCTCATTCTTCCACTTCTTCTTCTTCTTCCTATTGTTCTCCTTCTTCCACTTGCACTTCTTCTTTTTCTTCTCGTTCTTCCACTTCTTCTTCTTCCTCTTCTTCTCCTTCTACCACCTCTTCTCCCTCCTCCCGTTCTGCTTCTTCCACTTCTTATTTTTCATCTCCTTTCATTCCACTACCTCCTCCTATTCCTCTTATTCTCTCCTTCTACCACTTCTTCTACTTCTACTTGTTGTTCTTCCTCATTTTCGTCTCCTTCTTCCCCTCCTTCTGCTTACACTTCCTCTTCTTCCATTTCTTCTCCTTCCACAACTTCTTCTTCTTACCTTTCCGTCTTCTCCTTCCTCTTTTTCTCCATCCCAAACTTCTGTTGCTTCCCATTCCTGCTCTTCGTGTTCTTCTCCTTCCCCCAAATCTTATGCTTACACTTCTTCTTCTTCCTCTTCTCCTCCAGATTCCACTTCTTCTGGTTCTTCTTCCCTTCCCTTCCCTTCCTTTTTCCTTTTCCTCCTTTTCTCCTTGTTCCACTTCTTCTTCTTCATCTCACCTCCTTCCAGTACTTCTTCTTCCTCCTCTTGTTCACCATCTTCAACTTCTTCACTTTCCACACTTCTTCTTCCTTTTCTTCTCCTTCTTCCACTTCTTCTAGTTACTCTCCTTCTTCTTCCTCTTCTTATCTTTCTTCCACTTCTCCTGCCTCCTCTTGTTCTCTTTCTTCTACTGCTTCTTCATCCTCTCCTCTCCTTTCTTTTCTTCCTATTCATCTCCTTCTTCTTCTTCCTTTCCTTCGTCATATCCGTCATTTTCTCCTTCTTCTGCTTCCACTTGCATTTCTACCTCTTGTTCTCCTTCTTCCACTTTTTCTCCATCATCCCCACTCCTTCACCTACTTCTTCTTCTTCCTCTTGTTCACCTTCTTCCAGCTCTACTACATCCACTTGTTGCTCTTCTTCTTCTTCTCCTTCCCCCAAATCTTATGCATTCTTCTTCTTCCTCTTCTCCTCCAGACTCCACTTCTACTGCTTCTTCTTCCCTTCCCTACCCCTCCTTCTTCCTTTTCTTCCTTTTCTCCTTGTTCCAATTTTTCTTCTTCATCTCACCTCCTTCCACTACTTCTTCTGCCTCCTCTTTTTCACCTTCTTCACATTCCACATCTTCTTCTTCTTACTTTTTTTCTCCTTCTTCCACTTCTTCTAGTTACTCTCCTTCTTCTTCGTCTTCTTATCTTTCTTCCACTTCTCCTGCCTCCTTTTGTTCTCTTTCTTCCACTTCTTCTTCATCCTCTCCTTTCCTTTCTTTTCTTCCTCTTCATCTCCTTCTTCTTCTTCCTTTCCTTCGTCATATCCCTCTTTTTCTCCTTCTTCTGCTTCCACTTGCATTTCTACCTCTTGTTCTCCTTCTTCCACTTCTTCTCAATTATCCTTACTCCTTCAACTACTTCTTCTTCTACCTCTTGTTCACCTTCTTCCACTTCTACTACATCCACCTGTTCTTCTTCTTCCGTCTCTATTTCTTCTTCCCTTTCTTCTGCCTACTTGTTCCAGTTCTTCTTCCTTTCCTTCCATTGCTTTTTCTTCCTTCTCTTTTTCTCATTCTTCCATTTCTTCTTCTTCTTCCTATTGTTCTCCTTCTTCCACTAGCACTTCTTCCTTTTCTTCCCGTTCTGCCACTTCTTCTTCTTCTTCTTCTCCTTCTTCCACTTCTTCTTCTTCATCTCCTTTCATTCCACTACTTCCTCCTATTCCTCTTATTCTCTCCTTCTACCATTTCTTCATCTTCTACTTGTTGTTCTTCTTCATTTTCGTCTCCTTCTTCCGCTTCTTCTGCTTACGCTTCTTCTTCTTCCTCTTCTTCCATTTCTTCTCCTTCCACAACTTCTTCTTTCCTTTGCGTCTTCTCCTTCCTCTTTTTCTCCATCCCCCACTTCTGTTGCTTCCCATTGTTGCTCTTCCTCGTCTTCTCCTTCCCCCAAACCTTATGCTTACTCTTCTTCTTCTTCTTCCTCTTCTCCTCCAGATTCCGCTTCTTTTGCTTCTTCTTCCCTTCCCTTCCCCTTCTTCTTCCTTTTCCTCCTTTTCTCCTTGTTCCAATTCTTCGTCTTCATCTCACCTCCTTCCACTACTTCTTCTTCCTCCTCTTGTTCACCTTCTTCAACTTCTTCACTTTCCACATCTTCTTCTTCTTCCTTTTCTTCTCCTTCTTCCACTTCTTCGAGTTACTCTCCTTCTTCTTCCTCTTCTTATCTTTCTTCCACTTCTCCTGCCCCCTCTTGTTCTCTTTCTTCGACTTCTTCTTCATCTTTTCCTTGCCTTTCTTTTCTTCCTCTTCATCTCCTTCTTCTTCTTCCTTTCCTTTGTCCTATCCCTCTTTTACTCCTTCTTCTGATTCCACTTGCATTTCTACCTCTTGTTCTCCTTCTTCCACTTCTTCTCCATCATCCCCACTCCTTCAACTACTTCTTCTTCTTCCTCTTGTTCACCTTCTTCAACTTCTACTACATCCTCTTGTTCTTCTTCTTCCCTCTCTTCTCCTTCTTGCCCTTTTTCTGCCTACACTACTTCTTCTTCTTCCCCTTCTTCTTCTCTTCCTTGTTCCACTTCTTCTTCTTTCCTCTTTCCTTCCATTGCTTCTTCTTCCTCCTCTTTTTCTCATTCTTCCACTTCTTCTTCTTCCTATTGTTCTCCTTCTTCCACTTGCACTTCTTCCATTTCTTCTCGTTCTTCTACTACTTGTTCTTCCTCTTCTTCTCCTTCTGCCACCTCTTCTTCCTCGTCCCGTTCTCCTTCTAGAACTTCTTCTTCTTCATCTCCTTTCATTCCACTACTTCCTCCTATTCCTCTTATTCTCTCCTTCTACCACTTCTTCCACTTCTACTTGTGGTTCTTCTTCATTTTCGTCTCCTTCTTCCGCTTCTTCTGCTTACACTTCTTCTTCTTCCTCTTCTTCCATTTCTTCTCCTTCCACAACTTCTTCTACTTTCCTTTCCATCTTCTCCTTCCTCTTTTTCTCCATCCCCCACTTCTGTTGCTTCCCATTGTTGCTCTTCCTCGTCTTCTCCTTCCCCCAAATCTTATGCTTACACTTCTTCTTCTTCTTCCTCTTCTCCTCCAGATTCCACTTCTTTTGCTTCTTCTTCCCTTCCCTTCCCCTCCTTCTTCATTTTCCTCCTTTTCTCCTTGTTCCAATTCTTCTTCTTCATCTCACCTCCTTCCACTACGTTTTCTTCCTCCTCTTGTTAACCTTCTTCAATTTCTTCACTTTCCACATCTTCTTCGTCTTCCTTTTCTTCTCCTTCTTCCACTTTTTCGAGTTACTCTCCTTCTTCTTCCTCTTCTTATCTTTTTTCCACTTTTCTTGCCTCCTCTTGTTCTATTTCTTCCAATTCTTCTTCATCCTCTCCTTTCCTTTCTTTTCTTCCTCTTCATCTCCTTCTTCTTCTTCCTTTCCTTCGTCATATCCTTCTTTTTCTCCTTCTTCTGCTTCCACTTGCATTTCTACCTCTTGTTCTCCGTCTTCCACTTCTTCTCCATCATCACCACTCCTTCAACTACTTCTTCTTCTTCCTCTTGTTCACCTTCTTCCACTTCTACTACATCCACTTGTTCTTCTTCTTCCCTCTCTTCTCCTTCTTGCCCTTCTTCTGCCTACACTACTTCTTCTTCCTCCCCTTCTTCTTGTCCTGCTTGTTCCATTTCTTCTTCCTCCTCTTTTTCTCATTCTTCCACTTCTTCTTCTTCCTATTGTTGTCCTTCTCCCACGTGCACTTCTTCCTTTTCTTCTCGTTCTTCCGCTTCTTCTTCTTCCTCTTTTTCTCCTTCTACCACCTCTCCTCCCTCCTCCTGTTCTCCTTCTTCCACTTCTTCTTCTTCATCTCCTTTCATTCCACTACTTCCTCCTATTCCTCTTATTCTCTTCTTCTACCACTTCTTCTACTTCTACTTGTTGTTCTTCTTCATTTTCGTCTCTTTTTTCCGCTTCTTCTGCTTACACTTCTTCTTCTTCCTCTTCTTCCATTTCTTCTCCTTCCACAACTTCTTCTTCTTTCCTTTGTGTCTTCTCCTTCCTCTTTTTCTCCATTCCCTACATCTGTTGCTTCCCATTGTTGCTCTTCCTCTTCTTCTCCTTCCCCCAAATCTTATGCTTACACTTCTTCTTCTTCTTCCTCTTCTCCTCCATCTTCCAGTTCTTCTGCTTCTTCTTCCCTTCCCTTCCCCTCCTTGTTCCTTTTCCTCCTTTTCTCCTTGTTCCATTTCTTCTTCTTCCTCCTCTTTTTCTCATTCTTGCACTTCTTGTTCTTCTTCCTATTGTTCTCCTTCTTCCACTTGCAGTTCTTCCTTTTCTTCTCGTTCTTCCACTTCTTCTTCCTCCTCCTCTTCTCCTTCTGGCACATCTTCTTCCTCCTCCCGTTCTCCTTCTACCACTTCTTCTACTTCTACTTGTTGTTCTTCTTTATTTTCGTCTGCTTCTTCCGCTTCTTCTGCGTACACTTCCTCCTCTTGCTATTCTTCCATTTCTTCTCCTTCCACAACTTCTTCTTCTTTCCTTTTTGTCTTCTTCTTCCTCTTTTTCTCCATTGCCCACTTTTGTTGCTTTCCATTGTTGCTCTTCCTCTTCTTCTCCTTCCCCCACTTCTTATGCTTACACTTCTTCTTCTTCTTCCTCCTCTCCTCCAGATTCCACTTCTTCTGCTTCTTCTTCCCTTCCCTTCCCCTCCTTCTTCCTTTTCCTCCTTTTCTCCTTCTTCCAATTCTTCTGCTTCATCTCTCCTCCTTCACTTACTTCTTCTTCCTCCTCTTGTTCACCTTCTTCAACTTCTTCACTTTCCACATCTTCTTCTTCCTTTTCTTCTCCTTCTTCCACTTCTTCTAGTTACTCTCCTTCTTCTTCCTCTTCTTATGTTTCGTCCACTTCTCCTGCCTCCTCTTGTTCTCTTTCTTCCACTTCTTCTTCATCCTCTCCTTTCCTTTCTTTTCTTCCTCTTCATCTCCTACTTCCTCTTCCTTTCCTTCGTCATATCCCTCTCTTTCTCTTTCTTCTGCTTCCACTTGCATTTCTACCTCTTGTTCTCCCTCTTCCACTTCTTCTCCATCACCCCCTCTCCTTCAACTACTTCTTCTTCTCCTCTTGTTCACCTTCTTCCACTTCTACTACATCCACTTTTTCTTCTTCTTCGCTCTCTTCTCCTTCTTGCCCTTCTTCTGCCTACACTACTTCTTCTTCCTCCCCTTCTTCTTCTCCTCCTTGTTCCACTTCTTCTTCATCCCCTTTCCTTCCATTGCTTCTTCTTCCTCCTCTTTTTCTCATTCTTCCACTTCTTCTTCTTCTTCCTATTGCTCTCCTTCTTCCACTTCCACCTCTTCTTCATCTGCTTTCATTCCACTACTTCCTCGTATTCCTCTTATTCTCTCCTTCTACCACTTCTTCTACTTCTACTTGTTGTTCTTTTTCATTTTTGTCTCCTTCTTCTGCTTCGTCTGCTTACACTTCATCTTGCTCTTCTTCCATTTCCTCCCCTTCCACAACTTCTTCTTCTTTCCTTTCTGTCTTCTGCTTCCTCTTTTTCTCCATCCCCCACTTCTGTTGCTTCCCATTGTTGCTCTTCCTCTTGTTCTCCTTCCCCCAAATCTTACGCTTACACTTCTTCTTCTTCTTCCATTTCTCCTCCAGATTGCACTTCTTCTGCTTCTTCTTCCCTTCCCTTCCGCTTCTTCTTCCTTTTCTACCTTTTCTCCTTGTTCCAATTCTTCTTCTTCATCTCACCTCCTTCCACTACTTCTTCTTTCTCCTCTTGTTCACCTTCTTCACTTTCCACATCTTCTTCTTCTTCCTTTTCTTCTCCTTCTTCCACTTCTTCTAGTTCTCTCCTTTTTCTTCCTCTTCTTATCTTTCTTCCACTTCTCCTGCCTCCTCTTGTTCTCTTTCTTCCACTTCTTCTTCATCCTCTCCTTTTCTTTCTTTTCTTCCTCTTCATCTCCTTCTTCTTCTTCCTTTCCTTCGTCATATCCCTCTTTTTCTCCTTCTTCTGCTTCCACTTGCACTTCTACCTCTGGTTCTCCTTCTTCCACTTCTTCTCCATCATCCCCAGTCTTTCAATTACTTCTTCTTCTTCCACTTGTTCATCTTCTTCCACTTTTACTACATCCACTTCTTCTTCTTCTTCCCTATTTTCTCTTTCTTGCCATTCTTCTGCCTACAGTACTTCTTCTTCCTCCCCTTCTTCTTCTCCTCCTTGTTCCGCTCCTTCTTCATCCCGTTTCCTTCCATTGGTTCTACTTCCTCCTCTTTTTCTCATTCTTCCACTTCTTCTTCTTCTTCCTATTGTTCTCCCTCTTCCACTTGCACTTCTTCCTTTTCTTCTCGTTCTTCCACTTCTTCTTCTTCCTTTTCTTCTCCTTCTGCCACCTCTTCTCTTCCTCGCGTTCTCCTTCTTCCACTTCTTCTTCTTCATCTCCTTTCATTCCACTGCTTCCTCCTATTCCTCTTATTCTCTCTTTCTACCACTTCTTCTACTTCTACTTATTGTTCTTCTTCATTTTCATCTTCTTCTTTCGCTTCTTATGCTTACACTTCTTCTTCTTCCTCTTCTTCTATTTCTTCTCCTTCCACAACTCCTTCTTCTTTCCTTTCCGTCTTCTCCTCCCTCTTTTTCTCCATCCCCCACTTCTGTTGCTTCCCATTGTTGCTCTTCCTCCTCTTCTCCTTCCCCCAAATCTTATGCTTACACTTCTTCTTCTTCTTCTTCCTCTTCTCCTCCAGCTTCCACTTCTTCTGCTTCGTCTTCCCTTCCCTTCCCCTCCTTCTTCCTTTTCCTCCTTTTCTCCTTGTTCCAATTCTTCTTCTTCATCTCACCTGCTTCCACTACTTCTGGTTCCTCCTCTTGTCCACCTTTTTCAACTTCTTCACTTTCCACATATTCTTCTTCTTCCTTTTCTTCTTCTTCTTCCACTTCTTCTACTTACTCTCCTTCTTCTTCCTCTTCTTATCTTTCTTCCACTTCTTCTTCATCCTCTCCTTTCCTTTCTTTTCTTCCTCTTCACCTCCTTCTTCTGCTTCGTTTCCTTCATCATATTCCTCCTTTTCTCCTTGTTCCAATTCTTCTTCTTCATCTCACCTCCTTCCATTACTTCTTCTTCCTCCTCTTGTTCACCTTCTTCAAGTTCTTCACTTTCCACATCTTCTTCTTGTTCCTTTTCTTCTCCTCCTTCCACTTCTTCTAGTTACTCTCCTTCTTCTTCCTCTTCTTATCTTTCTTCCACTTCTTCTGCCTCCTCTTGTTCTCTTTCTTCCACTTCTTCTTCATCCTCTCCTTTCCTTTCTTTTATTCCTCTTCATCTCCTTCTTCTTCTTCCTTGCCTTCGTCTTCTTCATTTTTGTCTCCTTCTTCCGCTTCTTTTGCTTACACTTCTTCTTCTTCCTCTTCTTATCTTTCTTCCACTTCTCCTGCTTCCTCTTGTTCTCTTTCTTACACTTGTTCTTCTTCTTCCCTCTCTTCTCCTTCTTGCCCTTCTTCTTCATGCACTACTTCTTCTTCCTCCCTTTCTTCTTCTCCTCCTTCTTCCACTTCTTCTTTATTCCCCCTTCCTTCCATTGCTTCTTCTTCCTCCTCTTTTTCTCATTCTTCCACTTCTTCTTCTTCTTCCTATTGTTCTCCTTCTTCGACTTGCACTTCTTGCTTTTCTTCTCGTTCTTCCACTTCTTCTCTTTCTGCCACCTCTTCTTCCTCCTCCCATTCTCATTCTTCCACTTCTTCTTCTTCATCTCCTTTCATTCCATTACTTCCTCCTATTCCTCTTATTCTCTCCTTCTACCACTTCTTCTACTTCTACTTGTTGTTCTTCTTCATTTTCGTCTCCTTCTTCCGCTTCTTCTGCTTACACTTCTTCTTCTTACACTTCTTCTTCTTCCTCTTCTTTGCTTTCCGTCTTCTCCTTCCTCTTTTTCTCTATCCGCCACTTCTGTTGCTTCCCATTGTTGCTCTTCCTCTTCTTCTCCTTCCCCCAAATCTTATGCTTACACTTCTTCTTCTACTTCCTCTTCTCCTCCAGCTTCCACTGCTTCTGCTTCTTCTTTCCTTCCCTTCCCCTCCTTCTTCCTTTTCCTCCTTTTCTCCTTGTTCCAATTCTTCTTCTTCATCTCACCTCTTTCCGTTACTTCTTCTTCCTCCTCTTGTTCACCTTCTTCAACTTCTTCATTTTCCACATCTTCTTCTTCTTCCTTTTCTTCTCCTTCTTCCACTTCTTCTAGTTACTCTCCTTCTTCTTCCTCTTCTTATCTTTCTTCCACTTCTCCTGCCCCCTCTTGTTCTCTTTCTTCCACTTCTTCTTCATCTTTTCCTTGCCTTTTCTTTTCTTCCTCTTCATCTCCTTCTTCTTCTTCCTTTCCTTTGTCCTATCCCTGTTTTTCTCCTTCTTCTGCTTCCACTTGCATTTCTACCTCTTGTTCTCCTTCTTCCACTTCTTCTCCATCATCCCCTCTCCTTCAACTACTTCTTCTTCCTCCTCTTGTTCACCTTCTTCCACCTCTACTACATCCTCTTGTTCTTCTTCTTCCCTCTCTTCTCCTTCTTGCCCTTCTTCTGCCTACACTACTTCTTCTTCCTCCCCTTCTTCTTCTCCTCCTTGTTCCACCTCTTCTTCCTCCTCTTTTTTTTCTCATTCTTCCACTTCTTCTTCTTCTTCTTCCTATTGTTCTCCTTCTTCCACTTGCACTTCTTCCTTGTTCCACTTCTTCTTCTTCCTATTGTTCTCCTTCTTCCACTTGCACTTCTTCCTTTTCTTCTCGTTCTTCTACTTCTTATTCTTCCTCTTCTTCTCCTTCTGCCACCTCTTCTTCCTCCTCCCGTTCTCCTTCTAGAACTTCTTCTTCTTCATCTCCTTTCATTCCACTACTTCCTCCTATTCCTCTTATTCTCTCCTTCTACCACTTCTTCCACTTCTACTTGTTGTTCTTCTTCATTTTCGTCTCCTTCTTCCGCTTCTTCTGCTTACACTTCTTCTTCTTCCTCTTCTTCCATTTCTTCTCCTTCCACAACTTCTTCTTCTTTCCTTTCCATCTTCTCCTTCCTCTTTTTCTCCATCCCCCACTTCTGTTGCTTCCCATTGTTGCTCTTCCTCGTCTTCTCCTTCCCCCAAATCTTGTGCTTACTCTTCTTCTTCTTCTTCTTCTTCTTCTTTTCCTCCAGATTCCACTTCCTCTGCTTCTTCTTTCCTTCCCTTCCCCTTCCCTCCTTCTTCCTTTTCCTCCTTTTCTCCTTGTTCCAATTCTTCTTCTTCATCTCACCTCCTTCCACTACATCTTCTTCCTCCTCTTGTTCACCTTCTTCAACTTCTTCACTTTCCAAATCTTCTTCTTCTTCCTTTTCTTCTCCTTCTTCCACTTCTTCTAGTTACTCTCCTTCTTCTTCCTCTACTTTTCTTTCTTCCACTTCTCCTGCCTCCTCTTGTTCTCTTTCTTCCTTCATCCTCTCCTTTCCTTTCTTTTCTTCCTCTTCATCTCCTTCCTCTTCTTCCTTTCCTTCGTCATATCCCTCTCTTTCTCCTTCTTCGGCTTTCACTTGCATTTCTACCTCTTGTTCTCCTTCTTCCACTTCTTCTCCATCATCCCCACTCCTTCAACTACTTCTTCTTGTTCCTATTATTGTTTCTTCCACCTCTACTACATCCACTTCTACTTATTCTTCCCTCTCTTCTCCTTCTTGCCTTTCTTCTTTCTACACTACTTCTTCTTCCTCCCGTTCTTCTTCTCCTCCTTGTTCCCCTTCTTCTTGATTCCCCTTTCCTTCCATTGCTTCTTCTTCCTCCTCTTTTTCTCATTCTTCCACTTCTTATTCTTCTTCCTATTCTTCCATTTCTTCTCCTTCCACAACTTCTTCTTCTTTCCTTTCTGTCTTCTTCTTCCTCTTTTTCTCCATCGCCCACTTTTGTTGCTTTCCATTGTTGCTCTTCCTCTTCTTCTCCTTCCCCCACATCTTATGCTTACACTTCTTCTTCTTCTTCCTCCTCTCCTCCAGATTCCACTTCTTCTGCTTCTTCTTCCCTTCCCTTCCCTTCGTTCTTCCTTTTCCTCCTTTTCTCCTTGTTCCAATTCTTCTTCTTCATCTCACCTCCTTCACTTACTTCTTCTTCCTCCTCTTGTTCACCTTCTTCAACTTCTTCACTTTCCACATCTTCTTCTTCCTTTTCTTCTCCTTCTTCCACTTCTTCTAGTTACTCTCCTTCTTCTTCCTCTTCTTATGTTTCGTCCACTTCTCATGCCTCCTCTTGTTCTCTTTCTTCCACTTCTTCTTCATCCTCTCCTTTCCTTTCTTTTCTTCCTCTTCATCTCCTACTTCCTCCTCCTTTCCTTCGTCATATCCCTCTCTTTCTCCTTCTTCTGCTTCCACTTGCATTTCTACCTCTTGTTCTCCTTCTTCCACTTCTTCTCCATCATCCCCTCTCCTTCAACTACTTCTTCTTCCTCCTCTTGTTCACCTTCTTCCACCTCTACTACATCCTGTTGTTCTTCTTCTTCCCTATCTTCTCCTTCTTGCCCTTCTTCTGCCTACACTACTTCTTCTTCCTCCCCTTCTTCTTCTCCTCCTTGTTCCACCTCTTCTTCCTCCTCCTTTTTTTCTCATTCTTCCACTTCTTCTTCTTCTTCTTCTTCCTATTGTTCTCCTTCTTGCACTTGCTCTTCTTCCTTTCCTTCTCGTTCTTCCACTTCTTCCTCTTCTTCTCCTTCTGCCACCTCTTCTCCCTCCTCCCGTTCTCCTTCTTCGACTTCTTCTTCTTCATCTCCTTTCATTCCACTACTTCCTCCTATTCCTCTTATTCTCTCCTTCTACCACTCCGACTTCTGCTTGTTGTTCTTCTTCATTTTCGTCTCCTTCTTCCGCTTCTTCTGCTTACACTTCTTCTTCCTCATCTTCCATTTATTCTCCTTCCACAACTTCTTCTTCTTTTCTTTCTGTCTTCGCTTTCCTCTCTTTCTCCATCCCCCACTTTTGTTGCTTCCCATTGTTGCTCTTCCTCTTCTTCTCCTTCCACCAAATCTTATGCTTACACTTCTTCTTCTTCTTCCTCTTCTCCTCCAGATTCCACTTCTTCTACTTCTTCTTCCCTTCCCTTCCCCTCCTTCTTCCATTTCCTTCTTTTCTCCTTGTTCCAATTCTTCTTCTTCATCTCAGCTCCTTCCACTACTTCTTCTTCCTCCTCTTGTTCACCTTCTTCACTTTCCACATCTTCTTCTGCTTCCTTTTCTTCTCCTTCTTCCACTTCTTCTAGTTACTCTCATTCTTTTTCCTCTTCTTATCTTTCTTCCACTTCTCCTGCCTCTTCTTGTTGTCTTTCTTCCACTTCTTCTTCATCCTCTCCTTTCCTTTATTTTCTTCCTCTTCATCTCCTTCTTCTTCTTCCTTTCCTTCGTCATATCCCTCTTTTTCTCCTTCTTCCGCTTCCACTTGCATTTCTACCTCTTGTTCTGCTTCTTCCACTTCTTCTCCATCATCCCCACTCCTTCAACTACTTCTTCTTCTTCCTCTTGTTCACCTTCTTCCACTTCTACTACATCCACTTTTTCTTCTTCTTCGCTCTCTTCTCCTTCTTGCCCTTCTTCTGCCTACACTACTTCTTCTTCCTCCCCTTCTTCTTCTCCTCCTTGTTCCACTTCTTCTTCATCCCCTTTCCTTCCATTGCTTCTTCTTCCTCCTCTTTTTCTCATTCTTCCACTTCTTCTTCTTCTTCCTATTGTTCTCCTTCTTCCACTTGCACTTCTTCCTTTTCTTCTCGTTCTTCCACTTCTTCTTCTTCCTCTTCTTCTCCTTCTGCCACTTCTTCTCCCTCCTCCCGTTCTCCTTCTTCCACTTCTTCTTCTTCATCTGCTTTCATTCCACTACTTCCTCCTATTCCTCTTATTCTCTCCTTCTACCACTTCTTCTACTGCTACTTGTTGTTCTTATTCATTTTCGTCTCCTTCTTTCGCTTCTTCTGCTTACACTTCTTCTTGTTCTTCTTCTTCAATATCTTATCCTTCCACAACTTCTTCTTTCTTTTCCGTCTTCTCCTTCCTCTTTTTCTCCAACCCCCACTTATGTTGCTTCCCATTGTTGCTCTTCCACTTCTTTTTCTTCTTCCTATTGTTCTCCTTCTTCCACTTGGACTTCTTCCGTTTCTTCTCCTTCTTCCACTTCTTCTTCTTCTTCTTCTTCTCCTTCTGCCACCTCTTCTCCCTCCACCCGTTCTGCTTCTTCCACTTCTTCTTCTTCATCTCCTTTCATTCCACTACTTCTACCACTTCTTCTACTTCTACTTGTTGTTCTTCTTCATTTTCGTCTCCTTCTTCTGCTTACACTTCTTCGTGTTCCTCTTCTTCCATTTCTTCTCCTTCCACAACTTCTTCTTCTTTCTTTTCTGTTTTCTCATTCCTCTTTTTCTCTATCCCCCACTTCTGTCGCTTTCCATTGTTGCTCTTCCTCTTCTTCTCTTTCCCCCAAATCTTATGATTACACTTCTTCTTCTTCCTCTTCTCCTCCAGATTCCACTTATTCTGCTTCTTCTTCCCTTCCCTTCCCCTCCTTCTTCCTTTTCCTCTTTTTCTCCTTGTTGCAGTTCTTCTTCTTCATCTCACCTCCTTCCACTACTTCTTCTTCCTCCTCTTCTTCAACTTCTGCACTTTCCATATCTTCTTCATCTTCCTTTTCTACCCCTTCTTTCACTTCTTCTACTTACTCTCCTTCTTCTTCCTCTTCTTATCTTTCTTCCACTTCTCCTGCCTCCTCTTGTTCACTTTCTTCCACTTCTTCTTCTTCATCCTCTCCTTTCCTTTCTTTTCTTCTTCTTCATCTCCTTCTCCTTCTTCCTTTCCTTTGTCATATCCCTCTTTTTCTCCTTCTTCTGCTTCCACTTGCATTTCTACCTCTTGTTCTCCTTCATCCACTTCTTCTCCATCATCCCCACTCCTTCAACTACTTCTTCTTCTTCCTCTTATTCACATTCTTCCACCTCTACTACATCCACTTGTTCTTCGTCCTCCCTCTCTTCTCCTTCTTGCCCTTCTTCTGCCTGCACTACTTCTTCTTCCTCCCCTTCTTCTTCTCCTCCTTCTTCCACTTCTTCTTTATTCCCTCTTCCTTCCACTGCTTCTTCTTCCTCATCTTTTTGTCATTCTTCCACTTCTTCTTCTTCTTCCTATTGTTCTCCTTCTTCCACTTGCACTTCTTGCTTTTCTTCTTGTTCTTCCACTTCTTCTCTTTCTGCCACCTCTTCTTGCTTTCCTTTCATTCCATTACTTCCTCCTATTCCTCTTATTCTCTCCTTCTACGACTTCTTCTACTTCTACTTGTTGTTCTTCTTCATTTTCGTCTCCTTCTTCCGCTTCTTCTGCTTACACTTCTTCTTCTTCCTCTTCTTCCATTTCTTCTCCTTCCATAACTTCTTCACTTTCCACATCTTCTTCTTCTTCCTTTTCTTCTCCTTCTTCCACTTCTTCTAGTTACTCTCCTTCTTCTTCCTCTTCTTATCTTCTTCTTCATCTCACCTCCTTCTACTACTTCTTCTTCCTCCTCTTGTTCACCTTCTTCAACTTCTTCACTTTCCACATCTTCTTCTTCTTCCTTTTCTTCTCCTTCTTCCACTTCTTCTAGTTACTCTCCTTCTTCTTCCTCTTTTTATCTTTCTTCCACTTCTCATGCCTCCTCTTTTTCTCTTTCTTCCACTTCTTGTTCATCCTCTCCTTTCCTTTCTTTTCTTCCTCTTCATATCCTTCTTCTTCTTCCTTTCCTTCGTCATATCCCTCTTTTTCTCCTTCTTCTGTTTCCACTTGCATTTCTACTACCTCTTGTTCTCCTTCTTCAACTTCTTCTCCATCATCTCCACTCCTTCAACTACTTCTTCTTCTTCCTCTTGTTCACCTTCTTCCACTTTTACTACATCCACTTCTTCTTCTTCTTCCCTCTCTTCTCCTTCTTGCCGTTCTTCTGCCTACACTACTTCTTGTTCGTCCCCTTCTTCTTCTCCTCCTTGTTCCACTCCTTCTTCATCCCCTTTCCTTCCATTGCTTCTTCTTCCTCCTCTTTTTCTCATTCTTCCACTTCTACTTCTTCGTATTGTTCTCCTTCTTCCTCTTGCACTTCTTCCTTTTCTTCTCGTTCTTACACCACTTCTTCTTCCTCTTCTTCTCCTTGTGCCACCTTTTCTTCCTCCTCCCGTTCTCCTTCCACAATTTCTTTTTCTTCATCTCCTTTCATTCCACTACTTCCTCCTATTCATCTTATTCTGTCCTTCTACCACTTCTTCTACTTCTACTTGTTTTTCTATTTCATTTTCGTCTCCTTCTTCCGCTTCTTTTGCTTACACTTCTTCTTCTTCCTCTTCTTCCATTTCTTCTCCTTCCATAACTTCTTCTTCTTTCCTTTCCGTCTTCTCCTTCCTCTTTTTCTCCATCCCCCACTTTTGTTGCTTCCCATTGTTGCTCTTCCTCTTCTTCTCCAGATTCCACTTCTTCTGGTTCTTCTTCCCTTCCCCTCCTTCTTCCTTTGCCTCCTTTTCTCCTTGTTCCAATTCTTCTTCTTCATCTCACCTCCTTCCACTACTTCTTCTTCCTCCTCTTGTTCACCTTCTTCACTTTCCACATCTTCTTCTTCTTCCTTTTCTTTTCCTTCTTCCACTTCTTCTATTTATTCCCCTTCTTCTTCCTCTTCTTATCTTTCTTCCACTTCTTCTTCATCCTCTCATTTCCTTTCTTTTCTTCCTCTTCATCTGCTTCTTCTTCTTCCTTTCCTTCGTCATATCCCTTTTTTTCTCCTTCTTCTGCTTCCACTTGCATTTCTACCTCTTGTTCTCCTTCTTCCGCTTCTTCTGCTTACACTTCTTCTTCTTCCTCTTCTTCCATTTCTTCTCCTTCCACAACTTCTTCTTCTTTCCTTTCCGTCTTCTCGTTCCTCTTTTTCTCCATCCCCCACTTCTGTTGCTCTTCCCCCATATCTTATGCTTACACTTCTTCTTCTTCTTCCTTTTCTCCTCCAGATTCCACTTCTTCTGCTTCTTCTTCCCTTCCCTTCCCCACCTTCTTCCTTTTCCTGCTTTTCTCCTTGTTCCAATTCTTCTTCTCCATGTCACCTCCTTCCACTACTTCTTCTTCCTCCTCTTGTTCACGTTCTTCACTTTGCACATCTTCTTCTTCCTTTTCTTCTCTTTCTTCCACTTCTTCTAGTTACTCTCCTTCTTCTTCCTCTTCTTATCTTTCTTCCACTTCTCCTGCCTCCTCTTATTCTCTTTCTTCCACTTCTTCTTCATCCTCTGCTTTCCTTTTCTTCCTCTTCATCTCCTTCTTCTTCTTCCTTTCCTTCGTCATATCCCTCTTTTTCTCCTTCGTCTGCTTCCACTTGCATTTCTACCTCTTGTTCTCCTTCTTCCACTTCTTCTCGATCATCCCCACTCCTTCAACTACTTCTTCTTCTTCTTCCTCTTGTTCCCCTTCTCCCACTTCTACTACATCCACTTGTTCTACTCCTTCCCTCTCTTCTCCTTCTTGCCCTTCTTCTGCCTACACTACTTCTTCTTCCTCTCCTTCTTCTTCTCCTCCTTGTTCCACTTCTTCTTCATCCCCTTTCCTTCCATTGCTTCTTCTTCCTCCTCTTTTTCTCATTCTTCCACTACTTCTTCTTCTTCCCATTGTTCTCCTTCTTCCACTTGCACTTCTTCCTTTTCTTCTCTTTCTTCCACTTCTTCTTCTTCCTCTTCTTCTCCTTTAACCACCTTTTCTCCCTCCTCCCTCCTCCAGTTCTCCTTCTTCCACTTCTTCTTCTTCATCTCCTTTCATTCCACTACTTCCTCCTATTCCTCTTATTCTCTCCTTCTACCACTTCTTCTACTTCTACTTGTTGTTCTTCTTCATTTTCGTCTCCTTCTTCCGCTTACACTTCTTCTTCTTCCTCTTCTTCCATTTCTTCTCCTTCCACAACTTCTTCTTCTTTCCTTTCCGTCTTCTCCTTCCTCTTTTTCTCCATCCCCCACTTCTGTTGCTTCCCATTGTTGCTCTTCCTCTTCTTCTCCAGATTCCACTTCTTCTGGTTCTTCTTCCCTTCCCCTCCTTCTTCCTTTTCCTCCTTTTCTCCTTGTTCCAATTCTTCTTCTTCATCTCACCTCCTTCCACTACTTCTTCTTCCTCCTCTTGTTCACCTTCTTCACTTTCCACATCTTCTTCTTCTTCCTTTTCTTTTCCTTCTTCCACTTCTTCTATTTATTCCCCTTCTTCTTCCTCTTCTTATCTTTCTTCCACTTCTCCTGCCTCCTCTTGTTCCCTTTCTTCCACGTCTTCTTCATCCTCTCATTTCCTTTCTTTTCTTCCTCTTCATCTGCTTCTTCTTCTTCCTTTCCTTCGTCATATCCCTCTTTTTCTCCTTCTTCTGCTTCCACTTGCATTTCTACCTCTTGTTCTCCTTCTTCCACTTCTTCTCCATCATCCCCACTCCTTCAACTACTTCTTCTTCTTCCTCTTCTTCACCTTCTTCCACCTCTAATACATACACTTGTTCTTCTTCTTCCCTCTCTTCTCCTTCTTGCCGTTCTTGTGCCTACACTACTTCTTCTTCCTCCCCTTCTTCTTCTCCTCCTTCTTCCACTTCTTCTTCATCCATTTTCCTTCCATTGCTTCTTCTTCCTCCTCTTTTTCCCATTATTCCACTTCTCCTTCTTGTTCCTATTGTTCTCCTTCTTCCACTTGCACTTCTTCTTTTTCTTTTCTTTCTTCCACTTCTTTTTCTTCCTCTTCTTCTCGTTCTGCCACCTCTTCTCCCTCCTCCCTCCTTCCGTTCTCCTTCTTCTACTTCTTCTTCTTCATCTCCTTTCATTCCACTACTTCCTCCTATTTCTCTTATTCTCTCCTTCTACCACTTCTTCTACTTCTACTTGTTGTTCTTCTTCATTTTCGTCTCCTTCTTCCGTTTCTTCTGCTTACACTTCTTCTTTTTCCATTTCTTTTCCTTCCACAACTACTTCTTATTTCCTTTCTGTCTTCTCCTTCCTCTTTTTCTCCATCCCCCATTTCTGTTGCTTCCCATTGTTGCTCTTCCTCTTCTTCTCCTTCCCCCAAATCTTAAGCTTACACTTCTTCTTCTTCTTCCTCTTCTCCTCCAGATTCCACTTCCTCTGGTTCTTCTTCCCTTCCCCTCCTTCTTCCTTTTCCTCCTTTTCTCCTTGTTCCAATTCTTCTTCTCCATGTCACCTCTTTCCACTACTTCTTGTTCCTCCTCTTGTTCACGTTCTTCACTTTGCACATCTTCTTCTTTCTTTTCTTCTCTTTCTTCCACTTCTTCTAGTTACTCTCCTTCTTCTTCCTCTTCTTATCTTTCTTCCACTTCTCCTGCCTCCTCTTGTTCTCTTTCTTCCACTACTTCTTCATCCTCTCCTTTCCTTTCTTTTCTTCCTCTTCAACTCCTTCTTCTACTTCCTTTCCTTTGTCATATCCCTCTTTTTCTCCTTCTTCTGCTTCCACTTGCATTTCTACATCTTGTTCTCCTTCTTCCACTTCTTCTCCATCATCCCCACTCCTTCAACTGCTTCTTCTTCTTCCTCTTATTCACCTTCTTCCACCTCTACTACATCTACTTGTTCCTCTTCTCATTCTTGCCCTTCTACTGCCTACACTACTTCTTCTTCCTCCCCTTCTTCTTCTCCTCCTTGTTCCACTTCTTCTTCATCCGTTTTCCTTCCATTGCTTCTTCATCCTCCTCTTTTTCTCATTCTTCCACTTCTTCTTCTTCCTATAGTTCTCCTTCTTCCACTTGCACTTCTTCCTTTTCTTCTCGTTCTTCCACTTCTTCTTCTTCCTCCCCTTCTTCTTCTCCTCCTTCTTCCACTTCTTCTTTATCCCTTTTCCTTCCATTGCTTCTTCTTCCTCCTCTTTTTCTCACTCTTCCCCTTCTCCTTCTTCTTCCTATTGTTCTCCTTCTTCCACTTGCACTTCTTCCTTTTCTTTTCTTTCTTCCACTTCTTTTTCTTCCCCTTCTTCTCGTTCTGCCACCTCTTCTCCCTCCTCCCTCCTTCCGTTCTCCTACTTCCACTTCTTCTTCTTCATCTCCTTTCATTCCACTACTTCCTCCTATTCCTCTTATTCTCTCCTTCTACCACTTCTTCTACTTCTTCTTCTTCCCTCTCTTCTCCTTCTTGCCCTTCTTCTGCCTACACTACTTCTGCTTCCTATTGTTCTCCTTCTTCCACTTGCAGTTCTTCCTTTTCTTGTCGTTCTTCCACTTCTTCTTCTTCCTCTTCTTCTCCTTCTGCCACCTCTTCTCCCTCCTCCCGTACTCCTTCTTCCACTTCTTCTTCATCATCTCCTTTCATTCCACTACTTCCTCTTATTCCTCTTATTCCTCTTATTCTCTCCTTCTACCACTTCTTTAACTTCTACCTGTTGTTCTTCTTCATTTTCGTCTGCTTCTTTTGCTTACACTTCTTCTTCTTCATCTTCTTCCATTTCTTCTCCTTCCACAACTTCTTCTTCTTTCCTTTGTGTCTTCTCCTTCCTCTTTTTCTCCATCCCCCACTTCTGTTGTTCCCATTGTTGCTCTTCCTCTTCTTCTCCTTCCCCCAAATCTTATGCTTACACTTCTTCTCCTTCTTCCTCTTCTCCTCCAGATTCCACTTCTTCTGCTTCTTCTTCCCTTCCCTTCCCTTCCTTCTTCCATTTCCTCCTTGTCTCCTTGTTCCAATTCTTCTTCTTCATCTCACCTCCTTCCACTACTTCTTCCTCCTCTTCTTCACCTTCTTCACTTTCCACATCTTCTTCTTCTTCCTTTTCTTCTCCTTCTTCCACTTCTTCTAGTTACTCTCCTTCTTCTTCCTCTTCTTATCTTTCTTCAACTTCTCCTGCCTCCTCTTGTTCTCTTTCTTCCACTTCTTCTTCATCTTCTCCTTTCCTTTCTTTTCTTCCTCTTCATCTCCTTCTTCTTCTTCCTTTCCTTCGTCATATCCCTCTTTTTCTCCTTCTTCTGCTTCCACTTGCATTTCTACCTCTTGTTCTCCTTCTTCCACTTCTTCTCCATCATCCCCACTCCTTCAACTACTTCTTCTTCTTCCTCTTGTTCACCTTGTTCCACTTCTACTACATCCACTTGTTCTTCTTCTTCCCTCTCTTCTCCTTCTTGCCCTTCTTCTGCCTACACTTGCACTTCTTCCCCTTTCCTTCCATTGCCTCTTCTTCCTCCTCTTTTTCTCATTCTTCCACTGCTTCTTCTTCTTCCTATTGTTCTCCTTCTTCCACTTGCACTTCTTCCTTTTCTTCTCGTTCTTCCACGTCTTCTTCTTCCTCTTCTTCTCCTACTGCAATCTCTTCTCCCTCCTCCCGTTCTCCTTCTTCCACTTGCACTTCTTCCTTTTCTTCTCGCTCTTCCACTTCTTCTTCTTCCTCTTCTTTTCCTACTGCCACCTTTTCTCCGTCCTCCGGTTTTCCTTCTTCCAATTCTTCTTCTTCATCTCCTTTCATTGCACTACTTCCTCCTATTCCTCCTTTTCTCTCCTTCTACCACTTCTTCTACTTCTACTTTTTGTCCTTCTTCATTTTCGTCTCCTTCTTACGCTTCTTCTGCTTACACTTCTTCTTCTTCCTCTTCTTCCATTTCTTCTCCTTCCACAACTTATTCTTCTTTCCTTTCCGTCTTCTCCTTCCTCTTTTTCTCCATCCCCCACTTCTGTTGCTTCCCATTGTTCTCTTCCTCTTCTTTTCCTTCCCCCGAATATTATGCTTACACTTCTTCTTCTTCCTCTTCTCCTCCAGATTCCACTTCTTCTGCTTGTTCTTCCCTTTCTTCCCTTCCCTTCCCCTCCTACTTCCTTTTCCTCCTTTTCTCCTTGTTCCAATTTTTCTTCTTCATCTCACCTCCTTCCACTACTTCTTCTTCCTCCTCTTGTTAACCTTCTTCAACTTCTTCACTTTCCACATCTTCTTCTTCTTCCTTTTCTTCTCCTTCTTCCACTTTTTCTAGTTACTCTCCTTCTTCTTCCTCTTCTTATCTTTCTTCCAGTTGTCCTGCCTCCTCTTGTTCTCTTTCTTCCACTTCTTCTTCATCCTCTCATTTCCTTTCTTTTCTTCCTTTCCTTCGTCATATCCCTCTTTTACTCCTTCTTCTGCTTCCACTTGCATTTCTACCTCTTGTTCTCCTTCTTCCACTTCTTCTCCATCGTCCCCACTCCTTCAACTACTTCTTCTTCTTCCTCTTGTTCACCTTCTTCTACTTCTACTACATCCACTTGTTCTTCTTCTTCCCTCTCTTCTCCTTCTTGCCCTTCTTCTGCCTACACTACTTCTTCTTCCTCCCCTTCTTCTTCTCCTCCTTGTTCCACTTCTTCTTCATCCCCTTTCCTTCCATTGCCTCCTCTTCCTCCTCTTTTTCTCATTCTTCCACTGCTTCTTCTTCTTCCTATTGTTCTCCTTCTTCCACTTGCACTTCTTCCTTTTCTTCTCGTTCTTCCACTTCTTCTTCTTCCTCTTCTTCTCGTACTGCAATCTCTTCTCCCTCCTCCCGTTCTCCTTCTTCCACTTCTTCATCTTCATCTCCTTTCATTCCACTACTTCCTCCTATTCCTCTTATACTCTCCTTCTACCACTTCTTCTACTTCTACTTGTTGTTCTTCTTTATTTTCGTCACCTTCTTACGCTTCTTCTGCTTACACTTCTTTTTCTTCCATTTCTTCTCCTTCCACAACTTCTTCTTCTTTCCTTTCCGTATTCTCCTTCCTCTTTTCTCCATCCCCCACTTCTGTTGCGTCCCATTGCTGCTCTTCCTTTTCTTTTCCTTTCCCCAAATCTTATCCTTACATTTCTTCTTCTTCTTCCTCTTCTCCTCCAGTTTCCACTTCTTCTCCTTCTTCTTCCCTTCCCTTCCCCTCCTTCTTCCTTTTCCTCCTTTTCTCCTTGTTCCAATTCTTCTTCTTCATCTCACTTCCTTCCACTACTTCTTATTCCTCCTCTTGTTCACCTTCTTCAACTTCTTCACTTTCCACATCTTCTTCTTCTTCCTTTTCTTCTCGTTCTTCCACTTCTTCTAGTTACTCTCCTTCTTCTTCCACTTGCACTTCTTCGTTTTCTTCTCGTTCTTCCACTTCTTCTTCTTCCTCTTCTTCTCCTTCTACCACCTCTTCTCCCTCCTCCCGTTCTCCTTCTTCCACTTCTTCTTCTTCATCCCCTTTCCTTCCATTGCTTCTTCTTCCTCCACTTTTTCTCATTCTTCCACTTCTTCTTCTTCTTCATATTGTTCTCCTTCTTCCACTTGCACTTCTTCCTTTTCTTCTCGTTCTTCCAATTCTTTTTCTTCCTCTTCTTCTCCTTCTGCCACCTCTTCTCCCTCCTCCCGTTCTGCTTCCTCCACTTTTTATTTTTCATCTCCTTTCATTCAACTACTTCCTCCTATTCCTCTTATTCTCTCCTTCTACCACTTCTTCAACTTCTACTTGTTGTTCTTCTTCATTTTCGTCTCCTTATTCCACTTACACTTCTTCTTCATCTTCTTCCATTTCTTCCCCTTCCACAACTTCTTCTTCTTCCTCTTTTCTCCATTCCCCACTTCTGTTGCATCCCATTGTTGCTCTTCCTCTTCTTCTCCTTCCCCCAAATCTTATGGTTACACTTCTTCTTCTTCTTCTGCTTCTTTTTCCCTTGCCTTCCCCTCCTTCTTCCTTTTCCTCCTTTTCTCCTTGTTCCAATTCTTCTCCTTCATCTCACTTCCTTCCACTACTTCTTCTTCCTCCTCTTGTAAACCTTCTTCAACTTCTTTAGTTTCCACATCTTCTTCTTCTTCCTTTTCTTCTCCTTCTTCCACTTCTTCTAGTTACTATCCTTCTTCTTCCTCTTCTTATCTTTCTTCCACATCTCCTGCCTCCTCTTGTTCTCTTTCTTCCATTTCTTCTTCATCCTCTCCTTTCCTTTCTTTTCTTCCTCTTCATCTCCTTCTTCTTCTTCCATTCCTTCGTCATATCCCTCTTTTTCTCCTTCTTCTTGATATAAATCCAAAGGGGTTGGATTTGTTTTGCGGATCTATCTAGGTTGGAAGGTAATAAGTTAACAAAACAATGAGAATTGGGTAAACAAGAAAATGGAAAGGATGAAAATGGTTTAACGAAAAGATAGATGACGCCACTTCCAAGGATGGAAGATAAGTCATATGACGCCACAAGGGTGGTGATTTACCCTTGATAAGTCTAGGAGAACGCCACAAGAAAAAATTCCTTGATAAGTTCTAAAGAGAAATTCATCTCTCACAAAAGGGTAAAACCCAAATATAATTTCACTAATTCAATGGTTGTCCTTTGAGTACAATTCAACCCCTATTTATAGAACTAGGTGGCTGTTCAAAATCATAACTCCCAAAAGAAAAATTAAATACTCCATTATCACGCAATTATCACATATGATTAATTGCATGTTACATTAATTCCTAAATTAATGAAACGTTACAAAAATGAAAAGTCATTGTCTTCGGCATTCACATCATTCCCTCCTTCTTCGAAAAGATTCGTCCTCGAATCTATGACTTTATTTTCCTATCAATTTTATTCACTTATAATTTAAAATAAACAAAATCAACCTCCAGGATCAAATGTAACTTGTAAAAATTCATGCATCAAAGAAGTTTTCCTTTTTGGTTCCCAAACCCAAACATTGGAATCAAGAGGAATTCTTCTTTTAAAATAGACTTGTGCATTTTCTTCAGGAGTTTTAACCTCAACAATGTACTGAATATACAATGACTCTGGAAAAGGGATATTCACGTTTTTCTTCCTCAAATATGGCAATTTGTGGGTTGTATTGTCATCGTCCTGTGCATTCAAAATACCAATAAAAGAAGAAAAATCATTAGCAGTTTTTATTTTAACGTTCTTTTTCTCTATTTCTCTTTCCTTTTCTCTCTCTTCCTCTTCACTCTTTTCTTTTTCTATTTTTCTCTTTTCTTCTCTTTCTTTTTCTATTTTCTCCTTCAACTTATGTTGATTATCACAAACTTCACTTGGTGTCAGAAATTTCAAATTAAGTTTGCGTCCTTCATGCACCAAAGAAACTGAAAGTCTTTCAGAATTTATCCTTTTACCCTGCAACCAAGGTTTCCCTAAAAGAAAATGACATGAGTCCATGGGAGCAATATCGCATGTCACTTCCTCCACATATTTTCCAATAGTGAATCTAAACTTAGTTTGCCTAGGATGAAGACTCGTTGGTAAGTTAAGTTTATTCACCAATCTTTCGCTCACAACGTTGTTACAACTTCCTCCATCAACTGCAAATAAACACAAATGACCTTCGATTAAACACCTTGTATAAAAAATATTCACCATAATTCCAAACCTAGAGCCGAAGCTCTGATACCAACTGATATAAATCCAAAGGGGTTGGATTTGTTTTGCGGATCTATCTAGGTTGGAAGGTAATAAGTTAACAAAACAATGAGAATTGGGTAAACAAGAAAATGGAAAGGATGAAAATGGTTTAACGAAAAGATAGATGACGCCACTTCCAAGGATGGAAGATAAGTCATATGACGCCACAAGGGTGGTGATTTACCCTTGATAAGTCTAGGAGAACGCCACAAGAAAAAATTCCTTGATAAGTTCTAAAGAGAAATTCATCTCTCACAAAAGGGTAAAACCCAAATATAATTTCACTAATTCAATGGTTGTCCTTTGAGTACAATTCAACCCCTATTTATAGAACTAGGTGGCTGTTCAAAATCATAACTCCTAAAAGAAAAATTAAATACTTCATTATCACGCAATTATCACATATGATTAATTGCATGTTACATTAATTCCTAAATTAATGAAACGTTACAAAAAATGAAAAGTCATTGTCTTCGGCATTCACATCATTCCCTCCTTCTTCGAAAAGATTCATCCTCGAATCTATGACTTTATTTTCCTATCAATTTTATTCACTTATAATTTAAAATAAACAAAATCAACCTCCAGGATCAAATGTAACTTGTAAAAATTCATGCATTAAAGAAGTTTTTGTTTTTTGTTTCCAAACCCAAACATTGGAATCAAGAGGAATTCTTCTTTTAAAATAAACTTGTGCATTTTCTTCAGGAGTTTTAACCTCAACAATGTACTGAATGTACAATGACTCTGGAAAAGAGATATCCACATTTTTCTTCCTCAAATATGGCAATTTGTGGGTTGTATTCTCATGATCCTGTGCATTCAAAATACCAATAAAAGAAGAAAAATCATTAGCAGTTTTTATTTTAACGTTCTTTTTCTCTTTTTCTCTTTCCTTTTCTCTCTCTTCCTCTTCACTCTTTTCTTTTTCTATTTTTCTCTTTTCTTCTCTTTCTGTTTCTATTTTCTCCTTCAACTTATGTTGATTATCACAAACTTCACTTGGTGTCAGAAATTTCAAATTAAGTTTGCGTCCTTCATGCACCAAAGAAACTGAAAGTCTTTCAGAATTTATCCTTTTACCCTGCAACCAAGGTTTCCCTAAAAGAAAATGACATGAGTCCATGGGAGCAATATCGCATGTCACTTCCTCCACATATTTTCCAATAGTGAATCTAAACTTAGTTTGCCTAGGATGAAGACTCGTTGGTAAGTTAAGTTTATTCACCAATCTTTCGCTCACCACGTTGCTATAACTTTCTTCATCAACTGCAAATAAACACAAATGACCTTCGATTAAACACCTTGTATAAAAAATATTCACCATAATTCCAAACCTAGAACCAAAGCTCTGATACCAACTGATATAAATCCAAAGGGGTTGGATTTGTTTTGCGGATCTATCTAGGTTGGAAGGTAATAAGTTAACAAAACAATGAGAATTGGGTAAACAAGAAAATGGAAAGGATGAAAATGGTTTAACGAAAAGATAGATGACGCCACTTCCAAGGATGGAAGATAAGTCATATGACGCCACAAGGGTGGTGATTTACCCTTGATAAGTCTAGGAGAACGCCACAAGAAAAAATTCCTTGATAAGTTCTAAAGAGAAATTCATCTCTCACAAAAGGGTAAAACCCAAATATAATTTCACTAATTCAATGGTTGTCCTTTGAGTACAATTCAACCCCTATTTATAGAACTAGGTGGCTGTTCAAAATCATAACTCCCAAAAGAAAAATTAAATACTCCATTATCACGCAATTATCACATATGATTAATTGCATGTTACATTAATTCCTAAATTAATGAAACGTTACAAAAATGAAAAGTCATTGTCTTCGGCATTCACATCACTTCTGCTTCCACTTGCATTTGTACCTCTTGTTCTCCTTCTTCCACATCTTCTCCATCATCCCCACTCCTTCAACTACTTCTTCTTCTTCCTCCTGTTCACCTTCTTCCACTTGTACTACATCCACGTGTTCTTCTTGTTCCCTCTCTTCTCCTTGTTGCCCTTCTTCTGCCTACACTACTTCTTCTTTCTCCCCTTCTTCTTCTCCTCCTTGTTCCACTTCTTCTTCATCCCCTTTCCTCCATTGCTTCTTCTACCTCCTCTTTTTCTCATTCTTCCACTTCTTCTACTTCTTCCTATTGTTCTCCTTCTTCCACTTGCACTTCTTCCTTTTCTTCTCGTTCTTCCACTTCTTCTTCTTGCTCTTCTTCTCCTTCTACCACCTCTTCATCCTCCTCCCGTTCTCCTTCTTCCACTTCTTCTTTTTCATCTCCTTTCATTCCACTACTTCGTCCTATTCCTCTTGTTCTCTCCTTCTACCACGTCTTCTACTTCTACTTATTGTTCTTCTTCATTTTCGTCTCCTTCTTCCACTTCTTCTGCTTACACTTCTTCTTCTTCCTCTTCCTCCATTTCTTCTCCTTCCACAAGTTCTTCTTCTTTCCTTTCCGTCTTCTCCTTCCTCTTTTTCTCCTCCTTCCACTACTTCTTCTTCCTCCTCTTGTTCACCTTCTTCACTTTGCAGATCTTTTTGTTATTTTCTTCTCCTTATTCCGCTTCTTCTAGTTACTCTCCTTCTTCTTCCTCCTCTTATCCTTCTTCCACTTCCCCTGCCTCCTCTTGTTCTCTTTCTTCCGCTTCTTCTTTATCCTCTCCTTTCCTTTCTTTTCTTCCTCTTCATGTCCTTCTTCTTCTTCCTTTCCTTCTTCATATCCCTCTTTTTCTCCTTCTTCTACTTCCACTTGCATTTCTACCTCTTGTTCTCCTTCTTCTCCATGATCCCCACTCCTTCAACTACTTCTTCTTCTTCCTCTTGTTGACCTTCTTCCACTTCTACTACATCCACTTGTTCTTCTTCTTCCCTCTCTTTTCCTTCTTGCCGTTCTTCTGCCTACACTACTTCTTCTTCCTCCCCTGTTTCTTCCCCTCCTTGTTCCACTTCTTCTTCATCCCCTTTCCTTCCATTGCTTCTTCTTCCTCCTTTTTTTCTCATTCTTCCACTTCTTCTTCTTCTTCCTATTGTTCTCCTTCTTCCACTTGCACTTCTTCCATTTCTTCTCGTTCTTCCACTTCTTCTTCTTCTTCCTCTTCTTCTCCTTCTGCCACCTCTTCTCCCTCCTCCCGTTCTCCTTCTTCCACTTCTTCTTCTTCATCTCCTTTCATACCACTACTTCCTCCTATTCCTCTTATTCTCTCCTTCTACCACTTCTTCTACTTCTACTTGTTGTTCTTCTTCATTTTCGTCTCCTTCTTCCGCTTCTTCTGCTTACTCTTCTTCTTCTTCCTCTTCTTCCATTTCTTCTCCTTCCACAACTTCTTCTTCTTTCCTTTCCGTCTTCTCCTTCCTCTTTTTCTCCATCCCCTACTGCTGTTGCTTCCCATTATTGCTCTTCCTCTTCTTCTCCTTCCCCCAAATCTTAGGCTTACACTTCTTCTTCTTCCTCCTCTTCTCCCCCAGATACCACTTCTTCTACTACTTGTTGTTCTTCTTCATTTTCCTCTCCTTCTTCCGCTTCTTCTGCTTACACTTCTTCTTCTTCCTCTTCTTCCATTTCTTCTCCTTCCACAACTTCTTCTTATTTCCTTTCTGTCTTCTCCTTCCTGTTTTTCTCCATCCCCCACTTCACTTGCTTCCCATTGTTGCTCTTCTTCTTCTTCTCCTTCACCCAAATCTTATGCTTACACTTCTTGTTCTTCTTCCTCTTCTCCTCCAGATTCCATCTCTTCTGCTTTTTCTTCCCTTCCCTTCCCTTCCCTTCCCTTCCCCTCCTTCTTCCTTTTCCTCCTTTTCTCCTTGTTACAATTCGTCTTCTTCATTTAACCTCCTTCCACTACTTCTTCTTCCTCTTCTTGTTCACCTTCTTCAACTTCTTCAGTTTCCACATCTTCCTCTTCTTCCCTTTCTTCTCTTTTTTATGCTTGCACTTCTTCTTCTTCTTACTCTTCTCCTCCAGATTCCACTTCTTCTGGTTCTACTTCGCTTCCCTTACCCTCCTTCTTCCTTTTCCTCCTTTTCTCCTTGTTCCAATTCTTCTTCTTCATCTCACCTCCTTCCACTACTTCTTCTTCCTCCTCTTGTTCACCTTCTTCACTTTCCATATCTTCTTCTTCTTCCTTTTCTTCTCCTTCTTCTAGTTACTCTTCTTCTTCTTCCTCTTCTTATCTTTCTTCCACTTCGCCCGCCTCTTCTTGTCCTCTTTCTTCCACTTCTTCTTCATCCTCTCCTTTCCTTTCTTTTCTTCCTCTTGCCCTTCTTCGTGATATCCCTCTTTTTCTCCTTCTTCTGCTTCCACTTGCATTTCTACCTCTTGTTCTCCTTCTTCCACTTCTTCTCCATCATCCCCACTCCTTCAACTACTTCTTCTTCTTCCTCTTGTTCACCTTCTTCCACTTCTAGTACATCCACTTGTTCTTCTTCTTCCCTCTCTTCTACTTCTTGCCTTTCTTCTGCCTACACTACTTCTTCTTCCTGCCCTTCTTCTTCTCCTCCTTGTTCCACTTCTTCTTCATCCCCTTTCCTTCCATTGCCTCTTCTTCCTCCTCTTTTTCTCATTCTTCCACTGCTTCTTCTTCTTCCTATTGTTCTCCTTCTTCCACCTCCACTTCTTCCTTTTCTTCTTGTTCTTCCACTTCTTCTTCTTCCTCTTCTTCTCCTACTGCCACCTCTTCTCCGTCCTCCCGTTCTCCTTCTTCGACTTCTTCTTCTTCATCTCCTTTCATTCCACTACTTCCTCCTATTCCTCTTATTCTCTCCTTCTACCACTTCTTCTACTTCTACTTGTTGTTCTTCTTTATTTTCGTCACCTTCTTACGCTTCTTCTGCTTACACTTCTTTTTCTTCCATTTCTTCTCCTTCCACAACTTCTTCTTCTTTCCTTTCCGTCTTGTCCTTCCTCTTTTTCTCCATCCCCCACTACTGTTGCTTCCCATTTTTGCTCTTCCTCTTCTTCTCCTTCCACCAAATCTTATGCTTACACTTCTTCTTCCTCTTCCTCTTCTCCTCCAAATTCCACTTCTACTGCTTCTTCGTCCCTTCCCTTACCCTCCTTCTTCCGTTTCCTTCTTTTCTCCTTGTTCCAATTCTTCTTCTTCATCTCACTTCCTTCCACTACTTCTTCTTCCTCCTCTTGTTCATCTTCTTCAACTTCTTCACTTTCCACATCTTCTTCTTCTTCCTTTTCTTCTCCTTCTTCCACTTCTTCTAGTTACTATCCTTCTTCTTTCTCTTCTTATCTTTCTTCCACTTCTCCTGCCTCCTCTTGTTCTCTTTCTTCAACTTCTTCTTCATCCTCTCTTTTCCTTTCTTTTCTTCCTCTTCATCTCCTTCTTCTTCTTCCTTTCCTTCGTCATATCCCTCTTTTTCTCCTTCTTCTGCTTCCACTTGCATTGTACCTCTTCTTCTCCTTCTTCCACGTCTTCTCCATCATCCCCACTCTTTCAATTACTTCTTCTTCTTCCTCTTGTTCACTTTCTTCCACTTCTACTACATCCACTTGTTCTTCTTCTTCCCTCTCTTCTCCTTCTTGCCCTTCTTCTTCCTAGACTCCTTCTTCCTCCCCTTGTTGTTCTGCTCCTTGTTCCACTTCTTCTTCTTCATCCCCTTTCCTTCCATTGCTTCTTCTTCCTCCTCTTTTTCCCGTTCTTCCACTTCTTCTTGTTCTTCCTATTGTTCTCCTTCTTCCACTTGCACTTCTTCCTTTTCTTCTCGTTCTTCCACTTCTTCTTCTTCCTCTTCTTCTCCTTCTGCCACCTCTTCTCCCTCTTCCCGTTCTGCTTCTTCCACTTCTTATTTTTCATCTCCTTCCATCCCACTACTTCCTCCTATTCCTCTTATTCTCTCCTTCTACCACTTCTTCTACTTCTACTTGTTGTTCTTCTTAATTTTCGTCTCCTTCTTCCGCTTCTTCTGCTTACACTTCTTCTTCTTCCTCTTCTTCCATTTCTTCTCCTTCCACAACTTCTTCTTCTTTCCTTGCGGTCTTCTCCTTCCTCTTTTTCTCCATCCCCCATTCCTGTTGCTTCCCACTGTTGCTCTTCCTCTTCTTCTCGTTCCCCCAAATCTTATGCTTACACTTCTTCTTCTTCTTCATCTACTCCTCTAGATTCCACTTCTTCTTCTTCACCTCGTTCCTTTTCCTCCTTTTCTCCTTGTTCCAATTCTTCTTCTTCATCTCACCTCCTTCCACTACTTCTTCTTACTCGTCCTGTTCACCTTCTTCAACTTCTTCACTTTAAACATATCCTTCTTTTTCTCCTTCTTCTGCTTCCACTTGCATTTCTACTCCATCCCCACTCCTTCAACTACTTCTTCTTCCTCTTGTTCACCTTCTTCCACTTCTACTACATCCACTTGTTCTTCTTCTTCCCTCTCTTCTCCTTCTTGCCCTTCTTCTGCCTACACTACTTCTTCATCCTCCCCTTCTTCTTCTCCTCCTTGTTCCACTTCTTCTTCATCCCCTTTCCTTCCATTGCCTCTTCTTCCTCCTCTTTTTCTCATTCTTCCACTGCTTCTTCTTCTTCCTATTGTTCTCCTTCATCCACTTGCACTTCTTCCTTTTCTTCTCGTTCTTCCACTTCTTCTTCTTCCTCTTCTTCTCTTACTGCAATCTCTTCTCCCTCCTCCCGTTCTCCTTCTTCCACTTCTTCTTCATCCCCTTTCCTTCAATTGCTTCTTCTTCCTCCTCTTTTTCTCATTCTTCCACTTCTTCTTCTTCTCGTTCTTCCACTTCTTCTTCTTCTTCCTCCTCTTCTCCTTCTGCCACCTCTTCTCCCTCCTCCCGTTCTCCTTCTTCCACTTCTTCTTCTTCATCTCCTTTCGTTCCACTACTTCCTCCTATTCCTCTTATTCTCTCATTCTACCACTTCTTCTACTTCTACTTGTTGTTCTTCTTCATTTTCGTCTCCTTCTTCCGCTTCTTCTGCTTACACTTCTTCTTCTTCCTCTTCTTCCATTTCTCCTCCTTCCACAACTTCTTCTTCTTTCCTTTCCGTCTTCTCCTTCCTCTTTTTCTCCATCCCCCACTTCTGTTGCTTCCCATTGTTGCTCTTCCTCTTCTTCTCCTTCCCCCAAATCTGATGCTTACACTTCTTCTTCTTCCTCTTTTTCTTCCATTTCTCCTGCCTCCTCTTGTTCTCTTTCTTCCACTTCTTCTTCATCCTCTCCTTTCCTTTCTTTCTCCCTCTTCATCTCTGATGCATGCCTCCCTTGATCTTTTTCCTTGAGGTTCCAAGCACCATGAAATGGATGATGGAGGGGAAAGAAAATGGAGGTGGGACGCCACTCTCAAAGAGAGATAAGCCAAAGTGTTTAGGTTTGCCACAAGGGAAGGAACCCTTGATAAAAACCAACTAGGAAGAGGTTCCTCAAGAGAGAGGATCCTCAAGACCTTTTACTAAGAATGTGCTCACAAAGAGACTATTTTCATTCAACTTCAAAGGTGAAATTTTACAATGAGGGAGAATGAGTATATATAGCCCAATGGGAGAGCTTGGGCACACTTTTCTAGGCAATGTGGGACTTGGGCTTAATTAGGATTAAAACTAATTAACCCAAGTCTTAGGCCTTAAGTGAGGCACCTAAGTTCACCCCCTATGGGTGCAATTAGCATATCTTAATGTGAATGGGCTAGCCCAAAATCATGTCTTAACTTATGCACCCATTATAAGCTTACTCCTCCTTTTTAACTAAAGACACCTATACCTTATAAACTAAGAAGATGGCCGGAAATACATGGCCTTAAGGGAATTAAAAATACTTTCCTATTTATCTAATTAAAATAAAATATTTACAAGCTAAAAGTAACGAAGACTATGGCTTCGAATCTTCAATGAGCTTTTGTCCATGCCATGCCTTCCTTGAGTCCTCCTAGCCATGATGCATGCTAGGTGAGATTGCATCAATCTCCTTCTTCTTCTTCCTTTCCTTCGTCATATCACTCTTTTTCTCCTTTTTCTGCTTCCACTTGCATTTCTACCTCTTGCTCTCTTTCTTCCCCTTCTTCTCCATCATCCCCACTCCTTCCCTCTCTTCTCCTTCTTGCCCTTCTTCTACCTACACTACTTCTTCTTCCTCCCCTTCTTCTTCTTCTTCTTCCCTATCTTCTCCTTCTTGCCCTTCTTCTGCCTAGACTACTTCTTCTTCCTCCCCTTCTTCTTCTCCTCCTTGTTCCACTTCTTCTTCATTCCCCTTTCCTTCCATTGCTTCCTGCTCCTCGTCTTTTTCTCATTCTTCCACTTCTTCTTCTTCTTCCTATTTTTCTCTTTCTTCCACTTGCACTTCTTCCTTTTCTTCTCGTTCTTCCACTTCTTCTTCTTCCTCTTCTTCTCCTTCTGCCACCTCTTCTTCCTCCTCCCATTCTCCTTCTTCCACTTCTTCTTCATCTCCTTTCATTCCACTACTTCCTCTTATTATCTCCTTTTACTAGTTCTTCTACTTCTACTTGTTGTTCTTCTTCATTTTCGTCTCCTTCTTCTGCTTACACTTCTTCTTCTTCCTCTTCTTCCATTTCTTCTCCTTCCATAACTTCTTCTTCATTCGTTTCCGTCTTTTCCTTCTTGTTTTTCTCCATCCCCCACTTCTGTTGCTTCCCATTGTTGCTCTTCCTCTTCTTCTCCTTCCCCCAAATCTTATGCTTACACTTCTTCTTCTTCTTCCTCTTCTCCTCCAGATTCCACTTCTTCTGCTTCTTCTTCCCTTCCCTTCCCCTCCTTCTTCCTTTTCCTCATTTTCTCCTTGTTCCAATTCTCCTTCTTAATCTCACCTCCTTCCACTACTTCTTCTTCCTCCTCTTGTTCACCTTCTTCACTTTCCACATCTTCTTCTTCTTCCTTTTCTTCTCCTTCTTCCACTTCTTCTAGTTACTCTTCTTCTTCTTCCTCTTCTTATGTTTCTTCCACTTCTCCTGCCTCCTCTTGTTCTCTTTCTTCGACTTCTTCTTCATCCTCTCCTTTCCTTTCTTTTCTTCCTCTTCATCTTCTTCTTCTTCTTCTTCTTCTTCTTCCTTTCCTTCATCATATCCCTCTTTTTCTCCTTCTTCTGCATCCACTTGCATTTCTAACTCTTGTTCTCCTTCTTCCACTTCTTCTCCATCATCCCCACTCCTTCGGCAACTTCTTCTTCTTCCTCTTGTTCACCTTCTTCCACTCCTACTACATCCACTTGTTCTTCTTCTTCCCTCTCTTCTCCTTCTTGCCCTTCTTCTGCCTACACTTCTTCTTCCTCCCCTTCTTCTTCTCCTCCCTGTTCCACTTGTTCTTCATCCCCTTTCCTTCCATTACTTCCTCTTCCTCCTCTTTTTCTTCTTCTTCTTCCTATTGTTCTCCTTCTTCCACTTGCACTTCTTCCTTTTCTTCTCGTTCATCCACCTCTTCTTCCTCCCCTTCTTCTTCATCCCCTTCTCTTCCATTGCCTCTTCTTCCTCCTCTTTTTCTCATTCTTCCACTGCTTCTTCTTCTTCCTATTGTCCTCCTTCTTCCATTTGCAGGAGGAATAGGAGGAAGTGCTGGAATGAAAGGAGATGAAGAAGAAGAAGTGGACGAAGGAGAACGGGAGGAGGAAGAAGAGGTTGCAGAAGGAGAAGAAGAGGAAGAAGAAGAAGTGGAAGAACGAGAAGAAAAGGAAGAAGTGCAAGTGGAAGAAGGAGAGCAATAGGAAGAAGAAGAAGAAGTGGAAGAATGAGAAAAAGAGGAGGAAGAACAAGCAATGGAAGGAAAGGGGAATGAAGAAGAAGTGCAACAAGGAGGAGAAGAAGAAGGGGAGGAAGAAGAAGTAGTGTAGGCAGAAGAAGGGCAAGAAGGAGAAGAGAAGGAAGAAGAACAACAAGTGGATGTAGTAGAAGTAGAAGAAGGTGAACACGAGGAAGAAGAAGAAGTAGTTGAAGGAGTAGGGATGATGGAGAAGAAGTAAAAGAAGGAGAACAAGAGGTAAAAATGCAAGTGGAAGCAGAAGAAGGAGAAAAAGAGGGATATGACGAAGGAATGGAAGAAGAAGAAGGAGATGAAGAGGAAGAAAAGAAAGGAAAGGAGAGGATGAAGAAGAAATGGAAGAAAGAGAACAAGAGGAGGCAGGAGAAGTGGAAGAAAGATAAGAAGAGGAAGAAGAAGGAGACTAACTAGAAGAAGTGGAAGAAGGAGAAGAAAAGGAAGAAGAAGATGTGGGAAGTAAAGAAGTTGAAGAAGGTGAACAAGAGGAGGAAGAAGAAGTAGTGGAAGGAGGTGAGATGAAGAAGAAGAATTGGAACAAGGAGAAAAGGAGGAAAAGGAAGAAGGAGGGGAAGGGAAGGGAAGAAGAAGCAGAAGAAGTGGAATCTGGAGGAGAAGAGGAAGAAGAAGAAGAAGTGTAAGCATAAGATTTGGGGGAAGGACAAGAAGAGGAAGAGCAACAATCGGAAGCAACAAAGGTCGTGGATGGAGAAAAAGAGGAAGGAGAAGACGGAAAGGAAAGAAGTTGTGGAAGGAGAAGAAATGGAAGAAGAGGAAATGGAAGAAGAAGAAGTGTAAGCAGAAGAAGTGGAAGAAGGAGACGAAAATGAAGAAGAACAACAAGTAGAAGTAGAAGAAGTGGTTGAAGGAGAGAATAAGAGGAATAGCAGGAAGTAGTGGAATGAAAGGAGACGAAGAAGAAGAAGTGGATGAAGGAGAATGGGAGGAGGAAAAGAGGTGGCAGAAGGAGAAGAAGAGGAAGATGAAGAACAAGTGGAAGAATGAGAAAAAGAGGAGGAAGAAGAAGCAATGGAAGGAAAGGGGATGAAGAAGGAGTGGAACATGGAGGAGAAGAAGAAGCAATGGAAGGAAAGGGGATGAAGAAGGAGTGGAACATGGAGAAGAAGAAGAAGGGGAGGAAAAAGAAGTAGTGTAGGCAGAAGAAGGGCAAGAAGGAGAAGAGAAGGAAAAAGAAGAAGAAGTGGATGTAGTAGAAGTGGAAGAAGGTGAACAAGAGGAAGAAGAAGAAGTAGTTGAAGGAGTGGGGATGATGGACAAGAAGTGGAAGAAGGAGAACAAGAGGTAGAAATGCAAGTGGAAGCAGAAGAAGGAGAAAAAGAGGTATATGACGAAGGAAAGGAAGAAGAAGAAGGAGATGAAGAGGAAGAAAAGAAAGGAAAGGAGAGGATGAAGAAGAAATGGAAGAAAGAGAACAAGAGGAGGCAGGAGAAGTGGAAGAATGATAAGAAGAGGAAGAAGAAGGAGACTAACTAGAAGAAGTGGAAGAAGGAGAAGAAAAGGAAGAAGAAGATGTGGGAAGTGAAGAAGTTGAAGAAGGTGAACAAGAGGAGGAAGAAGAAGTAGTGGAAGGAGGTGAGATGAAGAAGAAGAATTGGAACAAGGAGAAAAGGAGGAAAAGGAAGAAGGAGGGGAAGGGAAGGGAAGAAGAAGTGGAATCTGGAGGAGAAGAGGAAGAAGAAGAAGAAGTGTAAGCATAAGATTTGGGGGAAGGACAAGAAGAGGAAGAGCAACAATCGGAAGCAACAAAGGTCGTGGATGGAGAAAAAGAGGAAGGAGAAGACGGAAAGGAAAGAAGAAGAAGTTGTGGAAGGAGAAGAAATGGAAGAAGAGGAAATGGAAGAAGAAGAAGTGTAAGCAGAAGAAGTGGAAGAAGGAGACGAAAATGAAGAAGAACAACAAGTAGAAGTAGAAGAAGTGGTTGAAGGAGAGAATAAGAGGAATACCAGGAAGTAGTGGAATGAAAGGAGACGAAGAAGAAGAAGTGGATGAAGGAGAATGGGAGGAGGAAAAGAGGTGGCAGAAGGAGAAGAAGAGGAAGAAGAAGAACAAGTGGAAGAATGAGAAAAAGAGGAGGAAGAAGAAGCAATGGAAGGAAAGGGGATGAAGAAGGAGTGGAACATGGAGGAGAAGAAGAAGCAATGGAAGGAAAGGGGATGAAGAAGGAGTGGAACATGGAGGAGAAGAAGAAGGGGAGGAAAAAGAAGTAGTGTAGGCAGAAGAAGGGCAAGAAGGAGAAGAGAAGGAAAAAGAAGAAGAAGTGGATGTAGTAGAAGTGGAAGAAGGTGAACAAGAGGAAGAAGAAGAAGTAGTTGAAGGAGTGGGGATGATGGACAAGAAGTGGAAGAAGGAGAACAAGAGGTAGAAATGCAAGTGGAAGCAGAAGAAGGAGAAAAAGAGGTATATGACGAAGGAAAGGAAGAAGAAGAAGGAGATGAAGAGGAAGAAAAGAAAGGAAAGGAGAGGATGAAGAAGAAATGGAAGAAAGAGAACAAGAGGAGGCAGGAGAAGTGGAAGAATGATAAGAAGAGGAAGAAGAAGGAGACTAACTAGAAGAAGTGGAAGAAGGAGAAGAAAAGGAAGAAGAAGATGTGGGAAGTGAAGAAGTTGAAGAAGGTGAACAAGAGGAGGAAGAAGAAGTAGTGGAAGGAGGTGAGATGAAGAAGAAGAATTGGAACAAGGAGAAAAGGAGGAAAAGGAAGAAGGAGGGGAAGGGAAGGGAAGAAGAAGTGGAATCTGGAGGAGAAGAGGAAGAAGAAGAAGAAGTGTAAGCATAAGATTTGGGGGAAGGACAAGAAGAGGAAGAGCAACAATCGGAAGCAACAAAGGTCGTGGATGGAGAAAAAGAGGAAGGAGAAGACGGAAAGGAAAGAAGAAGAAGTTGTGGAAGGAGAAGAAATGGAAGAAGAGGAAATGGAAGAAGAAGAAGTGTAAGCAGAAGAAGTGGAAGAAGGAGACGAAAATGAAGAAGAACAACAAGTAGAAGTAGAAGAAGTGGTTGAAGGAGAGAATAAGAGGAATACCAGGAAGTAGTGGAATGAAAGGAGACGAAGAAGAAGAAGTGGATGAAGGAGAATGGGAGGAGGAAAAGAGGTGGCAGAAGGAGAAGAAGAGGAAGAAGAAGAACAAGTGGAAGAATGAGAAAAAGAGGAGGAAGAAGAAGCAATGGAAGGAAAGGGGATGAAGAAGGAGTGGAACATGGAGGAGAAGAAGAAGCAATGGAAGGAAAGGGGATGAAGAAGGAGTGGAACATGGAGGAGAAGAAGAAGGGGAGGAAAAAGAAGTAGTGTAGGCAGAAGAAGGGCAAGAAGGAGAAGAGAAGGAAAAAGAAGAAGAAGTGGATGTAGTAGAAGTGGAAGAAGGTGAACAAGAGGAAGAAGAAGAAGTAGTTGAAGGAGTGGGGATGATGGACAAGAAGTGGAAGAAGGAGAACAAGAGGTAGAAATGCAAGTGGAAGCAGAAGAAGGAGAAAAAGAGGTATATGACGAAGGAAAGGAAGAAGAAGAAGGAGATGAAGAGGAAGAAAAGAAAGGAAAGGAGAGGATGAATAAGAAGTGGAAGAAAGAGAACAAGAGGAGGCAGGAGAAGTGGAAGAAAGATAAGAAGAGGAAGAAGAAGGAGAGTAACTAGAAGAAACGGAAGAAGGAGAAGAAAAGGAAGAAGAAGAAGATGTGGAAAGTGAAGAAGGTGAACAAGAGGAGGAAGAAGAAGTAGTGGAAGGAGGTGAGATGAAGAAGAAGAATTGGAACAAGGAGAAAAGGAGGAAAAGGAAGAAGGAGGGGAAGGGAAGGGAAGAAGAAGCAGAAGAAGTGGAATCTGGAGGAGAAGAGGAAAAGGAAGAAGAAGTGTAAGCATAAGATTTGGGGGAAGGAGAAGAAGAGGAAGAGCAACAGTGGGAAGCAACAGAAGTGGGGGATGGAGAAAAAGAGGAAGGAGAAGACGGAAAGGAAAGAAGAAGAAGTTGTGGAAGGATAAGAAATGGAAGAAGAAGAAGAAGAAGAAGTGTAAGCAGAAGAAGCGAAAGAAGGATACGAAAATGAAGAAGAACAACAAGTAGAAGTAGAAGAAGTGGTAGAAAGAGAGAATAAGAGGAATAGGAGGAAGTAGTGGAATGAAAGGAGATGAAGAAGAAGAAGTGGAAGAAGGAGAACAGGAGGAGGAAGAAGAGGTGGCAGAAGGAGAAGAAGAAGTGGAAGAACGAGAAGAGAAGGAAGAAGTGCAGGTGGAAGAAGGGGAACAATAGGAAGTGGAAGAAGTAGTGGAAGAATGAGAAAAACAGGAGGAAGAAGAAGCAATGGAAGGAAAGGGGATGAAGAAGAAGTGGAACAAGGAGGAGAAAGAGAAGGGGAGGAAGAAGAAGTAGTGTAGGCAGAAGAAGGGCAAGAAGGAGAAGAGAGGGAAGAAGAACAACAAGTGGATGTAGTAGAGGTGGAAGAAGGTGAACAAAGAAGAAGAAATAGTTGAAGGAGTGGGGATGATGGAGAAGAAGTGGAAGAAGGAGAACAAAAGGTAGAAATGCAAGTGGAAGCAGAAGATGGAGAAAAAGAGGGATATGACGAAGGAAAGGAAGAAGAAGAAGGAGATGAAGAAGAAGAAAAGAAAGGAAAGGAGAGGATGAAGAAGAAGTGGAAGAAAGAGAACAAGAGGAGGCAATAGAAGTGGAAGAAAGATAAGAAGAGGAAGAAGAAGGAGAGTAACTAGAAGAAGTGGATGAAGGAGAAGAAAAGGAAGAAGAAGAAGATGTGGAAAGTGAAGAAGTTGAAGAAGGTGAACAAGAAGAGGAAGAAGAAGTAGTAGAAGGAGGTGAGATGAAGAAAAAGAATTGGAAGAAGGAGAAAAGGAGGAAAAGGAAGAAGGAGGGGAAGGGAAGGGAAGAAGAAGCAGAAGAAGTGGAATCTGGAGGAGAAAAAGCGTAAGCAGAAGAAGCGGAAGAAGGAGACGAAAATGAAGAACAACAACAAGTAGAATAGAAGAAGTGGTAGAAATAGAGAATAAGAGGAATAGGAGGAAGTAGTGGAATGAAAGGAGATGAAGAGGAAGAAGGAGAACGGGAGGAGGGAGCAGAGGTGGCAGAAGGAGAAGAAGAGGAAGAAGAAGAAGTGGAAGAACGACAAGAAAAGGAAGAAGTGCAAGTGGAAGAAGGAGAACAATAGGAAGAAGAAGAAGAAGTGGAAGAATGAGAAAAAGAGGAGGAAGAAGAAGCAATGGAAGGAAAGGGGATGAAGAAGAAGTGGAACAAGGAGGAGAAGAAGAAGGGGAGAAAGAAGACGTAGTGTAGGCAGAAGAAGGGAAAGAAGGAGAAGCGAGCGAAGAAGAAGAACAAGTGGATGTAGTAGAAGTGGAAGAAGGTGAACGAGAAGAAGAAGAAGATGTAGTTGAATTAGTGGGGATGATGGAGAAGAAGTGGAAGAAGGAGAACAAGAGGTAGAAATGCAAGTGGAAGCAGAAGAAAGAGAAAGAGAGGGATATGACGAAGGAAAGGAAGAGGAACTAGGAGATGAAGAGGAAGAAAAGAGAGGAAAGGAGAGGATGAAGAAGAAGTGGAAGAAAGAGAACAAGAGGAGGCAGGAGAATTTGAAGAAAGAAAAGTAGAGGAAGAAGAAGGAGAGTAACTAGAAGAAGTGGAAGAAGGAGAAGAAAAGGAAGAAGAAGAAGATGTGGAAAGTGAAGAAGTTGAAGAAGGTGAACAAGAGGAGGAATAAGAAGTAGTGGAAGGAGGTGAGATGAAGAAGAATTATTGGAACAAGGAGAAAAGGAGGAAAAGGAAGAAGGAGGGGAAGGGAAGGGAAGAACAAGCAGAAGAAGTGGAAGCTGGAGGAGAAGAGGAAGAAAAAGAAGAAGTGTAAGCATAAGATTTGGGGGAAGGAGAAGAAGAGGAAGAGGAACAATGGGAAGCAACAGAAGTGGGGGATGGAGAAAAAGAGCAAGGAGAAGACAGAAAGGAAAGAAGAAGAAGTTGTGGAAGGAGAAGAAATGGAACAAGAGGAAGAAGAGGAAGAAGGAGGCGAAAATGAAGAAGAACAACATGTAGAAGTAGCAGAAGTGATAGAAGGAGAGACTAAGAGGAATAGGAGGAAGTAGTTGAATGAAAAGAGACGAAGAAGAAGAAGTGGACGAGGGAGAACGGAAGGAGGAAGAGAGGTGGCAGAAGGAGAAGAAGAGGAAGAAGAAGAAGAAGTGGAAGAATGAGAAAAAGAGGAGGAAGAAGAAGCAATGGAAGGAAAGGGGATGAAGAAGGACTGGAACAAGGAGGAGAAGAAGAAGGCGAGGAAAAAGAAGTAGTGTAGGCAGAAGAAGGGCAAGAAGGAGAAGAGAGGGAAAAAGAAGAACAAGTGGATGTAGTAGAAGTGGAAGAATGTGAGCAAGAGGAAGAAGAAGAAGTGGAAGAAGGACAACAAGAGGTAGAAATGCAAGTGGAAGCAGAAGAAGGAGAAAAAGAGGGATATGACGGAGGAAAGGAAGAAGAAGAAGGACATGAAGAGGAAGAAAAGAAAGAAAAGGAGAGGATGAAGAAGCGAAAGAAAGAGAACAAGAGGAGGCAGGAGAAGTGGAAGAAAGATTAGAAGAGGAAGAAGAAGGAGAGTAACTAGAAGAAGTGGAAGAAGGAGAAGAAAAGGAAGAAGAAGAAGATGTGGAAAGTGAAGAAGGTGAACAAGAGGAGGAAGAAGAAGTAGTGGAAGGAGGTGAGATGAAGAAGAAGAATTCGAACAAGGAGAAATGGAGGAAAAGGAAGAAGGAGGGGAAGGGAAGGGAAGAAGAAGCAGAAGAAGTGGAATATGGAGAAGAGGAGGAAGAAGAAGAAGAAGTGTAAGCATAAGATGTGGGGGAAGGAGAAGAAGAGGAAGAGCAACAATGGAAAGCAACAAAAGTGGGCGATGGAGAAAAAGACGAAGAAGAAGACAGAAAGGAAAGAAGAAGAAGTTGTGGAAGGAGAAGAAATGGAAGAATAGCAAGAGGAGGAAGTGTAAGCAGAAGAAGCGGAAAAAGGAGACGAAAATGAAGAAGAACAACAAGTAGAGGTAGAAGAAGTGGTAGAAGTAGTGGAATGAAAGGAGATGAAGAAGAAGAAGTGGAAGCAGAAGAAGCGGAAGAAGGAGATGAAAATGAAGAAGAAGAACAAGTAGAAGTAGAAGAAGTGGTAGAAGGAGAGAATAAGAGGAATAGGAGGAAGTAGTGGAATGAAAGGATATGAAGAAGAAGAAGTGGAAGAAGGAGAACAGGAGGAGGGAGAAGAGGTGGCAGAAAGAGAAGAAGAGGAAGAAGAAGAAGTGGAAGAACGAGAAGAAAAGGAAGAAGTGCAAGTGCAAGAAGGAGAACAATAGGAAGAAGAAGAAGAAGTGGAAGAATGAGAAAAAGAGGAGGAAGAAGAAGCAATGGAACGAAAGGGGATGAAGAAAAAGTGGAACAAGGAGGAGAAGAAGAATGGGAGGTTGACGAAGTGGTGTAGGCAGAAGAAGGGCAAGAAGTAGAAGAGAGGGAAGAAGAAGAACAAGTGGATGTAGTAGAAGTGGAAGAAGGTGAACAAGAGGAAGAAGAAGAAGTAGTTGAAGGAGTAGGGATGATGGAGAAGAAGTGGAAGAAGGAGAACAAGAGGTAGAAATTCAAGTAGAAGTAGAAGAAGGAGAAAAAGAGGGATATGACGAAGGAAAGGAAGAAGAAGAAAGAGATGAAGAAGAAGAAAAGAAAGGAAAGGAGAGGATGAAGAAGAAGTGGAAGAAAGAGAACAAGAGGAGGCACGAGAATTGGAAGAAAGATAAGAAGAGGAAGAAGAAGGAGAGTAACTAGAAGAAGTGGAAGAAGGAGAAGAAAAGGAAGAAGAAGAAGATGTGGAAAGTGAAGAAGGTGAACAAGAGGAGGAAGAAGAAGTAGTGGAAGGAGGTGAGATGAAGAAGAAGAATTGGAACAAGGAGAAAAGGAGGAAGAGGAAGAAGGAGGGGAAGGGAAGGGAAGAAGAACTAGAAGAAGTGGAATCTAGGGGAGAGGAGGAAGAAGAGGAAGAAGTGTAAGCATAAGATTTGGGGGAAGGAGAAGAAGAGGAAGAGCAACAATGGGAAGCAACAGAAGTGGGGGATAGAGAAAAAGAGGAAGGAGAAGACGAAAAGGAAAGAAAAAGTGGAAGGAAAAGAAATGGAACAAAAAGAGGCGTAAGCAGAGGAAGCGGAAGAAGGAGACGAAAATGAAGAAGAACAACAAGTAGAAGTAGAAGAAGTGGTAGAAGTAGTGGAATTAAAGGAGATGAAGAAGAAGAAGTGGAAGAAGGAGAACGGGAGGAGGGAGAAGTGGTGGCAGAAGGAGAAGAAGAGGAAGAAGAAGAAGTGGAAGAACGAGAAGAAAAGGAGGAAGTGCAAGTGGAAAAAGGAGAACAATAGGAAGAAGAAGAAGAAGTGGAAGAATGAGAAAAAGAGGAGGAAGAAGAACCAATGGAAGGAAACGGGATGAAGAAGAAGTGGAACAAGGAGGAGAAGAAGAAGGGGAGCAAGAAGAAGTAGTGTAGGCAGAAGAAGGGCAAGAAGGAGAAAAGAGGGAAGAAGAAGAACAAGTGGATGTAGCAGAAATGGAAGAAGGTGAACAAGAGGAAGAAGAAGAAGTAGTTGAAGGAGTGGGGATGATGGAGAAGTAGTGGAAGAAGGAGAACAAGAGGTAGAAATGCAAGTGGAAGCAGAAGAAGGAGAAAAAGATGGATATGAAGAAGGAAAGGAGGTAGAAGAAGGAAATGAAGAGGAAGAAAAGAAAGGAAAGGAGAGGATGAAGAAGAAGTGGAAGAAAGAGAACAAGAGGAGGCAGGAGAAGTGGAAGAAAGATAAGAAGAGGAAGAAGAAGGAGAGTAACTAGAAGAAGTGGAAGAAGGAGAAGAAAAGGAAGAAGAAGAAGATGTGGAAAGTGAAGAAGTTGAAGAAGGTGAACAAGAGGAGGAATAAGAAGTAGTGGAAGGAGGTGAGATGAAGAAGAAGAATTGGAACAAGGAGAAAAGGAGGAAAAGGAAGAAGGAGGGGAAGGGAAGGGAAGACGAAGCAGAAGAAGTGGAAGCTGGAGGAGAAGAGGAAGAAGAAGAAGAAGAAGTGTAAGCATAAGATTTGGGGGAAGAAGAAGACGAGGAAGAGCAACAATGGGAAGCAACAGAAGTGGGGGATGGAGAAAAAGAGGAAGGAGAAAACGCAAAGGAAAGAAGAAGTTGTGGAAGGAGAAGAAATGGAAGAAGAGGAAGAAGAAGAAGCGGAAGAAGGAGACGAAAATGAAGAAGAACAACAAGTAGAAGTTGAAGAAATGGTAGAAGGAGAGAATAAGAGGAATAGGAGGAAGTAGTGGAATGAAAGGAGATGAAGAAGAAGAAGTGGAAGAAGGAGAACGGGAGGAGGGAGAAGAGGTGGCAGAAGGAGAAGAAGAAGAAGAAGAAGTGGCAGAACGAGAAGAAAAGGAAGAAGTGCTAGTGGAAGAAGGAGAACAATAGGAAGAAGAAGAAGAAATGGAAGAATGAGAAAAGGAGAAGGAAGAAGAAGCAATGGAAGGAAAGGAAGAAGAAGTGGAACAAGGAGGAGAAGAAGAAGGGGAGGAGGAAGAAGTAGTGTAGGCAGAAGAAAGGGAAGAAGAAAAAGAGACGGAAGAAGAAGAACAGGTGGATGTAGTAGAAGTGGAAGAAGGTGAACAAGAGGTTGAAGAAGAAGTAGTTAAAGGAGTAAGGATAATTGAGAAGAAGTGGAAGAAGGAGAACAAGAGGTAGAAATGCAAGTGGAAGCAGAAGAAGGAGAAAAAGAGGGATATGACGAAGGAAAGGAAGAAGAAGAAGGAGATGAAGAGGAAGAAAAGAAAGGAAAGGAGAGGATGAAGAAGAAGTGGAAGAAAGAGAACAAAAGGAGGCAGGAGAAGTGGAAGAAAGATAAGAAGACGAAGAAGAAGGAGAGTAACTAGAAGAAGTGGAAGAAGGAGAAAAAAAGTAAGAAGAAGAAGATGTGGAATGTGAAGAAGGTGAACAAGAGGAGGCAGAAGAAGTAGTGGAAGGAGGTGAGATGAAGAAGAAAAATTGGAACAAGGAGAAAAGGAAGAAAAGGAAGAAGGAGGGGTAGGGAAGGAAAGAAGAAGCAGAAGAAGTGGAGTCTGGAGGAGAAGAGGAAGAAGAGGAAGAAGTGTATGCATAAGATTTGGGGGAAGGAGAAGAAGAAGAAGAGCAACAAGTGGATGTAGTAGAACTGGAAGAAGGTGAACAAGAGGAAGAAGAAGAACAAGAGGTAGAAATGCAAGTGGAAGCAGAAGAAGGAGAAAATGACGGATATGACGAAGAAAAGGAAGAAGAAGAAGGAGATGAATAGGAAGAAAAGAAAGGAGAGGAGAGGATGAAGAAGCAGTAGAAGAAAGAGAACAAGAGGAGGCAGGAGAAGTGGAAGAAAGATAAGAAGAGGAAGAAGAAGGAGAGTAACTAGAAGAAGTGGAAGAAGGAGAAGAAAAGGAAGAAGAAGTGTGGAAAGTGAAGAAGTTGAAGATGGTGAACAAGAGGAGGAAGAAGAAGTACTGGAAGGAGGTGAGATGAAGAAGAAGAAGTGGAACAAGGAGAAAAGGAGGAAAAGGAAAAAGGAGGGGAAGGGAAGGGAAGAAGAACCAGAAGAAGTGGAATCTCGAGGAGAAGAGGAAGAAGAAGAAGTGTAAGCATAAGATTTGGGGGAAGGAGAAGAACACGAAGAGCAGGAATGGGAAGCAACAGAAGTTTGGGATGGAGAAAAAGAGGAAGGAGAAGACGGAAAGGTAAGAAGAAGAAGTTGTGGAAGGAGAAGAAATGGAAGAAGAGGAAGAAGAGGAAGTGTAAGCAGAAGGAGGGGAAGAAGGAGACGAAAATGAGGAAGAACAACAAGTAGAAGTAGAAGAAGTGGTAGAAGGAGAGAATAAGAGGAATAGGAGGAGGTAGTGGAATGAAAGGAGATGAAAAATAAGAAGTGGAAGAACCAGAACGGGAGGAGGGAGAAGAGGTGGTAGAAGGAGAAGAAGAGGAAGAAGAAGAAGTGGAAGAACGAGAAGAAAAGGAAGAAGTGCAAGTGGAAGAAAGAGAACAATAGGAAGAAGAAGAAGAAGTGGAAGAATGAGAAAAGGAGGAGGAAGAAGAAGCAATGGAAGGAAAGGGGATGAAGAAGAAGAAGTTGAAGAAGGAGAATGGGAGGAGGGAGAAGAGGTGGCAGAAGGACAAGAAGAGGAAGAAGTGGAAGAACGAGAAGAAAAGGAAGAAGTTCAAGTGGAAGAAGAAGGAGAGTAACTAGAAGAAGTGGAAGAAGGAGATGAAAAGGAAGAAGAAGAAGATGTGGAATGTGAACAAGTTGAAGAAGTTGAACAAGAGGAGGAAGAAGAAGTAGTGGAAGGAAGTGAGATGAAGAAGAAGAATTGGAACAAGGAGAAAAGGAGGAACAGGAAGAAGGAGGGGAAGGGAAGGGAAGAAGAAGCAGAAGAAGTGGAATCTGGAGGAGAAGAGGAAGAAGAAGAAGAAGTGTAAGCATAAGATTTGGGGCAAGGACAAGAAGAGGAAGAGAAACAATGGGAAGCAACAAAAGTGGGTGATGGAGAAAAAGAGGAAGGAGAAGACGAAAGGGAAAGAAGAAGTTGTTGAAGGATAAGAAATGGAAGAAGAGGAAGAAAAAGAAGTGTAAGCAGTAGAAGCCGAAGAGGGAGACGAAAATGAAGAAGAATAACAAGCTGAAATAGAAGTGGTAGAGGGAGAGAATAAAAGGAATAGGAGGAAGTAGTGGAATGAAAGGAGATGAAGAAGAAGTGGAAGAAGGAGAACGGTAGGAGGGAGAAGAGGTGGCAGAAGGAGAAGAAGAGGAAGAAGAAGAAGTGGAAGAAAGAGAAGAAAAGTAAGAAGTGCAAGTGGAAGAAGGAGAACAATAGGAAGAAGAAGAAGAAGTGGAAGAATGAGAAAAAGAGGAGGAAGAAGAAGCAATGGAAGGAAAGGGGATGAAGAAGAAGCGGAACAAGGCGGAGAAGAACAAGGGGAGGAAGAAGAAGTAGTGTAGGCAGGAGAAAGGCAAGAAGGAGAAGAGAGGGAAGAAGAAGAACAAGTGGAAATAGTAGAAGTGGAAGAAGGTGAACAAGAGGAAGAAGAAAAAGTAGTTGAAGTAGTGGGGATGATGGAGAAGAAGTGGAAGAAGGAGAACAAGAGGTAGAAATGCAAGTGGAAGCAGAAGAAGGAGAAAAAGAGGGATATGACGTAGGAAAGGATGAAGAAGAAGGAGATGAAGAGGAAGAAAAGAAACGAAAGGAGAGGATGAAGAAGAAGCGGAAGAAAGAGAACAAGAGGAGGCAGGAGAAGTGGAGGAAAGATAAGAAGAGGAAGAAGAAGGAGAGTAACTAGAAGAAGTGGAAGAAGGAGAAGAAAAGGAAGAAGAAGAAGATGTGGAAAGTGAAGAAGTTGAAGAAGGTGAACAAGAGGAGGAAGAAGAAGTAGTGGAAGGAGGTGAGATGAAGAATCAGAATTGGAACAAGGAGAAAAGGAGGAAAAGGAAGAAGGAGGGGAAGGGAACGGAAGAAGAAGCAGAAGAAGTGGAATCTGGAGTAGAAGAGGAAGAAGAAGAAGAAAAAGTGTAAGCATAAGATTTGGGGGAAGGAGAAGAAGAGGAAGAGCAACAATGGGAAGCAACAGAAGTGGGTGATGGAGAAAAAGAGGAAGGAGAAGACGGAAAGGAAAGAAGAAGAAGTTGTGGAAGGAGAAGAAATGGAAGAAGAGGAAGTGTAAGCAGAAGAAGCAGAAGAAGGAGACGAAAATGAAGAAGAAGAACAAGTAGAAGTAGAAGAAGAAGTGAAGAAAGATAAGAAGAGGAAGCAGAAGGAGAGTAACCAGAAGAAGTGGAAGAAGGACAAGAAAAGGAAGAAGAAGAAGATGTGGAATGTGAAGAAGGTGAACAAGAGAGGAAGAAGAAGTAGTGGAAGGAGGTGAGATGACGAAGAAGAATTGGAATAAGGAGAAAAGGAGGAAAAGGAAGAAGGAGGGGAAGGGAAGGGAAGAAGAAGCAAAGAAGTGGAATCTGAAGGAGAAGAGGAAGAAGAAGAAGAAGTGTAAGCATAAGATTTGGGGGAAGGAGAAGAAGAGGAAGAGCAACAATGGGAAGCAACAGATATGGGGGATGGAGAAAAAGAGGAAGGAGAAGACGGAAAAGAAAGAAGAAGAAGTTGTGGAAGGAGAAGAAATGGAAGAAGATGAAGAAGAAGTGTAAGCAGAAAGAAGCAGAAGAACGAGACGAAAATGAAGCAGAGCAACATGTAGAAGTAGAAGAAGTGGTAGAAGGAGAGAATAAGACGAATAGGAGGAAGTAGTGGAATGAAAGGAGATGAAAAAGAAGTGGAAGAAGGAGAACGGGAGGAGGATGAAGAGGTGGCAGAAGGAGAAGAAGAGGAAGAAGAAGAAGTGGAAGAACGAGAAGAAAAGGAAGAAGTGCAAGTGGAAGAAGGAAAACAGTAGGAAGAAAAGAAAGGAAAGGAGAGGATGAAGAAGAAGTCGAAGAAAGAGAACAACAGGAGGCAGGAGAAGTGGAAGAAAGATAAGAAGAGGAAGAAGAAGGATAGTAACTAGAAGAAGTGGAAGAAGAGGAAGAAGAAGAAGTTTTTGAAGGAGAAGAAATGGAAGAAGAGGAAGAAGAAGAAATGTAAGCAGAAGAAGCAGAAGGAGACGAAAATGAAGAAGAACAACAAGTAGAAGTAGAAGAAGTGGTAGAAGTAGAGAATAAGAGGAACAGGAGGAAGTAGTCGAATGAAACGAGATGAAGAAGAAGAAGAAGTGGAAGAAGGAGAACGGGAGGAGGGAGAAGAGGTGGCAGAAGGAGAAGAAGAGGAAGAAGAAGAAGTGGAAGAACGAGAAGAAACGGAAGAAGTGCAAGTGGAAGAAGGACAACAATAGGAAGAAGAAGAAGAAGAAGTGGAAGAATGACAAAAAGAGGAGTAAGAAAAAGTAATGGAAGGAAAGGGGATGAAGAAGAAGAAGTGGAACAAGCAGGAGCAGAAGAAGGGGAGGAAGAAGAAGTAGTGTAGGCAGAAGAAAGGCAAGAAAGAGAAGAGAGGGAAGAAGAAGAACAAGTGGATGTAGTAGAAGTGGAAGAAGGTGAACAAGAGGAAGAAGAAGAAGTAATTGAAGGAGTGGGGATGATGGAGAAGACGTGGAAGAAGGAGAACCAGAGGTACAAATGCAAGTGGAAGCAGAAGAAGGAGAAAAAGAGGGATATGACGAAGGAAAGGAAGAAGAAGAAGGAGATGAAGAGGAAGAAAAGAAAGGAAAAGAGAGGATGAAGAAGAAGTGGAAGAAAGAGAACAAGAGGAGGCAGGAGAAGGGGAAGAAAGATAAGAAGAGGAAGAAGAAGGATAGTAACTAGAAGAAGTGGAAGAAGGAGAAGAAAAGGAAGAAGAAGAAAATGTGGAAACTGAAGAAGTTGAAGAAGGTGAACAAGAGGAGGAAGAAGAAGTAGTGGAAGGAAGTGAGATGAAGAAGAAGAATTCGAACATGGAGAAAAGGAGGAAAAGGAAGAAGGAGGGGAGCGGAAGGGAAGAAGAAGCAGAAGAAGTGGAAACTGGAGGAGAAGAGGAAGAAGAAGAAGAAGAAGTGTAAGCATAAGATTTGGGGGAAGGAGAAGAAGAGGAACAGCTGCAATGGGATGCAATAGAAGTGGGGGATGGAGAAAAAGAGGAAGGAGAATACGGAAAGGAAAGAAGAAGAAGTTTTGGAAGGAGCAGAATTGGAAGAAGAGGAAGAAGAAGAAATGTAAGCAGAAGAAGCGGAAGAAGGAGACGAAAATGAAGAAGAACAACAAGTAGAAGTAGAAGAAGTGGTAGAAGGAGAGAATAAGAGGAATAGGAGGAAGTAGTGGAATGAAACGAGATGAAGAAGAAGAAGTAGAAGAAGGAGAACGGGAGGGGGGAGAAGAGGTGGCAGAAGGAGAAGAAGAGGAAGAAGAAGAAGTGGAAGAACGAGAAGAAAAGGAAGAAGTGCAAGTGGAAGAAGGAGAACAATAGGAAGAAGAAGAAGAATTGGAAGAATGAGAAAAAGAGGAGTAAGAAGAAGCAATGGAAGGAAAGGGGATGAAGAAGAAGAAGTGGAACAAGGAGGAGAAGAAGAAGGGGAGGAAGAAGAAGTAGTGTAGGCAGAAGAAGGGCAAGAAGGAGAAGAGAGGGAAGAAGAAGAACAAGTGGGTGTAGTAGAAGTGGAAGAAGGTGAACAAGAGGAAGAAAACGAGGTAATTGAAGGAGTGGGAATGATGGAGAAGACGTGGAAGAAGGAGAACAAGAGGTACAAATGCAAGTGGAAGCAGAAGAAGGAGAAAAAGAGGGATATGACGAAGGAAAGGAAGAAGAAGAAGGAGATGAAGAGGAAGAAAAGATAGGAAAAGAGAGGATGAAGAAGAAGTGGAAGAAAGAGAACAAGAGGAGGCAGGAGAAGTGGAAGAAAGATAAGAAGAGGAAGAAGAAGGATAGTAACTAGAAGAAGTGGAAGAAAAGGAAGAAGAAGAAGATGTGGAAAGTGAAGAAGTTGAAGAAGGTGAACAAGAGGAGGAAGAAGAAGTAGTGGAAGGAAGTGAGATGAAGAAGAAGAATTCGAACATGGAGAAAAGGAGGAAAAGGAAGAAGGAGGGGAGCGGAAGGGAAGAAGAAGCAGAAGAAGTGGAAACTGGAGGAGAAGAGGAAGAAGAAGAAGAACAAGCGTAAACATAAGAGTTGGGGGAAGGAGAAGAAGAGGAACAGCTGCAATGGGATGCAATAGAAGTGGGGGATGGAAAAAAAGAGGAAGGAGAATACGTAAAGGAAAGAAGAAGAAGTTTTGGAAGGAGCAGAATTGGAAGAAGAGGAAGAAGAAGAAATGTAAGCAGAAGAAGCGGAAGAAGGAGACGAAAATGAAGAAGAACAACAAGTAGAAGTAGAAGAAGTGGTAGAAGGAGAGAATAAGAGGAATAGGAGGAAGTAGTGGAATGAAACGAGATGAAGAAGAAGAAGTAGAAGAAGGAGAACGGGAGGGGGGAGAAGAGGTGGCAGAAGGAGAAGAAGAGGAAGAAGAAGAAGTGGAAGAACGAGAAGAAAAGGAAGAAGTGCAAGTGGAAGAAGGAGAACAATAGGAAGAAGAAGAAGAATTGGAAGAATGAGAAAAAGAGGAGTAAGAAGAAGCAATGGAAGGAAAGGGGATGAAGAAGAAGAAGTGGAACAAGGAGGAGAAGAAGAAGGGGAGGAAGAAGAAGTAGTGTAGGCAGAAGAAGGGCAAGAAGGAGAAGAGAGGGAAGAAGAAGAACAAGTGGGTGTAGTAGAAGTGGAAGAAGGTGAACAAGAGGAAGAAAACGAGGTAATTGAAGGAGTGGGAATGATGGAGAAGACGTGGAAGAAGGAGAACAAGAGGTACAAATGCAAGTGGAAGCAGAAGAAGGAGAAAAAGAGGGATATGACGAAGGAAAGGAAGAAGAAGAAGGAGATGAAGAGGAAGAAAAGATAGGAAAAGAGAGGATGAAGAAGAAGTGGAAGAAAGAGAACAAGAGGAGGCAGGAGAAGTGGAAGAAAGATAAGAAGAGGAAGAAGAAGGATAGTAACTAGAAGAAGTGGAAGAAAAGGAAGAAGAAGAAGATGTGGAAAGTGAAGAAGTTGAAGAAGGTGAACAAGAGGAGGAAGAAGAAGTAGTGGAAGGAAGTGAGATGAAGAAGAAGAATTGGAACAAGGAGAAAGGAGGAAAAGGAAGAAGGAGGGGAAGGGAAGGGAAGAAGAAGCAGAAGAAGTGGAAACTGGAGGAGAAGAGGAAGAAGAAGAAGAAGAAGTGTAAGCATAAGATTTGGGGGAAGGAGAAGAAGAGGAAGAGCTGCAATGGGACGCAACAGAATTGGGTATGGAGAAAAAGAGGAAGGAGAATACGGAAAGGAAAGAAGAAGAAGTTTTGGAAGGAGAAGAAATGGAAGAAGAGGAAGAAGAAGAAATGTAAGCAGAAGAAGCGGAAGAAGGAGACGAAAATGAAGAAGAACAACAAGTAGAAGTAGAAGAGGTGGTAGAAAGAGAGAATAAGAGGAATAGGAGGAAGTAGTGTAATGAAACGAGATGAAGAAGAAGAAGTGGAAGAAGGAGCACAGGAAGGGGGAGAAGAGGTGGCAGAAGGAGAAGAAGAGGAAGAAGAAGAAGTGGAAGAATGAGAAAAAGAGGAGTAAGAAGAAGCAATGGAAGGAAAGGGGATGAAGAAGAAGAAGCGGAACAAGGAGGAGAAGAAGAAGGGGAGGAAGAAGAAGTAGTGTAGGCAGAAGAAGGGCAACAAGGAGAAGAGAGGGAAGAAGAAGAACAAGTGGATGTAGTAGAAGTGGAACAAGCTGAACAAGAGGAAGAAGAAGTAGTAGTTGAAGGAGTGGGGATGATGGAGAAGACGAGGAAGAAGGAGAACAAGAGGTACAAATGCAAGTAGAAGCAGAAGAAGGAGAAAAAGAGGGATATGACGAAGGAAAGAAAGAAGAAGAAGCAGATGAAGAGGAAGAAAAGATAGGAAAAGAGAGGATTAAGAAGAAGTCGAAGAAAGAGAACAAGAGGTGGCAGGAGAAGTGGAAGAAAGATAAGAAGATGAAGAAGAAGGATAGTAACTAGAAGAAGTGGAAGAAAAGGAAGACGAAGAAGATGTGGAAAGTGAAGAAGTTGACGAAGGTGAACAAGAGGAGGAAGAAGAAGTAGTGGAAGGAAGTGAGATGAAGAAGAAGAATTGGAACAAGGAGAAAAGGAGGAAAAGGAAGAAGGTGGGGAAGGCAAGGGAAAAAGAAGCAGAAGAAGAAGAAGAAGTGTAACCATAAGATTTGGGGGAAGGAGAAGAAGAGGAAGAGCAACAATGGGATGCAACAGAAGTTGGGAATGGAGAAAAAGAGGAAGGAGAAGACGGAAAGGAAAGAAGAAGAAGTTGTGGAAGGAGAAGAAATGGAAGAAGATGAAGAAGAAGAAGTGTAAGTGGAAGAAGGAGACGAAAATGAAGAAGAACAACAAGTAGAAGTTGAAGAAGTGGTAGAAGGAGAGAATAAGAGGAATAGGAGGAAGTAGTGGAATGAAAGGAGATGAAGAAGAAGAAGTGGAAGAAGGAGAATGGGAGGACGGAGAAGAGGTGGCAGAAGGAGAAGATGAGGAAGAAGAACAAGTGGAAGAATGAGAACAAAAGGAAGAAGTGCAAGTGGAAGAAGGAGAACAAGAGGAAGAAGAAGAAGAAGAAGAAGTGGAAGAATGAGAAAATGAGGAGGAAGAAGAAGCAATGGAAGGAGAGGGGATGAAGAAGAAGTGGAACAAGGAGGAGAAGAAGAAGCGGGGGAAGAAGAAGGGCAAGAAGGAGAAGAGAGGGAAGAAGAAGAACAAGTGGATGTAGAAGAAGGTGAACAAGAGGAAGATGAAGAAGTAGTTAAAGGAGTGGGGATGATGGAGGAGAAGTGGAAGAAGGAGAACAAGAGGTAGAAATGCAAGTGGAAGAAGAAGAAGGGATAAAGGAGAAGAAAAGTAAGGAAAGGAGAGGATGAAGAAGAAGTGGAACAAAGAGAACAAGAGGAGGCAGGAGAAGTGGAAGAAAGAGAAGAAGAGGAAGAAGAAGGAGAGTAGCTAGAAGAAGTGCAAGAAGGAGAAGAAAAGAAGAAGAAGATGTTGAAAGTGAAGAAGTTGAAGAAGGTGAACGGGAGGAGGAAGAAGAAGTAGTGGAAGGAGGTGAGATGAAAAAGAAGAATTGGAAGAAGGAGAAAAGGAGGAAAAGGAAGAAGGAGGGGAAGGGAAGGGAAGAAGAAGCAGAAGAAGTGGAAGCTGGAGGAGAAGAGGAAGAAGAAGAAGAAATGTAAGCATAAGATTTCGGGGAAGGAGAAGAAGAGTAAGAGCAACAATGGGAAGCAACAGAAGTGGGGGATGGAGAAAAAGAGGAAGGAGAAAACAGAAAGGAAAGAAGAAGAAGTTGTGGAAGGAGAAGAAATGGAAGAAGAGGAAGAAGAAGAAGTGTAAGCAGAAGAAGCAGAAGAAGGAGACGAAAATGAAGAAGAACAACAAGTAGTAGTAGAACAAGTGGTATAAGGAGAGAATAAGAGGAATAGGAGCAAGTAGTGGAATGAAAGGAGATGAAGAAGAAGAAGTGGAAGAAGGAGAACGGGAGGTAGGAGAAGAGGTGGCAGAAGGAGAAGAAAAGGAAGAAGAAGAAGAAGTGGAAGAACGAGAAGAAAAGGAAGAAGTGCAAGCGGAAGAAGGAGAACAATAGGAAGAAGAAGAAGAAGTGGAAGAATGAGAAAAAAAGGAGGAAGAAGAAGCAATGGAAGGAAAGGGGATGAAGAAGAAGTGGAACAAGGAGGGGACGAAACAGGGGAGGAAGAAGAAGTAGTGTAGGTAGGAGAAGGGCAAGAAGAAGAAGAGAGGGAAGAAGAAGAACAAGTGGATGTAGTAGAAGTGGAAGAAGGTGAACAAGAGGAAGAAGAAGTAGTTGAAGGAGTGGGGATTATGGCGAAGAAGTGGAAGAAGGAGAACAAGAGGTAGAAATGCAAGTGGAAGCAGAAGAAGGAGAAAAAGAGGGATATGATGAAGGAAAGGAGGAAGAAGAAGGAGATGAAGAGGAAGAAAAGATAGGAAAAGAGAGGATGAAGAAGAAGTGGCAGAAAGAGAACAAGAGGAGGCAGGAGAAGTGGAAGAAAGATAAGAAGAGGAAGAAGAAGGATAGTAACTAGAAGAAGTGGAAGAAAAGGAAGAAGAAGATGTGGAAAGTGAGGAAGTTGAAGAAGGTGAACAAGAGGAGGAAGAAGAAGTAGTGGAAGGAAGTGAGATGAAGAAGAAGAATTGGAACAAGGAGAAAGGAGGAAAAGGAAGAAGAAGGGGAACGGAAGGGAAGAAGAAGCAGAAGAAGTGGAAACTGGAGGAGAAGAGGAAGAAGAAGAAGAACAAGTGTAAGCATAAGATTTGGGGGAAGGAGAAGAAGAGGAAGAGCTGCAATGGGACGCAGCAGAAGTGGGGTATGGAGAAAAAGAGGAAGGAGAATACGGAAAGGAAAGGAGAAGAAGTTTTGGAAGGAGAAGAAATGGAAGAAGAGGAAGAAGAAGAAATGTAAGCAGAAGAAGCGTATGAAGGAGACGAAAATGAAGAAGAACAACAAGTAGAAATAGAAGAAGTGGTAGAAGGAGAGCATAAGAGGAATAGGAGGAAGTAGTGGAATGAAACGAGATGAAGAAGAAGAAGTGGAAGAAGGAGCACGGGAAGGGGGAGAAGAGGTGGCAGAAGGAGAAGAAGAGGAAGAAGAAGAAGTGGAAGAATAAGAAAAAGAGGAGTAAGAAGAAGCAATGGAAGGAAAGGGGATGAAGAAGAAGAAGCGGAACAAGGAGGAGACGAAGAAGGGGAGGAAGAAGAAGTAGTGTAGGCAGAAGAAGGGCAACAAGGAGAAGAGAGGGAAGAAGAAGAACAAGTGGATGTAGTAGAAGTGGAAGAAGGTGAACAAGAGGAAGAAGAAGAAGTAATTGAAGGAGTGGGGATGATGGAGAAGACGTGGAAGAAGGAGAACAAGAGGTACAAATGCAAGTGGAAGCAGAAGAAGGTGAAGAAGAAGAAGAAGTGGAAGAATGAGAAAAGTGGAGGAAGAAGAAGCAATGGAAGGAAAGGGGATGAAGAAGAAGAAGAAGAAGAAGTGGAAGAAGGAGAACGGGAGGAGGGAGAAGAGGTGGCAGAAGGAGAAGAAGAGGAAGAAGAAGAAGTGGAAGAACGAGAAGAAAACGAAGAAGTGCAAGTGGAAGAAGAAGGAGAGTAACTAGAAGAAGTGGAAGAACGAGAAGAAAAGGAAGAAGAAGAAGATGTGGAAAGTGAAGAAGTTGATGAAGGTGAACAAGAGGAAGAATAAGAAGTAGTGGAAGGAAGTGAGATGAAGAAGAAGAATTGGAACAAGGAGAAAAGGAGGAAAAGGAAGAAGGAGGGGAAGGGAAGGGAAGAAGAAGGAGAAGAAGTGGAAACTGGAGGAGAAGAGGAAGAAGAAGAAGAATTGTAAGCATAAGATTTGGGGGAAGGAGAAGAAGAGGAAGAGCAGCAATGGGACGCAACAGAAGTGGGGGATGGAGAAAAAGCGAAAGGAGAATACGGAAAGGAAAGAAGAAGAAGTTTTGGAAGGAGAAGAAATGGAAGAAGAGGAAGAAGAAGAAATGTAAGCAGAAGAAGCGGAAGAAGGAGACAAAAATGAAGAAGAACAACAAGTAGGAGTAGAAGAAGTGGTAGAAGGAGAGAATAAGAGGAATAGGAGGAAGTAGTGGAATGAAACGAGATGAAGAAGAAGAACTGGAAGAAGGAGAACAGGAGGGGGGAGAAGAGATTGCAGTAGGAGAAGAAGAGGAAGAAGAAGAAGTGGAAGAACGAGAAGAAAAGGAAGAAGTGCAAGTGGAAGAAGGAAAACAATAGGAAGAAGAAGAAGCAGTGGAAGAATGAGAAAAAGAGGAGGAAGAAGAGGCAATGGAAGGAAAACGGATGAAGAAGAAGTGGAACAAGGAGGAGAAGTAGAAGGGGAGGAAGAAGAAGTAGTGTAGGCAGAAGAAGGGTAAGAAGGAGAAGAAAGGGAAGTAGAAGAACAAGTGGATGTAGTAGAAGTGGAAGAAGGTGAACAAGAGGAAGAAGAAGAAGTGGTTGAAGGAGTGGCGATGAAGTGGAAGAAGGTGAACAAGAGGAGGAAGAAGAAGTAGTGGAAAGAGGTGAGGTGAAGAAGAAGAATTGGAACAAGGACAAAAGGAGGACAAGGAACAAGGAGGGGAACAGAAGGGAAGAAGAAGCAGAAGAAGTGGAATCTGGAGCAGAAGAGGAAGAAGAAGAGGAAGTGTAAGCATCAGATTTGGGGGAAGGAGAAGAAGAGGAAAAGCAACATTGGGAAGCAACAGAAGTGGAGGATGGAGAAAAAGAGGAAGGAGAAGACGGAAAGGAAAGAAGAAGAAGTTATGAAAGGAGAAGAAATGGAAGAAGAGTAAGAAGAAGAGGTGTAAGCAGAAGAAGCGTAAGAAGGAGACGAAAATGAAGAAGTAGTGCAATGAAAGGAGATGAAGAAGAAGAATTAGAAGAAGGAAAACCGGCGGACGGAGAAGAGGTTGCAGTAGGAGAAGAAGAGGAAGAAGAAGAAGTGGAAGAACGAGAAGAAAAGGAAGAAGTGCAAGTGGAAGAAGGAGAACAGGAGGAGGGAAAAGAGATTGCAGTAGGAGAAGAAGAGGAAGAAGAAGAAGTGGAAGAACGAGAAGAAAAGGAAGAAGTGCAAGTGGAAGAAGGAGAACAATAGGAAGAAGAAGAAGCAGTGGAAGAATGAGAAAAAGAGGAGGAAGAAGAGGCAATGGAAGGAAAGGGGAAGAAGTGCAAGTGTAGGCAGAAGAACGGCAAGAAGCAGAAGAGAGGGAAGAAGAAGAACAAGTGGATGTAGTAGAAGTGGAAGAAGGTGAACAAGAGGAAGAAGAAGAACTAGTTGAAGGAGTGGGGATGATGGAGAAGAAGTGCAAGAAGGAGAACAAGAGGTAGAAATGCAAGTGGAAGCAGAAGAAGGAGAAAAAGAGGGATATGACGAACAAAAGGAAGAAGAAGAAAGAGAAAAAAAAGAAAGGAAAGGAGAGGATAAAGAAGAAGTGGAAGAAAGAGAACAAGAGGAGGCAGGAGAAGTGGAAGAAAGATAAGAAGAGGAAGAAGAAGGAGAGTAACTAGAAGAAGTTGAAGAAAAGGAAGAAGAAGAAGATGTGGAAAGTGAAGAAGTTGAAGAAGGTGCACAAGAGGAGGAAGAAGCAGTAGTGGAAGGAGGTGATATGAAGAAGAAGAATTGGAACAAGGAGAAAAGGAGGAGAAGGAAGAAGGAGGGGAAGGGAAGGGAAGAAGAAGTAGAAGAAGTGGAATCTGGAGGAGAAGAGGAAGAAGAAGAAGTGTAAGCATAAGAAGCGTAACAATGGGAAGGACAAGAAAAGGAAGAGCAACAATGGGAAGCAACAGAAGTGGGGGATGGAGAAAAAGATGAACGAGAAGACGGAAAGGAAAGAAGAAGAAGTTGTGGAAGGAGAAGAAATGGAAGAAGAGGAAGAAGAAGAAGTGTAAGCAGAAGAAGCAGAAGAAGGAGACGAAAATGAAGAAGAACAACAGGTAGAACTAGAAGAAGTGGTAGAAGGAGAGAATAAGAGGAATAGGAGGAAGCAGTGGAATGAAAGGAGATGAAGAAGAAGAAGTGGAAGAAGGAGAACGGGAGGAGGAAGAAGAGGTGGCAGAAGGAGAAGAAGAGGAAGAAGAAGAAGTGAAATAACGAGAAGAAAAGGAAGAAGTGCAAGTGGAAGAAGGAGAACAATAGGAAGAAGAAGAAGAAGAAGTGGAAGAATGAGAAAAAGAGGAGGAAGAAGAAGCAATGGAAGAAAAGGGGAATGAAGAAGAAGTGGAAGAAGGAGGAGAAGAAGAAGGGGAGGAAGAAGAAGCAGTGTAGGCAGAAGAAGGGCAAGAAGGAGAAGAGAGGGGAGAAGAAGAACAAGTGGATGAAGTAGAAGTGGAAGAAGGTGAACAAGAGGAAGAAGAAGAAGTTGTTGAAGGAGTGGGGATGATGGAGAAGAAGTGGAAGAAGGAGAACAAGAGGTAGAAATGCAAGTGGAAGCAGAAGAAGGAGAAAAAGATGGATATGACGAAGGAAAGGAAGAAGAAGAAGGAGATGAAGAGGAAGAAAGGAAAGGAAAGGAGAGGATGAAGAAGAAGTGGAAGAAAGAGAACAAGAGGAGGCAGGAGAAGTTGAAGAAAGATAAGAAGAGGAAGAAGAAGGAGAGTAACTAGAACAAGTGGAAGAAGGAGAAGAAAAGGAAGAAGAAGAAGATGTGGAAAGTGAAGAAGGTGAAGAAGAGGAGGAAGAAGTAGTGGAAGGAGGTGAGATGAAGAAGAAGAATTGGAACAAGGAGAAAAGAGGAAATGGAAGAAGGAAGGGAAGGGAAGGGAAGAAGAAGCAGAACAAGTGGAATCTGGAGGAGAAGACGAAGAAGGAGAAGAAGTGTAAACATAAGATTTGGGGGAAGGAGAAGAAGAGGAAGAGCAACAATGGGAACCAACAGAAGTGGGGGATGGAGAAAAAGAGGAAGGAGAAGACACAAAGGAAAGAAGAAGTTGTGGAAGGAGAAGAAATGGAAGAAGATGAAGAAGAAGAAGTGTAAGCAAAAGAAGCCGAAAAAGGAGACAAAAATGAAGAAGAACAACAGGTAGAAGTTAAAGAATTGGTAGAAGGAGAGAATAAGAGGAATAAGAGGAAGTAGTGGAATGAAAGGAGATGATGAAGAAGAAGTGGAAGAAGGAGTACGGGAGGAGGGAGGAAGAAGAAGAAGTGGAAGAACGAGAAGAAAAGGAAGAAGTGGAAGTGGAAGAAGGAAAACAATAGGAAGCAGAAGTAGAAGTGGAAGAATGAGAGAAAGAGGAGGAAGAAGAAGCAATGGAAGGAAACTGGATGAAGAAGAAGTGGAACAAGGAGGAGAAGCAGAATGGGAGGAAGAAGAAGTAGTGTAGGCAGAAGAAGGGCAAGAAGGAGAAGAGAGGGAAGAAGAAGAACAACTGGATGTAGTAGAGCTGGAAGAAGGTGAACAAGAGGAAGAAGAAGAGCTAGTTGAAGGATTGGGGATGATGGAGAAGAAGTGGAAGAAGGAGAAAAAGAGGGATATGACGAAGGAAAGGAAGAAAAAGAAGGAGATGAAGAGGAAGAAAAGAAAGGAAAGGAGAGGGTGAAGAAGAAGTGGGAGAAAGAGAACAAGAGGAGGTAGGAGAAGTGGCAGAAAGATAAGAAGAGGAAGAAGAAGAAGATGTGGAAAGTGAAGAAGTTGAAGAAAGTGAAGAAGAAGAAGAAGAAGAAGAAGAAGACGTAGTTGAAGGAGTGGGGATGATGAAGAAGAAGTGGAAGAAGGAGAACAAGAGGTAGAAATGCAAGTGCAAGTAGAAGGAGGAGAAAAAGAGGGATATGACGAAGGAAAGGAAGAAGAAGTAGGAAATGAAGAGGAAGAAAAGAAAGGAAATAGAGGATGAAGAAGAAGTGGAAGAAAGAGAGAACAAGAGGGGGCAGAAGAAGTGGAAGAAAGAGAGAACAAGAGGGGGCAGAAGAAGTGGAAGAAAGATAAGAAGAGGAAGAAGAAGGAGAGTAACTAGCAGAAGTGGAAGAAGGAGAAGAAAAGGAAGAAGAAGAAGATGTGGAAAGTGAAGAACTTGAAGAAGGTGAACAAGAGGAGGAAGAAGAAGTAGTGGAAGGAGGTGAGAAGAAGAAGAATTGGAACAGGGAGAAAAGGAGGAAAAGGAAGATGGATGGGAAGGGAAGGGAAGAAGAAGCAGAACAAGCGGAAGCTGGAGAAGAGGAAGAAGAAGAAGAAGTGTAAGCATAAGATTTGGGGGAAGGATAAGAAGAGGAAGAGCAACAATGGGAAGCAAGTGGAGCGAGGGATGGAGAAAAAGAGGAAGGAGAATACGGAAAGCAAAGAAGAAGAAGTTATGGAAGGAGAAGAAATGGAAGAAGAGGAAGAAGAAGAAGTGTAAGCAGAAGAAGCAGAAGAAGCGGAAGAAGGAGACGAAAATGAAGAAGAGCAACAAGTAGAAGTAGAAGAAGTGGTAGAAGGAGAGAATTAGGGGAATAGGAGGAAGTAGTGGAATGGAAGGACATGAAGAACAAGAAGTGGAAAAAGGAGAACGGGAGGAGGGAGAAGAGGTGGTAGAAGGAGAAGAAGAAGAAGTTGAAGAACGAGAAGAAAAGGAAGAAGTGCAAGTGGAAGAAGGAGAACAATAGGAAGAAGAAGAAGAAGTGGAAGAATGAGAAAAAGAGGAGGAAGAAGAAGCAATGGAAGGAAAGGGGATGAAGAAGAAGTGGAACAAGGAGGGGAAGAAACAGGGGTGGAAGAAGAAGTCGCTTAGGCAGAAGAAGGGCAAGAAGGAGAAGAGAGGGAAGAAGAAGAACAAGTGGATGTAGTAGAAGTGGAAGAAGGTGAACAAGAGGAAGAAGAGGAAGTAGTTGAAGGAGTTGGGATGATGGAGAAGAAGTGGAAGAAGGAGAACAAGAGGTAGAAATGCAAGTGGAAGCAGAAGAAGGGGGAAAAGAGGGATATGACGAAAGAAAGGAAGAAGGAGGAGGAGATGAAGAGGAAGAAAAGAAAGGAAAGGAGAGGATGAAGAAGAAGTGGAAGAAAGAGAACAAGAAGAGGCAGGAGAAGTGAAAGAAAGATAAGAAGAGGAAGAAGAAGGAGAGTAACTAGAAGAAGTGGAAGAAGGAGAAGAAAACAAAGAAGAAGAAGATGTGGAATGTGAAAAAGGTGAACAAGAGGAGGAAGAAGAAGTAGTGGAAGGAGGTGACATGAAGAAGAAGAATTGGAGCAAGGAGAAAAGGAGGAAAAGGAAGAAGGACCGGAAGGGAAGAAGAAGCAGAAGAAGTGGAATCTGGAGGACAAGAGGAAGAAGAAGAGAAGTGTAAGCATAAGATTTGGGGGAAGGAGAAGAAGAGGAAGAGCAACAATGGGAAGCAACAGAAGTGGGGGATGGAGAAAAAGAGGAAGGGGAAGACGGAAAGGAAAGAAGAAGAAGTTCTGGAAGGAGAAGAAATGGAAGAAGAGGAAGAAGAAGAAGTGTAAGCAGAAGAAGCGGAAGAAGGAGACGAAAATGAAGAAGAACAACAAGTAGAAGTAGAAGAAGTGGTAGAAGGAGAGAATAAGAGGAATAGGAGCAAGTAGTGGCATAAAAGGAGATGAAGAAGAACAAGTAGAAGAAGGAGAACGGTTGGAGGGAGAAGAGGTGCCAGAAGGAGAAGAAGAGTAAGAAGAAGAAGAAGTGGAAGAACGAGAAGAAAAGGAAGAAGTGCAAATGGAAGAAGGAGAACAATAGGAAGAAGAAGAAGAAGTGGAAGAATGAGAAAAAGAGGAGGAAGAAGAAGCAATCGAAGGAAAAGGGATGAAGAAGAAGTGGAACAAGGAGGAGAAGAAGAACAGGTGGATGTAGTAGTAGTGGAAGAAGGTGAACAAGAGGAAGAAGAAGAAGTAGTTGATGGAGTGGGGATGATGGAGAAGAAGTCGAAGAAGGAGAACAAGAGTTAGAAATGCAAGTGGAAGCAGAAGAAGGAGAAAGAGAGGGATATGATAAAGGAAAGGAAGAAGAAGAAGCAGATGAAGAGGAAGAAAAGAAAGGAAAGGAAAGGAAGAAGAAGAAGTGGAAGAAAGAGAACAAGAAGAGGCAGGAGAAGTGGAAGAAAGATATGAAGAGGAAGAAGAAGGAGAGTAACTAGAAGAAGTGGAAGAAGGAGAAGAAAAGGTAGAAGAAGAAGATGTGGAAAGTGAAGAAGTTGAAGAAGGTGAACAAGAGGAGGAAGAAGAAGTAGTGGAAGAAGGTGAGATGAAGAAGAAGAATTGGAAGAAGGAGAAAAGGAGGAAAAGGAGGAAAAGGAAGAAGAAAGGGAGGGGAATGGAAGGGAAGAAGAAGCAGAAGAAGTGGAAGCTGGAGGAGAAGAGGAAGAGGAAGAAGAAGTGTAAGCATAAGATTTAGGGGAAGGAGAAAAAGAGGAAGAGCAACAATGGGAAGCAACAGAAGTGGGGGATGGAGAAAAAGAGTAAGGAAAAGACGGAAAGGAAAGAAGAAGTAGTTCTAGAAGGAGAAGAAATGGAAGAAGAAGAAGTGTAAGCAGAAGAAGCAGAAAAAGGAGACGAAAATGAAGAAGAACAACAAGTAGAAGTAGATGAAGTGGTAGAAGGAGAGAATAAGAGGAATAGGAGGAAGTAGTGGAATGAAAGGAGATGAAGAAGAAGAAGTGGAAGTAGAAGAACGAGAACAAAAGGAAGAAGTGCAAGTGGAAGAAGGAGAGCAATAGGAAGAAGAAGAAGAAGTGGCAGATTGAGAAAAAGAGGAGGAAGAACAAACAATGGAAGGAAAGCAGATGAAGAAGAAGTGGAACAAGGAGGAGAAGAAGAAGGGGAGGAAGAAGAAGTAGTGTAGGTAGGAGAAGGGCAAGAAGAAGAAGAGAGGGAAGAAGAAGAACAAGTGGATGTAGTAGAAGTGGAAAAAGGTGAACAAGAGGAAGAAGAAGTAGTTGAAGGAGTGGGGATTATGGCAAAGAAGTGGAAGAAGGAGAACAAGAGGTAGAAATGCAAGTGGAAGCAGAAGAAGGAGAAAAAGAGGGATATGATGAAGGAAAGGAAGAAGAAAAAGGAGATGAAGAGGAAGAAAAGAAAGGAAAGGAGAGGATGAACAAGAAGTGGAAGAAAGAGAACAAGAGGAGGCAGGAGAAGTGGAAGAAAGATAAGAAGAGGAAGAAGAAGGAGAGTAACTAGAAGAAGTGGAAGAAGGAGAAGAAAAGGAAGAAGAACAAGATGTGGAAAGTGAAGAAATTGAAGAAGGTGAACAAGAGGAGGAAGAAGAAGTAGTGGAAGGAGGTGAGATGAAGAAGAAGAATCGGAACAAGGAGAAAAGGAGGAAAAGGAAGAAGGAGGGGAAGGGAAGGGAAGAAGAAGCAGAAGAAGTGGAATCTGGAGGAGAAGAGGAAGAAGAAGAAGAAGAAGTGTAAGCATAAGATTTGGGAAAGGAGAATAAGAGGAAGAGCAACAATGGGAAGCAACAGAAGTGCGGGATGGAGAAAAAGAGGAAGGAGAAGTAACTAGAAGAACAAGTGTAGGCAGAAGAAGTAGTGTAGGCAGAAGACGGGCAAGAAGGAGAAGAGAGGGAAGAAGAAGAACAAGTGGATGTAGTAGAAGTGGAAGAGGGTGAACAAGAGAAAGAAGAAGAAGTAGTTGAAGGAGTGGGGATGATGGAGAAGAAGTGGAAGAAGGAGAACAAGAGGTAGAAATGCAAGTGGAAGCAGAAGAACGAGAAAAAAAGGGATATGACGAAGGAAAGGAAGAAGAAGAAGGAGATGAAGAGGAAGAAAAGAAACGAAAGGAGGGGATGAAGAAGAAGCGGAAGAAAGAAGGAGAGTAACTAGAAGAAGTAAGAAGGAGAAGAAAAAGAAGAAGAAGAAGATGTTGAAAGTGAAGAAGGTGAAGAAGGTGAACAAGAGGAGGAAGAAGAAGTAGTAAAAGGAGGTGAGATGAAGAAGAAGAATTCGAACAAGGAGAAAAGGAGGAAAAGGAAGAAGCAGGGGAAGGGAAGGGAAGAAGAAGCAGAAGAAGTGGAATCTGGAGGAGAAGAGGAAGAAGAAGAAGAAGAAGTGTAAGCATAAGATTTGGGGCAAGGAGAAGAAGAGGAAGAGCAACAATGGGAAGCAACAGAAGTGGGGGATGGAGAAAAAGAGGAAGGAGAAGACGGAAAGGAAAGAAGAACAAGTTATGGAAGGAGAAGAAATGGAAGAAGAGGACGAAGAGGAAGTGTAAGCAGAAGAAGCGGAAGAAGGAGACGAAAATGAAGAAGAAGAACAAGTAGAAGTAGAAGAAGTGGTAGCAGGAGAGAATAAGAGGAATAGGAGGAAGTATTGGAATGGAAGGAGATGAAGAAGAAGAAATGGAAGAAGGAGAACGGGAGGAGGGAGAAGAGGAAGAAGAAGAAGTGGAAGAACGAGAAGAAAAGGAGGAAGTGCAAGTGGAAGAAGGAGAGAAATAGGGAGAAGAAGAAGAAGTGGAAGAATGAGAAAAAGAGGAGGAAGAAGAAGCAATGGAAGGAAAGGGGAATGAAGAAGAAGTGGAACAAGGAGGAGAAGAAGAAGGGGAGGAAGAAGAAGTAGTGTAGGCAGAAGAAAGGCAAGAAGGAGAAGAGAGGGAAGAAGAAGAACAAGTGGATGTAGTAGAAGTGGAAGAAGGTGAACAAGAGGAAGAATAAGAACTAGTTGAAAGAGTGGGGATGGAGTAGAAATGCAAGTGGAAGCAGAAGAAGGAGAAAAAGAAGGATATGTTGAAAGTGAAGAAGGTGAAGAAGGTGAACAGGACGAGTAAGAAGAAGTAGTGGAAGGAGGTGAGATGAAGAAGAATTGGAACAAGGAGAAAAGGAGGAAAAGGAACGAGGTGAAGAAGAAGAAGTGGAATCTAGAGGAGTAGAGGAAGAAGAAGAAGAAGTGTAAGCATAAGATTTGGCGGAACGAGAAGAAGAGGAAGAGCAACAGTGGGAAGCAACAGGAATGGGGGATGGAGAAAAAGAGGAACGAGAAGACCGCAAGGAAAGAAGAAGAAGTTGTGGAAGGAGCAGAAATGGAAGAAGAGGAAGAAGAAGAAGTGTAAGTAGAAGAAGCAGAAGAAGGAGACGAAAATTAAGAAGAACAAGAAGTAGAAGTAGAAGAAGTGGTAGAAGGAGAGAATAAGAGGAATAGGAGGAAGTAGTGGGATGGAAGGAGATGAAAAATAAGAAGTGGAAGAAGCAGAACGGGAAGAGGGAGAAGAGGTGGCAGAAGGAGAAGAAGAGGAAGAAGAAGAAGTGGAAGAACGAGAAGAAAAGGAAGAAGTGCAAGTGGAAGAAGGAGAACAATAGGAAGAACAAGAAGAAGTGGAAGAATGAGAAAAAGAGGAGGAAGAAGAAGCAATGGAAGGAAAGGGGATGAAGAAGAAGAAGTGGAACAAGGAGGAGAAGAAGAAGGGGAGGAAGAAGGACTGTAGGAAGAAGAAGGGCAAGAAGGAGAAGAGAGGGAAGAAGAAGAACAAGTGGATGTGGTAGAAGTGGAAGAAGGTGAACAAGAGGAAGAAGAAGAAGTAATTGAAAGAGTGGGGATGATGGAGAAGACGTGGAAGAATGAGAAGAAGAGGTACAATGCAAGTGGAAGCAGAAGAAGGAGAAAAAGAGGGATATGACGAAGGAAAGGAAGAAGAAGAAGGAGATGAAGAGGAAGAAAAGAAAGGAAAAGAGAGGATGAAGAAGAAGTGGAAGAAAGAGAACAAGAGGAGGCAGGAGAAGTGGAAGAAAGATAAGAAGAGGAAGAAGAAGGATAGTAACTAGAAGAAGTGGAAGAAGGAGAAGAAAAGGAAGAAGAAGAAGATGTGGAAAGTGAAGAAGTTGAAGAAGGTGAACAAGAGGAGGAAGAAGAAGTAGTGGAAGGAAGTGAGATGAAGAAGAAGAATTGGAACAAAGAAAAAAGGAGTAAAAGGAAGAAGGAGGGTAAGGGAAGGGAAGAAGAAGCAGAAGAAGTGGAATTTGGAGGAGAAGAGGAAGAAGAAGAAGAAGTGTAAGCATAAGATTTGGTGGAAGGAGAAGAAGAGGAAGAGCAAAAATGGGAAGCAACAGTAGTGGGGGATGGAGAAAAAGAGGAAGGACAAGACGGAAAGGAAAGAAGAAGAAGTTGTGGAAGGAGAAGAAATGGAAGAAAAAGAAGTGTAAGCAGAAGAAGCGTAAGAAGGAGACGAAAATAAAGAAGAACAACAAGTAGAAGTAGAAGAAGTGGTAGAAGGAGAGAATAAGAGGAATAGGAGGAAGTAGTGGAATGAAAGGAGATGAAGAAGAAGAAGTCGAAGAAGGAGAACGGGAGGACGGAGAAGAAGAAGTGGAAGAACAAGAAGAAAAGAAAAGGAAGAAGTGGAGGTGGAAGAAGGAGAACAATAGGAAGAAGAAGAAGCAGTGGAAGAATGAGAAAAAGAGGAGAAAGAAGAGGCAATGGAAGGAAAGGGGATGAAGAAGAAGTGGAACAAGGAGGAGAAGAAGAAGGGCAGGAAGAAGAAGTAGTGTAGGCAGAAGAAGGGCAAGAAGGAGAAGAGAGGGAAGAAGAAGAACAAGTGGATGTACTAGAAGTGGAAGAAGGTGAACAAGAGGAAGAAGAAGAAGTAGTTGAAGGAGTGGGGATGATGGAGAAGGAGTGGAAGAAGGAGAACAAGAGGTAGAAATGCAAGTGGAAGCAGAAGAAGGAGAAAAAGAGGGATATCACGAAGGAAAGGAAGAAGAAGAAGGAGATGAAGAGGAAGAAAAGAAAGGAAAGGAGAGGATGAAGAAGAAGTGGAAGAAAGAGGACAAGAGGAGGCAGGCGAAGTGGAAGAAAGATAAGAAGAGGAAGAAGAAGGTGATGAGGACACAGCTACAAACAAAGACAGTAAGGTGGTTGAAAGACTTGGGACACCTATGACAAGGGCAAGAGCTAGGAAAGCAAGAGAAGTTTTACAACAAGTGGTAGCAACAATTCTAGAAGCTGCACCTAATGAAAAGGACATAGAGGCAAAATTAATTCAATGCATGGTCATCATTGAAGATTCATGAAATAGAGGATGTTGCTGCAAAGTTATTTTAATCAAAGTGGGTTTAATTAAACAAAGTTGTAAAAAGTGTTGGTACTGTTGTGTTATTTGCTATGTTTTAAAAACAGTTTATTTTAATTTTTCTTTTATTTTAGAGTGTTGAATTTTAGTGGTTGTCTAGTTTTCCTTCAGTGTGGCTGTTGTCTTTTCATATGCACTAGTAGGGAGGTTATTTAATAAATAAACCTCAATCAATGTTAGTAAATGGTGCATTTATTTCTTGGCTTTATGGAATTCCTATATGTATTGCATTTCAATGGAAATAGACAGACTGGGCTTTGGATAAAACTTTTCTTGAGAGAGTGTATCTCCTAGGTTCTTGGCTGAACCAAGCTTGAGACTTATCAAGGGCCTTCCACCCCTTGTGGCGTCTTTGAGACTTATCTTCCTTTCCGGAAGTGGCGTCTCCCCCAAAACCACCATCATCCCCAATTTTTACCTTTTTGTTTTTTTCCATTCTAACAAATAGTCCTAATCGGTCCGTTCTGAATTCGTGAAAAGGGGAATTCACATCATTTGGTATCAGAGCTAGTTGTTTAGGACTAGGTTTTGGACACTGCTTAAAGGTTCTAGGGCGCAGTTCTTGGTTGTCTGAGACGCAATTTCCTTTCACTCATAACTCACGTTTTACAGAGTCAATTTCGGTGATTCGTGAGTGGAAATTGTTCCTCAGAACGTGAACTTTCACCTGGATGTCGAATCGTTCACTTCGGAGTTATGCAGCGTGAGATACAGTGGCATGACATTGGCTGGCTTGGAGAAATTGGTAACATCCTTCCTTTTGTTCTTAGTGCCAATAACATCATCTGATATTGATAATCACCCTGCCTAAGTCATTGCAAAAGTTAAGCCTATAAAAAAAAACACAATAGAAAGAAAAGAAAAAAAAAAAAGAGAAGAAAAAAAAATAAAAGAAAAGGTTGTGGCTGAATGATTCATCTATTTAGGACAGAAACTTAACCAATTGTAAGGTGATCTATTGGCTGTTTTTGTGAAGGATTGTTTTTGCAACTGTTTTAAATTGCATTAGAGTTTTGTTTTTGTTTGGCCTTTTGCGTTCGCTATTTTGTGAGGTAGTGGTGTTTGAAGTCTGATACACCAAATTTTTGCTACATTGTGTGGACTGTTCTTGAAAAAAAAAATAAAAAAAAGAAGAAAAAGAGTCTTATTTGATTTTGTTAAGAACCCAAGGAGAGTACAAGAGAGGTAAAAGGCTGTGTGCACGCACATTAGAGAAAAAGCCAGAAAAGAGAGCACTAAACACGAGTGTACATTCTTGAGTGTAAACACGTGAGAAGAGTGGTGAGGGCCTATTACTTCAATTTTATTTTTTCTGATTAAATGGCAGGTACAGGAGGTAAAGAAACCCCTCCTAATGGAGGAGGTAATAGACTCATGATTGAAGCAATTACAAACCAAGTACAAAGAATGTTGAGAGAACATACAGAGGAGTTATATGGAAGGATTGAGGTACTTGAGAATCGTGGAAATAATAAGGGAAGAAGGAGAATTGTATTCGAACCTGGTGATTGGGTTTGGGTACACATGAGAAAAGAGAGATTCCCTAAACAAAGGAAGTCCAAACTACAACCAAGGGCAGACGGTCCTTTCCAAGTGTTAGAGAGGATCCATGACAATGCCTACAAAATTGATTTGCCAGGTGACTATAATACAAGTGCAATTTTTAATATATCTGATTTGTCTCCTTTTAATGCAGAAGAAGAAGCCTTAGATTTGAGGACAAATCCTCTTCAAGAGGGAGGCAATGATGAGGACACAGCTACAAACAAAGACAGTAAGGTGGTTGAAAGACTTGGGACACCTATGACAAGGGCAAGAGCTAGGAAAGCAAGAGAAGTTTTACAACAAGTGGTAGCAACAATTCTAGAAGCTGCACCTAATGAAAAGGACATAGAGGCAAAATTAATTCAATGCATGGTCATCATTGAAGATTCATGAAATAGAGGATGTTGCTGCAAAGTTATTTTAATCAAAGTGGGTTTAATTAAACAAAGTTGTAAAAAGTGTTGGTACTGTTGTGTTATTTGCTATGCTTTAAAAACAGTTTATTTTAATTTTTCTTTTATTTTAGAGTGTTGAATTTTAGTGGTTGTCTAGTTTTCCTTCAGTGTGGCTGTTGTCTTTTCATATGCACTAGTAGGGAGGTTATTTAATAAATAAACCTCAATCAATGTTAGTAAATGGTGCATTTATTTCTTGGCTTTATGGAATTCCTATATGTATTGCATTTCAATGGAAATAGACAGACTGGGCTTTGGATAAAACTTTTCTTGAGAGAGTGTATCTCCTAGGTTCTTGGCTGAACCAAGCTTGAGACTTATCAAGGGCCTTCCACCCCTTGTGGCGTCTTTGAGACTTATCTTCCTTTCCGGAAGTGGCGTCTCCCCCAAAACCACCATCATCCCCAATTTTTACCTTTTTGTTTTTTTCCATTCTAACAAATAGTCCTAATCGGTCCGTTCTGAATTCGTGAAAAGGGGAATTCACATCAGAAGGAGAGTAACTAGAAGAAGTGGAAGAAGGAGAAGAAAAGGAAGAAGAAGAAGATATGGAAAGTGAAGAAGGTGAACAAGAGGAGGAAGAAGAAGTAGTGGAAGGAGGTGAGATGAAGAAGAAGAATTGGAACAAGGAGAAAAGGAGGAAAAGGAAGAAGGAGGGGAAGGGAAGGGAAGAAGAAGCAGAAGAAGTGGAATCTGGAGGAGAAGAGGAAGAAGAAGAAGAAGAAGTGTAAGCATAAGATTTGGGAAAGGAGAATAAGAGGAAGAGCAACAATGGGAAGCAACAGAAGTGCGGGATGGAGAAAAAGAGGAAGGAGAAGTAACTAGAAGAACAAGTGTAGGCAGAAGAAGTAGTGTAGGCAGAAGATGGGCAAGAAGGAGAAGAGAGGGAAGAAGAAGAACAAGTGGATGTAGTAGAAGTGGAAGAGGGTGAACAAGAGAAAGAAGAAGAAGTAGTTGAAGGAGTGGGGATGATGGAGAAGAAGTGGAAGAAGGAGAACAAGAGGTAGAAATGCAAGTGGAAGCAGAAGAAGGAGAAAAAAAGGGATATGACGAAGGAAAGGAAGAAGAAGAAGGAGATGAAGAGGAAGAAAAGAAACGAAAGGAGGGGATGAAGAAGAAGCGGAAGAAAGAGAACAAGAGGAGGAAGGAGAAGTGGAGGAAAGAAAAGAAGAGGAAGAAGAAGGAGAGTAACTAGAAGAAGTAAGAAGGAGAAGAAAAAGAAAAAGAAGAAGATGTTGAAAGTGAAGAAGTTGAAGAAGGTGAACAAGAGGAGGAAGAAGAAGTAGTAAAAGGAGGTGAGGCGAAGAAGAAGAATTGGGAAAAGGAGGAAAAGGAAGAAGCAGGGGAAGGGAAGGGAAGAAGAAGCAGAAGAAGTGGAATCTGGAGGAGAAGAGGAAGAAGAAGAAGAAGAAGTGTAAGCATAAGATTTGGGGCAAGGAGAAGAAGAGGAAGAGCAACAATGGGAAGCAACAGAAGTGGGGGATGGAGAAAAAGAGGAAGGAGAAGATGGAAAGGAAAGAAGAACAAGTTATGGAAGGAGAAGAAATGGAAGAAGAGGACGAAGAGGAAGTGTAAGCAGAAGAAGCGGAAGAATGAGACGAAAATGAAGAAGAAGAACAAGTAGAAGTAGAAGAAGTGGTAGCAGGAGAGAATAAGAGGAATAGGAGGAAGTATTGGAATGGAAGGAGATGAAGAAGAAGTAGTGGAAGAAGGAGAACGGGAGGAGGGAGAAGAGGTGGCAGAAGGAGAAGGAGAGGAAGAAGAAGAAGTGGAAGAACTAGAAGAAAAGGAGGAAGTGCAAGTGGAAGAAGGAGAGAAATAGGGAGAAGAAGAAGTGGAAGAATGAGAAAAAGAAGAAGAAGAAGTTGTGGAAGGAGAAGAAATGGAAGGGGAGGAAGAAGAAGCAGTGTAGGCAGAAGAAGGGCAAGAAGGAGAAGAGAGGGAAGAAGAAGAACAAGTGGATGAAGTAGAAGTGGAAGAAGGTGAACAAGAGGAGGAAGAAGAAGTAGTTGAAGGAGTAGGGATGATGGAGAAGAAGTGGAAGAAGGAGAACAAGAGGTAGAAATCCAAGTCGAAGCAGAAGAAGGAGAAAAAGCAGGATATGACGAAGGAAAGGAATAAGAAGAAGGAGATGAAGAGGAAGAAAAGAAAGGAAAGGAGAGGATGAAGAAGAAGTGGAAGAAAGAGAACAAGAGGAGGCAGGAGAAGTGGAAGAAAGATAAGAAAAGGAAGAAGAAGGAGAGTAACTAGAAGAAGTGGAAGAAGGAGAAGAAAAGGAAGAAGAAAAAGATGTGGAAGGAGGTGAGATGAAGAAGAAGAATTGGAACAAGGAGAAAAGGAGGAAAAGGAAGAAGGAGGGGAAGGGAAGGGAAGAAGAAGCAGAAGAAGTGGAATCTGGAGGAGAAGAGGAAGAAGAAGAAGAAGTGTAAGCATAAGATTTGGGGAAGGAGAGGAAGAGGAAGAGCAACAATGGGAAGCAACAGAAGTGGGGGATGGAGAAAAAGAGGAAGGAGAAGACAGAAAGGAAAGAAGAAGAAGTTGTGGAAGGAGAAGAAATGGAAGAAGCGGAAGAAGCAGACGAAAATGAAGAAGAACAACAAGTAGAAGTAGAAGAAGTGGTAGAAGGAGAGAATAAGAGGAATAGGAGGAAGCAGTGGAATGAAAGGAGATGAAGAAGAAGAAGTGGAAGAAGGAGAACGGGAGGAGGAAGAAGAGGTGGCCGAAGGAATAGATGAGGAAGAAGAAGAAGTGGAAGAACGAGAAGAAAAGGAAGAAGTGTAAGTGGAAGAAGGAGAACAATAGGAAGAAGAAGAAGAAGTGGAAGAATGAGAAAAAGAGAAGGAAGAAGAAGCAATGGAAGGAAAGGGTAATGAAGAGGAAGTGGAAGAAGGAGGAGAAGAAGAAGGGGAGGAAGAAGAAGCAGTGTAGGCAGAAGAAGGGCATGAAGCAGAAGAGAGGGAAGAAAAAGACCAAGCGGATGAAGTAGAAGTGGAAGAAGGTGAACAAGAGGAAGAAGAAGAAGTAGTTAAAGGAGTGGGGGTGATGGAGAAGAAGTGGAAGAAGGAGTACAAGAGGTAGAAATGCAAGTGGAAGCAGAAGAAGGAGAAATAGAGGGACATGTCGAAGGAAAGGAAGAAGAAGAAGGAGATGAAGAGGAAGAAAAGAAAGGAAAAGAGAGGATGAAGAAGAAGTGGAAGAAAGAGAACAAGAGGAGGCAGGAGAAGTGGAAGAAAGATAAGAAGAGGAAGAAGAAGAATAGTAACTAGAAGAAGTTGAAGAAAAGGAAGAAGAAGATGATGTGAATGCCGAAGACAATGACTTTTCATTTTTTGTAACGTTTCATTAATTTAGGAATTAATGTAACCTGCAATTAATCATGTGTGATAATTGCGTGATAATAGAGTATTTAATTTTTCTTTTGGGAGTTACGATTTTGAACAGCCACCTAATTCTATAAATAGGGGCTGAATTGTACTGTAAGGAGAAGCATTGAATTAGTGAAATTATATTTGGGTTTTACCCTTTTGTGAGAGATGAATTTCTCTTTAGAACTTATCAAGAAATTTTTTCTTGTGGCGTTCTCCTAGACTTATCAAGGGTAAATCACCACCCTTGTGGCGTCATATGACTTATCTTCCATCCTTGGAAGTGGCGTCATCTATCTTTTCGTTAAACCATTTTCATCCTTTCCATTTTCTTGTTTACCCAATTCTCATTGTTTTATTAACTTATTACCTTCCAACCTAGATAGATCCGCAAAACGAATCCAACCCCTCTGGATTTCTATCAGTTGGTATCAGAGCTTCGGCTCTAGGTTTGAAACTATGGTGGATATTTTTTATACAAGGTGTTTAATCGAAGGTCATTTGTGTTTATTTGCAGTTGATGGAGGAAGCTGTAGCAACGTCGTGAGCGAAAGATTGGTGAATAAACTCAACTTATCGACGAGTCTTCATCCTAGACAAACTAAGTTTAAATTCACTGTTGGAAAATTCGTGGATGAAGTGACATGCGATATTGCTCCCATGGACTCATGTCATTTTCTTTTAGGGAGATCTTGGCTAAAGGATAAAAAGATTAATCTTGAAAAATTTTCAGTTTCTTTGGTGCATGAAGGATGCAAGCTTAATTTGAAATTTCTGGCACCAAGCCAAGTTTGTGATGATCAACTTAAGTTGAAGGAGAAAATAGAAAAAGAGAGAGAAGAAAAGAGAAAAATAGAAAAAGAAAAGAGTGAAGAAGAAGAGAGAGAAAAGGAAAGAGAAAGACAGAAAAAGAACTATAAAACTTTAACTGCTATTGATTTTTCTTCTTCTCTTGATATTATAAATGCACAGGATCATGAGTATACAACGCACAAATGGTCATGGGTAAGGAAGAAAAATATTGAAATAACTCCTAGAGCGTCATTGTACATCGAGTCCACTGTTGAAATTCAAACTCATGAGAAAAATTTTCAAGTCTGGGTCTGGGCACCAAAAAGGAGAAATTCTTTGATGCATGATTTTTTACAAGTTGTATTTGATCCTGGAGGTTGTTTTGTTCGTTATAAGTGAATAAAATTTGTAGAAAAATAAAGTCATAGATTCGGGGACGAATCTTTTCGAAGAAGGAGGGAATGATGTGAATGCCGAAGACAATGACTTTTCATTTTTTGTAACGTTTCATTAATTTAGGAATTAATGTAACCTGCAATTAATCATGTGTGATAATTGCGTGATAATAGAGTATTTAATTTTTCTTTTGGGAGTTACGATTTTGAACAGCCACCTAATTCTATAAATAGGGGCTGAATTGTACTGTAAGGAGAAGCATTGAATTAGTGAAATTATATTTGGGTTTTACCCTTTTGTGAGAGATGAATTTCTCTTTAGAACTTATCAAGAAATTTTTTCTTGTGGCGTTCTCTTAGACTTATCAAGGGTAAATCACCACCCTTGTGGCGTCATATGACTTATCTTCCATCCTTGGAAGTGGCGTCATCTATCTTTTCGTTAAACCATTTTCATCCTTTCCATTTTCTTCTTTACCCAATTCTCATTGTTTTATTAACTTATTACCTTCCAACCTAGATAGATCCGCAAAACGAATCCAACCCCTCTGGATTTCTATCAGAAGAAGATGTGGAAAGTGAAGAAGTTGAAGAAGGTGAACAAGAGGAGGAAGAACAAGTAGTGGAAGGAAGTGAGATGAAGAAGAAGAATTGGAACAAGGAGAAAAGGAGGAAAAGCAAGAAGGAGGGGAAGGGAAGGGAAGAAGAAGCAGAAGAAGTGGAAACTGGAGGAGCAGAGGAAGAAGAAGAAGAAGAAGAAGAAGAAGTGTAAGCATAAGATTTGGGGGAAGGAGAAGAAGAGGAAGAGCAGCAATGGGACGCAACAGAAGTGGGGGATGGAGAAAAAGAGGAAGGAGAATACGGAAAGGAAAGATGAAGAAGAGGAAGAAGAAGAAATGTAAGCAGAAGAAGGAGACGAAAATGAAGAAGAACAACAAGTAGAAGTAGAAGAAGTGCTAGAAGGAGAGAATAAGAGGAATAGGAGGAAGTAGTGGAATTCAACGAGATGAAGAAGAAGAAGTGGAAGAAGGAGAACGGGAGGAGGGAGAAGAGGTGGCAGAAGGAGAAGAAGAGGAAGAAGCAGAAGTGGAAGAACGAGAAGAAAAGGAAGAAGTGCAAGTGGAAGAAGGAGAACAATAGGAAGAAGAAGAAGAAGTGGAAGAATGAGAAAAAGAGGAGTAAGAAGAAGCAATGGAAGGAAAGGGGATGAAGAAGAAGAAGTGCAACAAGGAGGAGAAGAAGAAGGGGAGGAAGAAGTAGTGTAGGCAGAAGAAGGGCAAGATGGAGAAGAGAGGGAAGAAGAAGAACAAGTGGATGTAGTAGAAGTGGAAGATGGTGAACAAGAGGAAGAAGAAGAAGTAATTGAAGGAGTGGTGATGATGGAGAAGACGTGGAAGAAGGAGAACAAGAGGTATAAATGCAAGTGGAAGCAGAAGAAGGAGAAAAAGAGGGACATGACGAAGGAAAGGAAGAAGAAGAAGGAGATGAAGAGGAAGAAAAGAAAGGAAAAGAGAGGATGAAGAAGAAGTGGAAGCAACAGAACAAGAGGAGGAGGAGAAGTGGAAGAAAGATAAGAAGAGGAAGAAGAAGGATAGTAACTAGAAGAAGTGGAAGAAGGAGAAGAAAAGTGAGAAGAAGAAGATGTGTAAAGTGAGGAAGTTGAAGAAGGTGAACAAGAGGAGGAAGAAGGATAATAACTAGAAGAAGTGGAAGAAGGAGAAGAAAAGGAAGAATAAGAAGTTATGGAAAGTGAAGTTGAACAAGGTGAACAAGAGGAGGAATAAGAAGTACTGGAAGTAGGTGAGATGAAGAAGAAGAATTGGAACAAGAAGAAAAAGAGGAAAAGGAAGAAGGAGGGGAAGGGTAGGGAAGAAGAAGCAGAAGAAGTAGAATCTGGAGCAGAAAAGGAAGAAGAAGAAGAAGTGTAAGCATAAGATTTGGGGGAAGGAGAAGAAGAGGAAGAGCAACAATGGGAAGCAACAGAAGTGGGGGATGGAGAAAAAGAGGAAGGAGAAGACAGAACGGAAAGAAGAAGAAGATGTGGAAGGAGAAGAAATGGAAGAAGAGGAAGAAGAAGAAGTTTAAGCAGAAGAAGCGGAAGAAGGAGACGAAAATGAAGAAGAACAACAAGTAGAAGTAGAAGAGGTGGTAGAAGGAGAGAATAAGAGGAATAGGAGGAAGTACTGGAATGAAAGGAGGTGAAGAAGAAGAAGTGGAGGAAGGAGAACGGGAGGAGGGAGAAGAGGTGACAGAAGGAGAAGAAGAGGTAGAAGAAGAAGTGGAAGAACAAGAAGAAAAGGAGGAAGTGCAAGTTGAAGAAGGAGAACAATAGGAAGAAGAAGAAGAACTGGAAGAATGAGAAGAAGAGGAGGAAGAAGAAGCCATGGAAGGAAAGGGGAATGAAGAAGAAGTGGAACAAGGAGGAGAAGAAGAAGCGGAGGAAGATGAAGTGGTGTAGGCAGAAGAAAGGCAAGAAGGAGAAGAGAGGGAAGAAGAACAACAAGTAGATGTACTAGGGTGGAAGAAGATGAACAAGAGGAAGAAGGAGAACAAGAGGTAGAAATGCAAGTGGAAGCAGAAGAAGGAGAAAAAGAGGGATATGACGAACAAAAGGAAGAAGAAGAAAGAGAAAAAAAAGAAAGGAAAGGAGAGGATGAAGAAGAAGTGGAAGAAGAAGGAGAGTAACTAGAAGAAGGAGAAGAGGAAGAAGAAGAAGAAGTGGAAGAATGAGAAAAAGAGGAGTAAGAAGAAGCAATGGAAGGAAAGGGGATGAAGAAGTAGAAGTGGAACAAGGAGGAGAAGAAGAAGGGGAGGAAGAAGAAGTAATGTATTCAGAAGAAGGGCAAGAAGGAGAAGAGAAGGAAGAAGAAGAAGTAATTGAAGGAGTGGTGATGATGGAGAAGACGTGGAAGAAGGAGAACAAGAGGTACAAATGCAAGTGGAAGGAGAAGAAGGAGAAAAAGAGGGATATGACGAAGGAAAGGAAGAAGAAGAAGGAGATGAAGAGGAAGAAAAGAAAGGAAAAGAGAGGACGAAGAAGAAGTGGAAGAAAGAGAACAAGAGGAGGCAGGAGAAGTGGAAGAAAGATAACAAGAGGAAGAAGAAGGATTGTAACTAGAAGAAGTGGAAGAAGGAGAAGAAAAGGAAGAAGAAGAAGATGTGGAAAGTGAAGAAGTTGAAGAAGGGGAACAAGCGGAGGAAGAAGAAGTTGTGGAAGGAGGTGAGATGAAGAAGAAGAATTGGAACAAGGAGAAAAGGAGGAAAAGGAAGAAGGAGGGGAAGGGAAGGGAAGAAGAAGCAGAAGAAGTGGAAACTGAAGGAGAAGAGGAAGAAGAAGAAGAAGTGTAAGCATAAGATTTGGGGGAAGGAGAAGAAGAGGAAGAGTAGCAATGGGACGCAACAGAAGTGGGGGATGGAGAAAAAGAGGAAGGAGAATACGGAAAGGAAAGAAGAAGAAGTTGTGGAAGGAGAAGAAATGGAAGAAAAGGAAGAAGAAGAAGTGTAAGCAGAACAAGCGGAAGAAGGAGAGAATAAGAGGAATAGGAGGAAGCAGTGGAATGAAACGAGATGAAGAAGAAGAAGTGGAAGAAGGACAACGGGAGGAGGGAGAAGAGGTGGCAGAAGGAGAAGAAGAGGAAGAAAAAGAAGTGGAAGAACGAGAAGAAAAGGAAGAAGTTCAAGTGGAAGAAGGAGAACAATAGGAAGAAGAAGAAGAAGTGCAAGAATGAGAAAAAGAGTAGTAAGAAGAAGCAATGGAAGGAAAGGGGATGAAGAAGAAGAAGTGCAACATGGAGGAGAACAAGAAGGGGAGGAAGAAGAAGTAGTGTAGGCAGAAGAAGGGCAAGAAGGAGAAGAGAGGGAAGAAGAAGAACAAGTGGATGTAGTAGAAGTGGAAGAAGGTGAACAAGAGGAAGAAGAAGAAGTAATTAAAGGAGTGGGGATGATGCAGAAGACGTGGAAAAAGGAGAACAAGAGGTACAAATGCAAGTGGAAGCTGAAGCAGGAGAAAAGGAGGGATATGACGAAGGAAAGGAAGAAGAAGAAGGAGATGAAGAGGAAGAAAAGAAAGGAAAGGAGAGGATGCAGAAGAAGTGGAAGAAAGAGAACAAGAGGAGGCATGAGAAGTGGAAGAAAGATAAGAAGAGGAAGAAGAAGGAGAGTAACTAGAAGAAGTATAAAAAGGGAGAACGGGAGGAGTCAGAAGAGGTGGCAGAAGGAGAAGAAGAGGAAGAAGAAGAAGTGGAAGAACGAGAAGAAAAGGAAGAAGTTCAAGTGGAAGAAGGAGAACAATAGGAAGAAGAAGAAGAAGTGGAAGAATGAGAGAAAGAGGAGGAAGAGGAAGCAATGGAAGGAAAGGGGAATGAAGAAGAATTGGAAGAAGGAGGAGAAGAAGAAGGGGGGAAGAAGAAGCAGTGTAGGCAGAAAAAGGGCAAGAAGGAGAAGAGAGGTAAGAAGCAGAACAAGTGGTAGAAATGCAAGTGGAAAATGAGGGATATGACGAAGGAAAAGAAGAAGAAGAAGGAGATGAAGAGGAAGAAAAGAAAGGAAAGGAGATGATGAAGAAGTGGAAGAAAGAGAACAAGAGGAGGCAGGAGAAGTGGAAGAAAGATAAGAAGAGGAAGAAGAAGGAGAGTAACTAGAAGAAGTGGAAGAAGGAGAAGAAAAGGAAGAAGAAGAAGATGTGGAAAGTGAAGAAGTTGAAGAAGGGGAACAAGCGGAGGAAGAAGAAGTAGTGGAAGGAGGTGAGATGAAGAAGAAGAATTGGAACAAGGAGAAAAGGAGGAAAAGGAAGAAGGAGGGGAAGGGAAGGGAAGAAGAAGTAGAAGAAGTGGAATCTGGAGGAGAAGAGGAAGAATAAGAAAAAGTGTAAGCATAAGATTTGGGGGAAGGAGAAGAAGAGGAAGAGCAACAATGGGAAGCAACAAAAGTGGGGGATGGAGAAAAAGAGGAAGGAGAAGACGGAAAGGAAAGAAGAAGAAGTTGTGGAAGGAGAAGAAATGGAAGAAGAGGAAGAAGAAGAAGTGTAAGTAGATGAAGCGGAAGAAGGAAACGAAAATGAAGAAGAACAACAAGTAGAAGTAAAAGAAGTGGTAGAAGGACAGAATAAGAGGAATAGGAGGAAGTAGTGGAATGAAAGGAGATGAAGAAGAAGAAGTGGAAGAAGGAGAACGGGAGGAGGAAGAAGAGGTGGCAGAAGGAGAAGAAGAGGAAGAAGAAGAAGTGGAAGAACAAGAAGAAAAGGAAGAAGTGCAAGTGGAAGAAGGAGAACAATAGGAAGAAGAAGAAGAAGTGGAAGAAGGAGAAGAAGAAGAAGGGGAGGCAGAAGAAGCAGTGTAGGCAGAAGAAGGGCAAGAAGGACAAGAGAGGGAAGAAGAAGAACAAATGGATGAAGTAGAAGTGGAAGAAGGTGAACAAGAGGAAGAAGAAGAAGTAGTTGAAGGAGTGGGGATGATGGAGAAGAAGTGGAAGAAGGAGAACAAGAGGTAGAAATCCAAGTCGAAGCAGAAGAAGGAGAAAAAGCAGGATATGACGATGGAAAGGAAGAAGAAGAAGGAGATGAAGAGGAAGAAAAGAAAGGAAAGGAGAGGATGAAGAAGTGGAAGAAAGAGAACAAGAGGAGGCAGGAGAAGTGGAAGAAAGATAAGAAGAGGAAGAAGAAGGAGAGTAACTAGAAGAAGTGGAAGAAGGAGAGATGAAGAAGAAGAATTGGAACAAGGAGAAAAGGAGAAAAAAGAAGAAGGAGGGGAAGGGAAGGGAAGAAGAAGCAGAAGAAGTGGAATCTGGAGGAGAAGAGGAAGAAGAAGAAGAAGTGTAAGCATAGGATTTGGGGAAGGAGAGGAAGAGGAAGAGCAACAATGGGAAGCAACAGAAGTGGGGGATGGAGAAAAAGAGGAAGGAGAAGACGGAAAGGAAAGAAGAAGAAGTTGTGGAAGGAGAAGAAATGGAAGAAAAGGAAGAAGAAGAAGTGTAAGCAGAAGAAGCGGAAGAAGGAGACGAAAATGAAGAAGAACAACAAGTAGAAGTAGAAGAAGTGGTAGAAGGAGAGAATAAGAGGAATAGGAGGAAGCAGTGGAATGAAAGGAGATGAAGAAGAAGAAGTGGAAGAAGGAGAACAGGAGGAGGAAGAAGAGGTGGCCGAAGGAATAGAAGAGGAAGAAGAAGAAGTGGAAAAACGAGAAGAAAAGGAAGAAGTGCAAGTGGAAGAAGGAGAACAATAGGAAGAAGAAGAAGAAGTGGAAGAATGAGAAAAAGAGGAGTAAGAAGAAGCAATGGAAGGAAAGGAGATGAAGAAGAAGAAGTGGAACAAGGAGGAGAAGAAGAAGGGGAGGAAGAAGAAGTAGTTTAGGCAGAAGAAGGGCAAGAAGGAGAAGAGAGGGAAGAAGAAGAACAGGTGGATGTAGTAGAAGTGGAAGAAGCTGGACAAGAGGAAGAAGAAGAAGTAGTTGAAGGAGTGGGGATGATGGAGAAGAAGTGGAAGAAGGAGAACAAGAGGTAGAAATGCAAGTGGAAAAAGAGGGATATGACGAAGGAAATGAAGAAGAAGAAGGAGATGAAGAGGAAGAAAAGAAAGGAAAGGAGATGATGAAGAAGTGGAAGAAAGAGAACAAGAGGAGGCAGGAGAAGTGGAAGAAAGATAAGAAGAGGAAGAAGAAGGAGAGTAACTAGAAGAAGTGGAAGAAGGAGAAGAAAAGGAAGAAGAAGAAGATGTGGAAAGTGAAGAAGTTGAAGAAGGGGAACAAGCGGAGGAAGAAGAAGTTGTGGAAGGAGGTGAGATGAAGAAGAAGAATTGGAACAAGGAGAAAAGGAGGAAAAGGAAGAAGGAGGGGAAGGGAAGGAAAGAAGAAGTAGAAGAAGTGGAATCTGGAGGAGAAGAGGAAGAATAAGAAAAAGTGTAAGCATAAGATTTGGGGGAAGGAGAAGAAGAGGAAGATCAACAATGGGAAGCAACAAAAGTGGGGATGGAGAAAAAGAGGAAGGAGAAGACGGAAAGGAAAGAAGAAGAAGTTGTGGAAGGAGAAGAAATGGAAGAAGAGGAAGAAGAAGAAGTGTAAGTAGAAGAAGCGGAAGAAGGAGACGAAAATGAAGAAGAACAACAAGTAGAAGTATAAGAAGTGGTAGAAGGACAGAATAAGAGGAATAGGAGGAAGTAGTGGAATGAAAGGAGATGAAGAAGAAGAAGTGGAAGAAGGAGAACGGGAGGAGTAAGAAGAGGTGGCAGAAGGAGAAGAAGAGGAAGAAGAAGAAGTGGAAGAACAAGAAGAAAAGGAAGAAGTGCAAGTGGAAGAAGGAGAACAATAGGAAGAAGAAGAAGAAGTGGAAGAAGGAGAAGAAGAAGAAGGGGAGGAAGAAGAAGCAGTGTAGGCAGAAGAAGGGCAAGAAGGAGAAGAGAGGGAAGAAGAAGAACAAATGGATGAAGTAGAAGTGGAAGAAGGTGAACAAGAGGAAGAAGAAGAAGTAGTTGAAGGAGTGGGGATGATGGAGAAGAAGTGGAAGAAGGAGAATAAGAGGTAGAAATCCAAGTCGAAGCAGAAGAAGGAGAAAAAGCAGGATATGACGATGGAAAGGAAGAAGAAGAAGGAGATGAAGAGGAAGAAAAGAAAGGAAAGGAGAGGATGAAGAAGTGGAAGAAAGAGAACAAGAGGAGGCAGGAGAAGTGGAAGAAAGATAAGAAGAGGAAGAAGAAGGAGAGTAACTAGAAGAAGTGGAAGAAGGAGAGATGAAGAAGAAGAATTCGAACAAGGAGAAAAGGAGGAAAAAGAAGAAGGAGGGGAAGGGAAGGGAAGAAGAAGCAGAAGAAGTGGAATGTGGAGGAGAAGAGGAAGAAGAAGAAGAAGTGTAAGCATAAGATTTGGGGGAAGGAGAGGAAGAGGAAGAGCAACAATGGGACGCAACAGAAGTGGGGGATGGAGAAAAAGAGGAAGGAGAAGACGGAAAGGAAAGAAGAAGAAGTTGTGGAAGGAGAAGAAATGGAAGAAGAGGAAGAAGAAGAAGTGTAAGCAGAAGAAACGGAAGAAGGAGAAAAAGAGGGATATGACGAAGGAAAGGAGGAAGAAGAAGGAGATGAAGAGGTAGAAAAGAAAGTAAAGGAGAGGATGAAGAAGAAGTGGAAGAAAGAGAACAAGAGGAGGCTGGAGAAGTGGAAGAAAGATAAGAAAAGGAAGAAGAAGGAGAGTAACTAGAAGAAGTTGAAGAAGGAGAAGAAAAGGAAGAAGAAGAAGATGTGCAAAGTGAAGAAGGTGAACAACAGGAGGAAGAAGAAGTAGTGGAAGGAGGTGAGATGAAGAGGAAGAACAAGTGGATGTAGTAGAGATGCAAGAAGGTGAACAAGAGGAAGAAGAAGAAGTAGTTGAAGGAGTGGGGATGATGGAGAAGAAGTGGAAGAAGGAGAACAAGATGTAGAAATACAACTGGAAGCAGAAGAAGGAGAAAAAGAGGGATATGACGAAGGAAAGGAGGAAGAAGAAGGAGATGAAGAGGAAGAAAAGAAAGGAAAGGAGAGGATGAAGAAGAAGTGGAAGAAAGAGAACAAGAAGAGGCAGGAGAAGTGGAAGAAAGAGAAGAAGAGGAAGAAGAAGGAGAGTACCTAGAAGAAGTGGAAGAAGGAGAAGAAAAGCAAGGAGAAGAAGATGTGGAAGGTCAAGAAGTTGAAGACGGTGAACAAGAGGAGGAAGAAGAAGTAGTGGAAGGAGGTGAGATGAAGAAGAAGAATTGGAACAAGAAGAAAAGGAGGAAAAGGAAGAAGGAGGGGAAGGGAAGGGAAGAAGAAGCAGAAGAAGTGGAATTTGGAGGAGAAGAGGAGGAAGAAGAAGAAGTGTAAGCATAAGATTTGGGGGAAGGAGAAGAGGAGGAAGAGCAACAATGGGATGCAACAGAAGTGGGGGATGGAGAAAAAGAGGAAGGAGAAGACAGAAAGGAAAGAAGAAGAAGTTGTGGAAGGAGAAGAAATGGAAGAAGAGGAAGAACAAGAAGTCTAAGCAGAAGAAGCGGAATGAGGAGACGAAAATGAAGAAGACAACAAGTAGAAGTAGAAGAAGTGGTAGAAGGAGAGAATAAGAGGAATAGCAGGAAGTAGTGGATTGAAAGGAGATGAAGAAGAAGAAGTGGAAGAAGGAGAACGGGAGGAGGAAGAAGAGGTGGCAGAAGGAGAAGAAGAGGAAGAAGAAGAAGTGGAAGAACGAGAAGAAAAGGAAGAAGTGCAAGTGAAAGAAGGAGAACAATAGGAAGAAGAAGAAGAAGTGGAAGAATGAGAAAAAGAGGAGGAAGAAGAAGCAATGGAAGGAAAGGGGAATGAAGAAGAAGTGGAACAAGGAGGAGAAGAAGAAGGGGAGGAAGAAGAAGTAGTGTAGGCAGAAGAAGGGCAAGAAGGAGAAGAGAGGGAAGAAGCAGAACAAGTGGATGTAGTAGAAGTGGAAGAAGGTGAACAAGAGGAAGAATAAGAACTAGTTGAATGAGTGGGGATGGAGTAGAAGAAGGAAAACAAGAGGTAGAAATGCAAGTGGAAGCAGAAGAAGGAGAAAAAGACGGATATGACGAAGGAAAGGAAGAAGAAGAAGGAGATGAAAAGGAAGAAGAAGAAGGAGATGAAGAGGAAGAAAAGAAAATAAAGGAGAGGATGAAGAAGAAGTGGAAGAAAGAGAACAAGAGGAGGCAGGAGAAGTGGAAGAAAGATAAGAAGAGGAAGAAGATGGAGAGTAACTAGAAGAAGTGGAAGAAGGAGAAGAAAAGGAAGAAGAAGAAGATGTGGAAAGTGAAGAAGTTGAAGAAGGTGAACAAGAGGGGGAAGAAGAAGTAGTGGAAGGAGGTGAGATGAAGAAGAAGAATTGGAACAAGGAGAAAAGGAGGAAAAGGAAGAAGGAGGGGAAGGGAAGGGAGGAAGAAGTAGAAGACGTGGAATCTGGAGGAGAAGAGGAAGAAGAAGAAGAAGTGTAAGCATAAGATTTGGGGGAAGGAGAAGAAGAGGAAGAGCAACAATGGGAAGCAACAGAAGTGGGGGATGGAGAAAAAGAGGATGGAGAAGAACGAAAGGAAAGAAGAAGAAGTTGTGGAAGGAGAAGAAATGGAAGAAGAGGAAGAAGAAGAAGTGTAAGCAGAAGAAGCGTAAGAAGGAGACGAAAATGAACAAGAACAACAAGTAGAAGTAGAAGAAGTGGTAGAAGGAGACAATAAGAGGAATAGGAGGAAGTAGTGGAATGAAAGGAGATGAAGAAGAAGAACTGGAAGAAGGAGAACGGGAGGAGGGAGAAGAGGTGGCAGTAGAAGAAGAAGAGGAAGAAGAAGCAGTGGAAGAACGAGAAGAAAAGGAAGAAGTGCAAATGGAAGAAGGAGCACAATAGGAAGAAGAAGAAGCAGTGGAAGAATGAGAAAAAGAGGAGGAAGAAGAGGCAATGGAAGAGAAGGGGATGACGAAGAAGGGGAGGAAGAAGAGGTGGATGAACGAGAAGAAAAGGAAGAAGTGCAAGTGGAAGAAGGAGAACAATAGGAAGAAGAAGAAGAAAAAGACGAGGAAGAGGAAGTAATGGAAGGAAAGGGGATGAAGAACTAGTGGAACAAGGAGGAGAAGAAGAAGGGGAGGAAGAAGAAGTAGTGTAGGCAGAAGAAGGGCAAGAAGGAGAAGAGAGGGAAGAAGAAGAACAAGTGGATGTAGTAGGAGTGGAAGAAGGTGAACAAGAGGAAGAAGAAGAAGTTGCCGAAGGAGTGGGGATGATGGAGAAGAAGTGGAAGAAGGAGAACAAGAGTTAGAAATGCAAGTGGATGCAGAAGAAGGAGAAAAAGAGGGATATGATGAAGGAAAGGAAGAAGAAGAAGAAGAAGAAGATGAAGAGGAAGAAAAGAAAGGAAAGGAGAGGATGAAGAAGAAGTCGAAGAAAGAGAACAAGAGGAGGCAGGAGAAGTGGAAGAAACATAAGAAGAGGAAGAAGAAGAAGAGTAACTAGAAGAAGTGGAAGAAGGAGAAGAAAAGGAAGAAGAAGAAGATGTGGAAAGTGAAGAAGGTGAACAAGAGGAGGAAGAAGAAGTAGTGGAAGGAGGTGAGATGAAGAAGGAGAATTGGAACAAGGAGAAAATGAGGAAAAGGAAGAAGGAGGGGAAGGGAAGGGAAGAAGAAGCAGAAGAAGTGGAATCTGGAGGAGAAGAGGAAGAAGAAGAAGAAGTGTAAGCATAAGATTTGGGGGAAGGAGAAGAAGAGGAAGAGCAACAATGGGAAGCAACAGAAGTGGGGGATGGAGAAAAACAAGAAGGAAAAGACGGAAACGAATGAAGAAAAAGTTATGGAAGGAGAAGAAATGGAAGAAGAGGAAGAAGAGGAAGTGTAAGCAGAAGAAGGAGACGAAAATGAAGAAGAACAACAAGTAGAAGTAGAAGAACTAGTAAAAGGAGATAATAAGAGGAAGTAGTGGAATGAAAGGAGATGAAGAAGAAGTGGAAGAAGGAGAATGGGAGGAGGAAGAAGAGGTGGCAGAAGGAGAAGAAGAGGAAGAAGAAGAAGTGGAAGAACGAGAAGAAAAGGAAGAAGTGCAAGTGGAAGAAAGAGAAAAATAGGAAGAAGAAGAAGAAGTGGAAGAATGAGAAAAAGAGGAGGAACAGGAAGCAATGGAAGGAAAGGGGAATGAAGAAGAAGTGGAACAAGGAGGAGAAGAAGAAGGGGAGGAAGAAGAAGTAGTCTAGGCAGAAGAAGGGCAAGAAGGAGAAGATAGGGAAGAAGAAGAAGAAGGGGAGGAAGAAGAAGTAGTGTAGGCAGAAGAAGGGCAAGAAGGAGAAGAGAGGGAAGGAGTGGGGATGATGGAGAAGAAGTGGAAGAAAGAGAGGAAGAAGTAGAAATGCAAGTGGAAGCAGAAAAAGGAGAAAAAGAGTGATATGACGAAGGAAAGGAAGAAGAAGAAGGAGATTGATGCAATCTCACCTAGCATGCATCATGGCTAGGAGGACTCAAGGAAGGCATGGCATGGACAAAAGCTCATTGAAGATTCGAAGCCATAGTCTTCGTTACTTTTAGCTTGTAAATATTTTATTTTAATTAGATAAATAGGAAAGTATTTTTAATTCCCTTAAGGCCATGTATTTCCGGCCATCTTCTTAGTTTATAAGGTATAGGTGTGTTTAGTTAAAAAGGAGGAGTAAGCTTATAATGGGTGCATAAGTTAAGACATGATTTTGGGCTAGCCCATTCACATTCAGATATGCTAATTGCACCCATAGGGGGTGAACTTAGGTGCCTCACTTAAGGCCTAAGACTTGGGTTAATTAGTTTTAATCCTAATTAAGCCCAAGTCCCACATTGCCTAGAAAAGTGTGCCCAAGCTCTCCCATTGGGCTATATATACTCATTCTCCCTCATTGTAAAATTTCACCTTTGAAGTTGAATGAAAATAGTCTCTTTGTGAGCACATTCTTAGTAAAAGGTCTTGAGGATCCTCTCTCTTGAGGAACCTCTTCCTAGTTGGTTTTTATCAAGGGTTCCTTCCCTTGTGGCAAACCTAACCACTTTGGCTTATCTCTCTTTGAGAGTGGCGCCCCACCTCCATTTTCTTTCCCCTCCATCATCCATTTCATGGTGCTTGGAACCTCAAGGAAAAACATCAAGGGAGGCATGCATCAGAGATGAAGAGGGAGAAAAGAAAGGAAAGGAGAGGATGAAGAAGAAGTGGAAGAAAGAGAACAAGAGGAGGCAGGAGAAATGGAAGAAAAAGAGGAAGAAGAAGAAGTGTAAGCATAAGATTTGGGGGAAGGAGAAGAAGAGGAAGAGCAACAATGGGAAGCAACAGAAGTGGGGGATGGAGAAAAAGAGGAAGGAGAATACGGAAAGGAAAGATGAAGAAGTTTTGGAAGGAGAAGAAATGGAAGAAGAGGAAGAAGAAGAAATGTAAGCAGAAGAAGCGAAAGAAGGAGACGAAAATGAAGAAGAACAACAAGTAGAAGTAGAAGAAGTGGTAGAAGAAGAGAATAAGAGGAATAGGAGGAAGTAGTGGAACGAAAGGAGATGAAGAAGAAGAAGTGGAAGAAGGGGAACGGGAGGAGGGAGAAGAGGTGGCAGAAGGAGAAGAGGAGGAAGAAGAAGAAGAAGTGGAAGAACGAGAAGAAGAAGAAGTGGAAGAATGAGAAAAAGAGGAGGAAGAAGAAGCAATTGAAGGAAAGGGGATGAAGAAGAAGTGGAAGAAGGAGAACGGGAGGAGGGAGAAGAGATTGCAGTAAGAGAAGAAGAGGAAGAAGAAGAAGTGGAAGAACGAGAAGAAAAGGAAGAAGTGCAAGTGGATGAAGGAGAACTATAGGAAGAAGAAGAAGCAGTGGAAGAATGAGAAAAAGAGGAGGAAGAAGAGGCAATGGAAGGAAAGGGGATGAAGAAGAAGTGGAACAAGGAGGAGAAGAAGAAGGGGAGGATGAAGAAGTAGTGTAGGCAGAAGAAGGGCAAGAAGGAGAAGAGAGGGAAGAAGAAGAACAAGTGGATGTAGTAGAAGTGGAAGAAGGTGAACAAGAGGAAGAAGAAGTAGTTGAAGGAGTGGGGATCGAGTAGAAATGCAAGTGGAAGCAGAAGAAGGAGAAAAAGAAGGATATGTTTAAAGTGAAGAAGTTGAAGAAGGTGAACAGGACGAGTAAGAAGAAGTAGTGGAAGGAGGTGAGATGAAGAAGAAGAATTGGAATAAGGAGAAAAGGAGGAAATGGAACGAGGTGAAGAAGAAGAAGTGGAATCTAGAGGAGTAGAGGAAGAAGAAGAAGAAGTGTAAGCATAAGATTTGGGGGAACGAGAAGAAGAGGAAGAGCAACAGTGGGAAGCAACAGGAATGGGGGATGGAGAAAAAGAGGAAGGAGAAGACCGCAAGGAAAGAAGAAGAAGTTGTGGAAGGAGAAGAAATGGAAGAAGAGGAAGAAGAAGAAGTGTAAGCAGAAGAAGCGGAAGAAGGAGACAAAAATTAAGAAGAACAACAAGTAGAAGTAGAAGAAGTGGTAGAAGGAGAGAATAAGAGGAATAGGAGGAAGTAGTGGGATGGAAGGAGATGAAAAATAAGAAGTGGAAGAAGCAGAACGGGAAGAGGGAGAAGAGGTGGCAGAAGGAGAAGAAGAGGAAGAAGAAGAAGTGGAAGAACGAGAAGAAAAGGAAGAAGTGCAAGTGGAAGAAGGAGAACAATAGGAAGAACAAGAAGAAGTGGAAGAATGGGAAAAAGAGGAGGAAGAAGAAGCAATGGAAGGAAAGGGGATGAAGAAGAAGAAGTGGAACAAGGAGCAGCACAACAAGGGGAGGAAGAAGGAGTGTAGGAAGAAGAAGGGCAAGAAGGAGAAGAGAGGGAAGAAGAAGAACAAGTGGATGTAGTAGAAGTGGAAGAAGGTGAACAAGAGGAAGAAGAAGAAGTAATTGAAAGAGTGGGGATGATGGAGAAGACGTGGAAGAAGGAGAAGAAGAGGTACAATGCAAGTGGAAGCAGAAGAAGGAGAAAAAGAGGGATATGACGAAGGAAAGGAAGAAGAAGAAGGAGATGAAGAGGAATAAAAGAAAGGAAAAGAGAGGATGAAGAAGAAGTGGAAGAAAGAGAACAAGAGGAGGCAGGAGAAGTGGAGGAAAGATAAGAAGAGAAAGAAGAAGGATAGTAACTAGAAGAAGTGGAAGAAGGAGAAGAAAAGGAAGAAGAAGAAGATGTGGAAAGTGAAGAAGTTGAAGAAGGTGAACAAGAGGAGGAAGAAGAAGTAGTGGAAGGAAGTGAGATGAAGAAGAAGAATTGGAACAAGGAGAAAAGGAGTAAACAGAAGAAGGAGGGTAAGGGAAGGGACGAAGAAGCAGAAGAAGTGGAATTTGGAGGAGAAGAGGAAGAGGAAGAAGAAGTGTAAGCATAAGATTTGATGGAAGGAGAAGAAGAGGAAGAGCAAAAATGGGAAGCAACAGTAGTGGGGGATGGAGAAAAAGAGAAAGGACAAGAAGGAAAGGAAAGAAGAAGAAGTTGTGGAAGGAGAAGAAATGGAAGAAAAAGAAGTGTAAGCAGGAAGCGTAAGAAGGTGACGAAAATAAAGAAGAACAACAAGTAGAAGTAGAAGAAGTGGTAGAAGGAGAGAATAAGAGGAATAGGAGGAAGTAGTGGAATGAAAGGAGATGAAGAAGAAGAAGTCGAAGAAGGAGAACGGGAGGACGGAGAAGAGGTGGCAGTAGGAGAAGAAGAAGAAGTGGAAGAACAAGAAGAAAAGGAAGAAGTGGAGGTGGAAGAAGGAGAACAATAGGAAGAAGAAGAAGCAGTGGAAGAATGAGAAAAAGAGGAGGAAGAAGAGGCAATGGAAGGAAAGGGGATGAAGAAGAAGTGGAACAAGGAGGAGAAGAAGAAGGGCAGGAAGAAGAAGTAGTGTAGGCAGAAGAAAGGCAAGAAGGAGAAGAGAGGGAAGAAGAAGAACAAGTGGATGTACTAGAAGTGGAAGAAGGTGAACAAGAGGAAGAAGAAGAAGTAGTTGAAGGAGTGGGGATGATGGAGAAGAAGTGGAAGAAGGAGAACAAGAGGTAGAAATGCAAGTGGAAGCAGAAGAAGGAGAAAAAGAGGGATATCACGAAGAAGGGCAAGAGGAAGAAAAGAAAGGAAAGGAGAGGATGAAGAAGAAGTGGAAGAAAGAGGACAAGAAGAGGCAAGCGAAGTGGAAGAAAGATAAGAAGAGGAAGAAGAAGGAGAGTAACTAGAAGAAGTGGAAGAAGGAGAAGAAAAGGAAGAAGAAGAAGATATGGAAAGTGAAGAAGGTGAACAAGAGGAGGAAGAAGAAGTAGTGGAAGGAGGTGAGATGAAGAAGAAGAATTGGAACAAGGAGAAAAGGAGGAAAAGGAAGAAGGAGGGGAAGGAAAGCGAAGAAGAACCAGAAGAAGTGGAATCTGGAGGAGAAGAGTAAGAAGAAGAAGAAGTGCAAGCATAAGAAAGAGAAGAAATGGAAGAAGAGGAAGATGTGGAAACTGAAGAAGTTGAAGAAGGTGAACAAGAAGAGGAAGAAGAAGTAGTGGAAGGAGGTTAAATGAAGAAGACGAATTGTAACAAGGAGAAAAGGAGGAAAAGGAAGAAGGAGGGGAAGGGAAGGGAAGGGAAGGGAAGGGAAGAAGAAGCAGAAGAGGTGGAATCTGGAGGAGAAGAGGAAGAAGAAGAAGAAGTGTAAGCATAAGATTTGGGTGAAGGAGAAGAAGAGGAAGACCAACAATGGGAAGCAAGTGAAGTGGGGGATGGAGAAAAACAGGAAGGAGAAGACAGAAAGGAAATAAGAAGAAGTTGTGGAAGGAGAAGAAATGGAAGAAGAGGAAGAAGAAGAAGTGTAAGCAGAAGAAGCGGAAGAAGGAGAGGAAAATGAAGAAGAACAACAAGTAGTAGAAGAAGTGGTATCTGGGGGAGAAGAGGAGGAAGAAGAAGAACTGTAAGCCTAAGATTTGGGGGACGGAGAAGAAGAGGAAGAGCAATAATGGGAAGTAACAGCAGTAGGGGATGGAGAAAAAGAGGAAGGAGAAGACGGAAAGGAAAGAAGAAGAAGTTGTGGAACGAGAAGAAATGGAAGAAGAGGAAGAAGAAGAAGAGTAAGCAGAAGAAGCGGAAGAAGGAGACGAAAATGAAGAAGAACAACAAGTAGAAGTAGAAGAAGTGGTAGAAGGAGAGAATAAGATGAATAGGAGGAAGTAGTGGTATGAAAGGAGATCAAGAAGAAGAAGTGGAAGAAGGAGAACGGGAGGAGGGAGAAGAGGTGGCAGAAGGAGAAGAAGAGGAAGAAGAAGAAGAAGTGGAAGAACGAGAAGAAATGGAAGAAGTGCAAGTGGAAGAAGGAGAACAATAGGAAGAAGAAGAAGAACTGGAAGAATGAGAAAAAGAGGAGGAAGAAGAAGCAATGGAAGGAAATGGGATGAAGAAGAAGTGGAACAAGGAGGGGAAGAAACAGGGAAGGAAGAAGTAGTAGTGTAGGCAGAATAAGGGCTAGAAGGAGAAGAGATGGAAGAAGAAGAACAAGTGGATGTAGTAGAAGTGGAAGAAGGTCAACAAGAGGAAGAAGAAGAAGTAGTTGAAGGAGTGGGGATGATGGAGAAGAAGTAGAGGAAGGAGAACTAGAGGTAGAAATGCAACTGGAAGCAGAAGAAGGAGAAAAAGAGGGATATAACGAAGGAAAGGAAGAAGAAGAAGGACATGAAGAGGAAGAAAAGAGAGGAAAGGAGAGGATAAAGAAGAAGTGGAAGAAAGAGAACAAGCGGAGGCAAGGGAAGTGGAAGAAGGATAAGAAGAGGAAGAAGAAGGAGAGTAACTAGAAGAAGTGGAATAAAGAGAAGAAAAGGAAGAAGAAGATCTGGAAAGTGAAGAAGGTGAACAAGAGGAGGAAGAACAAGTAGTGGAAGGAGGTGAGATGAAGAAGAAGAAATGGAACAAGGAGAAAAGGAGGAAAAGGCAGAAGGACCGGACGGGAAGGGAAGGGAAGGGAAGAAGAAGCAGAAGAAGTGGAATCTGGAGGAGAAGAGGAAGAAGAAGAAGTGTAAGCATAAGATTTGGGGGAAGGAGAAGAAGAGGTAGAGCAACAATGGGAAGCAACAGAAGTAGGGGATGGAGAAAAAGTGGAAGGAGAAGACGGAAAGGAAAGAAGAAGAAGTTGTGGAAGGAGAAGAAATGGAAGAAGAGGAAGAAGAAGAAGTGTAAGCAGAAGAAGCGGAAGAAGGAGACGAAAATGAAGAAGAACAACAAGTAGAAGTAGAAGAAGTGGTAGAAGGAGAGAATAAGAGGAATAGGAGGAAGCAGTGGAATGAAAGGAGATGAAGAAGAAGAAGTGGAAGAAGGAGAACAGGAGGAGGGAGGAGAGGTGGCAGAAGGAGAAAAAGAGGAAGAACAAGAAGCGGAAGAACGAGAAGAAAAGGAAAAAGTGCACGTGGGAGAAGGAGAACAATAGGAAGAAGAAGAAGTGGAAGAATGAGAAAAAGAGGAGGAAGAAGAAGCAATGGAAGGAAAGGCGATGAAGACGAAATGGAACAAGCAGGACAAGAAGAAGGGGAGGAAGAAGAAGTAGTGTAGGCAGAATAAGGGAAGAAGGAGAAGAGAGGGAAGAAGAAGAACAAGTGGATGTAGTAGAAGTGGAAGAAGGTGAACAAGAGGAAGAAGAAGAAGTAGTTGAAGGAGTGGGGATGATGGAGAAGAAGTAGAGGAAGGAGAACTAGAGGTAGAAATGCAACTGGAAGCAGAAGAAGGAGAAAAAGAGGGATATAACGAAGGAAAGGAAGAAGAAGAAGGACATGAAGAGGAAGAAAAGAGAGGAAAGGAGAGGATAAAGAAGAAGTGGAAGAAAGAGAACAAGCGGAGGCAAGGGAAGTGGAAGAAGGATAAGAAGAGGAAGAAGAAGGAGAGTAACTAGAAGAAGTGGAATAAAGAGAAGAAAAGGAAGAAGAAGATCTGGAAAGTGAAGAAGGTGAACAAGAGGAGGAAGAACAAGTAGTGGAAGGAGGTGAGATGAAGAAGAAGAAATGGAACAAGGAGAAAAGGAGGAAAAGGCAGAAGGACCGGATGGGAAGGGAAGAGAAGGGAAGAGGAAGCAGAAGAAGTGGAATCTGGAGGAGAAGAGGAAGAAGAAGAAGTGTAAGCATAAGATTTGGGGGAAAGAGAAGAAGAGGTAGAGCAACAATGGGAAGCAACATAAGTAGGGGATGGAGAAAAAGTGGAAGGAGAAGACGGAAAGGAAAGAAGAAGAAGTTGTGGAAGGAGAAGAAATGGAAGAAGAGGAAGAAGAAGAAGTGTAAGCAGAAGAAGCGGAAGAAGGAGACGAAAATGAAGAAGAACAACAAGTAGAAGTAGAACAAGTGGTAGAAGGAGAGAATAAGAAGAAAAGGAGGAAGTAGTGGAATGAAAGGAGATGAAGAAGAAGAAGTGGAAGAAGGAGAATGGGAGGTGGGAGAAGAGGTAGCAGAAGGAGAAGAAGAGGAAGAAGAAGTGGAAGAAGTGGAAGAACGAGACGAAAAGGAAGAAGTGCAAGTGGAAGAAGGAGAACAATAGGAAGAAGAAGAAGAAGTGGAAGAATGAGAAAAAAAGGAGGAAGAAGAAGCAATGGAAGGAAAGGGGATGAAGAAGAAGTGGAACAAGGAGGGGAAGAAACAGGGGAGGAAGAAGAAGTAGTGTAGGCAGAAGAACGGCAAGAAGGAGAAGAGAGGGAAGAAGAAGAACAAGTGGATGTAGTAGAAGTGGAAGAAGGTCAACAAGAGGAAGAAGAAGAAGTAGTTGAAGGAGTGGGGATTATGGAGAAGAAGGAGAACAAGAGGTAGAAATGCAAGTGGAAGCAGAAGAAGGAGAAAAAGAGGGATATGAATAAGGAAAGGAAGAAGAAGAAGGACATGAAGAGGAAGAAAAGAAAGGAAAGGAGAGGATAAAGAAGAAGCGGAAGAAAGAGAACAAGAGGAGGCAGGGGAAGTGGAAGAAGGATAAGAGGAGGAAGAAGAAGGAGAGTAACTAGAAGAAGCGGAATAAGGAGAAGAAAATAACAAAAAGATCTGGAAAGTGAAGAAGGTGAACAAGAGGAGGAAGAAGAAGTAGTGGAAGGAGGAGAAAAAGAGGAAGGAGAAGACGGAAAGGAAAGAAGAAGAACTTGTGCAAGGAGAAGAAATGGAGGAAGAGGAAGTAGAAGAAGTGTAAGCAGAAGAAGCGGAAGAAGGAGACGAAAATGAAGAAGAACAATAAGTAGAAGTAGAAGACGTGGTAGAAGGAGAGAACAAGAGGAATTGGAGGAAGTAGTGGAATGAAAGGAGATGAAAAAGAAGAAGTGGAAGAAGGAGAACGGGAGGAGGATAAAGAGGTGGTAGAAGGAGAAGAAGAGCAAGAAGAAGAAGAAGTGGAAGAACGAGAAGAAAAGGAAGAAGTGCAAGTGGAAGAAGGAGAACAATAGGAAGAAGTAGAAGAAGTGGAAGAAGGAGAAAAAGAGGAGGAAGAAGAAGCAATGGAGGAAAGGGGATGAAGAAGAAGTGGAACAAGGAGGAGAAGAAGAAGGGGAGAAAGAAGAAGTAGTGTAGGCAGAAGAAGGGCAAGAAGGAGAAGAGAGGGAAGAAGAAGAACAAGTGGATGTAGTAGAAGTGGAAGAAGGTGAACAGGAGGAAGAAGAAGAAGTAGTTGAAGGAGTGGGGATGATGGAGAAGATGTGGAAGAAGGAGAACAAGAGATGCAAGTGGAAGCAGAAGAAGGAGAAAAAGAGGGATATGACGAAGGAAAGGAGGAAGAAGAAGGAGATGAAGGGGAGGAAAAGAAAGGAAAAGAGAGGATGAAGAAGAAGTGGAAGAAAAAGGACAAGAGGAGGCAGGCGAAGTGGAAGAAAGATAAGAAGAGGAAGAAGAAGGAGAGTAACTAGAAGAAGTGGAAGAAGGAGAAGAAAAGGAAGAAGACGAAGATGTGGAAAGTGAAGAAATTGAAGAAGGTGAACAAGAGGAGGAAGAAGAAGTAGTGGAAGGAGGTGAGATGAAGAAGAAGAATTGGAACAAGGAGAAAAAGAGGAAAAGGAAGAAACGGAAGGGAAAAAGAAGCAGAAGAAGTGGAATCTAGAGGAGAAGATGAAGAAGAAGAAGTGTAAGCATAAGATTTGGGGGAAGGAGAAGAAGAGGAAGGAGAATACGGAAAGGAAAGATGAAGAAGTTTTGGAAGGAAAAGAAATGGAAGAAGAAGAAATGTAAGCAGAAGAAGTGAAAGAAGGAGACGAAAATGAAGAAGAACAACAAGTAGAAGTAGAAGAAGTGGTAGAAGGAGAGAATAAGAGGAATAGGAGGAAGTAGTGGAATGAAAGGAGATGAAGAAGAAGAAGTGGAAGAAGGAGAACGGGAGGAGGGAGAAGAGGTGGCAGAAGAAGAAGACGAGGAAGAAGAAGAAACGGAAGAACGAGAAGAAAAGGAAGAAGTGCAAGTGGAAGAAGGAGAACAATAGGAAGAAGAAGAAGAAGTGGAAGAATGAGAAAAAGAGGAAGAAAAGATAGGAAAAGAGAGGATGAAGAAGAAGTGGAAGAAAGAGAACAAGAGGAGGCAGGAGAAGTGGAAGAAAGATAAGAAGAGGAAGAAGAAGGATAGTAACTAGAAGAGGTGGAAGAAAAGGAAGGAGAAGAAGATGTGGAAAGTGAAGAAGTTGAAGAAGGTGAACAAGAGGAGGAAGAAGAAGTACTGGAAGGAAGTGAGATGAAGAAGAAGAATTGGAACAAGGAGAAAAGGAGGAAAAGGAAGAAGGAGGGGAAAGGAAGGGAAGAAGAAGCAGAAGAAGTGGAAACTGGAGGAGCAGAGGAAGAAGAAGAAGAAGAAGTGTAAGCATAAGATTTGGTGGAAGGAGAAGAAGAGGAAGAGCAGCAATGGGACGCAACAAAAGTGGGGGATGGAGAAAAAGAGGAAGGAGAATACGGAAAGGAAAGATGAAGAAGTTTTGGAAGGAGAAGAAATGGAAGAAGAGGAAGAAGAAGAAATGTAAGCAGAAGAAGCGAAAGAAGGAGACGAAAATGAAGAAAACAACAAGTAGAAGTAGAAGAAGTGGTAGAAGGAGAGAATAAGAGGAATAGGAGGAAGTAGTGGATTGAAACGAGATGAAGAAGAAGAAGTGGAAGAAGGAGAACGGGAGGAGGGAGAAGAGGTGACAGAGGAGAAGAAGAGGAAGAACAAGAAGTGGAAGAATGAGAAGAAAAGGAAGAAGTGCAAGTGAAGAAGGAGAACAATAGGAAGAAGAAGAAGAAGAAGTGGAAGAATGAGAAAAAGAGGAGTAAGAAGAAGCAATGGAAGGAAAGGGGATGAAGAAGAAGAAGTGGAACAAGAAGGATAAGAAGAAGGGGAGGAAGAAGAAGTAGTGTAGGCAGAAGAAGGGCAAGAAGGAGAAGAGAGGGAAGAAGAAGAACAAGTGGATGTAGTAGAAGTGGAAGAAGGTAAACAAGAGGAAGAAGAAGAAGTAATTGAAAGAGTGGGGATGATGGAGAAGACGTGGAAGAAGGAGAACAAGAGGTACAAATGCAAGTGGAAACAGAAGAAGGAGAAAAAGAGGGACATGACGAAGGAAAGGAAGAAGGAGAAGGAGATGAAGGGGAGGAAAAGAAAGGAAAAGAGAGGATGAAGAAGAAGTGGAAGAAAGAGAACAAGAGGAGGCAGGAGAAGTGGAAGAAAGAAGAATAGTACCTAGAAGAAGTGGAAGAAAAGGAAGAAGAAGAAGTTGTGGAAAGTGAAGAAGTTGAAGCAGGTGAACAAGAGGAGGAAGAAGAAGTAGTGGAAGGAAGTGAGATGAAGAAGAAGAATTGGAACAAGGAGAAAAGGAGGAAAAGCAAGAAGGAGGGGAAAGGAAGGGAAGAAGAGGCAGAAGAAGAAGAAGAAGAAGAAGAAGTGTAAGCATAAGATTTGGGGGAAGGAGAAGAAGAGGAAGAGCAGCAATGGGACGCAACAGAAGTGGGGGATGGAGAAAAAGAGGAAGGAGAATACGGAAAGGAAAGATGAAGAAGAGGAAGAAGAAGAAATGTAAGCAGAAGAAGCGGAAGAAGGAGACGAAAATGAGGAAGAAGAACAAGTAGAAGTAGAACAAGTGCTAGAAGGAGAGAATAAGAGGAATAGGAGGAAGTAGTGGAATTCAACGAGATGAAGAAGAAGAAGTGGAAGAAGGAGAACGGGAGGAGGGAGAAGAGGTGGCCGAAGGAGAAGAAGAGGAAGAAGAAGAAGTGGAAGAACGAGAAGAAAAGGAAGAAGTGCAAGTCCAAGAAAGAGAACAATAGGAAGAAGAAGAAGAAGTGGAAGAATGAGAAAAAGAGGAGTGAGAAGAAGCAATGGAAGGAAAGGGGATGAAGAAGAAGAAGTGCAATAAGGAGGAGAAGAAGAAGGGGAGGAAGTGGACGAAACATAGGAAGAGGAAGAAGAAGGAGAGTAACTAGAAGAAGTGGAAGAAGGAGAAGAAAAGGAAGAAGAAGATGTGGAAAGTGAAGAAGTTGAAGAAGGTGAACAAGAGGAGGAAGAAGAAGTAAGTGAAGGAGGTGAGATGAAGAAGAAGAATTGGAACAAGGAGAAAAGGAGGAAAAGGAAGAACGAGGGGAAGGAAAGGGAAGAAGAAGCAGAAGAAGTGGAATCTGGAGGAGAGGAGGAAGAAGAAGAAGAAGTGTAAGCATAAGATGTGGGGGAAGGAGAAGAAGAGGAAGAGCAACAATGGAAAGCAACAAAAGTGGGCGATGGAGAAAAAGAGGAAGAAGAAGACAGAAAGGAAAGAAGAAGAAGTTGTGGAAGGAGAAGAAATGGAAGAATAGGAAGAAGAATAAGAAGTGGAAGAATGAGAAAAAGAGGAGGAAGAAGAAGCAATGGAAGGAAAGGGGAATCAAGAAGAAGGGGAACAAGGAGGAGAAGAAGAACGGGAGGAAGAAGAAGTAGTGTAGAAAGAAGAAAGGCAAGAAGGAGAAGAGAGGGAAGAATAAGAAGAAGTGGATGTAGTAGAGGTGGAAGAAGGTGAATAAGAGGAACAAGAAGAAGTAGTTGAAGGAGTGGGGATGATGGAGAAGAAGTGGAAGAAGGAGAACAAGAGGTAGAAATGCAAGTGAAAGCCGAAGAAGGAGAAAGAGAGGGATATGACGAAGGAAAGGAAGAAGAAGAAGGAGATGAAGAGGAAGAAAAGAAAGGAAAGGAGAGGATGAAGGAAGAAAGAGAACAAGAGGAGGCAGGAGAAGTGGAAGAAAGAAAAGTAGAGGAAGAAGAAGGAGAGTAACTAGAAGAAGTGGAAGAAGGAGAAGAAAAGGAAGAAGAAGAAGATGTGGAAAGTGAAGAAGTTGAAGAAGGTGAACAAGAGGAGGAAGAAGAAGTAGTGGAAGGAGGTGAGATGAAGAAGAAGAATTGGAACAAGGAGAAAAGGTGGAAAAGGAAGAAGGAGGGGAAGGGAAGGTAAGAAGAAGCAGAAGAAGTTGAATCTGTAGGAGAAGAGGAAGAAGAAGTCATAAGATTTGGGGGAAGGAGAAGAAGAGGAAGAGCAACAATGGGAAGCAACACAAGTAGGGGATGGAGAAAAAGAGGAAGGAGAAGGCGGGAAGGAATGAAGAAGAACTTGTGGATGGAGAAGAAATGGAAGAAAAGGAAGAAAAACAAGTGTAAGCAGAAGAAGAGGAAAAAGGAGACGAAAATGAAGAAGAACAATAAGTAGAAGTAGAAGAAGTGGTAGAAGGAGAGAATAAGAGGAATAGGAGGAAGTAGTGGAATGAAAGGACATGAAGAAGAAGAAGTGGAAGAAGGAGAACGGGAGGAGGGAGAAGAGGTGGCAGAAGGAGAAGAAGAGGAAGAAGAAGAAGTGGAAGAACGAGAAGAAAACGAAGACGTTCAAGTGTAAGAAGGAGAACAATAGGAAGAAGAAGAACAAGTGGAAGAATGAGAAAAAGAGGAGGAAGAATAAGCAATGGAAGGAATCTAGAGGAGAAGAGGAAGAAGAAGAAGAAGTGTAAGCATAAGATTTGGGGGAAGGAGAAGAAGAGGAAGAGTAACAATGGGAAGCAACAGAAGTGGGGGATGGAGAAAAAGAGGAAGGAGAAGACGGAAAGGAAAGAAGAAGAAGTTGTGGAAGGAGAAGAAATGGAAGAAGAGGAAGAAGAAGAAGTGTAAGCAGAAGAAGCGGAAGAAGGAGACGAAAATGAAGAAGAACAACAAGTAGAAGTAGAAGAAGTGGTAGAAAGAGAGAATAAGAGGAATAGGAGGAAGTAGTGGAATGAAAGGGGATGAAGAAGAAGAAGAAGTGCAAGTGGAAGAAGAAGAACAATTGGAAGAAGAAGAAGAAGTGGAAGAATGAGAAAAAGAGGGGGAAGAAGAAGCAATGGAAGGAAAGGGGATGAAGAAGAAGTGGAACAAGGAGGAGAAGAAGAAGGGGAGGAAGAAGAAGTAGTGTAGGCAGAAGAAGTGCAAGAAGGAGAAGAGAGGGAAGAAGAAGAACAAGTGGATGTAGTAGAAGTTTAAGAAGGTGAACAAGAGGAAGAAGAAGAAGTAGTTGAAGGAGTGGGGCTGATGGAGAAGAAGTGGAAGAAGGAGAACAAGAGGTAGAAATGCAAGTGGAAGAAGAAGAAGGAGAAAAAGAGGGATATCACGAAGGAGAGGAAGAAGAAGAAGGAGATCAAGAGGAAGAAAAGAAAGGAAAGGAGAGGATGAAGAAGAAGTGGAAGAAAGAGAACAAGAGGAGGCAGGAGAAGTGGAAGAAAGATAAGAAGAGGAAGAAGAAGGAGAGTAACTGGAAGAAGTGGAAGAAGGAGAAGAAAAGGAAGAAGAAGAAGATGTGGAAAGTGAAGAAGTTGAAGAAGGTGAACAAGAGGAGGAAGAAGATGTAGTGGAAGGAGGTGAGATGAAGAAGAAGAATTGGAACAAGGAGAAACGGAGGAAAAGGAAGAAGGAGGGGAAGGGAAAGGAAGAAGAAGTGGAACAAGGAGGAGAAGAAGAAGGGGAGGAGGAAGAAGTAGTGTAGGCAGAAGAAAGGCAAGAAGGAAAAGAGACGGAAGAAGAAGAACAGGTGGATGTAGTCGAAGTGGAAGAAGGTGAACAAGAGGTAGAAGAAGAAGTAGTTGAAGGAGTAAGGATGATGGAGAAGAAGTGGAAAAAGGAGAACAAGAGGTAGAAATGCAAGTGGAAGGAGAAGAAATAGAAAAAGAGGAATACGACGAAGGAAAGGAAGATGAAGAAGGAGATGAAGAGGAAGAAAAGAAAGGAAAGGAGAGGATGAAGAAGAAGCGGAAGAAAGAGAGCAACAAGTAGAAGTAGAAGAGGAAAAAGAAGGAGAGTAACTAGAAGAAGTGGAAGAAGGAGAAGAAAAGGAAGAAGAAGAAGATGTGGAAAGTGAAGAAGGTGAACAAGAGGAGGAGGAGGAAGTAGTGGAAGGAGGTGATGAAAATGAAGAAGAACAACAAGTAGAAGTAGAAGAAGTGGTAGAAGGAAAGAATGAGAGGAATAGGAGGAAGTAGTGGAATGAAAGGAGATGAAAAAGAAGAAGTGGAAGAAGGATAACGGGAGGAGGGGGAAGAGGTGGCAGAAGGAGAAGAAGAAGAAGTGGAAGAACGAGAAGAAAAGGAAGAAGTGCAAGTGGAAGAAGGAGAACAATAGGAAGAAGAAGAAGTGGAAGAACGAGAAGAAAAGGAAGAAGTGCAAGTGGAAGAAGGAGACCAATAGGAAGAAGAAGAAGAAGTGGAAAAATGAGAAAAAGAGGACGAAGAACAAGCCATGGAAGGAAAGGGGAATGAAGAAGAAGTGGAACAAGGAGGAGAAGAAGAAGGGGAGGTTGACGAAGTGGTGTAGGCAGAAGAAGGGCAAGAAGTAGAAAAGAGGGAAGAAGAAGAAGTGGAAGAAGGAGGAGAAGAAGAAGGGGAGGAAGAACAAGTAGCGTAGGCAGAAGAAGGGCAAGAAGGAGAAGAGAGGGAAGAAGAATAACAAGTGGACGTAGTAGAGGTGGTAGAAGGTGAACAAGTGAAGAAGAAGAAGTAGTTGAAGGAGTGGGGATGATGGAGAAGAAGTGGAAGAAGGAGAAAGAGAGGGATATGACGAAGGAAAGGAAGAAGAAGAAGAAGATGAAGAGGAAGAAAAGAAAGGAAAGGAGAGGATGAAGAAGAAGTGGAAGAAAGAGAACAAGAGGAGGCAGGAGAAGTGGAAGAAAGAATGTAGAGGAAGAAGAAGGAGACTAACTAGAAGAAGTGGAAGAAGGAGAAGAAAAGGAAGAAGAAGAAGATGTGGAACAAGGAGAAAAGGAGGAAAAGGAAGAAGGAGGGGAAGGGAAAGGAAGAAGAAGCAGAAGAAGTGGAATCTGGAGGAGAAGAGGAAGAAGAAGAAGAAGTGTAAGCATAAGATTTGGGGGAAGGAGAAGAAGAGGAAGAGCAACAATGGGAAGCAACAGAAGTGAGGGATGGAGAAAAAAGGAAGGAGAAGACGGCAAGGACAGATGAAGAAGTTGTGGAAGGAGAAGATATGGAAGAAGAGGAAGAAGAAGAAGTGTAAGCAGAAGAAGCGGAAGAAGTAGACGAAATTGAAGAAGAACAACAAGTAGAAGTAGAAGAAGTGGTAGAGGGAGAGAATAAGAGGAATAGGAGGAAGTAGTGGGATGAAAGGAGATGAAGAAGAAGAAGTGGAAGAAGGAGAACGGGAGTAGCGAGAAGAGGTGGCAGAAGGAGAAGAAGAGGAAGAACAAGAACTGGAAGAACGAGAAGAAAAGAAAAAACTTCAAGTGGAAGAAGGAGAACAATGGGAAGAAGAAGAAGAAGTGGAAGAGTGAGAAAAAGAGGAGAGAGAAGAAGCAATGGAAGGAAAGGGGATGAAGACGAAGTGGAACAACGAGGAGAAGAAGAAGGGGAGGAAGAAGAAGTAGTGTAGGCAGAAGAAGGGCAAGAAGGAGGAGAGAGGGAAGGAGTAGAACAAGTGGAGAAGAAGTGGAAGAAGGAGAACAAGAGGTAGAAATGCAAGTGGAAGCAGAAGAAGGAGAAAAAGAGGGATATGACGAAGGAAAGGAAGAAGAAGAAGGAGATGAAGAGGAAGAAAACAAAGGAAAGGAGAGGATGAAGAAGAAGTGGAAGAAAGAGAACAAGAGGAGGCAGGAGAAGTGGAAGAAAGATAAGAAGAGGAAGAAGAAGGAGAGTAACTAGAAGAAGTGGAAGAAGGAGAAGAAAAGGAAGAAGAAGAAGATGTGGAAAGTGAAGAAGGTGAACAAGAGGAGGAAGAAGAAGTAGTGGAAGAAGGTGAGATAAAAAAGAAGAATTGGAACAAGGAGAAAAGGAGGAAAAGGAAGGAGGGGCTGGGAAGGGAAGAAGAAGCAGAAGAACTGGAATCTGGAGGAGAAAAGAAAGAAGAAGAAGAAGTGTAAGCATAAGATTTGGGGGAAGGAGAAGAAGAGGAAAAGCAACAATGGGAAGCAATAGAAGTGGGGGATGGAGAAAAAGAGGAAGGAGAAGACGGAAAGGAAAGAAGAAGAAGTTGTGGAAGGAGAAGAAATGGAAGAAGAGGAAGAAGAAGAAGTGTAAGCAGAAGAAGTGGAAGAAGGAGACGAAAATGAAGAAAAACAACAAGTAGAAGTAGAAGAAATGGTAGAAGGAGAGAATAGGAGGAATACGAGGAGAAGAAGAAGTGGAAGGAATGAGAAAAAGAGGAGGAAGAAGAAGCAATGGAAGGAATGGGGATGCAGAAGGAGTTGAACAAGGAGGAGAAGAAGAAGGGGAGGAAAAAGAAGTAGTGTAGGCAGAAGAAGGGCAAGAAGGAGAAGAGAGGGAAAGAGAAGAACAAGTGGATGTAGTAGAAGTGGAAGAAGGTGAAAAAGAGGAAGAAGAAGAAGTAGTTGAAGGAGTGGGGATGATGGAGAAGAAGTGGAAGAAGGAGAATAAGAGGTAGAAATGCAAGCGGAAGCAGAAGAAGGAGAAAAAGAGGTATATGACGAAGGAAAGGAAGAAGAAGAAGGAGATGAAGAGGAAGAAAAGAAAGGAAAGGAGAGGATGAAGAAGAAGTGGAAGAAAGAGAACAAGAGGAGGCAGGAGAAGTGGAAGAAAGATAAGAAGAGGAAGAAGAAGGAGAGTAACTAGAAGAAGTGGAAGAAGGAGAAGAAAAGGAAGAAGAAGAAGATGTGGAAAGTGAAGAAGGTAAACAAGAGGAGGAAGAAGAAGTAGTGAAAGGAGGTGAGATGAAGAAGAAGAATTGGAACAAGGAGAAAAGGAGGAAGAGGAAGAAGGAGGGGAAGGGAAGGGAAGAAGAACTAGAAGAAGTTGAATCTGGGGGAGAGGAGGAACAAGAGGAAGAAGTGTAAGCGTAAGATTTGGGGGAAGGAGAAGAAGAGGAAGAGCAACAATGGGAAGCAACAGAAGTGGGGGATGGAGAAAAAGAGGAAGGAGAAGACGAAAAGGAAAGAAGAAGTTGTGGAAGGAGAAGAAATGGAAGAAGAGGAAGAAGAAAAAGTGTAAGCAGAAGAAGCGGAAGAAGGAGACGAAAATGAAGAACAACAAGTAGAAGTGGTAGAAGGAGAGAATAAGAGGAATAGCAGGAAGTAGTGGAATGAAAGGAGATGAAGAAGAAGAAGTGGAAGAAGGAGAACGGGAGGAGGAAGAAGAGGTAGCAAAAGGAGAAGAAGAGGAAGAAGAAGAAGTGGAAGAACGAGAAGAACAGGAAGAAGTGCAAGTGGAAGAAGGAGAACAATAGGAAGAAGAAAAAGTGGAAGAATGAGAAAAAGAGGAGGAAGAAGAAGCAATGGAAGGAAAGGGGAATGAAGAAGAAGTGGAACAAGGAAGAGAAGAAGAAGGGGAAGAAGAAGAAGTACTGTAGGCAGAAGAAGGGCAAGAAGGAGAAGAGAGGGAAGAAGAAGAACAAGTGGATGTAGTAGAAGTTGAAGAAGGTGAACAAGAGGAAGAAGAAGAAGTAGTTGAAGGAGTGGGGCTAATGGAGAAGAAGTGGAAAAAGGAGAACAAGAGGTAGAAATGCAAGTGGAAGAAGAAGAAGGAGAAAAAGAGGGATATCACGAAGGAAAGGAAGAAGAAGAAGGAGATCAAGAGGAAGAAAAGAAAGGAAAGGAGAGGATGAAGAAGATGTGGAAGAAAGAGAACAAGAGGAGGCAGGAGAAGTGGAAGAGGAATAAGAAGAGGAAGAAGAGGAAGAGGAAGGAGAGTAACTGGAAGAAGTGGAAGAAGGAGAAGAAAAGGAAGAAGAAGAAGATGTGGATAGTGAAGAAGTTGAAGCAGGTGAACAAGAAGAGGAAGAAGAAGTAGTGGAAGGAGGTGAGATGAAGAAGAAGAATTGGAACAAGGAGAAAAGCAGGAAAAGGAAGAAGGAGGGGAAGGGAAGGGAAGAAGTAGCAGAAGAAGTGGAATCTGGAGGAGAAGAGGAAGAAGAAGAAGGAGTGTAAGCATAAGATTTGGGGGAAGGAGAAGAAGAGGAAGAACAACAATGGGAAGCAACAGAAGTGGGGGATGGAGAAAAAGAGGAAGGAGAAGATGGAAAGGAAAGAAGAAGAAGTTGTGGAAGGAGAAGAAACGGAAGAAGTGTAAGCAGAAGAATCGGATGAAGGAGATGAAAATGAAGAAGAACAATAAGTAGAAGTAGAAGAAGTGGTAGAAGCAGAGAATAAGAGGAATAGGAGGAAGTAGTGGAATGAAAGGAGATGAAGAAGAATAAGTGGAAGAAGAGGTGGCAGAAGGAGAAGAAGAAGAAGAGGAAGAAGAAGAAGTGGAAGAACGAGAAGAAAAGGAAGAAGTGCAAGTGGAAGAAGGAGAACAATAGGAAGAAGAAGAAGAAGTGGAAGAATGAGAAAAGAGGAGGAAGAAGAAGCAATGGACGGAAAGGGGAATGAAGAAGAAGTGGAACAAGGATGAGAAGAAGAAGGGGAGGAAGAAGAAGTAGTGTAGGCAGAAGAAGGGCAAGAAGGAGAAGAGAGGGAAGAAGAAGAACAAGTGGATGTACTAGAAGTGGAAGAAGGTGAACAAGAGGAAGAAGAAGAAGTAGTTGAAGGAGTGGGGATGATGGAGAAGAAGTGGAAGAAGGAGAACAAGAGGTAGAAATGAAAGTGGAAGCAGAAGAAGGACAAAAAGAGGGATATTATGAAGGAAAGGAAGAAGAAGAAGGAGATGAAGAGGAAGAAAAGAAAGGAAAGGAGAGGATGATGTGAATGCCGAAGACAATGACTTTTCATTTTTTGTAACATTTCATTAATTTAGAAATTAATGTAACATGCAATTAATCATATGTGATAATTGCGTGATAATGGAGTATTTAATTTTTCTTTTGAGAGTTATGATTTTGAACAGTCACCTAGTTCTATAAATAGGGGTTGAATTGTACTCAAAGGAGAACCATTGAATTAGTGAAATTATAATTGGGTTTTACCCTTTTGTGAGATGAATTTCTCTTTAGAACTTATCAAGGAGTTTTTCCTTGTGGCGTTCTGCTAGACTTATCAAGGGTAAATCACTACCCTTGTGGCGTCATATGACTTATCTTCTATCCTTGGAAGTGGCCTCATTTATCCCTTCGCTAAACCATTTTCATCCTTTCCATTTTCTTGTTTACCCAATTCTCATTGTTTTGTTAACTTATTACCTTCCAACCTAGATAGATCCGCAAAACGAATCCAACCACTCTGGATTTATATCAGTTGGTATCAGAGCTTCGGCTCTAGGTTTGGAACTATGATGGATATTTTTTATACAAGGTATTTAATCGAAGGTCATTTGTGTTTATTTGCAGTTGATGAAGAAAGTTATAGCAACGTGGTGAGCGAAAGATTGGTGAATAAACTTAACTTACCAACGAGTCTTCATCCTAGGCAAACTAAGTTTAGATTCACTATTGGAAAATATGTGGAGGAAGTGACATGCGATATTCCTCCCATGGACTCATGTCATTTTCTTTTAGGGAGACCTTGGTTGTAGGGTAAAAGGATAAATTCTGAAAGACTTTCAGTTTCTTTGGTGCATGAAGGACGCAAACTTAATTTGAAATTTCTGACACCAAGTGAAGTTTGTGATAATCAACATAAGTTGAAGGAGAAAATAGAAAAAGAAAGAGAAGAAAAGAGAAAAATAGAAAAAGAAAAGAGTGAAGAGGAAGAGAGAGAAAAGGAAAGAGAAAGAGAGAAAAAGAACGTTAAAATAAAAACTGCTAATGATTTTTCTTCTTTTATTGGTATTTTGAATGCACAGGACGATGACAATACAACCCACAAATTGCCATATTTGAGGAAAAAAATGTGGATATCCCTTTTCCAGAGTCATTGTACATTCAGTACATTGTTGAGGTTAAAACTCCTGAAGAAAATGCACAAGTCTATTTTAAAAGAAGAATTCCTCTTGATTCCAATGTTTGGGTTTGGAAACCAAAAAGGAAAACTTCTTTGATGCATGAATTTTTACAAGTTACATTTGATCCTGGAGGTTGATTTTGTTTATTTTAAATTATAAGTGAATAAAATTGATAGGAAAATAAAGTCATAGATTCGAGGATGAATCTTTTCGAAGAAGGAGGGAATGATGTGAATGCCGAAGACAATGACTTTTCATTTTTTGTAACGTTTCATTAATTTAGGAATTAATGTAACATGCAATTAATCATATGTGATAATTGCGTGATAATGGAGTATTTAATTTTTCTTTTGAGAGTTATGATTTTGAACAGTCATCTAGTTCTATAAATAGGGGTTGAATTGTACTCAAAGGAGAACCATTGAATTAGTGAAATTATAATTGGGTTTTACCCTTTTGTGAGATGAATTTCTCTTTAGAACTTATCAAGGAATTTTTCCTTGTGGCATTCTGCTAGACTTATCAAGGGTAAATCACCACCCTTGTGGCGTCATAGGACTTATCTTCCATCCTTGGAAGTGGCGTCATTTATCCCTTCGCTAAACCATTTTCATCCTTTCCATTTTCTTGTTTACCCAATTCTCATTGTTTTGTTAACTTATTACCTTCCAACCTAGATAGATCCGCAAAACGAATCCAACCACTCTGGATTTCTATTAGAGGATGAAGAAGAAGTGGAAGAAAGAGAACAAGAGGAGGCAGGAGAAGTGGAAGAAAGATAAGAAGAGGAAGAAGAAGGAGAGTAACTAGAAGAAGTGCAAGAATGAGAAGAAAAGGAGGAAGAAGAAGATGTGGAAAGTGAAGAAGTTGAAGAAGGTGAACGAGAGGAGGAAGAAGAAGTAGTGGAAGGAGGTGAGATGAAGAAGAAGAATTGGAACAAGGAGAAAAGGAGGAAAAGGAAGAAGGACGGGAAGGGAAGGGAAGAAGAAGCAGAAGAAGTGGAAGAAAGATAAGAAGTGGAAGAAGAAGGAGAGTAACTAGAAGAACTGGAAGAAGGAGAAGAAAAGGAAGAAGAAGAAGTGGAAGAAGGAGAAGAAAAGGAAGAACTTCAAGTGGAAGAAGGAGAACAATAGGAAGAAGAAGAAGAAGTGGAACAATGAGAAAAAGACGAGGAAGAAGAAGCAATGGAAGGAAAAGGGATGAAGAAGAAGTGGAACAAGGAGGAGAAGAACAAGGGGAGGAAGAAGTAGTGTAGGCAGAAGAACGGCAAGAAGGAGAAGAGAGGGAAGAAGAAGAACAAGAGGAAGAAGAAGAAGTAGTTGAAGGAGCGGGGATGATGGGGAAGAAGTGGAAGAAGGTGAACAAGAGGAAGAAGAAGAAGTAGTTGAAGGAGTGGGGATGATGGAGAAGAAGTGGAAGAAGGAGAACAAGAGGTAGAAATGCAAGTGGAAGCAGAAGAAGGAGAAAAAGAGGGATATGACGAAGGAAAGGAAGAAGAAGAAGCAGATGAAGAGGAAGAAAAGAAAGGAGAAGAACAAGAAGATGTGGAAAGTGAAGAAGTTGAAGAAGGTGAACAAGAGGAGGAAGAAGAAGTAGTGGAAGGAGGTGAGATGAAGAAGAAGAATTGGAACAAGGAGAAAAGCAGGAAAAGGAAGAAGGAGGGGAGGGGAAGGGAAGGGAAGAAGAAGCAGAGGAAGTGGAATCTGGAGGAGAAGAAGAAGAAGAAGAAGAAGAAGAAGAAGAAGAGTAAGCATAAGATTTGGGGGAAGGAGAAGACGAGGAAGAGCAACAATGGGAAGCAACAAAAGTCGGGGATGGAGAAAAAGAGGAAGGAGAAGACGGAAATGAAATAAGAAGTTGTGGAAGGAGAAGAAATGGAAGAAGAGGAAGAAGAAGAAGTGTAAGCAGAAGAAACGGAAGAAGGAGACGAAAATGAAGAACAACAAGTAGAAGTCGAAGAAGTGGTAGAAGGAGAGAAGAGGAAGAAGAAGAAGTGGAAGAACGAGAAGAAGAGGAAGAAGTGCAAGTGGAAGAAGGAGAACAATAGGAAGAAGAAGAAGAAGTTGAAGAATGAGAAAAAGAGGAGGAAGAAGAACCAATGGAAGGAAACGGGATGAAGAAGAAGTGGAACAAGGAGGAGAAGAAGAAGGAGAGGAAGAAGAACTAGTGTAGGCAGAAGAAGGGAAAGAAGGAGAAGAGAGGGAAGAAGAAGAACAAGTGGATGTAGTAGAAGTGGAAGAAGGTGAAGAAGAGGAAGAAGAAAAAGTAGTTGAAGGAGTGGTGATGATGGAGAAGAAGTGGAGGAAGGAGAACAAGAGGTAGAAATGCAAGTGGAAGCAGAAGAATGAGAAAAAGAGAGATATGACGAAGGAAAGGAAGAAGAAGAAGGAGATGAAGAGGAAGAAAAGAAAGGAAAGGAGATGATGAAGAAGAAGTGGAAGAAAGAGAACAAGACGAGGCAGGAGAAGTGGAAGAAAGATAAGAAGAGGAAGCAGAAGGAGAGTAACTAGAAAAAGTGGAAGAACGAGAAGAAGAGGAGGAAGAAGAAGCAATGGAAGGAAAGCGGATGAAGAAGATGTGGAACAAGGAGGAGAAGAAGAAGGGGAGGAAGAAGAAGTAGTGTAGGCAGTAGAAGGGCAAGAATGAGAAGAGGAACAAGTAGATGTAGCAGTGGTGGAAGAAGGTGAATAAGAGGAAGAAGAAGAAGCAGTTGAAGGAGTGGGGATGATGGAGAAGAAGTGGAAGAAGGAGAACAAGAGGTAGAAATGCAAGTGGAAGCAGAAGAAGGAGAAAAAGGGGGATGTGACGAAGGAAAGGAAGAAGAAGAAGGAGTTGAAGAGGAAGAAAAGAAAGGAAAGGGGAGGATTAAGAAGAAGTGGAAGAAAGAGAACAAGAGGAGGCAGGAGAAGTGGAAGAAAGATAAGAAGAGGAAGAAGAAGGAGAGTAACTAGAAGAAGTGGAAGAAAGATAAGAAAAGGAAGAAGAAGATGTGCAAGGTGAAGAACGTGAACAAGAGGAGGAAGAAGAAGTAGTGGAAGGAGTTGACATGGAGAAGAAGAATTGGAACAAGGAGAAAAGGAGGAAAAGGAAGAAGGAGGGGAAGGTAAGAAGAACCAGAAGAAGTGGAATCTGGAGGACAAGAGGAAGAAGAAGAAGAAGTGTAAGCTTAAGATTTGGGGGAAGGAGAAGAAGAGGAAGAGCAACAATGGGAAGCAACAGAAGTGGGGGATGGAGAAAAAGAGAAAGGAGAAGACGGAAAGGAAATAAGAAGTAGTTGTGGAAGGAAAAGAAATGGAAAAAGAAGAAGTGTAAGCAGAAGAAACGGAAGAAGGAGATAAAAATGAAGAAGAACAGCAAGTAGAAGTAGAAGAAGTGGTAGAAGAAGAGAATAAGAGGAATACGAGGAAGTAGTAGAATGAAAGGAGATGAAGAAGAAGAAGTGGAAGAAGGAGAACGGAAGGAGGGAGGAGGGAGAAGAGGTGGCAGAACGAGAAGAAGAGGAAGAAAAAGAAGTGGAAGAAAGAAAAGAAAAGGAAGAAGTGCAAGTGGAAGAAGGAGAACAATAGGAAGAAGAAGGAGAAGTGGAAGAATGAGAAAAAGAGGAGGAAGAAGAAGCAATGGAAGGAAAAGGGATGAAGAAGAAGTGGAAGAAGGAGGAGAAGAAGGGGAGGAAGAAGAAGTAGTGTAGGCACAAGAACGGCAAGAAGGAGAAGAGAGGGAAGAAGAAGAACAAGTGTATGTATTAGAGGTGGAAGAAGGTGAACAAGAGGAAGAAGTAGAAGTAGTTGAAGGAGTGGGGATGATGGAGAAGAAGTGGAAGAAGGAGAACAAGAGGTTGAAATGCAAGTGGAAGCAGAAGAAGGAGAAAAAGAGGGATATGACGAAGGAAAGGAAGAAGAAGAAGGAGATGAAGAGGAAGAAAAGAAAGGAAAGGAGAAGATGAAGAAGAAGTGGAAGAAAGAGAACAAGAGGAGGCAGGAGAAGTTGAAGAAAGATAAGAAGAGGAAGAAGAAGGAGAGTAACTAGAAGAAGTGGAAGAAGGAGAAGAAAAGGAAGAAGAAAAAGATGTGGAAAGTGAAGAAGGTGAAGAAGAGGAGGAAGAAGTAGTGGAAGGAGGTGAGATGAAGAAGAAGAATTGGAACAAGGAGACAAGGAGGAAATGGAAGAAGGAAGGGAAGGGAAGGGAAGAAGAAGCAGAAGAAGTCGAATCTGGAGGAGAAGAGGAAGAAGGAGAAGAAGTGTAAGCATAAGATTTGGGGGAAGGAGAAGAAGAGGAAGAGCAACAATGGGAACCAACAGAAGTGGGGGATGGAGAAAAAGAGGAAGGAGAAGACACAAAGGAAAGAAGAAGAAGTTGTGGAAGGAGAAGAAATGGAAGAAGATGAAGAAGAAGAAGTGTAAGCAAAACAAGCAGAAAAAGGAGACGAAAATGAAGAAGAACAACAGGTAGAAGTTAAAGAAGTGGTAGAAGGAGAGAATAAGAGGAATAAGAGGAAGTAGTGGAATGAAAGGAGATGATGAAGAAGAAGTGGAAGAAGGAGTACGGGAGGAGGGAGAAGAGGTGGCAGAAGGAGAAGAAGAGGAAGAAGAAGAAGTGGAAGAGCGAGAAGAAAAGGAAGAACTGCAAGTGGAAGAAGGAGAACAATAGGAAGCAGAAGTAGAAGTGGAAGAATGAGAGAAAGAGGAGGAAGAAGAAGCAATGGAAGGAAACTGGATGAAGAAGAAGTGGAACAAGGAGGAGGAGAAGAAGGGGAGGAAGAAGAAGTAGTGTAGGCAGAAGAAGGGCAAAAAGGAGAAGAGAGGGAAGAAGAAGAAGTAGAAGAAGTGGTAGAAGGAGAGAATAAGAGGAATAGGAGGAAGTAGTGGAATGAAAGGAGATGAAGAAGAAGAAGTGGAAGAAGGAGAACGGAAGGAGGGAGGAGGGAGAAGAGGTGGCAGAACTAGAAGAAGGGGAAGAAAAAGAAGTGGAAGAAAGAAAAGAAAAGGAAGAAGTGCAAGTGGAAGAAGGAGAACAATAGGAAGAAGACGGAGAAGTGGAAGAGTGAGAAAAAGAGGAGGAAGAAGAAGCAATGGAAGGAAAAGGGATGAAGAAGAAGTGGAAGAAGGAGGAGAAGAAGAAGGGGAGGAAGAAGAAGAAGTGGAAGAACGAGAAGAAAAGGAAGAAGTGCAAGTGGAAGAAGGAGAACAATAGGAAGAAGAAGAAGTGGAAGAATGAGAAAAAGAGGAGGATGAAGAAGCAATGGAAGGAAAACGGATGAAGAAGAAGTGGAACAAGGAGGAGAAGAAGAAGGGGAGGAAGAAGAAGTAGTGTAGGCAGTAGAAGGGCAAGAATGAGAAGAGGAACAAGTAGATGTAGTAGAGGTGGAAGAAGGTGAATAAGAGGAAGAAGAAGAAGCAATTGAAGGAGTGGGGATGATGGAGAAGAAGTGGAAGAAGGAGAACAAGATGTAGAAATGCAAGTGGAAGCAGAAGAAGGAGAAAAAGAGGGATATGACAAAGGAAAGGAAGTAGAAGAAGGAGTTGAAGAGGAAGAAAAGAAAGGAAAGGAGAGGATGAAGAAGTAGTGGAAGAAAGAGAACAAGAGGAGGCAGGAGAAGTGGAAGAAAGATAAGAAGAGGAAGAAGAAGGAGAGTAACTAGAAGAAGTGGAAGAAAGAGAGGAAAAGAAAGAAGAAGATGTGCAAAGTGAAGAACGTGAACAAGAGGAGGAACAAGAAGTAGTGGAAGGAGGTGACATGGAGAAGAAGAATTGGAACAAGGAGAAAAGGAGGAAAAGGAAGAAGGAGGGGAAGGGAAGAAGAACCAGAAGAAGTGGAATCTGGAGGAGAAGAGGAAGAAGAAGAAGAAGTGTAAGCTTAAGATTTGGGGGAAGGAGAAGAAGAGGAAGAGCAACAATGGGAAGCAACAGAAATGAGGGATGGAGAAAAAGAGGAAGGAGAAGACGGAAAGGAAATAAGAAGTAGTTGTGGAAGGAAAAGAAATGGAAAAAGAAGAAGTGTAAGCAGAAGAAACGGAAGAAGGAGACGAAAATGAAGAAGAACAACAACTAGAAGTAGAAGAAGTGGTAGAAGGAGAGAATAAGAGAAATAGGAGGAAGTAGTGGAATGAAAGGAGATGAAGAAGAAGAAGTAGAAGAAGGAGAACGGAAGGAGGGAGGAGGGAGAAGAGGTGGAAGAACGAGAAGAAGAGGAAGAAAAAGAAGTGGAAGAAAGAAAAGAAAAAGAAGAAGTGCAAGTGGAAGAAGGAGAACAATAGGAAGAAGAAGGAGAAGTGGAAGAATGGGAAAAAGAGGAGGAAGAAGAAGCAATGGAAGGAAAAGGGATGAAGAAGAAGTGGAAGAAGGAGGAGAAGAAGAAGGGGAGGAAGAAGAAGTAGTGTAGGCACAAGAACGGCAAGAAGGAGAAGAGAGGGAAGAAGAAGAACAAGTGTATGTATTAGAGGTGGAAGAAGGTGAAGAAGAGGAAGAAGAAGAAGTAGTTGAAGGAGTGGGGATGATGGAGAAGAAATGGAAGAAGGAGAACAAGAGGTAGAAATGCAAGTGGAAGCAGAAGAAGGAGAAAAAGAGGGATATGACGAAGGAAAGGAAGAAGAAGAAGCAGATGAAGAGGAAGCAAAGAAAGGAAATGAGAGGATGAAGAAGAAGTGGAAGAAAGGGAACAAGAGGAGGCAGGAGAAGTGGAAGAAAGATAAGAAGAGGAAGAAGAAGGGGAATAAATAGAAGAAGTGGAAGAAGGAAAAGAAAAGGAAGAAGAAGAAGATGTGGAAAGTGAAGAAGGTGAACAAGAGGAGGAAGAAGAAGTAGTGGAAGGAGGTGAGATGAAGAAGAAGAATTGGAACAAGGAGAAAGGAGGAAAAGGAAGAAGGAGGGGAAGGGAAGAAGAACCAGAAGAAGTGGAATCTGGAGAAGAAGAGGAAGAGCAACAATGGGAAGCAACAGAAGTGGGGGATGGAGAAAAAGAGGAAGGAGAAGACGGAAAGGAAAGAAGAAGAAGTTGTGGAAGGAGAAGAAATGGAAGAAGAGGAAGAAGAAGAAGTGTAAGCGGAAGAAGCGGAAGAAGGAGACGAAAATGAAGAAGAACAACAAGTAGAAGTAGAAGAAGTGGTAGAAGGAGAGAATAAGAGGAATAGGAGGAAGTAGTGGAATGAAAGGAGATGAAGAAGAAGAAGTGGAAGAAGGAGAACTCGAGGAGGGAGGAGGGAGAAAAGGTTGTAGAAGGAGAAGAAGAGGAAGAAGAAGAAGTGGAAGAAAGAGAAGAAAAGGAAGAAGTGCAAGTGGAAGAAGGAGAACAATGGGAAGAAGAAGAAGTAGTGGAAGAATGAGAAAAATAGGAGGAAGAAGAAGCAATGGAAGGAAAGCTGATGAAGAAGAAGTGGAACAAGGAGGAGAAGAAGAAGGAGAGGAAGAAGAAGTAGTGTAGGCAGAAGAAGGGCAAGAAGGAGAAGAGAGGGAAGGAGTAGAACAAGTGGATGTAGTAGAAGTGGGAGAAGGGGAACAAGAGGAAGAAGAAGAAGAAGTAGTTGAAGGAGTGGGGATGATCGAGAAGAAGTGGAAGAAGGAGAACAAGAGGTAGAAATGCAAGTGGAAGCAGACGAAGGAGAAAAAGAGGGATATGACGAAGGAAAGGAAGAAGAAGAAGCAGATGAAGAGGAAGAAAAGGAAAGCAGAGGATGAAGAAGAAGTGGAAGAAAGAGAATAAGAGGAGGCAGGAGAAGTGGAAGAAAGATAAGAAGAGGAAGAAGAAGGAGAGTAACTAGAAGAAGTGGAAGAAAGAGAAGAAAAGGAAGAAGAAGATGTGCAAAGTGAAGAACGTGAACAAGAGGAGGAAGAAGAAGTAGTGGAAGGAGGTGACATGGAGAAGAAGAATTGGAACAAGGAGAAAAGGAGGAAAAGGAAGAAGGTGGGGAAGGGAAGGGAAGAAGAAGCAGAAGAAGTGGAATCTGGAGGAGAAAAGGAAGAAGAAGAAGAAGTGTAAGCATAAGATATGGGGGAAGAGCAACAGAAGTGGGGGATGGAGAAAAAGAGGAAGGAGAAGACGGAAAGGAAAGAAGAAGAAGTTGTGGAAGGAGAAGAAATGGAAGAAGAGGAAGAAGAAGAAGTGTAAGCAGAAGAAGCGGAAGAAGGAGACGAAAACATAGAAGAACAACTAGTAGAAGTAGAAGAAGTGGTAGAAGGAGAGAATAAGAGGAATAGGAAGAAGTAGTGGAATGAAAGGGGATGAAGAAGAAGAAGTGGAAAAAGGAGAACGGGAGGAGGAAGAAGAGGTGGCGGAAGGAGAAGAAGAGGAAGAAGAAGAAGTGGAAGAACAAGTAGAAAAGGAAGAAGTGCAAGTGGAAGAAGGAGGAAGTAGAAGAAGTGGTAGAAGGAGAGAATAAGAGGAATAGGAGGAAGTAGTGGAATGAAAGGAGATGAAGAAGAAGAAGTGGAAGAAGGAGAACGGGAGGAGGGAGAAGAGGTGGCAGAAGGAGAAGAAGAGGAAGAAGAAGAAGTGGAAGAACGTGAAAAAGAGGAGGAAGAAGAAGCAATGGAAGGAAAAGGCATGAAGAAGAAGTGGAAGAAGGAGGAGAAGAAGAAGGGGAGGAAGAAGAAGAAGTGGAAGAACGAGAAGAAAAGGAAGAAGTGCAAGTGGAAGAAGGAGAACAATAGGAAGAAGAAGAAGTGGAAGAACGAGAAAAAGAGGAGGATGAAGAAGCAATGGAAGGAAAACGGATGAAGAAGAAGTGGAACAAGGAGGAGAAGAAGAAGCGGAGGAAGAAGAAGAAGTGTACGCACAAGAACGGCAAGAAGCAGAAGAGAGGGAAGAAGAAGAACAAGTGTATGTATTAGAGGTGGAAGAAGGTGAACAAGAGGAAGAAGAAGAACTAGTTGAAGGAGTGGGGATGATGGAGAAGAAGTGGAAGAAGGAGAACAAGATGTAGAAATGCAAGTGGAAGCAGAAGAAGGAGAAAAAGAGGGATATGACGAAGGAAAGGAAGAAGAAGAAGCAGATGAAGAGGAAGAAAAGAAAGGAAATGAGAGGATGAAGAAGAAGTGGAAGAAAGGGAACAAGAGGAGGCAGGAGAAGTGGAAGAAAGATAAGAAGAGGAAGAAGAAGGGGAATAAATAGAAGAAGTGGAAGAAGGAAAAGAAAAGGAAGAAGAAGATGATGTGGAAAGTGAAGAAGGTGAACAAGAGGAGGAAGAAGAAGTAGTGGAAGGAGGTGAGATGAAGAAGAAGAATTGGAACAAGGAGAAAAGGAGGAAAAGGAAGAAGGAGGGGAAGGGAAGAAGAACCAGAAGAAGTGGAATCTGGAGAAGAAGAGGAAGAGCAACAATGGGAAGCAACAGAAGTGGGGGATGGAGAAAAAGAGGAAGGAGAAGACGGAAAGGAAAGAAGAAGAAGTTATGGAAGGAGAAGAAATGGAAGAAGAGGAAGAAGAAGAAGTGTAAGCAAAAGAAGCGGAAGAAGGAGACGAAAATGAAATAGAACAACAAGTAGAAGTAGAAGAAGTGGTAGAATGAGAGAATAAGATGAATAGGAGGAAGTAGTGGAATGAAAGGAGATGAAGAAAAAGAAATTGTGGAAGGAGAACGGGAGGAGGAAGAAAAGGTGGCAGAAGGAGAAGAAGAGGAAGAAGAAGTGGTGTAAGAACGAGAAGAAAAGGAAGAAGTGCAAGAGGAAGAAGGAGAACAATACGAAGAAGTAGAAGTGGAAGAATGAGAAAAAGAGGAGGAAGAAGAAGCAATGGAAGGAAAGGGGATGAAGAAGGAGTGGAACAAGGAGGAGAAGAAGAAGGGGACGAACAAGAAGTAGTGTAGGCAGAAGAACGGCAAGAAGGAGAAGAGAGGGAAGAAGAAGAAGAAGTGGATGTAGTAAAAGTGGAAGAAGGTGAACAAGAGGAAGAAGAAGAAGTAGTTGAAGGAGTAGAGATGATGGAGAAGAAGTTGAAGAAGGAGAACAAGAGGTACTAGAAATGCAAGTGGAAACAGAAGAAGGAGAAAAAGAGGGATATGACGAAGGAAAGGAAGAAGAAGAAGGATATGAAGAGGAAGAAAAGAAAAGAAAGGAGAGGATGAACAAGAAGTGGAAGAAAGAGAAAAAGAGGATGCATGAGAAGTGGAAGAAAGATAAAAAGAGGAAGAAGAAGGAGAGTAACTAGAAGAAGTGGAAGAAGGAGAAGAAAAGGATGAAGAAGAAGATGTGGAAAGTGAAGAAGTTGAAGAAGGTGAACAAGAGGAGGAAGAAGAAGTAGTGGAAGGAGGTGAGATGAAGAAGAAGATAAGAAGAGGAAGAAGAAGGAGAGTAACTAGAAGAAGTGGAAGAAGGAGAAGAAAAGGAAGAAGAAGAAGATGTGGAAAGTGAAGAAGTTGAAGAAGGTGAACAAGAGGAGGAAGAAGAAGTAGTGCAAGGAGGTGAGATGACGAAGAAGAAGTTGTGGAAGTCGAAGAAATCGAAGAAGAGGAAAAAGAAGAAGTGTAAGCAGAAGAAGCGGAAAAAGGAGACAAAAATGAAAAAGAACAACAAGTAGAAGTAGAAGAAGTGGTAGAAGGAGAGAATAAGAGTAATAGGAGGAAGTAGTGGAATGAAAGGAGATGAAGAAGAAGAAGTGGAGGAAGGAGAACGGGAGGAGGGAGAAGAGGTGGCAGAAGGAGAAGAAGAGGAAGAAGAAGATGTGGAAGAACGAGAAGAAAAGGAAGAAGTGCAAGTGGAAGAAAGAGAACAATAAGAAGAAGAAGAAATGGAGGAATAAGAAAAAAAAGGAGGAAGAAGAAGCAATGGTAGGAAAGGGGATGAAGAAGAAGTGGAACAAGGAGGAGAAGAAGAAGGGGAGGAAGAAGAAGTGGTGTAGGCAGAAGAAGGGGAAGAAGGAGAAGAGAGGGAAGACGAAGAACAAGTGGATGTAGTAGAAGTGGAAGAAGGTGAACAAGAGGAAGAAGAAGAAGTAGTTGAAGGAGTGTGGATGATGGAGAAGAAGTGGAAGAAGGAGAACAAGAGGTAGAAATGCAAGTGGAAGCAGAAGAAGGAGGAAAAGAGGGATATGACGAAGGAAAGGAAGAAGAAGAATGAGATGAAGAGGAAGAAAAGAAAGGAAAGGAGAGGATGAAGAAGAAGTAGTCGAAGGAGGTGAGATGAAGAAGAAGAATTGGAACAAGGAGAAAAGGAGGAACAGGAAGAAGGAGGGGAAGGGAAGGGAAGAAGCAGAAGAAGTGCAATCTGGAGGAGAAGAGGAAGAAGAAGAAGAAGTGTAAGCATAAGATTTGGGGGAAGGAGAAGAAGAGGAAGAGCAACAATGGGAAGCAACAGAATTGGGGGATGAAGAACAAGAGGAAGGAGAAGACGAAAAGGAAAGAAGAAGAAGTTATGGAAGGAGAAGCAGCGTAAGCAGAAGAAGCAGAAGAAGGAGACGAAAATGAAGAACAACAACAAGTAGAAGTAGAAGAAGTGGTAGAAGGAGAGAATTAGAGGAATAGGAGGAAGTAGTGGAATGAAAGGAGATGAAAAAGAAGAAGTGGAAGAAGGAGAATGGGAGGAGGAAGAAGAGGTGGTAGAAGGAGAAGAAGAGGAAGAAGAAGAAGTGGAAGAACGAGAAGAAAAGGAACAAGTGCAAGTGGAAGAAGGAGAACAATAGGAAGAAGAAGAAGAAGTGGAAGAATGAGAAAAGGAGGAGGAAGAAGAAGCAATGGAAGGAAAGGGGAATGAAGAAGAAGTGGAACAAGGAGGAGAAGAAGAAGGGGAGGAAGAATAAGTAGTGTAGGCAGAAGAAGGGCAAGAAGGAGAAGAAGAACAAGTGGATGTAGTAGAAGTGGAAAAAGGTGAACAAGAGGAAGAAGAAGAAGTAGTTGAAGGAGTGGGGATGATGGAGTAGAAGTGGAAGAAGGAGAACAAGAGGTAGAAATGCAAGTGGAAGCAGAAGAAGGAGAAAAAGAGGGATATGACGAAGGAATGGAAGAAGAAGAAGGAGATGAAGAGGAAGAAAAGAACGGAAAGGAGAGGATGAAGAAGAAGTGGAAGAAAGAGAACAAAAGGAGGCGGCAGAAGTGCAAGAAAGATAAGAAGAGGAAGAACAAGAAGAGTAACTAGAAGAAGTGGAAGAAGGAGACGAAAAGGAAGAAGAAGAAGATGTGGAAAGTGAAGAAGGTGAACAAGAGGAGGAAGAAGAAGTAGTGGAAGGAGGTGAGATAAAAAAGAAGAATTGGAACAAGGAAAAAAGAAGGAAAAGGAAGAAGGAGGGGAAGGGAAGGGAAGAAGAAGCAGAAGAAGTACTTGAAGGAGAGGGGATGAAGGAGAAGCAGTGGAAGAAGGAGGACAAGAGGTAGACATGCAAGTGGAAGCAGAAGAAGGAGAAAAAGAGGGGTATGACGAAGGAAAGGAAGAAGAAGAAGGAGATGAAGAGGAAGAAAAGAAAGGAAACGAGAGGATGAAGAAGAAGTGGAAGAAAGAGAACAAGAGGAGGCAGGAGAAGTCAAAGAAAGATAAGAAGAGGAAGAAGAAGGAGACTAACTAGAAGAAGTGGAAGAAGGAGAAGAAAAGGAAGAAGAAGAAGATGTGGAAAGTGAAGAAGTTGAAGAAGGTGAACCAGAGGAGGAAGAAGAAGTAGTGGAAGGAGGTGAGATGAAGAAGAAGAATTGGAACAAGGAGATAAAGAAGAAGAAGTGGAAGAAGGAGAATGGGAGGAGGAGGAAGAGGTGGCAGAAGCAGAAGAAGAGGAAGCAGAAGATGTGGAAGCACAAGAAGAAAAGGAAGAAGTGCAAGTGGAACAACAAGAACAATAGGAAGAAGAAGAAGAAGTGGAAGAGTGAGAAAAAGAGGAGGAAGAAGAAGCAATTGAAGGAAAGGGGATTAAGAAGAAGGGGAACAAGGAGGAGAAGAGGAAAGGGAGGAAGAAGAAGTAGTGTAGGCAGAAGAAGGGCAAGAAGGAGAAGAGAGGGAAGAAGAAGAACAAGTGGATGTAGTAGAGGTGGAAGAAGGTGAACAAGAGGAAGTAGAAGAGGTAGTTGAAGGAGTGGGGATGATGGAGAAGAAGTGGAAGAAGGAGGACAAGAGGTAGAAATGCAAGTGGAAGCAGAAGAAGGAGAAAAAGAGGGATATGACGAAGGAAAGGAAGAAGATGAAGGAGATGAAGAGGAAGAAAAGAAAGGAAAGGAGAGGATCAAGAAGAAGTGGAAGAAAGAGAACAAGAAGAGGTTGGAGAAGTGGAAGAAAGATAAGAAGAGGAAGAAGAAGGAGAGTAACTAGAAGAAGTGGAAGAAGGAGAAGAAAAGGAAGAAGAAGAACATGTGGAAAGTGAAGAAGGAGAAGAAATGGAAGAAGAGGAAGAAGAAGAAGTTGTGGAAGGAGAAGAAATGGAAGAAGAGGAAGAAGAAGAAGTGTAAGCAGAAGAACAGGAAGAAGGAGACGAAAATGAAGAAGAACAACAAGTAGAAGTAGAAGAAGTGGTAGAAGGAGAGAATAAGAGGAATAGGAGGAAGTAGTGGAATGAAAGGAGATGAAGAAGAAGAAGTGGAAGAAGGAGAACGCGAGGAGGGAGAGAAGGTGGCAGAACGAGAAGAAGAGGAAGAACAAGAAGTGGAAGAACGAGAAGAAAAGGAAGAACGAGAAGAAAAGGAAGAACTTCAAGTGGAAGAAGAAGAGGAGGGGAAGGGAAGGAAGAAGAAGAAGATGTGGAAAGTGAAGAAGTTAAAAAAGGTGAACAAGAGGCGGAAGAAGAAGTAGTGGAAGGAGGTGAGATGAAGACGAACAATTTGAACAAGGAGAAAAGGAGGAAAAGGAAGAAGGAGGGGAAGGGAAGGGAAGAAGCAGAAGAAGTGGACTCTGGAAGAGAAGAGGAAGAAGAAGAAGAAGTGTAAGCATAAGATTTGTGGGAAGGAGAAGAAGAGGAAGAGCAACAATGGGACGCAACAAAAGTAGGGGATGGCGAAAAAGAGGAAGGAGAAGACGGAAAGGAAAGAAGAAGTTGTGCAAGGAGAAGAAATGGAAGAAGAGGAAGAACAAGAAGTGTATGCAGAAGAAGCGGAAGAAGGAGACAAAAATGAAGAACAACAACAAGTAGAAGTAGAAGAAGTGGTAGAAATAAAGAATAAGAGGAATAGGAGGAAGTAGTGGAATGAAAGGAGATGAAGAAGAAGAAGTGGAAGAAGGAGAACGGGAGGAGGGAGAAGAGGTGCCAGAAGGAGAAGAAGAGGAAGAAAAAGAAGTGGAAGAACGAGAAGAAAAGGAAGAAGTGCAAGTTGAAGAAGGAGAACAATAGGAAGAAAAGAAGAAGTTGAAGAATGAGAAAAAGAGGAGGAAGACGAAGCAATGGAAGGAAAGGGGATGAAGAAGAAGTGGAAAAAGGAGGAGAAGAAGAAGGGGAGGAAGAAGAAGTAGTGTAGGCAGAAGAAGCGCAAGAAGGAGAAGAGAGGGTAGAAGAAGAACAAGTGGATGTAGTAGAAGTAGAAGAAGGTGAACAAGAGGAAGAAGAATAAGTAGTTGAAGGAGTGGGGATGATGGAGAAGAAGTGGAAGATGGAGAACAAGAGGTAGAAATGCAAGTGGAAGGAGAAGAAGGAGAAAAAGAGGGATATGATGAAGGAAAGGAAGAAGAAGAAGGAGATGAAGAGGAAGAAAGGAAAGGAAAGGAGAGGATGAAGAAGAGGTGGAAGAAAGATAAGAAGACGAAGAAGAAGGAGAGCAAGTAGAAGAAGTGGAAGAAGGAGAAGAAAAGGAAGAAGAAGAAGATGTGGAAAGTGAAGAAGTTGAAGAAGGTGAACAAGAGGAAGAAGAAAAAGTAATGGAAGGAGGTGAGATGAAGAAGAAGAATTGGAACAAGGAGAAAAGGAGGAAAGGAGGAAAAGGAGGAAAAGGAAAAAGGAGGGGAAGGGTAGGGAAGAAGAAGCAGAAGAAGTGGAATCTGGAGGAGAAGAGGAAGAAGAAAAGAAGTGTAAGCATAAGATTTGAGGGAAGGGGAAGACGAGGAAGAGCAAAAATGGGAAGCAACAGAAGTGGGGATGGAGAAAAAGAGGAAGGAGACGACGGAAAGGAAGGTAGAAGAAGTTGTGGAAGGAGAAAAAATGGAAGATGAGGAAGAAGAAGAAGTGTAAGCAGAAGAAGCGGAAGAAGGAGGCAAAAATGAAGAAGAACAACAAGTAGAAGTAGAAGAAGTGGTTGAAGGAGAGAATAAGAGGAATAGGAGGAAGTAGTGGAATGAAAGGAGATGAAGAACAAGAAGTGGAAGAAGGAGAACGGGAGCAGGGAGAAAAGGTGGCAGAAGGAGAAGAAGAGGAAGAAGAAGAAGTGGAAGAACGAGAAGAAAAGGAAGAAGTGCAAGTGCAAGAAGGAGAACAATAGGAAGAAGAAGAAGAACTGGAAGAATGAGAAAAAGAGGAGGAAGAAGAAGTAATGGAAGGAAAGGGGAGGAAGAAGAAGTGGAACAAGGAGGAGAAGAAGAAGGGGAGGAAGAAGAAGTAGTGTAGGCAGAAGAAGGGCAAGAAGGAGAAGAGGGGAAGAAGAAGAAAAAGTTGATGTAGTAGAAGTAGAAGAAGGTGAACACGAGGAAGAAGAAGAAGTAGTTGAAGGAGGGGATGCTGGAGAAGAAGTGAAAGAAGGAGAACAAGAGGTGGAAATGCAAGTGGAAGCAGAAGAAGGAAAAAAAGAGGGATATGACGAAGGAAAGGAAGAAGAAGATGGAGATGAAGAGGAAGAAAAGAAAGAAAAGGAGAGGATGAAGAAGAAGTGGAAGAAATAGAACAAGAGGAGGCAGGAGAAGTGGAAGAAAGATAAGAAGAGGAAGAAGAAGGAGAGTAACTAGAAGAAGTGGAAGAAGGAGAAGAAAAGGAAGAAGAAGAAGATGTGGAAGGTGACGAAGGTGAACAAGAGGAGGAAGAAGAAGTAGTGGAAGGAGGTCAGATGAAGAAGAAAAATTGGAAAAAGGAGAAAAAGAGGAAGAGGAAGAAGGAGGGGAAGGCAACGGAAGGCAAGAAGAAGCAGAAGAAGTGGAATCTGGAGGAGAAGAGGAAGAAGAAGAAGAAGTGTAAGAATAAGATTTGGGGGAAGGAGAAGAAGAGGAAGAGCAACAATGGGAAGCAACAGAAGTGGGGGATGGAGGAACAGAGGAAGGAGAAGACGGAAAGGAAAGAAAAAGAAGTTGTGGAAGGAGAAGAAATGGAAGAAGAGGAAGAGGAAGAAGTGTAAGCAGAACAAGAGGAAGAAGGAGACGAAAATGAAGAAGAACAACAAGTAGAAATAGAAGAAGTGGTAGAAGGGGAGAATAAGAGGAATAGGAGGAAGTAGTGGAATGAAAGGAGATGAAGAAGAAGAAGTGGAAGAAGGATAACTGGAGGAGGGAGAAGAGGTGGCAGAAGGAGAAGAAGAGGAAGAAGACGAAGTGGAAGAACGAGAAGAAAAGGAAGAAGTGCAAGTGGAAGAAGGAGAACAATGGGAAGAAGAAGAAGAAGTGAAAGAATGAGAAAAATAGGAGGAGGAAGAGGCAATGGAAGGAAAGGGGATGAAGAAGAAGTGGAACAAGGAGGAGAAGACGCAGGGGAGGAAAAAGAAGTAGTGTAGGCAGAAGAAGGGCAAGAAGGAGAAGAGAGGGAAGAAGAAGATCAAGTGGATTTAGTAGAAGTGGAAGAAGGTGAACAAGAGGAAGAAGAAGAAGTAGTTGAAGGACTGGGGATGATGGAGAAGAAGTGTTAGAAGGAGAAGAAAAGGAAGAAGAAGATGTGGAAAGGAGGTGAGATGAAGAAGAAGAATTGGAACAAGGAGAAAAGGAGGAAAAGGAAGAAGGAGGGGAAGGGAAGGGAATAAGAAGCAAAAGAAGTGGAATATGGAGGAGAAGAGGAGGAAGAAGAAGAAGTGTAAGAATAAGATATTGGGGAAGGAGAAGAAGAGGAAGAGCAACAATTGGAAGCAACAGAAGTGGGGGATGGAGAAAAAGAGGAAGGAGAAGACAGAAAGGAAAGAAGAAGAAGTTGTGGAAGGCGAAGAAATGGAAGAAGAGGAAGAAGAAGAAGTGTAAGCAGAAGAAGCGGAAGAAGGAGACGAAAATGAAGAAGAACAACAAGGAGAAGTAGAAGAAGTGGTAGAAGGAGAGAATAAGAGAAACAGGAGGAAGTAGTGGAATGAAAGGAGATGAAGAAGAAGAAGTGGAAGAAGGAGAACGGGAGGAGGGAGAAGAGGTGGCAGAAGGAGAAGAAGAGGAAGAAGAAGAAGTGGAAGAACGAGAAGAAAAGGAAGAAGTGCAGGTGGAAGAAGGAGAACAATAGAAAGAAGAAGAAGAAGTGGAAGAATGACAAAAAGAGGAGGAAGAAGAAGCAATGGAAGGAAATGGGATGAAGAAGAAGTGGAACAAGGAGGAGAAGAAGAAGGGGAGGAAGAAGAAGTAGTGTAGGCAGAAGAAGGGCAAGAAGGAAAAGAGAAGGAAGAAGAACAAGAAGTGGATGTAGTAGAAGTAGAAGAAGGTGAACACGAGGAAGAAGAAGAAGTAGTTGAAGGAGTCGGGATGATGGAGAAGAAGTAAAAGAAGGAGAACAAGAGGTGGAAATGCAAGTGGAAGCAGAAGAAGGAGAAAAAGAAGGATATGACAAAGGAAAGGAAGCAGAAGAAAGAGATGAAGAGGAAGAAAAGAAAGGAAAGGAGAGGATGAAGAAGAAGTGGAAGAAATAGAACAAGAGGAGGCAGGAGAAGTGGAAGAAAGATAAGAAGAGGAAGAAGAAGGAGAAGCAAAGGAAGAAGAAGAAGATGTGGAAAGTGAAGAAGAGAAAGAGCAACAATGGGAAGCAACAAAGGTCGGGGATGGAGAAAAAGATGAAGGAGAAGACAGAAAGGAAAGAAGAAGAAGTTGTGGAGGAGAAGAAATGGAAGAAGAGGAAGAACAAGAAGTGTAAGCACAAGAAGCGGAAGAAGGAGACAAAAATGAAGAAGAATAACAAGTAGAAGTAGAAGAAGTGGTAGAAGTAGTGGAATGAAAGGAGATGAAGAAAGAAGAAGTGGAAGAAGGAGAACGGGAGGAGGGAGAAGAGGTGGCAGAAGGAGAAGAAGTGGAAGTAGAAGAAGTGGAAGAACGAGAAGAAAAGGAAGAAGTGCAAGTGGAAGAAGGAGAACAATAGGAAGAAGAAGAAGAAGAAGTGGAAGAATAAAAAATAGAGGAGGAAGAAGAAGCAATGGAAGGAAAGGGGATGAAGAAGAAGTGGAACATGGAGGAGAAGAAGAAGGGGAGGAAGAAGAAATAGTGTAGGCAGAAGAAGGGCAAGAACGAGAAGAGAGGGAAGAAGAAGAACAAGTGGATGTAGTAGAAGTGGAAGAAGGTGAACAAGAGGAAGAAGAAGTAGTAGTTGAAGGAGTGGGGATGATGGAGAAGAAGTGGAAGAAGGAGAACAAGAGGTAGAAATGCAAGTGGAAGCAGAAGAAGGAGGAAAAAGAGGGATATGACAAAGGAAAGGAAGAACAAGAAGGAGATGAAGAGGAAGAAAAGAAAAGAAAGCAGAGGATGAAGAAGAAGTGGAAGAAAGAGAAAAAGAAGAGGCAGGAGAAGTGGAAGAAAGATAAGAAGAGGAAGAAGAAGGAGGGTAACCAGAAGAAGTGGAAGAAGGAGAAGAAAAGGAAGAAGAAGAAGATGTGGAAAGTCAAGAAGTTGAACGTGAACAAGAGGAGGAAGAAGAAGTAGTGGAAGGAGGTTAGATGAAGAAGAAGAATTGGAACAAGGAGAAAAAGAGGAAAAGGAAGAAGGAGGGGAAGGGAAAGGAAAAAGAAGCAGAAGAAGTGGAATCTGGAGGAGAAGAGGAAGAAGAAGAAGAAGTGTAAGCATAAGATTTGGGGGAAGGAGAAGAAGTGGAAGAGCAACAATGGGAAGCAATAGAAGTCGGGGATGGAGAAAAAGAGGAAGGAGAAGACGGAAAGGAAAGAAGAAGAAGTTGTGGAAGGAGAAGAAATGGAAGAATAGGAAGAAGAACAAGTGTAAGCAAAAGAAGCGGAAGAAGGAGACGAAAATGAAGAAGAACAACAAGTAGAAGTAGAAGAGGTGGTAAAAGGAGACAATAAGAGGAATAGGAGGAAGTAGTGGAATGAAAGGAGATGAAGAAGAAGAAGTGGAAGAAGGAGAACGGGAGGAGGGAGAAGAGGTGGCAGAAGGAGAAGAAGAGGAAGAAGAAGAAGTGGAAAAATGAGAAAAAGAGGAGGAAGAAGAAGCAATGGAAGGAAAGGGGATCAAGAAGAAGTGGAACAAGGAGGAGAAGAAGAAGGGGAGGAAGAAGAAATAGTGTAGGCAAAAGAAGGGCAAGAAGGAGAAGAGAGGGAAGAAGAAGAAGAACAAGTGGATAGTAGAAGTGGAAGAAGGTGAACAAGAGGAAGAAGAAGAAGTAGTTGAAGGAGTGGGGATGATGGAGAAGAAGTGGAAGAAGGAGAACAAGCGGTAGAAATGCAAGTGGAAGCAGAAGAAGGAGAAAAAGAGGGATATGACAAAGGAAAGGAAGAACAAGAAGGAGATGAAGAGGAAGAAAAGAAAGGAAAGGAGAGGCTGGAGAAGAAGTGGAAGAAAGATAACAAGATGAGGCAGGAGAAGTGGAAGAAAGATAAGAAGAGGAAGAAGAAGGAGGGTAACCAGAAGAAATGGAAGAAGGAGAAGAAAAGGAAGAAGAAGAAGATGTGGAAAGTCGAGAAGTTGAAGAACGTGAACAAGAGGAGGAAGAAGAAGTAGTGGAAGGAGGTTAGATGAAGAAGAAGAATTGGAACAAGGAGAAAAAGAGGAAAAGGAAGAAGGAGGGGAAGGGAAGGGAAGAAGAAGCAGAAGAAGTGGAATCTGGAGGAGAAGAGGAAGAAGAAGAAGAAGTGTAAGCATAAGATTTGGGGGAAGGAGAAGAAGTGGAAGAGCAACAATGGGAAGCAATAGAAGTGGGGGATGGAGAAAAAGAGGAAGGAGAAGACGGAAAGGAAAGAAGAAGAAGTTGTGGAAGGAGAAGAAATGGAAGAATAGGAAGAAGATCAAGTGTAAGCAAAAGAAGCGGAAGAAGGAGACGAAAATGAAGAAGAACAACAAGTAGAAGTAGAAGAGGTGGTAAAAGGAGACAATAAGAGGAATAGGAGGAAGTAGTGGAATGAAAGGAGATGAAGAAGAAGAAGTGGAAGAAGGAGAACGGGAGGAGGGAGAAGAGGTGGCAGAAGGAGAAGAAGAGGAAGAAGAAGAAGTGGAAAAATGAGAAAAGGAGGAGGAAGAAGAAGCAATGGAAGGAAAGGGGATCAAGAAGAGGTGGAACAAGGAGGAGAAGAAGAAGGGGAGGAAGAAGAAATAGTGTAGGCAAAAGAAGGGCAAGAAGGAGAAGAGAGGGAAGAAGAAGAAGAACAAGTGGATAGTAGAAGTGGAAGAAGGTGAACAAGAGGAAGAAGAAGAAGTAGTTGAAGGAGTGGGGATGATGGAGAAGAAGTGGAAGAAGGAGAACAAGCGGTAGAAATGCAAGTGGAAGCAGAAGAAGGAGAAAAAGAGGGATATGACAAAGGAAAGGAAGAACAAGAAGGAGATGAAAAGGAAGAAAAGAAAGGAAAGGAGAGGCTGGAGAAGAAGTGGAAGAAAGAGAACAAGATGAGGCAGGAGAAGTGGAAGAAAGATAAGAAGAGGAAGAAGAAGGAGGGTAACCAGAAGAAATGGAAGAAGGAGAAGAAAAGGAAGAAGAAGAAGATGTGGAAAGTCAAGAAGTTGAAGAACGTGAACAAGAGGAGGAAGAAGAAGTAGTGGAAGGAGGTTAGATGAAGAAGAAGAATTGGAACAAGGAGAAAAAGAGGAAAAGGAAGAAGGAGGGGAAGGGAAGGGAAGAAGAAGCAGAAGAAGTGGAATCTGGAGGAGAAGAGGAAGAAGAAGAAGAAGTGTAAGCATAAGATTTGGGGGAAGGAGAAGAAGTGGAAGAGCAACAATGGGAAGCAATAGAAGTGGGGGATGGAGAAAAAGAGGAAGGAGAAGACGGAAAGGAAAGAAGAAGAAGTTGTGGAAGGAGAAGAAATGGAAGAATAGGAAGAAGAACAAGTGTAAGCAAAAGAAGCGGAAGAAGGAGACGAAAATGAAGAAGAACAACAAGTAGAAGTAGAAGAGGTGGTAAAAGGAGACAATAAGAGGAATAGGAGGAAGTAGTGGAATGAAAGGAGATGAAGAAGAAGAAGTGGAAGAAGGAGAACGGGAGGAGGGAGAAGAGGTGGCAGAAGGAGAAGAAGAGGAAGAAGAAGAAGTGGAAAAATGAGAAAAAGAGGAGGAAGAAGAAGCAATGGAAGGAAAGGGGATCAAGAAGAGGTGGAACAAGGAGGAGAAGAAGAAGGGGAGGAAGAAGAAATAGTGTAGGCAAAAGAAGGGCAAGAAGGAGAAGAGAGGGAAGAAGAAGAAGAACAAGTGGATAGTAGAAGTGGAAGAAGGTGAACAAGAGGAAGAAGAAGAAGTAGTTGAAGGAGTGGGGATGATGGAGAAGAAGTGGAAGAAGGAGAACAAGAGGTAGAAATGCAAGTGGAAGCAGAAGAAGGAGAAAAAGAGGGATATGACAAAGGAAAGGAAGAACAAGAAGGAGATGAAGAGGAAGAAAAGAAAGGAAAGGAGAGGCTGGAGAAGAAGTGGAAGAAAGAGAACAAGATGAGGCAGGAGAAGTGGAAGAAAGATAAGAAGAGGAAGAAGAAGGAGGGTAACCAGAAGAAATGGAAGAAGGAGAAGAAAAGGAAGAAGAAGAAGATGTGGAAAGTCAAGAAGTTGAAGAACGTGAACAATAGGAGGAAGAAGAAGTAGTGGAAGGAGGTTAGATGAAGAAGAAGAATTGGAACAAGGAGAAAAAGAGGAAAAGGAAGAAGTAGGGGAAGGGAAGGGAAGAAGAAGCAGAAGAAGTGGAATCTGGAGGAGAAGAGGAAGAAGAAGAAGAAGTGTAAGCATAAGATTTGGGGGAAGGAGAAGAAGTGGAAGAGCAACAATGGGAAGCAATAGAAGTGGGGGATGGAGAAAAAGAGGAAGGAGAAGACGGAAAGGAAAGAAGAAGAAGTTGTGGAAGGAGAAGAAATGGAAGAATAGGAAGAAGAACAAGTGTAAGCAAAAGAAGCAGAAGAAGGAGACGAAAATGAAGAAGAACAACAAGTAGAAGTAGAAGAGGTGGTAAAAGGAGACAATAAGAGGAATAGGAGGAAGTAGTGGAATGAAAGGAGATGAAGAAGAAGAAATGGAAGAAGGAGAACGGGAGGAGGGAGAAGAGGTGGCAGAAGGAGAAGAAGAGGAAGAAGAAGAAGTGGAAGAATGAGAAAAAGAGGAGGAAGAAGAAGCAATGGAAGGAAAGGGGATGAAGAAGAAGTGGAACATGGAGGAGAAGAAGAAGGGGAGGAAGAAGAAATAGTGTAGGCAGAAGAAGGGCAAGAAGGAGAAGAGAGGGAAGAAGAAGAACAAGTGGATGTAGTAGAAGTGGAAGAAGGTGAACAAGAGGAAGAAGAAGTAGTAGTTGAAGGTGTGGGGATGATGGAGAAGAAGTGGAAGAAGGAGAACAAGAGGTAGAAATGCAAGTGGAAGCAGAAGAAGGAGAAAAAGAGGGATATTACAAAGGAAAGGAAGAACAAGAAGGAGATGAAGAGGAAGAAAAGAAAGGAAAGGAGATGATGGAGAAGAAGTGGAAGAAGGAGAACAAGATGAGGCAGGAGAAGTGGAAGAAAGATAAGAAGAGGAAGAAGAAGGAGGGTAACCAAAAGAAGTGGAAGAAGGAGAAGAAAAGGAAGAAGAAGAAGATGTGGAAAGTGAAGAAGTTGAAGAACGTGAACAATAGGAGGAAGAAGAAGTAGTGGAAGGAGGTTAGATGAAGAAGAAGAATTGGAACAAGGAGAAAAAGAGGAAAAGGAAGAAGTAGGGGAAGGGAAGGGAAGAAGAAGTGGAAGAAGAGGAAGAAGAAGAAGTGTAAGCAGAAGAAGCGGAAGAAGGAGACGAAAATGAAGAAGAACAACAAGTAGAAGTAGAAGAAGTGGTAGAAGGAGAGAATCAGAGGAACAGGAGGAAGTAGTGGAATGAAAGAAGATGAAGAAGGTGGAAGAAGGAGAACGGGAGGAGTGAGAAGAGGTGGCAGAAGGAGAAGAAGAGGAAGAAGAAGAAGTGGAAGAAGAAGAAGAAAAGGAAGAAGTGCAAGTGGAAGAAGGAGAACAATAAGAAGAAGAAGAAGAAGTGGAAGAAGAAGAAGAAAAGGAAGAAGTGCAAGTGGAAGAAGGAGAACAATAAGAAGAAGAAGAAGAAGTGGAAGAATGAGAAAAAGAGGAGGAAGAAGAAGCAATGGAAGGAAAGGGGATGAAGAAGAAGTGGAACAAGGAGGAGAACAAGAAGGGGAGGAAGAAGAGGTAGTTGGCAGTAGAAGGGCAAGAAGGAGAAGAGAGGGAAGAAGAAGAACAAGTGGATGTAGTAGAGGTGGAAGAAGCTGAACAAGACAAAGAAGAAGAAGTAGTTGAAGGAGTGGGGATGATGGAGAAGAAGTGGAAGAAGGAGAACAAGAGGTAGAAGTGCAAGTGGAAGCAGAAGAAGGAGAAAAAGAGGGATATGACGAAGCAAAGGAAGAAGAAGAAGGAGATGAAGAGGAAGAAAAGAAAGAAAAGGAGAGGATTAAGAAGAAGTGGAAGAAAGAGAACAAGAGGAGGCAGGAGAAGTGGAAGAAAGATAAGAAGAGGAAGAAGAAGGAGACTAACTAGAAGAAGTGGAAGAAGGAGAAGAAAAGGAAGAAGAAAAATGTGGAAAGTGAAGAAGTTGAAGAAGGTGAACAAGAGGAGGAAGAAGAAGTAGTGGAAGGAGGTGAGATGAAGGAGAAGAATTGGAACAAGGAGAAAAGGAGGAAAAGGGAGAAACAGGGGAAGGGAAGGGAAGGTAAGAAGAAGCAGAAGAAGTGGAACCTAGAGGAAAAGAGGAAGAAGAAGAAGAAGTGTAAGCATAAGATTGGGGGGAAGGAGAAGAGGAGGAAGAGCAACAATGGGAAGCAACAGCAGTGGGGGATGGAGAAAAAGAGGAAGGAGAAGACGAAAATGAAAGAAGAAGAAGTTGTGGACAGAGAAGAAATGGAAGAAGAGGAAGAAAACAAGTGTAAGCAGAAGAAGCGAAAGAAGGAGACGAAAATGAAGAAGAACAACAAGTAGAAGTAGAAGAAGTGGTAGAAGGAGAGAATAAGAGGAATAGGAGGAAGTAGTGGAATGAAAGGAGATGAAGAAGAAGAAGTGGAAGAAGTAGAACGGGAGGGGGGAGAAGAGGTGGTAGAAAAGGAGAAGAAGAGGAAGAAGTAGAAGTGGAAGAACGAGAAGAAAAGGAAGAAGTGCAAGTGGAACCAGGCGAACAATAGGAACAAGAAGAAGAAATGGAAGAATGAGAAAAAGAGGAGGAAGAAGAAGCAATGGAAGGAAAGGGGATGAACAAGAAGTGGAACAAGGAGGAGAAGAAGAAGGGGAGGAAGAAGAAGTAGTGTAGGCAGAAGAAGGGCAAGCAGGAGAAGAGAGAGAAGAGGAAGAAAAAGTGGATGTAGTAGAAGTGGAAGAAGGTGAACAAGAGGAAGAAGAAGAAGTAGTTGAAGGAGTGGGGATGATGGAGAAGAAGTGGAAGAAGGAGAACAAGAGGTAGAAGTGCAAGTGGAAGCAGAAGAAGGAGAAAAAGAGGGATATGACGAAGGAAAGGAAGAAGAAGAAGGAGATGAAGAGAAAGAAAAGGAAGAAAAGGAGAGGATGAAGAAGAAGTGGAAGAAAGAGAACAAGAGGAGACAGGAGAAGTGGAAGAAAGATAAGAAGAGGAAGAAGAAGGAGAGTAACTAGAAGAAGTGGAAGAAGGAGAAGAAAAGGAAGAAGAAGAAGATGTGGAAAGTGAAGAAGTTGAAGAAGGTGAACAAGAGGAGGAAGAAGAAGTAGTGGAAGGAGGTGAGATGAAGAAGAAGAATTGGAACAAGGAGAAAAGGAAGAAGAAACGGAAGAGAAGGGAAGAAGAAGTAGAAGAAGTGCAATCTGGAGGAGAAGAGGAAGAAGAAGAAGAAGTGTAAGCGTAGGATTTGGGAGAAGGAGAAGAAGAGGAAGAGCAACAATGGGAAGCAACAGAAGTGGGGGATGGAGAAAAAGAGGAAGGAGAAGATGGAAAGGAAAGAAGAAGACGTTGTGGAAGGAGAAGAAATGGAAGAAGAGAAAGAAGAATTCTAAGCAGAAGAAGCGGAAGAAGGAGACGAAAATGAAGAAGAACAACAAGTAGAAGTAGAAGAAGTGGTAGAAGGAGAGAATAAGAGGAATCGGAGGAAGTAGTGGAATGAAAGGAGATTAAGAAGGAGAAGTGGAAGAAGGAGAACGGGAGCATGGAGAAGAGGTGGCAGAAGTAGAAGAAGAGGAAGAAGAAATGAGAGTAACCAGAAGAAGTGGAAGAAGGAGAAGAAGAGGAAGATGAAGAAGATGTGGAAAGTGAAGAAGGTGAACAAGAGGAGGAAGAAGAAGTAGTTGAAGGAGGTGAGATGAAGAACAAGAATTGGAAAAAGGACAAAAAGAGGAAAAGGAAGAAGGAGGGGAAAGGAAGGGAAGGGAAGAAGAAGCAGAACAGGTGGAATCTGGACAAGAAGAGGAAGAGCGACAATGGGAAGCAACAGAAGTGGGGGATGGAGAAAAAGAGGAAGGAGAAGACGAAAAGCAAAGAAGAAGAAGTTGTGGAAGGAGGCGAAATGGAAGAAGAGGAAGAAGAAGAAGTGTAAGCAGAAGAAGCAGAAGAAGCAGAAGAAGGAGACGAAAATGAAGAAGAACAACAAGTAAAAGTAGAAGAAGTGGTAGCAGGAGAGAATAAGAGGAATAGGAGGAAGTAATGGAATGAAAGGAGATGAAGAAGAAGAAGTGGAAGAAGGAGAATGGGAGGATGTAGTAGAGGGGGAAGTGGAGGAATGAGAAAAAGAGGAGGAAGAAGAAGCAATTGAAGGAAAGGGGATGAAGAAGAAGTGGAACAAGGGGGAGAAGAAGAAGAGGAGGAAGAAGAAGCAGTGTGGGCAGAAGAAGGGCAAGAAGGAGAAGAGAGGGAAGAAGAAGAACAACTGGATGTAGTAGAAGTGGAAGAAGGTGAACAAGAGGAAGAAGAAGAAGTAGTTGACGGACTGGGGATGATGGACAAGAAGTGGAAGAAGGAGAACAAGAGGTAGAAATGCAACTGGAAGCAGAAGAAGGAGAAAAAGAGGGATATGACGAACGAAAGGAAGAAGAAGAAGGAGATTAAGAGGAAGAAAAGAAAGGAAAGGAAAGGATGAAGAAGAAGTGGAAGAAAGAGAACAAGAGGAGGTAGGAGAAGTGGAAGAAAGATAAGAAGAGGAAGAAGAAAGAGAGTAACTAGAAGAACTGGAAGAAGGAGAAGAAAAGGAAGAAGAAGAAGATGTGGAAAGTGAAGAAGGTGAAGATGAGGAGGAAGAACAAGTAGTGGAAGGAGGTGAGATGAAGAAGAAGAATTGGAACAAAGAGAAAAGGAGGAAAAGGAAGAAGGAGAAGACGGAAAGGAAAGAATAAGAAGTTGTGGAAGGAGAAGAAATGGAAGAAGAGGAAGAAGAAGAAGTGTGAGCAGAAGAAGCGGAAGAAGGAGACGAAAATGAAGAGGAACAACAAGTAGAAGTAGAAGAAGTGGTAGAAGGAGAGAATAAGAGGAATAGGAGGAAGTAATGGAATGAAAGGAGATGAAGAAGAAGAAGTGGAAGACGGAGAACGGGAGGAGGAAGAAGAGGTGGGAGAAGGAGAAGATGACGAAGAAGAAGAAGTGGAAGAACGAGAAGAAAAGGAAGAAGTGCATGTGGAAGAAGGAGAACAATACGAAGAAAAAGAAGAAGTGGAAGAAAGAGGGAGGGATATGACGAAGGAAAGGACGAAGAAGAAGGGAGATGAAGATGAAGAAGAACAACAAGTAGAAGAAGTGGTAGAAGGAGACGAAAATGAAGAAGAACAACAAGTAGAAGTGGTAGAAGGAGAGAATAAGAGGAATAGGAGGAAGTCGTGGAATGAAAGGAAATGAAGAAGAAGAAGTGGAAGAAGGAGAATGGGAGGAGGGAGAAGAGGTGGCAGAAGGAGAAGAAGAGGAAGAAGAAGAAGTGGAAGAACGAGAAGAAAAGAAAGCAGTGCAAGTGGAAGAAAGAGAACAATAGGAAGACGAAGAAGAAGAAGTTGAAGAATAAGAAAAAAGGAGGAAGAAGAAGCAATGGAAGGAAAGGGGATGAAGAAGAAGTGCAACAAGGAGGAGAAGAAGAAGGGGATGAAGAAGAAGTAGTGCAGGCAGAAGAAGGGCAAGAACGAGAAAAGAGGGAAGAAGAAGAACAAGTGGATGTAGTAGAAGTGGAAGAAGGTGAACAAGAGGAAGAAGAAGAAGTAGTTGAAGGAGTGGGGATGATGGAGAAGAAGTGGAAGAAGGAGAACAAGAGGTAGAAATGCAAGTGGAAGCAGAAGAAGGAGAAAAAGAGGGATATGACGAAGGAAAGGAAGAAGAAGAAGGAGATAAAGAGGAAGAAAAGAAAGGAGAGGAGAGGATGAAGAAGAAGTGGAAGAAAGAGAACAAGAGGAGGCAGGACAAGTGGAAGAAATATAAGAAGAGGAAGAAGAAGCAGAGTAACCAGAAGAAGTGGAAGAACGAGAAGAAAAGGAAGAAGAAGAAGATGTGGACAGTGAAGAAGGTGAACAAGAGGAGGAAGAAGAAGTAGTAGAAGGAGGTGAGATGTAGAAGAAGAATTGGAACAAGTAAAAAAGGTGGAAAAGGAACAAGGAGGGGAAGGGAAGGGAAGAAGAAGCAGAAGAAGTGGAATCTGGAGGAGAAGAGGTAGAAGAAGAAGAAGTGTAAGCATAAGATTTGGGGGAAGGAGAAGAAGAGGAAGAGCAACAATGGGAAGCAACAGAGGTTGGGGATGGAGAAAAAGAGGAAGGAGAAGACAGAAAGGAAAGAAGAAGAAGTTGTGGAAGGAGAAGAAATGGAAGAAGAGGTAGAAGAAGAAGTGTAAGCAGAAGAAGCGGAAGAAGGAGACGAAAATGAAGAAGAACAACAAGTGGAAGTAGAAGAAGTGGTAGAAGGAGAGAAAAGAGGAATAGGAGGAGGGAGAAGAGGTGGCAGAAGGAGAAGAAGAGGAAGAAGAAGAAGTGGAAGAACGAGAAGAAAAGGAAGAAGTGCAAGTGGAAGAAGGAGAACAATAAGAAGAAGAAGAAGAAGTGGAAGAATAAGACAAAGAGGAGCAAGAAGAAGCAATGGACGGAAAGGGGATGAAGAGGTGGTTGAAGGAGAAGAAGAGGAAGAAGAAGATGTAGTTGAAGGAGTGGATATGATGGAGAAGAACTGGAAGAAGGAGAACAAAGGGTAGAAATGCAAGTGGAAGCAGAAGAAAGAGAAAAAAAGGGATATGACGAAGGAAAGGAAGAGGAAGAAGGACATGAAGAGGAAGGAAAGAAAGGTAAGGAGAGGATGAAGAAGAAGTGGAAGAAAGAGAACAAAAGGAGGCAGGAGAAGTGAAGAAAGATAAGAAGAGGAAGCAAAAGGAGAGTAACCAGAAGAAGTGGAAGAAGGACAAGAAAAGGAAGAAGAAGAAGATGTGGAATGTGAAGAAGGTGAACAAGAGAGGAAGAAGAAGTAGTGGAAGGAGGTGACATGACGAAGAAGAATTGGAATAAGGAGAAAAGGAGGAAAACGAAGAAGGAGGGGAAGGGAAGGGAAGAAGAAGCAAAGAAGTGGAATCTGAAGGAGAAGAGGAAGAAGAAGAAGAAGTGTAAGCATAAGATTTGGGGGAAGGAGAAGAAGAGGAAGAGCAACAATGGGAAGCAACAGATATGGGGGATGGAGAAAAAGAGGAAGGAGAAGACGGAAAAGAAAGAAGAAGAAGTTGTGGAAGGAGAAGAAATGGAAGAAGATGAAGAAGAAGTGTAAGCAGAAAGAAGCGGAAGAAGGAGACGAAAATGAAGCAGAGCAACATGTAGAAGTAGAAGAAGTGGTAGAAGGAGAGAATAAGACGAATAGGAGGAAGTAGTCGAATGAAAGGAGATGAAAAAGAAGAAGTGGAAGAAGGAGAATGGGAGGAGGATGAAGAGGTGGCAGAAGGAGAAGAAGAGGAAGAAGAAGAAGTGGAAGAACGAGAAGAAAAGGAAGAAGTGCAAGTGGAAGAAGGAGAACAATAGGAAGAAAAGAAAGGAAAGGAGAGGATGAAGAAGAAGTCGAAGAAAGAGAACAACAGGAGGCAGGAGAAGTGGAAGAAAGATAAGAAGAGGAAGAAGAAGGATACTAACTAGAAGAAGTGTAAGAAGAGGAAGAAGAAGAAGTTTTTGAAGGAGAAGAAATGGAAGAAGAGGAAGAAGAAGAAATGTAAGCAGAAGAAGCGGAAGAAGGAGACGAAAAGAAGAAGAACAACAAGTAGAAGTAGAAGAAGTGGTAGAAGTAGAGAATAAGAGGAACAGGAGGAAGTCGTCGAATGAAACGAGATGAAGAAGAAGAAGAAGTGGAAGAAGGAGAACGGGAGGAGGGAGAAGAGGTGGCAGAAGGAGAAGAAGAGGAAGAAGAAGAAGTGGAAGAACGAGAAGAAACGGAAGAAGTGCAAGTGGAAGAAGGACAACAATAGGAAGAAGAAGAAGAAGTGGAAGAATGACAAAAAGAGGAGTAAGAAAAAGTAATGGAAGGAAAGGGGATGAAGAAGAAGAAGTGGAACAAGGAGGAGAAGAAGAAGGGGAGGAAGAAGAAGTAGTGTAGGCAGAAGAAGGGCAAGAAAGAGAAGAGAGGGAAGAAGAAGAACAAGTGGATGTAGTAGAAGTGGAAGAAGGTCAACAAGAGGAAGAAGAAGAAGTAATTGAAGGAGTGGGGATGATGGCGAAGACGTGGAAGAAGGAGAACAAGAGGTACAATGCAAGTAGAAGTAGAAAAAGGAGAAAAAGAGGGATATGACGAAGGAAAGGAAGAAGAAGAAGGAGATGAAGAGGAAGAAAAGAAAGGAAAAGAGAGGATGAAGAAGAAGTGGAAGAAAGAGAACAAGAGGAGGCAGGAGAAGGGGAAGAAAGATAAGAAGAGGAAGAAGAAGGACAGTAACTAGAAGAAGTGGAAGAAGGAGAAGAAAAGGAAGAAGAAGAAGATGTGGAAAGTGAAGAAGTTAAAGAAGGTGAACAAGAGGAGGAAGAAGAAGTAGTGGAAGGAAGTGAGATGAAGAAGAAGAATTCGAACAAGGAGAAAAGGAGGAAAAGGAAGAAGGAGGGGAAGGGAAGGGAAGAAGAAGCAGAAGAAGTGGAAACTCGAGGAGAAGAGGAAGAAGAAGAAGAAGAAGCGTAAGCATAAGATTTAGGAAGGAGAAGAAGAGGAAGAGCTGCAATGGGACGCAATAGAAGTCGGGAATGGAGAAAAAGAGGAAAGAGAATACAGAAAGGAAAGAAGAAGAAGTTTTGGAAATAGAAGAAATGGAAGAAGAGGAAAAAGAAGAAATGTAAGCAGAAGAAGCGGAAGAAGGAGACGAAAATGAAGAAGAACAACAAGTAGAAATAGAAGAAGTGGTACAAGGAGAGAATAAGAGGAATTGGAGGAAGTAGTGGAATGAAACGAGATGAAGAAGAAGAAGTGGAAGAAGGAGCACGGGAAGGGGGAGAAGAGGTGGCAGAAGGAGAAGAAGAGGAAGAAGAAGAAGTTGAACAATGAGAAAAAGAGGAGTAAGAAGAAGCAATGGAAGGAAAGGGGATGAAGAAGAAGAAATGGAACAAGGAGGAGAAGAAGAAGGGGAGGAAGAAGAAGTAGTGTAGGCAGAAGAAGGGCAAGAAGGAGAAGAGAGGGAAGAAGAAGAACAAGTGGATGTAGTAGAAGTGGAAGAAGGTGAACAAGAGGAAGAAGAAGAAGTAATTGAAGGAGTGGGGATGATGGAGAAGACGTGGAAGAAGGAGAACCAGAGGTACAAATGCAAGTGGAAGCAGAAGAAGGAGAAAAAGAGGGATATGACCAAGGAAAGGAAGAAGAAGAAGGAGATGAAGAGGAAGAAAAGAAAGGAAAAGAGAGGATGAAGAAGAAGTGGAAGAAAGAGAACAAGAGGAGGCAGGAGAAGGGGAAGAAAGATAAGAAGAGGAAGAAGATGGATAGTAACTAGAAGAAGTGGAAGAAGGAGAAGAAAAGGAAGAAGAAGAAAATGTGGAAACTGAAGAAGTTGAAGAAGGTGAACAAGAGGAGGAAGAAGAAGTAGTGGAAGGAAGTGAGATGAAGAAGAAGAATTCGAACAAGGAGAAAAGGAGGAAAAGGAAGAAGGAGGGGAGCGGAAGGGAAGAAGAAGCAGAAGAAGTGGAAACTGGAGGAGAAGAGGAAGAAGAAGAAGAACAAGCGTAAGCATAAGAGTTGGGGGAAGGAGAAGAAGAGGAAGAGCTGCAATGGGATGCAATAGAAGTGGGGGATGGAGAAAAAGAGGAAGGAGAATACGGAAAGGAAAGAAGAAGAAGTTTTGGAAGTAGCAGAATTGGAAGAAGAGGAAGAAGAAGAAATGTAAGCAGAAGAAGCAGAAGAAGGAGACGAAAATGAAGAAGAACAACAAGTAGAAGTAGAAGAAGTGGTAGAAGGAGAGAATAAGAGGAATAGGAGGAAGTAGTGGAATGAAACGAGATGAAGAAGAAGAAGTAGAAGAAGGAGAACGGGAGGGGGGAGAAGAGGTGGCAGAAGGAGAAGAAGAGGAAGAAGAAGAAGTGGAAGAACGAGAAGAAGTGCAAGTGGAAGAAGGACAACAATAGGAAGAAGAAGAAGAAGTGGAAGAATAAGAAAAAGAGGAGTAAGAAGAAGCAATGGAAGGAAAGGGGATGAAGAAGAAGAAGTGGAACAAGGAGGAGAAGAAGAAGGGGAGGAAGAAGAAGTAGTGTAGGCAGAAGAAGGGCAAGAAGGAGAAGAGAGGGAAGAAGAAGAACAAGTGGGTGTAGTAGAAGTGGAAGAAGGTGAACAAGAGGAAGAAAACGAAGTAATTGAAGGAGTGGGAATGATGGAGAAGACGTGGAAGAAGGAGAACAAGAGGTACAAATGCAAGTGGAAGCAGAAGAAGGAGAAAAAGAGGGATATGACGAAGGAAAGGAAGAAGAAGAAGAAGATGAAGAGGAAGAAAAGATAGGAAAAGAGAGGATGAAGAAGAAGTGGAAGAAAGAGAACAAGAGGAGGCAGGAGAAGTGGAAGAAAGATAAGAAGAGGAAGAAGAAGGATAGTAACTAGAAGAAGTGGAAGAAAAGGAAGAAGAAGAAGATGTGGAAGAAGAAGAAGAAGAAGTGGAAGAAGAAGAAGAAGAAGTGTAAGCATAAGATTTGGGGGAAGGAGAAGAAGAGGAAGAGCTGCAATGGGACGCAACAGAATTGTCATGGAGAAAAAGAGGAAGGAGAATACGGAAAGGAAAGAAGAAGAAGTTTTGGAAGGAGAAGAAATGGAAGAAGAGGAAGAAGAAGAAATGTAAGCAGAAGAAGCGGAAGAAGGAGACGAAAATGAAGAAGAACAACAAGTAGAAGTAGAAGAAGTGGTAGAAAGAGAGAATAAGAGGAATAGGAGGAAGTAGTGGAATGAAACGAGATGAAGAAGAAGAAGTGGAAGAAGGAACACGGGAAGGGGGAGAAGAGGTGGCAGAAGGAGAAGAAGAGGAAGAAGAAGAAGTGGAAGAATGAGAAAAAGAGGAGTAAGAAGAAGCAATGGAAGGAAAGGGGATGAAGAAGAAGAAGCGGAACAAGGAGGAGAAGAAGAAGGGGAGGAAGAAGAAGTAGTGTAGGCAGAAGAAGGGCAACAAGGAGAAGAGAGGGAAGAAGAAGAACAAGTGGATGTAGTAGAAGTGGAACAAGCTGAACTAGAGGAAGAAGAAGTAGTAGTTGAAGGAGTGGGGATGATGCAGAAGACGTGGAAAAAGGAGAACAAGAGGTACAAATGCAAGTGGAAGCTGAAGCAGGAGAAAAGGAGGGATATGACGAAGGAAAGGAAGAAGAAGAAGGAGATGAAGAGGAAGAAAAGAAAGGAAAGGAGAGGATGCAGAAGAAGTGGAAGAAAGAGAACAAGAGGAGGCATGAGAAGTGGAAGAAAGATAAGAAGAGGAAGAAGAAGGAGAGTAACTAGAAGAAGTGGAAAAAGGGAGAACGGGAGGAGGGAGAAGAGGTGGCAGAAGGAGAAGAAGAGGAAGAAGAAGAAGTGGAAGAACGAGAAGAAAAGGAAGAAGGTGAAGAAGGCAAGGGAAGACGAAGAAAAGAAAGGAAAGGAGATGATGAAGAAGAAGTGGAAGAAAGAGAACAAGAGGAGGCAGGAGAAGTGGAAGAAAGATAAGAAGAAGGAGAGTAACTAGAAGAAGTGGAAGAAGGAGAAGAAAAGGAAGAAGAAGAAGATGTGGAAAGTGAAGAAGTTGAAGAAGGGGAACAAGCGGAGGAAGAAGAAGTTGTGGAAGGAGGTGAGATGAAGAAGAAGAATTGGAACAAGGAGAAAAGGAGGAAAAGGAAGAAGGAGGGGAAGGGAAGGGAAGAAGAAGTAGAAGAAGTGGAATCTGGAGGAGAAGAGGAAGAATAAGAAAAAGTGTAAGCATAAGATTTTGGGGAAGGAGAAGAAGAGGAAGAGCAACAATGGGAAGCAACAAAAGTGGGGGATGGAGAAAAAGAGGAAGGAGAAGACGGAAAGGAAAGAATAAGAAGTTGTGGAAGGAGAAGAAATGGAAGAAGACGAAGAAGAAGAAGTGTAAGTAGAAGAAGCGGAAGAAGGAGACGAAAATGAAGAAGAACAACAAGTAGAAGTAGAAGAAGTGGTAGAAGGACAGAATAAGAGGAATAGGAGGAAGTAGTGGAATGAAAGGAGATGAAGAAGAAGAAGTGGAAGAAGGAGAACGGGAGGAGGAAGAAGAGGTGGCAGAAGGAGAAGAAGAGGAAGAAGAAGAAGTGGAAGAACAAGAAGAAAAGGAAGAAGTGCAAGTGGAAGAAGGAGAACAATAGGAAGAAGAAGAAGAAGTGGAAGAAGGAGAAGAAGAAGAATGGGAGGAAGAAGAAGCAGTGTAGGCAGAAGAAGGGCAAGAAGGAGAAGAGAGGGAAGAAGAAGAACAAATGGATGAAGTAGAAGTGGAAGAAGGTGAACAAGAGGAAGAAGAAGAAGTAGTTGAAGGAGTGGGGATGATGGAGAAGAAGTGGAAGAAGGAGAACAAGAGGTAGAAATCCAAGTCGAAGTAGAAGAAGGAGAAAGAAGTGTAAGCATAAGATTTGGGGGAAGGAGAAGAAGAGGAAGAGCAACAATGGGAAGCAACAGAAGTGGGGGATGGAGAAAAAGAGGAAGGAGAAGACGGAAAGGAAAGAAGAAGAAGTTGTGGAAGGAGAAGAAATGGAAGAAGAGGAAGAAGAAGAAGTGTAAGCAGAAGAAGCGTAAGAAGGAGACGAAAATGAACAAGAACAACAAGTAGAAGTAGAAGAAGTGGTAGAAGGAGACAATAAGAGGAATAGGAGGAAGTAGTGGAATGAAAGGAGATGAAGAAGAAGAACTGGAAGAAGGAGAACGGGAGGAGGGAGAAGAGGTGGCAGTAGAAGAAGAAGAGGAAGAAGAAGCAGTGGAAGAACGAGAAGAAAAGGAAGAAGTGCAAATGGAAGAAGGAGCACAATAGGAAGAAGAAGAAGCAGTGGAAGAATGAGAAAAAGAGGAGGAAGAAGAGGCAATGGAAGAGAAGGGGATGAAGAAGAAGGGGAGGAAGAAGAGGTGGATGAATGAGAAGAAAAGGAAGAAGTGCAAGTGGAAGAAGGAGAACAATAGGAAGAAGAAGAAGAAAAAGAGGAGGAAGAGGAAGTAATGGAGGGAAATGGGATGAAGAACAAGTGGAACAGGGAGGAGAAGAAGAAGGGGAGGAAGAAGAAGTAGTGTAGGCAGAAGAAGGGCAAGAAGGAGAAGAGAGGGAAGAAGAAGAACAAGTGGATGTAGTAGGAGTGGAAGAAGGTGAACAAGAGGAAGAAGAAGAAGTTGCCGAAGGAGTGGGGATGATGGAGAAGAAGTGGAAGAAGGAGAACAAGAGTTAGAAATGCAAGTGGATGCAGAAGAAGGAGAAAAAGAGGGATATGATGAAGGAAAGGAAGAAGAAGAAGAAGAAGAAGAAGAAGAAGATGAAGAGGAAGAAAAGAAAGGAAAGGAGAGGATGAAGAAGAAGTCGAAGAAAGAGAACAAGAGGAGGGAGGAGAAGTGGAAGAAACATAAGAAGAGGAAGAAGAAGAAGAGTAACTAGAAGAAGTGGAAGAAGGAGAAGAAAAGGAAGAAGAAGAAGATGTGGAAAGTGAAGAAGGTGAACAAGAGGAGGAAGAAGAAGTAGTGGAAGGAGGTGAGATGAAGAAGGAGAATTGGAACAAGGAGAAAATGAGGAAAAGGAAGAAGGAGGGGAAGGGAAGGGAAGAAGAAGCAGAAGAAGTGGAATCTGGAGGAGAAGAGGAAGAAGAAGAAGAAGTGTAAGCATAAGATTTGGGGGAAGGAGAAGAAGAGGAAGAGCAACAATGGGAAGCAACAAAAGTGGGGGATGGAGAAAAACAAGAAGGAAAAGACGGAAACGAATGAAGAAGAAGTTATGGAAGGAGAAGAAATGGAAGAAGAGGAAGAAGAAGAAGTGTAAGCAGAAGAAGGAGACGAAAATGAAGAAGAACAACAAGTAGAAGTAGAAGAACTAGTAAAAGGAGATAATAAGAGGAAGTAGTGGAATGAAAGGAGATGAAGAAGAGGTGGAAGAAGGAGAATGGGAGGAGGAAGAAGAGGTGGCAGAAGGAGAAGAAGAGGAAGAAGAAGAAGTGGAAGAACGAGAAGAAAAGGAAGAAGTGCAAGTGGAAGAAAGAGAAAAATAGGAAGAAGAAGAAGTGGAAGAATGAGAAAAAGAGGAGGAACAGGAAGCAATGGAAGGAAAGGGGAATGAAGAAGAAGTGGAACAAGGAGGAGAAGAAGAAGGGGAGGAAGAAGAAGTAGTCTAGGCAGAAGAAGGGCAAGAAGGAGAAGATAGGGAAGAAGAAGAAGAAGGGGAGGAAGAAGAAGTAGTGTAGGCAGAAGAAGGGCAAGAAGGAGAAGAGAGGGAAGGAGTGGGGATGATGGAGAAGAAGTGGAAGAAAGAGAGCAAGAGGTAGAAATGCAAGTGGAAGCAGAAAAAGGAGAAAAAGAGTGATATGACGAAGGAAAGGAAGAAGAAGAAGGAGATTGATGCAATCTCACCTAGCATGCATCATGGCTAGGAGGACTCAAGGAAGGCATGGCATGGACAAAAGCTCATTGAAGATTCGAAGCCATAGTCTTCGTTACTTTTAGCTTGTAAATATTTTATTTTAATTAGATAAATAGGAAAGTATTTTTAATTCCCTTAAGGCCATGTATTTCCGGCCATCTTCTTAGTTTATAAGGTATAGGTGTCTTTAGTTAAAAAGGAGGAGTAAGCTTATAATGGGTGCATAAGTTAAGACATGATTTTGGGCTAGCCCATTCACATTAAGATATGCTAATTGCACCCATAGGGGGTGAACTTAGGTGCCTCACTTAAGGCCTAAGACTTGGGTTAATTAGTTTTAATCCTAATTAAGCCCAAGTCCCACATTGCCTAGAAAAGTGTGCCCAAGCTCTCCCATTGGGCTATATATACTCATTCTCCCTCATTGTAAAATTTCACCTTTGAAGTTGAATGAAAATAGTCTCTTTGTGAGCACATTCTTAGTAAAAGGTCTTGAGGATCCTCTCTCTTGAGGAACCTCTTCCTAGTTGGTTTTTATCAAGGGTTCCTTCCCTTGTGGCAAACCTAAACACTTTGGCTTATCTCTCTTTGAGAGTGGCGCCCCACCTCCATTTTCTTTCCCCTCCATCATCCATTTCATGGTGCTTGGAACCTCAAGGAAAAAGATCAAGGGAGGCATGCATCAAAGATGAAGAGGGAGAAAAGAAAGGAAAGGAGAGGATGAAGAAGAAGTGGAAGAAAGAGAACAAGAGGAGGCAGGAGAAATGGAAGAAAAAGAGGAAGAAGAAGAAGTGTAAGCATAAGATTTGGGGGAAGGAGAAGAAGAGGAAGAGCAACAATGGGAAGCAACAGAAGTGGGCGATGGAGAAAAAGAGGAAGGAGAAGATGGAAAGGAAAGAAGAAGAAGTTGTGGAAGGAGGAGAAATGGAAGAAGAGGAAGAAGAAAAAGTGTAAGCAGAAGAAGCGGAAGAAGGAGACGAAAATGAAGAAGAACAACAAGTAGAAGTAGAAGAAGTGGTAGAATGAGAGAATAAGAGGAATAGGAGGAAGTAGTGGAACGAAAGGAGATGAAGAAGAAGAAGTGGAAGAAGGAGAACGGGAGGAGGGAGAAGAGGTGGCAGAAGGAGAAGAGGAGGAAGAAGAAGAAGTGGAAGAACGAGAAGAAGAAGAAGTGGAAGAACGAGAAGAAGAAGAAGTGGAAGAACGAGAAGAAGAAGAAGTGGAAGAATGAGAAAAAGAGGAGGAAGAAGAAGCAATTGAAGGAAAGGGGATGAAGAAGAAGTGGAAGAAGGAGAACGGGAGGAGGGAGAAGAGATTGCAGTAAGAGAAGAAGAGGAAGAAGAAGAAGTGGAAGAACGAGAAGAAAAGGAAGAAGTGCAAGTGGATGAAGGAGAACAATAGGAAGAAGAAGAAGCAGTGGAAGAATGAGAAAAAGAGGAGGAAGAAGAGGCAATGGAAGGAAAGGGGATGAAGAAGAAGTGGAACAAGGAGGAGAAGAAGAAGGGGAGGATGAAGAAGTAGTGTAGGCAGAAGAAGGGCAAGAAGGAGAAGAGAGGGAAGAAGAAGAACAAGTGGATGTAGTAGAAGTGGAAGAAGGTGAACAAGAGGAAGAAGAAGTAGTTGAAGGAGTGGGGATGGAGTAGAAATGCAAGTGGAAGCAGAAGAAGGAGAAAAAGAAGGATATGTTTAAAGTGAAGAAGTTGAAGAAGGTGAACAGGACGAGTAAGAAGAAGTAGTGGAAGGAGGTGAGATGAAGAAGAAGAATTGGAACAAGGAGAAAAGGAGGAAAAGGAACGAGGTGAAGAAGAAGAAGTGGAATCTAGAGGAGTAGAGGAAGAAGAAGAAGAAGTGTAAGCATAAGATTTGGGGGAACGAGAAGAAGAGGAAGAGCAACAGTGGGAAGCAACAGGAATGGGGGATGGAGAAAAAGAGGAAGGAGAAGACCGCAAGGAAAGAAGAAGTTGTGGAAGGAGAAGAAACGGAAGAAGAGGAAGAAGAAGAAGTGTAAGCAGAAGAAGCGGAAGAAGGAGACGAAAATTAAGAAGAACAACAAGTAGAAGTAGAAGAAGTGGTAGAAGGAGAGAATAAGAGGAATAGGAGGAAGTAGTGGGATGGAAGGAGATGAAAAATAAGAAGTGGAAGAAGCAGAACGGGAAGAGGGAGAAGAGGTGGCAGAAGGAGAAGAAGAGGAAGAAGAAGAAGTGGAAGAACGAGAAGAAAAGGAAGAAGTGCAAGTGGAAGAAGGAGAACAATAGGAAGAACAAGAAGAAGTGGAAGAATGGGAAAAAGAGGAGGAAGAAGAAGCAATGCAAGGAAAGGGGATGAAGAAGAAGAAGTGGAACAAGGAGCAGAACAACAAGGGGAGGAAGAAGGAGTCTAGGAAGAAGAAGGGCAAGAAGGAGAAGAGAGGGAAGAAGAAGAACAAGTGGATGTAGTAGAAGTGGAAGAAGGTGAACAAGAGGAAGAAGAAGAAGTAATTGAAAGAGTGGGGATGATGGAGAAGACGTGGAAGAAGGAGAAGAACAGGTACAATGCAAGTGGAAGCAGAAGAAGGAGAAAAAGAGGGATATGACGAAGGAAAGGAAGAAGATGAAGGAGATGAAGTGGAAGAAAAGAAAGGAAAAGAGAGGATGAAGAAGAAGTGGAAGAAAGAGAACAAGAGGAGGCAGGAGAAGTGGAAGAAAGATAAGAAGAGAAAGAAGAAGGATAGTAACTAGAAGAAGTGGAAGAAGGAGAAGAAAAGGAAGAAGAAGAAGATGTGGAAAGTGAAGAAGTTGAAGAAGGTGAACAAGAGGAGGAAGAAGAAGTAGTGGAAGGAAGTGAGATGAAGAAGAAGAATTGGAACAAGGAGAAAAGGAGTAAACGGAAGAAGGAGGGTAAGGGAAGGGACGAAGAAGCAGAAGAAGTGGAATTTGGAGGAGAAGAGGAAGAGGAAGAAGAAGTGTAAGCATAAGATTTGGTGGAAGGAGAAGAAGAGGAAGAGCAAAAATGGGAAGCAACAGTAGTGGGGGATGGAGAAAAAGAGGAAGGACAAGACGGAAAGGAAAGAAGAAGAAGTTGTGGAAGGAGAAGAAATGGAAGAAAAAGAAGTGTAAGCAGAAGAAGCGTAAGAAGGTGACGAAAATAAAGAAGAACAACAAGTAGAAGTAGAAGAAGTGGTAGAAGGAGAGAATAAGAGGAATAGGAGGAAGTAGTGGAATGAAAGGAGATGAAGAAGAAGAAGTCGAAGAAGGAGAACGGGAGGACGGAGAAGAGGTGGCAGTAGGAGAAGAAGAGGAAGAAGAAGAAGTGTAAGCATAAGATTTGGAAGAAGTGGAAGAAAGATAAGAAGAGTAACCAGAAGAAGTGGAAGAACGAGAAGAAAAGGAAGAAGAAGAAGATGTGGAAAGTGAAGAAGGTGAACAAGAGGAGGAAGAAGAAGTAGTAGAAGGAGGTGAGATGTAGAAGAAGAATTGGAACAACTAAAAAAGGTGGAAAAGGAAGAAGGAGGGGAAGGGAAGGGAAGAAGAAGCAGAAGAAGCAGAAGAAGTGGAATCTGGAGGAGAAGAGGTAGAAGAAGAATAAGTGTAAGCATAAGATTTGGGGGAAGGAGAAGAAGAGGAAGAGCAACAATGGGAAGCAACAGAGGTTGGGGATGGAGAAAAAGAGGAAGGAGAAGACAGAAAGGAAAGAAGAAGAAGTTGTGGAAGGAGAAGAAATGGAAGAAGAGGTAGAAAAAGAAGTGTAAGCAGAAGAAGCGGAAGAAGGAGACGAAAATGAAGAAGAACAACAAGTGGAAGTAGAAGAAGTGGTAGAAGGAGAGAAAAGAGGAATAGGAGGAAGTAGTGGAATGAAAGGAGATGAAGAAGAAGAAGTGGAAGAAGGAGAACACGAGGAGGGAGAAGAGGTGGCAGAAGGAGAAGAAGAGGAAGAAAAAGTGGAAGAACGAGAAGAAAAGGAAGAAGTGCAAGTGGAAGAAGGAGAACAATAAGAAGAAGAAGAAGAAGTGGAAGAATAAGACAAAGAGGAGCAAGAAGAAGCAATGGAAGGAAAGGGGATGAAGAAGAAGAAGCGGAACAAGGAGGAGAAGAAGAAGGGGAGGAAGAAGAAGTAGTGTAGGCAGAAGAAGGGCAAGAAGGAGAAGAGAGGGAAGAAGAACAACAAGTGGATGTAGTAGAAATGGAAGAAGGTGAACAAGAGGAAGAAGAAGTAGTAGTTGAAGGAGTGGGGATGATGGAGAAGAAGTGGAAGAAGGAGAACAAGAGGTAGAAATGCAAGTGGAAGCAGAAGAAGGAGAAAAATAGGGATATGACGAAGGAAAGGAAGAAGAAGAAGGAGATGAAGAGGAAGAAAAGAAAGGAGAGGAGAGGGAAGAAGAAGAACAAGTGGATGTAGTAGAAGTGGAACAAGGTGAACAAGAGGAAGAAGAAGAAGTAGTTGAAGGAGTGGGGATGATGGAGAAGAAGTGGAAGAAGGAGAACAAGAGGTAGAAATGCAAGTGGAAGCAGAAGAAGGAGAAAAAGAGGGATATGATGAAGGAAAGGAAGAAGAAGAAGGAGATGAAGAGGAAGAAAAGAAAGGAAAGGAGAAGATGAAGAAGAAGTGGAAGAAAGAGAACTAGAGGAGGCAGGAGAAGTTGAAGAAAGATAAGAAGAGGAAGAAGAAGGAGAGTAACTAGAAGAAGTGGAAGAAGGAGAAGAAAAGGAAGAAGAAGAAGATGTGGAAAGTGAAGAAGGTGAAGAAGAGGAGGAAGAAGTAGTGGAAGGAGGTGAGATGAAGAAGAAGAATTGGAACAAGGAGACAAGGAGGAAATGGAAGAAGGAAGGGAAGGGAAGGGAAGAAGAAGCAGAAGAAGTGGAATCTGGAGGAGAAGAGGAAGAAGGAGAAGAAGTGTAAGCATAAGATTTGGGGGAAGGAGAAGAAGAGGAAGAGCAACAATGGGAACCAACAGAAGTGGGGGATGGAGAAAAAGAGGAAGGAGAAGACACAAAGGAAAGAAGAAGAAGTTGTGGAAGGAGAAGAAATGGAAGAAGATGAAGAAGAAGAAGTGTAAGCAAAAGAAGCAGAAAAAGGAGACGAAAATGAAGAAGAACAACAGGTAGAAGTTAAAGAAGTGGTAGATGGAGAGAATAAGAGGAATAAGAGGAAGTAGTGGAATAAAAGGAGATGATGAAGAAGAAGTGGAAGAAGGAGTACGGGAGGAGGGAGAAGAGGTGGCAGAAGGAGAAGAAGAGGAAGAAGAAGAAGTGGAAGAACGAGAAGAAAAGGAAGAACTGCAAGTGGAAGAAGGAGAACAATAGGAAGCAGAAGTAGAAGTGGAAGAATGAGAGAAAGAGGAGGAAGAAGAAGCAATGGAAGGAAACTGGATGAAGAAGAAGTGGAACAAGGAGGAGGAGAGGAAGGGGAGGAAGAAGAAGTAGTGTAGGCAGAAGAAGGGCAAGAAGGAGAAGAGAGGGAAGAAGAAGAAGTAGAAGAAGTGGTAGAAGGAGAGAATAAGAGGAATAGGAGGAAGTAGTGGAATGAAAGGAGATGAAGAAGAAGAAGTGGAAGAAGGAGAACGGAAGGAGGGAGGAGGGAGAAGAGGTGGCAGAACGAGAAGAAGGGGAAGAAAAAGAAGTGGAAGAAAGAAAAGAAAAGGAAGAAGTGCAAGTGGAAGAAGGAGAACAATAGGAAGAAGAAGGAGAAGTGGAAGAGTGAGAAAAAGAGGAGGAAGAAGGAGCAATGGAAGGAAAAGGGATGAAGAAGAAGTGGAAGAAGGAGGAGAAGAAGAAGGGGAGGAAGAAGAAGAAGTGGAAGAACGAGAAGAAAAGGAAGAAGTGCAAGTGGAAGAAGGAGAACAATAGGAAGAAGAAGAAGTGGAAGAATGAGAAAAAGAGGAGGATGAAGAAGCAATGGAAGGAAAACGGATGAAGAAGAAGTCGAACAAGGAGGAGAAGAAGAAGGGGAGGAAGAAGAAGTAGTGTAGGCAGTAGAAGGGCAAGAATGAGAAGAGGAACAAGTAGATGTAGTAGAGGTGGAAGAAGGTGAATAAGAGGAAGAAGAAGAAGCAGTTGAAGGAGTGAGGATGATGGAGAAGAAGTGGAAGAAGGAGAACAAGATGTAGAAATGCAAGTGGAAGCAGAAGAAGGAGAAAAAGAGGGATATGACAAAGGAAAGTAAGTAGAAGAAGGAGTTGAAGAGGAAGAAAAGAAAGGAAATGAGAGGATGAAGAAGTAGTGGAAGAAAGAGAACAAGAGGAGGCAGGAGAAGTGGAAGAAAGATAAGAAGAGGAAGAAGAAGGAGAGTAACTAGAAGAAGTGGAAGAAAGAGAAGAAAAGAAAGAAGAAGATGTGCAAAGTGAAGAACGTGAACAAGAGGAGGAACAAGAAGTAGTGGAAGGAGGTCACATGGAGAAGAAGAATTGGAACAAGGAGAAAAGGAGGAAAAGGAAGAAGGAGGGGAAGGGAAGAAGAACCAGAGGAAGTGGAATCTGGAGGAGAAGAGGAAGAAGAAGAAGAAGTGTAAGCTTACGATTTGGGGGAAGGAGAAGAAGAGGAAGAGCAACAATGGGAAGCAACAGAAATGGGGGATGGAGAAAAAGAGGAAGGAGAAGACGGAAAGGAAATAAGAAGTAGTTGTGGAAGGAAAAGAAATGGAAAAAGAAGAAGTGTAAGCAGAAGAAACGGAAGAAGGAGACGAAAATGAAGAAGAACAACAAGTAGAAGTAGAAGAAGTGGTAGAAGGAGAGAATAAGAGAAATAGGAGGAAGTAGTGGAACGAAAGGAGATGAAGAAGAAGAAGTAGAAGAAGGAGAACGGAAGGAGGGAAGAGGGAGAAGAGGTGGCAGAACGAGAAGAAGGGGAAGAAAAAGAAGTGGAAGAAAGAAAAGAAAAAGAAGAAGTGCAAGTGGAAGAAGGAGAACAATAGGAAGAAGAAGGAGAAGTGGAAGAATGGGAAAAAGAGGAGGAAGAAGAAGCAATGGAAGGAAAAGGGATGAAGAAGAAGTGGAAGAAGTAGGAGAAGAAGAAGGGGAGGAAGAAGAAGTAGTGTAGGCACAAGAACGGCAAGAAGGAGAAGAGTGGGAAGAAGAAGAACAAGTGTATGTATTAGAGGTGGAAGAAGGTGAAGAAGAGGAAGAAGAAGAAGTAGTTGAAGGAGTGAGGATGATGGAGAAGAAGTGGAAGAAGGAGAACAAGAGGTAGAAATGCAAGTGGAAGCAGAAGAAGGAGAAAAAGAGGGATATGACGAAGGAAAGGAAGAAGAAGAAGTAGATGAAGAGGAAGAAAAGAAAGGAAATGAGAGGATGAAGAAGACGTGGAAGAAAGGGAACAAGAGGAGGCAGGAGAAGTGGAAGAAAGATAAGAAGAGGAAGAAGAAGGGGAATAAATAGAAGAAGTGGAAGAAGGAAAAGAAAAGGAAGAAGAAGAAGATGTGGAAAGTGACGAAGGTGAACAAGAGGAGGAAGAAGAAGTAGTGGAAGGAGGTGAGATGAAGAAGAAGAATTGGAACAAGGAGAAAAGGAGGAAAAGGAAGAAGGAGGGGAAGGGAAGAAGAACCAGAAGAAGTGGAATCTGGAGAAGAAGAGGAAGAGCAACAATGGGAAGCAACAGAAGTGGGGGATGGAGAAAAAGAGGAAGGAGAAGACGAAAAGGAAAGAAGAACAAGTTGTGGAAGGAGAAGAAATGGAAGAAGAGGAAGAAGAAGAAGTGTAAGCGGAAGAAGCGGAAGAAGGAGACGAAAATGAAGAAGAACAACAAGTAGAAGTAGAAGAAGTGGTAGAAGGAGAGAATAAGAGGAATAGGAGGAAGCAGTGGAATGAAAGGAGATGAAGAAGAAGAAGTGGAAGAAGGAGAACTGGAGGAGGGAGGAGGGAGAAAAAGGTGGTAGAAGGAGAAGAAGAGGAAGAAGAAGAAGTGGAAGAAAGAGAGGAAAAGGAAGAAGTGCAAGTGGAAGAAGGAGAACAATGGGAAGAAGAAGAAGTAGTGGAAGAATGAGAAAAAGAGGAGGAAGAAGAAGCAATGGAAGGAAAGGGGATGAAGAAGAAGTGCAACAAGGAGGAGAAGAAGAAGGAGAGGAAGAAGAAGTAGTGTAGGCAGAAGAAGGGCAAGAAGGAGAAGAGAGGGAAGGAGTAGAACAAGTGGATGTAGTAGAAGTGGGAGAAGGGGAACAAGAGGAAGAAGAAGAAGAAGTAGTTGAAGGAGTGGGGATGATCGAGAAGAAGTGGAAGAAGGAGAACAAGAGGTAGAAATGCAAGTGGAAGCAGACGAAGGAGAAAAGGAGGGATATGACGAAGGAAAGGAAGAAGAAGAAGGAGATGAAGAGGAAGAAAAGGAAAGCAGAGGATGAAGAAGAAGTGGAAGAAAGAGAATAAGAGGAGGCAGGAGAAGTGGAAGAAAGATAAGAAGAGGAAGAAGAAGGAGAGTAACTAGAAGAAGTGGAAGAAAGAGAAGAAAAGGAAGAAGAAGATGTGCAAAGTGAAGAACGTGAACAAGAGGAGGAAGAAGAAGTAGTGGAAGGAGGTGACATGGAGAAGAAGAATTGGAACAAGGAGAAAAGGAGGAAAAGGAAGAAGGTGGGGAAGGGAAGGGAAGAAGAAGCAGAAGAAGTGGAATCTGGAGGAGAAAAGGAAGAAGAAGAAGAAGTGTAAGCATAAGATATGGGGGAAGAGCAACAGAAGTGGGGGATGGAGAAAAAGAGGAAGGAGAAGACGGAAAGGAAAGAAGAAGAAGTTGTGGAAGGAGAAGAAATGGAAGAAGAGGAAGAAGAAGAAGTGTAAGCAGAAGAAGCGGAAGAAGCAGACCAAAACGTAGAAGAACAACTTGTAGAAGTAGAAGAAGTGGTAGAAGGAGAGAATAAGAGGAATAGGAAGAAGTAGTGGAATGAAAGGGGATGAAGAAGAAGAAGTGGAAAAAGGAGAACGGGAGGAGGAAGAAGAGGTGGCGGAAGGAGAAGAAGAGGAAGAAGAAGAAGTGGAAGAACGAGTAGAAAAGGAAGAAGTGTAGGTGGAAGAAGGAGAACAATAGGAAGAAGAAGAACAAGTAGAAGAATGAGAAAAAGAGGAGGAAGAAGAAGCAATGGAAGGAAAGGGGATGAAGAAGAAGTGAAACAAGGAGCAAAACAAGAAGGGGAGGAAGAAGAAGTAGTGTAGGCAGAAGAAGGGCAAGAAGGAGGAGAGAGGGAAGAAGAAGAACAAGTGGATGTAGTAGAAGTGGACGAGGGTGAACAAGAGGAAGAAGAAGAAGTAGTTGAAGGAGTGGGGATGATGGAGAAGAAGTGTAACAAGTAGAACAAGAGGTAGAAATGCAAGTGGAAGCAGAAGAAGGAGAAAAAGAGGGATATGACGAAGGAAAGGAAGAGGAAGAAGGAGATGAAGAGGAAGATAAGAAAGGAAAGGAGAGGATGAAGAATAAATAGAAGAAAAAGAACAAGAGGAGGAAGGAGAAGTGGAAGAAAGAAAAGTAGAGGAAGAAGAAGGAGAGTAACTAGAAGAAGGGGAAGAAGGGGAAGAAAAGGAAGAAGAAGAAGATGTGGAAAGTGAAGAATTTGAAGAAGGTGAACAAGAGGAGGAAGAAGAAGTAGTGGAAGGAGGTGAGATGAAGAAAAAGAATTGGAACAAGGAGAAAAGGAGGAAAAGGAAGAAGGAGAAGACGGAAAGGAAAGAATAAGAAGTTGTGGAAGGAGAAGAAATGGAAGAAGAGGAAGAAGAAGAAGAAGTGTAAGCAAAAGAAGCGGAAGAAGGAGACGAAAATGAAGAGGAACAACAAGTAGAAGTAGAAGAAGTGGTAGAAGGAGAGAATAAGAGGAATAGGAGGAAGTAGTGGAATGAAAGGAGATGAAGAAGAAGAAGTGGAAGAATGAGAAAAAGAGGAGGAAGAAGAACCAATAGAAGGAAACGGGATGAAGAAAAAGTGGAACAAGGAGGAGAAGAAGAAAGGGAGGAAGAAGTAGTGTAGGCAGAAGAAGGGCAAGAAGGAGAAAAGAGGGAAGAAGAAGAACAAGTGGATGTAGTAGAAGTGGAAGAAGCTGAACAAGAGGAAGAAGAAGAAGTAGTTGAAGGAGTGGGGATGATGGAGAAGAAGTGGAAGAAGGAGAACAAGAGGTAGAAATGCAAGTGGAAGCAGAAGAAGGAGAAAAAGAGGAGGCAGGAGAAGTGGAAGAAAGAGAACAAGAGGAGGCAGGAGAAGTGGAAGAAAGATAAGAAGAGGAAGAAAAAGCAGAAGAAATGGAATCTGGAGGAGAAGAGGAAGAAGAAGAAGAAGTGTAAGCATAAGATTTGGGGGAAGGAAAAGAAGAGGACGAGCAACAATGGGAAGCAACAGAAGTGGGGGATGGAGAAAAAGAGAAAGGAGAAGACGGAACGGAAAGAAGAAGAAGTTGTCGAAGGAGAAGAAACGGAAGAAGAAGAAGTGTAAGCAGAAGAAGCGGAAGGGAGATGACGAAGGAAAAGAGGAAGAAGAAGGAGATGAAGAGGAAGAAAAGTAAGGAAAGGAGAGGAGGCGAAGTGGAGGAAAGATAAGAAGAGGAAGAAGAAGGACAGTAACCAGAAGAAGTGGAAGAAGGAGAAGAAAAGGAAGAAGATGAAGATGTGGAAAGTGTAGAAGGTGAACAAGAGGAGGAAGAAGAAGTAGTGGTAGGAGGTGAGATGAAGAAGAAGAATTGGAACAAGGAGAAAAGGAGGAAAAGGAAGAAGGAGGGGAAGGGAAGGGAAGAAGAAGCAGAAGAAGTGGAATCTGGAGGAGAAGAGGAAGAAGAAGAAGAAGTGTATGCATAAGATTTGTGGGAAGGAGAAGAAGAAGAAGAGCCACAATCGGAAGCAACAGAAGTGGAGAATGGAGAAAAAAAGGAAGGAGAAGACGGAAAGGAAAGAAGATGAAGTTGTGGAAGGAGAAGAAATGGAGGAAGATGAAAAAGAAGAAGTGTAAGTAGAAGAAGCGGAAGAAGCAGATGAAAATGAAGAAAAACAAAAAGTAGAAGTAGAAAAAGTGGTAGAAGGAGAGAATAAGAGGAATAGGAGGAAGTAGTGGAATGAAAGGAAATGATGAAGAAGAAGTGGAAGAAGGAGAACGGGAGGAGGGAGAAGAGGTGGCAGAAGGAGAAGAAGAGGCAGAACAAGAAGAAAAGGAAGAAGAGCAAGTGAAAGAAGGAGAACAATAGGAAGAAGAAGAAAAAGTGGAACAATGAGACAAAGAGGAGGAAGAAGAAGCAATGGAAGGAAAGGGGATGAAGAAGTGGACCAAGGAGGAGGAGAAGAAGGGGAGGAAGAAGAAGTAGTGTAGGCAGAAGAAGGGCAAGAAGGAGAAGAGAGGGAAGAAGAAGAACAAGTGGATGTAGTAGAAGTGGAAGAAGGTGAACAAGAGGAAGAAGAAGAAGTAGTTGAAGGAGTGGGGATGATGGAGAAGAAGTGGAAGAAGGAGAACAAGAGGTAGAAATGCAAGTGGAAGCAGAAGAAGGAGAAAAAGAGGGATATGACGAAGGAAAGGAAGAAGAAGAAGGAGATGAAGAGGAAGAAAAGAAAGGAGAGGAGAGGATGAAGAAGAAGTGGAAGAAAGAGAACAAGAGGAGGCAGGACAAGTGGAAGAAAGATAAGAAGAGGAAGAAGAAGGAGAGTAACCAGAAGAAGTGGAAGAACGAGAAGAAAAGTGATATGAATCCACTGTCAGTTTAGGATTCTGAAAGGACCCTAGGAATTTAGCTTGCCGCGTTAACAAAATTAATCAACATGGAATGCAAACAATTGCAAAAAAAAATAAACTGAATAGAATTACTATCAAACTTTTAGACACAGAATGGAAATTAAAAGTTTTTGAAATTCAACAATTAAACGAGTTTTTGAATAGTGTAGCACTTTCCTGTTATAGAGTTTGCTGGCCAGAATTGAGTATGAATGGAAAAGACAGAAAATGGAATTGGAATTGATAGACTCCACACTTCCAAGGATGGAAGATATGTCTACGAGATTACACACACAAAGGGGTGAATTACCTTTGATAAATCTCAAAAGATTTTGGATTGTCAAGAACCCAAAGGAGAGAAAACTCAACTAGTTTTTTTATTTCCAAAAATATTCTGCCTTACATCTCAGTCTTGCCCAAATTTATATGCCTAATAAACTCAGCTTATGTAGGTTTAGTGGCTTTCTAAATTCAGCTGAAGTTACAAAATAATAAAAACTAATAATGGGCAGCTTAATAACAAAGTGTAACTGCCAAAGTAAATTAAACACGTATACTAATTATAATTGATAACCTAGGTGGCTGCAACTTTAATTAGACAATTCTGGTTGCCCACCATTAACTAAGTAAACTCCAAGAAAATGAGTTTAATTTATTTCAAACTTCTCTTCCATTAAGGTCAAGCATTGCTCTCTTCAGTCCTGAGACAATTAACAATTTTAAACTTTATTTCTTCAATGTTTGGCTCTTTTTGCAAAAGGGCTGCCAATACTTGTTGAATAGCTTCCTTAGCTCTTCTTGTCCTTGCCTTTGTCATAGGTCCTCCAAGTCCTTCAAGCTTGATGTCCTCATCACTCCCCCCCCTCTTGAAGAGGATTTGTCCCCATATCAATAGCATCTTCATCTGCATCAAAGAGAGTTAAATCAGACACATTAAAAGTAGCACTAACATTATACTCATCTGGAAGATCAATCTTATAGGCATTGTCATTGATCTTTTCTAGAACTTGGAAAGGACCATCTCCCCTTGGTTGGAGTTTTGACTTTCTTTGTTTAGGGAACCTTTCCTTTCTCATGTGTACCCAAACCCAATCACCAGGTTGGAACACGACCTTCTTCCTACCCTTGTTAGCTTGCCTTGCATAACTCTCATTTTTCTTTTCAATTTGAGCCTTCACTTGCTCATGCAGCTTCTTCACATACTCAGCTTTAGCTTGTGCTTCATTATGCTTAAACATAGAAATGTTAGGCATGGACAACAAATCAAGAGGAGTCAAAGGATTGAACCCATACACAATTTCAAACGGAGAACAATTAGTCGTGCTATGGACAACCCTATTATAAGCAAACTCAACATGAGGCAAACATGCTTCCCAAGACTTAAGATTTTTCTTTAAAACAGTCCTAAGCAATGTGCCTAAAGTCCTATTGACTACCTCAGTTTGACCATCAGTTTGTGGGTGGCAAGTAGTAGAAAACAGCAATTTAGTACCAATTTTACCCCACAAGGTCCTCCAAAAGTGACTAAGGAATTTTTCATCCCTATCACTCACAATGCTCCTTGGTAGTCCATGAAGTCTCACTATTTCCTTGAAAAATAAATCAGCCACATGGCTAGCATCATCCACCTTTTTGCAAGGAATGAAATGTGCCATCTTAGAAAACCTATCAACAACAACAAACACAGAATCCTTTCCATTCTTTGTTTTAGGCAACCCCAAAACAAAGTCCATAGAAATGTCAGTCCAAGGATATTCAGGAACAGGCAAAGGAGTATATAATCCATGAGGCTTAACCTTAGATTTGGCCTTTTTACACACAATGCAGTGGTCACAAAACTTATGCACATATCGTTTCATGTGAGGCCAAAAGAAATGCTCTTGCAAAATTTCCAAAGTCTTTTGAACCCCAAAATGACCCATCAAACCCCCCTCATGTGATTCACTTACAAGCAACTCTCTAATGGAACATTTAGGCACACACAATTTATTGGCTTTAAACAAAAATCCATTATGCCTATAATATCCATTTTCAGAAAGCTTTTCACATGCAGCAAATATTTCAGCAAAATCCACATCATGTTTATACATATCTTTCAAAGATTCAAGACCAAACAATTTAGTCTCAAGCATAGAAAGTAATGCATGCCTCCTAGAAAGCGCATCAGCCACTACGTTCCCTTTTCCCTTTTTATGCTTGATAACATATGGAAATTGTTCTAAAAATTCTACCCACTTAGCATGCCTCTTATTAAGCTTACCTTGACCCTTTAAATATTTTAAAGACTCATGGTCGCTATGAATGACAAATTCCTTGGATAACAGATAATGCTGCCATGTTTTTAAAGCCCTCACCAACGCATATAATTCCTTATCATAAGTAGAATAGTTAAGGGCAGCCCCACTTAACTTTTCACTGAAATAAGCAATTGGATGACCATCTTGCAATAAAACAGCCCCAATACCCACATTTGATGCATCACATTCAATTTCAAATGATTTTGCAAAATTAGGCATGGCAAGAATAGGTGCATTAACAAGCTTATGCTTAAGGGCAGCAAAGGCCTCTTCTTGTTTCTCTCCCCATTTAAAACCCACATTTTTTTTAACAATTTCATTTAGAGGTGCAGCCACAGTACTAAAATCTTTAACAAATCTCCTGTAGAAACTTGCTAAACCATGAAATCCCCTCACCTCACTCACGGTTTTAGGTGTAGGCCATTCTTGGATGGCCTTAACCTTTTCCACATCAACCTGTACCCCTTTAGCATTAACAACAAAGCCTAGGAATACTACATGATCAGTACAAAAAATGCATTTGTCCAAATTGGCATACAATTGTTCTTTTCTAAGCACATTCATAACAGCCCGCAAATGTTCAACATGCAATTCAAGACTAGTGCTATAGATCAGAATATCATCAAAGTACACCACAACAAATTTTCCAATAAACTCTCTTAAGACATGATTCATTAATCTCATGAAAGTACTAGGTGCATTTGTCAAACCAAAGGGCATAACCAGCCACTCATACAATCCATATTTAGTCTTAAAAGCAGTTTTCCATTCATCTCCTTCTCTAATCCTAATCTGATTATAGCCACTTTTCAGATCAATTTTAGAAAACACACATGCACCATATAGTTCATCAAGAAGATCATCTAACCTGGGAATTGGATGTCTATATTTGATGGTGATGTTGTTTATGGCTCTACAATCAGAACACATCCTCCATGAACCATCCTTCTTGGGTACTAGAATCACAGGTACAGCACATGGACTCATGCTGTCTCTTACCCACCCTTTGCTCATGAGTTCAGTAACTTGTCTTTCGATCTCTTTGGTCTCCTGTGGGTTGCTCCTATAAGCTGGACGATTAGGCAAAGAAGCTCCTGGAATGAGATCAATGTGATGCTCAATTCCCCTCACAGGTGGCAAGCCATCAGGTACATTTGCTGGAAACACATCCTCAAAATCCTGCAAAAGAGACTCAATACAAGAAGGCAATTCAAACTTGTCAAACTGGTTAGCATACAAAATTTGATTTTGACAAAGCAATAAGTAGAGGGGTTGTCTTGCGCAAAGCACCCTCCTTACCTCCCTTTCTCTTGCTAAACACAGCTGCTTGCCCTCAAGTGTTTCACTCTTATTCTTTTCTCTCTTTTTTCTTTCAGGTGTTTCACTCTTTTTCCTCTCAGGTGTTTCACTCTTTCTCTCATTTGCTAACTTTTCTCTCATTTTTAATTGATCCTCACATATCTCTTTAGGACACAAAGGCTTAAGAACCACCTTTTTATCCTGATACATAAAGGAAATTTTATTAGTGAAACCATCATGAATGGCTTTGGTATCATACTGCCACGGCCTCCCTAAAAGGATATGGCTGGCCTCCATGGGAACCACATCACATAAAACCTTATCTTGATACTTCCCAATGGAGAAAGGAACCTCTGCTTGCTGTTTCACTTTAACTTCTTTTCCTTCACTAAGCCATTGGAGTTTATATGGTCTAGGATGCGGTGTAGTGTCCATGTTCATCTTTGACACTAATCTTGAACTCACCACATTGGTACAACTCCCTCCATCAATAATTACCAAACAAACATTACCATTGACTGAACATCTTGTGTGAAAGATGTTCTCCCTTTGAGATGCATCTTCGGCCTTGACTTGACTTCCCAACAGTCTCCTAATCATGTACAACTCTCCTTCATTAGCCGCCAATTCTCCATCACTCTCCTCTTCTTCTCCACCACTAGCTTCTGATTGGCTTGTGTATTCTCCATTATCTTTGAGAAGAACAATCTTCTTTGTGGGACACTCATAGGCATAATGACCCATGCCCAAGCACTTGAAACACTTCACTTCTCTAGTCTTTTTAGGTGGATTATCATCTTTCTTTTGAGGGGCTTTTCCATGGCTAGAAGGTGTTGTATTACTAGATGAGGCAACTCCTTCTTTCCTCCTATCCTTCCAATTGGAATTATTAAAATTGGTAGAACTCCTTCTTATTGCACTTTTTCTTTTTAACTGTTGTTCTACCTGAATGGCCTTATGCAACAGATCCTCCATTTCTACAAATTCCTGCAACTCAACAACATCTCTAATATCATGATTTAAGCCACTAAGGAAGCGAGCCATAGTTACCTCAGGATCTTCTTCAATTTTTGCTTGGATGATAATCACCTCCATCTCCTTATAGTACTCCTCCACTCCCTTGCTTCCTTGAGACAATTTTTGAAGTTTCAATTTTAAGTCTCTATGGAAGCTAGAAGGTACATACCGCTTCCTCATGAGCCTCTTCATTTCAGTCCAAGTGTCCACCATAGGCTCTTCATCTCTAATCCTCTCCCTTTGCAACTTGTTCCACCAAATCAAAGCATAATCTGAAAATTCAGCAGCTGCAAGTCTCACCTTTTGCTCTTCACTATAATTGTTGCAAGAGAACACATGCTCATTTTTTAACTCCCACTCCAAGTATGCCTCAGGATCACTCCTACCCTTGAAAGGAGGCACATTCAACTTCACTCCTTCTATTCTTCCTTCATTTCTATTTGGCCTTCCTCCTCCTCCTCCTCCTGCTGGTGGGGTTCTATTCTCCAACTGATCCAACCTCTCATGGAACTCATCTTGTTGTTGCTTCATCAATCTCTCTAAATGCTGGGATAGTGCAACAATTTGAAGCTGAAGATCATTGTTATTATTTCTTTCCGCCATGATAAATAAACAGGTCAAATGTCACAAGAAAAAGTATGTATGTGGTGTTTGAAAATGTTCTCACCCACTCAAGTGTTTGCGCTAAAAAAAAAAAAATTGGCTTTTACTATAATGAAACTCTCTTGCCTTTTTCCTCTTTATTCCTCCTTAAGTTCTTAACAAACCAAAAGAGAAAAACTCAAAGACAAACACCAACTTGTGTGCAGGAAAATAAGACACAAGAAAACTAACAAAAATGACTAAAATGAAACCCAACGAAAGCAACAAATACTAGGACAACACTGGAATTTTTTTTTTTTTTTTTTTTACACCAACAAGACAGAAGAAATTTGTCTCAAAATGAAAACAAAGGAAGTACGAAAAGAAATGGACAAAAACTGGGCACACAAAAACAAAGGTACAAACAGCCACAACCAGAATTTTGAGTAGAAAATTGTGCAGCCAATTTTAACAGGTAAAGACACAAACAGAGGATAAAATTTTGGCTTAAAATGAAACTAACAAGTGCAGCAAAATCCAGCAAGAATGTGCAGTATATGTGAAGCCAAAACAGAGTGGAATTGACACAATTTGTAACCAAGAAGTGCAGCCCAAAATTTCAGAAATGTAAACAAACAAGGTGCAGTAATTTTTCTTTCAAATCAAACACAATATTACCTTCAAAATGAAGAATTTCTAGCATGAACCATTCAGCCAATTTTATATATATATATTTTTTAAACACATTTGCATTCTTTGTTTTGCTTCTTTTTTTTTTCTCTATATTTTTTTTTCTTCAGATTTTCAGAATTCCTCTTCCTTTTTTTTTTTTTTTTTTTTAGAATCTCAGATTTTTTAAGGGCTTAACTTTTGCAATGGTTCATCCTAACTAATTGACAATTAAGGTAATATTATTGATGATAAGAATCAAGGAAAGAAATTACCCGGAGTGCAGCCTTGCAATTCCTAGAAACCTAAGCTCTGATACCAAATGATATGAATCCACTGTCAGTTTAGGATTCTGAAAGGACCCTAGGAATTTAGCTTGCCGCGTTAACAAAATTAATCAACATGGAATGCAAACAATTGCAAAAAAAAATAAACTGAATAGAATTACTATCAAACTTTTAGACACAGAATGGAAATTAAAAGTTTTTGAAATTCAACAATTAAACGAGTTTTTGAATAGTGTAGCACTTTCCTGTTATAGAGTTTGCTGGCCAGAATTGAGTATGAATGGAAAAGACAGAAAATGGAATTGGAATTGATAGACTCCACACTTCCAAGGATGGAAGATATGTCTACGAGATTACACACACAAAGGGGTGAATTACCTTTGATAAATCTCAAAAGATTTTGGATTGTCAAGAACCCAAAGGAGAGAAAACTCAACTAGTTTTTTTATTTCCAAAAATATTCTGCCTTACATCTCAGTCTTGCCCAAATTTATATGCCTAATAAACTCAGCTTATGTAGGTTTAGTGGCTTTCTAAATTCAGCTGAAGTTACAAAATAATAAAAACTAATAATGGGCAGCTTAATAACAAAGTGTAACTGCCAAAGTAAATTAAACACGTATACTAATTATAATTGATAACCTAGGTGGCTGCAACTTTAATTAGACAATTCTGGTTGCCCACCATTAACTAAGTAAACTCCAAGAAAATGAGTTTAATTTATTTCAAACTTCTCTTCCATTAAGGTCAAGCATTGCTCTCTTCAGTCCTGAGACAATTAACAATTTTAAACTTTATTTCTTCAATGTTTGGCTCTTTTTGCAAAAGGGCTGCCAATACTTGTTGAATAGCTTCCTTAGCTCTTCTTGTCCTTGCCTTTGTCATAGGTCCTCCAAGTCCTTCAAGCTTGATGTCCTCATCAAAAAGGAAGAAGAAGAAGATGTGGAAAGTGAAGAAGGTGAACAAGAGGAGGAAGAAGAAGTAGTAGAAGGAGGTGAGATGTAGAAGAAGAATTGGAACAAGTAAAAAAGGTGGAAAAGGAAGAAGGAGGGGAAGGGAAGGGAAGAAGAAGCAGAAGAAGTGGAATCTGGAGGAGAAGAGGTAGAAGAAGAATAAGTGTAAGCATAAGATTTGGGGGAAGGAGAAGAAGAGGAAGAGCAACAATGGGAAGCAACAGAGGTTGGGGATGGAGAAAAAGAGGAAGGAGAAGACAGAAAGGAAAGAAGAAGAAGTTGTGGAAGGAGAAGAAATGGAAGAAGAGGTAGAAAAAGAAGTGTAAGCAGAAGAAGCGGAAGAAGGAGACGAAAATGAAGAAGAACAACAAGTGGAAGTAGAAGAAGTGGTAGAAGGAGAGAAAAGAGGAATAGGAGGAAGTAGTGGAATGAAAGGAGATGAAGAAGAAGAAGTGGAAGAAGGAGAACACGAGGAGGGAGAAGAGGTGGCAGAAGGAGAAGAAGAGGCAGAACAAGAAGAAAAGGAAGAAGAGCAAGTGAAAGAAGGAGAACAATAGGAAGAAGAAGAAAAAGTGGAACAATGAGACAAAGAGGAGGAAGAAGAAGCAATGGAAGGAAAGGGGATGAAGAAGTGGAACAAGGAGGAGGAGAAGAAGGGGAGAAAGAAGAAGTAGTGTAGGCAGAAGAAGGGCAAGAAGGAGAAGAGAGGGAAGAAGAAGAACAAGTGGATGTAGTAGAAGTGGAAGAAGGTGAACAAGAGGAAGAAGAAGAAGTAGTTGAAGGAGTGGGGATGATGGAGAAGAAGTGGAAGAAGGAGAACAAGAGGTAGAAATGCAAGTGGAAGCAGAAGAAGGAGAAAAAGAGGGATATGACGAAGGAAAGGAAGAAGAAGAAGGAGATGAAGAGGAAGAAAAGAAAGGAGAGGAGAGGATGAAGAAGAAGTGGAAGAAAGAGAACAAGAGGAGGCAGGACAAGTGGAAGAAAGATAAGAAGAGGAAGAAGAAGGAGAGTAACCAGAAGAAGTGGAAGAACGAGAAGAAAAGGAAGAAGAAGAAGATGTGGAAAGTGAAGAAGGTGAACAAGAGGAGGAAGAAGAAGTAGTAGAAGGAGGTGAGATGTAGAAGAAGAATTGGAACAAGTAAAAAAGGTGGAAAAGGAAGAAGGAGGGGAAGGGAAGGGAAGAAGAAGCAGAAGAAGTGGAATCTGGAGGAGAAGAGGTAGAAGAAGAATAAGTGTAAGCATAAGATTTGGGGGAAGGAGAAGAAGAGGAAGAGCAACAATGGGAAGCAACAGAGGTTGGGGATGGAGAAAAAGAGGAAGGAGAAGACAGAAAGGAAAGAAGAAGAAGTTGTGGAAGGAGAAGAAATGGAAGAAGAGGTAGAAAAAGAAGTGTAAGCAGAAGAAGCGGAAGAAGGAGACGAAAATGAAGAAGAACAACAAGTGGAAGTAGAAGAAGTGGTAGAAGGAGAGAAAAGAGGAATAGGAGGAACTAGTGGAATGAAAGGAGATGAAGAAGAAGAAGTGGAAGAAGGAGAACACGAGGAGGGAGAAGAGGTGGCAGAAGGAGAAGAAGAGGCAGAACAAGAAGAAAAGGAAGAAGAGCAAGTGAAAGAAGGAGAACAATAGGAAGAAGAAGAAAAAGTGGAACAATGAGACAAAGAGGAGGAAGAAGGAGAACAATAGGAAGAAGAAGAAAAAGTGGAACAATGAGACAAAGAGGAGGAAGAAGAAGCAATGGAAGGAAAGGGGATGAAGAAGTGGAACAAGGAGGAGGAGAAGAAGGGGAGGAAGAAGAAGTAGTGTAGGCAGAAGAAGGGCAAGAAGGAGAAGAGAGGGAAGAAGAAGAACAAGTGGATGTAGTAGAAGTGGAAGAAGGTGAACAAGAGGAAGAAGAAGAAGTAGTTGAAGGAGTGGGGATGATGGAGAAGAAGTGGAAGAAGGAGAACAAGAGGTAGAAATGCAAGTGGAAGTAGAAGAAGGAGAAAAAGAGGGATATGACGAAGGAAAGGAAGAAGAAGAAGGAGATGAAGAGGAAGAAAAGAAAGGAGAGGAGAGGATGAAGAAGAAGTGGAAGAAAGAGAACAAGAGGAGGCAGGACAAGTGGAAGAAAGATAAGAAGAGGAAGAAGAAGGAGAGTAACCAGAAGAAGTGGAAGAACGAGAAGAAAAGGAAGAAGAAGAAGATGTGGAAAGTGAAGAAGGTGAACAAGAGGAGGAAGAAGAAGTAGTAGAAGGAGGTGAGATGTAGAAGAAGAATTGGAACAAGTAAAAAAGGTGGAAAAGGAAGAAGGAGGGGAAGGGAAGGGAAGGGAAGAAGAAGCAGAAGAAGCAGAAGAAGTGGAATCTGGAGGAGAAGAGGTAGAAGAAGAATAAGTGTAAGCATAAGATTTGGGGGAAGGAGAAGAAGAGGAAGAGCAACAATGGGAAGCAACAGAGGTTGGGGATGGAGAAAAAGAGGAAGGAGAAGACAGAAAGGAAAGAAGAAGAAGTTGTGGAAGGAGAAGAAATGGAAGAAGAGGTAGAAAAAGAAGTGTAAGCAGAAGAAGCGGAAGAAGGAGACGAAAATGAAGAAGAACAACAAGTGGAAGTAGAAGAAGTGGTAGAAGGAGAAAAAAGAGGAATAGGAGGAAGTAGTGGAATGAAAGGAGATGAAGAAGAAGAAGTGGAAGAAGGAGAACACGAGGAGGGAGAAGAGGTGGCAGAAGGAGAAGAAGAGGCAGAACAAGAAGAAAAGGAAGAAGAGCAAGTGAAAGAAGGAGAACAATAGGAAGAAGAAGAAAAAGTGGAACAATGAGACAAAGAGGAGGAAGAAGAAGCAATGGAAGGAAAGGGGATGAAGAAGTGGACCAAGGAGGAGGAGAAGAAGGGGAGGAAGAAGAAGTAGTGTAGGCAGAAGAAGGGCAAGAAGGAGAAGAGAGGGAAGAAGAAGAACAAGTGGATGTAGTAGAAGTGGAAGAAGGTGAACAAGAGGAAGAAGAAGAAGTAGTTGAAGGAGTGGGGATGATGGAGAAGAAGTGGAAGAAGGAGAACAAGAGGTAGAAATGCAAGTGGAAGCAGAAGAAGGAGAAAAAGAGGGATATGACGAAGGAAAGGAAGAAGAAGAAGGAGATGAAGAGGAAGAAAAGAAAGGAGAGGAGAGGATGAAGAAGAAGTGGAAGAAAGAGAACAAGAGGAGGCAGGACAAGTGGAAGAAAGATAAGAAGAGGAAGAAGAAGGAGAGTAACCAGAAGAAGTGGAAGAACGAGAAGAAAAGGAAGAAGAAGAAGATGTGGAAAGTGAAGAAGGTGAACAAGAGGAGGAAGAAGAAGTAGTAGAAGGAGGTGAGATGTAGAAGAAGAATTGGAACAAGTAAAAAAGGTGGAAAAGGAAGAAGGAGGGGAAGGGAAGGGAAGAAGAAGCAGAAGAAGTGGAATCTGGAGGAGAAGAGGTAGAAGAAGAATAAGTGTAAGCATAAGATTTGGGGGAAGGAGAAGAAGAGGAAGAGCAACAATGGGAAGCAACAGAGGTTGGGGATGGAGAAAAAGAGGAAGGAGAAGACAGAAAGGAAAGAAGAAGAAGTTGTGGAAGGAGAAGAAATGGAAGAAGAGGTAGAAAAAGAAGTGTAAGCAGAAGAAGCGGAAGAAGGAGACGAAAATGAAGAAGAACAACAAGTGGAAGTAGAAGAAGTGGTAGAAGGAGAGAAAAGAGGAATAGGAGGAAGTAGTGGAATGAAAGGAGATGAAGAAGAAGAAGTGGAAGAAGGAGAACACGAGGAGGGAGAAGAGGTGGCAGAAGGAGAAGAAGAGGCAGAACAAGAAGAAAAGGAAGAAGAGCAAGTGAAAGAAGGAGAACAATAGGAAGAAGAAGAAAAAGTGGAACAATGAGACAAAGAGGAGGAAGAAGAAGCAATGGAAGGAAAGGGGATGAAGAAGTGGAACAAGGAGGAGGAGAAGAAGGGGAGGAAGAAGAAGTAGTGTAGGCAGAAGAAGGGCAAGAAGGAGAAGAGAGGGAAGAAGAAGAACAAGTGGATGTAGTAGAAGTGGAAGAAGGTGAACAAGAGGAAGAAGAAGAAGTAGTTGAAGGAGTGGGGATGATGGAGAAGAAGTGGAAGAAGGAGAACAAGAGGTAGAAATGCAAGTGGAAGCAGAAGAAGGAGAAAAAGAGGGATATGACGAAGGAAAGGAAGAAGAAGAAGGAGATGAAGAGGAAGAAAAGAAAGGAGAGGAGAGGATGAAGAAGAAGTGGAAGAAAGAGAACAAGAGGAGGCAGGACAAGTGGAAGAAAGATAAGAAGAGGAAGAAGAAGGAGAGTAACCAGAAGAAGTGGAAGAACGAGAAGAAAAGGAAGAAGAAGAAGATGTGGAAAGTGAAGAAGGTGAACAAGAGGAGGAAGAAGAAGTAGTAGAAGGAGGTGAGATGTAGAAGAAGAATTGGAACAAGTAAAAAAGGTGGAAAAGGAAGAAGGAGGGGAAGGGAAGGGAAGAAGAAGCAGAAGAAGTGGAATCTGGAGGAGAAGAGGTAGAAGAAGAATAAGTGTAAGCATAAGATTTGGGGGAAGGAGAAGAAGAGGAAGAGCAACAATGGGAAGCAACAGAGGTTGGGGATGGAGAAAAAGAGGAAGGAGAAGACAGAAAGGAAAGAAGAAGAAGTTGTGGAAGGAGAAGAAATGGAAGAAGAGGTAGAAAAAGAAGTGTAAGCAGAAGAAGCGGAAGAAGGAGACGAAAATGAAGAAGAACAACAAGTGGAAGTAGAAGAAGTGGTAGAAGGAGAGAAAAGAGGAATAGGAGGAAGTAGTGGAATGAAAGGAGATGAAGAAGAAGAAGTGGAAGAAGGAGAACACGAGGAGGGAGAAGAGGTGGCAGAAGGAGAAGAAGAGGCAGAACAAGAAGAAAAGGAAGAAGAGCAAGTGAAAGAAGGAGAACAATAGGAAGAAGAAGAAAAAGTGGAACAATGAGACAAAGAGGAGGAAGAAGAAGCAATGGAAGGAAAGGGGATGAAGAAGTGGAACAAGGAGGAGGAGAAGAAGGGGACGAAGAAGAAGTAGTGTAGGCAGAAGAAGGGCAAGAAGGAGAAGAGAGGGAAGAAGAAGAACAAGTGGATGTAGTAGAAATGGAAGAAGGTGAACAAGAGGAAGAAGAAGTAGTAGTTGAAGGAGTGGGGATGATGGAGAAGAAGTGGAAGAAGGAGAACAAGAGGTAGAAATGCAAGTGGAAGCAGAAGAAGGAGAAAAAGAGGGATATGACGAAGGAAAGGAAGAAGAAGAAGGAGATGAAGAGGAAGAAAAGAAAGGAGAGGAGAGGATGAAGAAGAAGTGGAGGAAAGAGAACAAGAGGAGGCAGGACAAGTGGAAGAAAGATAAGAAGAGGAAGAAGAAGGATAGTAACTAGAAATAGTTGAAGAAAAGGAAGAAGAAGAACATGTGGAAAATGAAGAAGTTGAAGAAGGTGAACAAGAGGAGGAAGAAGAAGTAGTGGAAGGAAGTGAGATGAAGAAGAAGAATTGGAACAAGGAGAAAAGGAGGAAAAGGAAGAAGGAGGGGAAGGGAAGGGAAGGGAAGAAGAAGAAGAGGAAGTTGAAACTGGAGGAGAAGAGGAAGAAGAAGAAGAAGTGGAAACTGGAGGAGAAGAGGAACAAGAAGAAGAAGTGTAAGCATAAGATTTGGGGGAACGAGAAGAAGAGGAAGAGCAGCAATGGGATGCAACAGAAGTGGGGGATGGAGAAAAAGAGGAAGGAGAATACGGAAAGGAAAGAAGAAGTTTTGGAAGGAGAAGAAATGGAAGAAGAGGAAGAAGAAGAAATGTAAGCAGAAGAAGCGGAAGAAGGAGACGAAAATGAAGAAGAACAACAAGTAGAAGTAGAAGAACTGGTAGAAGGAGAGAATAAGATGAATAAGAGGAAGTAGTGGAATGAAACGAGATTAAGAAGAAGAAGTGGAAGAAGGAGAACGGTAGGAAGGAGAAGAGGTGGCAGAAGGAGAAGAAGAGGACGAAGAAGTGGAAGAACGAGAAGAAAAGGAAGAAGTGCAAGTGGAAGAAGGAGAACAATAGGAAGAAGAAGAAGTGGAAGAATGAGAAAAAGGGGAGTAAGAAGAAGCAATGGAAGGAATGGGGATGAAGAAGAAGAAGGGGAGGAAGAAGAAGTAGTGTAGGCAGAAGAAGGGCAAGAAGGAGAAGAGAGGGAAGAAGAAGAACAAGTGGATGTAGTTGAAGTGGAAGAAGGTGAACAAGAGGAAGAAGAAGAAGTAATTGAAGGAGTGGGGATGATGGAGAAGACGTGGAAGAAGGATAAGAAGAGGAAGAAGAAGGATAGTAACTAGAAGAAGTGGAAGAAGGAGAAGAAAAGGAAGAAGGAGAAGATGTGGAAACTAAAGAAGTTGAAGAAGGTTTACAAGAGGAGGAAGAAGAAGTAGTGGAAGGAAGTGAGATGAAGGAGAAGAATTGGAGCAAGGAGAAAAGGAGGAAAAGGAAGAAGGAGGGGAAGGCAAGGGAAAAAGAAGCAGAAGAAGAAGAAGAAGTGTAACCATAAGATTTGGGGGAAGGAGAAGAAGAGGAAGAGCAACAATGGGATGCAACAGAAGTGGGGAATGGAGAAAAAGAGGAAGGAGAAGACGGAAAGGAAAGAAGAAGAAGTTGTGGAAGGGGAAGAAATGGAAGAAGATAAAGAAGAAGAAGTGTAAGTGGAATAAGGAGACGAAAATGAAGAAGAACAACAAGTAGAAGTTGAAGAAGTGGTAGAAGGAGAGAATAAGAGGAATAGGAGGAAGTAGTTGAATGAAAGGAGATGAAAAATAAAAAGTGGAGGAAGCAGAACGGGAGGAGGGAGAAGAGGTGGTAGAAGGAGAAGAAGAGGAAGAAGAAGAATTGGAAGAACGAGAAGAAAAGGAAGAAGTGCAAGTGGAAGAAGGAGAACAATATGAAGAAGAAGAAGAAGTGGAAGAATGAGAAAAAGTTGAGGAAGAAGAAGCAATGGAAGGAAAGGGGATGAAGAAGAAGAAGTGGAAGAAGGAGAACAGGAGGAGGGAGAAGAGGTGGTAGAAGGAGAAGAAGAGGAAGAAGAAGAAGTGGAAGAACGAGCAGAAAACGAAGAAGTGCAGGTGGAAGAAGAAGGAGAGTAACTAGAAGAAGTGGAAGAACGAGAAGAAAAGGAAGAAGAAGAAGATGTGGAAAGTGAAGAAGTTGAAGAAGGTGAACAAGAGGAGGAATAAGAAGTAGTGGAAGGAAGTGAGATGAAGAAGAAGAATTGGAACAAGGAGAAAAGGAGGAAAAGGAAGAAGGAGGGGAAGGGAAGGGAAGAAGAAGGAGAAGAAGTGGAAACTGGAGGAGAAGAGGAAGAAGAAGAAGAAATGTAAGGATAAGATTTGGGGGAAGGAAAAGAAGAGGAAGAGCAGCAATGGGACGCAACAGAAGTGGGGGATGGAGAAAAAGAGGAAGGAGAATACGGAAAGGAAAGAAGAAAAAGTTTTGGAAGGAGAAGAAATGGAAGAAGAGGAAGAAGAAGAAATGTAAGCAGAAGAAGCGGAAGAAGGAGACGAAAATGAAGAAGAACAACAAGTAGAAGTAGAAGAAGTGGTAGAAGGAGAGTATAAGAGGAATAGGAGGAAGTAGTGGAATGAAAGGAGATGAAGATGAAGAAGTGGAAGAAGGAGAACGGGAGGAGGGAGAAGAGATTGCAGTATGAGAAGAAGAGGAAGAAGAAGAAGTGGAAGAACGAGAAGAAAAGGAAGAAGTGCAAGTGGAAGAAGGAGAACAATAGGAAGAAGAAGAAGCAGTGGAAGAATGAGAAAAAGAGGAGGAAGAAGAGGCAATGGAAGGAAAGGGGATGAAGAAGAAGTGAAACAAGGAGGAGAAGAAGAAGGGGAGGAAGAAGAAGCAGTGTAGGCAGAAGAAGGGCAAGAAGGAGAAGAGAGGGAAGAAGAAGAACAAGTGGATGTAGTAGAAGTAGAAGAAGGTGAACAAGAGGAAGAAGAAGAAGTAGTTGAAGGAGTGGGGATGATGGAGAAGAAGTGGAAGAAGGAGAACAAGAGGTAGAAATGCAAGTGGAAGCAGAAGAAGAAGTAAAAGAGGGATGTGACGAAGGAAAGGAAGAAAAGAAAGGAAATGAGAGGATGAAGAAGAAGTGGAAGAAAGAGAACAAGAGGAGGCAAGACAAGTGGAAGAAAGATAAGAAGAGGAAGAAGAAGGAGAGTAACTAGAAGAAGTGGAAGAAGGAGAAGAAAAGGAAGAAGAAGAAGATGTGGAAAGTGAAGAAGGTGAAGAAGAGGAGGAAGAAGTAGTGGAAGGAGGTGAGATGAAGAAGAAGAATTGGAACAAGGAGACAAGGAGGAAATGGAAGAAGGAAGGGAAGGGAAGGGAAGAAGAAGCAGAAGAAGTGGAATCTGGAGGAGAAGAGGAAGAAGGAGAAGAAGTGTAAGCATAAGATTTGCGGGAAGGAGAAGAAGAGGAAGAGCAACAATGGGAACCAACAGAAGTGGGGGATGGAGAAAAAGAGGAAGGAGAAGACACAAAGGAAAGAAGAAGAAGTTGTGGAAGGAGAAGAAATGGAAGAAGATGAAGAAGAAGAAGTGTAAGCAAAAGAAGCAGAAAAAGGAGACGAAAATGAAGAAGAACAACAGGTAGAAGTTAAAGAAGTGGTAGATGGAGAGAATAAGAGGAATAAGAGGAAGTAGTGGAATAAAAGGAGATGATGAAGAAGAAGTGGAAGAAGGAGTACGGGAGGAGGGAGAAGAGGTGGCAGAAGGAGAAGAAGAGGAAGAAGAAGAAGTGGAAGAACGAGAAGAAAAGGAAGAACTGCAAGTGGAAGAAGGAGAACAATAGGAAGCAGAAGTAGAAGTGGAAGAATGAGAGAAAGAGGAGGAAGAAGAAGCAATGGAAGGAAACTGGATGAAGAAGAAGTGGAACAAGGAGGAGGAGAGGAAGGGGAGGAAGAAGAAGTAGTGTAGGCAGAAGAAGGGCAAGAAGGAGAAGAGAGGGAAGAAGAAGAAGTAGAAGAAGTGGTAGAAGGAGAGAATAAGAGGAATAGGAGGAAGTAGTGGAATGAAAGGAGATGAAGAAGAAGAAGTGGAAGAAGGAGAACGGAAGGAGGGAGGAGGGAGAAGAGGTGGCAGAACGAGAATAAGGGGAAGAAAAAGAAGTGGAAGAAAGAAAAGAAAAGGAAGAAGTGCAAGTGGAAGAAGGAGAACAATAGGAAGAAGAAGGAGAAGTGGAAGAGTGAGAAAAAGAGGAGGAAGAAGAAGCAATGGAAGGAAAAGGGATGAAGAAGAAGTGGAAGAAGGAGGAGAAGAAGAAGGGGAGGAAGAAGAAGAAGTGGAAGAACGAGAAGAAAAGGAAGAAGTGCAAGTGGAAGAAGGAGAACAATAGGAAGAAGAAGAAGTGGAAGAATGAGAAAAAGAGGAGGATGAAGAAGCAATGGAAGGAAAACGGATGAAGAAGAAGTGGAACAAGGAGGAGAAGAAGAAGGGGAGGAAGAAGAAGTAGTGTAGGCAGTAGAAGGGCAAGAATGAGAAGAGGAACAAGTAGATGTAGTAGAGGTGGAAGAAGGTGAATAAGAGGAAGAAGAAGAAGCAGTTGAAGGAGTGGGGATGATGCAGAAGAAGTGGAAGAAGGAGAACAAGATGTAGAAATGCAAGTGGAAGCAGAAGAAGGAGAAAAAGAGGGATATGACAAAGGAAAGGAAGTAGAAGAAGGAGTTGAAGAGGAAGAAAAGAAAGGAAAGGAGAGGATGAAGAAGTAGTGGAAGAAAGAGAACAAGAGGAGGCAGGAGAAGTGGAAGAAAGATAAGAAGAGGAAGAAGAAGGAGAGTAACTAGAAGAAGTGGAAGAAAGAGAAGAAAAGAAAGAAGAAGATGTGCAAAGTGAAGAACGTGAACAAGAGGAGGAACAAGAAGTAGTGGAAGGAGGTGACATGGAGAAGAAGAATTGGAACAAGGAGAAAAGGAGGAAAAGGAAGAAGGAGGGGAAGGGAAGAAGAACCAGAGGAAGTGGAATCTGGAGGAGAAGAGGAAGAAGAAGAAGAAGTGTAAGCTTACGATTTGGGGGAAGGAGAAGAAGAGGAAGAGCAACAATGGGAAGCAACAGAAATGGGGGATGGAGAAAAAGAGGAAGGAGAAGACGGAAAGGAAATAAGAAGTAGTTGTGGAAGGAAAAGAAATGGAAAAAGAAGAAGTGTAAGCAGAAGAAACGGAAGAAGGAGACGAAAATGAAGAAGAACAACAAGAAGAAGTGGTAGAAGGAGAGAATAAGAGAAATAGGAGGAAGTAGTGGAACGAAAGGAGATGAAGAAGAAGAAGTAGAAGAAGAAGAACGGAATGAGGGAGGAGGGAGAAGAGGTGGCAGAACGAGAAGAAGGGGAAGAAAAAGAAGTGGAAGAAAGAAAAGAAAAAGAAGAAGTGCAAGTGGAAGAAGGAGAACAATAGGAAGAAGAAGGAGAAGTGGAAGAATGGGAAAAAGAGGAGGAAGAAGAAGAAATGGAAGGAAAAGGGATGAAGAAGAAGTGGAAGAAGTAGGAGAAGAAGAAGGGGAGGAAGAAGAAGTAGTGTAGGCACAAGAACGGCAAGAAGGAGAAGAGAGGGAAGAAGAAGAACAAGTGTATGTATTAGAGGTGGAAGAAGGTGAAGAAGAGGAAGAAGAAGAAGTAGTTGAAGGAGTGGGGATGATGGAGAAGAAGTGGAAGAAGGAGAACAAGAGGTAGAAATGCAAGTGGAAGCAGAAGAAGGAGAAAAAGAGGGATATGACGAAGGAAAGGAAGAAGAAGAAGCAGATGAAGAGGAAGAAAAGAAAGGAAATGAGAGGATGAAGAAGACGTGGAAGAAAGGGAACAAGAGGAGGCAGGAGAAGTGGAAGAAAGATAAGAATAGGAAGAAGAAGGGGAATAAATAGAAGAAGTGGAAGAAGGAAAAGAAAAGGAAGAAGAAGAAGATGTGGAAAGTGAAGAAGGTGAACAAGAGGAGGAAGAAGAAGTAGTGGAAGGAGGTGAGATGAAGAAGAAGAATTGGAACAAGGAGAAAAGGAGGAAAAGGAAGAAGGAGGGGAAGGGAAGAAGAACCAGAAGAAGTGGAATCTGGAGAAGAAGAGGAAGAGCAACAATGGGAAGCCACAGAAGTGGGGGATGGAGAAAAAGAGGAAGGAGAAGACGAAAAGGAAAGAAGAAGAAGTTGTGGAAGGAGAAGAAATGGAAGAAGAGGAAGAAGAAGAAGTGTAAGCGGAAGAAGCGGAAGAAGGAGACGAAAATGAAGAAGAACAACAAGTAGAAGTAGAAGAAGTGGTAGAAGGAGAGAATAAGAGGAATAGGAGGAAGTAGTGGAACGAAAGGAGATGAAGAAGAAGAAGTGGAAGAAGGAGAACTGGAGGAGGGAGGAGGGAGAAAAGGTGGTAGAAGGAGAAGAAGAGGAAGAAGAAGAAGTGGAAGAAAGAGAAGAAAAGGAAGAAGTGCAAGTGGAAGAAGGAGAACAATGGGAAGAAGAAGAAGTAGTGGAAGAATGAGAAAAAGAGGAGGAAGAAGAAGCAATGGAAGGAAAGGGGATGAAGAAGAAGTGCAACAAGGAGGAGAAGAAGAAGGAGAGGAAGAAGAAGTAGTGTAGGCAGAAGAAGGGCAAGAAGGAGAAGAGAGGGAAGGAGTAGAACAAGTGGATGTAGTAGAAGTGGGAGAAGGGGAACAAGAGGAAGAAGAAGAAGAAGTAGTTGAAGGAGTGGGGATGATCGAGAAGAAGTGGAAGAAGGAGAACAAGAGGTAGAAATGCAAGTGGAAGCAGACGAAGGAGAAAAAGAGGGATATGACGAAGGAAAGGAAGAAGAAGAAGGAGATGAAGAGGAAGAAAAGGAAAGCAGAGGATGAAGAAGAAGTGGAAGAAAGAGAATAAGAGGAGGCAGGAGAAGTGGAAGAAAGATAAGAAGAGGAAGAAGAAGGAGAGTAACTAGAAGAAGTGGAAGAAAGAGAAGAAAAGGAAGAAGAAGATGTGCAAAGTGAAGAACGTGAACAAGAGGAGGAAGAAGAAGTAGTGGAAGGAGGTGACATGGAGAAGAAGAATTGGAACAAGGAGAAAAGGAGGAAAAGGAAGAAGGTGGGGAAGGGAAGGGAAGAAGAAGCAGAAGAAGTGGAATCTGGAGGAGAAAAGGAAGAAGAAGAAGAAGTGTAAGCATAACATATGGGGGAAGAGCAACAGAAGTGGGGGATGGAGAAAAAGAGGAAGGAGAAGACGGAAAGGAAAGAAGAAGAAGTTGTGGAAGGAGAAGAAATGGAAGAAGAGGAAGAAGAAGAAGTGTAAGCAGAAGAAGCGGAAGAAGCAGACCAAAACGTAGAAGAACAACTAGTAGAAGTAGAAGAAGTGGTAGAAGGAGAGAATAAGAGGAATAGGAAGAAGTAGTGGAATGAAAGGGGATGAAGAAGAAGAAGTGGAAAAAGGAGAACGGGAGGAGGAAGAAGAGGTGGCGGAAGGAGAAGAAGAGGAAGAAGAAGAAGTGGAAGAACGAGTAGAAAAGGAAGAAGTGCAAGTCGAAGAAGGAGGAAGTAGAAGAAGTGGTAGAAGGAGAGAATAAGAGGAATAGGAGGAAGTAGTGGAATGAAAGGAGATGAAGAAGAAGAAGTGGAAGAACGTGAAAAAGAGGAGGAAGAAGAAGCAATGGAAGGAAAAGGGATGAAGAAGAAGTGGAAGAAGGAGGAGAAGAAGAAGGGGAGGAAGAAGAAGAAGTGGAAGAACGAGAAGAAAAGGAAGAAGTGCAAGTGGAAGAAGGAGAACAATAGGAAGAAGAAGGAGAAGTGGAAGAATGGGAAAAAGAGGAGGATGAAGAAGCAATGGAAGGAAAACGGATGAAGAAGAAGTGGAACAAGGAGGAGAAGAAGAAGGGGAGGAAGAAGAAGTAGTGTACGCACAAGAACGGCAAGAAGGAGAAGAGAGGGAAGAAGAAGAACAAGTGTATGTATTAGAGGTGGAAGAAGGTGAACAAGAGGAAGAAGAAGAAGTAGTTGAAGGAGTGGGGATGATGGAGAAGAAGTGGAAGAAGGAGAACAAGAGGTAGAAATGCAAGTGGAAGCAGAAGAAGGAGAAAAAGAGGGATATGACGAAGGAAAGGAAGAAGAAGAAGCAGATGAAGAGGAAGAAAAGAAAGGAAATGAGAGGATGAAGAAGAAGTGGAAGAAAGGGAACAAGAGGAGGCAGGAGAAGTGGAAGAAAGATAAGAAGAGGAAGAAGAAGGGGAATAAATAGAAGAAGTGGAAGAAGGAAAAGAAAAGGAAGAAGAAGAAGATGTGGAAAGTGAAGAAGGTGAACAAGAGGAGGAAGAAGAAGTAGTGGAAGGAGGTGAGATGAAGAAGAAGAATTGGAACAAGGAGAAAAGGAGGAAAAGGAAGAAGGAGGGGAAGGGAAGAAGAACAAGAAGAAGTGGAATCTGGAGAAGAAGAGGAAGAGCAACAATGGGAAGCAACAGAAGTGGGGGATGGAGAAAAAGAGGAAGGAGAAGACGGAAAGGAAAGAAGAAGAAGTTATGGAAGGAGAAGAAATGGAAGAAGAGGAAGAAGAAGAAGTGTAAGCAAAAGAAGCGGAAGAAGGAGACGAAAATGAAATAGAACAACAAGTAGAAGTAGAAGAAGTGGTAGAAGGAGAGAATAAGATGAATAGGAGGAAGTAGTGGAATGAAAGGAGATGAAGAAAAAGAAATTGTGGAAGGAGAACGGGAGGAGGAAGAAAAGGTGGCAGAAGGAGAAGAAGAGGAAGAAGAAGTGGTGTAAGAACGAGCAGAAGAAGCGGAAGAAGGAGACAAAAATGAAGAAGAACAACAAGTAGAAGTCGAACAAGTGGTAGAAGGAGAGAATAAGAGGAATAGGAGGAAGTAGTGGAATGAAAGGAGATGAAGAAGAAGAAGTGGAAGAAGGAGAACAGGACGAGGGAGAAGAGGTGGCAGAAGGAGAAGAAGAGGAAGAAGAAGAAGTGGAAGAACGAGAAGAAAAGGAAGAAGTGTAGGTGGAAGAAGGAGATCAATAGGAAGAAGAAGAAGAAGTGGAAGAATGAGAAAAAGAGGAGGAAGAAGAAGCAATGGAAGGAAAGGGTATGAAGAAGAAGTGGAAAAAGGAGGAGAAGAAGAAGGGGAGGAAGAAGAAGTAGTGTAGGTAGAAGAAGCGCAAGAAGGAGAAGAGAGGGTAGAAGAAGAACAAGTGGATGTAGTAGAAGTAGAAGAAGGTGAACAAGAGGAAGAAGAAGAAGTAGTTGAAGGAGTCGGGATGATGGAGAAGAAGTAAAAGAAGGAGAACAAGAGGTAAAAATGCAAGTGGAAGCAGAAGAAGGAGAACAAGAGGGATATGACGAAGGAATGGAAGAAGAAGAAGGAGATGAAGAGGAAGAAAAGAAAGGAAAGGAGAGGATGAAGAAGAAATGGAAGAAAGAGAACAAGAGGAGGAAGGAGAAGTGGAAGAATGATAAGAAGAGGAAGAAGAAGGAGAGTAACTAGAAGAAGTGGAAGAAGGAGAAGAAAAGGAAGAAGAAGATGTGGGAAGTGAAGAAGTTGAAGAAGGTGAACAAGATGAGGAAGAAGAAGTAGTGGAAGGAGGTGAGATGAAGAAGAAGAATTGGAACAAGGAGAAAAGGAGGAAAAGGAAGAAGGAGAGGAAGCGAAGGGAAGAAGAAGCAGAAGAAGTGGAAGCTGGAGGAGAAGAGGAAGAAGAAGAAGAAGTGTAAGCATAAGATTTGGGGGAAGGAGAAGAGGAGGAAGAGCAACAATGGGAAGCAACAGAAGTGGGGGATGGAGAAAAAGACGAAGGAGAAGACGTTAAGGAAAGAAGAAGTTGGGGAAGGAGAAGAAACAGAAAAGGAGGAAGAAGAAGAAGTGTAAGCAGAAGAAGCGAAGGAGAACAATAAGTAGAAGTAGAAAAAGTGGTAGAAGGAGAGAATAAGAGGAGTAGGAGGAAGTAGTGGAATGAAACAATATGAAGAAGAAGAAGTGGAAGAAGGAGAACAGGAGGGGGGAGAAGAGGTGGCAGAAGGAGAAGAAGATGAAGAAGAAGAAGTGGAAAAACGAGAAGAAAAGGAAGAAGTGCAAGTGGAAGAAGGAGAACAATAGGAAGAAGAAGAAGAAGTGGAAGAATGAGAAAAAGAGGAGGAAGAAGAAGCAATGGAAGGAAAGAGTATGAAGAAGAAGTGGAAAAAGGGGGAGAAGAAGAAGGGGAGGAAGAAGAAGCAAAAGAAGTGGAATCTGGAGGAGAAGAGGAGGAAGAAGAAGAAGTGCAAGCATAAGATATTGGGGAAGGAGAAGAAGAGGAAGAGCAACAATTGGAAGCAACAGAAGTGGGGGATGGAGAAAAAGAGGAAGGAGAAGACGGAAAGGAAAGAAGAAGAAGTTGTGGAAGGCGAAGAATTGGAAGAAGAGGAAGAAGAAGAAGTGTAAGCAGAAGAAGCGGAAAAAGGAGACGAAAATGAAGAAGAACAACAAGGAGAAGTAGAAGAAGTGGTAGAAGGAGAGAATAAGAGAAACAATAGGAAGTAGTGGAATGAAAGGAGATGAAGAAGAAGAAGTGGAAGAAGGAGAACGGGAGGAGGGAGAAGAGGTGGCAGAAGGAGAAGAAGAGGAAGAAGAAGAAGTGGAAGAACGAGAAGAAAAGGAAGAAGAAGTGCACGTTGAAGAAGGAGAACAATAGGAAGAAGAAGAAGAAGTGGAAGAATTAGAAAAAGAGGAGGAAGAAGAAGCAATGGAAAGAAAGGGGATGAAGAAGAAGTGGAACAACGAGGAGAAGAAGGGGAGGATGAAGAAGTAGCGTAGGCAGGAGAAGGGCAAGAAGGAGAAGAGAGGGAAGAAGAAGAACAAGTGGATGGAGTAGAAGTGGAAGAAGGTGAACAAGAGGAGGAAGAAGAACTAGTGGAAGGAGGTGAGATGAAGAAGAAGAATTGGAACAAGGAGAAATGGAGGAAAGAAGAAGAAGCAGAAGAAGTGGAATCTGGAGGAGAAGAGCAAGAAGAAGAAGAAGTGTAAGCATAAGATTTGGGGGAAGGAGAAGAAGAGGAAGAGCAACAATAGGAAGCAACAGAAGTGGGGGATGGAGAAAAAGAGGAAAGCGAAGACGGAAAGGAAAGAAGAAGAAGTTATGGAAGGAGAAGAAATGGAAGTACAAGAAGAAGAAAAAGTGTAAGCAGAAGAAGCGAAAGAAGGAGACGAAAATGAAGAAGAAGAACAAGTATAAGTAGAAGAAGTGGTAGAAGGAGAGAATAAGAGGAATAGGAGGAAGTAGTGGAATGAAAGGAGATGAAGAAGAAGAAGAAGTGGAAGAAGGAGAACGGGAGGAGGGAGGCGGGGGAAGAGGTGGCAGAAGGAGAAGAAGAGGAAGAAGAAGTAGTGTAGGCAGAAGAAGGGCAAGAAGGAGAAGAGAGGGAAGAAGAAGAACAAGTGGATGTAGTACAAGTGGAAGAAGGTGAACAAGAGGAAGAAGAAGAAGTAGTTGAAGGAGTGGGGATGATGGAGAAGAAGTGGAAGAAGGAGAAAAGGAGGGATACGACGAAGGAAAGGAAGAAGAAGAAGCAGATGAAGAGGAAGAAAAGAAAGGAAATGAAAGGATGAAGAAGAAGTGGAAGAAAGAGAACAAGAGGAGGCAGGAGAAGTGGAAGAAAGATAAGAAGCAGAAGAAGAAGGGGAGTAACTAGAAGAAGTGGAAGAAGGAAAAGAAAAGGAAGAAGAAGAAGATGTGGAAAGTGAAGAAGGTGAACAAGAGGAGGAAGAACAAATAGTGGAAGGAGGTGAGATGATGAACAAGAATTGGAACAAGGAGAAAAGGACGAAAAGGAAGAAGGAGGGGAAGGGAAGGAAAGAAGACGCAGAAGAAGTGGAAGCTGGAGGAGAAGAGGAAGAAGAAGAGGAAGTGTAAGCATAAGATTTGGGGGAAGGAGAAGAAGAGGAAGAGCAATAATGGGAAGCAAGAGAAGTGGGGGATGTAGAAAAAGAGGAAGGAGAAGACGGAAAGGAAAGAAGAAGAAGTTGTGGAAGGAGAAGAAATGGAAGAAGAGGAAGAAGAAGAAGTGCAACAATGGGAAGAAGAAGATAAGTAGAGGAAGAAGAAGGAGAGTAACTAGAAGAAGAAGAAGAAGTGTAAGCATAAGATTTGGGGGAAGGAGAACAAGAGGAAGAGCAACAATGGGAAGCAACAGAAGTGGGGGATGGAGAAAAAGAGGAAGGAGAAGACGAAAAGAAAAGAGTAAGAAGTTGTAGAAGGAGAAGAAATGGAAGAAGAGGAAGAAGAAGTGTAAGCAGAAAAAGCAGAAGAAGGAGACGAAAATGAAGAACAACAAGTAGAAGTAGAAGAAGTGGTAGAAGGAGAGAATAAGAGGAATGGGAGGATGAAGTGGAATCAAAGGAGATGAAGAAGAAGTAGTGGAAGAAAGAGAACGGGAGGAGGGAGAAGAGGTGGCAGAAGGAGAAGAAGAGCAAGAAGAAGAAGTGGAAGAAAGAGAAGAAAAGGAAGAAGTGCAAGTGGAAGAAGGAGAACAATGGGAAGAAGAAGAAGTAGTGGAAGAATGAGAAAAAGAGGAGGAAGAAGAAGCAATGGAAGGAAAGGGGATGAAGAAGAAGTGGAACAGGGAGGAGAAGAAGAAGGAGAGGAAGAAGAAGTAGTGTAGGCAGAAGAAGGGCAAGAAGGAGAAGAGAGGGAAGGAGTAGAACAAGTGGATGTAGTAGAAGTGGGAGAAGGGGAACAAGAGGAAGAAGAAGAAGAAGTAGTTGAAGGAGTGGGGATGATCGAGAAGAAGTGGAAGAAGGAGAACAAGAGGTAGAAATGCAAGTGGAACCAGACGAAGGAGAAAAAGAGGGATATGACAAAGGAAAGGAAGAAGAAGAAGGACATGAAGAGGAAGAAAAGAAAGGAAAGCAGAGGATGAAGAAGAAGTGGAAGAAAGAGAATAAGAGGAGGCAGGAGAAGTGGAAGAAAGATAAGACGAGGAAGCAGAAGGAGAGTAACTAGAAGAAGTGGAAGAAAGAGAAGAAAAGGAAGAAGAAGAAGATGTGCAAAGTGAAGAACGTGAACAAGAGGAGGAAGAACAAGTAGTGAAAGGAGGTGACATGGAGAAGAAGAATTGGAACAATGAGAAAAGGAGGAAAAGGAAGAAGGAGGGGAAGGGAAGAAGAACCAGAAGAAGTGGATTCTGGAGGAGAAGAGGAAGAACAAAAAGAAGTGTAAGCTTAAGATTTGGGGGAAGGAGAAGAAGAGGAAGAGCAACAATGGGAAGCAACAGAAGTGGGGGATGGAGAAAAAGAGGAAGGAGAAGACGGAAAGGAAATAAAAAGTAGTTGTGGAAGGAAAAGAAATGGAAAAAGAAGTGTAAGCAGAAGAAGCGGAAGAAGGAGATGAAAATGAATAAGAACAACAAGTAGAAGTAGAAGAAGTGGTGGAAGGAGAGAATAAGAGGAATAGGAGGAAGTAGTGGAATGAAAGGAGATGAAGAAGAAGAAGTGGAAGAAGGAGAACGGAAGGAGGGAGGAGGGAGAAGAGGTGGCAGAACGAGAAGAAGAGGAAGAAAAAGAAGTGGAAGAAAGAAAAGAAAAGGAAGAAGTGCAAGTGGAAGAAGGAGAACAATAGGAAGAAGAAGGAGAAGTGGAAGAATGAGAAAAAGAGGAGGAAGAAGAAGCAATGGAAGGAAAAGGGATGAAGAAGAAGTGCAAGAAGGAGGAGAAGAAGAAAGGGAGGAAGAATAAGTAGTGTAGGCACAAGAACGACAAGAAGGAGAAGAGAGGGAAGAAGAAGAACAAGTGTATGTATTAGAGGTGGAAGAAGGTGAACAAGAGGAAGAAGAAGAAGTAGTTGAAGGAGTGGGGATGATGGAGAAGAAGTGGAAGAAGGAGAACAAGAGGTAGAAATGAAAGTGGAAGCAGAAGAAGGAGAAAAAGAGGGATATGACGAAGGAAAGGAAGAAGAAGATGGAGATGAAGTGGAAGAAAGGGAACAAGAGGAGGCAGGAGAAGTGGAACAAAGATAAGAAGAGGAAGAAGAAGGGGAATAAATAGAAGAAGTGGAAGAAGTTGTGGAATGACGTGAGATGAAGAAGAAGAATTGGAACAAGGAGAAAGGAGGAAAAGGAAGAAGGAGGGGAAGGGAAGAAGAACCAGAAGAAGTGGAATCTGGAGAAGAAGAGGTAGAGCAACAATGGGAGGCAACAGAAGTGGGGGATGGAGAAAAAGAGGAAGGAGAAGACGGAAAGGAAAGAAGAAGTTGTGCAAGGAGAAGAAATGGAAGAAGAGGTAGAAGAAGAAGTGTAAGCGGAAGAAGCGGAAGAAGGAGACGAAAATGAAGCAGAACAACAAGTAGAAGTAGAAGAAGTGGTAGAAGGAGAGAATAAGAGGAATACGAGGAAGTAGTGGAATGAAAGGAGATGAAGAAGAAGAAGTGGAAGAAGGAGAACGGGAGGAGGGGGGAGGGAGAAAAGGTGGTAGAAGGAGAAGAAGAGGAAGAAGAAGAAGTGGAAGAAAGAGAGAAAAAGGAAGAAGTGCAAATGGAAGAAGGAGAACAATGGGAAGAAGAAGAAGTAGTGGAAGAATGAGAAAAAGAGGAGGAAGAAGAAGCAATGGAAGGAAAGGGGATGAAGAAGAAGTGGAACAGGGAGGAGAAGAAGAAGGAGAGGAAGAAGAAGTAGTGTAGGCAGAAGAAGGGCAAGAAGGATAAGAGAGGGAAGGAGTAGAACAAGTGGGAGAAGGGGAAGAAAAGGAAGAATGGCAAGAAAGAGAAAATAGGGAAGAAGAAGAAGAAGTGGATGTAGTAAAAGTGGAAGAACGTGAACAAGAGGACGAAGAGGAAGTAGTTGAAGGAGTGGGGATGATGGAAAAGAAGTGGAAGAAGGAGAACCAGAGGTAGAAATGCAAGTGGAAGCAGAAGAAGGAGAAAAAGAGGGATATGACGAAGGAAAGGAAGAAAAAGAAGGAGATGAAGAGGAAGAAAAGAAAGGAACGAAGAGGATGAAGAAGAAGTGGAAGAAAGAGAACAAGAGGAGGCAGGAGAAGTGGAAGAATGATAAGAAGAAGGAGAGTAACTAGAAGAAGTGGAAGAAGGAGAAGAAAAGGAAGAAGAAGAAGATGTGGAAAATGAAGAAGTTGAAGAAGGTGAACAAGAGGAGGAAGAAGAAGTAACGGAAAGAGGTGAGATGAAGAAGAAGAATTGGAACAAGGAGAAAAGGAGGAAAAGGAAGAAGGAGGGGAAGGGAAGGAAAGAAGAAGCAGAAGAAGTGGAAGCTGGAGGAGAAGAGGAAGAAGAAGAAGAAGTGTAAGCATAAGATTTGGGGGAAGGAGAAGAAGAGCAAGAGCAACAATGGGAAGCAACAGAAGTGGCGGATAGAGAAAAAGAGGAAGGAGAAGACGGAAAGCAAAGAAGAGGAAGAAGAAGAAGTGTAAGAAGAAGAAGTGTAAGCAGAAGAAGCGGAAGAAGGAGACGAAAATGAAGAAGAACAACAAGTAGAAGTAGAAGAAGTGGTAGAAGGAGAGAATAAGAGGAATAGGAGGAAGTAATGGAATGAAAGGAGACGAAGAAGAAGAAGTGGAAGAATGAGAATGGGAGGAGGAAGAAGAGGTGGCAGAAAGAAAAGAAGTGGAAGAACGAGAAGAAAAGCAAGAAGTGCAAGTCGAAGAAGGGGAACAATAGGAAGAAGAAGAAGAAGTGGAAGAATGAGAAAAAGAGGAGGAAGAAGAAGCAATGGAAGGAAGGGGGAATAAAGAAGAAGTGGAAGAAGGAGGAGAAGAAGAAAGGGAGGAAGAAGAAGTAGTGCATGAAGAAGAAGGGCAAGAAGGAGAAGAGAGGGAAGAAGAAGAACAAGTGTAAGAAAGAGAACAAGAGGAAGCAGGAGAAGTGGAAGAAAGATAAGAAGAGGAAGAAGAAGAAGTGTAAGCAGAAGAAGCAGAAGAAGGAGACAAAAATGAAGAAGAAGAAGTGGAAGAATGAGAAAAAGAGGAGGAAGAAGAAGCAATGGAAGGAAAGGGGATGAAGAAGGAGTTGAACAAGGAGGAGAAGAAGAAGAGGAAGAAGAAGAAGTAGTGTAGCAGAAGAAGGGCAAGAAGGAGAAGAAAGGGAAGAAGAAGAAGAAGTGGATGTAGTAAAAGTGGAAAAAGGTGAACAAGAGGAAGAAGAAGAAGTAGTTGAAGGAGTGGGGATGATGGAGAAGAAGTGGAAGAAGGAGAACAAGAGGTAGAAATGCCAGTGGAAGCAGAAGAAGGAGAAAAAGAGGGATATGACGAAGGAAAGGAAGAAGAAGAAGGAGATGAAGAGGAAGAAAAGAAAGGAAACGAGAGGATGAAGAAGAAGTGGAAGAAAGAGAACAAGAGGAGGCAGGAGAATTGGAAGAAAGATAAGAAGAGGAAGAAGAAGGAGAGTAACTAGAAGAAGTGGAAGAAGGAGAAGAAAGGAAGAAGAAGAAGATGTGGAAAGTGAAGAACTTAAAGAAGGTGAACAAGAGGAGGAAGAAGAAGTAATGGAAGGAGGTGAGATGAAGAAGAAGAATTGGAACAAGGAGAAAAGGAGGAAAAGGAAGAAGGAGGGGAAGGGAAGGGAAGAAGAAGCAGAAGAAGTGGAAGCTGGAGGAGAAGAGGAAGAAGAAGAAGAAGTGTAAGCGTAAGATTTGGGGGAAGAAGAAGAAGAAGTGTAAGCATAAGATTTGGGGGAAGGAGAAGAAGAGGAAGAGCAACAATGGGAAGCAACAGAAGTGGGGGATGGAGAAAAAGAGGAAGGAGAAGACGGAAAGGAAAGAACAAGAAGTTATGGAAGGAGAAGAAATGGAAGAAAAGGAAGAAGAAGAAGTGTAAGCAGAAGAAGCGGAAGAAGGAGACGAAAATGAAATAGAACAACAAGTAGAAGTAGAAGAAGTGGTAGAAGGAGAGAATAAGACGAATAGGAGGAAGTAGTGGAATGAAAGGAGATGAAGAAAAAGAAATTGTGGAAGGAAAACGGGAGGAGGAAGAAGAGGTGGCAGAAGGACAAGAAGAGGAAGAAGAAGTGGTGTAAGAACGAGAAGAAAAGGAAGAAGTGCAAGAGGAAGAAGGAAAACAATACGAAGAAGTAGAAGTGGAAGAATGAGAAAAAGAGGAGGAAGAAGAAGCAATGGAAGGAAGGGGGATGAAGAAGGAGTGGAAGAAGGAGGAGAAGAAGAAGGGGACGAAGAAGAAGTAGTGTAGGCAGAAGAACGGCAAGAAGGAGAAGAGAGGGAAGAAGAAGAAGAAGTGGATGTAGTAAAAGTGGAAGAAGGTGAACAAGAGGAAGAAGAAGAAGTAGTTGAAGGAGTGGAGATGATGGAGAAGAAGTGGAAGAAAGAGAACAAGAGGTAGTAGAAATGCAAGTGGAAACAGAAGGAGAAAAAGAGGGATACGACGAAGGAAAGGAAGAAGAAGAAGGATATGAAGAGGAAGAAAAGAAAGGAAAGGAGAGGATGATCAAGAAGTGGAAGAAAGAGAAAAAGAGGAGGCATGAGAAGTGGAAGAAAGATAAAAAGAGGAAGAAGAAGGAGAGTAACTAGAAGAAGTGGAAGAAGGAGAAGAAAAGGAAGAAGAAGAAGATGTGGAAAGTGAAGAAGTTGAAGAAGGTGAACAAGAGGAGGAAGAAGAAGTAGTCGAAGGAGGTGAGATGAAGAAGAAGATGAGAAGAGGAAGAAGAAGGAGAGTAACTAGAAGAAGTGGAAGAAGGAGAAGAAAATGAAGAAGAAGAAGATGTGGAAAGTGAAGAAGTTTAAGAAGGTGAACAAGAGGAGGAAGAAGAAGTAGTGCAAGGAGGTGAGATGACGAAGAAGAAGTTGTGGAAGTCGAAGAAATCGAAGAAGAGGAAAAAGAAGAAGTGTAAGCAGAAGAAGCGGAAGAAGTAGACAAAAATGAAAAAGAACAACAAGTAGAAGTAGAAGAAGTGGTAGAAGGAGAGAATAAGAGGAATAGGAGGAAGTAGTGGAATGAAAGGAGATGAAGAAGAAGAAGTGGAAGAAGGAGAACGGGAGGAGGGAGAAGAGGTGGCAGAAGGAGAAGAAGAGGAAGAAGAAGATGTGGAAGAACGAGAAGAAAAGGAAGAAGTGTAAGTGGAAGAATAAGAAAAAAAAGGAAGAAGAAGAAGCAATGGTAGGAAAGGGGATAAAGAAGAAGTGGAACAAGGAGGAGAAGAAGAAGGGGAGGAAGAAGAAGTAGTGCAGGCAGAAGAAGGGCAAGAAAGAGAAGAGAGGGAAGAAGAAGAACAAGTAGGTGTAGTAGAAGTGGAAGAAGGTGAGCAAGAGGAAGAAGAAGAAGTAGTTGAAGGAGTGGGGATGATGGAGAAGAAGTGGAACTAGGAGAACAAGAGGTAGAAATGCAAGTGGAAGCAGAAGAAGGAGAAAAAGAGGGATATCACGAAGGAAAGGAAGAAGAAGGAGGAGATGAAGAATAAGAAAAGAAAGGAAAGGAGAGGATGAAGAAGAAGAAGTGGAAGAAAGAGAACAAGAGGAGGCAGGAGAAGTGGAAGAAAGATAAGAAGAGGAAGAGGAAGGAGAGTAACTAGAAAAAGTGGAAGAAGCAGAAGAAAAGGAAGAAGAAGAAGATGTGGAAAGTGGAGAAGTTGAAGAAGGTGAACAAGAGGAGGAAGAAAAAGTAGTGGAAGGAGGTGAGATGAAGAAGAAGAATTGGAACAAGGAGAAAAGGAGGAAAAGGAAGAAGGAGGGGAAGGGAAGGGAAGAAGAAGCAGAAGAAGTGGAATCTGGAGGAGAAGAGGAAGAAGAAGAAGAAGTGTAAGCATAAGATTTGGGGGAAGGAAAAGAAAAGGAAGAGCAACAATGGGAAGAACAGAAGTGGGGGATGGAGAAAAAGAGGAAGGAGAAGACGGAAAGCAGAGAAGAAGAAGTTGTGGAAGGAGAAGAAATGGAAGAAGAGGAAGAAGAAGTTTAGGCAGAAGAAGCGGAAGAAGGAGACGAAAATGAAGAAGAACAACAAGTAGAAGTAGAAGAAGTGGTAGAAGGAGAGAATAAGAGGAATAGGAGGAAGTAATGGAATGAAAGGAGATGAAGAAGAAGAAGTGGAAGATGGAGAACGGGAGGAGGAAGAAGAGGTGGCAGAAAGAGAAGAAGTGGAAGAACAAGAAGAAAAGCAAGAAGTGCAAGTGGAAGAAGGAGAACAATAGGAAGAAGAAGAAGAAGTGGAAGAATGACAAAAAGAGGAGGAAGAAGAAGCAATGGAAGGAAGGGGGAATAAAGAAGAAGTGGAAGAAGGAGGAGAAGAAGAAGGGGAGGAAGAAGAAGTAGTCCAGGCAGAAGAAGGGCAAGAAGGAGAAGAGAGGGAAGAAGAAGAACAAGTGGATGTAGTAGAGGTGGAAGAATGTGAATAAGAGGAAGAAGAAGAAGTAGTTGAGAGAGTGGGAATTATGCAGAAGAAGTGGATGAAGGAGAACAAGAGGTACAAATGCAAGTGGAAGCAGAAGAAGGAGAAAAAGAGGGATATGACAAAGGAAAGGAAGAAGGAGAAGGAGATGAAGAAGAAGAAAAGAAAGGAAAGGAGAGGATGAAGAAGAAGAAGTGGAAGAAAGTGAACAAGAGGAGGCAGGAGAAGTGGAAGAAAGATAAGAAGAGGAAGAAGAAGGAGAGTAAGTAGAAGAAGTGAAAGAAGGGGTAGAAAAGGAAGATGAAGAAGATATGGAAAGTGAAGAAGGTGAAGAAGAGGAGGAAGAAGAAGTAGTGGAAGGAGGTGAGATGTAGAAGAAGAACTGGAACAAGGAGAAAACGAGGAAAAGGAAGAAGGAGGGGAAGGGAAGGGAAGAAGAAGCAGAAGAAGTGGAATCTGGAGGAGAAGAGGAAGAAGAAGAAGAAGTGTAAGCATAAGATTTGGGGGAAGGAGAAGAAGAGGAAGAAGAGGAATGAGAAAACAGAAAGGAAAGAAGAAGAAGTTGTGGAAGGAGAAGAAATGGAAGAAGAGGAACAAGAAGAAGTGTAAGCAGAAGAAGGAGACGAAAATGAAGAAGAACAACAAGTAGAAGTAGAAGAAGTGGTAGAAGTAGTGGAATGAAAGGAGATGAAGAAGAAGAAGTGGAAGAAGCAGAACGGGTGGAGGAAGAAGAGGTGGCAGAAGGAGAAGAAGAGGAAGAAGAAGAAGTGGAAGAAGGAGAAGAAACGGAAGAAGTGCAAGTGGAAGAAGGAGAACAATAGGAAGAAGAAAAAGAAGTGGAAGAGCAACAATGGGAAGCAACATAAGTGGTGGTTGGAGAAAAAGAGGAAGGAGAAGACGGAAAGGAAAGAAGAAGTTGTGGAAGGATAAGAAATGGAAGAAGAGGAACAAGAAGAAGTGTAAGCAGAAGAAGCGGAAGAAGGAGAGAGTAAGAGGAATAGGAGGAAGTAGTGGAATGAAAGGAGATGAAGAAGAAGAATGGAAGAAGGAGAACGGGAGGAGTGAAAGGAGGTGGCAGAAGGAGAAGAAGAGGAAGAAGAAGTGGAAGAACGAGGAGAAAAGGAAGAAGTGCAAGTGGAAGAGGGAGAACAATAGGAAGAAGAAGAAGAAGTGGAAGAATGAGAAAAATAGGAGGAAGAAGAAGCAATGGAAGGAAAGGGGATGAAGAAGAAGTGGAACAAGGAGGAGAAGAAGAAGGGGACGAAGAAGAAGTAGTCTAGGCAGAAGAAGGCCAAGAAGGAGAAGAGAGGGAAGAGGAAGAACAAGTGGATGTAGTAGAAGTAGAAGAAGGTGAACAAGAGGAAGAAGAAGATGTAGTTGAATTAGTGGGGATGATGGAGAAGAAGTGGAAGAAGGACAACAAGAGGTAGAAACGCAAGCGGAAGCAGAAGAAGGAGAAAAAGAGGGATATGACGAAGGAAAGGAAGAAGAAGAAGGAGATGAAGAGGAAGAAAAGAAAGGAAAGGAGAGGATGAAGAAAAAGTGGAAGAAAGAGAACAAGAGGAGGCAGGAGAAGTGGAAGATAAGAAAAGGAAGAAGGAGGAGAGAACTAGAAGAAGTGGAAGAAGGAGAAGAAAAGGAAGAAGAAGAAGATGTGGAAAGTGAAGAAGGTGAACAAGAGGAGAAAGAAGAAGTAGTGGAAGGAGGTGAGATGAAGAAGAAGAATTGGAACAAGGAGAAAAGGTAGAAAAGGAAGAAGAAGCGGAAGGGAAGGGAAGAAGAAGCAGAAGAAGTGCAATCTGGAGGAGAAGAGGAAGAAGAAGAAGAAGTGTAAGCGTAAGATTTGGGGGAAGAAGAAGAAGAAGTGTAAGCATAAGATTTGGGGGAAGGAGAAGAAGAGGAAGAGCAACAATGGGAAGCAACAGAAGTGGGGGATGGAGAAAAAGAGGAAGGAGAAGACGAAAAGGAAAGAAAAAGTGGAATGAGAAGAAAATGAAGAAGAACAACAAGTAGAAGTAGAACAAGTAGTAGAAGTAGTGGAATGAAAGGAGATGAAGAAGAAGAAGTGGAAGAAGGAGAACGGGAGGAGGGAGAAGTGGTGGCAGAAGGAGAAGAAGAGGAAGAAGAAGAAGTGGAAGAATGAGAAGAAAAGGAAGAAGTGCATGTCGAAGAAGGAGAACAATAAGAAGAAGAAGTGGAAGAATGAGAAAAAGAGGAGGAAAAAGAAGCAATGGAAGGAAAGGGGATGAAGAAGAAGTGGAACAAGGAGGCGAAGAAGAAGCGGAGGAAGAAGAAGTAGTGTAGGCAGAAGAAGGGCAAGAAGGAGAATAGAGGGAGGAAGAAGAACAAGTGGATGTAGTAGAAGTGGAAGAAGGTGAACAAGAGGAGAAGAAGAAGTAGTTGAAGGAGTGGGGATGATGGAGAAGCAGTGGAAGAAGGAGGACAAGAGGTAGACATGCAAGTGGAAGCAGAAGAAGGAGAAAAAGAGGGATATGACGAAGGAAAGGAAGAAGAAGAAGGAGAGGAAGAGGAAGAAAAGAAAGGAAAGGAGAGGATGAAGAAGAAGTGGAAGAAAGAGAACAAGTGGAGGCAGGAGAAGTGGAAGAAGAATAAGAAGAGGAAGAAGACGAAGAAGAAGGAGAGGAAGTGTAAGCAGAAGAAGCTGAAGAAGGAGACGAAAATGAAGAAGAACAACAAGTAGAAGTAGAAGAAATGGTTGAAGGAGAGAATAAGAGGAATAGGAAGTGCAAGTAGTGGAATCAAAGGAAATGAAGAAGAGGTAGTGGAAGAAGGAGAACAAGTGGATGTAGTAGAAGTGGAAGAAGGTGAACAAGAGGAAGAAGAAGAAGTGGAAGAAGGAGAAGAACAGGTAGAAATGCAAGTGGAAGCAGAAGAAGGAGAAAAAGAGTGATATGACGAAGGAAAGGAAGAAGAAGAAGGAGATGAAGTTGTGAAGAAAAGAAAGGAAAGGAGAGGATGAAGGAAGAAAGAGAACAAGAGGAGGCAGGAGAAGTGGAAGAAAGATAAGAAGAGGAAGAAGAAGGAGAGTAACTAGAAGAATTGGAAGAAGGGGAAGTAAAGGAAGAAGAAGAAGATGTGGAAGTGAAGAAGGTGAAGACGGTGAACAAGATGAGGAAGAAGTAGTGGAAGGAGGTGAGATGAAGAAGAAGAATTGGAACAAGGAGAAAAGGAGGAAAAGGAAGAAGGAGGGGAAGGGAAGGGAAGGGAAGAAGTAGCAGAAGAGGTGGAATCTGGAGGAGACGAGGAAAAAAAAGAAGAAGTGTATGCATAAGATTTGGGGGAAGGAGAAGAAGAGGAAGAGCATCAATGGGAAGCAACAGAAGTAGGGGATGGAGAAAAAGAGGAAGGCGAAGATGGAAAGTAAAGAAGAAGAAGTTGTGGAAGGAAAAGAAATGGAAGAAGAGGAACAAGAAGAAGTGTAAGCAGAAGAAGCGGAAGAAGGAGACGAAAATGAAGAAGAACAACAAGTAGAAGTAGATGAAGTGGTAGAAGGACAGAATAAGACGAATAGGAGGAAGTAGTGGAATGAAAGGAGATGAAGAAGAAGAAGTGGATGCAGGAGAACAGGAGGAGGGAGAAGAGGTGGCAGAAGGAGAAGAAGAGGAAGAAGAAGTGGTAGAACGAGAAGAAAAGTAAGAAGTGCAAGTGGAAGAAGGAGAACAATAGGAAGAAGAACAAGAAGTGGAAGAATGAGAAAAAGAGGAGGAAGAAGAAGCAATGGAAAGAAAGGGGATCAAGAAGAAGTGGAACAAGGAGGAGAAGAAGAAGTAGTGTAGGTAAAACAAGGGGAAGAAGGAGAAGAGAGCGAAGAAGAAGAACAAGTGGATGTAGTAGAAGTGGAAGAAGGGAACAAGAGGAAGAAGAAGAAGTAGCTGAAGGAGTGGGGAGATGGAGAAGAAGTGGAAGAAGGAGAACAAGAGGTAGAAATGTAAGTGGAAGAAGAAGAAGGAGAAAAAGAGCGATATGACGAAGGAAAGGAAGAAGAAGAATGAGATGAAGAGGAAGAAAAGAAAGGAAAGGAGAGGATGAAGAAGAAGTGGAAGAAAGAGAACAAGAGGAGGCAGGAGAAGTGGAACAAGGAGGAAAAGAAGAAGGGGAGGAAGAAGAAGTCGTGTAGGCAGAAGAAGGGCAAGAAGGAGAAGAGAGGGAAGAAGAAGAACAAGTGGATATAGTAAAGGTGGAAGAAGGTGAACAAGAGGAAGAAGAAGAAGTAGTTGAAGGAGTGGGGATGATGGAGAAGATGTGGAAGAATGAGAAAAAGAGGTAGAAATGCAAGTGGAAGCAGAAGAAGGAGAAAAAGAGGGATATGACGAAGGAAAGGAAGAAGAAGAAGGAGATGAAGAGGAAGAAAAGAAAGGAAAGGAGAGGATGAAGAAGAAGTGGAAGAAAGAGAACAAAAGGAGGCAGGAGAAGTGGAAGAAAGATAAGAGGAAGAAGAAGGAGAGTAACTAGAAGAAGTGGAAGAAGGAGAAAAAAAGTAAGAAGAAGAAGATGTGGAATGTGAAGAAGGTGAACAAGAGGAGGCAGAAGAAGTAGTGGAAGGAGGTGAGATGAAGAAGAAAAATTGGAACAAGGAGAAAAGGAAGAAAAGGAAGAAGGAGGCGTAGGGAAGGGAAGAAGAAGCAGAAGAAGTGGAGTCTGGAGGAGAAGAGGAAGAAGAAGAAGAAGTGTAAGCATAAGATTTGGGGGAAGGAGAAGAGGAAGAACAACAATGGGAAGCAACAGAAGTGGGGGATGGAGAAAAAGAGGAAGGAGAAGACGGAAAGGAAAGAAGAAGAAGTTGTGGAAGGAGAAGAAATGGAAGAAGAGGAAGAAGAAGAAGTGTAAGCAGAAGAAGCGGAAAAAGGAGACGAAAATGAAGAAGAACAACAAGTAGAGGTAGAAGAAGTGGTAGAAGTAGTGGAATGAAAGGAAATGAAGAAGAAGAAGTGGAAGCAGAAGAAGCGGAAGAAGGAGATGAAAATGAAGAAGAAGAACAAGTAGAAGTAGAAGAAGTGGTAGAAGGAGAGAATAAGAGGAATAGGAGGAAGTAGTGGAATGAAAGGATATGAAGAAGAAGAAGTGGAAGAAGGAGAACAGGAGGAGGGAGAACAGGTGGCAGAAAGAGAAGAAGAGGAAGAAGAAGAAGTGGAAGAACGAGAAGAAAAGGAAGAAGTGCAAGTGGAAGAAGGAGAACAATAGGAAGAAGAAGAAGAAGTGGAAGAATGAGAAAAAGAGGAGGTAGAAGAAGCAATGGAACGAAAGGGGATGAAGAAAAAGTGGAACAAGGAGGAGAAGAAGAATGGGAGGTTGACAAAGTGGTGTAGGCAGAAGAAGGGCAAGAAGTAGAAGAGAGGGAAGAAGAAGAACAAGTGGATGTAGTAGAAGTGGAAGAAGGTGAACAAGAGGAAGAAGAAGAAGTAGTTGAAGGAGTAGGGATGATGGAGAAGAAGTGGAAGAAGGAGAACAAGAGGTAGAAATTCAAGTGGAAGTAGAAGAAGGAGAAAAAGAGGGATATGACGAAGGAAAGGAAGAAGAAGAAAGAGATGAAGAAGAAGAAAAGAAAGGAAAGGAGAGGATGAAGAAGAAGTGGAAGAAAGAGAACAAGAGGAGGCACGAGAATTGGAAGAAAGATAAGAAGAGGAAGAAGAAGGAGAGTAACTAGAAGAAGTGGAAGAAGGAGAAGAAAAGGAAGAAGAAGAAGATGTGGAAAGTGAAGAAGTTGAAGAAGGTGAACAAGAGGAGGAAGAAGAAGTAGTGGAAGGAGGTGAGATGAAGAAGAAGAATTGGAACAAGGAGAAAAGGAGGAAAAGGAAGAAGGAGGGGAAGGGAAGAAGAAGTAGAAGAAGTGGAATCTGGAGGAGAAGAGGAAGACGAAGAAGAAGTGTAAGCATAAGATTTGGGGGAAGGAGAAGACGAGGAAGAGCAACAATGGGAAGCAACAGAAGTGGGGGATGGAGAAAAAGAGGAAGGAGAAGATGGAAAGGAAAGTAGAAGAAGTTGTGGAAGGAGAAGAAATGGAAGAAAGAGGAAGAAGAAGAAGTGTAAGCAGAAGAAGCGGAAGAAGGAGACGAAAATGAAGAAGAACCACAAGTAGAAGTGGAAGAAGTGGTAGAAGGAGAGAATAAGAGGAATAGGAGGAAGTAGTGGAATGAAAGGAGATGAAGAAGAAGAAGTTCTAGAAGGAGAACGGGAGGAGGAAGAAGAGGTGGCAGAAGGAGAAGAAGAGGAAGAACAAGTAGTAGAAGAACGAGAAGAAATGGAAGAAGTGCAAGTGGAAGAAGGAGAACAATAGGAAGAAGAAGAAGTGGAAGAATGAGAAAAAGAGGAGGAAGAAGAAGCAATGGAAGGAAAGAGGAAAGAAGAAGAAGTGGAACAAGGAAGAGAAGAAGAAGGGGAAGAAGAAGAAGTAGTGTAGGCAGAAAAAGGGCAAGAAGGAGAATAGAGGGAAGAAGAAGAACAAGAGGATGTAGTAGAAGTTGAAGAAGGTGAACAAGAGGAAGAAGAAGAAGTAGTTGAAGGAGTGGGGATGATGGAGAAGAAGTGGAAGAAGGAGAACAAGAGGTAGAAATGCAAGTGGAAGCAGAAGAAGAAGTAAAAGAGGGATGTGACGAAGGAAAGGAAGAAAAGAAAGGAAATGAGAGGATGAAGAAGAAGTGGAAGAAAGAGAACAAAAGGAGGCAGGAGAAGTGGAAGAAAGATAAGAGGAAGAAGAAGGAGAGTAACTAGAAGAAGTGGAAGAAGGAGAAAAAAAGTAAGAAGAAGAAGATGTGGAATGTGAAGAAGGTGAACAAGAGGAGGCAGAAGAAGTAGTGGAAGGAGGTGAGATGAAGAAGAAAAATTGGAACAAGGAGAAAAGGAAGAAAAGGAAGAAGGAGGCGTAGGGAAGGGAAGAAGAAGCAGAAGAAGTGGAGTCTGGAGGAGAAGAGGAAGAAGAAGAAGAAGTGTAAGCATAAGATTTGGGGGAAGGAGAAGAGGAAGAACAACAATGGGAAGCAACAGAAGTGGGGGATGGAGAAAAAGAGGAAGGAGAAGACGGAAAGGAAAGAAGAAGAAGTTGTGGAAGGAGAAGAAATGGAAGAAGAGGAAGAAGAAGAAGTGTAAGCAGAAGAAGCGGAAAAAGGAGACGAAAATGAAGAAGAACAACAAGTAGAGGTAGAAGAAGTGGTAGAAGTAGTGGAATGAAAGGAAATGAAGAAGAAGAAGTGGAAGCAGAAGAAGCGGAAGAAGGAGATGAAAATGAAGAAGAAGAACAAGTAGAAGTAGAAGAAGTGGTAGAAGGAGAGAATAAGAGGAATAGGAGGAAGTAGTGGAATGAAAGGATATGAAGAAGAAGAAGTGGAAGAAGGAGAACAGGAGGAGGGAGAACAGGTGGCAGAAAGAGAAGAAGAGGAAGAAGAAGAAGTGGAAGAACGAGAAGAAAAGGAAGAAGTGCAAGTGGAAGAAGGAGAACAATAGGAAGAAGAAGAAGAAGTGGAAGAATGAGAAAAAGAGGAGGTAGAAGAAGCAATGGAACGAAAGGGGATGAAGAAAAAGTGGAACAAGGAGGAGAAGAAGAATGGGAGGTTGACAAAGTGGTGTAGGCAGAAGAAGGGCAAGAAGTAGAAGAGAGGGAAGAAGAAGAACAAGTGGATGTAGTAGAAGTGGAAGAAGGTGAACAAGAGGAAGAAGAAGAAGTAGTTGAAGGAGTAGGGATGATGGAGAAGAAGTGGAAGAAGGAGAACAAGAGGTAGAAATTCAAGTGGAAGTAGAAGAAGGAGAAAAAGAGGGATATGACGAAGGAAAGGAAGAAGAAGAAAGAGATGAAGAAGAAGAAAAGAAAGGAAAGGAGAGGATGAAGAAGAAGTGGAAGAAAGAGAACAAGAGGAGGCACGAGAATTGGAAGAAAGATAAGAAGAGGAAGAAGAAGGAGAGTAACTAGAAGAAGTGGAAGAAGGAGAAGAAAAGGAAGAAGAAGAAGATGTGGAAAGTGAAGAAGTTGAAGAAGGTGAACAAGAGGAGGAAGAAGAAGTAGTGGAAGGAGGTGAGATGAAGAAGAAGAATTGGAACAAGGAGAAAAGGAGGAAAAGGAAGAAGGAGGGGAAGGGAAGAAGAAGTAGAAGAAGTGGAATCTGGAGGAGAAGAGGAAGACGAAGAAGAAGTGTAAGCATAAGATTTGGGGGAAGGAGAAGACGAGGAAGAGCAACAATGGGAAGCAACAGAAGTGGGGGATGGAGAAAAAGAGGAAGGAGAAGATGGAAAGGAAAGTAGAAGAAGTTGTGGAAGGAGAAGAAATGGAAGAAAGAGGAAGAAGAAGAAGTGTAAGCAGAAGAAGCGGAAGAAGGAGACGAAAATGAAGAAGAACCACAAGTAGAAGTGGAAGAAGTGGTAGAAGGAGAGAATAAGAGGAATAGGAGGAAGTAGTGGAATGAAAGGAGATGAAGAAGAAGAAGTTCTAGAAGGAGAACGGGAGGAGGAAGAAGAGGTGGCAGAAGGAGAAGAAGAGGAAGAACAAGTAGTAGAAGAACGAGAAGAAATGGAAGAAGTGCAAGTGGAAGAAGGAGAACAATAGGAAGAAGAAGAAGTGGAAGAATGAGAAAAAGAGGAGGAAGAAGAAGCAATGGAAGGAAAGAGGAAAGAAGAAGAAGTGGAACAAGGAAGAGAAGAAGAAGGGGAAGAAGAAGAAGTAGTGTAGGCAGAAAAAGGGCAAGAAGGAGAATAGAGGGAAGAAGAAGAACAAGAGGATGTAGTAGAAGTTGAAGAAGGTGAACAAGAGGAAGAAGAAGAAGTAGTTGAAGGAGTGGGGATGATGGAGAAGAAGTGGAAGAAGGAGAACAAGAGGTAGAAATGCAAGTGGAAGCAGAAGAAGAAGTAAAAGAGGGATGTGACGAAGGAAAGGAAGAAAAGAAAGGAAATGAGAGGATGAAGAAGAAGTGGAAGAAAGAGAACAAAAGGAGGCAGGAGAAGTGGAAGAAAGATAAGAGGAAGAAGAAGGAGAGTAACTAGAAGAAGTGGAAGAAGGAGAAAAAAAGTAAGAAGAAGAAGATGTGGAATGTGAAGAAGGTGAACAAGAGGAGGCAGAAGAAGTAGTGGAAGGAGGTGAGATGAAGAAGAAAAATTGGAACAAGGAGAAAAGGAAGAAAAGGAAGAAGGAGGCGTAGGGAAGGGAAGAAGAAGCAGAAGAAGTGGAGTCTGGAGGAGAAGAGGAAGAAGAAGAAGAAGTGTAAGCATAAGATTTGGGGGAAGGAGAAGAGGAAGAACAACAATGGGAAGCAACAGAAGTGGGGGATGGAGAAAAAGAGGAAGGAGAAGACGGAAAGGAAAGAAGAAGAAGTTGTGGAAGGAGAAGAAATGGAAGAAGAGGAAGAAGAAGAAGTGTAAGCAGAAGAAGCGGAAAAAGGAGACGAAAATGAAGAAGAACAACAAGTAGAGGTAGAAGAAGTGGTAGAAGTAGTGGAATGAAAGGAAATGAAGAAGAAGAAGTGGAAGCAGAAGAAGCGGAAGAAGGAGATGAAAATGAAGAAGAAGAACAAGTAGAAGTAGAAGAAGTGGTAGAAGGAGAGAATAAGAGGAATAGGAGGAAGTAGTGGAATGAAAGGATATGAAGAAGAAGAAGTGGAAGAAGGAGAACAGGAGGAGGGAGAACAGGTGGCAGAAAGAGAAGAAGAGGAAGAAGAAGAAGTGGAAGAACGAGAAGAAAAGGAAGAAGTGCAAGTGGAAGAAGGAGAACAATAGGAAGAAGAAGAAGAAGTGGAAGAATGAGAAAAAGAGGAGGTAGAAGAAGCAATGGAACGAAAGGGGATGAAGAAAAAGTGGAACAAGGAGGAGAAGAAGAATGGGAGGTTGACAAAGTGGTGTAGGCAGAAGAAGGGCAAGAAGTAGAAGAGAGGGAAGAAGAAGAACAAGTGGATGTAGTAGAAGTGGAAGAAGGTGAACAAGAGGAAGAAGAAGAAGTAGTTGAAGGAGTAGGGATGATGGAGAAGAAGTGGAAGAAGGAGAACAAGAGGTAGAAATTCAAGTGGAAGTAGAAGAAGGAGAAAAAGAGGGATATGACGAAGGAAAGGAAGAAGAAGAAAGAGATGAAGAAGAAGAAAAGAAAGGAAAGGAGAGGATGAAGAAGAAGTGGAAGAAAGAGAACAAGAGGAGGCACGAGAATTGGAAGAAAGATAAGAAGAGGAAGAAGAAGGAGAGTAACTAGAAGAAGTGGAAGAAGGAGAAGAAAAGGAAGAAGAAGAAGATGTGGAAAGTGAAGAAGTTGAAGAAGGTGAACAAGAGGAGGAAGAAGAAGTAGTGGAAGGAGGTGAGATGAAGAAGAAGAATTGGAACAAGGAGAAAAGGAGGAAAAGGAAGAAGGAGGGGAAGGGAAGAAGAAGTAGAAGAAGTGGAATCTGGAGGAGAAGAGGAAGACGAAGAAGAAGTGTAAGCATAAGATTTGGGGGAAGGAGAAGACGAGGAAGAGCAACAATGGGAAGCAACAGAAGTGGGGGATGGAGAAAAAGAGGAAGGAGAAGATGGAAAGGAAAGTAGAAGAAGTTGTGGAAGGAGAAGAAATGGAAGAAAGAGGAAGAAGAAGAAGTGTAAGCAGAAGAAGCGGAAGAAGGAGACGAAAATGAAGAAGAACCACAAGTAGAAGTGGAAGAAGTGGTAGAAGGAGAGAATAAGAGGAATAGGAGGAAGTAGTGGAATGAAAGGAGATGAAGAAGAAGAAGTTCTAGAAGGAGAACGGGAGGAGGAAGAAGAGGTGGCAGAAGGAGAAGAAGAGGAAGAACAAGTAGTAGAAGAACGAGAAGAAATGGAAGAAGTGCAAGTGGAAGAAGGAGAACAATAGGAAGAAGAAGAAGTGGAAGAATGAGAAAAAGAGGAGGAAGAAGAAGCAATGGAAGGAAAGAGGAAAGAAGAAGAAGTGGAACAAGGAAGAGAAGAAGAAGGGGAAGAAGAAGAAGTAGTGTAGGCAGAAAAAGGGCAAGAAGGAGAATAGAGGGAAGAAGAAGAACAAGAGGATGTAGTAGAAGTTGAAGAAGGTGAACAAGAGGAAGAAGAAGAAGTAGTTGAAGGAGTGGGGATGATGGAGAAGAAGTGGAAGAAGGAGAACAAGAGGTAGAAATGCAAGTGGAATCCGAAGAAGGAGAAAAAGAGGGATAGGACAAAGGAAAGGAAGAAGAAGAAGGAGATGAAGAGGAAGAAAAGAAAGGCAAGGAAAAGATGAAGAAGAAGTCGAAGAAAGAGAACAAGAGGGGGCAGGAGAAGTGGAAGAAAGATAAGAAGAGGAAGAAGAAGGAGAGTAACTCGAAGAAGTGGAAGAAGGAGAAGAAAAGGAAGAAGAAGAAGATGTGGAAGGTGAAGAAGTTGAAGAAGGTGAACAAGAGGAGGAAGAAGAAGTAGTGGAAGGAGGTGAGATGAAGACGAAGAATTGGAACAAGGAGAAAAGGAGGAAAAGGAAGAAGAAGGGGAAGGGAAGGGAAGAAGAAGCAAAAGAAGCGGAATCTGGAGGAGAAGAGGAAGAAGAAGAAGAAGAGTAAGCATAAGGTTTGGGGGAAGGAGAAGACGAGGAAGAGCAACAATGGGAAGCAACAGAAGTGGGGGATGGAGAAAAAGAGGAAGGAGAAGACGCAAAGGAAAGAAGAAATTGTGGAAGGAGAAGAAATGGAAGAAGAGGAAGAAGAAGAAGCGTAAGCAGAAGAAGCGGAAGAAGGAGACGAAAATGAAGAAGAACAACAAGTAGAAGTTGAAGAAATGGTAGAAGGAGAGAATAAGAGGAATAGGAGGAAGTAGTGGAATGAAAGGAGATGAAGAAGAAGAAGTGGAAGAAGGAGAACGGGGGGAGGGAGAAGAGGTGGCAGAAGGAGAAGAAGAAGAAGAAGAAGTGGCAGAACGAGAAGAAAAGGAAGAAGTGCTAGTGGAAGAAGGAGAACAAGAGGAAGAAGAAGAAGAAATGGAAGAATGAGAAAAAGAGAAGGAAGAAGAAGCAATGGAAGGAAAGGAAGAAGAAGTGGAACAAGGAGAAGAAGAAGAAGGGGAGGAGGAAGAAGTAGTGTAGGCAGAAGAAAGGGAAGAAGAAAAAGAGACGGAAGAAGAAGAACAGGTGGATGTAGTAGAAGTGGAAGAAGGTGAACAAGAGGTAGAAGAAGAAGTAGTTGAAGGAGTAAGGATAATTGAGAAGAAGTGGAAGAAGGAGAACAAGAGGTAGAAATGCAAGTGGAAGCAGAAGAAGGAGAAAAAGAGGGATATGACGAAGGAAAGGAAGAAGAAGAAGGAGATGAAGAGGAAGAAAAGAAAGGAAAGGAGAGGATGAAGAAGAAGTGGAAGAAAGAGAACAAAAGGAGGCAGGAGAAGTGGAAGAAAGATAAGAAGACGAAGAAGAAGGAGAGTAACTAGAAGAAGTGGAAGAAGGAGAAAAAAATTAAGAAGAAGAAGATGTGGAATGTGAAGAAGGTGAACAAGAGGAGGCAGAAGAAGTAGTGGAAGGAGGTGAGATGAAGAAGAAAAATTGGAACAAGGAGAAAAGGAAGAAAAGGAAGAAGGAGGGGTAGGGAAGGGAAGAAGAAGCAGAAGAAGTGGAGTCTGGAGGAGAAGAGGAAGAAGAAGAAGAAGTGTATGCATAAGATTTGGGGGAAGGAGAAGAAGAAGAAGAGCAACAAGTGGATGTAGTAGAACTGGAAGAAGGTGAACAAGAGGAAGAAGAAGAAGTAGGTGAAGGAGTGGGGATGATGGAGAAAAAGTGGAAGAAGGAGAACAAGAGGTAGAAATGCAAGTGGAAGCAGAAGAAGGAGAAAATGACGGATATGACGAAGGAAAGGAAGAAGAAGAAGGAGATGAATAGGAAGAAAAGAAAGGAGAGGAGAGGATGAAGAAGCAGTAGAAGAAAGAGAACAAGAGGAGGCAGGAGAAGTGGAAGAAAGATAAGAAGAGGAAGAAGAAGGAGAGTAACTAGAAGAAGTGGAAGAAGGAGAAGAAAAGGAAGAAGAAGTGTGGAAAGTGAAGAAGTTGAAGATGGTGAACAAGAGAAGGAAGAAGAAGTACTGGAAGGAGGTGAGATGAAGAAGTGGAACAAGGAGAAAAGGAGGAAAAGGAAAAAGGAGGGGAAGGGAAGGGAAGAAGAACCAGAAGAAGTGGAATCTCGAGGAGAAGAGGAAGAAGAAGAAGTGTAAGCATAAGATTTTGGGGAAGGAGAAGAACACGAAGAACAGGAATGGGAAGCAACAGAAGTTTGGGATGGAGAAAAAGACGAAGGAGAAGACGGAAAGGTAAGAAGAAGAAGTTGTGGAAGGAGAAGAAATGGAAGAAGAGGAAGTGTAAGCAGAAGGAGGGGAAGAAGGAGACGAAAATGAGTAAGAACAACAAGTAGAAGTAGAAGAAGTGGTAGAAGGAGAGAATAAGAGGAATAGGAGGAGGTAGTGGAATGAAAGGAGATGAAAAATAAGAAGTGGAAGAAGCAGAACGGGAGGAGGGAGAAGAGGTGGTAGAAGGAGAAGAAGAGGAAGAAGAAGAAGTGGAAGAACGAGAAGAAAAGGAAGAAGTGCAAGTGGAAGAAGGAGAACAATAGGAAGAAGAAGAAGAAGGGGAGGAGGAAGAAGTTGTGTAGGCAGAAGAAAGGGAAGAAGAAAAAGAGACGGAAGAAGAAGAACAGGTGGATGTAGTAGAAGTGGAAGAAGGTGAACAAGAGGTAGAAGAAGAAGTAGTTGAAGGAGTAAGGATAATTGAGAAGAAGTGGAAGAAGGAGAACAAGAGGTAGAAATGCAAGTGGAAGCAGAAGAAGGAGAAAAAGAGGGATATGACGAAGGAAAGGAAGAAGAAGAAGGAGATGAAGAGGAAGAAAAGAAAGGAAAGGAGAGGATGAAGAAGAAGTGGAAGAAAGAGAACAAAAGGAGGCAGGAGAAGTGGAAGAAAGATAAGAAGACGAAGAAGAAGGAGAGTAACTAGAAGAAGTGGAAGAAGGAGAAAAAAATTAAGAAGAAGAAGATGTGGAATGTGAAGAAGGTGAACAAGAGGAGGCAGAAGAAGTAGTGGAAGGAGGTGAGATGAAGAAGAAAAATTGGAACAAGGAGAAAAGGAAGAAAAGGAAGAAGGAGGGGTAGGGAAGGGAAGAAGAAGCAGAAGAAGTGGAGTCTGGAGGAGAAGAGGAAGAAGAAGAAGAAGTGTATGCATAAGATTTGGGGGAAGGAGAAGAAGAAGAAGAGCAACAAGTGGATGTAGTAGAACTGGAAGAAGGTGAACAAGAGGAAGAAGAAGAAGTAGGTGAAGGAGTGGGGATGATGGAGAAAAAGTGGAAGAAGGAGAACAAGAGGTAGAAATGCAAGTGGAAGCAGAAGAAGGAGAAAATGACGGATATGACGAAGGAAAGGAAGAAGAAGAAGGAGATGAATAGGAAGAAAAGAAAGGAGAGGAGAGGATGAAGAAGCAGTAGAAGAAAGAGAACAAGAGGAGGCAGGAGAAGTGGAAGAAAGATAAGAAGAGGAAGAAGAAGGAGAGTAACTAGAAGAAGTGGAAGAAGGAGAAGAAAAGGAAGAAGAAGTGTGGAAAGTGAAGAAGTTGAAGATGGTGAACAAGAGGAGGAAGAAGAAGTACTGGAAGGAGGTGAGATGAAGAAGAAGAAGTGGAACAAGGAGAAAAGGAGCAAAAGGAAAAAGGAGGGGAAGGGAAGGGAAGAAGAACCAGAAGAAGTGGAATCTCGAGGAGAAGAGGAAGAAGAAGAAGTGTAAGCATAAGATTTTGGGGAAGGAGAAGAACACGAAGAGCAGGAATGGGAAGCAACAGAAGTTTGGGATGGAGAAAAAGAGGAAGGAGAAGACGGAAAGGTAAGAAGAAGAAGTTGTGGAAGGAGAAGAAATGGAAGAAGAGGAAGAAGAGGAAGTGTAAGCAGAAGGAGGGGAAGAAGGAGACGAAAATGAGTAAGAACAACAAGTAGAAGTAGAAGAAGTGGTAGAAGGTGAGAATAAGAGGAATAGGAGGAGGTAGTGGAATGAAAGGAGATGAAAAATAAGAAGTGGAAGAAGCAGAACGGGAGGAGGGAGAAGAGGTGGTAGAAGGAGAAGAAGAGGAAGAAGAAGAAGTGGAAGAACGAGAAGAAAAGGAAGAAGTGCAAGTGGAAGAAGGAGAACAATAGGAAGAAGAAGAAGAAGTGGAAGAATGAGAAAAGGAGGAGGAACAAGAAGCAATGGAAGGAAAGGGGATGAAGAAGAAGAAGTTGAAGAAGGAGAACGGGAGGAGGGAGAAGAGGTGGCAGAAGGACAAGAAGAGGAAGAAGAAGAAGTGGAAGAACGAGAAGAAAAGGAAGAAGTTCAAGTGGAAGAAGAAGGAGAGTAACTAGAAGAAGTGGAAGAAGGAGATGAAAAGGAAGAAGAAGAAGATGCGGAAAGTGAACAAGTTGAAGAAGGTGAACAAGAGGAGGAAGAAGAAGTAGTGGAAGGAAGTGAGATGAAGAAGAAGAATTGGAACAAGGAGAAAAGGAGGAACAGGAAGAAGGAGGGGAAGGGAAGGGAAGAAGAAGCAGAAGAAGTGGAATCTGGAGGAGAAGAGGAAGAAGAAGAAGAAGTGTAAGCATAAGATTTGGGGCAAGGAGAAGAAGAGGAAGAAAAACAATGGGAAGCAACAAAAGTGGGTGATGGAGAAAAAGAGGAAGGATAAGACGAAAGGGAAAGAAGAAGTTGTTGAAGGATAAGAAATGGAAGAAGAGGAAGAAGAAGAAGTGTAAGCAGTAGAAGCTGAAGAAGGAGACGAAAATGAAGAAGAATAACAAGCTGAAATAGAAGTGGTAGAGGGAGAGAATAAAAGGAATAGGAGGAAGTAGTGGAATGAAAGGAGATGAAGAAGAAGTGGAAGAAGGAGAACGGTAGGAGGGAGAAGAGGTGGCAGAAGGAGAAGAAGAGGAAGAAGAAGAAGTGGAAGAAAGAGAAGAAAAGTAAGAAGTGCAAGTGGAAGAAGGAGAACAATAGGAAGAAGAAGAAGAAGTGGAAGATCGAGAAAAAGAGGAGGAAGAAGAAGCAATGGAAGGAAAGGGGATGAAGAAGAAGCGGAACAAGGCGGAGAAGAACAAGGGGAGGAAGAAGAAGTAGTGTAGGCAGGAGAAAGGCAAGAAGGAGAAGAGAGGGAAGAAGAAGAACAAGTGGAAATAGTAGAAGTGGAAGAAGGTGAACAAGAGGAAGAAGAAAAAGTAGTTGAAGTAGTGGGGATGATGGAGAAGAAGTGGAAGAAGGAGAACAAGAGGTAGAAATGCAAGTGGAAGCAGAAGAAGGAGAAAAAGAGGGATATGACGTAGGAAAGTGATGTGAATTCCCCTTGTCACGAATTCAGAACGGACCGATTAGGACTATTTGTTAGAATGGAAAAAAACAAAAAGGTAAAAATTGGGGATGATGGTGGTTTTGGGGGAGACGCCACTTCCGGAAAGGAAGATAAGTCTCAAAGACGCCACAAGGGGTGGAAGGCCCTTGATAAGTCTCAAGCTTGGTTCAGCCAAGAACCTAGGAGATACACTCTCTCAAGAAAAGTTTTATCCAAAGCCCCAGCCTGTCTATTTCCATTGAAATGCAATACATATAGGAATTCCATAAAGCCAAGAAATAAATGCACCATTTACTAACATTGATTGAGGTTTATTTATTAAATAACCTCCCTACTAGTGCATATGAAAAGACAACAGCCACACTGAAGGAAAACTAGACAACCACTAAAATTCAACACTCTAAAATAAAAGAAAAATTAAAATAAACTGTTTTTAAAGCATAGCAAATAACACAACAGTACCAACACTTTTTACAACTTTGTTTAATTAAACCCACTTTGATTAAAATAACTTTGCAGCAACATCCTCTATTTCATGAATCTTCAATGATGACCATGCATTGAATTAATTTTGCCTCTATGTCCTTTTCATTAGGTGCAGCTTCTAGAATTGTTGCTACCACTTGTTGTAAAACTTCTCTTGCTTTCCTAGCTCTTGCCCTTGTCATAGGTGTCCCAAGTCTTTCAACCACCTTACTGTCTTTGTTTGTAGCTGTGTCCTCATCAGAAAGGACGAAGAAGAAGGAGATGAAGAGGAAGAAAAGAAACGAAAGGAGAGGATGAAGAAGAAGCGGAAGAAAGAGAACAAGAGGAGGCAGGAGAAGTGGAGGAAAGATAAGAAGAGGAAGAAGAAGGAGAGTAACTAGAAGAAGTGGAAGAAGGAGAAGAAAAGGAAGAAGAAGAAGATGTGGAAAGTGAAGAAGTTGAAGAAGGTGAACAAGTGGAGGAAGAAGAAGTAGTGGAAGGAGGTGAGATGAAGAATCAGAATTGGAACAAGGAGAAAAGGAGGAAAAGGAAGAAGGAGGGGAAGGGAAGGGAAGAAGAAGCAGAAGAAGTGGAATCTGGAGTAGAAGAGGAAGAAGAAGAAGAAGAAGTGTAAGCATAAGATTTGGGGGAAGGAGAAGAAGAGGAAGAGCAACAATGGGAAGCAACAGAAGTGGGGGATGGAGAAAAAGAGGAAGGAGAAGACGGAAAGGAAAGAAGAAGAAGTTGTGGAAGGAGAAGAAATGGAAGAAGAGGAAGTGTAAGCAGAAGAAGCAGAAGAAGGAGACGAAAATGAAGAAGAAGAACAAGTAGAAGTAGAAGAAGTGGTAGCAGGAGAGAATAAGAGGAATAGGAGGAAGTATTGGAATGAAAGGAGATGAAGAAGAAGAAGTGGAAGAAGGAGAACGTGGAGAGAGAGAAGAGGTGGCAGAAGGAGAAGAAGAAGAAGTGGAAGAACGAGAAGAAATGGAAGAAGTGCAAGTCGAAGAAGGAGAAGAAGTGGAAGAATGAGAAAAAGAGGAGGAAGAAGAAGCAATGGAAGGAAAGGGGATGAAGAAGAAGTGGAACAAGGAGGAGAAGAAGAAGGGGAGGAAGAAGAAGTAGTTTAGGCAGAAGAAGGGCAAGAAGGAGAAGAAGTAGTTGAAGGAGTGCGGATGATGGATAAGAAGTGGAATAAGGAGAACAAGAGGTAGAAATGCAAGTGCAAGCAAAAGAAGGAGAAAAAGTGGGATATGACGAAGGAAAGGAAGAAGAAGAAGGAGATGAAGAGGAAGAAAAGAAACGAAAGGAGACGATGAAGAAGAAGCGGAAGAAAGAGAACAAGAGGAGGCAGCAGAAGTGGAAGAAAGATAATAAGAGGAAGAAGATGTGGAAAGTGAAGAAGTTGAAGAAGGTGAACAAGAGGAGGAAGAAGAAGTAGTGGAAGGAGGTGAGATGAAGAAGAAGAATTGGAACAAGCAAAAAAGGAGGAAAAGGAAGAAGGAGAGGAAGGGAAGGGAAGAAGAAGCAGAAAAAGTGGAATCTGGAGGAGAAGAGGAAGAAGAAGAAGAAGTGTAAGCATAAGATTTGGGGGAAGGAGAAGAAGAGGAAGAGCAACAATGGGAAGCAACAGAAGTGGGGGATGGAGAAAAAGAGGAAGGAGAAGACAGAAAGGAAAGAAGAAGAAGTTGTTGAAGGAGAAGAAATGGAAGAAGAGGAAGAAGAAGAAGTGTAAGCAGAAGAAGCAGAAGAAGGAGACGAAAATGAAGAAGAACCACAAGTAGTAGTAGAACAAGTGGTAGAAGGAGAGAATAAGAGGAATAGAAGGAGGAATAGGAGGAAGTAGTGGAATGAAAGGAGATGAAGAGGAAGAAAAGAAACGAAAGGAGACGATGAAGAAGAAGCGGAAGAAAAGAAACGAAAGGAGACGATGAAGAAGAAGCGGAAGAAAGAGAACAAGAGGAGGTAGGAGAAGTGGAAGAAAGATAATAAGAGGAAGAAGATGTGGAAAGTGAAGAAGTTGAAGAAGGTGAACAAGAGGAGGAAGAAGAAGTAGTGGAAGGAGGTGAGATGAAGAAGAAGAATTGGAACAAGCAAAAAAGGAGGAAAAGGAAGAAGGAGGGGAAGGGAACGGAAGAAGAAGCAGAAGAGGTGGAATCTGGACGGGAAGAGGAAGAAGAAGAAGAAGTGTAAGCATAAGATTTGGGGGAAGGAGAAGAAGAAGAAGAGCAACAATGGGAAGCAAGTGAAGTGGGGGATGGACAAAAAGAGGAAGGAGAATACAGAAAGGAAAGAAGAAGAAGTTGTGGAAGGAGAAGAAATGGAAGAAGAGGAAGAAGAACAAGTGTAAGCAGAAGAAGCGGAAGAAGGATAGGAAAATGAAGAAGAACAACAAGTAGAAGTAGAAGAAGTGGTAGAAGGAGAGAATAAGAGGAATAGGAGGAAGTAGTGGAATGAAAGGAGATGAAGAAGAAGAAGTGGAAGAAGGAGAACAGGAGGAGGGAAAAGAGGTGGCAGAAGGAGAAGAAGAGGAAGAAAAAGAAGAAGAAGTGGAAGAACGACAAGAAATGGAAGAAGTGCATGTGGAAGAAGGAGAACAATAGGAATAAGAAGAAGAAGTGGAAGAATGAGAAAAAGAGGAGGAAGAAGAAGCAATGGAAGGAAAGGGGATGAAGAAGAACTGGAACAAGGAGGGGAAGAAACAGGGGAGGAAGAAGAAGTAGTATAGGCAGAAGAAGGGGAAGAAGCAGAAGAGAGGGAAGAAGAAGAACAAGTGGATGTAGTAGAAGAGAAAGAAGGTCAACAAGAGGAAGAAGAAGAAGTAGTTGAAGGAGTGGGGATGATGGAGAAGAAGTGGAAGAAGGAGAACTAGAGGTAGAAATGCAAGTGGAAGCAGAAGAAGGAGAAAAAGAGGGATATGACGAAGGAAAGGAAGAAGAAGAAGGACATGAAGAGGAAGAAAAGAAAGGAAAGGAGAGGATAAAGAAGAAGTGGAAGAAAGAGAACAAGAGGAGGCAGGGGAAGTGGAAGAAGGATAAGAAGAGGAAGAAGAAGGAGAGTAACTAGAAGAAGTGGAATAAGGAGAACAAAAGGAAGAAGAAGATCTGGAAAGTGAAGAAGGTGAACAAGAGGAGGAAGAAGAAGTAGTGGAAGGAGGTGAGATCAAGAAGAAGAATTGGAACAAGGAGAAAAGGAGGAAAAGGAAGAAGGACCGGACGGGAAGGGAAGGGAAGGGAAGAAGAAGCAGAAGAAGTGGAATCTGGAGGAGAAGAGGAGGAAGAAGAAGAAGTGTAAGCATAAGATTTGGGGGAAGGAGAAAAAGAGTAAGAGCAACAATGGGAAGCAACAGAAGTAGGGGATGGAGAAAAAGAGGAAGGAGAAGACGGAAAGGAAAGAAGAGGAAGTTGTGGAAGGAGAAGAAATGGAGGAAGAGGAAGAAGAAGAAGTGTAAGCAGAAGAAGCGGAAGAAGGAGACGAAAATGAAGAAGAATAACAAGTAGAAGTAGAAGAAGTGGTAGAAGGAGAGAACAAGAGGAATAGGAGGAAGTAGTGGAATGAAAGGAGATGAAAAAGAAGAAGTGGTAGAAGGAGAATGGGAGCAGGATGAAGAGGTGGTTGAAGGAGAAAAAGAGGAAGAAGAAGAAGTCGAAGAACGAGAAGAAAAGGAAGAAGTGCAAGCAGAAGAAGGAGAACAATAGGAAGAAGAAGAAGAAGTGGAAGAATGAGAAAAAGAGGAGGAAGAAGAAGCAATGGAGGAAAGGGGATGAAGAAGAAGTGGAACAAGGAGGAGAAGAAGAAGGGGAGAAAGAAGAAGTAGTGTAGGCAGAAGAAGGGCAAGAAGGAGAAGAGAGGGAAGAAGAAGAACAAGTGGATGTAGTAGAAGTGGAAGAAGGTGAACAACAGGAAGAAGAAGAAGCACTTGAAGGAGTGGGGATGATGGAGAAGAAGTGGACGAAGAATAGCAAGAGGTAGAAATGCAAGTGGAAGCAGAAGAAGGAGAAAAAGTGGGATATGACGAAGGAAAGGAGGAAGAAGAAGGAGATGAAGAGGAAGAAAAGAAAGGAAAGGAGAGGATGAAGAAGAAGTGGAAGAAAGAGAACAAGAGGAGGCAGGCGAAGTGGAAGATAGATAAGAAGAGGAACAAGAAGGAGAGTAACCAGCAGAAGTGGAAGAAGGAGAAGAAAAGGAAGAAAACGAAGATGTGGAAAGTGAAGAAGGTGAACAAGAGGAGGAAGAAGAAGTAGTGGAAGGAGGTGAGATGAAGAAGAAGAATTGGAACAAGGAGAAAAGGAGGAAAAGGAAGAAGGAGCGGAAGGGAAGGGAAGAAGAAGCAGAAGAAGTGGAATCTGGAGAAGAGGAAAAAGAAGAAGAAGTGTAAGCATAAGATTTGGGCGAAATGGAAAGCAACAGAAGTGCGGGATGGAGAAAAAGAGGAAGGAGAAGACTGAAAGGAAAGAACACGAAGTTGTGTAAGGAGAATAAATGGAAGAAGAGGAAGAAGAAGAAGAAGTTTAAGCAGAAAAAGCGGAAGAAGGAGACAAAAATGAAGAAGAAGAACAAGTAGAAGTAGAAGAAGTGGTAGAAGGAGAAAATAAGAGGAATAGGATGAAGTAGTGGAATGAAAGGAGATGAAGAAGGAGAAAAAGAGGGAGATGACGAAGGAAAGGAGGAAGAAGAAGGAGATGAAGAGGAAGAAAAGAAAGGAAAGGAGAGGAGGCGAAGTGGAGGAAAGATTAGAAGAGGAAGAAGAAGGACAGTAACCAGAAGAAGTGGAAGAAGGAGAAGAAAAGGAAGATGTGGAAAGTGTAGAAGGTGAACAAGAGGAGGAAGAAGAAGTAGCGGAAGGAGGTGAGATGAAGAAGAAGAATTGGAACAAGGAGAAAAGGAGGAAAAGGAAGAAGGAGGGGAAGGGAAGGGATAAGAGGAATAGGATGAAGTAGTGGAATGAAAGGAGATGAAGAAGAAGAAGTGGAAGAAGGAGCACAAGAGGAGGGAGAAGAGGTGGCAGAAGGAGAAAAAGAGGAAGAAGAAGAAAAGAACGAGCAGAAAAGGAAGAAGTGCAAGTGGATGAAGGAGAAGAATAGGAAGAAGAAGAAGAAGTGGAAGAATGAGAAAAAAAGGAGGAAGAAGAAGCAATGGAAGGAAAAGGGATGAAGAAGAAGTGGAACAAAGAGGAGAAGAAGAAGGGGAGGAAGAAGAAGTAGTGCAGGCAAAAGAAGGGCAAGAAGTAGAAGAGAGGGAAGAAGAAGAACAAGTGGATGTAGTAGAAGTGGAAGAAGGTGAACAAGAGGAAGAAGAAGAAGCAGTTGAAGGACTGGGGATAATGGAGAAGAAGTGGAAGAAGAAGAACAAGAGGTAGAAATGCAAGTGGAAGCAGAAGAAGGAGAAAAAGATGGAGATGACGAAGGAAAGGAGGAAGAAGAAGGAGATGAAGAGGAAGAAAAGTAAGGAAAGGAGAGGAGGCGAAGTGGAGGAAAGATAAGAAGAGGAAGAAGAAGGACAGTAACCAGAAGAAGTGGAAGAAGGAGAAGAAAAGGAAGAAGATGAAGATGTGGAAAGTGTAGAAGGTGAACAAGAGGAGGAAGAAGAAGTAGTGGAAGGAGGTGAGATGAAGAAGAAGAATTGGAACAAGAGAAAAGGAGGAAAAGGAAGAAGGAGGGGAAGGGAAGGGAAGAAGAAGCAGAAGAAGCGGAATCTGGAGGAGAAGAGGAAGAAGAAGAAGAAGTGTATGCATAAGATTTGTGGGAAGGAGAAGAAGAAGAAGACCAACAATCGGAAGCAACAGAAGTGGGGGATGGAGAAAAAAAGGAAGGAGAAGACGGAAAGGAAAGAAGATGAAGTTGTGGAAGGAGAAGAAATGGAGGAAGATGAAAAGGAAGAAGTGTAAGTAGAAGAAGCGGAAGAAGGAGATGAAAATGAAGAAAAACAACAAGTAGAAGTAGAAAAAGTGGTAGAAGGAGAGAATAAGAGGAATAGAAGGAAGTAGTGGAAGGAAAGGAAATGATGAAGAAGAAGTGGAAGCAGGAGAACGGGAGGAGGGAGAAGAGGTGGCAGAAGGAGAAGAAGAGGCAGAACAAGAAGAAAAGGAAGAAGAGCAAGTGAAAGAAGGAGAACAATAGGAAGAAGAAGAAAAAGTGGAACAATGAGACAAGGAGGAGGAAGAAGAAGAAAAAGTGGAACAATGAGACAAGGAGGAGGAAGAAGAAGCAATGGAAGGAAAGGGGATGAAGAAGTGGAACAAGGAGGAGGAGAAGAAGGGGAGGAAGAAGAAGTAGTGTAGGCAGAAGAAGGGCAAGAAGGAGAAGAGAGGGAAGAAGAAGAACAAGTGGATGTAGTAGAAGTGGAAGAAGGTGAACAAGAGGAAGAAGAAGAAGTAGTTGAAGGAGTGGGGATGATGGAGAAGAAGTGGAAGAAGGAGAACAAGAGGTAGAAATGCAAGTGGAAGCAGAAGAAGGAAAAAAACAGGGATATGACGAAGGAAAGGAAGAAGAAGAAGGAGATGAAGAGGAAGAAAAGAAAGGAGAGGAGAGGATGAAGAAGAAGTGGAAGAAAGAGAACAAGAGGGGGCAGGACAAGTGGAAGAAAGATAAGAAGAGGAAGAAGAAGCAGAGTAACCAGAAGAAGTGGAAGAACGAGAAGAAAAGGAAGAAGAAGAAGATGTGGACAGTGAAGAAGGTGAACAAGAGGAGGAAGAAGAAGTAGTAGAAGGAGGTGAGATGTAGAAGAAGAATTGGAACAAGTAAAAAAGGTGGAAAAGGAACAAGGAGGGGAAGGGAAGGGAAGAAGAAGCAGAAGAAGTGGAATCTGGAGGAGAAGAGGTAGAAGAAGAAGAAGTGTAAGCATAAGATTTGGGGGAAGGAGAAGAAGAGGAAGAGCAACAATGGGAAGCAACAGAGGTTGGGGATGGAGAAAAAGAGGAAGGAGAAGACAGAAAGGAAAGAAGAAGAAGTTGTGGAAGGAGAATAAATGGAAGAAGAGGTAGAAGAAGAAGTGTAAGCAGAAGAAGCGGAAGAAGGAGACGAAAATGAAGAAGAACAACAAGTGGAAGTAGAAGAAGTGGTAGAAGGAGAGAAAGGAGGAATAGGAGGAAGTAGTGGAATGAAAGGAGATGAAGAAGAAGAAGTGGAAGAAGGAGAACAGGAGGAGGGAGAAGAGGTGGCAGAAGGAGAAGAAGAGGAAGAAGAAGAAGTGGAAGAACGAGAAGAAAAGGAAGAAGTGCAAGTGGAAGAAGGAGAACAATAAGAAGAGGAAGAATAAGTGGAAGAATAAGACAAAGAGGAGCAAGAAGAAGCAATGGACGGACAGGGGATGAAGAGGTGGTTGAAGGAGAAGAAAGAGGAAGAAGAAGATGTAGTTGAGGGAGTGGATATGATGGAGACGAACTGGAAGAAGGAGAACAAGGGGTAGCACAAGAAAGAGAAAAAAAGCGATATGACGAAGGAAAGGAAGAGGAAGAAGGACATGAAGAGGAAGGAAAGAAAGTTAAGGAGAGGATGAAGAAGAAGTGGAAGAAAGAGAACAAAAGGAGGCAGGAGAAGTGAAGAAAGATAAGAAGAGGAAGCAGAAGGAGAGTAACCAGAAGAAGTGGAAGAAGGACAAGAAAAGGAAGAAGAAGAAGATGTGGAATGTGAAGAAGGTGAACAAGAGAGGAAGAAGAAGTAGTGGAAGGAGGTGAGATGACGAAGAAGAATTGGAATAAGGAGAAAAGGAGGAAAAGGAAGAAGGAGGGGAAGGGAAGGGAAGAAGAAGCAAAGAAGTGGAATCTGAAGGAGAAGAGGAAGAAGAAGAAGAAGTGTAAGCATAAGATTTGGGGGAAGGAGAAGAAGAGGAAGAGCAACAATGGGAAGCAACAGATATGGGGGATGGAGAAAAAGAGGAAGGAGAAGACGGAAAAGAAAGAAGAAGAAGTTGTGGAAGGAGAAGAAATGGAAGAAGATGAAGCAGAAGTGTAAGCAGAAAGAAGCGGAAGAAGGAGACGAAAATGAAGCAGAGCAACATGTAGATGTAGAAGAAGTGGTAGAAGGAGAGAATAAGACGAATAGGAGGAAGTAGTGGAATGAAAGGAGATGAAAAAGAAGAAGTGGAAGAAGGAGAACGGGAGGAGGATGAAGAGGTGGCAGAAGGAGAAGAAGAGGAAGAAGAAGAAGTGGAAGAACGAGAAGAAAAGGAAGAAGTGCAAGTGGAAGAAGGAGAACAATAGGAAGAAAAGAAAGGAAAGGAGAGGATGAAGAAGAAGTCGAAGAAAGGGAACAACAAGAGGCAGGAGAAGTGGAAGAAAGATAAGAAGAGGAAGAAGAAGGATAGTAACTAGAAGAAGTGGAAGAAGAGGAAGAAGAAGAAGTTTTTGAAGGAGAAGAAATGGAAGAAGAGGAAGAAGAAGAAATGTAAGCAGAAGAAGCGGAAGAAGGAGACGAAAATGAAGAAGAACAACAAGTAGAAGTAGAATAAGTGGTAGAAGTAGAGAATAAGAGGAACAGGAGGAAGTAGTCGAATGAAACGAGATGAAGAAGAAGAAGAAGTGGAAGAAGGAGAACGGGAGGAGGGAGAAGAGGTGGCAGAAGGAGAAGAAGAGGAAGAAGAAGAAGTGGAAGAACGAGAAGAAACGGAAGAAGTGCAAGTGGAAGAAGGACAACAATAGGAAGAAGAAGAAGAAGTGGAAGAATGACAAAAAGAGGAGTAAGAAAAAGTAATGGAAGGAAAGGGGATGAAGAAGAAGAAGTGGAACAAGGAGGAGAAGAAGAAGGGGAGGAAGAAGAAGTAGTGTAGGCAGAAGAAGGGCAAGAAAGAGAAGAGAGGGAAGAAGAAGAACAAGTGGATGTAGTAGAAGTGGAAGAAGGTCAACAAGAGGAAGAAGAAGAAGTAATTGAAGGAGTGGGGATGATGGCGAAGACGTGGAAGAAGGAGAACAAGAGGTACAAAATGCAAGTGGAAGCAGAAGAAGGAGAAATAGAGGGATATGACGAAGGAAAGGAAGAAGAAGAAGGAGATGAAGAGGAAGAAAAGAAAGGAAAAGAGAGGATGAAGAAGAAGTGGAAGAAAGAGAACAAGAGGAGGCAGGAGAAGGGGAAGAAAGATAAGAAGAGGAAGAAGAAGGACAGTAACTAGAAGAAGTGGAAGAAGGAGAAGAAAAGGAAGAAGAAGAAGATGTGGAAAGTGAAGAAGTTAAAGAAGGTGAACAAGAGGAGGAAGAAGAAGTACTGGAAGGAAGTGAGATGAAGAAGAAGAATTCGAACAAGGAGAAAAGGAGGAAAAGGAAGAAGGAGGGGAAGGGAAGGGAAGAAGAAGCAGAAGAAGTGGAAACTCGAGGAGAAGAGGAAGAAGAAGAAGAAGAAGCGTAAGCATAAGATTTAGGAAGGAGAAGAAGAGAAAGTGCTGCAATGGGACGCAATAGAAGTCGGGGATGGAGAAAAAGAGGAAGGAGAATACAGAAAGGAAAGAAGAAGCAGTTTTGGAAGGAGAAGAAATGGAAGAAGAGGAAAAAGAAGAAATGTAAGCAGAAGAAGCGGATGAAGGAGACGAAAATGAAGAAGAACAACAAGTAGAAATAGAAGAAGTGGTAGAAAGAGAGAATAAGAGGAATAGGAGGAAGTAGTGTAATGAAACGAGATGAAGAAGAAGAAGTGGAAGAAGGAGCACGGGAAGGGGGAGAAGAGGTGGCAGAAGGAGAAGAAGAGGAAGAAGAAGAAGTGGAAGAATGAGAAAAAGAGGAGTAAGAAGAAGCAATGGAAGGAAAGGGGATGAAGAAGAAGAAGCGGAACAACGAGGAGAAGAAGAAGGGGAGGAAGAAGAAGTAGTGTAGGCAGAAGAAGGGCAACAAGGAGAAGAGAGGGAAGAAGAAGAACAAGTGTAAGCATAAGATTTGGGGGAAGGAGAAGAAGAGGAAGAGCAGCAATGGGACGCAACAAAAGTGGGGGATGGAGAAAAAGAGGAAGGAGAATACGGAAAGGAAAGAAGAAGAAGTTTTGGAAGGAGAAGAAATGGAAGAAGAGGTAGAAGAAGAAATGTAAGCAGAAGAAGCGGAAGAAGGAGACAAAAATGAAGAAGAACAACAAGTAGAAGTAGAAGAAGTGGTAGAAGGAGAGAATAAGAGGAATAGGAGGAAGTAGTGGAATGAAACAAGATGAAGAAGAAGAAGTGGAAGAAGGGGAACGGGAGGGGGGAGAAGAGATTGCAGTAGGAGAAGAAGAGGAAGAAGAAGAAGTGGAAGAACGAGAAGAAAAGGAAGAAGTGCAAGTGGAAGAAGGAGAACAATAGGAAGAAGAAGAAGCAGTGGAAGAATGAGAAAGAGAGGAGGAAGAAGAGGCAATGGAAGGAAAGGGGATGAAGAAGAAGTGGAACAAGGAGGAGAAGTAGAAGGGGAGGAAGAAGAAGTAGTGTAGGCAGAAGAAGGGTAAGAAGGAGAAGAAAGGGAAGAAGAAGAACAAGTGGATGTAGTAGAAGTGGAAGAAGGTGAACAAGAGGAAGAAGAAGAAGTGGTTGAAGGAGTGGCGATGAAGTGGAAGAAGGTGAACAAGAGGAGGAAGAAGAAGTAGTGGAAAGAGGTGAGGTGAAAGAAGGAGAACAATAGGAAGAAGAAGAACAAGTGGAAGAATGAGAAAAAGAGGAGGAAGAATAAGCAATGGAAGGAATCTAGAGGAGAAGAGGAAGAAGAAGAAGAAGTGTAAGCATAAGATTTGGGGGAAGGAGAAGAAGAGGAAGAGTAACAATGGGAAGCAACAGAAGTGGGGGATGGAGAAAAAGAGGAAGGAGAAGACGGAAAGGAAAGAAGAAGAAGTTGTGGAAGGAGAAGAAATGGAAGAAGAGGAAGAAGAAGAAGTGTAAGCAGAAGAAGCGGAAGAAGGAGACGAAAATGAAGAAGAACAACAAGTAGAAGTAGAAGAAGTGGTAGAAAGAGAGAATAAGAGGAATAGGAGGAAGTAGTGGAATGAAAGGGGATGAAGAAGAAGAAGAAGTGCAAGTGGAAGAAGAAGAACAATTGGAAGAAGAAGAAGAAGTGGAAGAATGAGAAAAAGAGGGGGAAGAAGAAGCAATGGAAGGAAAGGGGATGAAGAAGAAGTGGAACAAGGAGGAGAAGAAGAAGGGGAGGAAGAAGAAGTAGTGTAGGCAGAAGAAGTGCAAGAAGGAGAAGAGAGGGAAGAAGAAGAACAAGTGGATGTAGTAGAAGTTTAAGAAGGTGAACAAGAGGAAGAAGAAGAAGTAGTTGAAGGAGTGGGGCTGATGGAGAAGAAGTGGAAGAAGGAGAACAAGAGGTAGAAATGCAAGTGGAAGAAGAAGAAGGAGAAAAAGAGGGATATCACGAAGGAGAGGAAGAAGAAGAAGGAGATCAAGAGGAAGAAAAGAAAGGAAAGGAGAGGATGAAGAAGAAGTGGAAGAAAGAGAACAAGAGGAGGCAGGAGAAGTGGAAGAAAGATAAGAAGAGGAAGAAGAAGGAGAGTAACTGGAAGAAGTGGAAGAAGGAGAAGAAAAGGAAGAAGAAGAAGATGTGGAAAGTGAAGAAGTTGAAGAAGGTGAACAAGAGGAGGAAGAAGATGTAGTGGAAGGAGGTGAGATGAAGAAGAAGAATTGGAACAAGGAGAAACGGAGGAAAAGGAAGAAGGAGGGGAAGGGAAAGGAAGAAGAAGTGGAACAAGGAGGAGAAGAAGAAGGGGAGGAGGAAGAAGTAGTGTAGGCAGAAGAAAGGCAAGAAGGAAAAGAGACGGAAGAAGAAGAACAGGTGGATGTAGTCGAAGTGGAAGAAGGTGAACAAGAGGTAGAAGAAGAAGTAGTTGAAGGAGTAAGGATGATGGAGAAGAAGTGGAAAAAGGAGAACAAGAGGTAGAAATGCAAGTGGAAGGAGAAGAAATAGAAAAAGAGGAATACGACGAAGGAAAGGAAGATGAAGAAGGAGATGAAGAGGAAGAAAAGAAAGGAAAGGAGAGGATGAAGAAGAAGCGGAAGAAAGAGAGCAACAAGTAGAAGTAGAAGAGGAAAAAGAAGGAGAGTAACTAGAAGAAGTGGAAGAAGGAGAAGAAAAGGAAGAAGAAGAAGATGTGGAAAGTGAAGAAGGTGAACAAGAGGAGGAGGAGGAAGTAGTGGAAGGAGGTGACGAAAATGAAGAAGAACAACAAGTAGAAGTAGAAGAAGTGGTAGAAGGAAAGAATGAGAGGAATAGGAGGAAGTAGTGGAATGAAAGGAGATGAAAAAGAAGAAGTGGAAGAAGGATAACGGGAGGAGGGGGAAGAGGTGGCAGAAGGAGAAGAAGAAGAAGTGGAAGAACGAGAAGAAAAGGAAGAAGTGCAAGTGGAAGAAGGAGAACAATAGGAAGAAGAAGAAGTGGAAGAACGAGAAGAAAAGGAAGAAGTGCAAGTGGAAGAAGGAGACCAATAGGAAGAAGAAGAAGAAGTGGAAAAATGAGAAAAAGAGGACGAAGAACAAGCCATGGAAGGAAAGGGGAATGAAGAAGAAGTGGAACAAGGAGGAGAAGAAGAAGGGGAGGTTGACGAAGTGGTGTAGGCAGAAGAAGGGCAAGAAGTAGAAAAGAGGGAAGAAGAAGAAGTGGAAGAAGGAGGAGAAGAAGAAGGGGAGGAAGAAGAAGTAGCGTAGGCAGAAGAAGGGCAAGAAGGAGAAGAGAGGGAAGAAGAATAACAAGTGGACGTAGTAGAGGTGGTAGAAGGTGAACAAGTGAAGAAGAAGAAGTAGTTGAAGGAGTGGGGATGATGGAGAAGAAGTGGAAGAAGGAGAAAGAGAGGGATATGACGAAGGAAAGGAAGAAGAAGAAGAAGATGAAGAGGAAGAAAAGAAAGGAAAGGAGAGGATGAAGAAGAAGTGGAAGAAAGAGAACAAGAGGAGGCAGGAGAAGTGGAAGAAAGAATGTAGAGGAAGAAGAAGGAGACTAACTAGAAGAAGTGGAAGAAGGAGAAGAAAAGGAAGAAGAAGAAGATGTGGAACAAGGAGAAAAGGAGGAAAAGGAAGAAGGAGGGGAAGGGAAAGGAAGAAGAAGCAGAAGAAGTGGAATCTGGAGGAGAAGAGGAAGAAGAAGAAGAAGTGTAAGCATAAGATTTGGGGGAAGGAGAAGAAGAGGAAGAGCAACAATGGGAAGCAACAGAAGTGAGGGATGGAGAAAAAAGGAAGGAGAAGACGGCAAGGACAGATGAAGAAGTTGTGGAAGGAGAAGATATGGAAGAAGAGGAAGAAGAAGAAGTGTAAGCAGAAGAAGCGGAAGAAGTAGACGAAATTGAAGAAGAACAACAAGTAGAAGTAGAAGAAGTGGTAGAGGGAGAGAATAAGAGGAATAGGAGGAAGTAGTGGGATGAAAGGAGATGAAGAAGAAGAAGTGGAAGAAGGAGAACGGGAGTAGCGAGAAGAGGTGGCAGAAGGAGAAGAAGAGGAAGAACAAGAACTGGAAGAACGAGAAGAAAAGAAAAAACTTCAAGTGGAAGAAGGAGAACAATGGGAAGAAGAAGAAGAAGTGGAAGAGTGAGAAAAAGAGGAGAGAGAAGAAGCAATGGAAGGAAAGGGGATGAAGACGAAGTGGAACAACGAGGAGAAGAAGAAGGGGAGGAAGAAGAAGTAGTGTAGGCAGAAGAAGGGCAAGAAGGAGGAGAGAGGGAAGGAGTAGAACAAGTGGAGAAGAAGTGGAAGAAGGAGAACAAGAGGTAGAAATGCAAGTGGAAGCAGAAGAAGGAGAAAAAGAGGGATATGACGAAGGAAAGGAAGAAGAAGAAGGAGATGAAGAGGAAGAAAACAAAGGAAAGGAGAGGATGAAGAAGAAGTGGAAGAAAGAGAACAAGAGGAGGCAGGAGAAGTGGAAGAAAGATAAGAAGAGGAAGAAGAAGGAGAGTAACTAGAAGAAGTGGAAGAAGGAGAAGAAAAGGAAGAAGAAGAAGATGTGGAAAGTGAAGAAGGTGAACAAGAGGAGGAAGAAGAAGTAGTGGAAGAAGGTGAGATAAAAAAGAAGAATTGGAACAAGGAGAAAAGGAGGAAAAGGAAGGAGGGGCTGGGAAGGGAAGAAGAAGCAGAAGAACTGGAATCTGGAGGAGAAAAGAAAGAAGAAGAAGAAGTGTAAGCATAAGATTTGGGGGAAGGAGAAGAAGAGGAAAAGCAACAATGGGAAGCAATAGAAGTGGGGGATGGAGAAAAAGAGGAAGGAGAAGACGGAAAGGAAAGAAGAAGAAGTTGTGGAAGGAGAAGAAATGGAAGAAGAGGAAGAAGAAGAAGTGTAAGCAGAAGAAGTGGAAGAAGGAGACGAAAATGAAGAAAAACAACAAGTAGAAGTAGAAGAAATGGTAGAAGGAGAGAATAGGAGGAATACGAGGAGAAGAAGAAGTGGAAGGAATGAGAAAAAGAGGAGGAAGAAGAAGCAATGGAAGGAATGGGGATGCAGAAGGAGTTGAACAAGGAGGAGAAGAAGAAGGGGAGGAAAAAGAAGTAGTGTAGGCAGAAGAAGGGCAAGAAGGAGAAGAGAGGGAAAGAGAAGAACAAGTGGATGTAGTAGAAGTGGAAGAAGGTGAAAAAGAGGAAGAAGAAGAAGTAGTTGAAGGAGTGGGGATGATGGAGAAGAAGTGGAAGAAGGAGAATAAGAGGTAGAAATGCAAGCGGAAGCAGAAGAAGGAGAAAAAGAGGTATATGACGAAGGAAAGGAAGAAGAAGAAGGAGATGAAGAGGAAGAAAAGAAAGGAAAGGAGAGGATGAAGAAGAAGTGGAAGAAAGAGAACAAGAGGAGGCAGGAGAAGTGGAAGAAAGATAAGAAGAGGAAGAAGAAGGAGAGTAACTAGAAGAAGTGGAAGAAGGAGAAGAAAAGGAAGAAGAAGAAGATGTGGAAAGTGAAGAAGGTAAACAAGAGGAGGAAGAAGAAGTAGTGAAAGGAGGTGAGATGAAGAAGAAGAATTGGAACAAGGAGAAAAGGAGGAAGAGGAAGAAGGAGGGGAAGGGAAGGGAAGAAGAACTAGAAGAAGTTGAATCTGGGGGAGAGGAGGAACAAGAGGAAGAAGTGTAAGCGTAAGATTTGGGGGAAGGAGAAGAAGAGGAAGAGCAACAATGGGAAGCAACAGAAGTGGGGGATGGAGAAAAAGAGGAAGGAGAAGACGAAAAGGAAAGAAGAAGTTGTGGAAGGAGAAGAAATGGAAGAAGAGGAAGAAGAAAAAGTGTAAGCAGAAGAAGCGGAAGAAGGAGACGAAAATGAAGAACAACAAGTAGAAGTGGTAGAAGGAGAGAATAAGAGGAATAGCAGGAAGTAGTGGAATGAAAGGAGATGAAGAAGAAGAAGTGGAAGAAGGAGAACGGGAGGAGGAAGAAGAGGTAGCAAAAGGAGAAGAAGAGGAAGAAGAAGAAGTGGAAGAACGAGAAGAACAGGAAGAAGTGCAAGTGGAAGAAGGAGAACAATAGGAAGAAGAAAAAGTGGAAGAATGAGAAAAAGAGGAGGAAGAAGAAGCAATGGAAGGAAAGGGGAATGAAGAAGAAGTGGAACAAGGAAGAGAAGAAGAAGGGGAAGAAGAAGAAGTACTGTAGGCAGAAGAAGGGCAAGAAGGAGAAGAGAGGGAAGAAGAAGAACAAGTGGATGTAGTAGAAGTTGAAGAAGGTGAACAAGAGGAAGAAGAAGAAGTAGTTGAAGGAGTGGGGCTAATGGAGAAGAAGTGGAAAAAGGAGAACAAGAGGTAGAAATGCAAGTGGAAGAAGAAGAAGGAGAAAAAGAGGGATATCACGAAGGAAAGGAAGAAGAAGAAGGAGATCAAGAGGAAGAAAAGAAAGGAAAGGAGAGGATGAAGAAGATGTGGAAGAAAGAGAACAAGAGGAGGCAGGAGAAGTGGAAGAGGAATAAGAAGAGGAAGAAGAGGAAGAGGAAGGAGAGTAACTGGAAGAAGTGGAAGAAGGAGAAGAAAAGGAAGAAGAAGAAGATGTGGATAGTGAAGAAGTTGAAGCAGGTGAACAAGAAGAGGAAGAAGAAGTAGTGGAAGGAGGTGAGATGAAGAAGAAGAATTGGAACAAGGAGAAAAGCAGGAAAAGGAAGAAGGAGGGGAAGGGAAGGGAAGAAGTAGCAGAAGAAGTGGAATCTGGAGGAGAAGAGGAAGAAGAAGAAGGAGTGTAAGCATAAGATTTGGGGGAAGGAGAAGAAGAGGAAGAACAACAATGGGAAGCAACAGAAGTGGGGGATGGAGAAAAAGAGGAAGGAGAAGATGGAAAGGAAAGAAGAAGAAGTTGTGGAAGGAGAAGAAACGGAAGAAGTGTAAGCAGAAGAATCGGATGAAGGAGATGAAAATGAAGAAGAACAATAAGTAGAAGTAGAAGAAGTGGTAGAAGCAGAGAATAAGAGGAATAGGAGGAAGTAGTGGAATGAAAGGAGATGAAGAAGAATAAGTGGAAGAAGAGGTGGCAGAAGGAGAAGAAGAAGAAGAGGAAGAAGAAGAAGTGGAAGAACGAGAAGAAAAGGAAGAAGTGCAAGTGGAAGAAGGAGAACAATAGGAAGAAGAAGAAGAAGTGGAAGAATGAGAAAAGAGGAGGAAGAAGAAGCAATGGACGGAAAGGGGAATGAAGAAGAAGTGGAACAAGGATGAGAAGAAGAAGGGGAGGAAGAAGAAGTAGTGTAGGCAGAAGAAGGGCAAGAAGGAGAAGAGAGGGAAGAAGAAGAACAAGTGGATGTACTAGAAGTGGAAGAAGGTGAACAAGAGGAAGAAGAAGAAGTAGTTGAAGGAGTGGGGATGATGGAGAAGAAGTGGAAGAAGGAGAACAAGAGGTAGAAATGAAAGTGGAAGCAGAAGAAGGACAAAAAGAGGTATATTATGAAGGAAAGGAAGAAGAAGAAGGAGATGAAGAGGAAGAAAAGAAAGGAAAGGAGAGGATGATGTGAATGCCGAAGACAATGACTTTTCATTTTTTGTAACATTTCATTAATTTAGGAATTAATGTAACATGCAATTAATCATATGTGATAATTGCGTGATAATGGAGTATTTAATTTTTCTTTTGAGAGTTATGATTTTGAACAGTCACCTAGTTCTATAAATAGGGGTTGAATTGTACTCAAAGGAGAACCATTGAATTAGTGAAATTATAATTGGGTTTTACCCTTTTGTGAGATGAATTTCTCTTTAGAACTTATCAAGGAGTTTTTCCTTGTGGCGTTCTGCTAGACTTATCAAGGGTAAATCACTACCCTTGTGGCGTCATATGACTTATCTTCTATCCTTGGAAGTGGCCTCATTTATCCCTTCGCTAAACCATTTTCATCCTTTCCATTTTCTTGTTTACCCAATTCTCATTGTTTTGTTAACTTATTACCTTCCAACCTAGATAGATCCGCAAAACGAATCCAACCACTCTGGATTTATATCAGTTGGTATCAGAGCTTCGGCTCTAGGTTTGGAACTATGATGGATATTTTTTATACAAGGTGTTTAATCGAAGGTCATTTGTGTTTATTTGCAGTTGATGAAGAAAGTTATAGCAACGTGGTAAGCGAAAGATTGGTGAATAAACTTAACTTACCAACGAGTCTTCATCCTAGGCAAACTAAGTTTAGATTCACTATTGGAAAATATGTGGAGGAAGTGACATGCGATATTCCTCCCATGGACTCATGTCATTTTCTTTTAGGGAGACCTTGGTTGTAGGGTAAAAGGATAAATTCTGAAAGACTTTCAGTTTCTTTGGTGCATGAAGGACGCAAACTTAATTTGAAATTTCTGACACCAAGTGAAGTTTGTGATAATCAACATAAGTTGAAGGAGAAAATAGAAAAAGAAAGAGAAGAAAAGAGAAAAATAGAAAAAGAAAAGAGTGAAGAGGAAGAGAGAGAAAAGGAAAGAGAAAGAGAGAAAAAGAACGTTAAAATAAAAACTGCTAATGATTTTTCTTCTTTTATTGGTATTTTGAATGCACAGGACGATGACAATACAACCCACAAATTGCCATATTTGAGGAAAAAAATGTGGATATCCCTTTTCCAGAGTCATTGTACATTCAGTACATTGTTGAGGTTAAAACTCCTGAAGAAAATGCACAAGTCTATTTTAAAAGAAGAATTCCTCTTGATTCCAATGTTTGGGTTTGGAAACCAAAAAGGAAAACTTCTTTGATGCATGAATTTTTACAAGTTACATTTGATCCTGGAGGTTGATTTTGTTTATTTTAAATTATAAGTGAATAAAATTGATAGGAAAATAAAGTCATAGATTCGAGGATGAATCTTTTCGAAGAAGGAGGGAATGATGTGAATGCCGAAGACAATGACTTTTCATTTTTTGTAACGTTTCATTAATTTAGGAATTAATGTAACATGCAATTAATCATATGTGATAATTGCGTGATAATGGAGTATTTAATTTTTCTTTTGAGAGTTATGATTTTGAACAGTCATCTAGTTCTATAAATAGGGGTTGAATTGTACTCAAAGGAGAACCATTGAATTAGTGAAATTATAATTGGGTTTTACCCTTTTGTGAGATGAATTTCTCTTTAGAACTTATCAAGGAATTTTTCCTTGTGGCATTCTGCTAGACTTATCAAGGGTAAATCACCACCCTTGTGGCGTCATAGGACTTATCTTCCATCCTTGGAAGTGGCGTCATTTATCCCTTCGCTAAACCATTTTCATCCTTTCCATTTTCTTGTTTACCCAATTCTCATTGTTTTGTTAACTTATTACCTTCCAACCTAGATAGATCCGCAAAACGAATCCAACCACTCTGGATTTCTATTAGAGGATGAAGAAGAAGTGGAAGAAAGAGAACAAGAGGAGGCAGGAGAAGTGGAAGAAAGATAAGAAGAGGAAGAAGAAGGAGAGTAACTAGAAGAAGTGCAAGAATGAGAAGAAAAGGAGGAAGAAGAAGATGTGGAAAGTGAAGAAGTTGAAGAAGGTGAACGAGAGGAGGAAGAAGAAGTAGTGGAAGGAGGTGAGATGAAGAAGAAGAATTGGAACAAGGAGAAAAGGAGGAAAAGGAAGAAGGACGGGAAGGGAAGGGAAGAAGAAGCAGAAGAAGTGGAAGAAAGATAAGAAGTGGAAGAAGAAGGAGAGTAACTAGAAGAAGTGGAAGAAGGAGAAGAAAAGGAAGAAGAAGAAGTGGAAGAAGGAGAAGAAAAGGAAGAACTTCAAGTGGAAGAAGGAGAACAATAGGAAGAAGAAGAAGAAGTGGAACAATGAGAAAAAGACGAGGAAGAAGAAGCAATGGAAGGAAAAGGGATGAAGAAGAAGTGGAACAAGGAGGAGAAGAACAAGGGGAGGAAGAAGTAGTGTAGGCAGAAGAACGGCAAGAAGGAGAAGAGAGGGAAGAAGAAGAACAAGAGGAAGAAGAAGAAGTAGTTGAAGGAGCGGGGATGATGGGGAAGAAGTGGAAGAAGGTGAACAAGAGGAAGAAGAAGAAGTAGTTGAAGGAGTGGGGATGATGGAGAAGAAGTGGAAGAAGGAGAACAAGAGGTAGAAATGCAAGTGGAAGCAGAAGAAGGAGAAAAAGAGGGATATGACGAAGGAAAGGAAGAAGAAGAAGCAGATGAAGAGGAAGAAAAGAAAGGAGAAGAACAAGAAGATGTGGAAAGTGAAGAAGTTGAAGAAGGTGAACAAGAGGAGGAAGAAGAAGTAGTGGAAGGAGGTGAGATGAAGAAGAAGAATTGGAACAAGGAGAAAAGGAGGAAAAGGAAGAAGGAGGGGAGGGGAAGGGAAGGGAAGAAGAAGCAGAGGAAGTGGAATCTGGAGGAGAAGAAGAAGAAGAAGAAGAAGAAGAAGAAGAAGAAGAGTAAGCATAAGATTTGGGGGAAGGAGAAGACGAGGAAGAGCAACAATGGGAAGCAACAGAAGTCGGGGATGGAGAAAAAGAGGAAGGAGAAGACGGAAATGAAATAAGAAGTTGTGGAAGGAGAAGAAATGGAAGAAGAGGAAGAAGAAGAAGTGTAAGCAGAAGAAGCGGAAGAAGGAGACGAAAATGAAGAACAACAAGTAGAAGTCGAAGAAGTGGTAGAAGGAGAGAAGAGGAAGAAGAAGAAGTGGAAGAACGAGAAGAAGAGGAAGAAGTGCAAGTGGAAGAAGGAGAACAATAGGAAGAAGAAGAAGAAGTTGAAGAATGAGAAAAAGAGGAGGAAGAAGAACCAATGGAAGGAAACGGGATGAAGAAGAAGTGGAACAAGGAGGAGAAGAAGAAGGAGAGGAAGAAGAACTAGTGTAGGCAGAAGAAGGGAAAGAAGGAGAAGAGAGGGAAGAAGAAGAACAAGTGGATGTAGTAGAAGTGGAAGAAGGTGAAGAAGAGGAAGAAGAAAAAGTAGTTGAAGGAGTGGTGATGATGGAGAAGAAGTAGAGGAAGGAGAACAAGAGGTAGAAATGCAAGTGGAAGCAGAAGAATGAGAAAAAGAGAGATATGACGAAGGAAAGGAAGAAGAAGAAGGAGATGAAGAGGAAGAAAAGAAAGGAAAGGAGATGATGAAGAAGAAGTGGAAGAAAGAGAACAAGACGAGGCAGGAGAAGTGGAAGAAAGATAAGAAGAGGAAGCAGAAGGAGAGTAACTAGAAAAAGTGGAAGAACGAGAAGAAGAGGAGGAAGAAGAAGCAATGGAAGGAAAGCGGATGAAGAAGAAGTGGAACAAGGAGGAGAAGAAGAAGGGGAGGAAGAAGAAGTAGTGTAGGCAGTAGAAGGGCAAGAATGAGAAGAGGAACAAGTAGATGTAGCAGTGGTGGAAGAAGGTGAATAAGAGGAAGAAGAAGAAGCAGTTGAAGGAGTGGGGATGATGGAGAAGAAGTGGAAGAAGGAGAACAAGAGGTAGAAATGCAAGTGGAAGCAGAAGAAGGAGAAAAAGGGGGATATGACGAAGGAAAGGAAGAAGAAGAAGGAGTTGAAGAGGAAGAAAAGAAAGGAAAGGGGAGGATTAAGAAGAAGTGGAAGAAAGAGAACAAGAGGAGGCAGGAGAAGTGGAAGAAAGATAAGAAGAGGAAGAAGAAGGAGAGTAACTAGAAGAAGTGGAAGAAAGATAAGAAAAGGAAGAAGAAGATGTGCAAGGTGAAGAACGTGAACAAGAGGAGGAAGAAGAAGTAGTGGAAGGAGTTGACATGGAGAAGAAGAATTGGAACAAGGAGAAAAGGAGGAAAAGGAAGAAGGAGGGGAAGGTAAGAAGAACCAGAAGAAGTGGAATCTGGAGGACAAGAGGAACAAGAAGAAGAAGTGTAAGCTTAAGATTTGGGGGAAGGAGAAGAAGAGGAAGAGCAACAATGGGAAGCAACAGAAGTGGGGGATGGAGAAAAAGAGAAAGGAGAAGACGGAAAGGAAATAAGAAGTAGTTGTGGAAGGAAAAGAAATGGAAAAAGAAGAAGTGTAAGCAGAAGAAACGGAAGAAGGAGATAAAAATGAAGAAGAACAGCAAGTAGAAGTAGAAGAAGTGGTAGAAGAAGAGAATAAGAGGAATACGAGGAAGTAGTAGAATGAAAGGAGATGAAGAAGAAGAAGTGGAAGAAGGAGAACGGAAGGAGGGAGGAGGGAGAAGAGGTGGCAGAACGAGAAGAAGAGGAAGAAAAAGAAGTGGAAGAAAGAAAAGAAAAGGAAGAAGTGCAAGTGGAAGAAGGAGAACAATAGGAAGAAGAAGGAGAAGTGGAAGAATGAGAAAAAGAGGAGGAAGAAGAAGCAATGGAAGGAAAAGGGATGAAGAAGAAGTGGAAGAAGGAGGAGAAGAAGGGGAGGAAGAAGAAGTAGTGTAGGCACAAGAACGGCAAGAAGGAGAAGAGAGGGAAGAAGAAGAACAAGTGTATGTATTAGAGGTGGAAGAAGGTGAACAAGAGGAAGAAGTAGAAGTAGTTGAAGGAGTGGGGATGATGGAGAAGAAGTGGAAGAAGGAGAACAAGAGGTAGAAATGCAAGTGGAAGCAGAAGAAGGAGAAAAAGAGGGATATGACGAAGGAAAGGAAGAAGAAGAAGGAGATGAAGAGGAAGAAAAGAAAGGAAAGGAGAAGATGAAGAAGAAGTGGAAGAAAGAGAACAAGAGGAGGCAGGAGAAGTTGAAGAAAGATAAGAAGAGGAAGAAGAAGGAGAGTAACTAGAAGAAGTGGAAGAAGGAGAAGAAAAGGAAGAAGAAAAAGATGTGGAAAGTGAAGAAGGTGAAGAAGAGGAGGAAGAAGTAGTGGAAGGAGGTGAGATGAAGAAGAAGAATTGGAACAAGGAGACAAGGAGGAAATGGAAGAAGGAAGGGAAGGGAAGGGAAGAAGAAGCAGAAGAAGTCGAATCTGGAGGAGAAGAGGAAGAAGGAGAAGAAGTGTAAGCATAAGATTTGGGGGAAGGAGAAGAAGAGGAAGAGCAACAATGGGAACCAACAGAAGTGGGGGATGGAGAAAAAGAGGAAGGAGAAGACACAAAGGAAAGAAGAAGAAGTTGTGGAAGGAGAAGAAATGGAAGAAGATGAAGAAGAAGAAGTGTAAGCAAAACAAGCAGAAAAAGGAGACGAAAATGAAGAAGAACAACAGGTAGAAGTTAAAGAAGTGGTAGAAGGAGAGAATAAGAGGAATAAGAGGAAGTAGTGGAATGAAAGGAGATGATGAAGAAGAAGTGGAAGAAGGAGTACGGGAGGAGGGAGAAGAGGTGGCAGAAGGAGAAGAAGAGGAAGAAGAAGAAGTGGAAGAGCGAGAAGAAAAGGAAGAACTGCAAGTGGAAGAAGGAGAACAATAGGAAGCAGAAGTAGAAGTGGAAGAATGAGAGAAAGAGGAGGAAGAAGAAGCAATGGAAGGAAACTGGATGAAGAAGAAGTGGAACAAGGAGGAGGAGAAGAAGGGGAGGAAGAAGAAGTAGTGTAGGCAGAAGAAGGGCAAAAAGGAGAAGAGAGGGAAGAAGAAGAAGTAGAAGAAGTGGTAGAAGGAGAGAATAAGAGGAATAGGAGGAAGTAGTGGAATGAAAGGAGATGAAGAAGAAGAAGTGGAAGAAGGAGAACGGAAGGAGGGAGGAGGGAGAAGAGGTGGCAGAACTAGAAGAAGGGGAAGAAAAAGAAGTGGAAGAAAGAAAAGAAAAGGAAGAAGTGCAAGTGGAAGAAGGAGAACAATAGGAAGAAGACGGAGAAGTGGAAGAGTGAGAAAAAGAGGAGGAAGACGAAGCAATGGAAGGAAAAGGGATGAAGAAGAAGTGGAAGAAGGAGGAGAAGAAGAAGGGGAGGAAGAAGAAGAAGTGGAAGAACGAGAAGAAAAGGAAGAAGTGCAAGTGGAAGAAGGAGAACAATAGGAAGAAGAAGAAGTGGAAGAATGAGAAAAAGAGGAGGATGAAGAAGCAATGGAAGGAAAACGGATGAAGAAGAAGTGGAACAAGGAGGAGAAGAAGAAGGGGAGGAAGAAGAAGTAGTGTAGGCAGTAGAAGGGCAAGAATGAGAAGAGGAACAAGTAGATGTAGTAGAGGTGGAAGAAGGTGAATAAGAGGAAGAAGAAGAAGCAATTGAAGGAGTGGGGATGATGGAGAAGAAGTGGAAGAAGGAGAACAAGATGTAGAAATGCAAGTGGAAGCAGAAGAAGGAGAAAAAGAGGGATATGACAAAGGAAAGGAAGTAGAAGAAGGAGTTGAAGAGGAAGAAAAGAAAGGAAAGGAGAGGATGAAGAAGTAGTGGAAGAAAGAGAACAAGAGGAGGCAGGAGAAGTGGAAGAAAGATAAGAAGAGGAAGAAGAAGGAGAGTAACTAGAAGAAGTGGAAGAAAGAGAGGAAAAGAAAGAAGAAGATGTGCAAAGTGAAGAACGTGAACAAGAGGAGGAACAAGAAGTAGTGGAAGGAGGTGACATGGAGAAGAAGAATTGGAACAAGGAGAAAAGGAGGAAAAGGAAGAAGGAGGGGAAGGGAAGAAGAACCAGAAGAAGTGGAATCTGGAGGAGAAGAGGAAGAAGAAGAAGAAGTGTAAGCTTAAGATTTGGGGGAAGGAGAAGAAGAGGAAGAGCAACAATGGGAAGCAACAGAAATGAGGGATGGAGAAAAAGAGGAAGGAGAAGACGGAAAGGAAATAAGAAGTAGTTGTGGAAGGAAAAGAAATGGAAAAAGAAGAAGTGTAAGCAGAAGAAACGGAAGAAGGAGACGAAAATGAAGAAGAACAACAAGTAGAAGTAGAAGAAGTGGTAGAAGGAGAGAATAAGAGAAATAGGAGGAAGTAGTGGAATGAAAGGAGATGAAGAAGAAGAAGTAGAAGAAGGAGAACGGAAGGAGGGAGGAGGGAGAAGAGGTGGAAGAACGAGAAGAAGAGGAAGAAAAAGAAGTGGAAGAAAGAAAAGAAAAAGAAGAAGTGCAAGTGGAAGAAGGAGAACAATAGGAAGAAGAAGGAGAAGTGGAAGAATGGGAAAAAGAGGAGGAAGAAGAAGCAATGGAAGGAAAAGGGATGAAGAAGAAGTGGAAGAAGGAGGAGAAGAAGAAGGGGAGGAAGAAGAAGTAGTGTAGGCACAAGAACGGCAAGAAGGAGAAGAGAGGGAAGAAGAAGAACAAGTGTATGTATTAGAGGTGGAAGAAGGTGAAGAAGAGGAAGAAGAAGAAGTAGTTGAAGGAGTGGGGATGATGGAGAAGAAATGGAAGAAGGAGAACAAGAGGTAGAAATGCAAGTGGAAGCAGAAGAAGGAGAAAAAGAGGGATATGACGAAGGAAAGGAAGAAGAAGAAGCAGATGAAGAGGAAGAAAAGAAAGGAAATGAGAGGATGAAGAAGAAGTGGAAGAAAGGGAACAAGAGGAGGCAGGAGAAGTGGAAGAAAGATAAGAAGAGGAAGAAGAAGGGGAATAAATAGAAGAAGTGGAAGAAGGAAAAGAAAAGGAAGAAGAAGAAGATGTGGAAAGTGAAGAAGGTGAACAAGAGGAGGAAGAAGAAGTAGTGGAAGGAGGTGAGATGAAGAAGAAGAATTGGAACAAGGAGAAAGGAGGAAAAGGAAGAAGGAGGGGAAGGGAAGAAGAACCAGAAGAAGTGGAATCTGGAGAAGAAGAGGAAGAGCAACAATGGGAAGCAACAGAAGTGGGGGATGGAGAAAAAGAGGAAGGAGAAGACGGAAAGGAAAGAAGAAGAAGTTGTGGAAGGAGAAGAAATGGAAGAAGAGGAAGAAGAAGAAGTGTAAGCGGAAGAAGCGGAAGAAGGAGACGAAAATGAAGAAGAACAACAAGTAGAAGTAGAAGAAGTGGTAGAAGGAGAGAATAAGAGGAATAGGAGGAAGTAGTGGAATGAAAGGAGATGAAGAAGAAGAAGTGGAAGAAGGAGAACTCGAGGAGGGAGGAGGGAGAAAAGGTTGTAGAAGGAGAAGAAGAGGAAGAAGAAGAAGTGGAAGAAAGAGAAGAAAAGGAAGAAGTGCAAGTGGAAGAAGGAGAACAATGGGAAGAAGAAGAAGTAGTGGAAGAATGAGAAAAATAGGAGGAAGAAGAAGCAATGGAAGGAAAGCTGATGAAGAAGAAGTGGAACAAGGAGGAGAAGAAGAAGGAGAGGAAGAAGAAGTAGTGTAGGCAGAAGAAGGGCAAGAAGGAGAAGAGAGGGAAGGAGTAGAACAAGTGGATGTAGTAGAAGTGGGAGAAGGGGAACAAGAGGAAGAAGAAGAAGAAGTAGTTGAAGGAGTGGGGATGATCGAGAAGAAGTGGAAGAAGGAGAACAAGAGGTAGAAATGCAAGTGGAAGCAGACGAAGGAGAAAAAGAGGGATATGACGAAGGAAAGGAAGAAGAAGAAGCAGATGAAGAGGAAGAAAAGGAAAGCAGAGGATGAAGAAGAAGTGGAAGAAAGAGAATAAGAGGAGGCAGGAGAAGTGGAAGAAAGATAAGAAGAGGAAGAAGAAGGAGAGTAACTAGAAGAAGTGGAAGAAAGAGAAGAAAAGGAAGAAGAAGATGTGCAAAGTGAAGAACGTGAACAAGAGGAGGAAGAAGAAGTAGTGGAAGGAGGTGACATGGAGAAGAAGAATTGGAACAAGGAGAAAAGGAGGAAAAGGAAGAAGGTGGGGAAGGGAAGGGAAGAAGAAGCAGAAGAAGTGGAATCTGGAGGAGAAAAGGAAGAAGAAGAAGAAGTGTAAGCATAAGATATGGGGGAAGAGCAACAGAAGTGGGGGATGGAGAAAAAGAGGAAGGAGAAGACGGAAAGGAAAGAAGAAGAAGTTGTGGAAGGAGAAGAAATGGAAGAAGAGGAAGAAGAAGAAGTGTAAGCAGAAGAAGCGGAAGAAGGAGACGAAAACATAGAAGAACAACTAGTAGAAGTAGAAGAAGTGGTAGAAGGAGAGAATAAGAGGAATAGGAAGAAGTAGTGGAATGAAAGGGGATGAAGAAGAAGAAGTGGAAAAAGGAGAACGGGAGGAGGAAGAAGAGGTGGCGGAAGGAGAAGAAGAGGAAGAAGAAGAAGTGGAAGAACGAGTAGAAAAGGAAGAAGTGCAAGTGGAAGAAGGAGGAAGTAGAAGAAGTGGTAGAAGGAGAGAATAAGAGGAATAGGAGGAAGTAGTGGAATGAAAGGAGATGAAGAAGAAGAAGTGGAAGAAGGAGAACGGGAGGAGGGAGAAGAGGTGGCAGAAGGAGAAGAAGAGGAAGAAGAAGAAGTGGAAGAACGTGAAAAAGAGGAGGAAGAAGAAGCAATGGAAGGAAAAGGCATGAAGAAGAAGTGGAAGAAGGAGGAGAAGAAGAAGGGGAGGAAGAAGAAGAAGTGGAAGAACGAGAAGAAAAGGAAGAAGTGCAAGTGGAAGAAGGAGAACAATAGGAAGAAGAAGAAGTGGAAGAATGAGAAAAAGAGGAGGATGAAGAAGCAATGGAAGGAAAACGGATGAAGAAGAAGTGGAACAAGGAGGAGAAGAAGAAGCGGAGGAAGAAGAAGAAGTGTACGCACAAGAACGGCAAGAAGCAGAAGAGAGGGAAGAAGAAGAACAAGTGTATGTATTAGAGGTGGAAGAAGGTGAACAAGAGGAAGAAGAAGAACTAGTTGAAGGAGTGGGGATGATGGAGAAGAAGTGGAAGAAGGAGAACAAGATGTAGAAATGCAAGTGGAAGCAGAAGAAGGAGAAAAAGAGGGATATGACGAAGGAAAGGAAGAAGAAGAAGCAGATGAAGAGGAAGAAAAGAAAGGAAATGAGAGGATGAAGAAGAAGTGGAAGAAAGGGAACAAGAGGAGGCAGGAGAAGTGGAAGAAAGATAAGAAGAGGAAGAAGAAGGGGAATAAATAGAAGAAGTGGAAGAAGGAAAAGAAAAGGAAGAAGAAGATGATGTGGAAAGTGAAGAAGGTGAACAAGAGGAGGAAGAAGAAGTAGTGGAAGGAGGTGAGATGAAGAAGAAGAATTGGAACAAGGAGAAAAGGAGGAAAAGGAAGAAGGAGGGGAAGGGAAGAAGAACCAGAAGAAGTGGAATCTGGAGAAGAAGAGGAAGAGCAACAATGGGAAGCAACAGAAGTCGGGGATGGAGAAAAAGAGGAAGGAGAAGACGGAAAGGAAAGAAGAAGAAGTTATGGAAGGAGAAGAAATGGAAGAAGAGGAAGAAGAAGAAGTGTAAGCAAAAGAAGCGGAAGAAGGAGACGAAAATGAAATAGAACAACAAGTAGAAGTAGAAGAAGTGGTAGAATGAGAGAATAAGATGAATAGGAGGAAGTAGTGGAATGAAAGGAGATGAAGAAAAAGAAATTGTGGAAGGAGAACGGGAGGAGGAAGAAAAGGTGGCAGAAGGAGAAGAAGAGGAAGAAGAAGTGGTGTAAGAACGAGAAGAAAAGGAAGAAGTGCAAGAGGAAGAAGGAGAACAATACGAAGAAGTAGAAGTGGAAGAATGAGAAAAAGAGGAGGAAGAAGAAGCAATGGAAGGAAAGGGGATGAAGAAGGAGTGGAACAAGGAGGAGAAGAAGAAGGGGACGAACAAGAAGTAGTGTAGGCAGAAGAACGGCAAGAAGGAGAAGAGAGGGAAGAAGAAGAAGAAGTGGATGTAGTAAAAGTGGAAGAAGGTGAACAAGAGGAAGAAGAAGAAGTAGTTGAAGGAGTAGAGATGATGGAGAAGAAGTTGAAGAAGGAGAACAAGAGGTACTAGAAATGCAAGTGGAAACAGAAGAAGGAGAAAAAGAGGGATATGACGAAGGAAAGGAAGAAGAAGAAGGATATGAAGAGGAAGAAAAGAAAAGAAAGGAGAGGATGAACAAGAAGTGGAAGAAAGAGAAAAAGAGGATGCATGAGAAGTGGAAGAAAGATAAAAAGAGGAAGAAGAAGGAGAGTAACTAGAAGAAGTGGAAGAAGGAGAAGAAAAGGATGAAGAAGAAGATGTGGAAAGTGAAGAAGTTGAAGAAGGTGAACAAGAGGAGGAAGAAGAAGTAGTGGAAGGAGGTGAGATGAAGAAGAAGATAAGAAGAGGAAGAAGAAGGAGAGTAACTAGAAGAAGTTGAAGAAGGAGAAGAAAAGGAAGAAGAAGAAGATGTGGAAAGTGAAGAAGTTGAAGAAGGTGAACAAGAGGAGGAAGAAGAAGTAGTGCAAGGAGGTGAGATGACGAAGAAGAAGTTGTGGAAGTCGAAGAAATCGAAGAAGAGGAAAAAGAAGAAGTGTAAGCAGAAGAAGCGGAAAAAGGAGACAAAAATGAAAAAGAACAACAAGTAGAAGTAGAAGAAGTGGTAGAAGGAGAGAATAAGAGTAATAGGAGGAAGTAGTGGAATGAAAGGAGATGAAGAAGAAGAAGTGGAGGAAGGAGAACGGGAGGAGGGAGAAGAGGTGGCAGAAGGAGAAGAAGAGGAAGAAGAAGATGTGGAAGAACGAGAAGAAAAGGAAGAAGTGCAAGTGGAAGAAAGAGAACAATAAGAAGAAGAAGAAATGGAGGAATAAGAAAAAAAAGGAGGAAGAAGAAGCAATGGTAGGAAAGGGGATGAAGAAGAAGTGGAACAAGGAGGAGAAGAAGAAGGGGAGGAAGAAGAAGTGGTGTAGGCAGAAGAAGGGGAAGAAGGAGAAGAGAGGGAAGACGAAGAACAAGTGGATGTAGTAGAAGTGGAAGAAGGTGAACAAGAGGAAGAAGAAGAAGTAGTTGAAGGAGTGTGGATGATGGAGAAGAAGTGGAAGAAGGAGAACAAGAGGTAGAAATGCAAGTGGAAGCAGAAGAAGGAGGAAAAGAGGGATATGACGAAGGAAAGGAAGAAGAAGAATGAGATGAAGAGGAAGAAAAGAAAGGAAAGGAGAGGATGAAGAAGAAGTAGTCGAAGGAGGTGAGATGAAGAAGAAGAATTGGAACAAGGAGAAAAGGAGGAACAGGAAGAAGGAGGGGAAGGGAAGGGAAGAAGCAGAAGAAGTGCAATCTGGAGGAGAAGAGGAAGAAGAAGAAGAAGTGTAAGCATAAGATTTGGGGGAAGGAGAAGAAGAGGAAGAGCAACAATGGGAAGCAACAGAATTGGGGGATGAAGAACAAGAGGAAGGAGAAGACGAAAAGGAAAGAAGAAGAAGTTATGGAAGGAGAAGCAGCGTAAGCAGAAGAAGCAGAAGAAGGAGACGAAAATGAAGAACAACAACAAGTAGAAGTAGAAGAAGTGGTAGAAGGAGAGAATTAGAGGAATAGGAGGAAGTAGTGGAATGAAAGGAGATGAAAAAGAAGAAGTGGAAGAAGGAGAATGGGAGGAGGAAGAAGAGGTGGTAGAAGGAGAAGAAGAGGAAGAAGAAGAAGTGGAAGAACGAGAAGAAAAGGAACAAGTGCAAGTGGAAGAAGGAGAACAATAGGAAGAAGAAGAAGAAGTGGAAGAATGAGAAAAGGAGGAGGAAGAAGAAGCAATGGAAGGAAAGGGGAATGAAGAAGAAGTGGAACAAGGAGGAGAAGAAGAAGGGGAGGAAGAATAAGTAGTGTAGGCAGAAGAAGGGCAAGAAGGAGAAGAAGAACAAGTGGATGTAGTAGAAGTGGAAAAAGGTGAACAAGAGGAAGAAGAAGAAGTAGTTGAAGGAGTGGGGATGATGGAGTAGAAGTGGAAGAAGGAGAACAAGAGGTAGAAATGCAAGTGGAAGCAGAAGAAGGAGAAAAAGAGGGATATGACGAAGGAAAGGAAGAAGAAGAAGGAGATGAAGAGGAAGAAAAGAACGGAAAGGAGAGGATGAAGAAGAAGTGGAAGAAAGAGAACAAAAGGAGGCGGCAGAAGTGCAAGAAAGATAAGAAGAGGAAGAACAGGAAGAGTAACTAGAAGAAGTGGAAGAAGGAGACGAAAAGGAAGAAGAAGAAGATGTGGAAAGTGAAGAAGGTGAACAAGAGGAGGAAGAAGAAGTAGTGGAAGGAGGTGAGATAAAAAAGAAGAATTGGAACAAGGAAAAAAGAAGGAAAAGGAAGAAGGAGGGGAAGGGAAGGGAAGAAGAAGCAGAAGAAGTACTTGAAGGAGAGGGGATGAAGGAGAAGCAGTGGAAGAAGGAGGACAAGAGGTAGACATGCAAGTGGAAGCAGAAGAAGGAGAAAAAGAGGGGTATGACGAAGGAAAGGAAGAAGAAGAAGGAGATGAAGAGGAAGAAAAGAAAGGAAACGAGAGGATGAAGAAGAAGTGGAAGAAAGAGAACAAGAGGAGGCAGGAGAAGTCAAAGAAAGATAAGAAGAGGAAGAAGAAGGAGACTAACTAGAAGAAGTGGAAGAAGGAGAAGAAAAGGAAGAAGAAGAAGATGTGGAAAGTGAAGAAGTTGAAGAAGGTGAACCAGAGGAGGAAGAAGAAGTAGTGGAAGGAGGTGAGATGAAGAAGAAGAATTGGAACAAGGAGATAAAGAAGAAGAAGTGGAAGAAGGAGAATGGGAGGAGGAGGAAGAGGTGGCAGAAGCAGAAGAAGAGGAAGCAGAAGATGTGGAAGCACAAGAAGAAAAGGAAGAAGTGCAAGTGGAACAACAAGAACAATAGGAAGAAGAAGAAGAAGTGGAAGAGTGAGAAAAAGAGGAGGAAGAAGAAGCAATTGAAGGAAAGGGGATTAAGAAGAAGGGGAACAAGGAGGAGAAGAGGAAAGGGAGGAAGAAGAAGTAGTGTAGGCAGAAGAAGGGCAAGAAGGAGAAGAGAGGGAAGAAGAAGAACAAGTGGATGTAGTAGAGGTGGAAGAAGGTGAACAAGAGGAAGTAGAAGAGGTAGTTGAAGGAGTGGGGATGATGGAGAAGAAGTGGAAGAAGGAGGACAAGAGGTAGAAATGCAAGTGGAAGCAGAAGAAGGAGAAAAAGAGGGATATGACGAAGGAAAGGAAGAAGATGAAGGAGATGAAGAGGAAGAAAAGAAAGGAAAGGAGAGGATCAAGAAGAAGTGGAAGAAAGAGAACAAGAAGAGGTTGGAGAAGTGGAAGAAAGATAAGAAGAGGAAGAAGAAGGAGAGTAACTAGAAGAAGTGGAAGAAGGAGAAGAAAAGGAAGAAGAAGAACATGTGGAAAGTGAAGAAGGAGAAGAAATGGAAGAAGAGGAAGAAGAAGAAGTTGTGGAAGGAGAAGAAATGGAAGAAGAGGAAGAAGAAGAAGTGTAAGCAGAAGAACAGGAAGAAGGAGACGAAAATGAAGAAGAACAACAAGTAGAAGTAGAAGAAGTGGTAGAAGGAGAGAATAAGAGGAATAGGAGGAAGTAGTGGAATGAAAGGAGATGAAGAAGAAGAAGTGGAAGACGGAGAACGCGAGGAGGGAGAGAAGGTGGCAGAACGAGAAGAAGAGGAAGAACAAGAAGTGGAAGAACGAGAAGAAAAGGAAGAACGAGAAGAAAAGGAAGAACTTCAAGTGGAAGAAGAAGAGGAGGGGAAGGGAAGGAAGAAGAAGAAGATGTGGAAAGTGAAGAAGTTAAAAAAGGTGAACAAGAGGCGGAAGAAGAAGTAGTGGAAGGAGGTGAGATGAAGACGAACAATTTGAACAAGGAGAAAAGGAGGAAAAGGAAGAAGGAGGGGAAGGGAAGGGAAGAAGCAGAAGAAGTGGACTCTGGAAAAGAAGAGGAAGAAGAAGAAGAAGTGTAAGCATAAGATTTGTGGGAAGGAGAAGAAGAGGAAGAGCAACAATGGGACGCAACAAAAGTAGGGGATGGCGAAAAAGAGGAAGGAGAAGACGGAAAGGAAAGAAGAAGTTGTGCAAGGAGAAGAAATGGAAGAAGAGGAAGAACAAGAAGTGTATGCAGAAGAAGCGGAAGAAGGAGACAAAAATGAAGAACAACAACAAGTAGAAGTAGAAGAAGTGGTAGAAATAAAGAATAAGAGGAATAGGAGGAAGTAGTGGAATGAAAGGAGATGAAGAAGAAGAAGTGGAAGAAGGAGAACGGGAGGAGGGAGAAGAGGTGCCAGAAGGAGAAGAAGAGGAAGAAAAAGAAGTGGAAGAACGAGAAGAAAAGGAAGAAGTGCAAGTTGAAGAAGGAGAACAATAGGAAGAAAAGAAGAAGTTGAAGAATGAGAAAAAGAGGAGGAAGACGAAGCAATGGAAGGAAAGGGGATGAAGAAGAAGTGGAAAAAGGAGGAGAAGAAGAAGGGGAGGAAGAAGAAGTAGTGTAGGCAGAAGAAGCGCAAGAAGGAGAAGAGAGGGTAGAAGAAGAACAAGTGGATGTAGTAGAAGTAGAAGAAGGTGAACAAGAGGAAGAAGAATAAGTAGTTGAAGGAGTGGGGATGATGGAGAAGAAGTGGAAGATGGAGAACAAGAGGTAGAAATGCAAGTGGAAGGAGAAGAAGGAGAAAAAGAGGGATATGATGAAGGAAAGGAAGAAGAAGAAGGAGATGAAGAGGAAGAAAGGAAAGGAAAGGAGAGGATGAAGAAGAGGTGGAAGAAAGATAAGAAGACGAAGAAGAAGGAGAGCAAGTAGAAGAAGTGGAAGAAGGAGAAGAAAAGGAAGAAGAAGAAGATGTGGAAAGTGAAGAAGTTGAAGAAGGTGAACAAGAGGAAGAAGAAAAAGTAATGGAAGGAGGTGAGATGAAGAAGAAGAATTGGAACAAGGAGAAAAGGAGGAAAGGAGGAAAAGGAGGAAAAGGAAAAAGGAGGGGAAGGGTAGGGAAGAAGAAGCAGAAGAAGTGGAATCTGGAGGAGAAGAGGAAGAAGAAAAGAAGTGTAAGCATAAGATTTGAGGGAAGGGGAAGACGAGGAAGAGCAAAAATGGGAAGCAACAGAAGTGGGGATGGAGAAAAAGAGGAAGGAGACGACGGAAAGGAAGGTAGAAGAAGTTGTGGAAGGAGAAAAAATGGAAGATGAGGAAGAAGAAGAAGTGTAAGCAGAAGAAGCGGAAGAAGGAGGCAAAAATGAAGAAGAACAACAAGTAGAAGTAGAAGAAGTGGTTGAAGGAGAGAATAAGAGGAATAGGAGGAAGTAGTGGAATGAAAGGAGATGAAGAACAAGAAGTGGAAGAAGGAGAACGGGAGCAGGGAGAAAAGGTGGCAGAAGGAGAAGAAGAGGAAGAAGAAGAAGTGGAAGAACGAGAAGAAAAGGAAGAAGTGCAAGTGCAAGAAGGAGAACAATAGGAAGAAGAAGAAGAACTGGAAGAATGAGAAAAAGAGGAGGAAGAAGAAGTAATGGAAGGAAAGGGGAGGAAGAAGAAGTGGAACAAGGAGGAGAAGAAGAAGGGGAGGAAGAAGAAGTAGTGTAGGCAGAAGAAGGGCAAGAAGGAGAAGAGGGGAAGAAGAAGAAAAAGTTGATGTAGTAGAAGTAGAAGAAGGTGAACACGAGGAAGAAGAAGAAGTAGTTGAAGGAGGGGATGCTGGAGAAGAAGTGAAAGAAGGAGAACAAGAGGTGGAAATGCAAGTGGAAGCAGAAGAAGGAAAAAAAGAGGGATATGACGAAGGAAAGGAAGAAGAAGATGGAGATGAAGAGGAAGAAAAGAAAGGAAAGGAGAGGATGAAGAAGAAGTGGAAGAAATAGAACAAGAGGAGGCAGGAGAAGTGGAAGAAAGATAAGAAGAGGAAGAAGAAGGAGAGTAACTAGAAGAAGTGGAAGAAGGAGAAGAAAAGGAAGAAGAAGAAGATGTGGAAGGTGACGAAGGTGAACAAGAGGAGGAAGAAGAAGTAGTGGAAGGAGGTCAGATGAAGAAGAAAAATTGGAAAAAGGAGAAAAAGAGGAAGAGGAAGAAGGAGGGGAAGGCAACGGAAGGCAAGAAGAAGCAGAAGAAGTGGAATCTGGAGGAGAAGAGGAAGAAGAAGAAGAAGTGTAAGAATAAGATTTGGGGGAAGGAGAAGAAGAGGAAGAGCAACAATGGGAAGCAACAGAAGTGGGGGATGGAGGAATAGAGGAAGGAGAAGACGGAAAGGAAAGAAAAAGAAGTTGTGGAAGGAGAAGAAATGGAAGAAGAGGAAGAGGAAGAAGTGTAAGCAGAACAAGAGGAAGAAGGAGACGAAAATGAAGAAGAACAACAAGTAGAAATAGAAGAAGTGGTAGAAGGGGAGAATAAGAGGAATAGGAGGAAGTAGTGGAATGAAAGGAGATGAAGAAGAAGAAGTGGAAGAAGGATAACTGGAGGAGGGAGAAGAGGTGGCAGAAGGAGAAGAAGAGGAAGAAGACGAAGTGGAAGAACGAGAAGAAAAGGAAGAAGTGCAAGTGGAAGAAGGAGAACAATGGGAAGAAGAAGAAGAAGTGAAAGAATGAGAAAAATAGGAGGAGGAAGAAGCAATGGAAGGAAAGGGGATGAAGAAGAAGTGGAACAAGGAGGAGAAGACGCAGGGGAGGAAAAAGAAGTAGTGTAGGCAGAAGAAGGGCAAGAAGGAGAAGAGAGGGAAGAAGAAGAACAAGTGGATTTAGTAGAAGTGGAAGAAGGTGAACAAGAGGAAGAAGAAGAAGTAGTTGAAGGACTGGGGATGATGGAGAAGAAGTGTTAGAAGGAGAAGAAAAGGAAGAAGAAGATGTGGAAAGGAGGTGAGATGAAGAAGAAGAATTGGAACAAGGAGAAAAGGAGGAAAAGGAAGAAGGAGGGGAAGGGAAGGGAATAAGAAGCAAAAGAAGTGGAATATGGAGGAGAAGAGGAGGAAGAAGAAGAAGTGTAAGAATAAGATATTGGGGAAGGAGAAGAAGAGGAAGAGCAACAATTGGAAGCAACAGAAGTGGGGGATGGAGAAAAAGAGGAAGGAGAAGACAGAAAGGAAAGAAGAAGAAGTTGTGGAAGGCGAAGAAATGGAAGAAGAGGAAGAAGAAGAAGTGTAAGCAGAAGAAGCGGAAGAAGGAGACGAAAATGAAGAAGAACAACAAGGAGAAGTAGAAGAAGTGGTAGAAGGAGAGAATAAGAGAAACAGGAGGAAGTAGTGGAATGAAAGGAGATGAAGAAGAAGAAGTGGAAGAAGGAGAACGGGAGGAGGGAGAAGAGGTGGCAGAAGGAGAAGAAGAGGAAGAAGAAGAAGTGGAAGAACGAGAAGAAAAGGAAGAAGTGCAGGTGGAAGAAGGAGAACAATAGAAAGAAGAAGAAGAAGTGGAAGAATGACAAAAAGAGGAGGAAGAAGAAGCAATGGAAGGAAATGGGATGAAGAAGAAGTGGAACAAGGAGGAGAACAAGAAGGGGAGGAAGAAGAAGTAGTGTAGGCAGAAGAAGGGCAAGAAGGAAAAGAGAAGGAAGAAGAACAAGAAGTGGATGTAGTAGAAGTAGAAGAAGGTGAACACGAGGAAGAAGAAGAAGTAGTTGAAGGAGTCGGGATGATGGAGAAGAAGTAAAAGAAGGAGAACAAGAGGTGGAAATGCAAGTGGAAGCAGAAGAAGGAGAAAAAGAAGGATATGACAAAGGAAAGGAAGCAGAAGAAAGAGATGAAGAGGAAGAAAAGAAAGGAAAGGAGAGGATGAAGAAGAAGTGGAAGAAATAGAACAAGAGGAGGCAGGAGAAGTGGAAGAAAGATAAGAAGAGGAAGAAGAAGGAGAAGCAAAGGAAGAAGAAGAAGATGTGGAAAGTGAAGAAGTTTACAAGGTGAACAAGAGGAGGAAGAAGAAATAGTGGAAGGAGGTGAGATGAAGAAGAAGAATTGGAACAAGGAGAAAAGGAGGAAAAGGAAGAAGGATTGGAAAGGAAGGGAAGGGAAGAAGAAGCAGAAGAAGTGGAATCTGGAGGAGAAGAGGAAGAAGAAGAAGAAGTGTAAGCATAAGATATGGGGGAAGGAGAAGAAGAGAAAGAGCAACAATGGGAAGCAACAAAGGTCGGGGATGGAGAAAAAGAGGAAGGAGAAGACAGAAAGGAAAGAAGAAGAAGTTGTGGAAGGAGAAGAAATGGAAGAAGAGGAAGAACAAGAAGTGTAAGCACAAGAAGCGGAAGAAGGAGACAAAAATGAAGAAGAATAACAAGTAGAAGTAGAAGAAGTGGTAGAAGTAGTGGAATGAAAGGAGATGAAGAAAGAAGAAGTGGAAGAAGGAGAACGGGAGGAGGGAGAAGAGGTGGCAGAAGGAGAAGAAGTGGAAGTAGAAGAAGTGGAAGAACGAGAAGAAAAGGAAGAAGTGCAAGTGGAAGAAGGAGAACAATAGGAAGAAGAAGAAGAAGAAGTGGAAGAATAAAAAATAGAGGAGGAAGAAGAAGCAATGGAAGGAAAGGGGATGAAGAAGAAGTGGAACATGGAGGAGAAGAAGAAGGGGAGGAAGAAGAAATAGTGTAGGCAGAAGAAGGGCAAGAACGAGAAGAGAGGGAAGAAGAAGAACAAGTGGATGTAGTAGAAGTGGAAGAAGGTGAACAAGAGGAAGAAGAAGTAGTAGTTGAAGGAGTGGGGATGATGGAGAAGAAGTGGAAGAAGGAGAACAAGAGGTAGAAATGCAAGTGGAAGCAGAAGAAGGAGGAAAAAGAGGGATATGACAAAGGAAAGGAAGAACAAGAAGGAGATGAAGAGGAAGAAAAGAAAAGAAAGCAGAGGATGAAGAAGAAGTGGAAGAAAGAGAAAAAGAAGAGGCAGGAGAAGTGGAAGAAAGATAAGAAGAGGAAGAAGAAGGAGGGTAACCAGAAGAAGTGGAAGAAGGAGAAGAAAAGGAAGAAGAAGAAGATGTGGAAAGTCAAGAAGTTGAACGTGAACAAGAGGAGGAAGAAGAAGTAGTGGAAGGAGGTTAGATGAAGAAGAAGAATTGGAACAAGGAGAAAAAGAGGAAAAGGAAGAAGGAGGGGAAGGGAAAGGAAAAAGAAGCAGAAGAAGTGGAATCTGGAGGAGAAGAGGAAGAAGAAGAAGAAGTGTAAGCATAAGATTTGGGGGAAGGAGAAGAAGTGGAAGAGCAACAATGGGAAGCAATAGAAGTCGGGGATGGAGAAAAAGAGGAAGGAGAAGACGGAAAGGAAAGAAGAAGAAGTTGTGGAAGGAGAAGAAATGGAAGAATAGGAAGAAGAACAAGTGTAAGCAAAAGAAGCGGAAGAAGGAGACGAAAATGAAGAAGAACAACAAGTAGAAGTAGAAGAGGTGGTAAAAGGAGACAATAAGAGGAATAGGAGGAAGTAGTGGAATGAAAGGAGATGAAGAAGAAGAAGTGGAAGAAGGAGAACGGGAGGAGGGAGAAGAGGTGGCAGAAGGAGAAGAAGAGGAAGAAGAAGAAGTGGAAAAATGAGAAAAAGAGGAGGAAGAAGAAGCAATGGAAGGAAAGGGGATCAAGAAGAAGTGGAACAAGGAGGAGAAGAAGAAGGGGAGGAAGAAGAAATAGTGTAGGCAAAAGAAGGGCAAGAAGGAGAAGAGAGGGAAGAAGAAGAAGAACAAGTGGATAGTAGAAGTGGAAGAAGGTGAACAAGAGGAAGAAGAAGAAGTAGTTGAAGGAGTGGGGATGATGGAGAAGAAGTGGAAGAAGGAGAACAAGCGGTAGAAATGCAAGTGGAAGCAGAAGAAGGAGAAAAAGAGGGATATGACAAAGGAAAGGAAGAACAAGAAGGAGATGAAGAGGAAGAAAAGAAAGGAAAGGAGAGGCTGGAGAAGAAGTGGAAGAAAGAGAACAAGATGAGGCAGGAGAAGTGGAAGAAAGATAAGAAGAGGAAGAAGAAGGAGGGTAACCAGAAGAAATGGAAGAAGGAGAAGAAAAGGAAGAAGAAGAAGATGTGGAAAGTCAAGAAGTTGAAGAACGTGAACAAGAGGAGGAAGAAGAAGTAGTGGAAGGAGGTTAGATGAAGAAGAAGAATTGGAACAAGGAGAAAAAGAGGAAAAGGAAGAAGGAGGGGAAGGGAAGGGGAGAAGAAGCAGAAGAAGTGGAATCTGGAGGAGAAGAGGAAGAAGAAGAAGAAGTGTAAGCATAAGATTTGGGGGAAGGAGAAGAAGTGGAAGAGCAACAATGGGAAGCAATAGAAGTGGGGGATGGAGAAAAAGAGGAAGGAGAAGACGGAAAGGAAAGAAGAAGAAGTTGTGGAAGGAGAAGAAATGGAAGAATAGGAAGAAGAACAAGTGTAAGCAAAAGAAGCGGAAGAAGGAGACGAAAATGAAGAAGAACAACAAGTAGAAGTAGAAGAGGTGGTAAAAGGAGACAATAAGAGGAATAGGAGGAAGTAGTGGAATGAAAGGAGATGAAGAAGAAGAAGTGGAAGAAGGAGAACGGGAGGAGGGAGAAGAGGTGGCAGAAGGAGAAGAAGAGGAAGAAGAAGAAGTGGAAAAATGAGAAAAGGAGGAGGAAGAAGAAGCAATGGAAGGAAAGGGGATCAAGAAGAGGTGGAACAAGGAGGAGAAGAAGAAGGGGAGGAAGAAGAAATAGTGTAGGCAAAAGAAGGGCAAGAAGGAGAAGAGAGGGAAGAAGAAGAAGAACAAGTGGATAGTAGAAGTGGAAGAAGGTGAACAAGAGGAAGAAGAAGAAGTAGTTGAAGGAGTGGGGATGATGGAGAAGAAGTGGAAGAAGGAGAACAAGCGGTAGAAATGCAAGTGGAAGCAGAAGAAAGAGAAAAAGAGGGATATGACAAAGGAAAGGAAGAACAAGAAGGAGATGAAAAGGAAGAAAAGAAAGGAAAGGAGAGGCTGGAGAAGAAGTGGAAGAAAGAGAACAAGATGAGGCAGGAGAAGTGGAAGAAAGATAAGAAGAGGAAGAAGAAGGAGGGTAACCAGAAGAAATGGAAGAAGGAGAAGAAAAGGAAGAAGAAGAAGATGTGGAAAGTCAAGAAGTTGAAGAACGTGAACAAGAGGAGGAAGAAGAAGTGGTGGAAGGAGGTTAGATGAAGAAGAAGAATTGGAACAAGGAGAAAAAGAGGAAAAGGAAGAAGGAGGGGAAGGGAAGGGAAGAAGAAGCAGAAGAAGTGGAATCTGGAGGAGAAGAGGAAGAAGAAGAAGAAGTGTAAGCATAAGATTTGGGGGAAGGAGAAGAAGTGGAAGAGCAACAATGGGAAGCAATAGAAGTGGGGGATGGAGAAAAAGAGGAAGGAGAAGACGGAAAGGAAAGAAGAAGAAGTTGTGGAAGGAGAAGAAATGGAAGAATAGGAAGAAGAACAAGTGTAAGCAAAAGAAGCGGAAGAAGGAGACGAAAATGAAGAAGAACAACAAGTAGAAGTAGAAGAGGTGGTAAAAGGAGACAATAAGAGGAATAGGAGGAAGTAGTGGAATGAAAGGAGATGAAGAAGAAGAAGTGGAAGAAGGAGAACGGGAGGAGGGAGAAGAGGTGGCAGAAGGAGAAGAAGAGGAAGAAGAAGAAGTGGAAAAATGAGAAAAAGAGGAGGAAGAAGAAGCAATGGAAGGAAAGGGGATCAAGAAGAGGTGGAACAAGGAGGAGAAGAAGAAGGGGAGGAAGAAGAAATAGTGTAGGCAAAAGAAGGGCAAGAAGGAGAAGAGAGGGAAGAAGAAGAAGAACAAGTGGATAGTAGAAGTGGAAGAAGGTGAACAAGAGGAAGAAGAAGAAGTAGTTGAAGGAGTGGGGATGATGGAGAAGAAGTGGAAGAAGGAGAACAAGAGGTAGAAATGCAAGTGGAAGCAGAAGAAGGAGAAAAAGAGGGATATGACAAAGGAAAGGAAGAACAAGAAGGAGATGAAGAGGAAGAAAAGAAAGGAAAGGAGAGGCTGGAGAAGAAGTGGAAGAAAGAGAACAAGATGAGGCAGGAGAAGTGGAAGAAAGATAAGAAGAGGAAGAAGAAGGAGGGTAACCAGAAGAAATGGAAGAAGGAGAAGAAAAGGAAGAAGAAGAAGATGTGGAAAGTCAAGAAGTTGAAGAACGTGAACAATAGGAGGAAGAAGAAGTAGTGGAAGGAGGTTAGATGAAGAAGAAGAATTGGAACAAGGAGAAAAAGAGGAAAAGGAAGAAGTAGGGGAAGGGAAGGGAAGAAGAAGCAGAAGAAGTGGAATCTGGAGGAGAAGAGGAAGAAGAAGAAGAAGTGTAAGCATAAGATTTGGGGGAAGGAGAAGAAGTGGAAGAGCAACAATGGGAAGCAATAGAAGTGGGGGATGGAGAAAAAGAGGAAGGAGAAGACGGAAAGGAAAGAAGAAGAAGTTGTGGAAGGAGAAGAAATGGAAGAATAGGAAGAAGAACAAGTGTAAGCAAAAGAAGCAGAAGAAGGAGACGAAAATGAAGAAGAACAACAAGTAGAAGTAGAAGAGGTGGTAAAAGGAGACAATAAGAGGAATAGGAGGAAGTAGTGGAATGAAAGGAGATGAAGAAGAAGAAATGGAAGAAGGAGAACGGGAGGAGGGAGAAGAGGTGGCAGAAGGAGAAGAAGAGGAAGAAGAAGAAGTGGAAGAATGAGAAAAAGAGGAGGAAGAAGAAGCAATGGAAGGAAAGGGGATGAAGAAGAAGTGGAACATGGAGGAGAAGAAGAAGGGGAGGAAGAAGAAATAGTGTAGGCAGAAGAAGGGCAAGAAGGAGAAGAGAGGGAAGAAGAAGAACAAGTGGATGTAGTAGAAGTGGAAGAAGGTGAACAAGAGGAAGAAGAAGTAGTAGTTGAAGGTGTGGGGATGATGGAGAAGAAGTGGAAGAAGGAGAACAAGAGGTAGAAATGCAAGTGGAAGCAGAAGAAGGAGAAAAAGAGGGATATTACAAAGGAAAGGAAGAACAAGAAGGAGATGAAGAGGAAGAAAAGAAAGGAAAGGAGATGATGGAGAAGAAGTGGAAGAAGGAGAACAAGATGAGGCAGGAGAAGTGGAAGAAAGATAAGAAGAGGAAGAAGAAGGAGGGTAACCAAAAGAAGTGGAAGAAGGAGAAGAAAAGGAAGAAGAAGAAGATGTGGAAAGTGAAGAAGTTGAAGAACGTGAACAATAGGAGGAAGAAGAAGTAGTGGAAGGAGGTTAGATGAAGAAGAAGAATTGGAACAAGGAGAAAAAGAGGAAAAGGAAGAAGTAGGGGAAGGGAAGGGAAGAAGAAGTGGAAGAAGAGGAAGAAGAAGAAGTGTAAGCAGAAGAAGCGGAAGAAGGAGACGAAAATGAAGAAGAACAACAAGTAGAAGTAGAAGAAGTGGTAGAAGGAGAGAATCAGAGGAACAGGAGGAAGTAGTGGAATGAAAGAAGATGAAGAAGGTGGAAGAAGGAGAACGGGAGGAGTGAGAAGAGGTGGCAGAAGGAGAAGAAGAGGAAGAAGAAGAAGTGGAAGAAGAAGAAGAAAAGGTGATAGAAATCCAGAGGGGTTGGATTCGTTTTGCGGATCTATCTAGGTTGGAAGGTAATAAGTTAACAAAACAATGAAAATTGGGTAAACAAGAAAATGGAAAGGATGAAAATGGTTTAACGAAAAGATAGATGACGCCACTTCCAAGGATGGAAGATAAGTCATATGACGCCACAAGGGTGGTGATTTACCCTTGATAAGTCTAAGAGAACGCCACAAGGAAAAATTCCTTGATAAGTTCTAAAGAGAAATTCATCTCTCACAAAAGGGTAAAACCCAAATATAATTTCACTAATTCAATGGTTTTTTTTTCCTTTGAGTACAATTCAACCCCTATTTATAGAACTAGGTGGCTGTTCAAAATCATAACTCCCAAAAGAAAAATTAAATACTCCATTATCACGCAATTATCACATATGATTAATTGCATGTTACATTAATTCCTAAATTAATGAAACGTTACAAAAAAGAAAAGTCATTGTCTTCGGCATTCACATCATTCCCTCCTTCTTCGAAAAGATTCGTCCTCGAATCTATGACTTTATTTTCCTATCAATTTTATTCACTTATAATTTAAAATAAACAAAATCAACCTCCAGGATCAAATGTAACTTGTAAAAATTCATGCATCAAAGAAGTTTTCCTTTTTGGTTCCCAAACCCAAACATTGGAATCAAGAGGAATTCTTCTTTTAAAATAGACTTGTGCATTTTCTTCAGGAGTTTTAACCTCAACAATGTACTGAATATACAATGACTCTGGAAAAGGGATATCCACGTTTTTCTTCCTCAAATATGGCAATTTGTGGGTTGTATTGTCATCGTCCTGTGCATTCAAAATACCAATAAAAGAAGAAAAATCATTAGCAGTTTTTATTTTAACGTTCTTTTTCTCTATTTCTCTTTCCTTTTCTCTCTCTTCCTCTTCACTCTTTTCTTTTTCTATTTTTCTCTTTTCTTCTCTTTCTTTTTCTATTTTCTCCTTCAACTTATGTTGATTATCACAAACTTCACTTGGTGTCAGAAATTTCAAATTAAGTTTGCGTCCTTCATGCACTAAAGAAACTGAAAGTCTTTCAGAATTTATCCTTTTACCCTGCAACCAAGGTTTCCCTAAAAGAAAATGACATGAGTCCATGGGAGCAATATCGCATGTCACTTCCTCCACATATTTTCCAATAGTGAATCTAAACTTAGTTTGCCTAGGATGAAGACTCGTTGGTAAGTTAAGTTTATTCACCAATCTTTCGCTCACAACGTTGTTACAACTTCCTCCATCAACTGCAAATAAACACAAATGACCTTCGATTAAACACCTTGTATAAAAAATATTCACCATAATTCCAAACCTAGAGCCGAAGCTCTGATACCAACTGATAGAAATCCAGAGGGGTTGGATTCGTTTTGCGGATCTATCTAGGTTGGAAGGTAATAAGTTAACAAAACAATGAGAATTGGATAAACAAGAAAATGGAAAGGATGAAAATGGTTTAACGAAGGGATAAATGACGCCACTTCCAAGGATGGAAGATAAGTCATATGACGCCACAAGGGTAGTGATTTACCCTTGATAAGTCTAGCAGAACGCCACAAGAAAAAATTTCTTGATAAGTTCTAAAGAGAAATTCATCTCTCACAAAAGGGTAAAACCCAAATATAATTTCACTAATTCAATGGTTCTCCTTAGAGTACAATTCAGCCCCTATTTATAGAATTAGGTGGCTGTTCAAAATCGTAACTCCCAAAAGAAAAATTAAATACTCTATTATCACGCAATTATCACACATGATTAATTGCAGGTTACATTAATTCCTAAATTAATGAAACGTTACAAAAAATGAAAAGTCATTGTCTTCGGCATTCACATCAAAAGGAAGAAGTGCAAGTGGAAGAAGGAGAACAATAAGAAGAAGAAGAAGAAGTGGAAGAAGAAGAAGAAAAGGAAGAAGTGCAAGTGGAAGAAGGAGAACAATAAGAAGAAGAAGAAGAAGTGGAAGAATGAGAAAAAGAGGAGGAAGAAGAAGCAATGGAAGGAAAGGGGATGAAGAAGAAGTGGAACAAGGAGGAGAACAAGAAGGGGAGGAAGAAGAGGTAGTTGGCAGTAGAAGGGCAAGAAGGAGAAGAGAGGGAAGAAGAAGAACAAGTGGATGTAGTAGAGGTGGAAGAAGCTGAACAAGACAAAGAAGAAGAAGTAGTTGAAGGAGTGGGGATGATGGAGAAGAAGTGGAAGAAGGAGAACAAGAGGTAGAAGTGCAAGTGGAAGCAGAAGAAGGAGAAAAAGAGGGATATGACGAAGCAAAGGAAGAAGAAGAAGGAGATGAAGAGGAAGAAAAGAAAGAAAAGGAGAGGATTAAGAAGAAGTGGAAGAAAGAGAACAAGAGGAGGCAGGAGAAGTGGAAGAAAGATAAGAAGAGGAAGAAGAAGGAGACTAACTAGAAGAAGTGGAAGAAGGAGAAGAAAAGGAAGAAGAAAAATGTGGAAAGTGAAGAAGTTGAAGAAGGTGAACAAGAGGAGGAAGAAGAAGTAGTGGAAGGAGGTGAGATGAAGGAGAAGAATTGGAACAAGGAGAAAAGGAGGAAAAGGGAGAAACAGGGGAAGGGAAGGGAAGGTAAGAAGAAGCAGAAGAAGTGGAACCTAGAGGAAAAGAGGAAGAAGAAGAAGAAGTGTAAGCATAAGATTGGGGGGAAGGAGAAGAGGAGGAAGAGCAACAATGGGAAGCAACAGCAGTGGGGGATGGAGAAAAAGAGGAAGGAGAAGACGAAAATGAAAGAAGAAGAAGTTGTGGACAGAGAAGAAATGGAAGAAGAGGAAGAAAACAAGTGTAAGCAGAAGAAGCGAAAGAAGGAGACGAAAATGAAGAAGAACAACAAGTAGAAGTAGAAGAAGTGGTAGAAGGAGAGAATAAGAGGAATAGGAGGAAGTAGTGGAATGAAAGGAGATGAAGAAGAAGAAGTGGAAGAAGTAGAACGGGAGGGGGGAGAAGAGGTGGTAGAAAAGGAGAAGAAGAGGAAGAAGTAGAAGTGGAAGAACGAGAAGAAAAGGAAGAAGTGCAAGTGGAACCAGGCGAACAATAGGAACAAGAAGAAGAAATGGAAGAATGAGAAAAAGAGGAGGAAGAAGAAGCAATGGAAGGAAAGGGGATGAACAAGAAGTGGAACAAGGAGGAGAAGAAGAAGGGGAGGAAGAAGAAGTAGTGTAGGCAGAAGAAGGGCAAGCAGGAGAAGAGAGAGAAGAGGAAGAAAAAGTGGATGTAGTAGAAGTGGAAGAAGGTGAACAAGAGGAAGAAGAAGAAGTAGTTGAAGGAGTGGGGATGATGGAGAAGAAGTGGAAGAAGGAGAACAAGAGGTAGAAGTGCAAGTGGAAGCAGAAGAAGGAGAAAAAGAGGGATATGACGAAGGAAAGGAAGAAGAAGAAGGAGATGAAGAGAAAGAAAAGGAAGAAAAGGAGAGGATGAAGAAGAAGTGGAAGAAAGAGAACAAGAGGAGACAGGAGAAGTGGAAGAAAGATAAGAAGAGGAAGAAGAAGGAGAGTAACTAGAAGAAGTGGAAGAAGGAGAAGAAAAGGAAGAAGAAGAAGATGTGGAAAGTGAAGAAGTTGAAGAAGGTGAACAAGAGGAGGAAGAAGAAGTAGTGGAAGGAGGTGAGATGAAGAAGAAGAATTGGAACAAGGAGAAAAGGAAGAAGAAACGGAAGAGAAGGGAAGAAGAAGTAGAAGAAGTGCAATCTGGAGGAGAAGAGGAAGAAGAAGAAGAAGTGTAAGCGTAGGATTTGGGAGAAGGAGAAGAAGAGGAAGAGCAACAATGGGAAGCAACAGAAGTGGGGGATGGAGAAAAAGAGGAAGGAGAAGATGGAAAGGAAAGAACAAGACGTTGTGGAAGGAGAAGAAATGGAAGAAGAGAAAGAAGAATTCTAAGCAGAAGAAGCGGAAGAAGGAGACGAAAATGAAGAAGAACAACAAGTAGAAGTAGAAGAAGTGGTAGAAGGAGAGAATAAGAGGAATCGGAGGAAGTAGTGGAATGAAAGGAGATTAAGAAGGAGAAGTGGAAGAAGGAGAACGGGAGCATGGAGAAGAGGTGGCAGAAGTAGAAGAAGAGGAAGAAGAAATGAGAGTAACCAGAAGAAGTGGAAGAAGGAGAAGAAGAGGAAGATGAAGAAGATGTGGAAAGTGAAGAAGGTGAACAAGAGGAGGAAGAAGAAGTAGTTGAAGGAGGTGAGATGAAGAAGAAGAATTGGAAAAAGGACAAAAAGAGGAAAAGGAAGAAGGAGGGGAAAGGAAGGGAAGGGAAGAAGAAGCAGAACAGGTGGAATCTGGACAAGAAGAGGAAGAGCGACAATGGGAAGCAACAGAAGTGGGGGATGGAGAAAAAGAGGAAGGAGAAGACGAAAAGCAAAGAAGAAGAAGTTGTGGAAGGAGGAGAAATGGAAGAAGAGGAAGAAGAAGAAGTGTAAGCAGAAGAAGCAGAAGAAGCAGAAGAAGGAGACGAAAATGAAGAAGAACAACAAGTAAAAGTAGAAGAAGTGGTAGCAGGAGAGAATAAGAGGAATAGGAGGAAGTAATGGAATGAAAGGAGATGAAGAAGAAGAAGTGGAAGAAGGAGAATGGGAGGATGTAGTAGAGGGGGAAGTGGAGGAATGAGAAAAAGAGGAGGAAGAAGAAGCAATTGAAGGAAAGGGGATGAAGAAGAAGTGGAACAAGGGGGAGAAGAAGAAGAGGAGGAAGAAGAAGCAGTGTGGGCAGAAGAAGGGCAAGAAGGAGAAGAGAGGGAAGAAGAAGAACAACTGGATGTAGTATAAGTGGAAGAAGGTGAACAAGAGGAAGAAGAAGAAGTAGTTGACGGACTGGGGATGATGGACAAGAAGTGGAAGAAGGAGAACAAGAGGTAGAAATGCAACTGGAAGCAGAAGAAGGAGAAAAAGAGGGATATGACGAACGAAAGGAAGAAGAAGAAGGAGATTAAGAGGAAGAAAAGAAAGGAAAGGAAAGGATGAAGAAGAAGTGGAAGAAAGAGAACAAGAGGAGGTAGGAGAAGTGGAAGAAAGATAAGAAGAGGAAGAAGAAAGAGAGTAACTAGAAGAACTGGAAGAAGGAGAAGAAAAGGAAGAAGAAGAAGATGTGGAAAGTGAAGAAGGTGAAGATGAGGAGGAAGAAGAAGTAGTGGAAGGAGGTGAGATGAAGAAGAAGAATTGGAACAAAGAGAAAAGGAGGAAAAGGAAGAAGGAGAAGACGGAAAGGAAAGAATAAGAAGTTGTGGAAGGAGAAGAAATGGAAGAAGAGGAAGAAGAAGAAGTGTGAGCAGAAGAAGCGGAAGAAGGAGACGAAAATGAAGAGGAACAACAAGTAGAAGTAGAAGAAGTGGTAGAAGGAGAGAATAAGAGGAATAGGAGGAAGTAATGGAATGAAAGGAGATGAAGAAGAAGAAGTGGAAGACGGAGAACGGGAGGAGGAAGAAGAGGTGGGAGAAGGAGAAGATGACGAAGAAGAAGAAGTGGAAGAACGAGAAGAAAAGGAAGAAGTGCATGTGGAAGAAGGAGAACAATACGAAGAAAAAGAAGAAGTGGAAGAAAGAGGGAGGGATATGACGAAGGAAAGGACGAAGAAGAAGGGAGATGAAGATGAAGAAGAACAACAAGTAGAAGAAGTGGTAGAAGGAGACGAAAATGAAGAAGAACAACAAGTAGAAGTGGTAGAAGGAGAGAATAAGAGGAATAGGAGGAAGTCGTGGAATGAAAGGAAATGAAGAAGAAGAAGTGGAAGAAGGAGAATGGGAGGAGGGAGAAGAGGTGGCAGAAGGAGAAGAAGAGGAAGAAGAAGAAGTGGAAGAACGAGAAGAAAAGAAAGCAGTGCAAGTGGAAGAAAGAGAATAATAGGAAGACGAAGAAGAAGAAGTTGAAGAATAAGAAAAAAGGAGGAAGAAGAAGCAATGGAAGGAAAGGGGATGAAGAAGAAGTGGAACAAGGAGGAGAAGAAGAAGGGGATGAAGAAGAAGTAGTGCAGGCAGAAGAAGGGCAAGAACGAGAAAAGAGGGAAGAAGAAGAACAAGTGGATGTAGTAGAAGTGGAAGAAGGTGAACAAGAGGAAGAAGAAGAAGTAGTTGAAGGAGTGGGGATGATGGAGAAGAAGTGGAAGAAGGAGAACAAGAGGTAGAAATGCAAGTGGAAGCAGAAGAAGGAGAAAAAGAGGGATATGATGAAGGAAAGGAAGAAGAAGAAGGAGATAAAGAGGAAGAAAAGAAAGGAGAGGAGAGGATGAAGAAGAAGTGGAAGAAAGAGAACAAGAGGAGGCAGGACAAGTGGAAGAAATATAAGAAGAGGAAGAAGAAGCAGAGTAACCAGAAGAAGTGGAAGAACGAGAAGAAAAGGAAGAAGAAGAAGATGTGGACAGTGAAGAAGGTGAACAAGAGGAGGAAGAAGAAGTAGTAGAAGGAGGTGAGATGTAGAAGAAGAATTGGAACAAGTAAAAAAGGTGGAAAAGGAACAAGGAGGGGAAGGGAAGGGAAGAAGAAGCAGAAGAAGTGGAATCTGGAGGAGAAGAGGTAGAAGAAGAAGAAGTGTAAGCATAAGATTTGGGGGAAGGAGAAGAAGAGGAAGAGCAACAATGGGAAGCAACAGAGGTTGGGGATGGAGAAAAAGAGGAAGGAGAAGACAGAAAGGAAAGAAGAAGAAGTTGTGGAAGGAGAAGAAATGGAAGAAGAGGTAGAAGAAGAAGTGTAAGCAGAAGAAGCGGAAGAAGGAGACGAAAATGAAGAAGAACAACAAGTGGAAGTAGAAGAAGTGGTAGAAGGAGAGAAAAGAGGAATAGGAGGAAGTAGTGGAATGAAAGGAGATGAAGAATAAGAAGTGGAAGAAGGAGAACAGGAGGAGGGAGAAGAGGTGGCAGAAGGAGAAAAAGAGGAAGAAGAAGAAGTGGAAGAACGAGAAGAAAAGGAAGAAGTGCAAGTGGAAGAAGGAGAACAATAAGAAGAAGAAGAAGAAGTGGAAGAATAAGACAAAGAGGAGCAAGAAGAAGCAATGGAGGGGAAGGGGATGAAGAGGTGGTTGAAGGAGAAGAAGAGGAAGAAGAAGATGTAGTTGAAGGAGTGGATATGATGGAGAAGAACTGGAAGAAGGAGAACAAAGGGTAGAAATGCAAGTGGAAGCAGAAGAAAGAGAAAAAAAGGGATATGACGAAGGAAAGGAAGAGGAAGAAGGACATGAAGAGGAAGGAAAGAAAGGTAAGGAGAGGATGAAGAAGAAGTGGAAGAAGAGGAAGAAGAAGAAGTGTAAGCAGAAGAAGCGGAAGAAGGAGACGAAAATGAAGAAGAACAACAAGTAGAAGTAGAAGAAGTGGTAGAATGAGAGAATAAGAGGAATAGGAGGAAGTAGTGGAACGAAAGGAGATGAAGAAGAAGAAGTGGAAGAAGGAGAACGGGAGGAGGGAGAAGAGGTGGCAGCAGGAGAAGAGGAGGAAGAAGAAGAAGTGGAAGAACGAGAAGAAGAAGAAGTGGAAGAACGAGAAGAAGAAGAAGTGGAAGAACGAGAAGAAGAAGAAGTGGAAGAATGAGAAAAAGAGGAGGAAGAAGAAGCAATTGAAGGAAAGGGGATGAAGAAGAAGTGGAAGAAGGAGAACGGGAGGAGGGAGAAGAGATTGCAGTAAGAGAAGAAGAGGAAGAAGAAGAAGTGGAAGAACGAGAAGAAAAGGAAGAAGTGCAAGTGGATGAAGGAGAACAATAGGAAGAAGAAGAAGCAGTGGAAGAATGAGAAAAAGAGGAGGAAGAAGAGGCAATGGAAGGAAAGGGGATGAAGAAGAAGTGGAACAAGGAGGAGAAGAAGAAGGGGAGGATGAAGAAGTAGTGTAGGCAGAAGAAGGGCAAGAAGGAGAAGAGAGGGAAGAAGAAGAACAAGTGGATGTAGTAGAAGTGGAAGAAGGTGAACAAGAGGAAGAAGAAGTAGTTGAAGGAGTGGGGATGGAGTAGAAATGCAAGTGGAAGCAGAAGAAGGAGAAAAAAAAGGATATGTTTAAAGTGAAGAAGTTGAAGAAGGTGAACAGGACGAGTAAGAAGAAGTAGTGGAAGGAGGTGAGATGAAGAAGAAGAATTGGAACAAGGAGAAAAGGAGGAAAAGGAACGAGGTGAAGAAGAAGAAGTGGAATCTAGAGGAGTAGAGGAAGAAGAAGAAGAAGTGTAAGCATAAGATTTGGGGGAACGAGAAGAAGAGGAAGAGCAACAGTGGGAAGCAACAGGAATGGGGGATGGAGAAAAAGAGGAAGGAGAAGACCGCAAGGAAAGAAGAAGTTGTGGAAGGAGAAGAAACGGAAGAAGAGGAAGAAGAAGAAGTGTAAGCAGAAGAAGCGGAAGAAGGAGACGAAAATTAAGAAGAACAACAAGTAGAAGTAGAAGAAGTGGTAGAAGGAGAGAATAAGAGGAATAGGAGGAAGTAGTGGGATGGAAGGAGATGAAAAATAAGAAGTGGAAGAAGCAGAACGGGAAGAGGGAGAAGAGGTGGCAGAAGGAGAAGAAGAGGAAGAAGAAGAAGTGGAAGAACGAGAAGAAAAGGAAGAAGTGCAAGTGGAAGAAGGAGAACAATAGGAAGAACAAGAAGAAGTGGAAGAATGGGAAAAAGAGGAGGAAGAAGAAGCAATGCAAGGAAAGGGGATGAAGAAGAAGAAGTGGAACAAGGAGCAGAACAACAAGGGGAGGAAGAAGGAGTCTAGGAAGAAGAAGGGCAAGAAGGAGAAGAGAGGGAAGAAGAAGAACAAGTGGATGTAGTAGAAGTGGAAGAAGGTGAACAAGAGGAAGAAGAAGAAGTAATTGAAAGAGTGGGGATGATGGAGAAGACGTGGAAGAAGGAGAAGAACAGGTACAATGCAAGTGGAAGCAGAAGAAGGAGAAAAAGAGGGATATGACGAAGGAAAGGAAGAAGATGAAGGAGATGAAGTGGAAGAAAAGAAAGGAAAAGAGAGGATGAAGAAGAAGTGGAAGAAAGAGAACAAGAGGAGGCAGGAGAAGTGGAAGAAAGATAAGAAGAGAAAGAAGAAGGATAGTAACTAGAAGAAGTGGAAGAAGGAGAAGAAAAGGAAGAAGAAGCCATTCGTTGATGAACCCTTAACCTCGGGTGGTATGCTTGGTGACGCGTGACGTCTACTCTGCTTGAGTGCATACACTAGGGTAGGGCTATCCCAGTGAGCAGTTTCCCCTGTTCACTATGGCTGAAGTCAGTTTGCAAGACCAAGTCTAGTTTTGGGATTTTACAGTTGATTCCGCGGAATCACCAACGTCTGTTTACTTGTACGAGCGAAGTCTTCACCCCGATCTCGATCCATATCCAGATCATCCAGTCAGTTCGTTCGGAAGCCCCCGTATCATCAATCCCGGTCCCAGGAACACTCACTCCATGGCCCGTGTGTGGCGCAGTGACAGACGGGATTGGTACCAGCCATCATAGAGGATGACCCCGGCTTTCTTTACATATGAGCATTCGTGTGATCCCCTGATGCGCTATAAATAAGGTTTAATGCAGCCCCTCGGGGGGAGAAGAGGAAGGGGCTCTTGTCTTGAATACAATTTCTTTGAAGTTTCACTAACTATATGTCAGTCCATCCAGCGTTAGTAACCCTAATGATTGGATAAACGGATGACACACGTTCAGAGTGAACTAGTAATGTTCCGACTGAGTTGTGTGTTTCCTTCATCACTTAGGATTGTAACTGTCCGATGGCAGAGAGTTTTAGAAGATTATCGGGTACTAAGATCATTTCTATCAAAGGTGATATTAATAGAATACTCACCGATGGTCTGAATAAGGAGATGTGTATTGCCGCCTACTTGTTCGCCAAACAGGTAATCTATTTAGGTCGAAAGAGCGGATATTTACATCTTGTTGCGCGATATCTTAAGCAGTGTAATACTTGTCTCATGACTGCCTATGGCGGCGTCAATCGACCTAATGGTTCTTTTTCTGTCTCTGTCTCTCTAACACGGTCTTTTCACAGAAAGATGATCCTTCGAAAAGATGACCGCGCTGATGTATTAGTGCGTCTTTATTGTTCTTTCTTCAGTTTAGCCGCCTTATGTATTGGTTAAGCGTGTAGATAAGAAGCTTTTTGAGCCAATCATCAGTCCGGTTAAGGATATGGATAGGGTCCGTGGTCGTGTAAGTCAAGTGAAATGTGACTTAGTTAAGATCAAGGACCGTTATCTACCCTGGCTGTCCACCATACCCCTTGAACTAGGGTTGGTGTGGCTGGCTATGACCTTCTGGGCCTGAGACTTCATGGGTAAGAGTTGGTTGGCTCCTTTGGTCAGACTATCCCATGCTTTGTCTGGAGGGGCGTCACTCTAGGTTCTCGCTCCGAATACATAAGAAATGCGCGATTGATTGTCTCTCGACTCGGGGTGTTCTAAGGTGCTAAATGCATTGTTGCAGTCGATGCTATTTCGTTCATCCTATCTTCTCAACAAGCGTGGAAAACATATATATGTTCAAAGAGTATGATGGGCCCAACCCTAAGCATCACAGGGCCCGAGCTTTAGACCTTGAACTTCCCGTTGATGAGTAGGTGATTTGGGGGAAGAATCTCTCAGTGACTGCTTTGGGGTTTAGGGTTTAGGGTTTAGGGTTTAGGGTTTAGGGTTTAGGGTTTAGGGTTTAGTGGTAGGAGGTGAGATGAAGAAGAAGAATTGGAACAAGGAGAAAAGGAGGAAAAGGAAGAAGGAGGGGAAGGGAAGGGAAGAAGAAGCAGAAGAAGTGGAATCTGGAGGAGAAGAGGAAGAAGAAGAAGAAGTGTATGCATAAGATTTGTGGGAAGGAGAAGAAGAAGAAGAGCCACAATCGGAAGCAACAGAAGTGGAGAATGGAGAAAAAAAGGAAGGAGAAGACGGAAAGGAAAGAAGATGAAGTTGTGGAAGGAGAAGAAATGGAGGAAGATGAAAAAGAAGAAGTGTAAGTAGAAGAAGCGGAAGAAGCAGATGAAAATGAAGAAAAACAAAAAGTAGAAGTAGAAAAAGTGGTAGAAGGAGAGAATAAGAGGAATAGGAGGAAGTAGTGGAATGAAAGGAAATGATGAAGAAGAAGTGGAAGAAGGAGAACGGGAGGAGGGAGAAGAGGTGGCAGAAGGAGAAGAAGAGGCAGAACAAGAAGAAAAGGAAGAAGAGCAAGTGAAAGAAGGAGAACAATAGGAAGAAGAAGAAAAAGTGGAACAATGAGACAAAGAGGAGGAAGAAGAAGCAATGGAAGGAAAGGGGATGAAGAAGTGGACCAAGGAGGAGGAGAAGAAGGGGAGGAAGAAGAAGTAGTGTAGGCAGAAGAAGGGCAAGAAGGAGAAGAGAGGGAAGAAGAAGAACAAGTGGATGTAGTAGAAGTGGAAGAAGGTGAACAAGAGGAAGAAGAAGAAGTAGTTGAAGGAGTGGGGATGATGGAGAAGAAGTGGAAGAAGGAGAACAAGAGGTAGAAATGCAAGTGGAAGCAGAAGAAGGAGAAAAAGAGGGATATGACGAAGGAAAGGAAGAAGAAGAAGGAGATGAAGAGGAAGAAAAGAAAGGAGAGGAGAGGATGAAGAAGAAGTGGAAGAAAGAGAACAAGAGGAGGCAGGACAAGTGGAAGAAAGATAAGAAGAGGAAGAAGAAGGAGAGTAACCAGAAGAAGTGGAAGAACGAGAAGAAAAGGAAGAAGAAGAAGATGTGGAAAGTGAAGAAGGTGAACAAGAGGAGGAAGAAGAAGTAGTAGAAGGAGGTGAGATGTAGAAGAAGAATTGGAACAAGTAAAAAAGGTGGAAAAGGAAGAAGGAGGGGAAGGGAAGGGAAGAAGAAGCAGAAGAAGTGGAATCTGGAGGAGAAGAGGTAGAAGAAGAATAAGTGTAAGCATAAGATTTGGGGGAAGGAGAAGAAGAGGAAGAGCAACAATGGGAAGCAACAGAGGTTGGGGATGGAGAAAAAGAGGAAGGAGAAGACAGAAAGGAAAGAAGAAGAAGTTGTGGAAGGAGAAGAAATGGAAGAAGAGGTAGAAAAAGAAGTGTAAGCAGAAGAAGCGGAAGAAGGAGACGAAAATGAAGAAGAACAACAAGTGGAAGTAGAAGAAGTGGTAGAAGGAGAGAAAAGAGGAATAGGAGGAAGTAGTGGAATGAAAGGAGATGAAGAAGAAGAAGTGGAAGAAGGAGAACACGAGGAGGGAGAAGAGGTGGCAGAAGGAGAAGAAGAGGCAGAACAAGAAGAAAAGGAAGAAGAGCAAGTGAAAGAAGGAGAACAATAGGAAGAAGAAGAAAAAGTGGAACAATGAGACAAAGAGGAGGAAGAAGAAGCAATGGAAGGAAAGGGGATGAAGAAGTGGAACAAGGAGGAGGAGAAGAAGGGGAGGAAGAAGAAGTAGTGTAGGCAGAAGAAGGGCAAGAAGGAGAAGAGAGGGAAGAAGAAGAACAAGTGGATGTAGTAGAAGTGGAAGAAGGTGAACAAGAGGAAGAAGAAGAAGTAGTTGAAGGAGTGGGGATGATGGAGAAGAAGTGGAAGAAGGAGAACAAGAGGTAGAAATGCAAGTGGAAGCAGAAGAAGGAGAAAAAGAGGGATATGACGAAGGAAAGGAAGAAGAAGAAGGAGATGAAGAGGAAGAAAAGAAAGGAGAGGAGAGGATGAAGAAGAAGTGGAAGAAAGAGAACAAGAGGAGGCAGGACAAGTGGAAGAAAGATAAGAAGAGGAAGAAGAAGGAGAGTAACCAGAAGAAGTGGAAGAACGAGAAGAAAAGGAAGAAGAAGAAGATGTGGAAAGTGAAGAAGGTGAACAAGAGGAGGAAGAAGAAGTAGTAGAAGGAGGTGAGATGTAGAAGAAGAATTGGAACAAGTAAAAAAGGTGGAAAAGGAAGAAGGAGGGGAAGGGAAGGGAAGAAGAAGCAGAAGAAGTGGAATCTGGAGGAGAAGAGGTAGAAGAAGAATAAGTGTAAGCATAAGATTTGGGGGAAGGAGAAGAAGAGGAAGAGCAACAATGGGAAGCAACAGAGGTTGGGGATGGAGAAAAAGAGGAAGGAGAAGACAGAAAGGAAAGAAGAAGAAGTTGTGGAAGGAGAAGAAATGGAAGAAGAGGTAGAAAAAGAAGTGTAAGCAGAAGAAGCGGAAGAAGGAGACGAAAATGAAGAAGAACAACAAGTGGAAGTAGAAGAAGTGGTAGAAGGAGAGAAAAGAGGAATAGGAGGAACTAGTGGAATGAAAGGAGATGAAGAAGAAGAAGTGGAAGAAGGAGAACACGAGGAGGGAGAAGAGGTGGCAGAAGGAGAAGAAGAGGCAGAACAAGAAGAAAAGGAAGAAGAGCAAGTGAAAGAAGGAGAACAATAGGAAGAAGAAGAAAAAGTGGAACAATGAGACAAAGAGGAGGAAGAAGGAGAACAATAGGAAGAAGAAGAAAAAGTGGAACAATGAGACAAAGAGGAGGAAGAAGAAGCAATGGAAGGAAAGGGGATGAAGAAGTGGAACAAGGAGGAGGAGAAGAAGGGGAGGAAGAAGAAGTAGTGTAGGCAGAAGAAGGGCAAGAAGGAGAAGAGAGGGAAGAAGAAGAACAAGTGGATGTAGTAGAAGTGGAAGAAGGTGAACAAGAGGAAGAAGAAGAAGTAGTTGAAGGAGTGGGGATGATGGAGAAGAAGTGGAAGAAGGAGAACAAGAGGTAGAAATGCAAGTGGAAGCAGAAGAAGGAGAAAAAGAGGGATATGACGAAGGAAAGGAAGAAGAAGAAGGAGATGAAGAGGAAGAAAAGAAAGGAGAGGAGAGGATGAAGAAGAAGTGGAAGAAAGAGAACAAGAGGAGGCAGGACAAGTGGAAGAAAGATAAGAAGAGGAAGAAGAAGGAGAGTAACCAGAAGAAGTGGAAGAACGAGAAGAAAAGGAAGAAGAAGAAGATGTGGAAAGTGAAGAAGGTGAACAAGAGGAGGAAGAAGAAGTAGTAGAAGGAGGTGAGATGTAGAAGAAGAATTGGAACAAGTAAAAAAGGTGGAAAAGGAAGAAGGAGGGGAAGGGAAGGGAAGGGAAGAAGAAGCAGAAGAAGCAGAAGAAGTGGAATCTGGAGGAGAAGAGGTAGAAGAAGAATAAGTGTAAGCATAAGATTTGGGGGAAGGAGAAGAAGAGGAAGAGCAACAATGGGAAGCAACAGAGGTTGGGGATGGAGAAAAAGAGGAAGGAGAAGACAGAAAGGAAAGAAGAAGAAGTTGTGGAAGGAGAAGAAATGGAAGAAGAGGTAGAAAAAGAAGTGTAAGCAGAAGAAGCGGAAGAAGGAGACGAAAATGAAGAAGAACAACAAGTGGAAGTAGAAGAAGTGGTAGAAGGAGAGAAAAGAGGAATAGGAGGAAGTAGTGGAATGAAAGGAGATGAAGAAGAAGAAGTGGAAGAAGGAGAACACGAGGAGGGAGAAGAGGTGGCAGAAGGAGAAGAAGAGGCAGAACAAGAAGAAAAGGAAGAAGAGCAAGTGAAAGAAGGAGAACAATAGGAAGAAGAAGAAAAAGTGGAACAATGAGACAAAGAGGAGGAAGAAGAAGCAATGGAAGGAAAGGGGATGAAGAAGTGGAACAAGGAGGAGGAGAAGAAGGGGAGGAAGAAGAAGTAGTGTAGGCAGAAGAAGGGCAAGAAGGAGAAGAGAGGGAAGAAGAAGAACAAGTGGATGTAGTAGAAGTGGAAGAAGGTGAACAAGAGGAAGAAGAAGAAGTAGTTGAAGGAGTGGGGATGATGGAGAAGAAGTGGAAGAAGGAGAACAAGAGGTAGAAATGCAAGTGGAAGCAGAAGAAGGAGAAAAAGAGGGATATGACGAAGGAAAGGAAGAAGAAGAAGGAGATGAAGAGGAAGAAAAGAAAGGAGAGGAGAGGATGAAGAAGAAGTGGAAGAAAGAGAACAAGAGGAGGCAGGACAAGTGGAAGAAAGATAAGAAGAGGAAGAAGAAGGAGAGTAACCAGAAGAAGTGGAAGAACGAGAAGAAAAGGAAGAAGAAGAAGATGTGGAAAGTGAAGAAGGTGAACAAGAGGAGGAAGAAGAAGTAGTAGAAGGAGGTGAGATGTAGAAGAAGAATTGGAACAAGTAAAAAAGGTGGAAAAGGAAGAAGGAGGGGAACGGAAGGGAAGAAGAAGCAGAAGAAGCAGAAGAAGTGGAATCTGGAGGAGAAGAGGTAGAAGAAGAATAAGTGTAAGCATAAGATTTGGGGGAAGGAGAAGAAGAGGAAGAGCAACAATGGGAAGCAACAGAGGTTGGGGATGGAGAAAAAGAGGAAGGAGAAGACAGAAAGGAAAGAAGAAGAAGTTGTGGAAGGAGAAGAAATGGAAGAAGAGGTAGAAAAAGAAGTGTAAGCAGAAGAAGCGGAAGAAGGAGACGAAAATGAAGAAGAACAACAAGTGGAAGTAGAAGAAGTGGTAGAAGGAGAGAAAAGAGGAATAGGAGGAAGTAGTGGAATGAAAGGAGATGAAGAAGAAGAAGTGGAAGAAGGAGAACACGAGGAGGGAGAAGAGGTGGCAGAAGGAGAAGAAGAGGCAGAACAAGAAGAAAAGGAAGAAGAGCAAGTGAAAGAAGGAGAACAATAGGAAGAAGAAGAAAAAGTGGAACAATGAGACAAAGAGGAGGAAGAAGAAGCAATGGAAGGAAAGGGGATGAAGAAGTGGAACAAGGAGGAGGAGAAGAAGGGGACGAAGAAGAAGTAGTGTAGGCAGAAGAAGGGCAAGAAGGAGAAGAGAGGGAAGAAGAAGAACAAGTGGATGTAGTAGAAATGGAAGAAGGTGAACAAGTGGATGTAGTAGAAATGGAAGAAGGTGAACAAGAGGAAGAAGAAGTAGTAGTTGAAGGAGTGGGGATGATGGAGAAGAAGTGGAAGAAGGAGAACAAGAGGTAGAAATGCAAGTGGAAGCAGAAGAAGGAGAAAAATAGGGATATGACGAAGGAAAGGAAGAAGAAGAAGGAGATGAAGAGGAAGAAAAGAAAGGAGAGGAGAGGATGAAGAAGAAGTGGAGGAAAGAGAACAAGAGGAGGCAGGACAAGTGGAAGAAAGATAAGAAGAGGAAGAAGAAGGATAGTAACTAGAAATAGTTGAAGAAAAGGAAGAAGAAGAACATGTGGAAAATGAAGAAGTTGAAGAAGGTGAACAAGAGGAGGAAGAAGAAGTAGTGGAAGGAAGTGAGATGAAGAAGAAGAATTGGAACAAGGAGAAAAGGAGGAAAAGGAAGAAGGAGGGGAAGGGAAGGGAAGGGAAGAAGAAGAAGAAGAAGTTGAAACTGGAGGAGAAGAGGAAGAAGAAGAAGAAGTGGAAACTGGAGGAGAAGAGGAACAAGAAGAAGAAGTGTAAGCATAAGATTTGGGGGAACGAGAAGAAGAGGAAGAGCAGCAATGGGATGCAACAGAAGTGGGGGATGGAGAAAAAGAGGAAGGAGAATACGGAAAGGAAAGAAGAAGTTTTGGAAGGAGAAGAAATGGAAGAAGAGGAAGAAGAAGAAATGTAAGCAGAAGAAGCGGAAGAAGGAGACGAAAATGAAGAAGAACAACAAGTAGAAGTAGAAGAACTGGTAGAAGGAGAGAATAAGATGAATAAGAGGAAGTAGTGGAATGAAACGAGATTAAGAAGAAGAAGTGGAAGAAGGAGAACGGTAGGAAGGAGAAGAGGTGGCAGAAGGAGAAGAAGAGGACGAAGAAGTGGAAGAACGAGAAGAAAAGGAAGAAGTGCAAGTGGAAGAAGGAGAACAATAGGAAGAAGAAGAAGTGGAAGAATGAGAAAAAGGGGAGTAAGAAGAAGCAATGGAAGGAATGGGGATGAAGAAGAAGAAGGGGAGGAAGAAGAAGTAGTGTAGGCAGAAGAAGGGCAAGAAGGAGAAGAGAGGGAAGAAGAAGAACAAGTGGATGTAGTAGAAGTGGAAGAAGGTGAACAAGAGGAAGAAGAAGAAGTAATTGAAGGAGTGGGGATGATGGAGAAGACGTGGAAGAAGGATAAGAAGAGGAAGAAGAAGGATAGTAACTAGAAGAAGTGGAAGAAGGAGAAGAAAAGGAAGAAGGAGAAGATGTGGAAACTAAAGAAGTTGAAGAAGGTTTACAAGAGGAGGAAGAAGAAGTAGTGGAAGGAAGTGAGATGAAGGAGAAGAATTGGAGCAAGGAGAAAAGGAGGAAAAGGAAGAAGGAGGGGAAGGCAAGGGAAAAAGAAGCAGAAGAAGAAGAAGAAGTGTAACCATAAGATTTGGGGGAAGGAGAAGAAGAGGAAGAGCAACAATGGGATGCAACAGAAGTGGGGAATGGAGAAAAAGAGGAAGGAGAAGACGGAAAGGAAAGAAGAAGAAGTTGTGGAAGGGGAAGAAATGGAAGAAGATAAAGAAGAAGAAGTGTAAGTGGAATAAGGAGACGAAAATGAAGAAGAACAACAAGTAGAAGTTGAAGAAGTGGTAGAAGGAGAGAATAAGAGGAATAGGAGGAAGTAGTTGAATGAAAGGAGATGAAAAATAAAAAGTGGAGGAAGCAGAACGGGAGGAGGGAGAAGAGGTGGTAGAAGGAGAAGAAGAGGAAGAAGAAGAATTGGAAGAACGAGAAGAAAAGGAAGAAGTGCAAGTGGAAGAAGGAGAACAATATGAAGAAGAAGAAGAAGTGGAAGAATGAGAAAAAGTTGAGGAAGAAGAAGCAATGGAAGGAAAGGGGATGAAGAAGAAGAAGTGGAAGAAGGAGAACAGGAGGAGGGAGAAGAGGTGGTAGAAGGAGAAGAAGAGGAAGAAGAAGAAGTGGAAGAACGAGCAGAAAACGAAGAAGTGCAGGTGGAAGAAGAAGGAGAGTAACTAGAAGAAGTGGAAGAACGAGAAGAAAAGGAAGAAGAAGAAGATGTGGAAAGTGAAGAAGTTGAAGAAGGTGAACAAGAGGAGGAATAAGAAGTAGTGGAAGGAAGTGAAATGAAGAAGAAGAATTGGAACAAGGAGAAAAGGAGGAAAAGGAAGAAGGAGGGGAAGGGAAGGGAAGAAGAAGGAGAAGAAGTGGAAACTGGAGGAGAAGAGGAAGAAGAAGAAATGTAAGGATAAGATTTGGGGGAAGGAAAAGAAGAGGAAGAGCAGCAATGGGACGCAACAGAAGTGGGGGATGGAGAAAAAGAGGAAGGAGAATACGGAAAGGAAAGAAGAAAAAGTTTTGGAAGGAGAAGAAATGGAAGAAGAGGAAGAAGAAGAAATGTAAGCAGAAGAAGCGGAAGAAGGAGACGAAAATGAAGAAGAACAACAAGTAGAAGTAGAAGAAGTGGTAGAAGGAGAGTATAAGAGGAATAGGAGGAAGTAGTGGAATGAAAGGAGATGAAGATGAAGAAGTGGAAGAAGGAGAACGGGAGGAGGGAGAAGAGATTGCAGTATGAGAAGAAGAGGAAGAAGAAGAAGTGGAAGAACGAGAAGAAAAGGAAGAAGTGCAAGTGGAAGAAGGAGAACAATAGGAAGAAGAAGAAGCAGTGGAAGAATGAGAAAAAGAGGAGGAAGAAGAGGCAATGGAAGGAAAGGGGATGAAGAAGAAGTGAAACAAGGAGGAGAAGAAGAAGGGGAGGAAGAAGAAGCAGTGTAGGCAGAAGAAGGGCAAGAAGGAGAAGAGAGGGAAGAAGAAGAACAAGTGGATGTAGTAGAAGTAGAAGAAGGTGAACAAGAGGAAGAAGAAGAAGTAGTTGAAGGAGTGGGGATGATGGAGAAGAAGTGGAAGAAGGAGAACAAGAGGTAGAAATGCAAGTGGAAGCAGAAGAAGAAGTAAAAGAGGGATATGACGAAGGAAAGGAAGAAAAGAAAGGAAATGAGAGGATGAAGAAGAAGTGGAAGAAAGAGAACAAGAGGAGGCAAGACAAGTGGAAGAAAGATAAGAAGAGGAAGAAGAAGGAGAGTAACTAGAAGAAGTGGAAGAAGGAGAAGAAAAGGAAGAAGAAGAAGATGTGGAAAGTGAAGAAGGTGAAGAAGAGGAGGAAGAAGTAGTGGAAGGAGGTGAGATGAAGAAGAAGAATTGGAACAAGGAGACAAGGAGGAAATGGAAGAAGGAAGGGAAGGGAAGGGAAGAAGAAGCAGAAGAAGTGGAATCTGGAGGAGAAGAGGAAGAAGGAGAAGAAGTGTAAGCATAAGATTTGCGGGAAGGAGAAGAAGAGGAAGAGCAACAATGGGAACCAACAGAAGTGGGGGATGGAGAAAAAGAGGAAGGAGAAGACACAAAGGAAAGAAGAAGAAGTTGTGGAAGGAGAAGAAATGGAAGAAGATGAAGAAGAAGAAGTGTAAGCAAAAGAAGCAGAAAAAGGAGACGAAAATGAAGAAGAACAACAGGTAGAAGTTAAAGAAGTGGTAGATGGAGAGAATAATAGGAATAAGAGGAAGTAGTGGAATAAAAGGAGATGATGAAGAAGAAGTGGAAGAAGGAGTACGGGAGGAGGGAGAAGAGGTGGCAGAAGGAGAAGAAGAGGAAGAAGAAGAAGTGGAAGAACGAGAAGAAAAGGAAGAACTGCAAGTGGAAGAAGGAGAACAATAGGAAGCAGAAGTAGAAGTGGAAGAATGAGAGAAAGAGGAGGAAGAAGAAGCAATGGAAGGAAACTGGATGAAGAAGAAGTGGAACAAGGAGGAGGAGAGGAAGGGGAGGAAGAAGAAGTAGTGTAGGCAGAAGAAGGGCAAGAAGGAGAAGAGAGGGAAGAAGAAGAAGTAGAAGAAGTGGTAGAAGGAGAGAATAAGAGGAATAGGAGGAAGTAGTGGAATGAAAGGAGATGAAGAAGAAGAAGTGGAAGAAGGAGAACGGAAGGAGGGAGGAGGGAGAAGAGGTGGCAGAACGAGAATAAGGGGAAGAAAAAGAAGTGGAAGAAAGAAAAGAAAAGGAAGAAGTGCAAGTGGAAGAAGGAGAACAATAGGAAGAAGAAGGAGAAGTGGAAGAGTGAGAAAAAGAGGAGGAAGAAGAAGCAATGGAAGGAAAAGGGATGAAGAAGAAGTGGAAGAAGGAGGAGAAGAAGAAGGGGAGGAAGAAGAAGAAGTGGAAGAACGAGAAGAAAAGGAAGAAGTGCAAGTGGAAGAAGGAGAACAATAGGAAGAAGAAGAAGTGGAAGAATGAGAAAAAGAGGAGGATGAAGAAGCAATGGAAGGAAAACGGATGAAGAAGAAGTGGAACAAGGAGGAGAAGAAGAAGGGGAGGAAGAAGAAGTAGTGTAGGTAGTAGAAGGGCAAGAATGAGAAGAGGAACAAGTAGATGTAGTAGAGGTGGAAGAAGGTGAATAAGAGGAAGAAGAAGAAGCAGTTGAAGGAGTGGGGATGATGCAGAAGAAGTGGAAGAAGGAGAACAAGATGTAGAAATGCAAGTGGAAGCAGAAGAAGGAGAAAAAGAGGGATATGACAAAGGAAAGGAAGTAGAAGAAGGAGTTGAAGAGGAAGAAAAGAAAGGAAAGGAGAGGATGAAGAAGTAGTGGAAGAAAGAGAACAAGAGGAGGCAGGAGAAGTGGAAGAAAGATAAGAAGAGGAAGAAGAAGGAGAGTAACTAGAAGAAGTGGAAGAAAGAGAAGAAAAGAAAGAAGAAGATGTGCAAAGTGAAGAACGTGAACAAGAGGAGGAACAAGAAGTAGTGGAAGGAGGTGACATGGAGAAGAAGAATTGGAACAAGGAGAAAAGGAGGAAAAGGAAGAAGGAGGGGAAGGGAAGAAGAACCAGAGGAAGTGGAATCTGGAGGAGAAGAGGAAGAAGAAGAAGAAGTGTAAGCTTACGATTTGGGGGAAGGAGAAGAAGAGGAAGAGCAACAATGGGAAGCAACAGAAATGGGGGATGGAGAAAAAGAGGAAGGAGAAGACGGAAAGGAAATAAGAAGTAGTTGTGGAAGGAAAAGAAATGGAAAAAGAAGAAGTGTAAGCAGAAGAAACGGAAGAAGGACACGAAAATGAAGAAGAACAACAAGAAGAAGTGGTAGAAGGAGAGAATAAGAGAAATAGGAGGAAGTAGTGGAACGAAAGGAGATGAAGAAGAAGAAGTAGAAGAAGGAGAACGGAATGAGGGAGGAGGGAGAAGAGGTGGCAGAACGAGAAGAAGGGGAAGAAAAAGAAGTGGAAGAAAGAAAAGAAAAAGAAGAAGTGCAAGTGGAAGAAGGAGAACAATAGGAAGAAGAAGGAGAAGTGGAAGAATGGGAAAAAGAGGAGGAAGAAGAAGAAATGGAAGGAAAAGGGATGAAGAAGAAGTGGAAGAAGTAGGAGAAGAAGAAGGGGAGGAAGAAGAAGTAGTGTAGGCACAAGAACGGCAAGAAGGAGAAGAGAGGGAAGAAGAAGAACAAGTGTATGTATTAGAGGTGGAAGAAGGTGAAGAAGAGGAAGAAGAAGAAGTAGTTGAAGGAGTGGGGATGATGGAGAAGAAGTGGAAGAAGGAGAACAAGAGGTAGAAATGCAAGTGGAAGCAGAAGAAGGAGAAAAAGAGGGATATGACGAAGGAAAGGAAGAAGAAGAAGCAGATGAAGAGGAAGAAAAGAAAGGAAATGAGAGGATGAAGAAGACGTGGAAGAAAGGGAACAAGAGGAGGCAGGAGAAGTGGAAGAAAGATAAGAATAGGAAGAAGAAGGGGAATAAATAGAAGAAGTGGAAGAAGGAAAAGAAAAGGAAGAAGAAGAAGATGTGGAAAGTGAAGAAGGTGAACAAGAGGAGGAAGAAGAAGTAGTGGAAGGAGGTGAGATGAAGAAGAAGAATTGGAACAAGGAGAAAAGGAGGAAAAGGAAGAAGGAGGGGAAGGGAAGAAGAACCAGAAGAAGTGGAATCTGGAGAAGAAGAGGAAGAGCAACAATGGGAAGCAACAGAAGTGGGGGATGGAGAAAAAGAGGAAGGAGAAGACGAAAAGGAAAGAAGAAGAAGTTGTGGAAGGAGAAGAAATGGAAGAAGAGGAAGAAGAAGAAGTGTAAGCGGAAGAAGCGGAAGAAGGAGACGAAAATGAAGAAGAACAACAAGTAGAAGTAGAAGAAGTGGTAGAAGGAGAGAATAAGAGGAATAGGAGGAAGTAGTGGAACGAAAGGAGATGAAGAAGAAGAAGTGGAAGAAGGAGAACTGGAGGAGGGAGGAGGGAGAAAAGGTGGTAGAAGGAGAAGAAGAGGAAGAAGAAGAAGTGGAAGAAAGAGAAGAAAAGGAAGAAGTGCAAGTGGAAGAAGGAGAACAATGGGAAGAAGAAGAAGTAGTGGAAGAATGAGAAAAAGAGGAGGAAGAAGAAGCAATGGAAGGAAAGGGGATGAAGAAGAAGTGCAACAAGGAGGAGAAGAAGAAGGAGAGGAAGAAGAAGTAGTGTAGGCAGAAGAAGGGCAAGAAGGAGAAGAGAGGGAAGGAGTAGAACAAGTGGATGTAGTAGAAGTGGGAGAAGTGGAACAAGAGGAAGAAGAAGAAGAAGTAGTTGAAGGAGTGGGGATGATCGAGAAGAAGTGGAAGAAGGAGAACAAGAGGTAGAAATGCAAGTGGAAGCAGACGAAGGAGAAAAAGAGGGATATGACGAAGGAAAGGAAGAAGAAGAAGGAGATGAAGAGGAAGAAAAGGAAAGCAGAGGATGAAGAAGAAGTGGAAGAAAGAGAATAAGAGGAGGCAGGAGAAGTGGAAGAAAGATAAGAAGAGGAAGAAGAAGGAGAGTAACTAGAAGAAGTGGAAGAAAGAGAAGAAAAGGAAGAAGAAGATGTGCAAAGTGAAGAACGTGAACAAGAGGAGGAAGAAGAAGTAGTGGAAGGAGGTGACATGGAGAAGAAGAATTGGAACAAGGAGAAAAGGAGGAAAAGGAAGAAGGTGGGGAAGGGAAGGGAAGAAGAAGCAGAAGAAGTGGAATCTGGAGGAGAAAAGGAAGAAGAAGAAGAAGTGTAAGCATAACATATGGGGGAAGAGCAACAGAAGTGGGGGATGGAGAAAAAGAGGAAGGAGAAGACGGAAAGGAAAGAAGAAGAAGTTGTGGAAGGAGAAGAAATGGAAGAAGAGGAAGAAGAAGAAGTGTAAGCAGAAGAAGCGGAAGAAGCAGACCAAAACGTAGAAGAACAACTAGTAGAAGTAGAAGAAGTGGTAGAAGGAGAGAATAAGAGGAATAGGAAGAAGTAGTGGAATGAAAGGGGATGAAGAAGAAGAAGTGGAAAAAGGAGAACGGGAGGAGGAAGAAGAGGTGGCGGAAGGAGAAGAAGAGGAAGAAGAAGAAGTGGAAGAACGAGTAGAAAAGGAAGAAGTGCAAGTGGAAGAAGGAGGAAGTAGAAGAAGTGGTAGAAGGAGAGAATAAGAGGAATAGGAGGAAGTAGTGGAATGAAAGGAGATGAAGAAGAAGAAGTGGAAGAACGTGAAAAAGAGGAGGAAGAAGAAGCAATGGAAGGAAAAGGGATGAAGAAGAAGTGGAAGAAGGAGGAGAAGAAGAAGGGGAGGAAGAAGAAGAAGTGGAAGAACGAGAAGAAAAGGAAGAAGTGCAAGTGGAAGAAGGAGAACAATAGGAAGAAGAAGAAGTGGAAGAATGAGAAAAAGAGGAGGATGAAGAAGCAATGGAAGGAAAACGGATGAAGAAGAAGTGGAACAAGGAGGAGAAGAAGAAGGGGAGGAAGAAGAAGTAGTGTACGCACAAGAACGGCAAGAAGGAGAAGAGAGGGAAGAAGAAGAACAAGTGTATGTATTAGAGGTGGAAGAAGGTGAACAAGAGGAAGAAGAAGAAGTAGTTGAAGGAGTGGGGATGATGGAGAAGAAGTGGAAGAAGGAGAACAAGAGGTAGAAATGCAAGTGGAAGCAGAAGAAGGAGAAAAAGAGGGATATGACGAAGGAAAGGAAGAAGAAGAAGCAGATGAAGAGGAAGAAAAGAAAGGAAATGAGAGGATGAAGAAGAAGTGGAAGAAAGGGAACAAGAGGAGGCAGGAGAAGTGGAAGAAAGATAAGAAGAGGAAGAAGAAGGGGAATAAATAGAAGAAGTGGAAGAAGGAAAAGAAAAGGAAGAAGAAGAAGATGTGGAAAGTGAAGAAGGTGAACAAGAGGAGGAAGAAGAAGTAGTGGAAGGAGGTGAGATGAAGAAGAAGAATTGGAACAAGGAGAAAAGGAGGAAAAGGAAGAAGGAGGGGAAGGGAAGAAGAACAAGAAGAAGTGGAATCTGGAGAAGAAGAGGAAGAGCAACAATGGGAAGCAACAGAAGTGGGGGATGGAGAAAAAGAGGAAGGAGAAGACGGAAAGGAAAGAAGAAGAAGTTATGGAAGGAGAAGAAATGGAAGAAGAGGAAGAAGAAGAAGTGTAAGCAAAAGAAGCGGAAGAAGGAGACGAAAATGAAATAGAACAACAAGTAGAAGTAGAAGAAGTGGTAGAAGGAGAGAATAAGATGAATAGGAGGAAGTAGTGGAATGAAAGGAGATGAAGAAAAAGAAATTGTGGAAGGAGAACGGGAGGAGGAAGAAAAGGTGGCAGAAGGAGAAGAAGAGGAAGAAGAAGTGGTGTAAGAACGAGCAGAAGAAGCGGAAGAAGGAGACAAAAATGAAGAAGAACAACAAGTAGAAGTCGAACAAGTGGTAGAAGGAGAGAATAAGAGGAATAGGAGGAAGTAGTGGAATGAAAGGAGATGAAGAAGAAGAAGTGGAAGAAGGAGAACAGGACGAGGGAGAAGAGGTGGCAGAAGGAGAAGAAGAGGAAGAAGAAGAAGTGGAAGAACGAGAAGAAAAGGAAGAAGTGTAGGTGGAAGAAGGAGATCAATAGGAAGAAGAAGAAGAAGTGGAAGAATGAGAAAAAGAGGAGGAAGAAGAAGCAATGGAAGGAAAGGGTATGAAGAAGAAGTGGAAAAAGGAGGAGAAGAAGAAGGGGAGGAAGAAGAAGTAGTGTAGGTAGAAGAAGCGCAAGAAGGAGAAGAGAGGGTAGAAGAAGAACAAGTGGATGTAGTAGAAGTAGAAGAAGGTGAACAAGAGGAAGAAGAAGAAGTAGTTGAAGGAGTCGGGATGATGGAGAAGAAGTAAAAGAAGGAGAACAAGAGGTAAAAATGCAAGTGGAAGCAGAAGAAGGAGAAAAAGAGGGATATGACGAAGGAATGGAAGAAGAAGAAGGAGATGAAGAGGAAGAAAAGAAAGGAAAGGAGAGGATGAAGAAGAAATGGAAGAAAGAGAACAAGAGGAGGAAGGAGAAGTGGAAGAATGATAAGAAGAGGAAGAAGAAGGAGAGTAACTAGAAGAAGTGGAAGAAGGAGAAGAAAAGGAAGAAGAAGATGTGGGAAGTGAAGAAGTTGAAGAAGGTGAACAAGATGAGGAAGAAGAAGTAGTGGAAGGAGGTGAGATGAAGAAGAAGAATTGGAACAAGGAGAAAAGGAGGAAAAGGAAGAAGGAGAGGAAGCGAAGGGAAGAAGAAGCAGAAGAAGTGGAAGCTGGAGGAGAAGAGGAAGAAGAAGAAGAAGTGTAAGCATAAGATTTGGGGGAAGGAGAAGAGGAGGAAGAGCAACAATGGGAAGCAACAGAAGTGGGGGATGGAGAAAAAGACGAAGGAGAAGACGTTAAGGAAAGAAGAAGTTGGGGAAGGAGAAGAAACAGAAAAGGAGGAAGAAGAAGAAGTGTAAGCAGAAGAAGCGAAGGAGAACAATAAGTAGAAGTAGAAAAAGTGGTAGAAGGAGAGAATAAGAGGAGTAGAAGGAAGTAGTGGAATGAAACAATATGAAGAAGAAGAAGTGGAAGAAGGAGAACAGGAGGGGGGAGAAGAGGTGGCAGAAGGAGAAGAAGATGAAGAAGAAGAAGTGGAAAAACGAGAAGAAAAGGAAGAAGTGCAAGTGGAAGAAGGAGAACAATAGGAAGAAGAAGAAGAAGTGGAAGAATGAGAAAAAGAGGAGGAAGAAGAAGCAATGGAAGGAAAGAGTATGAAGAAGAAGTGGGAAAAGGGGGAGAAGAAGAAGGGGAGGAAGAAGAAGTAGTGTAGGCAGAAGAAGCGCAAGAAGGAGAAGAGAGGGTAGAAGAAGAACAAGTGGATGTAGTAGAAGTAGAAGTAGTTGAAGGAGTGAGGATGATGGAGAAGAAGCGGAAGAAGGAGAACAAGAGGTAGAAATGCAAGTGGAAGCAGAAGAAGGAGAAAAAGAGGGATATGACGAAGGAAAGGAAGAAGAAGAAGGAGATGAAGAGGAAGAAAAGAAAGGAAAGGAAAGGATGAAGAAGAAGTGGAAGAAAGAGAACAAGAGGAGGCAGGAGAAGTGGAAGAAAGATAAGAAGAGGAAGAAGAAGGAGAGTAACTAGAAGAAGTGGAAGAAGGAGAAGAAAAGGAAGAAGAGGAAGATGTGGAAAGTGAAGAAGTTGAAGAAGGTGAACAAGAGGAAGAAGAAGAAGTAGTGGAAGGAGGTGAGATGAAGAAGAAGAATTGGAACAAGGAGAAAAAGAGGAAAAGGAAAAAGGAGGGGAAGGGTAGGGAAGAAGAAGTGGAATCTGGAGGAGAAGAGGAAGAAGAAAAGAAGTGTAAGCATAAGATTTGGGGGAAAGAGAAGAAGAGGAAGAGCAACAATGGGAAGCAACAGAAGTGGGGATGGAGAAAAAGAGGAAGGAGACGACGGAAAGGAAAGAAGAAGAAGTTGTGGAAGGAGAAAAAATGGAAGAAGAGGAAGAAGAAGAAGTGTAAGCAAAAGAAGCGGAAGAAGGAGACAAAAATGAAGAAGAACAACAAGTAGAGGTAGAAGAAGTGGTTGCAGGAGAGAATAAGAGGAATAGGAGGAAGTAGTGGAATGAAAGGAGATGAAGAACAAGAAGTGGAAGAAGGAGAACGGGAGCAGGGAGAAAACGTGGAAGAAGGAGAAGAAGAGGAAGAAGAAGAAGTGGAAGAACGAGAAGAAAAGGAACAAGTGCAAGTGCAAGAAGGAGAACAATAGGAAGAAGAGGAAGAACTGGAAGAATGAGAAAAAGAGGAGGAGGAAGAAGCAATGGAAGGAAAGGGGATGAAGAAGAAGTGGAACAAGGAGGAGAAGAAGAAGGGGAGGAAAAAGAAGTAGTGTAGGCAGAAGAAGGGCAAGAAGGAGAAGAGAGGGAAGAAGAAGAACAAGTGGATTTAGTAGAAGTGGAAGAAGGTGAACAAGAGGAAGAAGAAGAAGTAGTTAAAGGAGTGGGGATGATGGAGAAGAAGTGGAAGAAGGACAACAAGAGGTAGAAATGCAAGTGGAAGCAGAAGAAGGAGAAAAAGAGGGATATGACCAAGGAAAGGAAAAAGAAGAAGGAGATGAAGAGGAAGAAAAGAAAGCAAAAGAGAGGATGAAGAAGAAGTGGAAAAAAGAAAACAAGACGAGGCAGGAGAAGTGGAAGAAAGATAAGAAGAGGAAGAAGAAGGAGAGTAAGTAGAAGAAGTGAAAGAAGGGGAAGAAAAGGAAGATGAAGAAGATGTGGAAAGTGAAGAAGGTGAACAAGAGGAGGAAGAAGAAGTAGTGCAAGGAGGTGAGATGAAGAAGAAGAATTGGAACAAGGAGAAAAGGAGGAAAAGGAAGAAGCAGGGGAAGGGAAGAAGAAGTGGAATCTGGAGGAGAAGAGGAAGAAGAAAAAGAAGTGTAAGCATAAGATTTGGGGGACGGAGAAGAAGAGGAAGAGCAACAATGGGAAGCAACAGATGTGGGGGATGGAGAAAAAGAGGAAGGAGAAGACGGAAAGGAAAGAAGAAGAAGTTGTGGAAGGAGAAAAATGGAAGAAGAGGAAGTGTAAGGAGAAGAAGCGGAAGAAGGAGACGAAAATGAAGAAGAACAAGAAGTAGAAGTAGAAGAAGAGGTAGAAATAGAGAATAACAGGAATAAGTGGAAGAAGGAGAACAATAGGAAGAAGAAGAAGAAGTGGAAGAATGAGAAAAAGAGGGGGAAGAAGAAGTGATGGAAGGAAAGAGGATGAAGAAGAAGTGCAACAAGGAGGAGAAGAAGAAGGGGAGGAAGAAGAAGTAGTGTAGGCAGAAGAAGGGCAAGAAGGAGAAGAGAGGGAAGAAGAAGAACAAGTGGATGTAGTAGAAGTGGAAGAAGGTGAGCAAGAGGAAGAAGAAGAAGTAGTTGAAGGAGTGGGGATGATGGAGAAGAACTGGAAGAAGGAGAAGAAAAGGAAGAAGAAGATGTGGAAAGGAGGTGAGATGAAGAAGAAGAATTGGAACAAGGAGAAAAGGAGGAAAAGGAAGAAGGAGGGGAAGGGAAGGGAATAAGAAGCAAAAGAAGTGGAATCTGGAGGAGAAGAGGAGGAAGAAGAAGAAGTGCAAGCATAAGATATTGGGGAAGGAGAAGAAGAGGAAGAGCAACAATTGGAAGCAACAGAAGTGGGGGATGGAGAAAAAGAGGAAGGAGAAGACGGAAAGGAAAGAAGAAGAAGTTGTGGAAGGCGAAGAATTGGAAGAAGAGGAAGAAGAAGAAGTGTAAGCAGAAGAAGCGGAAAAAGGAGACGAAAATGAAGAAGAACAACAAGGAGAAGTAGAAGAAGTGGTAGAAGGAGAGAATAAGAGAAACAATAGGAAGTAGTGGAATGAAAGGAGATGAAGAAGAAGAAGTGGAAGAAGGAGAACGGGAGGAGGGAGAAGAGGTGGCAGAAGGAGAAGAAGAGGAAGAAGAAGAAGTGGAAGAACGAGAAGAAAAGGAAGAAGAAGTGCACGTTGAAGAAGGAGAACAATAGGAAGAAGAAGAAGAAGTGGAAGAATTAGAAAAAGAGGAGGAAGAAGAAGCAATGGAAAGAAAGGGGATGAAGAAGAAGTGGAACAACGAGGAGAAGAAGGGGAGGATGAAGAAGTAGCGTAGGCAGGAGAAGGGCAAGAAGGAGAAGAGAGGGAAGAAGAAGAACAAGTGGATGGAGTAGAAGTGGAAGAAGGTGAACAAGAGGAGGAAGAAGAACTAGTGGAAGGAGGTGAGATGAAGAAGAAGAATTGGAACAAGGAGAAATGGAGGAAAGAAGAAGAAGCAGAAGAAGTGGAATCTGGAGGAGAAGAGCAAGAAGAAGAAGAAGTGTAAGCATAAGATTTGGGGGAAGGAGAAGAAGAGGAAGAGCAACAATAGGAAGCAACAGAAGTGGGGGATGGAGAAAAAGAGGAAAGCGAAGACGGAAAGGAAAGAAGAAGAAGTTATGGAAGGAGAAGAAATGGAAGTACAAGAAGAAGAAAAAGTGTAAGCAGAAGAAGCGAAAGAAGGAGACGAAAATGAAGAAGAAGAACAAGTATAAGTAGAAGAAGTGGTAGAAGGAGAGAATAAGAGGAATAGGAGGAAGTAGTGGAATGAAAGGAGATGAAGAAGAAGAAGAAGTGGAAGAAGGAGAACGGGAGGAGGGAGGCGGGGGAAGAGGTGGCAGAAGGAGAAGAAGAGGAAGAAGAAGTAGTGTAGGCAGAAGAAGGGCAAGAAGGAGAAGAGAGGGAAGAAGAAGAACAAGTGGATGTAGTACAAGTGGAAGAAGGTGAACAAGAGGAAGAAGAAGAAGTAGTTGAAGGAGTGGGGATGATGGAGAAGAAGTGGAAGAAGGAGAAAAGGAGGGATACGACGAAGGAAAGGAAGAAGAAGAAGCAGATGAAGAGGAAGAAAAGAAAGGAAATGAAAGGATGAAGAAGAAGTGGAAGAAAGAGAACAAGAGGAGGCAGGAGAAGTGGAAGAAAGATAAGAAGCAGAAGAAGAAGGGGAGTAACTAGAAGAAGTGGAAGAAGGAAAAGAAAAGGAAGAAGAAGAAGATGTGGAAAGTGAAGAAGGTGAACAAGAGGAGGAAGAACAAATAGTGGAAGGAGGTGAGATGATGAACAAGAATTGGAACAAGGAGAAAAGGACGAAAAGGAAGAAGGAGGGGAAGGGAAGGAAAGAAGACGCAGAAGAAGTGGAAGCTGGAGGAGAAGAGGAAGAAGAAGAGGAAGTGTAAGCATAAGATTTGGGGGAAGGAGAAGAAGAGGAAGAGCAATAATGGGAAGCAAGAGAAGTGGGGGATGTAGAAAAAGAGGAAGGAGAAGACGGAAAGGAAAGAAGAAGAAGTTGTGGAAGGAGAAGAAATGGAAGAAGAGGAAGAAGAAGAAGTGCAACAATGGGAAGAAGAAGATAAGTAGAGGAAGAAGAAGGAGAGTAACTAGAAGAAGAAGAAGAAGTGTAAGCATAAGATTTGGGGGAAGGAGAACAAGAGGAAGAGCAACAATGGGAAGCAACAGAAGTGGGGGATGGAGAAAAAGAGGAAGGAGAAGACGAAAAGAAAAGAGTAAGAAGTTGTAGAAGGAGAAGAAATGGAAGAAGAGGAAGAAGAAGTGTAAGCAGAAAAAGCAGAAGAAGGAGACGAAAATGAAGAACAACAAGTAGAAGTAGAAGAAGTGGTAGAAGGAGAGAATAAGAGGAATGGGAGGATGAAGTGGAATCAAAGGAGATGAAGAAGAAGTAGTGGAAGAAAGAGAACGGGAGGAGGGAGAAGAGGTGGCAGAAGGAGAAGAAGAGCAAGAAGAAGAAGTGGAAGAAAGAGAAGAAAAGGAAGAAGTGCAAGTGGAAGAAGGAGAACAATGGGAAGAAGAAGAAGTAGTGGAAGAATGAGAAAAAGAGGAGGAAGAAGAAGCAATGGAAGGAAAGGGGATGAAGAAGAAGTGGAACAGGGAGGAGAAGAAGAAGGAGAGGAAGAAGAAGTAGTGTAGGCAGAAGAAGGGCAAGAAGGAGAAGAGAGGGAAGGAGTAGAACAAGTGGATGTAGTAGAAGTGGGAGAAGGGGAACAAGAGGAAGAAGAAGAAGAAGTAGTTGAAGGAGTGGGGATGATCGAGAAGAAGTGGAAGAAGGAGAACAAGAGGTAGAAATGCAAGTGGAACCAGACGAAGGAGAAAAAGAGGGATATGACAAAGGAAAGGAAGAAGAAGAAGGAGATGAAGAGGAAGAAAAGAAAGGAAAGCAGAGGATGAAGAAGAAGTGGAAGAAAGAGAATAAGAGGAGGCAGGAGAAGTGGAAGAAAGATAAGACGAGGAAGCAGAAGGAGAGTAACTAGAAGAAGTGGAAGAAAGAGAAGAAAAGGAAGAAGAAGAAGATGTGCAAAGTGAAGAACGTGAACAAGAGGAGGAAGAAGAAGTAGTGAAAGGAGGTGACATGGAGAAGAAGAATTGGAACAATGAGAAAAGGAGGAAAAGGAAGAAGGAGGGGAAGGGAAGAAGAACCAGAAGAAGTGGATTCTGGAGGAGAAGAGGAAGAACAAAAAGAAGTGTAAGCTTAAGATTTGGGGGAAGGAGAAGAAGAGGAAGAGCAACAATGGGAAGCAACAGAAGTGGGGGATGGAGAAAAAGAGGAAGGAGAAGACGGAAAGGAAATAAAAAGTAGTTGTGGAAGGAAAAGAAATGGAAAAAGAAGAAGTGTAAGCAGAAGAAGCGGAAGAAGGAGATGAAAATGAATAAGAACAACAAGTAGAAGTAGAAGAAGTGGTGGAAGGAGAGAATAAGAGGAATAGGAGGAAGTAGTGGAATGAAAGGAGATGAAGAAGAAGAAGTGGAAGAAGGAGAACGGAAGGAGGGAGGAGGGAGAAGAGGTGGCAGAACGAGAAGAAGAGGAAGAAAAAGAAGTGGAAGAAAGAAAAGAAAAGGAAGAAGTGCAAGTGGAAGAAGGAGAACAATAGGAAGAAGAAGGAGAAGTGGAAGAATGAGAAAAAGAGGAGGAAGAAGAAGCAATGGAAGGAAAAGGGATGAAGAAGAAGTGCAAGAAGGAGGAGAAGAAGAAAGGGAGGAAGAAGAAGTAGTGTAGGCACAAGAACGACAAGAAGGAGAAGAGAGGGAAGAAGAAGAACAAGTGTATGTATTAGAGGTGGAAGAAGGTGAACAAGAGGAAGAAGAAGAAGTAGTTGAAGGAGTGGGGATGATGGAGAAGAAGTGGAAGAAGGAGAACAAGAGGTAGAAATGAAAGTGGAAGCAGAAGAAGGAGAAAAAGAGGGATATGACGAAGGAAAGGAAGAAGAAGATGGAGATGAAGTGGAAGAAAGGGAACAAGAGGAGGCAGGAGAAGTGAAACAAAGATAAGAAGAGGAAGAAGAAGGGGAATAAATAGAAGAAGTGGAAGAAGTTGTGGAATGAGGTGAGATGAAGAAGAAGAATTGGAACAAGGAGAAAGGAGGAAAAGGAAGAAGGAGGGGAAGGGAAGAAGAACCAGAAGAAGTGGAATCTGGAGAAGAAGAGGTAGAGCAACAATGGGAGGCAACAGAAGTGGGGGATGGAGAAAAAGAGGAAGGAGAAGACGGAAAGGAAAGAAGAAGTTGTGCAAGGAGAAGAAATGGAAGAAGAGGTAGAAGAAGAAGTGTAAGCGGAAGAAGCGGAAGAAGGAGACGAAAATGAAGCAGAACAACAAGTAGAAGTAGAAGAAGTGGTAGAAGGAGAGAATAAGAGGAATACGAGGAAGTAGTGGAATGAAAGGAGATGAAGAAGAAGAAGTGGAAGAAGGAGAACGGGAGGAGGGGGGAGGGAGAAAAGGTGGTAGAAGGAGAAGAAGAGGAAGAAGAAGAAGTGGAAGAAAGAGAGAAAAAGGAAGAAGTGCAAATGGAAGAAGGAGAACAATGGGAAGAAGAAGAAGAAGTGGAAGAATGAGAAAAAGAGGAGGAAGAAGAAGCAATGGAAGGAAAGGGGATGAAGAAGGAGTTGAACAAGGAGGAGAAGAAGAAGAGGAAGAAGAAGAAGTAGTGTAGCAGAAGAAGGGCAAGAAGGAGAAGAAAGGGAAGAAGAAGAAGAAGTGGATGTAGTAAAAGTGGAAAAAGGTGAACAAGAGGAAGAAGAAGAAGTAGTTGAAGGAGTGGGGATGATGGAGAAGAAGTGGAAGAAGGAGAACAAGAGGTAGAAATGCCAGTGGAAGCAGAAGAAGGAGAAAAAGAGGGATATGACGAAGGAAAGGAAGAAGAAGAAGGAGATGAAGAGGAAGAAAAGAAAGGAAACGAGAGGATGAAGAAGAAGTGGAAGAAAGAGAACAAGAGGAGGCAGGAGAATTGGAAGAAAGATAAGAAGAGGAAGAAGAAGGAGAGTAACTAGAAGAAGTGGAAGAAGGAGAAGAAAGGAAGAAGAAGAAGATGTGGAAAGTGAAGAACTTAAAGAAGGTGAACAAGAGGAGGAAGAAGAAGTAATGGAAGGAGGTGAGATGAAGAAGAAGAATTGGAACAAGGAGAAAAGGAGGAAAAGGAAGAAGGAGGGGAAGGGAAGGGAAGAAGAAGCAGAAGAAGTGGAAGCTGGAGGAGAAGAGGAAGAAGAAGAAGAAGTGTAAGCGTAAGATTTGGGGGAAGAAGAAGAAGAAGTGTAAGCATAAGATTTGGGGGAAGGAGAAGAAGAGGAAGAGCAACAATGGGAAGCAACAGAAGTGGGGGATGGAGAAAAAGAGGAAGGAGAAGACGGAAAGGAAAGAAGAAGAAGTTATGGAAGGAGAAGAAATGGAAGAAGAGGAAGAAGAAGAAGTGTAAGCAGAAGAAGCGGAAGAAGGAGACGAAAATGAAATAGAACAACAAGTAGAAGTAGAAGAAGTGGTAGAAGGAGAGAATAAGACGAATAGGAGGAAGTAGTGGAATGAAAGGAGATGAAGAAAAAGAAATTGTGGAAGGAAAACGGGAGGAGGAAGAAGAGGTGGCAGAAGGACAAGAAGAGGAAGAAGAAGTGGTGTAAGAACGAGAAGAAAAGGAAGAAGTGCAAGAGGAAGAAGGAGAACAATACGAAGAAGTAGAAGTGGAAGAATGAGAAAAAGAGGAGGAAGAAGAAGCAATGGAAGGAAGGGGGATGAAGAAGGAGTGGAAGAAGGAGGAGAAGAAGAAGGGGACGAAGAAGAAGTAGTGTAGGCAGAAGAACGGCAAGAAGGAGAAGAGAGGGAAGAAGAAGAAGAAGTGGATGTAGTAAAAGTGGAAGAAGGTGAACAAGAGGAAGAAGAAGAAGTAGTTGAAGGAGTGGAGATGATGGAGAAGAAGTGGAAGAAAGAGAACAAGAGGTAGTAGAAATGCAAGTGGAAACAGAAGGAGAAAAAGAGGGATACGACGAAGGAAAGGAAGAAGAAGAAGGATATGAAGAGGAAGAAAAGAAAGGAAAGGAGAGGATGATCAAGAAGTGGAAGAAAGAGAAAAAGAGGAGGCATGAGAAGTGGAAGAAAGATAAAAAGAGGAAGAAGAAGGAGAGTAACTAGAAGAAGTGGAAGAAGGAGAAGAAAAGGAAGAAGAAGAAGATGTGGAAAGTGAAGAAGTTGAAGAAGGTGAACAAGAGGAGGAAGAAGAAGTAGTCGAAGGAGGTGAGATGAAGAAGAAGATGAGAAGAGGAAGAAGAAGGAGAGTAACTAGAAGAAGTGGAAGAAGGAGAAGAAAATGAAGAAGAAGAAGATGTGGAAAGTGAAGAAGTTTAAGAAGGTGAACAAGAGGAGGAAGAAGAAGTAGTGCAAGGAGGTGAGATGACGAAGAAGAAGTTGTGGAAGTCGAAGAAATCGAAGAAGAGGAAAAAGAAGAAGTGTAAGCAGAAGAAGCGGAAGAAGTAGACAAAAATGAAAAAGAACAACAAGTAGAAGTAGAAGAAGTGGTAGAAGGAGAGAATAAGAGGAATAGGAGGAAGTAGTGGAATGAAAGGAGATGAAGAAGAAGAAGTGGAAGAAGGAGAACGGGAGGAGGGAGAAGAGGTGGCAGAAGGAGAAGAAGAGGAAGAAGAAGATGTGGAAGAACGAGAAGAAAAGGAAGAAGTGTAAGTGGAAGAATAAGAAAAAAAAGGAAGAAGAAGAAGCAATGGTAGGAAAGGGGATAAAGAAGAAGTGGAACAAGGAGGAGAAGAAGAAGGGGAGGAAGAAGAAGTAGTGCAGGCAGAAGAAGGGCAAGAAAGAGAAGAGAGGGAAGAAGAAGAACAAGTAGGTGTAGTAGAAGTGGAAGAAGGTGAGCAAGAGGAAGAAGAAGAAGTAGTTGAAGGAGTGGGGATGATGGAGAAGAAGTGGAACTAGGAGAACAAGAGGTAGAAATGCAAGTGGAAGCAGAAGAAGGAGAAAAAGAGGGATATCACGAAGGAAAGGAAGAAGAAGGAGGAGATGAAGAATAAGAAAAGAAAGGAAAGGAGAGGATGAAGAAGAAGAAGTGGAAGAAAGAGAACAAGAGGAGGCAGGAGAAGTGGAAGAAAGATAAGAAGAGGAAGAGGAAGGAGAGTAACTAGAAAAAGTGGAAGAAGCAGAAGAAAAGGAAGAAGAAGAAGATGTGGAAAGTGGAGAAGTTGAAGAAGGTGAACAAGAGGAGGAAGAAAAAGTAGTGGAAGGAGGTGAGATGAAGAAGAAGAATTGGAACAAGGAGAAAAGGAGGAAAAGGAAGAAGGAGGGGAAGGGAAGGGAAGAAGAAGCAGAAGAAGTGGAATCTGGAGGAGAAGAGGAAGAAGAAGAAGAAGTGTAAGCATAAGATTTGGGGGAAGGAAAAGAAAAGGAAGAGCAACAATGGGAAGAACAGAAGTGGGGGATGGAGAAAAAGAGGAAGGAGAAGACGGAAAGCAGAGAAGAAGAAGTTGTGGAAGGAGAAGAAATGGAAGAAGAGGAAGAAGAAGTTTAGGCAGAAGAAGCGGAAGAAGGAGACGAAAATGAAGAAGAACAACAAGTAGAAGTAGAAGAAGTGGTAGAAGGAGAGAATAAGAGGAATAGGAGGAAGTAATGGAATGAAAGGAGATGAAGAAGAAGAAGTGGAAGATGGAGAACGGGAGGAGGAAGAAGAGGTGGCAGAAAGAGAAGAAGTGGAAGAACAAGAAGAAAAGCAAGAAGTGCAAGTGGAAGAAGGAGAACAATAGGAAGAAGAAGAAGAAGTGGAAGAATGACAAAAAGAGGAGGAAGAAGAAGCAATGGAAGGAAGGGGGAATAAAGAAGAAGTGGAAGAAGGAGGAGAAGAAGAAGGGGAGGAAGAAGAAGTAGTCCAGGCAGAAGAAGGGCAAGAAGGAGAAGAGAGGGAAGAAGAAGAACAAGTGGATGTAGTAGAGGTGGAAGAATGTGAATAAGAGGAAGAAGAAGAAGTAGTTGAAAGAGTGGGAATTATGCAGAAGAAGTGGATGAAGGAGAACAAGAGGTACAAATGCAAGTGGAAGCAGAAGAAGGAGAAAAAGAGGGATATGACAAAGGAAAGGAAGAAGGAGAAGGAGATGAAGAAGAAGAAAAGAAAGGAAAGGAGAGGATGAAGAAGAAGAAGTGGAAGAAAGTGAACAAGAGGAGGCAGGAGAAGTGGAAGAAAGATAAGAAGAGGAAGAAGAAGGAGAGTAAGTAGAAGAAGTGAAAGAAGGGGTAGAAAAGGAAGATGAAGAAGATATGGAAAGTGAAGAAGGTGAAGAAGAGGAGGAAGAAGAAGTAGTGGAAGGAGGTGAGATGTAGAAGAAGAACTGGAACAAGGAGAAAACGAGGAAAAGGAAGAAGGAGGGGAAGGGAAGGGAAGAAGAAGCAGAAGAAGTGGAATCTGGAGGAGAAGAGGAAGAAGAAGAAGAAGTGTAAGCATAAGATTTGGGGGAAGGAGAAGAAGAGGAAGAAGAGGAATGAGAAAACAGAAAGGAAAGAAGAAGAAGTTGTGGAAGGAGAAGAAATGGAAGAAGAGGAACAAGAAGAAGTGTAAGCAGAAGAAGGAGACGAAAATGAAGAAGAACAACAAGTAGAAGTAGAAGAAGTGGTAGAAGTAGTGGAATGAAAGGAGATGAAGAAGAAGAAGTGGAAGAAGCAGAACGGGTGGAGGAAGAAGAGGTGGCAGAAGGAGAAGAAGAGGAAGAAGAAGAAGTGGAAGAAGGAGAAGAAACGGAAGAAGTGCAAGTGGAAGAAGGAGAACAATAGGAAGAAGAAAAAGAAGTGGAAGAGCAACAATGGGAAGCAACATAAGTGGTGGTTGGAGAAAAAGAGGAAGGAGAAGACGGAAAGGAAAGAAGAAGTTGTGGAAGGATAAGAAATGGAAGAAGAGGAACAAGAAGAAGTGTAAGCAGAAGAAGCGGAAGAAGGAGAGAGTAAGAGGAATAGGAGGAAGTAGTGGAATGAAAGGAGATGAAGAAGAAGAATGGAAGAAGGAGAACGGGAGGACTGAAAGGAGGTGGCAGAAGGAGAAGAAGAGGAAGAAGAAGTGGAAGAACGAGGAGAAAAGGAAGAAGTGCAAGTGGAAGAGGGAGAACAATAGGAAGAAGAAGAAGAAGTGGAAGAATGAGAAAAATAGGAGGAAGAAGAAGCAATGGAAGGAAAGGGGATGAAGAAGAAGTGGAACAAGGAGGAGAAGAAGAAGGGGACGAAGAAGAAGTAGTCTAGGCAGAAGAAGGCCAAGAAGGAGAAGAGAGGGAAGAGGAAGAACAAGTGGATGTAGTAGAAGTAGAAGAAGGTGAACAAGAGGAAGAAGAAGATGTAGTTGAATTAGTGGGGATGATGGAGAAGAAGTGGAAGAAGGACAACAAGAGGTAGAAACGCAAGCGGAAGCAGAAGAAGGAGAAAAAGAGGGATATGACGAAGGAAAGGAAGAAGAAGAAGGAGATGAAGAGGAAGAAAAGAAAGGAAAGGAGAGGATGAAGAAAAAGTGGAAGAAAGAGAACAAGAGGAGGCAGGAGAAGTGGAAGATAAGAAAAGGAAGAAGGAGGAGAGAACTAGAAGAAGTGGAAGAAGGAGAAGAAAAGGAAGAAGAAGAAGATGTGGAAAGTGAAGAAGGTGAACAAGAGGAGAAAGAAGAAGTAGTGGAAGGAGGTGAGATGAAGAAGAAGAATTGGAACAAGGAGAAAAGGTAGAAAAGGAAGAAGAAGCGGAAGGGAAGGGAAGAAGAAGCAGAAGAAGTGCAATCTGGAGGAGAAGAGGAAGAAGAAGAAGAAGTGTAAGCGTAAGATTTGGGGGAAGAAGAAGAAGAAGTGTAAGCATAAGATTTGGGGGAAGGAGAAGAAGAGGAAGAGCAACAATGGGAAGCAACAGAAGTGGGGGATGGAGAAAAAGAGGAAGGAGAAGACGAAAAGGAAAGAAAAAGTGGAATGAGAAGAAAATGAAGAAGAACAACAAGTAGAAGTAGAACAAGTAGTAGAAGTAGTGGAATGAAAGGAGATGAAGAAGAAGAAGTGGAAGAAGGAGAACGGGAGGAGGGAGAAGTGGTGGCAGAAGGAGAAGAAGAGGAAGAAGAAGAAGTGGAAGAATGAGAAGAAAAGGAAGAAGTGCATGTCGAAGAAGGAGAACAATAAGAAGAAGAAGTGGAAGAATGAGAAAAAAAGGAGGAAAAAGAAGCAATGGAAGGAAAGGGGATGAAGAAGAAGTGGAACAAGGAGGCGAAGAAGAAGCGGAGGAAGAAGAAGTAGTGTAGGCAGAAGAAGGGCAAGAAGGAGAATAGAGGGAGGAAGAAGAACAAGTGGATGTAGTAGAAGTGGAAGAAGGTGAACAAGAGGAGAAGAAGAAGTAGTTGAAGGAGTGGGGATGATGGAGAAGCAGTGGAAGAAGGAGGACAAGAGGTAGACATGCAAGTGGAAGCAGAAGAAGGAGAAAAAGAGGGATATGACGAAGGAAAGGAAGAAGAAGAAGGAGAGGAAGAGGAAGAAAAGAAAGGAAAGGAGAGGATGAAGAAGAAGTGGAAGAAAGAGAACAAGTGGAGGCAGGAGAAGTGGAAGAAGAATAAGAAGAGGAAGAAGACGAAGAAGAAGGAGAGGAAGTGTAAGCAGAAGAAGCTGAAGAAGGAGACGAAAATGAAGAAGAACAACAAGTAGAAGTAGAAGAAATGGTTGAAGGAGAGAATAAGAGGAATAGGAAGTGCAAGTAGTGGAATCAAAGGAAATGAAGAAGAGGTAGTGGAAGAAGGAGAACAAGTGGATGTAGTAGAAGTGGAAGAAGGTGAACAAGAGGAAGAAGAAGTGGAAGAAGGAGAAGAACAGGTAGAAATGCAAGTGGAAGCAGAAGAAGGAGAAAAAGAGTGATATGACGAAGGAAAGGAAGAAGAAGAAGGAGATGAAGTTGTGAAGAAAAGAAAGGAAAGGAGAGGATGAAGGAAGAAAGAGAACAAGAGGAGGCAGGAGAAGTGGAAGAAAGATAAGAAGAGGAAGAAGAAGGAGAGTAACTAGAAGAATTGGAAGAAGGGGAAGTAAAGGAAGAAGAAGAAGATGTGGAAGTGAAGAAGGTGAAGACGGTGAACAAGATGAGGAAGAAGTAGTGGAAGGAGGTGAGATGAAGAAGAAGAATTGGAACAAGGAGAAAAGGAGGAAAAGGAAGAAGGAGGGGAAGGGAAGGGAAGGGAAGAAGTAGCAGAAGAGGTGGAATCTGGAGGAGACGAGGAAAAAAAAGAAGAAGTGTAAGCATAAGATTTGGGGGAAGGAGAAGAAGAGGAAGAGCATCAATGGGAAGCAACAGAAGTAGGGGATGGAGAAAAAGAGGAAGGCGAAGATGGAAAGTAAAGAAGAAGAAGTTGTGGAAGGAAAAGAAATGGAAGAAGAGGAACAAGAAGAAGTGTAAGCAGAAGAAGCGGAAGAAGGAGACGAAAATGAAGAAGAACAACAAGTAGAAGTAGATGAAGTGGTAGAAGGACAGAATAAGACGAATAGGAGGAAGTAGTGGAATGAAAGGAGATGAAGAAGAAGAAGTGGATGCAGGAGAACAGGAGGAGGGAGAAGAGGTGGCAGAAGGAGAAGAAGAGGAAGAAGAAGTGGTAGAACGAGAAGAAAAGTAAGAAGTGCAAGTGGAAGAAGGAGAACAATAGGAAGAAGAACAAGAAGTGGAAGAATGAGAAAAAGAGGAGGAAGAAGAAGCAATGGAAAGAAAGGGGATCAAGAAGAAGTGGAACAAGGAGGAGAAGAAGAAGTAGTGTAGGTAAAACAAGGGGAAGAAGGAGAAGAGAGCGAAGAAGAAGAACAAGTGGATGTAGTAGAAGTGGAAGAAGGGAACAAGAGGAAGAAGAAGAAGTAGCTGAAGGAGTGGGGAGATGGAGAAGAAGTGGAAGAAGGAGAACAAGAGGTAGAAATGTAAGTGGAAGAAGAAGAAGGAGAAAAAGAGCGATATGACGAAGGAAAGGAAGAAGAAGAATGAGATGAAGAGGAAGAAAAGAAAGGAAAGGAGAGGATGAAGAAGAAGTGGAAGAAAGAGAACAAGAGGAGGCAGGAGAAGTGGAACAAGGAGGAAAAGAAGAAGGGGAGGAAGAAGAAGTCGTGTAGGCAGAAGAAGGGCAAGAAGGAGAAGAGAGGGAAGAAGAAGAACAAGTGGATATAGTAAAGGTGGAAGAAGGTGAACAAGAGGAAGAAGAAGAAGTAGTTGAAGGAGTGGGGATGATGGAGAAGATGTGGAAGAATGAGAAAAAGAGGTAGAAATGCAAGTGGAAGCAGAAGAAGGAGAAAAAGAGGGATATGACGAAGGAAAGGAAGAAGAAGAAGGAGATGAAGAGGAAGAAAAGAAAGGAAAGGAGAGGATGAAGAAGAAGTGGAAGAAAGAGAACAAAAGGAGGCAGGAGAAGTGGAAGAAAGATAAGAGGAAGAAGAAGGAGAGTAACTAGAAGAAGTGGAAGAAGGAGAAAAAAAGTAAGAAGAAGAAGATGTGGAATGTGAAGAAGGTGAACAAGAGGAGGCAGAAGAAGTAGTGGAAGGAGGTGAGATGAAGAAGAAAAATTGGAACAAGGAGAAAAGGAAGAAAAGGAAGAAGGAGGCGTAGGGAAGGGAAGAAGAAGCAGAAGAAGTGGAGTCTGGAGGAGAAGAGGAAGAAGAAGAAGAAGTGTAGGCATAAGATTTGGGGGAAGGAGAAGAGGAAGAACAACAATGGGAAGCAACAGAAGTGGGGGATGGAGAAAAAGAGGAAGGAGAAGACGGAAAGGAAAGAAGAAGAAGTTGTGGAAGGAGAAGAAATGGAAGAAGAGGAAGAAGAAGAAGTGTAAGCAGAAGAAGCGGAAAAAGGAGACGAAAATGAAGAAGAACAACAAGTAGAGGTAGAAGAAGTGGTAGAAGTAGTGGAATGAAAGGAAATGAAGAAGAAGAAGTGGAAGCAGAAGAAGCGGAAGAAGGAGATGAAAATGAAGAAGAAGAACAAGTAGAAGTAGAAGAAGTGGTAGAAGGAGAGAATAAGAGGAATAGGAGGAAGTAGTGGAATGAAAGGATATGAAGAAGAAGAAGTGGAAGAAGGAGAACAGGAGGAGGGAGAACAGGTGGCAGAAAGAGAAGAAGAGGAAGAAGAAGAAGTGGAAGAACGAGAAGAAAAGGAAGAAGTGCAAGTGGAAGAAGGAGAACAATAGGAAGAAGAAGAAGAAGTGGAAGAATGAGAAAAAGAGGAGGTAGAAGAAGCAATGGAACGAAAGGGGATGAAGAAAAAGTGGAACAAGGAGGAGAAGAAGAATGGGAGGTTGACAAAGTGGTGTAGGCAGAAGAAGGTGATATGAATCCACTGTCAGTTTAGGATTCTGAAAGGACCCTAGGAATTTAGTTGGCCGCGTTAACAAAATTAATCAACGTGGAATGCAAACAATTGCCAAAAATAAATTGATTAGAATTACTGTCAAACTCTTAGACATAGAATGGAAATTAAAAGTTATTGAAATTGAACGAGTAAACGAGTTTTCGAATAGTGTAGGACTTTCCTGTGCAATTGATCATAGAGTTTGCTGGGCAGAATTGAGTATGAATGGAAAAGACAGAAAATGGAATTGGAATTGATAGACTCCACACTTCCAAGGATGGAAGATATGTCTACGAGATTGCACACACAAAGGGGTGAATTACCTTTGATAAATCTCAAAAAGATTTTGGATTGCCAAGAACCCAAAGGAGAGAAAACTCAACTAGTTTTTTTATTTCCAAAATATTCTGCCTTACATCTCAGTCTTGCCCAAATTTATATGCCTAATAAACTCAGCTTATGTAGGTTTAGTGGCTTTCTAAATTCAGCTGAAGTTACAAAATAATAAAAACTAATAATGGGCAGCTTAATAACAAAGTGTAACTGCCAAAGTAAATTAAACACGTATACTAATTATAATTGATAACCTAGGTGGCTGCAACTTTAATTAGACAATTCTGGTTGCCCACCATTAACTAAGTAAACTCCAAGAAAATGAGTTTAATTTATTTCAAACTTCTCTTCCATTAAGGTCAAGCATTGCTCTCTTCAGTCCTGAGACAATTAACAATTTTAAACTTTATTTCTTCAATGTTTGGCTCTTTTTGCAAAAGGGCTGCCAATACTTGTTGAATAGCTTCCTTAGCTCTTCTTGTCCTTGCCTTTGTCATAGGTCCTCCAAGTCCTTCAAGCTTGATGTCCTCATCACTCCCCCCCTCTTGAAGAGGATTTGTCCCCATATCAATAGCATCTTCATCTGCATCAAAGAGAGTTAAATCAGACACATTAAAAGTAGCACTAACATTATACTCATCTGGAAGATCAATCTTATAGGCATTGTCATTGATCTTTTCTAGAACTTGGAAAGGACCATCTCCCCTTGGTTGGAGTTTTGACTTTCTTTGTTTAGGGAACCTTTCCTTTCTCATGTGTACCCAAACCCAATCACCAGGTTGGAACACGACCTTCTTCCTACCCTTGTTAGCTTGCCTTGCATAACTCTCATTTTTCTTTTCAATTTGAGCCTTCACTTGCTCATGCAGCTTCTTCACATACTCAGCTTTAGCTTGTGCTTCATTATGCTTAAACATAGAAATGTTAGGCATGGACAACAAATCAAGAGGAGTCAAAGGATTGAACCCATACACAATTTCAAACGGAGAACAATTAGTCGTGCTATGGACAACCCTATTATAAGCAAACTCAACATGAGGCAAACATGCTTCCCAAGACTTAAGATTTTTCTTTAAAACAGTCCTAAGCAATGTGCCTAAAGTCCTATTGACTACCTCAGTTTGACCATCAGTTTGTGGGTGGCAAGTAGTAGAAAACAGCAATTTAGTACCAATTTTACCCCACAAGGTCCTCCAAAAGTGACTAAGGAATTTTGCATCCCTATCACTCACAATGCTCCTTGGTAGTCCATGAAGTCTCACTATTTCCTTGAAAAATAAATCAGCCACATGGCTAGCATCATCCACCTTTTTGCAAGGAATGAAATGTGCCATCTTAGAAAACCTATCAACAACAACAAACACAGAATCCTTTCCATTCTTTGTTTTAGGCAACCCCAAAACAAAGTCCATAGAAATGTCAGTCCAAGGATATTCAGGAACAGGCAAAGGAGTATATAATCCATGAGGCTTAACCTTAGATTTGGCCTTTTTACACACAATGCAGTGGTCACAAAATTTATGCACATATCGTTTCATGTGAGGCCAAAAGAAATGCTCTTGCAAAATTTCCAAAGTCTTTTGAACCCCAAAATGACCCATCAAACCCCCCTCATGTGATTCACTTACAAGCAACTCTCTAATGGAACATTTAGGCACACACAATTTATTGGCTTTAAACAAAAATCCATTATGCCTATAATATCCATTTTCAGAAAGCTTTTCACATGCAGCAAATATTTCAGCAAAATCCACATCATGTTTATACATATCTTTCAAAGATTCAAGACCAAACAATTTAGTCTCAAGCATAGAAAGTAATGCATGCCTCCTAGAAAGCGCATCAGCCACTACGTTCCCTTTTCCCTTTTTATGCTTGATAACATATGGAAATTGTTCTAAAAATTCTACCCACTTAGCATGCCTCTTATTAAGCTTACCTTGACCCTTTAAATATTTTAAAGACTCATGGTCGCTATGAATGACAAATTCCTTGGGTAACAGATAATGCTGCCATGTTTTTAAAGCCCTCACCAACGCATATAATTCCTTATCATAAGTAGAATAGTTAAGGGCAGCCCCACTTAACTTTTCACTGAAATAAGCAATTGGATGACCATCTTGCAATAAAACAGCCCCAATACCCACATTTGATGCATCACATTCAATTTCAAATGATTTTGCAAAATTAGGCATGGCAAGAATAGGTGCATTACCAAGCTTATGCTTAAGGGCAGCAAAGGCCTCTTCTTGTTTCTCTCCCCATTTAAAACCCACATTTTTTTTAACAATTTCATTTAGAGGTGCAGCCACAGTACTAAAATCTTTAACAAATCTCCTGTAGAAACTTGCTAAACCATGAAATCCCCTCACCTCACTCACGGTTTTAGGTGTAGGCCATTCTTGGATGGCCTTAACCTTTTCCACATCAACCTGTACCCCTTTAGCATTAACAACAAAGCCTAGGAATACTACATGATCAGTACAAAAAATGCATTTGTCCAAATTGGCATACAATTGTTCTTTTCTAAGCACATTCATAACAGCCCGCAAATGTTCAACATGCAATTCAAGACTAGTGCTATAGATCAGAATATCATCAAAGTACACCACAACAAATTTTCCAATAAACTCTCTTAAGACATGATTCATTAATCTCATGAAAGTACTAGGTGCATTTGTCAAACCAAAGGGCATAACCAGCCACTCATACAATCCATATTTAGTCTTAAAAGCAGTTTTCCATTCATCTCCTTCTCTAATCCTAATCTGATTATAGCCACTTTTCAGATCAATTTTAGAAAACACACATGCACCATATAGTTCATCAAGAAGATCATCTAACCTGGGAATTGGATGTCTATATTTGATGGTGATGTTGTTTATGGCTCTACAATCAGAACACATCCTCCATGAACCATCCTTCTTGGGTACTAGAATCACAGGTACAGCACATGGACTCATGCTGTCTCTTACCCACCCTTTGCTCATGAGTTCAGTAACTTGCCTTTCGATCTCTTTGGTCTCCTGTGGGTTGCTCCTATAAGCTGGACGATTAGGCAAAGAAGCTCCTGGAATGAGATCAATGTGATGCTCAATTCCCCTCACAGGTGGCAAGCCATCAGGTACATTTGCTGGAAACACATCCTCAAAATCCTGCAAAAGAGACTCAATACAAGAAGGCAATTCAAACTTGTCAAACTGGTTAGCATACAAAATTTGATTTTGACAAAGCAATAAGTAGAGGGGCTGTCTTGCGCAAAGCACCCTCCTTACCTCCCTTTCTCTTGCTAAACACAGCTGCTTGCCCTCAAGTGTTTCACTCTTATTCTTTTCTCTCTTTTTTCTTTCAGGTGTTTCACTCTTTTTCCTCTCAGGTGTTTCACTCTTTCTCTCATTTGCTAACTTTTCTCTCATTTTTAATTGATCCTCACATACCTCTTTAGGAGACAAAGGCTTAAGAACCACCTTTTTATCCTGATACATAAAGGAAATTTTATTAGTGAAACCATCATGAATGGCTTTGGTATCATACTGCCACGACCTCCCTAAAAGGATATGGCTGGCCTCCATGGGAACCACATCACATAAAACCTTATCTTGATACTTCCCAATGGAGAAAGGAACCTCTGCTTGCTGTTTCACTTTAACTTCTTCTCCTTCACTAAGCCATTGGAGTTTATATGGTCTAGGATGCGGTGTAGTGTCCATGTTCATCTTTGACACTAATCTTGAACTCACCACATTGGTACAACTCCCTCCATCAATAATTACCAAACAAACATTACCATTGACTGAACATCTTGTGTGAAAGATGTTCTCCCTTTGAGATGCATCTTCGGCCTTGACTTGACTTCCCAACAGTCTCCTAATCATGTACAACTCTCCTTCATTAGCCGCCAATTCTCCATCACTCTCCTCTTCTTCTCCACCACTAGCTTCTGATTGGCTTGTGTATTCCCCATTATCTTTGAGAAGAACAATCTTCTTTGTGGGACACTCATAGGCATAATGACCCATGCCCAAGCACTTGAAACACTTCACTTCTCTAGTCTTTTTAGGTGGATTATCATCTTTCTTTTGAGGGGCTTTTCCATGGCTAGAAGGTGTTGTATTACTAGATGAGGCAGCTCCTTCTTTCCTCCTATCCTTCCAATTGGAATTATTAAAATTGGTAGAACTCCTTCTTGTTGCACTTTTTCTTTTTAACTGTTGTTCTACCTGAATGGCCTTATGCAACAGATCCTCCATTTCTACAAATTCCTGCAACTCAACAACATCTCTAATATCATGATTTAAGCCACTAAGGAAGCGAGCCATAGTTACCTCAGGATCTTCTTCAATTTTTGCTTGGATGATAATCACCTCCATCTCCTTATAGTACTCCTCCACTCCCTTGCTTCCTTGAGACAATTTTTGAAGTTTCAATTTTAAGTCTCTATGGAAGCTAGAAGGTACATACCGCTTCCTCATGAGCCTCTTCATTTCAGTCCAAGTGTCCACCATAGGCTCTTCATCTCTAATCCTCTCCCTTTGCAACTTGTTCCACCAAATCAAAGCATAATCTGAAAATTCAGCAGCTGCAAGTCTCACCTTTTGCTCTTCACTATAATTGTTGCAAGAGAACACATGCTCAATTTTTAACTCCCACTCCAAGTATGCCTCAGGATCACTCCTACCCTTGAAAGGAGGCACATTCAACTTCACTCCTTCTATTCTTCCTTCATTTCGATTTGGCCTTCCTCCTCCTATTGGTGGGGTTCTATTCTCCAACTGATCCAACCTCTCATGGAACTCATCTTGTTGTTGCTTCATCAATCTCTCTAAATGTTGGGATAGTGCAACAATTTGAAGCTGAAGATCATTGTTATTATTTCTTTCCGCCATGATAAATAAACAGGTCAAATGTCACAAGAAAAAGTATGTATGTGGTGTTTGAAAATGTTCTTACCTACTCAAGTGTTTGCGCTAAAAAAAAAAAAAAAAAAATTGGCTTTTACTATAATGAAACTCTCTTGCCTTTTTCCTCTTTATTCCTCCTTAAGTTCTTAACAAACCAAAAGAGAAAAACTCAAAGACAAACACCAACTTGTGTGCAGGCAAATAAGACACAAGAAAACTAACAAAAATGACTAAAATGAAACCCAACGAAAGCAACAAATACTAGGACAACACTGGATTTTTTTTTTTTTTACACCAACAAGACAGAAGAAATTTGTCTCAAAATGAAAACAAAGGAAGTACGAAAAGAAATGGACAAAAACTGGGCACACAAAAACAAAGGTACAAACAGCCACAACCAGAATTTTGAGTAGAAAATTGTGCAGCCAATTTTAACAGGTAAAGACACAAACAGAGGATAAAATTTTGGCTTAAAATGAAACTAACAAGTGCAGCAAAATCCAGCAAGAATGTGCAGTATATGTGAAGCCAAAACAAAGTGGAATTGACACAATTTGTAACCAAGAAGTGCAGCCCAAAATTTCAGAAATGTAAACAAACAAGGTGCAGTAATTTTTCTTTCAAATCAAACACAATATTACCTTCAAAATGAAGAATTTCTAGCATGAACCATTCAGCCAATTTTATATATATATATTTTTTAAACACATTTGCATTCTTTGTTTTGCTTCTTTTTTTTTTTCTCTATATTTTTTTTTTTTCTTCAGATTTTCAAAATTCCTCTTCCTTTTTTTTTTTTTTTTTTTTTAGAATCTCAGATTTTTTAAGGGCTTAACTTTTGCAATGGTTCATCCTAACTGATTGACAATTAAGGTAATATTATTGATGATAAGAATCAAGGAAAAAAATTACCCGGAGTGCAGCCTTGCAATTCCTAGAAACCTAAGCTCTGATACCAAATGATATGAATCCACTGTCAGTTTAGGATTCTGAAAGGACCCTAGGAATTTAGTTGGCCGCGTTAACAAAATTAATCAACGTGGAATGCAAACAATTGCCAAAAATAAATTGATTAGAATTACTGTCAAACTCTTAGACATAGAATGGAAATTAAAAGTTATTGAAATTGAACGAGTAAACGAGTTTTCGAATAGTGTAGGACTTTCCTGTGCAATTGATCATAGAGTTTGCTGGGCAGAATTGAGTATGAATGGAAAAGACAGAAAATGGAATTGGAATTGATAGACTCCACACTTCCAAGGATGGAAGATATGTCTACGAGATTGCACACACAAAGGGGTGAATTACCTTTGATAAATCTCAAAAAGATTTTGGATTGCCAAGAACCCAAAGGAGAGAAAACTCAACTAGTTTTTTTATTTCCAAAATATTCTGCCTTACATCTCAGTCTTGCCCAAATTTATATGCCTAATAAACTCAGCTTATGTAGGTTTAGTGGCTTTCTAAATTCAGCTGAAGTTACAAAATAATAAAAACTAATAATGGGCAGCTTAATAACAAAGTGTAACTGCCAAAGTAAATTAAACACGTATACTAATTATAATTGATAACCTAGGTGGCTGCAACTTTAATTAGACAATTCTGGTTGCCCACCATTAACTAAGTAAACTCCAAGAAAATGAGTTTAATTTATTTCAAACTTCTCTTCCATTAAGGTCAAGCATTGCTCTCTTCAGTCCTGAGACAATTAACAATTTTAAACTTTATTTCTTCCATGTTTGGCTCTTTTTGCAAAAGGGCTGCCAATACTTGTTGAATAGCTTCCTTAGCTCTTCTTGTCCTTGCCTTTGTCATAGGTCCTCCAAGTCCTTCAAGCTTGATGTCCTCATCAGAAGGGCAAGAAGTAGAAGAGAGGGAAGAAGAAGAACAAGTGGATGTAGTAGAAGTGGAAGAAGGTGAACAAGAGGAAGAAGAAGAAGTAGTTGAAGGAGTAGGGATGATGGAGAAGAAGTGGAAGAAGGAGAACAAGAGGTAGAAATTCAAGTGGAAGTAGAAGAAGGAGAAAAAGAGGGATATGACGAAGGAAAGGAAGAAGAAGAAAGAGATGAAGAAGAAGAAAAGAAAGGAAAGGAGAGGATGAAGAAGAAGTGGAAGAAAGAGAACAAGAGGAGGCACGAGAATTGGAAGAAAGATAAGAAGAGGAAGAAGAAGGAGAGTAACTAGAAGAAGTGGAAGAAGGAGAAGAAAAGGAAGAAGAAGAAGATGTGGAAAGTGAAGAAGTTGAAGAAGGTGAACAAGAGGAGGAAGAAGAAGTAGTGGAAGGAGGTGAGATGAAGAAGAAGAATTGGAACAAGGAGAAAAGGAGGAAAAGGAAGAAGGAGGGGAAGGGAAGAAGAAGTAGAAGAAGTGGAATCTGGAGGAGAAGAGGAAGACGAAGAAGAAGTGTAAGCATAAGATTTGGGGGAAGGAGAAGACGAGGAAGAGCAACAATGGGAAGCAACAGAAGTGGGGGATGGAGAAAAAGAGGAAGGAGAAGATGGAAAGGAAAGTAGAAGAAGTTGTGGAAGGAGAAGAAATGGAAGAAAGAGGAAGAAGAAGAAGTGTAAGCAGAAGAAGCGGAAGAAGGAGACGAAAATGAAGAAGAACCACAAGTAGAAGTGGAAGAAGTGGTAGAAGGAGAGAATAAGAGGAATAGGAGGAAGTAGTGAAATGAAAGGAGATGAAGAAGAAGAAGTTCTAGAAGGAGAACGGGAGGAGGAAGAAGAGGTGGCAGAAGGAGAAGAAGAGGAAGAACAAGTAGTAGAAGAACGAGAAGAAATGGAAGAAGTGCAAGTGGAAGAAGGAGAACAATAGGAAGAAGAAGAAGTGGAAGAATGAGAAAAAGAGGAGGAAGAAGAAGCAATGGAAGGAAAGAGGAAAGAAGAAGAAGTGGAACAAGGAAGAGAAGAAGAAGGGGAAGAAGAAGAAGTAGTGTAGGCAGAAAAAGGGCAAGAAGGAGAATAGAGGGAAGAAGAAGAACAAGAGGATGTAGTAGAAGTTGAAGAAGGTGAACAAGAGGAAGAAGAAGAAGTAGTTGAAGGAGTGGGGATGATGGAGAAGAAGTGGAAGAAGGAGAACAAGAGGTAGAAATGCAAGTGGAATCCGAAGAAGGAGAAAAAGAGGGATAGGACAAAGGAAAGGAAGAAGAAGAAGGAGATGAAGAGGAAGAAAAGAAAGGCAAGGAAAAGATGAAGAAGAAGTCGAAGAAAGAGAACAAGAGGGGGCAGGAGAAGTGGAAGAAAGATAAGAAGAGGAAGAAGAAGGAGAGTAACTCGAAGAAGTGGAAGAAGGAGAAGAAAAGGAAGAAGAAGAAGATGTGGAAGGTGAAGAAGTTGAAGAAGGTGAACAAGAGGAGGAAGAAGAAGTAGTGGAAGGAGGTGAGATGAAGACGAAGAATTGGAACAAGGAGAAAAGGAGGAAAAGGAAGAAGAAGGGGAAGGGAAGGGAAGAAGAAGCAAAAGAAGCGGAATCTGGAGGAGAAGAGGAAGAAGAAGAAGAAGAGTAAGCATAAGGTTTGGGGGAAGGAGAAGACGAGGAAGAGCAACAATGGGAAGCAACAGAAGTGGGGGATGGAGAAAAAGAGGAAGGAGAAGACGCAAAGGAAAGAAGAAGTTGTGGAAGGAGAAGAAATGGAAGAAGAGGAAGAAGAAGAAGCGTAAGCAGAAGAAGCGGAAGAAGGAGACGAAAATGAAGAAGAACAACAAGTAGAAGTTGAAGAAATGGTAGAAGGAGAGAATAAGAGGAATAGGAGGAAGTAGTGGAATGAAAGGAGATGAAGAAGAAGAAGTGGAAGAAGGAGAACGGGGGGAGGGAGAAGAGGTGGCAGAAGGAGAAGAAGAAGAAGAAGAAGTGGCAGAACGAGAAGAAAAGGAAGAAGTGCTAGTGGAAGAAGGAGAACAAGAGGAAGAAGAAGAAGAAATGGAAGAATGAGAAAAAGAGAAGGAAGAAGAAGCAATGGAAGGAAAGGAAGAAGAAGTGGAACAAGGAGAAGAAGAAGAAGGGGAGGAGGAAGAAGTAGTGTAGGCAGAAGAAAGGGAAGAAGAAAAAGAGACGGAAGAAGAAGAACAGGTGGATGTAGTAGAAGTGGAAGAAGGTGAACAAGAGGTAGAAGAAGAAGTAGTTGAAGGAGTAAGGATAATTGAGAAGAAGTGGAAGAAGGAGAACAAGAGGTAGAAATGCAAGTGGAAGCAGAAGAAGGAGAAAAAGAGGGATATGACGAAGGAAAGGAAGAAGAAGAAGGAGATGAAGAGGAAGAAAAGAAAGGAAAGGAGAGGATGAAGAAGAAGTGGAAGAAAGAGAACAAAAGGAGGCAGGAGAAGTGGAAGAAAGATAAGAAGACGAAGAAGAAGGAGAGTAACTAGAAGAAGTGGAAGAAGGAGAAAAAAATTAAGAAGAAGAAGATGTGGAATGTGAAGAAGGTGAACAAGAGGAGGCAGAAGAAGTAGTGGAAGGAGGTGAGATGAAGAAGAAAAATTGGAACAAGGAGAAAAGGAAGAAAAGGAAGAAGGAGGGGTAGGGAAGGGAAGAAGAAGCAGAAGAAGTGGAGTCTGGAGGAGAAGAGGAAGAAGAAGAAGAAGTGTATGCATAAGATTTGGGGGAAGGAGAAGAAGAAGAAGAGCAACAAGTGGATGTAGTAGAACTGGAAGAAGGTGAACAAGAGGAAGAAGAAGAAGTAGGTGAAGGAGTGGGGATGATGGAGAAAAAGTGGAAGAAGGAGAACAAGAGGTAGAAATGCAAGTGGAAGCAGAAGAAGGAGAAAATGACGGATATGACGAAGGAAAGGAAGAAGAAGAAGGAGATGAATAGGAAGAAAAGAAAGGAGAGGAGAGGATGAAGAAGCAGTAGAAGAAAGAGAACAAGAGGAGGCAGGAGAAGTGGAAGAAAGATAAGAAGAGGAAGAAGAAGGAGAGTAACTAGAAGAAGTGGAAGAAGGAGAAGAAAAGGAAGAAGAAGTGTGGAAAGTGAAGAAGTTGAAGATGGTGAACAAGAGAAGGAAGAAGAAGTACTGGAAGGAGGTGAGATGAAGAAGAAGAAGTGGAACAAGGAGAAAAGGAGGAAAAGGAAAAAGGAGGGGAAGGGAAGGGAAGAAGAACCAGAAGAAGTGGAATCTCGAGGAGAAGAGGAAGAAGAAGAAGTGTAAGCATAAGATTTTGGGGAAGGAGAAGAACAGGAATGGGAAGCAACAGAAGTTTGGGATGGAGAAAAAGACGAAGGAGAAGACGGAAAGGTAAGAAGAAGAAGTTGTGGAAGGAGAAGAAATGGAAGAAGAGGAAGTGTAAGCAGAAGGAGGGGAAGAAGGAGACGAAAATGAGTAAGAACAACAAGTAGAAGTAGAAGAAGTGGTAGAAGGAGAGAATAAGAGGAATAGGAGGAGGTAGTGGAATGAAAGGAGATGAAAAATAAGAAGTGGAAGAAGCAGAACGGGAGGAGGGAGAAGAGGTGGTAGAAGGAGAAGAAGAGGAAGAAGAAGAAGTGGAAGAACGAGAAGAAAAGGAAGAAGTGCAAGTGGAAGAAGGAGAACAATAGGAAGAAGAAGAAGAAGGGGAGGAGGAAGAAGTTGTGTAGGCAGAAGAAAGGGAAGAAGAAAAAGAGACGGAAGAAGAAGAACAGGTGGATGTAGTAGAAGTGGAAGAAGGTGAACAAGAGGTAGAAGAAGAAGTAGTTGAAGGAGTAAGGATAATTGAGAAGAAGTGGAAGAAGGAGAACAAGAGGTAGAAATGCAAGTGGAAGCAGAAGAAGGAGAAAAAGAGGGATATGACGAAGGAAAGGAAGAAGAAGAAGGAGATGAAGAGGAAGAAAAGAAAGGAAAGGAGAGGATGAAGAAGAAGTGGAAGAAAGAGAACAAAAGGAGGCAGGAGAAGTGGAAGAAAGATAAGAAGACGAAGAAGAAGGAGAGTAACTAGAAGAAGTGGAAGAAGGAGAAAAAAATTAAGAAGAAGAAGATGTGGAATGTGAAGAAGGTGAACAAGAGGAGGCAGAAGAAGTAGTGGAAGGAGGTGAGATGAAGAAGAAAAATTGGAACAAGGAGAAAAGGAAGAAAAGGAAGAAGGAGGGGTAGGGAAGGGAAGAAGAAGCAGAAGAAGTGGAGTCTGGAGGAGAAGAGGAAGAAGAAGAAGAAGTGTATGCATAAGATTTGGGGGAAGGAGATGAAGAAGAAGAGCAACAAGTGGATGTAGTAGAACTGGAAGAAGGTGAACAAGAGGAAGAAGAAGAAGTAGGTGAAGGAGTGGGGATGATGGAGAAAAAGTGGAAGAAGGAGAACAAGAGGTAGAAATGCAAGTGGAAGCAGAAGAAGGAGAAAATGACGGATATGACGAAGGAAAGGAAGAAGAAGAAGGAGATGAATAGGAAGAAAAGAAAGGAGAGGAGAGGATGAAGAAGCAGTAGAAGAAAGAGAACAAGAGGAGGCAGGAGAAGTGGAAGAAAGATAAGAAGAGGAAGAAGAAGGAGAGTAACTAGAAGAAGTGGAAGAAGGAGAAGAAAAGGAAGAAGAAGTGTGGAAAGTGAAGAAGTTGAAGATGGTGAACAAGAGGAGGAAGAAGAAGTACTGGAAGGAGGTGAGATGAAGAAGAAGAAGTGGAACAAGGAGAAAAGGAGCAAAAGGAAAAAGGAGGGGAAGGGAAGGGAAGAAGAACCAGAAGAAGTGGAATCTCGAGGAGAAGAGGAAGAAGAAGAAGTGTAAGCATAAGATTTTGGGGAAGGAGAAGAACACGAAGAGCAGGAATGGGAAGCAACAGAAGTTTGGGATGGAGAAAAAGAGGAAGGAGAAGACGGAAAGGTAAGAAGAAGAAGTTGTGGAAGGAGAAGAAATGGAAGAAGAGGAAGAAGAGGAAGTGTAAGCAGAAGGAGGGGAAGAAGGAGACGAAAATGAGTAAGAACAACAAGTAGAAGTAGAAGAAGTGGTAGAAGGTGAGAATAAGAGGAATAGGAGGAGGTAGTGGAATGAAAGGAGATGAAAAATAAGAAGTGGAAGAAGCAGAACGGGAGGAGGGAGAAGAGGTGGTAGAAGGAGAAGAAGAGGAAGAAGAAGAAGTGGAAGAACGAGAAGAAAAGGAAGAAGTGCAAGTGGAAGAAGGAGAACAATAGGAAGAAGAAGAAGAAGTGGAAGAATGAGAAAAGGAGGAGGAACAAGAAGCAATGGAAGGAAAGGGGATGAAGAAGAAGAAGTTGAAGAAGGAGAACGGGAGGAGGGAGAAGAGGTGGCAGAAGGACAAGAAGAGGAAGAAGAAGAAGTGGAAGAACGAGAAGAAAAGGAAGAAGTTCAAGTGGAAGAAGAAGGAGAGTAACTAGAAGAAGTGGAAGAAGGAGATGAAAAGGAAGAAGAAGAAGATGCGGAAAGTGAACAAGTTGAAGAAGGTGAACAAGAGGAGGAAGAAGAAGTAGTGGAAGGAAGTGAGATGAAGAAGAAGAATTGGAACAAGGAGAAAAGGAGGAACAGGAAGAAGGAGGGGAAGGGAAGGGAAGAAGAAGCAGAAGAAGTGGAATCTGGAGGAGAAGAGGAAGAAGAAGAAGAAGTGTAAGCATAAGATTTGGGGCAAGGAGAAGAAGAGGAAGAAAAACAATGGGAAGCAACAAAAGTGGGTGATGGAGAAAAAGAGGAAGGATAAGACGAAAGGGAAAGAAGAAGTTGTTGAAGGATAAGAAATGGAAGAAGAGGAAGAAGAAGAAGTGTAAGCAGTAGAAGCTGAAGAAGGAGACGAAAATGAAGAAGAATAACAAGCTGAAATAGAAGTGGTAGAGGGAGAGAATAAAAGGAATAGGAGGAAGTAGTGGAATGAAAGGAGATGAAGAAGAAGTGGAAGAAGGAGAACGGTAGGAGGGAGAAGAGGTGGCAGAAGGAGAAGAAGAGGAAGAAGAAGAAGTGGAAGAAAGAGAAGAAAAGTAAGAAGTGCAAGTGGAAGAAGGAGAACAATAGGAAGAAGAAGAAGAAGTGGAAGATCGAGAAAAAGAGGAGGAAGAAGAAGCAATGGAAGGAAAGGGGATGAAGAAGAAGCGGAACAAGGCGGAGAAGAACAAGGGGAGGAAGAAGAAGTAGTGTAGGCAGGAGAAAGGCAAGAAGGAGAAGAGAGGGAAGAAGAAGAACAAGTGGAAATAGTAGAAGTGGAAGAAGGTGAACAAGAGGAAGAAGAAAAAGTAGTTGAAGTAGTGGGGATGATGGAGAAGAAGTGGAAGAAGGAGAACAAGAGGTAGAAATGCAAGTGGAAGCAGAAGAAGGAGAAAAAGAGGGATATGACGTAGGAAAGTGATGTGAATTCCCCTTGTCACGAATTCAGAACGGACCGATTAGGACTATTTGTTAGAATGGAAAAAAACAAAAAGGTAAAAATTGGGGATGATGGTGGTTTTGGGGGAGACGCCACTTCCGGAAAGGAAGATAAGTCTCAAAGACGCCACAAGGGGTGGAAGGCCCTTGATAAGTCTCAAGCTTGGTTCAGCCAAGAACCTAGGAGATACACTCTCTCAAGAAAAGTTTTATCCAAAGCCCCAGCCTGTCTATTTCCATTGAAATGCAATACATATAGGAATTCCATAAAGCCAAGAAATAAATGCACCATTTACTAACATTGATTGAGGTTTATTTATTAAATAACCTCCCTACTAGTGCATATGAAAAGACAACAGCCACACTGAAGGAAAACTAGACAACCACTAAAATTCAACACTCTAAAATAAAAGAAAAATTAAAATAAACTGTTTTTAAAGCATAGCAAATAACACAACAGTACCAACACTTTTTACAACTTTGTTTAATTAAACCCACTTTGATTAAAATAACTTTGCAGCAACATCCTCTATTTCATGAATCTTCAATGATGACCATGCATTGAATTAATTTTGCCTCTATGTCCTTTTCATTAGGTGCAGCTTCTAGAATTGTTGCTACCACTTGTTGTAAAACTTCTCTTGCTTTCCTAGCTCTTGCCCTTGTCATAGGTGTCCCAAGTCTTTCAACCACCTTACTGTCTTTGTTTGTAGCTGTGTCCTCATCATTGCCTCCCTCTTGAAGAGGATTTGTCCTCAAATCTAAGGCTTCTTCTTCTGCATTAAAAGGAGACAAATCAGATACATTAAAAATTGCACTTGTATTATAGTCACCTGGCAAATCAATTTTGTAGGCATTGTCATGGATCCTCTCTAACACTTGGAAAGGACCGTCTGCCCTTGGTTGTAGTTTGGACTTCCTTTGTTTAGGGAATCTCTCTTTTCTCATGTGTACCCAAACCCAATCACCAGGTTCGAATACAATTCTCCTTCTTCCCTTATTAGCTTGCTTGGCATAGCTCTCTTGCACCCACTTTTTGCTTATTAATTCATCAACTTGCCTTTGTATTTCTTGGGTCTCTTGGGGGTTGCTTCTATACGCTGGTCGATTAGGTAATGAAGCTCCAGGAATGAGATCAATGTGATGCTCAATTCCCCTTAAAGGTGGTAATACGTTAGGAACCTCCTTTGGAAACACATCCTTATATTCCTGCAAAAGAAATTCAACACCAACAGGGCCAAGTTTTTTAGAGTTAGCATAAACATTATTTTTGCAATACAATACGTAAAGTGGTTTTTTTGCAAGCATCACCCTCTTCACCTCACTCTTTTTTGCTAAACAACTCTTTTTTCTTTCAAGTGTTTCACTTTTGTTCCCCTTATGTGTTTCACTCTTTTTATTTCCACTCTTTTTATATGTTTCACTCATCTCTCCTTTTTCTTGCAACTCTTTCTCTTTTATTTCTTTTTCTTTTTCCTCTTTCCTTTCTTGTCCTATTTTTGTTTTCAACCTGATTAAATCCTCAATTGCTTCTTTAGGTGAAAGTAATGCAATTCTCAATTTGCATCCTTGGTGCATAAAAGAAATTTTATTTGTTTTCTCATTGTAATTCACATTTCTTTCAACTTGCCATGATTTACCGAGAAGTAAGTGGCAAGCATCCATGGGCACCACATCACACAACACAACATCTTCATATTTTCCAATGGAAAACTTCACTTCAACTTGCTTATTCACAGATATGTCACCATTTTCACCAAGACTTTGAAGTTTGTAAGGTTGGGGGTGTGGTGTAGTCTCTAAATTCAATTTGGTAACTAATCTTGAACTAACCAGATTGGTACAATTTCCTCCATAAATAATGATTGAGCAAATCTTTCCTTCAATTGAACATCTAGTTTGAAATAAGCTTCCTTTTTGAATCTCAACCCTACCCTTAACCTCAGTAGTTGCAATTTCATTGTCCCCAAAAATTTTTCTTTTCTTGTTTGGACAATTTAAAGCAATATGACCTTTAGTCAAACATTTAAAACATTTAATTGTATTAATCTTGGAAGTAGAAGAAATGCAAGGGTTAGGAACGTGTTTACCACTTGAAGACTTTGAACCTTGTTCCCTAGGTAAGGAAGATCCCTCCTTCTTGGACTTGTCCCTCCAATTTGTGTTGTTAAAATTGGAAGAACCCCTTCTCATAGTTCCCTTTCTTTTGAGTTGTTGTTCTACCTGTACAGCTTTGTGCAACAAATCTTCTAACTCAATATATTCCTGCAATTCAACAACATCTCTGATTTCATTATTTAATCCACTCAAAAATCGAGCCATAGTGTCCTCACTATCTTCATTGACTTTAGCCCGCATCATAGTCATTTCCAAGTCTTTAAAATACTCTTCAACACTCCTATTGCCTTGAGATAATTTCTGAAGTTTAAGCTTCAAATCTCTATTGTATCTAGTTGGCACATATCTCTTCCTCATGATGGTCCTCAATTCATCCCATGTATCTACTATTGGTTCTTCATTTCTCACCCTCTCCCTTTGGTACTTGTTCCACCAAATAAGTGCATAATCAGAAAATTCAGCAGCTGCCATTTTAACTTTTTGCTCCTCTGTATAGTTGTTACAAGAGAATACATGTTCAATTTTCAGTTCCCACTCCAAATAGGCTTCTGGATCACTCCTTCCTTTGAATGGAGGAATATTCAGCTTTACTCCTTCAATCCGGTTTCGCCTAGGTTCACCATCATTATCTCTTCTTCTCCTATTCTCCTCATTATTTCCACGATTCTCAAGTACCTCAATCCTTCCATATAACTCCTCTGTATGTTCTCTCAACATTCTTTGTACTTGGTTTGTAATTGCTTCAATCATGAGTCTATTACCTCCTCCATTAGGAGGGGTTTCTTTACCTCCTGTACCTGCCATTTAATCAGAAAAAATAAAATTGAAGTAATAGGCCCTCACCACTCTTCTCACGTGTTTACACTCAAGAATGTACACTCGTGTTTAGTGCTCTCTTTTCTGGCTTTTTCTCTAATGTGCGTGCACACAGCCTTTTATCTCTCTTGTACTCTCCTTGGGTTCTTAACAAAATCAAATAAGACTCTTTTTCTTCTTTTTTTATTTTTTTTTTTCAAGAACAGTCCACACAATGTAGCAAAAATTTCGTGTATCAGACTTCAAACACCACTACCTCACAAAATAGCGAACGCAAAAGGCCAAACAAAAACAAAACTCTAATGCAATTTAAAACAGTTGCAAAAACAATCCTTCACAAAAACAGCCAATAGATCACCTTACAATTGGTTAAGTTTCTGTCCTAAATAGATGAATCATTCAGCCACAACCTTTTCTTTTATTTTTTTTTCTTCTCTTTTTTTTTTTCTTTTCTTTCTTTTGTGTTTTTTTTTATAGGCTTAACTTTTGCAATGACTTAGGCAGGGTGATTATCAATATCAGATGATGTTATTGGCACTAAGAACAAAAGGAAGGATGTTACCAATTTCTCCAAGCCAGCCAATGTCATGCCACTGTATCTCACACTGCATAACTCCGAAGTGAACGATTCGACATCCAGGTGAAAGTTCACGTTCTGAGGAACAATTTCCACTCACGAATCACCGAAATTGACTCTGTAAAACGTGAGTTATGAGTGAAAGGAAATTGCGTCTCAGACAACCAAGAACTGCGCCCTAGAACCTTTAAGCAGTGTCCAAAACCTAGTCCTAACAACTAGCTCTGATACCAAATGATGTGAATTCCCCTTGTCACGAATTCAGAACGGACCGATTAGGACTATTTGTTAGAATGGAAAAAAACAAAAAGGTAAAAATTGGGGATGATGGTGGTTTTTGGGGAGACGCCACTTCCGGAAAGGAAGATAAGTCTCAAAGACGCCACAAGGGGTGGAAGGCCCTTGATAAGTCTCAAGCTTGGTTCAGCCAAGAACCTAGGAGATACACTCTCTCAAGAAAAGTTTTATCCAAAGCCCCAGCCTGTCTATTTCCATTGAAATGCAATACATATAGGAATTCCATAAAGCCAAGAAATAAATGCACCATTTACTAACATTGATTGAGGTTTATTTATTAAATAACCTCCCTACTAGTGCATATGAAAAGACAACAGCCACACTGAAGGAAAACTAGACAACCACTAAAATTCAACACTCTAAAATAAAAGAAAAATTAAAATAAACTGTTTTTAAAGCATAGCAAATAACACAACAGTACCAACACTTTTTACAACTTTGTTTAATTAAACCCACTTTGATTAAAATAACTTTGCAGCAACATCCTCTATTTCATGAATCTTCAATGATGACCATGCATTGAATTAATTTTGCCTCTATGTCCTTTTCATTAGGTGCAGCTTCTAGAATTGTTGCTACCACTTGTTGTAAAACTTCTCTTGCTTTCCTAGCTCTTGCCCTTGTCATAGGTGTCCCAAGTCTTTCAACCACCTTACTGTCTTTGTTTGTAGCTGTGTCCTCATCAGAAAGGACGAAGAAGAAGGAGATGAAGAGGAAGAAAAGAAACGAAAGGAGAGGATGAAGAAGAAGCGGAAGAAAGAGAACAAGAGGAGGCAGGAGAAGTGGAGGAAAGATAAGAAGAGGAAGAAGAAGGAGAGTAACTAGAAGAAGTGGAAGAAGGAGAAGAAAAGGAAGAAGAAGAAGATGTGGAAAGTGAAGAAGTTGAAGAAGGTGAACAAGTGGAGGAAGAAGAAGTAGTGGAAGGAGGTGAGATGAAGAATCAGAATTGGAACAAGGAGAAAAGGAGGAAAAGGAAGAAGGAGGGGAAGGGAAGGGAAGAAGAAGCAGAAGAAGTGGAATCTGGAGTAGAAGAGGAAGAAGAAGAAGAAGAAGTGTAAGCATAAGATTTGGGGGAAGGAGAAGAAGAGGAAGAGCAACAATGGGAAGCAACAGAAGTGGGGGATGGAGAAAAAGAGGAAGGAGAAGACGGAAAGGAAAGAAGAAGAAGTTGTGGAAGGAGAAGAAATGGAAGAAGAGGAAGTGTAAGCAGAAGAAGCAGAAGAAGGAGACGAAAATGAAGAAGAAGAACAAGTAGAAGTAGAAGAAGTGGTAGCAGGAGAGAATAAGAGGAATAGGAGGAAGTATTGGAATGAAAGGAGATGAAGAAGAAGAAGTGGAAGAAGGAGAACGTGGAGAGAGAGAAGAGGTGGCAGAAGGAGAAGAAGAAGAAGTGGAAGAACGAGAAGAAATGGAAGAAGTGCAAGTCGAAGAAGGAGAAGAAGTGGAAGAATGAGAAAAAGAGGAGGAAGAAGAAGCAATGGAAGGAAAGGGGATGAAGAAGAAGTGGAACAAGGAGGAGAAGAAGAAGGGGAGGAAGAAGAAGTAGTTTAGGCAGAAGAAGGGCAAGAAGGAGAAGAAGTAGTTGAAGGAGTGCGGATGATGGATAAGAAGTGGAATAAGGAGAACAAGAGGTAGAAATGCAAGTGCAAGCAAAAGAAGGAGAAAAAGTGGGATATGACGAAGGAAAGGAAGAAGAAGAAGGAGATGAAGAGGAAGAAAAGAAACGAAACGAGACGATGAAGAAGAAGCGGAAGAAAGAGAACAAGAGGAGGCAGCAGAAGTGGAAGAAAGATAATAAGAGGAAGAAGATGTGGAAAGTGAAGAAGTTGAAGAAGGTGAACAAGAGGAGGAAGAAGAAGTAGTGGAAGGAGGTGAGATGAAGAAGAAGAATTGGAACAAGCAAAAAAGGAGGAAAAGGAAGAAGGAGAGGAAGGGAAGGGAAGAAGAAGCAGAAAAAGTGGAATCTGGAGGAGAAGAGGAAGAAGAAGAAGAAGTGTAAGCATAAGATTTGGGGGAAGGAGAAGAAGAGGAAGAGCAACAATGGGAAGCAACAGAAGTGGGGGATGGAGAAAAAGAGGAAGGAGAAGACAGAAAGGAAAGAAGAAGAAGTTGTTGAAGGAGAAGAAATGGAAGAAGAGGAAGAAGAAGAAGTGTAAGCAGAAGAAGCAGAAGAAGGAGACGAAAATGAAGAAGAACCACAAGTAGTAGTAGAACAAGTGGTAGAAGGAGAGAATAAGAGGAATAGAAGGAGGAATAGGAGGAAGTAGTGGAATGAAAGGAGATGAAGAGGAAGAAAAGAAACGAAAGGAGACGATGAAGAAGAAGCGGAAGAAAGAGAACAAGAGGAGGCAGGAGAAGTGGAAGAAAGATAATAAGAGGAAGAAGATGTGGAAAGTGAAGAAGTTGAAGAAGGTGAACAAGAGGAGGAAGAAGAAGTAGTGGAAGGAGGTGAGATGAAGAAGAAGAATTGGAACAAGCAAAAAAGGAGGAAAAGGAAGAAGGAGGGGAAGGGAACGGAAGAAGAAGCAGAAGAGGTGGAATCTGGACGGGAAGAGGAAGAAGAAGAAGAAGTGTAAGCATAAGATTTGGGGGAAGGAGAAGAAGAAGAAGAGCAACAATGGGAAGCAAGTGAAGTGGGGGATGGACAAAAAGAGGAAGGAGAATACAGAAAGGAAAGAAGAAGAAGTTGTGGAAGGAGAAGAAATGGAAGAAGAGGAAGAAGAACAAGTGTAAGCAGAAGAAGCGGAAGAAGGATAGGAAAATGAAGAAGAACAACAAGTAGAAGTAGAAGAAGTGGTAGAAGGAGAGAATAAGAGGAATAGGAGGAAGTAGTGGAATGAAAGGAGATGAAGAAGAAGAAGTGGAAGAAGGAGAACAGGAGGAGGGAAAAGAGGTGGCAGAAGGAGAAGAAGAGGAAGAAAAAGAAGAAGAAGTGGAAGAACGACAAGAAATGGAAGAAGTGCATGTGGAAGAAGGAGAACAATAGGAATAAGAAGAAGAAGTGGAAGAATGAGAAAAAGAGGAGGAAGAAGAAGCAATGGAAGGAAAGGGGATGAAGAAGAACTGGAACAAGGAGGGGAAGAAACAGGGGAGGAAGAAGAAGTAGTATAGGCAGAAGAAGGGGAAGAAGCAGAAGAGAGGGAAGAAGAAGAACAAGTGGATGTAGTAGAAGAGAAAGAAGGTCAACAAGAGGAAGAAGAAGAAGTAGTTGAAGGAGTGGGGATGATGGAGAAGAAGTGGAAGAAGGAGAACTAGAGGTAGAAATGCAAGTGGAAGCAGAAGAAGGAGAAAAAGAGGGATATGACGAAGGAAAGGAAGAAGAAGAAGGACATGAAGAGGAAGAAAAGAAAGGAAAGGAGAGGATAAAGAAGAAGTGGAAGAAAGAGAACAAGAGGAGGCAGGGGAAGTGGAAGAAGGATAAGAAGAGGAAGAAGAAGGAGAGTAACTAGAAGAAGTGGAATAAGGAGAACAAAAGGAAGAAGAAGATCTGGAAAGTGAAGAAGGTGAACAAGAGGAGGAAGAAGAAGTAGTGGAAGGAGGTGAGATCAAGAAGAAGAATTGGAACAAGGAGAAAAGGAGGAAAAGGAAGAAGGACCGGACGGGAAGGGAAGGGAAGGGAAGAAGAAGCAGAAGAAGTGGAATCTGGAGGAGAAGAGGAGGAAGAAGAAGAAGTGTAAGCATAAGATTTGGGGGAAGGAGAAAAAGAGTAAGAGCAACAATGGGAAGCAACAGAAGTAGGGGATGGAGAAAAAGAGGAAGGAGAAGACGGAAAGGAAAGAAGAGGAAGTTGTGGAAGGAGAAGAAATGGAGGAAGAGGAAGAAGAAGAAGTGTAAGCAGAAGAAGCGGAAGAAGGAGACGAAAATGAAGAAGAATAACAAGTAGAAGTAGAAGAAGTGGTAGAAGGAGAGAACAAGAGGAATAGGAGGAAGTAGTGGAATGAAAGGAGATGAAAAAGAAGAAGTGGTAGAAGGAGAACGGGAGCAGGATGAAGAGGTGGTTGAAGGAGAAGAAGAGGAAGAAGAAGAAGTCGAAGAACGAGAAGAAAAGGAAGAAGTGCAAGCAGAAGAAGGAGAACAATAGGAAGAAGAAGAAGAAGTGGAAGAATGAGAAAAAGAGGAGGAAGAAGAAGCAATGGAGGAAAGGGGATGAAGAAGAAGTGGAACAAGGAGGAGAAGAAGAAGGGGAGAAAGAAGAAGTAGTGTAGGCAGAAGAAGGGCAAGAAGGAGAAGAGAGGGAAGAAGAAGAACAAGTGGATGTAGTAGAAGTGGAAGAAGGTGAACAACAGGAAGAAGAAGAAGCACTTGAAGGAGTGGGGATGATGGAGAAGAAGTGGACGAAGAATAGCAAGAGGTAGAAATGCAAGTGGAAGCAGAAGAAGGAGAAAAAGTGGGATATGACGAAGGAAAGGAGGAAGAAGAAGGAGATGAAGAGGAAGAAAAGAAAGGAAAGGAGAGGATGAAGAAGAAGTGGAAGAAAGAGAACAAGAGGAGGCAGGCGAAGTGGAAGATAGATAAGAAGAGGAACAAGAAGGAGAGTAACCAGCAGAAGTGGAAGAAGGAGAAGAAAAGGAAGAAAACGAAGATGTGGAAAGTGAAGAAGGTGAACAAGAGGAGGAAGAAGAAGTAGTGGAAGGAGGTGAGATGAAGAAGAAGAATTGGAACAAGGAGAAAAGGAGGAAAAGGAAGAAGGAGCGGAAGGGAAGGGAAGAAGAAGCAGAAGAAGTGGAATCTGGAGAAGAGGAAGAAGAAGAAGAAGTGTAAGCATAAGATTTGGGCGAAATGGAAAGCAACAGAAGTGCGGGATGGAGAAAAAGAGGAAGGAGAAGACTGAAAGGAAAGAACACGAAGTTGTGGAAGGAGAATAAATGGAAGAAGAGGAAGAAGAAGAAGAAGTTTAAGCAGAAAAAGCGGAAGAAGGAGACAAAAATGAAGAAGAAGAACAAGTAGAAGTAGAAGAAGTGGTAGAAGGAGAAAATAAGAGGAATAGGATGAAGTAGTGGAATGAAAGGAGATGAAGAAGGAGAAAAAGAGGGAGATGACGAAGGAAAGGAGGAAGAAGAAGGAGATGAAGAGGAAGAAAAGAAAGGAAAGGAGAGGAGGCGAAGTGGAGGAAAGATTAGAAGAGGAAGAAGAAGGACAGTAACCAGAAGAAGTGGAAGAAGGAGAAGAAAAGGAAGATGTGGAAAGTGTAGAAGGTGAACAAGAGGAGGAAGAAGAAGTAGCGGAAGGAGGTGAGATGAAGAAGAAGAATTGGAACAAGGAGAAAAGGAGGAAAAGGAAGAAGGAGGGGAAGGGAAGGGATAAGAGGAATAGGATGAAGTAGTGGAATGAAAGGAGATGAAGAAGAAGAAGTGGAAGAAGGAGCACAAGAGGAGGGAGAAGAGGTGGCAGAAGGAGAAAAAGAGGAAGAAGAAGAAAAGAACGAGCAGAAAAGGAAGAAGTGCAAGTGGATGAAGGAGAAGAATAGGAAGAAGAAGAAGAAGTGGAAGAATGAGAAAAAAAGGAGGAAGAAGAAGCAATGGAAGGAAAAGGGATGAAGAAGAAGTGGAACAAAGAGGAGAAGAAGAAGGGGAGGAAGAAGAAGTAGTGCAGGCAAAAGAAGGGCAAGAAGTAGAAGAGAGGGAAGAAGAAGAACAAGTGGATGTAGTAGAAGTGGAAGAAGGTGAACAAGAGGAAGAAGAAGAAGCAGTTGAAGGACTGGGGATAATGGAGAAGAAGTGGAAGAAGAAGAACAAGAGGTAGAAATGCAAGTGGAAGCAGAAGAAGGAGAAAAAGATGGAGATGACGAAGGAAAGGAGGAAGAAGAAGGAGATGAAGAGGAAGAAAAGTAAGGAAAGGAGAGGAGGCGAAGTGGAGGAAAGATAAGAAGAGGAAGAAGAAGGACAGTAACCAGAAGAAGTGGAAGAAGGAGAAGAAAAGGAAGAAGATGAAGATGTGGAAAGTGTAGAAGGTGAACAAGAGGAGGAAGAAGAAGTAGTGGAAGGAGGTGAGATGAAGAAGAAGAATTGGAACAAGAGAAAAGGAGGAAAAGGAAGAAGGAGGGGAAGGGAAGGGAAGAAGAAGCAGAAGAAGCGGAATCTGGAGGAGAAGAGGAAGAAGAAGAAGAAGTGTATGCATAAGATTTGTGGGAAGGAGAAGAAGAAGAAGACCAACAATCGGAAGCAACAGAAGTGGGGGATGGAGAAAAAAAGGAAGGAGAAGACGGAAAGGAAAGAAGATGAAGTTGTGGAAGGAGAAGAAATGGAGGAAGATGAAAAGGAAGAAGTGTAAGTAGAAGAAGCGGAAGAAGGAGATGAAAATGAAGAAAAACAACAAGTAGAAGTAGAAAAAGTGGTAGAAGGAGAGAATAAGAGGAATAGAAGGAAGTAGTGGAAGGAAAGGAAATGATGAAGAAGAAGTGGAAGCAGGAGAACGGGAGGAGGGAGAAGAGGTGGCAGAAGGAGAAGAAGAGGCAGAACAAGAAGAAAAGGAAGAAGAGCAAGTGAAAGAAGGAGAACAATAGGAAGAAGAAGAAAAAGTGGAACAATGAGACAAGGAGGAGGAAGAAGAAGAAAAAGTGGAACAATGAGACAAGGAGGAGGAAGAAGAAGCAATGGAAGGAAAGGGGATGAAGAAGTGGAACAAGGAGGAGGAGAAGAAGGGGAGGAAGAAGAAGTAGTGTAGGCAGAAGAAGGGCAAGAAGGAGAAGAGAGGGAAGAAGAAGAACAAGTGGATGTAGTAGAAGTGGAAGAAGGTGAACAAGAGGAAGAAGAAGAAGTAGTTGAAGGAGTGGGGATGATGGAGAAGAAGTGGAAGAAGGAGAACAAGAGGTAGAAATGCAAGTGGAAGCAGAAGAAGGAAAAAAACAGGGATATGACGAAGGAAAGGAAGAAGAAGAAGGAGATGAAGAGGAAGAAAAGAAAGGAGAGGAGAGGATGAAGAAGAAGTGGAAGAAAGAGAACAAGAGGGGGCAGGACAAGTGGAAGAAAGATAAGAAGAGGAAGAAGAAGCAGAGTAACCAGAAGAAGTGGAAGAACGAGAAGAAAAGGAAGAAGAAGAAGATGTGGACAGTGAAGAAGGTGAACAAGAGGAGGAAGAAGAAGTAGTAGAAGGAGGTGAGATGTAGAAGAAGAATTGGAACAAGTAAAAAAGGTGGAAAAGGAACAAGGAGGGGAAGGGAAGGGAAGAAGAAGCAGAAGAAGTGGAATCTGGAGGAGAAGAGGTAGAAGAAGAAGAAGTGTAAGCATAAGATTTGGGGGAAGGAGAAGAAGAGGAAGAGCAACAATGGGAAGCAACAGAGGTTGGGGATGGAGAAAAAGAGGAAGGAGAAGACAGAAAGGAAAGAAGAAGAAGTTGTGGAAGGAGAATAAATGGAAGAAGAGGTAGAAGAAGAAGTGTAAGCAGAAGAAGCGGAAGAAGGAGACGAAAATGAAGAAGAACAACAAGTGGAAGTAGAAGAAGTGGTAGAAGGAGAGAAAGGAGGAATAGGAGGAAGTAGTGGAATGAAAGGAGATGAAGAAGAAGAAGTGGAAGAAGGAGAACAGGAGGAGGGAGAAGAGGTGGCAGAAGGAGAAGAAGAGGAAGAAGAAGAAGTGGAAGAACGAGAAGAAAAGGAAGAAGTGCAAGTGGAAGAAGGAGAACAATAAGAAGAGGAAGAATAAGTGGAAGAATAAGACAAAGAGGAGCAAGAAGAAGCAATGGACGGACAGGGGATGAAGAGGTGGTTGAAGGAGAAGAAAGAGGAAGAAGAAGATGTAGTTGAGGGAGTGGATATGATGGAGACGAACTGGAAGAAGGAGAACAAGGGGTAGCACAAGAAAGAGAAAAAAAGCGATATGACGAAGGAAAGGAAGAGGAAGAAGGACATGAAGAGGAAGGAAAGAAAGTTAAGGAGAGGATGAAGAAGAAGTGGAAGAAAGAGAACAAAAGGAGGCAGGAGAAGTGAAGAAAGATAAGAAGAGGAAGCAGAAGGAGAGTAACCAGAAGAAGTGGAAGAAGGACAAGAAAAGGAAGAAGAAGAAGATGTGGAATGTGAAGAAGGTGAACAAGAGAGGAAGAAGAAGTAGTGGAAGGAGGTGAGATGACGAAGAAGAATTGGAATAAGGAGAAAAGGAGGAAAAGGAAGAAGGAGGGGAAGGGAAGGGAAGAAGAAGCAAAGAAGTGGAATCTGAAGGAGAAGAGGAAGAAGAAGAAGAAGTGTAAGCATAAGATTTGGGGGAAGGAGAAGAAGAGGAAGAGCAACAATGGGAAGCAACAGATATGGGGGATGGAGAAAAAGAGGAAGGAGAAGACGGAAAAGAAAGAAGAAGAAGTTGTGGAAGGAGAAGAAATGGAAGAAGATGAAGCAGAAGTGTAAGCAGAAAGAAGCGGAAGAAGGAGACGAAAATGAAGCAGAGCAACATGTAGATGTAGAAGAAGTGGTAGAAGGAGAGAATAAGACGAATAGGAGGAAGTAGTGGAATGAAAGGAGATGAAAAAGAAGAAGTGGAAGAAGGAGAACGGGAGGAGGATGAAGAGGTGGCAGAAGGAGAAGAAGAGGAAGAAGAAGAAGTGGAAGAACGAGAAGAAAAGTGATGAGGACATCAAGCTTGAAGGACTTGGAGGACCTATGACAAGGGCAAGGACAAGAAGAGCTAAGGAAGCTATTCAACAAGTATTGGTAGCCCTTTTGCAAAAAGAGCCAAACATTGAAAAAATAAAGTATAAAATTGTTAATTGTCTCAGGACTGAAGAGAGCAATGCTTGACCTTAATGGAAGAGAAGTTTGAAATAAATTAAACTCATTTTCTTGGAGTTTACTTAGTTAATGGTGGGCAACCAGAATTGTCTAATTAAAGTTGCAGCCACCTAGGTTATCAATTATAATTAGTATACGTGTTTAATTTACTTTGGCAGTTACACTTTGTTATTAAGCTGCCCATTATTAGTTTTTATTATTTTGTAACTTCAGCTGAATTTAGAAAGCCACTAAACCTACACAAGCTGAGTTTATTAGGCATATAAATTTGGGCAAGACTGAGATGTAAGGCAGAATATTTTGGAAATAAAAAAACTAGTTGAGGTTTTCTCTCCTTTGGGTTCTTGACAATCCAAAATCTTTTGAGATTTATCAAAGGTAATTCACCCCTTTGTGTGTGCAATCTCGTAGACATATCTTCCATCCTTGGAAGTGTGAAGTCTATCAATTCCAATTCCATTTTCTGTCTTTTCCATTCATACTCAATTCTGGCCCGCAAACTCTATAACAGGAAAGTGCTACACTATTCAAAAACTCGTTTAATTGTTGAATTTCAAAACCTTTTAATTTCCATTCTGTGTCTAAAAGTTTGATAGTAATTCTATTCAGTTTATTTTTTTTTGCAATTGTTTGCATTCCATGTTGATTAATTTTGTTAACACGGCAAGCTAAATTCCTAGGGTCCTTTCAGAATCCTAAACTGACAGCGGATTCATATCAAAAAGGAAGAAGTGCAAGTGGAAGAAGGAGAACAATAGGAAGAAAAGAAAGGAAAGGAGAGGATGAAGAAGAAGTCGAAGAAAGAGAACAACAAGAGGCAGGAGAAGTGGAAGAAAGATAAGAAGAGGAAGAAGAAGGATAGTAACTAGAAGAAGTGGAAGAAGAGGAAGAAGAAGAAGTTTTTGAAGGAGAAGAAATGGAAGAAGAGGAAGAAGAAGAAATGTAAGCAGAAGAAGCGGAAGAAGGAGACGAAAATGAAGAAGAACAACAAGTAGAAGTAGAATAAGTGGTAGAAGTAGAGAATAAGAGGAACAGGAGGAAGTAGTCGAATGAAACGAGATGAAGAAGAAGAAGAAGTGGAAGAAGGAGAACGGGAGGAGGGAGAAGAGGTGGCAGAAGGAGAAGAAGAGGAAGAAGAAGAAGTGGAAGAACGAGAAGAAACGGAAGAAGGACAACAATAGGAAGAAGAAGAAGAAGTGGAAGAATGACAAAAAGAGGAGTAAGAAAAAGTAATGGAAGGAAAGGGGATGAAGAAGAAGAAGTGGAACAAGGAGGAGAAGAAGAAGGGGAGGAAGAAGAAGTAGTGTAGGCAGAAGAAGGGCAAGAAAGAGAAGAGAGGGAAGAAGAAGAACAAGTGGATGTAGTAGAAGTGGAAGAAGGTCAACAAGAGGAAGAAGAAGAAGTAATTGAAGGAGTGGGGATGATGGCGAAGACGTGGAAGAAGGAGAACAAGAGGTACAAAATGCAAGTGGAAGCAGAAGAAGGAGAAATAGAGGGATATGACGAAGGAAAGGAAGAAGAAGAAGGAGATGAAGAGGAAGAAAAGAAAGGAAAAGAGAGGATGAAGAAGAAGTGGAAGAAAGAGAACAAGAGGAGGCAGGAGAAGGGGAAGAAAGATAAGAAGAGGAAGAAGAAGGACAGTAACTAGAAGAAGTGGAAGAAGGAGAAGAAAAGGAAGAAGAAGAAGATGTGGAAAGTGAAGAAGTTAAAGAAGGTGAACAAGAGGAGGAAGAAGAAGTACTGGAAGGAAGTGAGATGAAGAAGAAGAATTCGAACAAGGAGAAAAGGGGGAAAAGGAAGAAGGAGGGGAAGGGAAGGGAAGAAGAAGCAGAAGAAGTGGAAACTCGAGGAGAAGAGGAAGAAGAAGAAGAAGAAGCGTAAGCATAAGATTTAGGAAGGAGAAGAAGAGAAAGAGCTGCAATGGGACGCAATAGAAGTCGGGGATGGAGAAAAAGAGGAAGGAGAATACAGAAAGGAAAGAAGAAGCAGTTTTGGAAGGAGAAGAAATGGAAGAAGAGGAAAAAGAAGAAATGTAAGCAGAAGAAGCGGATGAAGGAGACGAAAATGAAGAAGAACAACAAGTAGAAATAGAAGAAGTGGTAGAAGGAGAGAATAAGAGGAATTGGAGGAAGTAGTGGAATGAAACGAGATGAAGAAGAAGAAGTGGAAGAAGGAGCACGGGAAGGGGGAGAAGAGGTGGCAGAAGGAGAAGAAGAGGAAGAAGAAGAAGTTGAACAATGAGAAAAAGAGGAGTAACAAGAAGCAATGGAAGGAAAGGGGATGAAGAAGAAGAAGTGGAACAAGGAGGAGAAGAAGAAGGGGAGGAAGAAGAAGTAGTGTAGGCAGAAGAAGGGCAAGAAGGAGAAGAGAGGGAAGAAGAAGAACAAGTGGATGTAGTAGAAGTGGAAGAAGGTGAACAAGAGGAAGAAGAAGAAGTAATTGAAGGAGTGGGGATGATGGAGAAGACGTGGAAGAAGGAGAACCAGAGGTACAAATGCAAGTGGAAGCAGAAGAAGGAGAAAAAAAGGGATATGACGAAGGAAAGGAAGAAGAAGAAGGAGATGAAGAGGAAGAAAAGAAAGGAAAAGAGAGGATGAAGAAGAAGTGGAAGAAAGAGAACAAGAGGAGGCAGGAGAAGGGGAAGAAAGATAAGAAGAGGAAGAAGAAGGATAGTAACTAGAAGAAGTGGAAGAAGGAGAAGAAAAGGAAGAAGAAGAAGAAAATGTGGAAATTGAAGAAGGTGAACAAGAGGAGGAAGAAGAAGTAGTGGAAGGAAGTGAGATGAAGAAGAAGAATTCGAACAAGGAGAAAAGGAGGAAAAGGAAGAAGGAGGGGAGCGGAAGGGAAGAAGAAGCAGAAGAAGTGGAAACTGGAGGAGAAGAGGAAGAAGAAGAAGAAGAAGAAGTGTAAGCATAAGATTTGGGGGAAGGAGAAGAAGAGGAAGAGCTGCAATGGGACGCAACAGAATTGGGTATGGGCAAAAAGAGGAAGGAGAATACGGAAAGGAAAGAAGAAGAAGTTTTGGAAGGAGAAGAAATGGAAGAAGAGGAAGAAGAAGAAATGTAAGCAGAAGAAGCGGAAGAAGGAGACGAAAATGAAGAAGAACAACAAGTAGAAGTAGAAGAAGTGGTAGAAAGAGAGAATAAGAGGAATAGGAGGAAGTAGTGTAATGAAACGAGATGAAGAAGAAGAAGTGGAAGAAGGAGCACGGGAAGGGGGAGAAGAGGTGGCAGAAGGAGAAGAAGAGGAAGAAGAAGAAGTGGAAGAATGAGAAAAAGAGGAGTAAGAAGAAGCAATGGAAGGAAAGGGGATGAAGAAGAAGAAGCGGAACAACGAGGAGAAGAAGAAGGGGAGGAAGAAGAAGTAGTGTAGGCAGAAGAAGGGCAACAAGGAGAAGAGAGGGAAGAAGAAGAACAAGTGTAAGCATAAGATTTGGGGGAAGGAGAAGAAGAGGAAGAGCAGCAATGGGACGCAACAAAAGTGGGGGATGGAGAAAAAGAGGAAGGAGAATACGGAAAGGAAAGAAGAAGAAGTTTTGGAAGGAGAAGAAATGGAAGAAGAGGTAGAAGAAGAAATGTAAGCAGAAGAAGCGGAAGAAGGAGACAAAAATGAAGAAGAACAACAAGTAGAAGTAGAAGAAGTGGTAGAAGGAGAGAATAAGAGGAATAGGAGGAAGTAGTGGAATGAAACAAGATGAAGAAGAAGAAGTGGAAGAAGGGGAACGGGAGGGGGGAGAAGAGATTGCAGTAGGAGAAGAAGAGGAAGAAGAAGAAGTGGAAGAACGAGAAGAAAAGGAAGAAGTGCAAGTGGAAGAAGGAGAACAATAGGAAGAAGAAGAAGCAGTGGAAGAATGAGAAAGAGAGGAGGAAGAAGAGGCAATGGAAGGAAAGGGGATGAAGAAGAAGTGGAACAAGGAGGAGAAGTAGAAGGGGAGGAAGAAGAAGTAGTGTAGGCAGAAGAAGGGTAAGAAGGAGAAGAAAGGGAAGAAGAAGAACAAGTGGATGTAGTAGAAGTGGAAGAAGGTGAACAAGAGGAAGAAGAAGAAGTGGTTGAAGGAGTGGCGATGAAGTGGAAGAAGGTGAACAAGAGGAGGAAGAAGAAGTAGTGGAAAGAGGTGAGGTGAAGAAGAAGAATTGGAACAAGGACAAAAGGAGGACAAGGAACAAGGAGGGGAAGGGAAGGGAAGAAGAAGCAGAACAAGTAGAATCTGGAGCAGAAGAGGAAGAAGAAGAGGAAGTGTAAGCATCAGATTTGGGGGAAGGAGAAGAAGAGGAAGAGCAACATTGGGAAGCAACAGAAGTGGAGGATGGAGAAAAAGAGGAAGGAGAAGACGGAAAGGAAAGAAGAAGAAGTTATGGAAGGAGAAGAAATGGAAGAAGAGGAAGAAGAAGAAGTTTAAGCAGAAGAAGCGTAAGAAGGAGACGAAAATGAAGAAGAACAACAAGTACAAGTAGAAGAAGTGGTAGAAGGAGAGAATAAGAGGAATAGGAGGAAGTAGTGGAATGAAAGGAGATGAAGAAGAAGAAGTGGAAGAAGGAGAACGAGAGGAGGGAGAAGAGATTGCAGTAAGAGAAGAAGAGGAAGAAGAAGAAGTGGAAGAACGAGAAGAAAAGGAAGAAGTGCAAGTGGAAGAAGGAGAACAATAGGAAGAAGAAGAAGCAGTGGAAGAATGAGAAAAAGAGGAGGAAGAAGAGGCAATGGAAGGAAAGGGGATGAAGAAGAAGTGGAAAAAGGAGGAGAAGAAGAAGGGGAGGAAGAAGAAGTAGTGTAGGCAGAAGAAGGGCAAGAAGGAGAAGAGAGGGAAGAAGAAGAACAAGTGGATGTAGTAGAAGTAGAAGAAGGTGAACAAGAGGAAGAAGAAGAAGTAGTTGCAGGAGTGGGGATGATGGAGAAGAAGTGGAAGAAGGAGAACAAGAGGTAGAAATGCAAGTGGAAGCAGAAGAAGGAGAAAAAGGGGGATATGACTAAGGAAAGGAAGAAGAAGATGGAGATGAAGACGAAGAAAAGAAAGGAAAAGAGAGGATGAAAAAGAAGTGGAAGAAAGAGAACAAGAGGAGGCAGGAGATGTGGAAGAAAGATAAGAAGAGGAAGAAGAAGTATAGTAACTAGAAGAAGTGGAAGAATGAGAAGAAAAGGAAGAAGAGGAAGATGTGGAAACTATAAGACAAAGAGGAGCAAGAAGAAGCAATGGAAGGAAACGGGATGAAGAAGAAGTGGAACAAGGAGGAGAAGAAGAAGCGGAGGAAGAAAAAGTAGTGTAGGCAGAAGAAGAGCAAGAAGGAGACGAGAGGGAAGAAGAAGAACAAGTGGATGTAGTAGTAGTGGAAGAAGGTGAAGAAGAGGAAGAAGAAGAAGTAGTTGCAGGAGTGGGGATGATGGAGAAGAAGTGGAAGAAGGAGAACAAGAGGTAGAAATGCAAGTGGAAGCAGAAGAAGGAGAAAAAGGGGGATATGACTAAGGAAAGGAAGAAGAAGATGGAGATGAAGATGAACAAAAGAAAGGAAAGGAGAGGATGAACAAGTGGAAGAAAGAGAACAAGAGGAGGCAGGACAAATGGAAGAAAGATAAGAAGAGGAAGAAGAAGGAGAATAACTAGAAGAAGGGGAAGAACGAGAAGAAAAGGAAGAAGAAGAAGATGTGGAAAGTGAAAAAGTTGAAGAAGTTGAAGAAGGTGAACAAGAGGAGGAAGAAGAAGTAGTGGAAGGAGCTGAGATGAAGAAGAAGAATTGGAACTAGGAGAAAAGGAGGAAAAGGAAGAAGGAGGGGAAGGGAAGGGAAGAAGAAGCAGAAGAAGTGGAATCTGGAGGAGAAGAGGAAGAAGAAGAAGAAGTGTAAGCATAAGATTTGGGGGAAGGAGAAGAAGAGGAAGAGCAACAATGGGAAGCAACAAAGGTCGGGGATGGAGAAAAAGAGGAAGGAGAAGACGGAAAGGAAAGAAGAAGAAGTTGTGGAAGGAGAAGAAGTGTAAGCAGAAGAAGCGGAAGAAGGAGACAAAAATGAAGAAGAACAACAAGTAGAAGTAGAAGTAGGGAATAAGAGGAATAGGAGAAAGTAGTGGAATGAAAAGAGATGAAGAAGAAGAAGTGGAAGAAGGAGAATAGGAGGAGGGAGAAGTGGTGGCAGAAGGAGAAGAAGAGGAAGAAGAAGAAGTTGACGAACGAGAAGAAAAGGAAGAGGTGCAAGTGGAAGAAGGAGAACAATAGGAAGAAGAAGAAGAAGTGGAAGAATGGGAAAAAGAGGAGGAAGAAGAAGCAATGGAAGGAAAGGGGATGAAGAAGAAGTGGAACATGGAGGCAGGAGAAGTGGAACAAAGATAAGAAGAGGAAGAAGAAGGATAGTAACTAGAAGAAGTGGAAGAAGGAGAAGAAAAGGAAGAAGAAGAAGATGTGGAAAGTGAAGAAGTTGAAGAAGGTGAACAAGAGGAGGAAGAAGAAGTAGTGGAAGGAAGTGAGATGAAGAAGAAGAATTGGAACAAGGAGAAAAGAGGAAATGGAAGAAGGACCGGAAGGGAAGGGAAGGGAAGAAGAAGCAGAAGAAGTGGAATCTGGAGGAGAAGAGGAAGCAGAAGAAAAAGTGTAAGCATAAGATTTTGGGAAGGAGAAGACGGAAAGGAAAGAAGAAGAAGCTGTCGTAGGAGAAGAAATGGAAGAGGAGGAAGAAGAAGAAGTGTAAGCAGAAGAAGCGAAAGAAGGAGACGGAAATGAAGAAGAACAACAAGTAGAAGTAGAAGAAGTGGTAGAAGGAGAGAATAAGAGGAATAGGAGGAATTAGTGGAATGAAAGGAGATGAAGAAGAAGAAGTGGAAGAAGGGGAACGGCAGGAGGGAGAAGAGGTGGCAGAAGGAGAAGAGGAGGATGAAGAAGAAGTGGAAGAACGAGAAGAAAAGGAAGAAGTGCAAGTGGAAGAAGGAGAGCAATAGGAAGAAGAAGAAGAAGTGGAAGATAGAGAAAAAGAGGAGGAAGAACAAGCAATGGAAGGAAAGGAGATGAAGAAGAAGTGGACCAAGAAGGAGAAGAAGTAGTGTAGGCAGAAGAAGGGCAAGAAGGAGAAGAGAGGGAAGAAGAAGAACAAGTGGGTGTAGTAGAAGTGGAAGAAGGTGAACAAGACGAAGAAGAAGAAGTAGTTGAAGGAGTGGGGATGATGGAGAAGAAGTGGAAGAAGGAGAACAAGAGGTAGAAATGCAAGTGGAAGTAGAAGAAGGAGAAAAAGAGGGATATGACGAAGAAATGGAAGAAGAAGAAGGAGATGAAAAAGAATAAAACAAAGGAAAGGAGAGGATGAATAAGAAGTGGAAGAAACAGAACAAGAGGGGGCAGGAGAAGTGGAAGAAAGATAAGAAGAGGAAGAAGAAGGAGAGTAACTAGAAGAAGTGGAAGAAGGAGAAGAAAAGGAAGAAGAAGAAGATGTGGAAAGTGAAGAAGTTGAAGAAGGTGAAAAGGAGGAAAAGGAAGAAAGAGGGGAAGGGAAGGGAAGAAGAAGCAGAAGAAGTGGAATCTGGAGGAGAAGAGGAAGAAGAAGAAGAAGTGTAAGCATAAGATTTGGGGGAAGGAGAAGAAGAGAAAGAGTAACAATGGGAAACAACAGAAGTGGGGGGTGGAGAAAAAGAGGAAGGAGAAGACGGAAAGGAAAGAAGAAGAAGTTGTGAAAGGAGAAGAAATGGAAGAAGAGGAAGAAGAAGAAGTGTAAGCAGAAGAAGCGTAAGAAGGAGACGAAAATGAACAAGAACAACAAGTAGAAGTAGAAGAAGTGGTAGAAGGAGAGAATAAGAGGAATAGGAGGAAGTAGTGGAATGAAAGGAGATGAAGAAGAAGAACTGGAAGAAGGAGAACGGGAGGAGGGACAAGAGGTGGCAGTAGAAGAAGAAGAGGAAGAAGAAGAAGTGGAAGAACGAGAAGAAAAGGAAGAAGTACAAATGGAAGAAGGAGAACAATAGGAAGAAGAAGCAGTGGAAGAATGAGAAAAAGAGGAGGAAGAAGAGGCAATGGAAGGGAAGGGGATGAAGAAGAAGTGGAACAAGGAGGAGAAGAAGAAGGGGAGGAAGAACAAGTAGTGTCGGCAGAAGAAGTGCAAGAAGGAGAAGAGAGGGAAGAAGAAGAACAAGTGGATATAGTAGAAGTGGAAGAAGGTGAAAAAGAGGACGAAGAAGAAGTGGTTGAAGGAGTGGGGATGACCGACAAGAAGTGGAAGAAGCAGAAAAAGAGGTAGAAATGCAAGTGGAAGCACAAGAAGGAGAAAAAGAGGGATATGACGAAGGAAAGGAAGAAGAAAAAGGAGATGAAGAGGAAGAAAAGAAAGGAAAAGAGAGGATGAAGAAGAAGTGGAAGAAAGAGAACAAGAGGAGGCAGGAGAAGTGGAAGAAAGATAAGAAGAGGAAGAAGAAGGATAGTAACTAGAAGAAGTGGAAGAAGGAGAAGAAAAGGAAGAAGAACAAGATGTGGAAAGTGAAGAAATTGAAGAAGGTGAACAAGAGGAGGAAGAAGAGGTAGGGGAAGGAGGTGAGATGAAGAAGAAGAATTGGAACAGGGAGAAAAGGAGGAAAAGGAAGAAGGAGTGGAAGGGAAGAAGAAGCAGAAGTGGAATCTGGAGGAGAACAGGAAGAAGAAGAAGTGTAAGCATAAGATTTGGGGGAAGGAGAAAAAAAGGAAGGAGAAGATGTAAAGGAGGTGAGATGAAGAAGAAGAATTGGAACAAGCAAAAAAGGAGGAAAAGGAAGAAGGAGGGGAAGGGAAGGGAAGAAGAAGCAGAAGAAGTGGAATCTGGAGGAGAAGAGGAGGAAGAGGAAGAAGTGTAAGCATAAGATTTGGGGGAAGGAGAAGAAGAGTAAAAGCAACAATGGGAAGCAACAGAAGTGGGGGATGGAGAAAAAGAGGAAGGAGAAGACAGAAAGGAAAGAAGAAGAACTTGTGGAAGGAGAAGAAATGGAAGATGAGGAAGAAGAAGAAGTCTAAGCAGAAGAAACAGAAGAAGGAGACGAAAATGAAGAAGAACAACAAGTAGTAGTAGAACAAGTGGTATAAGGAGAGAATAAGAGTAATAGGAGGAAGTAGTGGAATGAAAGGAGATGAAGAAGAAGAAGTGGAAGAAGGAGAACGGGAGGTGGGAGAAGAGGTGGCAGAAGGAGAAGAAAAGGAAGAAGAAGAAGAAGTGGAAGAACGAGAAGAAAAGGAAGAAGTGCAAGCGGAAGAAGGAGAACAATAGGAAGAAGAAGAAGAAGTGGAAGAATGAGAAAAAAAGGAGGAAGAAGAAGCAATGGAAGGAAAGGGGATGAAGAAGAAGTGGAACAAGGAGGGGAAGAAACAGGGGAGGAAGAAGAAGTAGTGTAGGTAGGAGAAGGGCAAGAAGAAGAAGAGAGGGAAGAAGAAGAACAAGTGGATGTAGTAGAAGTGGAAGAAGGTGAACAAGAGGAAGAAGAAGTAGTTGAAGGAGTGGGGATTATGGCGAAGAAGTGGAAGGAGGAGAACAAGAGGTAGAAATGCAAGTGGAAGCAGAAGAAGGAGAAAAAGAGGGATATGATGAAGGAAAGGAAGAAGAAGAATGACATGAAGAGGAAGAAAAGAAAGGAAAGGAGAGGATAAAGAAGAAGTGGAAGAAAGAGAACAAGAGGAGGCAGGGGAAGTGGAAGAAGGATAAGAAGAGGAAGAAGAAGGAGAGTAACTAGAAGAAGTGGAATAAGGAGAAGAAAAGGAAGAAGAACCGGACGGGAAGGGAAGGGAAGGGAAGAAGAAGCAGAAGAAGTGGAACAAGGAGGAGAAGTAGAAGGGGAGGAAGAAGAAGTAGTGTAGGCAGAAGAAGGGTAAGAAGGAGAAGAGAGGGAAGAAGAAGAACAAGTGGATGTAGTAGAAGTGGAAGAAGGTGAATAAGAGGAAGAAAATGAAGTAATTGAAGGAGTGAGAATGATGGAGAAGACGTGGAAGAAGGAGAACAAGAGGTACAAATGCAAGTGGAAGCAGAAGAAGGAGAAAAAGAGGGATATGACGAAGGAATGGAAGAAGAAGAAGGAGATGAAGAGGAAGAAAAGATAGGAAAAGAGAGGATGAAGAAGAAGTGGCAAAAAGAGAACAAGAAGAGGCAGGAGAAGTGGAAGAAAGATAAGAAGAGGAAGAAGAAGGAGAGTAACTAGAAGAAGTGGAATAAGGAGAAGAAAAGGAAGAAGAAGATCTGGAAAGTGAAGAAGGTGAACAAGAGGAGGAAGAAGAAGTAGTGGAAGGAGGTGAGATCAAGAAGAAGAATTGGAACAAGGAGAAAAGGAGGAAAAGGAAGAAGGACCGGACGGGAAGGGAAGGGAAGGGAAGAAGAAGCAGAAGAAGTGGAATCTGGAGGAGAAGAGGAGGAAGAAGAAGAAGTGTAAGCAGAAGATTTGGGGGAAGGAGAAGAAGAGTAAGAGCAACAATGGGAAGCAACAGAAGTAGGGGATGGAGAAAAAGAGGAAGGAGAAGACGGAAAGGAAAGAAGAAGAAGTTGTGGAAGGAGAAGAAATGGAGGAAGAGGAAGAAGAAGAAGTGTAAGCAGAAGAAGCGGAAGAAGGAGACGAAAATGAAGAAGAACAACAAGTAGAAGTAGAAGATGTGGTAGAAGGAGAGAACAAGAGGAATAGGAGGAAGTAGTGGAATGAAAGGAGATGAAATAGAAGAAGTGGAAGAAGGAGAACGGGAGCAGGATGAAGAGGTGGTTGAAGGAGAAGAAGCGGAAGAAGAAGAATTGGAAGAACGAGAAGAAAAGGAAGAAGTGCAAGCGGAAGAAGGAGAACAATAGGAAGAAGAAGAAGAAGTGGAAGAATGAGAAAAAGAGGAGGAAGAAGAAGCAATGGAGGAAAGGGGATGAAGAAGAAGCGGAACAAGGAGGAGAAGAAGATGGGGAGAAAGAAGAAGTAGTGTAGGCAGAAGAAGGGTAAGAAGGAGAAGAGAGGGAAGAAGAAGAACAAGTGGATGTAGTAGAAGTAGAACAAGGTGAACAACAGGAAGAAGAAGAAGTAGTTGAAGGAGTGGGGATGATGGAGAAGAAGTGGACGAAGAAGAGCCAGAGGTAGAAATGCAAGTGGAAGCAGAAGAAGGAGAAAAAGTGGGATATGACGAAGGAAAGGAGGAAGAAGAAGGAGATGAAGAGGAAGAAAAGAAAGGAAAGGAGAGGATGAAGAAGAAGTGGAAGAAAGAGAACAAGAGGAGGCAGGCAAAGTGGAAGATAGATAAGAAGAGGAACTAGAAGGAGAGTAACCAGCAGAAGTGGAAGAAGGAGAAGAAAAGGAAGAAGACGAAGATGTGGAAAGTGAAGAAGGTGAACAAGAGGAGGAAGAAGAAGTAGTGGAAGGAGGTGAGATGAAGAAGAAGAATTGGAACAAGGAGAAAAGGAGGAAAAGGAAGAAGGAGCGGAAGGGAAGGGAAGAAGAAGCAGAAGAAGTGGAATCTGGAGAAGAGGAAGAAGAAGAAGAAGTGTAAGTATAAGATTTGGGCGAAATGGGAAGCAACAGAAGTGCGGGATGGAGAAAAAGAGGAAGGAGAAGACTGAAAGGAAAGAACACGAAGTTGTGGAAGGAGAATAAATGGAGGAAGAGGAAGAAGAAGAAGAAGTTTAAGCAGAAAAAGCGGAAGAAGGAGACAAAAATGAAGAAGAAGAACAAGTAGAAGTAGAAGAAGTGGTAGAAGGAGAAAATAAGAGGAATAGGATGAAGTAGTGGAATGAAAGGAGATGAAGAAGAAGAAGTGGAAGAAGGAGCACGAGAGGAGGGAGGAGAGGTGGCAGAAGGAGAAAAAGAGGAAGAAGAAGAAGGGGAGGAAGAAGTAGTGTAGGCAGAAGAAGGGCAAGAAGGAGAAGAGAGGGAAGAAGAAGAACAAGTGGATGTAGTAGAAGTGGAAGAAGGTCAACAAAAGGAAGAAGAAGAAGCAGTTGAAGGACTGGGGATGATGGAGAAGAAGTGGAAGAAGAAGAACAAGAGGTAGAAATACAAGTGGAAGCAGAAGAAGGAGAAAAAGAGGGAGATGACGAAGGAAAGGAGGAAGAAGAAGGAGATGAAGAGGAAGAAAAGAAAGGAAAGGAGAGGAGGCGAACTGGAGGAAAGATTAGAAGAGGAAGAAGAAGGACAGTAACCAGAAGAAGTGGACTAAGGAGAAGAAAAGGAAGAAGATGAAGATGTGGAAAGTGTAGAAGGTGAACAAGAGGAGGAAGAAGAAGTAGTGGAAGGAGGTGAGATGAAGAAGAAGAATTGGAACAAGGAGAAAAGGAGGAAAAGGAAGAAGGAGGGGAAGGGAAGGGATAAGAGGAATAGGATGAAGTAGTGGAATGAAAGGAGATGAAGAAGAAGAAGTGGAAGAAGGAGCACGAGAGGAGGGAGAAGAGGTCGCAGAAGGAGAAAAAGAGGAAGAAGAAGAAAAGAACGAGCAGAAAAGGAAGAAGTGCAAGTGGAAGAAGGAGAACAATAGGAAGAAGAACAAGAAGTGGAAGAATGAGAAAAAAAGGAGGAAGAAGAAGCAATGGAAGGAAAAGGGATGAAGAAGAAGCGGAACAAAGAGGAGAAGAAGAAGGGGAGGAAGAAGAAGTAGTACAGCCAAAAGAAGGGCAAGAAGGAGAAGAGAGGGAAGAAGAAGAACAAGTGGATGTAGTAGAAGTGGAAGAAGGTGAACAAGAGGAAGAAGAAGAAGTAGTTGAAGGACTGGGGATGATGGAGAAGAAGTGGAAGAAGAAGAACAAGAGGTAGAAATGCAAGTGGAAGCAGAAGAAGGAGAAAAAGAGGGAGATGACGAAGGATAGGACGAAGAAGAAGAAGATGAAGAGGAAGAAAAGTAAGGAAAGGAGAGGAGGCGAAGTGGAGGAAAGATAAGAAGAGGAAGAAGAAGGACAGTAACCAGAAGAAGTGGAAGAAGGAGAAGAAAAGGAAGAAGATGAAGATGTGGAAAGTGTAGAGGGTGAACAAGAGGAGGAAGAAGAAGTAGTGGAAGGAGGTGAGATGAAGAAGAAGAATTGGAACAAGGAGAAAAGGAGGAAAAGGAAGAAGGAGGGGAAGGGAAGGGAAGAAGAAGCAGAAGAAGTGGAATCTGGAGGAGAAGAGGAAGAAGAAGAAGAAGTGTATGCATAAGATTTGTGGGAAGGAGAAGAAGAAGAAGAGCAACAATCGGAAGCAACAGAAGTGGGGGATGGAGAAAAAAAGGAAGGAGAAGACGGAAAGGAAAGAAGATGAAGTTGTGGAAGGAGAAGAAATGGAGGAAGATGAAAAAGAAGAAGTGTAAGTAGAAGAAGCGGAAGAAGGAGATGAAAATGAAGAAAAACAACAAGTAGAAGTAGAAAAAGTGGTAGAAGGAGAGAATAAGAGGACTAGGAGGAAGTAGTGGAATGAAACAATATGAAGAAGAAGAAGTGGAAGAAGGAGAACGGGAGGGGGGAGAAGAGGTGGCAGAAGGAGAAGAAGATGAAGAAGAAGAAGTGGAAAAACGAGAAGAAAAGGAAGAAGTGCAAGTGGAAGAAGGAGAACAATAGGAAGAAGAAGAAGAAGTGGAAGAATGAGAAAAAGAGGAGTAAGAAGAAGCAATGGAAGCAAAGGGGATGAAGAAGAAGAAGTGGAACAAGGAGGAGAAGAAGAAGGGGAGGAAGAAGAAGTAGTGTAGGGAGAAGAAGGGCAAGAAGGAGAAGAGAGGGAAGAAGAAGAACAAGTGGATGTAGTAGAAGTGGAAGAAGGTGAATAAGAGGAATAAAATGAAGTAATTGAAGGAGTGGGAATGATGGAGAAGACGTGGAAGAAGGAGAACAAGAGGTACAAATGCAAGTGGAAGCAGAAGAAGGAGAAAAAGAGGGATATGACGAAGGAATGGAAGAAGAAGAAGGAGATGAAGAGGAAGAAAAGATAGGAAAAGAGAGGATGAAGAAGAAGTGGCAAAAAGAGAACAAGAGGAGGCAGGAGAAGTGGAAGAAATATAAGAAGAGGGAGAAGAAGGATAGTAACTAGAAGAAGTGGAAGAAGAAGATGTGGAAAGTGAAGAAGTTGAAGAAGGTGAACAAGAGGAGGAAGAAGAAGTAGTGGAAGGAAGTGAGATGAAGAAGAAGAATTGGAACAAGGAGAAAGGAGGAAAAGGAAGAAGAAGGGGAACGGAAGGGAAGAAGAAGGAGAAGAAGTGGAAACTGGAGGAGAAGAGGAAGAAGAAGAAGAACAAGTGTAAGCATAAGATTTGGGGGAAGGAGAAGAAGCGGAAGAGCTGCAATGGGACACAACAGAAGTGGGGTATGGAGAAAAAGAGGAAGGAGAATACGGAAAGGAAAGGAGAAGAAGTTTTGGAAGGAGAAGAAATGGAAGAAGAGGAAGAAGAAGAAATGTAAGCAGAAGAAGCGGATGAAGGAGACGAAAATGAAGGAGAACAACAAGTAGAAATAGAAGAAGTGGTAGAAGGAGAGCATAAGAGGAATAGGAGGAAGTAGTGGAATGAAACGAGATGAAGAAGAAGAAGTGGAAGAAGGAGCACGGGAAGGGGGAGAAGAAGTGGCAGAAGGAGAAGAAGAGGAAGAAGAAGAAGTGGAAGAATAAGAAAAGGAGGAGTAAGAAGAAGCAATGGAAGGAAAGGGGATGAAGAAGAAGAAGCGGAACAAGGAGGAGAAGAAGAAGGGGAGGAAGAAGAAGTAGTGTAGGCAGAAGAAGGGCAACAAGGAGAAGAGAGGGAAGAAGAAGAACAAGTGGATGTAGTAGAAGTGGAAGAAGGTGAACAAGAGGAAGAAGAAGAAGTAATTGAAGGAGTGGGGATGATGGAGAAGACGTGGAAGAAGGAGAACAAGAGGTACAAATGGAAGTGGAAGCAGAAGAAGGAGAAAAAGAGGGATATGACGAAGGAAACGAAGAAGAAGAAGGAGATGAAGAGGAAGAAATGATAGGAAAAGAGAGGATTAAGAAGAAGTCGAAGAAAGAGAACAAGAGGTGGCAGGAGAAGTGGAAGAAAGATAAGAAGAGGAAGAACAAGGATAGTAACTAGAAGAAGTGGAAGAAAAGGAAGAAGAAGAAGATATGGAAAGTGAAGAAGTTGAAGAAGGTGAATAAGAGGAGGAAGAAGAAGTAGTGGAAGGAAGGGAGATGAAGAAGAAGAATTGGAACAAGGAGAAAAGGAGGAAAAGGAAGAAGGAGGGGAAGGGAAGGGAAGGGAAGCAGAAGAAGAAGTGGAAACTGGAGGAGAAGAGGAAGAAGAAGAAGAAGTGTAAGCATAAGATTTGGGGGAAGGAGAAGAAGAGGAAGAGCAGCAATGGGACGCAACAGAAGTGGGGGATGGAGAAAAAGAGGAAGGAGAATATGGAAAGGAAAGAAGAAGAAGTTTTGGAAGGAAAAGAAATGGAAGAAGAGGAAGAAGAAGAAATGTAAGCAGAAGAAGCGGAAGAAGGAGACGAAAATGAAGAAGAACAACAAGTAGAAGTAGAAGAAGTGGTAGAAGGAGAGAATAAGAGGAATAGGAGGAAGTAGTGGAATGAAAGGAGATGAAGAAGAAGTGGAAGAAGGACAACGGGAGGAGGGAGAAGAGGTGGCAGAAGAAGAAGAAGAGGAAGAAGAAGAAGAAAAGGAAGAAGTGCAAGTGGAAGATGGAGAACAATAGGAAGAAGAAGAAGAAGTGGAAGAATGAGAAAAAGAGGAGTAAGAAGAAGCAATTGTAGGAAAGGAGATGAAGAAGAAGAAGTGGAACAAGAAGCATAAGAAGAAGGGGAGGAAGAAGAAGTAGTGTAGGCAGAAGAAGGGCAAGAAGGAGAAGAGAGGGAAGAAGAAGAACAAGTGGATGTAGTAGAAGTGGAAGAAGGTGAACAAGAGGAAGAAGAAGAAGTAATTGAAGGAGTGGGGATGATGGCGAAGACGTGGAAGAAGGAGAACAAGAGGTACAAATGCAAGTGGAAGCAGAAGAAGGAGAAAAAGAGGGATATGACGAAGGAAAGGAAGAAGAAGAAGGAGATGAAGAGGAAGAAAAGTAAGGAAAAGAGAGAATGAAGAAGAAGTGGAAGAAAGAGAACAAGAGGAGGCAGGAGAAGGGGAAGAAAGATAAGAAGAGGAAGAAGAAGGATAGTAACTAGAAGAAGTGGAAGAAGGAGAAGAAAAGGAAGAAGAAGAAGATGTGGAAACTGAAGAAGTTGAAGAAGGTGAACAAGAGGAGGAAGAAGAAGTAGTGGAAGGAAGTGAGATGAAGGAGAAGAATTGGAACAAGGAGAAAAGGAGGAAAAGGAAGAAGGAGGGGAAGGCAAGGGAAAAAGAAGCAGAAGAAGAAGAAGAAATGTAACCATAAGATTTGGGGGAAGGAGAAGAAGAGGAAGAGCAACAATGGGATGCAACAGAAGTGGGGAATGGAGAAAAAGAGGAAGGAGAAGACGGAAAGGAAAGAAGAAGAAGTTGTGGAAGGAGAAGAAATGGAAGAAGATGAAGAAGAAGAAGTGTAAGTGGAAGAAGGAGACGAAAATGAAGAAGAACAACAAGTAGAAGTTGAAGAAGTGGTAGAAGCAGAGAATAAGAGGAATAGGAGGAAGTAGTGGAATGAAAGGAGATGAAAAATAAAAAGTGGAGGAAGCAGAACGGGAGGAGGGAGAAGAGGTGGCAGAAGGAGAAGAAGAGGAAGAAGAAGAATTGGAAGAACGAGAAGAAAAGGAAGAAGTGCAAGTGGAAGAAGGAGAACAATATGAAGAAGAAGAAGAAGTGGAAGAATGAGAAAAGTGGAGGAAGAAGAAGCAACGGAAGGAAAGGGGATGAAGAAGAAGAAGAAGAAGAAGTGGAAGAAGGAGAACGGGAGGAGGGAGAAGAGGTGGCAGAAGGAGAAGAAGAGGAAGAAGAAGAAGTGGAAGAACGAGAAGAAAATGAAGAAGTGCAAGTGGAAGAAGAAGGAGAGTAACTAGAAGAAGTGGAAAAACGAGAAGAAAAGGAAGAAGAAGAAGATGTGGAAAGTGAAGAAGTTGATGAAGGTGAACAAGAGGAGGAATAAGAAGTAGTGGAAGGAAGTGAGATGAAGAAGAAGAATTGGAACAAGGAGAAAAGGAGGAAAAGGAAGAAGGAGGGGAAGGGAAGGGAAGAAGAAGGAGAAGAAGTGGAAACTGGAGGAGAAGAGGAAGAAGAAGAAGAAGTGTAAGCATAAGATTTGGGGGAAGGAGAAGAAGAGGAAGAGCAGCAATGGGACGCAACAGAAGTGGGGGATGGAGAAAAAGCGGAAGGAGAATACGGAAAGGAAAGAAGAAGAAGTTTTGGAAGGAGAAGAAATGGAAGAAGAGGAAGAAGAAGAAATGTAAGCAGAAGAAGCGGAAGAAGGAGACGAAAATGAAGAAGAACAACAAGTAGGAGTAGAAGAAGTGGTAGAAGGAGAGAATAAGAGGAATAGGAGGAAGTAGTGGAATGAAACGAGATGAAGAAGAAGAATTGGAAGAAGGAGAACGGGAGGGGGGAGAAGAGATTGCAGTAGGAGAAGAAGAGGAAGAAGAAGAAGTGGAAGAACGAGAAGAAAAGGAAGAAGTGCAAGTGGAAGAAGGACAACAATAGGAAGAAGAAGAAGCAGTGGAAGAATGAGAAAAAGAGGAGGAAGAAGAGGCAATGGAAGGAAAAGGGATGAAGAAGAAGTGGAACAAGGAGGAGAAGTAGAAGGGGAGGAAGAAGAAGTAGTGTAGGCAGAAGAAGGGTAAGAAGGAGAAGAAAGGGAAGTAGAAGAACAAGTGGATGTAGTAGAAGTGGAAGAAGGTGAACAAGAGGAAGAAGAAGAAGTGGTTGAAGGAGTGGCGATGAAGTGGAAGAAGGTGAACAAGAGGAGGAAGAAGAAGTAGTGGAAAGAGGTCAGGTGAAGAAGAAGAATTGGAACAAGGACAAAAGGAGGAAGAGGAACAATGAGGGGAACGGAAGGGAAGAAGAAGCAGAAGAAGTGGAATCTGGAGCAGAAGAGGAAGAAGAAGAGGAAGTGTAAGCATCAGATTTGGGGGAAGGAGAAGAAGAGGAAAAGCAACATTGGGAAGCAACAGAAGTGGAGGATGGAGAAAAAGAGGAAGGAGAAGACGGAAAGGAAAGAAGAAGAAGTTATGAAAGGAGAAGAAATGGAAGAAGAGTAAGAAGAAGAGGTGTAAGCAGAAGAAGCGTAAGAAGGAGACGAAAATGAAGAAGTAGTGCAATGAAAGGAGATGAAGAAGAAGAATTGGAAGAAGGAAAATCGGCGGACGGAGAAGAGGTTGCAGTAGGAGAAGAAGAGGAAGAAGAAGAAGTGGAAGAGCGAGAAGAAAAGGAAGAAGTGCAAGTGGAAGAAGGAGAACAGGAGGAGGGAAAAGAGATTGCAGTAGGAGAAGAAGAGGAAGAAGAAGAAGTGGAAGAACGAGAAGAAAAGGAAGAAGTGCAAGTGGAAGAAGGAGAACAATAGGAAGAAGAAGAAGCAGTGGAAGAATGAGAAAAAGAGGAGGAAGAAGAGGCAATGGAAGGAAAGGGGAAGAAGTGCAAGTGGAAGAAGTGCAAGTGTAGGCAGAAGAACGGCAAGAAGGAGAAGAGAGGGAAGAAGAAGAACAAGTGGATGTAGTAGAAGTGGAAGAAGGTGAACAAGGGGAAGAAGAAGAACTAGTTGAAGGAGTGGGGATGATGGAGAAGAAGTGGAAGAAGGAGAACAAGAGGTAGAAATGCAAGTGGAAGCAGAAGAAGGAGAAAAAGAGGGATATGACGAACAATAGGAAGAAGAAGAAAGAGAAAAAAAAGAAAGGAAAGGAGAGGATAAAGAAGAAGTGGAAGAAAGAGAACAAGAGGAGGCAGGAGAAGTGGAAGAAAGATAAGAAGAGGAAGAAGAAGGAGAGTAACTAGAAGAAGTTGAAGAAGGAGAAGAAAAGGAAGAAGAAGAAGATGTGGAAAGTGAAGAAGTTGAAGAAGGTGCACAAGAGGAGGAAGAAGCAGTAGTGGAAGGAGGTGAGATGAAGAAGAAGAATTGGAACAAGGAGAAAAGGAGGAGAAGGAAGAAGGAGGGGAAGGGAAGGGAAGAAGAAGCAGAAGAAGTGGAATCTGGAGGAGAAGAGGAAGAAGAAGAAGAAGTGTAAGCATAAGAAGCGTAACAATGGGAAGGACAAGAAAAGGAAGAGCAACAATGGGAAGCAACAGAAGTGGGGGATGGAGAAAAAGATGAACGAGAAGACGGAAAGGAAAGAAGAAGAAGTTGTGGAAGGAGAAGAAATGGAAGAAGAGGAAGAAGAAGAAGTGTAAGCAGAAGAAGCAGAAGAAGGAGACAAAAATGAAGAAGAACAACAGGTAGAAGTAGAAGAAATGGTAGAAGGAGAGAATAAGAGGAATAGGAGGAAGCAGTGGAATGAAAGGAGATGAAGAAGAAGAAGTGGAAGAAGGAGAACGGGAGGAGGAAGAAGAGGTGGCAGAAGGAGAAGAAGAGGAAGAAGAAGAAGTGAAATAACGAGAAGAAAAGGAAGAAGTGCAAGTGGAAGAAGGAGAACAATAGGAAGAAGAAGAAGAAGAAGTGGAAGAATGAGAAAAAGAGGAGGAAGAAGAAGCAATGGAAGAAAAGGGGAATGAAGAAGAAGTGGAAGAAGGAGGAGAACAAGAAGGGGAGGAAGAAGAAGCAGTGTAGGCAGAAGAAGGGCAAGAAGGAGAAGAGAGGGAAGAAGAAGAACAAGTGGATGAAGTAGAAGTGGAAGAAGGTGAACAAGAGGAAGAAGAAGAAGTAGTTGAAGGAGTGGGGATGATGGAGAAGAAGTGGAAGAAGGAGAACAAGAGGTAGAAATGCAAGTGGAAGCAGAAGAAGGAGAAAAAGAGGGATATGACGAAGGAAAGGAAGAAGAAGAAGGAGATGAAGAGGAAGAAAAGAAAGGAAAGGAGAGGATGAAGAAGAAGTGGAAGAAAGAGAACAAGAGGAGGCAGGAGAAGTTGAAGAAAGATAAGAAGAGGAAGAAGAAGGAGAGTAACTAGAAGAAGTGGAAGAAGGAGAAGAAAAGGAAGAAGAAGAAGATGTGGAAAGTGAAGAAGGTGAAGAAGAGGAGGAAGAAGTAGTGGAAGGAGGTGAGATGAAGAAGAAGAATTGGAACAAGGAGAAAAGAGGAAATGGAAGGGAAGGGAAGAAGAAGCAGAACAAGTGGAATCTGGAGGAGAAGACGAAGAAGGAGAAGAAGTGTAAGCATAAGATTTGGGGGAAGGAGAAGAAGAGGAAGAGCAACAATGGGAACCAACAGAAGTGGGGGATGGAGAAAAAGAGGAAGGAGAAGACACAAAGGAAAGAAGAAGTTGTGGAAGGAGAAGAAATGGAAGAAGATGAAGAAGAAGAAGTGTAAGCAAAAGAAGCCGAAAAAGGAGACAAAAATGAAGAAGAACAACAGGTAGAAGTTAAAGAAGTGGTAGAAGGAGAGAATAAGAGGAATAAGAGGAAGTAGTGGAATGAAAGGAGATGATGAAGAAGAAGTGGAAGAAGGAGTACGGGAGGAGGGAGGAAGAAGAAGAAGTGGAAGAACGAGAAGAAAAGGAAGAAGTGCAAGTGGAAGAAGGAGAACAATAGGAAGAAGAAGAAGAAGTGGAAGAATGAGAAAAACAGGAGTAAGAAGAAGCAATGGAAGGAAAGGGGATGAAGAAGAAGAAGTGGAACAAGAAGGATAAGAAGAAGGGGAGGAAGAAGAAGTAGTGTAGGCAGAAGAAGGACAAGAAGGAGAAGAGAGGGAAGAAGAAGAACAAGTGGATGTAGTAGAAGTGGAAGAAGGTGAACAAGAGGAACAAGAAGAAGTAATTGAAAGAGTGGGGATGATGGAGAAGACGTGAAAGAAGGAGAACAAGAGGTACAAATGCAAGTGGAAACAGAAGAAGGAGAAAAAGAGGGACATGACGAAGGAAAGGAAGAAGAAGAAGGAGATGAAGGGGTGGAAAAGAAAGGAAAAGAGAGGATGAAGAAGAAATGGAAGAAAGGGAACAAGAGGAGGCAGGAGAAGTGGAAGAAAGATAAGAAGAGGAAGAAGAAGAATAGTACCTAGAAGAAGTGGAAGAAAAGGAAGAAGAAGAAGTTGTGGAAAGTGAAGAAGTTGAAGCAGGTGAACAAGAGGAGGAAGAAGAAGTACTGGAAGGAAGTGAGATTAAGAAGAAGAATTGGAACAAGGAGAAAAGGAGGAAAAGCAAGAAGGAGGGGAAAGGAAGGGAAGAAGAAGCAGAAGAAGTGGAAACTGGACGAGAAGAGGAAGAAGAAGAAGAAGAAGTGTAGGCATAAGATTTGGGGGAAGGAGAAGAAGAGGAAGAGCAGCAATGGGACGCAACAAAAGTGGGGGATGGAGAAAAAGAGCAAGGAGAATACGGAAAGGAAAGATGAAGAAGTTTTGGAAGGAGAAGAAATGGAAGAAGACGAAGAAGAAGAAATGTAAGCAGAAGAAGCGGAAGAAGGAGACAAAAATGAAGAAGAACAACAAGTAGAAGTAGAAGAAGTGGTAGAAGGAGAGAATAAGAGGAATAGGAGGAAGTACTGGAATGAAAGGAGATGAAGAAGAAGAAGTGGAACAAGGAGAACGGGAGGAGGGAGAAGAGGTGGCAGAAGAAGAAGAAGAGGAAGAAGAAGAAGTGGAAGAACGAGAAGAAAAGGAAGAAGTGCAAGTGGAAGAAGGAGAACAATAGGAAGAAGAAGAAGTGGAAGAATGAGAAAAAGAGGAGTAAGAAGAAGCAATGGAAGGAAAGGGGATGATGAAGAAGAAGTGGAACAAGAAGGATAAGAAGAAGGGGAGGAAGAAGAACTAGTGTAGGCAGAAGAAGGGCAAGAAGGAGAAGAGAGGGAAGAAGAAGAACAAGTGGATGTAGTAGAAGTGGAAGAAGGTGAACAAGAGGAAGAAGAAGAAGTAATTGAAAGAGTGGGGATGATGGAGAAGACGTGGAAGAAGGAGAACAAGAGGTACAAATGCAAGTGGAAGCAGAAGAAGGAGAAAAAGAGGGATATGACGAAGGAAAGGAAGAAGAAGAAGGAGATGAAGAGGAAGAAAAGATAGGAAAAGAGAGGATGAAGAAGAAGTGGAAGAAAGAGAACAAGAGGAGGCAGGAGAAGTGGAAGAAAGATAAGAAGAGGAAGAAGAAGGATAGTAACTAGAAGAAGTGGAAGAAAAGGAAGAAGAAGAAGATGTGGAAAGTGAAGAAGTTGAAGAAGGTGAACAAGAGGAGGAAGAAGAAGTACTGGAAGGAAGTGAGGTAAAGAAGAAAAATTGGAACAAGGAGAAAAGGAGGAAAAGGAAGAAGGAGGGGAAGGGAAGGGAAGAAGAAGCAGAAGAAGTGGAAAGTGGAGGAGAAGAGGAAGAAGAAGAAGAAGAAGTGTAAGCATAAGATTTGGGGGAAGGAGAAGAAGAGGAAGAGCAGCAATGGGACGCAACAGAAGTGGGGGATGGAGAAAAAGAGGAAGGAGAATACGGAAAGGAAAGAAGAAGAAGTTTTGGAAGGAGAAGAAATGGAAGAAGAGGAAGAAGAAGATATGGAAGCAGAAGAAGCGGAAGAAGGAGACGAAAATGAAGAAGAACAATAAGTAGAAGTAGAAGAAGTGGTAGAAGGAGAGAATAAGAGGAATAGGAGGAAGTACTGTAATGAAAGGAGATAAGAAGAAGAAGTGGAAGAAGGAGAATGGGAGGAGGGAGAAGAGGTGGCAGAAGAAGAAGAAGAGGAAGAAGAAGAAGTGGAAGAACGAGAAGAAAAGGAAGAAGTGCAAGTGGAAGAAGGAGAACAATAGGAAGAAGAAGAAGAAGAAGTGGAAGAATGAGAAACAGAGGAGTAAGAAGAAGCAATGGAAGGAAAGGGGATGAAGAAGAAGAAGTGGAACAAGAAGGATAAGAAGAAGGGGAGGAAGAAGAAGTAGTGTAGGCAGAAGAAGGGCAAGAAGGAGAAGAGAGGGAAGAAGAAGAACAAGTGGATGTAGTAGAAGTGGAAGAAGGTGAACAAGAGGAAGAAGAAGAAGTAATTGAAAGAGTGGGGATGATGGAGAAGACGTGGAAGAAGGAGAACAAGAGGTACAAATGCAAGTGGAAGCAGAAGAAGGAGAAACAGAGGGACATGACGAAGGAAAGGAAGAAGAAGAAGGAGATGAAGAGGAAGAAAAGAAAGGAAAAGAGAGGATGAAGAAGAAGTGGAAGAAAGAGAACAAGAGGAGGCAGGAGAAGTGGAAGAAAGATAAGAAGAGGAAGAAGAAGAATAGTAACTAGAAGAAGTTGAAGAAAAGGAAGAAGAAGAAGATGTGGAAAGTGAAGAAGTTGAAGAAGGTGAACAAGAGGAGGAAGAAGAAGTAGTGGAAGGAAGTGAGATGAAGAAGAAGTATTGGAACAAGGAGAAAAGGAGGAAAAGCAAGAAGGAGGGGAAAGGAAGGGAAGAAGAAGCAGAAGAAGTGGAAACTGGAGGAGCAGAGGAAGAAGAAGAAGAAGAAGAAGAAGTAGTGTAAGCATAAGATTTGGGGGAAGGAGAAGAAGAGGAAGAGCAGCAATGGGACGCAACAGAAGTGGGGGATGGAGAAAAAGAGGAAGGAGAATACGGAAAGGAAAGATGAAGAAGAGGAAGAAGAAGAAATGTAAGCAGAAGAAGCGGAAGAAGGAGACGAAAATGAAGAAGAACAACAAGTAGAAGTAGAAGAAGTGCTAGAAGGAGAGAATAAGAGGAATAGGAGGAAGTAGTGGAATTCAACGAGATGAAGAAGAAGAAGTGGAAGAAGGAGAACGGGAGGAGGGAGAAGAGGTCGCCGAAGGAGAAGAAGAGGAAGAAGAAGAAGTGGAAGAACGAGAAGAAAAGGAAGAAGTGCAAGTGCAAGAAGGAGAACAATAGGAAGAAGAAGAAGAAGTGGAAGAATGAGAAAAAGAGGAGTGAGAAGAAGCAATGGAAGGAAAGGGGATGAAGAAGAAGAAGTGCAACAAGGAGGAGAAGAAGAAGGGGAGGAAGTGGACGAAACATAAGAAGAGGAAGAAGAAGGAGAGTAACTAGAAGAAGTGGAAGAAGGAGAAGAAAAGGAAGAAGAAGATGTGGAAAGTGAAGAAGTTGAAGAAGGTGAACAATAGGAGGAAGAAGAAGTAAGTGAAGGAGGTGAGATGAAGAAGAAGAATTGGAACAAGGAGAAAAGGAGCAAAAGGAAGAACGAGGGGAAGGGAAGGGAAGAAGAAGCAGAAGAAGTGGAATCTGTAGGAGAGGAGGAAGAAGAAGAAGAAGTGTAAGCATAAGATGTGGGGGAAGGAGAAGAAGAGGAAGAGCAACATTGGAAAGCAACAAAAGTGGGCGATGGAGAAAAAGAGTAAGAAGAAGACAGAAAGGAAAGAAGAAGAAGTTGTGGAAGGAGAAGACATGGAAGAATAGGAAGAAGAATAAGAAGTGGAAGAATGAGAAAAAGAGGAGGAAGAAGAAGCAATGGAAGGAAAGGGGAATCAAGAAGCAGGGGAACAAGGAGGAGAAGAAGAACGGGAGGAAGAAGAAGTAGTGTAGAAAGAAGAAAGGCAAGAAGGAGAAGAGAGGGAAGAATAAGAAGAAGTGGATGTAGTAGAGGTGGAAGAAGGTGAATAAGAGGAACAAGAAGAAGTAGTTGAAGGAGTGGGGATGATGGAGAAGAAGTGGAAGAAGGAGAACAAGAGGTAGAAATGCAAGTGAAAGCCGAAGAAGGAGAAATAGAGGGATATGACGAAGGAAAGGAAGAAGAAGAAGGAGATGAAGAGGAAGAAAAGAAAGGAAAGGAGAGGATGAAGGAAGAAAGAGAACAAGAGGAGGCAGGAGAAGTGGAAGAAAGAAAAGTAGAGGAAGAAGAAGGAGAGTAAGTAGAAGAAGTGAAAGAAGGAGAAGAAAAGGAAGAAGAAGAAGATGTGGAAAGTGAAGAAGTTGAAGAAGGTGAACAAGAGGAGGAAGAAGAAGTAGTGGAAGGAGGTGAGATGAAGAAGAAGAATTGGAACAAGGAGAAAAGGTGGAAAAGGAAGAAGGAAGGGAAGGGAAGGTAAGAAGAAGCAGAAGAAGTTGAATCTGCAGGAGAAGAGGAAGAAGAAGTCATAAGATTTCGGGGAAGGAGAAGAAGAGGAAGAGCAACAATGGGAAGCAACAGAAGTAGGGGATGGAGAAAAAGAGGAAGGAGAAGGCGGAAAGGAATGAAGAAGAACTTGTGGATGGAGAAGAAATGGAAGAAGAGGAAGAAAAACAAGTGTAAGCAGAAGAAGAGGAAGAAGGAGACGAAAATGAAGAAGAACAATAAGTAGAAGTAGAAGAAGTGGTAGAAGGAGAGAATAAGTGGAATAGGAGGAAGTAGTGGAATGAAACGACATGAATAAGAAGAAGTGGAAGAACAAGAAGAAAAAGAAGAACTGCAAGTGGAAGAAGGAGAACAATAGGAAGAAGAGGAAGAAGTGGAAGAATTAGAAAAAGAGGAGGAAGAAGAAGCAATGGAAGGAAAAGGGATGAAGAAGAGGTGGAACAATGAGGAGAAGAAGAAGGGGAGGAAGAAGAAGTAGTGTAGGCCGAAGAAGGGCAAGAAGGAGAAGAGAGGGAAGAAGAAACACAAGTGAATGTAGTAGAAGTGGAAGAAGGTGAACAAGAGGAATAAGAAGAACTAGTTGAAGGAGTGGGGATGATGGAGAGGAAGTGGAAGAAGGCGAACAAGATGCAGAAACGCAAGTGGAAGCTGAAGAAGGAGAAAAAGAGGGATATGACGAAGGAAGGGAAGAAGAAGAAGGAGATGAAGAGGAAGAAAAGAAAGGAAAGGAGAGGATGAAGAAGAAGTGGAACAAGGAGAAGAAAAGGAAGAAGAAGAAGATGTGGAAAGTGAAGAAGTTGAAGAAGGTGAACAAGAGGAGGAAGAAGAAGTAGTGGAAGCAGGTTAGATGAAGAAGAAGAATTGGAACAAGGAGAAAAGGAGGAAAAGGAACAAGGAGGGGAAGGGAAGGGAAGAAGAAGCAGAAGAACTGGAAGCTGGAGGAGAAGAGGAAGAAGAAGAAGAAGTGTAAGCATAAGATTTGGGGGAAGGAGAAGAAGAGGAAGAGCAACAATGGGAAGCAACAGAAGTAGGGGATGGAGAAAAAGAGCAAGGAGAAGACAGAAAGGAAAGAAGAAGAAGTTGTGGAAGGAGAAGAAATGGAAGAAGAGGAAGAAGAAGAAGTGTAAGCAGAAGAAGCGGAAAAAAGAGACGAAAATGAAGAAGAACAACAAGTAGAAGTAGAAGAAGTGGTAGAAGGAGAGAATAAGAGGAATAGGAGGAAGTAGTGGAATGAAAGGAGATGAAGAAGAAGAAGTGGAAGAAGGAGAACAGGAGGAGGAGGGAGGAGAGGTGGCAGAAGGAGAAAAAGAGGAAGAAGAAGAAGCGGAAGAACGAGAAGAAAAGGAAAAAGTGCAAGTGGGAGAAGGAGAACAATAGGAAGAAGAAGAAGTGGAAGAATGAGAAAAAGAGGAGGAAGAAGAAGCAATGGAAGGAAAGGCGATGAAGACGAAATGGAACAAGCAGGACAAGAAGAAGGGGAGGAAGAAGAAGTAGTGTAGGCAGAAGAAGGGCAAGAAGGAGAAGAGAGGGAAGAAGAAGAACAAGTGGATGTAGTAGAAGTGGAAGAAGGTGAACAAGAGGAAGACGAAGAAGTAGTTGAAGGAGTGATGATGGAGAAGAAGTGGAAGACGGAGAACAAGAGGTAGAAATGCAAGTGGAAGCAGAACAAGGAGAAAAAGAGGGATATGACGAAGGAAAGGAAGAAGAAGAAGGAGATGAAGAGGAAGAAAAGAAAGGAAAGGAGAGGATGAAGAAGAATTGGAAGAAAGAGAACAAGAGGAGGCAAGAGAAGTGGAAAAAAGATAAGAAGAGGAAGAAGAAGGAGAGTAACTCGAAGAAGTGGAAGAAGGAGAAGAAAAGGAAGAAGAAGAAGATGTGGAAAGTGAAGAAATTGAAGAAGGTTAACAAGAGGAGGAAGAAAACGCAGTGGAAGGAGGAAAATGAAGAAGGAGGGGAAGGGAAGGGAAGAAGAAGCAGAAGAAGTGGAATCTGGAGGAGAAGAGGAAGAAGAAGAAGAAGTGTAAGCATAAGATTTGGGGGAAGGAGAAGACGAGGAAGAGCAACAATGGGAAGCAACAGAAGTGGGGGATGGAGAAAAAGAGGAAGGAGAAGATGGAAAGGAAAGAAGAAGAAGTTGTGGAAGGAGAAGAAATGGAAGAAGAGGAAGAAGAAGAAGTGTAAGCAGAAGAAGGAGACGAAAATGAAGAAGAACAACAAGTAGAAGTGGAAGAAGTGGTTGAAGGAGAGAATAAGAGGAATAGGTGGAAGTAGTGGAATGAAAGGACATGAAGAAGAAGAAGTTCTAGAAGGAGAACGGGAGGAGGAAGAAGAGGTGGCAGAAGGAGAAGAAGAGGAAGAACAAGTAGTAGAAGAACGAGAAGAAATGGAAGAAGTGCAAGTGGAAGAAGGAGAATAATAGGAAGAAGAAGAAGTGGAAGAATGAGAAAAAGAGGAGGAAGAAGAAGCAATGGAAGGAAAGGGGAATGAAGAAGAAGTGGAACAAGGAAGAGAAGAAGAAGGGGAAGAAGAAGAAGTAGTGTAGGCAGAAGAAGGGCAAGAAGGAGAAGAGAGGGAAGAAGAAGAACAAGTGGATGTAGTAGAAGTTGAAGAAGGTGAACAAGAGGAAGAAGAAGAAGTAGTTGAAGGAGTGGGGATGATGGAGAAGAAGTGGAAGAAGGAGAACAAGAGGTAGAAATGCAAGTGGAATCAGAAGAAGGAGAAAAAGAGGGATAGGACAAAGGAAAGGAAGAAGAAGAAGGAGATGAAGTGGAAGAAAAGAAAGGCAAGGAAAAGATGAAGAAGAAGTCGAAGAAAGAGAACAATAGGGAGCAGTAGAAGTGGAAGAAAGATAAGAAGAGGAAGAAGAAAGAGAGTAACTAGAAGAAGTGGAAGAAGGAGAAGAAAAGGAAGAAGAAGAAGATGTCGAAAGTGAAGAAGTTGAAGAAGGTGAACAAGAGGAGGAAGAAGAAGTAGTGGAAGGAGGTGAGATGAAGACGAAGAATTGGAACAAGGAGAAAAGGAGGAAAAGAAAGAAGAAGGGGAAGGGAAGGGAAGAAGAAGAAAAAGAAGTGGAATCTGGAGGAGAAGATGAAGAAGAAGAAGAAGAGTAAGCATAGGGTTTGGGGGAAGGAGAAGACGAGGAAGAGCAACAATGGGAAGCAACAGAAGTGGGGGATGGAGAAAAAGAGGAAGGAGAAGACGGAAAGGAAAGAAGAAGTTGTGGAAGGAGAAGAAATGGAAGAAGAGGAAGAAGAGGAAGTGTAAGCAGAAGAAGCGGAAGAAGGAGACGAAAATGAAGAAGAACAACAAGTAGAAGTGGAAGAAGTGGTAGAAGGAGAGAATAAGAGGAATAGGAGGAAGTAGTGGAATGAAAGGAGATGAAGAAGAAGAACAGGAAGAAGAAGAAGTGCAAGTGGAAGAAGAAGAACAATTGGAAGAAGAATAAGAAGTGGAAGAATGAGAAAAAAAGGGGGAAGAAGAAGCAATGGAAGGAAAGGGGATGAAGAAGAAGTGGAACAAGGAGGAGAAGAAGAAGGGGAGGAAGAAGAAGTAGTGTAGGCAGAAGAAGGGCAAGAAGGAGAAGAGAGGGAAGAAGAAGAACAAGTGGATGTAGTAGAAGTGGAAGAAGGTGAACAAGAGGTAGAAGAAGAAGTAGTTGAAGGAGTAAGGATGATTGAGAAGAAGTGGAAGAAGGAGAACAAGAGGTAGAAATGCAAGTGGAAGGAGAAGAAATAGAAAAAGAGGAATATGACGAAGGAAGGGAAGATGAAGAAGGAGATGAAGCGGAAGAAGTGGTAGAAGGAGAGAATAAGAGGAATAGGAGGAAGTAGTGGAATGAAAGGAGATGAAGAAGAAGAAGTGGAAGAAGGAGAACGGGAGGAGGGAGAAGAGGTGGCAGAAGGAGAAGAAGAGGAAGAAGAAGAAGTGGAAGAATGAGAAGAAAAGGAAGAACTGCAAGTGGAAGAAGGAGAACAATAGGAAGAAGAAGAAGAAGTGGAAAAATGAGAAAAAGAGGAGGAAGAAGAACCAATAGAAGGAAACGGGATGAAGAAAAAGTGGAACAAGGAGGAGAAGAAGAAAGGGAGGAAGAAGAAGTAGTGTAGGCAGAAGAAGGGCAAGAAGGAGAAAAGAGGGAAGAAGAAGAACAAGTGGATGTAGTAGAAGTGGAAGAAGCTGAACAAGAGGAAGAAGAAGAAGTAGTTGAAGGAGTGGGGATGATGGAGAAGAAGTGGAAGAAGGAGAACAAGAGGTAGAAATGCAAGTGGAAGCAGAAGAAGGAGAAAAAGAGGAGGCAGCAGAAGTGGAAGAAAGAGAACAAGAGGAGGCAGGAGAAGTGGAAGAAAGATAAGAAGAGGAAGAAAAAGCAGAAGAAATGGAATCTGGAGGAGAAGAGGAAGAAGAAGAAGAAGTGTAAGCATAAGATTTGGGGGAAGGAAAAGAAGAGGATGAGCAACAACGGGAAGCAACAGAAGTGGGGGATGGAGAAAAAGAGAAAGGAGAAGACGGAACGGAAAGAAGAAGAAGTTGTCGAAGGAGAAGAAACGGAAGAAGAAGAAGTGTAAGCAGAAGAAGCGGAAGAAGGAGACGAAAATAAAGAAGAGCAACAAGTACAAGTAGAAGAAGTGGTAGAAGTAGTGGAATGAAAGGAGATGAAGAAGAAAAACTGGAAGAAGGAGAAGAAGAGGAAGAAGAAGAAGTGGAAGAACGAGAAGAAAAGGAAGAAGTGCAAGTGGAAAAAGGAGAACAATAGGAAGAAGAAGAAGAAGTGGAACAATCAGAAAAAGAGGAGGAAGAAGAAGCAATGGAAGGAAAAGGGATGAAGAAGAAGTGGAACAAGGAGTAGAAGAATAAGGGGAGCAAGAAGAAGTAGTGTAGGCCGAAAAACGGCAAGAAGGAGAAGAGAGGGAAGAAGAACAAGAAGTGGATGTATTAGAGGTAGAAGAAGGTGAACAAGAGGAGGAAGAAGAATAGTTGAAAGAGTGGGGATGATGGAGAAGAAGCGGAAAAAGGAGAACAAGAGGTAGAAATGCAAGTGGAAGCAGAAGAAGGAGAAAAAGAGGGATATGACGAAGGAAAGGAAGAAGAAGAAGCAGATGAAGAGGAAGAAAAGAAAGGAAATGAGAGGATGAAGAAGAAGTGCGAAGAAAGAGAACAAGAGGAGGCAGGAGAAGTGGAAGAATGATAAGAAGAGGAAGAAGAAGGAGAGTAACTAGAAGAAGTGGAAGAAGGAAAAGAAAAGGAAGAAGAAGAAGATGTGGAAAGTGAAGAAGGTGAACAAGAGGAGGAAGAAGAAGTAGTGGAAGGAGGTGAGATGAAGAAGAGGAATTGGAACAAGGAGAAAAGCAGGAAAAGGAAGAAGGAAGGGAAGGGAAGGGAAGAAGAACCAGAAGAAGTGGAATCTGGAGGAGAAGAGGAAGAATAAGAAGAAGTGTAAGCATAAGATTTGGCGGAAGGAAAAGAAGAGGACGAGCAACAATGGGAAGCAACAGAAGTGGGGGATGGAGAAAAAGAGGAAGGAAAAGACGGAAAGGAAAGAAGAAGAAGTTGTGGAAGGAGAAGAAATGGAAGGAAGAAGTAGTGTAAGCAGAAGAAGCGGAAGAAGGAGACAAAAATGAAGAAGAACAACAAGTAGAAGTAGAAGAAGTGGTAGAAGGAGAGAATAAGAGGAATAGGAGGAAGTAGTGGAAAGGAAGGAGATGAAGAAGAAGCAGTGGAAGAAGGAGAATGGGAGGAGGGAGAAGCGGTGGCAGAAGGAGAAGAAGAGGAAGAACAAGAAGTGGAAGAACGAGAAGAAAAGGAAGAACTTCAAGTGGAAGAAGGAGAAGAAGAGGAAGAAGAAGAAGAAGTGGAAGAATGAGAAAAAGAGGAGGAAGAAGAAGCAATGGAAGGAAAGGGGATGAAGAAGGAGTGGAACAAGGAGGAGAAGAAGAAGCGGAGGAAGAAGAGGTAGTGTAGGCAGAAGAAGGGCAAGAAGGAGAAGAGAGGGAAGAAGAAGAAGAAGTGGATGTAGTAAAAGTGGAAGAAGGTGAACAAGAGGAAGAGAAACAATGGGAAGCAACAAGAGGAGGAAGAAGAAGTAGTAGAAGCAGGTTAGATGAAGAAGAAGAATTGGGACAAAGAGAAAAGGAGGAAAAGGAAGAAGGAGGCGAAGGGAAGGGAAGAAGACGCAGAAGAAGTGGAAGCTGGAGGAGAAGAGGAAGAAGAAGAAGAAGTGTAAGCATAAATTTGGGGGAAGGAGAAGAACAAGAAGAGAAACAATGGGAAGCAACAGAAGTGGGGGATGGAGAAAAAGTGGAAGGAGAAGACGGAAAGGAAAGAAGAAGAAGTGTAAGCAGAAGAAGCGAAAGAAGGAGACGAAAATGAAGAAGAACAACAAGTAGAAGTAGAAGAAGTGGTAGAAGGAGAACGGGAGGAGGAGAAGAGGTGGCAGAAGGAGAAGAAGAGGAAGAAGAAGAAGAAGTGGAAGAATGAGAAAAAGAGGAGGAAGAAGAAGCAATGGAAGCAAAGGGGATGAAGAAGGAGTCGAACAAAGAGGAAGAAGAAGAAGAAGTGTATGTAGGAGAAGCGGAAGAAGGAGACGAAAATGAAGAAGAACAACAAGTAGAAGTAGAAGAAGTGGTAGAATGAGAAAAAGAGGAGGAAGAAGAAGAAGTTGAAGAATGAGAAAAAGAGGAGGAAGAAGAAGAAGTGGAAGAATGAGAAAAAGAGGAGGAAGAAGAAGAGGTAGCAGAAGGAGAAGAAGAGGAAGAAGAAGAAGTGGAAGAACGAGAAGAACAGGAAGAAGTGCAAGTGAAAGAAGGAGAACAATAGGAAGAAGAAGAAGGAGAAGAAGTGGAAGAATGAGAAAAAGAGGACGAAGAAGAAGCAATGGAAGGAAAGGGGAATGAAGAAGAAGTGGAACAAGGACGAGAAGAAGAAGGGGAGGAAGAAGAAGTAGTGTAGGCAGAAGAAGGGCAAGAAGGAGAAGAGAGGGAAGAAGAAGAACAAGTGGATGTAGTAGAAGTGGAAGAAGGTGAACAAGAGGAAGAAGAACAAGTAGTTTAAAGAGTGGGGATGATGGAGAAGAATTGGAAGAAGGAGAACAAGAGGTAGAAATGCAAGTGGAAGCAGAAGAAGGAGAAAAAGAGGGATATGACGAAGGAAAGGAAGAAGAAGAAGGAGATGAAGAAGAAGCAAAGAAACGAAAGGACAGGATGAAGAAGAAGTGGAAGAAAGAGAACAAGAGGAGGTAGGAGAAGTGGAAGAAAGATAAGAAGAGGAAGAAGAAGGAGAGTAACTAGAAGAAGTGGAAGAAGGAGAAGAAAAGGAAGAAGAAGAAGATGTGGAAAGTGAAGAAGGTGAACAAGAGAAAGAAGAAGAAGTAGTGGAAGCAGGTGAGATAAAAAAGAAGAATTGGAACAAGGAAAAAAGGAGGAAAAGGAAGGAGGGGAAGGGAAGGGAAGAAGAAGCAGAAGAAGTGGAATCTGGAGGAGAAAAGAAAGAAGAAGAAGAAGTGTAAGCATAAGATTTGGGGGAAGGAGAAGAAGAGGAAAAGCAACAATGGGAAGCAATAGAAGTGGGGGATGGAGAAAAAGAGGAAGGAGAAGACGGAAAGGAAAGAAGAAGAAGTTGTGGAAGGAGAAGAAATGGAAGAAGAGGAAGAAGAAGAAGTGTAAGCAGAAGAAGTGGAAGAAGGAGACGAAAATGAAGAAAAACAACAAGTAGAAGTAGAAGAAATGGTAGAAGGAGAGAATAGGAGGAATACGAGGAGAAGAAGAAGTGGAAGGAATGAGAAAAAGAGGAGGAAGAAGAAGCAATGGAAGGAATGGGGATGCAGAAGGAGTGGAACAAGGAGGAGAAGAAGAAGGGGAGGAAAAAGAAGTAGTGTAGGCAGAACAAGGGCAAGAAGGAGAAGAGAGGGAAAGAGAAGAACAAGTGGATGTAGTAGAAGTGGAAGAAGGTGAAAAAGAGGAAGAAGAAGAAGTAGTTGAAGGAGTGGGGATGATGGAGAAGAAGTGGAAGAAGGAGAATAAGAGGTAGAAATGCAAGTGGAAGCAGAAGAAGGAGAAAAAGAGGTATATGACGAAGGAAAGGAAGAAGAAGAAGGAGATGAAGAGGAAGAAAAGAAAGGAAAGGAGAGGATGAAGAAGAAGTGGAAGAAAGAGAACAAGAGGAGGCAGGAGAAGTGGAAGAAAGATAAGAAGAGGAAGAAGAAGGAGAGTAACTAGAAGAAGTGGAAGAAGGAGAAGAAAAGGAAGAAGAAGAAGATGTGGAAAGTGAAGAAGGTAAACCAGAGGAGGAAGAAGAAGTAGTGAAAGGAGGTGAGATGAAGAAGAAGAATTGGAACAAGGAGAAAAGGAGGAAGAGGAAGAAGGAGGGGAAGGGAAGGGAAGAAGAACTAGAAGAAGTTGAATCTGGGGGAGAGGAGGAAGAAGAGGAAGAAGTGTAAGCGTAAGATTTGGGGGAAGGAGAAGAAGATGAAGAGCAACAATGGGAAGCAACAAAAGTGGGGGATGGAGAAAAAGAGGAAGGAGAAGACGAAAAGGAAAGAAGAAGTTGTGGAAGGAGAAGAAATGGAAGAAGAGGAAGAAGAGGAAGAAGAAAAAGTGTAAGCAGAAGAAGCGGAAGAAGGAGACGAAAATGAAGAACAACAAGTAGAAGTAGAAGAAGTGGTAGAAGGAGAGAATAAGAGGAATAGCAGGAAGTAGTGGAATAAAAGGAGGAGAAGAAGAAGAAGTGGAAGAAGGAGAACGGGAGGAGGAAGAAGAGGTAGCAGAAGGAGAAGAAGAGGAAGAAGAAGAAGTGGAAGAACGAGAAGAACAGGAAGACGTGCAAGTGGAAGAAGGAGAACAATAGGAAGAAGAAGAAGAAGAAGAAGTGGAAGAATGAGAAAAAGAGGACGAAGAAGAAGCAATGGAAGGAAAGGGGAATGAAGAAGAAGTGGAACAAGGACGAGAAGAAGAAGGGGAGGAAGAAGAAGTAGTGTAGGCAGAAGAAGGGCAAGAAGGAGAAGAGAGGCAAGAAGAAGAACAAGTGGATGTGGTAGAAGTGGAAGAAGGTGAACAAGAGGAAGAAAAAGAAGTAGTTGAAGGAGTGGGGATGATGGAGAAGGAGTGGAAGAAGGAGGACAAGAGGTAGACATGCAAGTGGAAGCAGAAGAAGGATAAAAAGAGGGATATGAGGAAGGAAAGGAAGAAGAAGAAGGAGATTAATCGGAAGAAAAGAAAGGAAAGGAGAGGATGAAGAAGAAGTGGAAGAAAGAGAACAAGAGGAGGCAGGAGAAGTGGAAGAAAGATAAGAACAGGAAGAAAAAGGAGAGTAACGAGAAGAAGTGGAAGAAGGAGAAGAAAAGGAAGAAGAAGAAGATGTGGAAAGTGAAGAAGGTGAACAAGAGGAGGAAGAAGAAGTAGTGGAAGGAGGTGAGATGAAGAAGAAGAATTGGAACAAGGAGAAAAGGAGGAAGAGGAAGAACGAGGGGAAGGGAAGGGAAGAAGAACTAGAAGAAGTTGAATCTGGGGGAGAGGAGGAAGAAGAGGAAGAAGTGTAAGCGTAAGATTTGGGGGAAGGAGAAGAAGAGGAAGAGCAACATTGGGAAGCAACAGAAGTGGGGGATGGAGAAAAAGAGGAAGGAGAAGACGAAAAGGAAAGAAAAAGTGGAAGGAGAAGAAATGGAAGAAAAAGAGGCGTAAGCAGAGGAAGCGGAAGAAGGAGACGAAAATGAAGAAGAACAACAAGTAGAAGTAGAAGAAGTGGTAGAAGTAGTGGAATGAAAGGAGATGAAGAAGAAGAAGTGGAAGAAGGAGAACGGGAAGAGGTAGAAGTGGTGGCAGAAGGAGAAGAAGAGGAAGAAGAAGAAGTGGAAGAACGTGAAGAAAAGGAAGAAGTGCAAGTCGAAGAAGGAGAACAATAAGAAGAAGAAGTGGAAGAATGAGAAAAAGAGGAGGAAGAAGAAGCAATGGAAGGAAAGGGGATGAAGAAGAAGTGGAAGAAGGAGGCGAAGAAGAAGCGGAGTAAGAAGAAGTAGTATAGGCAGAAGAAGGGCAAGAAGGAGAAAAGAGGGAGGAAGAAGAACAAGTGGATGTAGTAGAAGTGGAAGAAGGCGAACAAGAGGAAGAAGAAGAAGTAGTTGAAGGAGTGGGGATGATGGAGAAGCAGTGGAAGAAGGAGGACAAGAGGTAGACATGTAAGTGGAAGCAGAAGAAGGAGAAAAAGAGGGATATGACGAAGGAAAGGAAGAAGAAGAAGGAGATAAAGAGGAAGAAAAGAAAGGAAAGGAGAGGAGGAAGAAGAAGTTGAAGAAAGAGAACAAGAGGAGCCAGGAGAAGTGGAAGAAAGATAAGAAGAGGAAGAAGAAGGAGAGTAACTAGAAGAAGTGGAAGAAGGAGAAGAAAAGGAAGAAGAAAAAGATGTGGAAAGTGAGGAAGGTGAACAAGAGGAGGAAGAAGAAGTAGTGGAAGGACGTGAGATGAAGAAGAAGAATTGGAACAAGGGGAAAAGGAGGAAAAGGAAGAAGGAGGGGAAGGTAAGGGAAGAAGAGGAAGTGTAAGCAGAAGAAGCTGAAGAAGGAGACGAAAATGAAGAAGAACAACAAGTAGAAGTAGAAGAAGTGGTTGAAGGAGAGAATAAGAGGAATAGGAAGTGCAAGTAGTGGAATGAAAGGAAATGAAGAAGAAGTAGTGGAAGAAGGAGAACGGGAGGAGGGAGAAGAGGTGGCAGAAGGAGAAGAAGAGGAAGAAGAAGAAGTGGAAGAACGAGAAGAAAAGGAAGAAGTGGAAGAAGAGGAAGTGTATGCAGAAGAAGCGGAAGAAGGAGACGAAAATGAAGAAGAACAACAAGTAGAAGTAGAAGAAGTGGTTGAAGGAGAGAATAAGAGGAATAGGAGGAAGTAGTGGAATGAAAGGAGATGAAGAAGAAGAAGTGGAAGAAGGACAACGGGAGGAGGAGAAGAGGTGGCAGAAGGAGAAGAAGACGAAGAAGAAGAAGAGGAAAAACGAGAAGAAGGAGAAGAAATGGAAGAAGGAGAACAATAGGAAGAAAAAGAAGAAGTGGAAGGATAAGAAAAAGAGGAGTTAGAAGAAGCAATGGAAGGAAAGGGGATGACAAAGAAGTAGAACAAGGAGGAGAAGAAGAAGGGGAAAAAGAAGAAGTAGTGTATGCATAAGAAGGGCAAGAAGGAGAAGAGTGGGAAGAAGAAGAACAAGTGGATGTAGTAGAAGTGGAAGAAGGTGAACAAGAGGAAGAAGAACAAGTAGTTTAAAGAGTGGGGATGATGGAGAAGAAGTGGAAGAAGGAGAACAAGAGGTAGAAATGCAAGTGGAAGCAGAAGAAGGAGAAAAAGAGGGATATGACGAAGGAAAGGAAGAAGAAGAAGGAGATGAAGAGGAAGAAAACAAAGGAAAGGAGAGGATGAAGAAGAAGTGGAAGAAAGAGAACAAGAGGAGGCAGGAGAAGTGGAAGAAAGATAAGAAGAGGAAGAAGAAGGAGAGTAACTAGAAGAAGTGGAAGAAGGAGAAGAAAAGGAAGAAGAAGAAGATGTGGAAAGTGAAGAAGGTGAACAAGAGGAGGAAGAAGAAGTAGTGGAAGGAGGTGAGATGAAGAAGAAGAATTGGACCAAGTAGAAAAGGAGGAAAAGGAAGAAGGAGGGGAAGGGAAGGGAAGAAGAAGCAGAAGAAGTGGAATCTAGAGGAGAAGAGGAAGAAGAAGAAGAAGTGTAAGCATAAGATTTGGGGGAAGGAGAGGAAGAGGAAGAGCAACAATGGGAAGCAACAGAAGTGGGGGTTGGAGAAAAAGAGGAAGGAGAAGACGGAAAGGAAAGAAGAAGAAGTTGTGGAAGGAGAAGAAATGGAAGAAGAGGAAGAAGAAGAAGTGTAAGCAGAAGAAGCTGAAGAAGGAGACGAAAATGAAGAAGAACAACAAGTAGTAGAAGGAGAGGATAAGTGGAATAGAAGGAAGTAGTGGAATGAACGGAGATGAAGAAGAAGAAGTGAAAGACGGAGAAGGGGAGGAGGGAGAAGAGGTGGCAGAAGGAGAAGAAGAGGAAGAAGAAGAAGTGGAAAAATGAGAAGAAAAGGAAGAAGTGCAAGTGGAAGAAGGAGAACAACAGGAAGAAGAAGAAGAAGTGGAAGAAAGAGAACAAGAGGAGGCAGGAGAAGTGTAAGAAAGATAAGAAGAGGAAAAAGAAGGAGAGTAACTAGAAGAAGTGGAAGAAGGAGAAGAAAAGCAAGAAGAAGAAGATGTGGAATGTGAAGAAGGTGAACAAGAGGAGACAGAAGAAGTAGTGGAAGGAGGTGAGATGAAGAAGAAGAATTGGAACAAGGAGAAAAGGAAGAAAAGGAAGAAGGAGGGGAAAGGAAGGGAAGAAGAAGAAGCAGAAGAAGTGGAATCTGGAGGAGAAGAGGAAGAAGAAGAAGAAGTGGAAGCATAAGATTTGGGGGAAGGAAAAGAAAAGGAAGATCAACAATGGGAGGAACAGAAGTGGGGGATGGAGAAAAAGAGGAAGGAGAAGATGGAAAGCAGAGAAGAAGAAGTTGTGGAAGGAGAAGAAATGGAAGAAGAGGAAGAAGAAGAAGTTTAGGTAGAAGAAGCGAAAGAAGGAGACGAAAATGAAGAAGAACAACAAGTAGAAGTAGAAGAAGTGGTAGAAGGAGAGAATAAGAGGAATAGGAGGAAGTAATGGAATGAAAGGAGACGAAGAAGAAGAAGTGGAAGAAGGAGAATGGGAGGAGGAAGAAGAGGTGGTAGAAAGAGAAGAAGTGGAAGAACGAGAACAAAAGCAAGAAGTGCAAGTCGAAGAAGGAGAACAATAGGAAGAAGAAGAAGAAGCAATGGAAGGAAGAGGGAATAAAGAAGAAGTGGAAGAAGGAGGAGAAGAAGAAAGGGAGGAAGAAGAAGTAGTGCAGGCAGAAGAAGGGCAAGAAGGAGAAGAGAGGGAAGAAGAAGAACAAGTGGAAGAAAGAGAACAAGAGGAAGCAGGAGAAGTGGAAGAAAGATAAGAAGAGGAAGAAGAAGGAGAGTAACTAGAAGAAGTGGAAGAAGGAGAGGAAAAGGAAGAAGAAGAAGATGTGGAAAATGAAGAAGTTGAAGAAGGTGAACAAGAGGAGGAAGAAGAAGTAATGGAAAGAGGTGAGGTGAAGAAGAGGAATTGGAACAAGGAGAAAAGGAGGAAAAGGAAGAAGGAGGGGAAGGGAAGGCAAGAAGAAGCAGAAGAAGTGGAAGCTGGAGGAGAAAAGGAAGAAGAAGAAGAAGTGTAAGCATAAGATTTGGGGGAAGGAGAAGAAGAGGAAGAGCAACAATTGGAAGCAACAGAAGTGGGGAATGGAGAAAAAGAGGAAGGAGAAGATGGAAAGGAAAGAAGAAGAAGTTGTGGAAGGAGAAGAAATTGAAGAAGAGGAAGAAGAAGAAGTGTAAGCAGAAGAAGCGGAAGAAGGAGACAAAAATGAAGAGGAATAAAAGAAAGGAAAGGAGAGGATGAAGAAGAAGTGGAAGAAAGAGAACAAGAGGAGGCAGGAGAAGTGGAAGAAAGATAAGAAGAGGAAGAAGAAGGAGAGTAACTAGAAGAAGTGGAAGGAGGAGAAGAAAAGGAACAAGAAGAAGATGTGGAAAGTGAAGAACTTGAAGAAGGTGAACAAGAGGAGGAAGAAGAAGTAATGGAAGGAGGTGAGATGAAGAAGAAGAATTGGAACAAGGAGAAAAGGAGGAATATGACGAAGGAAACGAAGCAGAAGAAGGAGATGAAGAGGAAGAAAAGAAAGGAAAGGAGAGGATGAAGAAGAAGTGGAAGAAACAGAACAAGAGGAGGCAGCAGAAGTGGAAGAAAGATAAGAAGAGGAAGAAGAAGGAGAGTAAGTAGAAGAAGTGGAAGAAGAAGAAGAAAAGGAAGAAGAAGAATATGTGGAAAGTGAAGAAGTTGAAGAAGGTGGACAAGAGGAGGAACCAGAAGTAGTGGAAGCAGGTGAGATAAAGAAGAAGAATTGGAACAAGGAGAAAAGGAGGAAAAGGAAGAAGGAGGGGAAGGGAAGGGAAGAAGAAGCAGAAGAAGTGGAAGCTGGAGGAGAAGAGGAAGAAGAAGAAGAAGTGTAAGCTTAAGATTTGGGGGAAGGAGAAGAACAGGAAGAGCAACAATGGGAAGCAACAGAAGTGGGGGATGGAGAAAAAGAGGGAGGAGAAGACGGAAAGGAAAGAAGAAGGAGTTGTGGAAGGAGAAGAAGGGGTAGAAGGAGAGAATAAGAGGAATAGGAGGAAGTAGTGGAATGAAACGAGATGAAGAAGAAGAAGTGGAAGAAGAAGAACGCGAGGAAGAGAAGAGGTGGCAGAAGGAGAAGAAAAGGAAGAAGAAGAAGTGGAAGAACGAGAAGAAAAGGAAGAAGTGCAAGTGGAAGAAGGAGAACAATAGGAAGAAGAAGAAGAAGTGGAAGAATGAGAAAAAGAGGAGGAAGTAGAAGCAATGGAAGGAAACGGGATGAAGAAGGAGCGGAACAAGGAGGAGAAGAAGAAGGGGAGGAAGAAGAAGTAGTGTAGGCAGAAGAATGGCAAGAAAGAGAAAATAGGGAAGAAGAAGAAGAAGTGGATGTAGTAAAAGTGGAAGAAGGTGAACAAGAGGACGAAGAGGAAGTAGTTGAAGGAGTGGGGATGATGGAAAAGAAGTGGAAGAAGGAGAACCAGAGGTAGAAATGCAAGTGGAAGCAGAAGAAGGAGAAAAAGAGGGATATCACGAAGGAAAGGAAGAAAAAGAAGGAGATGAAGAGGAAGAAAAGAAAGGAAGGGAGAGGATGAAGAAGAGGTGGAAGAAAGAGAACAAGAGGAGGCAGGAGAAGTGGAAGAAAGATAAGAAGAGGAAGAAGAAGGAGAGTAACTAGAAGAAGTGGAAGAAGGAGAAGAAAAGGAAGAAGAAGAAGATGTGGAAAATGAAGAAGTTGAAGAAGGTGAACAAGAGGAGGAAGAAGAAGTAACGGAAAGAGGTGAGATAAAGAAGAAGAATTGGAACAAGGAGAAAAGGAGGAAAAGGAAGAAGGAGGGGAAGGGAAGGAAAGAAGAAGTAGAAGAAGTGGAAGCTGAAGGAGAAAAGGAAGAAGAAGAAGAAGTGTAAGCATAAGATTTGGGGGAAGGAGAAGAAGAGGAAGAGCAACAATGGGAAGCAACAGAAGTGGGGGATAGAGAAAAAGAGGAAGGAGAAGACGGAAAGGAAAGAAGAAGAAGTTGTGGAAGGAGAAGAAATGGAAGAAGAGGAAGAAGAAGAAGTGTAAGCAGAAGAAGCGGAAGAAGGAGACGAAAATGAAGAAGAACAACAAGTAGAAGTAGAAGAAGTGGTAGAAGGAGAGAATAAGACAAATAGGAGGAAGTAGTGGAATGAAAGGAGATGAAGAAAAAGAAGTGGAAGAAGGAGAACGGGAGGAGGAAGAAAAGGTGGCAGAAGGAGAAGAAGAGGAAGAAGAAGTGGTGGAATAACGAGAAGAAAAGGAAGAAGTGCAAGTGGAAGAAGGAGAACAATAGGAAGAAGAAGAAGTGGAAGAATGAGAAAAAGAGGAGGAAGAAGAAGCAATGGAAGGAAAGGGGATGAAGAAGGAGTTGAACAAGGAGGAGAAGAAGAAGAGGAAGAAGAAGAAGTAGTGTAGGCAGAAGAAGGGCAAGAAATAGAAGAGAGGGAAGAAGAAGAAGAAGTGGATGTAATAAAAGTGGAAGAAGGTGAACAAGAGGAAGAAGAAGAAGTAGTTGATGGAGTGGGGATGATGGAGAAGAAGTGGAAGAAGGAGAACAAGAGGTAGAAATGCAAGTGGAAGCAGAAGAAGGAGAAAAAGAGGGATATGACGAAGGAAAGGAAGAAGAAGAAGGAGATGAAGAGGAAGAAAAGAAAGGAAACGAGAGGATGAAGAAGAAGTAGAAGGAAGAGAACAAGAGGAGGTAGGAGAAGTGGAAGAAAGATAAGAAGAGGAAGAAGAAGGAGAGTAACTAGAAGAAGTGGAAGAAGGAGAAGAAAGGAAGAAGAAGAAGATGTGGAAAGGGAAGAACTTAAAGAAGGTGAACAAGAGGAGGAAGAAGAAGTAATGGAAGGAGGTGAGATGAAGAAGAAGAATTGGAACAAGGAGAAAAGGAGGAAAAGGAAGAAGGAGGGGAAGGGAAGGGAAGAAGAAGCAGAAGAAGTGGAAGCTGGAGGAGAAGAGGAAGAAGAAGAAGAAGTGTAAGCATAAGATTTGGGGGAAGGAGAAGAAGAGGAAGAGCAACAATGGGAAGCAACAGAAGTAGGGGATGGAGAAAAAGAGGAAGGAGAAGACGGAAAGGAAAGAAGAAGAAGTTATGGAAGGAGAAGAAATGGAAGAAGAGGAAGAAGAAGAAGTGTAAGCAGAAGAAGCGGAAGAAGGAGACGAAAATGAAATAGAACAACAAGTAGAAGTAGAAGAAGTGGTAGAAGGAGAGAATAAGACAAATAGGAGGAAGTAGTGGAATGAAAGGAGTTGAAGAAAAATAAATTGTGGAAGGAGAACGGGGGGAGGAAGAAGAGGTGGGAGAAGGAGAAGAAGAGGAAGAAGAAGTGGTGTAAGAACGAGAAGAAAAGGAAGAAGTGCAAGAGGAAGAAGGAGAACAATACGAAGAAGTAGAAATGGAAGAATGAGAAAAAGAGGAGGAAGAAGAAGCAATGGAAGGAAAGGGGATAAAGAAGGAGTGGAACAAGGAGGAGAAGAAGAAGGGGACGAAGAAGAAGTAGTGTAGGCAGAAGAGCGGCAAGAAGGAGAAGAGAGGGAAGAAGAAGAAGAAGTGGATGTAGTAAAAGTGGAAGAAGGTGAACAAGAGGAAGAAGAAGAAGTAGTTGAAGGAGTGGAGATGATGGAGAAGAAGTGGAAGAAGGAGAACAAGAGGTAGTAGAAATGCAAGTGGAAACAGAAGAAGGAGAAAAATAGGGATCTGACGAAGGAAAGGAAGAAGAAGAAGGATATGAAGAGGAAGAAAAGAAAGGAAAGGAGAGGATGAACAAGAAGTGGAAGAAAGAGAAAAAGAGGAGGCATGAGAAGTGGAAGAAAGATAAAAAGAGGAAGAAGAAGGAGAGTAACTAGAAGAAGTGGAAGAAGGAGAAGAAAAGGAAGAAGAGGAAGGTGAACAAGAGGAGGAAGAAGAAGTAGTCGAAGGAGGTGAGATGAAGAAGAAGATAAGAAGAGGAAGAAGAAGGAGAGTAACTAGAAGAAGTGGAAGAAGGAGAAGAAAAGGAAGAAGAAGAAGATGTGGAAAGTGAAGAAGTTAAAGAAGGTGAACAAGAGGAGGAAGAAGAAGTAGTGCAAGGAGGTGAGATGACGAAGAAGAAGTTGTGGAAGTCGAAGAAATCGAAGAAGAGGAAAAAGAAGAAGGGTAAGCAGAAGAACCGGAAGAAGTAGACAAAAATGAAAAAGAACAACAAGTAGAAGTAGAAGAAGTGGTAGAAGGAGAGAATAAGAGGAATAGGAGGAAGTAGTGGAATGAAAGGAGATGAAGAAGAAGAAGTGGAAGAAGGAAAACGGGAGGAGGGAGAAGAGGTGGTAGAAGGAGAAGAAGAGGAAGAAGAAGAAGTGGAAGAACGAGAAGAAGTACAAGTGGGAGAAGGAGAACAATAGGAAGAAGAAGAAGAAGTGGAAGAATGAGAAAAAGAGGAGGAAGAAGAAGAAGTGGAAAATTGAGAAAAAGAGGAGGAAGAAGAAGCCATGGAAGGAAAGGGGATGAAGACGAAATGGAACAAGAAGGAGAAGAAGAAGGGGAGGAAGAAGAAGTAGTGTAGGCAGAAGAAGGGAAAGAAGGAGAAGAGAGGGAAGAAGAAGAACAAGTGGATGTAGTAGAAGTGGAAGAAGGTGAAGAAGAGGAAGAAGAAGAAGTAGTTGAAGGAGTGGTGATGATGGAGAAGAAGTGGAGGAAGGAGAACAAGAGGTAGAAATGCAAGTGGAAGCAGAAGAATGAGAAAAAGAGAGATATGACGAAGGAAAGGAAGAAGAAGAAGGAGATCAAGAGGAAGAAAAGAAAGGAAAGGAGATGATGAAGAAGAAGTGGAAGAAAAAGAACAAGAGGAGGCAGGAGAAGTGGAAAAATGATAAGAAGAGGAAGAAGAAGGAGAGTAACTAGAAGAAGTGGAAGAAGGAGAAGAAAAGGAAGAACAAGAAGATGTGGAAAGTGAAGAAGTTGAAGAAGGTGAACAAGAGGAGGAAGAAGAAGTAGTGGAAGGAGGTGAGATGAAGAAGAAGAAGTTGTGGAAGGAGAACAAATGGAAGAAGAGGAAATGGAAGAAGAAGAAGTGTAAGCAGAAGAAGTGGAAGAAGGAGACGAAAATGAAGAAGAACAACAAGTAGAAGTAGAAGAAGTGGTTGAAGGAGAGAATAAGAGAAATAGCAGGAAGTAGTGGAATGAAAGGAGACGAAGAAGAAGAAGTGGATGAAGGAGAATGGGAGGAGGAAAAGAGGTGGCAGAAGGAGAAGAAGAGGAAGAAGAAGAACAAGTGGAAGAATGAGAAAAAGAGGAGGAAGAAGAAGCAATGGAAGGAAAGGGGATGAAGAAGGAGTGGAACATGGAGGAGAAGAAGAAGGGGAGGAAAAAGAAGTAGTGTAGGCAGAAGAAGGGCAAGAAGGAGAAGAGAAGGAAAAAGAAGAAGAAGTGGATGTAGTAGAAGTGGAAGAAGGTGAACAAGAGGAAGAAGAAGAAGTAGTTGAAGGAGTGGGGATGATGGACAAGAAGTGGAAGAAGGAGAACAAGAGGTAGAAATGCAAGTGGAAGCAGAAGAAGGAGAAAAAGAGGTATATGACGAAGGAAAGGAAGAAGAAGAAGGAGATGAAGAGGAAGAAAAGAAAGGAAAGGAGAGGATGAAGAAGAAGTGGAAGAAAGAGAACAAGAGGAGGCAGGAGAAGTGGAAGAAAGATAAGAAGAGGAAGAAGAAGGAGAGTAACTAGAAGAAACGGAAGAAGGAGAAGAAAAGGAAGAAGAAGAAGATGTGGAAAGTGAAGAAGGTGAACAAGAGGAGGAAGAAGAAGTAGTGGAAGGAGGTCAGATGAAGAAGAAGAATTTGAACAAGGAGAAAAGGAGGAAAAGGAAGAAGGTGGGGAAGGGAAGGGAAGAAGAAGCAGAAGAAGTGGAATCTGGAGGAGAAGAGGGAAAGGAAGAAGAAGTGTAAGCATAAGATTTGGGGGAAGGAGAAGAAGAGGAAGAGCAACAGTGGGAAGCAACAGAAGTGGGGGATGGAGAAAAAGAGGAAGGAGAAGACGGAAAGGAAAGAAGAAGAAGTTGTGGAAGGATAAGAAATGGAAGAAGAAGAAGAAGAAGAAGTGTAAGCAGAAGAAGCGAAAGAAGGATACGAAAATGAAGAAGAACAACAAGTAGAAGTAGAAGAAGTGGTAGAAGGAGAGAATAAGAGGAATAGGAGGAAGTAGTGGAATGAAAGGAGATGAAGAAGAAGAAGTGGAAGAAGGAGAACAGGAGGAGGAAGAAGAGGTGGCAGAAGGAGAGGAAGAAGTGGAAGAACGAGAAGAGAAGGAAGAAGTGCAGGTGGAAGAAGGGGAACAATAGGAAGTGGAAGAAGTAGTGGAAGAATGAGAAAAACAGGAGGAAGAAGAAGCAATGGAAGGAAAGGGGATGAAGAAGAAGTGGAACAAGGAGGAGAAAGAGAAGGGGAGGAAGAAGAAGTAGTGTAGGCAGAAGAAGGGCAAGAAGGAGAAGAGAGGGAAGAAGAACAACAAGTGGATGTAGTAGAGGTGGAAGAAGGTGAACAAAGAAGAAGAAATAGTTGAAGGAGTGGGGATGATGGAGAAGAAGTGGAAGAAGGAGAACAAAAGGTAGAAATGCAAGTGGAAGCAGAAGATGGAGAAAAAGAGGGATATGACGAAGGAAAGGAAGAAGAAGAAGGAGATGAAGAAGAAGAAAAGAAAGGAAAGGAGAGGATGAAGAAGAAGTGGAAGAAAGAGAACAAGAGGAGGCAATAGAAGTGGAAGAAAGATAAGAAGAGGAAGAAGAAGGAGAGTAACTAGAAGAAGTGGATGAAGGAGAAGAAAAGGAAGAAGAAGAAGATGTGGAAAGTGAAGAAGTTGAAGAAGGTGAACAAGAAGAGGAAGAAGAAGTAGTAGAAGGAGGTGAGATGAAGAAGAAGAATTGGAAGAAGGAGAAAAGGAGGAAAAGGAAGAAGGAGGGGAAGGGAAGGGAAGAAGTGGAACAACGAGGAGAAGAAGAAGGGGAGGATGAAGAAGTAGCGTAGGCAGGAGAAGGGCAAGAAGGAGAAGAGAGGGAAGAAGAACAACAAGTGGATGGAGTAGAAGTGGAAGAAGGTGAACAAGAGGAGCAAGAAGAACTAGTGGAAGGAGGTGAGATGAAGAAGAAGAATTGGAACAAGGAGAAATGGAGGAAAGAAGAAGAAGCAGAAGAAGTGGAATCTGGAGGAGAAGAGCAAGAAGAAGAAGAAGTGTAAGCATAAGATTTGGGGGAAGGAGAAGAAGAGGAAGAGCAACAATAGGAAGCAACAGAAGTGGGGGATGGAGAAAAAGAGGAAAGCGAAGACGGAAAGGAAAGAAGAAGAAGTTATGGAAGGAGAAGAAATGGAAGTACAGGAAGAAGAAAAAGTGTAAGCAGAAGAATCAAAAGAAGGAGACGAAAATGAAGAAGAACAACAAGTAGAAGTAGAAGAAGTGGTAGAAGGAGTGAATAAGAGGAATAGGAGGAAGTAGTGGAATGAAAGGAGATGAAGAAGAAGAAGTGGAAGAAGGAGAACGGGAGGAGGGAGGCGGGGGAAGAGGTGGCAGAAGGAGAAGAAGAGGAAGAAGAAGTAGTGTAGGCAGAAGAATGGCAAGAAGGAGAAGAGAGGGAAGAAGAAGAACAAGTGGATGTAGTACAAGTGGAAGAAAGTGAACAAGAGGAAGAAGAAGAAGTAGTTGAAGGAGTGGGGATGATGGAGAAGAAGTGGAAGAAGGAGAACTAGAGGTAGAAATGCAAGTGGAAGCAGAAGAAGGAGAAAAGGAGGGATACGACGAAGGAAAGGAAGAAGAAGAAGCAGATGAAGAGGAAGAAAAGAAAGGAAATGAAAGGATGAAGAAGAAGTGGAAGAAAGAGAACAAGAGGAGGCAGGAGAAGTGGAAGAAAGATAATAAGCAGAAGAAGAAGGGGAGTAACTAGAAGAAGTGGAAGAAGGAAAAGAAAAGGAAGAAGAAGAAGATGTGGAAAGTGAAGAAGGTGAACAAGAGGAGGAAGAAGAAATAGTGGAAGGAGGTGAGATGATGAAGAAGAATTGGAACAAGGAGAAAAGGATGAAAAGGAAGAAGGAGGGGAAGGGAAGGAAAGAAGACGCAGAAGAAGTGGAAGCTAGAGGAGAAGAGGAAGAAGAAGAGGAAGTGTAAGCATAAGATTTGGGGGAAGGAGAAGAAGAGGAAGAGCAATAATGGGAAGCAAGAGAAGTGGGGGATGTAGAAAAAGAGGAAGGAGAAGACGGAAAGGAAAGAAGAAGAAGTTGTGGAAGGAGAAGAAATGGAAGAAGAGGAAGAAGAAGAAGTGCAACAATGGGAAGAAGAAGATAAGTAGAGGAAGAAGAAGGAGAGTAACTAGAAGAAGAAGAAGAAGTGTAAGCATAAGATTTGGGGGAAGGAGAACAAGAGGAAGAGCAACAATGGGAAGCAACAGAAGTGGGGGATGGAGAAAAAGAGGAAGGAGAAGACGAAAAGAAAAGAGTAAGAAGTTGTAGAAGGAGAAGAAATGGAAGAAGAGGAAGAAGAAGTGTAAGCAGAAGAAGGAGACAAAAATGAAGAACAACAAGTAGAAGTAGAAGAAGTGGTAGAAGGAGAGAATAAGAGGAATGGGAGGATGAAGTGGAATGAAAGGAGATGAAGAAGAAGTAGTGGAAGAAGGAGAACGGGAGGAGGGAGAAGAGGTGGCAGAAGGAGAAGAAGAGCAAGAAGAAGAAGTGGAAGAAAGAGAAGAAAAGGAAGAAGTGCAAGTGGAAGAAGGAGAACAATGGGAAGAAGAAGAAGTAGTGGAAGAATGAGAAAAAGAGGAGGAAGAAGAAGCAATGGAAGGAAAGGGGATGAAGAAGAAGTGGAACAAGGAGGAGAAGAAGAAGGAGAGGAAGAAGAAGTAGTGTAGGCAGAAGAAGGGCAAGAAGGAGAAGAGAGGGAAGGAGTAGAACAAGTGTATGTAGTAGAAGTGGGAGAAGGGGAACAAGAGGAAGAAGAAGAAGAAGTAGTTGAAGGAGTCGGGATGATCGAGAAGAAGTGGAAGAAGGAGAACAAGAGGTAGAAATGCAAGTGGAACCAGACGAAGGAGAAAAAGAGGGATATGACAAAGGAAAGGAAGAAGAAGAAGGAGATGAAGAGGAAGAAAAGAAAGGAAAGCAGAGGATGAAGAAGAAGTGGAAGAAAGAGAATAAGAGGAGGCAGGAGAAGTGGAAGAAAGATAAGAAGAGGAAGCAGAAGGAGAGTAACTAGAAGAAGTGGAAGAAAGAGAAGAAAAGGAAGAAGAAGAAGATGTGTAAAGTGAAGAACGTGAACAAGAGGAGGAAGAAGAAGTATTGGAAGGAGGTGACATGGAGAAAAAGAATTGGAACAATGAGAAAAGGAGGAAAAGGAAGAAGGAGGGGAAGGGAAGAAGAACCAAAAGAAGTGGATTCTGGAGGAGAAGAGGAAGAAGAAGAAGAAGTGTAAGCTTAAGATTTGGGGGAAGGAGAAGAAGAGGAAGAGCAACAATGGGAAGCAACAGAAGTGGGGGATGGAGAAAAAGAGGAAGGAGAAGACGGAAAGGAAATAAGAAGTAGTTGTGGAAGGAAAAGAAATGGAAAAAGAAGAAGTGTAAGCAGAAGAAGCGGAAGAAGGAGACGAAAATGAATAAGAACAACAAGTAGAAGTAGAAGAAGTGGTGGAAGGAGAGAATAAGAGGAATAGGAGGAAGTAGTGGAATGAAAGGAGATGAAGAAGAAGAAGTGGAAGAAGGAGAACGGAAGGAGGGAGGAGGGAGAAGAGGTGGCAGAACGAGAAGAAGAGGAAGAAAAAGAAGTGGAAGAAAGAAAAGAAAAGGAAGAAGTGCAAGTAGAAGAAGGAGAACAATAGGAAGAAGAAGGAGAAGTGGAAGAATGAGAAAAAGAGGAGGAAGAAGAAGCAATGGAAGGAAAAGCGATGAAGAAGAAGTGCAAGAAGGAGGAGAAGAAGAAAGGGAGGAAGAAGAACTAGTGTAGGCACAAAAACGACAAGAAGGAGAAGAGAGGGAAGAAGAAGAACAAGTGTATGTATTAGAGGTGGAAGAAGGTGAACAAGAGGAAGAAGAAGAAGTAGTTGAAGGAGTGGGGATGATGGAGAAGAAGTGGAAGAAGGAGAACTAGAGGTAGAAATGCAAGTGGAAGCAGAAGAAGGAGAAAAGGAGGGATACGACGAAGGAAAGGAAGAAGAAGAAGCAGATGAAGAGGAAGAAAAGAAAGGAAATGAGAGGATGAAGAAGAAGTGGAAGAAAGGGAACAAGAGGAGGCAGGAGAAGTGGAAGAAAGATAAGAAGAGGAAGAAGAAGGGGAATAAATAGAAGAAGTGGAAGAAGGAAAAGAAAAGGAAGAAGAAGAAGATGTGGAAAGTGAAGAAGGTGAACAAGAGGAGGAAGAAGACGTAGTGGAAGGAGGTGAGATGAAGAAGAAGAATTGGAACAAGGAGAAAGGAGGAAGGAGGGGAAGGGAAGAAGAACCAGAAGAAGTGGAATCTGGAGAAGAAGAGGTAGAGCAAGAAGTGTAAGCGGAAGAAGCGATAGAAGGAGACGAAAATGAAGCAGAACAACAAGTAGAAGTAGAAGAAGTGGTAGAAGGAGAGAATAAGAGGAAGTAGTGGAATGAAAGGAGATGAAGAAGAAGAAGTGGAAGAAGGAGAACGGGAGGAGGGGGGAGGGAGAAAAGGTGGTAGAAGGAGAAGAAGAGGAAGAAGAAGAAGTGGAAGAAACAGAGAAAAAGGAAGAAGTGCAAGTGGAAGAAGGAGAACAATGGGAAGAAGAAGAAGTAGTGGAAGAATGAGAAAAAGAGGAGGAAGAAGAAGCAATGGAAGGAAAGGGGATGAAGAAGAAGTGGAACAGGGAGGAGAAGAAGAAGGAGAGGAAGAAGAAGTAGTGTAGGCAGAAGAAGGGCAAGAAGGAGAAGAGAGGGAAGGAGTAGAACAAGTGGGAGAAGGGGAAGAAAAGGAAGAATGGCAAGAAAGAGAAAATAGGGAAGAAGAAGAAGAAGTGGATGTAGTAAAAGTGGAAGAACGTGAACAAGAGGACGAAGAGGAAGTAGTTGAAGGAGTGGGGATGATGGAAAAGAAGTGGAAGAAGGAGAACCAGAGGTAGAAATGCAAGTGGAAGCAGAAGAAGGAGAAAAAGAGGGATATGACGAAGGAAAGGAAGAAAAAGAAGGAGATGAAGAGGAAGAAAAGAAAGGAACGAAGAGGATGAAGAAGAAGTGGAAGAAAGAGAACAAGAGGAGGCAAGAGAAGTGGAAGAAAGATAAGAAGAGGAAGAAGAAGAAGATGTGGAAAATGAAGAAGTTGAAGAAGGTGAACAAGAGGAGGAAGAAGAAGTAACGGAAAGAGGTGAGATGAAGAAGAAGAATTGGAACAAGGAGAAAAGGAGGAAAAGGAAGAAGGAGGGGAAGGGAAGGAAAGAAGAAGCAGAAGAAGTGGAAGCTGGAGGAGAAGAGGAAGAAGACGAAGAAGTGTAAGCATAAGATTTGGGGGAAGGAGAAGAAGAGGAAGAGCAACAATGGGAAGCAACAGAAGTGGCAGATAGAGAAAAAGAGGAAGGAGAAGATGGAAAGCAAAGAAGAGGAAGAAGAAGAAGTGTAAGAAGAAGAAGTGTAAGCAGAAGAAGCGGAAGAAGGAGACGAAAATGAAGAAGAACAACAAGTAGAAGTAGAAGAAGTGGTAGAAGGAGAGAATAAGAGGAATAGGAGGAAGTAATGGAATGAAAGGAGATGAAGAAGAAGAAGTGGAAGAATGAGAATTGGAGGAGGAAGAAGAGGTGGCAGAAAGAGAAGAAGTGGAACAACGAGAAGAAAAGCAAGAAGTGCAAGTCGAAGAAGGAGAACAATAGGAAGAAGAAGAAGAAGTGGAAGAATGAGAAAAAGAGGAGGAAGAAGAAGCAATGGAAGGAAGGGGGAATAAAGAAGAAGTGGAAGAAGGAGGAGAAGAAGAAAGGGAGGAAGAAGAAGTAGTGCATGAAGAAGAAGGGCAAGAAGGAGAAGAGAGGGAAGAAGAAGAACAAGTGTAAGAAAGAGAACAAGAGGAAGCAGGAGAAGTGGAAGAAAGATAAGAAGAGGAAGAAGAAGAAGTGTAAGCAAAAGAAGCGGAAGAAGGAGACAAAAATGAAGAAGACGAAGGCAAGGAAGAAGAAGAAGGAGATGAAGAGGAATAAAAGAAAGGAAAGGAGAGGATGAAGAAGAAGTGGAAGAAAGAGAACAAGAGGAGGCAGGAGAAGTGGAAGAAAGATAAGAAGAGGAAGAAGAAGGAGAGTAACTAGAAGAAGTGGAAGGAGGAGAAGAAAAGGAACAAGAAGAAGATGTGGAAAGTGAAGAACTGGAAGAAGGTGAACAAGAGGAGGAAGAAGAAGTAATGGAAGGAGGTGAGATGAAGAAGAAGAATTGGAACAAGGAGAAAAGGAGCAATATGATGAAGGAAACGAAGCAGAAGAAGGAGATGAAGAGGAAGAAAAGAAAGGAAAGGAGAGGATGAAGAAGAAGTGGAAGAAAGAGAACAAGAGGAGGCAGCAGAAGTGGAAGAAAGATAAGAAGAGGAAGAAGAAGGAGAGTAAGTAGAAGAAGTGGAAGAAGAAGAAGAAAAGGAAGAAGAAGAATATGTGGAAAGTGAAGAAGTTGAAAAAGGTGGACAAGAGGAGGAACCAGAAGTAGTGGAAGCAGGTGAGATGAAGAAGAAGAATTGGAATAAGGAGAAAAGGAGGAAAAGGAAGAAGGAGGGGAAGGGAAGGGAAGAAGAAGCAGAAGAAGTGGAAGCTGGAGGAGAAGAGGAAGAAGAAGAACAAGTGTAAGCATAAGATTTGGGGGAAGGAGAAGAACAGGAAGAGCAACAATGGGAAGGAACAGAAGTGGGGGATGGAGAAAAAGAGGGAGGAGAAGACGGAAAGGAAAGAAGAAGGAGTTGTGGAAGGAGAAGAAATAGAAGAAGAGGAAGAAGAAGAAGTGTAAGCACAAGAAGCGAAAGAAGAAGATGAAAATGAAGAAGAACAATAAGTAGAAGTAGAAGAAGTGGTAGAAAGAGAGAATAAGAGGAATAGGAGGAAGTAGTGGAATGAAACGAGATGAAGAAGAAGAAGTGGAAGAAGGAGAACGCGAGGAAGAGAAGAGGTGGCAAAAGGAGAAGAAAAGGAAGAAGAAGAAGCAGAAGAACGAGAAGAAAAGGAAGAAGTGCAAGTGGAAGAAGGAGAACAATAGGAAGAAGAAGAAGAAGTGGAAGAATGAGAAAAAGAGGAGGAAGTAGAAGCAATGGAAGGAAACGGGATGAAGAAGGAGCGGAATAAGGAGGAGAAGAAGAAGGGGAGGAAGAAGAAGTACTGTAGGCAGAAGAATGGCAAGAAAGAGAAAATAGGGAAGAAGAAGAAGAAGTGGATGTAGTAAAAGTGGAAGAACGTGAACAAGAGGACGGAGAGGAAGTAGTTGAAGGAGTGGGGATGATGGAAAAGAAGTGGAAGAAGGAGAACCAGAGGTAGAAATGCAAGTGGAAGCAGAAGAAGGAGAAAAAGAGGGATATGACGAAGGAAAGGAAGAAAAAGAAGGAGATGAAGAGGAAGAAAAGAAAGGAACGAAGAGGATGAAGAAGAAGTGGAAGAAAGAGAACAAGAGGAGGCAAGAGAAGTGGAAGAAAGATAAGAAGAGGAAGAAGAAGGAGAGTAACTAGAAGAAGTGGAAGAAGGAGAAGAAAAGGAAGAAGAAGAAGATGTGGAAAATGAAGAAGTTGAAGAAGGTGAACAAGAGGAGGAAGAAGAAGTAACGGAAAGAGGTGAGATGAAGAAGAAGAATTGGAACAAGGAGAAAAGGAGGAAAAGGAAGAAGGAGGGGAAGGGAAGGAAAGATGAAGCAGAAGAAGTGGAAGCTGGAGGAGAAGAGGAAGAAGAAGAAGAAGTGTAAGCATAAGATTTGGGGGAAGGAGAAGAAGAGGAAGAGCAACAATGGGAAGCAACAGAAGTGGCGGATAGAGAAAAAGAGGAAGGAGAAGACGGAAAGCAAAGAAGAGGAAGAAGAAGAAGTGTAAGAAGAAGAAGTGTAAGCAGAAGAAGTGTAAGCAGAAGAAGCGAAAGAAGGAGACGAAAATGAAGAAGAACAACAAGTAGAAGTAGAAGAAGTGGTAGAAGGAGAGAATAAGACAAATAGGATGAAGTAGTGGAATGAAAGGAGATGAAGAAAAAGAAGTGGAAGAAGGAGAACGGGAGGAGGAAGAAAAGGTGGCAGAAGGAGAAGAAGAGGAAGAAGAAGTGGTGGAATAACGGGAAGAAAAGGAAGAAGTGCAAGTGGAAGAAGGAGAACAATAGGAAGAAGAAGAAGTGGAAGAATGAGAAAAAGAGGAGGAAGAAGAAGCAATGGAAGGAAAGGGGATGAAGAAGGAGTTGAACAAGGAGGAGAAGAAGAAGAGGAAGAAGAAGAAGTAGTGTAGCAGAAGAAGGGCAAGAAGGAGAAGAAAGGGAAGAAGAAGAAGAAGTGGATGTAGTAAAAGTGGAAGAAGGTGAACAAGAGGAAGAAGAAGAAGTAGTTGAAGGAGTGGGGATGATGGAGAAGAAGTGGAAGGAGAACAAGAGGTAGAAATGCCAGTGGAAGCAGAAGAAGGAGAAAAAGAGGGACATGACGAAGGAAAGGAAGAAGAAGAAGGAGATGAAGAGGAAGAAAAGAAAGGAAAGGAGAGGATGATCAAGAAGTGGAAGAAAGAGAAAAAGAGGAGGCATGAGAAGTGGAAGAAAGATAAAAAGAGGAAGAAGAAGGAGAGTAACTAGAAGAAGTGGAAGAAGGAGAAGAAAAGGAAGAAGAAGAAGATGTGGAAAGTGAAGAAGTTGAAGAAGCAGAACAAGAGGAGGAAGAAGAAGTAGTCGACGGAGGTGAGATGAAGAAGAAGATAAGAAGAGGAAGAAGAAGGAGAGTAACTAGAAGAAGTGGAAGAAGGAGAAGAAAATGAAGAAGAAGAAGAAGATGTGGAAAGTGAAGAAGTTGAAGAAGGTGAACAAGAGGAGGAAGAAGAAGTAGTGCAAGGAGGTGAGATGACGAAGAAGAAGTTGTGGAAGTCGAAGATATCGAAGAAGAGGAAAAAGAAGAAGTGTAAGCAGAAGAAGCGGAAGAAGGAGACAAAAATGAAAAAGAACAACAAGTAGAAGTAGAAGAAGTGGTAGAAGGAGAGAATAAGAGGAATAGGAGGAAGTAGTGGAATGAAAGGAGATGAAGAAGAAGAAGTGGAAGAAGGAGAACGGGAGGAGGGAGAAGAGGTGGCAAAAGGAGAAGAAGAGGAAGACGAAGATGTGGAAGAACGAGAAGAAAAGGAAGAAGTGCAAGTGGAAGAAGGAGAACAATAGGAAGAAGAAGAAGTGGAAGAATGAGAAAAAGAGGAGGAAGAAGAAGCAATGGAAGGAAAGAGGAAAGAAGAAGAAGTGGAACAAGGAAGAGAAGAATAAGGGGAAGAAGAAGAAGTAGTGTAGGCACAAAAAGGGCAAGAAGGAGGAGAGAGGGAAGAAGAAGAACAAGAGGATGTAGTAGAAGTTGAAGAAGGTGAACAAGAGGAAGAAGAAGAAGTAGTTGAAGGAGTGGGGATGATGGAGAAGAAGTGGAAGAAGGAGAACAAGAGGTAGAAATGCAAGTGGAATCAGAAGAAGGAGAAAAAGAGGGATAGGACAAAGGAAAGGAAGAAGAAGAAGGAGATGAAGAGGAAGAAAAGAAAGGCAAGGAAAAGATGAAGAAGAAGTCGAAGAAAGAGAACAAGAGGGGGCAGGAGAAGTGGAAGAAAGATAAGAAGAGGAAGAAGAAGGAGAGTAACTCGAAGAAGTGAAAGAAGGAGAAGAAAAGGAAGAAGCAGAAGATGTGGAAAGTGAAGAAGTTGAAGAAGGTGAACAAGAGGAGGAAGAAGAAGTAGTGGAAGGAGGTGAGATGAAGACGAAGAATTGGAACAAGGAGAAAAGGAGGAAAAGGAAGAAGAAGGGAAAGGGAAGGGAAGAAGAAGCAAAAGAAGCGGAATCTGGAGGAGAAGAGGAAGAAGAAGAAGAAGAGTAAGCATAAGGTTTGGGGGAAGGAGAAGACGAGGAAGAGCAACAATGGGAAGCAACAGAAGTGGGGGATGGAGAAAAAGAGGAAGTAGAAGACGCAAAGGAAAGAAGAAGTTGTGGAAGGAGAAGAAATGGAAGAAGAGGAAGAAGAAGCGGAAGAAGGAGACGAAAATGAAGAAGAACAACAAGTAGAAGTTGAAGAAATGGTAGAAGGAGAGAATAAGAGGAATAGGAGGAAGTAGTGGAATGAAAGGAGATGAAGAAGAAGAAGTGGAAGAAGGAGAACGGGAGGAGGGAGAAGAGGTGGCAGAAGGAGAAGAAGAAGAAGAAGAAGAAGAAGTGGCAGAACGAGAAGAAAAGGAAGAAGTGCTAGTGGAAGAAGGAGAACAATAGGAAGAAGAAGAAGAAATGGAAGAATGAGAAAAAGAGAAGGAAGAAGAAGCAATGGAAGGAAAGGAAGAAGAAGTGGAACAAGGAGGAGAAGAAGAAGGGGAGGAGGAAGAAGTAGTGTAGGCAGAAGAAAGGGAAGAAGAAAAAGAGACGGAAGAAGAAGAACAGGTGGATGTAGTAGAAGTGGAAGAAGGTGAACAAGAGGTAGAAGAAGAAGTAGTTGAAGGAGTAAGGATAATTGAGAAGAAGTGGAAGAAGGAGAACAAGAGGTAGAAATGTAAGTGGAAGCAGAAGAAGGAGAAAAAGAGGTATATGACGAAGGAAAGGAAGAAGAAGAAGGAGATGAAGAGGAAGAAAAGAAAGGAAAGGAGAGGATGAAGAAGAAGTGGAAGAAAGAGAACAAAAGGAGGCAGGAGAAGTGGAAGAAAGATAAGAAGACGAAGAAGAAGGAGAGTAACTAGAAGAAGTGGAAGAAGGAGAAAAAAAGTAAGAAGAAGAAGATGTGGAATGTGAAGAAGGTGAACAAGAGGAGGCAGAAGAAGTAGTTGAAGGAGGTGAGATGAAGAAGAAAAATTGGAACAAGGAGAAAAGGAAGAAAAGGAAGAAGGAGGGGTAGGGAAGGGAAGAAGAAGCAGAAGAAGTGGAGTCTGGAGGAGAAGAGGAAGAAGAAGAAGAAGTGTATGCATAAGATTTGGGGGAAGGAGAAGAAGAAGAAGAGCAACAAGTGGATGTAGTAGAACTGGAAGAAGGGGAACAAGAGGAAGAAGAAGAAGTAGGTGAAGGAGTGGGGATGATGGAGAAAAAGTGGAAGAAGAAGAAGGAGAAAATGACGGATATGACGAAGGAAAGGAAGAAGAAGAAGGAGGTGAATAGGAAGAAAAGAAAGGAGAGGAGAGGATGAAGAAGCAGTAGAAGAAAGAGAACAAGAGGAGGCAGGAGAAGTGGAAGAAAGATAAGAAGAGGAAGAAGAAGGAGAGTAACTAGAAGAAGTGGAAGAAGGAGAAGAAAAGGAAGAAGAAGTGTGGAAAGTGAAGAAGTTGAAGATGGTGAACAAGAGGAGGAAGAAGAAGTACTGGAAGGAGGTGAGATGAAGAAGAAGAAGTGGAACAAGGAGAAAAGGAGGAAAAGGAAAAAGGAGGGGAAGGGAAGGGAAGAAGAACCAGAAGAAGTGGAATCTCGAGGAGAAGAGGAAGAAGAAGAAGTGTAAGCATAAGATTTGGGGGAAGAAGAAGAACACGAAGAGCAGGAATGGGAAGCAACAGAAGTTTGGGATGGAGAAAAAGAGGAAGGAGAAGACGGAAAGGTAAGAAGAAGAAGTTGTGGAAGGAGAAGAGATGGAAGAAGAGGAAGAAGAGGAAGTGTAAGCAGAAGGAGGGGAAGAAGGAGACGAAAATGAGGAAGAACAACAAGTAGAAGTAGAAGAAGTGGTAGAAGGAGAGAATAAGAGGAATAGGAGGAGGTAGTGGAATGAAAGGAGATGAAAAATAAGAAGTGGAAGAAGCAGAACGGGAGGAGGGAGAAGAGGTGGTAGAAGGAGAAGAAGAGGAAGAAGAAGAAGTGGAAGAACGAAAAGAAAAGGAAGAAGTGCAAGTGGAAGAAGGAGAACAATAGGAAGAAGAAGAAAAAGTGGAAGAATGAGAAAAGGAGGAGGAAGAAGAAGCAATGGAAGGAAAGGGGATGAAGAAGAAGAAGTTGAAGAAGGAGAACGGGAGGAGGGAGAAGAGGTGGCAGAAGGACAAGAAGAGGAAGAAGAAGAAGTGGAAGAACGAGAAGAAAAGGAAGAAGTGCAAGTGGAAGAAGGAGAACAATAGGAAGAAGAAGAAGAAGTGGAAGAATGAGAAAAAGAGGAGGAAGAAGAAGCAATGGAAGGAAAGGGGATGAAGAAGAAGCGGAACAAGGCGGAGAAGAACAAGGGGAGGAAGAAGAAGTAGTGTAGGCAGTAGAAAGGCAAGAAGGAGAAGAGAGGGAAGAAGAAGAACAAGTGGAAATAGTAGAAGTGGAAGAAGGTGAACAAGAGGAAGAAGAAAAAGTAGTTGAAGTAGTGGGGATGATGGAGAAGAAGTGGAAGAAGGAGAACAAGAGGTAGAAATGCAAGTGGAAGCAGAAGAAGGAGAAAAAGAGGGATATGACGTAGGAAAGGACGAAGAAGAAGGAGATGAAGAGGAAGAAAAGAAACGAAAGGAGAGGATGAAGAAGAAGCGGAAGAAAGAGAACAAGAGGAGGCAGGAGAAGTGGAGGAAAGATAAGAAGAGGAAGAAGAAGGACAGTAACTGATGAGGACATCAAGCTTGAAGGACTTGGAGGACCTATGACAAGGGCAAGGACAAGAAGAGCTAAGGAAGCTATTCAACAAGTATTGGTAGCCCTTTTGCAAAAAGAGCCAAACATTGAAAAAATAAAGTATAAAATTGTTAATTGTCTCAGGACTGAAGAGAGCAATGCTTGACCTTAATGGAAGAGAAGTTTGAAATAAATTAAACTCATTTTCTTGGAGTTTACTTAGTTAATGGTGGGCAACCAGAATTGTCTAATTAAAGTTGCAGCCACCTAGGTTATCAATTATAATTAGTATACGTGTTTAATTTACTTTGGCAGTTACACTTTGTTATTAAGCTGCCCATTATTAGTTTTTATTATTTTGTAACTTCAGCTGAATTTAGAAAGCCACTAAACCTACACAAGCTGAGTTTATTAGGCATATAAATTTGGGCAAGACTGAGATGTAAGGCAGAATATTTTGGAAATAAAAAAACTAGTTGAGGTTTTCTCTCCTTTGGGTTCTTGACAATCCAAAATCTTTTGAGATTTATCAAAGGTAATTCACCCCTTTGTGTGTGCAATCTCGTAGACATATCTTCCATCCTTGGAAGTGTGAAGTCTATCAATTCCAATTCCATTTTCTGTCTTTTCCATTCATACTCAATTCTGGCCCGCAAACTCTATAACAGGAAAGTGCTACACTATTCAAAAACTCGTTTAATTGTTGAATTTCAAAACCTTTTAATTTCCATTCTGTGTCTAAAAGTTTGATAGTAATTCTATTCAGTTTATTTTTTTTTGCAATTGTTTGCATTCCATGTTGATTAATTTTGTTAACACGGCAAGCTAAATTCCTAGGGTCCTTTCAGAATCCTAAACTGACAGCGGATTCATATCATTTGGTATCAGAGCTTAGGTTTCTAGGAATTGCAAGGCTGCACTCCGGGTAATTTTTTTTCCTTGATTCTTATCATCAATAATATTACCTTAATTGTCAATCAGTTAGGATGAACCATTGCAAAAGTTAAGCCCTTAAAAAAAATCTGAGATTCTAAAAAAAAAAAAAAAAAAAAAAAAAAAGGGGAGAGGAATTTTGAAAATCTGAAGAAAAAAAAAATATAGAGAAAAAAAAAGAAGCAAAACCAAGAATGCAAATGTGTTTAAAAAAAATATATATATATAAAATTGGCTGAATGGTTCATGCTAGAAATTCTTCATTTTGAAGGTAATATTGTGTTTGATTTGAAAGAAAAATTACTGCACCTTGTTTGTTTACATTTCTGAAATTTTGGGCTGCACTTCTTGGTTACAAATTGTGTCAATTCCACTCTGTTTTGGCTTCACATATACTGCACATTCTTGCTGGATTTTGCTGCACTTGTTAGTTTCATTTTAAGCCAAAATTTTATCCTCTGTTTGTGTCTTTACCTGTTAAAATTGGCTGCACAATTTTCTACTCAAAATTCTGGTTGTGGCTGTTTGTACCTTTGTTTTTGTGTGCCCAGTTTTTGTCCATTTCTTTTCGTACTTCCTTTGTTTTCATTTTGAGACAAATTTCTTCTGTCTTGTTGGTGTAAAAAAAAAAAAAAAAAAAAAAAAATTCCAGTGTTGTCCTAGTATTTGTTGCTTTCGTTGGGTTTCATTTTAGTCATTTTTGTTAGTTTTCTTGTGTCTTATTTGCCTGCACACAAGTTGGTGTTTGTCTTTGAGTTTTTCTCTTTTGGTTGTTAAGAACTTAAGGAGGAATAAAGAGGAAAAAGGCAAGAGAGTTTCATTATAGTAAAAGCCAATTTTATTTTTTTTTTTAGCGCAAACACTTGAGTGGGTGAGAACATTTTCAAACACCACATACATACTTTTTCTTGTGACATTTGACCTGTTTATTTATCATGGCGGAAAGAAATAATAACAATGATCTTCAGCTTCAAATTGTTGCACTATCCCAGCATTTAGAGAGATTGATGAAGCAACAACAAGATGAGTTCCATGAGAGGTTGGATCAGTTGGAGAATAGAACCCCACCAGTAGGAGGAGGAGGAGGAGGAAGGCCAAATAGAAATGAAGGAAGAATAGAAGGAGTGAAGTTGAATGTGCCTCCTTTCAAGGGTAGGAGTGATCCTGAGGCATACTTGGAGTGGGAGTTAAAAATTGAGCATGTGTTCTCTTGCAACAATTATAGTGAGGAGCAAAAGGTGAGACTTGCAGCTACTGAATTTTCAGATTATGCTTTGATTTGGTGGAACAAGTTGCAAAGGGAGAGGATTAGAGATGAAGAGCCTATGGTGGACACTTGGACTGAAATGAAGAGGCTCATGAGGAAGCGGTATGTACCTTCTAGCTTCCATAGAGACTTAAAATTGAAACTTCAAAAATTGTCTCAAGGAAGCAAGGGAGTGGAGGAGTACTATAAGGAGATGGAGGTGATTATCATCCAAGCAAAAATTGAAGAAGATCCTGAGGTAACTATGGCTCGCTTCCTTAGTGGCTTAAATCATGATATTAGAGATGTTGTTGAGTTGCAGGAATTTGTAGAAATGGAGGATCTGTTGCATAAGGCCATTCAGGTAGAACAACAGTTAAAAAGAAAAAGTGCAACAAGAAGGAGTTCTACCAATTTTAATAATTCCAATTGGAAGGATAGGAGGAAAGAAGGAGCTGCCTCATCTAGTAATACAACACCTTCTAGCCATGGAAAAGCCCCTCATAAGAAAGATGATAATCCACCTAAAAAGACTAGAGAAGTGAAGTGTTTCAAGTGCTTGGGCATGGGTCATTATGCCTATGAGTGTCCCACAAAGAAGATTGTTTTTCTCAAAGATAATGGGGAATACACAAGCCAATCAGAAGCTAGTGGTGGAGAAGAAGAGGAGAGTGATGGAGAATTGGCGGCTAATGAAGGAGAGTTGTACATGATTAGGAGACTGTTGGGAAGTCAAGTCAAGGCCGAAGATGCATCTCAAAGGGAGAACATCTTTCACACAAGATGTTCAGTCAATGGTAATGTTTGTTTGGTAATTATTGATGGAGGGAGTTGTACCAATGTGGTGAGTTCAAGATTAGTGTCAAAGATGAACATGGACACTACACCGCATCCTAGACCATATAAACTCCAATGGCTTAATGAAGGAGAAGAAGTTAAAGTGAAACAGCAAGCAGAGGTTCCTTTCTCCATTGGGAAGTATCAAGATAAGGTTTTATGTGATGTGGTTCCCATGGAGGCCAGCCATATCCTTTTAGGGAGGCCGTGGCAGTATGATACCAAAGTCATTCATGATGGTTTCACTAATAAAATTTCCTTCATGTATCAGGATAAAAAGGTGGTTCTTAAGCCTTTGTCTCCTAAAGAGGTATGTGAGGATCAATTAAAAATGAGAGAAAAGTTAGCAAATGAGAGAAAGAGTGAAACACCTGAGAGGAAAAAGAGTGAAACACCTGAAAGAAAAAAGAGAGAAAATAATAAGAGTGAAACACTTGAGGGCAAGCAGCTGTGTTTAGCAAGAGAAAGGGAGGTAAGGAGGGTGCTTTGCGCAAGACAGCCCCTCTACTTATTGCTTTGTCAAAATCAAATTTTGTATGCTAACCAGTTTGACAAGTTTGAATTGCCTTCTTGTATTGAGTCTCTTTTGCAGGATTTTGAGGATGTGTTTCCAGCAAATGTACCTGATGGCTTGCCACCTGTGAGGGGAATTGAGCATCACATTGATCTCATTCCAGGAGCTTCTTTGCCTAATCGTCCAGCTTATAGGAGCAACCCACAGGAGACCAAAGAGATCGAAAGGCAAGTTACTGAACTCATGAGCAAAGGGTGGGTAAGAGACAGCATGAGTCCATGTGCTGTACCTGTGATTCTAGTACCCAAGAAGGATGGTTCATGGAGGATGTGTTCTGATTGTAGAGCCATAAACAACATCACTATCAAATATAGACATCCAATTCCCAGGTTAGATGATCTTCTTGATGAACTATATGGTGCATGTGTGTTTTCTAAAATTGATCTGAAAAGTGGCTATAATCAGATTAGGATTAGAGAAGGAGATGAATGGAAAACTGCTTTTAAGACTAAATATGGATTGTATGAGTGGCTGGTTATGCCCTTTGGTTTGACAAATGCACCTAGTACTTTCATGAGATTAATGAATCATGTCTTAAGAGAGTTTATTGGAAAATTTGTTGTGGTGTACTTTGATGATATTCTGATCTATAGCACTAGTCTTGAATTGCATGTTGAACATTTGCGGGCTGTTATGAATGTGCTTAGAAAAGAACAATTGTATGCCAATTTGGACAAATGCATTTTTTGTACTGATCATGTAGTATTCCTAGGCTTTGTTGTTAATGCTAAAGGGGTACAGGTTGATGTGGAAAAGGTTAAGGCCATCCAAGAATGGCCTACACCTAAAACCGTGAGTGAGGTGAGGGGATTTCATGGTTTAGCAAGTTTCTACAGGAGATTTGTTAAAGATTTTAGTACTGTGGCTGCACCTCTAAATGAAATTGTTAAAAAAAATGTGGGTTTTAAATGGGGAGAGAAACAAGAAGAGGCCTTTGCTGCCCTTAAGCATAAGCTTGTTAATGCACCTATTCTTGCCATGCCTAATTTTGCAAAATCATTTGAAATTGAATGTGATGCATCAAATGTGGGTATTGGGGCTGTTTTATTGCAAGATGGTCATCCAATTGCTTATTTCAGTGAAAAGTTAAGTGGGGCTGCCCTTAACTATTCTACTTATGATAAGGAATTATATGCGTTGGTGAGGGCTTTAAAAACATGGCAGCACTATCTGTTACCCAAGGAATTTGTCATTCATAGCGACCATGAGTCTTTAAAATATTTAAAGGGTCAAGGTAAGCTTAATAAGAGGCATGCTAAGTGGGTAGAATTTTTAGAACAATTTCCATATGTTATCAAGCATAAAAAGGGAAAAGGGAACGTAGTGGCTGATGCGCTTTCTAGGAGGCATGCATTACTTTCTATGCTTGAGACTAAATTGTTTGGTCTTGAATCTTTGAAAGATATGTATAAACATGATGTGGATTTTGCTGAAATATTTGCTGCATGTGAAAAGCTTTCTAAAAATGGATATTATAGGCGTAATGGATTTTTGTTTAAAGCCAATAAATTGTGTGTGCCTAAATGTTCCATTAGAGAGTTGCTTGTAAGTGAATCACATGAGGGGGGTTTGATGGGTCATTTTGGGGTTCAAAAGACTTTGGAAATCTTGCAAGAGCATTTCTTTTGGCCTCACATGAAACGATACGTGCATAAGTTTTGTGACCACTGCATTGTGTGTAAAAAGGCCAAATCTAAGGTTAAGCCTCATGGATTGTATACTCCTTTGCCTGTTCCTGAGTATCCTTGGACTGACATTTCTATGGACTTTGTTTTGGGATTGCCTAAAACAAAGAATGGAAAGGATTCTGTGTTTGTTGTTGTTGATAGGTTTTCTAAGATGGCACATTTCATTCCTTGCAAAAAGGTGGATGATGCTAGCCATGTGGCTGATTTATTTTTCAAGGAAATAGTGAGACTTCATGGACTGCCAAGGAGCATTGTGAGTGATAGGGATGCAAAATTCCTTAGTCACTTTTGGAGGACCTTGTGGGGTAAAATTGGTACTAAATTGCTGTTTTCTACTACTTGCCACCCACAAACTGATGGTCAAACTGAGGTAGTCAATAGGACTTTAGGCACATTGCTTAGGACTGTTTTAAAGAAAAATCTTAAGTCTTGGGAAGCATGTTTGCCTCATGTTGAGTTTGCTTATAATAGGGTTGTCCATAGCACGACTAATTGTTCTCCGTTTGAAATTGTGTATGGGTTCAATCCTTTGACTCCTCTTGATTTGTTGTCCATGCCTAACATTTCTATGTTTAAGCACAATGAAGCACAAGCTAAAGCTGAGTATGTGAAGAAGCTGCATGAGCAAGTGAAGGCTCAAATTGAAAAGAAAAATGAGAGTTATGCAAGGCAAGCTAACAAGGGTAGGAAGAAGGTCGTGTTCCAACCTGGTGATTGGGTTTGGGTACACATGAGAAAGGAAAGGTTCCCTAAACAAAGAAAGTCAAAACTCCAACCAAGGGGAAATGGTCCTTTCCAAGTTCTAGAAAAGATCAATGACAATGCCTATAAGATTGATCTTCCAGATGAGTATAATGTTAGTACTACTTTTAATGTGTCTGATTTAACTCTCTTTGATGCAGATGAAGATGCTATTGATTTGGGGACAAATCCTCTTCAAGAGGGGGGGAGTGATGAGGACATCAAGCTTGAAGGACTTGGAGGACCTATGACAAGGGCAAGGACAAGAAGAGCTAAGGAAGCTATTCAACAAGTATTGGTAGCCCTTTTGCAAAAAGAGCCAAACATTGAAAAAATAAAGTATAAAATTGTTAATTGTCTCAGGACTGAAGAGAGCAATGCTTGACCTTAATGGAAGAGAAGTTTGAAATAAATTAAACTCATTTTCTTGGAGTTTACTTAGTTAATGGTGGGCAACCAGAATTGTCTAATTAAAGTTGCAGCCACCTAGGTTATCAATTATAATTAGTATACGTGTTTAATTTACTTTGGCAGTTACACTTTGTTATTAAGCTGCCCATTATTAGTTTTTATTATTTTGTAACTTCAGCTGAATTTAGAAAGCCACTAAACCTACACAAGCTGAGTTTATTAGGCATATAAATTTGGGCAAGACTGAGATGTAAGGCAGAATATTTTGGAAATAAAAAAACTAGTTGAGGTTTTCTCTCCTTTGGGTTCTTGACAATCCAAAATCTTTTGAGATTTATCAAAGGTAATTCACCCCTTTGTGTGTGCAATCTCGTAGACATATCTTCCATCCTTGGAAGTGTGAAGTCTATCAATTCCAATTCCATTTTCTGTCTTTTCCATTCATACTCAATTCTGGCCCGCAAACTCTATAACAGGAAAGTGCTACACTATTCAAAAACTCGTTTAATTGTTGAATTTCAAAACCTTTTAATTTCCATTCTGTGTCTAAAAGTTTGATAGTAATTCTATTCAGTTTATTTTTTTTTGCAATTGTTTGCATTCCATGTTGATTAATTTTGTTAACACGGCAAGCTAAATTCCTAGGGTCCTTTCAGAATCCTAAACTGACAGCGGATTCATATCAGTAACTAGAAGAAGTGGAAGAAGGAGAAGAAAAGGAAGAAGAAGAAGATGTGGAAAGTGAAGAAGTTGAAGAAGGTGAAAGAGGAGGAAGAAGAAGTAGTGGAAGGAGGTGAGATGAAGAATCAGAATTGGAACAAGGAGAAAAGGAGGAAAAGGAAGAAGGAGGGGAAGGGAAGGGAAGAAGAAGCAGAAGAAGTGGAATCTGGAGTAGAAGAGGAAGAAGAAGAAGAAGAAGTGGAAGCATAAGATTTGGGGGAAGGAGAAGAAGAGGAAGAGCAACAATGGGAAGCAACAGAAGTGGGGGATGGAGAAAAAGAGGAAGGAGAAGACGGAAAGGAAAGAAGAAGAAGTTGTGGAAGGAGAAGAAATGGAAGAAGAGGAAGTGTAAGCAGAAGAAGCAGAAGAAGGAGACGAAAATGAAGAAGAAGAACAAGTAGAAGTAGAAGAAGTGGTAGCAGGAGAGAATAAGAGGAATAGGAGGAAGTATTGGGATGAAAGGAGATGAAGAAGAAGAAGTGGAAGAAGGAGAACGGGGAGAGAGAGAAGAGGTGGCAGAAGGAGAAGAAGAAGAAGTGGAAGAACGAGAAGAAATGGAAGAAGTGCAAGTCGAAGAAGGAGAACAAGTGGAAGAATGAGAAAAAGTGGAGGAAGAAGAAGCAATGGAAGGAAAGGGGATGAAGAAGAAGTGGAACAAGGAGGAGAAGAAGAAGGGGAGGAAGAAGAAGTTGTTTAGGCAGAAGAAGGGCAAGAAGGAGAAGAAGTAGTTGAAGGAGTGCGGATGATGGATAAGAAGTGGAATAAGGAGAACAAGAGGTAGAAATGCAAGTGCAAGCAGAAGAAGGAGAAAAAGTGGGATATGACGAAGGAAAGGAAGAAGAAGAAGGAGATGAAGAGGAAGAAAAGAAACGAAAGGAGACGATGAAGAAGAAGCGGAAGAAAGAGAACAAGAGGAGGCAGCAGAAGTGGAAGAAAGATAATAAGAGGAAGAAGATGTGGAAAATGAAGAAGTTGAAGAAGGTGAACAAGAGGAGGAAGAAGAAGTAGTGGAAGGAGGTGAGATGAAGAAGAAGAATTGGAACAAGCAAAAAAGGAGGAAAAGGAAGAAGGAGAGGAAGGGAAGGGAAGAAGAAGCAGAAGAAGTGGAATCTGGAGGAGAAGAGGAAGAAGAAGAAGTGTAAGCATAAGATTTGGGGGAAGGAGAAGAAGAGGAAGAGCAACAATGGGAAGCAACAGAAGTGGGGGATGGAGAAAAAGAGGAAGGAGAAGACAGAAAGGAAAGAAGAAGTTGTTGAAGGAGAAGAAATGGAAGAAGAGGAAGAAGAAGAAGTGTAAGCAGAAGAAGCAGAAGAAGGAGACGAAAATGAAGAAGAACCACAAGTAGTAGTAGAACAAGTGGTAGAAGGAGAGAATAAGAGGAATAGGAGGAAGTAGTGGAATGAAAGGAGATGAAGAGGAAGAAAAGAAACGAAAGGAGACGATGAAGAAGAAGCGGAAGAAAGAGAACAAGAGGAGGCAGGAGAAGTGGAAGAAAGATAATAAGAGGAAGAAGATGTGGAAAGTGAAGAAGTTGAAGAAGGTGAACAAGAGGAGGAAGAAGAAGTAGTGGAAGGAGGTGAGATGAAGAAGAAGAATTGGAACAAGCAAAAAAGGAGGAAAAGGAAGAAGGAGGGGAAGGGAACGGAAGAAGAAGCAGAAGAGGTGGAATCTGGACGGGAAGAGGAAGAAGAAGAAGAAGTGTAAGCATAAGATTTGGGGGAAGGAGAAGAAGAAGAAGAGCAACAATGGGAAGCAAGTGAAGTGGGGGATGGAGAAAAAGAGGAAGGAGAATACAGAAAGGAAAGACGAAGAAGTTGTGGAAGGAGAAGAAATGGAAGAAGAGGAAGAAGAACAAGTGTAAGCAGAAGAAGCGGAAGAAGGATAGGAAAATGAAGAAGAACAACAAGTAGAAGTAGAAGAAGTGGTAGAAGGAGAGAATAAGAGGAATAGGAGGAAGTAGTGGAATGAAAGGAGATGAAGAAGAAGAAGTGGAAGAAGGAGAACAGGAGGAGGGAAAAGAGGTGGCAGAAGGAGAAGAAGAGGAAGAAGAAGAAGAAGAAGTGGAAGAATGACAAGAAGTGGAAGAAGTGCATGTGGAAGAAGGAGAACAATAGGAATAAGAAGAAGAAGTGGAAGAATGAGAAAAAGAGGAGGAAGAAGAAGCAATGGAAGGAAAGGGGATGAAGAAGAACTGGAAAAAGGAGGGGAAGAAACAGGGGAGGAAGAAGAAGTAGTATAGGCAGAAGAAGGGGAAGAAGCAGAAGAGAGGGAAGAAGAAGAACAAGTGGATGTAGTAGAAGAGAAAGAAGGTCAACAAGAGGAAGAAGAAGAAGTAGTTGAAGGAGTGGGGATGATGGAGAAGAAGTGGAAGAAGGAGAACTAGAGGTAGAAATGCAAGTGGAAGCAGAAGAAGGAGAAAAAGAGGGATATGACGAAGGAAAGGAAGAAGAAGAAGGACATGAAGAGGAAGAAAAGAAAGGAAAGGAGAGGATAAAGAAGAAGTGGAAGAAAGAGAACAAGAGGAGGCAGGGGAAGTGGAAGAAGGATAAGAAGAGGAAGAAGAAGGAGAGTAACTAGAAGAAGTGGAATAAGGAGAAGAAAAGGAAGAAGAAGATCTAGAAAGTGAAGAAGGTGAACAAGAGGAGGAAGAAGAAGTAGTGGAAGGAGGTGAGATCAAGAAGAAGAATTGGAACAAGGAGAAAAGGAGGAAAAGGAAGAAGGAGGGGAAGGGAAGGGATAAGAGGAATAGGATGAAGTAGTGGAATGAAAGGAGATGAAGAAGAAGAAGTGGAAGAAGGAGCACGAGAGGAGGGAGAAGAGGTGGCAGAAGGAGAAAAAGAGGAAGAAGAAGAAAAGAACGAGCAGAAAAGGAAGAAGTGCAAGTGGATGAAGGAGAACAATAGGAAGAAGAAGAAGAAGTGGAAGAATGAGAAAAAAAGGAGGAAGAAGAAGCAATGGAAGGAAAAGGGATGAAGAAGAAGTGGAACAAAGAGGAGAAGAAGAAGAAAAGAACGAGCAGAAAAGGAAGAAGTGCAAGTGGATGAAGGAGAACAATAGGAAGAAGAAGAAGAAGTGGAAGAATGAGAAAAAAAGGAGGAAGAAGAAGCAATGGAAGGAAAAGGGATGAAGAAGAAGTGGAACAAAGAGGAGAAGAAGAAGGGGAGGAAGAAGAAGTAGTGCAGGCAAAAGAAGGGCAAGAAGGAGAAGAGAGGGAAGAAGAAGAACAAGTGGATGTAGTAGAAGTGGAAGAAGGTGAAGAACAGGAAGAAGAAGAAGCAGTTGAAGGACTGGGGATGATGGAGAAGAAGTGGAAGAAGAAGAACAAGAGGTAGAAATGCAAGTGGAAGCAAAAGAAGGAGAAAAAGAGGGAGATGACGAAGGAAAGGAGGAAGAAGAAGGAGATGAAGAGGAAGAAAAGTAAGGAAAGGAGAGGAGGCGAAGTGGAGGAAAGATAAGAAGAGGAAGAAGAAGGACAGTAACCAGAAGAAGTGGAAGAAGGAGAAGAAAAGGAAGAAGATGAAGATGTGGAAAGTGTAGAAGGTGAACAAGAGGAGGAAGAAGAAGTAGTGGAAGGAGGTGAGATGAAGAAGAAGAATTGGAACAAGAGAAAAGGAGGAAAAGGAAGAAGGAGGGGAAGGGAAGGGAAGAAGAAGCAGAAGAAGTGGAATCTGGAGGAGAAGAGGAAGAAGAAGAAGAAGTGTATGCATAAGATTTGTGGGAAGGAGAAGAAGAAGAAGACCAACAATCGGAAGCAACAGAAGTGGGGGATGGAGAAAAAAAGGAAGGAGAAGACGGAAAGGAAAGAAGATGAAGTTGTGGAAGGAGAAGAAATGGAGGAAGATGAAAAGGAAGAAGTGTAAGTAGAAGAAGCGGAAGAAGGAGATGAAAATGAAGAAAAACAACAAGTAGAAGTAGAAAAAGTGGTAGAAGGAGAGAATAAGAGGAATAGAAGGAAGTAGTGGAATGAAAGGAAATGATGAAGAAGAAGTGGAAGAAGGAGAACGGGAGGAGGGAGAAGAGGTGGCAGAAGGAGAAGAAGAGGCAGAACAAGAAGAAAAGGAAGAAGAGCAAGTGAAAGAAGGAGAACAATAGGAAGAAGAAGAAAAAGTGGAACAATGAGACAAGGAGGAGGAAGAAGAAGCAATGGAAGGAAAGGGGATGAAGAAGTGGAACAAGGAGGAGGAGAAGAAGGGGAGGAAGAAGAAGTAGTGTAGGCAGAAGAAGGGCAAGAAGGAGAAGAGAGGGAAGAAGAAGAACAAGTGGATGTAGTAGAAGTGGAAGAAGGTGAACAAGAGGAAGAAGAAGAAGTAGTTGAAGGAGTGGGGATGATGGAGAAGAAGTGGAAGAAGGAGAACAAGAGGTAGAAATGCAAGTGGAAGCAGAAGAAGGAGAAAAAGAGGGATACGACGAAGGAAAGGAAGAAGAAGAAGGAGATGAAGAGGAAGAAAAGAAAGGAGAGGAGAGGATGAAGAAGAAGTGGAAGAAAGAGAACAAGAGGAGGCAGGACAAGTGGAAAAAAGATAAGAAGAGGAAGAAGAAGCAGAGTAACCAGAAGAAGTGGAAGAACGAGAAGAAAAGGAAGAAGAAGAAGATGTGGACAGTGAAGAAGGTGAACAAGAGGAGGAAGAAGAAGTAGTAGAAGGAGGTGAGATGTAGAAGAAGAATTGGAACAAGTAAAAAAGGTGGAAAAGGAACAAGGAGGGGAAGGGAAGGGAAGAAGAAGCAGAAGAAGTGGAATCTGGAGGAGAAGAGGTAGAAGAAGAAGAAGTGTAAGCATAAGATTTGGGGGAAGGAGAAGAAGAGGAAGAGCAACAATGGGAAGCAACAGAGGTTGGGGATGGAGAAAAAGAGGAAGGAGAAGACAGAAAGGAAAGAAGAAGAAGTTGTGGAAGGAGAAGAAATGGAAGAAGAGGTAGAAGAAGAAGTGTAAGCAGAAGAAGCGGAAGAAGGAGACGAAAATGAAGAAGAACAACAAGTGGAAGTAGAAGAAGTGGTAGAAGGAGAGAAAAGAGGAATAGGAGGAAGTAGTGGAATGAAAGGAGATGAAGAAGAAGAAGTGGAAGAAGGAGAACAGGAGGAGGGAGAAGAGGTGGCAGAAGGAGAAGAAGAGGAAGAAGAAGAAGTGGAAGAACGAGAAGAAAAGGAAGAAGTGCAAGTGGAAGAAGGAGAACAATAAGAAGAAGAAGAAGAAGTGGAAGAATAAGACAAAGAGGAGCAAGAAGAAGCAATGGACGGAAAGGGGATGAAGAGGTGGTTGAAGGAGAAGAAGAGGAAGAAGAAGATGTAGTTGAAGGAGTGGATATGATGGGGAAGAACTGGAAGAAGGAGAACAAGGGGTAGAAATGCAAGTGGAAGCAGAAGAAAGAGAAAAAAAGGGATATGACGAAGGAAAGGAAGAGGAAGAAGGACATGAAGAGGAAGGAAAGAAAGGTAAGGAGAGGATGAAGAAGAAGTGGAAGAAAGAGAACAAAAGGAGGCAGGAGAAGTGAAGAAGGACAAGAAAAGAAAGAAGAAGAAGATGTGGAATGTGAAGAAGGTGAACAAGAGAGGAAGAAGAAGTAGTGGAAGGAGGTGAGATGACGTAGAAGAATTGGAATAAGGAGAAAAGGAGGAAAAGGAAGAAGGATGGGAAGGGAAGGGAAGAAGAAGCAAAGAAGTGGAATCTGAAGGAGAAGAGGAAGAAGAAGAAGAAGTGTAAGCATAAGATTTGGGGGAAGGAGAAGAAGAGGAAGAGCAACAATGGGAAGCAACAGATATGGGGGATGGAGAAAAAGAGGAAGGAGAAGACGGAAAAGAAAGAAGAAGAAGTTGTGGAAGGAGAAGAAATGGAAGAAGATGAAGAAGAAGTGTAAGCAGAAAGAAGCGGAAGAAGGAGACGAAAATGAAGCAGAGCAACATGTAGAAGTAGAAGAAGTGGTAGAAGGAGAGAATAAGACGAATAGGAGGAAGTAGTGGAATGAAAGGAGATGAAAAAGAAGAAGTGGAAGAAGGAGAACGGGAGGAGGATGAAGAGGTGGCAGAAGGAGAAGAAAAGGAAGAAGAAGAAGTGTAGGCAGAAGAAGGGCAAGAAGGAGAAGAGAAAGAAGAAGAAGAAGTGTAAGCATAAGATTTCGGGGAAGGAGAAGAAGAGGAAGAGCAACAATGGGAAGCAACAGAAGTGGGGGATGGAGAAAAAGAGGAAGGAGAAGACGGAAAGGAAAGAAGAAGAACTTGTGGAAGTAGAAGAAATGGAAGAAGAGGAAGAAGAAGAAGTGTAAGCAGAAGAAATGGAAGAAGGAGACGAAAATGAAGAAGAACAACATGTAGAAGTAGAAGAAGTGGTAGAAGGAGAGAATAAGAATAATAGGAGGAAGTAGTGGAATGAAAGGAGATGATGAAGAAGAAGTGGAAGAAGGAGAACGGGAGTAGGGAGAAGAGGTGGCAGAAGGAGAAGAAGAGGAAGAAGAAGAAGTGGAAGAACGAAAAGAAAAGGAAGAAGTGCAAGTGCAAGAAGGAGAACAATAGGAAGAAAAGAAAGGAAAGGAGAGGATGAAGAAGAAGTCGAAGGAAGAGAACAACAGGAGGCAGGAGAAGTGGAAGAAAGATAAGAAGAGGAACAAGAAGGATAGTAACTAGAAGAAGTGGAAGAAGAGGAAGAAGAAGTTTTTGAAGGAGAAGAAATGGCAGAAGAGGAAGAAGAAGAAATGTAAGCAGAAGAAGCGGAAGAAGGAGACAAAAATGAAGAAGAACAACAAGTAGAAGTAGAAGAAGTGGTAGAAGTAGAGAATAAGAGGAACAGGAGGAAGTAGTCGAATGAAACGAGATGAAGAAGAAGAAGAAGTGGAAGAAGGAGAACGGGAGGAGGGAGAAGAGGTGGCAGAAGGAGAAGAAGAGGAAGAAGAAGAAGTGGAAGAACGAGAAGAAACGGAAGAAGTGCAAGTGGAAGAAGGACAACAATAGGAAGAAGAAGAAGAAGTGGAAGAATGACAAAAAGAGCAGTAAGAAAAAGTAATGGAAGGAAAGGGGATGAAGAAGAAGAAGTGGAACAAGGAGGAGAAGAAGAAGGGGAGGAAGAAGAAGTAGTGTAGGCAGAAGAAGGGCAAGAAAGAGAAGAGAGGGAAGAAGAAGAACAAGTGGATGTAGTAGAAGTGGAAGAAGGTCAACAAGAGGAAGAAGAAGAAGTAATTGAAGGAGTGGGGTTGATGGCGAAGACGTGGAAGAAGGAGAACAAGAGGTACAAATGGAAGTGGAAGCAGAAGAAGGAGAAAAAGAGGGATATGACGAAGGAAAGGAAGAAGAAGAAGGAGATGAAGAGGAAGAAAAGAAAGGAAAAGAGAGGATGAAGAAGAAGTGGAAGAAAGAGAACAAGAGGAGGCAGGAGAAGGGGAAGAAAGATAAGAAGAGGAAGAAGAAGGACAGTAACTAGAAGAAGTGGAAGAAGGAGAAGAAAAGGAAGAAGAAGAAGATGTGGAAAGTGAAGAAGTTAAAGAAAGTGAACAAGAGGAGGAAGAAGAAGTAGTGGAAGGAAGTGAGATGAAGAAGAAGAATTCGAACAAGGAGAAAAGGAGGAAAAGGAAGAAGGAGGGGAAGGGAAGGGAAGAAGAAGCAGAAGAAGTGGAAACTCGAGGAGAAGAGGAAGAAGAAGAAGAAGAAGCGTAAGCATAAGATTTAGGAAGGAGAAGAAGAGGAAGAGCTGCAATGGGACGCAATAGAAGTCGGGGATGGAGAAAAAGAGGAAGGAGAATACAGAAAGGAAAGAAGAAGAAGTTTTGGAAGGAGAAGAAATGGAAGAAGAGGAAAAAGAAGAAATGTAAGCAGAAGAAGCGGAAGAAGGAGACGAAAATGAAGAAGAACAACAAGTAGAAATAGAAGAAGTGGTAGAAGGAGAGAATAAGAGGAATTGGAGGAAGTAGTGGAATGAAACGAGATGAAGAAGAAGAAGTGGAAGAAGGAGCACGGGAAGGGGGAGAAGAGGTGGCAGAAGGAGAAGAAGAGGAAGAAGAAGAAGTTGAACAATGAGAAAAAGAGGAGTAAGAAGAAGCAATGGAAGGAAAGGGGATGAAGAAGAAGAAGTGGAACAAGGAGGAGAAGAAGAAGGGGAGGAAGAAGAAGTAGTGTAGGCAGAAGAAGGGCAAGAAGGAGAAGAGAGGGAAGAAGAAGAACAAGTGGATGTAGTAGAAGTGGAAGAAGGTGAACAAGAGGAACAAGAAGAAGTAATTGAAGGAGTGGGGATGATGGAGAAGACGTGGAAGAAGGAGAACCAGAGGTACAAATGCAAGTGGAAGCAGAAGAAGGAGAAAAAGAGGGATATGACGAAGGAAAGGAAGAAGAAGAAGGAGATGAAGAGGAAGAAAAGAAAGGAAAAGAGAGGATGAAGAAGAAGTGGAAGAAAGAGAACAAGAGGAGGCAGGAGAAGGGGAAGAAAGATAAGAAGAGGAAGAAGAAGGATAGTAACTAGAAGAAGTGGAAGAAGGAGAAGAAAAGGAAGAAGAAGAAAATGTGGAAACTGAAGAAGTTGAAGAAGGTGAACAAGAGGAGGAAGAAGTAGTAGTGGAAGGAAGTGAGATGAAGAAGAAGAATTCGAACAAGGAAAAAAGGAGGAAAAGGAAGAAGGAGGGGAGCGGAAGAAGCAGAAGAAGTGGAAACTGAAGGAGAAGAGGAAGAAGAAGAAGAAGTGTAAGCATAAGATTTGGGGGAAGGAGAAGAAGAGGAAGAGTAGCAATGGGACGCAACAGAAGTGGGGGATGGAGAAAAAGAGGAAGGAGAATACGGAAAGGAAAGAAGAAGAAGTTGTGGAAGGAGAAGAAATGGAAGAAAAGGAAGAAGAAGAAGTGTAAGCAGAAAAAGCGAAAGAAGGAGAGAATAAGAGGAATAGGAGGAAGCAGTGGAATGAAACGAGATGAAGAAGAAGAAGTGGAAGAAGGAGAACGGGAGGAGGGAGAAGAGGTGGCAGAAGGAGAAGAAGAGGAAGAAAAAGAAGTGGAAGAACGAGAAGAAAAGGAAGAAGTTCAAGTGGAAGAAGGAGAACAATAGGAAGAAGAAGAAGAAGTGGAAGAATGAGAAAAAGAGTAGTAAGAAGAAGCAATGGAAGGAAAGGGGATGAAGAAGAAGAAGTGCAACATGGAGGAGAACAAGAAGGGGAGGAAGAAGAAGTAGTGTAGGCAGAAGAAGGGCAAGAAGGAGAAGAGAGGCAAGAAGAAGAACAAGTGGATGTAGTAGAAGTGGAAGAAGGTGAACAAGAGGAAGAAGAAGAAGTAATTAAAGGAGTGGGGATGATGCAGAAGACCTGGAAAAAGGAGAACAAGAGGTACAAATGCAAGTTGAAGCTGAAGCAGGAGAAAAGGAGGGATATGAAGAAGCAAAGGAAGAAGAAGAAGGAGATGAAGAGGAAGAAAAGAAAGGAAAGGAGAGGATGCAGAAGAAGTGGAAGAAAGAGAACAAGAGGAGGCATGAGAAGTGGAAGAAAGATAAGAAGAGGAAGAAGAAGGAGAGTAACTAGAAGAAGTGCAAAAAGGGAGAACGGGAGGAGGGAGAAGAGGTGGCAGAAGGAGAAGAAGAGGAAGAAGAAGAAGTGGAAGAACGAGAAGGAAAGGAAGAAGTTCAAGTGGAAGAAGGAGAACAATAGGAAGAAGAAGAAGAAGTGGAAGAATGAGAGAAAGAGGAGGAAGAGGAAGCAATGGAAGGAAAGGGGAATGAAGAAGAATTGGAAGAAGGAGGAGAAGAAGAAGGGGGGAAGAAGAAGCAGTGTAGGCAGAAAAAGGGCAAGAAGGAGAAGAGAGGGAAGAAGAAGAAAAAGTGGATGAAGTAGAAGTGGAAGAAGGTGAACAAGAGGAAGAAGAAGTAGTTGAAGGAGTGGGGATAATGGAGAAGAAGTGGAAGAAGGAGAACAAGAGGTAGAAATGCAAGTGGAAAAAGATGGATATGACGAAGGAAAAGAAGAAGAAGAAGGAGATGAAGAGGAAGAAAAGAAAGGAAAGGAGATGATGAAGAAGTGGAAGAAAGAGAACAAGAGGAGGCAGGAGAAGTGGAAGAAAGATAAGAAGAGGAAGAAGAAGGAGAGTAGCTAGAAGAAGTGGAAGAAGGAGAAGAAAAGGAAGAAGAAGAAGATGTGGAAAGTGAAGAAGTTGAAGAAGGGGAACAAGCGGAGGAAGAAGAAGTTGTGGAAGGAGGTGAGATGAAGAAGAAGAATTGGAACAAGGAGAAAAGGAGGAAAAGGAAGAAGGAGGGGAAGGGAAGGGAAGAAAAAGTAGAAGAAGTGGAATCTGGAGGAGAAGAGGAAGAATAAGAAAAAGTTTAAGCATAAGATTTGGGGGAAGGAGAAGAAGAGGAAGAGCAACAATAGGAAGCAACAAAAGTGGGGGATGGAGAAAAAGAGGAAGGAGAAGACGGAAAGGAAAGAAGAAGAAGTTGTGGAAAGAGAACAAATGGAAGAAGAGGAAGAAGAAGAAGTGTAAGTAGAAGAAGCAGAAGAAGGAGACGAAAATGAAAAAGAACAACAAGTAGAAGTAGAAGAAGTGGTAGAAGGACAGAATAAGAGGAATAGGAGGAAGTAGTGGAATGAAAGGAGATGAAGAAGAAGAAGTGGAAGAAGGAGAACGGGAGGAGGAAGAAGAGGTGGCAGAAGGAGAAGAAGAGGAAGAAGAAGAAGTGGAAGAACAAGAAGAAAAGGAAGAAGTGCAAGTGGAAGAAGCAGAACAATAGGAAGAAGAAGAAGAAGTGGAAGAAGGAGAAGAAGAAGAAGGAGAGGAAGAAGAAGTAGTGTAGGCAGAAGAATGGCAAGAAGGAGAAGAGAGGGAAGAAGAAGAACAAGTGGATGTAGTACAAGTGGAAGAAAGTGAACAAGAGGAAGAAGAAGAAGTAGTTGAAGGAGTGGGGATGATGGAGAAGAAGTGGAAGAAGGAGAACAAGAGGTAGAAATGCAAGTGGAAAAAGAGGGATATGACGAAGGAAAGGAAGAAGAAGAAGGAGATGAAGAGGAAGAAAAGAAAGGAAAGGAGATGATGAAGAAGTGGAAGAAAGAGAACAAGAGGAGGCAGGAGAAGTGGAAGAAAGAGAAGAAGAGGAAGAAGAAGGAGAGTACCTAGAAGAAGTGGAAGAAGCAGAAGAAAAGGAAGGAGAAGAAGATGTGGAAGGTCAAGAAGTTGAAGACGGTGAACAAGAGGAGGAAGAAGAAGTAGTGGAAAGAGGTGAGATGAAGAAGAAGAATTGGAACAAGAAGAAAAGGAGGAAAAGAAAGAAGGAGGGGAAGGGAAGGGAAGAAGAAGCAGAAGACGTGGAATTTGGAGGAGAAGAGGAGGAAGAAGAAGAAGTGTAAGCATAAGATTTGGGGGAAGGAGAAGAGGAGGAAGAGCAACAATGGGATGCAACAGAAGTGGGGGATGGAGAAAAAGAGGAAGGAGAAGACAGAAAGGAAAGAAGAAGAAGTTGTGGAAGGAGAAGAAATGGAAGAAGAGGAAGAACAAGAAGTCTAAGCAGAAGAAGCGGAATGAGGAGACGAAAATGAAGAAGACAACAAGTAGAAGTAAAAGACGTGGTAGAAGGAGAGAATAAGAGGAATAGCAGGAAGTAGTGGATTGAAAGGAGATGAAGAAGAAGAAGTGGAAGAAGGAGAACGGGAGGAGGAAGAAGAGGTGGCAGAAGGAGAAGAAGAGGAAGAAGAAGAAGTGGAAGTGAAAGAAGGAGAACAATAGGAAGAAGTGCAAGTGAAAGAAGGAGAACAATAGGAAGAAGTGCAAGTGAAAGAAGGAGAACAATAGGAAGAAGAAGAAGAAGTGGAAGAATGAGAAAAAGAGGAGGAAGAAGAAGCAATGGAAGGAAAGGGGAATGAAGAAGAAGTGGAGGAAGAAGAGGTGGATGAACGAGAAGAAAAGGAAGAAGTGCAAGTGGAAGAAGGAGAACAATAGGAAGAAGAAGAAGAAAAAGAGGAGGAAGAGGAAGTAATGGAAGGAAAGGGGATGAAGAACAAGTGGAACAAGGAGGAGAAGAAGAAGGGGAGGAAGAGGAAGTAGTGTAGGCAGAAGAAGGGCAAGAAGGAGAAGAGAGGGAAGAAGAAGAACAAGTGGATGTAGTAGGAGTGGAAGAAGGTGAACAAGAGGAAGAAGAAGAAGTTGCCGAAGGAGTGGGGATGATGGAGAAGAAGTGGAAGAAGGAGAACAAGAGTTAGAAATGCAAGTGGATGCAGAAGAAGGAGAAAAAGAGGGATATGATGAAGGAAAGGAAGAAGAAGAAGAAGAAGATGAAGAGGAAGAAAAGAAAGGAAAGGAGAGGATGAAGAAGAAGTCGAAGAAAGAGAACAAGAGGAGGCAAGAGAAGTGGAAGAAAGATAAGAAGAGGAAGAAGAAGGAGAGTAACTAGAAGAAGTGGAAGAAGGAGAAGAAAAGGAAGAAGAAGAAGATATGGAAAGTGAAGAAGGTGAACAAGAGGAGGAAGAAGAAGTAGTGGAAGGAGGTGAGATGAAGAAGAAGAATTGGAACAAGGAGAAAAGGAGGAAAAGGAAGAAGGAGGGGAAGGAAGGCGAAGAAGAACCAGAAGAAGTGGAATCTGGAGGAGAAGAGTAAGAAGAAGAAGAAGTGCAAGCATAAGAAAGAGAAGAAAGGGAAGAAGAGGAAGATGTGGAAACTGAAGAAGTTGAAGAAGGTGAACAAGAAGAGGAAGAAGAAGTAGTGGAAGGAGGTTAAATGAAGAAGACGAATTGTAACAAGGAGAAAAGGAGGAAAAGGAAGAAGGAGGGGAAGGGTAGGGAAGGGAAGGGAAGGGAAGGGAAGAAGAAGCAGAAGAGGTGGAATCTGGAGGAGAAGAGGAAGAAGAAGAAGAAGTGTAAGCATAAGATTTGGGTGAAGGAGAAGAAGAGGAAGAGCAACAATGGGAAGCAAGTGAAGTGGGGGATGGAGAAAAACAGGAAGGAGAAGACAGAAAGGAAATAAGAAGAAGTTGTGGAAGGAGAAGAAATGGAAGAAGAGGAAGAAGAAGAAGTGTAAGCAGAAGAAGCGGAAGAAGGAGAGGAAAATGAAGAAGAACAACAAGTAGTAGAAGAAGTGGTATCTGGGGGAGAAGAGGAGGAAGAAGAAGAAGTGTAAGCCTAAGATTTGGGGGAAAGAGAAGAAGAGGAAGAGCAATAATGGGAAGCAACAGCAGTAGGGGATGGAGAAAAAGACGAAGGAGAAGACGGAAAGGAAAGAAGAAGAAGTTGTGGACGGAGAAGAAATGGAAGAAGAGGAAGAAGAAGAAGAGTAAGCAGAAGAAGCGGAAGAAGGAGACGAAAATGAAGAAGAACAACAAGTAGAAGTAGAAGAAGTGGTAGAAGGAGAGAATAAGAGGAATAGGAGGAAGTAGTGGATTGAAACGAGATGAAGAAGAAGAAATGGAAGAAGGAGAACGGGAGGAGGGAGAAGAGGTGGCAGAGGAGAAGAAGAGGAAGAAGAAGAAGTGGAAGAACGAGAAGAAAAGGAAGAAGTGCAAGTGGAAGAAGGAGAACAATAGGAAGAAGAAGAAGAAGTGGAAGAATGAGAAAAACAGGAGTAAGAAGAAGCAATGGAAGGAAAGGGGATGAAGAAGAAGAAGTGGAACAAGAAGGATAAGAAGAAGGGGAGGAAGAAGAAGTAGTGTAGGCAGAAGAAGGACAAGAAGGAGAAGAGAGGGAAGAAGAAGAACAAGTTGATGTAGTAGAAGTGGAAGAAGGTGAACAAGAGGAAGAAGAAGAAGTAATTGAAAGAGTGGGGATGATGGAGAAGACGTGAAAGAAGGAGAACAAGAGGTACAAATGCAAGTGGAAACAGAAGAAGGAGAAAAAGAGGGACATGACGAAGGAAAGGAAGAAGAAGAAGGAGATGAAGGGGAGGAAAAGAAAGGAAAAGAGAGGATGAAGAAGAAGTGGAAGAAAAAGAACAAGAGGAGGCAGGAGAAGTGGAAGAAAGATAAGAAGAGGAAGAAGAAGAATAGTACCTAGAAGAAGTGGAGAAAAGGAAGAAGAAGAAGTTGTGGAAAGTGAAGAAGTTGAAGCAGGTGAACAAGAGGAGGAAGAAGAAGTAGTGGAAGGAAGTGAGATTAAGAAGAAGAATTGGAACAAGGAGAAAAGGAGGAAAAGCAAGAAGGAGGGGAAAGGAAGGGAAGAAGAAGCAGAAGAAGTGGAAACTGGACGAGAAGAGGAAGAAGAAGAAGAAGAAGTGTAAGCATAAGATTTGGGGGAAGGAGAAGAAGAGGAAGAGCAGCAATGGGACGCAACAAAAGTGGGGGATGGAGAAAAAGAGCAAGGAGAATACGGAAAGGAAAGATGAAGAAGTTTTGGAAGGAGAAGAAATGGAAGAAGACGAAGAAGAAGAAATGTAAGCAGAAGAAGCGGAAGAAGGAGACGAAAATGAAGAAGAACAACAAGTAGAAGTAGAAGAAGTGGTAGAAGGAGAGAATAAGAGGAATAGGAGGAAGTACTGGATTGAAACGAGATGAAGAAGAAGAAGTGGAACAAGGAGAACGGGAGGAGGGAGAAGAGGTGGCAGAGGAGAAGAAGAGGAAGAAGAAGAAGTGGAAGAACGAGAAGAAAAGGAAGAAGTGCAAGTGGAAGAAGGAGAACAATAGGAAGAAGAAGAAGAAGTGGAAGAATGAGAAAAACAGGAGTAAGAAGAAGCAATGGAAGGAAAGGGGATGAAGAAGAAGAAGTGGAACAAGAAGGATAAGAAGAAGGGGAGGAAGAAGAAGTAGTGTAGGCAGAAGAAGGACAAGAAGGAAAAGAGAGGGAAGAAGAAGAACAAGTGGATGTAGTAGAAGTGGAAGAAGGTGAACAAGAGGAAGAAGAAGGAGTAATTGAAAGAGTGGGGATGATGGAGAAGACGTGAAAGAAGGAGAACAAGAGGTACAAATGCAAGTGGAAACAGAAGAAGGAGAAAAAGAGGGACATGACAAAGGAAAGGAAGAAGAAGAAGGAGATGAAGGGGAGGAAAAGAGAGGATGAAGAAGAAGTGGAAGAAAGAGAACAAGAGGAGGCAGGAGAAGTGGAAGAAAGATAAGAAGAGGAAGAAGAAGAATAGTACCTAGAAGAAGTGGAAGAAAGGAAGAAGAAGAAGTTGTGGAAAGTGAAGAAGTTGTAGCAGGTGAACAAGAGGAGGAAGAAGAAGTACTGGAAGGAAGTGAGATTAAGAAGAAGAATTGGAACAAGGAGAAAAGGAGGAAAAGCAAGAAGGAGGGGAAGGGAAGGGAAGAAGAAGCAGAAGAAGTGGAAAGTGGAGGAGAAGAGGAAGAAGAAGAAGAAGAAGTGTAAGCATAAGATTTGGGGGAAGGAGAAGAAGTGGAAGAGCAGCAATGGGACGCAACAGAAGTGGGGGATGGAGAAAAAGAGGAAGGAGAATACGGAAAGGAAAGTAGAAGAAGTTTTGGAAGGAGAAGAAATGGAAGAAGAGGAAGAAGAAGATATGGAAGCAGAAGAAGCGGAAGAAGGAGACGAAAATGAAGAAGAACAACAAGTAGAAGTAGAAGAAATGGTAGAAGGAGAGAATAAGAGGAATAGGAGGAAGTACTGGAATGAAAGGAGATAAGAAGAAGAAGTGGAAGAAGGAGAATGGGAGGAGGGAGAAGAGGTGGCAGAAGAAGAAGAAGAGGAAGAAGAAGAAGTGGAAGAACGAGAAGAAAAGGAAGAAGTGCAAGTGGAAGAAGGAGAACAATAGGAAGAAGAAGAAGAAGAAGTGGAAGAATGAGAAACAGAGGGGTAAGAAGAAGCAATGGAAGGAAAGGGGATGAAGAAGAAGAAGTGGAACAAGAAGGATAAGAAGAAGGGGAGGAAGAAGAAGTAGTGTAGGCAGAAGAAGGGCAAGAAGCAGAAGAGAGGGAAGAAGAAGAACAAGTGGATGTAGTAGAAGTGGAAGAAGGTGAACAAGAGGAAGAAGAAGAAGTAATTGAAAGAGTGGGGATGATGGAGAAGACGTGGGAGAAGGAGAACAAGAGGTACAAATGCAAGTGGAAGCAGAAGAAGGAGAAACAGAGGGACATGACGAAGGAAAGGAAGAAGAAGAAGGAGATGAAGAGGAAGAAAAGAAAGGAAAAGAGAGGATGAAGAAGAAGTGGAAGAAAGAGAACAAGAGGAGGCAGGAGAAGTGGAAGAAAGATAAGAAGAGGAAGAAGAAGAATAGTAACTAGAAGAAGTTGAAGAAAAGGAAGAAGAAGAAGATGTGGAAAGTGAAGAAGTTGAAGAAGGTGAACAAGAGGAGGAAGAAGAAGTAGTGGAAGGAAGTGAGATGAAGAAGAAGAATTGGAACAAGGAGAAAAGGAGGAAAAGCAAGAAGGAGGGGAAAGGAAGGGAAGAAGAAGCAGAAGAAGTGGAAACTGGAGGAGCAGAGGAAGAAGAAGAAGAAGAAGAAGAAGAAGTGTAAGCATAAGATTTGGGGGAAGGAGAAGAAGAGGAAGAGCAGCAATGAGACGCAACAGAAGTGGGGGATGGAGAAAAAGAGGAAGGAGAATACGGAAAGGAAAGATGAAGAAGAGGAAGAAGAAGAAATGTAAGCAGAAGAAGCGGAAGAAGGAGACGAAAATGAAGAAGAACAACAAGTAGAAGTAGAAGAAGTGCTAGAAGGAGAGAATAAGAGGAATAGGAGGAAGTAGTGGAATTCAACGAGATGAAGAAGAAGAAGTGGAAGAAGGAGAACGGGAGGAGGGAGAAGAGGTGGCCGAAGGAGAAGAAGAGGAAGAAGAAGAAGTGGAAGAACGAGAAGGAAGAAGTGCAAGTGCAAGAAGGAGAACAATAGGAAGAAGAAGAAGAAGTGGAAGAATGAGAAAAAGAGGAGTGAGAAGAAGCAATGGAAGGAAAGGGGATGAAGAAGAAGAAGTGCAACAAGGAGGAGAAGAAGAAGGGGAGGAAGTGGACGAAACATAAGAAGAGGAAGAAGAAGGAGAGTAACTAGAAGAAGTGGAAGAAGGAGAAGAAAAGGAAGAAGAAGATGTGGAAGGTGAAGAAGTTGAAGAAGGTGAACAATAGGAGGAAGAAGAAGTAAGTGAAGGAGGTGAGATGAAGAAGAAGAATTGGAACAAGGAGAAAAGGAGGAAAAGGAAGAACGAGGGGAAGGGAAGGGAAGAAGAAGCAGAAGAAGTGGAATCTGGAGGAGAGGAGGAAGAAGAAGAAGAAGTGTAAGCATAAGATGTGGGGGAAGGAGAAGAAGAGGAAGAGCAACAATGGAAAGCAACAAAAGTGGGCGATGGAGAAAAAGAGGAAGAAGAAGACAGAAAGGAAAGAAGAAGAAGTTGTGGAAGGAGAAGAAATGGAAGAATAGGAAGAAGAATAAGAAGTGGAAGAATGAGAAAAAGAGGAGGAAGAAGAAGCAATGGAAGGAAAGGGGAATCAAGAAGAAGGGGAACAAGGAGGAGAAGAAGAACGGGAGGAAGAAGAAGTAGTGTAGAAAGAAGAAAGGCAAGAAGGAGAAGAGAGGGAAGAATAAGAAGAAGTGGATGTAGTAGAGGTGGAAGAAGGTGAATAAGAGGAACAAGAAGAAGTAGTTGAAGGAGTGGGGATGACGGAGAAGAAGTGGAAGAAGGAGAACAAGAGGTAGAAATGCAAGTGAAAGCCGAAGAAGGAGAAAGAGAGGGATATGACGAAGGAAAGGAAGAAGAAGAAGGAGATGAAGAGGAAGAAAACAAAGGAAAGGAGAGGATGAAGGAAGAAAGAGAACAAGAGGAGGCAGGAGAAGTGGAAGAAAGAAAAGTAGAGGAAGAAGAAGGAGAGTAACTAGAAGAAGTGGAAGAAGGAGAAGAAAAGGAAGAAGAAGAAGATATGGAAGGTGAAGAAGTTGAAGAAGGTGAACAAGAGGAGGAAGAAGAAGTAGTGGAAGGAGGTGAGATGAAGAAGAAGAATTGGAACAAGGAGAAAAGGTGGAAAAGGAAGAAGGAGGGGAAGGGAAGGTAAGAAGAAGCAGAAGAAGTTGAATCTGCAGGAGAAGAGGAAGAAGAAGTCATAAGATTTGGGGGAAGGAGAAGAAGAGGAAGAGCAACAATGGGAAGCAACAGAAGTGGGGGATGGAGAAAACGAGGAAGGAGAAGGCGGAAAGGAATGAAGAAGAACTTGTGGATGGAGAAGAAATGGAAGAAGAGGAAGAAAAACAAGTGTAAGCAGAAGAAGAGGAAGAAGGAGACAAAAATGAAGAAGAACAATAAGTAGAAGTAGAAGAAGTGGTAGAAGGAGAGAATACGTGGAATAGGAGGAAGTAGTGGAATGAAACGACATGAATAAGAAGAAGTGGAAGAACAAGAAGAAAAAGAAGTGGTGGAATGAAAGGAGATGAAGAAGAAGAAGTGGAAGAAGGAGAACAGGAGGAGGGAGGAGAGGTGGCAGAAGGAGAAAAAGAGGAAGAAGAAGAAGCGGAAGAACGAGAGGAAAAGGAAAAAGTGCACGTGGGAGAAGGAGAACAATAGGAAGAAGAAGAAGTGGAAGAATGAGAAAAAGAGGAGGAAGAAGAAGTAATGGAAGGAAAGGCGATGAAGACGAAATGGAACAAGCAGGACAAGAAGAAGGGGAGGAAGAAGAAGTAGTGTAGGCAGAAGAAGGGCAAGAAGGAGAAGAGAGGGAAGAAGAAACACAAGTGAATGTAGTAGAAGTGGAAGAAGGCGAACAAGAGGAATAAGAAGAACTAGTTGAAGGAGTGGGGATGATGGAGAGGAAGTGGAAGAAGGAGAACAAGATGCAGAAACGCAAGTGGAAGCTGAAGAAGGAGAAAAAGAGGGATATGACGAAGGAAGGGAAGAAGAAGAAGGAGATGAAGAGGAAGAAAAGAAAGGAAAGGAGAGGATGAAGAAGAAGTGGAACAAGGAGAAGAAAAGGAAGAAGAAGAAGATGTGGAAAGTGAAGAAGTTGAAGAAGGTGAACAAGAGGAGGAAGAAGAAGTAGTGGAAGCAGGTTAGATGAAGAAGAAGAATTGGAACAAGGAGAAAAGGAGGAAAAGGAACAAGGAGGGGAAGAGAAGGGAAGAAGAAGCAGAAGAACTGGAAGCTGGAGGAGAAGAGGAAGAAGAAGAAGAAGTGTAAGCATAAGATTTGGGGGAAGGAGAAGAAGAGGAAGAGCAACAATGGGAAGCAACAGAAGTAGGGGATGGAGAAAAAGAGGAAGGAGAAGACAGAAAGGAAAGAAGAAGAAGTTGTGGAAGGAGAAGAAATGGAAGAAGAGGAAGAAGAAGAAGTGTAAGCAGAAGAAGCGGAAAAAAGAGACGAAAATGAAGAAGAACAACAAGTAGAAGTAGAAGAAGTGGTAGAAGGAGAGAATAAGAGGAATAGGAGGAAGTAGTGGAATGAAAGGAGATGAAGAAGAAGAAGTGGAAGAAGGAGAACAGGAGGAGGGAGGAGAGGTGGCAGAAGGAGAAAAAGAGGAAGAAGAAGAAGCGGAAGAACGAGAGGAAAAGGAAAAAGTGCACGTGGGAGAAGGAGAACAATAGGAAGAAGAAGAAGTGGAAGAATGAGAAAAAGAGGAGGAAGAAGAAGTAATGGAAGGAAAGGCGATGAAGACGAAATGGAACAAGCAGGACAAGAAGAAGGGGAGGAAGAAGAAGTAGTGTAGGCAGAAGAAGGGCAAGAAGGAGAAGAGAGGGAAGAAGAAACACAAGTGAATGTAGTAGAAGTGGAAGAAGGCGAACAAGAGGAATAAGAAGAACTAGTTGAAGGAGTGGGGATGATGGAGAGGAAGTGGAAGAAGGAGAACAAGATGTAGAAACGCAAGTGGAAGCTGAAGAAGGAGAAAAAGAGGGATATGACGAAGGAAGGGAAGAAGAAGAAGGAGATGAAGAGGAAGAAAAGAAAGGAAAGGAGAGGATGAAGAAGAAGTGGAACAAGGAGAAGAAAAGGAAGAAGAAGAAGATGTGGAAAGTGAAGAAGTTGAAGAAGGTGAACAAGAGGAGGAAGAAGAAGTAGTGGAAGCAGGTTAGATGAAGAAGAAGAATTGGAACAAGGAGAAAAGGAGGAAAAGGAACAAGGAGGGGAAGAGAAGGGAAGAAGAAGCAGAAGAACTGGAAGCTGGAGGAGAAGAGGAAGAAGAAGAAGAAGTGTAAGCATAAGATTTGGGGGAAGGAGAAGAAGAGGAAGAGCAACAATGGGAAGCAACAGAAGTAGGGGATGGAGAAAAAGAGGAAGGAGAAGACAGAAAGGAAAGAAGAAGAAGTTGTGGAAGGAGAAGAAATGCAAGAAGAGGAAGAAGAAGAAGTGTAAGCAGAAGAAGCGGAAAAAAGAGACGAAAATGAAGAAGAACAACAAGTAGAAGTAGAAGAAGTGGTAGAAGGAGAGAATAAGAGGAATAGGAGGAAGTAGTGGAATGAAAGGAGATGAAGAAGAAGAAGTGGAAGAAGGAGAACAGGAGGAGGGAGGAGAGGTGGCAGAAGGAGAAAAAGAGGAAGAAGAAGAAGCGGAAGAACGAGAGGAAAAGGAAAAAGTGCACGTGGGAGAAGGAGAACAATAGGAAGAAGAAGAAGTGGAAGAATGAGAAAAAGAGGAGGAAGAAGAAGCAATGGAAGGAAAGGCGATGAAGACGAAATGGAACAAGCAGGACAAGAAGAAGGGGAGGAAGAAGAAGTAGTGTAGGCAGAAGAAGGGCAAGAAGGAGAAGAGAGGGAAGAAGAAGAACAAGTGGATGTAGTAGAAGTGGAAGAAGGTGAACAAGAGGAAGAAGAAGAAGTAGTTGAAGGAGTGGTGATGATGGAGAAGAAGTGGAAGACAGAGAACAAGAGGTAGAAATGCAAGTGGAAGCAGAAGAAGGAGAAAAAGAGGGATATGACGAAGGAAAGGAAGAAGAAGAAGGAGATGAAGAGGAAGAAAAGAAAGGAAAGGAGAGGATGAAGAAGAATTGGAAGAAAGAGAACAAGAGGAGGCAAGAGAAGTGGAAAAAAGATAAGAAGAGGAAGAAGAAGGAGAGTAACTCGAAGAAGTGGAAGAAGGAGAAGAAAAGGAAGAAGAAGAAGATGTGGAAAGTGAAGAAATTGAAGAAGGTTAACAAGAGGAGGAAGAAAACGCAGTGGAAGGAGGTGAGATGAAGAAGAAGAATTGGAACAAGGAGAAAAGGAGGAAAATGAAGAAGGAGGGGAAGGGAAGGGAAGAAGAAGCGGAAGAAGTGGAATCTGGAGGAGAAGAAGAAGAAGAAGAAGAAGTGTAAGCATAAGATTTGGGGGAAGGAAAAGAAAAGGAAGAGTAACAATGGGAAGCACAGAAGTGGGGGATGGAGAAAAAGAGGAAGGAGAAGACGGAATGCAGAGAAGAAGAAGTTGTGGAAGGAGAAGAAATGGAAGAAGAGGAAGAAGAAGTTTAGGCAGAAGAAGCGGAAGAAGGAGACGAAAATGAAGAAGAACAACAAGTAGAAGTAGAAGAAGTGGTAGAAGGAGAGAATAAGAGGAATAGGAGGAAGTAATGGAATGAAAGGAGATGAAGAAGAAGAAGTGGAAGATGGAGAATGGGAGGAGGAAGAAGAGGGGGCAGAAAGAGAAGAAGTGGAAGAACGAGAAGAAAAGCAAGAAGTGCAAGTGGAAGAAGGAGAACAATAGGAAGAAGAAGAAGAAGTGGAAGAATGACAAAAAGAGGAGGAAGAAGAAGCAATGGAAGGAAGGGGGAATAAAGAAGAAGTGGAAGAAGGAGGAGAAGAAGAAGGGGAGGAAGAAGAAGTAGTGCAGGCAGAAGAAGGGTAAGAAGGAGAAGAGAGGGAAGAAGAAGAACAAGTGGATGTAGTAGAGGTGGAAGAATGTGAATAAGAGGAAGAAGAAGAAGTAGTTGAAAGAGTGGGAATTATGCAGAAGAAGTGGATGAAGGAGAACAAGAGGTACAAATGCAAGTGGAAGCAGAAGAAGGAGAAAAAGAGGGATATGACAAAGGAAAGGAAGAAGGAGAAGGAGATGAAGAAGAAGAAAAGAAAGGAAAGGAGAGGATGAAGAAGAAGAAGTGGAAGAAAGTGAACAAGAGGAGGCAGGAGAACTGGAAGAAAGATAAGAAGAGGAAGAAGAAGGAGAGTAAGTAGAAGAAGTGAAAGAAGGGGTAGAAAAGGAAGATGAAGAAGATATGGAAGAAGTGCAAGTGTAGGCAGAAGAAGGGCAAGAAGGAGAAGAGAGCGAAGAAGAAGAAAAAGTGGATGTAGTTGAAGTCGAAGAAGGTGAACAAGAGGAAGAAATGCAACTGGAAGCAGAAGAAGGAGAAAAAGAGGGATATGACGAAGGAAAGGAAGAAGAAGAACGAGATGAATAGGAAGAAAATAAAGGAAAGAAGAGGATGAAGAAGAAGTGGAAGAAAGACAACAAGAAGAGGCAGGAGAAGTGGAAGAAAGATAAGAAGAGGAAGAAGAATGAGAGTAACTAGAAGAAGTGGAAGAAGGAGAAGAAAAGAAAGCAGAAGAAGATGTGGAAAGTGAAGAAGGTGAACAAGAGGAGGAAGAAGAAGTAGTGGAAGGAGGTGAGATGAAGAAGAAGAATTGGACCAAGGAGAAAAGAAGGAAAAGGAACAAGGAGGGGAAGGGAAGGGAAGAAGAAGCAGAAGAAGTGGAATCTGGAGGAGAAGAGGAAGAAGAAGAAGAAGTGTAAGCATAAGATTTGGGGGAAGGAGAAGAAGAGGAAGAAGAGGAATGAGAAAACAGAAAGGAAAGAAGAAGTTGTGGAAGGAGAAGAAATGGAAGAAGAGGAACAAGAAGAAGTGTAAGCAGAAGAAGGAGACGAAAATGAAGAAGAACAACAAGTAGAAGTAGAAGAAGTGGTAGAAGTAGTGGAATGAAAGGAGATGAAGAAGAAGTGGAAGAAGCAGAACGGGTGGAGGAAGAAGAGGTGGCAGAAGGAGAAGAAGAGGAAGAAGAAGAACTGGAAGAAGGAGAAGAAACGGAAGAAGTACAAGTGGAAGAAGGAGAACAATAGGAAGAAGAAAAAGAAGGGGAAGAGCAACAATGGGAAGCAACATAAGTGGGGGTTGGAGAAAAAGAGGAAGGAGAAGACAGAAAGGAAAGAAGAAGTTGTGGAAGGATAAGAAATGGAAGAAGAGGAACAAGAAGAAGTGTAAGCAGAAGAAGCGGAAGAAGGAGACGAAAATGAATAAGAACAACAAGTAGCAGTAGAAGAAGTGGTAGAAGGAGAGAGTAAGAGGAATAGGAGGAAGTAGTGGAATGAAAGGAGATGAAGAAGAAGAATGGAAGAAGGAGAACGGGAGGAGTGAGAGGAGGTGGCAGAAGGAGAAGAAGAGGAAGAAGAAGAAGTGGAAGAACGAGGAGAAAAGGAAGAAGTGCAAGTGGAAGAGGGAGAACAATAGGAAGAAGAAGAAGAAGTGGAAGAATGAGAAAAATAGGAGGAAGAAGAAGCAATGGAAGGAAAGGGGATGAAGAAGAAGTGGAACAAGGAGGAGAAGAAGAAGGGGACGAAGAAGAAGTAGTCTAGGCAGAAGAAGGCCAAGAAGGAGAAGAGAGGGAAGAGGAAGAACAAGTGGATGTAGTAGAAGTAGAAGAAGGTGAACAAGAGGAAGAAGAAGATGTAGTTGAATTAGTGGGGATGATGGAGAAGAAGTGGAAGAAGGACAACAAGAGGTAGAAACGCAAGCGAAAGCAGAAGAAGGCGAAAAAGAGGGATATGACGAAGGAAAGGAAGAAGAAGAAGGAGAACAAGAGGTAGAAACGCAAGCGGAAGTAGAAGAAGGAGAAAAAGAGGGATATGACGAAGGAAAGGAAGAAGAAGAAGGAGATGAAGAGGAAGAAAAGAAAGGAAAGGAGAGGATGAAGAAAAAGTGGAAGAAAGAGAACAAGAGGAGGCAGGAGAAGTGGAAGAAAGATAAGAAAAGGAAGAAGGAGGAGAGTAACTAGAAGAAGTGGTAGAAGGAGAAGAAAAGGAAGAAGAAGAAGATGTGGAAAGTGAAGAACGTGAACAAGAGGACGAAGAAGAAGTAGAAGAAGTGGAATCTAGAGGAGAAGAGGAAGAAGAAGAAGAAGTCTAAGCATAAGATTTGGGGGAAGGAGAAGAAGAGGAAGAGCAACAATGGGAAGCAACAGAAGTGGGGGTTGGAGAAAAAGAGGAAGGAGAAGACGGAAAGGAAAGAAGAAGAAGTTGTGGAAGGAGAAGAAGGAAACGAAAGAAGAAGAAGGTCTGGAAGGAGAAGAAATGGAAGCAGAGGAAGAAGACGAAGTGTAAGCAGAAGAAGCGGAAGAAGGAGACGAAAATGAAGAAGACAAAGGCATGGAAGAAGAAGAAGGGTAACTAGAAGAAGTGGAAGAAGGAGAAGAAAAGGAAGAAGAAGAAGATGTGGAAAGTGAAGAACTTGAAGAAGGTGAACAAGAGGAGGAAGAAGAAGTAATGGAAGGAGGTGAGATGAAGAAGAAGAATTGGAACAAGGAGAAAAGGAGGAATATTACGATGGAAAAGAAGCAGAAGAAGGAGATGAAGAGTAAGAAAAGAAAGGAAAGGGGAGGATGAAGAAGAAGTGGAAGAAAGAGAACAAGAGGAGGCAGGAGAAGTGGAAGAAAGATAAGAAGAGGAAGTAGAAGAAGTGGAAGAAGGAGAAGAAAAGGAAGAAGAAGAACATGTGGAAAATGAAGAAGTTGAAGAAGGTGGACAAGAGGAGGAACAAGAAGTAGTGGAAGCAGGTGAGATGAAGAAGAAGAATTTGAACCAGGAGAAAAGGAGGAAAAGGAAGAAGGAGGGGAAGGGAAGGGAAGAAGAAGCAGAAGAAGTGGAAGCTGGAGGAGAAGAGGAAGAAGAAGAAGAAGTGTAAGCATAAGATTTGGGGGAAGGAGAAGAACAGGAAGACCAACAATGGGAAGCAACAGAAGTGGGGGTTGGAGAAAAAGAGGAAGGAGAAGACGGAAAGGAAAGAAGAAGAAGTTGTGGAAGGAGAAGAAATGGAAGAAGAGAAAGAAGAAGAAGTGTAAGCAGAAGAAGTGAAAGAAGAAGACGAAAATGAAGAAGAACAACAAGTAGAAGTAGAAGAAGTGGTAGAAGGAGAGAATAAAAGGAATAGGAGGAACAAGTGGAATGAAACGAGATGAAGAAGAAGAAGTGGAAGAAGGAGAACGTGAGGAAGAGAAGAGGTGGCAGAAGGAGAAGAAGAGGAAGAAGAGGAAGAAGTCGAAGAATGAGAAAAAGAGAAGGAAGAAGAAGCAATGGAAGGAAACGGGATGAAGAAGGAGTGGAACAAGGAGGAGAAGAAGAAGGGGATGAAGAAGAAGAGTGTAGGCAGAAGAATGGCAAGAAGGAGAAAAGAGGGAAGAAGAAGAAGAAGTGGATGTAGTAAAAGTCGAAGAAGGTGAACAAGAGGAAGAAGAAGTAGTTGAAGGAGTGGGGATGATGGAAAAGAAGTGGAAGAAGGAGAACAAGAGGTAGAAATGCAAGTGGAGCAGAAGAAGGAGAAATGGAAGAAAGAGAAAAAGAGGAGGCAGCAGAAGTGGAAGAAAGATAAGAAGAGGAAGAAGAAGGAGAGTAACTAGAAGAAGTGGAAGAAGGAGAAGAAAAGGAAGAAGAAGAAGATGTGGAAAGTGAAGAACTTGAAGAAGGTCAACAAGAGGAGTAAGAAGAAGTAATGGAAGGAGGTGAGATGAAGAAGAAGAATTGGAACAAGGAGAAAAGGAGGAATATGATGATGGAAAGGAAGCAGAAGAAGGAGATGAAGAGGAAGAAAAGAGAGGAAAGGAGAGGATGAAGAAGAAGTGGAAGAAAGAGAACAAGAGGAGGCAGGAGAAGTGGAAGAAAGATAAGAAGAGGAAGAAGAAGCAGTGTAACTAGAAGAAGTGGAAGAAGGAGAAGAAAAGGAAGAAGATGAAGATGTGGAAAGTGAAGAAGTTGAAGAAGGTGGACAAGAGGAGGAACAAGAAGTAGTGGAAGCAGGTGAGATGAAGAAGAAGAATTGGAACAAGTAGAAAAAGAGTAAAAGGAAGAAGGAGGGGAAGGGAAGGGAAGAAGAAGCAGAAGAAGTGGAATCTGGAGGAGAAGAGGAAGAAGAAGAAGAAGTGTAAGCATAAGATTTGGGGGAAGGAGAAGAGGAGGAAGAGCAATAATGGGAAGCAACAGAAGTGGGGGATGGAGAAAAAGAGGAAGGAGAAGACGGAAAGGAAAGAAGAAGAAGTTGTGGACAGAGAAGAAATGGAAGAAGAGGAAGAAGAAGAAGTGTAAGCAGAAGAAGCGAAAGAAGGAGACGAAAATGAAGAAGAACAACAAGTAGAAGTAGAAGAAGTGGTAGAAGGAGACAATAAGAGGAATAAGAGGAAGCAGTGGAATGAAAGGAGATGAAGAAGAAGAATGGAAGAAGGAGAACGGGAGGAGTGAGAGGAGGTGGCAGAAGGAGAAGAAGAGGAAGAAGAAGAAGTGGAAGAACGAGGAGAAAAGGAAGAAGTGCAAGTGGAAGAGGGAGAACAATAGGAAGAAGAAGAAGAAGTGGAAGAATGAGAAAAATAGGAGGGAGAAGAAGCAATGGAAGGAAAGGGGATGAAGAAGAAGTGGAACAAGGAGGAGAAGAAGAAGGGGACGAAGAAGAAGTGGTGTAGGCAGAAGAAGGGCAAGAAGGAGAAGAGGGAGAAGAAGAAGAAAAAGTGAATGTAGTAGAAGTGGAAGAAGATGAACAAGTGGAAGAAGAAGAAGTAATTGAAAGACTGGGGATGATGGAGAAGAAGTGGAAGAAGGAGAACAAGAGGTAGAAGTGCAAGTGGAAGCAGAAGAAGGAGAAAAAGAGGGATATGACGAAGGAAAGGAAGAAGAAGAAGGAGATGAAGAGGAAGAAAAGAAAGAAAAGGAGAGGATGAAGAAGAAGTGGAAGAAAGAGAACAAGAGGAGGCCGAAAAAGTGGAAGAAAGATAAGAAGAGGAAGAAGAAGGAGAGAACTAGAAGAAGTGGAAGAAGGAGAACAAGAGGTAGAAATGCAACAGGAAGCAGAAGAAGGAGAAAAAGAGGGATATGACAAAGGAAAGGAAGAAGAAGAAGGAGATGAAGAGGAAGAAAATAAAGGAAAGGAGAGGATGAAGAAGAAGTGGAAGAAAGACAACAAGAAGAGGCAGGAGAAGTGGAAGAAAGATAAGAAGAGGAAGAAGAATGAGAGTAACTAGAAGAACTGGAAGAAGGAGAAGAAAAGCAAGCAGAAGAAGATGTGGAAAGTGAAGAAGGTGAACAAGAGGAGAAAGAAGAAGTAGTGGAAGGAGGTGAGATGAAGAAGAAGAATTGGAACAAGGAGAAAAGGTAGAAAAGGAAGAAGAAGCGGAAGGGAAGGGAAGAAGAAGCAGAAGAAGTGCAATCTGGAGGAGAAGAGGAAGAAGAAGAAGAAGTGTAAGCGTAAGATTTGGGGGAAGGAGAACAAGAGGAAGAGCAACAATGGGAAGCAACAGAAGTGGGGGATGGAGAAAAAGAGGAAGCAGAAGACAGAAAGGAAAGAAGAAGAAGTTGTGGAAGGAGAAGAAATGGAAGAAGAGCAAGATGAAGTGTAAGCAGACGAAGCGGAAGAAGGAGACAAAAATGGAAAAGAACAACAAGTAGAAGTAGAAAAAGTGGTAGAAGGAGAGAATAAGAAGAATAGGAGGAAGTAGTGGAATGAAAGCAGATGAAGAAGAAGAAGTGGAAGAAGGAGAACGGGAGGAGGGAGAAGAAGTGGCAGAAGGAGAAGAAGAGGAAGAAGAAGAAGTGGAAGAACGAGAAGAAAAGGAAGAAGTGCAAGTGGAAGAAGGAGAACAATAGAAAGAAGAAGAAGAAGTGGAAGAATGAGAAAAAGAGGAGGAAGAAGAAGCAATGGAAGGAAAGGGGATGAAGAAGAAGTGGAACAAGGAGGAGAAGAAGAAGGGGAGGAAGAAGAAGTAGTGTAGGCAGAAGAAGGGCAAGAAGGAGAAGAGAGCGAAGAAGAAGAAAAAGTGGATGTAGTAGAAGTTGAAGAAGGTGAACAAGAGGAAGAAATGCAACTGGAAGCAGAAGAAGGAGAAAAAGAGGGATATGACGAAGGAAAGGAAGAAGAAGAACGAGATGAAGAGGAAGAAAATAAAGGAAAGAAGAGGATGAAGAAGAAGTGGAAGAAAGACAACAAGAAGAGGCAGGAGAAGTGGAAGAAAGATAAGAAGAGGAAGAAGAATGAGAGTAACTAGAAGAAGTGGAAGAAGGAGAAGAAAAGAAAGCAGAAGAAGATGTGGAAAGTGAAGAAGGTGAACAAGAGGAGGAAGAAGAAGTAGTGGAAGGAGGTGAGATGAAGAAGAAGAATTGGAACAAGGAGAAAAGAAGGAAAAGGAACAAGGAGGGGAAGGGAAGGGAAGAAGAAGCAGAAGAAGTGGAATCTGGAGGAGAAGAGGAAGAAGAAGAAGAAGTGTAAGCATAAGATTTGGGGGAAGGAGAAGTAGAGGAAGAGCAACAATGGGAAGCAACAAAAGTGGGGGACGGAGAAAGTGAGGAAAGCGAAGACAGAATGGAAAGAAGAAGAAGTTGTGGAAGGAGAATAAATGGAAGATGAGGAAGAAGAAGTGTAAGCAGAAGAAGCGGAAGAAGGAGACGAAAATGAAGAAGAACAACAAGCAGAAGTCGGAGTGGTAGAAGGAGAGAATAAGAGGAATAGCAGGAAGTAGTGGAATGAAAGGAGATGAAGAAGAAGAAGTCGAAGAAGGAGAACGGGAGGAGGGAGAAGAGGTGGCAGAAGGAGAAGATGGAAGAACGAGAAGGAAAGGAAGAAGTGCAAGTGGAAGAAGGAGAACAATAGGAAGAAGAAGAAGAAGAAGTGGAAGAATGAGAAAAAAACGAGGAGGAAGAAGCAATGGAAGGAAAGGGGAATGAAGAAGAAGTGGAACAAGGAGGGAAAGAAGAAGGGGAGGAAGAAGAAGTAGTGTAGGCAGAAGAAGGGCAAGAAGGAGAAGAGAGGGAAGAAGAAGAACAAGAGGATGTAGTAGAGGTGGAAAAAGGTGAAGAAGAGGAAGAAGAAGAAGTAGTTGAAGGAGAGGGGGTGATGGAGAAGAAGTGGAAGAGGGAGAACAAGAGGTAGAAATGCAAGTGGAAGCAGAAGAAAGAGAAAGAGAGGGATATGACGAAGGAAAGGAAGAGGAAGTAGGAGATGAAGAGGAAGAAAAGAAAGGAAAGGAGAGGATGAAGAAGAAGTGGAAGAAAGAGAACAAGAGGAGGCAGGAGAAGTGGACGAAACATAAGAAGAGGAAGAAGAAGGAGAGTAACTAGAAGAAGTGGAAGAAGGAGAAGAAAAGGAAGAAGAAGATGTGGAAAGTGAAGAAGTTGAAGAAGGTGAACAAGAGGAGGAAGAAGAAGTAAGTGAAGGAGGTGAGATGAAGAAGAAGAATTGGAAGAAGGAGAAAAGGAGGAAAAGGAAGAAGGAGGGGAAGGGAAGGGAAGAAGAAGCAGAAGAAGTGGAATCTGGAGGAGAGGAGGAAGAAGAAGAAGAAGTGTAAGCATAAGATGTGGGGGAAGGAGAAGGAGAGGAAGAGCAACAATGGAAAGCAACAAAAGTGGGCGATGGAGAAAAAGAGGAAGAAGAAGACAGAAAGGAAAGAAGAAGAAGTTGTGGAAGGAGAAGAAATGGAAGAATAGGAAGAAGAAGAAGAAGTGGAAGAATGAGAAAAAGACGAGTAAGAAGAAGCAATGGAAGGAAAAGGGAATCAAGAAGAAGGGGAACAAGGAGGAGAAGAAGAACGGGAGGAAGAAGAAGTAGTGTAGAAAGAAGAAAGGCAAGAAGGAGAAGACTGGGAAGAATAAGAAGAAGTGGATGTAGTAGAGGTGGAAGAAGGTGAATAAGAGGAAGAAGAAGAAGTAGTTGAAGGAGTGGGGATGATGGAGAAGAAGTGGAAGAAGGAGAACAATAGGTAGAAATGCAAGTGAAAGCCGAAGAAGGAGAAAGAGAGGGATATGACGAAGGAAAGGAAGAAGAAGAAGGAGATGAAGAGGAAGAAAAGAAAGGAAAGGAGAGGATGAAGGAAGAAAGAGAACAAGACGAGGCAGGAGAATTTGAAGAAAGAAAAGTAGAGGAAGAAGAAGGAGAGTAACTAGAAGAAGTGGAAGAAGGAGAAGAAAAGGAAGAAGAATAAGATGTGGAAAGTGAAGAAGTTGAAGAAGGTGAACAAGAGGAGGAATAAGAAGTAGTGGAAGGAGGTGAGATGAAGAAGAATTATTGGAACAAGGAGAAAAGGTGGAAAAGGAAGAAGGAGGGGAAGGGAAGGGAAGAACAAGCAGAAGAAGTGGAAGCTGGAGGAGAAGAGGAAGAAAACGAAGAAGTGTAAGCATAAGATTTGGGGGAAGGAGAAGAAGAGGAAAAGGAACAATGGGAAGCAACAGAAGTGGGGGATGGAGAAAAAGAGCAAGGAGAAGACAGAAAGGAAAGAAGAAGAAGTTGTGGAAGGAGAAAAAATGGAAGAAGAGGAAGAAGAGGAAGAAGTCATATACCTCTTTTTCTCCTTCTTCTGCTTCCACTTGCATTTCTACCTCTTATTCTCCTTCTTCCACTTCTTCTCCATCATCCCCACTCCTTCAACTACTTCTTCTTCTTCCTCTTGTTCACCTTCTTCCACTTCTACTACATCCACTTGTTCTTCTTCTTCCCTCTCTTCTCCTTCTTGCCCTTCTTCTGCCTACACTACTTCTTCTTCCTCCCCTTCTTCTTCTCCTCCTTGTTCCACTTCTTCTTCATCCTCTTTCCTTCCATTACTTCTTCTTCCCCCTCTTTTTCTCATTCTTCCACTTCTTCTTCTTCTTCCTATTGTTCTCCTTCTTTCACTAATTCCTGTTATTCTCTATTTCTACCTCTTCTTCTACTTCTACTTCTTGTTCTTCTTCATTTTCGTCTCGTTTTTTTGGCTTCTTCTGCTTACACTTCTTCTTCTTCTTCTTCCATTTCTTATCCTTCCACAACTTCTTCTTCTTTCCTTTCCGTCTTCTCCTTCCTCTTTTTCTCTATCCCCCACTTCTGTCGCTTTCCATTGTTGCTCTTCCTCTTCTTCTCCTTCCCCCAAATCTTATGCTTACACTTCTTCTTCTTCTTCCTCTTCTCCTCCAGATTCCACTTCTTCTGCTTCTTCTTCCCTTCCCTTCCCCTCCTTCTTCCTTTTCCTCTTTTTCTCCTTGTTCCAGTTCTTCTTCTTCATCTCACCTCCTTCCACTACTTCTTCTTCCTCCTCTTCTTCACCTTCTTCACTTTCCATATCTCTTTCATCTTCCTTTTCTACCCCTTCTTTCACTTCTTCTACTTACTCTCCTTCTTCTTCCTCTTCTTATCTTTCTTCCACTTCTCCTGCCTCCTCTTGTTCACTTTCTTCCACTTCTTCTTCTTCATCCTCTCCTTTCCTTTCTTTTCTTCTTCTTCATCTCCTTCTCCTTCGTCCTTTCCTTTGTCATATCCCTCTTTTTCTCCTTCTTCTGCTTCCACTTGCATTTCTACCTCTTGTTCTCTTTCATCTACTTCTTCTGCATAATTCCCACTCTTTAAACTACTTCTTCTTCTTCCTCTTATTCACATTCTTCCACCTCTACTACATCCACTTGTTCTTCTTCTTCCCTCTCTTCTCCTTCTTGCCCTTTTTCTGCCTGCACTACTTCTTCTTCCTCCCCTTCTTCTTCTCCTCCTTCTTCCACTTCTTCTTTATTCCGCCTTCCTTCCATTGCTTCTTCTTCCTCCTCTTTTTGTCATTCTTCCACTTCTTCTTCTTCTTCTTCCTATTGTTCTCCTTCTTCCACTTGCACTTCTTGCTTTTCCTCTCGTTCTTCCACATCTTCTTCTTCCTCTTCTTCTCCTTCTGCCACCTCTTCTCCCTCCTCCCATTCTCCTTCTTCCACTTCTTCTTCTTCATCTCCTTTCATTCCACTACTTCCTCCTATTCCTTTTATTCTCTCCTTCTACCACTTCTTCTACTTCTACTTGTTGTTCTTTTTCATTTTTGTCTCCTTCTTCCACTTCTTCTGCTTACACTTCTTCGATTTCTTCGACTTCCACAACTTCTTCTTCGTCATCTCACCTCCTTGCACTACTTCTTCTTCCTCCTCTTGTTCACCTTCTTTAACTTCTTCACTTTCCACATCTTCTTCTTCTTCCTTTTCTTCTCCTTCTTCCACTTCTTCTAGTTACTCTCCTTCTTCTTCCTCTTCTTATCTTCTTCTTCATCTCACCTCCTTCCACTACTTCTTCTTCCTCCTCTTGTTCACCTTCTTCAACTTCTTTACTTTCCACATCTTCTTCTTCTTCCTTTTCTTCTCCTTCTTCCACTTCTTCTAGTTACTCTCCTTCTTCTTCCTCTTTTTATCTTTCTTCCACTTCTCATGCCTCCTCTTTTTCTCTTTCTTCCACTTCTTGTTCATCCTCTCCTTTCCTTTCTTTTCTTCCTCTTTATATCCTTCTTCTTCTTCCTTTCCTTCGTCATATCCCTCTTTTTCTCCTTCTTCTGTTTCCACTTGCATTTCTACTACCTCTTGTTCTCCTTCTTCCACTTCTTCTCCATCATCTCCACTCCTTCAACTACTTCTTCTTCTTCCTCTTGTTCACCTTCTTCCACTTTTACTACCTCCACTTCTTCTTCTTCTTCCCTCTCTTCTCCTTCTTGCCGTTCTTCTGCCTACACTACTTCTTCTTCGTCCCCTTCTTCTTCTCCTCCTTGTTCCACTCCTTCTTCATCCCCTTTCCTTCCATTGCTTCTTCTTCCTCCTCTTTTTCTCATTCTTCCACTTCTACTTCTTCGTATTGTTCTCCTTCTTCCTCTTGCACTTCTTCCTTTTCTTCTCGTTCTTACACCACTTCTTCTTCCTCTTCTTCTCCTTCTGCCACCTCTTCTTCCTCCTCCCGTTCTCCTTTCATTCCACTACTTCCTCCTATTCGTCGTATTCTCTCCTTCTACCACTTCTTCTACTTCTACTTGTTGTTCTATTTCATTTTCGTCTCCTTCTTCCGCTTCTTCTGCTTACACTTCCTCTTCTTCCTCTTCTTCCATTTCTTCTCCTTCAATAACTTCTTCTTCTTTCCTTTCCGTCTTCTCCTTCCTCTTTTTCTCCATCCCCCACTTCTGTTGCTTCCCATTGTTGCTCTTCGTCTTCTTCTCCTTCCCCCAAATCTTATGCTTACACTTCTTCTTCTTCTTCCTCTTCTCCTCCAGATTCCACTTCTTCTGCTTCTTCTTCCCTTCCCTTCCCCTCGTTCTTCCTTTTCCTCCTTTTCTCCTTGTTCCAATTCTTCTTCTTCATCTCACCTCTTTCCGTTACTTCTTCTTCCTCCTCTTGTTCACCTTCTTCAACTTCTTCATTTTCCACATCTTCTTCTTCTTCCTTTTCTTCTCCTTCTTCCACTTCTTCTAGTTACTCTCCTTCTTCTTCCTCTTCTTATCTTTCTTCCACTTCTCCTGCCTCCTCTTGTTCTCTTTCTTCCACTTCTTCTTCATCCTCTCCCTTCCTTTCTTTTCTTCCTCTTCATCTCCTTCTTTTTTTTTCCTTTCCTTCGTCATATCCCTCTTTTTCTCCTTCTTCTGCTTCCACTTGCATTTCTACCTCTGGTTCTCCTTCATCTGCTTCCACTTGTTTTCCATCATCCCCACTCCTTCAACTACTTCCTCTCCTTCTTCTTCTTCCCTATTTTCTCTTTCTTGCCATTCTTCTGCCTACACTACTTCTTCTTCCTCCCCTTCTTCTTCTCCTCCTTGTTCCGCTCCTTCTTCATCCCGTTTCCTTCCATTGCTTCTACTTCCTCCTTTTTTTCTCATTCTTCCACTTCTTCTTCTTCTTCCTATTGTTCTCCTTCTTCCACTTGCACTTCTTCCTTTTCTTTTCGTTCTTCCACTTCTTCTTCTTCCTTTTCTTCTCCTTCTGCCACCTCTTCTCTTCCTCGTGTTCTCCTTCTTCCACTTCTTCTTCTTCATCTCGTTTCATTCCACTACTTCCTCCTATTCCTCTTATTCTCTCCTTCTACCACTTCTTCTACTTTTACTTATTGTTCTTCTTCATTTTCATCTTCTTCTTTCGCTTCTTGTGCTTACACTTCTTCTTCTTCCTCTTCTTCTATTTCTTCTCCTTCCACAACTCCTTCTTCTTTCCTTTCCGCCTTCTCCTCCCTCTTTTTCTTCGTCCCCCACTTCTGTTGCTTCCCATTGTTGCTCTTCCTGTTCTTCTCCTTCCCCCAAATCTTATGCTTACACTTGTTCTTCTTCTTCCTCTTCTCCTCTAGCTTCCACTTCTTCTGCTTCTTCTTCCCTTCGCTTCCCCTCCTTCTTCCTTTTCCTCCTTTTGTCCTTGTTCCAATTCGTCTTCTTCATCTCTCCTGCTTCCACCACTTCTGGTTCCTCCTCTCGTCCACCTTCTTCAACTTCTTCATTTTCCACATCTTCTTCTTCTTCCTTTTCCTCCCCTTCTTCCACTTCTTCTAGTTACTCTCCTTCTTCTTCCTCTTCTTATCTTTCTTCCACTTCTCCTGCTTCCTCTTGTTCTCTTTCTTCCACGTGTTCTTCTTCTTCCCTCTCTTCTCCTTCTTGCCCTTCTTCTGCCTGCACTACTTCTTCTTCCTCCCTTTCTTCTTCGCCTCCTTCTTCCACTTCTTCTTTATTCCCCCTTCCTTCCATTGCTTCTTCTTCCTCCTCTTTTTCTCATTCTTCCACTTCTTCTTCTTCTTCCTATTGTTCTCCTTCTTCGACTTGCACTTCTTGCTTTTCTTCTCGTTCTTCCACTTCTTCTCTTTCTGCCACCTCTTCTTCCTCCTCCCATTCTCCTTCTTCCACTTCTTCTTCTTCATCTCCTTTCATTCCATTACTTCCTCCTATTCCTCTTATTCTCTCCTTCTACCACTTCTTCTACTTCTACTTGTTGTTCTTCTTCATTTTTGTCTCCTTCTTTCGCTTCTTCTGCCTAAACTTCTTCTTCTTCCTCTTCTTCCATTTCTTCTCCTTCCACAACTTCTTCTTCTCTGCTTTCCGTCTTCTCCTTCCTCTTTTTCTCCATCCCCCACTTCTGTTCCTCCCATTGTTGATCTTCCTTTTCTTTTCCTTCCCCCAAATCTTATGCTTCCACTTCTTCTTCTTCTTCCTCTTCTCCTCCAGATTCCACTTCTTCTGCTTCTTCTTCTTCCCTTCCCTTCCCCTCCCCTCCTTCTTCCTTTTCTTCCTTTCCTTCCTTTTCTCCTTGTTCCAATTCTTCTTCTTTATCTCACCTCCTTCCACATCTTCTTCTTCTTGCTTTTCTTCTCCTTCTTCCACTTCTTCTAGTTACTCTCCTTCTTCTTCCTCTTCTTATCTTTCTTCCACTTCTCCTGCCTCCTCTTGTTCTCTTTCTTCCACTTCTTCTTCTTCTTTCTGTTGTTCTCCTTCTTCCAATTGCACTTCTTCCTTTTCTTCTCATTTTTCCACTTCTTCTTCTTCCTGTTCTTCTCCTTCTGCCACCTCTTCTCCCTCCTCCCCTTCTCCGTCTTCCACTTCTTCTTCTTCATCTCCTTTGATTCCACTACTTCCTCCTATTCCACTTATCCTCTCCTTCTACTACTTGTTGTTCTTCTTCATTTTCGTCTCTTTCTTCCGCTTCTTCTGCTTACACTTCTTCTTCTTCCTCTTCTTCCTCTTCTTCCATTTCTTCTCCTTCCACAACTTCTTCTTCTTTCCTTTCCGTCTTCTCCTTCCTCTTTTTCTCCAACCCCCACTTCTGTTGCTTCCCATTGTTGCTCTTCCTCTTCTTCTCCTTCCCCCAAATCTTATGCTTACACTTCTTCTTCTTCTTCCTCTTCTCCTCTAGATTCCACTTCTTCTGCTTCTCCTTCCCTTCCCTTCCCCTCCTTCTTCCTTTTCCTCCTTTTCTACTTGGTCCAATTCTTCTTCTTCATCTCACCTCCTTCCACTACTTCTTCTTCCTCCTCTTCTTCACCACACTTTCCACATCTTCTTCTTCTTCCTTTTCTTCTCCTTCTTCCACTTCTTCTAGTTACTCTCCTTCTTCTTCCTCTTCTTATCTTTCTTCCAGTTCTCGTGCCTCCTCTTGTTCTCTTTCTTCCACTTCTTCTTCATCCTCTCCTTTCCTTTCTTTTCTTCCTCTTCATCTCCTTCTTCTTCTTCCTTTCCTTCGTCATATACCTCTTTTTCTCCTTCTTCTGCTTCCACTTGCATTTCTACCTCTTATTCTCCTTCTTCCACTTCTTCTCCATCATCCCCACTCCTTCAACTACTTCTTCTTCTTCCTCTTGTTCACCTTCTTCCACTTCTACTACATCCACTTGTTCTTCTCTTTCCCTCTCTTCTCCTTCTTGCCCTTCTTCTGCCTACACTACTTCTTTTTCCTCCCCTTCTTCTTCTCCTCCTTGTTCCACTCCTTCTGCATCCCCATTCCTTCCATTGCTTCTTCTTCCTCCTCTTTTTCTCATTCCTTCCACTTCTTCTTCTCCTCGTATTCCTCCTATTCTCTCCTTCTACCATTTCTTCTACTTCTACTTGTTGTTTTTCTTCATTTTCGTCTCCTTCTTCCACTTCTTCTGCTTACACTTCTTCCTCTTCTTCCATTTCTTCTCCTTCCACAACTTCTTCTTCTTTCCTTTCCGTCTTCTCCTTCCTCTTTTTCTCCATCCCCCACTTCTATTGCTTCCCATTGTTGCTTTTCCTCTTCTTCTCCTTCCCCCAAATCTTATGCTTACACTTCTTCTTCTTCTTCCTTTTCTCCTCCAGATTCCACTTCTTCTGCTTCTTCTTCCCTTCCCTCCCCCTCCTTCCTTTTCCTCCTTTTTTCCTTGTTCCAATTCTTCTTTTTTATCTCACCTTCTTCCACTACTTCTTCTTCCTCCTCTTGTTAACCTTCTTCACTTGCCACATCTTCTTCTTCTTCCTTTTCTTCTCCTTCTTCCACTTCTTCTAGTTACTCTCCTTCTTCTTCACTTTCCACATCTTCTTCTTCTTCTTCCTCCTCTTTTTGTCATTCTTCCACTTCTTCTTCTTCTTCCTATTGTTCTCTTTCTTCCACTTGCACTTCTTCCTTTTCTAATCGTTCTTCGACTTCTTCTTCTTCCTCTTCTTCTCCTTTCGCCACCTCTTCTCCCTCCTCCCGTTCACCTTCTTCAACTTCTTCACTTTCCACATTTTCTTCTTCTTCCTTTTCTTCTCCTTCTTCCACTTCTTCTAGTTACTCTTCTTCTTCTTCCTCTTCTTATCTTTCATCCACTTCTCTTGCCTCCTCTTGTTCTCTTTCTTCCACTTCTTCTTCATCCTCTCCTTTCGTTTCTTTTCTTCGTCTTCATCTCCTTGTTCTTCTTCCTTTCCTTCGTCATATCCCTCTTTTTCTCCTTCATCTGCTTCCACTTGTATTTCTACCTCTTGTTCTCCTTCATCTGCTTGCACTTGTATTTCTACCTCCCGTTCTCGTTGTTCCAATTCTTCTTCTTCGTCTCACCTCCTTCCACTACTTCTTCTTCCTCCTGTTGTTGACCTTCTTAACTTTCCACATCTTCTTCTTCTTCCTTTTCTTCTCCTTCATCCACTTCTTCTAGTTACTCTCCTTCTTCTTCCTCTTCTTATCTTTCTTCCACTTCTCCTGCCTCCTCTTGTTCTCTTTCTTCCACTACTTCTTCATCCTCTCCTTTCCTTTCTTTTCTTCCTGTTCATCTCCTTCTTCTTTTTCCTTTCCTTCGTCATATCCCTCTTTTTCTCCTTCTTCTGCTTCCACTTGCATTTCTACCTCTTGTTCTTCTTCTTCCACTTCTTCTCCATCATCCCCACTCCTTCAACTACTTCTTCTTCTTCCTCTTGTTCACCTTCTTCCACTTCTACTACATCCACTTGTTCGTCTTCTTCCCTTTCTTCTCCTTCTTGCCCTTCTTCTGCCTACACTACTTGTTCTTCCTCCCCTTCTTCTTCTCCTCCTTGTTCCACTTCTTCTTCATCCCCTTTCCTTCTATTGTTTCTTCTTCCTCCTCCTTTTCTTATTCTTCCACTTCTTCTTCTTGTTCCTCTTCTTCTCCTTCTGCAACCTCTTCTACCTCCTCCTGTTCTCCTTCTTCCACTTCTTCTTCTTCATGTCCTTTCATTCCACTACTATTCCTCTTATTCTCTCCTTGTACCACTTCTTCTACTTCTACTTGTTGTTCTTCTTCATTTTCGTCTCCTTCTTCCGCTTCTTCTGCTTACACTTCTTCTTCTTCCTCTTCTTCCATTTCTTCTCCTTCCACAACTTCTTCTTCTTTCTTTTTCGTCTTCTCCTTTCTTTTTTTCTCCATCCCCCACTTCTGTTGCTTCCCATTATTGCACTTCCTCTTCTTCTCCTTCCCCAAAATCTTATGCTTACACTTCTTCTTCTTCCTCTTCTTCCATTTCTTCTTCTTCCACAACTTCTTCTTCTTTCCTTTCCGTCTTCTCCTTTCTCTTTTTCTCCATCCCCCACTTCTGTTGCTTCCCGTTGTTTTACTTCCTCTTCTTCTCCTTCCCCCAAATCTTATGCTTACACTTCTTCTTCTTCCTCTTCGCCTCCAGATTCCACTTCTTCTGCTTCTTCTGCCCTTCGCTTCCCCTCCTTCTTTCTTTTCCTCGTTTTCTCCTTGTTCCAATTATTCTTGTTTATCTCACCTCCTTCCACTACTTCTTCTTCCTCCTCTTGCTCACCTTCTTCAACTTCTTCACTTTCCGCATCTCCTACTTCTTCCTTTTCTTCTCCTTCTTCCACTTCTTCTAGTTACTCTCCTTCTTCTTCCTCTTCTTCTCCTTCTGCCACCTCTTGTTCCTCCTCCCGTTCTCCTTCCTCCACTTCTTCTTCTTCATCTCCTTTCATTCCACTACTTCCTCCTATTCCTCTTATTCTCCCCTTTTGGGCACTTCTTCTGCTTCTACTTGTTGTTCTTCTTCATTTTCGTCTCCTTCTTCCGCTTCTTCTACTTACACTTCTTCTTCTTCCGCTTCTCCTCCAGATTCCACTTCTTCTGCTTCTTCTTCCCTTCCCTTCCCCTCCTTCTTCCTTTTCCTCCTTTTCTCCTTGTTCCAATTCTTCTTTTTCCATTCCTTCGTTATATCCCTCTTTTTCTCCATCCTCTGCTTCCACTTGCATTTCTACCTGTTGTTCTCCTTCTTCCACTTCTTCTCCATCATCCCCACTCCTTCAACTACTTCTTCTTCTTCCTCTTGTTCACCTTCTTCCACTTCTACTACATCCACTTGTTCTTCTTCTTCCCTCTCTTCCCCTTCTTGCCCTTCTTCTGCCTACACTACTTCTTCTTCCTCCCCTTCTTCTTCTCCTCCCTGTTCCACTTCTTCTTCATCCCCTTTCCTTCCATTGCTTCTTCTTCCTCCTCTTTTTCTCATTCTTCCAGTTCTTCTTCTTCTTCCTATTGTTCTCCTTCTTCCACTTGCACTTCTTCCTTTTCTTCTCTTTCTTCCACTTCTTCTTCTTCCTCTTCTTCTCCTTCTGCCACCTCTTCTCGCTCCTCCCGTTCTCCTTCTTCCACTTCTTCTTCTTCATCTCCTTTCATTCCACTACTTCTACCACTTCTTCTACTTCTACTTGTTGTTCTTCTTCATTTTCGTCTCCTTCTTCCGCTTCTTCTGCTTACACATCCTCTTCTTCCTATTCTTCCATTTCTTCTCCTTCCACAACTTCTTCTTCTTTCCTTTCCGTCTTCTCCTTCCTTTTTTTCCATCCCCCACTTCTGTTGCTTCCCATTGTTGCTCTTCCTCTTCTTCTCCTTCCCCCAAATCTTATGCTTACACTTCTTCTTCTTCTTCCTCTTCTCCTCTAGATTCCACTTCTTCTGCTTCTTCTTCGCTTCCCTTCCCCTCCTTCTTCCTTTTCCTCCTTTTCTCCTTGTTCCAATTCTTCTTCTTCATCTCACCTCCTTCCACTACTTCTTCTTCCTTCTCTTGTTCACGTTCTTCAACTTCTTGACTTTCCACATCTTCTTCTTCTTCCTTTTCTTCTGCTTCTTCCATTTCTTCTGGTTACCCTCCTTCTTCTTCCTCTTGTTATCTTTCTTCCACTTCTCCTGCCTCATCTTGTTCTCTTTCTTCCACTTCTTCTCCATCATCTCCTTTCCTTTCTTTTCTTCCTCTTCATCTCCTTCTTGTTCTTCCTTTCCTTTGTCATATCCCTCTTTTTCTCCTTCTTCTGCTTCCACTTGCATTTCTACCTCTTGTTCTCCTTCTTCCACTTCTTCTCCATCATCCCCACTCCTTCAACTACTACTTCTTCTTCCTCTTGTTCACCTTCTTCCACTTCTACTACATCCACTTGTTCTTCTTCTTCCCTCTCTTCTCCTTCTTGCCCTTCTTCTCCCTACACTATTTCTTCTTCCTCCCGTTCTTCTTCTCCTCCTTGTTCCACTTCTTCTTCATCCCCTTTCTTTCCATTGCTTCTTCTTGCTCCTCTTTTTCTCATTCTTCCACTTCTTCTTCCTATTGTTCTCCTTCTTCCACTTGCACTTCTTCCTTCTCTTCTCTTTCTTCCACTTCTTCTTCATCCTCTCCTTTCCTTTCTTTTCTTCCTCTTCATCTCCTTCTTCTTCTTCCTTTCCTTCGTCATATCCCTCTTTTTCTCCTTCTTCTGCTTCCACTTGCATTTCTACCTCTTGTTCTCCTTCTTCCACTTCTTCTCCATCATCCCCACTCCTTCAACTACTTCTTCTTCTTCCTCTTGTTCACCTTCTTCCACTTCTACTTCATCCACTTGTTCTTCTTCTTCCCTCTCTTCTCCTTCTTGCCCTTCTTCTGCCTACACCCCTTCTTCTTCTCCTGCTTGTTCCACTCCTTCTTCATCCCCTTTCCTTCCATTGCTTCTTCTTCCTCCTCTTTTTCTCATTCTTCCACTTCTTCTTCTTCTTCCTATTGTTCTCCTTCTTCCACTTGCAGTTGTTCCTTTTCTTCTCGTTCTTCCACTTCTTCTTCTTCATGTCCTCTCATTCCACTACTTCCTCCTATTCCACTTATTCTCTCCTTCTACCACTTCTTCTACTTCTACTTATTGTTCTTCTTCATTTTCGTCTCCTTCTTCCGCTTCTTCTGCTTACACTTCTTCTTCTTCCTCTTCTTCCATTTCTTCTCCTTCCACAACTTCTTCTTCTTTCCTTTCCGTCTTCTCCTTCCTCTTTTTCTTCATCCCCCACTTCTGTTGGTTCCCATTGTTGCTCTTACTCTTCTTCTCCTTCCCCCAAATCTTATGCTTACACTTCTTCTTCTTCTTCCTCTTGTCCCCCAGATTCCACTTCTTCTGGTTCTTCTTGCCTTCCCTTCCCCTCCTTCTTCCTCTTGCTCCTTTTCTCCTTGTTCCAATTCTTCTTCTTCATCTCACCTCCTTCCACTATTTCTTCTTCCTCCTCTTGTTCACCTTCTTCACTTTCCACATCTTCTTCTTCTTCCTTTTCTTCTCCTTCTTCCACTTCTTCTAGTTACTCTCCTTCTTCTTCCTCTTCTTATCTTTCTTCCACTTCTCCTGCCTCCTCTTGTTATCTTTCCTGCACTTCTTCTTCATCCTCTCCTTTCCTTTCTTTTCTTTCTATTAGTCTCCTTGTTCTTCTTCCTTTCCTTCCTCATATCCCTCTTTTTCTCCTTCTCCATCATCCCCACTCCTTCAACTACTTATTTTTCTTCGTCTTGTTCACCTTCTTCCACTTCTAGTACATCCACTTGTTCTTCTTCTTCCCTCTCTTCTCCATCTTGCCCTGCTTCTGCCTACACTACTTCTTCTTCCTCCCCTTCTTCTTCTCCTCCTTGTTCCACTTCTTCTTCATCCCCTTTCCTTCCATTGCTTCTTCTTCCTCCTCTTTTTCTCATTCTTCCACTTCTTCTTCTTCTTCCTATTGTTCTCCTTCTTCCACTTCTTCTTGCACTTCTTCTCCATCTTCCTATTGTTCTCCTTCCCCCAAATCTTATGCTTACACTTCTTCTTCTTCTTCCTCTTCTCCTCCAGATTCCACTTCTTCTGCTTCTTCTTCCTTTCCTTCTTCCTTTTCCTCCTTTTCTCCTTGTTCCAATTCTTCTTCTTCATCTCACCTCCTTCCACTACTTCTTCTTCCTCCTGCTGTTCACCTGCTTCAACTTCTTCAATTTGCACATCTTCTTCTTCTTCCTTTTCTTCTCCTTGTTCCACTTCTTCTAGTTACTCGCCTTTTTCTTCGTCTAATTATCTTTCATCCACATCTCCTGCTTCCTCTTGTTCTCCTTCTTCCACTTCTTCTTCATCCTCTCCTTTCCTTTCTTTTCTTCCTCTTCATCTCCTTCTTCTTCTTCCTTTCCTTTAGCATATCCCTCTCTTTCTCCTTCTTCTGCTTCCACTTGCATTTCTACCTCTTGTTCTCCTTCCTCCACTTCTTCTCCATCATCCCCACTCTTTCAACTACTTGTTCTTCTTCCTCTTGTTCACCTTCTTCCACTTCTACTACATCCACTTGTTCTTCTTCTTCCCTCTCTTCTCCTTCTTGCCCTTCTTCTGCTTACACTACTTCTTCTTCCTCCCCTTCTTCTTCTTGTCCTTGTTCCACTTCTTCTTCATTCCCCTTTCCTTCCATTTCTTCTTCTTCGTCCGGTTTTTCTCATTCTTCCACTTCTTCTTCTTCCCCCAAATCTTATGCTTACACTTCTTCTTCTTCCTCCTCTTCTCCTCCAGACTCCACTTCTTCTGCTTCTTCTTCCCTTCCTTTCCCCTCCTTCTTCCTTTTCCTCCTTTTCTCCTTGTTCCAATTCTTCTTCTTCATCTCACCTCCTTCCACTACTTCTTCTTCCTCCTCTTGTTCAACTTCTTCACTTTCCACATCTTCTTCTTCTTCCTTTTCTTCTCCTTCTTCCTCTTCTGCTAGTTACTCGCCTTCTTCTTCCTCTTCTTATCTTTCATCCACTTCTCCTGCCTCCTGTTGTTCTCTTTCTTCCACTTCTTCTTCATCCTCTCTTTTCCTTTCTTTTCTTCATCTTCTTCTTCCTTTCCTTTGTCATATCCCTCTTTTTCTCCTTCATTGCTTCCACTTGCATTTCTACCTCTTGTTCTCCTTCTTCCACTTCTTCTCCATCATCCCTACTCCTTCAACTACTTCTTCTTCTTCCTCTTGTTCACCTTCTTCAACTTCTAGTACATCCACTTGTTCTTCTTCTTCCTACCCTTCTTCTTCTCCTCCTTGTTCCACTCCTTCTTCATCCCCTTTCCTCCTCTTGTTCTCTTTTTCTCCTTCTTCTGCTTCCACTTGCATTTCTACCTCTTGTTCTCCTTCTTCCACTACTTCTCCATCAACCCCACTCCTTCAACTACTGCTTCTTCTGCCTCTTGTTCACCTTCTTCCACTTCTACTGCATCCACTTGTTCTTCTTCTTCCCTCTCTTCTCCTTCTTGCCCTTCTTCTGCCTATACTACTTCTTCTTCCTCCCCTTCTTCTTCTCCTCCTTGTTCCACTTCTTCTTTATCCCCTTTCCTTCCATTGCTTCTTCTTCCTCCTCTTTTTCTCATTCTTCCACTTCTTCCTCTTCTTCCTATTGTTCTCCTTCTTCCATTTTTACTTCTTCCTTTTCTTCTTGGTCTTCGACATCTTCTTCTTCCTCTTCTTCTCCTTCTGCCACCTCTTCTCACTCCTCCCATTCTCTTTCTTCCACTTCTTATTCTTCATCTCCTTTCATTCCACTACTTCCTCCTATTCCTCTTATTCTCTCCTTCTACCACTTCTTCTACTTCTACTTGTTGTTCTTCTTCATTTTCGTCTCCTTCTTCTGCTCTTCTGCTTACACTTCTTCTTCTTCCTCTTCTTCCATTTCTTCTCCTTCCACAACTTCTTCTTCTTTCCTTTCCGTCTTCTCCTTCCGCTTTTTCTCCATCCCCCACTACTGTTGCTTTCCATTGTTGCTCTTCCTCTTCTTCTCCTGCCCCTAAATCTTATGCTTACACTTCTTCTTCTTCTTCCTCTTCTCGTCCAGATTCCACTTCTTCTGCTTCTTCTTCCCTTCCCTTCCCCCCCTTCTTCCTTTTCCTCCTTTTCTCCTCGTTCCAATTCTTCTTCTTCATCTCACCTCCTTCCACTACTTCTTCTTCCTCCTCTTGTTCACCTTCTTCAACTTCTTCACTTTCGACATCTTCTTCTTCTTTCCCCTCTTCTCTTTCTTGCCCTTCTTCTGCTTATACTACTTCTTCTTCCTCCCCTTCTTCTTCTCCTCCTTGTTCCACTTCTTCTTCATCCCCTTTCCTGCCATTGCTTCTTCTTCCTCCTCTTTTTCTGATTCTTCCACTTCTTCTTCTTCTTCCTATTGTTCTCCTTCTTCCACTTGCACTTCTTCCTTTTCTTCTTGGTCTTCCACTTCTTCTTCTTCCTCTTCTTCTCCTTCTGCCACCTCTTCTCTTCTCACTCCTCCTGTTTTCCTTCTTCCACTTCTTCTTCTTCATCTCCTTTCATTCCACTACTTCCTCCTATTCCTCTTATTCTCTCCTTCTACCACTTCTTCTACTTCTACTTGTTGTTCTTCTTCATTTTTGTCTCCTTCTTCTGCTTCTTCGGCTTACACTTCTTTTTCCATTTATTCTCCTTCCACAACTTCTTCTTCTTTCCTTTCCGTCTTCTCCTTCCTCTTTTTCTCCAACCCCCACTTATGTTGCTTCCCATTGTTGCTCTTCCACTTCTTTTTCTTCTTCCTATTGTTCTCCTTCTTCCACTTGCACTTCTTCCGTTTCTTCTCCTTCTTCCACTTCTTCTTCTTCCTCTTCTTCTCCTTCTGCCACCTCTTCTCCCTCCACCCGTTCTGCTTCTTCCACTTCTTCTTCTTCATCTCCTTTCATTCCACTACTTCTACCACTTCTTCTACTTCTACTTGTTGTTCTTCTTCATTTTCGTCTCCTTCTTCTGCTTACACTTCTTCTTGTTCCTCTTCTTCCATTTCTTCTCCTTCCACAACTTCTTTTTCTTTCCTTTCTGTTTTCTCATTCCTCTTTTTCTCTATCCCCCACTTCTGTCGCTTTCCATTGTTGCTCTTCCTCTTCTTCTCCTTCCCCCAAATCTTATGCTTACACTTCTTCTTCTTCTTCCTCTTCTCCTCCAGATTCCATTTCTTCTGCTTCTTCTTCCCTTCCCTTCCCCTCCTTCTTCCTTTTCCTCTTTTTCTCCTTGTTCCAGTTCTTCTTCTTCATCTCACCTCCTTCCACTACTTCTTCTTCCTCCTCTTCTTCACCTTCTTCACTTTCCATATCTCTTTCATCTTCCTTTTCTACCCCTTCTTTCACTTCTTCTACTTACTCTCCTTCTTCTTCCTCTTCTTATCTTTCTTCCACTTCTCCTGCCTCCTCTTGTTCACTTTCTTCCACTTCTTCTTCTTCATCCTCTCCTTTCCTTTCTTTTCTTCTTCTTCATCTCCTTCTCCTTCGTCCTTTCCTTTGTCATATCCCTCTTTTTCTCCTTCTTCTGCTTCCACTTGCATTTCTACCTCTTGTTCTCTTTCATCTACTTCTTCTGCATAATTCCCACTCTTTAAACTACTTCTTCTTCTTCCTCTTATTCACATTCTTCCACCTCTACTACATCCACTTGTTCTTCTTCTTCCCTCTCTTCTCCTTCTTGCCCTTCTTCTGCCTGCACTACTTCTTCTTCCTCCCCTTCTTCTTCTCCTCCTTCTTCCACTTCTTCTTTATTCCCCCTTCCTTCCATTGCTTCTTCTTCCTCCTCTTTTTGTCATTCTTCCACTTCTTCTTCTTCTTCTTCCTATTGTTCTCCTTCTTCCACTTGCACTTCTTGCTTTTCCTCTCGTTCTTCCACATCTTCTTCTTCCTCTTCTTCTCCTTCTGCCACCTCTTCTCCCTCCTCCCGTTCTCCTTCTTCCACTTCTTCTTCTTCATCTCCTTTCATTCCACTACTTCCTCCTATTCCTTTTATTCTCTCCTTCTACCACTTCTTCTACTTCTACTTGTTGTTCTTTTTCATTTTTGTCTCCTTCTTCCGCTTCTTCTGCTTACACTTCTTCGATTTCTTCGACTTCCACAACTTCTTCTTCGTCATCTCACCTCCTTGCACTACTTCTTCTTCCTCCTCTTGTTCACCTTCTTTAACTTCTTCACTTTCCACATCTTCTTCTTCTTCCTTTTCTTCTCCTTCTTCCACTTCTTCTAGTTACTCTCGTTCTTCTTCCTCTTCTTATCTTCTTCTTCATCTCACCTCCTTCCACTACTTCTTCTTCCTCCTCTTGTTCACCTTCTTCAACTTCTTTACTTTCCACATCTTCTTCTTCTTCCTTTTCTTCTCCTTCTTCCACTTCTTCTAGTTACTCTCCTTCTTCTTCCTCTTTTTATCTTTCTTCCACTTCTCATGCCTCCTCTTTTTCTCTTTCTTCCACTTCTTGTTCATCCTCTCCTTTCCTTTCTTTTCTTCCTCTTCATATCCTTCTTCTTCTTCCTTTCCTTCATCATATCCCTCTTTTTCTCCTTCTTCTGTTTCCACTTGCATTTCTACTACCTCTTGTTCTCCTTCTTCCACTTCTTCTCCATCATCTCCACTCCTTCAACTACTTCTTCTTCTTCCTCTTGTTCACCTTCTTCCACTTTTACTACCTCCACTTCTTCTTCTTCTTCCCTCTCTTCTCCTTCTTGCCGTTCTTCTGCCTACACTACTTCTTCTTCGTCCCCTTCTTCTTCTCCTCCTTGTTCCACTCCTTCTTCATCCCCTTTCCTTCCATTGCTTCTTCTTCCTCCTCTTTTTCTCATTCTTCCACTTCTACTTCTTCGTATTGTTCTCCTTCTTCCTCTTGCACTTCTTCCTTTTCTTCTCGTTCTTACACCACTTCTTCTTCCTCTTCTTCTCCTTCTGCCACCTCTTCTTCCTCCTCCCGTTCTCCTTTCATTCCACTACTTCCTCCTATTCGTCGTATTCTCTCCTTCTACCACTTCTTCTACTTCTACTTGTTGTTCTATTTCATTTTCGTCTCCTTCTTCCGCTTCTTCTGCTTACACTTCCTCTTCTTCCTCTTCTTCCATTTCTTCTCCTTCAATAACTTCTTCTTCTTTCCTTTCCATCTTCTCCTTCCTCTTTTTCTCCATCCCCCACTTCTGTTGCTTCCCATGGTTGCTCTTCGTCTTCTTCTCCTTCCCCCAAATCTTATGCTTACACTTCTTCTTCTTCTTCCTCTTCTCCTCCAGATTCCACTTCTTCTGCTTCTTCTTCCCTTCCCTTCCCCTCCTTCTTCCTTTTCCTCCTTTTCTCCTTGTTCCAATTCTTCTTCTTCATCTCACCTCTTTCTGTTACTTCTTCTTCCTCCTCTTGTTCACCTTCTTCAACTTCTTCATTTTCCACATCTTCTTCTTCTTCCTTTTCTTCTCCTTCTTCCACTTCTTCTAGTTACTCTCCTTCTTCATCCTCTTCTTATCTTTCTTCCACTTCTCCTGCCTCCTCTTGTTCTCTTTCTTCCACTTCTTCTTCATCCTCTCCCTTCCTTTCTTTTCTTCCTCTTCATCTCCTTCTTTTTTTTCCTTTCCTTCGTCATATCCCTCTTGTTCTCCTTCTTCTGCTTCCACTTGCATTTCTACCTCTGGTTCTCCTTCTTCCACTTCTTTTCCATCATCCCCACTCCTTCAACTACTTCCTCTTCGTCCTCTTGTTCACCTTCTTCCACTTTTACTACATCCACTTCTTCTTCTTCTTCCCTATTTTCTCTTTCTTGCCATTCTTCTGCCTACACTACTTCTTCTTCCTCCCCTTCTTCTTCTCCTCCTTGTTCCGCTCCTTCTTCATCCCGTTTCCTTCCATTGCTTCTACTTCCTCCTTTTTTTCTCATTCTTCCACTTCTTCTTCTTCTTCCTATTGTTCTCCTTCTTCCACTTGCACTTCTTCCTTTTCTTTTCGTTCTTCCACTTCTTCTTCTTCCTTTTCTTCTCCTTCTGCCACCTCTTCTCTTCCTCGTGTTCTCCTTCTTCCACTTCTTCTTCTTCATCTCGTTTCATTCCACTACTTCCTCCTATTCCTCTTATTCTCTCCTTCTACCACTTCTTCTACTTTTACTTATTGTTCTTCTTCATTTTCATCTTCTTCTTTCGCTTCTTGTGCTTACACTTCTTCTTCTTCCTCTTCTTCTATTTCTTCTCCTTCCACAACTCCTTCTTCTTTCCTTTCCGCCTTCTCCTCCCTCTTTTTCTTCGTCCCCCACTTCTGTTGCTTCCCATTGTTGCTCTTCCTGTTCTTCTCCTTCCCCCAAATCTTATGCTTACACTTGTTCTTCTTCTTCCTCTTCTCCTCTAGCTTCCACTTCTTCTGCTTCTTCTTCCCTTCCCTTCCCCTCCTTCTTCCTTTTCCTCCTTTTCTACTTGGTCCAATTCTTCTTCTTCATCTCACCTCCTTCCACTACTTCTTCTTCCTCCTCTTGTTCACCTTCTTCACTTTCCACATCTTCTTCTTCTTCCTTTTCTTCTCCTTCTTCCACTTCTTCTAGTTACTCTCCTTCTTCTTCCTCTTCTTATCTTTCTTCCAGTTCTCGTGCCTCCTCTTGTTCTCTTTCTTCCACTTCTTCTTCATCCTCTCCCTTCCTTTCTTTTCTTCCTCTTCATCTCCTTCTTTTTTTTCCTTTCCTTCGTCATATCCCTCTTGTTCTCCTTCTTCTGCTTCCACTTGCATTTCTACCTCTGGTTCTCCTTCTTCCACTTCTTTTCCATCATCCCCACTCCTTCAACTACTTCCTCTTCGTCCTCTTGTTCACCTTCTTCCACTTTTACTACATCCACTTCTTCTTCTTCTTCCCTATTTTCTCTTTCTTGCCATTCTTCTGCCTACACTACTTCTTCTTCCTCCCCTTCTTCTTCTCCTCCTTGTTCCGCTCCTTCTTCATCCCGTTTCCTTCCATTGCTTCTACTTCCTCCTTTTTTTCTCATTCTTCCACTTCTTCTTCTTCTTCCTATTGTTCTCCTTCTTCCACTTGCACTTCTTCCTTTTCTTTTCGTTCTTCCACTTCTTCTTCTTCCTTTTCTTCTCCTTCTGCCACCTCTTCTCTTCCTCGTGTTCTCCTTCTTCCACTTCTTCTTCTTCATCTCGTTTCATTCCACTACTTCCTCCTATTCCTCTTATTCTCTCCTTCTACCACTTCTTCTACTTTTACTTATTGTTCTTCTTCATTTTCATCTTCTTCTTTCGCTTCTTGTGCTTACACTTCTTCTTCTTCCTCTTCTTCTATTTCTTCTCCTTCCACAACTCCTTCTTCTTTCCTTTCCGCCTTCTCCTCCCTCTTTTTCTTCGTCCCCCACTTCTGTTGCTTCCCATTGTTGCTCTTCCTGTTCTTCTCCTTCCCCCAAATCTTATGCTTACACTTTGATGAGGACACAGCTACAAACAAAGACAGTAAGGTGGTTGAAAGACTTGGGACACCTATGACAAGGGCAAGAGCTAGGAAAGCAAGAGAAGTTTTACAACAAGTGGTAGCAACAATTCTAGAAGCTGCACCTAATGAAAAGGACATAGAGGCAAAATTAATTCAATGCATGGTCATCATTGAAGATTCATGAAATAGAGGATGTTGCTGCAAAGTTATTTTAATCAAAGTGGGTTTAATTAAACAAAGTTGTAAAAAAAGTGTTGGTACTGTTGTGTTATTTCCTATGCTTTAAAAACAGTTTATTTTAATTTTTCTTTTATTTTAGAGTGTTGAATTTTAGTGGTTGTCTAGTTTTCCTTCAGTGTGGCTGTTGTCTTTTCATATGCACTAGTAGGGAGGTTATTTAATAAATAAACCTCAATCAATGTTAGTAAATGGTGCATTTATTTCTTGGCTTTATGGAATTCCTATATGTATTGCATTTCAATGGAAATAGACAGACTGGGGCTTTGGATAAAACTTTTCTTGAGAGAGTGTATCTCCTAGGTTCTTGGCTGAACCAAGCTTGAGACTTATCAAGGGCCTTCCACCCCTTGTGGCGTCTTTGAGACTTATCTTCCTTTCCGGAAGTGGCGTCTCCCCCAAAACCACCATCATCCCCAATTTTTACCTTTTTGTTTTTTTCCATTCTAACAAATAGTCCTAATCGGTCCGTTCTGAATTCTTGACAAGGGGAATTCACATCACACTTGTTCTTCTTCTTCCTCTTCTCCTCTAGCTTCCACTTCTTCTGCTTCTTCTTCCCTTCCCTTCCCCTCCTTCTTCCTTTTCCTCCTTTTCTACTTGGTCCAATTCTTCTTCTTCATCTCACCTCCTTCCACTACTTCTTCTTCCTCCTCTTGTTCACCTTCTTCACTTTCCACATCTTCTTCTTCTTCCTTTTCTTCTCCTTCTTCCACTTCTTCTAGTTACTCTCCTTCTTCTTCCTCTTCTTATCTTTCTTCCAGTTCTCGTGCCTCCTCTTGTTCTCTTTCTTCCACTTCTTCTTCATCCTCTCCTTTCCTTTCTTTTCTTCTTCTTCGTCTCTTTCTTCTTCTTCCTTTCCTTCGTCATATCCCTCTTTTTCTCCTTCTTCTACTTCCACTTGAATTTCTACCTCTTGTTCTCCTTCTTCCACTTCTTCTCCATCATCCCTACTCCTTCAACTACTTCTTCTTCTTCCTCTTGTTCACCTTCTTCCACTTCTACTACATCCACTTGTTCTTCTTCTTCCCTCTCTTCTCCTGCTTCCCCTTCTTTTACCTACACTACTTCTTCTTCTTCTCCTTGTTCCACTTCTTCTTCATCCCCTTTCCTTCCATTGCTTCTTCTTCCTCCTCTTTTTCTCATTCTTCCACTTCTTCTTCTTCTTCCTATTGTTCTCCCTCTTCCACTTGCACTTCTTGCTTTTCTTCTCGTTCTTCAACTTCTTCTTCTTCCTATTCTTCTCCTTCTGCCCCTTCCTCTCACTCCTCCCGTTCTCCTTCTTCCACTTCTTCTTCTTCATCTCCTTTCATTCCACTACTTCCTCCTATTCCTCTTATTCTCTCCCTCTACCACTTCTTCTACTTCTACTTGTTGTTCTTCTTCATTTTCGTCTCCTTCTTTCGCTTCTTCTGCTTACACTTCTTCTTATTCCTCTTCTTCCATTTCTTCTCCTTCCACTACTTCTTCTTCTTTCCTTTCCGTCTTCTCCTTCCTCTTTTTCTCCATCCCCCACTTCTATTGCTTCCCATTGTTGCTCTTCCTCTTCTTCTCCTTCCCCCATATCGTATGCTTACACTTCTTCTTCTTCTTCTTCTTCTTCTCCTCCAGATTCCACTTCTTCTGCTTCTTCTTCCCTTCCCTTCCCATCCTTCTTCGTTTTCCTCCTTTTCTCCTTGTTCCAATTCTTCTTCTTCATCTCACCTCCTACCACTACTTCTTCTTCCTCCTCTTGTTCACCTTCTTCAACTTCTTCACTTTCCACATCTTCTTCTTCTTCCTTTTCTTCTCCTTCTTCCTCTTTTTCTAGTTACTCGCCTTCTTCTTCCTCTTCTTATCTTTCATCGACTTCTCCTGCCTCCTCTTGGTCTCTTTCTTCCACTTCTTCTTCATCCTCTCTTTTCCTTTCTTTTCTTCCTCTTCTTCTTCCTTTCCTTCATCATATCCCTCTTTTTCTCCTTCTTCTGCTTCCACTTGCATTTCTACCTCTTGTTCTCCTTCTTCCACTTCTATTCCATCATCCCCACTCCTTCAACTACTTGTTCTTCTTCCTCTTGTTCACCTTCTTCCACTTCTATTACATCCACTTGTTCTTCTTCTTCCCTCTCTTCTCCTTCTTCCCCTTCTTCTTCCTACACTACTTCTTCTTCCTCCCCTTCTTCTTCTCCTCCTTGTTCTACTTCTTCTTCTTTCCCCTTTCTTTCCATTGTTTCTTCTTGCTTCTCTTTTTCTCATTCTTCCACTTCTTCTTCTTCTTCCTATTGTTCTCCTTCTTCGACTTGCACTTCTTGCTTTTCTTCTCGTTCTTCCACTTCTTCTCTTTCTGCCACCTCTTCTTCCTCCTCCCATTCTCCTTCTTCCACTTCTTCTTCTTCATCTCCTTTCATTCCATTACTTCCTCCTATTCCTCTTATTCTCTCCTTCTACCACTTCTTCTACTTCTACTTGTTGTTCTTCTTCATTTTCGTCTCCTTCTTTCGCTTCTTCTGCCTAAACTTCTTCTTCTTCCTCTTCTTCCATTTCTTCTCCTTCCACAACTTCTTCTTCTCTGCTTTCCGTCTTCTCCTTCCTCTTTTTCTCTATCCCCCACTTCTGTTCCTCCCATTGTTGATCTTCCTTTTCTTTTCCTTCCCCCAAATCTTATGCTTCCACTTCTTCTTCTTCTTCCTCTTCTCCTCCAGATTCCACTTCTTCTGCTTCTTCTTCTTCCCTTCCCTTCCCCTCCTTCTTCCTTTTCTTCCTTTCCTTCCTTTTCTCCTTGTTCCAATTCTTCTTCTTCATCTCACCTCCTTCCACTACTTCTTCTGCCTGCTCTTGTTCACCTTCTTCACATTCCACATCTTCTTCTTCTTGCTTTTCTTCTCCTTCTTCCACTTCTTCTAGTTACTCTCCTTCTTCTTCCTCTTCTTATCTTTCTTCCAATTCTCCTGCCTCCTCTTGTTCTCTTTCTTCCACTTCTTCTTCTTCTTTCTGTTGTTCTCCTTCTTCCAATTGCACTTTTTCCTTTTCTTCTCATTTTTCCACTTCTTCTTCTTCCTGTTCTTCTCCTTCTGCCACCTCTTCTCCCTCCTCCCCTTCTCCGTCTTCCACTTCTTCTTCTTCATCTCCTTTGATTCCACTACTTCCTCCTATTCCACTTATCCTCTCCTTCTACTACTTGTTGTTCTTCTTCATTTTCGTCTCTTTCTTCCGCTTCTTCTGCTTACACTTCTTCTTCTTCCTCTTCCTCTTCTTCCTCTTCTTCCATTTCTTCTCCTTCCACAACTTCTTCTTCTTTCCTTTCCGTCTTCTCCTTCCTCTTTTTCTCCAACCCCCACTTCTGTTGCTTCCCATTGTTGCTCTTCCTCTTCTTCTCCTTCCCCCAAATCTTATGCTTACACTTCTTCTTCTTCTTCCTCTTCTCCTCTAGATTCCATTTCTTCTGCTTCTTCTTCCCTTCCCTTCCCCTCCTTCTTCCTTTTCCTCCTTTTCTACTTGTTCCAATTCTTCTTCTTCATCTCACCTCCTTCCACTACTTCTTCTTCCTCCTCTTGTTCACCTTCTTCACTTTCCACATCTTCTTCTTCTTCCTTTTCTTCTCCTTCTTCCACTTCTTCTAGTTACTCTCCTTCTTCTTCCTCTTCTTATCTTTCTTCCAGTTCTCGTGCCTCCTCTTGTTCTATTTCTTCCACTTCTTCTTCATCCTCTCATTTCCTTTCTTTTCTTCTTCTTCGTCTCTTTCTTCTTCTTCCTTTCCTTCGTCATATCCCTCTTTTTCTCCTTCTTCTACTTCCACTTGAATTTCTACCTCTTGTTCTCCTTCTTCCACTTCTTCTCCATCATCCCTACTCCTTCAATTACTTCTTCTTCCTCTTGTTCACCTTCTTCCACTTCTACTACATCCACTTGTTCTTCTTCTTCCCTCTCTTCTCCTTCTTCCCCTTCTTTTACCTACACTACTTCTTCTTCTTCTCCTTGTTCCACTTCTTCTTCATCCCCTTTCCTTCCATTGCTTCTTCTTCCTCCTCTTTTTCTCATTCTTCCACTTCTTCTTCTTCTTCCTATTGTTCTCCCTCTTCCACTTGCGCTTCTTCCTTTTCTTCTCGTTCTTCAACTTCTTCTTCTTCCTCTTCTTCTCCTTCTGCCCCTTCCTCTCACTCCTCCCGTTCTCCTTCTTCCACTTCTTCTTCTTCATCTCCTTTCATTCCACTACTTCCTCCTATTCCTCTTATTCTCTCCCTCTACCACTTCTTCTACTTCTACTCGTTGTTCTTCTTCATTTTCGTCTCCTTCTTTCGCTTCTTCTGCTTACACTTCTTCTTATTCCTCTTCTTCCATTTCTTCTCCTTCCACTACTTCTTCTTCTTTCCTTTCCGTCTTCTCCTTCCTCTTTTTCTCCATCCCCCACTTCTATTGCTTCCCATTGTTGCTCTTCCTCTTCTTCTCCTTCCCCCATATCGTATGCTTACACTTCTTCTTCTTCTTCTTCTTCTTCTCCTCCAGATTCCACTTCTTCTGCTTCTTCTTCCCTTCCCTTCCCATCCTTCTTCGTTTTCCTCCTTTTCTCCTTGTTCCAATTCTTCTTCTTCATCTCACCTCCTACCACTACTTCTTCTCCCTCCTCTTGTTCACCTTCTTGACTTTCCACATCTTCTTCTTCTTCCTTTTCTTCTCCTTCTTCCACTTCTTCTAGTTACTCTCCTTCTTCGTCTTCGCTCTCTTTTCCTTCTTGCCCTTTTTCTGCCTACACTACTTCTTCTTCCTCCCCTTCTTCTTCTCCTCCTTGTTCCACTTCGTCTTCATCCCCTTTCCTTCCATTACTTCTTCTTCCTCCTCTTTTTCTCATTCTTCCACTTCTTCTTCTTCTTCCCATTGTTCTCCTTCTTCCACTTGAAGTTCTTCCTTTTCTTCTCGTTCTTCCAGTTCTTGTTCTTCCTCTTCTTCTCCTTCTACCACCTCTTCTCGCTACTCCCGTTCTCCTTCTTCCACTTCTTCTTCTACATCTCCTTTCATTCCACTACTTCCTCCTATTCCTCTTATTCTCTCCCTCTACCACTTCTTCTACTGCTACTTGTTGTTCTTCTTCATTTTCGTCTCCTTCTTCCGCTTCTTCTGCTTACACTTCTTCTTCTTCCTCTTCTTCCATATCTTCTCCTTCCACAACTTCTTCATCTGTCCTTTCCGTCTTCTCCTTCCTTTTTTCTGCATCCCTCACTTCTGTTGCTTCCCATTGTTGCTCTTCCACTTCTTCTCCTTCCCCCAAATCTTATGCTTACACTTCTTCTTCTTCTTCCTTTTCTCCTCCAGATTCCACTTCTTCTGCTTCTTCTTCCCTTCCCTTCCCCTCCTTCTTCCTTTTCCTCCTTTTTTCCTTGTTCCAATTCTTCTTTTTTATCTCACCTCCTTCCACTACTTCTTCTTCCTCCTCTTGTTCACCTTCTTGACTTTCCACATCTTCTTCTTCTTCCTTTTCTTCTCCTTCTTCCACTTCTTCTAGTTACTCTCCTTCTTCTTGCTCTTCTTATCTTTCTTCCACTTCTCCTACCTCCTCTTGTTCTCTTTCTTCCACTTCTTCTTCATCCTGTCCTTTCCTTTCTTTTCTTCCTCTTCATCTCCTTCTTCTTCTTCCTTTCCTTCGTCATATACCTGTTTTTCTCCTTCTTCTGCTTCCACTTGCATTTCTACCTCTTGTTCTCCTTCTTCCACTTCTTCTCCATCATCCCCACTCCTTCAACTACTTCTTCTTCTTCCTCTTGTTCACCTTCTTCCACTTCTACTACATCCACTTGTTCTTCTTCTTCCACTTCTACTACATCCACTTGTTCTTCTTCTTCCACTTCTACTACATCCACTTGTTCTTCTTCTTCCCTCTCTTCTCCTTCTTGCCCTTCTTCTGCCTACACTACTTCTTCTTCCTCCCCTTCTTCTTCTCCTCCTTGTTCCACTTCTTCTTCATTCCCCTTTCCTTCCATTGCTTCTTCTTCCTCCTCTTTTTCTCATTCTTCCACTTCTTCTTCTTCTTCCTCTTCTTTTCCTTCTGCCACCTCTTTTCCTCCTCCCGTTCTCCTTCGTCCACTTTTTCTTCTTTGTCTCCTTTCATTCCACTACTTCCTGCTATTCCTCTTATTCTCTTCTTCTACCACTTCTTCTAGTTGTTGTTCTTCTTCATCTTCATCTCCTTCTTCTTCTTTCTTTCCTTCGTCATATCCCTCTTTTTCTCCTTCTTCTGCTTCCACTTGCATTTGTACCTCTTGTTCTCCTTCTTCCACTTCTTCTCCATGATCCCCACTGCTTCAACTACTTCTTCTTCTTAACTTGTTCACCTTCTTCTACCTCTACTACATCCACTTCTTCTTCTTCTTCCCTTTCTTCTCCTTCTTGCCCTTCTTCTGCCTACACTACTTCTTCTTCCTCCTCTTCTTCTTCTCCTCCTTGTTCCACTTATTCTTCATCCCTTTCCTTCCATTCCTTCTTCTTCCTCCTTTTTTCTCATTCTTCCACTTCTTTTCCTTCTTCTTCCTATTGTTCTCTTTCTTCCACTTGCACTGCTTCCTTTTCTTCTCATTCTTCCACTTCTTCTTCTTCGTCTTCTTCTCCTTCTGCCACCTCTTCTCCCTCCTCCCGTTCTCCTTCTTCCACTTCTTCTTCTTCATTTCCTTTCATTCCACTACTTCCTCCTATTCCTCTTATTCTCTCCTTCTACCACTTCTTCTACTTGTAGTTCTTCTTCATTTTCGTCTCCTTCTACCACTTCTTCTACTTGTTCTTCTTCTTCATCTTCATCTCCTTTTTCTTCTTCCTTTCCTTTGTCATATCCCTCTTTTTCTCCTTCTTCTACTTCCACTTGCATTTCTACCTCTTGTTCTCCTTCTTCCACTTCTTCTCCATCATCCCCACTCCTTCAACTACTTCTTCTTCTTCACTTGTTCGCCTTCTTCCACCTCTACTACATCCACTTCTTCTACTTCTTCCCTTTCTTCTCCTTCTTGCCCTTCTTCTGCCTACACTACTTCTTCTTCCTCCTCTTCTTCTTCTCCTCCTTGTTCCACTTCTTCTTCATCCCCTTTCCTTCCATTGCTTCTTCTTCCTCCTCTTTTTCTCATTCTTCCACTTCTTCTTCTTCGTCCTATTGTTCTCCTTCTTCCACTTGCACTATTTTTTCCTTTTCTTCTCGTTCTTCCACTTCTTCTTCTTCCTCTTCTTCTCCTTCTGCCACCTCTTCTCCCTCCTCCCGTTCTCCTTCTTCCACTTCTTCCACTTCTTCTTCTTCATCTCCTTTCATTCCACTACTTCCACCACTTCTTCTACTTCTACTTGTTATTCTTCTTCATTTTCGTCTCCTTCTTCCGCTTCTTCTGCTTACACTTCTTCTTCTTCCTCTTCTTCCATTTCTCCTCCTTCCACAACTTCTTCTTCTTTCCTTTCCGTCTTCTCCTTCCTCTTTTTCTCCATCCCCGACCTTTGTTGCTTCCCATTGTTGCTCTTCCTCTTCTTCTCCTTCCCCCAAATCTTATGCTTACACTTCTTCTTCTTCTTCCTCTTCTCCTCCAGATTCCACTTCTTCTGCTTCTTCTTCCCTTCCCTTCCCCTCCTTCTTCCTTTTCCTCCTTTTCTCCTTGTTCCAATTCTTCTTCTTCATCTCACCTCCTTCCACTACTTCTTCTTCCTCCTCTTGTTCACCTTCTTCAACTTCTTCACTTTCCAAATCTTCTTCTTCTTCCTTTTCTTCTCCTTCTTCCACTTCTTCTAGTTACTCTCCTTCTTCTTCCTCTACATTCTTTCTTCCACTTCTCCTGCCTCCTCTTGTTCTCTTTCTTCCACTTCTTCTTCATCCTCTCCTTTCCTTTCTTTTCTTCCTCTTCATCTTCTTTTTCTTCTTCCTTTCCTTCGTCATATCCCTCTCTTTCTCCTTCTTCCACTTCTTCTCCATCATCCCCACTCCTTCAACTACTCCTTCTTCTTCCCTTGTTCACCTTCTACCACCTCTACTACATCCACTTGTTATTCTTCTTCCCTCTCTTCTCCTTCTTGCCCTTCTTCTGCCTACACTACTTCTTCTTCCTCCCCTTCTTCTTCTCCTCCTTCTTCCACTTCTTCTTCATTCCCCTTTCCTTCCATTGCTTCTTCTTGCTCCTCTTTTTCTCATTCTTCCACTTCTTCTTCTTCCCTCTCTTCTACTTCTTGCCCTTCTTCTGCCTACACCACTTCGTCAACCTCCCCTTCTTCTTCTCCTCCTTGTTCCACTTCTTCTTCATTCCCCTTTCCTTCCATTGCTTGTTCTTCCTCCTCTTTTTCTCATTCTTCCACTTCTTCTTCTTCTTCCTATTGGTCTCCTTCTTCCACTTGCACTTCTTCCTTTTCTTCTCGTTCTTCCACTTCTTCTTCTTCCTATTGTTCTCCTTCTTCCACTTGCACTTCTTCCTTTTCTTCTCGTTCTTCCACTTCTTCTTCTTCTCCTTCTGCCACCTCTTCTCCCTCCTCCCGTTATCTTTCTTCCACTTCTTCTTTTTCATCTCCTTTCATTCCACTACTTCCTCCTATTCCTCTCATTCTTTCCTTCTACCACTTCTTCTACTTCTTCTTGTTGTTCTTCTTCATTTTCGTCACCTCCTTCCACTACTTCTTCCTCCTCCTCTTGTTCACCTTCTTCACTTTCCACATCTTCTTCTTCTTCCTTTTCTTCTCCTTCTTCCACTTCTTCTAGTTACTCTCCTTCTTTTTCCTCTTCTTATCTTTCTTCCACTTCTCCTGCCTCCTCTTGTTCTCTTTCTTCCGCTTCTTCTTCATCCTCTCCTTTCCGTTCTTTTCCTCCTCTTCATCTCCTTCTTCATCTTCCTTTCCTTCGTCGTATTCCTCTTTTTCTTTTTCTTCTCCTTCCACTTGCATTTCTACCTCTTGTTCTCCTTCTTCCACTTCTTCTCCATCATCCTTACTCCTTCAACTACTTCTTCTTCTAACCCTTGTTCACCTTCTTCCACTTCTACTACATCCACCTGTTCTTCTTCTTCCGTCTCTTTTCCTTCTTGCCTTTCTTCTGCCTACACTACTTCTTCCTCCTCCACTTCTTCTTCTCCTCCTTGTTCCACTTCTTCTTCCTTTGCCTTCCCCTCCTTCTTCCTTTTCCTCCTTTTCTCCTTGTTCCAATTCTTCTTGTTCATCTCACCTCCTTCCACTACTTCTTCTTCCTCCTCTTGTTCACCTTCTTCAACTTCTTCACTTTCCACATCTTCTTCTTCTTCCTTTTCTTCTCCCGCTTCCACCATTTCTTCCAGTTACTCTCCTTCTTCTCCCTCTTCTTATCTTTCTTCCTTCATCCTCTCCTTTCCTTTCTTTTCTTCAACTTCATCTCCTTCTTCTTCTTCCTTACCTTCGTCATATCACTCTTTTTCTCCTTCTTCTGCTTCCACTTGCATTTCTACCTCTTCTTCTCCTTCTTCTACTTCTTCTCCATCATCCCCACTCCTTCAACTACTTCTTCTTCTTCCTCTTGTTCACCTTCTTCCACTTCTACTACATCCACTTGTTCTCCTTCTTCCACTACCTCTTCTTCATTTCCTTTCATTCCACTACTTGCACTTCCTATTCCTCTTATTCTCTCCTTCAACCACTTCTTCTACTTCTACTTGTTGTTCTTCTTCATTTTCGTTTCCTTCTTCAGCTTCTTCTGCTTACACTTCCTCTCCTTCTTCTTCCTCTTCTTATTCTTCTTCCACTTCTCCTGCCTCCTCTTGTTCTCTTTCTTCCACTTCTTCATCCTCTCCTTTCCTTTCTTTTCTTCCTCTTCATCTCCTTCGTCTTCTTCCTTTCCTTCGTCATATCCCTCTTTTTCTCCTTCTTCGGCTTCCACTTGCATTTCTACATCTTGTTCTCCTTCTTCCACTTCTTCTCCATCATCCCCACTCCTTCAACTACTTTTTCTTCTTCCTCTTGTTCACCTTCTTCACCCTCTACTACATCCACTTGTTCTTCTTCTTCCGTCTGTTCTCCTTCTTGCCCTTCTTTTGCCTACACTACTTCTACTTCCTCCCCTTCTTCTTCTCCTCCTTGTTCCACTTCTTCTTCATCCCCTTCCCTTCCATTGCTTCTTCTTCCTCCTTTTTTCTCATTCCTCCACTTCTTTTCCTTCTTCTTCCTATTGTTCTCTTTCTTCCACTTGCACTGCTTCCTTTTCTTCTCGTTCTTCCACTTCTTCTTCTTCGTCTTCTTCTCCTTCTGCCACCTCTTCTCCCTCCTCCCGTTCTCCTTCTTCCACTTCTTCCTCTTCATTTCCTTTCATTCCACTACCTTCTCCTATTCCTCTTATTCTCTCCTTCTACCACTTCTTCTACTTGTAGTTCTTCTTCATTTTCGTCTCCTTCTACCACTTCTTCTACTTGTTGTTCTTCTTCATCTTCATCTCCTTCTTCTTCTTCCTTTCCTTTGTCATATCCCTCTTTTTGTCCTTCTTCTACTTCCACTTGCATTTCTACCTCTTGTTCTCCTTCTTCCACTTCTTCTCCATCATCCCCACTCCTTCAACTACTTCTTCTTCTTCACTTGTTCGCCTTCTTCCACCTCTACTACATCCACTTCTTCTTCTTCTTCCCTTTCTTCTCCTTCTTGCCCTTCTTCTGCCTACACTACTTCTTCTTCCTCCTCTTCTTCTTCTCCTCCTTGTTCTACTTCTTCTTCTTCCTTTTCTTCTCGTTCTTCCACTTCTTCTTCTTCCTCTTCTTCTCCTTCTACCACCTCTTGTCCCTCCTCCCGTTCTCCTTCTTCCACTTCTTCCACTTCTTCTTCTTCATCTCCTTTCATTCCACTACTTCTACCACTTCTTCTACTTCTACTTGTTGTTCTTCTTCATTTTCGTCTCCTTCTTCCGCTTCTTCTGCTTACACTTCTTCTCCTTCCTCTTCTTCCATTTCTTCTCCTTCCACAACTTCTTTTTCTTTCCTTTTCGTCTTCTCCTTCCTCTTTTTCTCCTTCCCCCAAATCTTATGCTTACACTTCTTCCTCTTCTTCCTCCTCTCCCCCAGATTCCACTTCTTCTAGTTCTTCTTCCCTTCCCTTCCCCTCCTTCTTCCTCTTCCTCCTTTTCTCCTTGTTCCAATTCTTCTTGTTCATCTCACATCCTTCCACTACTTCTTCTTCCTCCTCTTGTTCACCTTCTTCACTTTCCACATCTTCTTCTTCTTCGTTTTCTTCTCCTTCTTCCACTTCTTCTCATTACTCTCCTTCTTCTTCCTCTTCTTATCTTTCTTCCACTTCTCCTGCCTCCTCTTGTTCTCTTTCTTCCACTTCTTCTTCATCCTCTCCTTTCCTTTCTTTTCTTCCGATTAATCTCCTTCTTCTTCTTCCTTTCCTTCCTCATATCCCTCTTTTTCTCCTTCTTCTGCTTCCACTTGCATGTCTACCTCTTGTCCTCCTTCTTCCACTCCTTCTCCATCATCCCCACTCCTTCAACTACTTCTTTTTCTTCCTCTTGTTCACCTTCTTCCACTTCTACTACATCCACTTGTTCTTCTTCTTCCCTCTCTTCTCCTTCTTGCCCTTCTTCTGCCTACACTACTTCTTCTTCCTCCCCTTCTTCTTCTCCTCCTTGTTCCACTTCTTCTTCATCCCCTTTCCTTACATTGCTTCTTCTTCCTCCTCTTTTTCTCATTCTTGCACTTCTTGTTCTTCTTCCTATTGTTCTCCTTCTTCCACTTGCAGTTCTTCCTTTTCTTCTCATTCTTCCACTTGTTCTTCCTCCTCCTCTTCTCCTTCTGGCACCTCTTCTTCCTCCTCAAGTTCTCCTTCTTCCACTTCTTCTTCTTCATCTCCTTTCATTCCACTACTTCCTCCTATTCCTCTTATTCTCTCCTTCTACCACTTCTTCTACTTCTACTTGTTGTTGTTCTTCATTTTCGTCTGCTTCTTCTGCTTCTTCTGTGTACACTTCTTCCTCTTCCTATTCTTCCATTTCTTCTCCTTCCACAACTTCTTCTTCTTTCCTTTCTGTCTTCTTCTTCCTCTTTTTCTCCATCGCCCACTTTTGTTGCTTTCCATTGTTGCTCTTCCTCTTCTTCTCCTTCCCCCACATCTTATGCTTACACTTCTTCTTCCTCTTCCTCCTCTCCTCCATATTCCACTTCTTCTGCTTCTTCTTCCCTTCCCTTCCCCTCCTTCTTCCTTTTCCTCCATTTCTCCTTGTTCGAATTCTTCTTCTTCATCTCACCTCCTTCCACTACTTCTTCTTCCTCCTCTTGTTCACCTTCTTCACTTTCCACATCTTCTTTTTCTTCATTTTCTTCTCCTTCTTCCACTTCTTCTAGTTACTCTCCTTCTTCTTCCTCTTCTAATCTTTCTTCCACTTCTCCTGCCTCCTATTGTTCTCTTTCTTCTGCTTCTTCTTCATCCTCTCCTTTCCTTTCTTTTCTTCCTCTTCATGTCCTTCTTCTTCTTCCTTTCCTTCGTCATATCCCTCTTTTTCTCCTTCTTCTGCTTCCACTTGCATTTCTACCTCTTGTTGTCCTTCTTCCACTTCTTCTTCTTCCTCTTGCTCACATTCTTCCACTTCTACTACATCCACGTGTTCTTCTTTTACACTCTCTACTCCTTCTTGCCCTTCTTCTGCCTACACTACTTCTTTTTCCTCGCCTTCTTCTTCTCCTCCTTGTTCCACTCCTTCTTCATCCCCTTTCCTTCCATTGCTTCTTCTTCCTCCTCTTTTTCTCATTCTTCCACGTCTTCTTCTTCTTCCTCTTCTTCTCCTTCTGCCACCTCTTTTCCTCCTTCCGTTCTCCTTCGTCCACTTCTTCTTGTTCGTCTCCTTTCATTCCACTACATCCTCCTATTCCTCTTAGTCTCTCCTTCTACCACTTCTTCTACTTCTACATGTTGTTCTTCTTCATTTTCGCATCCTTCTTCCTCTTCTTCCTCTTCTTCCATTTCTTCTCCTTCCACAACTTCTTCTTCTTTCCTTTCCGTCTTCTCCTTCCTCTTTTTCGCCATCCCCCACTTCTGTTGCTTCCCATTGTTGCTCTTCCTCTTCTTCTCCTTCCCCCAAATCTTATGCTTACACTTGTTCTTTTTCTTCCTCTTCTCCTCCAGCTTCCACTTCTTCTGCTTCTTCTTCCCTTCCTTTCCCCTTCTACTTCCTTTTCCTCCTTTTCTCCTTGTTCCAATTCTTCTTCTTCATCTCACCTCCTTCCACTACTTCTTATTCCTCCTCTTGTTCACCTTCTTCAACTTCTTCACTTTCCACATCTTCTTCTTCTTCCTTTTCTTCTCCTTCTTCCACTTCTTCTAGTTACTCTCCTTCTTCTTCCTCTACTTTTCTTTCTTCCACTTCTCCTGCCTCCTCTTGTTCTCTTTCTTTCTTAATCCTCTCCTTTCCTTTCTTTTCTTCCTCTTCATCTCCTTCTGCTTCTTCCTTTCCTTCGTCATATCCCTCTTTTTCTCCTTCTTCGGCTTCCACTTGCATTTCTACATCTTGTTCTCCTTCTTCCACTTCTTCTCCATCATCCCCACTCCTTCAACTACTTTTTCTTCTTCCTCTTGTTCACCTTCTTCACCCTCTACTACATCCACTTGTTCTTCTTCTTCCGTCTGTTCTCCTTCTTGCCCTTCTTTTGCCTACACTACTTCTACTTCCTCCCCTTCTTCTTCTCCTCCTTGTTCCACTTCTTCTTCATCCCCTTCCCTTCCATTGCTTCTTCTTCCTCCTTTTTTCTCATTCCTCCACTTCTTTTCCTTCTTCTTCCTATTGTTCTCTTTCTTCCACTTGCACTGCTTCCTTTTCTTCTCGTTCTTCCACTTCTTCTTCTTCGTCTTCTTCTCCTTCTGCCACCTCTTCTCCCTCCTCCCGTTCTCCTTCTTCCACTTCTTCCTCTTCATTTCCTTTCATTCCACTACCTTCTCCTATTCCTCTTATTCTCTCCTTCTACCACTTCTTCTACTTGTAGTTCTTCTTCATTTTCGTCTCCTTCTACCACTTCTTCTACTTGTTGTTCTTCTTCATCTTCATCTCCTTCTTCTTCTTCCTTTCCTTTGTCATATCCCTCTTTTTGTCCTTCTTCTACTTCCACTTGCATTTCTACCTCTTGTTCTCCTTCTTCCACTTCTTCTCCATCATCCCCACTCCTTCAACTACTTCTTCTTCTTCACTTGTTCGCCTTCTTCCACCTCTACTACATCCACTTCTTCTTCTTCTTCCCTTTCTTCTCCTTCTTGCCCTTCTTCTGCCTACACTACTTCTTCTTCCTCCTCTTCTTCTTCTCCTCCTTGTTCTACTTCTTCTTCATCCCCTTTCCTTCCATTGCTTCTTCTTCCTCCTCTTTTTCTCATTCTTCCACTTCTTCTTCTTCTTCCTATTGTTCTCCTTCTTCCACTTGCACTATTTTTTCCTTTTCTTCTAGTTCTTCCACTTCTTCTTCTTCCTCTTCTTCTCCTTCTACCACCTCTTGTCCCTCCTCCCGTTCTCCTTCTTCCACTTCTTCCACTTCTTCTTCTTCATCTCCTTTCATTCCACTACTTCTACCACTTCTTCTACTTCTACTTGTTGTTTTTCTTCATTTTCGTCTCCTTCTTCCGCTTCTTCTGCTTACACTTCTTCTCCTTCCACAACTTCTTCTTCTTTCCTTTCCGTCTTCTTCCCCCTCTTTTTCTCATTCTTCCACTTCTTCTTCTTCTTCCAATTGTTCTTCTTCTTCCACTTGCACTTCTTCTTCTTCCTCTTCTTCTCCTTTTGCCACCTCTTCTTCCTCCTCCTGTTCTCCTTCTTCCACTTCTTCTTCTTCATCCCCTTTCATTCCACTACTTCCTCCTATTCCTCTTATTCTCTCTTTCTACCACTTCTTCTACTTCTACTTGTTGTTCTTCTTCATTTTCGTCTCCTTCTTCCGCTTCTTCTGCTTACACTTCTTCTTCTTCCTCTTCTTCCATTTCTTCTCCTTCCACAACTTCTTCTTCTTTCCTTTCCGTCTTCTCCTTCCTCTTTTTCTCCATCCCCCACTTCTGTTGCTTCCCATTGTTACTCTTCCTCTTCTTCTCCTTCCCCCAAATCTTATGCTTACACTTCTTCTTCTTCTTCCTCCTCCTCTAGATTCCTTCCATTGCTTATTCTTCCTCCTCTTTTTCTCATTCTTCCACTTGTTCTTCTTCTTCCTATTGTTCTCCTTCTTACACTTGAACTTCTTCCTTTTCTTCTCGTTCTTCCACTTCTTCTTCTTCCTCTTCTTCTCCTTCTGCCACCTCTTCTCCCTTCTCCCTTCTCCCGTTCTCCTTCTTCCACTTCTTCTTCTTCATGTCCTTTCATTCCACTACTTCCTACTATTCCTCTTATTCTCTCCTTCTACCACTTCTTCTACTTCTACTTGTTGTTCTTCTTCATTTTTGTCTCCTTCTTCCGCTTCTTCTGCTTACACTTCTTCTTCTTCCTCTTCTTCCATTTCTTCTCCTTCCACAGATTCTTCTTTCCTTTCCGTCTTCTCCTTCCTCTTTTTCTCCATCCCCCACTTCTGTTGCTTCCCATTCTTGCTCTTCCGCTTCTTCTCCTTCCCCCAAATCTTATGCTTACACTTCTTCTTCTTCTTCCTCTTCTCCTCTAGATTCCATTTCTTCTGCTTCTTCTTCCCTTCCCTTCCCCTCCTTCTTCCTTTTCCTCCTTTTCTACTTGGTCCAATTCTTCTTCATCCCTTTTCCTACCATTGCTTCTTCTTCCTCCTCTTTGTCTCATTCTTCCACTTCTTCTTCTTCTTCCTATTGTTCTCCTTCTTCCACTTGCAGTTCTTCTTTTTCTTCTTGTTCTTCCACTTCTTCATATTCATGTCGTTTCATTCCACTACTTGTTCCTATTCCACTTATTCTCTCCTTCTACCACTTCTTCTACTTCTACTTATTGTTCTTCTTCATTTTCGTCTACTTCTTCCTCTTCTTCTGCTTACACTTGTTTTTCTTCCTCTTCTTCCATTTCTGCTCCATCCACAACTTCTTCTTCATTCCTTTCCGCCTTCTCCTTCCTCTTTTTCTCCATCCCCTACTTCTGTTGCTTCCCATTGTTGCTCTTCCTCTTCTTCTCCTTCCCCCAAATCTTATGACTTCTTCTTCCTCTTCTCCTGCAGATTCAACTTCTTCTGCTTCTTCTTACCTTCCCTTCCCCTCCTTCTTCCTTTTCCACCTTTTCTCCTTGTTCCAATTCTTCTTCTTCATCTCACCTCCTTCCACTACTTCTTCTTCCTCCTCTTGTTCACCTTCTTCAACTTCTTCACTTTCCACATCTTCTTCTTCTTGCTTTTCTTCTCCTTCATCCACTTCTTCTAGTTACACTCCTTCTTCTTCCTCTTCTTATCTTTCTTCCACTTCTCCTGCCTCCTCTTGTTCTCTTTCTTCCAGTTCTTCTTCATCCTCTCCTTTCCTTTCTTTTCTTCCTCTTCATCACCTTCTTCTTCTTCCTTTCCTTCGTCATATCCCTCTTTTTCTCCTTCTTCTGCTTCGACTTGCATTTCTACCTCTTGTTCTCCTTCTTCCGCTTCTTCCCCATCATCCTTACTCCTTCAACTACTTCTTCTTCTTCCTCTTGTTCACCTTCTTCAACTTCTACTACATCCACTTGTTCTTCTTCTTCCTACCCTTCTTCTTCTCCTCCCTGTTCCACTCCTTCTTCATCCCCTTTCCTTCCATTGCTTCTTCTTCCTCCTCTTTTTCTCATTCTTCCACTTCCTCTTCTTCTTACTAGTGTTCTCCTTCTTCCACTTGCAGTTCTTCCTTTTCTTCTCGTCCTTCCACTTCTTTTTCTTCATGTCCTTTCATTCCACTATTTCCTCCTATTCCACTTATTCTCTCCTTCTACCACTTCTTCTACTTCTACTTATTGTTCCTCTTCATTTTCGTCTCCTTCTTCCGCTTCTTCTGCTTACAATTCTTCTTCTTCCTCTTCTTCCATTTCTTCTCCTTCCACAACTTCTTCTTCTTTCCTTTCTGTCTTCTCCTTCCTCTTTTTCTCCATCCCCTACTTCTGTTGCTTCCCATTGTTGCTCTTCCTCTTCTTCTCCATCCCCCAAATCTTATGCTTACACTTCTTCTTCTTCTTCTTCCTCTTCTCCTCCAGCTTCCACTTCTTCTGCTTCTGCTTCCCTTCCCTTCCCCTCCTTCTTCCTTTTCCTCCTTTTCTCCTTGTTCCAATTCTTCTTCTTCATCTCACCTCCTTCCACTACTTCTTATTCCTCCTCTTGTTCACCTTCTTCAACTTCTTCACTTTCCACATCTTCTTCTTCTTCCTTTTCTTCTCCTTCTTCCACCTCTTCTAGTTACTCTCCTTCTTCTTACTCTTCTTATCTTTCTTCCACTTCTCCTGCCTCCTCTTGTTCTCTTTCTTCCACTTCTTCTTCATCCTCTCCTTTCCTTTCTTTTCTTCCTCTTCATTTCCTTCTTCTACCTCCTTTGCTTCTTCATATCCATCTTTTTCTCCTTCTTCTGCTTCCACTTGCATTTCTACCTCTTGTTCTCCTTCTTCCACTACTTCTCCATCATCCCCACTCCTTCAACTACTTCTTCTTCTTCCTCTTGTTCACCTTCTTCCACTTCTGCTACATCCACTTGTTCTTCTTCTTCCCTCTTTTCTCCTTCTTGCCCTTCTTCTGCCTACACTACTTCTTCTTGCTCCCCTTCTTCTTCTCCTCCTTGTTCCACTTCTTCTTCATCCCGTTTCCTTCCATTGGTTCTTCTTCCTCCTCTTTTTCTTATTCTTCCACTTCTTCTTCTTCTTTCTCTTGTTCTCCTTCTTCCACTTGCACTTCTTCCTTTTCTTCTCGTTCTTCCACTTCTTCTTCTTCCTCTTCTTCTCCTTCTGCCACAACTTCTCCCTCCTCCCGTTCTCCTTCTTCCACTTCTTCTTCTTCATCTCCTTTCATTCCACTACTTCTACCACTTCTTCTACTTCTACTTGTTGTTCTTCTTCATTTTCGTCTCCTTCTTCCGCTTCCTCTGCTTACGCCTCTTTTTGTTCCATTTCTTTTCCCTCCACTTTTTCTTTCCTTTTCGTCTTCTCCTTCCTCTTTTTCTCCATCCCCCACTTCTGTTGCTTCCCATTGTTGCTCTTCCTCTTCTTCTCCTTCCCCCAAATCTTATGCTTACACTTCTTCCTCCTCTCCCCCAGATTCCACTTCTTCTAGTTCTTCTTCCCTTCCCTTCCCCTCCTTCTTCCTCTTCCTCCTTTTCTCCTTGTTCCAATTCTTTTTCTTCATCTCACCTCCTTCCACTACTTCTTCTTCCTCCTCTTGTTCACCTTCTTCAACTTCTTCACTTTCCATATCTTCTTCTTCCTTTTCTTCTCCTTCTTCCACTTCTTCTAGTTACTCTCCTTCTTCTTCCTCTTCTTATGTTTCGTCCACTTCTCCTGCCTCCTCTTGTTCTCTTTCTTCCACTTCTTCTTCATCCTCTCCTTTCCTTTCTTTTCTTCCTCTTCATCTCCTACTTCCTCTTCCTTTCCTTCGTCATATCCCTCTCTTTCTCTTTCTTCTGCTTCCACTTGCATTTCTACCTCTTGTTCTCCCTCTTCCACTTCTTCTCCATTAACCACTCTCCTTCAACTACTTCTTCTTCTTCCTCTTGTTCACCTTCTTCCACCTCTACTACATCCTCTTGTTCTTCTTCTTCCCTCTCTTCTCCTTCTTGCCCTTCTTCTGCCTACACTACTTCTTCTTCCTCCCCTTCTTCTTTTCCTCCTTGTTCCACTTCTTCTTTATTCCCCTTTCCTTCCATTGCTTCTTCCTCCTCCTTTTTTTCTCATTCTTCCACTTCTTCTTCTTCTTCTTCCTATTGTTCTCCTTCTTCCACTTGCACTTCTTCCTTTCCTTCTCGTTCTTCCACTTCTTCCTCTTCTTCTCCTTCTGCCACCTCTTCTCCCTCCTCCCGTTCTCCTTCTTCGACTTCTTCTTCTTCATCTCCTTTCATTCCACTACTTCCTCCTATTCCTCTTATTCTCTCCTTCTACCACTCCGACTTCTGCTTGTTGTTCTTCTTCATTTTCGTCTCCTTCTTCCGCTTCTTCTGCTTACACTTCTTCTTCCTCATCTTCCATTTATTCTCCTTCCACAACTTCTTCTTCTTTCCTTTCTGTCTTCGCTTTCCTCTCTTTGTCCATCCCCCACTTTTGTTGCTTCCCATTGTTGCTCTTCCTCTTCTTCTCCTTCCCCCAAATCTTATGCTTACACTTCTTCTTCTTCTTCCTCTTCTCCTCCAGATTCCACTTCTTCTGCTTCTTCTTCCCTTCCCTTCCCCTCCTTCTTCCTTTTCCTTCTTTCCTCCTTGTTCCAATTCTTCTTCTTCATCTCACCTCCTTCCACTACTTTTTCTTCCTCCTCTTGTTCACCTTCTTCACTTACCACATCTTCTTCTGCTTGCTTTTCTTCTCCTTCTTCCACTTCTTCTAGTTACTCTCACTCTTCTTCCTCTTCTTATCTTTCTTCCACTTCTCCTGCCTCTTCTTGTTGTCTTTCTTCCACTTCTTTTTCATCCTCTCCTTTCCTTTATTTTCTTCCTCTTCATCTCCTTCTTCTTCTTCCTTTCCTTCGTCATATCCCTCTTTTTCTCCTTCTTCTGCTTCCACTTGCATTTCTACCTCTTGTTCTCCTTCTTCCACTTGTTCTCCATCATCCCCACTCCTTCAACTACTTCGTCTTCTTCCTCTTGTTCACCTTCTTCCACTTCTACTACATCCACTTTTTCTTCTTCTTCGCTCAATTCTCCTTCTTGCCCTTCTTCTGCCTACACTACTTCTTCTTCCTCCCCTTCATCTTCTCCTCCTTGTTCCACTTCTTCTTCATCCCCTTTCCTTCCATTGCTTCTTCTTCCTACTCTTTTTCTCATTCTTCCACTTCTTCTTCTTCTTCCTATTGTTCTCCTTCTTCCACTTGCACTTCTTTCTTTTCTTCTCGTTCTTCCACTTCTTCTTCTTCCTCTTCGTCTCCTTCTGCCACTTCTTCTCCCTCCTCCCGTTCTCCTTCTTCCACTTCTTCTTCTTCATCTGCTTTCATTCCACTACTTCCTCCTATTCCTCTTATTCTCTCCTTCTACCACTTCTTCTACTTCTACTTGTTGTTCTTTTTCATTTTTGTCTCCTTCTTCCGCTTCGTCTGCTTACACTTCATCTTGCTCTTCTTCCATTTCTTCTCCTTCCACAACTTCTTCTTCTTTCCTTTTTGTCTTCTGCTTCCTCTTTTTCTCCATCCCCCACTTCTGTTGCTTCCCATTGTTGCTCTTCCTCTTGTTCTCCTTCCCCCAAATCTTACGCTTACACTTCTTCTTCTTCTTCCTCTTCTCCTCCAGATTGCACTTCTTCTGCTTCTTCTTCCCTTCCCTTCCGCTTCTTCTTCCTTTTCTACCTTTTCTCCTTGTTCCAATTCTTCTTCTTCATCTCACCTCCTTCCACTACTTCTTCTTTCTCCTCTTGTTCACCTTCTTCACTTTCCACATCTTCTCCTTCTTCCACTTCTTTTAGTTCTCTCTGCTTCCACTACTTCTTGTTCCTCCTCTTGTCCACCTTCTTCAACTTCTTCATTTTCAACATGTTCTTCTTCTTCCTTTTCTTCTCCTTCTTCCACTTCTTCTACTTCCTCTTCTTATCTTTCTTCCACTTCTCCTGCCTCCTCTTGTTCTCTTTCTTCCACTTCTTCTTCATCCTCCCCTTTCCTTTCTTTTCTTACTCTTCGTCTCCTTCTTCTGCTTCTTTTCCATCGTAATATTCCTCCTTTTCTCCTTGTTCCAATTCTTCTTCTTCATCTCACCTCCTCCCATTACTTCTTCTTCCTCCTCTTGTTCACCTTCTTCAAGTTCTTCACTTTCCACATTTTCTTCTTCTTCCTTTTCTTCTCCTTCTTCCACTTCTTCTAGTTACCCTTCTTCTTCTTCCATGCCTTTGTCTTCTTCATTTTCGTCTCCTTCTTCCGCTTCTTCTGCTTACACTTCTTCTTCTTCCTCTGCTTCCATTTCTTCTCCTTCCAGACCTTCTTCTTCTTTCCTTTCCGTCTTCTCCTTCCACAACTTCTTCTTCTTTCCTTTCCGTCTTCTCCTTCCTCTTTTTCTCCAACCCTCACTTCTGTTGCTTCCCATTGTTGCTCTTCCTCTTCTTCTCCTTCCCCCAAATCTTATGCTTAGACTTCTTCTTCTTCTTCCTCTTCTCCTCTAGATTCCACTTCTTCTACTTCTTCTTCGTCCCCTTGTTCACGTTCTTCACTTTCCACATCTTCTTCTTCTTCCTTTTCTTCTCCTTCTACCACTTCTTCTAGTTACTCTCCTCCTTCTTCCTTTTCTTATCTTTCTTCCACTTCTCCTGCCTCCTCTTGTTCTCTTTCTTCCACTTTTTCTTCATCCTCTCCTTTCCTTTCTTTTCTTCCTCTTCATCTCCTTCTTCTTCTTCCTTTCCTTCGTCATATCCCTCTTTTTCTCCTTCTTCTGCTTCCGCTTGCGTTTCTACCTCTTGTTCTCCTTCTTCTTCTTCCTTTCCTTCGTCATATACCTCTTTTTCTCCTTCTTCTGCTTCCGCTTGCGTTTCTACCTCTTGTTCTCCTTCTTCCACTTCTTCTCCATCATCCCCACTAATTCAACTACATCTTTTTCTTCCTCTTGTTCACCTTCTTCTACTTCTACTACATCCACTTCTTCTTTCCTTTCTGTCTTCTCCTTCCTCTTTTTCTCCAACCCCCACTTATGTTGCTTCCCATTGTTGCTCTTCCACTTCTTTTTCTTCTTCCTATTGTTCTCCTTCTTCCACTTGCACTTCTTCCGTTTCTTCTCCTTCTTCCACTTCTTCTTCTTCCTCTTCTTCTCCTTCTGCCACCTCTTCTTCCTCCACCCGTTCTGCTTCTTCCACTTCTTCTTCTTCATCTCCTTTCATTCCACTACTTCTACCACTTCTTCTACTTTTACTTGTTGTTCTTCTTCATTTTCGTCTCCTTCTTCTGCTTACACTTCTTCTTGTTCCTCTTCTTCCATTTCTTCTACTTCCACAACTTCTTCTTCTTTCCTTTCTGTTTTCTCATTCCTCTTCTTCCTCTTCTTCTCCTTCCCCCAAATCTTATGCTTACACTTCTTCTTCTTCTTCCTCTTCTCCTCCAGATTCCACTTCTTCTGCTTCTTCTTCCCTTCCCTTCCCCTCCTTCTTCCTTTTCCTCTTTTTCTCCTTGTTCCAGTTCTTCTTCTTCATCTCACCTCCTTCCACTACTTCTTCTTCCTCCTCTTCTTCACCTTCTTCACTTTCCATATCTTCTTCATCTTCCTTTTCTACCCCTTCTTTCACTTCTTCTACTTACTCTCCTTCTTCTTCCTCTTCTTATCTTTCTTCCACTTTTCCGGCCTCCTCTTGTTCCCTTTCTTCCACTTCTTCTTCATCCTCTCCTTTTCTTTCTTTTCTTCCTCTTCATCTCCTTCTTCTTCTTCCTTTCCTTCGTCATATCCCTCTTTTTCTCCTTCTTCTGCTTCCACTTGCACTTCTACTTCTTGTTCTCCTTCTTCCACTTCTTCTCCATCATCCCCAGTCTTTCAATTACTTCTTCTTCTTCCGCTTGTTCATCTTCTTCCACTTCTACTACATTCACTTTTTCTTCTTCTTCTCCCTCTTCTCCTTCTGGCCCTTCTTCTGCCTATACCACTTCTTCTTCCTCCCCTTCTTCTTCTCCTCCTGGTTCCACTTCTTCTTCATCCCCTTTCCTTCCATTGCTTCTTCTTCCTCCTCTTTTTCTCATTCTTCCACTTCTTCTTCTTCTTCCTGTTGTTCTCCTTGTTCCACTTGCACTTCTTCCTTTTCTTCTCGTTTTTCCACTTCTTCTTCTTCCTCTTCTTCTCCTTCTGCCACCTCTTCTCCCCCCTCCCGTTCTCCTTCTTCGACTTCTTCTTCTTCATCTCCTTTCATTCCACTGCTTCCTCTTATTCCTCTTATTCTCTCCTTCTACCACTTCTTCTACTTCTACTTGTTGTTCTTCTTCATTTTCGTCTCTTTCTTTCGCTTCTTCTGCTCACACTTCTTCTTCTTCCTCTTCTTCCATTTCTTCTCTGTCCACAACTTCTTCTTCTTTCCTTTCCGTCTTCTCCTTCCTCTTTTTCTCCATCCCCCACTTCTCTTGCTTCCCATTGTTGCTCTTCCTCCTCTTCTCCTTCCCCCAAATCTTATGCTTACATTTCTTCTTCTTCTTCCTCTTCTCCTCCAGATTCCACTTCTTCTGCTTCTTCTTCCCTTCCCTTCCCCTCCTTCTTCCTTTTCCTCTTTTTCTACTTGTTCCAATTCTTCTTCTTCATCTCACCTGCTTCCACTACTTCTTGTTCCTCCTCTTGCCCACCTTCTTCAACTTCTTCACTTTCCACATCTTCTTTTTCTTCCTTTTCTTCTCCTCCTTCCACTTCTTCTAGTTACACTGCTTCTTCTTCCTCTTCTTATCTTTCTTCCACTTCTCCTGCCTCCTCTTGTTCTCTTTCTTCCACTTCTTCTTCATCCTCTCCTTTCCTTTCTTTTCTTCCTCTTCATCTCCTTCTTCTGCTTCCTTTCCAACGTGATATTCCTCCTTTTCTCCTTCTTCTGCTTCCACTTGCATTTCTACCTCTTGTTCTCCTTCTTCCACTTCTTCTCCATCATCCCCACTCCTTCAACTACTTCCTCTTCTTCCTCTTGCTCACCTTCTTCCACTTCTACTACACCCACTTGTTCTTCTTCTTCCCTCTCTTCTCCTTCTTGCCCTTCTTCTGCCTGCACTACTTCTTCTTCCTCCCCTTCCTCTTCTCCTCCTTGTTCCACTTCTTCTTCATCCCCTTTCCTACCATTGCTTCTTCTTCCTCCTTTTTTTTCTTATTCTTCCACTTGCACTTTTTCCTTTTCTTCTCGTTCTTCCACATCTTCTTCTTCCTCTTCTTCTCCTTCTGCCACCTCTTCTCCCTCCTCCCGTTCTCCTTCTTCCACTTCTTCTTCTTCATCTCCTTTCATTCCACTACTTCCTCCTATTCCTCTTATTCTCTCCTTCTACCACTTCTTCTACTTCTACTTGTTGTTCTTTTTCATTTTTGTCTCCTTCTTCCGCTTCTTCTGCTTACACTTCTTCTTTTTCCTCTTCTTCGATTTCTTCGACTCCCACAACTTCTTCTTCGTCATCTCACCTCCTTGCACTATTTCTTCTTCCTCCTCTTGTTCACCTTCTTCAACTTCTTCAGCTTCCACATCTTCTTCTTCTTCATTTTCTTCTCCTTCTTCCACTTCTTCTAGTTACTCTCCTTCTTCTTCCTCTTCTTATCTTCTTCTTCATCTCACCTCCTTCCAGTACTTCTTCTTCCTCCTCTTGTTCACCTTCTTAAACTTCTTCACTTTCCACATCTTCTTCTTCTTCCTTTTCTTCTCCTTCTTCCACTTCTTCTAGTTACTCTCCTTCTTCTTCCTCTTTTTATCTTTCTTCCACTTCTCATGCCTCCTCTTTTTCTCTTGCTTCCACTTCTTGATCATCCTCTCCTTTCCTTTCTTTTCTTCCTCTTCATATCCTTCTTCTTCTTCCTTTCCTTCGTCATATCCCTCTTCTTCTCCTTCTTCTGTTTCCACTTGAATTTCTACTACCTCTTGTTCTCTTTCTTCCACTTCTTCTCCATCATCTCCACTCCTTCAACTACTTCTTCTTCTTCCTCTTGTTCACCTACTTACACTGTTACTACATCCACTTCTTCTTCTTCTTCCCTCTCTTCTCCTTCTTGCCGTTCTTCTGCCTACACTACTTCTTCTTCGTCCCCTTCTTCTTCTCCTCCTTGTTCCACTCCTTCTTCATCCCCTTTCCTTCCATTGTTTCTTCTTCCTCCTCTTTTTCTCATTCTTCCACTTCTACTTCTTCGTATTATTCTCCTTCTTCCTCTTGCACTTCTTCCTTTTCTTCTTGTTCTTACACCACTTCTTCTTCCTCTTCTTGTCCTTCTGCCACCTCTTCTTCCTCCTCCCGTTCTCCTTCCACAATTTCTTTTTCTTCATCTCCTTTCATTCCACTACTTCCTCCTATTCGTCTTATTCTCTCCTTCTACCACTTCTTCTACTTCTACTTGTTGTTCTATTTCATTTTCGTCTCCTTTTTCCGCTTCTTCTGCTTACACTTCTTCTTCTTCCTCTTCTTCCATTTCTTCTCCTTCCATAACTTCTTCTTTCCTTTCCGTCTTCTCCTTCCTCTTTTTCTCCATCCCCCACTTTTGTTGCTTCCCATTGTTGCTCTTCCTCTTCTTCTCCTTCCCCCAAATCTTATGCTTACACTTCTTCTTCTTCTTCCCCCAAATCTTATGCTTACACTTCTTCTTCTTCTTCCCCCAAATCTTATGCTTACACTTCTTCTTCTTCTTCCTCTTCTCCTCCAGCTTCCACTTCTTCTGCTTCTTCTTCCCTTCCCTTCCCTTCCCCTCCTTCTTCCTTTTCCTCCTTTTCTCGTTGATCCAATTCTTCTTCTTCATCTCACCTGCTTCCACTACTTCTGGTTCCTCCTCTTGTCCACCTTCTTCAACTTCTTCACTTTCCACATATTCTTCTTCTTCCTTTTCTTCTTCTTCTTCCACTTCATCTACTTACTCTCCTTCTTCTTCCTCTTCTTATCTTTCTTCCACTTCTGCTGCCTCCTCTCGTTCTCTTTCATCCTCTTCTTCTGCTTCTTTTCCTTCGTCATATTCCTCCTTTTCTCCTTGTTCCAATTCTTCTTCTTCATCACACCTCCTTCCATTACTTCTTCTTCCTCCTCTTGTTCACCTTCTTAAAGTTCTTCACTTTCCACATCTTCTTCTTGTTCCTTTTCTTCTCCTCCTTCCACTTCTTCTAGTTACTCTCCTTCTTCTTCCTCTTCTTATCTTTCTTCCACTTCTCCTGCCTCCTCTTGTTCTCTTTCTTCCACTTCTTCTTCATCCTCTCCTTTCCTTTAGTTTATTCCTCTTCATCTCCTTCTTCTTCTTCCTTGCCTTCGTCTTCTTCATTTTTGTCTCCTTCTTCCGCTTCTTCTGCTTACACTTCTTCTTCTTCCTCTTCTTATCTTTCTTCCACTTCTCCTGCTTCCTCTTGTTCTCTTTCTTCCACTTGTTCTTCTTCTTCCCTCTCTTCTCCTTCTTGCCCTTCTTCTTCCTCCCTTTCTTCTTCTCCTCCTTCTACCACTTCTTCTTTATTCCCCCTTCCTTCCATTGCTTCTTCTTCCTCCTCTTTTTCTCATTCTTCCACTTCTTCTTCTTCTTCCTATTGTTCTCCTTCTTCGACTTGCACTTCTTGCTTTTCTTCTCGTTCTTCCACTTCTTCTCTTTCTGCCACCTCTTCTTCCTCCTCCCATTCTCCTTCTTCCACTTCTTCTTCTTCATCTCCTTTCATTCCATTACTTCCTCCTATTCCTCTTATTCTCTCCTTCTACCGCTTCTTCTGCCTAAACTTCTTCTTCTTCCTCTTCTTCCATTTCTTCTCCTTCCACAACTTCTTCTTCTCTGCATTCCGTCTTCTCCTTCCTCTTTTTCTCCATCCCCCACTTCTGTTCCTCCCATTGTTGATCTTCCTTTTCTTTTCCTTCCCCCAAATCTTATGCTTCCACTTCTTCTTCTTCTTCCTCTTCTCCTCCAGATTCCACTTCTTCTTCTTCCCTTCCCTTCCCCTCCTTCTTCCTTTTCTTCCTTTTCTTCCTTTTCTTCCTTTTCTCCTTGTTCCAATTCTTCTTCTTCATCTCACCTCCTTCCACTACTTCTTCTGCCTCCTCTTGTTCACCTTCTTCACATTCCACATCTTCTTCTTCTTGCTTTTCTTCTCCTTGTTCCACTTCTTCTAGTTACTCTCCTTCTTCTTCCTCTTCTTATCTTTCTTCCACTTCTCCTGCCTCCTCTTGTTCTCTTTCTTCCACTTCTTCTTCTTCTTCCTATTGTTCTCCTTCTTCCACTTGCACTTCTTCCTTTTCTTCTCGTTTTTCCACTTCTTCTTCTTCCTCTTCTTCTCCTTCTGCCACCTCCTCTCCCTCCTCCCCTTCTCCGTCTTCCACTTCTTCTTCTTCATCTCCTTTCATTCCACTACTTCCTCCTATTCCACTTATCCTCTCCTTCTACTACTTGTTGTTCTTCTTCATTTTCGTCTCTTTCTTCCGCTTCTTCTGCTTACACTTCTTCTTCTTCCTCTTCTTCCATTTCTTCTCCTTCCACAACTTCTTCTTCTTTCCTTTCCGTCTTCTCCTTCCTCTTTTTCTCCAACCCCCACTTCTGTTGCTTCCCATTGTTGCTCTTCCTCTTCCTCTCCTTCCCCCAAATCTTATGCTTACACTTCTTCTTCTTCTTCCTCTTCTCCTCTAGATTCCACTTCTTTTGCTTCTTCTTCCCTTCCCTTCCCCTCCTTCTTCCTTTTCCTCCTTTTCTACTTGGTCCAATTCTTCTTCTTCATCTCACCTCCTTCCACTACTTCTTCTTCCTCCTCTTGTTCACCTTCTTCACTTTCCACATCTTCTTCTTCTTCCTTTTCTTCTCCTTCTTCCACCTCTTCTAGTTACTCTCCTTCTTCTTACTCTTCTTATCTTTCTTCCACTTCTCCTGCCTCCTCTTGTTCTCTTTCTTCCACTTCTTCTTCATCCTCTCCTTTCCTTTCTTTTCTTCCTCTTCATTTCCTTCTTCTACCTCCTTTGCTTCTTCATATCCATCTTTTTCTCCTTCTTCTGCTTCCACTTGCATTTCTACCTCTTGTTCTCCTTCTTCCACTACTTCTCCATCATCCCCACTCCTTCAACTACTTCTTCTTCTTCCTCTTGTTCACCTTCTTCCACTTCTGCTACATCCACTTGTTCTTCTTCTTCCCTCTTTTCTCCTTCTTGCCCTTCTTCTGCCTACACTACTTCTTCTTGCTCCCCTTCTTCTTCTCCTCCTTGTTCCACTTCTTCTTCATCCCGTTTCCTTCCATTGGTTCTTCTTCCTCCTCTTTTTCTTATTCTTCCACTTCTTCTTCTTCTTTCTCTTGTTCTCCTTCTTCCACTTGCACTTCTTCCTTTTCTTCTCGTTCTTCCACTTCTTCTTCCTCTTCTTCTCCTTCTGCCACAACTTCTCCCTCCTCCCGTTCTCCTTCTTCCACTTCTTCTTCTTCATCTCCTTTCATTCCACTACTTCTACCACTTCTTCTACTTCTACTTGTTGTTCTTCTTCATTTTCGTCTCCTTCTTCCGCTTCCTCTGCTTACGCCTCTTTTTGTTCCATTTCTTTTCCCTCCACTTTTTCTTTCCTTTTCGTCTTCTCCTTCCTCTTTTTCTCCATCCCCCACTTCTGTTGCTTCCCATTGTTGCTCTTCCTCTTCTTCTCCTTCCCCCAAATCTTATGCTTACACTTCTTCCTCCTCTCCCCCAGATTCCACTTCTTCTAGTTCTTCTTCCCTTCCCTTCCCCTCCTTCTTCCTCTTCCTCCTTTTCTCCTTGTTCCAATTCTTTTTCTTCATCTCACCTCCTTCCACTACTTCTTCTTCCTCCTCTTGTTCACCTTCTTCAACTTCTTCACTTTCCATATCTTCTTCTTCCTTTTCTTCTCCTTCTTCCACTTCTTCTAGTTACTCTCCTTCTTCTTCCTCTTCTTATGTTTCGTCCACTTCTCCTGCCTCCTCTTGTTCTCTTTCTTCCACTTCTTCTTCATCCTCTCCTTTCCTTTCTTTTCTTCCTCTTCATCTCCTACTTCCTCTTCCTTTCCTTCGTCATATCCCTCTCTTTCTCTTTCTTCTGCTTCCACTTGCATTTCTACCTCTTGTTCTCCCTCTTCCACTTCTTCTCCATTAACCACTCTCCTTCAACTACTTCTTCTTCTTCCTCTTGTTCACCTTCTTCCACCTCTACTACATCCTCTTGTTCTTCTTCTTCCCTCTCTTCTCCTTCTTGCCCTTCTTCTGCCTACACTACTTCTTCTTCCTCCCCTTCTTCTTTTCCTCCTTGTTCCACTTCTTCTTTATTCCCCTTTCCTTCCATTGCTTCTTCCTCCTCCTTTTTTTCTCATTCTTCCACTTCTTCTTCTTCTTCTTCCTATTGTTCTCCTTCTTCCACTTGCACTTCTTCCTTTCCTTCTCGTTCTTCCACTTCTTCCTCTTCTTCTCCTTCTGCCACCTCTTCTCCCTCCTCCCGTTCTCCTTCTTCGACTTCTTCTTCTTCATCTCCTTTCATTCCACTACTTCCTCCTATTCCTCTTATTCTCTCCTTCTACCACTCCGACTTCTGCTTGTTGTTCTTCTTCATTTTCGTCTCCTTCTTCCGCTTCTTCTGCTTACACTTCTTCTTCCTCATCTTCCATTTATTCTCCTTCCACAACTTCTTCTTCTTTCCTTTCTGTCTTCGCTTTCCTCTCTTTGTCCATCCCCCACTTTTGTTGCTTCCCATTGTTGCTCTTCCTCTTCTTCTCCTTCCCCCAAATCTTATGCTTACACTTCTTCTTCTTCTTCCTCTTCTCCTCCAGATTCCACTTCTTCTGCTTCTTCTTCCCTTCCCTTCCCCTCCTTCTTCCTTTTCCTTCTTTCCTCCTTGTTCCAATTCTTCTTCTTCATCTCACCTCCTTCCACTACTTTTTCTTCCTCCTCTTGTTCACCTTCTTCACTTACCACATCTTCTTCTGCTTGCTTTTCTTCTCCTTCTTCCACTTCTTCTAGTTACTCTCATTCTTCTTCCTCTTCTTATCTTTCTTCCACTTCTCCTGCCTCTTCTTGTTGTCTTTCTTCCACTTCTTTTTCATCCTCTCCTTTCCTTTATTTTCTTCCTCTTCATCTCCTTCTTCTTCTTCCTTTCCTTCGTCATATCCCTCTTTTTCTCCTTCTTCTGCTTCCACTTGCATTTCTACCTCTTGTTCTCCTTCTTCCACTTGTTCTCCATCATCCCCACTCCTTCAACTACTTCGTCTTCTTCCTCTTGTTCACCTTCTTCCACTTCTACTACATCCACTTTTTCTTCTTCTTCGCTCAATTCTCCTTCTTGCCCTTCTTCTGCCTACACTACTTCTTCTTCCTCCCCTTCATCTTCTCCTCCTTGTTCCACTTCTTCTTCATCCCCTTTCCTTCCATTGCTTCTTCTTCCTACTCTTTTTCTCATTCTTCCACTTCTTCTTCTTCTTCCTATTGTTCTCCTTCTTCCACTTGCACTTCTTTCTTTTCTTCTCGTTCTTCCACTTCTTCTTCTTCCTCTTCGTCTCCTTCTGCCACTTCTTCTCCCTCCTCCCGTTCTCCTTCTTCCACTTCTTCTTCTTCATCTGCTTTCATTCCACTACTTCCTCCTATTCCTCTTATTCTCTCCTTCTACCACTTCTTCTACTTCTACTTGTTGTTCTTTTTCATTTTTGTCTCCTTCTTCCGCTTCGTCTGCTTACACTTCATCTTGCTCTTCTTCCATTTCTTCTCCTTCCACAACTTCTTCTTCTTTCCTTTTTGTCTTCTGCTTCCTCTTTTTCTCCATCCCCCACTTCTGTTGCTTCCCATTGTTGCTCTTCCTCTTGTTCTCCTTCCCCCAAATCTTACGCTTACACTTCTTCTTCTTCTTCCTCTTCTCCTCCAGATTGCACTTCTTCTGCTTCTTCTTCCCTTCCCTTCCGCTTCTTCTTCCTTTTCTACCTTTTCTCCTTGTTCCAATTCTTCTTCTTCATCTCACCTCCTTCCACTACTTCTTCTTTCTCCTCTTGTTCACCTTCTTCACTTTCCACATCTTCTCCTTCTTCCACTTCTTTTAGTTCTCTCTGCTTCCACTACTTCTTGTTCCTCCTCTTGTCCACCTTCTTCAACTTCTTCATTTTCAACATGTTCTTCTTCTTCCTTTTCTTCTCCTTCTTCCACTTCTTCTACTTCCTCTTCTTATCTTTCTTCCACTTCTCCTGCCTCCTCTTGTTCTCTTTCTTCCACTTCTTCTTCATCCTCCCCTTTCCTTTCTTTTCTTACTCTTCGTCTCCTTCTTCTGCTTCTTTTCCATCGTAATATTCCTCCTTTTCTCCTTGTTCCAATTCTTCTTCTTCATCTCACCTCCTCCCATTACTTCTTCTTCCTCCTCTTGTTCACCTTCTTCAAGTTCTTCACTTTCCACATTTTCTTCTTCTTCCTTTTCTTCTCCTTCTTCCACTTCTTCTAGTTACCCTTCTTCTTCTTCCATGCCTTTGTCTTCTTCATTTTCGTCTCCTTCTTCCGCTTCTTCTGCTTACACTTCTTCTTCTTCCTCTGCTTCCATTTCTTCTCCTTCCAGACCTTCTTCTTCTTTCCTTTCCGTCTTCTCCTTCCACAACTTCTTCTTCTTTCCTTTCCGTCTTCTCCTTCCTCTTTTTCTCCAACCCTCACTTCTGTTGCTTCCCATTGTTGCTCTTCCTCTTCTTCTCCTTCCCCCAAATCTTATGCTTAGACTTCTTCTTCTTCTTCCTCTTCTCCTCTAGATTCCACTTCTTCTACTTCTTCTTCGTCCCCTTGTTCACGTTCTTCACTTTCCACATCTTCTTCTTCTTCCTTTTCTTCTCCTTCTACCACTTCTTCTAGTTACTCTCCTCCTTCTTCCTTTTCTTATCTTTCTTCCACTTCTCCTGCCTCCTCTTGTTCTCTTTCTTCCACTTTTTCTTCATCCTCTCCTTTCCTTTCTTTTCTTCCTCTTCATCTCCTTCTTCTTCTTCCTTTCCTTCGTCATATCCCTCTTTTTCTCCTTCTTCTGCTTCCGCTTGCGTTTCTACCTCTTGTTCTCCTTCTTCTTCTTCCTTTCCTTCGTCATATACCTCTTTTTCTCCTTCTTCTGCTTCCGCTTGCGTTTCTACCTCTTGTTCTCCTTCTTCCACTTCTTCTCCATCATCCCCACTAATTCAACTACATCTTTTTCTTCCTCTTGTTCACCTTCTTCTACTTCTACTACATCCACTTCTTCTTTCCTTTCTGTCTTCTCCTTCCTCTTTTTCTCCAACCCCCACTTATGTTGCTTCCCATTGTTGCTCTTCCACTTCTTTTTCTTCTTCCTATTGTTCTCCTTCTTCCACTTGCACTTCTTCCGTTTCTTCTCCTTCTTCCACTTCTTCTTCTTCCTCTTCTTCTCCTTCTGCCACCTCTTCTTCCTCCACCCGTTCTGCTTCTTCCACTTCTTCTTCTTCATCTCCTTTCATTCCACTACTTCTACCACTTCTTCTACTTTTACTTGTTGTTCTTCTTCATTTTCGTCTCCTTCTTCTGCTTACACTTCTTCTTGTTCCTCTTCTTCCATTTCTTCTACTTCCACAACTTCTTCTTCTTTCCTTTCTGTTTTCTCATTCCTCTTCTTCCTCTTCTTCTCCTTCCCCCAAATCTTATGCTTACACTTCTTCTTCTTCTTCCTCTTCTCCTCCAGATTCCACTTCTTCTGCTTCTTCTTCCCTTCCCTTCCCCTCCTTCTTCCTTTTCCTCTTTTTCTCCTTGTTCCAGTTCTTCTTCTTCATCTCACCTCCTTCCACTACTTCTTCTTCCTCCTCTTCTTCACCTTCTTCACTTTCCATATCTTCTTCATCTTCCTTTTCTACCCCTTCTTTCACTTCTTCTACTTACTCTCCTTCTTCTTCCTCTTCTTATCTTTCTTCCACTTTTCCGGCCTCCTCTTGTTCCCTTTCTTCCACTTCTTCTTCATCCTCTCCTTTTCTTTCTTTTCTTCCTCTTCATCTCCTTCTTCTTCTTCCTTTCCTTCGTCATATCCCTCTTTTTCTCCTTCTTCTGCTTCCACTTGCACTTCTACTTCTTGTTCTCCTTCTTCCACTTCTTCTCCATCATCCCCAGTCTTTCAATTACTTCTTCTTCTTCCGCTTGTTCATCTTCTTCCACTTCTACTACATTCACTTTTTCTTCTTCTTCTCCCTCTTCTCCTTCTGGCCCTTCTTCTGCCTATACCACTTCTTCTTCCTCCCCTTCTTCTTCTCCTCCTGGTTCCACTTCTTCTTCATCCCCTTTCCTTCCATTGCTTCTTCTTCCTCCTCTTTTTCTCATTCTTCCACTTCTTCTTCTTCTTCCTGTTGTTCTCCTTGTTCCACTTGCACTTCTTCCTTTTCTTCTCGTTTTTCCACTTCTTCTTCTTCCTCTTCTTCTCCTTCTGCCACCTCTTCTCCCCCCTCCCGTTCTCCTTCTTCGACTTCTTCTTCTTCATCTCCTTTCATTCCACTGCTTCCTCTTATTCCTCTTATTCTCTCCTTCTACCACTTCTTCTACTTCTACTTGTTGTTCTTCTTCATTTTCGTCTCTTTCTTTCGCTTCTTCTGCTCACACTTCTTCTTCTTCCTCTTCTTCCATTTCTTCTCTGTCCACAACTTCTTCTTCTTTCCTTTCCGTCTTCTCCTTCCTCTTTTTCTCCATCCCCCACTTCTCTTGCTTCCCATTGTTGCTCTTCCTCCTCTTCTCCTTCCCCCAAATCTTATGCTTACATTTCTTCTTCTTCTTCCTCTTCTCCTCCAGATTCCACTTCTTCTGCTTCTTCTTCCCTTCCCTTCCCCTCCTTCTTCCTTTTCCTCTTTTTCTACTTGTTCCAATTCTTCTTCTTCATCTCACCTGCTTCCACTACTTCTTGTTCCTCCTCTTGCCCACCTTCTTCAACTTCTTCACTTTCCACATCTTCTTTTTCTTCCTTTTCTTCTCCTCCTTCCACTTCTTCTAGTTACACTGCTTCTTCTTCCTCTTCTTATCTTTCTTCCACTTCTCCTGCCTCCTCTTGTTCTCTTTCTTCCACTTCTTCTTCATCCTCTCCTTTCCTTTCTTTTCTTCCTCTTCATCTCCTTCTTCTGCTTCCTTTCCAACGTGATATTCCTCCTTTTCTCCTTCTTCTGCTTCCACTTGCATTTCTACCTCTTGTTCTCCTTCTTCCACTTCTTCTCCATCATCCCCACTCCTTCAACTACTTCCTCTTCTTCCTCTTGCTCACCTTCTTCCACTTCTACTACACCCACTTGTTCTTCTTCTTCCCTCTCTTCTCCTTCTTGCCCTTCTTCTGCCTGCACTACTTCTTCTTCCTCCCCTTCCTCTTCTCCTCCTTGTTCCACTTCTTCTTCATCCCCTTTCCTACCATTGCTTCTTCTTCCTCCTTTTTTTTCTTATTCTTCCACTTGCACTTTTTCCTTTTCTTCTCGTTCTTCCACATCTTCTTCTTCCTCTTCTTCTCCTTCTGCCACCTCTTCTCCCTCCTCCCGTTCTCCTTCTTCCACTTCTTCTTCTTCATCTCCTTTCATTCCACTACTTCCTCCTATTCCTCTTATTCTCTCCTTCTACCACTTCTTCTACTTCTACTTGTTGTTCTTTTTCATTTTTGTCTCCTTCTTCCGCTTCTTCTGCTTACACTTCTTCTTTTTCCTCTTCTTCGATTTCTTCGACTCCCACAACTTCTTCTTCGTCATCTCACCTCCTTGCACTATTTCTTCTTCCTCCTCTTGTTCACCTTCTTCAACTTCTTCAGCTTCCACATCTTCTTCTTCTTCATTTTCTTCTCCTTCTTCCACTTCTTCTAGTTACTCTCCTTCTTCTTCCTCTTCTTATCTTCTTCTTCATCTCACCTCCTTCCAGTACTTCTTCTTCCTCCTCTTGTTCACCTTCTTAAACTTCTTCACTTTCCACATCTTCTTCTTCTTCCTTTTCTTCTCCTTCTTCCACTTCTTCTAGTTACTCTCCTTCTTCTTCCTCTTTTTATCTTTCTTCCACTTCTCATGCCTCCTCTTTTTCTCTTGCTTCCACTTCTTGATCATCCTCTCCTTTCCTTTCTTTTCTTCCTCTTCATATCCTTCTTCTTCTTCCTTTCCTTCGTCATATCCCTCTTCTTCTCCTTCTTCTGTTTCCACTTGAATTTCTACTACCTCTTGTTCTCTTTCTTCCACTTCTTCTCCATCATCTCCACTCCTTCAACTACTTCTTCTTCTTCCTCTTGTTCACCTACTTACACTGTTACTACATCCACTTCTTCTTCTTCTTCCCTCTCTTCTCCTTCTTGCCGTTCTTCTGCCTACACTACTTCTTCTTCGTCCCCTTCTTCTTCTCCTCCTTGTTCCACTCCTTCTTCATCCCCTTTCCTTCCATTGTTTCTTCTTCCTCCTCTTTTTCTCATTCTTCCACTTCTACTTCTTCGTATTATTCTCCTTCTTCCTCTTGCACTTCTTCCTTTTCTTCTTGTTCTTACACCACTTCTTCTTCCTCTTCTTGTCCTTCTGCCACCTCTTCTTCCTCCTCCCGTTCTCCTTCCACAATTTCTTTTTCTTCATCTCCTTTCATTCCACTACTTCCTCCTATTCGTCTTATTCTCTCCTTCTACCACTTCTTCTACTTCTACTTGTTGTTCTATTTCATTTTCGTCTCCTTTTTCCGCTTCTTCTGCTTACACTTCTTCTTCTTCCTCTTCTTCCATTTCTTCTCCTTCCATAACTTCTTCTTTCCTTTCCGTCTTCTCCTTCCTCTTTTTCTCCATCCCCCACTTTTGTTGCTTCCCATTGTTGCTCTTCCTCTTCTTCTCCTTCCCCCAAATCTTATGCTTACACTTCTTCTTCTTCTTCCCCCAAATCTTATGCTTACACTTCTTCTTCTTCTTCCCCCAAATCTTATGCTTACACTTCTTCTTCTTCTTCCTCTTCTCCTCCAGCTTCCACTTCTTCTGCTTCTTCTTCCCTTCCCTTCCCTTCCCCTCCTTCTTCCTTTTCCTCCTTTTCTCGTTGATCCAATTCTTCTTCTTCATCTCACCTGCTTCCACTACTTCTGGTTCCTCCTCTTGTCCACCTTCTTCAACTTCTTCACTTTCCACATATTCTTCTTCTTCCTTTTCTTCTTCTTCTTCCACTTCATCTACTTACTCTCCTTCTTCTTCCTCTTCTTATCTTTCTTCCACTTCTGCTGCCTCCTCTCGTTCTCTTTCATCCTCTTCTTCTGCTTCTTTTCCTTCGTCATATTCCTCCTTTTCTCCTTGTTCCAATTCTTCTTCTTCATCACACCTCCTTCCATTACTTCTTCTTCCTCCTCTTGTTCACCTTCTTAAAGTTCTTCACTTTCCACATCTTCTTCTTGTTCCTTTTCTTCTCCTCCTTCCACTTCTTCTAGTTACTCTCCTTCTTCTTCCTCTTCTTATCTTTCTTCCACTTCTCCTGCCTCCTCTTGTTCTCTTTCTTCCACTTCTTCTTCATCCTCTCCTTTCCTTTAGTTTATTCCTCTTCATCTCCTTCTTCTTCTTCCTTGCCTTCGTCTTCTTCATTTTTGTCTCCTTCTTCCGCTTCTTCTGCTTACACTTCTTCTTCTTCCTCTTCTTATCTTTCTTCCACTTCTCCTGCTTCCTCTTGTTCTCTTTCTTCCACTTGTTCTTCTTCTTCCCTCTCTTCTCCTTCTTGCCCTTCTTCTTCCTCCCTTTCTTCTTCTCCTCCTTCTACCACTTCTTCTTTATTCCCCCTTCCTTCCATTGCTTCTTCTTCCTCCTCTTTTTCTCATTCTTCCACTTCTTCTTCTTCTTCCTATTGTTCTCCTTCTTCGACTTGCACTTCTTGCTTTTCTTCTCGTTCTTCCACTTCTTCTCTTTCTGCCACCTCTTCTTCCTCCTCCCATTCTCCTTCTTCCACTTCTTCTTCTTCATCTCCTTTCATTCCATTACTTCCTCCTATTCCTCTTATTCTCTCCTTCTACCGCTTCTTCTGCCTAAACTTCTTCTTCTTCCTCTTCTTCCATTTCTTCTCCTTCCACAACTTCTTCTTCTCTGCATTCCGTCTTCTCCTTCCTCTTTTTCTCCATCCCCCACTTCTGTTCCTCCCATTGTTGATCTTCCTTTTCTTTTCCTTCCCCCAAATCTTATGCTTCCACTTCTTCTTCTTCTTCCTCTTCTCCTCCAGATTCCACTTCTTCTTCTTCCCTTCCCTTCCCCTCCTTCTTCCTTTTCTTCCTTTTCTTCCTTTTCTTCCTTTTCTCCTTGTTCCAATTCTTCTTCTTCATCTCACCTCCTTCCACTACTTCTTCTGCCTCCTCTTGTTCACCTTCTTCACATTCCACATCTTCTTCTTCTTGCTTTTCTTCTCCTTGTTCCACTTCTTCTAGTTACTCTCCTTCTTCTTCCTCTTCTTATCTTTCTTCCACTTCTCCTGCCTCCTCTTGTTCTCTTTCTTCCACTTCTTCTTCTTCTTCCTATTGTTCTCCTTCTTCCACTTGCACTTCTTCCTTTTCTTCTCGTTTTTCCACTTCTTCTTCTTCCTCTTCTTCTCCTTCTGCCACCTCCTCTCCCTCCTCCCCTTCTCCGTCTTCCACTTCTTCTTCTTCATCTCCTTTCATTCCACTACTTCCTCCTATTCCACTTATCCTCTCCTTCTACTACTTGTTGTTCTTCTTCATTTTCGTCTCTTTCTTCCGCTTCTTCTGCTTACACTTCTTCTTCTTCCTCTTCTTCCATTTCTTCTCCTTCCACAACTTCTTCTTCTTTCCTTTCCGTCTTCTCCTTCCTCTTTTTCTCCAACCCCCACTTCTGTTGCTTCCCATTGTTGCTCTTCCTCTTCCTCTCCTTCCCCCAAATCTTATGCTTACACTTCTTCTTCTTCTTCCTCTTCTCCTCTAGATTCCACTTCTTTTGCTTCTTCTTCCCTTCCCTTCCCCTCCTTCTTCCTTTTCCTCCTTTTCTACTTGGTCCAATTCTTCTTCTTCATCTCACCTCCTTCCACTACTTCTTCTTCCTCCTCTTGTTCACCTTCTTCACTTTCCACATCTTCTTCTTCTTCCTTTTCTTCTCCTTCTTCCACCTCTTCTAGTTACTCTCCTTCTTCTTACTCTTCTTATCTTTCTTCCACTTCTCCTGCCTCCTCTTGTTCTCTTTCTTCCACTTCTTCTTCATCCTCTCCTTTCCTTTCTTTTCTTCCTCTTCATTTCCTTCTTCTACCTCCTTTGCTTCTTCATATCCATCTTTTTCTCCTTCTTCTGCTTCCACTTGCATTTCTACCTCTTGTTCTCCTTCTTCCACTACTTCTCCATCATCCCCACTCCTTCAACTACTTCTTCTTCTTCCTCTTGTTCACCTTCTTCCACTTCTGCTACATCCACTTGTTCTTCTTCTTCCCTCTTTTCTCCTTCTTGCCCTTCTTCTGCCTACACTACTTCTTCTTGCTCCCCTTCTTCTTCTCCTCCTTGTTCCACTTCTTCTTCATCCCGTTTCCTTCCATTGGTTCTTCTTCCTCCTCTTTTTCTTATTCTTCCACTTCTTCTTCTTCTTTCTCTTGTTCTCCTTCTTCCACTTGCACTTCTTCCTTTTCTTCTCGTTCTTCCACTTCTTCTTCCTCTTCTTCTCCTTCTGCCACAACTTCTCCCTCCTCCCGTTCTCCTTCTTCCACTTCTTCTTCTTCATCTCCTTTCATTCCACTACTTCTACCACTTCTTCTACTTCTACTTGTTGTTCTTCTTCATTTTCGTCTCCTTCTTCCGCTTCCTCTGCTTACGCCTCTTTTTGTTCCATTTCTTTTCCCTCCACTTTTTCTTTCCTTTTCGTCTTCTCCTTCCTCTTTTTCTCCATCCCCCACTTCTGTTGCTTCCCATTGTTGCTCTTCCTCTTCTTCTCCTTCCCCCAAATCTTATGCTTACACTTCTTCCTCCTCTCCCCCAGATTCCACTTCTTCTAGTTCTTCTTCCCTTCCCTTCCCCTCCTTCTTCCTCTTCCTCCTTTTCTCCTTGTTCCAATTCTTTTTCTTCATCTCACCTCCTTCCACTACTTCTTCTTCCTCCTCTTGTTCACCTTCTTCAACTTCTTCACTTTCCATATCTTCTTCTTCCTTTTCTTCTCCTTCTTCCACTTCTTCTAGTTACTCTCCTTCTTCTTCCTCTTCTTATGTTTCGTCCACTTCTCCTGCCTCCTCTTGTTCTCTTTCTTCCACTTCTTCTTCATCCTCTCCTTTCCTTTCTTTTCTTCCTCTTCATCTCCTACTTCCTCTTCCTTTCCTTCGTCATATCCCTCTCTTTCTCTTTCTTCTGCTTCCACTTGCATTTCTACCTCTTGTTCTCCCTCTTCCACTTCTTCTCCATTAACCACTCTCCTTCAACTACTTCTTCTTCTTCCTCTTGTTCACCTTCTTCCACCTCTACTACATCCTCTTGTTCTTCTTCTTCCCTCTCTTCTCCTTCTTGCCCTTCTTCTGCCTACACTACTTCTTCTTCCTCCCCTTCTTCTTTTCCTCCTTGTTCCACTTCTTCTTTATTCCCCTTTCCTTCCATTGCTTCTTCCTCCTCCTTTTTTTCTCATTCTTCCACTTCTTCTTCTTCTTCTTCCTATTGTTCTCCTTCTTCCACTTGCACTTCTTCCTTTCCTTCTCGTTCTTCCACTTCTTCCTCTTCTTCTCCTTCTGCCACCTCTTCTCCCTCCTCCCGTTCTCCTTCTTCGACTTCTTCTTCTTCATCTCCTTTCATTCCACTACTTCCTCCTATTCCTCTTATTCTCTCCTTCTACCACTCCGACTTCTGCTTGTTGTTCTTCTTCATTTTCGTCTCCTTCTTCCGCTTCTTCTGCTTACACTTCTTCTTCCTCATCTTCCATTTATTCTCCTTCCACAACTTCTTCTTCTTTCCTTTCTGTCTTCGCTTTCCTCTCTTTGTCCATCCCCCACTTTTGTTGCTTCCCATTGTTGCTCTTCCTCTTCTTCTCCTTCCCCCAAATCTTATGCTTACACTTCTTCTTCTTCTTCCTCTTCTCCTCCAGATTCCACTTCTTCTGCTTCTTCTTCCCTTCCCTTCCCCTCCTTCTTCCTTTTCCTTCTTTCCTCCTTGTTCCAATTCTTCTTCTTCATCTCACCTCCTTCCACTACTTTTTCTTCCTCCTCTTGTTCACCTTCTTCACTTACCACATCTTCTTCTGCTTGCTTTTCTTCTCCTTCTTCCACTTCTTCTAGTTACTCTCATTCTTCTTCCTCTTCTTATCTTTCTTCCACTTCTCCTGCCTCTTCTTGTTGTCTTTCTTCCACTTCTTTTTCATCCTCTCCTTTCCTTTATTTTCTTCCTCTTCATCTCCTTCTTCTTCTTCCTTTCCTTCGTCATATCCCTCTTTTTCTCCTTCTTCTGCTTCCACTTGCATTTCTACCTCTTGTTCTCCTTCTTCCACTTGTTCTCCATCATCCCCACTCCTTCAACTACTTCGTCTTCTTCCTCTTGTTCACCTTCTTCCACTTCTACTACATCCACTTTTTCTTCTTCTTCGCTCAATTCTCCTTCTTGCCCTTCTTCTGCCTACACTACTTCTTCTTCCTCCCCTTCATCTTCTCCTCCTTGTTCCACTTCTTCTTCATCCCCTTTCCTTCCATTGCTTCTTCTTCCTACTCTTTTTCTCATTCTTCCACTTCTTCTTCTTCTTCCTATTGTTCTCCTTCTTCCACTTGCACTTCTTTCTTTTCTTCTCGTTCTTCCACTTCTTCTTCTTCCTCTTCGTCTCCTTCTGCCACTTCTTCTCCCTCCTCCCGTTCTCCTTCTTCCACTTCTTCTTCTTCATCTGCTTTCATTCCACTACTTCCTCCTATTCCTCTTATTCTCTCCTTCTACCACTTCTTCTACTTCTACTTGTTGTTCTTTTTCATTTTTGTCTCCTTCTTCCGCTTCGTCTGCTTACACTTCATCTTGCTCTTCTTCCATTTCTTCTCCTTCCACAACTTCTTCTTCTTTCCTTTTTGTCTTCTGCTTCCTCTTTTTCTCCATCCCCCACTTCTGTTGCTTCCCATTGTTGCTCTTCCTCTTGTTCTCCTTCCCCCAAATCTTACGCTTACACTTCTTCTTCTTCTTCCTCTTCTCCTCCAGATTGCACTTCTTCTGCTTCTTCTTCCCTTCCCTTCCGCTTCTTCTTCCTTTTCTACCTTTTCTCCTTGTTCCAATTCTTCTTCTTCATCTCACCTCCTTCCACTACTTCTTCTTTCTCCTCTTGTTCACCTTCTTCACTTTCCACATCTTCTCCTTCTTCCACTTCTTTTAGTTCTCTCTGCTTCCACTACTTCTTGTTCCTCCTCTTGTCCACCTTCTTCAACTTCTTCATTTTCAACATGTTCTTCTTCTTCCTTTTCTTCTCCTTCTTCCACTTCTTCTACTTCCTCTTCTTATCTTTCTTCCACTTCTCCTGCCTCCTCTTGTTCTCTTTCTTCCACTTCTTCTTCATCCTCCCCTTTCCTTTCTTTTCTTACTCTTCGTCTCCTTCTTCTGCTTCTTTTCCATCGTAATATTCCTCCTTTTCTCCTTGTTCCAATTCTTCTTCTTCATCTCACCTCCTCCCATTACTTCTTCTTCCTCCTCTTGTTCACCTTCTTCAAGTTCTTCACTTTCCACATTTTCTTCTTCTTCCTTTTCTTCTCCTTCTTCCACTTCTTCTAGTTACCCTTCTTCTTCTTCCATGCCTTTGTCTTCTTCATTTTCGTCTCCTTCTTCCGCTTCTTCTGCTTACACTTCTTCTTCTTCCTCTGCTTCCATTTCTTCTCCTTCCAGACCTTCTTCTTCTTTCCTTTCCGTCTTCTCCTTCCACAACTTCTTCTTCTTTCCTTTCCGTCTTCTCCTTCCTCTTTTTCTCCAACCCTCACTTCTGTTGCTTCCCATTGTTGCTCTTCCTCTTCTTCTCCTTCCCCCAAATCTTATGCTTAGACTTCTTCTTCTTCTTCCTCTTCTCCTCTAGATTCCACTTCTTCTACTTCTTCTTCGTCCCCTTGTTCACGTTCTTCACTTTCCACATCTTCTTCTTCTTCCTTTTCTTCTCCTTCTACCACTTCTTCTAGTTACTCTCCTCCTTCTTCCTTTTCTTATCTTTCTTCCACTTCTCCTGCCTCCTCTTGTTCTCTTTCTTCCACTTTTTCTTCATCCTCTCCTTTCCTTTCTTTTCTTCCTCTTCATCTCCTTCTTCTTCTTCCTTTCCTTCGTCATATCCCTCTTTTTCTCCTTCTTCTGCTTCCGCTTGCGTTTCTACCTCTTGTTCTCCTTCTTCTTCTTCCTTTCCTTCGTCATATACCTCTTTTTCTCCTTCTTCTGCTTCCGCTTGCGTTTCTACCTCTTGTTCTCCTTCTTCCACTTCTTCTCCATCATCCCCACTAATTCAACTACATCTTTTTCTTCCTCTTGTTCACCTTCTTCTACTTCTACTACATCCACTTCTTCTTTCCTTTCTGTCTTCTCCTTCCTCTTTTTCTCCAACCCCCACTTATGTTGCTTCCCATTGTTGCTCTTCCACTTCTTTTTCTTCTTCCTATTGTTCTCCTTCTTCCACTTGCACTTCTTCCGTTTCTTCTCCTTCTTCCACTTCTTCTTCTTCCTCTTCTTCTCCTTCTGCCACCTCTTCTTCCTCCACCCGTTCTGCTTCTTCCACTTCTTCTTCTTCATCTCCTTTCATTCCACTACTTCTACCACTTCTTCTACTTTTACTTGTTGTTCTTCTTCATTTTCGTCTCCTTCTTCTGCTTACACTTCTTCTTGTTCCTCTTCTTCCATTTCTTCTACTTCCACAACTTCTTCTTCTTTCCTTTCTGTTTTCTCATTCCTCTTCTTCCTCTTCTTCTCCTTCCCCCAAATCTTATGCTTACACTTCTTCTTCTTCTTCCTCTTCTCCTCCAGATTCCACTTCTTCTGCTTCTTCTTCCCTTCCCTTCCCCTCCTTCTTCCTTTTCCTCTTTTTCTCCTTGTTCCAGTTCTTCTTCTTCATCTCACCTCCTTCCACTACTTCTTCTTCCTCCTCTTCTTCACCTTCTTCACTTTCCATATCTTCTTCATCTTCCTTTTCTACCCCTTCTTTCACTTCTTCTACTTACTCTCCTTCTTCTTCCTCTTCTTATCTTTCTTCCACTTTTCCGGCCTCCTCTTGTTCCCTTTCTTCCACTTCTTCTTCATCCTCTCCTTTTCTTTCTTTTCTTCCTCTTCATCTCCTTCTTCTTCTTCCTTTCCTTCGTCATATCCCTCTTTTTCTCCTTCTTCTGCTTCCACTTGCACTTCTACTTCTTGTTCTCCTTCTTCCACTTCTTCTCCATCATCCCCAGTCTTTCAATTACTTCTTCTTCTTCCGCTTGTTCATCTTCTTCCACTTCTACTACATTCACTTTTTCTTCTTCTTCTCCCTCTTCTCCTTCTGGCCCTTCTTCTGCCTATACCACTTCTTCTTCCTCCCCTTCTTCTTCTCCTCCTGGTTCCACTTCTTCTTCATCCCCTTTCCTTCCATTGCTTCTTCTTCCTCCTCTTTTTCTCATTCTTCCACTTCTTCTTCTTCTTCCTGTTGTTCTCCTTGTTCCACTTGCACTTCTTCCTTTTCTTCTCGTTTTTCCACTTCTTCTTCTTCCTCTTCTTCTCCTTCTGCCACCTCTTCTCCCCCCTCCCGTTCTCCTTCTTCGACTTCTTCTTCTTCATCTCCTTTCATTCCACTGCTTCCTCTTATTCCTCTTATTCTCTCCTTCTACCACTTCTTCTACTTCTACTTGTTGTTCTTCTTCATTTTCGTCTCTTTCTTTCGCTTCTTCTGCTCACACTTCTTCTTCTTCCTCTTCTTCCATTTCTTCTCTGTCCACAACTTCTTCTTCTTTCCTTTCCGTCTTCTCCTTCCTCTTTTTCTCCATCCCCCACTTCTCTTGCTTCCCATTGTTGCTCTTCCTCCTCTTCTCCTTCCCCCAAATCTTATGCTTACATTTCTTCTTCTTCTTCCTCTTCTCCTCCAGATTCCACTTCTTCTGCTTCTTCTTCCCTTCCCTTCCCCTCCTTCTTCCTTTTCCTCTTTTTCTACTTGTTCCAATTCTTCTTCTTCATCTCACCTGCTTCCACTACTTCTTGTTCCTCCTCTTGCCCACCTTCTTCAACTTCTTCACTTTCCACATCTTCTTTTTCTTCCTTTTCTTCTCCTCCTTCCACTTCTTCTAGTTACACTGCTTCTTCTTCCTCTTCTTATCTTTCTTCCACTTCTCCTGCCTCCTCTTGTTCTCTTTCTTCCACTTCTTCTTCATCCTCTCCTTTCCTTTCTTTTCTTCCTCTTCATCTCCTTCTTCTGCTTCCTTTCCAACGTGATATTCCTCCTTTTCTCCTTCTTCTGCTTCCACTTGCATTTCTACCTCTTGTTCTCCTTCTTCCACTTCTTCTCCATCATCCCCACTCCTTCAACTACTTCCTCTTCTTCCTCTTGCTCACCTTCTTCCACTTCTACTACACCCACTTGTTCTTCTTCTTCCCTCTCTTCTCCTTCTTGCCCTTCTTCTGCCTGCACTACTTCTTCTTCCTCCCCTTCCTCTTCTCCTCCTTGTTCCACTTCTTCTTCATCCCCTTTCCTACCATTGCTTCTTCTTCCTCCTTTTTTTTCTTATTCTTCCACTTGCACTTTTTCCTTTTCTTCTCGTTCTTCCACATCTTCTTCTTCCTCTTCTTCTCCTTCTGCCACCTCTTCTCCCTCCTCCCGTTCTCCTTCTTCCACTTCTTCTTCTTCATCTCCTTTCATTCCACTACTTCCTCCTATTCCTCTTATTCTCTCCTTCTACCACTTCTTCTACTTCTACTTGTTGTTCTTTTTCATTTTTGTCTCCTTCTTCCGCTTCTTCTGCTTACACTTCTTCTTTTTCCTCTTCTTCGATTTCTTCGACTTCCACAACTTCTTCTTCGTCATCTCACCTCCTTGCACTATTTCTTCTTCCTCCTCTTGTTCACCTTCTTCAACTTCTTCAGCTTCCACATCTTCTTCTTCTTCATTTTCTTCTCCTTCTTCCACTTCTTCTAGTTACTCTCCTTCTTCTTCCTCTTCTTATCTTCTTCTTCATCTCACCTCCTTCCAGTACTTCTTCTTCCTCCTCTTGTTCACCTTCTTAAACTTCTTCACTTTCCACATCTTCTTCTTCTTCCTTTTCTTCTCCTTCTTCCACTTCTTCTAGTTACTCTCCTTCTTCTTCCTCTTTTTATCTTTCTTCCACTTCTCATGCCTCCTCTTTTTCTCTTGCTTCCACTTCTTGATCATCCTCTCCTTTCCTTTCTTTTCTTCCTCTTCATATCCTTCTTCTTCTTCCTTTCCTTCGTCATATCCCTCTTCTTCTCCTTCTTCTGTTTCCACTTGAATTTCTACTACCTCTTGTTCTCTTTCTTCCACTTCTTCTCCATCATCTCCACTCCTTCAACTACTTCTTCTTCTTCCTCTTGTTCACCTGCTTACACTGTTACTACATCCACTTCTTCTTCTTCTTCCCTCTCTTCTCCTTCTTGCCGTTCTTCTGCCTACACTACTTCTTCTTCGTCCCCTTCTTCTTCTCCTCCTTGTTCCACTCCTTCTTCATCCCCTTTCCTTCCATTGTTTCTTCTTCCTCCTCTTTTTCTCATTCTTCCACTTCTACTTCTTCGTATTATTCTCCTTCTTCCTCTTGCACTTCTTCCTTTTCTTCTTGTTCTTACACCACTTCTTCTTCCTCTTCTTGTCCTTCTGCCACCTCTTCTTCCTCCTCCCGTTCTCCTTCCACAATTTCTTTTTCTTCATCTCCTTTCATTCCACTACTTCCTCCTATTCGTCTTATTCTCTCCTTCTACCACTTCTTCTACTTCTACTTGTTGTTCTATTTCATTTTCGTCTCCTTTTTCCGCTTCTTCTGCTTACACTTCTTCTTCTTCCTCTTCTTCCATTTCTTCTCCTTCCATAACTTCTTCTTTCCTTTCCGTCTTCTCCTTCCTCTTTTTCTCCATCCCCCACTTTTGTTGCTTCCCATTGTTGCTCTTCCTCTTCTTCTCCTTCCCCCAAATCTTATGCTTACACTTCTTCTTCTTCTTCCCCCAAATCTTATGCTTACACTTCTTCTTCTTCTTCCCCCAAATCTTATGCTTACACTTCTTCTTCTTCTTCCTCTTCTCCTCCAGCTTCCACTTCTTCTGCTTCTTCTTCCCTTCCCTTCCCTTCCCCTCCTTCTTCCTTTTCCTCCTTTTCTCGTTGATCCAATTCTTCTTCTTCATCTCACCTGCTTCCACTACTTCTGGTTCCTCCTCTTGTCCACCTTCTTCAACTTCTTCACTTTCCACATATTCTTCTTCTTCCTTTTCTTCTTCTTCTTCCACTTCATCTACTTACTCTCCTTCTTCTTCCTCTTCTTATCTTTCTTCCACTTCTGCTGCCTCCTCTCGTTCTCTTTCATCCTCTTCTTCTGCTTCTTTTCCTTCGTCATATTCCTCCTTTTCTCCTTGTTCCAATTCTTCTTCTTCATCACACCTCCTTCCATTACTTCTTCTTCCTCCTCTTGTTCACCTTCTTAAAGTTCTTCACTTTCCACATCTTCTTCTTGTTCCTTTTCTTCTCCTCCTTCCACTTCTTCTAGTTACTCTCCTTCTTCTTCCTCTTCTTATCTTTCTTCCACTTCTCCTGCCTCCTCTTGTTCTCTTTCTTCCACTTCTTCTTCATCCTCTCCTTTCCTTTAGTTTATTCCTCTTCATCTCCTTCTTCTTCTTCCTTGCCTTCGTCTTCTTCATTTTTGTCTCCTTCTTCCGCTTCTTCTGCTTACACTTCTTCTTCTTCCTCTTCTTATCTTTCTTCCACTTCTCCTGCTTCCTCTTGTTCTCTTTCTTCCACTTGTTCTTCTTCTTCCCTCTCTTCTCCTTCTTGCCCTTCTTCTTCCTCCCTTTCTTCTTCTCCTCCTTCTACCACTTCTTCTTTATTCCCCCTTCCTTCCATTGCTTCTTCTTCCTCCTCTTTTTCTCATTCTTCCACTTCTTCTTCTTCTTCCTATTGTTCTCCTTCTTCGACTTGCACTTCTTGCTTTTCTTCTCGTTCTTCCACTTCTTCTCTTTCTGCCACCTCTTCTTCCTCCTCCCATTCTCCTTCTTCCACTTCTTCTTCTTCATCTCCTTTCATTCCATTACTTCCTCCTATTCCTCTTATTCTCTCCTTCTACCGCTTCTTCTGCCTAAACTTCTTCTTCTTCCTCTTCTTCCATTTCTTCTCCTTCCACAACTTCTTCTTCTCTGCATTCCGTCTTCTCCTTCCTCTTTTTCTCCATCCCCCACTTCTGTTCCTCCCATTGTTGATCTTCCTTTTCTTTTCCTTCCCCCAAATCTTATGCTTCCACTTCTTCTTCTTCTTCCTCTTCTCCTCCAGATTCCACTTCTTCTTCTTCCCTTCCCTTCCCCTCCTTCTTCCTTTTCTTCCTTTTCTTCCTTTTCTTCCTTTTCTCCTTGTTCCAATTCTTCTTCTTCATCTCACCTCCTTCCACTACTTCTTCTGCCTCCTCTTGTTCACCTTCTTCACATTCCACATCTTCTTCTTCTTGCTTTTCTTCTCCTTGTTCCACTTCTTCTAGTTACTCTCCTTCTTCTTCCTCTTCTTATCTTTCTTCCACTTCTCCTGCCTCCTCTTGTTCTCTTTCTTCCACTTCTTCTTCTTCTTCCTATTGTTCTCCTTCTTCCACTTGCACTTCTTCCTTTTCTTCTCGTTTTTCCACTTCTTCTTCTTCCTCTTCTTCTCCTTCTGCCACCTCCTCTCCCTCCTCCCCTTCTCCGTCTTCCACTTCTTCTTCTTCATCTCCTTTCATTCCACTACTTCCTCCTATTCCACTTATCCTCTCCTTCTACTACTTGTTGTTCTTCTTCATTTTCGTCTCTTTCTTCCGCTTCTTCTGCTTACACTTCTTCTTCTTCCTCTTCTTCCATTTCTTCTCCTTCCACAACTTCTTCTTCTTTCCTTTCCGTCTTCTCCTTCCTCTTTTTCTCCAACCCCCACTTCTGTTGCTTCCCATTGTTGCTCTTCCTCTTCCTCTCCTTCCCCCAAATCTTATGCTTACACTTCTTCTTCTTCTTCCTCTTCTCCTCTAGATTCCACTTCTTTTGCTTCTTCTTCCCTTCCCTTCCCCTCCTTCTTCCTTTTCCTCCTTTTCTACTTGGTCCAATTCTTCTTCTTCATCTCACCTCCTTCCACTACTTCTTCTTCCTCCTCTTGTTCACCTTCTTCACTTTCCATATCTTCTTCTTCTTCCTTTTCTTCTCCTTCTTCTACTTCTTCTAGTTACTCTCCTTCTTCTTCCTCTTCTTATCTTTCTTCCACTTCTCCTGCCTCCTGTTATTCTCTTTCTTCCACTTCTTCTTCATCCTCTGCTTTCCATTCTTTTCTTCTTCTTCATCTCCTTCTTCTTCTGCCTTTCCTTCGTCATATCCCTCTTTTTCTCCTTCGTCTACTTCCACTTGCATTTCTACCTCTTGTTCTCCTTCTTCCACTTCTTCTCGATCATCCCCACTCCTTCAACTACTTCTTCTTCTTCTTCCTCTTGTTCCCCTTCTCCCACTTGTTCTACTCCTTCCCTCTCTTCTCCTTCTTGCCCTTCTTCTGCCTACACTACTTCTCCTCCCTGTTCCACTTCTTCTTCATCCCCTTTCCTTCCATTGCTTCTTCTTCCTCCTCTTTTTCTCTTTCTTCCACTACTTCTTCTTCTTCCCATTGTTCTCTTTCTTCCACTTGAACTTCTTCCTTTTTCTCTCTTTCTTCCACTTCTTCTTCTTCCTCTTCTTCTCCTTCTACCACCTTTTCTCCCTCCCCCCTCCTCCCGTTCTCCTTCTTCCACTTCTTCTTCTTCATCTCCTTTCATTCCACTACTTCTTCTTATTCCTCTTATTCTCTCCTTCTACCACTTCTTCTACTTCTACTTGTTGTTCTGCTTCATTTTCGTCTCCTTCTTCCGCTTCTTCCGCTTACACTTCTGCTTCTTCCTCTTCTTCCATTTCTTCTCCTTCCACAACTTCTTCTTCTTTCCTTTCCGTCTTCTCCTTCCTCTTTTTCTCCATCCCCCACTTCTGTTGCTTCCCATTGTTGCTCTACCTCTTCTTCTCCAGATTCCACTTCTTCTGGTTCTTCTTCCCTTCCCCTCCGTCTTCCTTTTTCTCCTTTCTCCTTGTTCCAATTCTTTTTCTTCATCTCACCTCCTTCCACTACTTCTTCTTCCTCCTCTTGTTCACCTTCTTCACTTTCCACATCTTCTTCTTCTTCCTTTTCTTTTCCTTCTTCCACTTCTTCTATTTATTCCCCTTCTTCTTCCTCTTCTTATCTTTCTTCCACTTCTCCTGCCTCCTCTTGTTCCCTTTCTTCCACTTCTTCTTCATCTTCCACTTCTTCTTCATCCTCTCCTTCTACTACTTGTTGTTCTTCTTCATTTTCGTCTCTTTCTTCCGCTTCTTCTGCTTACACTTCTTCTTCTTCCTCTTCTTCCATTTCTTCTCCTTCCACAACTTCTTATTCTTTCCTTTCCGTCTTCTCCTTCTTCCTTTTCCTCCTTTTGTCCTTGTTCCAATTCTTTTTCTTCATCTCACCTCCTTCCACTACTTCTTCTTCCTCCTCTTGTTCACCTTCTTCAAATTCTTCACTTTCCACATCTTCTTCTTCTTCCTTTTCTTCCCCTTCTTCTAGTTACTCTCCTTCTTCTTCCTCTACTTTTCTTTCTTCCACTTCTCCTTCCTCCTCTTGTTCTTTTTCTTCTATTTCTTCTTCATCCTCTCCTTTCCTTTCTTTTCTTCCTCTTCATCTCCTTCTTCCTCTTCCTTTCCTTCGTCATATCCCTCTTTTTCTCCTTCTTCTGCTTCCACTTGCATTTCTACCTCTTGTTCTACTTGTTACACTTCTTCTCCATCATCCCCACTCCTTCAACTACTTCTTCTTCTTCCTCTTGTTCACCCTCGTCCACTTCTACTACATCCACTTGTTCTTCTTCTTCCCTCTCTCCTCCTTCTTGCCCTTCTTGTGTCTACACTACTTCTTCTTCCTCCCCTTCTTGTTCTGCTCCTTGTTTCACTTCTTCTTCATCCCCTTTCCTTCCATTACTTCTTCTTCCTCCTCTTTTTCTCATTCTTCTACTTGTTCTTCTTCTTCCTATTGTTCTCCTTCTTCAACTTGCACTTCTTCCCTCACTTCTCATTCTTCCACTTTTTCTTCTTCCTCTTCTTCTCCTTCTGCCACATCTTCTTTCTCCTCCCGTTCTTCTTCTTCCACTTCTTCTTCATCTCCTTTCATGCCACTACTTCCTCCTATTCCTCTTATTCTCTCCTTCTACCATTTCTTCTACTTCTACTTGTTGTTCCTCTTCATTTTCGTCTCCTTCTTCCGCTTATTCTGCTCACACTTCTTCTTCTTCCTCTTCTTCCATTTCTTCTCCTTCCACAACTTCTTATTCTTTCCTTTCCGTCTTCTCCTTCTTCCTTTTCCTCCTTTTCTCTTTGTTCCAATTCTTCTTCTTCATCTCACCTCCTTCCACTACTTCTTCTTCCTCCTCTTCTTCACCTTCTTCACTTTCCACATCTTCTTCTTCTTCCTTTTCTTCTCCTTCTTCCACTTCTTCTAGTTACTCTCCTTCTTTTTCCTCTTCTTATCTTTATTCCACTTCTCCTGCCTCCTCTTGTTCTCTTTCTTCCACTTCTTCTTCATCCTTTCCTTTCCATTCTTTTCTTCCTCTTAATCTGCTTCTTCTTCTTCCTTTCCTTCGTCATATCCCTCTTTTTCTCCTTCTTCTGCTTCCACTTGCATTTCTACCTCTTGTTCTCCTTCTTCCACTTCTTGTCCATCATCCCCAGTCCGTCAACTACTTCTTCTTCTTCCTCTTGTTCACCTTCGTCCACCTCTACTACATCCACTTCTTTGTCCTCTTCGCTCTCTTCTCCTTCTTGCCCTTTTTCTGCCAACACTACTTCTTCTTCCTCCCCTTCTTCTTCTCCTCCTTGTTCCACTTCGTCTTCATCCCCTTTCTTTCCATTGCTTCTTCTTCCTCCTCTTTTTCTCATTCTTCCACTTCTTCTTCTTCTTCCCATTGTTCTCCTTCTTCCACTTGAAGTTCTTCCTTTTCTTCTCGTTCTTCCAGTTCTTGTTCTTCCTCATCTTCTCCTTCTGCCACCTCTTCTCGCTACTCCCGTTCTCCTTCTTCCACTTCTTCTTCTTCATCTCCTTTCATTCCACTACTTCCTCCTATTCCTCTTATTCTCTCCTTCTACCACTTCTGCTACTTCTACTTGTTGTTCTTCTTCATTTTCGTCTCCTTCATCCGCTTCTTCTGCTTACACTTCTCCTTCTTCCACTTCTTCTACTTCCTCTTCTTATCTTTCTTCACTTCTCCTGCCTCCTCTTGTTCTCTTTCTTCCACTTCTTCTTCATCCTCTCTTTTCCTTTCTTTTCTTCCTCTTCATCTCCTTCTTCTGCTTCCTTTCCATCGTCATATTCCTCCATTTCTCCTTGTTCCAATTCTTCTAATTCATCTCACCTCCTTCCATTACTTCTTGTTACTCCTCTTGTTGACCTTTTTCAAGTTCTTCACTTTCCACATCTTCTTCTTCTTCCTTTTCTTCTCCTTCTTCCACTTCTTCTAGTTACTCTCCTTCTTCTTCCTCTTCTTATCTTTCTTCCACTTCTCCTGCCTCCTCTTGTTCTCTTTCTTCCATTTCTCCTTCTTCTGCTTCCACTTGCATTTCTACCTCTTGTTCTCCTTCTTCCACTTCTTTTCCATCATCCCCACTCCTTCAACTACTTCTTCTTCTTCCTCTTGTTCACCTTCTTCGACTTTTACTACATCCACTTCTTCTTCTTCTTCCCTATTTTCTCCTTCTTGCCATTCTTCTGCCTACACTACTTCTTCTTCGTCCCCTTCTTCTTCTCCTCCTTGTTCCACTCCTTCTTCATCCCGTTTCCTTCCATTGCTTCTTCTTCCTCCTCTTTTTCTCATTCTTCGACTTCTTCTTCTTCTTCCTCTTCTTCTCCTTCTGCCACCTCTTCTCTTCCTCACGTTCTCCTTCTTCCACTTCTTCTTCTTCATCTCGTTTCATTCCACTTCTTCCTCCTATTCCTTTTATTCTCTCCTTCTACCACTTCTTCTACTTCTACTTGTTGTTCTTCTTCATTTTTGTCTTCTTCTTTCACTTCTTCTGCTTACACTTCTTCTTCTTTCTCTTCTTCCATTTCTACTCCTTCCACAACTTCTTCTTCTTTCCTTTCCGTCTTCTCCTTCCTCTTTTTCTCCAACCCCCACTGCTGTTGCTTCCCATTGTTGGTCTTCCTGTTCTTCTCCTTCCCCCAAATCTTATGCTTACACTTCTTCTTCTTCTTCCTCTTCTCCTCCAGCTTCCACTTCTTCTGCTTCTTCTTCCCTTCCCTTCCCCTCCTTCTTCCTTTTCCTCCTTTTCTCCTGGTTCAAATTCTTCTTCTTCATCTCACCTGCTTCCACTACTTCTTGTTCCTCCTCTTGTCCACCTTCTTCCACTTCTTCATTTTCCACATATTCTTCTTCTTCCTTTTCTTCTCCTTCTTCCACTTCTTCTACTTCCTCTTCTTATCTTTCTTCCACTTCTCCTGCCTCCTCTTGTTCTCTTTCTTCCACTTCTTCTTCATCCTCTCCTTTCCTTTCTTTTCTTACTCTTCATCTCCTTCTTCTGCTTCTTTTCCATCGTAATATTCCTCCTTTTCTCCTTGTTCCAATTCTTCTTCTTCATCTCACCTCCTTCCATTACTTCTTCTTCCTCCTCTTGTTCACCTTCTTCAAGTTCTTCACTTTCCACATCTTCGTCTTCTTCCTTTTCTTCTCCTTCTTCCACTTCGTCTAGTTACTCTCCTTCTTCTTCCTCTTCTTATCTTTCTTCCACTTCTCCTGCCTCCTCTTGTTCTCTTTCTTCCATTTCTTCTTCATCCTCTCCTTTCCTTTCTTTTATTCCTCTTCATCTCCTTCTTCTTCTTCCATGCCTTTGTCTTCTTCATTTTCGTCTCCTTCAGCTTCTTCTGCTTACACTTCTTCTTCTTCCTCTGCTTCCATTTCTTCTCCTTCCAGACCTTCTTCTTCGTTCCTTTCCGTCTTCTCCTTCCACAACTTCTTCTTCTTTCCTTTCCGTCTTCTCCTTCCTCTTTTGCTCCAACCCCCACTTCTGTTGCTTCCCATTGTTGCTCTTCCTCTTCTTCTCCTTCCCCCAAATCTTATGCTTAGACTTCTTCTTCTTCTTCCTCTTTTCCTCTAGATTCCACTTCTTCTACTTCTTCTTCGTCCTCTTGTTCACGTTCTTCACTTTCCACATCTTCTTCTTCTTCCTTTTCTTCTCCTTCTACCACTCTTCTAGTTACTCTCCTCCTTCTTCCTTTTCTTATCTTTCTTCCACTTCTCCGGCCTCCTCTTGTTCTCTTTCTTCCACTTTTTCTCCATCCTCTCCTTTCCTTTCTTTTCTTCCTCTTCATCTCCTTCTTCTTCTTCCTTTCCTTCGTCATATCCCTCTTTTTCTCCTTCTTCTGCTTTCGCTTGCGTTTCTACCTCTTGTTCTCCTTCTTCTTCTTCGTTTCCTTCGTCATATCCCTCTTTTTCTCCTTCTTCTGCTTCCGCTTGCGTTTCTACCTCTTGTTCTCCTTCTTCCACTTCTTCTCCATCATCCCCACTAATTCAACTACATCTTCTTCTTCCTCTTGTTCACCTTCTTCTACTTCTACTACATCCACTTGTTCTTCTTCTTCCCTCTCTTCTCCTTCTTGCCCTTCTTCTGCCTAGACTACTTCTTCTTCGTCCCCTTCTTCTTCTCCTCCTTGTTCCACTTCTTCTTCATCCCCTTTCCTTCCATTGCTTCTTCTTCCTCCTATTTTTCTCATTCTTCCATTTCTTCTTCTTCCTATTGTTCTCCCTCTTCCACTTGCACTTCTTCCTTTTCTCCTCGTGCTTCCGCTTCTTCTTCTTCCTCTTCTTCTCCTTCTGCCACCTCCTCTCACTCCTCCCGTTCTCCTTCTTCCATTCTTCTTCTTCATCTCCTTTCATTCCACTACTTCCTCCTATTCCTCGTACTCTCTCCTTCTACCACTTCTTCTACAGCTACTTGTTGTTCTTATTCATTTTCGTCTCCTTCTTTCGCTTCTTCTCCTTCCCCCAAATCTTATGACTTCTTCTTCCTCTTCTCCTGCAGATTCAACTTCTTCTGCTTCTTCTTACCTTCCTTTCCCATCCTTCTTCCTTTTCCACCTTTTCTCCTTGTTCCAATTCTTCTTCTTCATCTCACCTCCTTCCACTACTTCTTCTTCCTCCTCTTGTTCACCTTCTTCAACTTCTTCACTTTCCACATCTTCTTCTTCTTGCTTTTCTTCTCCTTCATCCACTTCTTCTAGTTACACTCCTTCTTCTTCCTCTTCTTATCTTTCTTCCACTTCTCCTGCCTCCTCTTGTTCTCTTTCTTCCAGTTCTTCTTCATCCTCTCCTTTCCTTTCTTTTCTTCCTCTTCATCACCTTCTTCTTCTTCCTTTCCTTCGTCATATCCCTCTTTTTCTCCTTCTTCTGCTTCGACTTGCATTTCTACCTCTTGTTCTCCTTCTTCCGCTTCTTCCCCATCATCCTTACTCCTTCAACTACTTCTTCTTCTTCCTCTTGTTCACCTTCTTCAACTTCTACTACATCCACTTGTTCTTCTTCTTCCTACCCTTCTTCTTCTCCTCCCTGTTCCACTCCTTCTTCATCCCCTTTCCTTCCATTGCTTCTTCTTCCTCCTCTTTTTCTCATTCTTCCACTTCCTCTTCTTCTTACTAGTGTTCTCCTTCTTCCACTTGCAGTTCTTCCTTTTCTTCTCGTCCTTCCACTTCTTTTTCTTCATGTCCTTTCATTCCACTATTTCCTCCTATTCCACTTATTCTCTCCTTCTACCACTTCTTCTACTTCTACTTATTGTTCCTCTTCATTTTCGTCTCCTTCTTCCGCTTCTTCTGCTTACAATTCTTCTTCTTCCTCTTCTTCCATTTCTTCTCCTTCCACAACTTCTTCTTCTGTTGCTTCCCATTGTTGCTATTCCTCTTCGTCTCCTTCCCCCAAATCCTATGCTTACACTTCTTCTTCTTCTTCCTCTTCTCCTCCAGCTTCCACTTCTTCTGCGTCTTCTTTCCTTCCCTTCCCCTCCTTCTTCCTTTTCGTCCTTTTCTCCTTGTTCCAATTCTTCTTCATCATCTCACCTCGTTCCACCACTTCTTCTTCCTCCTCTTGTTCACCTTCTTAAACTTCTTCACTTTCCACATCTTCTTCTTCTTCCTTTTCTTCTCCTTCTTCCACTTCTTCTAGTTACTCTCCTTCTTCTTCCTCTTCTTATCTTTCTTCCATTTCTCCTGCCTCCTCTTATTCTCTTTCTTCCACTTCTTCTTCATCCTCTGCTTTCCTTTCTTTTCTTCCTCTTCATCTCCTTCTTCTTCTTCCTTTCCTTCGTCATATCCCTCTTTTTCTCCTTCGTCTGCTTCCACTTGCATTTCTACCTCTTGTTCTCCTTCTTCCACTTCTTCTCGATCATCCCCACTCCTTCAACTACTTCTTCTTCTTCTTTCTCTTGTTCCCCTTCTCCCACTTCTACTACATCCACTTGTTCTACTCCTTCCCTCTCTTCTCCTTCTTGCCCTTCTTCTGCCTACACTACTTCTTCTTCCTCTCCTTCTTCTTCTCCTCCTTGTTCCACTTCTTCTCCATCCCCTTTCCTTCCATTGCTTCTTCTTCCTCCTATTTTTCTCATTCTTCCACTACTTCTTCTTCTTCCCATTGTTTCCTTCTTCTACTTGCACTTCTTCCTTTTCTTCTCTTTCTTCCACTTCTTCTTCTTCCTCTTCTTCTCCTTCTACCACCTTTTCTCCCTCCTCCCTCCTCCAGTTCTCCTTCTTCCACTTCTTCTTCTTCATCTCCTTTCATTCCACTACTTCCTCCTATTCCTCTTATTCTCTCCTTCTACCACTTCTTCTACTTCTACTTGTTGTTCTTCTTCATTTTCGTCTCCTTCTTCTGCTTCCTCTGGTTACACTTCTTCTTCTTCCTCTTCTTCCATGTGTTCTCCTTCCACAACTTCTTCTTCTTTCCTTTCCGTCTTCTCCTTCGTCTTTTTCTCCATCCCCCACTTCTGTTGCTTCCCATTGTTGCTCTTCGTCTTCTTCTCCTTCCCCCAAATTGTATGCTTACACTTCTTCTTCTTCTTCCTCTTCTTTTCCAGATTCCACTTCTTCTGCTTCTTCTTCCCTTCCCTTCCCCTCCTTCTTCCTTTTCCTCCTTTTCTCCTTGTACCTATTCTTCTTCTTTATCTCACCTCCTTCCACTTCTTCTTGTTCCTCCTCTGGTTCACCTTCTTCAACTTCTTCACTTTCTGCATCTTCTTCTTCTTCCTTTTCTTCTCCTTCTTCCACTTCTTCTTCATCCTCTCCTTTCCTTTCTTTTCTTCCTCTTCATCTCCTTCTTCTTCTTCCTTTCGTTCGTCACGTGCTCTTTTTCTCCTTCATCTGCTTCCACTTGGATTTCTACCTCTTGTTCTCCTTCTTCCACTTCTTCTCCATCATCCCCACTCCTTCAACTACTTCTTCTTCTTCCTCTTGTTCACCTTTTCCACTTCTACTATATCCACTTGTTCTTCTTCTTCCCTATCTTCTCCTTCTTGCCCTTCTTCTGCCTACACTACTTCTTCTTCCTCGCCTTCTTCTTCTCCATCGCCTTTCCTTCCATTGCTTCTTCTTTCTCCTCTTTTTCTCATTCTTCCACTTCTTCTTCTTCTTCCTATTGTTCTCCTTCTTCCACTTGTACTTCTTCCTTTTCTACTCGTTCTTCCACTTCTTCTTCTTCATCCCCTTTCATTCCACTACTTCTTCCTATTCCTCTTATTCTCTCCTTCTACCACTTCTTCTACTTCTACTAGTTGTTCTTCTACGTTTTCGTCTCCTTCTTCCGCTTCTTCTACTTACACTTCTTCTTCTTCCTCTTCTTCCATTTCTTCTCCTTCCACAACTTCTTCTTCTTTCCTTTCCGTCTTCTCCTTCCTCTTTTTCTCCATCCCCCACTTCTGTTGCTCTTCCCCCATATCTTATGCTTACACTTCTTCTTCTTCTTCCTTTTCTCCTCCAGATTCCACTTCTTCTGCTTCTTCTTCCCTTCCCTTCCCCACCTTCTTCCTTTTCCTCCTTTTCTCCTTGTTCCAATTCTTCTTCTCCATGTAACCTCCTTCCACTACTTCTTCTTCCTCCTCTTGTTCACGTTCTTCACTTTGCACATCTTCTTCTTCCTTTTCTTCTCTTTCTTCCACTTCTTCTAGTTACTCTCCTTCTTCTTCCTCTTTTTATCTTTCTTCCACTTCTCCTGCCTCCTCTTATTCTCATTCTTCCACTTCTTCTTCATCCTCTGCTTTCCTTTTCTTCCTCTTCATCTCCTTCTTCTTCTTCCTTTCCTTCATCATATCCCTCTTTTTCTCCTTCGTCTGCTTCCACTTGCATTTCTACCTCTTGTTCTCCTTCTTCCACTTCTTCTCCCTCATCCCCACTCCTTCAACTACTTCTTCTTCTTCCTCTTGTTCACCTTCTTCCACTTCTACTACATCTACTTGTTCTTCTTCTTCCCTCTCTTCTCCTTCTTCTGCCTACACTACTTCTTCTTCCTCCCCTTCTTCTTCTCCTCCTTGTTCCACTTCTTCTTCCTCCCCTTCTTCTTCTCCTCCTTGTTCCACTTCTTCTTCATCCCCTTTCTTTCCATTGCTTCTTCTTCCTCCTCTTTTTCTAATTCTTCCACTTCTTCTTCTTCTTCCTATTGTTCTCCTTCTTCCACTTCCACTTCTTCCTTTTCTTCTCGTTCTTCCACTTCTTCTTCTTCTCCATCTGCCACCTCTTCTCCCTCCTCCCGTTCTCCTTCTTCGACTTCTTCTTCTTCATCTCCTTTCATTCCACTACTTCCTCCTATTCCTCTTATTCTCTCCTTCTACCACTTCTTCTACTTCTACTTGTTGTTCTTCTTCATTTTCGTCTCCTTCTTCTGCTTACACTTCTTCTTCTTCCTCTTCTTCCATGTCTTCTCCTTCCACAACTTCTTCTTCTTTCCTTTCCGTCTTCTCCTTCCTCTTTTTCTCCATCCCCCACTTCTTCTCCATCATCCTTACTCCTTCAACTACTTCTTCTTCCCTTCCCTTCCCTTCCCATCCTTCTTCGTTTTCCTCCTTTTCTCCTTGTTCCAATTCTTCTTCTTCATCTCACCTCCTTCCACTACTTCTTCTTCCTCCTCTTGTTCACCTTCTTCAACTTCTTCACTTTCCACATCTTCTTCTTCTTCCTTTTCTTATCCTTCTTCCACTTCTTCTAGTTACTCTCCTTCTTCTTCCTCTTCTTATCTTTCTTCCAGTTCTCGTGCCTCCTCTTGTTCTCTTTCTTCCACTTCTTCTTCATCTTCTCCTTTCCTTTCTTTTCTTCTTCTTCATCTCTTTCTTCTTCTTCCTTTCTTTCGTCATATCCCTCTTTTTCTCCTTCTTCTACTTCCACTTGAATTTCTACCTCTTGTTCTCCTTCTTCCACTTCTTCTCCATCATCCCTACTCCTTCAACTACTTCTTCTTCTTCCTCTTGCTCACCTTCTTCCACTTCTGCTACATCCACTTGTTCTTCTTCTTCCCTCTCTTCTACTTCTTGCCCTTCTTCTGCCTACACCACTTCGTCAACCTCCCCTTCTTCTTCTCCTCCTTGTTCCACTTTTTCTTCATCCCCTTTCGTTCCATTGCTTCTTCTACCTCCTCTTTTTCTCATTCTTCCACTTCTTCTTCTTCTTCCTATTTTTCTCCTTCTTCCACTTGCACTTCTTCCTGTTCTTCTCGTTCTTCCACTTCTTCTTCTTCCTCTTCTTCTCTTTCTGCCACCTCTTCTCCCTCCTCTCGTTCTCCTTCTTCCACTTCTTCTTCTTCATATCCTTTCTGATGTGAATGCCGAAGACAATGACTTTTCATTTTTTGTAACGTTTCATTAATTTAGGAATTAATGTAACATGCAATTAATGATATGTGATAATTGCGTGATAATGAAGTATTTAATTTTTCTTTTAGGAGTTATGATTTTGAACTGCCACCTAGTTCTATAAATAGGGGTTGAATTGTACTCAAAGGACAACCATTGAATTAATGAAATTATATTTGGGTTTTACCCTTTTGTGAGAGATGAATTTCTCTTTAGAACTTATCAAGGAATTTTTCCTTGTGGCGTTCTCCTAGACTTATCAAGGGTAAATCACCACCCTTGTGGCGTCATATGACTTATCTTCCATCCTTGGAAGTGGCGTCATCTGTCTTTTCGTTAAACCATTTTCATCATTTCCATTTTCTTGTTTATCCAATTTTCATTGTTTTGTTAACTTATTACCTTCCAACCTAGATAGATCCGCAAAACGAATCCAACCCCTCTGGATTTCTATCAATTTCATTCCACTACTTCCTCATATTCCTCTTATTCTCTCCTTCTACCACTTCTTCTACTTCTACTTGTTCTTCTTCTTCATTTTCGTCTCCTTCTTCCGCTTCTTCTGCTTCCACTTCTTCTTCTTCATCTCCTTTCATTCCACTACTTCTACCACTTCTTCTACCTCTACTTGTTGTTCTTCTTCATTTTCGTCTCCTTTTTCCGCTTCTTCTGCTTACACTTCTTCTTCTTCCTCTTCTTCCATTTCTTCTCCTTCCACAACTTCTTCTTCTTTCCTTTCCGTCTTCTCCTTCCTCTTTTTCTCCAACCCCCACTTCTGTTGCTTCACATTGTTGTTCTTCCTCTTCTTCTCCTTCCCCCAAATCTTATGCTTACACTTCTTCTTCTTCTTCCTCTTCTCCTCCAGATTCCACTTCTTTTGCTTCTTCTTCCCTTCCCTACCCCTCCTTCTTCCTTTTCTTCCTTTTCTCCTTGTTCCACTTTTTCTTCTTCATCTCACCTCCTTCCACTACTTCTTTTGCCTCCTCTTGTTCACCTTCTTCACATTCCACATCTTCTTCTTCTTCCTTTTTTTCTCCTTCTTCCACTTCTTCTAGTTACTCTCCTTCTTCTTCGTCTTCTTATCCTTCTTCCGCTTCTCCTGCCTCCTCTTGTTCTCTTTCTTCCACTTCTTCTTCATCCTCTCCTTTCCTTTCTTTTCTTCCTCTTCATCTCATTCTTCTTCTTCCTTTCCTTCGTCATATCGCTCTTTTTCTCCTTCTTCTTCTTCCACTTACATTTCTACCTCTTGTTCTCCTTCTTCCACTTCTTCTCCATCTCCCCACTCCTTCAACTACTTCTTCTTCTTCCTCTTGTTCACCTTCTTCCGCTTCTACTACATCCACTTGTTCTTCTTCTTCCCTCTCTTCTCCTTCTTCCCCTTGTTTTACCTACACTACTTCTTCTTCTCCTCCTTGTTCCACTTCTTCTTCATCCCCTTTCCTTCCATTGCTTCTTCTTCCTCCTCTTTTTCTCATTCTTCCACTTCTTGTTCTTTTTCCTATTGTTCTCCTTCTTCCACTTGCACTTCTTCCTTTTCTTCTCGTTCTACCACTTCTTCTTCCTCTTCTTCTCCTTCTGCCACCTCTTCTCCCTCCTCCTGTTCTCCTGCATCCACTTCTTCTTTTTCATCTCCTTTCATTCCACTACTTCCTCCTATTCGTCTTATTCTGTCCTTCTACCACTTCATCTACTTCTACTTGTTGTTCTTCTTCATTTTCGTCTCCTTCTTCCGCTTCTTCTGCTTACACTTCTTCTTGTTCCTCTTCTTCCATTTCTTTTCCTTCCACAACTTCTTCTTCTTTACTTTCCATCTTCGCCTTCCTCTTTTTCTCCATCCCCTACTTCTGTTGCTTCCCATTGATGCTCTTCCTCTTCTTCTCCTTCCCCCAAATCTTATATGCTTACACTTCTTCTTTTTCCTCGTCTCATCCAGATTCCACCTCTTCTGCTTCTTCTTCCCTTCCCTTCCCTTCCCCTCCTTCTTCCTTTTTCTCCTTGTTCCAATTCTTCTTCTTCATCTCACCTCCTTCCACTACTTCTTCCTCATCTTGTTCACCGTCTTCACCTTCTTCACTTTCCACATCTTCTTCTTCTTCCTTTACTTCTCCTTCTTCCAATTCTTCTAGTTACTCTCCTTCTTCTTCCTCTTCTTATCTTTCTTCCACTTCTCCTGCCTCCTCTTGTTCTCTTTCTTTCTTCATCCTCTCCTTTCCTTTCTTTTCCTCAACTTCATCTCCTTCTTCTTCTTGCTTTCCTTCGTCATATCACTCTTTTTCTCCTTCTTCTGCTTCCACTTGCATTTCTACCTCTTCTTCTCCTTCTTCCACTTCTTCTCCATCATCCCCACTCCTTCAACTACTTATTCTTCTTCCTCTTGTTCACCTTCTTCCACTTCTACTACATCCACTTGTTCTCCTTCTTCCACTACCTCTTCTTCATTTCCTTTCATTCCACTACTTGCACTTCCTATTCCTCTTATTCTCTCCTTCAACCACTTCTTCTACTTCTGCTTGTTGTTCTTCTTCATTTTCATCTCCTTCTTCAGCTTCTTCTGCTTAGACTTCCTCTCCTTCTTCTTCCTCTTCTTATTCTTCTTCCACTTCTCCTGCCTCCTCTTGTTCTCTTTCTTCCACTTCTTCTTCATCCTCTCCTTTCCTTTCTTTTCTTCCTCTTCATCTCCTTCTTCTTCTTCCTTTCCTTCGTCGTATCCCTCTTTTTCTCCTTCTTCTGCTTCCACTTGCATGTCTACCTCTTGTCCCCCTTCTTCCACTGCTTCTCCATCATCCCCACTCCTTCAACTACTTCTTCTTCTTCCTCTTGTTCACCTTCTTCCACTTCTACTACATCCACTTGTTCTTCTTCCTCCCTCTCTTCTCCTTCTTGCCCTTCTTCTGCCTACACTACTTCTTCTTCCTCCGCTTCTTCTTCGCCTCCTTGTTCCACTTCTTCTTCATCCCCTTTCCTTCCATTGCTTCTTTTTCCTCCTCTTTTTCTCATTCTTCCACTTCTTCTTCTTATTGTTCTCCTTCTTTGACATGCACTTCTTCCTTTTCTTCTCATTCTTCCACTTCTTCTTCTTCCTCTTCTTCTCCTTCTGCCACCACTTTTCCCTCCTCCCGTTCTCCTTCTTCCACTTTTTCTTCTTCATCTCCTTTCATTCCACTACTTCTACCACTTCTTCTACTTCTACTTGTTGTTCTTCTTCATTTTCTTCTCCTTCCAGTTTTTCTTTCCTTTTCGTCTTCTCCTTCCTCTTTTTCTCCATCCCCCACTTCTCTTTCTTCCCATTGTTGCTCTTCCTCTTCTTCTCCTTCCCCCAAATCTTATGCTTACACTTCTTCCTCTTCTTCCTCCTCTCCCCCAGATCCCACTTCTTCTAGTTCTTCTTCCCTTCCCTTCCCCTCCTTCTTCCTCTTCCTCCTTTTCTCCTTGTTCCAATTCTTCTTCTTCATCTCACCTCCTTCCACTACTTCTTCTTCCTCCTCTTGTTCACCTTCTTCACTTTCCACATCTTCTTCTTCTTCCTTTTCTTCTCCTTCTTCCACTTCTTCTCATTACTCTCCTTCTTCTTCCTCTTCTTATCTTTCTTCCACTTCTCCTGCCTCCTCTCGTTGTCTTTCTTCCACTTCTTCTTCATCCTCTCCTTTCCTTTCTTTTCTTCCTCTTCATCTCATTCTTCTTCTTCCTTTCCTTCGTCATATCGCTCTTTTTCTCCTTCTTCTTCTTCCACTTACATTTCTACCTCTTGTTCTCCTTCTTCCACTTCTTCTCCATCTCCCCACTCCTTCAACTACTTCTTCTTCTTCCTCTTGTTCACCTTCTTCCGCTTCTACTACATCCACTTGTTCTTCTTCTTCCCTCTCTTCTCCTTCTTCCCCTTGTTTTACCTACACTACTTCTTCTTCTCCTCCTTGTTCCACTTCTTCTTCATCCCCTTTCCTTCCATTGCTTCTTCTTCCTCCTCTTTTTCTCATTCTTCCACTTCTTGTTCTTTTTCCTATTGTTCTCCTTCTTCCACTTGCACTTCTTCCTTTTCTTCTCGTTCTACCACTTCTTCTTCCTCTTCTTCTCCTTCTGCCACCTCTTCTCCCTCCTCCTGTTCTCCTGCATCCACTTCTTCTTCTTCATCTCCTTTCATTCCACTACTTCCTCCTATTCGTCTTATTCTGTCCTTCTACCACTTCATCTACTTCTACTTGTTGTTCTTCTTCATTTTCGTCTCCTTCTTCCGCTTCTTCTGCTTACACTTCTTCTTGTTCCTCTTCTTCCATTTCTTTTCCTTCCACAACTTCTTCTTCTTTACTTTCCATCTTCGCCTTCCTCTTTTTCTCCATCCCCTACTTCTGTTGCTTCCCATTGATGCTCTTCCTCTTCTTCTCCTTCCCCCAAATCTTATATGCTTACACTTCTTCTTTTTCCTCATCTCATCCAGATTCCACCTCTTCTGCTTCTTCTTGCCTTCCCTTCCCTTCCCCTCCTTCTTCCTTTTTCTCCTTTTCTCCTTGTTCCAATTCTTCTTCTTCATCTCACCTCCTTCCACTACTTCTTCCTCATCTTGTTCACCGTCTTCACCTTCTTCACTTTCCACATCTTCTTCTTCTTCCTTTACTTCTCCTTCTTCCAATTCTTCTAGTTACTCTCCTTCTTCTTCCTCTTCTTATCTTTCTTCCACTTCTCCTGCCTCCTCTTGTTCTCTTTCTTTCTTCATCCTCTCCTTTCCTTTCTTTTCCTCAACTTCATCTCCTTCTTCTTCTTGCTTTCCTTCGTCATATCACTCTTTTTCTCCTTCTTCTGCTTCCACTTGCATTTCTGCCTCTTCTTCTCCTTCTTCCACTTCTTCTCCATCATCCCCACTCCTTCAACTACTTAATCTTCTTCCTCTTGTTCACCTTCTTCCACTTCTACTACATCCACTTGTTCTCCTTCTTCCACTACCTCTTCTTCATTTCCTTTCATCCCACTACTTGCACTTCCTATTCCTCTTATTCTCTCCTTCAACCACTTCTTCTACTTCTACTTGTTGTTCTTCTTCATTTTCATCTCCTTCTTCAGCTTCTTCTGCTTAGACTTCCTCTCCTTCTTCTTCCTCTTCTTATTCTTCTTCCACTTCTCCTGCCTCCTCTTGTTCTCTTTCTTCCACTTCTTCTTCATCCTCTCCTTTCCTTTCTTTTCTTCCTCTTCATCTCCTTCTTCTTCTTCCTTTCCTTCGTCGTATCCCTCTTTTTCTCCTTCTTCTGCTTCCACTTGCATGTCTACCTCTTGTCCCCCTTCTTCCACTGCTTCTCCATCATCCCCACTCCTTCAACTACTTCTTCTTCTTCCTCTTGTTCACATTCTTCCACTTCTACTACATCCACTTGTTCTTCTTCCTCCCTCTCTTCTCCTTCTTGCCCTTCTTCTGCCTACACTACTTCTTCTTCCTCCGCTTCTTCTTCGCCTCCTTGTTCCACTTCTTCTTCATCCCCTTTCCTTCCATTGCTTCTTTTTCCTCCTCTTTTTCTCATTCTTCCACTTCTTCTTCTTATTGTTCTCCTTCTTTGACATGCACTTCTTCCTTTTCTTCTCATTCTTCCACTTCTTCTTCTTCCTCTTCTTCTCCTTCTGCCACCACTTCTCCCTTCTCCCGTTCTCCTTCTTCCACTTCTTCTTCTTCATCTCCTTTCATTCCACTACTTCTACCACTTCTTCTAGTTCTACTTGTTGTTCTTCTTCATTTTCTTCTCCTTCCAGTTTTTCTTTCCTTTTCGTCTTCTTCTTCCTCTTTTTCTCCATCCCCCACTTCTCTTTCTTCCCATTGTTGCTCTTCCTCTTCTTCTCCTTCCCCCAAATCTTATGCTTACACTTCTTCCTCTTCTTCCTCCTCTCCCCCAGATCCCACTTCTTCTAGTTCTTCTTCCCTTCCCTTCCCCTCCTTCTTCCTCTTCCTCCTTTTCTCCTTGTTCCAATTCTTCTTCTTCATCTCACCTCCTTCCACTACTTCTTCTTCCTCCTCTTGTTCACCTTCTTCACTTTCCACATCTTCTTCTTCTTCCTTTTCTTCTCCTTCTTCCACTTCTTCTCATTACTCTCCTTCTTCTTCCTCTTCTTATCTTTGTTCCACTTCTCCTGCCTCCTCTCGTTGTCTTTCTTTCACTTCTTCTTCATCCTCTCCTTTCCTTTCTTTTCTTCCTCTTCATCTCATTCTTCTTCTTCCTTTCCTTCGTCATATCGCTCTTTTTCTCCTTCTTCTTCTTCCACTTACATTTCTACCTCTTGTTCTCCTTCTTCCACTTCTTCTCCATCTCCCCACTCCTTCAACTACTTCTTCTTCTTCCTCTTGTTCACCTTCTTCCGCTTCTACTACATCCACTTGTTCTTCTTCTTCCCTCTCTTCTCCTTCTTGCCCTTCTTCTGCCTACACTACTTCTTCTTCCTCCCCTTCTTCTTCTCCTCCTTGTTCCACTTCTTCTTCATCCCCTTTCCTTCCATTGCTTCTTCTTCCTCCTCTTTTTCTCATTCTTGCACTTCTTCTTCTTCTTCCTATTGTTCTCCTTCTTCCACTTGCAGTTCTTCCTTTTCTTCTCGTTCTTCCACTTCTTCTTCCTCCTCCTCTTCTCCTTCAACCACCTCTTCTTCCTCCTCCCGTTCTCCTTCTTCCACTTCTTCTTCTTCATCTCCTTTCATTCCACTACTTCCTCCTATGCCTCTTATTCTCTCCTTCTACCACTTCTTCTACTTCTACTTGTTGTTCTTCTTCATTTTCGTCTGCTTCTTCCGCTTCTTCTGCGTACACTTCTTCCTCTTCCTATTCTTCCATTTCTTCTCCTACCACAACTTCTTCTTCTTTCCTTTCTGTCTTCTTCTTCCTCTTTTTCTCCATCGCCCACTTTTGTTGGTTTCCATTGGTTCTCTTCCTCTTCTTCTCCTTTCCCCACATCTTATGCTTACACTTCTTCTTCTTCTTCCTCCTCTCCTCCATATTCCACTTCTTCTGCTTCTTCTTCCCTTCCCTTCCCCTCCTTCTTCCTTTTCCTCCATTTCTCCTTGTTCGAATTCTTCTTCTTCATCTCACCTCCTTCCACTAATTCTTCTTCCTCCTCTTGTTCACCTTCTTCACTTTCGACATCTTCTTCTTCTTCCTTTTCTTCTCCTTCTTCCACTTCTTCTAGTTACTCTCCTTCTTCTTCCTCTACTAATCTTTCTTCCACTTCTCCTACCTCCTCTTGTTCTCTTTCTTCCGCTTCTTCTTCATCCTCTCCTTGCCTTTCTTTTCTTCCTCTTCATGTCCTTCTTGTTCTTCCTTTCCTTCGTCATATCCCTCTTTTTCTCCTTCTTCTGCTTCCACTTGCATTTCTACCTCTTGTTGTCCTTCTTCCACTTCTTCTTCTTCCTCTTGCTCACATTCTTCCACTTCTACTACATCCACTTGTTCTTCTTTTTCCCTCTCTTCTCCTTCTTGCCCTTCTTCTGCCCACACTACTTCTTTTTCCTCGCCTTCTTCTTCTCCTCCTTGTTCCACTCCTTCTTCATCCCCTTTCCTTCCATTGCTTCTTCTTCCTCCTCATTTTCTCATTCTTCCACTTCTTCTTCTTCTTCGTCTTCTTCTCCTTCTGCCACCTCTTTTCCTCCTTCCGTTCTCCTTCGTCCACTTCTTCTTCTTCGTCTCCTTTCATTCCACTACTTCCTCCTATTCCTCTTAGTCTCTCCTTCTACCACTTCTTCTACTTCTACATGTTGTTCTTCTTCATTTTCGCCTCCTTCTTCCTCTTCTTCCTCTTCTTCCTCTTCTTCCATTTCTTCTCCTTCCACAACTTCTTCTTCTTTCCTTTCCGTCTTTTCCTTCCTCTTTTTCTCCATTCCCCACTTCTGTTGCTTCCCATTGTTGCTCTTCCTCTTCTTCTCCTTCCCCCAAATCTTATGCTTACACTTCTTCTTTTTCTTCCTCTTCTCCTCCAGCTTCCACTTCTTCTGCTTCTTCTTCCCTTCCCTTCCCCTCCTTCTTCCTTTTCCTCCTTTTCTCCTTGTTCCAATTCTTCTTCTTTATCTCACCTCCTTCCACTACTTCTTATTCCTCCTCTTGTTCACCTTCTTCAACTTCTTCACTTTCCACATCTTCTTGTTCTTCCTTTTCTTCTCCTTCTTCCACTTCTTCTAGTTACTCTCCTTCTTCTTCCTCTACTTTTCTTTCTTCCACTTCTGCTGCCTCCTCTTGTTCTCTTTCTTCCTTCATCCTCTCCTTTCCTTTCTTTTCTTCCTCTTCATCTCCTTCTTCTTTTTCCTTTCCTTCGTCATATCCCTCTCGTTCTACTTCTTCGGCTTTCACTTGCATTTCTACCTCTTGTTCTCCTTCTTCCACTTCTTCTCCATCATCCCCACTCCTTCTTCCTCTTATTCACCTTCTTCCACCTCTACTACATCCACTTCTTCTTCTTCTTCCCACTCTTCTCCTTCTTGCCTTTCATCTTTTTACACTACTTCTTCTTCCTCCCGTTCTTCTTCTCCTCCTTGTTCCTCTTCTTCTTGATTCCCCTTTCCTTCCATTGCTTCTTCTTCCTCCTCTTTTTCTCATTCTTCCACTTCTTCTTCTTCTTCATTTTCGTCTCCTTCTTACGGTTCTTCTGCTTACACTTCTTCTTCTTCCTCTTCCTCCATTTCTTCTCCTTCCACAACTTCTTCTTCTTTCCTTTCTGTCTTCTCCTTCCTCTTTTCCTCCAACCCCCACTTCTGTTGCTTCCCATTGTTGGTCTTCCTATTCTTCTCCTTCCCCCAAATCTTATGCTTAGACTTCTTCTTCTTCTTCCTCTTCTCCTCTAGATTCCACTTCTTCTACTTCTTCCTCCTCCTCTTCTTCACCTTCTTCACTTTCCACATCTTCTTCTTCTTCCTTTTCTTCTCCTTCTACAACTTCTTCTAGTTACTCTCCTCCTTCTTCCTTTTCTTATCTTTCTTCCACTTCTCCTGCCTCCTCTTGTTCTCTTTCTTCCACTTTTTCTTCATCCTCTCCTTTCCTTTCTTTTCTTCCTCTTCATCTACTTCTTCTTCTTCCTTTCCTTCGTCATATCCCTCTTTTTCTCCTTCTTCTACTTCCGCTTGCGTTTCTACCTCTTGTTCTCCTTCTTCTTCTTCCTTTCCTTCGTCATATCCCTCTTTTTCTCCTTCTTCTACTTCTGCTTGCGTTTCTACCTCTTGTTCTCCTTCTTCCACTTCTTCTCCATCATCCCCACTAATTCAACTACATCTTCTTCTTCCTCTTGTTCACCTTCTTCTACTTCTACTACATCCACTTGTTCTTCTTCTTCCTCTTCTTCTCCTTCTGCCACCTCCTCTCACTCCTCCCGTTCTCCTTCGTCCATTCTTCTTCTTCATCTCCTTTCATTCCACTACTTCCTCCTATTCCTCTTACTCTCTCCTTCTACCACTTCTTCTACTGCTACTTGTTGTTCTTATTCATTTTCGTCTCCTTCTTCCGCTTCTTCTGCTTACACTTCTTCTTGTCCCACTTATGTTGCTTCCCATTGTTGCTCTTCCACTCCTTTTTCTTCTTCCTATTGTTCTCCTTCTTCCACTTGCACTTCTTCCTCTTCTTCTCCTTCTGCCACCTCTTCTCCCTCCACCCGTACTGCTTCTTCCACTTCTTCTTCTTCATCTCCTTTCATTCCACTACTTCTACCACTTCTTCTACTTTTACTTGTTGTTCTTCTTCATTTTCGTCTCCTTCTTCCGCTTCTTCTGCTTACATTTCTTCTTCTTCCTCTTCTTCTGCTTACATTTCTTCTTCTTCCTCTTCTTCCATTTCTCTTCCTTCCACAACTTCTTCTTCTTATCTTTCCGTCTTCTCCTGCCTCCTCTTGTTCTCTTTCTTCCACTTCTTGTTCATCCTCTCCTTTCCTTTCTTTTCTTCCTCTTCATCTCCTTCTTCTTCTTCCTTTCCTTCGTCATATCCCTCTTTTTCACCTTCTTCTACTTCTACTACATCCACTTGTTCTTCTTCTTCCTATTGTTCTCCTTCTCCAACATGCACTTCTTCCTTTTCTTCTCGTTGTTCCACTTCTTCTTCTTCCTCTTCTTCTCCTTCTGCCACCTCTTCTTCTCCTTCTGCCACCTCTTCTTCAACTTCTTCTTCTTCATCTCCTTTCATTCCACTACTTCCTCGTATTCCTCCTATTGTCTCCTTCTACCATTTCTTCTACTTCTGCTTGTTGTTTTTCTTCATTTTCGTCTCTTTCTTCCGCTTCTTCTGCTTACACTTCTTCTTCTTCCTCTTCTTCCATTTCTTCTCCTTCCACAACTTCTTCTTCTTTCCTTTCCGTCTTCTCCTTCCTCTTTTTCTCCATCCCCCACTTCGGTTGCTTCCCATTGTTGCTCTTCCTCGTCTTCTCCTTCCCCCAAATCTTATGCTTACTCTTCTTCTTCTTCTTCCTTTTCTCCCCCAGATTCCACTTCATCTGCTTCTTCTTCCCTTCCCTTCCCCTCCTTCTTCCTTTTCCTCCTTGTTTCCTTGTTCCAATTCTTCTTTTTTATCTCACCTCCTTCCACTACTTCTTCTTCCTCCTCTTGTTCACCTTCTTCACCTTCCACATCTCCTTCTTCTTATCTTTCTTGCACTTCTCCCGCCTCCTTTTGTTCTCTTTCTTGCACTTCTTCTTCGTCCTCTCCTTTCCTTTCTTTTCTTCCTCTTCATCTCCTTCTTCTTCTTCCTTTCCTTCGTCGTATCCCTCTTTTTCTCCTTCTTCTGCTTCCACTTGCGTGTCTACCTCTTGTCCTCCTTCTTCTACTGCTTCTCCATCATCCCCACTCCTTCAACTATTTCTTCTTCTTCCTCTTGTTCACCTTCTTCCACTTCTACTACATCCACTTGTTCTTCTTCTTCCCTCTCTTCTCCTTCTTGCCCTCCTTCTGATGTGAATGCCGAAGACAATGACTTTTCATTTTTTGTAACGTTTCATTAATTTAGGAATTAATGTAACATGCAATTAATCATGTGTGATAATTGCGTGATAATAGAGTATTTAATTTTTCTTTTGGGAGTTACGATTTTGAACAGCCACCTAATTCTATAAATAGGGGTTGAATTGTACTCAAAGGAAGAACCATTGAATTACTGAAATTATATTTGGGTTTTACCCTTTTGTGAGAGATGAATTTCTCTTTAGAACTTATCAAGGAATTTTTCCTTGTGGCGTTCTCCTAGACTTATCAAGGGTAAATCATCACCCTTGTGGCGTCATATGACTTATCTTCCATCATTGGAAGTGGCGTCATCTATCTTTTCGTTAAACCATTTTCATCCTTTCCATTTTCTTGTTTACCCAATTCTCATTGTTTTGTTAACTTATTACCTTCTAACCTAGATAGATCCGCAAAACAAATCTAACCCCTTTGGATTTATATCAGTTGGTATCAGAGCTTCGGCTCTAGGTTTGAAACTATGGTGAATATTTTTTATACAAGGTGTTTAATCGAAGGTCATTTGTGTTTATTTGCAGTTGATGGAGGAAGCTGTAGCAACGTCGTGAGCGAAAGATTGGTGAATAAACTCAACTTATCGACGAGTCTTCATCCTAGACAAACTAAGTTTAAATTCACTGTTGGAAAATTCGTGGATGAAGTGACATGCGATATTGCTCCCATGGACTCATGTCATTTTCTTTTAGGGAGATCTTGGCTAAAGGATAAAAAGATTAATCTTGAAAAATTTTCAGTTTCTTTGGTGCATGAAGGACGCAAGCTTAATTTGAAATTTCTGTCACCAAGCCAAGTTTGTGATGATCAACTTAAGTTGAAGGAGAAAATAGAAAAAGAGAGAGAAGAAAAGAGAAAAATAGAAAAAGAAAAGAGTGAAGAAGAAGAGAGAGAAAAGGAAAGAGAAAGACAGAAAAAGAACTATAAAACTTTAACTGCTATTGATTTTTCTTCTTCTCTTGATATTATAACTGCACAGGATCATGAGTATACAACGCACAAATGGTCATGGGTAAGGAAGAAAAATATTGATATCACTCCTAGAGCGTCATTGTACATCGAGTCCACTGATGAAATTCAAACTCATGAGAAAAATTTTCAAGTCTGGGTCTGGGCACCAAAAAGGAGAAATTATTTGATGCATGATTTTTTACAAGTTGTATTTGATCCTGGAGGTTGTTTTGTTCGTTATAAGTGAATAAAATTTGTAGGAAAATAAAGTCATAGATTCGGGGACGAATTTTTTTCGAAGAAGGAGGGAATGATGTGAATGCCGAAGACAATGACTTTTCATTTTTTGTAACGTTTCATTAATTTAGGAATTAATGTAACATGCAATTAATCATGTGTGATAATTGCGTGATAATAGAGTATTTAATTTTTCTTTTGGGAGTTACGATTTTGAACAGCCACCTAATTCTATAAATAGGGGTTGAATTGTACTCAAAGGAAGAACCATTGAATTACTGAAATTATATTTGGGTTTTACCCTTTTGTGAGAGATGAATTTCTCTTTAGAACTTATCAAGGAATTTTTCCTTGTGGCGTTCTCCTAGACTTATCAAGGGTAAATCATCACCCTTGTGGCGTCATATGACTTATCTTCCATCATTGGAAGTGGCGTCATCTATCTTTTCGTTAAACCATTTTCATCCTTTCCATTTTCTTGTTTACCCAATTCTCATTGTTTTGTTAACTTATTACCTTCTAACCTAGATAGATCCGCAAAACAAATCTAACCCCTTTGGATTTATATCACCTTCTGCCTACACTACTTCTTCTTCCTCCCCTTCTTCTTCTCCTGCTTGTTCCACTACTTCTTCATCCCCTTTCCTTCCATTGCTTTTTCTTCTTCCTCTTTTTCTCATTCTTCCACTTCTTCTTCTTCTTCTTATTGTTCTCCTTCTTCGACTTGCACTTCTTCCTTTTCTTCTCGTTCTTCCACTTCTTCTTGTTCCTCTTCTTCTCCTTCTGCCACCACTTCTCCCTCCTCCCGTTCTCCTTCTTCCACTTCTTCTTCTTCATCTCCTTTCATTCCACTACTTCTACCACTTCTTCTACTTCTACTTGTTGTTCTTCTTCATTTTCGTCTCCTTCTTCCGCTTCCTCTGCTTACGCCTCTTTTTCCTCCATTTCTTCTCCTTCCACTTTTTCTTTCCTTTTCGTCTTCTCCTCCCTCTTTTTCTCCATCCCCCACTTCTGTTGCTTCCCATTGTTGCTCTTCCTCTTCTTCTCCTTCCCCCAAATCTTATGCTTACACTTCTTCCTCTTCTTCCTCCTCTCCCCCAGATTCCACTTCTTCTAGTTCTTCTTCCCTTCCCTGTCCCTCCTTCTTCCTCTTCCTCCTTTTCTCCTTGTTCCAATTCTTCTTCTTCATCTCACCTCCTTCCACTACTTCTTTTTCCTCCTCTTGTTCACCTTCTTCAAGTTCTTCACTTTCTCATCTTCTTCTTCTTCCTTTTCTTCTCCTTCTTCCACTTCTTCTAGTTACTCTCCTTCTTCTTCCTCTTCTTATCTTTCTTCCACTTCTCCTGCCTCCTCTTTTCCTCTTTCTTCCATTTCTTCTTCATCCTCTCCTTTCCTTTCTTTTATTCCTCTTCATCTCCTTCTTCTTCTTCCATGCCTTCGTCTTCTTCATTTTCGTATCCTTCTTCCGCTTCTTCTGCTTACACTTCTTCTTCTTCCTCTTCTTCCATTTCTTCTCCTTCCAGACCTTCTTCTTCTTTCCTTTCCCTCTTCTCCTTCCACAACTTCTTCTTCTTTCCTTTCCGTCTTCTCCTTCCTCTTTTTCTCCAACCCCCACTTCTGTTGCTTCCCATTGTTGCTCTTCCTCTTCTTCTCCTTCCCCCAAATCTTATGCTTAGACTTCTTCTTCTTCTTCCTCTTCTCCTCTAGATTCCACTTCTTCTACTTCTTCTTCGTCCTCTTGTTCACGTTCTTCACTTTCCACATCTTCTTCTTCTTCCTTTTCTTCTCTTTCTACCACTTCTTCTAGTTACTCTCCTCCTTCTTCCTTTTCTTATCTTTCTTCCACTTCTCCTGCCTCCTCTTGTTCTCTTTCTTCCACTTTTTCTTCATCCTCTCCTTTCCTTTCTTTTCTTCCTCTTCATCTACTTCTTCTTCTTCCATTGCTTCTTCTTCCTCCTCTTTTTCTCATTCTTCCACTTCTTCTTCTTCCTATTGTTCTCCTTCTTCCACTTGCACTTCTTCCTTTTCTTCTCGTTCTTCCACTTCTTCTTCCTCTTTTTCTCCTTCTGCCACCTTTTCTTCCTCCTCCAGTTCTCCTTCTTGCACTTCTTCTTCTTCATCTCCTTTCATTCCACTACTTCCTCTTATTCCTCTTATTCTCTCCTTCTACCACTTCTTCTACTTCTACTTGTTGTTCTTCTTCATTTTTGTCTTCTTCTTTCACTTCTTCTGCTTACACTTCTTCTTCTTTCTCTTCTTCCATTTCTACTCCTTCCACAACTTCTTCTTCTTTCCTTTCCGTCTTCTCCTTCCTCTTTTTCTCCAACCCCCACTGCTGTTGCTTCCCATTGTTGGTCTTCCTGTTCTTCTCCTTCCCCCAAATCTTATGCTTACACTTCTTCTTCTTCTTCCTCTTCTCCTCCAGCTTCCACTTCTTCTGCTTCTTCTTCCCTTCCCTTCCCCTCCTTCTTCCTTTTCCTCCTTTTCTCCTGGTTCAAATTCTTCTTCTTCATCTCACCTGCTTCCACTACTTCTGGTTCCTCCTCTTGTCCAACTTCTTCCACTTCTTCATTTTCCACATATTCTTCTTCTTCCTTTTCTTCTCCTTCTTCCACTTCTTCTACTTCCTCTTCTTATCTTTCTTCCACTTCTCCTGCCTCCTCTTGTTCTCTTTCTTCCACTTCTTCTTCATCCTCTCCTTTCCTTTCTTTTCTTACTCTTCATCTCCTTCTTCTGCTTCTTTTCCATCGTAATATTCCTCCTTTTCTCCTTGTTCCAATTCTTCTTCTTCATCGCACCTCCTTCCATTACTTCTTCTTCCTCCTCTTGTTCACCTTCTTCAAGTTCTTCACTTTCCACATCTTCGTCTTCTTCCTTTTCTTCTCCTTCTTCCACTTCGTCTAGTTACTCTCCTTCTTCTTCCTCTTCTTATCTTTCTTCCACTTCTCCTGCCTCCTCTTGTCCTCTTTCTTCCATTTCTTCTTCATCCTCTCCTTTCCTTTCTTTTATTCCTCTTCATCTCCTTCTTCTTCTTCCATGCCTTTGTCTTCTTCATTTTCGTCTCCTTCTTCAGCTTCTTCTGCTTACACTTCTTCTTCTTCCTCTGCTTCCATTTCTTCTCCTTCCAGACCTTCTTCTTCGTTCCTTTCCGTCTTCTCCTTCCACAACTTCTTCTTCTTTCCTTTCCGTCTTCTCCTTCCTCTTTTGCTCCAACCCCCACTTCTGTTGCTTCCCATTGTTGCTCTTCCTCTTCTTCTCCTTCCCCCAAATCTTATGCTTAGACTTCTTCTTCTTCTTCCTCTTTTCCTCTAGATTCCACTTCTTCTACTTCTTCTTCGTCCTCTTGTTCACGTTCTTCACTTTCCACATCTTCTTCTTCTTCCTTTTCTTCTCCTTCTACCACTCTTCTAGTTACTCTCCTCCTTCTTCCTTTTCTTATCTTTCTTCCACTTCTCCGGCCTCCTCTTGTTCTCTTTCTTCCACTTTTTCTTCATCCTCTCCTTTCCTTTCTTTTCTTCCTCTTCATCTCCTTCTTCTTCTTCCTTTCCTTCGTCATATCCCTCATTTTCTCCTTCTTCTGCTTTCGCTTGCGTTTCTACCTCTTGTTCTCCTTCTTCTTCTTCGTTTCCTTCGTCATATCCCTCTTTTTCTCCTTCTTCTGCTTCCGCTTGCGTTTCTACCTCTTGTTCTCCTTCTTCCACTTCTTCTCCATCATCCCCAATAACTCAACTACATCTTCTTCTTCCTCTTGTTCACCTTCTTCTACTTCTACTACATCCACTTGTTCTTCTTCTTCCCTCTCTTCTCCTTCTTGCCCTTCTTCTGCCTAGACTACTTCTTCTTCGTCCCCTTCTTCTTCTCCTCCTTGTTCCACTTCTTCTTCATCCCCTTTCCTTCCATTGCTTCTTCTTCCTCCTATTTTTCTCATTCTTCCACTTCTTCTTCTTCCTATTGTTCTCCCTCTTCCACTTGCACTTCTTCCTTTTCTCCTCATTCTTCCGCTTCTTCTTCTTCCTCTTCTTCACCTTCTGCCACCTCCTCTCACTCCTCCCGTTCTCCTTCTTCCATTCTTCTTCTTCATCTCCTTTCATTCCACTACTTCCTCCTATTCCTCTTACTCTCTCCTTCTACCACTTCTTCTACAGCTACTTGTTGTTCTTATTCATTTTCGTCTCCTTCTTTCGCTTCTTCTGCTTACACTTCTACTTGTTCCTCTTCTTCCATTTCTTATCCTTCCACAACTTCTTCTTTCCTTTCCGTCTTCTCCTTCCTCTTTTTCTCCAACCCCCACTTATGTTGCTTCCCATTGTTGCTCTTCCACTTCTTTTTCTTCTTCCTATTGTTCTCCTTCTTCCCCTTGGACATCTTCCGTTTCTTCTCCTTCTTCCACTTCTTCTTCTTCCTCTTCTTCTCCTTCTGCCACCTCTTCTCCCTCCACCCGTTCTGCTTCTTCCACTTCTTCTTCTTCATCTCCTTTCATTCCACTACTTCTACCACTTCTTCTGCTTCTACTTGTTGTTCTTCTTCATTTTCGTCTCCTTCTTCTGCTTACACTTCTTCTTGTTCCTCTTCTTCCATTTCTTCTCCTTCCACAACTTCTTCTTCTTTCTTTTCTGTTTTCTCATTCCTCTTTTTCTCTATCCCCCACTTCTGTCGCTTTCCATTGTTGCTCTTCCTCTTCTTCTCCTTCCCCCAAATCTTATGATTACACTTCTTCTTCTTCCTCTTCTCCTCCAGATTCCACTTATTCTGCTTCTTCTTCCCTTCCCTTCCCCTCCTTCTTCCTTTTCCTCTTTTTCTCCTTGTTCCAGTTCTTCTTCTTCATCTCACCTCCTTCCACTACTTCTTCTTCCTCCTCTTCTTCACCCTCTGCACTTTCCATATCTTCTTCATCTTCCTTTTCTACCCCTTCTTTCACTTCTTCTACTTACTCTCCTTCTTCTTCCTCTTCTTATCTTTCTTCCACTTCTCCTGCCTCCTCTTTTTCACTTTCTTCCACTTCTTCTTCTTCATCCTCTCCTTTCCTTTCTTTTCTTCTTCTTCATCTCCTTCTCCTTCTTCCTTTCCTTTGTCATATCCCTCTTTTTCTCCTTCTTCTGCTTCCACTTGCATTTCTACCTCTTGTTCTCCTTCATCCACTTCTTCTCCATCATCCCCACTCCTTCAACTACTTCTTCTTCTTCCTCTTATTCACATTCTTCCACCTCTACTACATCCATTTGTTCTTCGTCTTCCCTCGCTTCTCCTTCTTGCCCTTCTTCTGCCTGCACTACTTCTTCTTCCTCCCCTTCTTCTTCTCCTCCTTCTTCCACTTCTTCTTTATCCCCCTTCCTTCCATTGCTTCTTCTTCCTCCTCTTTTTGTCATTCTTCCACTTCTTCTTCTTCTTCCTATTGTTCTCCTTCTTCCACTTGCACTTCTTGCTTTTCTTCTCGTTCTTCCACTTCTTCTCTTTCTGCCACCTCTTCTTCCTCCTCCCGTTCTCCATTTTCCACTTCTTCTTCTTCATCTCCTTTCATTCCATTACTTCCTCCTATTCCTCTTATTCTCTCCTTCTACCACTTCTTCTACTTCTACTTGTTGTTCTTCTTCATTTTCGTCCCCTTCTTCTTACTCTTCTTCCATTTCTTCTCCTTCCACAACTTCTTCTTCTCTACTTTCCGTCTTCTCCTTCCTCTTTTTCTCCATCCCCCACTTCTGTTCTTCCCATTGTTGCTCTTCCTTTTCTTTTCCTTCCCCCAAATCTTATGCTTACACTTCTTCTTCTTCTTCCTCTTCTCCTCCAGATTCCACTTCTTCTGCTTCTTCTTCCCTTCCCTTCCCCTCCTTCTTCCTTTTCCTCCTTTTCTCCTTGTTCCAATTCTTCTTCTTCATCTCACCTCCTTCCACTACTTTTTCGTCCTCCTCTTGTTCACCTTCTTCAACTTCTCCACTTTCCACATCTTCTTCTTCTTCCTTTTCTTCTGCTTCTTCTAGTTACTCTCCTTCCTCTTCCTCTTCTTATCTTTCTTCCACTTCTCCTGCCTCCTCTTGTTCTCTTTCTTCCACTTCTTCTTCTTCATCCTCTCCTTTCCTTTCTTTTCTTCTTCTTCATCTCCTCCTTCTTCTTCCTTTCCTTCGTGATATCCCTCTTTTTCTCCTTCCTCTGCTTCCACTTGCATTTCTACCTCTTGTTCTCCTTCTTCCACTTCTTCTCTATCATCCCCACTCCTTCAACTACTTCTTCTTCTCCATCCCCTTTCCTTCCATCGCTTCTTCTTACTCCTCTTTTTCTCATTCTTCCACTTCTTCTTCTTCTTCCTATTGTTCTCCTTCTTCCACTTGTACTTCTTCCTTTTCTTCTCGTTCTTCCACTTCTTCTTCTTCCTCTTCTTCTCCTTCTACCACCTCTTCTTCCTCCTCCCGTTCTCCTTTTTCCACTTCTTCTTCTTCATCCCCTTTCATTCCACTACTTCTTCCTATTCCTCTTATTCTCTCCTTCTACCACTTCTTCTACTTCTACTAGTTGTTCTTCTACGTTTTTGTCTCCTTCTTCCGCTTCTTCTGCTTACACTTCTTCTTCTTCCTCTTCTTCCATTTCTTCTCCTTCCACAACTTCTTCTTCTTTCCTTTCCGTCTTCTCCTTCCTCTTTTTCTCCATCTGCCACGTCTGTTGCTTCCTATTGCTGCTCTTCCTCTTCTTCTCCTTCCCCGAAATCTTATGCTTACACTTCTTCTTCTTCTTCCTCTTCTCCTCCAGCTTCCACTTCTTCTGCTTCTTCTTCCCTTCCCTTCCCTTCCCCTCCTTCTTCCTTTTCCTCCTTTTCTCCTTGTTCCAATTCTTCTTCTTCATCTCACCTCCTGCCACTACTTCTTCTTCCTCCTCTTGTTCACCTTCTTCAACTTCTTCACTTTCCACATCTTCTTCTTCTTCCTTTTCTTCTCCTTCTTCCACTTCTTCTAGTTACTCTCCTTCATCTTCCTCTTCTTATCTTTCTTCCACTTCTCTTGCCTCCTCTTGTTCTCTTTCTTCCACTTCTTCTTCATCCTCTCCTTTCCTTTCTTTTCTTCCTCTTCATCTCTCGTTCTTCTTCTTCCTTTCCTTCGTCATATCCCTCTTTTTCTCCTTCTTCTGCTTCCACTTGCATTTCTACCCCTTGTTCTCTCCTTCTTCCACTTCTTCTCCATCATCCCCACTCCTTAAACTACTTCTTCCTCTTCCTCTTGTTCACCTTCTTCCACTTCTACTACATCCACTTGTTCCTCTTCTTCCATCTCTTCTCCTTCTGGCCCTTCTTCTGCCTACACTACCTCTTCTTCCTCCCCTTCTTCTTCTCGTCCTTCTTCCACTTCTTCTTCATTCCCCTTTTCCTTCCATTGCTTCTTCTTCGTCCTCTGTTTCTCATTCTTCCACTTCTTCTTCTTCTTCCTATTGTTCTCCTTCTTCCACTTGCACTTCTTCCTTTTCTTCTCGTTCTTCCACTTCTTCTTCTTCCTCTTTTTCTCCTTCTGCTACCTTTTCTTCCTCCTCCCGTTCTCCTTCTTCCACTTCTTCTTCTTCTTCTTCATCTCCTTTCATTCCACTACTTCCTGCTATTCCTCTCATTCTCTCCTTCTACCACTTGTGCTACTTCTAGTTGTTGTTCTTCATTTTCGTCTGCTTCTTCCGCTTCTTCTGCTTGCACTTCTTCTTCTTCCTCTTCTTCCATTTCTTCTGCTTCCACAACTTCTTCTTCTTTCCTTTCTGTCTTCTCCTTCCTCTTTTTCTCCACCCCCCACTACTGTTGCTTCCCGTTGTTACTCTTCCTCTTCTTCTCCTTCCCCGAAATCTTATGCTTACACTTCTTCATCTTCTTCCTCTTCTCCTCCAGCTTCCACTTCCTCTGCTTCTTCTTACTTTCCTTGTTCCTTTTCTTCTCCTTCTTCCACTTCTTCTAGTTACTCGCCTTCTTCTTTCTCTTCTTATCTTTCATCCACTTCTCCTGCGTCCTCTTGTTCTCTTTCTTCCACTTCTTCTTCATCCGCTCCTTTCGTTTCTTTTCTTCTTCTTCATCTCCTTCTTCTTCTTCCTTTCCTTCGTCATATCCCTCTTTTCCTCCTTCGTCTGCTTCGACTTGTATTTCTACCTTTTGTTCTCCTTCGTCTGCTTCCACTTGTATATCTACCTCCCGTTCTCCTTGTTCCAATTCTTCTTCTTCATCTCACCTCCTTCCACTACTTCTTCTTCCTCCTCTTGTTCACCTTCTTCACTTTCCACATCTTCTTCTTCTTCCTTTCCTTCTCCTTCCTCCACTTCTTCTAGTTACTCTCCTTCTTCTTCCTCTTCTTATCTTTCTTCCACTTCTCCTGCCTCCTTTTGTTCTCTTTCTTCCAGTTCTTCTTCATCCTCTCCTTTCGTTTCTTTTCTTCTTCTTCATCTCCTTCTTCTTCTTCCTTTCCTTCGTCATATCCCTCTTTTTCTCCTTCGTCTGCTTCCACTTGTATTTCTACCTCTTGTTCTCCTTCTTCCACTTCTTCTCCATCATCCCCACTCCTTCAACTACTTCGTCTTCTTCCTCTTGTTCACCTTCTTCCACTTCTACTACATCCACTTGTTCTTCTTCTTCCCTCTCTTCTCCTTCTTGGCCTTCTTCTGCCTACACTACTTCTTCTTCCTCCCCTTCTTCTTCTCCTCCTTGTTCCACTTCTTCTTCATCCCCTTTCCTTCCATTGCTTCTTCTTCCTCCTCTTTTTGTCATTCTTCCACTTCTTCTTCTTCTTCCTATTGTTCTCTTTCTTCCACTTGCACTTCTTCCTTTTCTAATCGTTCTTCCACTTCTTCTTCTTCCTCTTCTTCTCCTTTCGCCACCTCTTCTCCCTCCTCCCGTTCACCTTCTTCAACTTCTTCACTTTCCACATCTTCTTCTTCTTCCTTTTCTTCTCCTTCTTCCACTTCTTCTAGTTACTCGCCTTCTTCTTCCTCTTCTTATCTTTCATCCACTTCTCCTGCCTCCTCTTGTTCTCTTTCTTCCAGTTATCTTGATCCTCTCCTTTCGTTTCTTTTCTTCTTCTTCATCTCCTTCTTCTTCTTCCTTTCCTTCGTCATATCCCTCTTTTTCTCCTTCGTCTGCTTCCACTTGTATTTCTACCTCTTGTTCTCCTTCATGTGCTTCCACTTGTATATCTACCTCCCGTTCTCGTTGTTCCAATTCTTCTTCTTCGTCTCACCTCCTTCCACTACTTCTTCTTCCTCCTGTTGTTGACCTTCTTAACATTCCACATCTTCTTCTTCTTCCTTTTCTTCTCCTTCTTCCACTTCTTCTAGTTAGTCTCCTTCTTCTTCCTCTTCTTATCTTTCTTCCACTTCTCCTGCCTCTTCTTGTTCTCTTTCTTCCACTACTTCTTCATCCTCTCCTTTCCTTTCTTTTCTTCCTGTTCATCTCCTTCTTCTTTTTCCTTTCCTTCGTCATATCCCTCTTTTTCTCCTTCTTCTGCTTCCACTTGCATTTCTACCTCTTGTTCTTCTTCTTCCACTTCTTCTCCATCATCCCCACTCCTTCAACTACTTCTTCTTCTTCCTCTTGTTCACCTTCTTCCACTTCTACTACATCCACTTGTTCTTCTTCTTCCCTCTCTTCTCCTTCTGGACCTTCTTCTGCTTACACTACTTCTTCTTCCTCCCCTTCTTCTTGTCGTCCTTGTTCCACTTCTTCTTCATTCCCCTTTCCTTCCATTGCTTCTTCTTCATCCTCTTTTTCTCATTCTTCCACTTCTTCTTCTTCTTCCTATTGTTCTCCTTCTTCCACTTGCACTTCTTCCTTTTCTTCTCGTTCTTCCACTTCTTCTTCTTCCTCTTCTTTTCCTTCTGCTACCTCTTCTTCCTCCTCCTGTTCTCCTTCTTCCACTTCTTCTTCTTCATCTCCTTTCATTCCACTACTTCCTGCTATTCCTCTTATTGTCTCCATCTACCACTTCTTCTACTTCTACTTGTCGTTCTTCATTTTCGTCTCCTTCTTCCGCTTCTTCTGCTTCTTCTGCTTCCGATTCTTCTTCTTCCTCTTCTTCCATTTCTTCTCCTTCCAAAACTTCTTCTTCTTTCCTTTCCGTCTTCTACTTCCTCTTTTTCTCTATCCCCCACTTCTGTTGCTTCCCGTTGTTCCTCTTCCTCTTCTTCTCCGTCCCCCAAATCTTATGCTTACACTTCTTCTTCTTCTTCCTCTTCTCCTCCATATTCCACTTCTTCTGCTTCTTCTTCCCTTCCTTTCCCCTCCTTCTTCCTTGTACTCGTTTTCTCCTTGTTCCAATTCTTCTTCTTCATTTCACCTCCTTCCACTACTTCTTCTTCCTCCTCTTGAACGCCTTCTTCAACTTCTTCACTTTACACATCTTGTTCTTCTTCGTTTTCTTCTCCTTCTTCCTCTTCTTCTAGTTACTCGCCTTCTTCTTCCTCGTCTTATCTTTCATCCACTTCTCCTGCCTCCTCTTGTTCTCTTTCTTCCACTTCTTCTTCATCCTCTCTTTTCCTTTCTTTTCTTCCTCTTCTTCTTCCTTTCCTTCATCATATCCCTCTTTTTCTCCTTCTTCTGCTTCCACTTGCATTTCTACCTCTTGTTCTCCTTCTTCCACTTCTATTCCATCATCCCCATTCCTTCAACTACTTGTTCTTCTTCCCCTTATTCACCTTCTTCCACTTCTATTACATCCACTTGTTCTTCTTCTTCCCTCTCTTCTCCTTCTTGCCCTTCTTCTGCTTACACTACTTCTTCTTCCTCCCCTTCTTCTTGTCGTCCTTGTTCCACTTCTTCTTCATTCCCCTTTCCTTCCATTGCTTCTTCTTCATCCTCTTTTTCTCATTCTTCCACTTCTTCTTCTTCTTCCTATTGTTCTCCTTCTTCCACTTGCACTTCTTCCTTTTCTTCTTGTTCTTCCACTTCTTCTTCTTCCTCTTCTTTTCCTTCTGCTACCTCTTCTTCCTCCTCCTGTTCTCCTTCTTCTTCTTCATCTCCTTTCATTCCACTACTTCCTGCTATTCCTCTTATTGTCTCCATCTACCACTTCTTCTACTTCTACTTGTCGTTCTTCATTTTTGTCTCCTTCTTCCGCTTCTTCTGCTTCTTCTGCTTCTTCTGCTTCTTCTTCATCCTCTCCTTTCCTTTCTTTTCTTCCTCTTCATCTCCTTCTTCTTCTTCCTTTCCTTCATCATATCACTCTTTTTCTCCTTCTTCTGCTTCCACTTGCATTTCTACCTCTGGTTCTCCTTCATCCACTTCTTCTCCATCATCCCCACTCCTTCAACTACTTCTTCTTCTTCCTCTTCTTCGCCTTCTTCCACTTCTACTACATCCACTTGTTCTTCTTCTTCCCTCTCTTCTCCTTCTTGCCCTTCTTCTACCTACACTACTTGTTCTTCCTCCCCTTCTTCTTCTCCTCCTTGTTCCACTTCTTCTTCACCCGCTTTCCTTCCATTGCTTCTTGTTCCTCCTCTTTTTCTCATTCTTGCACTTCTTCTTCTTCTTCCTATTGTTCTCCTTCTTCCACTTGCATTTCTTCCTTTTCTTCTCGTTCTTCCACTTCTTCTTCTTCATCTCCTTTCATTCCACTACTTCCTCCTATTCGTCTTATTCTTTGCTTCTACCACTTCTTCGACTTCTACTTATTGTTTTTCTTCATTTCCATCTCCTTCTTCCGCTTCTTCTGCTTACACTTCTTCTTCTTCGTCTTCTTCCATTTCTTCTCCTTCCACAACTTCTTCTTCTTTCCTTTCCGTCTTCTCCTTCCTCTTTTTCTCCATCCCCCACTTCTGTTGCTTCCCATTGTTGCTCTTCCTCTTGTTCTGCTTCCCCCAAATCTTATGCTTACACTTCTTCTTCTTCTTCCTCTTCTCCACCAAATTGCTGTTCTTCTGCTTCTTCTTCCCTTCCCTTCCCTTCCCCTCCTTCTTCCTTTTCCTTCTTTTCTCCTTGTTCCAATTCTTCTTCTTCATCTCACCTCCTTCCACTACTTCTTCTTCCTCCTCCATTTCACCTTCTTCACTTTCCACATCTTTTTCTTGTTCCTTTTCTTCTCCTTCTTCCACTTCTGCTAGTTACTCTCCTTCTTCTTTCTCTTCTTATCTTTTTCCCACTTCTCCTGCCTCCTCTTGTTCTCTTTCTTGCACTTCTTCTTCTTCCTCTCCTTTCCTTTCTTTTCTTCCTATTAATCTCCTTCTTCTTCTTCCTTTCCTTCCTCATATCCATCTTTTTCTCCTTCTTCTGCTTCCACTTGCATGTCTACCTCTTGTCCTCCTTCTTCCACTCTTTCTACATCATCCCCACTCCTTTAACTACTTCTTTTTCTTCCTCTTGTTCACCTTCTTCCACTTCTACTACATCCACTTGTTCTTCTTCTTCCCTCTCTTCTCCTTATTGCCCTTCTTCTGCCTACACTACTTGTTCTTCCTCCCCCACTTCTTCTTGCACTTCTTCTCCTTCTTCCTATTGTTCTCCTTCCGCAACTTCTTCTTCTGCTTCCTCTTCTCCTCCAGATTCCACTTCTTCTGCTTCTACTTCCCTACCCTTCCCTTCCGGTCCTTCTTCCTTTTCCTCCTTTTCTCCTTGTTCCACTTCTTCTTCATCCCCTCCTTCCATTGCTTCTTCTTCCTCCTCTTTTTCTCATTCTTCAACTTCTTGTTCTTCTTCCTAGTGTTCTCCTTCTTCCACTTGCACTTCTTCCTTTTCTTCTCGTTCTTCCAATTCTTCTTCCTCCTCCTCTTCTCCTTCTGCCACCTCTTCTCCCTACTCTCGTTCTCCTTCTTCCACTTCTTCTTCTTCATCTCCTTTCATTCCACTACTTCCTCCTATTCCTCTTATTCTCTCCCTCTACTACTTCTTCTACTTCTACTTGTTGTTCTTTTTCATTTTCGTCTACTTCCTCGACCTCTTCTGCTTACAATTCTTCTTCTTCCTCTTCTTCCATTTCTTCTCCTTCCACAACTTCTTCTTCTTTCCTTTCTGTCTTCCCCTTCCTCTTTTTCTCCATCCCCCACTTCTGTTGCTTCCCATTGTTGCTCTTCCTCTTCTTCTCCTTCCCCCAAATCTTATGCTTACACTTCTTCTTCTTCTTCCTCTTCTCCTCCAAATTCCACTTCTTCTGCTTCTTCTTCCCTTCCCTTCCCCTCCTTCTTCCTTTTCCTCCTTTTCTCCTTGTTCCAATTCTTCTTCTTCATCTCACCTCCTTCCACTACTTCTTCTTCCTCCTCTTGTTCAACTTCTTCAACTTCTTCACTTTCCACATCTTCTTCTTCTTCCTTTTCTTCTCCTTCTTCCTCTTCTGCTAGTTACTCGCCTTCTTCTTCCTCTTCATCCACTTCTCCTGCCTCCTTTTGTTCTCTTTCTTCCACTTCTTCTTCATCCTCTCTTTTCCTTTCTTTTCTTCCTCTTCTTCTTCCTTTCCTTTGTCATATCCCTCTTTTTCTCCTTCTTTGCTTCCACTTGCATTTCTACCTCTTGTTCTCTTTCTTCCAGTTCTTCTCCATCATCCCCACTCCTTCAACTACTTCTTCTTCTTCCTTTTGTTCACCTTCTTCTACTTCTACTACATCAATTTTTTCTTCTTCTTCCCTCTCTTCTCCTTCTTGCCCTTCTTCTGCCTATCCTGCTTCTTCTTCCTCCCCTTCTTCTTCTCCTCCTTGTTCCACTTCTTCTTCATCCCCTTTCCTTCCATTGCTTCTTATTCCTCCTCTTTTTCTCATTCTTCCACTTCTTCTTCTTCTTCCTATTGTTCTCCTTCTTCCACTTTTACTTCTTCCTTTTCTTCTTGGTCTTCCACATCTTCTTCTTCCTCTTCTTCTCCTTTTGCCACCTCTTCTCACTCCTCCCGTTCTCTTTCTTCCACTTCTTATTCTTCATCTCCTTTCATTCCACTACTTCCTCCTATTCCTCTTATTCTCTCCTTCTACCACTTCTTCTACTCTCCTTCTTCTTCCTCTTCTTATCTTTCTTCCACTTCTCCTGGCTCCTCTTGTTCTCTTTCTTCAACTTCTTCTTCATCCTCTCCTTTCCTTTCTTTTCTTCCTCTTCATCTCCTTCTTCTTCTTCCTTTCCTTCGTCATATCCCTCTTTTTCTCCTTCTTCTGCTTCTAGTTGCATTTCTACCTCTGGTTCTCCTTCTTCCACTTCTTCTCCATCATCCCCACTAATTCAACTACTTCGTCTTCTTCCTCTTGTTCACCTTCTTGTACTTCTACTATATCCACTTGTTCTTCTTCTTCCCTCTCTTCTCCTTCTTGCCCTTCTTCTCCCTACACTACTTCTTCTTCGTCCCCTTCTTCTTCTCCTCCTTCTTCCACTTCTTCTTTATCCCCTTTCCTTCCATTTCTTCTTCTTCCTCCTCTTTTTCTCATTCTTCCACTTCTTCTTCTTCTTCCTATTGTTCTCCTTCTTCCACTTGAACTTCTTCCTTTTCTTCTCGTTCTTCCACTTCTTCTTCTTCCTCTTCTTCCCCTTCTGCCACCTCTTCTCCCTCCTCCCGTTCTCCTTCTTCCACTTCTTCTTCTTCATCTCCTTTCATTCCACTACTTCCTCCTATTCCTCTTATTCTCTACTTTTACCACTTCTTCTACTTCTACTTGTTGTTCCCCTTCGCTTCTTCTGCTTACACTTCTTCTTCTTCCTCTTTTTCCATTTCTTCTCCTTCCACAGCTTCTTCTTTCCTTAACGTCTTCTCCTTCCTCTTTTTCTCCATCCGCCACTTCTGTTGCTTCCCATTGTTGCTCTTCCTCCGCTTCTCCTTCCCCCAAATCTTATGCTTACACTTCTTCTTCTTCTTCCTCTTCTCCTCCAGCTTCCACTTCTTCTGCTTCTTCTTCCCTTCCCTTCCTCTCCTTCTTCCTTTTCCTCCTTTTCTCCTTGGTCAAATTCTTCTTCTTCATCTCACCTCCTTCCACTACTTCTTCTTCCTCCTCTTGTTCACCTTCTTCAACTTCTTCACTTTCCACATCTTCTTCTTCTTCCTTTTGTTCTCCTTCTTCCAGTTCTTCTTCATCATCTCCTTTCCTTTCTTTTCTTCCTCTTCATCTCCTTCTTCTTCTTCCTTTCCTTCGTGATATCCCTCTTTTTCTCCTTCTTCTGCTTCCACTTTCATTTCAACCTCTTGTTCTCCTTCCTCCACTTCTTCTCCATCATCCCCACTCCTTCAACTACTTCTTCTTCTTCCTCTTGTTCACCTTCTTCCACTTCTACTACATCCACTTGTTCTTCTTCGTCCCTCTCTTCTCCTTCTTGCCCTTCTTCTGCCTACACTACTTCTTCTTCCTCCCCTTCTTCTTCCTATTGTTCTCCTTCTTCCACTTGCACTTCTTCCTTTTCTTGTCGTTCTTTCACTTCTTCTTCTTCCTCTTCTTCTCCTTCTGCCACCTCTACTACCTCCTGCCGTTCTCCTTCTTCCTCTTCTTCTTCTTCATCTCCTTTCATTCCACTAGTTCCTCCTATTCCTCTTCTTCTCTATTTCTACCACTTCTTCCACTAATACTTGTTGTTCTTCTTCATTTTCGTCTCCTTCTTCCGCTTCTTCTTCTTACACTTCTTCTTCTTCCTCTTCTTCCATTTCTTCTCCTTCCACAACTTCTTCTTCTTTCCTTTCCGTCTTCTCCTTCCTCTTCTTCTCCATCCCCCACTTCTGTTGCTTCCCATTGTTGCTCTTCCTCTTCTTCTCCGTCCCCCAAATCTTATGCTTACACTTCTTCTTCTTCTTGCTCTTCTCCTCCAGATTCCACTTCTTCTTCCCTTCCCATCCCTTCCCCTCCTTCTTCCTTTTCCTCCTTTTCTCCTTGTTCCAATTCTTCTTCTTCATCTCACCTCCTTGCAGTACTTATTCTTCCTCCTCTTGTTCACCTTCTTCACTTTCCACATCTTCTTTCACTTCTTTTAGTTACTCTCCTTCTTCTTCCTCTCCTTATCTTTGATCCACTTCTCCTGCCTCCTCTTGTTCTCTTTCTTCCACTTCTTCTTCATCCTCTTCTTTCCTTTCTTTTCTTCCTCTTCATCACCTTCTTCTTCTTCCTTTCCTTCGTCATATCCCTCTTTTTCTCCTTCTTCTGCTTCCACTTGCATTTCTACCTCTTGTTCTCCTTCTTCCACTTCTTCTCCATCATCCACACTCCTTCAACTACTACTTCTTCTTCCTCTTGTTCACCTTCTTCCACTTGTACTACATCCACTTGTTCTTCTTCCTCCCTCTCTTCTCCTTCTTCCCCTTCTTCTGCCTACACTACTTCTTCTTCCTCCCCTTCTTCTTCTCCTCGTGGTTCTACTTCTTCCTCTTTCCCCTTTCCTTCCATTGCTTCTTCTTCCTCCTCTTTTTCTCATTCTTCCACTTCTTCCTATTGTTCTCCTTCTTCCACTTGCATTTCTTCCTTCTCTTCTCGTTCTTCCACTTCTTCTTCTTCCTCTTCTTCTCCTTTTGCCACCAGTTCTTCCTCCTCCCGTTATCCTTCCTCCACTTCTTCTTCATCTTCTTTCATTCCACTACTTCCTCCTATTCCCCTTATTCTCTCCTTCTACCACTTCTTCTACTTCTACTTGTTGTTCTTCTCCATCTTGCTCTCCTTCTTCCGCTTCTTGTGCTTACACTTCTTCTTATTCTTTCTCTTCTTCCATTTCTTCTCCTTCCACAACTTGTTTTCTCTCCTTTCTGTCTTCTCCATCCCCCATATCTTATGCTTACACTTCTTCTTCTTCTTCCTCTTCTCCTCCAGATTCTAGTTCTTCTACTTCTTCTTCCCTTCCCTTCCCCTCCTTCTTCCTTTTCCTCCTTTTCTCCTTGTTCCAATTCTTCTTCTTCATCTCACCTCCTTCCACTACTTCTTCTGCCTCCTCTTGTTCACCTTCTTAACATTCCACATCTTCTTCTTCTTACTTTTTTTCTCCTTCTTCCACTTCTTCCAGTTACTCTCCTTCTTCTTCGTCTTCTTATCTTTCTTCCACTTCTCCTGCCTCCTCTTGTTCTCTTTCTTCCACTTCTTCTTCATCCTCTCCTTTCCTTTCTTTTCTTCCTCTTCATCTCCTTCTTCTTCTTCCTTTCCTTCGTCATATCGCTCTTTTTCTCCTTCTTCTTCTTCCACTTACATTTCTACCTCTTGTTCTCCTTCTTCCACTTCTTCTCCATCTCCCCACTCCTTCAACTACTTCTTCTTCTTCCTCTTGTTCACCTTCTTCCGCTTCTACTACATCCACTTGTTCTTCTTCTTCCCTCTCTTCTCCTTCTTCCCCTTGTTTTACCTACACTACTTCTTCTTCTCCTCCTTGTTCCACTTCTTCTTCATCCCCTTTCCTTCCATTGCTTCTTCTTCCTCCTCTTTTTCTCATTCTTCCACTTCTTGTTCTTTTTCCTATTGTTCTCCTTCTTCCACTTGGACTTCTTCCTTTTCTTCTCGTTCTACCACTTCTTCTTCCTCTTCTTCTCCTTCTGCCACCTCTTCTCCCTCCTCCTGTTCTCCTGCATCCACTTCTTCTTCTTCATCTCCTTTCATTCCACTACTTCCTCCTATTCGTCTTATTCTGTCCTTCTACCACTTCATCTACTTCTACTTGTTGTTCTTCTTCATTTTCGTCTCCTTCTTCCGCTTCTTCTGCTTACACTTCTTCACTTTGCACATCTTCTTCTTCTTCCTTTACTTCTCCTTCTTCCAATTCTTCTAGTTACTCTCCTTCTTCTTCCTCTTCTTATCTTTCTTCCACTTCTCCTGCCTCCTCTTGTTCTCTTTCTTTCTTCATCCTCTCCTTTCCTTTCTTTTCCTCAACTTCATCTCCTTCTTCTTCTTGCTTTCCTTCGTCATATCACTCTTTTTCTCCTTCTTCTGCTTCCACTTGCATTTCTACCTCTTCTTCTCCTTCTTCCACTTCTTCTCCATCATCCCCACTCCTTCAACTACTTATTCTTCTTCCTCTTGTTCACCTTCTTCCACTTCTACTACATCCACTTGTTTTCCTTCTTCCACTACCTCTTCTTCATTTCCTTTCATTCCACTACTTCCTCCTATTCCTCTTATTCTCTCCTTCTACCACTTCTTCTACTTCTACTTGTTGTTCTTCTTCATTTTCGTCTGCTTCTTCCGCTTCTTCTGCGTACACTTCTTCCTCTTCTATTCTTCCATTTCTTCTCCTTCCACAACTTCTTTTTCTTTCCTTTCTGTCTTCTTCTTCCTCTTTTTCTCCATCGCCCACTTTTGTTGGTTTCCATTGTTGCTCTTCCTCTTCTTCTCCTTTCCCCACATCTTATGCTTACACTTCTTCTTCTTCTTCCTCCTCTCCTCCATATTCCACTTCTTCTGCTTCTTCTTCCCTTCCCTTCCCCTCCTTCTTCCTTTTCCTCCATTTCTCCTTGTTCGAATTCTTCTTCTTCATCTCACCTCCTTCCACTACTTCTTCTTCCTCCTCTTGTTCACCTTCTTCACTTTCAACATCTTCTTCTTCTTCCTTTTCTTCTCCTTCTTCCACTTCTTCTAGTTACTCTCCTTCTTCTTCCTCTACTAATCTTTCTTCCACTTCTCCTGCCTCCTCTTGTTCTCTTTCTTCCGCTTCTTCTTCATCCTCTCCTTGCCTTTCTTTTCTTCCTCTTCATGTCCTTCTTGTTCTTCCTTTCCTTCGTCATATCCCTCTTTTTCCCCTTCTTCTGCTTCCACTTGCATTTCTACCTCTCGTTCTCCTTCTTCCACTTCTTCTCCATCATCCACACTCCTTGAACTACTTCTTCTTCTTCCTCTTGTTCACCTTCTTCCGCTTCTACTACATCCACTTGTTCTTCTTCTGCTTCTTGCCGTGCTTCTGCCTACATTACTTATTCTTCCTCCCCTTCTTCTTCTTCTTCTCCTCCTTGTTGCACTTCTTCTTCATTCCCCTTTCCTTCCATTGCTTCTTCTTCCTCCTCCTTTTCTCATTCTTCCACTTCTTCTTCTTCTTCCTATTGTTCTCCTTCTTCCACTTGCACTTGTTCCTTTTCTTCTCGTTCTTCCACTTCTTCTTCTTCCTCTTCTTCTCCTTCTACCACCTCTTCTTCCTCCTCCCGTTCTCCTTCTTCCACTTCTTCTTTTTCATCTCCTTTCATTCCACTACTTCCTCCTATTCCTCAAATTCTCTCCTTCTACCACTTCTTCTACTTCTACTTGTTGTTATTCTTCATTTTCGTCTCCTTCTTCTGCTTCTTCTGCTTACGCTTCTTCTCCTTCCATAACTTCTTCTTCTTTCCTTTTCGTCTTCTCCTTCCTTTTTTTCTTCATCCCCCAATTTTGTTGCTTCCCATTGTTGCTCTTCCTCTTCTTCTCCTTCCCCCAAATCTTATGCTTAAACTTCTTCTTCTTCCACTTCTCCTCCAGATTGCACTTCTTCTGCTTCTTCTTCCCTTCCCTTCCCCTCCTTCTTCCTGTTCGTCCTTTTCTCCTTGTTCCAATTCTTCTTCTTTATCTCACCTCTTTCCACTACTTCTTCTTCATCCTCTTGTTCACCTTCTTCAACTTCTTCACTTTCCACATCTTCATCTGCTTCCTTTTCTTCTCCTTCTCCTACTTCTTCTAGTTACTCTCCTTCTTCTTCCTCTTGTTCTCTTTCATCCACTTCTCCTGCTCCTCTTGTTCTCTTTCTTCCACTTCTTCTTCATCCTCTGCTTTCCTTTCTTTACTTCCTCTTCATCTCCTTCTTCTTCTTCCTTTCCTTCGTCATATCCCTCTTCCGCTTCTCCCGTTATCCTTCTTCCACTTCTTCTTCATCTCCTTTCATTCCACTACTTCCTCCTATTCCTCTTATTCTCTCCTTCTACAACTTCTTCTACTTCTACTTGTTGTTCTTCTCCATTTTCGTCTCCTTCTTCCGCTTCTTCTGCTTACACTTCTTCTTATTCTTCCTCTTCTTCCATTTCTTCTCCTTCCACAACTTCTTTTCTTTCCTTTCCGTATTCTCCTTCCCCCATATCTTATGTTTACACTTCTTCTTCTTCTTCCCCTTCTCCTCCAGATGCGACTTCTTCTACTTCTTCTTCCTTTCCCTTCCCCTCCTTCTTCCTTTTCCTCCTTTTCTCCTTGTTCCAATTCTTCTTATTCATCCCACCTCCTTCCACTACTTCTTCCTCCTTTTGTTCACCTTCTACAACTTCTTCACTTTCCACATCTTCTTCTGCTTCCTTTTCTTCTCCTTTTTCCACTTTTTCTAGTTACTCTCCTTCTTCTTACTCTTCTTATTTTCTTCCACTTCTTCCTCCTCTTTTTCTCATTCTTCCACTTCTTCTTCTTCCTCTTCTTCTCCTTCTGCCACCTCTTCTTCCTCATCCTGTTCTCCTTCTTCCACTTCTTCTTCTTCATCTCCTTTCATTCCACTACTTCCTCCTATTCCTCTTATTCTCTCCTTCTACCACTTCTTCTACTTCTACTTGTTGTTCTTCTTCATTTTCGTCTCGTTTTTTCGCTGCTTCTGCTTACACTTCTTCTTCTTGTTCCTTTTGTTCTCTTTCTTCCACTTCTTCTAGTTACTCTCCTTCTTCTTCCTCTTCTTATGTTTCTTCCACTCTCCTGCCTCCTCTGGTTCTCTTTCTTCCACTTCTTCTTCATCCTCTCCTTTCCTTTCTTTTCTTCCTCTTCATCTCCTTCTTCTTCTTCCTTTCCTTCATCATATCACTCTTTTTCTCCTTCTTCTGCTTCCACTTGCATTTCTACCACTTCTTCTCCATCATCGCCACTCCTTCAAATACTTCTTCTTCTTCCTCTTGTTCGCCTTCTTCCACTTCTACTACATCCACTTGTTCTTCTTCTTCCCTCTCTTCTCCTTCTTGCCCTTCTTCTACCTACACTACTTGTTCTTCCTCCCCTTCTTCTTCTCCTCCTTGTTCCACTTCTTCTTCACCCGCTTTCCTTCCATTGCTTCTTGTTCCTCCTCTTTTTCTCATTCTTGCACTTCTTCTTCTTCTTCCTATTGTTCTCCTTCTTCCACTTGCATTTCTTCCTTTTCTTCTCGTTCTTCCACTTCTTCTTCTTCTTCATCTCCTTTCATTCCACTACTTCCTCCTTTTCGTCTTATTCTCTGCTTCTACCACTTCTTCGACTTCTACTTATTGTTCTTCTTCATTTTCGTCTCCTTCTTCCGCTTCTTCTGCTTACACTTCTTCTTCTTCCTCTTCTTCCATTTCTTCTCCTTCCACAACTTCTTCTTCTTTCCTTTCCGTCTTCTCCTTCCTCTTCTTCTCCATCCCCCACTTCTGTTGCTTCCCATTGTTGCTCTTCCTCTTCTTCTCCGTCCCCCAAATCTTATGCTTACACTTCTTCTTCTTCTTGCTCTTCTCCTCCAGATTCCACTTCTTCTTCCCTTCCCATCCCTTCCCCTCCTTCTTCCTTTTCCTCCTTTTCTCCTTGTTCCAATTCTTCTTCTTCATCTCACCTCCTTGCAGTACTTATTCTTCCTCCTCTTGTTCACCTTCTTCACTTTCCACATCTTCTTTCACTTCTTTTAGTTACTCTCCTTCTTCTTCCTCTCCTTATCTTTGATCCACTTCTCCTGCCTCCTCTTGTTCTCTTTCTTCCACTTCTTCTTCATCCTCTTCTTTCCTTTCTTTTCTTCCTCTTCATCACCTTCTTCTTCTTCCTTTCCTTCGTCATATCCCTCTTTTTCTCCTTCTTCTGCTTCCACTTGCATTTCTACCTCTTGTTCTCCTTCTTCCACTTCTTCTCCATCATCCACACTCCTTCAACTACTACTTCTTCTTCCTCTTGTTCACCTTCTTCCACTTGTACTACATCCACTTGTTCTTCTTCTTCCCTCTCTTCTCCTTCTTCCCCTTGTTTTACCTACACTACTTCTTCTTCTCCTCCTTGTTCCATTTCTTCTTCATCCCCTTTCCTTCCATTGCTTCTTCTTCCTCCTCTTTTTCTCATTCTTCCACTTCTTGTTCTTTTTCCTATTGTTCTCCTTCTTCCACTTGCACTTCTTCCTTTTCTTCTTGTTCTACCACTTCTTCTTCCTCTTCTTCTCCTTCTGCCACCTCTTCTCCCTCCTCCTGTTCTCCTGCATCCACTTCTTCTTCTTCATCTCCTTTCATTCCACTACTTCCTCCTATTCGTCTTATTCTGTCCTTCTACCACTTCATCTACTTCTACTTGTTGTTCTTCTTCATTTTCGTCTCCTTCTTCCGCTTCTTCTGCTTACACTTCTTCACTTTCCACATCTTCTTCTTCTTCCTTTACTTCTCCTTCTTCCAATTCTTCTAGTTACTCTCCTTCTTCTTCCTCTTCTTATCTTTCTTCCACTTCTCCTGCCTCCTCTTGTTCTCTTTCTTTCTTCATCCTCTCCTTTCCTTTCTTTTCCTCAACTTCATCTCCTTCTTCTTCTTGCTTTCCTTCGTCATATCACTCTTTTTCTCCTTCTTCTGCTTCCACTTGCATTTCTACCTCTTCTTCTCCTTCTTCCACTTCTTCTCCATCATCCCCACTCCTTCAACTACTTATTCTTCTTCCTCTTGTTCACCTTCTTCCACTTCTACTACATCCACTTGTTTTCCTTCTTCCACTACCTCTTCTTCATTTCCTTTCATTCCACTACTTGCACTTCCTATTCCTCTTATTCTCTCCTTCAACCACTTCTTCTACTTCTACTTGTTGTTCTTCTTCATTTTCATCTCCTTCTTCAGCTTCTTCTGCTTAGACTTCCTCTCCTTCTTCTTCCTCTTCTTATTCTTCTTCCACTTCTCCTGCCTCCTCTTGTTCTCTTTCTTCCACTTCTTCTTCATCCTCTCCTTTCCTTTCTTTTCTTCCTCTTCATCTCCTTCTTCTTCTTCCTTTCCTTCGTCGTATCCCTCTTTTTCTCCTTCTTCTGCTTCCACTTGCATGTCTACCTCTTGTCCTCCTTCTTCCACTGCTTCTCCATCATCCCCACTCCTTCAACTACTTCTTCTTCTTCCTCTTGTTCACCTTCTTCCACTTCTACTACATCCACTTATTCTTCTTCCTCCCTCTCTTCTCCTTCTTGCCCTTCTTCTGCCTACACTACTTCTTCTTCCTCCGCTTCTTCTTCGCCTCCTTGTTCCACTTCTTCTTCATCCCCTTTCCTTCCATTGCTTCTTTTTCCTCCTCTTTTTCTCATTCTTCCACTTCTTCTTCTTATTGTTCTCCTTCTTCGACATGCACTTCTTCCTTTTCTTCTCATTCTTCCACTTCTTCTTCTTCCTCTTCTTCTCCTTCTGCCACCACTTCTCCCTCCTCCCGTTCTCCTTCTTCCACTTCTTCTTCTTCATCTCCTTTTATTCCACTACTTCGACCACTTCTTCTACTTCTACTTGTTGTTCTTCTTCATTTTCTTCTCCTTCCAGTTTTTCTTTCCTTTTCGTCTTCTATTTCCTCTTTTTCTCCATCCCCCACTTCTCTTTCTTCCCATTGTTGCTCTTCCTCTTCTTCTCCTTCCCCCAAATCTTATGCTTACACTTCTTCCTCTTCTTCCTCCTCTCCCCCAGATCCCACTTCTTCTAGTTCTTCTTCCCTTCCCTTCCCCTCTTTCTTCCTCTTCCTCCTTTTCTCCTTGTTCCAATTCTTCTTCTTCATCTCACCTCCTTCCACTACTTCTTCTTCCTCCTCTTGTTCACCTTCTTCACTTTCCATATCTTCTTCTTCTTCCTTTTCTTCTCCTTCTTCCACTTCTTCTCATTACTCTCCTTCTTCTTCCTCTTCTTATCTTTCTTCCACTTCTCCTGCCTCCTCTCGTTCTCTTTCTTCCACTTCTTCTTCATCCTCTCCTTTCCTTTCTTTTCTTCCGATTAATCTCCTTCTTCTTCTTCCTTTCCTTCCTCATATCCCTCTTTTTCTCCTTCTTCTGCTTCCACTTGCATGTCTACCTCTTGTCCTCCTTCTTCCACTCCTTCTCCATCATCCCCACTCCTTCAACTACTTCTTTTTCTTCCTCTTGTTCACCTTCTTCCACTTCTACTACATCCACTTGTTCTTCTTCTTCCCTCTCTTCTCCTTCTTGCCCTTCTTCTGCCTACACTACTTCTTCTTCCTCCCCTTCTTCTTCTCCTCCTTGTTCCACTTCTTCTTCATCCCCTTTCCTTCCATTGCTTCTTCTTCCTCCTCTTTTTCTCATTCTTGCACTTCTTCTTCTTCTTCCTATTGTTCTCCTTCTTCCACTTGCAGTTCTTCCTTTTCTTCTCGTTCTTCCACTTCTTCTTCCTCCTCCTCTTCTCCTTCTGCCACCTCTTCTTCCTCCTCCCGTTCTCCTTCTTCCACTTCTTCTTCTTGATCTCCTTTCATTCCACTACTTCCTCCTATTCCTCTTATTCTCTCCTTCTACCACTTCTTCTACTTCTACTTGTTGTTCTTCTTCATTTTCGTCTGCTTCTTCCGCTTCTTCTGCGTACACTTCTTCCTCTTCCTATTCTTCCATTTCTTCTCCTTCCACAACTTCTTTTTCTTTCCTTTCTGTCTTCTTCTTCCTCTTTTTCTCCATCGCCCACTTTTGTTGGTTTCCATTGTTGCTCTTCCTCTTCTTCTCCTTTCCCCACATCTTATGCCTACACTTCTTCTTCTTCTTCCTCCTCTCCTCCATATTCCACTTCTTCTGCTTCTTCTTCTTCCCTTCCCTTCCCCTCCTTCCTCCTTTTCCTCCATTTCTCCTTGTTCGAATTCTTCTTCTTCATATCACCTCCTTCCACTACTTCTTCTTCCTCCTCTTGTTCACCTTCTTCACTTTCAACATCTTCTTCTTCTTCCTTTTCTTCTCCTTCTTCCACTTCTTCTAGTTACTCTCCTTCTTCTTCCTCTACTAATCTTTCTTCCACTTCTCCTGCCTCCTCTTGTTCTCTTTCTTCCGCTTCTTCTTCATCCTCTCCTTGCCTTTCTTTTCTTCCTCTTCATGTCCTTCTTGTTCTTCCTTTCCTTCGTCACATCCCTCTTTTTCCCCTTCCACAACTACTTCTTCTTTCCTTTCCGTCTTCTCCTTCCTCTTTTTCTCCATCCCCCACTTCTGTTGCTTCCAATTGTTGCTCTTCCTCTTCTTCTCCTTCCCCAATATCTTATGCTTGCACTTCTTCTTCTTCCTCCTCTTCTCCTCCAGATTCCACTTCTTTTGCTTCTTATTCCCTTCCCTTCCCCTCCTTCTTTCTTTTCCTCCTTTTCTCCTTGTTCCAATTCTTCTTCTTCATCTCACCTCCTTTCCACATCTTCTTCTTCCTTTTCTTCTCCTTCTTCCAGTTCTTCTCCATCATCCCACTCCTTCAACTACTTCTTCTTCTTCCTCTTGCTCACCTTCTTCCACTTCTACTACATCCACTTGTTCTTCTTCTTCCCTCTCTTCTCCTTCTTGCCCTTCTTCTGCCTACACTACTTCTTCTTCCTCCCCTTCTTCTTCTCCTCCTTGTTCCACTTCTTCTTCATCCTCTTTCCTTCCATCACTTCTTCTTCCCCCTCTTTTTCTCATTCTTCCACTTCTTCTTCTTCTTCCTATTGTTCTCCTTCTTCCACTTATTCCTGTTATTCTCTATTTCTACCTCTTCTTCTACTTCTACTTCTTGTTCTTCTTCATTTTCGTCTCCTTCTTCCGCTTCTTCTCCTTACACTTCCTCTTCTTCCATTTTTCTCCTTCAACAAATTCTTCTTCTTTCCTTTCCGTCTTCTCCTTCCTCTTTTTCTCCATCCCCCACATCTGTTGCTTCCCATTGTTGCTCTTCCTCTTCTTCTCCGTCCCCCAAATCTTATGCTTACACTTCTTTTTCTTCTTCCTCTTCTCCTCCAGATTCCACTTCTTCTTCCCTTCCCCTGCTTCTTCCTTTTCCTCCTTTTCTCCTTGTTCCAATTCTTCTTCTTCATCTCACCTCCTTGCACTACTTGTTCTTCCTCGTCTTGTTCACCTTCTTCACTTTCCACATCTTCTTCATCTTCCTTTTCTTCCCCTTCTTTCACTTCTTCTAGTTACTCTCCTTCTTCTTCCTCTTCTTATCTTTCTTCCACTTCTCCTGCCTCGTCTTGTTTTCTTTTTTCCACTTCTTCTTCATCCTCTCTTTTGCTTTCGTTTCTTCCTCTTCATCTCCTTCTTCTTTTTCGTTTCCTTGGTCATATCCCTCTTTTTCTCCTTCTTCTGCTTCCACTTGCATTTCTACCTCTTGTTGTCCTTCTTCCACTTCTTCTCCATCATCCCCACTCCTTCAACTACTTCTTCTTCTTCCTCTTGTTCACCGTCTTCCACTTCTACTAAATCCACTTGTTCTTCTTCTTCCCTCTCTTCTCCTTCTTGCCCTTCTTCTGCCTGCACTACTTCTTTTTCCTCCCCTTCTTCTTCTCCTCCTTGTTCCACTTCTTCTTCATCCCCTTTCCTTCCATTGCTTCCTCCTCCTCCTCTTTTTCTCATTCTTCCAGTTCTTCTTCTTCTTCCTATTGTTCTCCTTCTTGCACTTGCACTTGTTCCTTTTCTTCTCGTTCTTCCACTTCTTCTTCTTCCTCTTCTTCTCCTTCTTCCACGTTTTCTCCCTGCTCCCGTTCTCCTTCTTCCACTTCTTGTTCTTCATCTCCTTTCATTCCACTACTTCCTCCTATTCCTCTTATTCTCTCCTGCAACAACTTCTTCTACTTCTACTTGTTGTTCTTCTTCATTTTTGTCTCCTTCTTCCGCTTCTTTTGCTTACACTTCTTCTTCTTCCTCTTCTTCCATTTTTTCTCCTTCCACAACTTCTTCTTCTTTCCTTTCCGTCGTCTCCTTCCTCTTTTTCTCCATCCCCCACTTCTGTTGTTTCCCAGTGTTGCTCTTCCTCTTCTTCTCCTTCCCCCAAATCTTATGCTTACACTTCTTCTTCTTCTTCCTCATCTCTTCCAGATCCCACTTCTTCTGCTTCTTCTTCCCTTCCCTTCCACTCCTTCTTCCTTTTCCTCTTTTTCTCCTTGTTCCAATTCTTCTTCATCTCACCTCCTTCCGCTACTTCTTCTTCCTCCTCTTGTTCACCTTCTTCACTTTCCACATCTTCTTTTTCCTTTTCATCTCCTTCTTCCACTTCTTCTAGTTACGCTCCTACTTCTTCCTCTTCTTATCTTTCTTCCACTTCTCCTGCCTCCTCTTGTTCTCCTTCTTCCACTTCTTCTTCATCCTCTGCTTTCCTTTCTTTTCTTCCTCCTCTTCTTCTTCCTTTCCTTCGTCTGATCACTCTTTTTATCCTTCTTCTACTTCCACTTGAATTTCTACCTCTTGTTCTCCTTCACCCACTTCTTCTCCATCATCCCCACTCCTTCAACTACTTCTTCTTCTTCCTCTTATTCACCTTCTTCCACCTCTACTAGATCCACTTGTTCTTCTTCTTCCCTCTCTTCTCCTTCTTGCCCTTCTTCTGCCTACACTACTTCTTCTTCCTCCCCTTCTTCTTCTCCTCCTTGTTCCACTTCTTCTTCATGCCCTTTCCTTCCATTGCGTCTTCTTCCTCCTCTGTTTCTCATTCTTCCACTTCTTCTTCTTCTCCCTATTGTTCTCCTTCTTCCACTTGCACTTCTTCCTTTTCTTCTCGTTCTTCCACTTCTTCTTCCTCTTCTTCTCCTTCTGCCACCTCTTCTCCCTCCTCCCGTTCTCCTTCTTCCACTTCTTCGTCTTCATCTCCTTTCATTCCATTACTTCCTCCTATTCCTCTTATTCTCTCCTTCTACCACTTCTTCTACTTGTTGTTCTTCTTCATTTTCGTCTCCTTCTTCTACTTCTTCTGCTTACACTTCTTCTTCCTCTTCTTCCATTTCTTTTCCTTCCACAACTTCTTCTTCTTTCCTTTCCGTCCTCTCCTTCCTCTTTTTCTCCATCCCCCACTTCTGTTGCTTCCCATTGTTGCCCTTCTTCTGCCTATACTACTTCTTCTTCCTCCGCTTCTTCTTCTCCTCCTTGTTCCACTTCTTCTTCATCCCCTTTCCTTCATTGCTTCTTCATCCTCCTCTTTTTCTCATTCTTCCACTTCTTCTTCTTCCTATTGTTCTCCTTCTTCCACTTGTACTTCTTCCTTTTCTTCTCGTTCTTCCACTTCTTCTTCTTCCTCTTCTTCTCCTTCTGCCACCTCTTCTCCCTCCTCCTGTTCTCCTTCTTCCACTTCTTCATCTTCATCTCCTTTCATTCCACTACTTCCTCCTATTCCTCTAATTCTCTATTTCTACCACTTCTTCTACTTCTACTTATTGTTCTTCTTCATTTTCGTCTCCTTCTTCCGCTACTTCTGCTTACACTTCTTCTTCTTCCTCTTCTTCCATTTCTTCTCCTTCCACAACTTCTTCTTCTTTCCTTTCCGTCTTCTCCTTCCTCTTTTTCTCCAACCCCCACTTCTGTTGGTTCCCATTGTTGCTCTTCCTCTTCTTCTCCTTCCCCCAAATCTTATGCTTACAATTCTTTTTCTTCTTCCTCTTCTCCTCTAGATTCCACTTCTTCTGCTTCTTTTTCCGTTCCCTTCCCCTCCTTCTTCCTTTTCCTCCTTTTCTCCTTGTTCCAATTCTTCTTCTTCATCTCACCTACTTCCACTACTTCTTCTTCCTCCTCTTGTTCACGTTCTTCACTTTCCACATCTTCTTGTTCTTCCGTTTCTTCTCCTTCTTCCACTTCTTCTAGTTACTCTCCTTCTTCTTCCTCTTCTTATCTTCTTCTTCATCTCACCTCCTTCCACTACTTCTTCTTCCTCCTCCTGTTCACGTTCTTCACTTTCCACATCTTTTTCTTCTTCCTTTTCTTCTCCTTCTTCCACTTCTTCTAGTTACTCTTCTCCTTGTTCCACTTCTTCTAGTTACTCTTCTCCTTGTTCCACTTCTTCTAGTTACTCTTCTCCTTCTTCCACTTCTTCTCCATCATCCCCACTAATTCAACTACATCTTCTTCTTCTTCTCGTTCACCTTCTTCCACTTCTACTACATCCACTTGTTCTTCTTCTTCCCTCGCTTCTCCTTCTTTCCCTTCTTCTGCCTACACTACTTCTTTTTCCTCCCCTTCTTGTTCACCTTCTTCAACTTCTTCACTTCCCACATCTTCTTCTTCCTTTTCTTCTCCTTCTTCCACTTCTTCTAGTTAGTCTCCTTCTTCTTCCTCTTCTTATCATTCTTCCACTTCTCCTGCCTCCTCTTGTTCTCATTCTTCCACTTCTTCTTCTTCTTCCTATTGTTCTCCTTCTTCCACTTGCACTTCTTCCTTTTCTTGTCGTTCTTCCACTTCTTCTTCTTCCTCTTCTTCTCCTTCTGCCACCTCTGGTCCCTCCTCCCGTTCTCCTTCTTCCTCTTCTTCTTCTTCTTCCCATTTTTCTTCATTTTCGTCTCCTTCTTCCGCTTCTTCTGCTTACACTTCTTCTTCTTCCTCTTCTTCCATTTCTTCTCCTTCCACAACTTCTTCTTTCCTTTCCGTCTTCTCCTTCCTCTTTTTCTCCATCCCCCACTTCTGTTGCTTCCCATTGTTGCTCTTCCTCGTCTTCTCCTTCCCCCAAACCTTATGCTTACTCTTCTTCTTCTTCTTCCTCTTCTCCTCCAGATTCCACTTCGTTTGCTTCTTCTTCCCTTCCCTTCCCCTTCTTCTTCCTTTTCCTCCTTTTCTCCCTGTTGCAATTCTTCGTCTTCATCTCACCTCCTTCCACTACTTCTTCTTCCTCCTCTTGTTCACCTTCTTCAACTTCTTCCTTTTATTCTCCTTCTTCCACTTCTTCTAGTTACTCTCTTTCCTCTTCCTCTTCTTATCTTTCTTCCACTTCTCCTGCCCCCTCTTGTTCTCTTTCTTCCACTTCTTCTTCATCTTTTCCTTGCCTTTCTTTTCTTCCTCTTCATCTCCTTCTTCTTCTTCCTTTCCTTTGTCCTATCCCTGTTTTTCTCCTTCTTCTGATTCCACTTGCATTTCTACCTCTTATTCTCCTTCTTCCACTTCTTCTCCATCATCCCCACTCCTTCAACTACTTCTTCTTCTCCTCTTGTTCACCTTCTTCAACTTCTACTACATCCACTTGTTCTTCTTCTTCCCTCTCTTCTCCTTCGTGCCCTTCTTCTGCCTACACTACTTCTTCTTCTTCCCCTTCTTCTTCTCTTCCTTGTTCCACTTCTTCTTCATTCCCCTTTCCTTCCATTGCTTCTTCTTCCTCCTCTTTTTCTCATTCTTCCACTTCTTCTTCTTCCTATTGTTCTCCTTCTTCCACTTGCACTTCTTCCTTTTCTTCTCGTTTTTCTACTTCTTATTCTTCCTCTTCTTCTCCTTCTGCCACCTCTTCTTCCTCCTCCCGTTCTCCTTCTAGAACTTCTTCTTCTTCATCTCCTTTCATTCCACTACTTCCTCCTATTCCTCTTATTCTCTCCTTCTACCACTTCTTCCACTTCTACTTGTTGTTCTTCTTCATTTTCGTCTCCTTCTTCCGCTTCTTCTGCTTACACTTCTTCTTCTTCCTCTTCTTCCATTTCTTCTCCTTCCACAACTTCTTCTTCTTTCCTTTCCATCTTCTCCTTCCTCTTTTTCTCCATCCCCCACTTCTGTTGCTTCCCATTGTTGCTCTTCCTCGTCTTCTCCTTCCCCCAAATCTTATGCTTACTCTTCTTCTTCTTCTTCTTCTTCTTTTCCTCCAGATTCCACTTCCTCTGCTTCTTCTTCCCTTCCCTTCCCCTCCCCTCCTTCTTCCTTTTCCTCCTTTTCTCCTTGTTCCAATTCTTCTTCTTCATCTCACCTCCTTCCACTACTTCTTCTTCCTCCTCTTGTTCACCTTCTTCAACTTCTTCACTTTCCACACATCTTCTTGTTCTTCCTTTTCTTCTCCTTCTTCCACTTCTTCTAGTTACTCTCCTTCTTCTTCCTCTTCTTATCATTTTTCCACTTCTCCTGCCTCCTCTTGTTCTTTTTCTTCCACTTCTTCTTCATCATCTCCTTTCCTTTCTTTTCTTCCTCTTCATCTCCTTCTTCTTCTTCCTTTCCTTCGTCATATCTCTCTTTTTCTCATTCTTCTGCTTCCACTTGCATTTCTACCTCTTGTTCTCTTTCCTCCACTTCTTCTCCATCATCACCACTCCTTCAACTACTTCTTCTTCTTCCTCTTCTTCACCTTCTTCCACTTCTACTACATCCACTTGTTCTTCTTCTTTCCTCTCTTCTCCTTCTTTCCCTTCTTCTGCCTACACTACTTCTTCTTCCTCCCCTTCTTCTTCTCCTTCTTGTTCCATTTCGTCTTCATCCCCTTTCCTTCCATGGCTTCTTCTTCCTCCTCTTTTTCTCATTCTTCCACTTCTTCTTCTTCCTCCTCTTTTTCTCATTCTTCCACTTCTTCTTCTTCTTCCTATTGTTCTCCTTCTCCCACTTGTACTTCTTGTCGTTCTTCCACTTCTTCTTCTTCCTCTTCTTCTCCTTCTACCACCTCTTCTCCCTCCTCCCGTTCTCCTTCTTCCACTTCTTCTTCTTCATCTCCTTTCATTCCACTACTTCCTCCTATTCCTCTTATTCTCTCCTTCTACCACTTCTTCTACTTCTACTTGTTGTTCTTTTTCATTTTTGTCTCCTTCTTCCACTTCTTCTGCTTACACTTCTTCTTTTTCCTCTTCTTCCATTTCTTCGACTTCCACAACTTCTTCTTCGTCATCTCACCTCCTTGCACTACTTCTTCTTCCTCCTCTTGTTCACCTTCTTTAACTTCTTCACTTTCCACATCTTCTTCTTCTTCCTTTTCTTCTCCTTCTTCCACTTCTTCTAGTTACTCTCCTTCTTCTTCCTCTTCTTATCTTCTTCTTCATCTCACCTCCTTCGACTACTTCTTCTTCCTCCTCTTGTTCACCTTCTTCTTCTTCCTTTTCTTCTCCTTCTTCCACTTCTTCTAGTTACTCTCCTTCTTCTTCCTCTTTTTATCTTTCTTCCACTTCTCATGCCTGCTCTTTTTCTCTTTCTTCCACTTCTTGTTCATCCTCTCCTTTCCTTTCTTTTCTTCCTCTTCATATCCTTCTTCTTCTTCCTTTCCTTCGTCATATCCCTATTTTTCTCCTTCTTCTGTTTCCACTTGCATTTCTACTACCTCTTGTTCTCCTTCTTCCACTTCTTCTCCATCATCTCCACTCCTTCAACTACTTCTTCTTCTTCCTCTTGTTCACCTTCTTCCACTTCTACTACATCCACTTCTTCTTCTTCTTCCCTCTCTTCTCCTTCTTGCCGTTCTTCTGCCTACACTACTTCTTCTTCGTCCCCTTCTTCTTCTCCTCCTTGTTCCACTCCTTCTTCATTCCCCTTTCCTTCCATTGCTTCTTCTTCCTCCTCTTTTTCTCATTCTTCCACTTCTTCTTCTTCCTATTGTTCTCCTTCTTCCACTTGCACTTCTTCCTTTTCTTCTCATTATTCCACCACTTCTTCTTCCTCTTCTTCTCCTTCTGCCACCTTTTCTTCCTCCTCCCGTTCTCCTTCTTCCACTTCTTTTTCTTCATCTCCTTTCATTCCACTACTTCCTCCTATTTGTCTTATTCTCTCCTTCTACCACTTCTTCTACTTCTACTTGTTGTTCTTCTTCATTTTCGTCTCCTTCTTCCGCTTCTTCTGCTTACACTTCTTCTTCTGCCTCTTCTTCCATTTCTTCTCCTTCCACAACTTCTTCTTCTTTCCTTTCCGTCTTCTCCTTCCTCTTTTTCTCTATCCCCCACTTCTGTTGCTTCCCATTGTTGCTCTTCCTCTTCTTCTCCTTCCCCCAAATCTTATGCTTACACTTCTTCTTCTTCTTCCTCTTCTCCTCCAGCTTCCATTTCTTCTACTTCTTCTTTCCTTCCCTTCCCCTCCTTCTTCCTTTTCCTCCTTTTCTCCTTGTTCCAATTCTTCTTCTTCATCTCACCTCTTTCCGTTACTTCTTCTTCCTCCTCTTGTTCACCTTCTTCAACTTCTTCATTTTCCACATCTTCTTCTTCCTTTTCTTCTCCTTCTTCCACTTCTTCTAGTTACTCTCCTTCTTCTTCCTCTTCTTATCTTTCTTCCACTTCTCCTGCCTCCTCTTGTTCTCTTTCTTCCACTTCTTCTTCATCCTCTCCCTTCCTTTCTTTTCTTCCTCTTCATCTCCTTCTTTTTCTTCCTTTCCTTCGTCATATCCCTCTTTTTCTCCTTCTTCTGCTTCCACTTGCATTTCTACCTCTGGTTCTCCTTCTTCCACTTCTTTTCCATCATCCCCACTCCTTCAACTACTTCCTCTTCATCCTCTTGTTCACCTTCTTCCACTTTTACTACATCCACTTCTTCTTCTTCTTCCCTATTTTCTCTTTCTTGCCATTCTTCTGCCTACACTACTTCTTCTTCCTCCCCTTCTTCTTCTCCTCCTTGTTCCGCTCCTTCTTCATCCCGTTTCCTTCCATTGCTTCTACTTCCTCCTCTTTTTCTCATTCTTCCACTTCTTCTTCTTCTTCCTATTGTTCTCCTTCTTCCACTTGCAGTTCTTCCTTTTCTTCTCGTTCTTCCACTTCTTCTTCTTCCTTTTCTTCTCCTTCTGCCACCTCTTCTCTTCCTCGCGTTCTTCTTCTTCCACTTCTTCTTCTTCATCTCGTTTCATTCCACTACTTCCTCCTATTCCTCTTATTCTCTCCTTCTACCACTTCTTCTACTTCTACTTATTGTTCTTCTTCATTTTCATCTTCTTATTTTTCTTCTTGTGCTTACACTTCTTCTTCTCCTTCCACAACTCCTTCTTCTTTCCTTTCCGTCTTCTCCTCCCTCTTTTTCTCCATCCCCCACTTCTGTTGCTTCCCATTGTTGCTCTTCCTGTTCTTCTCCTTCCCCCAAATCTTATGCTTACACTTGTTCTTCTTCTTCCTCTTCTCCTCCGGCTTCCACTTCTTCTGCTTCTTCTTCCCTTCCCTTCCCCTCCTTCTTCCTTTTCCTCCTTTTCTCCTTGTTCCAATTCTTCTTCTTTATCTCACCTGCTTCCACTACTTCTGGTTCCTCCTCTTGTCCACCTTCTTCAACTTCTTCACTTTCCACATATTCTTCTTCTTCCTTTTCTTCTTCTTCTTCCACTTCTTCTACTTACTCTCCTTCTTCTTCCTCTTCTTATCTTTCTTCCACTTCTGCTGCCTCCTCTTGTTCTGTTTCTTCCACTTTTTCTTCATCCTCTCCTTTCCTTTCTTTTCTTCCTCTTCATCTCCTTCTTCTGCTTCGTTTCCTTCGTCATATTCCTCCTTTTCTCCTTGTTCCAATTCTTCTTCTTCATCTCACCTCCTTCCATTACTTCTTCTTCCTCCTCTTGTTCACCTTCTTCAAGTTGTTCACTTTCCACATCTTCTTCTTGTTCCTTTTCTTCTCCTCCTTCCACTTCTTCTAGTTACTCTCCTTCTTCTTCCTCTTCTTATCTTTCTTCCACTTCTCCTGCCTCCTCTTGTTCTCTTTCTTCCACTTCTTCTTCATCCTCTCCTTTCCTTTCTTTTATTCCTCTTCATTTTTGTCTCCTTCTTCCGCTTCTTCTGCTTCTTCTTGCCTTCCCTTCCCCTCCTTCTTACTTTTCCTCCTTTTCTCCTTGTTCTAATTCCTCTTCTTCACCTCACCTCTTTCCATTACTTCTTCTTCCTCCTCTTGTTCACCTTCTTCAACTTCTTCATTTTCCACATCTTCTTCTTCTTCCTTTTCCTCTCCTTCTTCCACTTCTTCTAGTTACTCTCCTTCTTCTTCCTCTTCTTATCTTTCTTCCACTTCTCCTGCTTCCTCTTGTTCTCTTTCTTCCACTTGTTCTTCTTCTTCCCTCTCTTCTCCTTCTTGCCCTTCTTCTGCCTGCACTACTTCTTCTTCCTCCCTTTCTTCTTCTCCTCCTTCTTCCACTTCTTCTTTATTCCCCCTTCCTTCCATTGCTTCTTCTTCTTCTTCCTATTGTTCTCCTTCTTCGACTTGCACTTCTTGCTTTTCTTCTCGTTCTTCCACTTCTTCTCTTTCTACCACCTCTTCTTCCTCCTCCCATTCTCCTTCTTCCACTTCTTCTTCTTCGTCTCCTTTCATTCCATTACTTCCTCCTATTCCTCTTATTCTCTCCTTCTACCACTTCTTCTACTTCTACTTGTTGTTCTTCTTCATTTTCGTCTCCTTCTTCAGCTTCTTCTGCTTACACTTCCTCTTCTTCCCTTACCTTCCCCTCCTTCTTCCTTTTCCTCCTTTTCTCCTTGTTCCAATTCTTCTTCTTCATCTCACCTCCTTCCACTACTTCTTCTTCCTCCTCTTGTTCACCTTCCTCACTTTCCACATCTTTTTCTTCTTCCTTTTCTTCTCCTTCTTCCACTTCTTCTAGTTACTCTCCTTCTTCTTCCTCTTCTTATCTTTCTTCCACTTCTCCTGCCTCCTCTTGTTCTCTTTCTTCAACTTCTTCTTCATCCTCTCCTTTCCTTTCTTTTCTTCCTCTTTATCTCCTTCTTCTTCTTCCTTTCCTTCGTCATATCCCTCTTTTTCTCCTTCTTCTGCTTCCACTTGCATGTCTACCTCTTGTCCTCCTTCTTCGACTGCTTCTCCATCATCCCCACTCCTTCAACTACTTCTTCTTCTTCCTCTTGTTCGCCTTCTTCCACTTCTACTACATCCACTTGTTCTTCTTCCTCCCTCTTTTCTCCTTCTTGCCCTTCTTCTGCCCATACTACTTCTTCTTACTCCGCTTCTTCTTCGCCTCCTTCTTCCACTTCTTCTTCATCCCCTTTCCTTCCATTGCTTCTTCTTCCTCCTCTTTTTCTCATTCTTCCACTTCTTCTTCTTATTGTTCTCCTTCTTCGACTTGCACTTCTTCCTTTTCTTCACGTTCTTCCACTTCTTCTTCTTCCTCTTCTTCTCCTTCTGCCACCACTTCTCCCTCTTCCCGTTCTCCTTCTTCCACTTCTTCTTCTTCATCTCATTTCATTCCACTACTTCTACAACTTCTTCTACTTCTACAACTTCTTCTACTTCTACTTGTTGTTCTTCTTCATTTTCGTCTCCTTCTTCCGCTTCCTCTGCTTACGCCTCTTTTTCTTCCATTTCTTCTCCTTCCACTTTTTCTTTCCTTTTCGTCTTCTCCTTCCTCTTTTTCTCCATCCCCCACTTCTGTTGCTTCCCATTGTTGCTCTTCCTCTTCTTCTCCTTCCCCCAAATCTTACGCTTACACTTCTTCCTCTTCTTCCTCCTCTCCCCCAGATTCAACTTCTTCTAGTTCTTCTTCCCTTCCCTTCCCCTCGTTCTTCCTCTTCCTCCTTTTCTCCTTGTTCCAATTCTTCTTCTTCATCTCACCTCCTTCCACTACTTCTTCTTCCTCCTCTTGCTCACCTTCTTCACTTTCCACATCTTCTTCTTCTTCCTTTTCTTCTCCTTCTTCCACTTCTTCTCGTTACTCTCCTTTTTCTTCCTGTTCTTATCTTTCTTCCACTTCTCCTGCCTCCTCTTGTTCGCTTTCTTCCACTTCTTCTTCATCCTCTCCTTTCCTTTCTTTTCTTCCGATTAATCTCCTTCTTCTTCTTCCTTTCCTTCCTCATATCCCTCTTTTTATCCTTCTTCTGCTTCCACTTGCATGTCTACCTCTTGTCCTCCTTCTTCCACTCCTTCTCCATCATCCCCACTCCTTCAGCTACTTCTTTTTCTTCCTCTTGTTCACCTTCTTCCACTTCTACTACATCCACTTGTTCTTCTTCTTCCCTCTCTTCTCCTTCTTGCCCTTCTTCTGCCTACACTACTTCTTCTTCCTCCCCTTCTTCTTCTCGTCCTTGTTCCACTTCTTCTTCATTCCCCTTTCCTTCCATTGCTTCTTCTTCATCCTCTTTTTCTCATTCTTCCACTTCTTCTTCTTCCCTCTTTTGTACTTCTTGCCCTTCTTCTGCCTACACCACTTCGTGAACCTCCCCTTCTTCTTCTCCTCTTTGTTGCACTTCTTCTTCATTCCCCTTTCCTTCCATGGCTTGTTCTTCGTCCTCTTTTTCTCATTTTTCCACTTCTTCTTCTTCTTCCTATTGGTCTCCTTCTTCCACTTGCACTTCTTCCTTTTCTTCTCGTTCTTCCACTTCTTCTTCTTCCTATTGTTCTCCTTCTTCCACTTGCACTTCTACACTACTTCTTCTTCCTCCCCTTCTTCTTCTCCTACTTGTTCCACTTCTTCCTCATTCCCCTTTCCTTCCATTGCTTCTTCTTCCTCCTCTTTTTCTCATTCTTCCACTTCTTCTTCTTCTTCCTATTGGTCTCCTTCTTCCACTTCTTCTTCTTCATCTCCTTTCATTCCACTACTTCCTCATATTCCTCTTATTCTCTCCTTCTACCACTTCTTCTACTTCTACTTGTTGTTCTTCTTCATTTTCGTCTCCTTCTTCCTCTTCCTCTTCCTCTTCTTCCACTTCTTCTCCTTCCACAACTTCTTTTTCTTTCCTTTCCGTCTTCTCCTTCCTCTTTTTCTCCATCCCCGACTTCTGTTGCTTCCCATTGTTGCTCTTCCTCTTGTTCTCCTTCCTCTTTTTCTCCATCCCCGACTTCTGTTGCTTCCCATTGTTGCTCTTCCTCTTGTTCTCCTTCCCCCAAATCTTTATTCTTACACTTCTTCTTCTTCTTCTTCCTCTTCTCGTCCAGATTCCACTTCTTCTGGTTCTTCTTCCCTTCCCTTCCCCTCGTTCTTCCTCTTCCTCTTTTTCTCCTTTTTCCAATTCTTCTTCTTCATCTCACCTCCTTCGACTACTTCTTCTTCCTCCTCTTGTTCACCTTCTTCACTTTCCACATCTTCTTCTTCTTCCTTTTCTTCTCCTTCTTCCACTTCTTCTAGTTACTCTCCTTCTTCTTCCTCTTCTTATCTTTCTTCCACTTCTCCTGCCTCCTCTTGTTCTTTTTCTTCCAGTTCTTCTTCATCCTCTCCTTTCCTTTCTTTTCTTCATCTTCATCTCCTTCTTCTTCTTCCTTTCCTTCGTCATATCCATCTTTTTCTCCTTCTTCTGCTTCCACTTGCATTTTTACCTCTTGTTCTCCTTCTTCTACTTCTTCTCCATCATCCTCACTCCTTCAACTAGTTTTTCTTCTTCCTCTTGTTCACCTTCTTCCACTTCTACTACATCCACTCGTTCTTCTTCTTCCCTCTCTTCTCCTTCTTCCCCTTCTTCTGCCTACACTACTTCTTCTTCCTCCCCTTCTTCTTCTCCTACTTGTTCCACTTCTTCCTCATTCCCCTTTCCTTCCGTTGCTTCTTCTTCCTCCTCTTTTTCTCATTCTTCCACTTCTTCTTCTTCTTCCTATTGGTCTCCTTCTTCCACTTCTTCTTCTTCATCTCCTTTCATTCCACTACTTCCTCATATTCCTCTTATTCTCTCCTTCTACCACTTCTTCTACTTCTACTTGTTGTTCTTCTTCATTTTCGTCTCCTTCTTCCTCTTGTTCTGGTTACACTTCTTCCTCTTCCTCTTCCTCTTCTTCCACTTCTTCTCCTTCCACAACTTCTTTTTCTTTCCTTTTCGTCTTCTCCTTCCTCTTTTTCTCCATCCCCGACTTCTGTTGCTTCCCATTGTTGCTCTTCCTTTTGTTCTCCTTCCCCCAAATCTTGTTCTTACACTTCTTCTTCTTCTTCTTCCTCTTCTCGTCCAGATTCCACTTCTTCTGGTTCTTCTTCCCTTCCCTTCCCCTCCCCTCCTTCTTCCTCTTCCTCTTTTTCTCCTTTTTCCAATTCTTCTTCTTCATCTCACCTCCTTCGACTACTTCCTCTTCCTCCTCTTGTTCACCTTCTTCAGTTTCCACATCTTCTTCTTCTTCCTTTTCTTCTCCTTCTTCTTCCTCTTCTTATCTTTCTTCCACTTCTCCTGCCTTCTCTTGTTCTTTTTCTTCCAGTTCTTCTTCATCCTCTCCTTTCCTTTCTTTTCTTCATCTTCATCTCCTTCTTCTTCTTCCTTTCCTTCGTCATATCCCTCTTTTTCTCCTTCTTCTGCTTCCACTTGCATTTTTACCTCTTGTTCTCCTTCTTCTACTTCTTCTCCATCATCCTCACTCCTTCAACTAGTTTTTCTTCTTCCTCTTGTTCACCTTCTTCCACTTCTACTACATCCACTTGTTCTTCTTCTTCCCTCTCTTCTCCTTCTTCCCCTTCTTCTGCCTACACTACTTCTTCTTCCTCCCCTTCTTCTTCTCCTACTTGTTCCACTTCTTCCTCATTCCCCTTTCCTTCCATTGCTTCTTCTTCCTCCTCTTTTTCTCATTCTTCCACTTCTTCTTCTTCTTCCTATTGGTCTCCTTCTTCCACTTCTTCTTCTTCATCTCCTTTCATTCCACTACTTCCTCATATTCCTCTTATTCTCTCCTTCTACCACTTCTTCTACTTCTACTTGTTGTTCTTCTTCATTTTCGTCTCCTTCTTCCTCTTGTTCTGCTTACACTTCTTCCTCTTCCTCTTGCTCTTCTTCCACTTCTTCTCCTTCCACAACTTCTTTTTCTTTCCTTTCCGTCTTCTCCTTCCTCTTTTTCTCCATCCCCGACTTCTGTTGCTTCCGTTTGTTGCTCTTCCTCTTGTTCTCCTTCCCCCAAATCTTATTCTTACACTTCTTCTTCTTCTTCTTCCTCTTCTCGTCCAGATTCCACTTCTTCTGGTTCTTCTTCCCTTCCCTTCCCCTCCTTCTTCCTCTTCCTCTTTTTCTCCTTTTTCCAATTCTTCTTCTTCATCTCACCTCCTTCGACTACTTCTTCTTCCTCCTCTTGTTCACCTTCTTCACTTTCCACATCTTCTTCTTCTTCCTTTTCTTCTCCTTCTTCCACTTCTTCGAGTTACTCTCCTTCTTCTTCCTCTTCTTATCTTTCTTCCACTTCTCCTGCCTCCTCTTGTTCTTTTTCTTCCAGTTCTTCTTCATCCTCTCCTTTCCTTTCTTTTCTTCATCTTCATCTCCTTCTTCTTCTTCCTTTCCTTCGTCATATCCCTCTTTTTCTCCTTCTTCTGCTTCCACTTGCATTTTTACCTCTTGTTCTCCTTCTTCTACTTCTTCTCCATCATCCTCACTCCTTCAACTAGTTTTTCTTCTTCCTCTTGTTCACCTTCTTCCACTTCTACTACATCCACTTGTTCTTCTTCTTCCCTCTCTTCTCCTTCTTCCCCTTCTTCTGCCTACACTACTTCTTCTTCCTCCCCTTCTTCTTCTCCTACTTGTTCCACTTCTTCCTCATTCCCCTTTCCTTCCATTGCTTCTTCTTCCTCCTCTTTTTCTCATTCCTCCACTTCTTCTTCTTCTTCCTATTGGTCTCCTTCTTCCACTTCTTCTTCTTCATCTCCTTTCATTCCACTACTTCCTCATATTCCTCTTATTCTCTCCTTCTACCACTTCTTCTACTTCTACTTGTTGTTCTTCTTCATTTTCGTCTCCTTCTTCCTCTTGTTCTGCTTACACTTCTTCCTCTTCCTCTTCTTCCACTTCTTCTCCTTCCACAACTTCTTTTTCTTTCCTTTCCGTCTTCTCCTTCCTCTTTTTCTCCATCCCCGACTTCTGTTGCTTCCCATTGTTGCTCTTCCTCTTGTTCTCCTTCCCCCAAATATTATTCTTACACTTCTTCTTCCTCTTCTCGTCCAGATTCCACTTCTTCTGGTTCTTCTTCCCTTCCCTTCCCCTCCTTCTTCCTCTTCCTCTTTTTCTCCTTTTTCCAATTCTTCTTCTTCATCTCACCTCCTTCGACTACTTCTTCTTCCTCCTCTTGTTCACCTTCTTCACTTTCCACATCTTCTTCTTCTTCCTTTTCTTCTCCTTCTTCCACTTCTTCTAGTTACTCTCCTTCTTCTTCCTCTTCTTATCTTTCTTCCACTTCTCCTGCCTCCTCTTGTTCTTTTTCTTCCAGTTCTTCTTCATTCTCTCCTTTCCTTTCTTTTCTTCATCTTCATCTCCTTCTTCTTCTTCCTTTCCTTCGTCATATCCCTCTTTTTCTCCTTCTTCTGCTTCCACTTGCATTTTTACCTCTTGTTCTCCTTCTTCTACTTCTTCTCCATCATCCTCACTCCTTCAACTAGTTTTTCTTCTTCCTCTTGTTCACCTTCTTCCACTTCTACTACATCCACTCGTTCTTCTTCTTCCCTCTCTTCTCCTTCTTCCCCTTCTTCTGCCTACACTACTTCTTCTTCCTCCCCTTCTTCTTCTCCTACTTGTTCCACTTCTTCCTCATTCCCCTTTCCTTCCATTGCTTCTTCTTCCTCCTCTTTTTCTCATTCTTCCACTTCTTCTTCTTCTTCCTATTGGTCTCCTTCTTCCACTTCTTCTTCTTCATCTCGTTTCATTCCACTACTTCCTCATATTCCTCTTATTCTCTCCTTCTACCACTTCTTCTACTTCTACTTGTTGTTCTTCTTCATTTTCGTCTCCTTCTTCCTCTTGTTCTGCTTACACTTCTTCCTCTTCCTCTTCCTCTTCTTCCACTTCTTCTCCTTCCACAACTTCTTTTTCTTTCCTTTCCGTCTTCTCCTTCCTCTTTTTCTCCATCCCCGACTTCTGTTGCTTCCCATTGTTGCTCTTCCTCTTGTTCTCCTTCCCCCAAATCTTATTCTTACACTTCTTCTTCCTCTTCTCGTCCGGATTCCACTTCTTCTGGTTCTTCTTCCCTTCCCTTCCCCTCCTTCTTCCTCTTCCTCTTTTTCTCCTTTTTCCAATTCTTCTTCTTCATCTCACCTCCTTCGACTACTTCTTCTTCCTCCTCTTGTTCACCTTCTTCACTTTCCACATCTTCTTCTTCTTCCTTTTCTTCTCCTTCTTCCACTTCTTCTAGTTACTCTCCTTCTTCTTCCTCTTCTTATCTTTCTTCCACTTCTCCTGCCTCCTCTTGTTCTTTTTCTTCCAGTTCTTCTTCATCCTTTCCTTTCCTTTCTTTTCTTCATCTTCATCTCCTTCTTCTTCTTCCTTTCCTTCGTCATATCCCTCTTTTTCTCCTTCTTCTGCTTCCACTTGCATTTTTACCTCTTGTTCTCCTTCTTCTACTTCTTCTCCATCATCCTCACTCCTTCAACTAGTTTTTCTTCTTCCTCTTGTTCACCTTCTTCCACTTCTACTACATCCACTCGTTCTTCTTCTTCCCTCTCTTCTCCTTCTTCCCCTTCTTCTGCCTACACTACTTCTTCTTCCTCCCCTTCTTCGTCTCCTACTTGTTCCACTTCTTTCTCATTCCCCTTTCCTTGCATTGCTTCTTCTTCCTCCTCTTTTTCTCATTCTTCCACTTCTTCTTCTTCTTCCTATTGGTCTCCTTCTTCCACTTCTTCTTCTTCATCTCCTTTCATTCCACTACTTCCTCATATTCCTCTTATTCTCTCCTTCTACCACTTCTTCTACTTCTACTTGTTGTTCTTCTTCATTTTCGTCTCCTTCTTCCTCTTGTTCTGCTTACACTTCTTCCTCTTCCTCTTCCTCTTCTTCCACTTCTTCTCCTTCCACAACTTCTTTTTCTTTCCTTTCCGTCTTCTCCTTCCTCTTTTTCTCCATCCCCGACTTCTGTTGCTTCCCATTGTTGCTCTTCCTCTTGTTCTCCTTCCCCCAAATCCTATTCTTACACTTCTTCTTCCTCTTCTCGTCCAGATTCCACTTCTTCTGGTTCTTCTTCCCTTCCCTTCCCCTCCTTCTTCCTCTTCCTCTTTTTCTCCTTTTTCCAATTCTTCTTCTTCATCTCACCTCCTTCGACTACTTCTTCTTCCTCCTCTTGTTCACCTTCTTCACTTTCCACATCTTCTTCTTCTTCCTTTTCTTCTCCTTCTTCCACTTCTTCTAGTTACTCTCCTTCTTCTTCCTCTTCTTATCTTTCTTCCACTTCTCCTGCCTCCTCTTGTTCTTTTTCTTCCAGTTCTTCTTCATCCTCTCCTTTCCTTTCTTTTCTTCATCTTCATCTCCTTCTTCTTCTTCCTTTCCTTCGTCATATCCCTCTTTTTCTCCTTCTTCTGCTTCCACTTGCATTTTTACCTCTTGTTCTCCTTCTTCTACTTCTTCTCCATCATCCTCACTCCTTCAACTAGTTTTTCTTCTTCCTCTTGTTCACCTTCTTCCACTTCTACTACATCCACTCGTTCTTCTTCTTCCCTCTCTTCTCCTTCTTCCCCTTCTTCTGCCTACACTACTTCTTCTTCCTCCCCTTCTTCTTCTCCTACTTGTTCCACTTCTTCCTCATTCCCCTTTCCTTCCGTTGCTTCTTCTTCCTCCTCTTTTTCTCATTCTTCCACTTCTTCTTCTTCTTCCTATTGGTCTCCTTCTTCCACTTCTTCTTCTTCATCTCCTTTCATTCCACTACTTCCTCATATTCCTCTTATTCTCTCCTTCTACCACTTCTTCTACTTCTACTTGTTGTTCTTCTTCATTTTCGTCTCCTTCTTCCTCTTGTTCTGGTTACACTTCTTCCTCTTCCTCTTCCTCTTCTTCCACTTCTTCTCCTTCCACAACTTCTTTTTCTTTCCTTTTCGTCTTCTCCTTCCTCTTTTTCTCCATCCCCGACTTCTGTTGCTTCCCATTGTTGCTCTTCCTTTTGTTCTCCTTCCCCCAAATCTTGTTCTTACACTTCTTCTTCTTCTTCTTCTTCCTCTTCTCGTCCAGATTCCACTTCTTCTGGTTCTTCTTCCCTTCCCTTCCCCTCCCCTCCTTCTTCCTCTTCCTCTTTTTCTCCTTTTTCCAATTCTTCTTCTTCATCTCACCTCCTTCGACTACTTCTTCTTCCTCCTCTTGTTCACCTTCTTCAGTTTCCACATCTTCTTCTTCTTCCTTTTCTTCTCCTTCTTCCACTTCTTCTAGTTACACTCCTTCTTCTTCCTCTTCTTATCTTTCTTCCACTTCTCCTGCCTCCTCTTGTTCTTTTTCTTCCAGTTCTTCTTCATCCTCTCCTTTCCTTTCTTTTCTTCATCTTCATCTCCTTCTTCTTCTTCCTTTCCTTCGTCATATCCCTCTTTTTCTCCTTCTTCTGCTTCCACTTGCATTTTTACCTCTTGTTCTCCTTCTTCTACTTCTTCTCCATCATCCTCACTCCTTCAACTAATTTTTCTTCTTCCTCTTGTTCACCTTCTTCCACTTCTACTACATCCACTTGTTCTTCTTCTTCCCTCTCTTCTCCTTCTTCCCCTTCTTCTGCCTACACTACTTCTTCTTCCTCCCCTTCTTCTTCTCCTACTTGTTCCACTTCTTCCTCATTCCCCTTTCCTTCCATTGCTTCTTCTTCCTCCTCTTTTTCTCATTCTTCCACTTCTTCTTCTTCTTCCTATTGGTCTCCTTCTTCCACTTCTTCTTCTTCATCTCCTTTCATTCCACTACTTCCTCATATTCCTCTTATTCTCTCCTTCTACCACTTCTTCTACTTCTACTTGTTGTTCTTCTTCATTTTCGTCTCCTTCTTCCTCTTGTTCTGCTTACACTTCTTCCTCTTCCTCTTGCTCTTCTTCCACTTCTTCTCCTTCCACAACTTCTTTTTCTTTCCTTTCCGTCTTCTCCTTCCTCTTTTTCTCCATCCCCGACTTCTGTTGCTTCCTTTTGTTGCTCTTCCTCTTGTTCTCCTTCCCCCAAATCTTATTCTTACACTTCTTCTTCTTCTTCTTCCTCTTCTCGTCCAGATTCCACTTCTTCTGGTTCTTCTTCCCTTCCCTTCCCCTCCTTCTTCCTCTTCCTCTTTTTCTCCTTTTTCCAATTCTTCTTCTTCATCTCACCTCCTTCGACTACTTCTTCTTCCTCCTCTTGTTCACCTTCTTCACTTTCCACATCTTCTTCTTCTTCCTTTTCTTCTCCTTCTTCCACTTCTTCGAGTTACTCTCCTTCTTCTTCCTCTTCTTATCTTTCTTCCACTTCTCCTGCCTCCTCTTGTTCTTTTTCTTCCAGTTCTTCTTCATCCTCTCCTTTCCTTTCTTTTCTTCATCTTCATCTCCTTCTTCTTCTTCCTTTCCTTCGTCATATCCCTCTTTTTCTCCTTCTTCTGCTTCCACTTGCATTTTTACCTCTTGTTCTCCTTCTTCTACTTCTTCTCCATCATCCTCACTCCTTCAACTAGTTTTTCTTCTTCCTCTTGTTCACCTTCTTCCACTTCTACTACATCCACTTGTTCTTCTTCTTCCCTCTCTTCTCCTTCTTCCCCTTCTTCTGCCTACACTACTTCTTCTTCCTCCCCTTCTTCTTCTCCTACTTGTTCCACTTCTTCCTCATTCCCCTTTCCTTCCATTGCTTCTTCTTCCTCCTCTTTTTCTCATTCCTCCACTTCTTCTTCTTCTTCCTATTGGTCTCCTTCTTCCACTTCTTCTTCTTCATCTCCTTTCATTCCACTACTTCCTCATATTCCTCTTATTCTCTCCTTCTACCACTTCTTCTACTTCTACTTGTTGTTCTTCTTCATTTTCGTCTCCTTCTTCCTCTTGTTCTGCTTACACTTCTTCCTCTTCCTCTTCCTCTTCTTCCACTTCTTCTCCTTCCACAACTTCTTTTTCTTTCCTTTCCGTCTTCTCCTTCCTCTTTTTCTCCATCCCCGACTTCTGTTGCTTCCCATTGTTGCTCTTCCTCTTGTTCTCCTTCCCCCAAATATTATTCTTACACTTCTTCTTCCTCTTCTCGTCCAGATTCCACTTCTTCTGGTTCTTCTTCCCTTCCCATCCCCTCCTTCTTCCTCTTCCTCTTTTTCTCCTTTTTCCAATTCTTCTTCTTCATCTCACCTCCTTCGACTACTTCTTCTTCCTCCTCTTGTTCACCTTCTTCACTTTCCACATCTTCTTCTTCTTCCTTTTCTTCTCCTTCTTCCACTTCTTCTAGTTACTCTCCTTCTTCTTCCTCTTCTTATCTTTCTTCCACTTCTCCTGCCTCCTCTTGTTCTTTTTCTTCCAATTCTTCTTCATTCTCTCCTTTCCTTTCTTTTCTTCATCTTCATCTCCTTCTTCTTCTTCCTTTCCTTCGTCATATCCCTCTTTTTCTCCTTCTTCTGCTTCCACTTGCATTTTTACCTCTTGTTCTCCTTCTTCTACTTCTTCTCCATCATCCTCACTCCTTCAACTAGTTTTTCTTCTTCCTCTTGTTCACCTTCTTCCACTTCTACTACATCCACTCGTTCTTCTTCTTCCCTCTCTTCTCCTTCTTCCCCTTCTTCTGCCTACACTACTTCTTCTTCCTCCCCTTCTTCTTCTCCTACTTGTTCCACTTCTTCCTCATTCCCCTTTCCTTCCATTGCTTCTTCTTCCTCCTCTTTTTCTCATTCTTCCACTTCTTCTTCTTCTTCCTATTGGTCTCCTTCTTCCACTTCTTCTTCTTCATCTCGTTTCATTCCACTACTTCCTCATATTCCTCTTATTCTCTCCTTCTACCACTTCTTCTACTTCTACTTGTTGTTCTTCTTCATTTTCGTCTCCTTCTTCCTCTTGTTCTGCTTACACTTCTTCCTCTTCCTCTTCCTCTTCTTCCACTTCTTCTCCTTCCACAACTTCTTTTTCTTTCCTTTCCGTCTTCTCCTTCCTCTTTTTCTCCATCCCCGACTTCTGTTGCTTCCCATTGTTGCTCTTCCTCTTGTTCTCCTTCCCCCAAATCTTATTCTTACACTTCTTCTTCCTCTTCTCGTCCGGATTCCACTTCTTCTGGTTCTTCTTCCCTTCCCTTCCCCTCCTTCTTCCTCTTCCTCTTTTTCTCCTTTTTCCAATTCTTCTTCTTCATCTCACCTCCTTCGACTACTTCTTCTTCCTCCTCTTGTTCACCTTCTTCACTTTCCACATCTTCTTCTTCTTCCTTTTCTTCTCCTTCTTCCACTTCTTCTAGTTACTCTCCTTCTTCTTCCTCTTCTTATCTTTCTTCCACTTCTCCTGCCTCCTCTTGTTCTTTTTCTTCCAGTTCTTCTTCATCCTTTCCTTTCCTTTCTTTTCTTCATCTTCATCTCCTTCTTCTTCTTCCTTTCCTTCGTCATATCCCTCTTTTTCTCCTTCTTCTGCTTCCACTTGCATTTTTACCTCTTGTTCTCCTTCTTCTACTTCTTCTCCATCATCCTCACTCCTTCAACTAGTTTTTCTTCTTCCTCTTGTTCACCTTCTTCCACTTCTACTACATCCACTCGTTCTTCTTCTTCCCTCTCTTCTCCTTCTTCCCCTTCTTCTGCCTACACTACTTCTTCTTCCTCCCCTTCTTCGTCTCCTACTTGTTCCACTTCTTCCTCATTCCCCTTTCCTTGCATTGCTTCTTCTTCCTCCTCTTTTTCTCATTCTTCCACTTCTTCTTCTTCTTCCTATTGGTCTCCTACTTCCACTTCTTCTTCTTCATCTCCTTTCATTCCACTACTTCCTCATATTCCTCTTATTCTCTCCTTCTACCACTTCTTCTACTTCTACTTGTTGTTCTTCTTCATTTTCGTCTCCTTCTTCCTCTTGTTCTGCTTACACTTCTTCCTCTTCCTCTTCCTCTTCTTCCACTTCTTCTCCTTCCACAACTTCTTTTTCTTTCCTTTCCGTCTTCTCCTTCCTCTTTTTCTCCATCCCCGACTTCTGTTGCTTCCCATTGTTGCTCTTCCTCTTGTTCTCCTTCCCCCAAATCTTATTCTTACACTTCTTCTTCCTCTTCTCGTCCAGATTCCACTTCTTCTGGTTCTTCTTCCCTTCCCTTCCCCTCCTTCTTCCTCTTCCTCTTTTTCTCCTTTTTCCAATTCTTCTTCTTCATCTCACCTCCTTCGACTACTTCTTCTTCCTCCTCTTGTTCACCTTCTTCACTTTCCACATCTTCTTCTTCTTCCTTTTCTTCTCCTTCTTCCACTTCTTCTAGTTACTCTCCTTCTTCTTCCTCTTCTTATCTTTCTTCCACTTCTCCTGCCTCCTCTTGTTCTTTTTCTTCCAGTTCTTCTTCATCCTCTCCTTTCCTTTCTTTTCTTCATCTTCATCTCCTTCTTCTTCTTCCTTTCCTTCGTCATATCCCTCTTTTTCTCCTTCTTCTGCTTCCACTTGCATTTTTACCTCTTGTTCTCCTTCTTCTACTTCTTCTCCATCATCCTCACTCCTTCAACTAGTTTTTCTTCTTCCTCTTGTTCACCTTCTTCCACTTCTACTACATCCACTCGTTCTTCTTCTTCCCTCTCTTCTCCTTCTTCCCCTTCTTCTGCCTACACTACTTCTTCTTCCTCCCCTTCTTCTTTTCCTACTTGTTCCACTTCTTCCTCATTCCCCTTTCCTTCCATTGCTTCTTCTTCCTCCTTTTTTTCTCATTCTTCCACTTCTTCTTCTTCTTCCTATTGGTCTCCTTCTTCCACTTCTTCTTCTTCATCTCCTTTCATTCCACTACTTCCTCATATTCCTCTTATTCTCTCCTTCTACCACTTCTTCTACTTCTACTTGTTGTTCTTCTTCATTTTCGTCTCCTTCTTCCTCTTCCTCTTCCTCTTCTTCCACTTCTTCTCCTTCCACAACTTCTTTTTCTTTCCTTTCCGTCTTCTCCTTCCTCTTTTTCTCCATCCCCGACTTCTGTTGCTTCCCATTGTTGCTCTTCCTCTTGTTCTCCTTCCCCTTTTTCTGCATCCCCGACTTCTGTTGCTTCCCATTGTTGCTCTTCCTCTTGTTCTCCTTCCCCCAAATCTTATTCTTACACTTCTTCTTCCTCTTCTCGTCCGGATTCCACTTCTTCTGGTTCTTCTTCCCTTCCCTTCCCCTCCTTCTTCCTCTTCCTCTTTTTCTCCTTTTTCCAATTCTTCTTCTTCATCTCACCTCCTTCGACTACTTCTTCTTCCTCCTCTTGTTCACCTTCTTCACTTTCCACATCTTCTTCTTCTTCCTTTTCTTCTCCTTCTTCCACTTCTTCTAGTTACTCTCCTTCTTCTTCCTCTTCTTATCTTTCTTCCACTTCTCCTGCCTCCTCTTGTTCTTTTTCTTCCAGTTCTTCTTCATCCTTTCCTTTCCTTTCTTTTCTTCATCTTCATCTCCTTCTTCTTCTTCCTTTCCTTCGTCATATCCCTCTTTTTCTCCTTCTTCTGCTTCCACTTGAATTTTTACCTCTTGTTCTCCTTCTTCTACTTCTTCTCCATCATCCTCACTCCTTCAACTAGTTTTTCTTCTTCCTCTTGTTCACCTTCTTCCACTTCTACTACATCCACTCGTTCTTCTTCTTCCCTCTCTTCTCCTTCTTCCCCTTCTTCTGCCTACACTACTTCTTCTTCCTCCCCTTCTTCTTCTCCTACTTGTTCCACTTCTTCCTCATTCCCCTTTCCTTCCATTGCTTCTTCTTCCTCCTCTTTTTCTCATTCTTCCACTTCTTCTTCTTCTTCCTATTGGTCTCCTTCTTCCACTTCTTCTTCTTCATCTCCTTTCATTCCACTACTTCCTCATATTCCTCTTATTCTCTCCTTCTACCACTTCTTCTACTTCTACTTGTTGTTCTTCTTCATTTTCGTCTCCTTCTTCCTCTTGTTCTGCTTACACTTCTTCCTCTTCCTCTTCCTCTTCTTCCACTTCTTCTCCTTCCACAGCTTCTTTTTCTTTCCTTTCCGTCTTCTCCTTCCTCTTTTTCTCCATCCCCGACTTCTGTTGCTTCCCATTGTTGCTCTTCCTCTTGTTCTCCTTCCCCCAAATCTTATTCTTACACTTCTTCTTCCTCTTCTCGTCCAGATTCCACTTCTTCTGGTTCTTCTTCCCTTCCCTTCCCCTCCTTCTTCCTCTTCCTCTTTTTCTCCTTTTTCCAATTCTTCTTCTTCATCTCACCTCCTTCGACTACTTCTTCTTCCTCCTCTTGTTCACCTTCTTCACTTTCCACATCTTCTTCTTCTTCCTTTTCTTCTCCTTCTTCCACTTCTTCTAGTTACTCTCCTTCTTCTTCCTCTTCTTATCTTTCTTCCACTTCTCCTGCCTCCTTTTGTTCTTTTTCTTCCAGTTCTTCTTCATCCTCTCCTTTCCTTTCTTTTCTTCATCTTCATCTCCTTCTTCTTCTTCCTTTCCTTCGTCATATCCCTCTTTTTCTCCTTCTTCTGCTTCCACTTGCATTTTTACCTCTTGTTCTCCTTCTTCTACTTCTTCTCCATCATCCTCACTCCTTCAACTAGTTTTTCTTCTTCCTCTTGTTCACCTTCTTCCACTTCTACTACATCCACTTGTTCTTCTTCTTCCCTCTCTTCTCCTTCTTCCCCTTCTTCTGCCTACACTACTTCTTCTTCCTCCCCTTCTTCTTCTCCTACTTGTTCCACTTCTTCCTCATTCCCCTTTCCTTCCATTGCTTCTTCTTCCTCCTCTTTTTCTCATTCTTCCACTTCTTCTTCTTCTTCCTATTGGTCTCCTTCTTCCACTTCTTCTTCTTCATCTCCTTTCATTCCACTACTTCCTCATATTCCTCTTATTCTCTCCTTCTACCACTTCTTCTACTTCTACTTGTTGTTCTTCTTCATTTTCGTCTCCTTCTTCCTCTTGTTCTGCTTACACTTCTTCCTCTTCCTCTTCCTCTTCTTCCACTTCTTCTCCTTCCACAACTTCTTTTTCTTTCCTTTCCGTCTTCTCCTTCCTCTTTTTCTCCATCCCCGACTTCTGTTGCTTCCCATTGTTGCTCTTCCTCTTGTTCTCCTTCCCCCAAATCTTATTCTTACGCTTCTTCTTCTTCTTCTTCCTCTTCTCGTCCAGATTCCACTTCTTCTGGTTCTTCTTCCCTTCCCTTCGCCTCCTTCTTCCTCTTCCTCTTTTTCTCCTTTTTCCAATTCTTCTTCTTCATCTCACCTCCTTCGACTACTTCTTCTTCCTCCTCTTGTTCACCTTCTTCACTTTCCACATCTTCTTCTTCTTCCTTTTCTTCTCCTTCTTCCACTTCTTCTAGTTACTCTCCTTCTTCTTCCTCTTCTTATCTTTCTTCCACTTCTCCTGCCTCCTCTTGTTCTTTTTCTTCCAGTTCTTCTTCATCCTCTCCTTTCCTTTCTTTTCTTCATCTTCATCTCCTTCTTCTTCTTCCTTTCCTTCGTCATATCCCTCTTTTTCTCCTTCTTCTGCTTCCACTTGCATTTTTACCTCTTGTTCTCCTTCTTCTACTTCTTCTCCATCATCCTCACTCCTTCAACTAGTTTTTCTTCTTCCTCTTGTTCACCTTCTTCCACTTCTACTACATCCACTTGTTCTTCTTCTTCCCTCTCTTCTCCTTCTTCCCCTTCTTCTGCCTACACTACTTCTTCTTCCTCCCCTTCTTCTTCTCCTACTTGTTCCACTTCTTCCTCATTCCCCTTTCCTTCCATTGCTTCTTCTTCCTCCTCTTTTTCTCATTCTTCCACTTCTTCTTCTTCTTCCTATTGGTCTCCTTCTTCCACTTCTTCTTCTTCATCTCCTTTCATTCCACTACTTCCTTATATTCCTCTTATTCTCTCCTTCTACCACTTCTTCTACTTCTACTTGTTGTTCTTCTTCATTTTCGTCTCCTTCTTCCTCTTGTTCTGCTTACACTTCTTCCTCTTCCTCTTCCTCTTCTTCCACTTCTTCTCCTTCCACAACTTCTTTTTCTTTCCTTTCCGTCTTCACCTTTCGCTTTTTCTCCATCCCCGACTTCTGTTGCTTCCCATTGTTGCTCTTCCTCTTGTTCTCCTTCCCCCAAATCTTATTCTTACACTTCTTCTTCTTCTTCTTCCTCTTCTCGTCCAGATTCCACTTCTTCTGGTTCTTCTTCCCTTCCCTTCGCCTCCTTCTTCCTCTTCCTCTTTTTCTCCTTTTTCCAATTCTTCTTCTTCATCTCACCTCCTTCGACTACTTCTTCTTCCTCCTCTTGTTCATCTTCTTCACTTTCCACATCTTCTTCTTCTTCCTTTTCTTCTCCTTCTTCCACTTCTTCTAGTTACTCTCCTTCTTCTTCCTCTTCTTATCTTTCTTCCACTTCTCCTGCCTCCTCTTGTTCTTTTTCTTCCAGTACTTCTTCATCCTCTCCTTTCCTTTCTTTTCTTCATCTTCATCTCCTTCTTCTTCTTCCTTTCCTTCGTCATATCCCTCTTTTTCTCCTTCTTCTGCTCCACTTGCATTTTTACCTCTTGTTCTCCTTCTTCTACTTCTTCTCCATCATCCTCACTCCTTCAACTAGTTTTTCTTCTTCCTCTTGTTCACCTTCTTCCACTTCTACTACATCCACTTGTTCTTCTTCTTCCCTCTCTTCTCCTTCTTCCCCTTCTTCTGCCTACACTACTTCTTCTTCCTCCCCTTCTTCTTCTCCTACTTGTTCCACTTCTTCCTCATTCCCCTTTCCTTCCATTGCTTCTTCCTCCTCCTCTTTTTCTCATTCTTCCACTTCTTCTTCTTCTTCCTATTGGTCTCCTTCTTCCACTTCTTCTTCTTCATCTCCTTTCGTTCCACTACTTCCTCATATTCCTCTTATTCTCTCCTTCTACCACTTCTTCTACTTCTACTTGTTGTTCTTCTTCATTTTCGTCTCCTTCTTCCTCTTGTTCTGCTTACACTTCTTCCTCTTCCTCTTCTTCCGCTTCTTCTCCTTCCACAACTTCTTTTTCTTTCCTTTCCGTCTTCTCCTTCCTCTTTTTCTCCATCCCCGACTTCTGTTGCTTCCCATTGTTGCTCTTCCTCTTGTTCTCCTTCCCCCAAATCTTATTCTTACACTTCTTCTTCCTCTTCTCGTCCGGATTCCACTTCTTCTGGTTCTTCTTCCCTTCCCTTCCCCTCCTTCTTCCTCTTCCTCTTTTTCTCCTTTTTCCAATTCTTCTTCTTCATCTCACCTCCTTCGACTACTTCTTCTTCCTCCTCTTGTTCACCTTCTTCACTTTCCACATCTTCTTCTTCTTCCTTTTCTTCTCCTTCTTCTTCCTCTTCTTATCTTTCTTCCACTTCTCCTGCCTTCTCTTGTTCTTTTTCTTCCAGTTCTTCTTCATCCTCTCCTTTCCTTTCTTTTCTTCATCTTCATCTCCTTCTTCTTCTTCCTTTCCTTCGTCATATCCCTCTTTTTCTCCTTCTTCTGCTTCCACTTGCATTTTTACCTCTTGTTCTCCTTCTTCTACTTCTTCTCCATCATCCTCACTCCTTCAACTAGTTTTTCTTCTTCCTCTTGTTCACCTTCTTCCACTTCTACTACATCCACTTGTTCTTCTTCTTCCCTCTCTTCTCCTTCTTCCCCTTCTTCTGCCTACACTACTTCTTCTTCCTCCCCTTCTTCTTCTCCTACTTGTTCCACTTCTTCCTCATTCCCCTTTCCTTCCATTGCTTCTTCTTCCTCCTCTTTTTCTCATTCTTCCACTTCTTCTTCTTCTTCCTATTGGTCTCCTTCTTCCACTTCTTCTTCTTCATCTCCTTTCATTCCACTACTTCCTTATATTCCTCTTATTCTCTCCTTCTACCACTTCTTCTACTTCTACTTGTTGTTCTTCTTCATTTTCGTCTCCTTCTTCCTCTTGTTCTGCTTACACTTCTTCCTCTTCCTCTTCCTCTTCTTCCACTTCTTCTCCTTCCACAACTTCTTTTTCTTTCCTTTCCGTCTTCACCTTTCGCTTTTTCTCCATCCCCGACTTCTGTTGCTTCCCATTGTTGCTCTTCCTCTTGTTCTCCTTCCCCCAAATCTTATTCTTACACTTCTTCTTCTTCTTCTTCCTCTTCTCGTCCAGATTCCACTTTTTCTGGTTCTTCTTCCCTTCCCTTCGCCTCCTTCTTCCTCTTCCTCTTTTTCTCCTTTTTCCAATTCTTCTTCTTCATCTCACCTCCTTCGACTACTTCTTCTTCCTCCTCTTGTTCATCTTCTTCACTTTCCACATCTTCTTCTTCTTCCTTTTCTTCTCCTTCTTCCACTTCTTCTAGTTACTCTCCTTCTTCTTCCTCTTCTTATCTTTCTTCCACTTCTCCTGCCTCCTCTTGTTCTTTTTCTTCCAGTACTTCTTCATCCTCTCCTTTCCTTTCTTTTCTTCATCTTCATCTCCTTCTTCTTCTTCCTTTCCTTCGTCATATCCCTCTTTTTCTCCTTCTTCTGCTCCACTTGCATTTTTACCTCTTGTTCTCCTTCTTCTACTTCTTCTCCATCATCCTCACTCCTTCAACTAGTTTTTCTTCTTCCTCTTGTTCACCTTCTTCCACTTCTACTACATCCACTTGTTCTTCTTCTTCCCTCTCTTCTCCTTCTTCCCCTTCTTCTGCCTACACTACTTCTTCTTCCTCCCCTTCTTCTTCTCCTACTTGTTCCACTTCTTCCTCATTCCCCTTTCCTTCCATTGCTTCTTCCTCCTCCTCTTTTTCTCATTCTTCCACTTCTTCTTCTTCTTCCTATTGGTCTCCTTCTTCCACTTCTTCTTCTTCATCTCCTTTCGTTCCACTACTTCCTCATATTCCTCTTATTCTCTCCTTCTACCACTTCTTCTACTTCTACTTGTTGTTCTTCTTCATTTTCGTCTCCTTCTTCCTCTTGTTCTGCTTACACTTCTTCCTCTTCCTCTTCTTCCGCTTCTTCTCCTTCCACAACTTCTTTTTCTTTCCTTTCCGTCTTCTCCTTCCTCTTTTTCTCCATCCCCGACTTCTGTTGCTTCCCATTGTTGCTCTTCCTCTTGTTCTCCTTCCCCCAAATCTTATTCTTACACTTCTTCTTCCTCTTCTCGTCCGGATTCCACTTCTTCTGGTTCTTCTTCCCTTCCCTTCCCCTCCTTCTTCCTCTTCCTCTTTTTCTCCTTTTTCCAATTCTTCTTCTTCATCTCACCTCCTTCGACTACTTCTTCTTCCTCCTCTTGTTCACCTTCTTCACTTTCCACATCTTCTTCTTCTTCCTTTTCTTCTCCTTCTTCTTCCTCTTCTTATCTTTCTTCCACTTCTCCTGCCTTCTCTTGTTCTTTTTCTTCCAGTTCTTCTTCATCCTCTCCTTTCCTTTCTTTTCTTCATCTTCATCTCCTTCTTCTTCTTCCTTTCCTTCGTCATATCCCTCTTTTTCTCCTTCTTCTGCTTCCACTTGCATTTTTACCTCTTGTTCTCCTTCTTCTACTTCTTCTCCATCATCCTCACTCCTTCAACTAGTTTTTCTTCTTCCTCTTGTTCACCTTCTTCCACTTCTACTACATCCACTTGTTCTTCTTCTTCCTTCTCTTCTCCTTCTTCCCCTTCTTCTGCCTACACTACTTCTTCTTCCTCCCCTTCTTCTTCTCCTACTTGTTCCACTTCTTCCTCATTCCCCTTTCCTTCCATTGCTTCTTCTTCCTCCTCTTTTTCTCATTCTTCAACTTCTTCTTCTTCTTCCTATTGGTCTCCTTCCACTTCTTCTTCTTCATCTCCTTTCATTCCACTACTTCCTTATATTCCTCTTATTCTCTCCTTCTACCACTTCTTCTACTTCTACTTGTTGTTCTTCTTCATTTTCGTCTCCTTCTTCCTCTTGTTCTGCTTACACTTCTTCCTCTTCCTCTTCCTCTTCTTCCACTTCTTCTCCTTCCACAACTTCTTTTTCTTTCCTTTCCGTCTTCACCTTTCGCTTTTTCTCCATCCCCGACTTCTGTTGCTTCCCATTGTTGCTCTTCCTCTTGTTCTCCTTCCCCCAAATCTTATTCTTACACTTCTTCTTCTTCTTCTTCCTCTTCTCGTCCAGATTCCACTTCTTCTGGTTCTTCTTCCCTTCCCTTCGCCTCCTTCTTCCTCTTCCTCTTTTTCTCCTTTTTCCAATTCTTCTTCTTCATCTCACCTCCTTCGACTACTTCTTCTTCCTCCTCTTGTTCATCTTCTTCACTTTCCACATCTTCTTCTTCTTCCTTTTCTTCTCCTTCTTCCACTTCTTCTAGTTACTCTCCTTCTTCTTCCTCTTCTTATCTTTCTTCCACTTCTCCTGCCTCCTCTTGTTCTTTTTCTTCCAGTACTTCTTCATCCTCTCCTTTCCTTTCTTTTCTTCATCTTCATCTCCTTCTTCTTCTTCCTTTCCTTCGTCATATCCCTCTTTTTCTCCTTCTTCTGCTCCACTTGCATTTTTACCTCTTGTTCTCCTTCTTCTACTTCTTCTCCATCATCCTCACTCCTTCAACTAGTTTTTCTTCTTCCTCTTGTTCACCTTCTTCCACTTCTACTACATCCACTTGTTCTTCTTCTTCCCTCTCTTCTCCTTCTTCCCCTTCTTCTGCCTACACTACTTCTTCTTCCTCCCCTTCTTCTTCTCCTACTTGTTCCACTTCTTCCTCATTCCCCTTTCCTTCCATTGCTTCTTCCTCCTCCTCTTTTTCTCATTCTTCCACTTCTTCTTCTTCTTCCTATTGGTCTCCTTCTTCCACTTCTTCTTCTTCATCTCCTTTCGTTCCACTACTTCCTCATATTCCTCTTATTCTCTCCTTCTACCACTTCTTCTACTTCTACTTGTTGTTCTTCTTCATTTTCGTCTCCTTCTTCCTCTTGTTCTGCTTACACTTCTTCCTCTTCCTCTTCTTCCGCTTCTTCTCCTTCCACAACTTCTTTTTCTTTCCTTTCCGTCTTCTCCTTCCTCTTTTTCTCCATCCCCGACTTCTGTTGCTTCCCATTGTTGCTCTTCCTCTTGTTCTCCTTCCCCCAAATCTTATTCTTACACTTCTTCTTCCTCTTCTCGTCCGGATTCCACTTCTTCTGGTTCTTCTTCCCTTCCCTTCCCCTCCTTCTTCCTCTTCCTCTTTTTCTCCTTTTTCCAATTCTTCTTCTTCATCTCACCTCCTTCGACTACTTCTTCTTCCTCCTCTTGTTCACCTTCTTCACTTTCCACATCTTCTTCTTCTTCCTTTTCTTCTCCTTCTTCTTCCTCTTCTTATCTTTCTTCCACTTCTCCTGCCTTCTCTTGTTCTTTTTCTTCCAGTTCTTCTTCATCCTCTCCTTTCCTTTCTTTTCTTCATCTTCATCTCCTTCTTCTTCTTCCTTTCCTTCGTCATATCCCTCTTTTTCTCCTTCTTATGCTTCCACTTGCATTTTTACCTCTTGTTCTCCTTCTTCTACTTCTTCTCCATCATCCTCACTCCTTCAACTAGTTTTTCTTCTTCCTCTTGTTCACCTTCTTCCACTTCTACTACATCCACTTGTTCTTCTTCTTCCCTCTCTTCTCCTTCTTCCCCTTCTTCTGCCTACACTACTTCTTCTTCCTCCCCTTCTTCTTCTCCTACTTGTTCCACTTCTTCCTCATTCCCCTTTCCTTCCATTGCTTCTTCCTCCTCCTCTTTTTCTCATTCTTCCACTTCTTCTTCTTCTTCCTATTGGTCTCCTTCTTCCACTTCTTCTTCTTCATCTCCTTTCGTTCCACTACTTCCTCATATTCCTCTTATTCTCTCCTTCTACCACTTCTTCTACTTCTACTTGTTGTTCTTCTTCATTTTCGTCTCCTTCTTCCTCTTGTTCTGCTTACACTTCTTCCTCTTCCTCTTCTTCCGCTTCTTCTCCTTCCACAACTTCTTTTTCTTTCCTTTCCGTCTTCTCCTTCCTCTTTTTCTCCATCCCCGACTTCTGTTGCTTCCCATTGTTGCTCTTCCTCTTGTTCTCCTTCCCCCAAATCTTATTCTTACACTTCTTCTTCCTCTTCTCGTCCGGATTCCACTTCTTCTGGTTCTTCTTCCCTTCCCTTCCCCTCCTTCTTCCTCTTCCTCTTTTTCTCCTTTTTCCAATTCTTCTTCTTCATCTCACTTCCTTCGACTACTTCTTCTTCCTCCTCTTGTTCACCTTCTTCACTTTCCACATCTTCTTCTTCTTCCTTTTCTTCTCCTTCTTCTTCCTCTTCTTATCTTTCTTCCACTTCTCCTGCCTTCTCTTGTTCTTTTTCTTCCAGTTCTTCTTCATCCTCTCCTTTCCTTTCTTTTCTTCATCTTCATCTCCTTCTTCTTCTTCCTTTCCTTCGTCATATCCCTCTTTTTCTCCTTCTTCTGCTTCCACTTGCATTTTTACCTCTTGTTCTCCTTCTTCTACTTCTTCTCCATCATCCTCACTCCTTCAACTAGTTTTTCTTCTTCCTCTTGTTCACCTTCTTCCACTTCTACTACATCCACTTGTTCTTCTTCTTCCCTCTCTTCTCCTTCTTCCCCTTCTTCTGCCTACACTACTTCTTCTTCCTCCCCTTCTTCTTCTCCTACTTGTTCCACTTCTTCCTCATTCCCCTTTCCTTCCATTGCTTCTTCTTCCTCCTCTTTTTCTCATTCTTCCACTTCTTCTTCTTCTTCCTATTGGTCTCCTTCTTCCACTTCTTCTTCTTCATCTCCTTTCATTCCACTACTTCCTTATATTCCTCTTATTCTCTCCTTCTACCACTTCTTCTACTTCTACTTGTTGTTCTTCTTCATTTTCGTCTCCTTCTTCCTCTTGTTCTGCTTACACTTCTTCCTCTTCCTCTTCCTCTTCTTCCACTTCTTCTCCTTCCACAACTTCTTTTTCTTTCCTTTCCGTCTTCACCTTTCGCTTTTTCTCCATCCCCGACTTCTGTTGCTTCCCATTGTTGCTCTTCCTCTTGTTCTCCTTCCCCCAAATCTTATTCTTACACTTCTTCTTCTTCTTCTTCCTCTTCTCGTCCAGATTCCACTTCTTCTGGTTCTTCTTCCCTTCCCTTCGCCTCCTTCTTCCTCTTCCTCTTTTTCTCCTTTTTCCAATTCTTCTTCTTCATCTCACCTCCTTCGACTACTTCTTCTTCCTCCTCTTGTTCATCTTCTTCACTTTCCACATCTTCTTCTTCTTCCTTTTCTTCTCCTTCTTCCACTTCTTCTAGTTACTCTCCTTCTTCTTCCTCTTCTTATCTTTCTTCCACTTCTCCTGCCTCCTCTTGTTCTTTTTCTTCCAGTACTTCTTCATCCTCTCCTTTCCTTTCTTTTCTTCATCTTCATCTCCTTCTTCTTCTTCCTTTCCTTCGTCATATCCCTCTTTTTCTCCTTCTTCTGCTCCACTTGCATTTTTACCTCTTGTTCTCCTTCTTCTACTTCTTCTCCATCATCCTCACTCCTTCAACTAGTTTTTCTTCTTCCTCTTGTTCACCTTCTTCCACTTCTACTACATCCACTTGTTCTTCTTCTTCCCTCTCTTCTCCTTCTTCCCCTTCTTCTGCCTACACTACTTCTTCTTCCTCCCCTTCTTCTTCTCCTACTTGTTCCACTTCTTCCTCATTCCCCTTTCCTTCCATTGCTTCTTCCTCCTCCTCTTTTTCTCATTCTTCCACTTCTTCTTCTTCTTCCTATTGGTCTCCTTCTTCCACTTCTTCTTCTTCATCTCCTTTCGTTCCACTACTTCCTCATATTCCTCTTATTCTCTCCTTCTACCACTTCTTCTACTTCTACTTGTTGTTCTTCTTCATTTTCGTCTCCTTCTTCCTCTTGTTCTGCTTACACTTCTTCCTCTTCCTCTTCTTCCGCTTCTTCTCCTTCCACAACTTCTTTTTCTTTCCTTTCCGTCTTCTCCTTCCTCTTTTTCTCCATCCCCGACTTCTGTTGCTTCCCATTGTTGCTCTTCCTCTTGTTCTCCTTCCCCCAAATCTTATTCTTACACTTCTTCTTCCTCTTCTCGTCCGGATTCCACTTCTTCTGGTTCTTCTTCCCTTCCCTTCCCCTCCTTCTTCCTCTTCCTCTTTTTCTCCTTTTTCCAATTCTTCTTCTTCATCTCACCTCCTTCGACTACTTCTTCTTCCTCCTCTTGTTCACCTTCTTCACTTTCCACATCTTCTTCTTCTTCCTTTTCTTCTCCTTCTTCTTCCTCTTCTTATCTTTCTTCCACTTCTCCTGCCTTCTCTTGTTCTTTTTCTTCCAGTTCTTCTTCATCCTCTCCTTTCCTTTCTTTTCTTCATCTTCATCTCCTTCTTCTTCTTCCTTTCCTTCGTCATATCCCTCTTTTTCTCCTTCTTCTGCTTCCACTTGCATTTTTACCTCTTGTTCTCCTTCTTCTACTTCTTCTCCATCATCCTCACTCCTTCAACTAGTTTTTCTTCTTCCTCTTGTTCACCTTCTTCCACTTCTACTACATCCACTTGTTCTTCTTCTTCCCTCTCTTCTCCTTCTTCCCCTTCTTCTGCCTACACTACTTCTTCTTCCTCCCCTTCTTCTTCTCCTACTTGTTCCACTTCTTCCTCATTCCCCTTTCCTTCCATTGCTTCTTCTTCCTCCTCTTTTTCTCATTCTTCCACTTCTTCTTCTTCTTCCTATTGGTCTCCTTCTTCCACTTCTTCTTCTTCATCTCCTTTCATTCCACTACTTCCTTATATTCCTCTTATTCTCTCCTTCTACCACTTCTTCTACTTCTACTTGTTGTTCTTCTTCATTTTCGTCTCCTTCTTCCTCTTGTTCTGCTTACACTTCTTCCTCTTCCTCTTCCTCTTCTTCCACTTCTTCTCCTTCCACAACTTCTTTTTCTTTCCTTTCCGTCTTCACCTTTCGCTTTTTCTCCATCCCCGACTTCTGTTGCTTCCCATTGTTGCTCTTCCTCTTGTTCTCCTTCCCCCAAATCTTATTCTTACACTTCTTCTTCTTCTTCTTCCTCTTCTCGTCCAGATTCCACTTCTTCTGGTTCTTCTTCCCTTCCCTTCGCCTCCTTCTTCCTCTTCCTCTTTTTCTCCTTTTTCCAATTCTTCTTCTTCATCTCACCTCCTTCGACTACTTCTTCTTCCTCCTCTTGTTCATCTTCTTCACTTTCCACATCTTCTTCTTCTTCCTTTTCTTCTCCTTCTTCCACTTCTTCTAGTTACTCTCCTTCTTCTTCCTCTTCTTATCTTTCTTCCACTTCTCCTGCCTCCTCTTGTTCTTTTTCTTCCAGTACTTCTTCATCCTCTCCTTTCCTTTCTTTTCTTCATCTTCATCTCCTTCTTCTTCTTCCTTTCCTTCGTCATATCCCTCTTTTTCTCCTTCTTCTGCTCCACTTGCATTTTTACCTCTTGTTCTCCTTCTTCTACTTCTTCTCCATCATCCTCACTCCTTCAACTAGTTTTTCTTCTTCCTCTTGTTCACCTTCTTCCACTTCTACTACATCCACTTGTTCTTCTTCTTCCCTCTCTTCTCCTTCTTCCCCTTCTTCTGCCTACACTACTTCTTCTTCCTCCCCTTCTTCTTCTCCTACTTGTTCCACTTCTTCCTCATTCCCCTTTCCTTCCATTGCTTCTTCCTCCTCCTCTTTTTCTCATTCTTCCACTTCTTCTTCTTCTTCCTATTGGTCTCCTTCTTCCACTTCTTCTTCTTCATCTCCTTTCGTTCCACTACTTCCTCATATTCCTCTTATTCTCTCCTTCTACCACTTCTTCTACTTCTACTTGTTGTTCTTCTTCATTTTCGTCTCCTTCTTCCTCTTGTTCTGCTTACACTTCTTCCTCTTCCTCTTCTTCCGCTTCTTCTCCTTCCACAACTTCTTTTTCTTTCCTTTCCGTCTTCTCCTTCCTCTTTTTCTCCATCCCCGACTTCTGTTGCTTCCCATTGTTGCTCTTCCTCTTGTTCTCCTTCCCCCAAATCTTATTCTTACACTTCTTCTTCCTCTTCTCGTCCGGATTCCACTTCTTCTGGTTCTTCTTCCCTTCCCTTCCCCTCCTTCTTCCTCTTCCTCTTTTTCTCCTTTTTCCAATTCTTCTTCTTCATCTCACCTCCTTCGACTACTTCTTCTTCCTCCTCTTGTTCACCTTCTTCACTTTCCACATCTTCTTCTTCTTCCTTTTCTTCTCCTTCTTCTTCCTCTTCTTATCTTTCTTCCACTTCTCCTGCCTTCTCTTGTTCTTTTTCTTCCAGTTCTTCTTCATCCTCTCCTTTCCTTTCTTTTCTTCATCTTCATCTCCTTCTTCTTCTTCCTTTCCTTCGTCATATCCCTCTTTTTCTCCTTCTTCTGCTTCCACTTGCATTTTTACCTCTTGTTCTCCTTCTTCTACTTCTTCTCCATCATCCTCACTCCTTCAACTAGTTTTTCTTCTTCCTCTTGTTCACCTTCTTCCACTTCTACTACATCCACTTGTTCTTCTTCTTCCCTCTCTTCTCCTTCTTCCCCTTCTTCTGCCTACACTACTTCTTCTTCCTCCCCTTCTTCTTCTCCTACTTGTTCCACTTCTTCCTCATTCCCCTTTCCTTCCATTGCTTCTTCTTCCTCCTCTTTTTCTCATTCTTCCACTTCTTCTTCTTCTTCCTATTGGTCTCCTTCTTCCACTTCTTCTTCTTCATCTCCTTTCATTCCACTACTTCCTTATATTCCTCTTATTCTCTCCTTCTACCACTTCTTCTACTTCTACTTGTTGTTCTTCTTCATTTTCGTCTCCTTCTTCCTCTTGTTCTGCTTACACTTCTTCCTCTTCCTCTTCCTCTTCTTCCACTTCTTCTCCTTCCACAACTTCTTTTTCTTTCCTTTCCGTCTTCACCTTTCGCTTTTTCTCCATCCCCGACTTCTGTTGCTTCCCATTGTTGCTCTTCCTCTTGTTCTCCTTCCCCCAAATCTTATTCTTACACTTCTTCTTCTTCTTCTTCCTCTTCTCGTCCAGATTCCACTTCTTCTGGTTCTTCTTCCCTTCCCTTCGCCTCCTTCTTCCTCTTCCTCTTTTTCTCCTTTTTCCAATTCTTCTTCTTCATCTCACCTCCTTCGACTACTTCTTCTTCCTCCTCTTGTTCATCTTCTTCACTTTCCACATCTTCTTCTTCTTCCTTTTCTTCTCCTTCTTCCACTTCTTCTAGTTACTCTCCTTCTTCTTCCTCTTCTTATCTTTCTTCCACTTCTCCTGCCTCCTCTTGTTCTTTTTCTTCCAGTACTTCTTCATCCTCTCCTTTCCTTTCTTTTCTTCATCTTCATCTCCTTCTTCTTCTTCCTTTCCTTCGTCATATCCCTCTTTTTCTCCTTCTTCTGCTCCACTTGCATTTTTACCTCTTGTTCTCCTTCTTCTACTTCTTCTCCATCATCCTCACTCCTTCAACTAGTTTTTCTTCTTCCTCTTGTTCACCTTCTTCCACTTCTACTACATCCACTTGTTCTTCTTCTTCCCTCTCTTCTCCTTCTTCCCCTTCTTCTGCCTACACTACTTCTTCTTCCTCCCCTTCTTCTTCTCCTACTTGTTCCACTTCTTCCTCATTCCCCTTTCCTTCCATTGCTTCTTCCTCCTCCTCTTTTTCTCATTCTTCCACTTCTTCTTCTTCTTCCTATTGGTCTCCTTCTTCCACTTCTTCTTCTTCATCTCCTTTCGTTCCACTACTTCCTCATATTCCTCTTATTCTCTCCTTCTACCACTTCTTCTACTTCTACTTGTTGTTCTTCTTCATTTTCGTCTCCTTCTTCCTCTTGTTCTGCTTACACTTCTTCCTCTTCCTCTTCTTCCGCTTCTTCTCCTTCCACAACTTCTTTTTCTTTCCTTTCCGTCTTCTCCTTCCTCTTTTTCTCCATCCCCGACTTCTGTTGCTTCCCATTGTTGCTCTTCCTCTTGTTCTCCTTCCCCCAAATCTTATTCTTACACTTCTTCTTCCTCTTCTCGTCCGGATTCCACTTCTTCTGGTTCTTCTTCCCTTCCCTTCCCCTCCTTCTTCCTCTTCCTCTTTTTCTCCTTTTTCCAATTCTTCTTCTTCATCTCACCTCCTTCGACTACTTCTTCTTCCTCCTCTTGTTCACCTTCTTCACTTTCCACATCTTCTTCTTCTTCCTTTTCTTCTCCTTCTTCTTCCTCTTCTTATCTTTCTTCCACTTCTCCTGCCTTCTCTTGTTCTTTTTCTTCCAGTTCTTCTTCATCCTCTCCTTTCCTTTCTTTTCTTCATCTTCATCTCCTTCTTCTTCTTCCTTTCCTTCGTCATATCCCTCTTTTTCTCCTTCTTCTGCTTCCACTTGCATTTTTACCTCTTGTTCTCCTTCTTCTACTTCTTCTCCATCATCCTCACTCCTTCAACTAGTTTTTCTTCTTCCTCTTGTTCACCTTCTTCCACTTCTACTACATCCACTTGTTCTTCTTCTTCCCTCTCTTCTCCTTCTTCCCCTTCTTCTGCCTACACTACTTCTTCTTCCTCCCCTTCTTCTTCTCCTACTTGTTCCACTTCTTCCTCATTCCCCTTTCCTTCCATTGCTTCTTCTTCCTCCTCTTTTTCTCATTCTTCCACTTCTTCTTCTTCTTCCTATTGGTCTCCTTCTTCCACTTCTTCTTCTTCATCTCCTTTCATTCCACTACTTCCTTATATTCCTCTTATTCTCTCCTTCTACCACTTCTTCTACTTCTACTTGTTGTTCTTCTTCATTTTCGTCTCCTTCTTCCTCTTGTTCTGCTTACACTTCTTCCTCTTCCTCTTCCTCTTCTTCCACTTCTTCTCCTTCCACAACTTCTTTTTCTTTCCTTTCCGTCTTCACCTTTCGCTTTTTCTCCATCCCCGACTTCTGTTGCTTCCCATTGTTGCTCTTCCTCTTGTTCTCCTTCCCCCAAATCTTATTCTTACACTTCTTCTTCTTCTTCTTCCTCTTCTCGTCCAGATTCCACTTCTTCTGGTTCTTCTTCCCTTCCCTTCGCCTCCTTCTTCCTCTTCCTCTTTTTCTCCTTTTTCCAATTCTTCTTCTTCATCTCACCTCCTTCGACTACTTCTTCTTCCTCCTCTTGTTCATCTTCTTCACTTTCCACATCTTCTTCTTCTTCCTTTTCTTCTCCTTCTTCCACTTCTTCTAGTTACTCTCCTTCTTCTTCCTCTTCTTATCTTTCTTCCACTTCTCCTGCCTCCTCTTGTTCTTTTTCTTCCAGTACTTCTTCATCCTCTCCTTTCCTTTCTTTTCTTCATCTTCATCTCCTTCTTCTTCTTCCTTTCCTTCGTCATATCCCTCTTTTTCTCCTTCTTCTGCTCCACTTGCATTTTTACCTCTTGTTCTCCTTCTTCTACTTCTTCTCCATCATCCTCACTCCTTCAACTAGTTTTTCTTCTTCCTCTTGTTCACCTTCTTCCACTTCTACTACATCCACTTGTTCTTCTTCTTCCCTCTCTTCTCCTTCTTCCCCTTCTTCTGCCTACACTACTTCTTCTTCCTCCCCTTCTTCTTCTCCTACTTGTTCCACTTCTTCCTCATTCCCCTTTCCTTCCATTGCTTCTTCCTCCTCCTCTTTTTCTCATTCTTCCACTTCTTCTTCTTCTTCCTATTGGTCTCCTTCTTCCACTTCTTCTTCTTCATCTCCTTTCGTTCCACTACTTCCTCATATTCCTCTTATTCTCTCCTTCTACCACTTCTTCTACTTCTACTTGTTGTTCTTCTTCATTTTCGTCTCCTTCTTCCTCTTGTTCTGCTTACACTTCTTCCTCTTCCTCTTCTTCCGCTTCTTCTCCTTCCACAACTTCTTTTTCTTTCCTTTCCGTCTTCTCCTTCCTCTTTTTCTCCATCCCCGACTTCTGTTGCTTCCCATTGTTGCTCTTCCTCTTGTTCTCCTTCCCCCAAATCTTATTCTTACACTTCTTCTTCCTCTTCTCGTCCGGATTCCACTTCTTCTGGTTCTTCTTCCCTTCCCTTCCCCTCCTTCTTCCTCTTCCTCTTTTTCTCCTTTTTCCAATTCTTCTTCTTCATCTCACCTCCTTCGACTACTTCTTCTTCCTCCTCTTGTTCACCTTCTTCACTTTCCACATCTTCTTCTTCTTCCTTTTCTTCTCCTTCTTCTTCCTCTTCTTATCTTTCTTCCACTTCTCCTGCCTTCTCTTGTTCTTTTTCTTCCAGTTCTTCTTCATCCTCTCCTTTCCTTTCTTTTCTTCATCTTCATCTCCTTCTTCTTCTTCCTTTCCTTCGTCATATCCCTCTTTTTCTCCTTCTTCTGCTTCCACTTGCATTTTTACCTCTTGTTCTCCTTCTTCTACTTCTTCTCCATCATCCTCACTCCTTCAACTAGTTTTTCTTCTTCCTCTTGTTCACCTTCTTCCACTTCTACTACATCCACTTGTTCTTCTTCTTCCCTCTCTTCTCCTTCTTCCCCTTCTTCTGCCTACACTACTTCTTCTTCCTCCCCTTCTTCTTCTCCTACTTGTTCCACTTCTTCCTCATTCCCCTTTCCTTCCATTGCTTCTTCTTCCTCCTCTTTTTCTCATTCTTCCACTTCTTCTTCTTCTTCCTATTGGTCTCCTTCTTCCACTTCTTCTTCTTCATCTCCTTTCATTCCACTACTTCCTTATATTCCTCTTATTCTCTCCTTCTACCACTTCTTCTACTTCTACTTGTTGTTCTTCTTCATTTTCGTCTCCTTCTTCCTCTTGTTCTGCTTACACTTCTTCCTCTTCCTCTTCCTCTTCTTCCACTTCTTCTCCTTCCACAACTTCTTTTTCTTTCCTTTCCGTCTTCACCTTTCGCTTTTTCTCCATCCCCGACTTCTGTTGCTTCCCATTGTTGCTCTTCCTCTTGTTCTCCTTCCCCCAAATCTTATTCTTACACTTCTTCTTCTTCTTCTTCCTCTTCTCGTCCAGATTCCACTTCTTCTGGTTCTTCTTCCCTTCCCTTCGCCTCCTTCTTCCTCTTCCTCTTTTTCTCCTTTTTCCAATTCTTCTTCTTCATCTCACCTCCTTCGACTACTTCTTCTTCCTCCTCTTGTTCATCTTCTTCACTTTCCACATCTTCTTCTTCTTCCTTTTCTTCTCCTTCTTCCACTTCTTCTAGTTACTCTCCTTCTTCTTCCTCTTCTTATCTTTCTTCCACTTCTCCTGCCTCCTCTTGTTCTTTTTCTTCCAGTACTTCTTCATCCTCTCCTTTCCTTTCTTTTCTTCATCTTCATCTCCTTCTTCTTCTTCCTTTCCTTCGTCATATCCCTCTTTTTCTCCTTCTTCTGCTCCACTTGCATTTTTACCTCTTGTTCTCCTTCTTCTACTTCTTCTCCATCATCCTCACTCCTTCAACTAGTTTTTCTTCTTCCTCTTGTTCACCTTCTTCCACTTCTACTACATCCACTTGTTCTTCTTCTTCCCTCTCTTCTCCTTCTTCTGCCTACACTACTTCTTCTTCCTCCCCTTCTTCTTCTCCTACTTGTTCCACTTCTTCCTCATTCCCCTTTCCTTCCATTGCTTCTTCCTCCTCCTCTTTTTCTCATTCTTCCACTTCTTCTTCTTCTTCCTATTGGTCTCCTTCTTCCACTTCTTCTTCTTCATCTCCTTTCGTTCCACTACTTCCTCATATTCCTCTTATTCTCTCCTTCTACCACTTCTTCTACTTCTACTTGTTGTTCTTCTTCATTTTCGTCTCCTTCTTCCTCTTGTTCTGCTTACACTTCTTCCTCTTCCTCTTCTTCCGCTTCTTCTCCTTCCACAACTTCTTTTTCTTTCCTTTCCGTCTTCTCCTTCCTCTTTTTCTCCATCCCCGACTTCTGTTGCTTCCCATTGTTGCTCTTCCTCTTGTTCTCCTTCCCCCAAATCTTATTCTTACACTTCTTCTTCCTCTTCTCGTCCGGATTCCACTTCTTCTGGTTCTTCTTCCCTTCCCTTCCCCTCCTTCTTCCTCTTCCTCTTTTTCTCCTTTTTCCAATTCTTCTTCTTCATCTCACCTCCTTCGACTACTTCTTCTTCCTCCTCTTGTTCACCTTCTTCACTTTCCACATCTTCTTCTTCTTCCTTTTCTTCTCCTTCTTCTTCCTCTTCTTATCTTTCTTCCACTTCTCCTGCCTTCTCTTGTTCTTTTTCTTCCAGTTCTTCTTCATCCTCTCCTTTCCTTTCTTTTCTTCATCTTCATCTCCTTCTTCTTCTTCCTTTCCTTCGTCATATCCCTCTTTTTCTCCTTCTTCTGCTTCCACTTGCATTTTTACCTCTTGTTCTCCTTCTTCTACTTCTTCTCCATCATCCTCACTCCTTCAACTAGTTTTTCTTCTTCCTCTTGTTCACCTTCTTCCACTTCTACTACATCCACTTGTTCTTCTTCTTCCCTCTCTTCTCCTTCTTCCCCTTCTTCTGCCTACACTACTTCTTCTTCCTCCCCTTCTTCTTCTCCTACTTGTTCCACTTCTTCCTCATTCCCCTTTCCTTCCATTGCTTCTTCTTCCTCCTCTTTTTCTCATTCTTCCACTTCATCTTCTTCTTCCTATTGGTCTCCTTCTTCCACTTCTTCTTCTTCATCTCCTTTCATTCCACTACTTCCTTATATTCCTCTTATTCTCTCCTTCTACCACTTCTTCTACTTCTACTTGTTGTTCTTCTTCATTTTCGTCTCCTTCTTCCTCTTGTTCTGCTTACACTTCTTCCTCTTCCTCTTCCTCTTCTTCCACTTCTTCTCCTTCCACAACTTCTTTTTCTTTCCTTTCCGTCTTCACCTTTCGCTTTTTCTCCATCCCCGACTTCTGTTGCTTCCCATTGTTGCTCTTCCTCTTGTTCTCCTTCCCCCAAATCTTATTCTTACACTTCTTCTTCTTCTTCTTCCTCTTCTCGTCCAGATTCCACTTCTTCTGGTTCTTCTTCCCTTCCCTTCGCCTCCTTCTTCCTCTTCCTCTTTTTCTCCTTTTTCCAATTCTTCTTCTTCATCTCACCTCCTTCGACTACTTCTTCTTCCTCCTCTTGTTCATCTTCTTCACTTTCCACATCTTCTTCTTCTTCCTTTTCTTCTCCTTCTTCCACTTCTTCTAGTTACTCTCCTTCTTCTTCCTCTTCTTATCTTTCTTCCACTTCTCCTGCCTCCTCTTGTTCTTTTTCTTCCAGTACTTCTTCATCCTCTCCTTTCCTTTCTTTTCTTCATCTTCATCTCCTTCTTCTTCTTCCTTTCCTTCGTCATATCCCTCTTTTTCTCCTTCTTCTGCTCCACTTGCATTTTTACCTCTTGTTCTCCTTCTTCTACTTCTTCTCCATCATCCTCACTCCTTCAACTAGTTTTTCTTCTTCCTCTTGTTCACCTTCTTCCACTTCTACTACATCCACTTGTTCTTCTTCTTCCCTCTCTTCTCCTTCTTCCCCTTCTTCTGCCTACACTACTTCTTCTTCCTCCCCTTCTTCTTCTCCTACTTGTTCCACTTCTTCCTCATTCCCCTTTCCTTCCATTGCTTCTTCCTCCTCCTCTTTTTCTCATTCTTCCACTTCTTCTTCTTCATCTCCTTTCGTTCCACTACTTCCTCATATTCCTCTTATTCTCTCCTTCTACCACTTCTTCTACTTCTACTTGTTGTTCTTCTTCATTTTCGTCTCCTTCTTCCTCTTGTTCTGCTTACACTTCTTCCTCTTCCTCTTCTTCCGCTTCTTCTCCTTCCACAACTTCTTTTTCTTTCCTTTCCGTCTTCTCCTTCCTCTTTTTCTCCATCCCCGACTTCTGTTGCTTCCCATTGTTGCTCTTCCTCTTGTTCTCCTTCCCCCAAATCTTATTCTTACACTTCTTCTTCCTCTTCTCGTCCGGATTCCACTTCTTCTGGTTCTTCTTCCCTTCCCTTCCCCTCCTTCTTCCTCTTCCTCTTTTTCTCCTTTTTCCAATTCTTCTTCTTCATCTCACCTCCTTCGACTACTTCTTCTTCCTCCTCTTGTTCACCTTCTTCACTTTCCACATCTTCTTCTTCTTCCTTTTCTTCTCCTTCTTCTTCCTCTTCTTATCTTTCTTCCACTTCTCCTGCCTTCTCTTGTTCTTTTTCTTCCAGTTCTTCTTCATCCTCTCCTTTCCTTTCTTTTCTTCATCTTCATCTCCTTCTTCTTCTTCCTTTCCTTCGTCATATCCCTCTTTTTCTCCTTCTTCTGCTTCCACTTGCATTTTTACCTCTTGTTCTCCTTCTTCTACTTCTTCTCCATCATCCTCACTCCTTCAACTAGTTTTTCTTCTTCCTCTTGTTCACCTTCTTCCACTTCTACTACATCCACTTGTTCTTCTTCTTCCCTCTCTTCTCCTTCTTCCCCTTCTTCTGCCTACACTACTTCTTCTTCCTCCCCTTCTTCTTCTCCTACTTGTTCCACTTCTTCCTCATTCCCCTTTCCTTCCATTGCTTCTTCTTCCTCCTCTTTTTCTCATTCTTCCACTTCTTCTTCTTCTTCCTATTGGTCTCCTTCTTCCACTTCTTCTTCTTCATCTCCTTTCATTCCACTACTTCCTTATATTCCTCTTATTCTCTCCTTCTACCACTTCTTCTACTTCTACTTGTTGTTCTTCTTCATTTTCGTCTCCTTCTTCCTCTTGTTCTGCTTACACTTCTTCCTCTTCCTCTTCCTCTTCTTCCACTTCTTCTCCTTCCACAACTTCTTTTTCTTTCCTTTCCGTCTTCACCTTTCGCTTTTTCTCCATCCCCGACTTCTGTTGCTTCCCATTGTTGCTCTTCCTCTTGTTCTCCTTCCCCCAAATCTTATTCTTACACTTCTTCTTCTTCTTCTTCCTCTTCTCGTCCAGATTCCACTTCTTCTGGTTCTTCTTCCCTTCCCTTCGCCTCCTTCTTCCTCTTCCTCTTTTTCTCCTTTTTCCAATTCTTCTTCTTCATCTCACCTCCTTCGACTACTTCTTCTTCCTCCTCTTGTTCATCTTCTTCACTTTCCACATCTTCTTCTTCTTCCTTTTCTTCTCCTTCTTCCACTTCTTCTAGTTACTCTCCTTCTTCTTCCTCTTCTTATCTTTCTTCCACTTCTCCTGCCTCCTCTTGTTCTTTTTCTTCCAGTACTTCTTCATCCTCTCCTTTCCTTTCTTTTCTTCATCTTCATCTCCTTCTTCTTCTTCCTTTCCTTCGTCATATCCCTCTTTTTCTCCTTCTTCTGCTCCACTTGCATTTTTACCTCTTGTTCTCCTTCTTCTACTTCTTCTCCATCATCCTCACTCCTTCAACTAGTTTTTCTTCTTCCTCTTGTTCACCTTCTTCCACTTCTACTACATCCACTTGTTCTTCTTCTTCCCTCTCTTCTCCTTCTTCCCCTTCTTCTGCCTACACTACTTCTTCTTCCTCCCCTTCTTCTTCTCCTACTTGTTCCACTTCTTCCTCATTCCCCTTTCCTTCCATTGCTTCTTCCTCCTCCTCTTTTTCTCATTCTTCCACTTCTTCTTCTTCTTCCTATTGGTCTCCTTCTTCCACTTCTTCTTCTTCATCTCCTTTCGTTCCACTACTTCCTCATATTCCTCTTATTCTCTCCTTCTACCACTTCTTCTACTTCTACTTGTTGTTCTTCTTCATTTTCGTCTCCTTCTTCCTCTTGTTCTGCTTACACTTCTTCCTCTTCCTCTTCTTCCGCTTCTTCTCCTTCCACAACTTCTTTTTCTTTCCTTTCCGTCTTCTCCTTCCTCTTTTTCTCCATCCCCGACTTCTGTTGCTTCCCATTGTTGCTCTTCCTCTTGTTCTCCTTCCCCCAAATCTTATTCTTACACTTCTTCTTCCTCTTCTCGTCCGGATTCCACTTCTTCTGGTTCTTCTTCCCTTCCCTTCCCCTCCTTCTTCCTCTTCCTCTTTTTCTCCTTTTTCCAATTCTTCTTCTTCATCTCACCTCCTTCGACTACTTCTTCTTCCTCCTCTTGTTCACCTTCTTCACTTTCCACATCTTCTTCTTCTTCCTTTTCTTCTCCTTCTTCTTCCTCTTCTTATCTTTCTTCCACTTCTCCTGCCTTCTCTTGTTCTTTTTCTTCCAGTTCTTCTTCATCCTCTCCTTTCCTTTCTTTTCTTCATCTTCATCTCCTTCTTCTTCTTCCTTTCCTTCGTCATATCCCTCTTTTTCTCCTTCTTCTGCTTCCACTTGCATTTTTACCTCTTGTTCTCCTTCTTCTACTTCTTCTCCATCATCCTCACTCCTTCAACTAGTTTTTCTTCTTCCTCTTGTTCACCTTCTTCCACTTCTACTACATCCACTTGTTCTTCTTCTTCCCTCTCTTCTCCTTCTTCCCCTTCTTCTGCCTACACTACTTCTTCTTCCTCCCCTTCTTCTTCTCCTACTTGTTCCACTTCTTCCTCATTCCCCTTTCCTTCCATTGCTTCTTCTTCCTCCTCTTTTTCTCATTCTTCCACTTCTTCGTCTTCTTCCTATTGGTCTCCTTCTTCCACTTCTTCTTCTTCATCTCCTTTCATTCCACTACTTCCTTATATTCCTCTTATTCTCTCCTTCTACCACTTCTTCTACTTCTACTTGTTGTTCTTCTTCATTTTCGTCTCCTTCTTCCTCTTGTTCTGCTTACACTTCTTCCTCTTCCTCTTCCTCTTCTTCCACTTCTTCTCCTTCCACAACTTCTTTTTCTTTCCTTTCCGTCTTCACCTTTCGCTTTTTCTCCATCCCCGACTTCTGTTGCTTCCCATTGTTGCTCTTCCTCTTGTTCTCCTTCCCCCAAATCTTATTCTTACACTTCTTCTTCTTCTTCTTCCTCTTCTCGTCCAGATTCCACTTCTTCTGGTTCTTCTTCCCTTCCCTTCGCCTCCTTCTTCCTCTTCCTCTTTTTCTCCTTTTTCCAATTCTTCTTCTTCATCTCACCTCCTTCGACTACTTCTTCTTCCTCCTCTTGTTCATCTTCTTCACTTTCCACATCTTCTTCTTCTTCCTTTTCTTCTCCTTCTTCCACTTCTTCTAGTTACTCTCCTTCTTCTTCCTCTTCTTATCTTTCTTCCACTTCTCCTGCCTCCTCTTGTTCTTTTTCTTCCAGTACTTCTTCATCCTCTCCTTTCCTTTCTTTTCTTCATCTTCATCTCCTTCTTCTTCTTCCTTTCCTTCGTCATATCCCTCTTTTTCTCCTTCTTCTGCTCCACTTGCATTTTTACCTCTTGTTCTCCTTCTTCTACTTCTTCTCCATCATCCTCACTCCTTCAACTAGTTTTTCTTCTTCCTCTTGTTCACCTTCTTCCACTTCTACTACATCCACTTGTTCTTCTTCTTCCCTCTCTTCTCCTTCTTCCCCTTCTTCTGCCTACACTACTTCTTCTTCCTCCCCTTCTTCTTCTCCTACTTGTTCCACTTCTTCCTCATTCCCCTTTCCTTCCATTGCTTCTTCCTCCTCCTCTTTTTCTCATTCTTCCACTTCTTCTTCTTCTTCCTATTGGTCTCCTTCTTCCACTTCTTCTTCTTCATCTCCTTTCGTTCCACTACTTCCTCATATTCCTCTTATTCTCTCCTTCTACCACTTCTTCTACTTCTACTTGTTGTTCTTCTTCATTTTCGTCTCCTTCTTCCTCTTGTTCTGCTTACACTTCTTCCTCTTCCTCTTCTTCCGCTTCTTCTCCTTCCACAACTTCTTTTTCTTTCCTTTCCGTCTTCTCCTTCCTCTTTTTCTCCATCCCCGACTTCTGTTGCTTCCCATTGTTGCTCTTCCTCTTGTTCTCCTTCCCCCAAATCTTATTCTTACACTTCTTCTTCCTCTTCTCGTCCGGATTCCACTTCTTCTGGTTCTTCTTCCCTTCCCTTCCCCTCCTTCTTCCTCTTCCTCTTTTTCTCCTTTTTCCAATTCTTCTTCTTCATCTCACCTCCTTCGACTACTTCTTCTTCCTCCTCTTGTTCACCTTCTTCACTTTCCACATCTTCTTCTTCTTCCTTTTCTTCTCCTTCTTCTTCCTCTTCTTATCTTTCTTCCACTTCTCCTGCCTTCTCTTGTTCTTTTTCTTCCAGTTCTTCTTCATCCTCTCCTTTCCTTTCTTTTCTTCATCTTCATCTCCTTCTTCTTCTTCCTTTCCTTCGTCATATCCCTCTTTTTCTCCTTCTTCTGCTTCCACTTGCATTTTTACCTCTTGTTCTCCTTCTTCTACTTCTTCTCCATCATCCTCACTCCTTCAACTAGTTTTTCTTCTTCCTCTTGTTCACCTTCTTCCACTTCTACTACATCCACTTGTTCTTCTTCTTCCCTCTCTTCTCCTTCTTCCCCTTCTTCTGCCTACACTACTTCTTCTTCCTCCCCTTCTTCTTCTCCTACTTGTTCCACTTCTTCCTCATTCCCCTTTCCTTCCATTGCTTCTTCTTCCTCCTCTTTTTCTCATTCTTCCACTTCTTCTTCTTCTTCCTATTGGTCTCCTTCTTCCACTTCTACTTCTTCATCTCCTTTCATTCCACTACTTCCTCATATTCCTCTTATTCTCTCCTTCTACCACTTCTTCTACTTCTACTTGTTGTTCTTCTTCATTTTCGTCTCCTTTTTCCTCTTGTTCTGCTTACACTTCTTCCTCTTCCTCTTCCTCTTCTTCCACTTCTTCTCCTTCCACAACTTCTTTTTCTTTCCTTTCCGTCTTCTCCTTCCTCTTTTTCTCCATCCCCGACTTCTGTTGCTTCCCATTGTTGCTCTTCCTCTTGTTCTCCTTCCCCCAAATCTTATTCTTACACTTCTTCTTCTTCTTCTTCCTCTTCTCGTCCAGATTCCACTTCTTCTGGTTCTTCTTCCCTTCCCTTCCCCTCCTTCTTCCTCTTCCTCTTTTTCTCCTTTTTCCAATTCTTCTTCTTCATCTCACCTCCTTCGACTACTTCTTCTTCCTCCTCTTGTTCACCTTCTTCACTTTCCACATCTTCTTCTTGATGAGGACACAGCTACAAATAAAGACAGTAAGGTGCTTGAAGGACTTGGGACACCTATGACAAAGGCAAGAGCAAGAGAAGCTTTACAACAAGTGGTAGCAACAACTGGTATCAGAGCCGATGGTTGTGATTGGCAGGTTGACGGTGGATTCCCTTCATCGAAAGTCCTCCTGATAAGGGTTTCAGGAGGCGTGTACCCTTGTGTTTAAGGGCGGTGTGAATAAGGGGTCGTCATCAAAATGTATGCTTCTGCTCGAGGGAGAGTTTACAATGTGGAAGAGACTCACACTTGAGGGGGAGATTGTTGGAGTGCAAGTGTGAGTTGAAGTCCCACATTGGTAAGAAACTGAGAAGTTGAGTAATATATAAGTGAGAAAGACCCATAACCTAATTGCCTTAAGGTTTTGGGTTGAAGGTGGTGTCATATTCTCTTATATATGGGCTCATGTCCCATGGTTGTACATCTCCCCGGTGTTTAACCCCCTCGGTCTGTCCCAACAACTGGTATCAGAGCTTAGGTTTCTAGGAATTGCAAGGCTGCACTCCGGGTAATTTTTTTCCTTGATTCTTATCATCAATAATATTACCTTAATTGTCAATCAGTTAGGATGAACCATTGCAAAAGTTAAGCCCTTAAAAAAATCTGAGATTCTAAAAAAAAAAAAAAGGAAGAGGAATTTTGAAAATCTGAAGAAAAAAAAATATAGAGAAAAAAAAAAGAAGCAAAACAAAGAATGCAAATGTGTTTAAAAAATATATATATATATAAAATTGGCTGAATGGTTCATGCTAGAAATTCTTCATTTTGAAGGTAATATTGTGTTTGATTTGAAAGAAAAATTACTGCACCTTGTTTGTTTACATTTCTGAAATTTTGGGCTGCACTTCTTGGTTACAAATTGTGTCAATTCCACTTTGTTTTGGGCTTCACATATACTGCACATTCTTGCTGGATTTTGCTGCACTTGTTAGTTTCATTTTAAGCCAAAATTTTATCCTCTGTTTGTGTCTTTACCTGTTAAAATTGGCTGCACAATTTTCTACTCAAAATTCTGGTTGTGGCTGTTTGTACCTTTGTTTTTGTGTGCCCAGTTTTTGTCCAATTTTCTACTTAAAATTGGCTTCTTCCTTTTCTTCTCCTTCTTCCACTTCTTCTAGTTACTCTCCTTCTTCTTCCTCTTCTTATCTTTCTTCCACTTCTCCTGCCTCCTCTTGTTCTTTTTCTTCCAGTTCTTCTTCATCCTCTCCTTTCCTTTCTTTTCTTCATCTTCATCTCCTTCTTCTTCTTCCTTTTCTTCGTCATATCCCTCTTTTTCTCCTTCTTCTGCTTCCACTTGCATTTTTACCTCTTGTTCTCCTTCTTCTACTTCTTCTCCATCATCCTCACTCCTTCAACTAGTTTTTCTTCTTCCTCTTGTTCACCTTCTTCCACTTCTACTACATCCACTTGTTCTTCTTCTTCCCTCTCTTCTCCGTCTTCCCCTTCTTCTGCCTACACTACTTCTTCTTCCTCCCCTTCTTCTTCTCCTACTTGTTCCACTTCTTCCTCATTCCCCTTTCCTTCCATTGCTTCTTCTTCCTCCTCTTTTTCTCATTCTTCCACTTCTTCTTCTTCTTCCTATTGGTCTCCTTCTTCCACTTCTACTTCTTCATCTCCTTTCATTCCACTACTTCCTCATATTCCTCTTATTCTCTCCTTCTACCACTTCTTCTACTTCTACTTGTTGTTCTTCTTCATTTTCATCTCCTTCTTCCTCTTGTTCTGCTTACACTTCTTCCTCTTCCTCTTCTTCCACTTCTTCTCCTTCCACAACTTCTTTTTCTTTCCTTTTCGTCTTCTCCTTCCTCTTTTTCTCCATCCCCGACTTCTGTTGCTTCCCATTGTTGCTCTTCCTCTTGTTCTCCTTCCCCCAAATCTTATTCTTACACTTCTTCTTCTTCTTCTTCCTCTTCTCGTCCAGATTCCACTTCTTCTGGTTCTTCTTCCCTTCCCTTCCCCTCCTTCTTCCTCTTCCTCTTTTTCTCCTTTTTCCAATTCTTCTTCTTCATCTCACCTCCTTCGACTACTTCTTCTTCCTCCTCTTGTTCACCTTCTTCACTTTCCACATCTTCTTCTTCTTCCTTTTCTTCTCCTTCTTCCGCTTCTTCTAGTTACTCTCCTTCTTCTTCCTCTTCTTATCTTTCTTCCACTTCTCCTGCCTCCTCTTGTTCTTTTTCTTCCAGTTCTTCTTCATCCTCTCCTTTCCTTTCTTTTCTTTATCTTCATCTCCTTCTTCTTCTTCCTTTCCTTCGTCATATCCCTCTTTTTCTCCTTCTTCTGCTTCCACTTGCATTTTTACCTCTTGTTCTCCTTCTTCTACTTCTTCTCCATCATCCTCACTCCTTCAACTAGTTTTTCTTTTTCCTCTTGTTCACCTTCTTCCACTTCTACTACATCCACTTTTTCTTCTTCTTCCCTCTCTTCTCCTTCTTCCCCTTCTTCTGCCTACACTACTTCTTCTTCCTCCCCTTCTTCTTCTCCTACTTGTTCCACTTCTTCCTCATTCCCCTTTCCTTCCATTGTTTGTTCTTCCTCCTCTTTTTCTCATTCTTCCACTTCTTCTTCTTCTTCCTATTGGTCTCCTTCTTCCACTTCTTCTTCTTCATCTCCTTTCATTCCACTACTTCCTCATATTCCTCTTATTCTCTCCTTCTACCACTTCTTCTACTTCTACTTGTTGTTCTTCTTCATTTTCGTCTCCTTCTTCCTCTTGTTCTGCTTACACTTCTTCCTCTTCCTCTTCCTCTTCTTCCACTTCTTCTCCTTCCACAACTTCTTTTTCTTTCCTTTCCGTCTTCTCCTTCCTCTTTTTCTCCATCCCCGACTTCTGTTGCTTCCCATTGTTGCTCTTCCTCTTGTTCTCCTTCCCCCAAATCTTATTCTTACACTTCTTCTTCCTCTTCTCGTCCAGATTCCACTTCTTCTGGTTCTTCTTCCCTTCCCTTCCCCTCCTTCTTCCTCTTCCTCTTTTTCTCCTTTTTCCAATTCTTCTTCTTCATCTCACCTCCTTCGACTACTTCTTCTTCCTCCTCTTGTTCACCTTCTTCACTTTCCACATCTTCTTCTTCTTCCTTTTCTTCTCCTTCTTCCACTTCTTCTAGTTACTCTCCTTCTTCTTCCTCTTCTTATCTTTCTTCCACTTCTCCTGCCTCCTTTTGTTCTTTTTCTTCCAGTTCTTCTTCATCCTCTCCTTTCCTTTCTTTTCTTCATCTTCATCTCCTTCTTCTTCTTCCTTTCCTTCGTCATATCCCTCTTTTTCTCCTTCTTCTGCTTCCACTTGCATTTTTACCTCTTGTTCTCCTTCTTCTACTTCTTCTCCATCATCCTCACTCCTTCAACTAGTTTTTCTTCTTCCTCTTGTTCACCTTCTTCCACTTCTACTACATCCACTTGTTCTTCTTCTTCCCTCTCTTCTCCTTCTTCCCCTTCTTCTGCCTACACTACTTCTTCTTCCTCCCCTTCTTCTTCTCCTACTTGTTCCACTTCTTCCTCATTCCCCTTTCCTTCCATTGCTTCTTCTTCCTCCTCTTTTTCTCATTCTTCCACTTCTTCTTCTTCTTCCTATTGGTCTCCTTCTTCCACTTCTTCTTCTTCATCTCCTTTCATTCCACTACTTCCTCATATTCCTCTTATTCTCTCCTTCTACCAGTTCTTCTACTTCTAGTTGTTGTTCTTCTTCATTTTCGTCTCCTTCTTCCTCTTGTTCTGCTTACACTTCTTCCTCTTCCTCTTCCTCTTCTTCCACTTCTTCTCCTTCCACAACTTCTTTTTCTTTCCTTTCCGTCTTCTCCTTCCTCTTTTTCTCCATCCCCGACTTCTGTTGCTTCCCATTGTTGCTCTTCCTCTTGTTCTCCTTCCCCCAAATCTTATTCTTACACTTCTTCTTCTTCTTCCTCTTCTCGTCCAGATTCCACTTCTTCTGGTGCTTCTTCCCTTCCCTTCCCCTCCTTTTTCCAATTCTTCTTCTTCATCTCACCTCCTTCGACTACTTCTTCTTCCTCCTCTTGTTCACCTTCTTCACTTTCCACATCTTCTTCTTCTTCCTTTTCTTCTCCTTCTTCCGCTTCTTCTAGTTACTCTCCTTCTTCTTCCTCTTCTTATCTTTCTTCCACTTCTCCTGCCTCCTCTTGTTCTTTTTCTTCCAGTTCTTCTTCATCCTCTCCTTTCCTTTCTTTTCTTCATCTTCATCTCCTTCTTCTTCTTCCTTTCCTTCGTCATATCCCTCTTTTTCTCCTTCTTCTGCTTCCACTTGCATTTTTACCTCTTGTTCTCCTTCTTCTACTTCTTCTCCATCATCCTCACTCCTTCAACTAGTTTTTCTTCTTCCTCTTGTTCACCTTCTTCCACTTCTACTACATCCACTTGTTCTTCTTCTTCCCTCTCTTCTCCTTCTTCCCCTTCTTCTGCCTACAATACTTCTTCTTCCTCCCCTTCTTCTTCTCCTACTTGTTCCACTTCTTCCTCATTCCCCTTTCCTTCCATTGCTTCTTCTTCCTCCTCTTTTTCTCATTCTTCCACTTCTTCTACTTCTTTCTATTGGTCTCCTTCTTCCACTTCTTCTTCTTCATCTCCTTTCATTCCCCTACTTCCTCATATTCCTCTTATTCTCCCCTTCTACCACTTCTTCTACTTCTACTTGTTGTTCTTCTTCATTTTCGTCTCCTTCTTCCTCTTGTTCTGCTTACACTTCTTCCTCTTCCTCTTCCTCTTCCTCTTCTTCCACTTCTTCTCCTTCCACAACTTCTTTTTCTTTCCTTTCCGTCTTCTCCTTCCTCTTTTTCTCCATCCTCGACTTCTGTTGCTTCCCATTGTTGCTCTTCTTCTTGTTCTCCTTCCCCCAAATCTTATTCTTACACTTCTTCTTCTTCTTCTTCCTCTTCTCGTCCAGATTCCACTTCTTCTGGTTCTTCTTCCCTTCCCTTCCCCTCCTTCTTCCTCTTCCTCTTTTTCTCCTTTTTCCAATTCTTCTTCTTCATCTCACCTCCTTCGACTACTTCTTCTTCCTCCTCTTGTTCACCTTCTTCACTTTCCACATCTTCTTCTTCTTCCTTTTCTTCTCCTTCTTCCACTTCTTCTAGTTACTCCCCTTCTTCTTCCTCTTCTTATCTTTCTTCCACTTCTCCTGCCTCCTCTTGTTCTTTTTCTTCCAGTTCTTCTTCATCCTCTCCTTTCCTTTCTTTTCTTCATCTTCATCTCCTTCTTCTTCTTCCTTTCCTTCGTCATATCCCTCTTTTTCTCCTTCTTCTGCTTCCACTTGCATTTTTACCTCTTGTTCTCCTTCTTCTACTTCTTCTCCATCATCCTCACTCCTTCAACTAGTTTTTCTTCTTCCTCTTGTTCACCTTCTTCCACTTCTACTACATCCACTTGTTCTTCTTCTTCCCTCTCTTCTCCTTCTTCCCCTTCTTCTGCCTACACTACTTCTTCTTCCTCCCCTTCTTCTTCTCCTACGTGTTCCGCTTCTTCCTCATTCCCCTTTCCTTCCATTGCTTCTTCTTCCTTCTCTTTTTCTCATTCTTCCACTTCTTCTTCTTCTTCCTATTGGTCTCCTTCTTCCACTTCTTCTTCTTCATCTCCTTTCATTCCACTACTTCCTCATATTCCTCTTATTCTCTCCTTCTACCACTTCTTCTACTTCTACTTGTTGTTCTTCTTCATTTTCGTCTCCTTCTTCCTCTTGTTCTGCTTACACTTCTTCCTCTTCCTCTTCCTCTTCTTCCACTTCTTCTCCTTCCACAACTTCTTTTTCTTTCCTTTCCGTCTTCTCCTTCCTCTTTTTCTCCATCCCCGACTTCTGTTGCTTCCCATTATTGCTCTTCCTCTTGTTCTCCTTCCCCCAAATCTTATTCTTACACTTCTTCTTCTTCTTCCTCTTCTCGTCCAGATTCCACTTCTTCTGGTTCTTCTTCCCTTCCCTTCCCCTCCTTCTTCCTCTTCCTCTTTTTCTCCTTTTCCAAATTCTTCTTCTTCATCTCACCTCCTTCGACTACTTCTTCTTCCTCCTCTTGTTCACCTTCTTCACTTTCCACATCTTCTTCTTCTTCCTTTTCTTCTCCTTCTTCCACTTCTTCTAGTTACTCTCCTTCTTCTTCCTCTTCTTATCTTTCTTCCACTTCTCCTGCCTCCGCTTGTTCTGTTTCTTCCAGTTCTTCTTCATCCTCTCCTTTCCTTTCTTTTCTTCATCTTCACCTCCTTCTTCTTCTTCCTTTCCTTCGTCATATCCCTCTTTTTCTCCTTCTTCTGCTTCCACTTGCATTTTTACCTCTTGTTCTCCTTCTTCTACTTCTCCATCATCCTCACTCCTTCAACTAGTTTTTCTTCTTCCTCTCGTTCACCTTCTTCCACTTCTACTACGTCCACTTGTTCTTCTTCTTCCCTCTCTTCTCCTTCTTCCCCTTCTTCTGCCTACACTACTTCTTCTTCCTCCCCTTCTTCTTCTCCTACTTGTTCCACTTCTTCCTCATTCCCCTTTCCTTCCATTGCTTCTTCTTCCTCCTCTTTTTCTCATTCTTCCACTTCTTCTTCTTCTTCCTATTGGTCTCCTTCTTCCACTTCTTCTTCTTCATCTCCTTTCATTCCACTACTTCCTCATATTCCTCTTATTCTCTCCTTCTACCACTTCTTCTACTTCTACTTGTTGTTCTTCTTCATTTTCGTCTCCTTCTTCCTCTTGTTCTGCTTACACTTCTTCCTCTTCCTCTTCCTCTTCTTCCACTTCTTCTCCTTCCACAACTTCTTTTTCTTTCCTTTCCGTCTTCTCCTTCCTCTTTTTCTCCATCCCCGACTTCTGTTGCTTCCCATTGTTGCTCTTCCTCTTGTTCTCCTTCCCCCAAATCTTATTCTTACACTTCTTCTTCTTCTTCTTCCTCATCTCGTCCAGATTCCACTTCTTCTGGTTCTTCTTCCCTTCCCTTCCCCTCCTTCTTCCTCTTCCTCTTTTTCTCCTTTTTCCAATTCTTCTTCTTCATTTCACCTCCTTCGACTACTTCTTCTTCCTCCTCTTGTTCACCTTCTTCACTTTCCACATCTTCTTCTTCTTCCTTTTCTTCTCCTTCTTCCACTTCTTCTAGTTACTCTCCTTCTTCTTCCTCTTCTTATCTTTCTTCCACTTCTCCTGCCTCGTCTTGTTCTTTTTCTTCCAGTTCTTCTTCATCCTCTCCTTTCCTTTCTTTTCTTCATCTTCATCTCCTTCTGCTTCTTCCCTTCCTTCGTCATATCCCTCTTTTTCTCCTTCTTCTGCTTCCACTTGCATTTTTACCTCTTGTTCTCCTTCTTCTACTTCTTCTCCATCATCCTCACTCCTTCAACTAGTTTTTCTTCTTCCTCTTGTTCACCTTCTTCCACTTCTACTACATCCACTTGTTCTTCTTCTTCCCTCTCTTCTCCTTCTTCCCCTTCTTCTGCCTACACGACTTCTTCTTCGCCCCTTCTTCTTCTCCTACGTGTTCCGCTTCTTCCTCATTCCCCTTTCCTTCCATTGCTTCTTCTTCCTCCTCTTTTTCTCATTCTTCCACTTCTTCTTCTTCTTCCTATTGGTCTCCTTCTTCCACTTCTTCTTCTTCATCTCCTTTCATTCCACTACTTCCTCATATTCCTCTTATTCTCTCCTTCTACCACTTCTTCTACTTCTACTTGTTGTTCTTCTTCATTTTCGTCTCCTTCTTCCTCTTGTTCTGCTTACACTTCTTGCTCTTCCTCTTCCTCTTCCTCTTCCTCTTCTTCCACTTCTTCTCCTTCCACAACTTCTTTTTCTTTCCTTTACGTCTTCTCCTTCCTCTTTTTCTCCATCCCCGACTTCTGTTGCTTCCCATTGTTGCTCTTCCTCTTGTTCTCCTTCCCCCAAATCTTATTCTTACACTTCTTCTTCTTCTTCCTCTTCTCGTCCAGATTCCACTTCTTCTGGTTCTTCTTCCCTTCCCTTCCCCTCCTTCTTCCTCTTCCTCTTTTTCTCCTTTTCCCAATTCTTCTTCTTCATCTCACCTCCTTCGACTACTTCTTCTTCCTCCTCTTGTTCACCTTCTTCACTTTCCACATCTTCTTCTTCTTCCTTTTCTTCTCCTTCTTCCACTTCTTCTAGTTACTCTCCTTCTTCTTCCTCTTCTTATCTTTCTTCCACTTCTCCTGCCTCCGCTTGTTCTTTTTCTTCCAGTTCTTCTTCATCCTCTCCTTTCCTTTCTTTTCTTCATCTTCATCTCCTTCTTCTTCTTCCTTTCCTTCGTCATATCCCTCTTTTTCTCCTTCTTCTGCTTCCACTTGCATTTTTACCTCTTGTTCTCCTTCTTCTACTTCTCCATCATCCTCACTCCTTCAACTAGTTTTTCTTCTTCCTCTTGTTCACCTTCTTCCACTTCTACTACATCCACTTGTTCTTCTTCTTCCCTCTCTTCTCCTTCTTCCCCTTCTTCTGCCTACACTACTTCTTCTTCCTCCCCTTCTTCTTCTCCTACTTGTTCCACTTCTTCCTCATTCCCCTTTCCTTCCATTGCTTCTTCTTCCTCCTCTTTTTCTCATTCTTCCACTTCTTCTTCTTCTTCCTATTGGTCTCCTTCTTCCACTTCTTCTTCTTCATCTCCTTTCATTCCACTACTTCCTCATATTCCTCTTATTCTCTCCTTCTACCACTTCTTCTACTTCTACTTGTTGTTCTTCTTCATTTTCGTCTCCTTCTTCCTCTTGTTCTGCTTACACTTCTTCCTCTTCCTCTTCCTCTTCCTCTTCCTCTTCTTCCACTTCTTCTCCTTCCACAACTTCTTTTTCTTTCCTTTCCGTCTTCTCCTTCCTCTTTTTTTCCATCCCCGACTTCTGTTGCTTCCCATTGTTGCTCTTCCTCTTGTTCTCCTTCCCCCAAATCTTATTCTTACACTTCTTCTTCTTCTTCTTCCTCATCTCGTCCAGATTCCACTTCTTCTGGTTCTTCTTCCCTTCCCTTCCCCTCCTTCTTCCTCTTCCTCTTTTTCTCCTTTTTCCAATTCTTCTTCTTCATCTCACCTCCTTCGACTACTTCTTCTTCCTCCTCTTGTTCACCTTCTTCACTTTCCACATCTTCTTCTTCTTCCTTTTCTTCTCCTTCTTCCACTTCTTCTAGTTACTCTCCTTCTTCTTCCTCTTCTTATCTTTCTTCCACTTCTCCTGCCTCCTCTTGTTCTTTTTCTTCCAGTTCTTCTTCATCCTCTCCTTTCCTTTCTTTTCTTCATCTTCATCTCCTTCTTCTTCTTCCCTTCCTTCGTCATATCCCTCTTTTTCTCCTTCTTCTGCTTCCACTTGCATTTTTACCTCTTGTTCTCCTTCTTCTACTTCTTCTCCATCATCCTCACTCCTTCAACTAGTTTTTCTTCTTCCTCTTGTTCACCTTCTTCCACTTCTACTACATCCACTTGTTCTTCTTCTTCCCTCTCTTCTCCTTCTTCCCCTTCTTCTGCCTACACTACTTCTTCTTCCTCCCCTTCTTCTTCTCCTACTTGTTCCACTTCTTCCTCATTCCCCTTTCCTTCCATTGCTTCTTCTTCCTCCTCTTTTTCTCATTCTTCCACTTCTTCTACTTCTTTCTATTGGTCTCCTTCTTCCACTTCTTCTTCTTCATCTCCTTTCATTCCCCTACTTCCTCATATTCCTCTTATTCTCTCCTTCTACCACTTCTTCTACTTCTACTTGTTGTTCTTCTTCATTTTCGTCTCCTTCTTCCTCTTGTTCTGCTTACACTTCTTCCTCTTCCTCTTCCTCTTCCTCTTCTTCCACTTCTTCTCCTTCCACAACTTCTTTTTCTTTCCTTTCCGTCTTCTCCTTCCTCTTTTTCTCCATCCCCGACTTCTGTTGCTTCCCATTGTTGCTCTTCCTCTTGTTCTCCTTCCCCCAAATCTTATTCTTACACTTCTTCTTCTTCTTCCTCTTCTCGTCCAGATTCCACTTCTTCTGGTTCTTCTTCCCTTCCCTTCCCCTCCTTTTTCCAATTCTTCTTCTTCATCTCACCTCCTTCGACTACTTCTTCTTCCTCCTCTTGTTCACCTTCTTCACTTTCCACATCTTCTTCTTCTTCCTTTTCTTCTCCTTCTTCCACTTCTTCTAGTTACTCTCCTTCTTCTTCCTCTTCTTATCTTTCTTCCACTTCTCCTGCCTCCGCTTGTTCTTTTTCTTCCAGTTCTTCTTCATCCTCTCCTTTCCTTTCTTTTCTTCATCTTCATCTCCTTCTTCTTCTTCCTTTCCTTCGTCATATCCCTCTTTTTCTCCTTCTTCTGCTTCCACTTGCATTTTTACCTCTTGTTCTCCTTCTTCTACTTCTTCTCCATCATCCTCACTCCTTCAACTAGTTTTTCTTCTTCCTCTTGTTCACCTTCTTCCACTTCTACTACATCCACTTGTTCTTCTTCTTCCCTCTCTTCTCCTTCTTCCCCTTCTTCTGCCTACACTACTTCTTCTTCCTCCCCTTCTTCTTCTCCTACTTGTTCCACTTCTTCCTCATTCCCCTTTCCTTCCATTGCTTCTTCTTCCTCCTCTTTTTCTCATTCTTCCACTTCTTCTTCTTCTTCCTATTGGTCTCCTTCTTCCACTTCTTCTTCTTCATCTCCTTTCATTCCACTACTTCCTCATATTCCTCTTATTCTCTCCTTCTACCACTTCTTCTACTTCTACTTGTTGTTCTTCTTCATTTTCGTCTCCTTCTTCCTCTTGTTCTGCTTACACCTCTTCCTCTTCCTCTTCCTCTTCTTCCACTTCTTCTCCTTCCACAACTTCTTTTTCTTTCCTTTCCGTCTTCTCCTTCCTCTTTTTCTCCATCCCCGACTTCTGTTGCTTCCCATTGTTGCTCTTCCTCTTGTTCTCCTTCCCCCAAATCTTATTCTTACACTTCTTCTTCTTCTTCTTCCTCTTCTCGTCCAGATTCCACTTCTTCTGGTTCTTCTTCCCTTCCCTTCCCCTCCTTCTTCCTCTTCCTCTTTTTCTCCTTTTTCCAATTCTTCTTCTTCATCTCACCTCCTTCGACTACTTCTTCTCCCTCCTCTTGTTCACCTTCTTCACTTTCCACATCTTCTTCTTCTTCCTTTTCTTCTCCTTCTTCCACTTCTTCTAGTTACTCTCCTTCTTCTTCCTCTTCTTATCTTTCTTCCACTTCTCCTGCCTCCTCTTGTTCTTTTTCTTCCAGTTCTTCTTCATCCTCTCCTTTCCTTTCTTTTCTTCATCTTCATCTCCTTCTTCTTCTTCCTTTCCTTCGTCATATCCCTCTTTTTCTCCTTCTTCTGCTTCCACTTGCATTTTTACCTCTTGTTCTCCTTCTTCTACTTCTTCTCCATCATCCTCACTCCTTCAACTAGTTTTTCTTCTTCCTCTTGTTCACCTCCTTCCACTTCTACTACATCCACTTGTTCTTCTTCTTCCCTCTCTTCTCCTTCTTCCCCTTCTTCTGCCTACACTACTTCTTCTTCCTCCCCTTCTTCTTCTCCTACTTGTTCCACTTCTTCCTCATTCCCCTTTCCTTCCATTGCTTCTTCTTCCTCCTCTTTTTCTCATTCTTCCACTTCTTCTTCTTCTTCCTATTGGTCTCCTTCTTCCACTTCTTCTTCTTCATCTCCTTTCATTCCACTACTTCCTCATATTCCTCTTATTCTCTCCTTCTACCACTTCTTCTACTTCTACTTGTTGTTCTTCTTCATTTTCGTCTCCTTCTTCCTCTTGTTCTGCTTACACTTCTTCCTCTTCCTCTTCCTCTTCTTCCACTTCTTCTCCTTCCACAACTTCTTTTTCTTTCCTTTCCGTCTTCTCCTTCCTCTTTTTCTCCATCCCCGACTTCTGTTGCTTCCCATTGTTGCTCTTCCTCTTGTTCTCCTTCCCCCAAATCTTATTCTTACACTTCTTCTTCTTCTTCTTCCTCTTCTCGTCCAGATTCCACTTCTTCTGGTTCTTCTTCCCTTCCCTTCCCCTCCTTCTTCCTCTTCCTCTTTTTCTCCTTTTTCCAATTCTTCTTCTTCATCTCACCTCCTTCGACTACTTCTTCTCCCTCCTCTTGTTCACCTTCTTCACTTTCCACATCTTCTTCTTCTTCCTTTTCTTCTCCTTCTTCCACTTCTTCTAGTTACTCTCCTTCTTCTTCCTCTTCTTATCTTTCTTCCACTTCTCCTGCCTCCTCTTGTTCTTTTTCTTCCAGTTCTTCTTCATCCTCTCCTTTCCTTTCTTTTCTTCATCTTCATCTCCTTCTTCTTCTTCCTTTCCTTCGTCATATCCCTCTTTTTCTCCTTCTTCTGCTTCCACTTGCATTTTTACCTCTTGTTCTCCTTCTTCTACTTCTTCTCCATCATCCTCACTCCTTCAACTAGTTTTTCTTCTTCCTCTTGTTCACCTTCTTCCACTTCTACTACATCCACTTGTTCTTCTTCTTCCCTCTCTTCTCCTTCTTCCCCTTCTTCTGCCTACACTACTTCTTCTTCCTCCCCTTCTTCTTCTCCTACTTGTTCCACTTCTTCCTCATTCCCCTTTCCTTCCATTGCTTCTTCTTCCTCCTCTTTTTCTCATTCTTCCACTTCTTCTTCTTCTTCCTATTGGTCTCCTTCTTCCACTTCTTCTTCTTCATCTCCTTTCATTCCACTACTTCCTCATATTCCTCTTATTCTCTCCTTCTACCACTTCTTCTACTTCTACTTGTTGTTCTTCTTCATTTTCGTCTCCTTCTTCCTCTTGTTCTGCTTACACTTCTTCCTCTTCCTCTTCCTCTTCCTCTTCCTCTTCTTCCACTTCTTCTCCTTCCACAACTTCTTTTTCTTTCCTTTCCGTCTTCTCCTTCCTCTTTTTTTCCATCCCCGACTTCTGTTGCTTCCCATTGTTGCTCTTCCTCTTGTTCTCCTTCCCCCAAATCTTATTCTTACACTTCTTCTTCTTCTTCTTCCTCATCTCGTCCAGATTCCACTTCTTCTGGTTCTTCTTCCCTTCCCTTCCCCTCCTTCTTCCTCTTCCTCTTTTTCTCCTTTTTCCAATTCTTCTTCTTCATCTCACCTCCTTCGACTACTTCTTCTTCCTCCTCTTGTTCACCTTCTTCACTTTCCACATCTTCTTCTTCTTCCTTTTCTTCTCCTTCTTCCACTTCTTCTAGTTACTCTCCTTCTTCTTCCTCTTCTTATCTTTCTTCCACTTCTCCTGCCTCCTCTTGTTCTTTTTCTTCCAGTTCTTCTTCATCCTCTCCTTTCCTTTCTTTTCTTCATCTTCATCTCCTTCTTCTTCTTCCCTTCCTTCGTCATATCCCTCTTTTTCTCCTTCTTCTGCTTCCACTTGCATTTTTACCTCTTGTTCTCCTTCTTCTACTTCTTCTCCATCATCCTCACTCCTTCAACTAGTTTTTCTTCTTCCTCTTGTTCACCTTCTTCCACTTCTACTACATCCACTTGTTCTTCTTCTTCCCTCTCTTCTCCTTCTTCCCCTTCTTCTGCCTACACTACTTCTTCTTCCTCCCCTTCTTCTTCTCCTACTTGTTCCACTTCTTCCTCATTCCCCTTTCCTTCCATTGCTTCTTTTTCCTCCTCTTTTTCTCATTCTTCCACTTCTTCTTCTTCTTCCTATTGGCCTCCTTCTTCCACTTCTTCTTCTTCATCTCCTTTCATTCCACTACTTCCTCATATTCCTCTTATTCTCTCCTTCTACCACTTCTTCTACTTCTACTTGTTGTTCTTCTTCATTTTCGTCTCCTTCTTCCTCTTGTTCTGCTTACACTTCTTCCTCTTCCTGTTCCTCTTCCTCTTCCTCTTCCTCTTCTTCCACTTCTTCTCCTTCCACAACTTCTTTTTCTTTCCTTTCCGTCTTCTCCTTCCTCTTTTTCTCCATCCCCGACTTCTGTTGCTTCCCATTGTTGCTCTTCCTCTTGTTCTCCTTCCCCCAAATCTTATTCTTACACTTCTTCTTCTTCTTCCTCTTCTCGTCCAGATTCCACTTCTTCTGGTTCTTCTTCCCTTCCCTTCCCCTCCTTTTTCCAATTCTTCTTCTTCATCTCACCTCCTTCGACTACTTCTTCTTCCTCCTCTTGTTCACCTTCTTCACTTTCCACATCTTCTTCTTCTTCCTTTTCTTCTCCTTCTTCCACTTCTTCTAGTTACTCTCCTTCTTCTTCCTCTTCTTATCTTTCTTCCACTTCTCCTGCCTCCGCTTGTTCTTTTTCTTCCAGTTCTTCTTCATCCTCTCCTTTCCTTTCTTTTCTTCATCTTCATCTCCTTCTTCTTCTTCCTTTCCTTCGTCATATCCCTCTTTTTCTCCTTCTTCTGCTTCCACTTGCATTTTTACCTCTTGTTCTCCTTCTTCTACTTCTTCTCCATCATCCTCACTCCTTCAACTAGTTTTTCTTCTTCCTCTTGTTCACCTTCTTCCACTTCTACTACATCCACTTGTTCTTATTCTTCCCTCTCTTCTCCTTCTTCCCCTTCTTCTGCCTACACTACTTCTTCTTCCTCCCCTTCTTCTTCTCCTACTTGTTCCACTTCTTCCTCATTCCCCTTTCTTTCCATTGCTTCTTCTTCCTCCTCTTTTTCTCATTCTTCCACTTCTTCTTCTTCTTCCTATTGGTCTCCTTCTTCCACTTCTTCTTCTTCATCTCCTTTCATTCCACTACTTCCTCATATTCCTCTTATTCTCTCCTTCTACCACTTCTTCTACTTCTACTTGTTGTTCTTCTTCATTTTCGTCTCCTTCTTCCTCTTGTTCTGCTTACACCTCTTCCTCTTCCTCTTCCTCTTCTTCCACTTCTTCTCCTTCCACAACTTCTTTTTCTTTCCTTTCCGTCTTCTCCTTCCTCTTTTTCTCCATCCCCGACTTCTGTTGCTTCCCATTGTTGCTCTTCCTCTTGTTCTCCTTCCCCCAAATCTTATTCTTACACTTCTTCTTCTTCTTCTTCCTCTTCTCGTCCAGATTCCACTTCTTCTGGTTCTTCTTCCCTTCCCTTCCCCTCCTTCTTCCTCTTCCTCTTTTTCTCCTTTTTCCAATTCTTCTTCTTCATCTCACCTCCTTCGACTACTTCTTCTCCCTCCTCTTGTTCACCTTCTTCACTTTCCACATCTTCTTCTTCTTCCTTTTCTTCTCCTTCTTCCACTTCTTCTAGTTACTCTCCTTCTTCTTCCTCTTCTTATCTTTCTTCCACTTCTCCTGCCTCCTCTTGTTCTTTTTCTTCCAGTTCTTCTTCATCCTCTCCTTTCCTTTCTTTTCTTCATCTTCATCTCCTTCTTCTTCTTCCTTTCCTTCGTCATATCCCTCTTTTTCTCCTTCTTCTGCTTCCACTTGCATTTTTACCTCTTGTTCTCCTTCTTCTACTTCTTCTCCATCATCCTCACTCCTTCAACTAGTTTTTCTTCTTCCTCTTGTTCACCTCCTTCCACTTCTACTACATCCGCTTGTTCTTCTTCTTCCCTCTCTTCTCCTTCTTCCCCTTCTTCTGCCTACACTACTTCTTCTTCCTCCCCTTCTTCTTCTCCTACTTGTTCCACTTCTTCCTCATTCCCCTTTCCTTCCATTGCTTCTTCTTCCTCCTCTTTTTCTCATTCTTCCACTTCTTCTTCTTCTTCCTATTGGTCTCCTTCTTCCACTTCTTCTTCTTCATCTCCTTTCATTCCACTACTTCCTCATATTCCTCTTATTCTCTCCTTCTACCACTTCTTCTACTTCTACTTGTTGTTCTTCTTCATTTTCGTCTCCTTCTTCCTCTTGTTCTGCTTACACTTCTTCCTCTTCCTCTTCCTCTTCTTCCACTTCTTCTCCTTCCACAACTTCTTTTTCTTTCCTTTCCGTCTTCTCCTTCCTCTTTTTCTCCATCCCCGACTTCTGTTGCTTCCCATTGTTGCTCTTCCTCTTGTTCTCCTTCCCCCAAATCTTATTATTACACTTCTTCTTCTTCTTCTTCCTCTTCTCGTCCAGATTCCACTTCTTCTGGTTCTTCTTCCCTTCCCTTCCCCTCCTTCTTCCTCTTCCTCTTTTTCTCCTTTTTCCAATTCTTCTTCTTCATCTCACCTCCTTCGACTACTTCTTCTCCCTCCTCTTGTTCACGTTCTTCACTTTCCACATCTTCTTCTTCTTCCTTTTCTTCTCCTTCTTCCACTTCTTCTAGTTACTCTCCTTCTTCTTCCTCTTCTTATCTTTCTTCCACTTCTCCTGCCTCCTCTTGTTCTTTTTCTTCCAGTTCTTCTTCATCCTCTCCTTTCCTTTCTTTTCTTCATCTTCATCTCCTTCTTCTTCTTCCTTTCCTTCGTCATATCCCTCTTTTTCTCCTTCTTCTGCTTCCACTTGCATTTTTACCTCTTGTTCTCCTTCTTCTACTTCTTCTCCATCATCCTCACTCCTTCAACTAGTTTTTCTTCTTCCTCTTGTTCACCTCCTTCCACTTCTACTACATCCACTTGTTCTTCTTCTTCCCTCTCTTCTCCTTCTTCCCCTTCTTCTGCCTACACTACTTCTTCTTCCTCCCCTTCTTCTTCTCCTACTTGTTCCACTTCTTCCTCATTCCCCTTTCCTTCCATTGCTTCTTCTTCCTCCTCTTTTTCTCATTCTTCCACTTCTTCTTCTTCTTCCTATTGGTCTCCTTCTTCCACTTCTTCTTCTTCATCTCCTTTCATTCCACTACTTCCTCATATTCCTCTTATTCTCTCCTTCTACCACTTCTTCTACTTCTACTTGTTGTTCTTCTTCATTTTCGTCTCCTTCTTCCTCTTGTTCTGCTTACACTTCTTCCTCTTCCTCTTCCTCTTCTTCCACTTCTTCTCCTTCCACAACTTCTTTTTCTTTCCTTTCCGTCTTCTCCTTCCTCTTTTTCTCCATCCCCGACTTCTGTTGCTTCCCATTGTTGCTCTTCCTCTTGTTCTCCTTCCCCCAAATCTTATTCTTACACTTCTTCTTCTTCTTCTTCCTCTTCTCGTCCAGATTCCACTTCTTCTGGTTCTTCTTCCCTTCCCTTCCCCTCCTTCTTCCTCTTCCTCTTTTTCTTCTTTTTCCAATTCTTCTTCTTCATCTCACCTCCTTCGACTACTTCTTCTCCCTCCTCTTGTTCACCTTCTTCACTTTCCACATCTTCTTCTTCTTCCTTTTCTTCTCCTTCTTCCACTTCTTCTAGTTACTCTCCTTCTTCTTCCTCTTCTTATCTTTCTTCCACTTCTCGTGCCTCCTCTTGTTCTTTTTCTTCCAGTTCTTCTTCATCCTCTCCTTTCCTTTCTTTTCTTCATCTTCATCTCCTTCTTCTTCTTCCTTTCCTTCGTCATATCCCTCTTTTTCTCCTTCTTCTGCTTCCACTTGCATTTTTACCTCTTGTTCTCCTTCTTCTACTTCTTCTCCATCATCCTCACTCCTTCAACTAGTTTTTCTTCTTCCTCTTGTTCACCTTCTTCCACTTCTACTACATCCACTTGTTCTTCTTCTTCCCTCTCTTCTCCTTCTTCCCCTTCTTCTGCCTACACTACTTCTTCTTCCTCCCCTTCTTCTTCTCCTACTTGTTCCACTTCTTCCTCATTCCCCTTTCCTTCCATTGCTTCTTCTTCCTCCTCTTTTTCTCATTCTTCCACTTCTTCTTCTTCTTCCTATTGGTCTCCTTCTTCCACTTCTTCTTCTTCATCTCCTTTCATTCCACTACTTCCTCATATTCCTCTTATTCTCTCCTTCTACCACTTCTTCTACTTCTACTTGTTGTTCTTCTTCATTTTCGTCTCCTTCTTCCTCTTGTTCTGCTTACACCTCTTCCTCTTCCTCTTCCTCTTCTTCCACTTCTTCTCCTTCCACAACTTCTTTTTCTTTCCTTTCCGTCTTCTCCTTCCTCTTTTTCTCCATCCCCGACTTCTGTTGCTTCCCATTGTTGCTCTTCCTCTTGTTCTCCTTCCCCCAAATCTTATTCTTACACTTCTTCTTCTTCTTCTTCCTCTTCTCGTCCAGATTCCACTTCTTCTGGTTCTTCTTCCCTTCCCTTCCCCTCCTTCTTCCTCTTCCTCTTTTTCTCCTTTTTCCAATTCTTCTTCTTCATCTCACCTCCTTCGACTACTTCTTCTCCCTCCTCTTGTTCACCTTCTTCACTTTCCACATCTTCTTCTTCTTCCTTTTCTTCTCCTTCTTCCACTTCTTCTAGTTACTCTCCTTCTTCTTCCTCTTCTTATCTTTCTTCCACTTCTCCTGCCTCCTCTTGTTCTTTTTCTTCCAGTTCTTCTTCATCCTCTCCTTTCCTTTCTTTTCTTCATCTTCATCTCCTTCTTCTTCTTCCTTTCCTTCGTCATATCCCTCTTTTTCTCCTTCTTCTGCTTCCACTTGCATTTTTACCTCTTGTTCTCCTTCTTCTACTTCTTCTCCATCATCCTCACTCCTTCAACTAGTTTTTCTTCTTCCTCTTGTTCACCTCCTTCCACTTCTACTACATCCACTTGTTCTTCTTCTTCCCTCTCTTCTCCTTCTTCCCCTTCTTCTGCCTACACTACTTCTTCTTCCTCCCCTTCTTCTTCTCCTACTTGTTCCACTTCTTCCTCATTCCCCTTTCCTTCCATTGCTTCTTCTTCCTCCTCTTTTTCTCATTCTTCCACTTCTTCTTCTTCTTCCTATTGGTCTCCTTCTTCCACTTCTTCTTCTTCATCTTCTTTAATTCCACTACTTCCTCATATTCCTCTTATTCTCTCCTTCTACCACTTCTTCTACTTCTACTTGTTGTTCTTCTTCATTTTCGTCTCCTTCTTCCTCTTGTTCTGCTTACACTTCTTCCTCTTCCTCTTCCTCTTCTTCCACTTCTTCTCCTTCCACAACTTCTTTTTCTTTCCTTTCCGTCTTCTCCTTCCTCTTTTTCTCCATCCCCGACTTCTGTTGCTTCCCATTGTTGCTCTTCCTCTTGTTCTCCTTCCCCCAAATCTTATTCTTACACTTCTTCTTCTTCTTCTTCCTCTTCTCGTCCAGATTCCACTTCTTCTGGTTCTTCTTCCCTTCCCTTCCCCTCCTTCTTCCTCTTCCTCTTTTTCTCCTTTTTCCAATTCTTCTTCTTCATCTCACCTCCTTCGACTACTTCTTCTCCCTCCTCTTGTTCACCTTCTTCACTTTCCACATCTTCTTCTTCTTCCTTTTCTTCTCCTTCTTCCACTTCTTCTAGTTACTCTCCTTCTTCTTCCTCTTCTTATCTTTCTTCCACTTCTCCTGCCTCCTCTTGTTCTTTTTCTTCCAGTTCTTCTTCATCCTCTCCTTTCCTTTCTTTTCTTCATCTTCATCTCCTTCTTCTTCTTCCTTTCCTTCGTCATATCCCTCTTTTTCTCCTTCTTCTGCTTCCACTTGCATTTTTACCTCTTGTTCTCCTTCTTCTACTTCTTCTCCATCATCCTCACTCCTTCAACTAGTTTTTCTTCTTCCTCTTGTTCACCTTCTTCCACTTCTACTACATCCACTTGTTCTTCTTCTTCCCTCTCTTCTCCTTCTTCCCCTTCTTCTGCCTACACTACTTCTTCTTCCTCCCCTTCTTCTTCTCCTACTTGTTCCACTTCTTCCTCATTCCCCTTTCCTTCCATTGCTTCTTCTTCCTCCTCTTTTTCTCATTCTTCCACTTCTTCTTCTTCTTCCTATTGGTCTCCTTCTTCCACTTCTTCTTCTTCATCTCCTTTCATTCCACTACTTCCTCATATTCCTCTTATTCTCTCCTTCTACCACTTCTTCTACTTCTACTTGTTGTTCTTCTTCATTTTCGTCTCCTTCTTCCTCTTGTTCTGCTTACACTTCTTCCTCTTCCTCTTCCTCTTCTTCCACTTCTTCTCCTTCCACAACTTCTTTTTCTTTCCTTTCCGTCTTCTCCTTCCTCTTTTTCTCCATCCCCGACTTCTGTTGCTTCCCATTGTTGCTCTTCCTCTTGTTCTCCTTCCCCCAAATCTTATTCTTACACTTCTTCTTCTTCTTCTTCCTCTTCTCGTCCAGATTCCACTTCTTCTGGTTCTTCTTCCCTTCCCTTCCCCTCCTTCTTCCTCTTCCTCTTTTTCTCCTTTTTCCAATTCTTCTTCTTCATCTCACCTCCTTCGACTACTTCTTCTTCCTCCTCTTGTTCACCTTCTTCACTTTCCACATCTTCTTCTTCTTCCTTTTCTTCTCCTTCTTCCACTTCTTCTAGTTACTCTGCTTCTTCTTCCTCTTCTTATCTTTCTTCCACTTCTCCTGCCTCCTCTTGTTCTTTTTCTTCCAGTTCTTCTTCATCCTCTCCTTTCCTTTCTTTTCTTCATCTTCATCTCCTTCTTCTTCTTCCTTTCCTTCGTCATATCTCTCTTTTTCTCCTTCTTCTGCTTCCACTTGCATTTTTACCTCTTGTTCTCCTTCTTCTACTTCTTCTCCATCATCCTCACTCCTTCAACTAGTTTTTCTTCTTCCTCTTGTTCACCTTCTTCCACTTCTACTACATCCACTTGTTCTTCTTCTTCCCTCTCTTCTCCTTCTTCCCCTTCTTCTGCCTACACTACTTCTTCTTCCTCCCCTTCTTCTTCTCCTACTTGTTCCACTTCTTCCTCATTCCCCTTTCCTTCCATTGCTTCTTCTTCCTCCTCTTTTTCTCATTCTTCCACTTCTTCTTCTTCTTCCTATTGGTCTCCTTCTTCCACTTCTTCTTCTTCATCTCCTTTCATTCCACTACTTCCTCATATTCCTCTTATTCTCTCCTTCTACCACTTCTTCTACTTCTACTTGTTGTTCTTCTTCATTTTCGTCTCCTTCTTCCTCTTCTTCTGCTTACACTTCTTCCTCTTCCTCTTCCTCTTCTTCCACTTCTTCTCCTTCCACAACTTCTTTTTCTTTCCTTTCCGTCTTCTCCTTCCTCTTTTTCTCCATCCCCGACTTCTGTTGCTTCCCATTGTTGCTCTTCCTCTTGTTCTCCTTCCCCCAAATCTTATTCTTACACTTCTTCTTCTTCTTCTTCCTCTTCTCGTCCAGATTCCACTTCTTCTGGTTCTTCTTCCCTTCCCTTCCCCTCCTTCTTCCTCTTCCTCTTTTTCTCCTTTTTCCAATTCTTCTTCTTCATCTCACCTCCTTCGACTACTTCTTCTTCCTCCTCTTGTTCACCTTCTTCACTTTCCACATCTTCTTCTTCTTCCTTTTCTTCTCCTTCTTCCACTTCTTCTAGTTACTCTGCTTCTTCTTCCTCTTCTTATCTTTCTTCCACTTCTCCTGCCTCCTCTTGTTCTTTTTCTTCCAGTTCTTCTTCATCCTCTCCTTTCCTTTCTTTTCTTCATCTTCATCTCCTTCTTCTTCTTCCTTTCCTTCGTCATATCTCTCTTTTTCTCCTTCTTCTGCTTCCACTTGCATTTTTACCTCTTGTTCTCCTTCTTCTACTTCTTCTCCATCATCCTCACTCCTTCAACTAGTTTTTCTTCTTCCTCTTGTTCACCTTCTTCCACTTCTACTACATCCACTTGTTCTTCTTCTTCCCTCTCTTCTCCTTCTTCCCCTTCTTCTGCCTACACTACTTCTTCTTCCTCCCCTTCTTCTTCTCCTACTTGTTCCACTTCTTCCTCATTCCCCTTTCCTTCCATTGCTTCTTCTTCCTCCTCTTTTTCTCATTCTTCCACTTCTTCTTCTTCTTCCTATTGGTCTCCTTCTTCCACTTCTTCTTCTTCATCTCCTTTCATTCCACTACTTCCTCATATTCCTCTTATTCTCTCCTTCTACCACTTCTTCTACTTCTACTTGTTGTTCTTCTTCATTTTCGTCTCCTTCTTCCTCTTCTTCTGCTTACACTTCTTCCTCTTCCTCTTCCTCTTCTTCCACTTCTTCTCCTTCCACAACTTCTTTTTCTTTCCTTTCCGTCTTCTCCTTCCTCTTTTTCTCCATCCCCGACTTCTGTTGCTTCCCATTGTTGCTCTTCCTCTTGTTCTCCTTCCCCCAAATCTTATTCTTACACTTCTTCTTCTTCTTCTTCCTCTTCTCGTCCAGATTCCACTTCTTCTGGTTCTTCTTCCCTTCCCTTCCCCTCCTTCTTCCTCTTCCTCTTTTTCTCCTTTTTCCAATTCTTCTTCTTCATCTCACCTCCTTCGACTACTTCTTCTCCCTCCTCTTGTTCACCTTCTTCACTTTCCACATCTTCTTCTTCTTCCTTTTCTTCTCCTTCTTCCACTTCTTCTAGTTACTCTCCTTCTTCTTCCTCTTCTTATCTTTCTTCCACTTCTCCTGCCTCCTCTTGTTCTTTTTCTTCCAGTTCTTCTTCATCCTCTCCTTTCCTTTCTTTTCTTCATCTTCATCTCCTTCTTCTTCTTCCTTTCCTTCGTCATATCTCTCTTTTTCTCCTTCTTCTGCTTCCACTTGCATTTTTACCTCTTGTTCTCCTTCTTCTACTTCTTCTCCATCATCCTCACTCCTTCAACTAGTTTTTCTTCTTCCTCTTGTTCACCTTCTTCCACTTCTACTACATCCACTTGTTCTTCTTCTTCCCTCTCTTCTCCTTCTTCCCCTTCTTCTGCCTACACTACTTCTTCTTCCTCCCCTTCTTCTTCTCCTACTTGTTCCACTTCTTCCTCATTCCCCTTTCCTTCCATTGCTTCTTCTTCCTCCTCTTTTTCTCATTCTTCCACTTCTTCTTCTTCTTCCTATTGGTCTCCTTTTTCCACTTCTTCTTCTTCATCTCCTTTCATTCCACTACTTCCTCATATTCCTCTTATTCTCTCCTTCTACCACTTCTTCTACTTCTACTTGTTGTTCTTCTTCATTTTCGTCTCCTTCTTCCTCTTCTTCTGCTTACACTTCTTCCTCTTCCTCTTCCTCTTCTTCCACTTCTTCTCCTTCCACAACTTCTTTTTCTTTCCTTTCCGTCTTCTCCTTCCTCTTTTTCTCCATCCCCGACTTCTGTTGCTACCCATTGTTGCTCTTCCTCTTGTTCTCCTTCCCCCAAATCTTATTCTTACACTTCTTCTTCTTCTTCTTCCTCTTCTCGTCCAGATTCCACTTCTTCTGGTTCTTCTTCCCTTCCCTTCCCCTCCTTCTTCCTCTTCCTCTTTTTCTCCTTTTTCCAATTCTTCTTCTTCATCTCACCTCCTTCGACTACTTCTTCTCCCTCCTCTTGTTCACCTTCTTCACTTTCCACATCTTCTTCTTCTTCCTTTTCTTCTCCTTCTTCCACTTCTTCTAGTTACTCTCCTTCTTCTTCCTCTTCTTATCTTTCTTCCACTTCTCCTGCCTCCTCTTGTTCTTTTTCTTCCAGTTCTTCTTCATCCTCTCCTTTCCTTTCTTTTCTTCATCTTCATCTCCTTCTTCTTCTTCCTTTCCTTCGTCATATCCCTCTTTTTCTCCTTCTTCTGCTTCCACTTGCATTTTTACCTCTTGTTCTCCTTCTTCTACTTCTTCTCCATCATCCTCACTCCTTCAACTAGTTTTTCTTCTTCCTCTTGTTCACCTTCTTCCACTTCTACTACATTCACTTGTTCTTCTTCTTCCCTCTCTTCTCCTTCTTCCCCTTCTTCTGCCTACACTACTTCTTCTTCCTCCCCTTCTTCTTCTCCTACTTGCTCCACTTCTTCCTCATTCCCCTTTCCTTCCATTGCTTCTTCTTCCTCCTCTTTTTCTCATTCTTCCACTTCTTCTTCTTCTTCCTATTGGTCTCCTTCTTCCACTTCTTCTTCTTCATCTCCTTTCATTCCACTACTTCCTCATATTCCTCTTATTCTCTCCTTCTACCACTTCTTCTACTTCTACTTGTTGTTCTTCTTCATTTTCGTCTCCTTCTTCCTCTTGTTCTGCTTACACTTCTTCCTCTTCCTCTTCCTCTTCTTCCACTTCTTCTCCTTCCACAACTTCTTTTTCTTTCCTTTCCGTCTTCTCCTTCCTCTTTTTCTCCATCCCCGACTTCTGTTGCTTCCCATTGTTGCTCTTCCTCTTGTTCTCCTTCCCCCAAATCTTATTCTTACACTTCTTCTTCTTCTTCTTCCTCTTCTCGTCCAGATTCCACTTCTTCTGGTTCTTCTTCCCTTCCCTTCCCCTCCTTCTTCCTCTTCCTCTTTTTCTCCTTTTTCCAATTCTTCTTCTTCATCTCACCTCCTTCGACTACTTCTTCTCCCTCCTCTTGTTCACCTTCTTCACTTTCCACATCTTCTTCTTCTTCCTTTTCTTCTCCTTCTTCCACTTCTTCTAGTTACTCTCCTTCTTCTTCCTCTTCTTATCTTTCTTCCACTTCTCCTGCCTCCTCTTGTTCTTTTTCTTCCAGTTCTTCTTCATCCTCTCCTTTCCTTTCTTTTCTTCATCTTCATCTCCTTCTTCTTCTTCCTTTCCTTCGTCATATCCCTCTTTTTCTCCTTCTTCTGCTTCCACTTGCATTTTTACCTCTTGTTCTCCTTCTTCTACTTCTTCTCCATCATCCTCACTCCTTCAACTAGTTTTTCTTCTTCCTCTTGTTCACCTTCTTCCACTTCTACTACATCCACTTGTTCTTCTTCTTCCCTCTCTTCTCCTTCTTCCCCTTCTTCTGCCTACACTACTTCTTCTTCCTCCCCTTCTTCTTCTCCTACTTGTTCCACTTCTTCCTCATTCCCCTTTCTTTCCATTGCTTCTTCTTCCTCCTCTTTTTCTCATTCTTCCACTTCTTCTTCTTCTTCCTATTGGTCTCCTTCTTCCACTTCTTCTTCTTCATCTCCTTTCATTCCACTACTTCCTCATATTCCTCTTATTCTCTCCTTCTACCACTTCTTCTACTTCTACTTGTTGTTCTTCTTCATTTTCGTCTCCTTCTTCCTCTTCTTCTGCTTACACTTCTTCCTCTTCCTCTTCCTCTTCTTCCACTTCTTCTCCTTCCACAACTTCTTTTTCTTTCCTTTCCGTCTTCTCCTTCCTCTTTTTCTCCATCCCCGACTTCTGTTGCTTCCCATTGTTGCTCTTCCTCTTGTTCTCCTTCCCCCAAATCTTATTCTTACACTTCTTCTTCTTCTTCTTCCTCTTCTCGTCCAGATTCCACTTCTTCTGGTTCTTCTTCCCTTCCCTTCCCCTCCTTCTTCCTCTTCCTCTTTTTCTCCTTTTTCCAATTCTTCTTCTTCATCTCACCTCCTTCGACTACTTCTTCTCCCTCCTCTTGTTCACCTTCTTCACTTTCCACATCTTCTTCTTCTTCCTTTTCTTCTCCTTCTTCCACTTCTTCTAGTTACTCTCCTTCTTCTTCCTCTTCTTATCTTTCTGCCACTTCTCCTGCCTCCTCTTGTTCTTTTTCTTCCAGTTCTTCTTCATCCTCTCCTTTCCTTTCTTTTCTTCATCTTCATCTCCTTCTTCTTCTTCCTTTCCTTCGTCATTATCCCTCTTTTTCTCCTTCTTCTGCTTCCACTTGCATTTTTACCTCTTGTTCTCCTTCTTCTACTTCTTCTCCATCATCCTCACTCCTTCAACTAGTTTTTCTTCTTCCTCTTGTTCACCTTCTTCCACTTCTACTACATCCACTTGTTCTTCTTCTTCCCTCTCTTCTCCTTCTTCCCCTTCTTCTGCCTACACTACTTCTTCTTCCTCCCCTTCTTCTTCTCCTACTTGTTCCACTTCTTCCTCATTCCCCTTTCCTTCCATTGCTTCTTCTTCCTCCTCTTTTTCTCATTCTTCCACTTCTTCTTCTTCTTCCTATTGGTCTCCTTCTTCCACTTCTTCTTCTTCATCTCCTTTCATTCCACTACTTCCTCATATTCCTCTTATTCTCTCCTTCTACCACTTCTTCTACTTCTACTTGTTGTTCTTCTTCATTTTCGTCTCCTTCTTCCTCTTGTTCTGCTTACACTTCTTCCTCTTCCTCTTCCTCTTCTTCCACTTCTTCTCCTTCCACAACTTCTTTTTCTTTCCTTTCCGTCTTCTCCTTCCTCTTTTTCTCCATCCCCGACTTCTGTTGCTTCCCATTGTTGCTCTTCCTCTTGTTCTCCTTCCCCCAAATCTTATTCTTACACTTCTTCTTCTTCTTCTTCCTCTTCTCGTCCAGATTCCACTTCTTCTGGTTCTTCTTCCCTTCCCTTCCCCTCCTTCTTCCTCTTCCTCTTTTTCTCCTTTTTCCAATTCTTCTTCTTCATCTCACCTCCTTCGACTACTTCTTCTTCCTCCTCTTGTTCACCTTCTTCACTTTCCACATCTTCTTCTTCTTCCTTTTCTTCTCCTTCTTCCACTTCTTCTAGTTACTCTGCTTCTTCTTCCTCTTCTTATCTTTCTTCCACTTCTCCTGCCTCCTCTTGTTCTTTTTCTTCCAGTTCTTCTTCATCCTCTCCTTTCCTTTCTTTTCTTCATCTTCATCTCCTTCTTCTTCTTCCTTTCCTTCGTCATATCTCTCTTTTTCTCCTTCTTCTGCTTCCACTTGCATTTTTACCTCTTGTTCTCCTTCTTCTACTTCTTCTCCATCATCCTCACTCCTTCAACTAGTTTTTCTTCTTCCTCTTGTTCACCTTCTTCCACTTCTACTACATCCACTTGTTCTTCTTCTTCCCTCTTTTCTCCTTCTTCCCCTTCTTCTGCCTACACTACTTCTTCTTCCTCCCCTTCTTCTTCTCCTACTTGTTCCACTTCTTCCTCATTCCCCTTTCCTTCCATTGCTTCTTCTTCCTCCTCTTTTTCTCATTCTTCCACTTCTTCTTCTTCTTCCTATTGGTCTCCTTCTTCCACTTCTTCTTCTTCATCTCCTTTCATTCCACTACTTCCTCATATTCCTCTTATTCTCTCCTTCTACCACTTCTTCTACTTCTACTTGTTGTTCTTCTTCATTTTCGTCTCCTTCTTCCTCTTCTTCTGCTTACACTTCTTCCTCTTCCTCTTCCTCTTCTTCCACTTCTTCTCCTTCCACAACTTCTTTTTCTTTCCTTTCCGTCTTCTCCTTCCTCTTTTTCTCCATCCCCGACTTCTGTTGCTTCCCATTGTTGCTCTTCCTCTTGTTCTCCTTCCCCCAAATCTTATTCTTACACTTCTTCTTCTTCTTCTTCCTCTTCTCGTCCAGATTCCACTTCTTCTGGTTCTTCTTCCCTTCCCTTCCCCTCCTTCTTCCTCTTCCTCTTTTTCTCCTTTTTCCAATTCTTCTTCTTCATCTCACCTCCTTCGACTACTTCTTCTCCCTCCTCTTGTTCACCTTCTTCACTTTCCACATCTTCTTCTTCTTCCTTTTCTTCTCCTTCTTCCACTTCTTCTAGTTACTCTCCTTCTTCTTCCTCTTCTTATCTTTCTTCCACTTCTCCTGCCTCCTCTTGTTCTTTTTCTTCCAGTTCTTCTTCATCCTCTCCTTTCCTTTCTTTTCTTCATCTTCATCTCCTTCTTCTTCTTCCTTTCCTTCGTTATATCCCTCTTTTTCTCCTTCTTCTGCTTCCACTTGCATTTTTACCTCTTGTTCTCCTTCTTCTACTTCTTCTCCATCATCCTCACTCCTTCAACTAGTTTTTCTTCTTCCTCTTGTTCACCTTCTTCCACTTCTACTACATCCACTTGTTCTTCTTCTTCCCTCTCTTCTCCTTCTTCCCCTTCTTCTGCCTACACTACTTCTTCTTCCTCCCCTTCTTCTTCTCCTACTTGTTCCACTTCTTCCTCATTCCCCTTTCCTTCCATTGCTTCTTCTTCCTCCTCTTTTTCTCATTCTTCCACTTCTTCTTCTTCTTCCTATTGGTCTCCTTCTTCCACTTCTTCTTCTTCATCTCCTTTCATTCCACTACTTCCTCATATTCCTCTTATTCTCTCCTTCTACCACTTCTTCTACTTCTACTTGTTGTTCTTCTTCATTTTCGTCTCCTTCTTCCTCTTGTTCTGCTTACACTTCTTCCTCTTCCTCTTCCTCTTCTTCCACTTCTTCTCCTTCCACAACTTCTTTTTCTTTCCTTTCCGTCTTCTCCTTCCTCTTTTTCTCCATCCCCGACTTCTGTTGCTTCCCATTGTTGCTCTTCCTCTTGTTCTCCTTCCCCCAAATCTTATTCTTACACTTCTTCTTCTTCTTCTTCCTCTTCTCGTCCAGATTCCACTTCTTCTGGTTCTTCTTCCCTTCCCTTCCCCTCCTTCTTCCTCTTCCTCTTTTTCTCCTTTTTCCAATTCTTCTTCTTCATCTCACCTCCTTCGACTACTTCTTCTCCCTCCTCTTGTTCACCTTCTTCACTTTCCACATCTTCTTCTTCTTCCTTTTCTTCTCCTTCTTCCACTTCTTCTAGTTACTCTCCTTCTTCTTCCTCTTCTTATCTTTCTTCCACTTCTCCTGCCTCCTCTTGTTCTTTTTCTTCCAGTTCTTCTTCATCCTCTCCTTTCCTTTCTTTTCTTCATCTTCATCTCCTTCTTCTTCTTCCTTTCCTTCGTCATATCCCTCTTTTTCTCCTTCTTCTGCTTCCACTTGCATTTTTACCTCTTGTTCTCCTTCTTCTACTTCTTCTCCATCATCCTCACTCCTTCAACTAGTTTTTCTTCTTCCTCTTGTTCACCTTCTTCCACTTCTACTACATCCACTTGTTCTTCTTCTTCCCTCTCTTCTCCTTCTTCCCCTTCTTCTGCCTACACTACTTCTTCTTCCTCCCCTTCTTCTTCTCCTACTTGTTCCACTTCTTCCTCATTCCCCTTTCCTTCCATTGCTTCTTCTTCCTCCTCTTTTTCTCATTCTTCCACTTCTTCTTCTTCTTCCTATTGGTCTCCTTCGTCCACTTCTTCTTCTTCATCTCCTTTCATTCCACTACTTCCTCATATTCCTCTTATTCTCTCCTTCTACCACTTCTTCTACTTCTACTTGTTGTTCTTCTTCATTTTCGTCTCCTTCTTCCTCTTCTTCTGCTTACACTTCTTCCTCTTCCTCTTCCTCTTCTTCCACTTCTTCTCCTTCCACAACTTCTTTTTCTTTCCTTTCCGTCTTCTCCTTCCTCTTTTTCTCCATCCCCGACTTCTGTTGCTTCCCATTGTTGCTCTTCCTCTTGTTCTCCTTCCCCCAAATCTTATTCTTACACTTCTTCTTCTTCTTCTTCCTCTTCTCGTCCAGATTCCACTTCTTCTGGTTCTTCTTCCCTTCCCTTCCCCTCCTTCTTCCTCTTCCTCTTTTTCTCCTTTTTCCAATTCTTCTTCTTCATCTCACCTCCTTCGACTACTTCTTCTCCCTCCTCTTGTTTACCTTCTTCACTTTCCACATCTTCTTCTTCTTCCTTTTCTTCTCCTTCTTCCACTTCTTCTAGTTACTCTCCTTCTTCTTCCTCTTCTTATCTTTCTTCCACTTCTCCTGCCTCCTCTTGTTCTTTTTCTTCCAGTTCTTCTTCATCCTCTCCTTTCCTTTCTTTTCTTCATCTTCATCTCCTTCTTCTTCTTCCTTTCCTTCGTCATATCCCTCTTTTTCTCCTTCTTCTGCTTCCACTTGCATTTTTACCTCTTGTTCTCCTTCTTCTACTTCTTCTCCATCATCCTCACTCCTTCAACTAGTTTTTCTTCTTCCTCTTGTTCACCTTCTTCCACTTCTACTACATCCACTTGTTCTTCTTCTTCCCTCTCTTCTCCTTCTTCCCCTTCTTCTGCCTACACTACTTCTTCTTCCTCCCCTTCTTCTTCTCCTACTTGTTCCACTTCTTCCTCATTCCCCTTTCCTTCCATTGCTTCTTCTTCCTCCTCTTTTTCTCATTCTTCCACTTCTTCTTCTTCTTCCTATTGGTCTCCTCTTCCACTTCTTCTTCTTCATCTCCTTTCATTCCACTACTTCCTCATATTCCTCTTATTCTCTCCTTCTACCACTTCTTCTACTTCTACTTGTTGTTCTTCTTCATTTTCGTCTCCTTCTTCCTCTTGTTCTGCTTACACTTCTTCCTCTTCCTCTTCCTCTTCTTCCACTTCTTCTCCTTCCACAACTTCTTTTTCTTTCCTTTCCGTCTTCTCCTTCCTCTTTTTCTCCATCCCCGACTTCTGTTGCTTCCCATTGTTGCTCTTCCTCTTGTTCTCCTTCCCCCAAATCTTATTCTTACACTTCTTCTTCTTCTTCTTCCTCTTCTCGTCCAGATTCCACTTCTTCTGGTTCTTCTTCCCTTCCCTTCCCCTCCTTCTTCCTCTTCCTCTTTTTCTCCTTTTTCCAATTCTTCTTCTTCATCTCACCTCCTTCGACTACTTCTTCTCCCTCCTCTTGTTCACCTTCTTCACTTTCCACATCTTCTTCTTCTTCCTTTTCTTCTCCTTCTTCCACTTCTTCTAGTTACTCTCCTTCTTCTTCCTCTTCTTATCTTTCTTCCACTTCTCCTGCCTCCTCTTGTTCTTTTTCTTCCAGTTCTTCTTCATCCTCTCCTTTCCTTTCTTTTCTTCATCTTCATCTCCTTCTTCTTCTTCCTTTCCTTCGTCATATCCCTCTTTTTCTCCTTCTTCTGCTTCCACTTGCATTTTTACCTCTTGTTCTCCTTCTTCTACTTCTTCTCCATCATCCTCACTCCTTCAACTAGTTTTTCTTCTTCCTCTTGCTCACCTTCTTCCACTTCTACTACATCCACTTGTTCTTCTTCTTCCCTCTCTTCTCCTTCTTCCCCTTCTTCTGCCTACACTACTTCTTCTTCCTCCCCTTCTTCTTCTCCTACTTGTTCCACTTCTTCCTCATTCCCCTTTCCTTCCATTGCTTCTTCTTCCTCCTCTTTTTCTCATTCTTCCACTTCTTCTTCTTCTTCCTATTGGTCTCCTTCTTCCACTTCTTCTTCTTCATCTCCTCTCATTCCACTACTACCTCATATTCCTCTTATTCTCTCCTTCTACCACTTCTTCTACTTCTACTTGTTGTTCTTCTTCATTTTCGTCTCCTTCTTCCTCTTGTTCTGCTTACACTTCTTCCTCTTCCTCTTCCTCTTCTTCCACTTCTTCTCCTTCCACAACTTCTTTTTCTTTCCTTTCCGTCTTCTCCTTCCTCTTTTTCTCCATCCCCGACTTCTGTTGCTTCCCATTGTTGCTCTTCCTCTTGTTCTCCTTCCCCCAAATCTTATTCTTACACTTCTTCTTCCTCTTCTCGTCCAGATTCCACTTCTTCTGGTTCTTCTTCCCTTCCCTTCCCCTCCTTCTTCCTCTTCCTCTTTTTCTCCTTTTTCCAATTCTTCTTCTTCATCTCACCTCCTTCGACTACTTCTTCTTCGTCCTCTTGTTCACCTTCTTCACTTTCCACATCTTCTTCTTCTTCCTTTTCTTCTCCTTCTTCCACTTCTTCTAGTTACTCTCCTTCTTCTTCCTCTTCTTATCTTTCTTCCACTTCTCCTGCCTCCTCTTGTTCTTTTTCTTCCAGTTCTTCTTCATCCTCTCCTTTCCTTTCTTTTCTTCATCTTCATCTCCTTCTTCTTCTTCCTTTCCTTCGTCATATCCCTCTTTTTCTCCTTCTTCTGCTTCCACTTGCATTTTTACCTCTTGTTCTCCTTCTTCTACTTCTTCTCCATCATCCTCACTCCTTCAACTAGTTTTTCTTCTTCCTCTTGTTCACCTTCTTCCACTTCTACTACATCCACTTGTTCTTCTTCTTCCCTCTCTTCTCCTTCTTCCCCTTCTTCTGCCTACACTACTTCTTCTTCCTCCCCTTCTTCTTCTCCTACTTGTTCCACTTCTTCCTCATTCCCCTTTCCTTCCATTGCTTCTTCTTCCTCCTCTTTTTCTCATTCTTCCACTTCTTCTTCTTCTTCCTATTGGTCTCCTTCGTCCACTTCTTCTTCTTCATCTCCTTTCATTCCACTACTTCCTCATATTCCTCTTATTCTCTCCTTCTACCACTTCTTCGACTTCTACTTGTTGTTCTTCTTCATTTTCGTCTCCTTCTTCCTCTTCTTCTGCTTACACTTCTTCCTCTTCCTCTTCCTCTTCTTCCACTTCTTCTCCTTCCACAACTTCTTTTTCTTTCCTTTCCGTCTTCTCCTTCCTCTTTTTCTCCATCCCCGACTTCTGTTGCTTCCCATTGTTGCTCTTCCTCTTGTTCTCCTTCCCCCAAATCTTATTCTTACACTTCTTCTTCTTCTTCTTCCTCTTCTCGTCCAGATTCCACTTCTTCTGGTTCTTCTTCCCTTCCCTTCCCCTCCTTCTTCCTCTTCCTCTTTTTCTCCTTTTTCCAATTCTTCTTCTTCATCTCACCTCCTTCGACTACTTCTTCTTCCTCCTCTTGTTCACCTTCTTCACTTTCCACATCTTCTTCTTCTTCCTTTTCTTCTCCTTCTTCCACTTCTTCTAGTTACTCTCCTTCTTCTTCCTCTTCTTATCTTTCTTCCACTTCTCCTGCCTCCTCTTGTTCTTTTTCTTCCAGTTCTTCTTCATCCTCTCCTTTCCTTTCTTTTCTTCATCTTCATCTCCTTCTTCTTCTTCCTTTCCTTCGTCATATTCCTCTTTTTCTCCTTCTTCTGCTTCCACTTGCATTTTTACCTCTTGTTCTCCTTCTTCTACTTCTTCTCCATCATCCTCACTCCTTCAACTAGTTTTTCTTCTTCCTCTTGTTCACCTTCTTCCACTTCTACTACATCCACTTGTTCTTCTTCTTCCCTCTCTTCTCCTTCTTCCCCTTCTTCTGCCTACACTACTTCTTCTTCCTCCCCTTCTTCTTCTCCTACTTGTTCCACTTCTTCCTCATTCCCCTTTCCTTCCATTGCTTCTTCTTCCTCCTCTTTTTCTCATTCTTCCACTTCTTCTTCTTCTTCCTATTGGTCTCCTTCTTCCACTTCTTCTTCTTCATCTCCTTTCATTCCACTACTTCCTCATATTCCTCTTATTCTCTCCTTCTACCACTTCTTCTACTTCTACTTGTTGTTCTTCTTCATTTTCGTCTCCTTCTTCCTCTTGTTCTGCTTACACTTCTTCCTCTTCCTCTTCCTCTTCTTCCACTTCTTCTCCTTCCACAACTTCTTTTCCTTTCCTTTCCGTCTTCTCCTTCCTCTTTTTCTCCATCCCCGACTTCTGTTGCTTCCCATTGTTGCTCTTCCTCTTGTTCTCCTTCCCCCAAATCTTATTCTTACACTTCTTCTTCTTCTTCTTCCTCTTCTCGTCCAGATTCCACTTCTTCTGGTTCTTCTTCCCTTCCCTTCCCCTCCTTCTTCCTCTTCCTTTTTTTCTCCTTTTTCCAATTCTTCTTCTTCATCTCACCTCCTTCGGCTACTTCTTCTCCCTCCTCTTGTTCACCTTCTTCACTTTCCACATCTTCTTCTTCTTCCTTTTCTTCTCCTTCTTCCTTTTCTTCTCCTTCTTCCACTTCTTCTAGTTACTCTCCTTCTTCTTCCTCTTCTTATCTTTCCTCCACTTCTCCTGCCTCCTCTTGTTCTTTTTCTTCCAGTTCTTCTTCATCCTCTCCTTTCCTTTCTTTTCTTCATCTTCATCTCCTTCTTCTTCTTCCTTTCCTTCGTCATATCCCTCTTTTTCTCCTTCTTCTGCTTCCACTTGCATTTTTACCTCTTGTTCTCCTTCTTCTACTTCTTCTCCATCATCCTCACTCCTTCAACTAGTTTTTCTTCTTCCTCTTGTTCACCTTCTTCCACTTCTACTACATCCACTTGTTCTTCTTCTTCCCTCTCTTCTCCTTCTTCCCCTTCTTCTGCCTACACTACTTCTTCTTCCTCCCCTTCTTCTTCTCCTACTTGTTCCACTTCTTCTTCATTCCCCTTTCCTTCCATTGCTTCTTCTTCCTCCTCTTTTTCTCATTCTTCCACTTCTTCTTCTTCTTCCTATTGGTCTCCTTCTTCCACTTCTTCTTCTTCATCTCCTCTCATTCGACTACTACCTCATATTCCTCTTATTCTCTCCTTTTACCACTTCTTCTACTTCTACTTGTTGTTCTTCTTCATTTTCGTCTCCTTCTTCCTCTTCTTCTGCTTACACTTCTTCCTCTTCCTCTTCCTCTTCTTCCACTTCTTCTCCTTCCACAACTTCTTTTTCTTTCCTTTCCGTCTTCTCCTTCCTCTTTTTCTCCATCCCCGACTTCTGTTGCTTCCCATTGTTGCTCTTCCTCTTGTTCTCCTTCCCCCAAATCTTATTCTTACACTTCTTCTTCCTCTTCTCGTCCAGATTCCACTTCTTCTGGTTCTTCTTCCCTTCCCTTCCCCTCCTTCTTCCTCTTCCTCTTTTTCTCCTTTTTCCAATTCTTCTTCTTCATCTCACCTCCTTCGACTACTTCTTCTTCCTCCTCTTGTTCACCTTCTTCACTTTCCACATCTTCTTCTTCTTCCTTTTCTTCTCCTTCTTCCACTTCTTCTAGTTACTCTCCTTCTTCTTCCTCTTCTTATCTTTCTTCCACTTCTCCTGCCTCCTCTTGTTCTTTTTCTTCCAGTTCTTCTTCATCCTCTCCTTTCCTTTCTTTTCTTCATCTTCATCTCCTTCTTCTTCTTCCTTTCCTTCGTCATATCCCTCTTTTTCTCCTTCTTCTGCTTCCACTTGCATTTTTACCTCTTGTTCTCCTTCTTCTACTTCTTCTCCATCATCCTCACTCCTTCAACTAGTTTTTCTTCTTCCTCTTGTTCACCTTCTTCCACTTCTACTACATCCACTTGTTCTTCTTCTTCCCTCTCTTCTCCTTCTTCCCCTTCTTCTGCCTACACTACTTCTTCTTCCTCCCCTTCTTCTTCTCCTACTTGTTCCACTTCTTCCTCATTCCCCTTTCCTTCCATTGCTTCTTCTTCCTCCTCTTTTTCTCATTCTTCCACTTCTTCTTCTTCTTCCTATTGGTCTCCTTCGTCCACTTCTTCTTCTTCATCTCCTTTCATTCCACTACTTCCTCATATTCCTCTTATTCTCTCCTTCTACCACTTCTTCGACTTCTACTTGTTGTTCTTCTTCATTTTCGTCTCCTTCTTCCTCTTGTTCTGCTTACACTTCTTCCTCTTCCTCTTCCTCTTCTTCCACTTCTTCTCCTTCCACAACTTCTTTTTCTTTCCTTTCCGTCTTCTCCTTCCTCTTTTTCTCCATCCCCGACTTCTGTTGCTTCCCATTGTTGCTCTTCCTCTTGTTCTCCTTCCCCCAAATCTTATTCTTACACTTCTTCTTCTTCTTCTTCCTCTTCTCGTCCAGATTCCACTTCTTCTGGTTCTTCTTCCCTTCCCTTCCCCTCCTTCTTCCTCTTCCTCTTTTTCTCCTTTTTCCAATTCTTCTTCTTCATCTCACCTCCTTCGACTACTTCTTCTCCCTCCTCTTGTTCACCTTCTTCACTTTCCACATCTTCTTCTTCTTCCTTTTCTTCTCCTTCTTCCACTTCTTCTAGTTACTCTCCTTCTTCTTCCTCTTCTTATCTTTCTTCCACTTCTCCTGCCTCCTCTTGTTCTTTTTCTTCCAGTTCTTCTTCATCCTCTCCTTTCCTTTCTTTTCTTCATCTTCATCTCCTTCTTCTTCTTCCTTTCCTTCGTCATATCCCTCTTTTTCTCCTTCTTCTGCTTCCACTTGCATTTTTACCTCTTGTTCTCCTTCTTCTACTTCTTCTCCATCATCCTCACTCCTTCAACTAGTTTTTCTTCTTCCTCTTGTTCACCTTCTTCCACTTCTACTACATCCACTTGTTCTTCTTCTTCCCTCTCTTCTCCTTCTTCCCCTTCTTCTGCCTACACTACTTCTTCTTCCTCCCCTTCTTCTTCTCCTACTTGTTCCACTTCTTCCTCATTCCCCTTTCCTTCCATTGCTTCTTCTTCCTCCTCTTTTTCTCATTCTTCCACTTCTTCTTCTTCTTCCTATTGGTCTCCTTCTTCCACTTCTTCTTCTTCATCTCCTCTCATTCCACTACTACCTCATATTCCTCTTATTCTCTCCTTCTACCACTTCTTCTACTTCTACTTGTTGTTCTTCTTCATTTTCGTCTCCTTCTTCCTCTTGTTCTGCTTACACTTCTTCCTCTTCCTCTTCCTCTTCTTCCACTTCTTCTCCTTCCACAACTTCTTTTTCTTTCCTTTCCGTCTTCTCCTTCCTCTTTTTCTCCATCCCCGACTTCTGTTGCTTCCCATTGTTGCTCTTCCTCTTGTTCTCCTTCCCCCAAATCTTATTCTTACACTTCTTCTTCTTCTTCTTCCTCTTCTCGTCCAGATTCCACTTCTTCTGGTTCTTCTTCCCTTCCCTTCCCCTCCTTCTTCCTCTTCCTCTTTTTCTCCTTTTTCCAATTCTTCTTCTTCATCTCACCTCCTTCGACTACTTCTTCTCCCTCCTCTTGTTCACCTTCTTCACTTTCCATATCTTCTTCTTCTTCCTTTTCTTCTCCTTCTTCCACTTCTTCTAGTTACTCTCCTTCTTCTTCCTCTTCTTATCTTTCTTCCACTTCTCCTGCCTCCTCTTGTTCTTTTTCTTCCAGTTCTTCTTCATCCTCTCCTTTCCTTTCTTTTCTTCATCTTCATCTCCTTCTTCTTCTTCCTTTCCTTCGTCATATCCCTCTTTTTCTCCTTCTTCTGCTTCCACTTGCATTTTTACCTCTTGTTCTCCTTCTTCTACTTCTTCTCCATCATCCTCACTCCTTCAACTAGTTTTTCTTCTTCCTCTTGTTCACCTTCTTCCACTTCTACTACATCCACTTGTTCTTCTTCTTCCCTCTCTTCTCCTTCTTCCCCTTCTTCTGCCTACACTACTTCTTCTTCCTCCCCTTCTTCTTCTCCTACTTGTTCCACTTCTTCCTCACTCCCCTTTCCTTCCATTGCTTCTTCTTCCTCCTCTTTTTCTCATTCTTCCACTTCTTCTTCTTCTTCCTATTGGTCTCCTTCTTCCACTTCTTCTTCCACTTCTTCTTCTTCATCTCCTTTCATTCCACTACTTCCTCATATTTCTCTTATTCTCTCCTTCTACCACTTCTTCTACTTCTACTTGTTGTTCTTCTTCATTTTCGTCTCCTTCTTCCTCTTGTTCTGCTTACACTTCTTCCTCTTCCTCTTCCTCTTCTTCCACTTCTTCTCCTTCCACAACTTCTTTTTCTTTCCTTTCCGTCTTCTCCTTCCTCTTTTTCTCCATCCCCGACTTCTGTTGCTTCCCATTGTTGCTCTTCCTCTTGTTCTCCTTCCCCCAAATCTTATTCTTACACTTCTTCTTCCTCTTCTCGTCCAGATTCCACTTCTTCTGGTTCTTCTTCCCTTCCCTTCCCCTCCTTCTTCCTCTTCCTCTTTTTCTCCTTTTTCCAATTCTTCTTCTTCATCTCACCTCCTTCGACTACTTCTTCTTCCTCCTCTTGTTCACCTTCTTCACTTTCCACATCCTCTTCTTCTTCCTTTTCTTCTCCTTCTTCCACTTCTTCTAGTTACTCTCCTTCTTCTTCCTCTTCTTATCTTTCTTCCACTTCTCCTGCCTCCTCTTGTTCTTTTTCTTCCAGTTCTTCTTCATCCTCTCCTTTCCTTTCTTTTCTTCATCTTCATCTCCTTCTTCTTCTTCCTTTCCTTCGTCATATCCCTCTTTTTCTCCTTCTTCTGCTTCCACTTGCATTTTTACCTCTTGTTCTCCTTCTTCTACTTCTTCTCCATCATCCTCACTCCTTCAACTAGTTTTTCTTCTTCCTCTTGTTCACCTTCTTCCACTTCTACTACATCCACTTGTTCTTCTTCTTCCCTCTCTTCTCCTTCTTCCCCTTCTTCTGCCTACACTACTTCTTCTTCCCCCCCTTCTTCTTCTCCTACTTGTTCCACTTCTTCCTCATTCCCCTTTCCTTCCATTGCTTCTTCTTCCTCCTCTTTTTCTCATTCTTCCACTTCTTCTTCTTCTTCCTATTGGTCTCCTTCTTCCACTTCTTCTTCTTCATCTCCTCTCATTCCACTACTACCTCATATTCCTCTTATTCTCTCCTTCTACCACTTCTTCTACTTCTACTTGTTGTTCTTCTTCATTTTCGTCTCCTTCTTCCTCTTGTTCTGCTTACACTTCTTCCTCTTCCTCTTCCTCTTCTTCCACTTCTTCTCCTTCCACAACTTCTTTTTCTTTCCTTTCCGTCTTCTCCTTCCTCTTTTTCTCCATCCCCGACTTCTGTTGCTTCCCATTGTTGCTCTTCCTCTTGTTCTCCTTCCCCCAAATCTTATTCTTACACTTCTTCTTCTTCTTCTTCCTCTTCTCGTCCAGATTCCACTTCTTCTGGTTCTTCTTCCCTTCCCTTCCCCTCCTTCTTCCTCTTCCTCTTTTTCTCCTTTTTCCAATTCTTCTTCTTCATCTCACCTCCTTCGACTACTTCTTCTCCCTCCTCTTGTTCACCTTCTTCACTTTCCATATCTTCTTCTTCTTCCTTTTCTTCTCCTTCTTCCACTTCTTCTAGTTACTCTCCTTCTTCTTCCTCTTCTTATCTTTCTTCCACTTCTCCTGCCTCCTCTTGTTCTTTTTCTTCCAGTTCTTCTTCATCCTCTCCTTTCCTTTCTTTTCTTCATCTTCATCTCCTTCTTCTTCTTCCTTTCCTTCGTCATATCCCTCTTTTTCTCCTTCTTCTGCTTCCACTTGCATTTTTACCTCTTGTTCTCCTTCTTCTACTTCTTCTCCATCATCCTCACTCCTTCAACTAGTTTTTCTTCTTCCTCTTGTTCACCTTCTTCCACTTCTACTACATCCACTTGTTCTTCTTCTTCCCTCTCTTCTCCTTCTTCCCCTTCTTCTGCCTACACTACTTCTTCTTCCTCCCCTTCTTCTTCTCCTACTTGTTCCACTTCTTCCTCATTCCCCTTTCCTTCCATTGCTTCTTCTTCCTCCTCTTTTTCTCATTCTTCCACTTCTTCTTCTTCTTCCTATTGGTCTCCTTCTTCCACTTCTTCTTCTTCATCTCCTTTCATTCCACTACTTCCTCATATTTCTCTTATTCTCTCCTTCTACCACTTCTTCTACTTCTACTTGTTGTTCTTCTTCATTTTCGTCTCCTTCTTCCTCTTGTTCTGCTTACACTTCTTCCTCTTCCTCTTCCTCTTCTTCCACTTCTTCTCCTTCCACAACTTCTTTTTCTTTCCTTTCCGTCTTCTCCTTCCTCTTTTTCTCCATCCCCGACTTCTGTTGCTTCCCATTGTTGCTCTTCCTCTTGTTCTCCTTCCCCCAAATCTTATTCTTACACTTCTTCTTCCTCTTCTCGTCCAGATTCCACTTCTTCTGGTTCTTCTTCCCTTCCCTTCCCCTCCTTCTTCCTCTTCCTCTTTTTCTCCTTTTTCCAATTCTTCTTCTTCATCTCACCTCCTTCGACTACTTCTTCTTCCTCCTCTTGTTCACCTTCTTCACTTTCCACATCTTCTTCTTCTTCCTTTTCTTCTCCTTCTTCCACTTCTTCTAGTTACTCTCCTTCTTCTTCCTCTTCTTATCTTTCTTCCACTTCTCCTGCCTCCTCTTGTTCTTTTTCTTCCAGTTCTTCTTCATCCTCTCCTTTCCTTTCTTTTCTTCATCTTCATCTCCTTCTTCTTCTTCCTTTCCTTCGTCATATCCCTCTTTTTCTCCTTCTTCTGCTTCCACTTGCATTTTTACCTCTTGTTCTCCTTCTTCTACTTCTTCTCCATCATCCTCACTCCTTCAACTAGTTTTTCTTCTTCCTCTTGTTCACCTTCTTCCACTTCTACTACATCCACTTGTTCTTCTTCTTCCCTCTCTTCTCCTTCTTCCCCTTCTTCTGCCTACACTACTTCTTCTTCCCCCCCTTCTTCTTCTCCTACTTGTTCCACTTCTTCCTCATTTCCCTTTCCTTCCATTGCTTCTTCTTCCTCCTCTTTTTCTCATTCTTCCACTTCTTCTTCTTCTTCCTATTGGTCTCCTTCTTCCACTTCTTCTTCTTCATCTCCTCTCATTCCACTACTACCTCATATTCCTCTTATTCTCTCCTTCTACCACTTCTTCTACTTCTACTTGTTGTTCTTCTTCATTTTCGTCTCCTTCTTCCTCTTCTTCTGCTTACACTTCTTCCTCTTCCTCTTCCTCTTCTTCCACTTCTTCTCCTTCCACAACTTCTTTTTCTTTCCTTTCCGTCTTCTCCTTCCTCTTTTTCTCCATCCCCGACTTCTGTTGCTTCCCATTGTTGCTCTTCCTCTTGTTCTCCTTCCCCCAAATCTTATTCTTACACTTCTTCTTCCTCTTCTCGTCCAGATTCCACTTCTTCTGGTTCTTCTTCCCTTCCCTTCCCCTCCTTCTTCCTCTTCCTCTTTTTCTCCTTTTTCCAATTCTTCTTCTTCATCTCACCTCCTTCGACTACTTCTTCTTCCTCCTCTTGTTCACCTTCTTCACTTTCCACATCTTCTTCTTCTTCCTTTTCTTCTCCTTCTTCCACTTCTTCTAGTTACTCTCCTTCTTCTTCCTCTTCTTATCTTTCTTCCACTTCTCCTGCCTCCTCTTGTTCTTTTTCTTCCAGTTCTTCTTCATCCTCTCCTTTCCTTTCTTTTCTTCATCTTCATCTCCTTCTTCTTCTTCCTTTCCTTCGTCATATCCCTCTTTTTCTCCTTCTTCTGCTTCCACTTGCATTTTTACCTCTTGTTCTCCTTCTTCTACTTCTTCTACTTCTTCTCCATCATCCTCACTCCTTCAACTAGTTTTTCTTCTTCCTCTTGTTCACCTTCTTCCACTTCTACTACATCCACTTGTTCTTCTTCTTCCCTCTCTTCTCCTTCTTCCCCTTCTTCTGCCTACACTACTTCTTCTTCCTCCCCTTCTTCTTCTCCTACTTGTTCCACTTCTTCCTCATTCCCCTTTCCTTCCATTGCTTCTTCTTCCTCCTCTTTTTCTCATTCTTCCACTTCTTCTTCTTCTTCCTATTGGTCTCCTTCGTCCACTTCTTCTTCTTCATCTCCTTTCATTCCACTACTTCCTCATATTCCTCTTATTCTCTCCTTCTACCACTTCTTCTACTTCTACTTGTTGTTCTTCTTCATTTTCGTCTCCTTCTTCCTCTTGTTCTGCTTACACTTCTTCCTCTTCCTCTTCCTCTTCTTCCACTTCTTCTCCTTCCACAACTTCTTTTTCTTTCCTTTCCGTCTTCTCCTTCCTCTTTTTCTCCATCCCCGACTTCTGTTGCTTCCCATTGTTGCTCTTCCTCTTGTTCTCCTTCCCCCAAATCTTATTCTTACACTTCTTCTTCTTCTTCTTCCTCTTCTCGTCCAGATTCCACTTCTTCTGGTTCTTCTTCCCTTCCCTTCCCCTCCTTCTTCCTCTTCCTCTTTTTCTCCTTTTTCCAATTCTTCTTCTTCATCTCACCTCCTTCGACTACTTCTTCTTCCTCCTCTTGTTCACCTTCTTCACTTTCCACATCTTCTTCTTCTTCCTTTTCTTCTCCTTCTTCCACTTCTTCTAGTTACTCTCCTTCTTCTTCCTCTTCTTATCTTTCTTCCACTTCTCCTGCCTCCTCTTGTTCTTTTTCTTCCAGTTCTTCTTCATCCTCTCCTTTCCTTTCTTTTCTTCATCTTCATCTCCTTCTTCTTCTTCCTTTCCTTCGTCATATCCCTCTTTTTCTCCTTCTTCTGCTTCCACTTGCATTTTTACCTCTTGTTCTCCTTCTTCTACTTCTTCTCCATCATCCTCACTCCTTCAACTAGTTTTTCTTCTTCCTCTTGTTCACCTTCTTCCACTTCTACTACATCCACTTGTTCTTCTTCTTCCCTCTCTTCTCCTTCTTCCCCTTCTTCTGCCTACACTACTTCTTCTTCCTCCCCTTCTTCTTCTCCTACTTGTTCCACTTCTTCCTCATTCCCCTTTCCTTCCATTGGTTCTTCTTCCTCCTCTTTTTCTCATTCTTCCACTTCTTCTTCTTCTTCCTATTGGTCTCCTTCTTCCACTTCTTCTTCTTCATCTCCCCTCATTCCACTACTACCTCATATTCCTCTTATTCTCTCCTTCTACCACTTCTTCTACTTCTACTTGTTGTTCTTCTTCATTTTCGTCTCCTTCTTCCTCTTCTTCTGCTTACACTTCTTCCTCTTCCTCTTCCTCTTCTTCCACTTCTTCTCCTTCCACAACTTCTTTTTCTTTCCTTTCCGTCTTCTCCTTCCTCTTTTTCTCCATCCCCGACTTCTGTTGCTTCCCATTGTTGCTCTTCCTCTTGTTCTCCTTCCCCCAAATCTTATTCTTACACTTCTTCTTCTTCTTCTTCCTCTTCTCGTCCAGATTCCACTTCTTCTGGTTCTTCTTCCCTTCCCTTCCCCTCCTTCTTCCTCTTCCTCTTTTTCTCCTTTTTCCAATTCTTCTTCTTCATCTCACCTCCTTCGACTACTTCTTCTTCCTCCTCTTGTTCACCTTCTTCACTTTCCACATCTTCTTCTTCTTCCTTTTCTTCTCCTTCTTCCACTTCTTCTAGTTACTCTCCTTCTTCTTCCTCTTCTTATCTTTCTTCCACTTCTCCTGCCTCCTCTTGTTCTTTTTCTTCCAGTTCTTCTTCATCCTCTCCTTTCCTTTCTTTTCTTCATCTTCATCTCCTTCTTCTTCTTCCTTTCCTTCGTCATATCCCTCTTTTTCTCCTTCTTCTGCTTCCACTTGCATTTTTACCTCTTGTTCTCCTTCTTCTACTTCTTCTCCATCATCCTCACTCCTTCAACTAGTTTTTCTTCTTCCTCTTGTTCACCTTCTTCCACTTCTACTACATCCACTTGTTCTTCTTCTTCCCTCTCTTCTCCTTCTTCCCCTTCTTCTGCCTACACTACTTCTTCTTCCTCCCCTTCTTCTTCTCCTACTTGTTCCACTTCTTCCTCATTCCCCTTTCCTTCCATTGCTTCTTCTTCCTCCTCTTTTTCTCATTCTTCCACTTCTTCTTCTTCTTCCTATTGGTCTCCTTCTTCCACTTCTTCTTCTTCATCTCCTCTCATTCCACTACTACCTCATATTCCTCTTATTCTCTCCTTCTACCACTTCTTCTACTTCTACTTGTTGTTCTTCTTCATTTTCGTCTCCTTCTTCCTCTTCTTCTGCTTACACTTCTTCCTCTTCCTCTTCCTCTTCTTCCACTTCTTCTCCTTCCACAACTTCTTTTTCTTTCCTTTCCGTCTTCTCCTTCCTCTTTTTCTCCATCCCCGACTTCTGTTGCTTCCCATTGTTGCTCTTCCTCTTGTTCTCCTTCCCCCAAATCTTATTCTTACACTTCTTCTTCCTCTTCTCGTCCAGATTCCACTTCTTCTGGTTCTTCTTCCCTTCCCTTCCCCTCCTTCTTCCTCTTCCTCTTTTTCTCCTTTTTCCAATTCTTCTTCTTCATCTCACCTCCTTCGACTACTTCTTCTTCCTCCTCTTGTTCACCTTCTTCACTTTCCACATCTTCTTCTTCTTCCTTTTCTTCTCCTTCTTCCACTTCTTCTAGTTACTCTCCTTCTTCTTCCTCTTCTTATCTTTCTTCCACTTCTCCTGCCTCCTCTTGTTCTTTTTCTTCCAGTTCTTCTTCATCCTCTCCTTTCCTTTCTTTTCTTCATCTTCATCTCCTTCTTCTTCTTCCTTTCCTTCGTCATATCCCTCTTTTTCTCCTTCTTCTGCTTCCACTTGCATTTTTACCTCTTGTTCTCCTTCTTCTACTTCTTCTCCATCATCCTCACTCCTTCAACTAGTTTTTTTTCTTCCTCTTGTTCACCTTCTTCCACTTCTACTACATCCACTTGTTCTTCTTCTTCCCTCTCTTCCCCTTCTTCCCCTTCTTCTGCCTACACTACTTCTTCCTCCCCTTCTTCTTCTCCTACTTGTTCGACTTCTTCCTCATTCCCCTTTCCTTCCATTGCTTCTTCTTCCTCCTCTTTTTCTCATTCTTCCACTTCGTCTTCTTCTTCCTATTGGTCTCCTTCTTCCACTTCTTCTTCTTCATCTCCTCTCATTCCACTACTTCCTCATATTCCTCTTATTCTCTCCTTCTACCACTTCTTCTACTTCTACTTGTTGTTCTTCTTCATTTTCGTCTCCTTCTTCCTCTTGCTCTGCTTACACTTCTTCCTCTTCCTCTTCCTCTTCTTCCACTTCTTCTCCTTCCACAACTTCTTTTTCTTTCCTTTCCGTCTTCTCCTTCCTCTTTTTCTCCATCCCCGACTTCTGTTGCTTCCCATTGTTGCTCTTCCTCTTGTTCTCCTTCCCCCAAATCTTATTCTTACACTTCTTCTTCCTCTTCTCGTCCAGATTCCACTTCTTCTGGTTCTTCTTCCCTTCCCTTCCCCTCCTTCTTCCTCTTCCTCTTTTTCTCCTTTTTCCAATTCTTCTTCTTCATCTCACCTCCTTCGACTACTTCTTCTTCCTCCTCTTGTTCACCTTCTTCACTTTCCACATCTTCTTCTTCTTCCTTCTCTTCTCCTTCTTCCACTTCTTCTAGTTACTCTCCTTCTTCTTCCTCTTCTTATCTTTCTTCCACTTCTCCTGCCTCCTCTTGTTCTTTTTCTTCCAGTTCTTCTTCATCCTCTCCTTTCCTTTCTTTTCTTCATCTTCATCTCCTTCTTCTTCTTCCTTTCCTTCGTCATATCCCTCTTTTTCTCCTTCTTCTGCTTCCACTTGCATTTTTACCTCTTGTTCTCCTTCTTCTACTTCTTCTCCATCATCCTCACTCCTTCAACTAGTTTTTCTTCTTCCTCTTGTTCACCTTCTTCCACTTCTACTACATCCACTTGTTCTTCTTCTTCCCTCTCTTCTCCTTCTTCCCCTTCTTCTGCCTACACTACTTCTTCTTCCTCCCCTTCTTCTTCTCCTACTTGTTCCACTTCTTCCTCATTCCCCTTTCCTTCCATTGGTTCTTCTTCCTCCTCTTTTTCTCATTCTTCCACTTCTTCTTCTTCTTCCTATTGGTCTCCTTCTTCCACTTCTTCTTCTTCATCTCCCCTCATTCCACTACTACCTCATATTCCTCTTATTCTCTCCTTCTACCACTTCTTCTACTTCTACTTGTTGTTCTTCTTCATTTTCGTCTCCTTCTTCCTCTTCTTCTGCTTACACTTCTTCCTCTTCCTCTTCCTCTTCTTCCACTTCTTCTCCTTCCACAACTTCTTTTTCTTTCCTTTCCGTCTTCTCCTTCCTCTTTTTCTCCATCCCCGACTTCTGTTGCTTCCCATTGTTGCTCTTCCTCTTGTTCTCCTTCCCCCAAATCTTATTCTTACACTTCTTCTTCCTCTTCTCGTCCAGATTCCACTTCTTCTGGTTCTTCTTCCCTTCCCTTCCCCTCCTTCTTCCTCTTCCTCTTTTTCTCCTTTTTCCAATTCTTCTTCTTCATCTCACCTCCTTCGACTACTTCTTCTTCCTCCTCTTGTTCACCTTCTTCACTTTCCACATCTTCTTCTTCTTCCTTTTCTTCTCCTTCTTCCACTTCTTCTAGTTACTCTCCTTCTTCTTCCTCTTCTTATCTTTCTTCCACTTCTCCTGCCTCCTCTTGTTCTTTTTCTTCCAGTTCTTCTTCATCCTCTCCTTTCCTTTCTTTTCTTCATCTTCATCTCCTTCTTCTTCTTCCTTTCCTTCGTCATATCCCTCTTTTTCTCCTTCTTCTGCTTCCACTTGCATTTTTACCTCTTGTTCTCCTTCTTCTACTTCTTCTACTTCTTCTCCATCATCCTCACTCCTTCAACTAGTTTTTCTTCTTCCTCTTGTTCACCTTCTTCCACTTCTACTACATCCACTTGTTCTTCTTCTTCCCTCTCTTCTCCTTCTTCCCCTTCTTCTGCCTACACTACTTCTTCTTCCTCCCCTTCTTCTTCTCCTACTTGTTCCACTTCTTCCTCATTCCCCTTTCCTTCCATTGCTTCTTCTTCCTCCTCTTTTTCTCATTCTTCCACTTCTTCTTCTTCTTCCTATTGGTCTCCTTCGTCCACTTCTTCTTCTTCATCTCCTTTCATTCCACTACTTCCTCATATTCCTCTTATTCTCTCCTTCTACCACTTCTTCTACTTCTACTTGTTGTTCTTCTTCATTTTCGTCTCCTTCTTCCTCTTGTTCTGCTTACACTTCTTCCTCTTCCTCTTCCTCTTCTTCCACTTCTTCTCCTTCCACAACTTCTTTTTCTTTCCTTTCCGTCTTCTCCTTCCTCTTTTTCTCCATCCCCGACTTCTGTTGCTTCCCATTGTTGCTCTTCCTCTTGTTCTCCTTCCCCCAAATCTTATTCTTACACTTCTTCTTCTTCTTCTTCCTCTTCTCGTCCAGATTCCACTTCTTCTGGTTCTTCTTCCCTTCCCTTCCCCTCCTTCTTCCTCTTCCTCTTTTTCTCCTTTTTCCAATTCTTCTTCTTCATCTCACCTCCTTCGACTACTTCTTCTTCCTCCTCTTGTTCACCTTCTTCACTTTCCACATCTTCTTCTTCTTCCTTTTCTTCTCCTTCTTCCACTTCTTCTAGTTACTCTCCTTCTTCTTCCTCTTCTTATCTTTCTTCCACTTCTCCTGCCTCCTCTTGTTCTTTTTCTTCCAGTTCTTCTTCATCCTCTCCTTTCCTTTCTTTTCTTCATCTTCATCTCCTTCTTCTTCTTCCTTTCCTTCGTCATATCCCTCTTTTTCTCCTTCTTCTGCTTCCACTTGCATTTTTACCTCTTGTTCTCCTTCTTCTACTTCTTCTCCATCATCCTCACTCCTTCAACTAGTTTTTCTTCTTCCTCTTGTTCACCTTCTTCCACTTCTACTACATCCACTTGTTCTTCTTCTTCCCTCTCTTCTCCTTCTTCCCCTTCTTCTGCCTACACTACTTCTTCTTCCTCCCCTTCTTCTTCTCCTACTTGTTCCACTTCTTCCTCATTCCCCTTTCCTTCCATTGGTTCTTCTTCCTCCTCTTTTTCTCATTCTTCCACTTCTTCTTCTTCTTCCTATTGGTCTCCTTCTTCCACTTCTTCTTCTTCATCTCCCCTCATTCCACTACTACCTCATATTCCTCTTATTCTCTCCTTCTACCACTTCTTCTACTTCTACTTGTTGTTCTTCTTCATTTTCGTCTCCTTCTTCCTCTTCTTCTGCTTACACTTCTTCCTCTTCCTCTTCCTCTTCTTCCACTTCTTCTCCTTCCACAACTTCTTTTTCTTTCCTTTCCGTCTTCTCCTTCCTCTTTTTCTCCATCCCCGACTTCTGTTGCTTCCCATTGTTGCTCTTCCTCTTGTTCTCCTTCCCCCAAATCTTATTCTTACACTTCTTCTTCTTCTTCTTCCTCTTCTCGTCCAGATTCCACTTCTTCTGGTTCTTCTTCCCTTCCCTTCCCCTCCTTCTTCCTCTTCCTCTTTTTCTCCTTTTTCCAATTCTTCTTCTTCATCTCACCTCCTTCGACTACTTCTTCTTCCTCCTCTTGTTCACCTTCTTCACTTTCCACATCTTCTTCTTCTTCCTTTTCTTCTCCTTCTTCCACTTCTTCTAGTTACTCTCCTTCTTCTTCCTCTTCTTATCTTTCTTCCACTTCTCCTGCCTCCTCTTGTTCTTTTTCTTCCAGTTCTTCTTCATCCTCTCCTTTCCTTTCTTTTCTTCATCTTCATCTCCTTCTTCTTCTTCCTTTCCTTCGTCATATCCCTCTTTTTCTCCTTCTTCTGCTTCCACTTGCATTTTTACCTCTTGTTCTCCTTCTTCTACTTCTTCTCCATCATCCTCACTCCTTCAACTAGTTTTTCTTCTTCCTCTTGTTCACCTTCTTCCACTTCTACTACATCCACTTGTTCTTCTTCTTCCCTCTCTTCTCCTTCTTCCCCTTCTTCTGCCTACACTACTTCTTCTTCCTCCCCTTCTTCTTCTCCTACTTGTTCCACTTCTTCCTCATTCCCCTTTCCTTCCATTGCTTCTTCTTCCTCCTCTTTTTCTCATTCTTCCACTTCTTCTTCTTCTTCCTATTGGTCTCCTTCTTCCACTTCTTCTTCTTCATCTCCTCTCATTCCACTACTACCTCATATTCCTCTTATTCTCTCCTTCTACCACTTCTTCTACTTCTACTTGTTGTTCTTCTTCATTTTCGTCTCCTTCTTCCTCTTCTTCTGCTTACACTTCTTCCTCTTCCTCTTCCTCTTCTTCCACTTCTTCTCCTTCCACAACTTCTTTTTCTTTCCTTTCCGTCTTCTCCTTCCTCTTTTTCTCCATCCCCGACTTCTGTTGCTTCCCATTGTTGCTCTTCCTCTTGTTCTCCTTCCCCCAAATCTTATTCTTACACTTCTTCTTCCTCTTCTCGTCCAGATTCCACTTCTTCTGGTTCTTCTTCCCTTCCCTTCCCCTCCTTCTTCCTCTTCCTCTTTTTCTCCTTTTTCCAATTCTTCTTCTTCATCTCACCTCCTTCGACTACTTCTTCTTCCTCCTCTTGTTCACCTTCTTCACTTTCCACATCTTCTTCTTCTTCCTTTTCTTCTCCTTCTTCCACTTCTTCTAGTTACTCTCCTTCTTCTTCCTCTTCTTATCTTTCTTCCACTTCTCCTGCCTCCTCTTGTTCTTTTTCTTCCAGTTCTTCTTCATCCTCTCCTTTCCTTTCTTTTCTTCATCTTCATCTCCTTCTTCTTCTTCCTTTCCTTCGTCATATCCCTCTTTTTCTCCTTCTTCTGCTTCCACTTGCATTTTTACCTCTTGTTCTCCTTCTTCTACTTCTTCTCCATCATCCTCACTCCTTCAACTAGTTTTTTTTCTTCCTCTTGTTCACCTTCTTCCACTTCTACTACATCCACTTGTTCTTCTTCTTCCCTCTCTTCCCCTTCTTCCCCTTCTTCTGCCTACACTACTTCTTCCTCCCCTTCTTCTTCTCCTACTTGTTCGACTTCTTCCTCATTCCCCTTTCCTTCCATTGCTTCTTCTTCCTCCTCTTTTTCTCATTCTTCCACTTCGTCTTCTTCTTCCTATTGGTCTCCTTCTTCCACTTCTTCTTCTTCATCTCCTCTCATTCCACTACTTCCTCATATTCCTCTTATTCTCTCCTTCTACCACTTCTTCTACTTCTACTTGTTGTTCTTCTTCATTTTCGTCTCCTTCTTCCTCTTGCTCTGCTTACACTTCTTCCTCTTCCTCTTCCTCTTCTTCCACTTCTTCTCCTTCCACAACTTCTTTTTCTTTCCTTTCCGTCTTCTCCTTCCTCTTTTTCTCCATCCCCGACTTCTGTTGCTTCCCATTGTTGCTCTTCCTCTTGTTCTCCTTCCCCCAAATCTTATTCTTACACTTCTTCTTCCTCTTCTCGTCCAGATTCCACTTCTTCTGGTTCTTCTTCCCTTCCCTTCCCCTCCTTCTTCCTCTTCCTCTTTTTCTCCTTTTTCCAATTCTTCTTCTTCATCTCACCTCCTTCGACTACTTCTTCTTCCTCCTCTTGTTCACCTTCTTCACTTTCCACATCTTCTTCTTCTTCCTTCTCTTCTCCTTCTTCCACTTCTTCTAGTTACTCTCCTTCTTCTTCCTCTTCTTATCTTTCTTCCACTTCTCCTGCCTCCTCTTGTTCTTTTTCTTCCAGTTCTTCTTCATCCTCTCCTTTCCTTTCTTTTCTTCATCTTCATCTCCTTCTTCTTCTTCCTTTCCTTCGTCATATCCCTCTTTTTCTCCTTCTTCTGCTTCCACTTGCATTTTTACCTCTTGTTCTCCTTCTTCTACTTCTTCTCCATCATCCTCACTCCTTCAACTAGTTTTTCTTCTTCCTCTTGTTCACCTTCTTCCACTTCTACTACATCCACTTGTTCTTCTTCTTCCCTCTCTTCTCCTTCTTCCCCTTCTTCTGCCTACACTACTTCTTCTTCCTCCCCTTCTTCTTCTCCTACTTGTTCCACTTCTTCCTCATTCCCCTTTCCTTCCATTGGTTCTTCTTCCTCCTCTTTTTCTCATTCTTCCACTTCTTCTTCTTCTTCCTATTGGTCTCCTTCTTCCACTTCTTCTTCTTCATCTCCCCTCATTCCACTACTACCTCATATTCCTCTTATTCTCTCCTTCTACCACTTCTTCTACTTCTACTTGTTGTTCTTCTTCATTTTCGTCTCCTTCTTCCTCTTCTTCTGCTTACACTTCTTCCTCTTCCTCTTCCTCTTCTTCCACTTCTTCTCCTTCCACAACTTCTTTTTCTTTCCTTTCCGTCTTCTCCTTCCTCTTTTTCTCCATCCCCGACTTCTGTTGCTTCCCATTGTTGCTCTTCCTCTTGTTCTCCTTCCCCCAAATCTTATTCTTACACTTCTTCTTCCTCTTCTCGTCCAGATTCCACTTCTTCTGGTTCTTCTTCCCTTCCCTTCCCCTCCTTCTTCCTCTTCCTCTTTTTCTCCTTTTTCCAATTCTTCTTCTTCATCTCACCTCCTTCGACTACTTCTTCTTCCTCCTCTTGTTCACCTTCTTCACTTTCCACATCTTCTTCTTCTTCCTTTTCTTCTCCTTCTTCCACTTCTTCTAGTTACTCTCCTTCTTCTTCCTCTTCTTATCTTTCTTCCACTTCTCCTGCCTCCTCTTGTTCTTTTTCTTCCAGTTCTTCTTCATCCTCTCCTTTCCTTTCTTTTCTTCATCTTCATCTCCTTCTTCTTCTTCCTTTCCTTCGTCATATCCCTCTTTTTCTCCTTCTTCTGCTTCCACTTGCATTTTTACCTCTTGTTCTCCTTCTTCTACTTCTTCTCCATCATCCTCACTCCTTCAACTAGTTTTTCTTCTTCCTCTTGTTCACCTTCTTCCACTTCTACTACATCCACTTGTTCTTCTTCTTCCCTCTCTTCTCCTTCTTCCCCTTCTTCTGCCTACACTACTTCTTCTTCCTCCCCTTCTTCTTCTCCTACTTGTTCCACTTCTTCCTCATTCCCCTTTCCTTCCATTGCTTCTTCTTCCTCCTCTTTTTCTCATTCTTCCACTTCTTCTTCTTCTTCCTATTGGTCTCCTTCTTCCACTTCTTCTTCTTCATCTCCTTTCATTCCACTACTTCCTCATATTCCTCTTATTCTCTCCTTCTACCACTTCTTCTACTTCTACTTGTTGTTCTTCTTCATTTTCGTCTCCTTCTTCCTCTTCTTCTGCTTACACTTCTTCCTCTTCCTCTTCCTCTTCTTCCACTTCTTCTCCTTCCACAACTTCTTTTTCTTTCCTTTCCGTCTTCTCCTTCCTCTTTTTCTCCATCCCCGACTTCTGTTGCTTCCCATTGTTGCTCTTCCTCTTGTTCTCCTTCCCCCAAATCTTATTCTTACACTTCTTCTTCCTCTTCTCGTCCAGATTCCACTTCTTCTGGTTCTTCTTCCCTTCCCTTCCCCTCCTTCTTCCTCTTCCTCTTTTTCTCCTTTTTCCAATTCTTCTTCTTCATCTCACCTCCTTCGACTACTTCTTCCTCCTCTTTTTCACCTTCTTCACTTTCCACATCTTCTTCTTCTTCCTTTTCTTCTCCTTCTTCCACTTCTTCTAGTTACTCTCCTTCTTCTTCCTCTTCTTATCTTTCTTCCACTTCTCCTGCCTCCTCTTGTTCTTTTTCTTCCAGTTCTTCTTCATCCTCTCCTTTCCTTTCTTTTCTTCATCTTCATCTCCTTCTTCTTCTTCCTTTCCTTCGTCATATCCCTCTTTTTCTCCTTCTTCTGCTTCCACTTGCATTTTTACCTCTTGTTCTCCTTCTGCTACTTCTTCTCCATCATCCTCACTCCTTCAACTAGTTTTTCTTCTTCCTCTTGTTCACCTTCTTCCACTTCTACTACATCCACTTGTTCTTCTTCTTCCCTCTCTTCTCCTTCTTCCCCTTCTTCTGCCTACACTACTTCTTCTTCCTCCCCTTCTTCTTCTCCTACTTGTTCCACTTCTTCCTCATTCCCCTTTCCTTCCATTGGTTCTTCTTCCTCCTCTTTTTCTCATTCTTCCACTTCTTCTTCTTCTTCCTATTGGTCTCCTTCTTCCACTTCTTCTTCTTCATCTCCTCTCATTCCACTACTACCTCATATTCCTCTTATTCTCTCCTTCTACCACTTCTTCTACTTCTACTTGTTGTTCTTCCTCATTTTCGTCTCCTTCTTCCTCTTCTTCTGCTTACACTTCTTCCTCTTCCTCTTCCTCTTCTTCCACTTCTTCTCCTTCCACAACTTCTTTTTCTTTCCTTTCCGTCTTCTCCTTCCTCTTTTTCTCCATCCCCGACTTCTGTTGCTTCCCATTGTTGCTCTTCCTCTTGTTCTCCTTCCCCCAAATCTTATTCTTACACTTCTTCTTCTTCTTCTTCCTCTTCTCGTCCAGATTCCACTTCTTCTGGTTCTTCTTCCCTTCCCTTCCCCTCCTTCTTCCTCTTCCTCTTTTTCTCCTTTTTCCAATTCTTCTTCTTCATCTCACCTCCTTCGACTACTTCTTCTCCCTCCTCTTGTTCACCTTCTTCACTTTCCACATCTTCTTCTTCTTCCTTTTCTTCTCCTTCTTCCACTTCTTCTAGTTACTCTCCTTCTTCTTCCTCTTCTTATCTTTCTTCCACTTCTCCTGCCTCCTCTTGTTCTTTTTCTTCCAGTTCTTCTTCATCCTCTCCTTTCCTTTCTTTTCTTCATCTTCATCTCCTTCTTCTTCTTCCTTTCCTTCGTCATATCCCTCTTTTTCTCCTTCTTCTGCTTCCACTTGCATTTTTACCTCTTGTTCTCCTTCTTCTACTTCTTCTCCATCATCCTCACTCCTTCAACTAGTTTTTCTTCTTCCTCTTGTTCACCTTCTTCCACTTCTACTACATCCACTTGTTCTTCTTCTTCCCTCTCTTCTCCTTCTTCCCCTTCTTCTGCCTACACTACTTCTTCTTCCTCCCCTTCTTCTTCTCCTACTTGTTCCACTTCTTCCTCATTCCCCTTTCCTTCCATTGCTTCTTCTTCCTCCTCTTTTCCTCATTCTTCCACTTCTTCTTCTTCTTCCTATTGGTCTCCTTCGTCCACTTCTTCTTCTTCATCTCCTTTCATTCCACTACTTCCTCATATTCCTCTTATTCTCTCCTTCTACCACTTCTTCTACTTCTACTTGTTGTTCTTCTTCATTTTCGTCTCCTTCTTCCTCTTCTTCTGCTTACACTTCTTCCTCTTCCTCTTCCTCTTCTTCTCCTTCCACAACTTCTTTTTCTTTCCTTTCCGTCTTCTCCTTCCTCTTTTTCTCCATCCCCGACTTCTGTTGCTTCCCATTGTTGCTCTTCCTCTTGTTCTCCTTCCCCCAAATCTTATTCTTACACTTCTTCTTCTTCTTCTTCCTCTTCTCGTCCAGATTCCACTTCTTCTGGTTCTTCTTCCCTTCCCTTCCCCTCCTTCTTCCTCTTCCTCTTTTTCTCCTTTTTCCAATTCTTCTTCTTCATCTCACCTCCTTCAACTACTTCTTCTCCCTCCTCTTGTTCACCTTCTTCACTTTCCACATCTTCTTCTTCTTCCTTTTCTTCTCCTTCTTCCACTTCTTCTAGTTACTCTCCTTCTTCTTCCTCTTCTTATCTTTCTTCCACTTCTCCTGCCTCCTCTTGTTCTTTTTCTTCCAGTTCTTCTTCATCCTCTCCTTTCCTTTCTTTTCTTCATCTTCATCTCCTTCTTCTTCTTCCTTTCCTTCGTCATATCCCTCTTTTTCTCCTTCTTCTGCTTCCACTTGCATTTTTACCTCTTGTTCTCCTTCTTCTACTTCTTCTCCATCATCCTCACTCCTTCAACTAGTTTTTCTTCTTCCTCTTGTTCACCTTCTTCCACTTCTACTACATCCACTTGTTCTTCTTCTTCCCTCTCTTCTCCTTCTTCCCCTTCTTCTGCCTACACTACTTCTTCTTCCTCCCCTTCTTCTTCTCCTACTTGTTCCACTTCTTCCTCATTCCCCTTTCCTTCCATTGCTTCTTCTTCCTCCTCTTTTTCTCATTCTTCCACTTCTTCTTCTTCTTCCTATTGGTCTCCTTCTTCCACTTCTTCTTCTTCATCTCCTTTCATTCCACTACTTCCTCATATTCCTCTTATTCTCTCCTTCTACCACTTCTTCTACTTCTACTTGTTGTTCTTCTTCATTTTCGTCTCCTTCTTCCTCTTCTTCTGCTTACACTTCTTCCTCTTCCTCTTCCTCTTCTTCCACTTCTTCTCCTTCCACAACTTCTTTTTCTTTCCTTTCCGTCTTCTCCTTCCTCTTTTTCTCCATCCCCGACTTCTGTTGCTTCCCATTGTTGCTCTTCCTCTTGTTCTCCTTCCCCCAAATCTTATTCTTACACTTCTTCTTCTTCTTCTTCCTCTTCTCGTCCAGATTCCACTTCTTCTGGTTCTTCTTCCCTTCCCTTCCCCTCCTTCTTCCTCTTCCTCTTTTTCTCCTTTTTCCAATTCTTCTTCTTCATCTCACCTCCTTCGACTACTTCTTCTCCCTCCTCTTGTTCACCTTCTTCACTTTCCACATCTTCTTCTTCTTCCTTTTCTTCTCCTTCTTCCACTTCTTCTAGTTACTCTCCTTCTTCTTCCTCTTCTTATCTTTCTTCCACTTCTCCTGCCTCCTCTTGTTCTTTTTCTTCCAGTTCTTCTTCATCCTTTCCTTTCCTTTCTTTTCTTCATCTTCATCTCCTTCTTCTTCTTCCTTTCCTTCGTCATATCCCTCTTTTTCTCCTTCTTCTGCTTCCACTTGCATTTTTACCTCTTGTTCTCCTTCTTCTACTTCTTCTCCATCATCCTCACTCCTTCAACTAGTTTTTCTTCTTCCTCTTGTTCACCTTCTTCCACTTCTACTACATCCACTTGTTCTTCTTCTTCCCTCTCTTCTCCTTCTTCCCCTTCTTCTGCCTACACTACTTCTTCTTCCTCCCCTTCTTCTATTCCTACTTGTTCCACTTCTTCCTCATTCCCCTTTCCTTCCATTGCTTCTTCTTCCTCCTCTTTTTCTCATTCTTCCACTGCTTCTTCTTCTTCCTATTGGTCTCCTTCTTCCACTTCTTCTTCTTCATCTCCTTTCATTCCACTACTTCCTCATATTCCTCTTATTCTCTCCTTCTACCACTTCTTCTACTTCTACTTGTTGTTCTTCTTCATTTTCGTCTCCTTCTTCCTCTTCTTCTGCTTACACTTCTTCCTCTTCCTCTTCCTCTTCTTCCACTTCTTCTCCTTCCACAACTTCTTTTTCTTTCCTTTCCGTCTTCTCCTTCCTCTTTTTCTCCATCCCCGACTTCTGTTGCTTCCCATTGTTGCTCTTCCTCTTGTTCTCCTTCCCCCAAATCTTATTCTTACACTTCTTCTTCTTCTTCTTCCTCTTCTCGTCCAGATTCCACTTCTTCTGGTTCTTCTTCCCTTCCCTTCCCCTCCTTCTTCCTCTTCCTCTTTTTCTCGTTTTTCCAATTCTTCTTCTTCATCTCACCTCCTTCGACTACTTCTTCTTCCTCCTCTTGTTCACCTTCTTCACTTTCCACATCTTCTTCTTCTTCCTTTTCTTCTCCTTCTTCTAGTTACTCTCCTTCTTCTTCCTCTTCTTATCTTTCTTCCACTTCTCCTGCCTCCTCTTGTTCTTTTTCTTCCAGTTCTTCTTCATCCTCTCCTTTCCTTTCTTTTCTTCATCTTCATCTCCTTCTTCTTCTTCCTTTCCTTCGTCATATCCCTCTTTTTCTCCTTCTTCTGCTTCCACTTGCATTTTTACCTCTTGTTCTCCTTCTTCTACTTCTTCTCCATCATCCTCACTCCTTCAACTAGTTTTTCTTCTTCCTCTTGTTCACCTTCTTCCACTTCTACTACATCCACTTGTTCTTCTTCTTCCCTCTCTTCTCCTTCTTCCCGTTCTTCTGCCTACACTACTTCTTCTTCCTCCCCTTCTTCTTCTCCTACTTGTTCCACTTCTTCCTCATTCCCCTTTCCTTCCATTGCTTCTTCTTCCTCCTCTTTTTCTCATTCTTCCACTTCTTCTTCTTCTTCCTATTGGTCTCCTTCTTCCACTTCTTCTTCTTCATCTCCTCTCATTCCACTACTACCTCATATTCCTCTTATTCTCTCCTTCTACCACTTCTTCTACTTCTACTTGTTGTTCTTCTTCATTTTCGTCTCCTTCTTCCTCTTCTTCTGCTTACACTTCTTCCTCTTCCTCTTCCTCTTCTTCCACTTCTTCTCCTTCCACAACTTCTTTTTCTTTCCTTTCCGTCTTCTCCTTCCTCTTTTTCTCCATCCCCGACTTCTGTTGCTTCCCACTGTTGCTCTTCCTCTTGTTCTCCTTCCCCCAAATCTTATTCTTACACTTCTTCTTCCTCTTCTCGTCCAGATTCCACTTCTTCTGGTTCTTCTTCCCTTCCCTTCCCCTCCTTCTTCCTCTTCCTCTTTTTCTCCTTTTTCCAATTCTTCTTCTTCATCTCACCTCCTTCGACTACTTCTTCTTCCTCCTCTTGTTCACCTTCTTCACTTTCCACATCTTCTTCTTCTTCCTTTTCTTCTCCTTCTTCCACTTCTTCTAGTTACTCTCCTTCTTCTTCCTCTTCTTGATGTGAATGCCGAAGACAATGACTTTTCATTTTTTGTAACGTTTCATTAATTTAGGAATTAATGTAACATGCAATTAATCATGTGTGATAATTGCGTGATAATAGAGTATTTAATTTTTCTTTTGGGAGTTACGATTTTGAACAGCCACCTAATTCTATAAATAGGGGTTGAATTGTACTCAAAGGGAGAACCATTGAATTAGTGAAATTATATTTGGGTTTTACCCTTTTGTGAGAGATGAATTTCTCTTTAGAACTTATCAAGGAATTTTTTCTTGTGGCGTTCTCCTAGGCTTATCAAGGGTAAATCACCACCCTTGTGGCGTCATATGACTTATCTTCCATCCTTGGAAGTGGCGTCATCTATCTTTTCGTTAAACCATCTTCATCCTTTCCATTTTCTTGTTTACCCAATTCTCATTGCTTTGTTAACTTATTACCTTCCAACCTAGATAGATCCGCAAAACGAATCCAACCCCTCTGAATTTCTATCAGTTGGTATCAGAGCTTCGGTTCTAGGTTTGGAATTATGGTGAATATTTTTTATACAAGGTGTTTAATCGAAGGTCATTTGTGTTTATTTGCAGTTGATGGAGGAAGTTGTAACAACGTTGTGAGCGAAAGATTGGTGAATAAACTTAACTTACCAACGAGTCTTCATCCTAGGCAAACTAAGTTTAGATTCACTGTTGGAAAATTCGTGGATGAAGTGACATGCGATATTGCTCCCATGGACTCATGTCATTTTCTTTTAGGGAGATCTTGGCTAAAGGATAAAAAGATTAATCTTGAAAAATTTTCAGTTTCTTTGGTGCATGAAGGACGCAAGCTTAATTTGAAATTTCTGTCACCAAGCCAAGTTTGTGATGATCAACTTAAGTTGAAGGAGAAAATAGAAAAAGAGAGAGAAGAAAAGAGAAAAATAGAAAAAGAAAAGAGTGAAGAAGAAGAGAGAGAAAAGGAAAGAGAAAGACAGAAAAAGAACTATAAAACTTTAACTGCTATTGATTTTTCTTCTTCTCTTGATATTATAACTGCACAGGATCATGAGTATACAACGCACAAATGGTCATGGGTAAGGAAGAAAAATATTGATATCACTCCTAGAGCGTCATTGTACATCGAGTCCACTGATGAAATTCAAACTCATGAGAAAAATTTTCAAGTCTGGGTCTGGGCACCAAAAAGGAGAAATTATTTGATGCATGATTTTTTACAAGTTGTATTTGATCCTGGAGGTTGTTTTGTTCGTTATAAGTGAATAAAATTTGTAGGAAAATAAAGTCATAGATTCGGGGACGAATTTTTTTCGAAGAAGGAGGGAATGATGTGAATGCCGAAGACAATGACTTTTCATTTTTTGTAACGTTTCATTAATTTAGGAATTAATGTAACATGCAATTAATCATGTGTGATAATTGCGTGATAATAGAGTATTTAATTTTTCTTTTGGGAGTTACGATTTTGAACAGCCACCTAATTCTATAAATAGGGGTTGAATTGTACTCAAAGGGAGAACCATTGAATTAGTGAAATTATATTTGGGTTTTACCCTTTTGTGAGAGATGAATTTCTCTTTAGAACTTATCAAGGAATTTTTTCTTGTGGCGTTCTCCTAGGCTTATCAAGGGTAAATCACCACCCTTGTGGCGTCATATGACTTATCTTCCATCCTTGGAAGTGGCGTCATCTATCTTTTCGTTAAACCATTTTCATCCTTTCCATTTTCTTGTTTATCCAATTCTCATTGTTTTGTTAACTTATTACCTTCCAACCTAGATAGATCCGCAAAACAAATCCAACCCCTTTGGATTTATATCACTTCTTATCTTTCTTCCACTTCTCCTGCCTCCTCTTGTTCTTTTTCTTCCAGTTCTTCTTCATCCTCTCCTTTCCTTTCTTTTCTTCATCTTCATCTCCTTCTTCTTCTTCCTTTCCTTCGTCATATCCCTCTTTTTCTCCTTCTTCTGCTTCCACTTGCATTTTTACCTCTTGTTCTCCTTCTTCTACTTCTTCTCCATCATCCTCACTCCTTCAACTAGTTTTTTTTCTTCCTCTTGTTCACCTTCTTCCACTTCTACTACATCCACTTGTTCTTCTTCTTCCCTCTCTTCTCCTTCTTCCCCTTCTTCTGCCTACACTACTTCTTCCTCCCCTTCTTCTTCTCCTACTTGTTCGACTTCTTCCTCATTCCCCTTTCCTTCCATTGCTTCTTCTTCCTCCTCTTTTTCTCATTCTTCCACTTCGTCTTCTTCTTCCTATTGGTCTCCTTCTTCCACTTCTTCTTCTTCATCTCCTCTCATTCCACTACTTCCTCATATTCCTCTTATTCTCTCCTTCTACCACTTCTTCTACTTCTACTTGTTGTTCTTCTTCATTTTCGTCTCCTTCTTCCTCTTGCTCTGCTTACACTTCTTCCTCTTCCTCTTCCTCTTCTTCCACTTCTTCTCCTTCCACAACTTCTTTTTCTTTCCTTTCCGTCTTCTCCTTCCTCTTTTTCTCCATCCCCGACTTCTGTTGCTTCCCATTGTTGCTCTTCCTCTTGTTCTCCTTCCCCCAAATCTTATTCTTACACTTCTTCTTCTTCTTCTTCCTCTTCTCGTCCAGATTCCACTTCTTCTGGTTCTTCTTCCCTTCCCTTCCCCTCCTTCTTCCTCTTCCTCTTTTTCTCCTTTTTCCAATTCTTCTTCTTCATCTCACCTCCTTCGACTACTTCTTCTTCCTCCTCTTGTTCACCTTCTTCACTTTCCACATCTTCTTCTTCTTCCTTTTCTTCTCCTTCTTCCACTTCTTCTAGTTACTCTCCTTCTTCTTCCTCTTCTTATCTTTCTTCCACTTCTCCTGCCTCCTCTTGTTCTTTTTCTTCCAGTTCTTCTTCATCCTCTCCTTTCCTTTCTTTTCTTCATCTTCATCTCCTTCTTCTTCCTTTCCTTCGTCATATCCCTCTTTTTCTCCTTCTTCTGCTTCCACTTGCATTTTTACCTCTTGTTCTCCTTCTTCTACTTCTTCTCCATCATCCTCACTCCTTCAACTAGTTTTTTTTCTTCCTCTTGTTCACCTTCTTCCACTTCTACTACATCCACTTGTTCTTCTTCTTCCCTCTCTTCTCCTTCTTCCCCTTCTTCTGCCTACACTACTTCTTCCTCCCCTTCTTCTTCTCCTACTTGTTCGACTTCTTCCTCATTCCCCTTTCCTTCCATTGCTTCTTCTTCCTCCTCTTTTTCTCATTCTTCCACTTCGTCTTCTTCTTCCTATTGGTCTCCTTCTTCCACTTCTTCTTCTTCATCTCCTCTCATTCCACTACTTCCTCATATTCCTCTTATTCTCTCCTTCTACCACTTCTTCTACTTCTACTTGTTGTTCTTCTTCATTTTCGTCTCCTTCTTCCTCTTGCTCTGCTTACACTTCTTCCTCTTCCTCTTCCTCTTCTTCCACTTCTTCTCCTTCCACAACTTCTTTTTCTTTCCTTTCCGTCTTCTCCTTCCTCTTTTTCTCCATCCCCGACTTCTGTTGCTTCCCATTGTTGCTCTTCCTCTTGTTCTCCTTCCCCCAAATCTTATTCTTACACTTCTTCTTCTTCTTCTTCCTCTTCTCGTCCAGATTCCACTTCTTCTGGTTCTTCTTCCCTTCCCTTCCCCTCCTTCTTCCTCTTCCTCTTTTTCTCCTTTTTCCAATTCTTCTTCTTCATCTCACCTCCTTCGACTACTTCTTCTTCCTCCTCTTGTTCACCTTCTTCACTTTCCACATCTTCTTCTTCTTCCTTTTCTTCTCCTTCTTCCACTTCTTCTAGTTACTCTCCTTCTTCTTCCTCTTCTTATCTTTCTTCCACTTCTCCTGCCTCCTCTTGTTCTTTTTCTTCCAGTTCTTCTTCATCCTCTCCTTTCCTTTCTTTTCTTCATCTTCATCTCCTTCTTCTTCCTTTCCTTCGTCATATCCCTCTTTTTCTCCTTCTTCTGCTTCCACTTGCATTTTTACCTCTTGTTCTCCTTCTTCTACTTCTTCTCCATCATCCTCACTCCTTCAACTAGTTTTTTTTCTTCCTCTTGTTCACCTTCTTCCACTTCTACTACATCCACTTGTTCTTCTTCTTCCCTCTCTTCTCCTTCTTCCCCTTCTTCTGCCTACACTACTTCTTCCTCCCCTTCTTCTTCTCCTACTTGTTCGACTTCTTCCTCATTCCCCTTTCCTTCCATTGCTTCTTCTTCCTCCTCTTTTTCTCATTCTTCCACTTCGTCTTCTTCTTCCTATTGGTCTCCTTCTTCCACTTCTTCTTCTTCATCTCCTCTCATTCCACTACTTCCTCATATTCCTCTTATTCTCTCCTTCTACCACTTCTTCTACTTCTACTTGTTGTTCTTCTTCATTTTCGTCTCCTTCTTCCTCTTGCTCTGCTTACACTTCTTCCTCTTCCTCTTCCTCTTCTTCCACTTCTTCTCCTTCCACAACTTCTTTTTCTTTCCTTTCCGTCTTCTCCTTCCTCTTTTTCTCCATCCCCGACTTCTGTTGCTTCCCATTGTTGCTCTTCCTCTTGTTCTCCTTCCCCCAAATCTTATTCTTACACTTCTTCTTCTTCTTCTTCCTCTTCTCGTCCAGATTCCACTTCTTCTGGTTCTTCTTCCCTTCCCTTCCCCTCCTTCTTCCTCTTCCTCTTTTTCTCCTTTTTCCAATTCTTCTTCTTCATCTCACCTCCTTCGACTACTTCTTCTTCCTCCTCTTGTTCACCCTCTTCACTTTCCACATCTTCTTCTTCTTCCTTTTCTTCTCCTTCTTCCACTTCTTCTAGTTACTCTCCTTCTTCTTCCTCTTCTTATCTTTCTTCCACTTCTCCTACCTCCTCTTGTTCTTTTTCTTCCAGTTCTTCTTCATGCTCTCCTTTCCTTTCTTTTCTTCATCTTCATCTCCTTCTTCTTCTTCCTTTCCTTCGTCATATCCCTCTTTTTCTCCTTCTTCTGCTTCCACTTGCATTTTTACCTCTTGTTCTCCTGCTTCTACTTCTTCTCCATCATCCTCACTCCTTCAACTAGTTTTCTTCTTCCTCTTGTTCACCTTCTTCCACTTCTACTACATCCACTTGTTCTTCTTCTTCCCTCTCTTCTCCTTCTTCCCCTTCTTCTGCCTACACTACTTCTTCTTCCTCCCCTTCTTCTTCTCCTACTTGTTCCACTTCTTCCTCATTCCCCTTTCCTTCCATTGCTTCTTCTTCCTCCTCTTTTTCTCATTCTTCCACTTCTTCTTCTTCTTCCTATTGGTCTCCTTCTTCCACTTCTTCTTCTTCATCTCCTCTCATTCCACTACTTCCTCATATTCCTCTTATTCTCTCCTTCTACCACTTCTTCTACTTCTACTTGTTGTTCTTCTTCATTTTCGTGTCCTTCTTCCTCTTGTTCTGCTTACACTTCTTCCTCTTCCTCTTCCTCTTCTTCCACTTCTTCTCCTTCCACAACTTCTTTTTCTTTCCTTTCCGTCTTCTCCTTCCTCTTTTTCTCCATCCCCGACTTCTGTTGCTTCCCATTGTTGCTCTTCCTCTTGTTCTCCTTCCCCCAAATCTTATTCTTACACTTCTTCTTCTTCTTCTTCTTCCTCTTCTCGTCCAGATTCCACTTCTTCTGGTTCTTCTTCCCTTCCCTTCCCCTCCTTCTTCCTCTTCCTCTTTTTCTCCTTTTTCCAATTCTTCTTCTTCATCTCACCTCCTTCGACTACTTCTTCTTCCTCCTCTTGTTCACCTTCTTCACTTTCCACATCTTCTTCTTCTTCCTTTTCTTCTCCTTCTTCCACTTCTTCTAGTTACTCTCCTTCTTCTTCCTCTTCTTATCTTTCTTCCACTTCTCCTGCCTCCTCTTGTTCTTTTTCTTCCAGTTCTTCTTCATCCTCTCCTTTCCTTTCTTTTCTTCATCTTCATCTCCTTCTTCTTCTTCCTTTCCTTCGTCATATCCCTCTTTTTCTCCTTCTTCTGCTTCCACTTGCATTTTTACCTCTTGTTCTCCTTCTTCTACTTCTTCTCCATCATCCTCACTCCTTCAACTAGTTTTTCTTCTTCCTCTTGTTCACCTTCTTCCACTTCTACTACATCCACTTGTTCTTCTTCTTCCCTCTCTTCTCCTTCTTCCCCTTCTTCTGCCTACACTACTTCTTCTTCCTCCCCTTCTTCTTCTCCTACTTGTTCCACTTCTTCCTCATTCCCCTTTCCTTCCATAGCTTCTTCTTCCTCCTCTTTTTCTCATTCTTCCACTTCTTCTTCTTCTTCCTATTGGTCTCCTTCTTCCACTTCTTCTTCTTCATCTCCTCTCATTCCACTACTTCCTCATATTCCTCTTATTCTCTCCTTCTACCACTTCTTCTACTTCTACTTGTTGTTCTTCTTCATTTTCGTCTCCTCCTTCCTCTTGTTCTGCTTACACTTCTTCCTCTTCCTCTTCCTCTTCTTCTACTTCTTCTCCTTCCACAACTTCTTTTTCTTTCCTTTCCGTCTTCTCCTTCCTCTTTTTCTCCATCCCCGACTTCTGTTGCTTCCCATTGTTGCTCTTCCTCTTGTTCTCCTTCCCCCAAATCTTATTCTTACACTTCTTCTTCTTCTTCTTCCTCTTCTCGTCCAGATTCCACTTCTTCTGGTTCTTCTTCCCTTCCCTTCCCCTCCTTCTTCCTCTTCCTCTTTTTCTCCCTTTTCCAATTCTTCTTCTTCATCTCACCTCCTTCGACTACTTCTTCTTCCTCCTCTTGTTCACCCTCTTCACTTTCCACATCTTCTTCTTCTTCCTTTTCTTCTCCTTCTTCCACTTCTTCTAGTTACTCTCCTTCTTCTTCCTCTTCTCATCTTTCTTCCACTTCTCCTGCCTCCTCTTGTTCTTTTTCTTCCAATTCTTCTTCATCCTCTCCTTTCCTTTCTTTTCTTCATCTCCTTCTTCTTCTTCCTTTCCTTCGTCATATCCCTCTTTTTCTCCTTCTTCTGCTTCCACTTGCATTTTTACCTCTTGTTCTCCTTCTTCTACTTCTTCTCCATCATCCTCACTCCTTCAACTAGTTTTTCTTCTTCCTCTTGTTCACCTTCTTCCACTTCTACTACATCCACTTGTTCTTCTTCTTCCCTCTCTTCTCCTTCTTCCCCTTCTTCTGCCTACACTACTTCTTCTTCCTCCCCTTCTTCTTCTCCTACTTGTTCCACTTCTTCCTCATTCCCCTTTCCTTCCATTGCTTCTTCTTCCTCCTCTTTTTCTCATTCTTCCACTTCTTCTTCTTCTTCCTACTGGTCTCCTTCTTTCACTTCTTCTTCTTCATCTCCTTTCATTCCACTACTTCCTCATATTCCTCTTATTCTCTCCTTCTACCACTTCTTCTACTTCTACTTGTTGTTCTTCTTCATTTTCGTCTCCTTCTTCCTCTGGTTCTGCTTACACTTCTTCCTCTTCCTCTTCCTCTTCTTCCACTTCTTCTCCTTCCACAACTTCTTTTTCTTTCCTTTCCGTCTTCTCCTTCCTCTTTTTCTCCATCCCCGACTTCTGTTGCTTCCCATTGTTGCTCTTCCTCTTGTTCTCCTTCCCCAAAATCTTATTCTTATACTTCTTCTTCTTCTTCCTCTTCTCGTCCAGATTCCACTTCTTCTGGTTCTTCTTCCCTTCCCTTCCCCTCCTTCTTCCTCTTCCTCTTTTTCTCCTTTTTCCAATTCTTCTTCTTCATCTCACCTCCTTCGACTACTTCTTCTTCCTCCTCTTGTTCACCCTCTTCACTTTCACATCTTCTTCTTCTTCCTTTTCTTCTCCTTCTTCCACTTCTTCTAGTTACTCTCCTTCTTCTTCCTCTTCTTATCTTTCTTCCACTTCTCCTGCCTCCTCTTGTTCTTTTTCTTCCAATTATTCTTCATCCTCTCCTTTCCTTTCTTTTCTTCATCTCCTTCTTCTTCTTCCTTTCCTTCGTCATATCCCTCTTTTTCTCCTTCTTCTGCTTCCACTTGCATTTTTACCTCTTGTTCTCCTTCTTCTACTTCTTCTCCATCATCCTCACTCCTTCAACTAGTTTTTCTTCTTCCTCTTGTTCACCTTCTTCCACTTCTACTACATCCACTTGTTCTTCTTCTTCCCTCTCTTCTCCTTCTTCCCCTTCTTCTGCCTACACTACTTCTTCTTCCTCCCCTTCTTCTTCTCCTACTTGTTCCACTTCTTCCTCATTCCCCTTTCCTTCCATTGCTTCTTCTTCCTCCTCTTTTTCTCATTCTTCCACTTCTTCTTCTTCTTCCTATTGGTCTCCTTCTTTCACTTCTTCTTCTTCATCTCCTTTCATTCCACTACTTCCTCATATTCCTCTTATTCTCTCCTTCTACCACTTCTTCTACTTCTACTTGTTGTTCTTCTTCATTTTCGTCTCCTTCTTCCTCTTGTTCTGCTTACACTTCTTCCTCTTCCTCTTCCTCTTCTTCCACTTCTTCTCCTTCCACAACTTCTTTTTCTTTCCTTTCCGTCTTCTCCTTCCTCTTTTTCTCCATCCCCGACTTCTGTTGCTTCCCATTGTTGCTCTTCCTCTTGTTCTCCTTCCCCAAAATCTTATTCTTACACTTCTTCTTCCTCTTCTCGTCCAGATTCCACTTCTTCTGGTTCTTCTTCCCTTCCCTTCCCCTCCTTCTCCCTCTTCCTCTTTTTCTCCTTTTTCCAATTCTTCTTCTTCATCTCACCTCTTTCGACTACTTCTTCTTCCTCCTCTTGTTCACCCTCTTCACTTTCCACATCTTCTTCTTCTTCCTTTTCTTCTCCTTCTTCCACTTCTTCTAGTTACTCTCCTTCTTCTTCCTCTTCTTATCTTTCTTCCACTTCTCCTGCCTCCTCTTGTTCTTTTTCTTCCAGTTCTTCTTCATCCTCTCCTTTCCTTTATTTTCTTCATCTTCATCTCCTTCTTCTTCTTCCTTTCCTTCGTCATATCCCTCTTTTTCTCCTTCTTCTGCTTCCACTTGCATTCTTACCTCTTGTTCTCCTTCTTCTACTTCTTCTCCATCATCCTCACTCCTTCAACTAGTTTTTCTTCTTCCTCTTGTTCACCTTCTTCCACTTCTACTACATCCACTTGTTCTTCTTCTTCCCTCTCTTCTCCTTCTTCCCCTTCTTCTACCTACACTACTTCTTCTTCCTCCCCTTCTTCTTCTCCTACTTGTTCCACTTCTTCCTCATTCCCCTTTCCTTCCATTGCTTCTTCTTCCTCCTCTTTTTCTCATTCTTCCACTTCTTCTTCTTCTTCCTATTGGTCTCCTTCTTCCACTTCTTCTTCTTCATCTCCTTTCATTCCACTACTTCCTCATATTCCTCTTATTCTCTCCTTCTACCACTTCTTCTACTTCTACTTGTTGTTCTTCTTCATTTTCGTCTCCTTCTTCCTCTTGTTCTGCTTACACTTCTTCCTCTTCCTCTTCCTCTTCCTCTTCTTCCACTTCTTCTCCTTCCACAACTTCTTTTTCTTTCCTTTCCGTCTTCTCCTTCCTCTTTTTCTCCATCCCCGACTTCTGTTGCTTCCTATTGTTGCTCTTCCTCTTGTTCTCCTTCCCCCAAATCTTATTCTTACACTTCTTCTTCTTCTTCTTCCTCTTCTCGTCCAGATTCCACTTCTTCTGGTTCTTCTTCCCTTCCCTTCCCCTCCTTCTTCCTCTTCCTCTTTTTCTCCTTTTTCGAATTCTTCTTCTTCATCTCACCTCCTTCGACTACTTCTTCTTCCTCCTCTTGTTCACCTTCTTCACTTTCCACATCTTCTTCTTCTTCCTTTTCTTCTCCTTCTTCCGCTTCTTCTAGTTACTCTCCTTCTTCTTCCTCTTCTTATCTTTCTTCCACTTCTCCTGCCTCCTCTTGTTCTTTTTCTTCCAGTTCTTCTTCATCCTCTCCTTTCCTTTCTTTTCTTCATCTTCATCTCCTTCTTCTTCTTCCTTTCCTTCGTCATATCCCCCTTTTTCTCCTTCTTCTGCTTCCACTTGCATTTTTACCTCTTGTTCTCCTTCTTCTACTTCTTCTCCACCATCCTCACTCCTTCAACTAGTTTTTCTTCTTCCTCTTGTTCACCTTCTTCCACTTCTACTACATCCACTCGTTCTTCTTCTTCCCTCTCTTCTCCTTCTTCCCCTTCTTCTGCCTACACTACTTCTTCTTCCTCCCCTTCTTCTTCTACTACTTGTTCCACTTCTTCCTCATTCCCCTTTCCTTCCATTGCTTCTTCTTCCTCCTCTTTTTCTCATTCTTCCACTTCTTCTTCTTCATCTCCTTTCATTCCACTACTTCCTCATATTCCTCTTATTCTCTCCTTCTACCACTTCTTCTACTTCTACTTATTGTTCTTCTTCATTTTCGTCTCCTTCTTCCTCTTGTTCTGCTTACACTTCTTCCTCTTCCTCTTCCTCTTCTTCCACTTCTTCTCCTTCCACAACTTCTTTTTCTTTCCTTTCCGTCTTATCCTTCCTCTTTTTCTCCATCCCCGACTTCTGTTGCTTCCCATTGTTGCTCTTCCTCTTGTTCTCCTTCCCCCAAATCTTTTTCTTACACTTCTTCTTCTTCTTCTTCCTCTTCTCGTCCAGATTCCACTTCTTCTGGTTCTTCTTCCCTTCCCTTCCCCTACCCTCCTTCTTCCTCTTCCTCTTTGTCTCCTTTTTCCAATTCTTCTTCTTCATCTCACCTCCTTCGACTACTTCTTCTTCCTCCTCTTGTTCACCTTCTTCACTTTCCACATCTTCTTCTTCTTCCTTTTCTTCTCCTTCTTCCACTTCTTCTAGTTACTCTCCTTCTTCTTCCTCTTCTTATCTTTCTTCCACTTCTCCTGCCTCCTCTTGTTCTTTTTCTTCCAGTTCTTCTTCATCCTCTCTTTTCCTTTCTTTTCTTCATCTTCATCTCCTTCTTCTTCTTCCTTTCCTTCGTCATATCCCTCTTTTTCTCCTTCTTCTGCTTCCACTTGCATTCTTACCTCTTGTTCTCCTTCTTCTACTTCTTCTCCATCATCCTCACTCCTTCAACTAGTTTTTCTTCTTCCTCTTGTTCACCTTCTTCCACTTCTACTACATCCACTCGTTCTTCTTCTTCCCTCTCTTCTCCTTCTTCCCCTTCTTCTGCCTACACTACTTCTTCTTCCTCCCCTTCTTCTTCTCCTACTTGTTCCACTTCTTCCTCATTCCCCTTTCCTTCCATTGCTTCTTCTTCCTCCTCTTTTTCTCATTCTTCCACTTCTTCTTCTTCTTCCTATTGGTCTCCTTCTTCCACTTCTTCTTCTTCATCTCCTTTCATTCCACTACTTCCTCATATTCCTCTTATTCTCTCCTTCTACCACTTCTTCTACTTCTACTTGTTGTTCTTCTTCATTTTCGTCTCCTTCTTCCTCTTGTTCTGCTTACACTTCTTCCTCTTCCTCTTCTTCCACTTCTTCTCCTTCCACAACTTCTTTTTCTTTCCTTTCCGTCTTCTCCTTCCTCTTTTTCTCCATCCCCGACTTCTGTTGCTTCCCATTGTTGCTCTTCCTCTTGTTCTCCTTCCCCCAAATCTTATTCTTACACTGCTTCTTCTTCTTCTTCCTCTTCTCGTCCAGATTCCACTTCTTCTGGTTCTTCTTCCCTTCCCTTCCCCTCCTTCTTCCTCTTCCTCTTTTTCTCCTTTTTCCAAATTCTTCTTCTTCATCTCACCTCCTTCGACTACTTCTTCTTCCTCCTCTTGATCACCTTCTTCACTTTCCACATCTTCTTCTTCGTCCTTTTCTTCTCCTTCTTCCACTTCTTCTAGTTACTCTCCTTCTTCTTCCTCTTCTTGTCTTTCTTCCACTTCTCCTGCCTCCTCTTGTTCTTTTTCTTCCAGTTCTTCTTCATCCTCTCCTTTCCTTTCTTTTCTTCATCTTCATCTCCTTCTTCTTCTTCCTTTCCTTCGTCATATCCCTCTTTTTCTCCTTCTTCTGCTTCCACTTGCATTCTTACCTCTTGTTCTCCTTCTACTTCTTCTCCATCATCCTCACTCCTTCAACTAGTTTTTCTTCTTCCTCACCTTCTTCCACTTCTACTACATCCACTCGTTCTTCTTCTTCCCTCTCTTCTCCTTCTTCCCCTTCTTCTGCCTACACTACTTCTTCTTCCTCCCCTTCTTCTTCTCCTACTTGTTCGACTTCTTCCTCATTCCCCTTTCCTTCCATTGGTTCTTCTTCCTCCTCTTTTTCTCATTCTTCCACTTCTTCTTCTTCTTCCTATTGGTCTCCTTCTTCCACTTCTTCTTCTTCATCTCCTCTCATTCCACTACTTCCTCATATTCCTCTTATTCTCTCCTTCTACCACTTCTTCTACTTCTACTTGTTGTTCTTCTTCATTTTCGTCTCCTTCTTCCTCTTGCTCTGCTTACACTTCTTCCTCTTCCTCTTCCTCTTCTTCCACTTCTTCTCCTTCCACAACTTCTTTTTCTTTCCTTTCCGTCTTCTCCTTCCTCTTTTTCTCCATCCCCGACTTCTGTTGCTTCCCATTGTTGCTCTTCCTCTTGTTCTCCTTCCCCCAAATCTTATTCTTACACTTCTTCTTCTTCTTCTTCCTCTTCTCGTCCAGATTCCACTTCTTCTGGTTCTTCTTCCCTTCCCTTCCCCTCCTTCTTCCTCTTCCTCTTTTTCTCCTTTTTCCAATTCTTCTTCTTCATCTCACCTCCTTCGACTACTTCTTCTTCCTCCTCTTGTTCACCTTCTTCACTTTCCACATCTTCTTCTTCTTCCTTTTCTTCTCCTTCTTCCACTTCTTCTAGTTACTCTCCTTCTTCTTCCTCTTCTTATCTTTCTTCCACTTCTCCTGCCTCCTCTTGTTCTTTTTCTTCCAGTTCTTCTTCATCCTCTCCTTTCCTTTCTTTTCTTCATCTTCATCTCCTTCTTCTTCTTCCTTTCCTTCGTCATATCCCTCTTTTTCTCCTTCTTCTGCTTCCACTTGCATTCTTACCTCTTGTTCTCCTTCTTCTACTTCTTCTCCATCATCCTCACTCCTTCAACTAGTTTTTCTTCTTCCTCTTGTTCACCTTCTTCCACTTCTACTACATCCACTCGTTCTTCTTCTTCCCTCTCTTCTCCTTCTTCCCCTTCTTCTGCCTACACTACTTCTTCTTCCTCCCCTTCTTCTTCTCCTACTTGTTCCACTTCTTCCTCATTCCCCTTTCCTTCCATTGCTTCTTCTTCCTCCTCTTTTTCTCATTCTTCCACTTCTTCTTCTTCTTCCTATTGGTCTCCTTCTTCCACTTCTTCTTCTTCATCTCCTTTCATTCCACTACTTCCTCATATTCCTCTTATTCTCTCCTTCTACCACTTCTTCTACTTCTACTTGTTGTTCTTCTTCATTTTCGTCTCCTTCTTCCTCTTGTTCTGCTTACACTTCTTCCTCTTCCTCTTCCTCTTCCTCTTCTTCCACTTCTTCTCCTTCCACAACTTCTTTTTCTTTCCTTTCCGTCTTCTCCTTCCTCTTTTTCTCCATCCCCGACTTCTGTTGCTTCCCATTGTTGCTCTTCCTCTTGTTCTCCTTCCCCCAAATCTTATTCTTACACTTCTTCTTCTTCTTCTTCCTCTTCTCGTCCAGATTCCACTTCTTCTGGTTCTTCTTCCCTTCCCTTCCCCTCCTTCTTCCTCTTCCTCTTTTTCTCGTTTTTCCAATTCTTCTTCTTCATCTCACCTCCTTCGACTACTTCTTCTTCCTCCTCTTGTTCACCTTCTTCACTTTCCACATCTTCTTCTTCTTCCTTTTCTTCTCCTTCTTCTAGTTACTCTCCTTCTTCTTCCTCTTCTTATCTTTCTTCCACTTCTCCTGCCTCCTCTTGTTCTTTTTCTTCCAGTTCTTCTTCATCCTCTCCTTTCCTTTCTTTTCTTCATCTTCATCTCCTTCTTCTTCTTCCTTTCCTTCGTCATATCCCTCTTTTTCTCCTTCTTCTGCTTCCACTTGCATTTTTACCTCTTGTTCTCCTTCTTCTACTTCTTCTCCATCATCCTCACTCCTTCAACTAGTTTTTCTTCTTCCTCTTGTTCACCTTCTTCCACTTCTACTACATCCACTTGTTCTTCTTCTTCCCTCTCTTCTCCTTCTTCCCGTTCTTCTGCCTACACTACTTCTTCTTCCTCCCCTTCTTCTTCTCCTACTTGTTCCACTTCTTCCTCATTCCCCTTTCCTTCCATTGCTTCTTCTTCCTCCTCTTTTTCTCATTCTTCCACTTCTTCTTCTTCTTCCTATTGGTCTCCTTCTTCCACTTCTTCTTCTTCATCTCCTCTCATTCCACTACTACCTCATATTCCTCTTATTCTCTCCTTCTACCACTTCTTCTACTTCTACTTGTTGTTCTTCTTCATTTTCGTCTCCTTCTTCCTCTTCTTCTGCTTACACTTCTTCCTCTTCCTCTTCCTCTTCTTCCACTTCTTCTCCTTCCACAACTTCTTTTTCTTTCCTTTCCGTCTTCTCCTTCCTCTTTTTCTCCATCCCCGACTTCTGTTGCTTCCCACTGTTGCTCTTCCTCTTGTTCTCCTTCCCCCAAATCTTATTCTTACACTTCTTCTTCCTCTTCTCGTCCAGATTCCACTTCTTCTGGTTCTTCTTCCCTTCCCTTCCCCTCCTTCTTCCTCTTCCTCTTTTTCTCCTTTTTCCAATTCTTCTTCTTCATCTCACCTCCTTCGACTACTTCTTCTTCCTCCTCTTGTTCACCTTCTTCACTTTCCACATCTTCTTCTTCTTCCTTTTCTTCTCCTTCTTCCACTTCTTCTAGTTACTCTCCTTCTTCTTCCTCTTCTTATCTTTCTTCCACTTCTCCTGCCTCCTCTTGTTCTTTTTCTTCCAGTTCTTCTTCATCCTCTCCTTTCCTTTCTTTTCTTCATCTTCATCTCCTTCTTCTTCTTCCTTTCCTTCGTCATATCCCTCTTTTTCTCCTTCTTCTGCTTCCACTTGCATTTTTACCTCTTGTTCTCCTTCTTCTACTTCTTCTCCATCATCCTCACTCCTTCAACTAGTTTTTTTTCTTCCTCTTGTTCACCTTCTTCCACTTCTACTACATCCACTTGTTCTTCTTCTTCCCTCTCTTCTCCTTCTTCCCCTTCTTCTGCCTACACTACTTCTTCCTCCCCTTCTTCTTCTCCTACTTGTTCGACTTCTTCCTCATTCCCCTTTCCTTCCATTGCTTCTTCTTCCTCCTCTTTTTCTCATTCTTCCACTTCGTCTTCTTCTTCCTATTGGTCTCCTTCTTCCACTTCTTCTTCTTCATCTCCTCTCATTCCACTACTTCCTCATATTCCTCTTATTCTCTCCTTCTACCACTTCTTCTACTTCTACTTGTTGTTCTTCTTCATTTTCGTCTCCTTCTTCCTCTTGCTCTGCTTACACTTCTTCCTCTTCCTCTTCCTCTTCTTCCACTTCTTCTCCTTCCACAACTTCTTTTTCTTTCCTTTCCGTCTTCTCCTTCCTCTTTTTCTCCATCCCCGACTTCTGTTGCTTCCCATTGTTGCTCTTCCTCTTGTTCTCCTTCCCCCAAATCTTATTCTTACACTTCTTCTTCTTCTTCCTCTTCTCGTCCAGATTCCACTTCTTCTGGTTCTTCTTCCCTTCCCTTCCCCTCCTTCTTCCTCTTCCTCTTTTTCTCCTTTTTCCAATTCTTCTTCTTCATCTCACCTCCTTCGACTACTTCTTCTTCCTCCTCTTGTTCACCTTCTTCACTTTCCACATCTTCTTCTTCTTCCTTTTCTTCTCCTTCTTCCACTTCTTCTAGTTACTCTCCTTCTTCTTCCTCTTCTTATCTTTCTTCCACTTCTCCTGCCTCCTCTTGTTCTTTTTCTTCCAGTTCTTCTTCATCCTCTCCTTTCCTTTCTTTTCTTCATCTTCATCTCCTTCTTCTTCTTCCTTTCCTTCGTCATATCCCTCTTTTTCTCCTTCTTCTGCTTCCACTTGCATTTTTACCTCTTGTTCTCCTTCTTCTACTTCTTCTCCATCATCCTCACTCCTTCAACTAGTTTTTTTTCTTCCTCTTGTTCACCTTCTTCCACTTCTACTACATCCACTTGTTCTTCTTCTTCCCTCTCTTCTCCTTCTTCCCCTTCTTCTGCCTACACTACTTCTTCCTCCCCTTCTTCTTCTCCTACTTGTTCGACTTCTTCCTCATTCCCCTTTCCTTCCATTGGTTCTTCTTCCTCCTCTTTTTCTCATTCTTCCACTTCTTCTTCTTCTTCCTATTGGTCTCCTTCTTCCACTTCTTCTTCTTCATCTCCTCTCATTCCACTACTTCCTCATATTCCTCTTATTCTCTCCTTCTACCACTTCTTCTACTTCTACTTGTTGTTCTTCTTCATTTTCGTCTCCTTCTTCCTCTTGCTCTGCTTACACTTCTTCCTCTTCCTCTTCCTCTTCTTCCACTTCTTCTCCTTCCACAACTTCTTTTTCTTTCCTTTCCGTCTTCTCCTTCCTCTTTTTCTCCATCCCCGACTTCTGTTGCTTCCCATTGTTGCTCTTCCTCTTGTTCTCCTTCCCCCAAATCTTATTCTTACACTTCTTCCTCTTCTCGTCCAGATTCCACTTCTTCTGGTTCTTCTTCCCTTCCCTTCCCCTCCTTCTTCCTCTTCCTCTTTTTCTCCTTTTTCCAATTCTTCTTCTTCATCTCACCTCCTTCGACTACTTCTTCTTCCTCCTCTTGTTCACCTTCTTCACTTTCCACATCTTCTTCTTCTTCCTTTTCTTCTCCTTCTTCCACTTCTTCTAGTTACTCTCCTTCTTCTTCCTCTTCTTATCTTTCTTCCACTTCTCCTGCCTCCTCTTGTTCTTTTTCTTCCAGTTCTTCTTCATCCTCTCCTTTCCTTTCTTTTCTTCATCTTCATCTCCTTCTTCTTCTTCCTTTCCTTCGTCATATCCCTCTTTTTCTCCTTCTTCTGCTTCCACTTGCATTCTTACCTCTTGTTCTCCTTCTTCTACTTCTTCTCCATCATCCTCACTCCTTCAACTAGTTTTTCTTCTTCCTCTTGTTCACCTTCTTCCACTTCTACTACATCCACTCGTTCTTCTTCTTCCCTCTCTTCTCCTTCTTCCCCTTCTTCTGCCTACACTACTTCTTCTTCCTCCCCTTCTTCTTCTCCTACTTGTTCCACTTCTTCCTCATTCCCCTTTCCTTCCATTGCTTCTTCTTCCTCCTCTTTTTCTCATTCTTCCACTTCTTCTTCTTCTTCCTATTGGTCTCCTTCTTCCACTTCTTCTTCTTCATCTCCTTTCATTCCACTACTTCCTCATATTCCTCTTATTCTCTCCTTCTACCACTTCTTCTACTTCTACTTGTTGTTCTTCTTCATTTTCGTCTCCTTCTTCCTCTTGTTCTGCTTACACTTCTTCCTCTTCCTCTTCCTCTTCCTCTTCTTCCACTTCTTCTCCTTCCACAACTTCTTTTTCTTTCCTTTCCGTCTTCTCCTTCCTCTTTTTCTCCATCCCCGACTTCTGTTGCTTCCCATTGTTGCTCTTCCTCTTGTTCTCCTTCCCCCAAATCTTATTCTTACACTTCTTCTTCTTCTTCTTCCTCTTCTCGTCCAGATTCCACTTCTTCTGGTTCTTCTTCCCTTCCCTTCCCCTCCTTCTTCCTCTTCCTCTTTTTCTCGTTTTTCCAATTCTTCTTCTTCATCTCACCTCCTTCGACTACTTCTTCTTCCTCCTCTTGTTCACCTTCTTCACTTTCCACATCTTCTTCTTCTTCCTTTTCTTCTCCTTCTTCTAGTTACTCTCCTTCTTCTTCCTCTTCTTATCTTTCTTCCACTTCTCCTGCCTCCTCTTGTTCTTTTTCTTCCAGTTCTTCTTCATCCTCTCCTTTCCTTTCTTTTCTTCATCTTCATCTCCTTCTTCTTCTTCCTTTCCTTCGTCATATCCCTCTTTTTCTCCTTCTTCTGCTTCCACTTGCATTTTTACCTCTTGTTCTCCTTCTTCTACTTCTTCTCCATCATCCTCACTCCTTCAACTAGTTTTTCTTCTTCCTCTTGTTCACCTTCTTCCACTTCTACTACATCCACTTGTTCTTCTTCTTCCCTCTCTTCTCCTTCTTCCCGTTCTTCTGCCTACACTACTTCTTCTTCCTCCCCTTCTTCTTCTCCTACTTGTTCCACTTCTTCCTCATTCCCCTTTCCTTCCATTGCTTCTTCTTCCTCCTCTTTTTCTCATTCTTCCACTTCTTCTTCTTCTTCCTATTGGTCTCCTTCTTCCACTTCTTCTTCTTCATCTCCTCTCATTCCACTACTACCTCATATTCCTCTTATTCTCTCCTTCTACCACTTCTTCTACTTCTACTTGTTGTTCTTCTTCATTTTCGTCTCCTTCTTCCTCTTCTTCTGCTTACACTTCTTCCTCTTCCTCTTCCTCTTCTTCCACTTCTTCTCCTTCCACAACTTCTTTTTCTTTCCTTTCCGTCTTCTCCTTCCTCTTTTTCTCCATCCCCGACTTCTGTTGCTTCCCACTGTTGCTCTTCCTCTTGTTCTCCTTCCCCCAAATCTTATTCTTACACTTCTTCTTCCTCTTCTCGTCCAGATTCCACTTCTTCTGGTTCTTCTTCCCTTCCCTTCCCCTCCTTCTTCCTCTTCCTCTTTTTCTCCTTTTTCCAATTCTTCTTCTTCATCTCACCTCCTTCGACTACTTCTTCTTCCTCCTCTTGTTCACCTTCTTCACTTTCCACATCTTCTTCTTCTTCCTTTTCTTCTCCTTCTTCCACTTCTTCTAGTTACTCTCCTTCTTCTTCCTCTTCTTATCTTTCTTCCACTTCTCCTGCCTCCTCTTGTTCTTTTTCTTCCAGTTCTTCTTCATCCTCTCCTTTCCTTTCTTTTCTTCATCTTCATCTCCTTCTTCTTCTTCCTTTCCTTCGTCATATCCCTCTTTTTCTCCTTCTTCTGCTTCCACTTGCATTTTTACCTCTTGTTCTCCTTCTTCTACTTCTTCTCCATCATCCTCACTCCTTCAACTAGTTTTTTTTCTTCCTCTTGTTCACCTTCTTCCACTTCTACTACATCCACTTGTTCTTCTTCTTCCCTCTCTTCTCCTTCTTCCCCTTCTTCTGCCTACACTACTTCTTCCTCCCCTTCTTCTTCTCCTACTTGTTCGACTTCTTCCTCATTCCCCTTTCCTTCCATTGCTTCTTCTTCCTCCTCTTTTTCTCATTCTTCCACTTCGTCTTCTTCTTCCTATTGGTCTCCTTCTTCCACTTCTTCTTCTTCATCTCCTCTCATTCCACTACTTCCTCATATTCCTCTTATTCTCTCCTTCTACCACTTCTTCTACTTCTACTTGTTGTTCTTCTTCATTTTCGTCTCCTTCTTCCTCTTGCTCTGCTTACACTTCTTCCTCTTCCTCTTCCTCTTCTTCCACTTCTTCTCCTTCCACAACTTCTTTTTCTTTCCTTTCCGTCTTCTCCTTCCTCTTTTTCTCCATCCCCGACTTCTGTTGCTTCCCATTGTTGCTCTTCCTCTTGTTCTCCTTCCCCCAAATCTTATTCTTACACTTCTTCTTCTTCTTCCTCTTCTCGTCCAGATTCCACTTCTTCTGGTTCTTCTTCCCTTCCCTTCCCCTCCTTCTTCCTCTTCCTCTTTTTCTCCTTTTTCCAATTCTTCTTCTTCATCTCACCTCCTTCGACTACTTCTTCTTCCTCCTCTTGTTCACCTTCTTCACTTTCCACATCTTCTTCTTCTTCCTTTTCTTCTCCTTCTTCCACTTCTTCTAGTTACTCTCCTTCTTCTTCCTCTTCTTATCTTTCTTCCACTTCTCCTGCCTCCTCTTGTTCTTTTTCTTCCAGTTCTTCTTCATCCTCTCCTTTCCTTTCTTTTCTTCATCTTCATCTCCTTCTTCTTCTTCCTTTCCTTCGTCATATCCCTCTTTTTCTCCTTCTTCTGCTTCCACTTGCATTTTTACCTCTTGTTCTCCTTCTTCTACTTCTTCTCCATCATCCTCACTCCTTCAACTAGTTTTTTTTCTTCCTCTTGTTCACCTTCTTCCACTTCTACTACGTCCACTTGTTCTTCTTCTTCCCTCTCTTCTCCTTCTTCCCCTTCTTCTGCCTACACTACTTCTTCCTCCCCTTCTTCTTCTCCTACTTGTTCGACTTCTTCCTCATTCCCCTTTCCTTCCATTGCTTCTTCTTCCTCCTCTTTTTCTCATTCTTCCACTTCGTCTTCTTCTTCCTATTGGTCTCCTTCTTCCACTTCTTCTTCTTCATCTCCTCTCATTCCACTACTTCCTCATATTCCTCTTATTCTCTCCTTCTACCACTTCTTCTACTTCTACTTGTTGTTCTTCTTCATTTTCGTCTCCTTCTTCCTCTTGCTCTGCTTACACTTCTTCCTCTTCCTCTTCCTCTTCTTCCACTTCTTCTCCTTCCACAACTTCTTTTTCTTTCCTTTCCGTCTTCTCCTTCCTCTTTTTCTCCATCCCCGACTTCTGTTGCTTCCCATTGTTGCTCTTCCTCTTGTTCTCCTTCCCCCAAATCTTATTCTTACACTTCTTCTTCTTCTTCTTCCTCTTCTCGTCCAGATTCCACTTCTTCTGGTTCTTCTTCCCTTCCCTTCCCCTCCTTCTTCCTCTTCCTCTTTTTCTCCTTTTTCCAATTCTTCTTCTTCATCTCACCTCCTTCGACTACTTCTTCTTCCTCCTCTTGTTCACCCTCTTCACTTTCCACATCTTCTTCTTCTTCCTTTTCTTCTCCTTCTTCCACTTCTTCTAGTTACTCTCCTTCTTCTTCCTCTTCTTATCTTTCTTCCACTTCTCCTACCTCCTCTTGTTCTTTTTCTTCCAGTTCTTCTTCATGCTCTCCTTTCCTTTCTTTTCTTCATCTTCATCTCCTTCTTCTTCTTCCTTTCCTTCGTCATATCCCTCTTTTTCTCCTTCTTCTGCTTCCACTTGCATTTTTACCTCTTGTTCTCCTGCTTCTACTTCTTCTCCATCATCCTCACTCCTTCAACTAGTTTTCTTCTTCCTCTTGTTCACCTTCTTCCACTTCTACTACATCCACTTGTTCTTCTTCTTCCCTCTCTTCTCCTTCTTCCCCTTCTTCTGCCTACACTACTTCTTCTTCCTCCCCTTCTTCTTCTCCTACTTGTTCCACTTCTTCCTCATTCCCCTTTCCTTCCATTGCTTCTTCTTCCTCCTCTTTTTCTCATTCTTCCACTTCTTCTTCTTCTTCCTATTGGTCTCCTTCTTCCACTTCTTCTTCTTCATCTCCTCTCATTCCACTACTTCCTCATATTCCTCTTATTCTCTCCTTCTACCACTTCTTCTACTTCTACTTGTTGTTCTTCTTCATTTTCGTGTCCTTCTTCCTCTTGTTCTGCTTACACTTCTTCCTCTTCCTCTTCCTCTTCTTCCACTTCTTCTCCTTCCACAACTTCTTTTTCTTTCCTTTCCGTCTTCTCCTTCCTCTTTTTCTCCATCCCCGACTTCTGTTGCTTCCCATTGTTGCTCTTCCTCTTGTTCTCCTTCCCCCAAATCTTATTCTTACACTTCTTCTTCTTCTTCTTCTTCCTCTTCTCGTCCAGATTCCACTTCTTCTGGTTCTTCTTCCCTTCCCTTCCCCTCCTTCTTCCTCTTCCTCTTTTTCTCCTTTTTCCAATTCTTCTTCTTCATCTCACCTCCTTCGACTACTTCTTCTTCCTCCTCTTGTTCACCTTCTTCACTTTCCACATCTTCTTCTTCTTCCTTTTCTTCTCCTTCTTCCACTTCTTCTAGTTACTCTCCTTCTTCTTCCTCTTCTTATCTTTCTTCCACTTCTCCTGCCTCCTCTTGTTCTTTTTCTTCCAGTTCTTCTTCATCCTCTCCTTTCCTTTCTTTTCTTCATCTTCATCTCCTTCTTCTTCTTCCTTTCCTTCGTCATATCCCTCTTTTTCTCCTTCTTCTGCTTCCACTTGCATTTTTACCTCTTGTTCTCCTTCTTCTACTTCTTCTCCATCATCCTCACTCCTTCAACTAGTTTTTCTTCTTCCTCTTGTTCACCTTCTTCCACTTCTACTACATCCACTTGTTCTTCTTCTTCCCTCTCTTCTCCTTCTTCCCCTTCTTCTGCCTACACTACTTCTTCTTCCTCCCCTTCTTCTTCTCCTACTTGTTCCACTTCTTCCTCATTCCCCTTTCCTTCCATAGCTTCTTCTTCCTCCTCTTTTTCTCATTCTTCCACTTCTTCTTCTTCTTCCTATTGGTCTCCTTCTTCCACTTCTTCTTCTTCATCTCCTCTCATTCCACTACTTCCTCATATTCCTCTTATTCTCTCCTTCTACCACTTCTTCTACTTCTACTTGTTGTTCTTCTTCATTTTCGTCTCCTCCTTCCTCTTGTTCTGCTTACACTTCTTCCTCTTCCTCTTCCTCTTCTTCTACTTCTTCTCCTTCCACAACTTCTTTTTCTTTCCTTTCCGTCTTCTCCTTCCTCTTTTTCTCCATCCCCGACTTCTGTTGCTTCCCATTGTTGCTCTTCCTCTTGTTCTCCTTCCCCCAAATCTTATTCTTACACTTCTTCTTCTTCTTCTTCCTCTTCTCGTCCAGATTCCACTTCTTCTGGTTCTTCTTCCCTTCCCTTCCCCTCCTTCTTCCTCTTCCTCTTTTTCTCCCTTTTCCAATTCTTCTTCTTCATCTCACCTCCTTCGACTACTTCTTCTTCCTCCTCTTGTTCACCCTCTTCACTTTCCACATCTTCTTCTTCTTCCTTTTCTTCTCCTTCTTCCACTTCTTCTAGTTACTCTCCTTCTTCTTCCTCTTCTCATCTTTCTTCCACTTCTCCTGCCTCCTCTTGTTCTTTTTCTTCCAATTCTTCTTCATCCTCTCCTTTCCTTTCTTTTCTTCATCTCCTTCTTCTTCTTCCTTTCCTTCGTCATATCCCTCTTTTTCTCCTTCTTCTGCTTCCACTTGCATTTTTACCTCTTGTTCTCCTTCTTCTACTTCTTCTCCATCATCCTCACTCCTTCAACTAGTTTTTCTTCTTCCTCTTGTTCACCTTCTTCCACTTCTACTACATCCACTTGTTCTTCTTCTTCCCTCTCTTCTCCTTCTTCCCCTTCTTCTGCCTACACTACTTCTTCTTCCTCCCCTTCTTCTTCTCCTACTTGTTCCACTTCTTCCTCATTCCCCTTTCCTTCCATTGCTTCTTCTTCCTCCTCTTTTTCTCATTCTTCCACTTCTTCTTCTTCTTCCTACTGGTCTCCTTCTTTCACTTCTTCTTCTTCATCTCCTTTCATTCCACTACTTCCTCATATTCCTCTTATTCTCTCCTTCTACCACTTCTTCTACTTCTACTTGTTGTTCTTCTTCATTTTCGTCTCCTTCTTCCTCTGGTTCTGCTTACACTTCTTCCTCTTCCTCTTCCTCTTCTTCCACTTCTTCTCCTTCCACAACTTCTTTTTCTTTCCTTTCCGTCTTCTCCTTCCTCTTTTTCTCCATCCCCGACTTCTGTTGCTTCCCATTGTTGCTCTTCCTCTTGTTCTCCTTCCCCAAAATCTTATTCTTATACTTCTTCTTCTTCTTCCTCTTCTCGTCCAGATTCCACTTCTTCTGGTTCTTCTTCCCTTCCCTTCCCCTCCTTCTTCCTCTTCCTCTTTTTCTCCTTTTTCCAATTCTTCTTCTTCATCTCACCTCCTTCGACTACTTCTTCTTCCTCCTCTTGTTCACCCTCTTCACTTTCACATCTTCTTCTTCTTCCTTTTCTTCTCCTTCTTCCACTTCTTCTAGTTACTCTCCTTCTTCTTCCTCTTCTTATCTTTCTTCCACTTCTCCTGCCTCCTCTTGTTCTTTTTCTTCCAATTCTTCTTCATCCTCTCCTTTCCTTTCTTTTCTTCATCTCCTTCTTCTTCTTCCTTTCCTTCGTCATATCCCTCTTTTTCTCCTTCTTCTGCTTCCACTTGCATTTTTACCTCTTGTTCTCCTTCTTCTACTTCTTCTCCATCATCCTCACTCCTTCAACTAGTTTTTCTTCTTCCTCTTGTTCACCTTCTTCCACTTCTACTACATCCACTTGTTCTTCTTCTTCCCTCTCTTCTCCTTCTTCCCCTTCTTCTGCCTACACTACTTCTTCTTCCTCCCCTTCTTCTTCTCCTACTTGTTCCACTTCTTCCTCATTCCCCTTTCCTTCCATTGCTTCTTCTTCCTCCTCTTTTTCTCATTCTTCCACTTCTTCTTCTTCTTCCTATTGGTCTCCTTCTTTCACTTCTTCTTCTTCATCTCCTTTTGATGTGAATGCCGAAGACAATGACTTTTCATTTTTTGTAACGTTTCATTAATTTAGGAATTAATGTAACATGCAATTAATCATGTGTGATAATTGCGTGATAATAGAGTATTTAATTTTTCTTTTGGGAGTTACGATTTTGAACAGCCACCTAATTCTATAAATAGGGGTTGAATTGTACTCAAAGGAAGAACCATTGAATTAGTGAAATTATATTTGGGTTTTACCCTTTTGTGAGAGATGAATTTCTCTTTAGAACTTATCAAGGAATTTTTCCTTGTGGCGTTCTCTTAGACTTATCAAGGGTAAATCACCACCCTTGTGGCGTCATATGACTTATCTTCCATCCTTGGAAGTGGCGTCATCTATCTTTTCGTTAAACCATTTTCATCCTTTCCATTTTCTTGTTTACCCAATTCTCATTGTTTTATTAACTTATTACCTTCCAACCTAGATAGATCCGCAAAACGAATCCAACCCCTCTGGATTTATATCAGTTGGTATCAGAGCTTCGGCTCTAGGTTTGAAACTATGGTGAATATTTTTTATACAAGGTGTTTAATCGAAGGTCATTTGTGTTTATTTGCAGTTGATGGAGGAAGCTGTAGCAACGTCGTGAGCGAAAGATTGGTGAATAAACTCAACTTATCGACGAGTCTTCATCCTAGACAAACTAAGTTTAAATTCACTGTTGGAAAATTCGTGGATGAAGTGACATGCGATATTGCTCCCATGGACTCATGTCATTTTCTTTTAGGGAGATCTTGGCTAAAGGATAAAAAGATTAATCTTGAAAAATTTTCAGTTTCTTTGGTGCATGAAGGACGCAAGCTTAATTTGAAATTTCTGTCACCAAGCCAAGTTTGTGATGATCAACTTAAGTTGAAGGAGAAAATAGAAAAAGAGAGAGAAGAAAAGAGAAAAATAGAAAAAGAAAAGAGTGAAGAAGAAGAGAGAGAAAAGGAAAGAGAAAGACAGAAAAAGAACTATAAAACTTTAACTGCTATTGATTTTTCTTCTTCTCTTGATATTATAACTGCACAGGATCATGAGTATACAACGCACAAATGGTCATGGGTAAGGAAGAAAAATATTGATATCACTCCTAGAGCGTCATTGTACATCGAGTCCACTGATGAAATTCAAACTCATGAGAAAAATTTTCAAGTCTGGGTCTGGGCACCAAAAAGGAGAAATTATTTGATGCATGATTTTTTACAAGTTGTATTTGATCCTGGAGGTTGTTTTGTTCGTTATAAGTGAATAAAATTTGTAGGAAAATAAAGTCATAGATTCGGGGACGAATTTTTTTCGAAGAAGGAGGGAATGATGTGAATGCCGAAGACAATGACTTTTCATTTTTTGTAACGTTTCATTAATTTAGGAATTAATGTAACATGCAATTAATCATGTGTGATAATTGCGTGATAATAGAGTATTTAATTTTTCTTTTGGGAGTTACGATTTTGAACAGCCACCTAATTCTATAAATAGGGGTTGAATTGTACTCAAAGGAAGAACCATTGAATTAGTGAAATTATATTTGGGTTTTACCCTTTTGTGAGAGATGAATTTCTCTTTAGAACTTATCAAGGAATTTTTCCTTGTGGCGTTCTCTTAGACTTATCAAGGGTAAATCACCACCCTTGTGGCGTCATATGACTTATCTTCCATCCTTGGAAGTGGCGTCATCTATCTTTTCGTTAAACCATTTTCATCCTTTCCATTTTCTTGTTTACCCAATTCTCATTGTTTTATTAACTTATTACCTTCCAACCTAGATAGATCCGCAAAACGAATCCAACCCCTCTGGATTTATATCACCTTTCATTCCACTACTTCCTCATATTCCTCTTATTCTCTCCTTCTACCACTTCTTCTACTTCTACTTGTTGTTCTTCTTCATTTTCGTCTCCTTCTTCCTCTTGTTCTGCTTACACTTCTTCCTCTTCCTCTTCCTCTTCTTCCACTTCTTCTCCTTCCACAACTTCTTTTTCTTTCCTTTCCGTCTTCTCCTTCCTCTTTTTCTCCATCCCCGACTTCTGTTGCTTCCCATTGTTGCTCTTCCTCTTGTTCTCCTTCCCCAAAATCTTATTCTTACACTTCTTCTTCCTCTTCTCGTCCAGATTCCACTTCTTCTGGTTCTTCTTCCCTTCCCTTCCCCTCCTTCTCCCTCTTCCTCTTTTTCTCCTTTTTCCAATTCTTCTTCTTCATCTCACCTCTTTCGACTACTTCTTCTTCCTCCTCTTGTTCACCCTCTTCACTTTCCACATCTTCTTCTTCTTCCTTTTCTTCTCCTTCTTCCACTTCTTCTAGTTACTCTCCTTCTTCTTCCTCTTCTTATCTTTCTTCCACTTCTCCTGCCTCCTCTTGTTCTTTTTCTTCCAGTTCTTCTTCATCCTCTCCTTTCCTTTATTTTCTTCATCTTCATCTCCTTCTTCTTCTTCCTTTCCTTCGTCATATCCCTCTTTTTCTCCTTCTTCTGCTTCCACTTGCATTCTTACCTCTTGTTCTCCTTCTTCTACTTCTTCTCCATCATCCTCACTCCTTCAACTAGTTTTTCTTCTTCCTCTTGTTCACCTTCTTCCACTTCTACTACATCCACTTGTTCTTCTTCTTCCCTCTCTTCTCCTTCTTCCCCTTCTTCTACCTACACTACTTCTTCTTCCTCCCCTTCTTCTTCTCCTACTTGTTCCACTTCTTCCTCATTCCCCTTTCCTTCCATTGCTTCTTCTTCCTCCTCTTTTTCTCATTCTTCCACTTCTTCTTCTTCTTCCTATTGGTCTCCTTCTTCCACTTCTTCTTCTTCATCTCCTTTCATTCCACTACTTCCTCATATTCCTCTTATTCTCTCCTTCTACCACTTCTTCTACTTCTACTTGTTGTTCTTCTTCATTTTCGTCTCCTTCTTCCTCTTGTTCTGCTTACACTTCTTCCTCTTCCTCTTCCTCTTCCTCTTCTTCCACTTCTTCTCCTTCCACAACTTCTTTTTCTTTCCTTTCCGTCTTCTCCTTCCTCTTTTTCTCCATCCCCGACTTCTGTTGCTTCCTATTGTTGCTCTTCCTCTTGTTCTCCTTCCCCCAAATCTTATTCTTACACTTCTTCTTCTTCTTCTTCCTCTTCTCGTCCAGATTCCACTTCTTCTGGTTCTTCTTCCCTTCCCTTCCCCTCCTTCTTCCTCTTCCTCTTTTTCTCCTTTTTCGAATTCTTCTTCTTCATCTCACCTCCTTCGACTACTTCTTCTTCCTCCTCTTGTTCACCTTCTTCACTTTCCACATCTTCTTCTTCTTCCTTTTCTTCTCCTTCTTCCGCTTCTTCTAGTTACTCTCCTTCTTCTTCCTCTTCTTATCTTTCTTCCACTTCTCCTGCCTCCTCTTGTTCTTTTTCTTCCAGTTCTTCTTCATCCTCTCCTTTCCTTTCTTTTCTTCATCTTCATCTCCTTCTTCTTCTTCCTTTCCTTCGTCATATCCCCCTTTTTCTCCTTCTTCTGCTTCCACTTGCATTTTTACCTCTTGTTCTCCTTCTTCTACTTCTTCTCCACCATCCTCACTCCTTCAACTAGTTTTTCTTCTTCCTCTTGTTCACCTTCTTCCACTTCTACTACATCCACTCGTTCTTCTTCTTCCCTCTCTTCTCCTTCTTCCCCTTCTTCTGCCTACACTACTTCTTCTTCCTCCCCTTCTTCTTCTACTACTTGTTCCACTTCTTCCTCATTCCCCTTTCCTTCCATTGCTTCTTCTTCCTCCTCTTTTTCTCATTCTTCCACTTCTTCTTCTTCATCTCCTTTCATTCCACTACTTCCTCATATTCCTCTTATTCTCTCCTTCTACCACTTCTTCTACTTCTACTTATTGTTCTTCTTCATTTTCGTCTCCTTCTTCCTCTTGTTCTGCTTACACTTCTTCCTCTTCCTCTTCCTCTTCTTCCACTTCTTCTCCTTCCACAACTTCTTTTTCTTTCCTTTCCGTCTTATCCTTCCTCTTTTTCTCCATCCCCGACTTCTGTTGCTTCCCATTGTTGCTCTTCCTCTTGTTCTCCTTCCCCCAAATCTTTTTCTTACACTTCTTCTTCTTCTTCTTCCTCTTCTCGTCCAGATTCCACTTCTTCTGGTTCTTCTTCCCTTCCCTTCCCCTACCCTCCTTCTTCCTCTTCCTCTTTGTCTCCTTTTTCCAATTCTTCTTCTTCATCTCACCTCCTTCGACTACTTCTTCTTCCTCCTCTTGTTCACCTTCTTCACTTTCCACATCTTCTTCTTCTTCCTTTTCTTCTCCTTCTTCCACTTCTTCTAGTTACTCTCCTTCTTCTTCCTCTTCTTATCTTTCTTCCACTTCTCCTGCCTCCTCTTGTTCTTTTTCTTCCAGTTCTTCTTCATCCTCTCTTTTCCTTTCTTTTCTTCATCTTCATCTCCTTCTTCTTCTTCCTTTCCTTCGTCATATCCCTCTTTTTCTCCTTCTTCTGCTTCCACTTGCATTCTTACCTCTTGTTCTCCTTCTTCTACTTCTTCTCCATCATCCTCACTCCTTCAACTAGTTTTTCTTCTTCCTCTTGTTCACCTTCTTCCACTTCTACTACATCCACTCGTTCTTCTTCTTCCCTCTCTTCTCCTTCTTCCCCTTCTTCTGCCTACACTACTTCTTCTTCCTCCCCTTCTTCTTCTCCTACTTGTTCCACTTCTTCCTCATTCCCCTTTCCTTCCATTGCTTCTTCTTCCTCCTCTTTTTCTCATTCTTCCACTTCTTCTTCTTCTTCCTATTGGTCTCCTTCTTCCACTTCTTCTTCTTCATCTCCTTTCATTCCACTACTTCCTCATATTCCTCTTATTCTCTCCTTCTACCACTTCTTCTACTTCTACTTGTTGTTCTTCTTCATTTTCGTCTCCTTCTTCCTCTTGTTCTGCTTACACTTCTTCCTCTTCCTCTTCTTCCACTTCTTCTCCTTCCACAACTTCTTTTTCTTTCCTTTCCGTCTTCTCCTTCCTCTTTTTCTCCATCCCCGACTTCTGTTGCTTCCCATTGTTGCTCTTCCTCTTGTTCTCCTTCCCCCAAATCTTATTCTTACACTGCTTCTTCTTCTTCTTCCTCTTCTCGTCCAGATTCCACTTCTTCTGGTTCTTCTTCCCTTCCCTTCCCCTCCTTCTTCCTCTTCCTCTTTTTCTCCTTTTTCCAAATTCTTCTTCTTCATCTCACCTCCTTCGACTACTTCTTCTTCCTCCTCTTGATCACCTTCTTCACTTTCCACATCTTCTTCTTCGTCCTTTTCTTCTCCTTCTTCCACTTCTTCTAGTTACTCTCCTTCTTCTTCCTCTTCTTGTCTTTCTTCCACTTCTCCTGCCTCCTCTTGTTCTTTTTCTTCCAGTTCTTCTTCATCCTCTCCTTTCCTTTCTTTTCTTCATCTTCATCTCCTTCTTCTTCTTCCTTTCCTTCGTCATATCCCTCTTTTTCTCCTTCTTCTGCTTCCACTTGCATTCTTACCTCTTGTTCTCCTTCTTCTACTTCTTCTCCATCATCCTCACTCCTTCAACTAGTTTTTCTTCTTCCTCACCTTCTTCCACTTCTACTACATCCACTCGTTCTTCTTCTTCCCTCTCTTCTCCTTCTTCCCCTTCTTCTGCCTACACTACTTCTTCTTCCTCCCCTTCTTCTTCTCCTACTTGTTCGACTTCTTCCTCATTCCCCTTTCCTTCCATTGGTTCTTCTTCCTCCTCTTTTTCTCATTCTTCCACTTCTTCTTCTTCTTCCTATTGGTCTCCTTCTTCCACTTCTTCTTCTTCATCTCCTCTCATTCCACTACTTCCTCATATTCCTCTTATTCTCTCCTTCTACCACTTCTTCTACTTCTACTTGTTGTTCTTCTTCATTTTCGTCTCCTTCTTCCTCTTGCTCTGCTTACACTTCTTCCTCTTCCTCTTCCTCTTCTTCCACTTCTTCTCCTTCCACAACTTCTTTTTCTTTCCTTTCCGTCTTCTCCTTCCTCTTTTTCTCTATCCCCGACTTCTGTTGCTTCCCATTGTTGCTCTTCCTCTTGTTCTCCTTCCCCCAAATCTTATTCTTACACTTCTTCTTCTTCTTCTTCCTCTTCTCGTCCAGATTCCACTTCTTCTGGTTCTTCTTCCCTTCCCTTCCCCTCCTTCTTCCTCTTCCTCTTTTTCTCCTTTTTCCAATTCTTCTTCTTCATCTCACCTCCTTCGACTACTTCTTCTTCCTCCTCTTGTTCACCTTCTTCACTTTCCACATCTTCTTCTTCTTCCTTTTCTTCTCCTTCTTCCACTTCTTCTAGTTACTCTCCTTCTTCTTCCTCTTCTTATCTTTCTTCCACTTCTCCTGCCTCCTCTTGTTCTTTTTCTTCCAGTTCTTCTTCATCCTCTCCTTTCCTTTCTTTTCTTCATCTTCATCTCCTTCTTCTTCTTCCTTTCCTTCGTCATATCCCTCTTTTTCTCCTTCTTCTGCTTCCACTTGCATTCTTACCTCTTGTTCTCCTTCTTCTACTTCTTCTCCATCATCCTCACTCCTTCAACTAGTTTTTCTTCTTCCTCTTGTTCACCTTCTTCCACTTCTACTACATCCACTCGTTCTTCTTCTTCCCTCTCTTCTCCTTCTTCCCCTTCTTCTGCCTACACTACTTCTTCTTCCTCCCCTTCTTCTTCTCCTACTTGTTCCACTTCTTCCTCATTCCCCTTTCCTTCCATTGCTTCTTCTTCCTCCTCTTTTTCTCATTCTTCCACTTCTTCTTCTTCTTCCTATTGGTCTCCTTCTTCCACTTCTTCTTCTTCATCTCCTTTCATTCCACTACTTCCTCATATTCCTCTTATTCTCTCCTTCTACCACTTCTTCTACTTCTACTTGTTGTTCTTCTTCATTTTCGTCTCCTTCTTCCTCTTGTTCTGCTTACACTTCTTCCTCTTCCTCTTCCTCTTCCTCTTCTTCCACTTCTTCTCCTTCCACAACTTCTTTTTCTTTCCTTTCCGTCTTCTCCTTCCTCTTTTTCTCCATCCCCGACTTCTGTTGCTTCCCATTGTTGCTCTTCCTCTTGTTCTCCTTCCCCCAAATCTTATTCTTACACTTCTTCTTCTTCTTCTTCCTCTTCTCGTCCAGATTCCACTTCTTCTGGTTCTTCTTCCCTTCCCTTCCCCTCCTTCTTCCTCTTCCTCTTTTTCTCCTTTTTCCAAATTCTTCTTCTTCATCTCACCTCCTTCGACTACTTCTTCTTCCTCCTCTTGATCACCTTCTTCACTTTCCACATCTTCTTCTTCTTCCTTTTCTTCTCCTTCTTCCACTTCTTCTAGTTACTCTCCTTCTTCTTCCTCTTCTTATCTTTCTTCCACTTCTCCTGCCTCCTCTTGTTCTTTTTCTTCCAGTTCTTCTTCATCCTCTCCTTTCCTTTCTTTTCTTCATCTTCATCTCCTTCTTCTTCTTCCTTTCCTTCGTCATATCCCTCTTTTTCTCCTTCTTCTGCTTCCACTTGCATTCTTACCTCTTGTTCTCCTTCTTCTACTTCTTCTCCATCATCCTCACTCCTTCAACTAGTTTTTCTTCTTCCTCTTGTTCACCTTCTTCCACTTCTACTACATCCACTCGTTCTTCTTCTTCCCTCTCTTCTCCTTCTTCCCCTTCTTCTGCCTACACTACTTCTTCTTCCTCCCCTTCTTCTTCTCCTACTTGTTCCACTTCTTTCTCATTCCCCTTTCCTTCCATTGCTTCTTCTTCCTCCTCTTTTTCTCATTCTTCCACTTCTTCTTCTTCTTCCTATTGGTCTCCTTCTTCCACTTCTTCTTCTTCATCTCCTTTCATTCCACTACTTCCTCATATTCCTCTTATTCTCTCCTTCTACCACTTCTTCTACTTCTACTTGTTGTTCTTCTTCATTTTCGTCTCCTTCTTCCTCTTGTTCTGCTTACACTTCTTCCTCTTCCTCTTCCTCTTCTTCCACTTCTTCTCCTTCCACAACTTCTTTTTCTTTCCTTTCCGTCTTCTCCTTCCTCTTTTTCTCCATCCCCGACTTCTGTTGCTTCCCATTGTTGCTCTTCCTCTTGTTCTCCTTCCCCCAAATCTTATTCTTACACTTCTTCTTCCTCTTCTCGTCCAGATTCCACTTCTTCTGGTTCTTCTTCCCTTCCCTTCCCCTCCTTCTTCCTCTTCCTCTTTTTCTCCTTTTTCCAATTCTTCTTCTTCATCTCACCTCCTTCGACTACTTCTTCCTCCTCTTTTTCACCTTCTTCACTTTCCACATCTTCTTCTTCTTCCTTTTCTTCTCCTTCTTCCACTTCTTCTAGTTACTCTCCTTCTTCTTCCTCTTCTTATCTTTCTTCCACTTCTCCTGCCTCCTCTTGTTCTTTTTCTTCCAGTTCTTCTTCATCCTCTCCTTTCCTTTCTTTTCTTCATCTTCATCTCCTTCTTCTTCTTCCTTTCCTTCGTCATATCCCTCTTTTTCTCCTTCTTCTGCTTCCACTTGCATTTTTACCTCTTGTTCTCCTTCTGCTACTTCTTCTCCATCATCCTCACTCCTTCAACTAGTTTTTCTTCTTCCTCTTGTTCACCTTCTTCCACTTCTACTACATCCACTTGTTCTTCTTCTTCCCTCTCTTCTCCTTCTTCCCCTTCTTCTGCCTACACTACTTCTTCTTCCTCCCCTTCTTCTTCTCCTACTTGTTCCACTTCTTCCTCATTCCCCTTTCCTTCCATTGCTTCTTCTTCCTCCTCTTTTTCTCATTCTTCCACTTCTTCTTCTTCTTCCTATTGGTCTCCTTCTTCCACTTCTTCTTCTTCATCTCCTTTCATTCCACTACTTCCTCATATTCCTCTTATTCTCTCCTTCTACCACTTCTTCTACTTCTACTTGTTGTTCTTCTTCATTTTCGTCTCCTTCTTCCTCTTGTTCTGCTTACACTTCTTCCTCTTCCTCTTCCTCTTCTTCCACTTCTTCTCCTTCCACAACTTCTTTTTCTTTCCTTTCCGTCTTCTCCTTCCTCTTTTTCTCCATCCCCGACTTCTGTTGCTTCCCATTGTTGCTCTTCCTCTTGTTCTCCTTCCCCCAAATCTTATTCTTACACTTCTTCTTCTTCTTCTTCCTCTTCTCGTTCAGATTCCACTTCTTCTGGTTCTTCTTCCCTTCCCTTCCCCTCCTTCTTCCTCTTCCTCTTTTTCTCCTTTTTCCAATTCTTCTTCTTCATCTCACCTCCTTCGACTACTTCTTCTTCCTCCTCTTGTTCACCTTCTTCACTTTCCACATCTTCTTCTTCTTCCTTTTCTTCTCCTTCTTCCACTTCTTCTAGTTACTCTCCTTCTTCTTCCTCTTCTTATCTTTCTTCCACTTCTCCTGCCTCCTCTTGTTCTTTTTCTTCCAGTTCTTCTTCATCCTCTCCTTTCCTTTCTTTTCTTCATCTTCATCTCCTTCTTCTTCTTCCTTTCCTTCGTCATATCCGTCTTTTTCTCCTTCTTCTGCTTCCACTTGCATTTTTACCTCTTGTTCTCCTTCTTCTACTTCTTCTCCATCATCCTCACTCCTTCAACTAGTTTTTCTTCTTCCTTTTGTTCACGTTCTTCCACTTCTACTACATCCACTTGTTCTTCTTCTTCCCTCTCTTCTCCTTCTCCCCCTTCTTCTGCCTACACTACTTCTTCTTCCTCCCCTTCCTCTTCTCCTACTTGTTCCACTTCTTCCTCATTCCCCTTTCCTTCCATTGCTTCTTCTTCCTCCTCTTTTTCTCATTCTTCCACTTCTTCTTCTTCTTCCTATTGGTCTCCTTCTTCCACTTCTTCTTCTTCATCTCCTTTCATTCCACTACTTCCTCATATTCCTCTTATTCTCTCCTTCTACCACTTCTTCTACTTCTACTTGTTGTTCTTCTTCATTTTCGTCTTCTTCTTCCTCTTGTTCTGCTTACACTTCTTCCTCTTCCTCTTCCTCTTCTTCCACTTCTTCTCCTTCCACAACTTCTTTTTCTTTCCTTTCCGTCTTCTCCTTCCTCTTTTTCTCCATCCCCGACTTCTGTTGCTTCCCATTGTTGCTCTTCCTCTTGTTCTCCTTCCCCCAAATCTTATTCTTACACTTCTTCTTCCTCTTCTCGTCCAGATTCCACTTCTTCTGGTTCTTCTTCCCTTCCCTTCCCCTCCTTCTTCCTCTTCCTCTTTTTCTCCTTTTTCCAATTCTTCTTCTTCATCTCACCTCCTTCGACTACTTCTTCCTCCTCTTTTTCACCTTCTTCACTTTCCACATCTTCTTCTTCTTCCTTTTCTTCTCCTTCTTCCACTTCTTCTAGTTACTCTCCTTCTTCTTCATCTTCTTATCTTTCTTCCACTTCTCCTGCCTCCTCTTGTTCTTTTTCTTCCAGTTCTTCTTCATCCTCTCCTTTCCTTTCTTTTCTTCATCTTCATCTCCTTCTTCTTCTTCCTTTCCTTCGTCATATCCCTCTTTTTCTCCTTTTTCTGCTTCCACTTGCATTTTTACCTCTTGTTCTCCTTCTGCTACTTCTTCTCCATCATCCTCACTCCTTCAACTAGTTTTTCTTCTTCCTCTTGTTCACCTTCTTCCACTTCTACTACATCCACTTGTTCTTCTTCTTCCCTCTCTTCTCCTTCTTCCCCTTCTTCTGCCTACACTACTTCTTCTTCCTCCCCTTCTTCTTCTCCTACTTGTTCCACTTCTTCCTCATTCCCCTTTCCTTCCATTGCTTCTTCTTCCTCCTCTTTTTCTCATTCTTCCACTTCTTCTTCTTCTTCCTATTGGTCTCCTTCTTCCACTTCTTCTTCTTCATCTCCTTTCATTCCACTACTTCCTCATATTCCTCTTATTCTCTCCTTCTACCACTTCTTCTACTTCTACTTGTTGTTCTTCTTCATTTTCGTCTCCTTCTTCCTCTTGTTCTGCTTACACTTCTTCCTCTTCCTCTTCCTCTTCTTCCACTTCTTCTCCTTCCACAACTTCTTTTTCTTTCCTTTCCGTCTTCTCCTTCCTCTTTTTCTCCATCCCCGACTTCTGTTGCTTCCCATTGTTGCTCTTCCTCTTGTTCTCCTTCCCCCAAATCTTATTCTTACACTTCTTCTTCTTCTTCTTCTTCCTCTTCTCGTCCAGATTCCACTTCTTCTGGTTCTTCTTCCCTTCCCTTCCCCTCCTTCTTCCTCTTCCTCTTTTTCTCCTTTTTCCAATTCTTCTTCTTCATCTCACCTCCTTCGACTACTTCTTCTTCCTCCTCTTGTTCACCTTCTTCACTTTCCACATCTTCTTCTTCTTCCTTTTCTTCTCCTTCTTCCACTTCTTCTAGTTACTCTCCTTCTTCTTCCTCTTCTTATCTTTCTTCCACTTCTCCTGCCTCCTCTTGTTCTTTTTCTTCCAGTTCTTCTTCATCCTCTCCTTTCCTTTCTTTTCTTCATCTTCATCTCCTTCTTCTTCTTCCTTTCCTTCGTCATATCCCTCTTTTTCTCCTTCTTCTGCTTCCACTTGCATTTTTACCTCTTGTTCTCCTTCTGCTACTTCTTCTCCATCATCCTCACTCCTTCAACTAGTTTTTCTTCTTCCTCTTGTTCACCTTCTTCCACTTCTACTACATCCACTTGTTCTTCTTCTTCCCTCTCTTCTCCTTCTTCCCCTTCTTCTGCCTACACTACTTCTTCTTCCTCCCCTTCTTCTTCTCCTACTTGTTCCACTTCTTCCTCATTCCCCTTTCCTTCCATTGCTTCTTCTTCCTCCTCTTTTTCTCATTCTTCCACTTCTTCTTCTTCTTCCTATTGGTCTCCTTCTTCCACTTCTTCTTCTTCATCTCCTTTCATTCCACTACTTCCTCATATTCCTCTTATTCTCTCCTTCTACCACTTCTTCTACTTCTACTTGTTGTTCTTCTTCATTTTCGTCTCCTTCTTCCTCTTGTTCTGCTTACACTTCTTCCTCTTCCTCTTCCTCTTCTTCCACTTCTTCTCCTTCCACAACTTCTTTTTCTTTCCTTTCCGTCTTCTCCTTCCTCTTTTTCTCCATCCCCGACTTCTGTTGCTTCCCATTGTTGCTCTTCCTCTTGTTCTCCTTCCCCCAAATCTTATTCTTACACTTTTCTTCCTCTTCTCGTCCAGATTCCACTTCTTCTGGTTCTTCTTCCCTTCCCTTCCCCTCCTTCTTCCTCTTCCTCTTTTTCTCCTTTTTCCAATTCTTCTTCTTCATCTCACCTCCTTCGACTACTTCTTCCTCCTCTTTTTCACCTTCTTCACTTTCCACATCTTCTTCTTCTTCCTTTTCTTCTCCTTCTTCCACTTCTTCTAGTTACTCTCCTTCTTCTTCCTCTTCTTATCTTTCTTCCACTTCTCCTGCCTCCTCTTGTTCTTTTTCTTCCAGTTCTTCTTCATCCTCTCCTTTCCTTTCTTTTCTTCATCTTCATCTCCTTCTTCTTCTTCCTGTCCTTCGTCATATCCCTCTTTTTCTCCTTCTTCTGCTTCCACTTGCATTCTTACCTCTTGTTCTCCTTCTTCTACTTCTTCTCCATCATCCTCACTCCTTCAACTAGTTTTTCTTCTTCCTCTTGTTCACCTTCTTCCACTTCTACTACATCCACTCGTTCTTCTTCTTCCCTCTCTTCTCCTTCTTCCCCTTCTTCTGCCTACACTACTTCTTCTTCCTCCCCTTCTTCTTCTCCTACTTGTTCCACTTCTTTCTCATTCCCCTTTCCTTCCATTGCTTCTTCTTCCTCCTCTTTTTCTCATTCTTCCACTTCTTCTTCTTCTTCCTATTGGTCTCCTTCTTCCACTTCTTCTTCTTCATCTCCTTTCATTCCACTACTTCCTCATATTCCTCTTATTCTCTCCTTCTACCACTTCTTCTACTTCTACTTGTTGTTCTTCTTCATTTTCGTCTCCTTCTTCCTCTTGTTCTGCTTACACTTCTTCCTCTTCCTCTTCCTCTTCTTCCACTTCTTCTCCTTCCACAACTTCTTTTTCTTTCCTTTCCGTCTTCTCCTTCCTCTTTTTCTCCATCCCCGACTTCTGTTGCTTCCCATTGTTGCTCTTCCTCTTGTTCTCCTTCCCCCAAATCTTATTCTTACACTTCTTCTTCTTCTTCTTCCTCTTCTCGTTCAGATTCCACTTCTTCTGGTTCTTCTTCCCTTCCCTTCCCCTCCTTCTTCCTCTTCCTCTTTTTCTCCTTTTTCCAATTCTTCTTCTTCATCTCACCTCCTTCGACTACTTCTTCCTCCTCTTTTTCACCTTCTTCACTTTCCACATCTTCTTCTTCTTCCTTTTCTTCTCCTTCTTCCACTTCTTCTAGTTACTCTCCTTCTTCTTCCTCTTCTTATCTTTCTTCCACTTCTCCTGCCTCCTCTTGTTCTTTTTCTTCCAGTTCTTCTTCATCCTCTCCTTTCCTTTCTTTTCTTCATCTTCATCTCCTTCTTCTTCTTCCTGTCCTTCGTCATATCCCTCTTTTTCTCCTTCTTCTGCTTCCACTTGCATTCTTACCTCTTGTTCTCCTTCTTCTACTTCTTCTCCATCATCCTCACTCCTTCAACTAGTTTTTCTTCTTCCTCTTGTTCACCTTCTTCCACTTCTACTACATCCACTCGTTCTTCTTCTTCCCTCTCTTCTCCTTCTTCCCCTTCTTCTGCCTACACTACTTCTTCTTCCTCCCCTTCTTCTTCTCCTACTTGTTCCATGATGAGGAGATCAAGCTTGAAAGACTTGGAGGACCTATGAGGACCTATGACAAAGGACTGAAGAGAGCAATGCTTGACCTTAATGGAAGAGAAGTTTGAAATAAATTAAACTCATTTTCTTGGAGTTTACTTAGTTAATGGTGGGCAACCAGAATTGTCTAATTAAAGTTGCAGCCACCTAGGTTATCAATTATAATTAGTATACGTGTTTAATTTACTTTGGCAGTTACACTTTGTTATTAAGCTGCCCATTATTAGTTTTTATTATTTTGTAACTTCAGCTGAATTTAGAAAGCCACTAAACCTACACAAGCTGAGTTTATTAGGCATATAAATTTGGGCAAGACTGAGATGTAAGGCAGAATATTTTGGAAATAAAAAACTAGTTGAGTTTTCTCTCCTTTGGGTTCTTGGCAATCCAAAATCTTTTTGAGATTTATCAAAGGTAATTCACCCCTTTGTGTGTGTAATCTCGTAGACATATCTTCCATCCTTGGAAGTGTGGAGTCTATCAATTCCAATTCCATTTTCTGTCTTTTCCATTCATACTCAATTCTGCCCAGCAAACTCTATGATCAATTGCACAGGAAAGTCCTACACTATTCGAAAACTCGTTTACTCGTTCAATTTCAATAACTTTTAATTTCCATTCTATGTCTAAGAGTTTGACAGTAATTCTAATCAATTTATTTTTGGCAATTGTTTGCATTCCACGTTGATTAATTTTGTTAACGCGGCCAGCTAAATTCCTAGGGTCCTTTCAGAATCCTAAACTGACAGTGGATTCATATCATTTGGTATCAGAGCTTAGGTTTCTAGGAATTGCAAGGCTGCACTCCGGGTAATTTTTTTCCTTGATTCTTGTCATCAATAATATTACCTTAATTGTCAATCAGTTAGGATGAACCATTGCAAAAGTTAAGCCCTTAAAAAAATCTGAGATTCTAAAAAAAAAAAAAAGGAAGAGGAATTTTGAAAATCTGAAGAAAAAAAAATATAGAGAAAAAAAAAAGAAGCAAAACAAAGAATGCAAATGTGTTTAAAAAATATATATATATATAAAATTGGCTGAATGGTTCATGCTAGAAATTCTTCATTTTGAAGGTAATATTGTGTTTGATTTGAAAGAAAAATTACTGCACCTTGTTTGTTTACATTTCTGAAATTTTGGGCTGCACTTCTTGGTTACAAATTGTGTCAATTCCACTTTGTTTTGGCTTCACATATACTGCACATTCTTGCTGGATTTTGCTGCACTTGTTAGTTTCATTTTAAGCCAAAATTTTATCCTCTGTTTGTGTCTTTACCTGTTAAAATTGGCTGCACAATTTTCTACTCAAAATTCTGGTTGTGGCTGTTTGTACCTTTGTTTTTGTGTGCCCAGTTTTTGTCCATTTCTTTTCGTACTTCCTTTGTTTTCATTTTGAGACAAATTTCTTCTGTCTTGTTGGTGTAAAAAAAAAAAAATCCAGTGTTGTCCTAGTATTTGTTGCTTTCGTTGGGTTTCATTTTAGTCATTTTTGTTAGTTTTCTTGTGTCTTATTTGCCTGCACACAAGTTGGTGTTTGTCTTTGAGTTTTTCTCTTTTGGTTTGTTAAGAACTTAAGGAGGAATAAAGAGGAAAAAGGCAAGAGAGTTTCATTATAGTAAAAGCCAATTTTTTTTTTTTTTAGCGCAAACACTTGAGTAGGTAAGAACATTTTCAAACACCACATACATACTTTTTCTTGTGACATTTGACCTGTTTATTTATCATGGCGGAAAGAAATAATAACAATGATCTTCAGCTTCAAATTGTTGCACTATCCCAGCATTTAGAGAGATTGATGAAGCAACAACAAGATGAGTTCCATGAGAGGTTGGATCAGTTGGAGAATAGAACCCCACCAATAGGAGGAGGAAGGCCAAATAGAAATGAAGGAAGAATAGAAGGAGTGAAGTTGAATGTGCCTCCTTTCAAGGGTAGGAGTGATCCTGAGGCATACTTGGAGTGGGAGTTAAAAATTGAGCATGTGTTCTCTTGCAACAATTATAGTGAGGAGCAAAAGGTGAGACTTGCAGCTGCTGAATTTTCAGATTATGCTTTGATTTGGTGGAACAAGTTGCAAAGAGAGAGGATTAGAGATGAAGAGCCTATGGTGGACACTTGGACTGAAATGAAGAGGCTCATGAGGAAGCGGTATGTACCTTCTAGCTTCCATAGAGACTTAAAATTGAAACTTCAAAAATTGTCTCAAGGAAGCAAGGGAGTGGAGGAGTACTATAAGGAGATGGAGGTGATTATCATCCAAGCAAAAATTGAAGAAGATCCTGAGGTAACTATGGCTCGCTTTCTTAGTGGCTTAAATCATGATATTAGAGATGTTGTTGAGTTGCAGGAATTTGTAGAAATGGAGGATCTGTTGCATAAGGCCATTCAGGTAGAACAACAGTTAAAAAGAAAAAGTGCAACAAGAAGGAGTTCTACCAATTTTAATAATTCCAATTGGAAGGATAGGAGGAAAGAAGGAGCTGCCTCATCTAGTAATACAACACCTTCTAGCCATGGAAAAGCCCATCAAAAGAAAGATGATAATCCACCTAAAAAGACTAGAGAAGTGAAGTGTTTCAAGTGCTTGGGCATGGGTCATTATGCCTATGAGTGTCCCACAAAGAAGATTGTTTTTCTCAAAGATAATGGGGAATACACAAGCCAATCAGAAGCTAGTGGTGGAGAAGAAGAGGAGAGTGATGGAGAATTGGCGGCTAATGAAGGAGAGTTGTACATGATTAGGAGACTATTGGGAAGTCAAGTCAAGGCCGAAGATGCATCTCAAAGGGAGAACATCTTTCACACAAGATGTTCAGTCAATGGTAATGTTTGTTTGGTAATTATTGATGGAGGGAGTTGTACCAATGTGGTGAGTTCAAGATTAGTGTCAAAGATGAACATGGACACTACACCGCATCCTAGACCATATAAACTCCAATGGCTTAGTGAAGGAGAAGAAGTTAAAGTGAAACAGCAAGCAGAGGTTCCTTTCTCCATTGGGAAGTATCAAGATAAGGTTTTATGTGATGTGGTTCCCATGGAGGCCAGCCATATCCTTTTAGGGAGGTCGTGGCAGTATGATACCAAAGCCATTCATGATGGTTTCACTAATAAAATTTCCTTCATGTATCAGGATAAAAAGGTGGTTCTTAAGCCTTTGTCTCCTAAAGAGGTATGTGAGGATCAATTAAAAATGAGAGAAAAGTTAGCAAATGAGAGAAAGACTGAAACACCTGAGAGGAAAAAGAGTGAAACACCTGAAAGAAAAAAGAGAGAAAAGAATAAGAGTGAAACACTTGAGGGCAAGCAGCTGTGTTTAGCAAGAGAAAGGGAGGTAAGGAGGGTGCTTTGCGCAAGACAGCCCCTCTACTTATTGCTTTGTCAAAATCAAATTTTGTATGCTAACCAGTTTGACAAGTTTGAATTGCCTTCTTGTATTGAGTCTCTTTTGCAGGATTTTGAGGATGTGTTTCCAGCAAATGTACCTGATGGCTTGCCACCTGTGAGGGGAATTGAGCATCACATTGATCTCATTCCAGGAGCTTCTTTGCCTAATCGTTCAGCTTATAGGAGCAACCCACAGGAGACCAAAGAGATCGAAAGGCAAGTTACTGAACTCATGAGCAAAGGGTGGGTAAGAGACAGCATGAGTCCATGTGCTGTACCTGTGATTCTAGTACCCAAGAAGGATGGTTCATGGAGGATGTGTTCTGATTGTAGAGCCATAAACAACATCACCATCAAATATAGACATCCAATTCCCAGGTTAGATGATCTTCTTGATGAACTATATGGTGCATGTGTGTTTTCTAAAATTGATCTGAAAAGTGACTATAATCAGATTAGGATTAGAGAAGGAGATGAATGGAAAACTGCTTTTAAGACTAAATATGGATTGTATGAGTGGCTGGTTATGCCCTTTGGTTTGACAAATGCACCTAGTACTTTCATGAGATTAATGAATCATGTCTTAAGAGAGTTTATTGGAAAATTTGTTGTGGTGTACTTTGATGATATTCTGATCTATAGCACTAGTCTTGAATTGCATGTTGAACATTTGCGGGCTGTTATGAATGTGCTTAGAAAAGAACAATTGTATGCCAATTTGGACAAATGCATTTTTTGTACTGATCATGTAGTATTCCTAGGCTTTGTTGTTAATGCTAAAGGGGTACAGGTTGATGTGGAAAAGGTTAAGGCCATCCAAGAATGGCCTACTGATATAAATCCAGAGGGGTTGGATTCGTTTTGCGGATCTATCTAGGTTGGAAGGTAATAAGTTAATAAAACAATGAGAATTGGGTAAACAAGAAAATGGAAAGGATGAAAATGGTTTAACGAAAAGATAGATGACGCCACTTCCAAGGATGGAAGATAAGTCATATGACGCCACAAGGGTGGTGATTTACCCTTGATAAGTCTAAGAGAACGCCACAAGGAAAAATTCCTTGATAAGTTCTAAAGAGAAATTCATCTCTCACAAAAGGGTAAAACCCAAATATAATTTCACTAATTCAATGGTTCTCCCTTTGAGTACAATTCAACCCCTATTTATAGAATTAGGTGGCTGTTCAAAATCGTAACTCCCAAAAGAAAAATTAAATACTCTATTATCACGCAATTATCACACATGATTAATTGCATGTTACATTAATTCCTAAATTAATGAAACGTTACAAAAAATGAAAAGTCATTGTCTTCGGCATTCACATCATTCCCTCCTTCTTCGAAAAAAATTCGTCCCCGAATCTATGACTTTATTTTCCTACAAATTTTATTCACTTATAACGAACAAAACAACCTCCAGGATCAAATACAACTTGTAAAAAATCATGCATCAAATAATTTCTCCTTTTTGGTGCCCAGACCCAGACTTGAAAATTTTTCTCATGAGTTTGAATTTCATCAGTGGACTCGATGTACAATGACGCTCTAGGAGTGATATCAATATTTTTCTTCCTTACCCATGACCATTTGTGCGTTGTATACTCATGATCCTGTGCAGTTATAATATCAAGAGAAGAAGAAAAATCAATAGCAGTTAAAGTTTTATAGTTCTTTTTCTGTCTTTCTCTTTCCTTTTCTCTCTCTTCTTCTTCACTCTTTTCTTTTTCTATTTTTCTCTTTTCTTCTCTCTCTTTTTCTATTTTCTCCTTCAACTTAAGTTGATCATCACAAACTTGGCTTGGTGACAGAAATTTCAAATTAAGCTTGCGTCCTTCATGCACCAAAGAAACTGAAAATTTTTCAAGATTAATCTTTTTATCCTTTAGCCAAGATCTCCCTAAAAGAAAATGACATGAGTCCATGGGAGCAATATCGCATGTCACTTCATCCACGAATTTTCCAACAGTGAATCTAAACTTAGTTTGCCTAGGATGAAGACTCGTTGGTAAGTTAAGTTTATTCACCAATCTTTCGCTCACAACGTTGTTACAACTTCCTCCATCAACTGCAAATAAACACAAATGACCTTCGATTAAACACCTTGTATAAAAAATATTCACCATAATTCCAAACCTAGAACCGAAGCTCTGATACCAACTGATAGAAATCCAAAGGGGTTGGATTCGTTTTGCGGATCTATCTAGGTTGGAAGGTAATAAGTTAACAAAGCAATGAGAATTGGGTAAACAAGAAAATGGAAAGGATGAAGATGGTTTAACGAAAAGATAGATGACGCCACTTCCAAGGATGGAAGATAAGTCATATGACGCCACAAGGGTGATGATTTACCCTTGATAAGTCTAGGAGAACGCCACAAGGAAAAATTCCTTGATAAGTTCTAAAGAGAAATTCATCTCTCACAAAAGGGTAAAACCCAAATATAATTTCACTAATTCAATGGTTCTCCCTTTGAGTACAATTCAACCCCTATTTATAGAATTAGGTGGCTGTTCAAAATCGTAACTCCCAAAAGAAAAATTAAATACTCTATTATCACGCAATTATCACACATGATTAATTGCATGTTACATTAATTCCTAAATTAATGAAACGTTACAAAAAATGAAAAGTCATTGTCTTCGGCATTCACATCACCTACACCTAAAACCGTGAGTGAGGTGAGGGGATTTCATGGTTTAGCAAGTTTCTACAGGAGATTTGTTAAAGATTTTAGTACTGTGGCTGCACCTCTAAATGAAATTGTTAAAAAAAATGTGGGTTTTAAATGGGGAGAGAAACAAGAAGAGGTCTTTGCTGCCCTTAAGCATAAGCTTGTTAATGCACCTATTCTTGCCATGCCTAATTTTGCAAAATCATTTGAAATTGAATGTGATGCATCAAATGTGGGTATTGGGGCTGTTTTATTGCAAGATGGTCATCCAATTGCTTATTTCAGTGAAAAGTTAAGTGGGGCTGCCCTTAACTATTCTACTTATGATAAGGAATTATATGCGTTGGTGAGGGCTTTAAAAACATGGCAGCATTATCTGTTACCCAAGGAATTTGTCATTCATAGCGACCATGAGTCTTTAAAATATTTAAAGGGTCAAGGTAAGCTTAATAAGAGGCATGCTAAGTGGGTAGAATTTTTAGAACAATTTCCATATGTTATCAAGCATAAAAAGGGAAAAGGGAACGTAGTGGCTGATGCGCTTTCTAGGAGGCACGCATTACTTTCTATGCTTGAGACTAAATTGTTTGGTCTTGAATCTTTGAAAGATATGTATAAACATGATGTGGATTTTGCTGAAATATTTGCTGCATGTGAAAAGCTTTCTGAAAATGGATATTATAGGCATAATGGATTTTTGTTTAAAGCCAATAAATTGTGTGTGCCTAAATGTTCCATTAGAGAGTTGCTTGTAAGTGAATCACATGAGGGGGGTTTGATGGGTCATTTTGGGGTTCAAAAGACTTTGAAAATTTTGCAAGAGCATTTCTTTTGGCCTCACATGAAACGGTATGTGCATAAGTTTTGTGACCACTGCATTGTGTGTAAAAAGGCCAAATCTAAGGTTAAGCCTCATGGATTGTATACTCCTTTGCCTGTTCCTGAATATCCTTGGACTGACATTTCTATGGACTTTGTTTTGGGGTTGCCTAAAACAAAGAATGGAAAGGATTCTGTGTTTGTTGTTGTTAATAGGTTTTCTAAGATGGCACATTTCATTCCTTGCAAAAAGGTGGATGATGCTAGCCATGTGGCTGATTTATTTTTCAAGGAAATAGTGAGACTTCATGGACTGGCAAGGAGCATTGTGAGTGATAGGGATGCAAAATTCCTTAGTCACTTTTGGAGGACCTTGTGGGGTAAATTGGTACTAAATTGCTGTTTTCTACTACTTGCCACCCACAAACTGATGGTCAAACTGAGGTAGTCAATAGGACTTTAGGCACATTGCTTAGGACTGTTTTAAAGAAAAATCTTAAGTCTTGGGAAGCATGTTTGCCTCATGTTGAGTTTGCTTATAATAGGGTTGTCCATAGCACGACTAATTGTTCTCCGTTTGAAATTGTGTATGGGTTCAATCCTTTGACTCCTCTTGATTTGTTGTTCATGCCTAACATTTCTATGTTTAAGCATAATGAAGCACAAGCTAAAGCTGAGTATGTGAAGAAGCTGCATGAGCAAGTGAAGGCTCAAATTGAAAAGAAAAATGAGAGTTATGCAAGGCAAGCTAACAAGGGTAGGAAGAAGGTCGTGTTCCAACCTGGTGATTGGGTTTGGGTACACATGAGAAAGGAAAGGTTCCCTAAACAAAGAAAGTCAAAACTCCAACCAAGGGGAGATGGTCCTTTCCAAGTTCTAGAAAAGATCAATGACAATGCCTATAAGATTGATCTTCCAGATGAGTATAATGTTAGTGCTACTTTTAATGTGTCTGATTTAACTCTCTTTGATGCAGATGAAGATGCTATTGATTTGGGGACAAATCCTCTTCAAGAGGGGGGGAGTGATGAGGAGATCAAGCTTGAAAGACTTGGAGGACCTATGAGGACCTATGACAAAGGACTGAAGAGAGCAATGCTTGACCTTAATGGAAGAGAAGTTTGAAATAAATTAAACTCATTTTCTTGGAGTTTACTTAGTTAATGGTGGGCAACCAGAATTGTCTAATTAAAGTTGCAGCCACCTAGGTTATCAATTATAATTAGTATACGTGTTTAATTTACTTTGGCAGTTACACTTTGTTATTAAGCTGCCCATTATTAGTTTTTATTATTTTGTAACTTCAGCTGAATTTAGAAAGCCACTAAACCTACACAAGCTGAGTTTATTAGGCATATAAATTTGGGCAAGACTGAGATGTAAGGCAGAATATTTTGGAAATAAAAAACTAGTTGAGTTTTCTCTCCTTTGGGTTCTTGGCAATCCAAAATCTTTTTGAGATTTATCAAAGGTAATTCACCCCTTTGTGTGTGTAATCTCGTAGACATATCTTCCATCCTTGGAAGTGTGGAGTCTATCAATTCCAATTCCATTTTCTGTCTTTTCCATTCATACTCAATTCTGCCCAGCAAACTCTATGATCAATTGCACAGGAAAGTCCTACACTATTCGAAAACTCGTTTACTCGTTCAATTTCAATAACTTTTAATTTCCATTCTATGTCTAAGAGTTTGACAGTAATTCTAATCAATTTATTTTTGGCAATTGTTTGCATTCCACGTTGATTAATTTTGTTAACGCGGCCAGCTAAATTCCTAGGGTCCTTTCAGAATCCTAAACTGACAGTGGATTCATATCATTCCACTTCTTTCTCATTCCCCTTTCCTTCCATTGCTTCTTCTTCCTCCTCTTTTTCTCATTCTTCCACTTCTTCTTCTTCTTCCTATTGGTCTCCTTCTTCCACTTCTTCTTCTTCATCTCCTTTCATTCCACTACTTCCTCATATTCCTCTTATTCTCTCCTTCTACCACTTCTTCTACTTCTACTTGTTGTTCTTCTTCATTTTCGTCTCCTTCTTCCTCTTGTTCTGCTTACACATCTTCCTCTTCCTCTTCCTCTTCTTCCACTTCTTCTCCTTCCACAACTTCTTTTTCTTTCCTTTCCGTCTTCTCCTTCCTCTTTTTCTCCATCCCCGACTTCTGTTGCTTCCCATTGTTGCTCTTCCTCTTGTTCTCCTTCCCCCAAATCTTATTCTTACACTTCTTCTTCTTCTTCTTCCTCTTCTCGTTCAGATTCCACTTCTTCTGGTTCTTCTTCCCTTCCCTTCCCCTCCTTCTTCCTCTTCCTCTTTTTCTCCTTTTTCCAATTCTTCTTCTTCATCTCACCTCCTTCGACTACTTCTTCTTCCTCCTCTTGTTCACCTTCTTCACTTTCCACATCTTCTTCTTCTTCCTTTTCTTCTCCTTCTTCCACTTCTTCTAGTTACTCTCCTTCTTCTTCCTCTTCTTATCTTTCTTCCACTTCTCCTGCCTCCTCTTGTTCTTTTTCTTCCAGTTCTTCTTCATCCTCTCCTTTCCTTTCTTTTCTTCATCTTCATCTCCTTCTTCTTCTTCCTTTCCTTCGTCATATCCCTCTTTTTCTCCTTCTTGTGCTTCCACTTGCATTTTTACCTCTTGTTCTCCTTCTTCTACTTCTTCTCCATCATCCTCACTCCTTCAACTAGTTTTTCTTCTTCCTTTTGTTCACCTTCTTCCACTTCTACTACATCCACTTGTTCTTCTTCTTCCCTCTCTTCTCCTTCTCCCCCTTCTTCTGCCTACACTACTTCTTCTTCCTCCCCTTCCTCTTCTCCTACTTGTTCCACTTCTTCCTCATTCCCCTTTCCTTCCATTGCTTCTTCTTCCTCCTCTTTTTCTCATTCTTCCACTTCTTCTTCTTCTTCCTATTGGTCTCCTTCTTCCACTTCTTCTTCTTCATCTCCTTTCATTCCACTACTTCCTCATATTCCTCTTATTCTCTCCTTCTACCACTTCTTCTACTTCTACTTGTTGTTCTTCTTCATTTTCGTCTCCTTCTTCCTCTTGTTCTGCTTACACTTCTTCCTCTTCCTCTTCCTCTTCTTCCACTTCTTCTCCTTCCACAACTTCTTTTTCTTTCCTTTCCGTCTTCTCCTTCCTCTTTTTCTCCATCCCCGACTTCTGTTGCTTCCCATTGTTGCTCTTCCTCTTGTTCTCCTTCCCCCAAATCTTATTCTTACACTTCTTCTTCCTCTTCTCGTCCAGATTCCACTTCTTCTGGTTCTTCTTCCCTTCCCTTCCCCTCCTTCTTCCTCTTCCTCTTTTTCTCCTTTTTCCAATTCTTCTTCTTCATCTCACCTCCTTCGACTACTTCTTCTTCCTCCTCTTGTTCACCTTCTTCACTTTCCACATCTTCTTCTTCTTCCTTTTCTTCTCCTTCTTCCACTTCTTCTAGTTACTCTCCTTCTTCTTCCTCTTCTTATCTTTCTTCCACTTCTCCTGCCTCCTCTTGTTCTTTTTCTTCCAGTTCTTCTGCATCCTCTCCTTTCCTTTCTTTTCTTCATCTTCATCTCCTTCTTCTTCTTCCTTTCCTTCGTCATATCCCTCTTTTTCTCCTTCTTCTGCTTCCACTTGCATTTTTACCTCTTGTTCTCCTTCTTCTACTTCTTCTCCATCATCCTCACTCCTTCAACTAGTTTTTCTTCTTCCTCTTGTTCACCTTCTTCCACTTCTACTACATCCACTTGTTCTTCTTCTTCCCTCTCTTCTCCTTCTTCCCCTTCTTCTGCCTACACTACTTCTTCTTCCTCCCCTTCTTCTTCTCCTACTTTTCCACTTCTTCCTCATTCCCCTTTCCTTCCATTGCTTCTTCTTCCTCCTCTTTTTCTCATTCTTCCACTTCTTCTTCTTCTTCCTATTGGTCTCCTTCTTCCACTTCTTCTTCTTCATCTCCTCTCATTCCACTACTTCCTCATATTCCTCTTATTCTCTCCTTCTACCACTTCTTCTACTTCTACTTGTTGTTCTTCTTCATTTTCGTCTCCTCCTTCCTCTTGTTCTGCTTACTCTTCTTCCTCTTCCTCTTCCTCTTCTTCCACTTCTTCTCCTTCCACAACTTCTTTTTCTTTCCTTTCCGTCTTCTCCTTCCTCTTTTTCTCCATCCCCGACTTCTGTTGCTTCCCATTGTTGCTCTTCCTCTTGTTCTCCTTCCCCCAAATCTTATTCTTACACTTCTTCTTCTTCTTCTTCCTCTTCTCGTCCAGATTCCACTTCTTCTGGTTCTTCTTCCCTTCCCTTCCCCTCCTTCTTCCTCTTCCTCTTTTTCTCCTTTTTCCAATTCTTCTTCTTCATCTCACCTCCTTCGACTACTTCTTCTTCCTCCTCTTGTTCACCTTCTTCACTTTCCACATCTTCTTCTTCTTCCTTTTCTTCTCCTTCTTCCACTTCTTCTAGTTACTCTCCTTCTTCTTCCTCTTCTTATCTTTCTTCCACTTCTCCTGCCTCCTCTTGTTCTTTTTCTTCCAGTTCTTCTGCATCCTCTCCTTTCCTTTCTTTTCTTCATCTTCATCTCCTTCTTCTTCTTCCTTTCCTTCGTCATATCCCTCTTTTTCTCCTTCTTCTGCTTCCACTTGCATTTTTACCTCTTGTTCTCCTTCTTCTCCATCATCCTCACTCCTTCAACTAGTTTTTCTTCTTCCTCTTGTTCACCTTCTTCCACTTCTACTACATCCACTTGTTCTTCTTCTTCCCTCTCTTCTCCTTCTTCCCCTTCTTCTGCCTACACTACTTCTTCTTCCTCCCCTTCTTCTTCTCCTACTTGTTCCACTTCTTCCTCATTCCCCTTTCCTTCCATTGCTTCTTCTTCCTCCTCTTTTTCTCATTCTTCCACTTCTTCTTCTTCTTCCTATTGGTCTCCTTCTTCCACTTCTTCTTCTTCATCTCCTCTCATTCCACTACTTCCTCATATTCCTCTTATTCTCTCCTTCTACCACTTCTTCTACTTCTACTTGTTGTTCTTCTTCATTTTCGTCTCCTCCTTCCTCTTGTTCTGCTTACTCTTCTTCCTCTTCCTCTTCCTCTTCTTCCACTTCTTCTCCTTCCACAACTTCTTTTTCTTTCCTTTCCGTCTTCTCCTTCCTCTTTTTCTCCATCCCCGACTTCTGTTGCTTCCCATTGTTGCTCTTCCTCTTGTTCTCCTTCCCCCAAATCTTATTCTTACACTTCTTCTTCTTCCTCTTCTCGTCCAGATTCCACTTCTTCTGGTTCTTCTTCCCTTCCCTTCCCCTCCTTCTTCCTCTTCCTCTTTTTCTCCTTTTTCCAATTCTTCTTCTTCATCTCACCTCCTTCGACTACTTCTTCTTCCTCCTCTTGTTCACCTTCTTCACTTTCCACATCTTCTTCTTCTTCCTTTTCTTCTCCTTCTTCCACTTCTTCTAGTTACTCTCCTTCTTCTTCCTCTTCTTATCTTTCTTCCACTTCTCCTGCCTCCTCTTGTTCTTTTTCTTCCAGTTCTTCTGCATCCTCTCCTTTCCTTTCTTTTCTTCATCTTCATCTCCTTCTTCTTCTTCCTTTCCTTCGTCATATCCCTCTTTTTCTCCTTCTTCTGCTTCCACTTGCATTTTTACCTCTTGTTCTCCTTCTTCTACTTCTTCTCCATCATCCTCACTCCTTCAACTAGTTTTTCTTCTTCCTCTTGTTCACCTTCTTCCACTTCTACTACATCCACTTGTTCTTCTTCTTCCCTCTCTTCTCCTTCTTCCCCTTCTTCTGCCTACACTACTTCTTCTTCCTCCCCTTCTTCTTCTCCTACTTGTTCCACTTCTTCCTCATTCCCCTTTCCTTCCATTGCTTCTTCTTCCTCCTCTTTATCTCATTCTTCCACTTCTTCTTCTTCTTCCTATTGGTCTCCTTCTTCCACTTCTTCTTCTTCATCTCCTCTCATTCCACTACTTCCTCATATTCCTCTTATTCTCTCCTTCTACCACTTCTTCTACTTCTACTTGTTGTTCTTCTTCATTTTCGTCTCCTCCTTCCTCTTGTTCTGCTTACTCTTCTTCCTCTTCCTCTTCCTCTTCTTCCACTTCTTCTCCTTCCACAACTTCTTTTTCTTTCCTTTCCGTCTTCTCCTTCCTCTTTTTCTCCATCCCCGACTTCTGTTGCTTCCCATTGTTGCTCTTCCTCTTGTTCTCCTTCCCCCAAATCTTATTCTTACACTTCTTCTTCTTCCTCTTCTCGTCCAGATTCCACTTCTTCTGGTTCTTCTTCCCTTCCCTTCCCCTCCTTCTTCCTCTTCCTCTTTTTCTCCTTTTTCCAATTCTTCTTCTTCATCTCACCTCCTTCGACTACTTCTTCTTCCTCCTCTTGTTCACCTTCTTCACTTTCCACATCTTCTTCTTCTTCCTTTTCTTCTCCTTCTTCCACTTCTTCTAGTTACTCTCCTTCTTCTTCCTCTTCTTATCTTTCTTCCACTTCTCCTGCCTCCTCTTGTTCTTTTTCTTCCAGTTCTTCTGCATCCTCTCCTTTCCTTTCTTTTCTTCATCTTCATCTCCTTCTTCTTCTTCCTTTCCTTCGTCATATCCCTCTTTTTCTCCTTCTTCTGCTTCCACTTGCATTTTTACCTCTTGTTCTCCTTCTTCTACTTCTTCTCCATCATCCTCACTCCTTCAACTAGTTTTTCTTCTTCCTCTTGTTCACCTTCTTCCACTTCTACTACATCCACTTGTTCTTCTTCTTCCCTCTCTTCTCCTTCTTCCCCTTCTTCTGCCTACACTACTTCTTCTTCCTCCCCTTCTTCTTCTCCTACTTGTTCCACTTCTTCCTCATTCCCCTTTCCTTCCATTGCTTCTTCTTCCTCCTCTTTTTCTCATTCTTCCACTTCTTCTTCTTCTTCCTATTGGTCTCCTTCTTCCACTTCTTCTTCTTCATCTCCTCTCATTCCACTACTTCCTCATATTCCTCTTATTCTCTCCTTCTACCACTTCTTCTACTTCTACTTGTTGTTCTTCTTCATTTTCGTCTCCTCCTTCCTCTTGTTCTGCTTACTCTTCTTCCTCTTCCTCTTCCTCTTCTTCCACTTCTTCTCCTTCCACAACTTCTTTTTCTTTCCTTTCCGTCTTCTCCTTCCTCTTTTTCTCCATCCCCGACTTCTGTTGCTTCCCATTGTTGCTCTTCCTCTTGTTCTCCTTCCCCCAAATCTTATTCTTACACTTCTTCTTCTTCCTCTTCTCGTCCAGATTCCACTTCTTCTGGTTCTTCTTCCCTTCCCTTCCCCTCCTTCTTCCTCTTCCTCTTTTTCTCCTTTTTCCAATTCTTCTTCTTCATCTCACCTCCTTCGACTACTTCTTCTTCCTCCTCTTGTTCACCTTCTTCACTTTCCACATCTTCTTCTTCTTCCTTTTCTTCTCCTTCTTCCACTTCTTCTAGTTACTCTCCTTCTTCTTCCTCTTCTTATCTTTCTTCCACTTCTCCTGCCTCCTCTTGTTCTTTTTCTTCCAGTTCTTCTGCATCCTCTCCTTTCCTTTCTTTTCTTCATCTTCATCTCCTTCTTCTTCTTCCTTTCCTTCGTCATATCCCTCTTTTTCTCCTTCTTCTGCTTCCACTTGCATTTTTACCTCTTGTTCTCCTTCTTCTACTTCTTCTCCATCATCCTCACTCCTTCAACTAGTTTTTCTTCTTCCTCTTGTTCACCTTCTTCCACTTCTACTACATCCACTTGTTCTTCTTCTTCCCTCTCTTCTCCTTCTTCCCCTTCTTCTGCCTACACTACTTCTTCTTCCTCCCCTTCTTCTTCTCCTACTTGTTCCACTTCTTCCTCATTCGCCTTTCCTTCCATTGCTTCTTCTTCCTCCTCTTTTTCTCATTCTTCCACTTCTTCTTCTTCTTCCTATTGGTTTCCTTCTTCCACTACTTCTTCTTCATCTCCTCTCATTCCACTACTTCCTCATATTCCTCTTATTCTCTCCTTCTACCACTTCTTCTACTTCTACTTGTTGTTCTTCTTCATTTTCGTCTCCTCCTTCCTCTTGTTCTGCTTACTCTTCTTCCTCTTCCTCTTCCTCTTCTTCCACTTCTTCTCCTTCCACAACTTCTTTTTCTTTCCTTTCCGTCTTCTCCTTCCTCTTTTTCTCCATCCCCGACTTCTGTTGCTTCCCATTGTTGCTCTTCCTCTTGTTCTCCTTCCCCCAAATCTTATTCTTACACTTCTTCTTCTTCTTCTTCCTCTTCTCGTCCAGATTCCACTTCTTCTGGTTCTTCTTCCCTTCCCTTCCCCTCCTTCTTCCTCTTCCTCTTTTTCTCCTTTTTCCAATTCTTCTTCTTCATCTCACCTCCTTCGACTACTTCTTCTTCCTCCTCTTGTTCACCTTCTTCACTTTCCACATCTTCTTCTTCTTCCTTTTCTTCTCCTTCTTCCACTTCTTCTAGTTACTCTCCTTCTTCTTCCTCTTCTTATCTTTCTTCCACTTCTCCTGCCTCCTCTTGTTCTTTTTCTTCCAGTTCTTCTTCATCCTCTCCTTTCCTTTCTTTTCTTCATCTTCATCTCCTTCTTCTTCTTCCTTTCCTTCGTCATATCCCTCTTTTTCTCCTTCTTCTGCTTCCACTTGCATTTTTACCTCTTGTTCTCCTTCTTCTACTTCTTCTCCATCATCCTCACTCCTTCAACTAGTTTTTCTTCTTCCTCTTGTTCACCTTCTTCCACTTCTACTACATCCACTTGTTCTTCTTCTTCCCTCTCTTCTCCTTCTTCCCCTTCTTCTGCCTACACTACTTCTTCTTCCTCCCCTTCTTCTTCTCCTACTTGTTCCACTTCTTCCTCATTCCCCTTTCCTTCCATTGCTTCTTCTTCCTCCTCTTTTTCTCATTCTTCCACTTCTTCTTCTTCTTCCTATTGGTCTCCTTCTTCCACTTCTTCTTCTTCATCTCCTCTCATTCCACTACTTCCTCATATTCCTCTTATTCTCTCCTTCTACCACTTCTTCTACTTCTACTTGTTGTTCTTCTTCATTTTCGTCTCCTCCTTCCTCTTGTTCTGCTTACACTTCTTCCTCTTCCTCTTCCTCTTCTTCCACTTCTTCTCCTTCCACAACTTCTTTTTCTTTCCTTTCCGTCTTCTCCTTCCTGTTTTTCTCCATCCCCGACTTCTGTTGCTTCCCATTGTTGCTCTTCCTCTTGTTCTCCTTCCCCCAAATCTTATTCTTACACTTCTTCTTCTTCTTCTTCCTCTTCTCGTCCAGATTCCACTTCTTCTGGTTCTTCTTCCCTTCCCTTCCCTTCCTTCTTCCTCTTCCTCTTTTTCTCCTTTTTCCAATTCTTCTTCTTCATCTCACCTCCTTCGACTACTTCTTCTTCCTCCTCTTGTTCACCTTCTTCACTTTCCACATCTTCTTCTTCTTCCTTTTCTTCTCCTTCTTCTGCTTCTTCTAGTTACTCTCCTTCTTCTTCCTCTTCTTATCTTTCTTCCACTTCTCCTGCCTCCTCTTGTTCTTTTTCTTCCAGTTCTTCTTCATCCTCTCCTTTCCTTTCTTTTCTTCATCTTCATCTCCTTCTTCTTCTTCCTTTCCTTCGTCATATCCCTCTTTTTCTCCTTCTTCTGCTTCCACTTGCATTTTTACCTCTTGTTCTCCTTCTTCTACTTCTTCTCCATCATCCTCACTCCTTCAACTAGTTTTTCTTCTTCCTCTTGTTCACCTTCTTCCACTTCTACTACATCCACTTGTTCTTCTTCTTCCCTCTCTTCTCCTTCTTCCCCTTCTTCTGCCTACACTACTTCTTCTTCCTCCCCTTCTTCTTCTCCTACTTGTTCCACTTCTTCCTCATTCCCCTTTCCTTCCATTGCTTCTTCTTCCTCCTCTTTTTCTCATTCTTCCACTTCTTCTTCTGCTTCCTATTGGTCTCCTTCTTCCACTTCTTCTTCTTCATCTCCTCTCATTCCACTACTTCCTCCTATTCCTCTTATTCTCTCCTTCTACCACTTCTTCTACTTCTACTTGTTGTTCTTCTTCATTTTCGTCTCCTCCTTCCTCTTGTTCTGCTTACACTTCTTCCTCTTCCTCTTCCTCTTCTTCCACTTCTTCTCCTTCCACAACTTCTTTTTCTTTCCTTTCCGTCTTCTCCTTCCTCTTTTTCTCCATCCCCGACTTCTGTTGCTTCCCATTGTTGCTCTTCCTCTTGTTCTCCTTCCCCCAAATCTTATTCTTACACTTCTTCTTCTTCTTCTTCCTCTTCTCGTCCAGATTCCACTTCTTCTGGTTCTTCTTCCCTTCCCTTCCCCTCCTTCTTCCTCTTCCTCTTTTTCTCCTTTTTCCAATTCTTCTTCTTCATCTCACCTCCTTCGACTACTTCTTCTTCCTCCTCTTGTTCACCTTCTTCACTTTCCACATCTTCTTCTTCTTCCTTTTCTTCTCCTTCTTCCACTTCTTCTAGTTACTCTCCTTCTTCCTCTTCTTATCTTTCTTCCACTTCTCCTGCCTCCTCTTGTTCTTTTTCTTCCAGTTCTTCTTCATCCTCTCCTTTCCTTTCTTTTCTTCATCTTCATCTCCTTCTTCTTCTTCCTTTCCTTCGTCATATCCCTCTTTTTCTCCTTCTTCTGCTTCCACTTGCATTTTTACCTCTTGTTCTCCTTCTTCTACTTCTTCTCCATCATCCTCACTCCTTCAACTAGTTTTTCTTCTTCCTCTTGTTCACCTTCTTCCACTTCTACTACATCCACTTGTTCTTCTTCTTCCCTCTCTTCTCCTTCTTCCCCTTCTTCTGCCTACACTACTTCTTCTTCCTCCCCTTCTTCTTCTCCAACTTGTTCCACTTCTTCCTGATTCCCCTTTCCTTCCATTGCTTCTTCTTCCTCCTCTTTTTCTCATTCTTCCACTTCTTCTTCTTCTTCCTATTGGTCTCCTTCTTCCACTTCTTCTTCTTCATCTCCTCTCATTCCACTACTTCCTCATATTCCTCTTATTCTCTCCTTCTACCACTTCTTCTACTTCTACTTGTTGTTCTTCTTCATTTTCGTCTCCTCCTTCCTCTTGTTCTGCTTACACTTCTTCCTCTTCCTCTTCCTCTTCTTCCACTTCTTCTACTTCTACTTGTTGTTCTTCTTCATTTTCGTCTCCTCCTTCCTCTTGTTCTGCTTACACTTCTTCCTCTTCCTCTTCCTCTTCTTCCACTTCTTCTCCTTCCACAACTTCTTTTTCTTTCCTTTCCGTCTTCTCCTTCCTCTTTTTCTCCATCCCCGACTTCTGTTGCTTCCCATTGTTGCTCTTCCTCTTGTTCTCCTTCCCCCAAATCTTATTCTTACACTTCTTCTTCTTCTTCTTCCTCTTCTCGTCCAGATTCCACTTCTTCTGGTTCTTCTTCCCTTCCCTTCCCCTCCTTCTTCCTCTTCCTCTTTTTCTCCTTTTTCCAATTCTTCTTCTTCATCTCACCTCCTTCGACTACTTCTTCTTCCTCCTCTTGTTCACCTTCTTCACTTTCCACATCTTCTTCTTCTTCCTTTTCTTCTCCTTCTTCCACTTCTTCTAGTTACTCTCCTTCTTCCTCTTCTTATCTTTCTTCCACTTCTCCTGCCTCCTCTTGTTCTTTTTCTTCCAGTTCTTCTTCATCCTCTCCTTTCCTTTCTTTTCTTCATCTTCATCTCCTTCTTCTTCTTCCTTTCCTTCGTCATATCCCTCTTTTTCTCCTTCTTCTGCTTCCACTTGCATTTTTACCTCTTGTTCTCCTTCTTCTACTTCTTCTCCATCATCCTCACTCCTTCAACTAGTTTTTCTTCTTCCTCTTGTTCACCTTCTTCCACTTCTACTACATCCACTTGTTCTTCTTCTTCCCTCTCTTCTCCTTCTTCCCCTTCTTCTGCCTACACTACTTCTTCTTCCTCCCCTTCTTCTTCTCCAACTTGTTCCACTTCTTCCTGATTCCCCTTTCCTTCCATTGCTTCTTCTTCCTCCTCTTTTTCTCATTCTTCCACTTCTTCTTCTTCTTCCTATTGGTCTCCTTCTTCCACTTCTTCTTCTTCATCTCCTCTCATTCCACTACTTCCTCATATTCCTCTTATTCTCTCCTTCTACCACTTCTTCTACTTCTACTTGTTGTTCTTCTTCATTTTCGTCTCCTCCTTCCTCTTGTTCTGCTTACACTTCTTCCTCTTCCTCTTCCTCTTCTTCCACTTCTTCTACTTCTACTTGTTGTTCTTCTTCATTTTCGTCTCCTCCTTCCTCTTGTTCTGCTTACACTTCTTCCTCTTCCTCTTCCTCTTCTTCCACTTCTTCTCCTTCCACAACTTCTTTTTCTTTCCTTTCCGTCTTCTCCTTCCTCTTTTTCTCCATCCCCGACTTCTGTTGCTTCCCATTGTTGCTCTTCCTCTTGTTCTCCTTCCCCCAAATCTTATTCTTACACTTCTTCTTCTTCTTCTTCCTCTTCTCGTCCAGATTCCACTTCTTCTGGTTCTTCTTCCCTTCCCTTCCCCTCCTTCTTCCTCTTCCTCTTTTTCTCCTTTTTCCAATTCTTCTTCTTCATCTCACCTCCTTCGACTACTTCTTCTTCCTCCTCTTGTTCACCTTCTTCACTTTCCACATCTTCTTCTTCTTCCTTTTCTTCTCCTTCTTCCACTTCTTCTAGTTACTCTCCTTCTTCTTCCTCTTCTTATCTTTCTTCCACTTCTCCTGCCTCCTCTTGTTCTTTTTCTTCCAGTTCTTCTTCATCCTCTCCTTTCCTTTCTTTTCTTCATCTTCATCTCCTTCTTCTTCTTCCTTTCCTTCGTCATATCCCTCTTTTTCTCCTTCTTCTGCTACCACTTGCATTTTTACCTCTTGTTCTCCTTCTTCTACTTCTTCTCCATCATCCTCACTCCTTTAACTAGTTTTTCTTATTCATCTTGTTCACCTTCTTCCACTTCTACTACATCCACTTGTTCTTCTTCTTCCCTCTCTTCTCCTTCTTCCCCTTCTTCTGCCTACACTACTTCTTCTTCCTCCCCTTCTTCTTCTCCTACTTGTTCCACTTCTTCCTCATTCCCCTTTCCTTCCATTGCTTCTTCTTCCTCCTCTTTTTCTCATTCTTCCACTTCTTCTTCTGCTTCCTATTGGTCTCCTTCTTCCACTTCTTCTTCTTCATCTCCTCTCATTCCACTACTTCCTCATATTCCTCTTATTCTCTCCTTCTACCACTTCTTCTACTTCTACTTGTTGTTCTTCTTCATTTTCGTCTCCTCCTTCCTCTTGTTCTGCTTACACTTCTTCCTCTTCCTCTTCCTCTTCTTCCACTTCTTCTCCTTCCACAACTTCTTTTTCTTTCCTTTCCGTCTTCTCCTTCCTCTTTTTCTCCATCCCCGACTTCTGTTGCTTCCCATTGTTGCTCTTCCTCTTGTTCTCCTTCCCCCAAATCTTATTCTTACACTTCTTCTTCTTCTTCTTCTTCCTCTTCTCGTCCAGATTCCACTTCTTCTGGTTCTTCTTCCCTTCCCTTCCCCTCCTTCTTCCTCTTCCTCTTTTTCTCCTTTTTCCAATTCTTCTTCTTCATCTCACCTCCTTCGACTACTTCTTCTTCCTCCTCTTGTTCACCCTCTTCACTTTCCACATCTTCTTCTTCTTCCTTTTCTTCTCCTTCTTCCACTTCTTCTAGTTACTCTCCTTCTTCTTCCTCTTCTTATCTTTCTTCCACTTCTCCTGCCTCCTCTTGTTCTTTTTCTTCCAGTTCTTCTTCATCCTCTCCTTTCCTTTCTTTTCTTCATCTTCATCTCCTTCTTCTTCTTCCTTTCCTTCGTCATATCCCTCTTTTTCTCCTTCTTCTGCTTCCACTTGCATTTTTACCTCTTGTTCTCCTTCTTCTACTTCTTCTCCATCATCCTCACTCCTTCAACTAGTTTTCTTCTTCCTCTTGTTCACCTTCTTCCACTTCTACTACATCCACTTGTTCTTCTTCTTCCCTCTCTTCTCCTTCTTCCCCTTCTTCTGCCTACACTACTTCTTCTTCCTCCCCTTCTTCTTCTCCTACTTGTTCCACTTCTTCCTCATTCCCCTTTCCTTCCATTGCTTCTTCTTCCTCCTCTTTTTCTCATTCTTCCACTTCTTCTTCTTCTTCCTATTGGTCTCCTTCTTCCACTTCTTCTTCTTCATCTCCTCTCATTCCACTACTTCCTCATATTCCTCTTATTCTCTCCTTCTACCACTTCTTCTACTTCTACTTGTTGTTCTTCTTCGTTTTCGTCTCCTCCTTCCTCTTGTTCTGCTTACACTTCTTCCTCTTCCTCTTCCTCTTCTTCCACTTCTTCTCCTTCCACAACTTCTTTTTCTTTCCTTTCCGTCTTCTCCTTCCTCTTTTTCTCCATCCCCGACTTCTGTTGCTTCCCATTGTTGCTCTTCCTCTTGTTCTCCTTCCCCCAAATCTTATTCTTACACTTCTTCTTCTTCTTCTTCCTCTTCTCGTCCAGATTCCACTTCTTCTGGTTCTTCTTCCCTTCCCTTCCCCTCCTTCTTCCTCTTCCTCTTTTTCTCCTTTTTCCAATTCTTCTTCTTCATCTCACCTCCTTCGACTACTTCTTCTTCCTCCTCTTGTTCACCTTCTTCACTTTCCACATCTTCTTCTTCTTCCTTTTCTTCTCCTTCTTCCACTTCTTCTAGTTACTCTCCTTCTTCCTCTTCTTATCTTTCTTCCACTTCTCCTGCCTCCTCTTGTTCTTTTTCTTCCAGTTCTTCTTCATCCTCTCCTTTCCTTTCTTTTCTTCATCTTCATCTCCTTCTTCTTCTTCCTTTCCTTCGTCATATCCCTTTTTTTCTCCTTCTTCTGCTTCCACTTGCATTTTTACCTCTTGTTCTCCTTCTTCTACTTCTTCTCCATCATCCTCACTCCTTCAACTAGTTTTTCTTCTTCCTCTTGTTCACCTTCTTCCACTTCTACTACATCCACTTGTTCTTCTTCTTCCCTCTCTTCTCCTTCTTCCCCTTCTTCTGCCTACACTACTTCTTCTTCCTCCCCTTCTTCTTCTCCAACTTTTTCCACTTCTTCCTGATTCCCCTTTCCTTCCATTGCTTCTTCTTCCTCCTCTTTTTCTCATTCTTCCACTTCTTCTTCTTCTTCCTATTGGTCTCCTTCTTCCACTTCTTCTTCTTCATCTCCTCTCATTCCACTACTTCCTCATATTCCTCTTATTCTCTCCTTCTACCACTTCTTCTACTTCTACTTGTTGTTCTTCTTCATTTTCGTCTCCTCCTTCCTCTTGTTCTGCTTACACTTCTTCCTCTTCCTCTTCCTCTTCTTCCACTTCTTCTCCTTCCACAACTTCTTTTTCTTTCCTTTCCGTCTTCTCCTTCCTCTTTTTCTCCATCCCCGACTTCTGTTGCTTCCCATTGTTGCTCTTCCTCTTGTTCTCCTTCCCCCAAATCTTATTCTTACACTTCTTCTTCTTCTTCTTCCTCTTCTCGTCCAGATTCCACTTCTTCCGGTTCTTCTTCCCTTCCCTTCCCCTCCTTCTTCCTCTTCCTCTTTTTCTCCTTTTTCCAATTCTTCTTCTTCATCTCACCTCCTTCGACTACTTCTTCTTCCTCCTCTTGTTCACCCTCTTCACTTTCCACATCTTCTGCTTCTTCCTTTTCTTCTCCTTCTTCCACTTCTTCTAGTTACTCTCCTTCTTCTTCCTCTTCTTATCTTTCTTCCACTTCTCCTACCTCCTCTTGTTCTTTTTCTTCCAGTTCTTCTTCATCCTCTCCTTTCCTTTCTTTTCTTCATCTTCATCTCCTTCTTCTTCTTCCTTTCCTTCGTCATATCCCTCTTTTTCTCCTTCTTCTGCTTCCACTTGCATTTTTACCTCTTGTTCTCCTTCTTCTACTTCTTCTCCATCATCCTCACTCCTTCAACTAGTTTTCTTCTTCCTCTTGTTCACCTTCTTCCACTTCTACTACATCCACTTGTTCTTCTTCTTCTCTCTCTTCTCCTTCTTCCCCTTCTTCTGCCTACACTACTTCTTCTTCCTCCCCTTCTTCTTCTCCTACTTGTTCCACTTCTTCCTCATTCCCCTTTCCTTCCATTGCTTCTTCTTCCTCCTCTTTTTCTCATTCTTCCACTTCTTCTTCTTCTTCCTATTGGTCTCCTTCTTCCACTTCTTCTTCTTCATCTCCTCTCATTCCACTACTTCCTCATATTCCTCTTATTCTCTCCTTCTACCACTTCTTCTACTTCTACTTGTTGTTCTTCTTCATTTTCGTCTCCTCCTTCCTCTTGTTCTGCTTACACTTCTTCCTCTTCCTCTTCCTCTTCTTCCACTTCTTCTCCTTCCACAACTTCTTTTTCTTTCCTTTCCGTCTTCTCCTTCCTCTTTTTCTCCATCCCCGACTTCTGTTGCTTCCCATTGTTGCTCTTCCTCTTGTTCTCCTTCCCCCAAATCTTATTCTTACACTTCTTCTTCTTCTTCTTCCTCTTCTCGTCCAGATTCCACTTCTTCTGGTTCTTCTTCCCTTCCCTTCCCCTCCTTCTTCCTCTTCCTCTTTTTCTCCTTTTTCCAATTCTTCTTCTTCATCTCACCTCCTTCGACTACTTCTTCTTCCTCCTCTTGTTCACCTTCTTCACTTTCCACATCTTCTTCTTCTTCCTTTTCTTCTCCTTCTTCCACTTCTTCTAGTTACTCTCCTTCTTCCTCTTCTTATCTTTCTTCCACTTCTCCTGCCTTCTCTTGTTCTTTTTCTTCCAGTTCTTCTTCATCCTCTCCTTTCCTTTCTTTTCTTCATCTTCATCTCCTTCTTCTTCTTCCTTTCCTTCGTCATATCCCTTTTTTTCTCCTTCTTCTGCTTCCACTTGCATTTTTACCTCTTGTTCTCCTTCTTCTACTTCTTCTCCATCATCCTCACTCCTTCAACTAGTTTTTCTTCTTCCTCTTGTTCACCTTCTTCCACTTCTACTACATCCACTTGTTCTTCTTCTTCCCTCTCTTCTCCTTCTTCCCCTTCTTCTGCCTACACTACTTCTTCTTCCTCCCCTTCTTCTTCTCCAACTTTTTCCACTTCTTCCTGATTCCCCTTTCCTTCCATTGCTTCTTCTTCCTCCTCTTTTTCTCATTCTTCCACTTCTTCTTCTTCTTCCTATTGGTCTCCTTCTTCCACTTCTTCTTCTTCATCTCCTCTCATTCCACTAGTTCCTCATATTCCTCTTATTCTCTCCTTCTACCACTTCTTCTACTTCTACTTGTTGTTCTTCTTCATTTTCGTCTCCTCCTTCCTCTTGTTCTGCTTACACTTCTTCCTCTTCCTCTTCCTCTTCTTCCACTTCTTCTCCTTCCACAACTTCTTTTTGTTTCCTTTCCGTCTTCTCCTTCCTCTTTTTCTCCATCCCCGACTTCTGTTGCTTCCCATTGTTGCTCTTCCTCTTGTTCTCCTTCCCCCAAATCTTATTCTTACACTTCTTCTTCTTCTTCTTCCTCTTCTCGTCCAGATTCCACTTCTTCTGGTTCTTCTTCCCTTCCCTTCCCCTCCTTCTTCCTCTTCCTCTTTTTCTCCTTTTTCCAATTCTTCTTCTTCATCTCACCTCCTTCGACTACTTCTTCTTCCTCCTCTTGTTCACCCTCTTCACTTTCCACATCTTCTGCTTCTTCCTTTTCTTCTCCTTCTTGCACTTCTTCTAGTTACTCTCCTTCTTCTTCCTCTTCTTATCTTTCTTCCACTTCTCCTGCCTCCTCTTGTTCTTTTTCTTCCAGTTCTTCTTCATCCTCTCCTTTCCTTTCTTTTCTTCATCTTCATCTCCTTCTTCTTCTTCCTTTCCTTCGTCATATCCCTCTTTTTCTCCTTCTTCTGCTTCCACTTGTGATAGAAATCCAGAGGGGTTGGATTCGTTTTGCGGATCTATCTAGGTTGGAAGGTAATAAGTTAACAAAACAATGAAAATTGGGTAAACAAGAAAATGGAAAGGATGAAAATGGTTTAACGAAAAGATAGATGACGCCACTTCCAAGGATGGAAGATAAGTCATATGACGCCACAAGGGTGGTGATTTACCCTTGATAAGTCTAAGAGAACGCCACAAGGAAAAATTCCTTGATAAGTTCTAAAGAGAAATTCATCTCTCACAAAAGGGTAAAACCCAAATATAATTTCACTAATTCAATCGGTTGTCCTTTGAGTACAATTCAACCCCTATTTATAGAACTAGGTGGTTGTTCAAAATCATAACTCCCAAAAGAAAAATTAAATACTCCATTATCACGCAATTATCACATATGATTAATTGCATGTTACATTAATTCCTAAATTAATGAAACGTTACAAAAATGAAAAGTCATTGTCTTCGGCATTCACGTCATTCCCTCCTTCTTCGAAAAGATTCGTCCTCGAATCTATGACTTTATTTTCCTATCAATTTTATTCACTTATAATTTAAAATAAACAAAATCAACCTCCAGGATCAAATATAACTTGTAAAAATTCATGCATCAAAGAAGTTTTCCTTTTTGGTTTCCAAACCCAAACATTGGAATCAAGAGGAATTCTTCTTTTAAAATAGACTTGTGCATTTTCTTCAGGAGTTTTAACCTCAACAATGTACTGAATATACAATGACTCTGGAAAAGGGATATCCACATTTTTCTTCCTCAAATATGGCAATTTGTGGGTTGTATTGTCATCGTCCTGTGCATTCAAAATACCAATAAAAGAAGAAAAATCATTAGCAGTTTTTATTTTAACGTTCTTTTTCTCTATTTCTCTTTCCTTTTCTCTCTCTTCCTCTTCACTCTTTTCTTTTTCTATTTTTCTCTTTTCTTCTCTTTCTTTTTCTATTTTCTCCTTCAACTTATGTTGATTATCAGAAACTTCACTTGGTGTCAGAAATTTCAAATTAAGTTTGCGTCCTTCATGTACCAAAGAAACTGAAAGTCTTTCAGAATTTATCCTTTTACCCTGCAACCAAGGTTTCCCTAAAAGAAAATGACATGAGTCCATGGGAGCAATATCGCATGTCACTTCCTCCACATATTTTCCAATAGTGAATCTAAACTTAGTTTGCCTAGGATGAAGACTCGTTGGTAAGTTAAGTTTATTCACCAATCTTTCGCTCACAACGTTGTTACAACTTCCTCCATCAACTGCAAATAAACACAAATGACCTTCGATTAAACACCTTGTATAAAAAATATTCACCATAATTCCAAACCTAGAGCCGAAGCTCTGATACCAACTGATAGAAATCCAGAGGGGTTGGATTCGTTTTGCGGATCTATCTAGGTTGGAAGGTAATAAGTTAACAAAACAATGAAAATTGGGTAAACAAGAAAATGGAAAGGATGAAAATGGTTTAACGAAAAGATAGATGATGCCACTTCCAAGGATGGAAGATAAGTCATATGACGCCACAAGGGTGGTGATTTACCCTTGATAAGTCTAAGAGAACGCCACAAGGAAAAATTCCTTGATAAGTTCTAAAGAGAAATTCATCTCTCACAAAAGGGTAAAACCCAAATATAATTTCACTAATTCAATCGGTTGTCCTTTGAGTACAATTCAACCCCTATTTATAGAACTAGGTGGTTGTTCAAAATCATAACTCCCAAAAGAAAAATTAAATACTCCATTATCACGCAATTATCACATATGATTAATTGCATGTTACATTAATTCCTAAATTAATGAAACGTTACAAAAATGAAAAGTCATTGTCTTCGGCATTCACGTCAACTTGCATTTTTACCTCTTGTTCTCCTTCTTCTACTTCTTCTCCATCATCCTCACTCCTTCAACTAGTTTTCTTCTTCCTCTTGTTCACCTTCTTCCACTTCTACTACATCCACTTGTTCTTCTTCTTCCCTCTCTTCTCCTTCTTCCCCTTCTTCTGCCTACACTACTTCTTCTTCCTCCCCTTCTTCTTCTCCTACTTGTTCCACTTCTTCCTCATTCCCCTTTCCTTCCATTGCTTCTTCTTCCTCCTCTTTTTCTCATTCTTCCACTTCTTCTTCTTCTTCCTATTGGTCTCCTTCTTCCACTTCTTCTTCTTCATCTCCTCTCATTCCACTACTTCCTCATATTCCTCTTATTCTCTCCTTCTACCACTTCTTCTACTTCTACTTGTTGTTCTTCTTCATTTTCGTCTCCTCCTTCCTCTTGTTCTGCTTACACTTCTTCCTCTTCCTCTTCCTCTTCTTCCACTTCTTCTCCTTCCACAACTTCTTTTTCTTTCCTTTCCGTCTTCTCCTTCCTCTTTTTCTCCATCCCCGACTTCTGTTGCTTCCCATTGTTGCTCTTCCTCTTGTTCTCCTTCCCCCAAATCTTATTCTTACACTTCTTCTTCTTCTTCTTCCTCTTCTCGTCCAGATTCCACTTCTTCTGGTTCTTCTTCCCTTCCCTTCCCCTCCTTCTTCCTCTTCCTCTTTTTCTCCTTTTTCCAATTCTTCTTCTTCATCTCACCTCCTTCGACTACTTCTTCTTCCTCCTCTTGTTCACCCTCTTCACTTTCCACATCTTCTGCTTCTTCCTTTTCTTCTCCTTCTTGCACTTCTTCTAGTTACTCTCCTTCTTCTTCCTCTTCTTATCTTTCTTCCACTTCTCCTGCCTCCTCTTGTTCTTTTTCTTCCAGTTCTTCTTCATCCTCTCCTTTCCTTTCTTTTCTTCATCTTCATCTCCTTCTTCTTCTTCCTTTCCTTCGTCATATCCCTCTTTTTCTCCTTCTTCTGCTTCCACTTGCATTTTTACCTCTTGTTCTCCTTCTTCTACTTCTTCTCCATCATCCTCACTCCTTCAACTAGTTTTCTTCTTCCTCTTGTTCACCTTCTTCCACTTCTACTACATCCACTTGTTCTTCTTCTTCCCTCTCTTCTCCTTCTTCCCCTTCTTCTGCCTACACTACTTCTTCTTCCTCCCCTTCTTCTTCTCCTACTTGTTCCACTTCTTCCTCATTCCCCTTTCCTTCCATTGCTTCTTCTTCCTCCTCTTTTTCTCATTCTTCCACTTCTTCTTCTTCTTCCTATTGGTCTCCTTCTTCCACTTCTTCTTCTTCATCTCCTCTCATTCCACTACTTCCTCATATTCCTCTTATTCTCTCCTTCTACCACTTCTTCTACTTCTACTTGTTGTTCTTCTTCATTTTCGTCTCCTCCTTCCTCTTGTTCTGCTTACACTTCTTCCTCTTCCTCTTCCTCTTCTTCCACTTCTTCTCCTTCCACAACTTCTTTTTCTTTCCTTTCCGTCTTCTCCTTCCTCTTTTTCTCCATCCCCGACTTCTGTTGCTTCCCATTGTTGCTCTTCCTCTTGTTCTCCTTCCCCCAAATCTTATTCTTACACTTCTTCTTCTTCTTCTTCCTTTTCTCGTCCAGATTCCACTTCTTCTGGTTCTTCTTCCCTTCCCTTCCCCTCCTTCTTCCTCTTCCTCTTTTTCTCCTTTTTCCAATTCTTCTTCTTCATCTCACCTCCTTCGACTACTTCTTCTTCCTCCTCTTGTTCACCTTCTTCACTTTCCACATCTTCTTCTTCTTCCTTTTCTTCTCCTTCTTCTAGTTACTCTCCTTCTTCTTCCTCTTCTTATCTTTCTTCCACTTCTCCTGCCTCCTCTTGTTCTTTTTCTTCCAGTTCTTCTTCATCCTCTCCTTTCCTTTCTTTTCTTCATCTTCATCTCCTTCTTCTTCTTCCTTTCCTTCGTCATATCCCTCTTTTTCTCCTTCTTCTGCTTCCACTTGCATTTTTACCTCTTGTTCTCCTTCTTCTACTTCTTCTCCATCATCCTCACTCCTTTAACTAGTTTTTCTTATTCCTCTTGTTCACCTTCTTCCACTTCTACTACATCCACTTGTTCTTCTTCTTCCCTCTCTTCTCCTTCTTCCCCTTCTTCTGCCTACACTACTTCTTCTTCCTCCCCTTCTTCTTCTCCTACTTGTTCCACTTCTTCCTCATTCCCCTTTCCTTCCATTGCTTCTTCTTCCTCCTCTTTTTCTCATTCTTCCACTTCTTCTTCTGCTTCCTATTGGTCTCCTTCTTCCACTTCTTCTTCTTCATCTCCTCTCATTCCACTACTTCCTCATATTCCTCTTATTCTCTCCTTCTACCACTTCTTCTACTTCTACTTGTTGTTCTTCTTCATTTTCGTCTCCTCCTTCCTCTTGTTCTGCTTACACTTCTTCCTCTTCCTCTTCCTCTTCTTCCACTTCTTCTCCTTCCACAACTTCTTTTTGTTTCCTTTCCGTCTTCTCCTTCCTCTTTTTCTCCATCCCCGACTTCTGTTGCTTCCCATTGTTGCTCTTCCTCTTGTTCTCCTTCCCCCAAATCTTATTCTTACACTTCTTCTTCTTCTTCTTCCTCTTCTCGTCCAGATTCCACTTCTTCTGGTTCTTCTTCCCTTCCCTTCCCCTCCTTCTTCCTCTTCCTCTTTTTCTCCTTTTTCCAATTCTTCTTCTTCATCTCACCTCCTTCGACTACTTCTTCTTCCTCCTCTTGTTCACCCTCTTCACTTTCCACATCTTCTGCTTCTTCCTTTTCTTCTCCTTCTTGCACTTCTTCTAGTTACTCTCCTTCTTCTTCCTCTTCTTATCTTTCTTCCACTTCTCCTGCCTCCTCTTGTTCTTTTTCTTCCAGTTCTTCTTCATCCTCTCCTTTCCTTTCTTTTCTTCATCTTCATCTCCTTCTTCTTCTTCCTTTCCTTCGTCATATCCCTCTTTTTCTCCTTCTTCTGCTTCCACTTGCATTTTTACCTCTTGTTCTCCTTCTTCTACTTCTTCTCCATCATCCTCACTCCTTCAACTAGTTTTCTTCTTCCTCTTGTTCACCTTCTTCCACTTCTACTACATCCACTTGTTCTTCTTCTTCCCTCTCTTCTCCTTCTTCCCCTTCTTCTGCCTACACTACTTCTTCTTCCTCCCCTTCTTCTTCTCCTACTTGTTCCACTTCTTCCTCATTCCCCTTTCCTTCCATTGCTTCTTCTTCCTCCTCTTTTTCTCATTCTTCCACTTCTTCTTCTTCTTCCTATTGGTCTCCTTCTTCCACTTCTTCTTCTTCATCTCCTCTCATTCCACTACTTCCTCATATTCCTCTTATTCTCTCCTTCTACCACTTCTTCTACTTCTACTTGTTGTTCTTCTTCATTTTCGTCTCCTCCTTCCTCTTGTTCTGCTTACACTTCTTCCTCTTCCTCTTCCACTTCTTCTCCTTCCACAACTTCTTTTTCTTTCCTTTCCGTCTTCTCCTTCCTCTTTTTCTCCATCCCCGACTTCTGTTGCTTCCCATTGTTGCTCTTCCTCTTGTTCTCCTTCCCCCAAATCTTATTCTTACACTTCTTCTTCTTCTTCTTCCTTTTCTCGTCCAGATTCCACTTCTTCTGGTTCTTCTTCCCTTCCCTTCCCCTCCTTCTTCCTCTTCCTCTTTTTCTCCTTTTTCCAATTCTTCTTCTTCATCTCACCTCCTTCGACTACTTCTTCTTCCTCCTCTTGTTCACCTTCTTCACTTTCCACATCTTCTTCTTCTTCCTTTTCTTCTCCTTCTTCCACTTCTTCTAGTTACTCTCCTTCTTCTTCCTCTTCTTATCTTTCTTCCACTTCTCCTGCCTCCTCTTGTTCTTTTTCTTCCAGTTCTTCTTCATCCTCTCCTTTCCTTTCTTTTCTTCATCTTCATCTCCTTCTTCTTCTTCCTTTCCTTCGTCATATCCCTCTTTTTCTCCTTCTTCTGCTTCCACTTGCATTTTTACCTCTTGTTCTCCTTCTTCTACTTCTTCTCCATCATCCTCACTCCTTTAACTAGTTTTTCTTATTCCTCTTGTTCACCTTCTTCCACTTCTACTACATCCACTTGTTCTTCTTCTTCCCTCTCTTCTCCTTCTTCCCCTTCTTCTGCCTACACTACTTCTTCTTCCTCCCCTTCTTCTTCTCCTACTTGTTCCACTTCTTCCTCATTCCCCTTTCCTTCCATTGCTTCTTCTTCCTCCTCTTTTTCTCATTCTTCCACTTCTTCTTCTGCTTCCTATTGGTCTCCTTCTTCCACTTCTTCTTCTTCATCTCCTCTCATTCCACTACTTCCTCATATTCCTCTTATTCTCTCCTTCTACCACTTCTTCTACTTCTACTTGTTGTTCTTCTTCATTTTCGTCTCCTCCTTCCTCTTGTTCTGCTTACACTTCTTCCTCTTCCTCTTCCTCTTCTTCCACTTCTTCTCCTTCCACAACTTCTTTTTCTTTCCTTTCCGTCTTCTCCTTCCTCTTTTTCTCCATCCCCGACTTCTGTTGCTTCCCATTGTTGCTCTTCCTCTTGTTCTCCTTCCCGCAAATCTTATTCTTACACTTCTTCTTCTTCTTCTTCCTCTTCTCGTCCAGATTCCACTTCTTCTGGTTCTTCTTCCCTTCCCTTCCCCTCCTTCTTCCTCTTCCTCTTTTTCTCCTTTTTCCAATTCTTCTTCTTCATCTCACCTCCTTCGACTACTTCTTCTTCCTCCTCTTGTTCACCCTCTTCACTTTCCACATCTTCTTCTTCTTCCTTTTCTTCTCCTTCTTCCACTTCTTCTAGTTACTCTCCTTCTTCTTCCTCTTCTTATCTTTCTTCCACTTCTCCTGCCTCCTCTTGTTCTTTTTCTTCCAGTTCTTCTTCATCCTCTCCTTTCCTTTCTTTTCTTCATCTTCATCTCCTTCTTCTTCTTCCTTTCCTTCGTCATATCCCTCTTTTTCTCCTTCTTCTGCTTCCACTTGCATTTTTACCTCTTGTTCTCCTTCTTCTACTTCTTCTCCATCATCCTCACTCCTTCAACTAGTTTTCTTCTTCCTCTTGTTCACCTTCTTCCACTTCTACTACATCCACTTGTTCTTCTTCTTCCCTCTCTTCTCCTTCTTCCCCTTCTTCTGCCTACACTACTTCTTCTTCCTCCCCTTCTTCTTCTCCTACTTGTTCCACTTCTTCCTCATTCCCCTTTCCTTCCATTGCTTCTTCTTCCTCCTCTTTTTCTCATTCTTCCACTTCTTCTTCTTCCTCCTATTGGTCTCCTTCTTCCACTTCTTCTTCTTCATCTCCTCTCATTCCACTACTTCCTCATATTCCTCTTATTCTCTCCTTCTACCACTTCTTCTACTTCTACTTGTTGTTCTTCTTCATTTTCGTCTCCTCCTTCCTCTTGTTCTGCTTACACTTCTTCCTCTTCCTCTTCCTCTTCTTCCACTTGTTCTCCTTCCACAACTTCTTTTTCTTTCCTTTCCGTCTTCTCCTTCCTCTTTTTCTCCATCCCCGACTTCTGTTGCTTCCCATTGTTGCTCTTCCTCTTGTTCTCCTTCCCCCAAATCTTATTCTTACACTTCTTCTTCTTCTTCTTCCTCTTCTCGTCCAGATTCCACTTCTTCTGGTTCTTCTTCCCTTCCCTTCCCCTCCTTCTTCCTCTTCCTCTGTTTCTCCTTTTTCCAATTCTTCTTCTTCATCTCACCTCCTTCGACTACTTCTTCTTCCTCCTCTAGTTCACCTTCTTCACTTTCCACATCTTCTTCTTCTTCCTTTTCTTCTCCTTCTTCCACTTCTTCTAGTTACTCTCCTTCTTCTTCCTCTTCTTATCTTTCTTCCACTTCTCCTGCCTCCTCTTGTTCTTTTTCTTCCAGTTCTTCTTCATCCTCTCCTTTCCTTTCTTTTCTTCATCTTCATCTCCTTCTTCTTCTTCCTTTCCTTCGTCATATCCCTCTTTTTCTCCTTCTTCTGCTTCCACTTGCATTTTTACCTCTTGTTCTCCTTCTTCTACTTCTTCTCCATCATCCTCACTCGTTCAACTAGTTTTTCTTCTTCCTCTTGTTCACCTTCTTCCACTTCTACTACATCCACTTGTTCTTCTTCTTCCCTCTCTTCTCCTTCTTCCCCTTCTTCTGCCTACACTACTTCTTCTTCCTCCCCTTCTTCTTCTCCTACTTGTTCCACTTCTTCCTCATTCCCCTTTCCTTCCATTGCTTCTTCTTCCTCCTCTTTTTCTCATTCTTCCACTTCTTCTTCTGCTTCCTATTGGTCTCCTTCTTCCACTTCTTCTTCTTCATCTCCTCTCATTCCACTACTTCCTCATATTCCTCTTATTCTCTCCTTCTACCACTTCTTCTACTTCTACTTGTTGTTCTTCTTCATTTTCGTCTCCTCCTTCCTCTTGTTCTGCTTACACTTCTTCCTCTTCCTCTTCCTCTTCTTCCACTTCTTCTCCTTCCACAACTTCTTTTTCTTTCCTTTCCGTCTTCTCCTTCCTCTTTTTCTCCATCCCCGACTTCTGTTGCTTCCCATTGTTGCTCTTCCTCTTGTTCTCCTTCCCGCAAATCTTATTCTTACACTTCTTCTTCTTCTTCTTCCTCTTCTCGTCCAGATTCCACTTCTTCTGGTTCTTCTTCCCTTCCCTTCCCCTCCTTCTTCCTCTTCCTCTTTTTCTCCTTTTTCCAATTCTTCTTCTTCATCTCACCTCCTTCGACTACTTCTTCTTCCTCCTCTTGTTCACCTTCTTCACTTTCCACATCTTCTTCTTCTTCCTTTTCTTCTACTTCTTCCACTTCTTCTAGTTACTCTCCTTCTTCTTCCTCTTCTTATCTTTCTTCCACTTCTCCTGCCTCCTCTTGTTCTTTTTCTTCCAGTTCTTCTTCATCCTCTCCTTTCCTTTCTTTTCTTCATCTTCATCTCCTTCTTCTTCTTCCTTTCCTTCGTCATATCCCTCTTTTTCTCCTTCTTCTGCTTCCACTTGCATTTTTACCTCTTGTTCTGCTTCTTCTACTTCTTCTCCATCATCCTCACTCCTTCAACTAGTTTTTCTTCTTCCTCTTGTTCACCTTCTTCCACTTCTACTACATCCACTTGTTCTTCTTCTTCCCTCTCTTCTCCTTCTTCCCCTTCTTCTGCCTACACTACTTCTTCTTCCTCCCCTTCTTCTTCTCCTACTTGTTCCACTTCTTCCTCATTCCCCTTTCCTTCCATTGCTTCTTCTTCCTCCTCTTTTTCTCATTCTTCCACTTCTTCTTCTTCTTCCTATTGGTCTCCTTCTTCCACTTCTTCTTCTTCATCTCCTCTCATTCCACTACTTCCTCATATTCCTCTTATTCTCTCCTTCTACCACTTCTTCTACTTCTACTTGTTGTTCTTCTTCATTTTCGTCTCCTCCTTCCTCTTGTTCTGCTTACACTTCTTCCTCTTCCTCTTCCACTTCTTCTCCTTCCACAACTTCTTTTTCTTTCCTTTCCGTCTTCTCCTTCCTCTTTTTCTCCATCCCCGACTTCTGTTGCTTCCCATTGTTGCTCTTCCTCTTGTTCTCCTTCCCCCAAATCTTATTCTTACACTTCTTCTTCTTCTTCTTCCTTTTCTCGTCCAGATTCCACTTCTTCTGGTTCTTCTTCCCTTCCCTTCCCCTCCTTCTTCCTCTTCCTCTTTTTCTCCTTTTTCCAATTCTTCTTCTTCATCTCACCTCCTTCGACTACTTCTTCTTCCTCCTCTTGTTCACCTTCTTCACTTTCCACATCTTCTTCTTCTTCCTTTTCTTCTCCTTCTTCCACTTCTTCTAGTTACTCTCCTTCTTCTTCCTCTTCTTATCTTTCTTCCACTTCTCCTGCCTCCTCTTGTTCTTTTTCTTCCAGTTCTTCTTCATCCTCTCCTTTCCTTTCTTTTCTTCATCTTCATCTCCTTCTTCTTCTTCCTTTCCTTCGTCATATCCCTCTTTTTCTCCTTCTTCTGCTTCCACTTGCATTTTTACCTCTTGTTCTCCTTCTTCTACTTCTTCTCCATCATCCTCACTCCTTTAACTAGTTTTTCTTATTCCTCTTGTTCACCTTCTTCCACTTCTACTACATCCACTTGTTCTTCTTCTTCCCTCTCTTCTCCTTCTTCCCCTTCTTCTGCCTACACTACTTCTTCTTCCTCCCCTTCTTCTTCTCCTACTTGTTCCACTTCTTCCTCATTCCCCTTTCCTTCCATTGCTTCTTCTTCCTCCTCTTTTTCTCATTCTTCCACTTCTTCTTCTGCTTCCTATTGGTCTCCTTCTTCCACTTCTTCTTCTTCATCTCCTCTCATTCCACTACTTCCTCATATTCCTCTTATTCTCTCCTTCTACCACTTCTTCTACTTCTACTTGTTGTTCTTCTTCATTTTCGTCTCCTCCTTCCTCTTGTTCTGCTTACACTTCTTCCTCTTCCTCTTCCTCTTCTTCCACTTCTTCTCCTTCCACAACTTCTTTTTCTTTCCTTTCCGTCTTCTCCTTCCTCTTTTTCTCCATCCCCGACTTCTGTTGCTTCCCATTGTTGCTCTTCCTCTTGTTCTCCTTCCCGCAAATCTTATTCTTACACTTCTTCTTCTTCTTCTTCCTCTTCTCGTCCAGATTCCACTTCTTCTGGTTCTTCTTCCCTTCCCTTCCCCTCCTTCTTCCTCTTCCTCTTTTTCTCCTTTTTCCAATTCTTCTTCTTCATCTCACCTCCTTCGACTACTTCTTCTTCCTCCTCTTGTTCACCCTCTTCACTTTCCACATCTTCTTCTTCTTCCTTTTCTTCTCCTTCTTCCACTTCTTCTAGTTACTCTCCTTCTTCTTCCTCTTCTTATCTTTCTTCCACTTCTCCTGCCTCCTCTTGTTCTTTTTCTTCCAGTTCTTCTTCATCCTCTCCTTTCCTTTCTTTTCTTCATCTTCATCTCCTTCTTCTTCTTCCTTTCCTTCGTCATATCCCTCTTTTTCTCCTTCTTCTGCTTCCACTTGCATTTTTACCTCTTGTTCTCCTTCTTCTACTTCTTCTCCATCATCCTCACTCCTTCAACTAGTTTTCTTCTTCCTCTTGTTCACCTTCTTCCACTTCTACTACATCCACTTGTTCTTCTTCTTCCCTCTCTTCTCCTTCTTCCCCTTCTTCTGCCTACACTACTTCTTCTTCCTCCCCTTCTTCTTCTCCTACTTGTTCCACTTCTTCCTCATTCCCCTTTCCTTCCATTGCTTCTTCTTCCTCCTCTTTTTCTCATTCTTCCACTTCTTCTTCTTCCTCCTATTGGTCTCCTTCTTCCACTTCTTCTTCTTCATCTCCTCTCATTCCACTACTTCCTCATATTCCTCTTATTCTCTCCTTCTACCACTTCTTCTACTTCTACTTGTTGTTCTTCTTCATTTTCGTCTCCTCCTTCCTCTTGTTCTGCTTACACTTCTTCCTCTTCCTCTTCCTCTTCTTCCACTTGTTCTCCTTCCACAACTTCTTTTTCTTTCCTTTCCGTCTTCTCCTTCCTCTTTTTCTCCATCCCCGACTTCTGTTGCTTCCCATTGTTGCTCTTCCTCTTGTTCTCCTTCCCCCAAATCTTATTCTTACACTTCTTCTTCTTCTTCTTCCTCTTCTCGTCCAGATTCCACTTCTTCTGGTTCTTCTTCCCTTCCCTTCCCCTCCTTCTTCCTCTTCCTCTGTTTCTCCTTTTTCCAATTCTTCTTCTTCATCTCACCTCCTTCGACTACTTCTTCTTCCTCCTCTAGTTCACCTTCTTCACTTTCCACATCTTCTTCTTCTTCCTTTTCTTCTCCTTCTTCCACTTCTTCTAGTTACTCTCCTTCTTCTTCCTCTTCTTATCTTTCTTCCACTTCTCCTGCCTCCTCTTGTTCTTTTTCTTCCAGTTCTTCTTCATCCTCTCCTTTCCTTTCTTTTCTTCATCTTCATCTCCTTCTTCTTCTTCCTTTCCTTCGTCATATCCCTCTTTTTCTCCTTCTTCTGCTTCCACTTGCATTTTTACCTCTTGTTCTCCTTCTTCTACTTCTTCTCCATCATCCTCACTCGTTCAACTAGTTTTTCTTCTTCCTCTTGTTCACCTTCTTCCACTTCTACTACATCCACTTGTTCTTCTTCTTCCCTCTCTTCTCCTTCTTCCCCTTCTTCTGCCTACACTACTTCTTCTTCCTCCCCTTCTTCTTCTCCTACTTGTTCCACTTCTTCCTCATTCCCCTTTCCTTCCATTGCTTCTTCTTCCTCCTCTTTTTCTCATTCTTCCACTTCTTCTTCTGCTTCCTATTGGTCTCCTTCTTCCACTTCTTCTTCTTCATCTCCTCTCATTCCACTACTTCCTCATATTCCTCTTATTCTCTCCTTCTACCACTTCTTCTACTTCTACTTGTTGTTCTTCTTCATTTTCGTCTCCTCCTTCCTCTTGTTCTGCTTACACTTCTTCCTCTTCCTCTTCCTCTTCTTCCACTTCTTCTCCTTCCACAACTTCTTTTTCTTTCCTTTCCGTCTTCTCCTTCCTCTTTTTCTCCATCCCCGACTTCTGTTGCTTCCCATTGTTGCTCTTCCTCTTGTTCTCCTTCCCGCAAATCTTATTCTTACACTTCTTCTTCTTCTTCTTCCTCTTCTCGTCCAGATTCCACTTCTTCTGGTTCTTCTTCCCTTCCCTTCCCCTCCTTCTTCCTCTTCCTCTTTTTCTCCTTTTTCCAATTCTTCTTCTTCATCTCACCTCCTTCGACTACTTCTTCTTCCTCCTCTTGTTCACCTTCTTCACTTTCCACATCTTCTTCTTCTTCCTTTTCTTCTACTTCTTCCACTTCTTCTAGTTACTCTCCTTCTTCTTCCTCTTCTTATCTTTCTTCCACTTCTCCTGCCTCCTCTTGTTCTTTTTCTTCCAGTTCTTCTTCATCCTCTCCTTTCCTTTCTTTTCTTCATCTTCATCTCCTTCTTCTTCTTCCTTTCCTTCGTCATATCCCTCTTTTTCTCCTTCTTCTGCTTCCACTTGCATTTTTACCTCTTGTTCTGCTTCTTCTACTTCTTCTCCATCATCCTCACTCCTTCAACTAGTTTTTCTTCTTCCTCTTGTTCACCTTCTTCCACTTCTACTACATCCACTTGTTCTTCTTCTTCCCTCTCTTCTCCTTCTTCCCCTTCTTCTGCCTACACTACTTCTTCTTCCTCCCCTTCTTCTTCTCCTACTTGTTCCACTTCTTCCTCATTCCCCTTTCCTTCCATTGCTTCTTCTTCCTCCTCTTTTTCTCATTCTTCCACTTCTTCTTCTTCTTCCTATTGGTCTCCTTCTTCCACTTCTTCTTCTTCATCTCCTTTCATTCCACTACTTCCTCATATTCCTCTTATTCTCTCCTTCTACCACTTCTTCTACTTCTACTTGTTGTGCTTCTTCATTTTCGTCTCCTTCTTCCTCTTGTTCTGCTTACACTTCTTCCTCTTCCTCTTCCTCTTCTTCCACTTCTTCTCCTTCCACAACTTCTTTTTCTTTCCTTTCCGTCTTCTCCTTCCTCTTTTTCTCCATCCCCGACTTCTGTTGCTTCCCATTGTTGCTCTTCCTCTTGTTCTCCTTCCCCCAAATCTTATTCTTACACTTCTTCTTCTTCTTCTTCTTCCTCTTCTCGTCCAGATTCCACTTCTTCTGGTTCTTCTTCCCTTCCCTTCCCCTCCTTCTTCCTCTTCCTCTTTTTCTCCTTTTTCCAATTCTTCTTCTTCATCTCACCTCCTTCGACTACTTCTTCTTCCTCCTCTTGTTCACCTTCTTCACTTTCCACATCTTCTTCTTCTTCCTTTTCTTCTCCTTCTTCCACTTCTTCTAGTTACTCTCCTTCTTCTTCCTCTTCTTATCTTTCTTCCACTTCTCCTGCCTCCTCTTGTTCTTTTTCTTCCAGTTCTTCTTCATCCTCTCCTTTCCTTTCTTTTCTTCATCTTCATCTCCTTCTTCTTCTTCCTTTCCTTCGTCATATCCTCTTTTTCTCCTTCTTCTGCTGCCACTTGCATTTTTACCTCTTGTTCTCCTTCTTCTACTTCTTCTCCTTCTTCTACTTCTTCTCCATCATCCTCACTCCTTCAACTAGTTTTTCTTCTTCCTCTTGTTCACCTTCTTCCACTTCTACTACATCCACTTGTTCTTCTTCTTCCCTCTCTTCTCCTTCTTCCACTTCTTCTGCCTACACTACTTCTTCTTCCTCCCCTTCTTCTTCTCCTACTTGTTCCACTTCTTCCTCATTCCCCTTTCCTTCCATTGCTTCTTCTTCCTCCTCTTTTGCTCATTCTTCCACTTCTTCTTCTTCTTCCTATTGGTCTCCTTCTTCCACTTCTTCTTCTTCATCTCCTTTCATTCCACTACTTCCTCATATTCCTCTTATTCTCTCCTTCTACCACTTCTTCTACTTCTACTTGTTGTTCTTCTTCATTTTCGTCTCCTTCTTCCTCTTGTTCTGCTTACACTTCTTCCTCTTCCTCTTCCTCTTCCTCTTCTTCCACTTCTTCTCCTTCCACAACTTCTTTTTCTTTCCTTTCCGTCTTCTCCTTCCTCTTTTTCTCCATCCCCGACTTCTGTTGCTTCCCATTGTTGCTCTTCCTCTTGTTCTCCTTCCCGCAAATCTTATTCTTACACTTCTTCTTCTTCTTCTTCCTCTTCTCGTCCAGATTCCACTTCTTCTGGTTCTTCTTCCCTTCCCTTCCCCTCCTTCTTCCTCTTCCTCTTTTTCTCCTTTTTCCAATTCTTCTTCTTCATCTCACCTCCTTCGACTACTTCTTCTTCCTCCTCTTGTTCACCTTCTTCACTTTCCACATCTTCTTCTTCTTCCTTTTCTTCTACTTCTTCCACTTCTTCTAGTTACTCTCCTTCTTCTTCCTCTTCTTATCTTTCTTCCACTTCTCCTGCCTCCTCTTGTTCTTTTTCTTCCAGTTCTTCTTCATCCTCTCCTTTCCTTTCTTTTCTTCATCTTCATCTCCTTCTTCTTCTTCCTTTCCTTCGTCATATCCCTCTTTTTCTCCTTCTTCTGCTTCCACTTGCATTTTTACCTCTTGTTCTCCTTCTTCTACTTCTTCTCCATCATCCTCACTCCTTCAACTAGTTTTTCTTCTTCCTCTTGTTCACCTTCTTCCACTTCTACTACATTCACTTGTTCTTCTTCTTCCCTCTCTTCTCCTTCTTCCCCTTCTTCTGCCTACACTACTTCTTCTTCCTCCCCTTCTTCTTCTCCTACTTGTTCCACTTCTTCCTCATTCCCCTTTCCTTCCATTGCTTCTTCTTCCTCCTCTTTTTCTCATTCTTCCACTTCTTCTTCTTCTTCCTATTGGTCTCCTTCTTCCACTTCTTCTTCTTCATCTCCTTTCATTCCACTACTTCCTCATATTCCTCTTATTCTCTCCTTCTACCACTTCTTCTACTTCTACTTGTTGTTCTTCTTCATTTTCGTCTCCTTCTTCCTCTTGTTCTGCTTACACTTCTTCCTCTTCCTCTTCCTCTTCTTCCACTTCTTCTCCTTCCACAACTTCTTTTTCTTTCCTTTCCGTCTTCTCCTTCCTCTTTTTCTCCATCCCCGACTTCTGTTGCTTCCCATTGTTGCTCTTCCTCTTGTTCTCCTTCCCCCAAATCTTATTCTTACACTTCTTCTTCTTCTTCTTCTTCCTCTTCTCGTCCAGATTCCACTTCTTCTGGTTCTTCTTCCCTTCCCTTCCCCTCCTTCTTCCTCTTCCTCTTTTTCTCCTTTTTCCAATTCTTCTTCTTCATCTCACCTCCTTCGACTACTTCTTCTTCCTCCTCTTGTTCACCTTCTTCACTTTCCACATCTTCTTCTTCTTCCTTTTCTTCTCCTTCTTCCACTTCTTCTAGTTACTCTCCTTCTTCTTCCTCTTCTTATCTTTCTTCCACTTCTCCTGCCTCCTCTTGTTCTTTTTCTTCCAGTTCTTCTTCATCCTCTCCTTTCCTTTCTTTTCTTCATCTTCATCTCCTTCTTCTTCTTCCTTTCCTTCGTCATATCCTCTTTTTCTCCTTCTTCTGCTGCCACTTGCATTTTTACCTCTTGTTCTCCTTCTTCTACTTCTTCTCCTTCTTCTACTTCTTCTCCATCATCCTCACTCCTTCAACTAGTTTTTCTTCTTCCTCTTGTTCACCTTCTTCCACTTCTACTACATCCACTTGTTCTTCTTCTTCCCTCTCTTCTCCTTCTTCCACTTCTTCTGCCTACACTACTTCTTCTTCCTCCCCTTCTTCTTCTCCTACTTGTTCCACTTCTTCCTCATTCCCCTTTCCTTCCATTGCTTCTTCTTCCTCCTCTTTTGCTCATTCTTCCACTTCTTCTTCTTCTTCCTATTGGTCTCCTTCTTCCACTTCTTCTTCTTCATCTCCTTTCATTCCACTACTTCCTCATATTCCTCTTATTCTCTCCTTCTACCACTTCTTCTACTTCTACTTGTTGTTCTTCTTCATTTTCGTCTCCTTCTTCCTCTTGTTCTGCTTACACTTCTTCCTCTTCCTCTTCCTCTTCCTCTTCTTCCACTTCTTCTCCTTCCACAACTTCTTTTTCTTTCCTTTCCGTCTTCTCCTTCCTCTTTTTCTCCATCCCCGACTTCTGTTGCTTCCCATTGTTGCTCTTCCTCTTGTTCTCCTTCCCCCAAATCTTATTCTTACACTTCTTCTTCTTCTTCTTCTTCCTCTTCTCGTCCAGATTCCACTTCTTCTGGTTCTTCTTCCCTTCCCTTCCCCTCCTTCTTCCTCTTCCTCTTTTTCTCCTTTTTCCAATTCTTCTTCTTCATCTCACCTCCTTCGACTACTTCTTCTTCCTCCTCTTGTTCACCTTCTTCACTTTCCACATCTTCTTCTTCTTCCTTTTCTTCTCCTTCTTCCACTTCTTCTAGTTACTCTCCTTCATCTTCCTCTTCTTATCTTTCTTCCACTTCTCCTGCCTCCTCTTGTTCTTTTTCTTCCAGTTCTTCTTCATCCTCTCCTTTCCTTTCTTTTCTTCATCTTCATCTCCTTCTTCTTCTTCCTTTCCTTCGTCATATCCCTCTTTTTCTCCTTCTTCTGCTTCCACTTGCATTTTTACCTCTTGTTCTCCTTCTTCTACTTCTTCTCCATCATCCTCACTCCTTCAACTAGTTTTTCTTCTTCCTCTTGTTCACCTTCTTCCACTTCTACTACATCCACTTGTTCTTCTTCTTCCCTCTCTTCTCCTTCTCCCCCTTCTTCTGCCTACACTACTTCTTCTTCCTCCCCTTCTTCTTCTCCTACTTGTTCCACTTCTTCCTCATTCCCCTTTCGTCCCATTGGTTCTTCTTCCTCCTCTTTTTCTCATTCTTCCACTTCTTCTTCTTCTTCCTATTGGTCTCCTTCTTCCACTTCTTCTTCTTCATCTCCTTTCATTCCACTACTTCCTCATATTCCTCTTATTCTCTCCTTCTACCACTTCTTCTACTTCTACTTGTTGTTCTTCTTCATTTTCGTCTCCTTCTTCCTCTTGTTCTGCTTACACTTCTTCCTCTTCCTCTTCCTCTTCTTCCACTTCTTCTCCTTCCACAACTTCTTTTTCTTTCCTTTCCGTCTTCTCCTTCCTCTTTTTCTCCATCCCCGACTTCTGTTGCTTCCCATTGTTGCTCTTCCTCTTGTTCTCCTTCCCCCAAATCTTATTCTTACACTTCTTCTTCTTCTTCTTTTTCCTCTTCTCGTCCAGATTCCACTTCTTCTGGTTCTTCTTCCCTTCCCTTCCCCTCCTTCTTCCTCTTCCTCTTTTTCTCCTTTTTCCAATTCTTCTTCTTCATCTCACCTCCTTCGACTACTTCTTCTTCCTCCTCTTGTTCACCTTCTTCACTTTCCACATCTTCTTCTTCTTCCTTTTCTTCTCCTTCTTCCACTTCTTCTAGTTACTCTCCTTCTTCTTCCTCTTCTTATCTTTCTTCCACTTCTCCTACCTCCTCTTGTTCTTTTTCTTCCAGTTCTTCTTCATCCTCTCCTTTCCTTTCTTTTCTTCATCTTCATCTCCTTCTTCTTCTTCCTTTCCTTCGTCATATCCCTCTTTTTCTCCTTCTTCTGCTTCCACTTGCATTTTTACCTCTTGTTCTCCTTCTTCTACTTCTTCTCCATCATCCTCACTCCTTCAACTAGTTTTTCTTCTTCCTCTTGTTCACCTTCTTCCACTTCTACTACATCCACTTGTTCTTCTTCTTCCCTCTCTTCTCCTTCTCCCCCTTCTTCTGCCTACACTACTTCTTCTTCCTCCCCTTCTTCTTCTCCTACTTGTTCCACTTCTTCCTCATTCCCCTTTCGTCCCATTGCTTCTTCTTCCTCCTCTTTTTCTCATTCTTCCACTTCTTCTTCTTCTTCCTATTGGTCTCCTTCTTCCACTTCTTCTTCTTCATCTCCTTTCATTCCACTACTTCCTCATATTCCTCTTATTCTCTCCTTCTACCACTTCTTCTACTTCTACTTGTTGTTCTTCTTCATTTTCGTCTCCTTCTTCCTCTTGTTCTGCTTACACTTCTTCCTCTTCCTCTTCCTCTTCTTCCACTTCTTCTCCTTCCACAACTTCTTTTTCTTTCCTTTCCGTCTTCTCCTTCCTCTTTTTCTCCATCCCCGACTTCTGTTGCTTCCCATTGTTGCTCTTCCTCTTGTTCTCCTTCCCCCAAATCTTATTCTTACACTTCTTCTTCTTCTTCTTCTTCCTCTTCTCGTCCAGATTCCACTTCTTCTGGTTCTTCTTCCCTTCCCTTCCCCTCCTTCTTCCTCTTCCTCTTTTTCTCCTTTTTCCAATTCTTCTTCTTCATCTCACCTCCTTCGACTACTTCTTCTTCCTCCTCTTGTTCACCTTCTTCACTTTCCACATCTTCTTCTTCTTCCTTTTCTTCTCCTTCTTCCACTTCTTCTAGTTACTCTCCTTCTTCTTCCTCTTCTTATCTTTCTTCCACTTCTCCTGCCTCCTCTTGTTCTTTTTCTTCCAGTTCTTCTTCATCCTCTCCTTTCCTTTCTTTTCTTCATCTTCATCTCCTTCTTCTTCTTCCTTTCCTTCGTCATATCCCTCTTTTTCTCCTTCTTCTGCTTCCACTTGCATTTTTACCTCTTGTTCTCCTTCTTCTACTTCTTCTCCATCATCCTCACTCCTTCAACTAGTTTTTCTTCTTCCTCTTGTTCACCTTCTTCCACTTCTACTACATCCACTTGTTCTTCTTCTTCCCTCTCTTCTCCTTCTCCCCCTTCTTCTGCCTACACTACTTCTTCTTCCTCCCCTTCTTCTTCTCCTACTTGTTCCACTTCTTCCTCATTCCCCTTTCCTTCCATTGCTTCTTCTTCCTCCTCTTTTTCTCATTCTTCCACTTCTTCTTCTTCTTCCTATTGGTCTCCTTCTTCCACTTCTTCTTCTTCATCTCCTTTCATTCCACTGCTTCCTCATATTCCTCTTATTCTCTCCTTCTACCACTTCTTCTACTTCTACTTGTTGTTCTTCTTCATTTTCGTCTCCTTCTTCCTCTTGTTCTGCTTACACTTCTTCCTCTTCCTCTTCCTCTTCTTCCACTTCTTCTCCTTCCACAACTTCTTTTTCTTTCCTTTCCGTCTTCTCCTTCCTCTTTTTCTCCATCCCCGACTTCTGTTGCTTCCCATTGTTGCTCTTCCTCTTGTTCTCCTTCCCCCAAATCTTATTCTTACACTTCTTCTTCTTCCTCTTCTCGTCCAGATTCCACTTCTTCTGGTTCTTCTTCCCTTCCCTTCCCCTCCTTCTTCCTCTTCCTCTTTTTCTCCTTTTTCCAATTCTTCTTCTTCATCTCACCTCCTTCGACTACTTCTTCTTCCTCCTCTTGTTCACCTTCTTCACTTTCCACATCTTCTTCTTCTTCCTTTTCTTCTCCTTCTTCCACTTCTTCTAGTTACTCTCCTTCTTCTTCCTCTTCTTATCTTTCTTCCACTTCTCCCGCCTCCTCTTGTTCTTTTTCTTCCAGTTCTTCTTCATCCTCTCCTTTCCTTTCTTTTCTTCATCTTCATCTCCTTCTTCTTCTTCCTTTCCTTCGTCATATCCTCTTTTTCTCCTTCTTCTGCTTCCACTTGCATTTTTACCTCTTGTTCTCCTTCTTCTACTTCTTCTCCTTCTTCTACTTCTTCTCCATCATCCTCACTCCTTCAACTAGTTTTTCTTCTTCCTCTTGTTCACCTTCTTCCACTTCTACTACATCCACTTGTTCTTCTTCTTCCCTCTCTTCTCCTTCTTCCACTTCTTCTGCCTACACTACTTCTTCTTCCTCCCCTTCTTCTTCTCCTACTTGTTCCACTTCTTCCTCATTCCCCTTTCCTTCCATTGCTTCTTCTTCCTCCTCTTTTGCTCATTCTTCCACTTCTTCTTCTTCTTCCTATTGGTCTCCTTCTTCCACTTCTTCTTCTTCATCTCCTTTCATTCCACTACTTCCTCATATTCCTCTTATTCTCTCCTTCTACCACTTCTTCTACTTCTACTTGTTGTTCTTCTTCATTTTCGTCTCCTTCTTCCTCTTGTTCTGCTTACACTTCTTCCTCTTCCTCTTCCTCTTCTTCCACTTCTTCTCCTTCCACAACTTCTTTTTCTTTCCTTTCCGTCTTCTCCTTCCTCTTTTTCTCCATCCCCGACTTCTGTTGCTTCCCATTGTTGCTCTTCCTCTTGTTCTCCTTCCCCAAAATCTTATTCTTACACTTCTTCTTCTTCTTCCTCTTCTCGTCCAGATTCCACTTCTTCTGGTTCTTCTTCCCTTCCCTTCCCCTCCTTCTTCCTCTTCCTCTTTTTCTCCTTTTTCCAATTCTTCTTCTTCATCTCACCTCCTTCGACTACTTCTTCTTCCTCCTCTTGTTCACCTTCTTCACTTTCCACATCTTCTTCTTCTTCCTTTTCTTCTACTTCTTCCACTTCTTCTAGTTACTCTCCTTCTTCTTCCTCTTCTTATCTTTCTTCCACTTCTCCTGCCTCCTCTTGTTCTTTTTCTTCCAGTTCTTCTTCATCCTCTCCTTTCCTTTCTTTTCTTCATCTTCATCTCCTTCTTCTTCTTCCTTTCCTTCGTCATATCCCTCTTTTTCTCCTTCTTCTGCTTCCACTTGCATTTTTACCTCTTGTTCTCCTTCTTCTACTTCTTCTCCATCATCCTCACTCCTTCAACTAGTTTTTCTTCTTCCTCTTGTTCACCTTCTTCCACTTCTACTACATTCACTTGTTCTTCTTCTTCCCTCTCTTCTCCTTCTTCCCCTTCTTCTGCCTACACTACTTCTTCTTCCTCCCCTTCTTCTTCTCCTACTTGTTCCACTTCTTCCTCATTCCCCTTTCCTTCCATTGCTTCTTCTTCCTCCTCTTTTTCTCATTCTTCCACTTCTTCTTCTTCTTCCTATTGGTCTCCTTCTTCCACTTCTTCTTCTTCATCTCCTTTCATTCCACTACTTCCTCATATTCCTCTTATTCTCTCCTTCTACCACTTCTTCTACTTCTACTTGTTGTTCTTCTTCATTTTCGTCTCCTTCTTCCTCTTGTTCTGCTTACACTTCTTCCTCTTCCTCTTCCTCTTCTTCCACTTCTTCTCCTTCCACAACTTCTTTTTCTTTCCTTTCCGTCTTCTCCTTCCTCTTTTTCTCCATCCCCGACTTCTGTTGCTTCCCATTGTTGCTCTTCCTCTTGTTCTCCTTCCCCCAAATCTTATTCTTACACTTCTTCTTCTTCTTCTTCTTCCTCTTCTCGTCCAGATTCCACTTCTTCTGGTTCTTCTTCCCTTCCCTTCCCCTCCTTCTTCCTCTTCCTCTTTTTCTCCTTTTTCCAATTCTTCTTCTTCATCTCACCTCCTTCGACTACTTCTTCTTCCTCCTCTTGTTCACCTTCTTCACTTTCCACATCTTCTTCTTCTTCCTTTTCTTCTCCTTCTTCCACTTCTTCTAGTTACTCTCCTTCTTCTTCCTCTTCTTATCTTTCTTCCACTTCTCCTGCCTCCTCTTGTTCTTTTTCTTCCAGTTCTTCTTCATCCTCTCCTTTCCTTTCTTTTCTTCATCTTCATCTCCTTCTTCTTCTTCCTTTCCTTCGTCATATCCTCTTTTTCTCCTTCTTCTGCTGCCACTTGCATTTTTACCTCTTGTTCTCCTTCTTCTACTTCTTCTCCTTCTTCTACTTCTTCTCCATCATCCTCACTCCTTCAACTAGTTTTTCTTCTTCCTCTTGTTCACCTTCTTCCACTTCTACTACATCCACTTGTTCTTCTTCTTCCCTCTCTTCTCCTTCTCCCCCTTCTTCTGCCTACACTACTTCTTCTTCCTCCCCTTCTTCTTCTCCTACTTGTTCCACTTCTTCCTCATTCCCCTTTCCTTCCATTGCTTCTTCTTCCTCCTCTTTTTCTCATTCTTCCACTTCTTCTTCTTCTTCCTATTGGTCTCCTTCTTCCACTTCTTCTTCTTCATCTCCTTTCATTCCACTGCTTCCTCATATTCCTCTTATTCTCTCCTTCTACCACTTCTTCTACTTCTACTTGTTGTTCTTCTTCATTTTCGTCTCCTTCTTCCTCTTGTTCTGCTTACACTTCTTCCTCTTCCTCTTCCTCTTCTTCCACTTCTTCTCCTTCCACAACTTCTTTTTCTTTCCTTTCCGTCTTCTCCTTCCTCTTTTTCTCCATCCCCGACTTCTGTTGCTTCCCATTGTTGCTCTTCCTCTTGTTCTCCTTCCCCCAAATCTTATTCTTACACTTCTTCTTCTTCCTCTTCTCGTCCAGATTCCACTTCTTCTGGTTCTTCTTCCCTTCCCTTCCCCTCCTTCTTCCTCTTCCTCTTTTTCTCCTTTTTCCAATTCTTCTTCTTCATCTCACCTCCTTCGACTACTTCTTCTTCCTCCTCTTGTTCACCTTCTTCACTTTCCACATCTTCTTCTTCTTCCTTTTCTTCTCCTTCTTCCACTTCTTCTAGTTACTCTCCTTCTTCTTCCTCTTCTTATCTTTCTTCCACTTCTCCCGCCTCCTCTTGTTCTTTTTCTTCCAGTTCTTCTTCATCCTCTCCTTTCCTTTCTTTTCTTCATCTTCATCTCCTTCTTCTTCTTCCTTTCCTTCGTCATATCCTCTTTTTCTCCTTCTTCTGCTTCCACTTGCATTTTTACCTCTTGTTCTCCTTCTTCTACTTCTTCTCCTTCTTCTACTTCTTCTCCATCATCCTCACTCCTTCAACTAGTTTTTCTTCTTCCTCTTGTTCACCTTCTTCCACTTCTACTACATCCACTTGTTCTTCTTCTTCCCTCTCTTCTCCTTCTTCCACTTCTTCTGCCTACACTACTTCTTCTTCCTCCCCTTCTTCTTCTCCTACTTGTTCCACTTCTTCCTCATTCCCCTTTCCTTCCATTGCTTCTTCTTCCTCCTCTTTTGCTCATTCTTCCACTTCTTCTTCTTCTTCCTATTGGTCTCCTTCTTCCACTTCTTCTTCTTCATCTCCTTTCATTCCACTACTTCCTCATATTCCTCTTATTCTCTCCTTCTACCACTTCTTCTACTTCTACTTGTTGTTCTTCTTCATTTTCGTCTCCTTCTTCCTCTTGTTCTGCTTACACTTCTTCCTCTTCCTCTTCCTCTTCTTCCACTTCTTCTCCTTCCACAACTTCTTTTTCTTTCCTTTCCGTCTTCTCCTTCCTCTTTTTCTCCATCCCCGACTTCTGTTGCTTCCCATTGTTGCTCTTCCTCTTGTTCTCCTTCCCCAAAATCTTATTCTTACACTTCTTCTTCTTCTTCCTCTTCTCGTCCAGATTCCACTTCTTCTGGTTCTTCTTCCCTTCCCTTCCCCTCCTTCTTCCTCTTCCTCTTTTTCTCCTTTTTCCAATTCTTCTTCTTCATCTCACCTCCTTCGACTACTTCTTCTTCCTCCTCTTGTTCACCTTCTTCACTTTCCACATCTTCTTCTTCTTCCTTTTCTTCTCCTTCTTCCACTTCTTCTAGTTACTCTCCTTCTTCTTCCTCTTCTTATCTTTCTTCCACTTCTCCTGCCTCCTCTTGTTCTTTTTCTTCCAGTTCTTCTTCATCCTCTCCTTTCCTTTCTTTTCTTCATCTTCATCTCCTTCTTCTTCTTCCTTTCCTTCGTCATATCCCTCTTTTTCTCCTTCTTCTGCTTCCACTTGCATTTTTACCTCTTGTTCTCCTTCTTCTACTTCTTCTCCATCATCCTCACTCCTTCAACTAGTTTTTCTTCTTCCTCTTGTTCACCTTCTTCCACTTCTACTACATCCACTTGTTCTTCTTCTTCCCTCTCTTCTCCTTCTTCCCCTTCTTCTGCCTACACTACTTCTTCTTCCTCCCCTTCTTCTTCTCCTACTTGTTCCACTTCTTCCTCATTCCCCTTTCCTTCCATTGCTTCTTCTTCCTCCTCTTTTTCTCATTCTTCCACTTCTTCTTCTTCTTCCTATTGGTCTCCTTCTTCCACTTCTTCTTCTTCATCTCCTTTCATTCCACTACTTCCTCATATTCCTCTTATTCTCTCCTTCTACCACTTCTTCTACTTCTACTTGTTGTTCTTCTTCATTTTCGTCTCCTTCTTCCTCTTGTTCTGCTTACACTTCTTCCTCTTCCTCTTCCTCTTCTTCCACTTCTTCTCCTTCCACAACTTCTTTTTCTTTCCTTTCCGTCTTCTCCTTCCTCTTTTTCTCCATCCCCGACTTCTGTTGCTTCCCATTGTTGCTCTTCCTCTTGTTCTCCTTCCCCCAAATCTTATTCTTACACTTCTTCTTCTTCCTCTTCTCGTCCAGATTCCACTTCTTCTGGTTCTTCTTCCCTTCCCTTCCCCTCCTTCTTCCTCTTCCTCTTTTTCTCCTTTTTCCAATTCTTCTTCTTCATCTCACCTCCTTCGACTACTTCTTCTTCCTCCTCTTGTTCACCTTCTTCACTTTCCACATCTTCTTCTTCTTCCTTTTCTTCTCCTTCTTCCACTTCTTCTAGTTACTCTCCTTCTTCTTCCTCTTCTTATCTTTCTTCCACTTCTCCCGCCTCCTCTTGTTCTTTTTCTTCCAGTTCTTCTTCATCCTCTCCTTTCCTTTCTTTTCTTCATCTTCATCTCCTTCTTCTTCTTCCTTTCCTTCGTCATATCCTCTTTTTCTCCTTCTTCTGCTTCCACTTGCATTTTTACCTCTTGTTCTCCTTCTTCTACTTCTTCTCCATCATTCTCACTCCTTCAACTAGTTTTTCTTCTTCCTCTTGTTCACCTTCTTCCACTTCTACTACATCCACTTGTTCTTCTTCTTCCCTCTCTTCTCCTTCTTCCACTTCTTCTGCCTACACTACTTCTTCTTCCTCCCCTTCTTCTTCTCCTACTTGTTCCACTTCTTCCTCATTCCCCTTTCCTTCCATTGCTTCTTCTTCCTCCTCTTTTGCTCATTCTTCCACTTCTTCTTCTTCTTCCTATTGGTCTCCTTCTTCCACTTCTTCTTCTTCATCTCCTTTCATTCCACTACTTCCTCATATTCCTCTTATTCTCTCCTTCTACCACTTCTTCTACTTCTACTTGTTGTTCTTCTTCATTTTCGTCTCCTTCTTCCTCTTGTTCTGCTTACACTTCTTCCTCTTCCTCTTCCTCTTCTTCCACTTCTTCTCCTTCCACAACTTCTTTTTCTTTCCTTTCCGTCTTCTCCTTCCTCTTTTTCTCCATCCCCGACTTCTGTTGCTTCCCATTGTTGCTCTTCCTCTTGTTCTCCTTCCCCAAAATCTTATTCTTACACTTCTTCTTCTTCTTCCTCTTCTCGTCCAGATTCCACTTCTTCTGGTTCTTCTTCCCTTCCCTTCCCCTCCTTCTTCCTCTTCCTCTTTTTCTCCTTTTTCCAATTCTTCTTCTTCATCTCACCTCCTTCGACTACTTCTTCTTCCTCCTCTTGTTCACCTTCTTCACTTTCCACATCTTCTTCTTCTTCCTTTTCTTCTCCTTCTTCCACTTCTTCTAGTTACTCTCCTTCTTCTTCCTCTTCTTATCTTTCTTCCACTTCTCCTGCCTCCTCTTGTTCTTTTTCTTCCAGTTCTTCTTCATCCTCTCCTTTCCTTTCTTTTCTTCATCTTCATCTCCTTCTTCTTCTTCCTTTCCTTCGTCATATCCCTCTTTTTCTCCTTCTTCTGCTTCCACTTGCATTTTTACCTCTTGTTCTCCTTCTTCTACTTCTTCTCCATCATCCTCACTCCTTCAACTAGTTTTTCTTCTTCCTCTTGTTCACCTTCTTCCACTTCTACTACATCCACTTGTTCTTCTTCTTCCCTCTCTTCTCCTTCTTCCCCTTCTTCTGCCTACACTACTTCTTCTTCCTCCCCTTCTTCTTCTCCTACTTGTTCCACTTCTTCCTCATTCCCCTTTCCTTCCATTGCTTCTTCTTCCTCCTCTTTTTCTCATTCTTCCACTTCTTCTTCTTCTTCCTATTGGTCTCCTTCTTCCACTTCTTCTTCTTCATCTCCTTTCATTCCACTACTTCCTCATATTCCTCTTATTCTCTCCTTCTACCACTTCTTCTACTTCTACTTGTTGTTCTTCTTCATTTTCGTCTCCTTCTTCCTCTTGTTCTGCTTACACTTCTTCCTCTTCCTCTTCCTCTTCTTCCACTTCTTCTCCTTCCACAACTTCTTTTTCTTTCCTTTCCGTCTTCTCCTTCCTCTTTTTCTCCATCCCCGACTTCTGTTGCTTCCCATTGTTGCTCTTCCTCTTGTTCTCCTTCCCCCAAATCTTATTCTTACACTTCTTCTTCTTCTTCTTCTTCCTCTTCTCGTCCAGATTCCACTTCTTCTGGTTCTTCTTCCCTTCCCTTCCCCTCCTTCTTCCTCTTCCTCTTTTTCTGCTTTTTCCAATTCTTCTTCTTCATCTCACCTCCTTTGACTACTTCTTCTTCCTCCTCTTGTTCACCTTCTTCACTTTCCACATCTTCTTCGTCTTCCTTTTCTTCTCCTTCTTCCACTTCTTCTAGTTACTCTCCTTCTTCTTCCTCTTCTTATCTTTCTTCCACTTCTCCTGCCTCCTCTTGTTCTTTTTCTTCCAGTTCTTCTTCATCCTCTCCTTTCCTTTCTTTTCTTCATCTTCATCTCCTTCTTCTTCTTCCTTTCCTTCGTCATATCCCTCTTTTTCTCCTTCTTCTGCTTCCACTTGCATTTTTACCTCTTGTTCTCCTTCTTCTACTTCTTCTCCATCATCCTCACTCCTTCAACTAGTTTTTCTTCTTCCTCTTGTTCACCTTCTTCCACTTCTACTACATCCACTTGTTCTTCTTCTTCCCTCTCTTCTCCTTCTTCCCCTTCTTCTGCCTACACTACTTCTTCTTCCTCCCCTTCTTCTTCTCCTACTTGTTCCACTTCTTCCTCATTCCCCTTTCCTTCCATTGCTTCTTCTTCCTCCTCTTTTTCTCATTCTTCCACTTCTTCTTCTTCTTCCTATTGGTCTCCTTCTTCCACTTCTTCTTCTTCATCTCCTTTCATTCCACTACTTCCTCATATTCCTCTTATTCTCTCCTTCTACCACTTCTTCTACTTCTACTTGTTGTTCTTCTTCATTTTCGTCTCCTTCTTCCTCTTGTTCTGCTTACACTTCTTCCTCTTCCTCTTCCTCTTCTTCCACTTCTTCTCCTTCCACAACTTCTTTTTCTTTCCTTTCCGTCTTCTCCTTCCTCTTTTTCTCCATCCCCGACTTCTGTTGCTTCCCATTGTTGCTCTTCCTCTTGTTCTCCTTCCCCCAAATCTTATTCTTACACTTCTTCTTCTTCCTCTTCTCGTCCAGATTCCACTTCTTCTGGTTCTTCTTCCCTTCCCTTCCCCTCCTTCTTCCTCTTCCTCTTTTTCTCCTTTTTCCAATTCTTCTTCTTCATCTCACCTCCTTCGACTACTTCTTCTTCCTCCTCTTGTTCACCTTCTTCACTTTCCACATCTTCTTCTTCTTCCTTTTCTTCTCCTTCTTCCACTTCTTCTAGTTACTCTCCTTCTTCTTCCTCTTCTTATCTTTCTTCCACTTCTCCTGCCTCCTCTTGTTCTTTTTCTTCCAGTTCTTCTTCATCCTCTCCTTTCCTTTCTTTTCTTCATCTTCATCTCCTTCTTCTTCTTCCTTTCCTTCGTCATATCCCTCTTTTTCTCCTTCTTCTGCTTCCACTTGCATTTTTACCTCTTGTTCTCCTTCTTCTACTTCTTCTCCATCATCCTCACTCCTTCAACTAGTTTTTCTTCTTCCTCTTGTTCACCTTCTTCCACTTCTACTACATCCACTTGTTCTTCTTCTTCCCTCTCTTCTCCTTCTTCCCCTTCTTCTGCCTACACTACTTCTTCTTCCTCCCCTTCTTCTTCTCCTACTTGTTCCACTTCTTCCTCATTCCCCTTTCCTTCCATTGCTTCTTCTTCCTCCTCTTTTTCTCATTCTTCCACTTCTTCTTCTTCTTCCTATTGGTCTCCTTCTTCCACTTCTTCTTCTTCATCTCCTTTCATTCCACTACTTCCTCATATTCCTCTTATTCTCTCCTTCTACCACTTCTTCTACTTCTACTTGTTGTTCTTCTTCATTTTCGTCTCCTTCTTCCTCTTGTTCTGCTTACACTTCTTCCTCTTCCTCTTCCTCTTCTTCCACTTCTTCTCCTTCCACAACTTCTTTTTCTTTCCTTTCCGTCTTCTCCTTCCTCTTTTTCTCCATCCCCGACTTCTGTTGCTTCCCATTGTTGCTCTTCCTCTTGTTCTCCTTCCCCCAAATCTTATTCTTACACTTCTTCTTCTTCCTCTTCTCGTCCAGATTCCACTTCTTCTGGTTCTTCTTCCCTTCCCTTCCCCTCCTTCTTCCTCTTCCTCTTTTTCTCCTTTTTCCAATTCTTCTTCTTCATCTCACCTCCTTCGACTACTTCTTCTTCCTCCTCTTGTTCACCTTCTTCACTTTCCACATCTTCTTCTTCTTCCTTTTCTTCTCCTTCTTCCACTTCTTCTAGTTACTCTCCTTCTTCTTCCTCTTCTTATCTTTCTTCCACTTCTCCTGCCTCCTCTTGTTCTTTTTCTTCCAGTTCTTCTTCATCCTCTCCTTTCCTTTCTTTTCTTCATCTTCATCTCCTTCTTCTTCTTCCTTTCCTTCGTCATATCCCTCTTTTTCTCCTTCTTCTGCTTCCACTTGCATTTTTACCCCTTGTTCTCCTTCTTCTACTTCTTCTCCATCATCCTCACTCCTTCAACTAGTTTTTCTTCTTCCTCTTGTTCACCTTCTTCCACTTCTACTACATCCACTTGTTCTTCTTCTTCCCTCTCTTCTCCTTCTTCCCCTTCTTCTGCCTACACTACTTCTTCTTCCTCCCCTTCTTCTTCTCCTACTTGTTCCACTTCTTCCTCATTCCCCTTTCCTTCCATTGCTTCTTCTTCCTCCTCTTTTTCTCATTCTTCCACTTCTTCTTCTTCTTCCTATTGGTCTCCTTCTACCACTTCTTCTTCTTCATCTCCTTTCATTCCACTACTTCCTCATATTCCTCTTATTCTCTCCTTCTACCACTTCTTCTACTTCTACTTGTTGTTCTTCTTCATTTTCGTCTCCTTCTTCCTCTTGTTCTGCTTACACTTCTTCCTCTTCCTCTTCCTCTTCTTCCACTTCTTCTCCTTCCACAACTTCTTTTTCTTTCCTTTCAGTCTTCTCCTTCCTCTTTTTCTCCATCCCCGACTTCTGTTACTTCCCATTGTTGCTCTTCCTCTTGTTCTCCTTCCCCCAAATCTTATTCTTACACTTCTTCTTCTTCTTCTTCTTCCTCTTCTCGTCCAGATTCCACTTCTTCTGGTTCTTCTTCCCTTCCCTTCCCCTCCTTCTTCCTCTTCCTCTTTTTCTCCTTTTTCCAATTCTTCTTCTTCATCTCACCTCCTTCGACTACTTCTTCTTCCTCCTCTTGTTCACCTTCTTCACTTTCCACATCTTCTTCTTCTTCCTTTTCTTCTCCTTCTTCCACTTCTTCTAGTTACTCTCCTTCTTCTTCCTCTTCTTATCTTTCTTCCACTTCTCCTGCCTCCTCTTGTTCTTTTTCTTCCAGTTCTTCTTCATCCTCTCCTTTCCTTTCTTTTCTTCATCTTCATCTCCTTCTTCTTCTTCCTTTCCTTCGTCATATCCCTCTTTTTCTCCTTCTTCTGCTTCCACTTGCATTTTTACCTCTTGTTCTCCTTCTTCTACTTCTTCTCCATCATCCTCACTCCTTCAACTAGTTTTTCTTCTTCCTCTTGTTCACCTTCTTCCACTTCTACTACATCCACTCGTTCTTCTTCTTCCCTCTCTTCTCCTTCTTCCCCTTCTTCTGCCTACACTACTTCTTCTTCCTCCCCTTCTTCTTCTCCTACTTGTTCCACTTCTTCCCCATTCCCCTTTCCTTCCATTGCTTCTTCTTCCTCCTCTTTTTCTCATTCTTCCACTTCTTCTTCTTCTTCCTATTGGTCTCCTCCTTCCACTTCTTCTTCTTCTTCCTATTGGTCTCCTTCTACCACTTCTTCTTCTTCATCTCCTTTCATTCCACTACTTCCTCATATTCCTCTTATTCTCTCCTTCTACCACTTCTTCTACTTCTACTTGTTGTTCTTCTTCATTTTCGTCTCCTTCTTCCTCTTGTTCTGCTTACACTTCTTCCTCTTCCTCTTCCTCTTCTTCCACTTCTTCTCCTTCCACAACTTCTTTTTCTTTCCTTTCAGTCTTCTCCTTCCTCTTTTTCTCCATCCCCGACTTCTGTTACTTCCCATTGTTGCTCTTCCTCTTGTTCTCCTTCCCCCAAATCTTATTCTTACACTTCTTCTTCTTCTTCTTCTTCCTCTTCTCGTCCAGATTCCACTTCTTCTGGTTCTTCTTCCCTTCCCTTCCCCTCCTTCTTCCTCTTCCTCTTTTTCTCCTTTTTCCAATTCTTCTTCTTCATCTCACCTCCTTCGACTACTTCTTCTTCCTCCTCTTGTTCACCTTCTTCACTTTCCACATCTTCTTCTTCTTCCTTTTCTTCTCCTTCTTCCACTTCTTCTAGTTACTCTCCTTCTTCTTCCTCTTCTTATCTTTCTTCCACTTCTCCTGCCTCCTCTTGTTCTTTTTCTTCCAGTTCTTCTTCATCCTCTCCTTTCCTTTCTTTTCTTCATCTTCATCTCCTTCTTCTTCTTCCTTTCCTTCGTCATATCCCTCTTTTTCTCCTTCTTCTGCTTCCACTTGCATTTTTACCTCTTGTTCTCCTTCTTCTACTTCTTCTCCATCATCCTCACTCCTTCAACTAGTTTTTCTTCTTCCTCTTGTTCACCTTCTTCCACTTCTACTACATCCACTTGTTCTTCTTCTTCCCTCTCTTCTCCTTCTTCCCCTTCTTCTGCCTACACTACTTCTTCTTCCTCCCCTTCTTCTTCTCCTACTTGTTCCACTTCTTCCTCATTCCCCTTTCCTTCCATTGCTTCTTCTTCCTCCTCCTTTTCTCATTCTTCCACTTCTTCTTCTTCTTCCTATTGGTCTCCTTCTTCCACTTCTTCTTCTTCATCTCCTTTCATTCCACGACTTCCTCATATTCCTCTTATTCTCTCCTTCTACCACTTCTTCTACTTCTACTTGTTGTTCTTCTTCATTTTCGTCTCCTTCTTCCTCTTGTTCTGCTTACACTTCTTCCTCTTCCTCTTCCTCTTCTTCCACTTCTTCTCCTTCCACAACTTCTTTTTCTTTCCTTTCCGTCTTCTCCTTCCTCTTTTTCTCCATCCCCGACTTCTGTTGCTTCCCATTGTTGCTCTTCCTCTTGTTCTCCTTCCCCCAAATCTTATTCTTACACTTATTCTTCTTCTTCTTCTTCCTCTTCTCGTCCAGATTCCACTTCTTCTGGTTCTTCTTCCCTTCCCTTCCCCTCCTTCTTCCTCTTCCTCTTTTTCTCCTTTTTCCAATTCTTCTTCTTCATCTCACCTCCTTCGACTACTTCTTCCTCCTCCTCTTGTTCACCTTCTTCACTTTCCACATCTTCTTCTTCTTCCTTTTCTTCTCCTTCTTCCACTTCTTCTAGTTACTCTCCTTCTTCTTCCTCTTCTTATCTTTCTTCCACTTCTCCTGCCTCCTCTTGTTCTTTTTCTTCCAGTTCTTCTTCATCCTCTCCTTTCCTTTCTTTTCTTCATCTTCATCTCCTTCTTCTTCTTCCTTTCCTTCGTCATATCCCTCTTTTTCTCCTTCTTCTGCTTCCACTTGCATTTTTACCTCTTGTTCTCCTTCTTCTACTTCTTCTCCATCATCCTCACTCCTTCAACTAGTTTTTCTTCTTCCTCTTGTTCACCTTCTTCCACTTCTACTACATCCACTTGTTCTTCTTCTTCCCTCTCTTCTCCTTCTTCCCCTTCTTCTGCCTACACTACTTCTTCTTCCTCCCCTTCTTCTTCTCCTACTTGTTCCACTTCTTCCTCATTCCCCTTTCCTTCCATTGCTTCTTCTTCCTCCTCTTTTTCTCATTCTTCCACTTCTTCTTCTTCTTCCTATTGGTCTCCTTCTTCCACTTCTTCTTCTTCATCTCCTTTCATTCCACGACTTCCTCATATTCCTCTTATTCTCTCCTTCTACCACTTCTTCTACTTCTACTTGTTGTTCTTCTTCATTTTCGTCTCCTTCTTCCTCTTGTTCTGCTTACACTTCTTCCTCTTCCTCTTCCTCTTCTTCCACTTCTTCTCCTTCCACAACTTCTTTTTCTTTCCTTTCCGTCTTCTCCTTCCTCTTTTTCTCCATCCCCGACTTCTGTTGCTTCCCATTGTTGCTCTTCCTCTTGTTCTCCTTCCCCCAAATCTTATTCTTACACTTCTTCTTCTTCTTCTTCTTCCTCTTCTCGTCCAGATTCCACTTCTTCTGGTTCTTCTTCCCTTCCCTTCCCTTCCCCTCCTTCTTCCTCTTCCTCTTTTTCTCCTTTTTCCAATTCTTCTTCTTCATCTCACCTCCTTCGACTACTTCTTCTTCCTCCTCTTGTTCACCTTCTTCACTTTCCACATCTTCTTCTTCTTCCTTTTCTTCTCCTTCTTCCACTTCTTCTAGTTACTCTCCTTCTTCTTCCTCTTCTTATCTTTCTTCCACTTCTCCTGCCTCCTCTTGTTCTTTTTCTTCCAGTTCTTCTTCATCCTCTCCTTTCCTTTCTTTTCTTCATCTTCATCTCCTTCTTCTTCTTCCTTTCCTTCGTCATATCCCTCTTTTTCTCCTTCTTCTGCTTCCACTTGCATTTTTACCTCTTGTTCTCCTTCTTCTACTTCTTCTCCATCATCCTCACTCCTTCAACTAGTTTTTCTTCTTCCTCTTGTTCACCTTCTTCCACTTCTACTACATCCACTCGTTCTTCTTCTTCCCTCTCTTCTCCTTCTTCCCCTTCTTCTGCCTACACTACTTCTTCTTCCTCCCTTTCTTCTTCTCCTACTTGTTCCACTTCTTCCTCATTCCCCTTTCCTTCCATTGCTTCTTCTTCCTCCTCCTTTTCTCATTCTTCCACTTCTTCTTCTTCTTCCTATTGGTCTCCTTCTTCCACTTCTTCTTCTTCATCTCCTTTCATTCCACTACTTCCTCATATTCCTCTTATTCTCTCCTTCTACCACTTCTTCTACTTCTACTTGTTGTTCTTCTTCATTTTCGTCTCCTTCTTCCTCTTGTTCTGCTTACACTTCTTCCTCTTCCTCTTCCTCTTCTTCCACTTCTTCTCCTTCCACAACTTCTTTTTCTTTCCTTTCCGTCTTCTCCTTCCTCTTTTTCTCCATCCCCGACTTCTGTTGAAGCCATTGTTGCTCTTCCTCTTGTTCTCCTTCCCCCAAATCTTATTCTTACACTTATTCTTCTTCTTCTTCTTCCTCTTCTCGTCCAGATTCCACTTCTTCTGGTTCTTCTTCCCTTCCCTTCCCCTCCTTCTTCCTCTTCCTCTTTTTCTCCTTTTTCCAATTCTTCTTCTTCATCTCACCTCCTTCGACTACTTCTTCTTCCTCCTCTTGTTCACCTTCTTCACTTTCCACATCTTCTTCTTCTTCCTTTTCTTCTCCTTCTTCCACTTCTTCTAGTTACTCTCCTTCTTCTTCCTCTTCTTATCTTTCTTCCACTTCTCCTGCCTCCTCTTGTTCTTTTTCTTCCAGTTCTTCTTCATCCTCTCCTTTCCTTTCTTTTCTTCATCTTCATCTCCTTCTTCTTCTTCCTTTCCTTCGTCATAAACCTCTTTTTCTCCTTCTTCTGCTTCCACTTGCATTTTTACCTCTTGTTCTCCTTCTTCTACTTCTTCTCCATCATCCTCACTCCTTCAACTAGTTTTTCTTCTTCCTCTTGTTCACCTTCTTCCACTTCTACTACATCCACTCGTTCTTCTTCTTCCCTCTCTTCTCCTTCTTCCCCTTCTTCTGCCTACACTACTTCTTCTTCCTCCCCTTCTTCTTCTCCTACTTGTTCCACTTCTTCCTCATTCCCCTTTCCTTCCATTGCTTCTTCTTCCTCCTCCTTTTCTCATTCTTCCACTTCTTCTTCTTCTTCCTATTGGTCTCCTTCTTCCACTTCTTCTTCTTCATCTCCTTTCATTCCACTACTTCCTCATATTCCTCTTATTCTCTCCTTCTACCACTTCTTCTACTTCTACTTGTTGTTCTTCTTCATTTTCGTCTGCTTCTTCCTCTTGTTCTGCTTACACTTCTTCCTCTTCCTCTTCCTCTTCTTCCACTTCTTCTCCTTCCACAACTTCTTTTTCTTTCCTTTCCGTCTTCTCCTTCCTCTTTTTCTCCATCCCCGACTTCTGTTGCTTCCCATTGTTGCTCTTCCTCTTGTTCTCCTTCCCCCAAATCTTATTCTTACACTTATTCTTCTTCTTCTTCTTCCTCTTCTCGTCCAGATTCCACTTCTTCTGGTTCTTCTTCCCTTCCCTTCCCCTCCTTCTTCCTCTTCCTCTTTTTCTCCTTTTTCCAATTCTTCTTCTTCATCTCACCTCCTTCGACTACTTCTTCCTCCTCCTCTTGTTCACCTTCTTCACTTTCCACATCTTCTTCTTCTTCCTTTTCTTCTCCTTCTTCCACTTCTTCTAGTTACTCTCCTTCTTCTTCCTCTTCTTATCTTTCTTCCACTTCTCCTGCCTCCTCTTGTTCTTTTTCTTCCAGTTCTTCTTCATCCTCTCCTTTCCTTTCTTTTCTTCATCTTCATCTCCTTCTTCTTCTTCCTTTCCTTCGTCATATCCCTCTTTTTCTCCTTCTTCTGCTTCCACTTGCATTTTTACCTCTTGTTCTCCTTCTTCTACTTCTTGTCCATCATCCTCACTCCTTCAACTAGTTTTTCTTCTTCCTCTTGTTCACCTTCTTCCACTTCTACTACATCCACTTGTTCTTCTTCTTCCCTCTCTTCTCCTTCTTCCCCTTCTTCTGCCTACACTACTTCTTCTTCCTCCCCTTCTTCTTCTCCTACTTGTTCCACTTCTTCCTCATTCCCCTTTCCTTCCATTGCTTCTTCTTCCTCCTCTTTTTCTCATTCTTCCACTTCTTCTTCTTCTTCCTATTGGTCTCCTTCTTCCACTTCTTCTTCTTCATCTCCTTTCATTCCACTACTTCCTCATATTCCTCTTATTCTCTCCTTCTACCACTTCTTCTACTTCTACTTGTTGTTCTTCTTCATTTTCGTCTGCTTCTTCCTCTTGTTCTGCTTACACTTCTTCCTCTTCCTCTTCCTCTTCTTCCACTTCTTCTCCTTCCACAACTTCTTTTTCTTTCCTTTCCGTCTTCTCCTTCCTCTTTTTCTCCATCCCCGACTTCTGTTGCTTCCCATTGTTGCTCTTCCTCTTGTTCTCCTTCCCCCAAATCTTATTCTTACACTTGATGAGGACATCAAGCTTGAAGGACTTGGAGGACCTATGACAAGGGCAAGGACAAGAAGAGCTAAGGAAGCTATTCAACAAGTATTGGTAGCCCTTTTGCAAAAAGAGCCAAACATTGAAAAAATAAAGTATAAAATTGTTAATTGTCTCAGGACTGAAGAGAGCAATGCTTGACCTTAATGGAAGAGAAGTTTGAAATAAATTAAACTCATTTTCTTGGAGTTTACTTAGTTAATGGTGGGCAACCAGAATTGTCTAATTAAAGTTGCAGCCACCTAGGTTATCAATTATAATTAGTATACGTGTTTAATTTACTTTGGCAGTTACACTTTGTTATTAAGCTGCCCATTATTAGTTTTTATTATTTTGTAACTTCAGCTGAATTTAGAAAGCCACTAAACCTACACAAGCTGAGTTTATTAGGCATATAAATTTGGGCAAGACTGAGATGTAAGGCAGAATATTTTTTGGAAATAAAAAAACTAGTTGAGTTTTCTCTCCTTTGGGTTCTTGACAATCCAAAATCTTTTGAGATTTATCAAAGGTAATTCACCCCTTTGTGTGTGTAATCTCGTAGACATATCTTCCATCCTTGGAAGTGTGGAGTCTATCAATTCCAATTCCATTTTCTGTCTTTTCCATTCATACTCAATTCTGGCCAGCAAACTCTATAACAGGAAAGTGCTACACTATTCAAAAACTCGTTTAATTGTTGAATTTCAAAACCTTTTAATTTCCATTCTGTGTCTAAAAGTTTGATAGTAATTCTATTCAGTTTATTTTTTTTTGCAATTGTTTGCATTCCATGTTGATTAATTTTGTTAACACGGCAAGCTAAATTCCTAGGGTCCTTTCAGAATCCTAAACTGACAGCGGATTCATATCATTTGGTATCAGAGCTTAGGTTTCTAGGAATTGCAAGGCTGCACTCCGGGTAATTTCTTTCCTTGATTCTTATCATCAATAATATTACCTTAATTGTCAATTAGTTAGGATGAACCATTGCAAAAGTTAAGCCCTTAAAAAATCTGAGATTCTAAAAAAAAAAAAAAAAAAGGAAGAGGAATTCTGAAAATCTGAAGAAAAAAAAAAAATATAGAGAAAAAAAAAAGAAGCAAAACAAAGAATGCAAATGTGTTTAAAAAATATATATATATAAAATTGGCTGAATGGTTCATGCTAGAAATTCTTCATTTTGAAGGTAATATTGTGTTTGATTTGAAAGAAAAATTACTGCACCTTGTTTGTTTACATTTCTGAAATTTTGGGCTGCACTTCTTGGTTACAAATTGTGTCAATTCCACTCTGTTTTGGCTTCACATATACTGCACATTCTTGCTGGATTTTGCTGCACTTGTTAGTTTCATTTTAAGCCAAAATTTTATCCTCTGTTTGTGTCTTTACCTGTTAAAATTGGCTGCACAATTTTCTACTCAAAATTCTGGTTGTGGCTGTTTGTACCTTTGTTTTTGTGTGCCCAGTTTTTGTCCATTTCTTTTCGTACTTCCTTTGTTTTCATTTTGAGACAAATTTCTTCTGTCTTGTTGGTGTAAAAAAAAAAAAAAAAAAAAAAATTCCAGTGTTGTCCTAGTATTTGTTGCTTTCGTTGGGTTTCATTTTAGTCATTTTTGTTAGTTTTCTTGTGTCTTATTTGCCTGCACACAAGTTGGTGTTTGTCTTTGAGTTTTTCTCTTTTGGTTTGTTAAGAACTTAAGGAGGAATAAAGAGGAAAAAGGCAAGAGAGTTTCATTATAGTAAAAGCCAATTTTTTTTTTTTAGCGCAAACACTTGAGTGGGTGAGAACATTTTCAAACACCACATACATACTTTTTCTTGTGACATTTGACCTGTTTATTTATCATGGCGGAAAGAAATAATAACAATGATCTTCAGCTTCAAATTGTTGCACTATCCCAGCATTTAGAGAGATTGATGAAGCAACAACAAGATGAGTTCCATGAGAGGTTGGATCAGTTGGAGAATAGAACCCCACCAGCAGGAGGAGGAGGAGGAGGAAGGCCAAATAGAAATGAAGGAAGAATAGAAGGAGTGAAGTTGAATGTGCCTCCTTTCAAGGGTAGGAGTGATCCTGAGGCATACTTGGAGTGGGAGTTAAAAATTGAGCATGTGTTCTCTTGCAACAATTATAGTGAAGAGCAAAAGGTGAGACTTGCAGCTGCTGAATTTTCAGATTATGCTTTGATTTGGTGGAACAAGTTGCAAAGGGAGAGGATTAGAGATGAAGAGCCTATGGTGGACACTTGGACTGAAATGAAGAGGCTCATGAGGAAGCGGTATGTACCTTCTAGCTTCCATAGAGACTTAAAATTGAAACTTCAAAAATTGTCTCAAGGAAGCAAGGGAGTGGAGGAGTACTATAAGGAGATGGAGGTGATTATCATCCAAGCAAAAATTGAAGAAGATCCTGAGGTAACTATGGCTCGCTTCCTTAGTGGCTTAAATCATGATATTAGAGATGTTGTTGAGTTGCAGGAATTTGTAGAAATGGAGGATCTGTTGCATAAGGCCATTCAGGTAGAACAACAGTTAAAAAGAAAAAGTGCAACAAGAAGGAGTTCTACCAATTTTAATAATTCCAATTGGAAGGATAGGAGGAAAGAAGGAGCTGCCTCATCTAGTAATACAACACCTTCTAGCCATGGAAAAGCCCCTCATAAGAAAGATGATAATCCACCTAAAAAGACTAGAGAAGTGAAGTGTTTCAAGTGCTTGGGCATGGGTCATTATGCCTATGAGTGTCCCACAAAGAAGATTGTTTTTCTCAAAGATAATGGGGAATACACAAGCCAATCAGAAGCTAGTGGTGGAGAAGAAGAGGAGAGTGATGGAGAATTGGCGGCTAATGAAGGAGAGTTGTACATGATTAGGAGACTGTTGGGAAGTCAAGTCAAGGCCGAAGATGCATCTCAAAGGGAGAACATCTTTCACACAAGATGTTCAGTCAATGGTAATGTTTGTTTGGTAATTATTGATGGAGGGAGTTGTACCAATGTGGTGAGTTCAAGATTAGTGTCAAAGATGAACATGGACACTACACCGCATCCTAGACCATATAAACTCCAATGGCTTAGTGAAGGAGAAGAAGTTAAAGTGAAACAGCAAGCAGAGGTTCCTTTCTCCATTGGGAAGTATCAAGATAAGGTTTTATGTGATGTGGTTCCCATGGAGGCCAGCCATATCCTTTTAGGGAGGCCGTGGCAGTATGATACCAAAGCCATTCATGATGGTTTCACTAATAAAATTTCCTTTATGTATCAGGATAAAAAGGTGGTTCTTAAGCCTTTGTCTCCTAAAGAGGTATGTGAGGATCAATTAAAAATGAGAGAAAAGTTAGCAAATGAGAGAAAGAGTGAAACACCTGAGAGGAAAAAGAGTGAAACACCTGAAAGAAAAAAGAGAGAAAATAATAAGAGTGAAACACTTGAGGGCAAGCAGCTGTGTTTAGCAAGAGAAAGGGAGGTAAGGAGGGTGCTTTGCGCAAGACAGCCCCTCTACTTATTGCTTTGTCAAAATCAAATTTTGTATGCTAACCAGTTTGACAAGTTTGAATTGCCTTCTTGTATTGAGTCTCTTTTGCAGGATTTTGAGGATGTGTTTCCAGCAAATGTACCTGATGGCTTGCCACCTGTGAGGGGAATTGAGCATCACATTGATCTCATTCCAGGAGCTTCTTTGCCTAATCGTCCAGCTTATAGGAGCAACCCACAGGAGACCAAAGAGATCGAAAGGCAAGTTACTGAACTCATGAGCAAAGGGTGGGTAAGAGACAGCATGAGTCCATGTGCTGTACCTGTGATTCTAGTACCCAAGAAGGATGGTTCATGGAGGATGTGTTCTGATTGTAGAGTCATAAACAACATCACCATCAAATATAGACATCCAATTCCCAGGTTAGATGATCTTCTTGATGAACTATATGGTGCATGTGTGTTTTCTAAAATTGATCTGAAAAGTGGCTATAATCAGATTAGGATTAGAGAAGGAGATGAATGGAAAACTGCTTTTAAGACTAAATATGGATTGTATGAGTGGCTGGTTATGCCCTTTGGTTTGACAAATGCACCTAGTACTTTCATGAGATTAATGAATCATGTCTTAAGAGAGTTTATTGGAAAATTTGTTGTGGTGTACTTTGATGATATTCTGATCTATAGCACTAGTCTTGAATTGCATGTTGAACATTTGCGGGCTGTTATGAATGTGCTTAGAAAAGAACAATTGTATGCCAATTTGGACAAATGCATTTTTTGTACTGATCATGTAGTATTCCTAGGCTTTGTTGTTAATGCTAAAGGGGTACAGGTTGATGTGGAAAAGGTTAAGGCCATCCAAGAATGGCCTACACCTAAAACCGTGAGTGAGGTGAGGGGATTTCATGGTTTAGCAAGTTTCTACAGGAGATTTGTTAAAGATTTTAGTACTGTGGCTGCACCTCTAAATGAAATTGTTAAAAAAAATGTGGGTTTTAAATGGGGAGAGAAACAAGAAGAGGCCTTTGCTGCCCTTAAGCATAAGCTTGTTAATGCACCTATTCTTGCCATGCCTAATTTTGCAAAATCATTTGAAATTGAATGTGATGCATCAAATGTGGGTATTGGGGCTGTTTTATTGCAAGATGGTCATCCAATTGCTTATTTCAGTGAAAAGTTAAGTGGGGCTGCCCTTAACTATTCTACTTATGATAAGGAATTATATGCGTTGGTGAGGGCTTTAAAAACATGGCAGCACTATCTGTTACCCAAGGAATTTGTCATTCATAGCGACCATGAGTCTTTAAAATATTTAAAGGGTCAAGGTAAGCTTAATAAGAGGCATGCTAAGTGGGTAGAATTTTTAGAACAATTTCCATATGTTATCAAGCATAAAAAGGGAAAAGGGAACGTAGTGGCTGATGCGCTTTCTAGGAGGCATGCATTACTTTCTATGCTTGAGACTAAATTGTTTGGTCTTGAATCTTTGAAAGATATGTATAAACATGATGTGGATTTTGCTGAAATATTTGCTGCATGTGAAAAGCTTTCTGAAAATGGATATTATAGGCATAATGGATTTTTGTTTAAAGCCAATAAATTGTGTGTGCCTAAATGTTCCATTAGAGAGTTGCTTGTAAGTGAATCACATGAGGGGGGTTTGATGGGTCATTTTGGGGTTCAAAAGACTTTGGAAATTTTGCAAGAGCATTTCTTTTGGCCTCACATGAAACGATATGTGCATAAGTTTTGTGACCACTGCATTGTGTGTAAAAAGGCCAAATCTAAGGTTAAGCCTCATGGATTATATACTCCTTTGCCTGTTCCTGAATATCCTTGGACTGACATTTCTATGGACTTTGTTTTGGGGTTGCCTAAAACAAAGAATGGAAAGGATTCTGTGTTTGTTGTTGTTGATAGGTTTTCTAAGATGGCACATTTCATTCCTTGCAAAAAGGTGGATGATGCTAGCCATGTGGCTGATTTATTTTTCAAGGAAATAGTGAGACTTCATGGACTGCCAAGGAGCATTGTGAGTGATAGGGATGCAAAATTCCTTAGTCACTTTTGGAGGACCTTGTGGGGTAAAATTGGTACTAAATTGCTGTTTTCTACTACTTGCCACCCACAAACTGATGGTCAAACTGAGGTAGTCAATAGGACTTTAGGCACATTGCTTAGGACTGTTTTAAAGAAAAATCTTAAGTCTTGGGAAGCATGTTTGCCTCATGTTGAGTTTGCTTATAATAGGGTTGTCCATAGCACGACTAATTGTTCTCCGTTTGAAATTGTGTATGGGTTCAATCCTTTGACTCCTCTTGATTTGTTGTCCATGCCTAACATTTCTATGTTTAAGCACAATGAAGCACAAGCTAAAGCTGAGTATGTGAAGAAGCTGCATGAGCAAGTGAAGGCTCAAATTGAAAAGAAAAATGAGAGTTATGCAAGGCAAGCTAACAAGGGTAGGAAGAAGGTCGTGTTCCAACCTGGTGATTGGGTTTGGGTACACATGAGAAAGGAAAGGTTCCCTAAACAAAGAAAGTCAAAACTCCAACCAAGGGGAAATGGTCCTTTCCAAGTTCTAGAAAAGATCAATGACAATGCCTATAAGATTGATCTTCCAGATGAGTATAATGTTAGTACTACTTTTAATGTGTCTGATTTAACTCTCTTTGATGCAGATGAAGATGCTATTGATTTGGGGACAAATCCTCTTCAAGAGGGGGGGAGTGATGAGGACATCAAGCTTGAAGGACTTGGAGGACCTATGACAAGGGCAAGGACAAGAAGAGCTAAGGAAGCTATTCAACAAGTATTGGTAGCCCTTTTGCAAAAAGAGCCAAACATTGAAAAAATAAAGTATAAAATTGTTAATTGTCTCAGGACTGAAGAGAGCAATGCTTGACCTTAATGGAAGAGAAGTTTGAAATAAATTAAACTCATTTTCTTGGAGTTTACTTAGTTAATGGTGGGCAACCAGAATTGTCTAATTAAAGTTGCAGCCACCTAGGTTATCAATTATAATTAGTATACGTGTTTAATTTACTTTGGCAGTTACACTTTGTTATTAAGCTGCCCATTATTAGTTTTTATTATTTTGTAACTTCAGCTGAATTTAGAAAGCCACTAAACCTACACAAGCTGAGTTTATTAGGCATATAAATTTGGGCAAGACTGAGATGTAAGGCAGAATATTTTTTGGAAATAAAAAAACTAGTTGAGTTTTCTCTCCTTTGGGTTCTTGACAATCCAAAATCTTTTGAGATTTATCAAAGGTAATTCACCCCTTTGTGTGTGTAATCTCGTAGACATATCTTCCATCCTTGGAAGTGTGGAGTCTATCAATTCCAATTCCATTTTCTGTCTTTTCCATTCATACTCAATTCTGGCCAGCAAACTCTATAACAGGAAAGTGCTACACTATTCAAAAACTCGTTTAATTGTTGAATTTCAAAACCTTTTAATTTCCATTCTGTGTCTAAAAGTTTGATAGTAATTCTATTCAGTTTATTTTTTTTTGCAATTGTTTGCATTCCATGTTGATTAATTTTGTTAACACGGCAAGCTAAATTCCTAGGGTCCTTTCAGAATCCTAAACTGACAGCGGATTCATATCAACACTTCTTCTTCTTCTTCTTCTTCCTCTTCTCGTCCAGAGTCCACTTCTTCTGGTTCTTCTTCCCTTCCCTTCCCCTCCTTCTTCCTCTTCCTCTTTTTCTCCTTTTTCATATTCTTCTTCTTCATCTCACCTCCTTCGACTACTTCTTCTTCCTCCTCTTGTTCACCTTCTTCACTTTCCACATCTTCTTCTTCTTCCTTTTCTTCTCCTTCTTCCGCTTCTTCTAGTTACTCTCCTTCTTCTTCCTCTTCTTATCTTTCTTCCACTTCTCCTGCCTCCTCTTGTTCTTTTTCTTCCAGTTCTTCTTCATCCTCTCCTTTCCTTTCTTTTCTTCATCTTCATCTCCTTCTTCTTCTTCCTTTCCTTCGTCATATCCCTCTTTTTCTCCTTCTTCTGCTTCCACTTGCATTTTTACCTCTTGTTCTCCTTCTTCTACTTCTTCTCCATCAACCTCACTCCTTCAACTAGTTTTTCTTCTTCCTCTTGTTCACCTTCTTCCACTTCTACTACATCCACTCGTTCTTCTTCTTCCCTCTCTTCTCCTTCTTCCCCTTCTTTTGCCTACACTACTTCTTCTTCCTCCCCTTCTTCTTCTCCTACTTGTTCCACTTCTTCCTCATTCCCCTTTCCTTCCATTGCTTCTTCTTCCTCCTCTTTTTCTCATTCTTCCACTTCTTCTTCTTCTTCCTATTGGTCTCCTTCTTCCACTTCTTCTTCTTCATCTCCTTTCATTCCACTACTTCCTCATATTCCTCTTATTCTCTCCTTCTACCACTTCTTCTACTTCTACTTGTTGTTCTTCTTCATTTTCGTCTCCTTCTTCCTCTTGTTCTGCTTACACTTCTTCCTCTTCCTCTTCCTCTTCTTCCACTTCTTCTCCTTCCACAACTTCTTTTTCTTTCCTTTCCGTCTTCTCCTTCCTCTTTTTCTCCATCCCCGACTTCTGTTGCTTCCCATTGTTGCTCTTCCTCTTGTTCTCCTTCCCCCAAATCTTATTCTTACACTTCTTCTTCTTCCTCTTCTCGTCCAGATTCCACTTCTTCTGGTTCTTCTTCCCTTCCCTTCCCCTCCTTCTTCCTCTTCCACTTTTTCTCCTTTTTCCAATTCTTCTTCTTCATCTCACCTCCTTCGACTACTTCTTCTTCCTCCTCTTGTTCACCTTCTTCACTTTCCACATCTTCTTCTTCTTCCTTTTCTTCTCCTTCTTCCGCTTCTTCTAGTTACTCTCCTTCTTCTTCCTCTTCTTACTCCTCTTGTTCTTTTTCTTCCAGTTCTTCTTCATCCTCTCCTTTCCTTTCTTTTCTTCATCTTCATCTCCTTCTTCTTCTTCCTTTCCTTCGTCATATCCCTCTTTTTCTCCTTCTTCTGCTTCCACTTGCATTTTTTGATATGAATCCACTGTCAGTTTAGGATTCTGAAAGGACCCTAGGAATTTAGCTGGCCGCGTTAACAAAATTAATCAACGTGGAATGCAAACAATTGCCAAAAATAAATTGATTAGAATTACTGTCAAACTCTTAGACATAGAATGGAAATTAAAAGTTATTGAAATTGAATGAGTAAACGAGTTTTCGAATAGTGTAAGACTTTCCTGTGCAATTGATCATAGAGTTTGCTGGGCAGAATTGAGTATGAATGGAAAAGACAGAAAATGGAATTGGAATTGATAGACTCCACACTTCCAAGGATGGAAGATATGTCTACGAGATTGCACACACAAAGGGGTGAATTACCTTTGATAAATCTCAAAAAGATTTTGGATTGCCAAGAACCCAAAGGAGAGAAAACTCAACTAGTTTTTTTATTTCCAAAATATTCTGCCTTACATCTCAGTCTTGCCCAAATTTATATGCCTAATAAACTCAGCTTGTGTAGGTTTAGTGGCTTTCTAAATTCAGCTGAAGTTACAAAATAATAAAAACTAATAATGGGCAGCTTAATAACAAAGTGTAACTGCCAAAGTAAATTAAACACGTATACTAATTATAATTGATAACCTAGGTGGCTGCAACTTTAATTAGACAATTCTGGTTGCCCACCATTAACTAAGTAAACTCCAAGAAAATGAGTTTAATTTATTTCAAACTTCTCTTCCATTAAGGTCAAGCATTGCTCTCTTCAGTCCTTTGTCATAGGTCCTCATAGGTCCTCCAAGTCTTTCAAGCTTGATCTCCTCATCACTCCCCCCCTCTTGAAGAGGATTTGTCCCCAAATCAATAGCATCTTCATCTGCATCAAAGAGAGTTAAATCAGACACATTAAAAGTAGCACTAACATTATACTCATCTGGAAGATCAATCTTATAGGCATTGTCATTGATCTTTTCTAGAACTTGGAAAGGACCATCTCCCCTTGGTTGGAGTTTTGACTTTCTTTGTTTAGGGAACCTTTCCTTTCTCATGTGTACCCAAACCCAATCACCAGGTTGGAACACGACCTTCTTCCTACCCTTGTTAGCTTGCCTTGCATAACTCTCATTTTTCTTTTCAATTTGAGCCTTCACTTGCTCATGCAGCTTCTTCACATACTCAGCTTTAGCTTGTGCTTCATTATGCTTAAACATAGAAATGTTAGGCATGAACAACAAATCAAGAGGAGTCAAAGGATTGAACCCATACACAATTTCAAACGGAGAACAATTAGTCGTGCTATGGACAACCCTATTATAAGCAAACTCAACATGAGGCAAACATGCTTCCCAAGACTTAAGATTTTTCTTTAAAACAGTCCTAAGCAATGTGCCTAAAGTCCTATTGACTACCTCAGTTTGACCATCAGTTTGTGGGTGGCAAGTAGTAGAAAACAGCAATTTAGTACCAATTTACCCCACAAGGTCCTCCAAAAGTGACTAAGGAATTTTGCATCCCTATCACTCACAATGCTCCTTGCCAGTCCATGAAGTCTCACTATTTCCTTGAAAAATAAATCAGCCACATGGCTAGCATCATCCACCTTTTTGCAAGGAATGAAATGTGCCATCTTAGAAAACCTATTAACAACAACAAACACAGAATCCTTTCCATTCTTTGTTTTAGGCAACCCCAAAACAAAGTCCATAGAAATGTCAGTCCAAGGATATTCAGGAACAGGCAAAGGAGTATACAATCCATGAGGCTTAACCTTAGATTTGGCCTTTTTACACACAATGCAGTGGTCACAAAACTTATGCACATACCGTTTCATGTGAGGCCAAAAGAAATGCTCTTGCAAAATTTTCAAAGTCTTTTGAACCCCAAAATGACCCATCAAACCCCCCTCATGTGATTCACTTACAAGCAACTCTCTAATGGAACATTTAGGCACACACAATTTATTGGCTTTAAACAAAAATCCATTATGCCTATAATATCCATTTTCAGAAAGCTTTTCACATGCAGCAAATATTTCAGCAAAATCCACATCATGTTTATACATATCTTTCAAAGATTCAAGACCAAACAATTTAGTCTCAAGCATAGAAAGTAATGCGTGCCTCCTAGAAAGCGCATCAGCCACTACGTTCCCTTTTCCCTTTTTATGCTTGATAACATATGGAAATTGTTCTAAAAATTCTACCCACTTAGCATGCCTCTTATTAAGCTTACCTTGACCCTTTAAATATTTTAAAGACTCATGGTCGCTATGAATGACAAATTCCTTGGGTAACAGATAATGCTGCCATGTTTTTAAAGCCCTCACCAACGCATATAATTCCTTATCATAAGTAGAATAGTTAAGGGCAGCCCCACTTAACTTTTCACTGAAATAAGCAATTGGATGACCATCTTGCAATAAAACAGCCCCAATACCCACATTTGATGCATCACATTCAATTTCAAATGATTTTGCAAAATTAGGCATGGCAAGAATAGGTGCATTAACAAGCTTATGCTTAAGGGCAGCAAAGACCTCTTCTTGTTTCTCTCCCCATTTAAAACCCACATTTTTTTTAACAATTTCATTTAGAGGTGCAGCCACAGTACTAAAATCTTTAACAAATCTCCTGTAGAAACTTGCTAAACCATGAAATCCCCTCACCTCACTCACGGTTTTAGGTGTAGGCCATTCTTGGATGGCCTTAACCTTTTCCACATCAACCTGTACCCCTTTAGCATTAACAACAAAGCCTAGGAATACTACATGATCAGTACAAAAAATGCATTTGTCCAAATTGGCATACAATTGTTCTTTTCTAAGCACATTCATAACAGCCCGCAAATGTTCAACATGCAATTCAAGACTAGTGCTATAGATCAGAATATCATCAAAGTACACCACAACAAATTTTCCAATAAACTCTCTTAAGACATGATTCATTAATCTCATGAAAGTACTAGGTGCATTTGTCAAACCAAAGGGCATAACCAGCCACTCATACAATCCATATTTAGTCTTAAAAGCAGTTTTCCATTCATCTCCTTCTCTAATCCTAATCTGATTATAGTCACTTTTCAGATCAATTTTAGAAAACACACATGCACCATATAGTTCATCAAGAAGATCATCTAACCTGGGAATTGGATGTCTATATTTGATGGTGATGTTGTTTATGGCTCTACAATCAGAACACATCCTCCATGAACCATCCTTCTTGGGTACTAGAATCACAGGTACAGCACATGGACTCATGCTGTCTCTTACCCACCCTTTGCTCATGAGTTCAGTAACTTGCCTTTCGATCTCTTTGGTCTCCTGTGGGTTGCTCCTATAAGCTGAACGATTAGGCAAAGAAGCTCCTGGAATGAGATCAATGTGATGCTCAATTCCCCTCACAGGTGGCAAGCCATCAGGTACATTTGCTGGAAACACATCCTCAAAATCCTGCAAAAGAGACTCAATACAAGAAGGCAATTCAAACTTGTCAAACTGGTTAGCATACAAAATTTGATTTTGACAAAGCAATAAGTAGAGGGGCTGTCTTGCGCAAAGCACCCTCCTTACCTCCCTTTCTCTTGCTAAACACAGCTGCTTGCCCTCAAGTGTTTCACTCTTATTCTTTTCTCTCTTTTTTCTTTCAGGTGTTTCACTCTTTTTCCTCTCAGGTGTTTCAGTCTTTCTCTCATTTGCTAACTTTTCTCTCATTTTTAATTGATCCTCACATACCTCTTTAGGAGACAAAGGCTTAAGAACCACCTTTTTATCCTGATACATGAAGGAAATTTTATTAGTGAAACCATCATGAATGGCTTTGGTATCATACTGCCACGACCTCCCTAAAAGGATATGGCTGGCCTCCATGGGAACCACATCACATAAAACCTTATCTTGATACTTCCCAATGGAGAAAGGAACCTCTGCTTGCTGTTTCACTTTAACTTCTTCTCCTTCACTAAGCCATTGGAGTTTATATGGTCTAGGATGCGGTGTAGTGTCCATGTTCATCTTTGACACTAATCTTGTTTACCCAATTCTCATTGTTTTGTTAACTTATGACCTTCCAACCTAGATAGATCTGCAAAACGAATCCAACCCCTTTGGATTTCTATCATTTTTACCTCTTGTTCTCCTTCTTCTACTTCTTCTCCATCATCCTCACTCCTTCAACTAGTTTTTCTTCTTCCTCTTGTTCACCTTCTTCCACTTCTACTACATCCACTCGTTCTTCTTCTTCCCTCTCTTCTCCTTCTTCCCCTTCTTCTGCCTACACTACTTCTTCTTCCTCCCCTTCTTCTTCTCCTACTTGTTCCACTTCTTCCTCATTCCCCTTTCCTTCCATTGCTTCTTCTTCCTCCTCTTTTTCTCATTCTTCCACTTCTTCTTCTTCTTCCTATTGGTCTCCTTCTTCCACTTCTTCTTCTTCATCTCCTTTCATTCCACTACTTCCTCATATTCCTCTTATTCTCTCCTTCTACCACTTCTGCTACTTCTACTTGTTGTTCTTCTTCATTTTCGTCTCCTTCTTCCTCTTGTTCTGCTTACACTTCTTCCTCTTCCTCTTCCTCTTCTTCCACTTCTTCTCCTTCCACAACTTCTTTTTCTTTCCTTTCCGTCTTCTCCTTCCTCTCTTTCTCCATCCCCGACTTCTGTTGCTTCCCATTGTTGCTCTTCCTCTTGTTCTCCTTCCCCCAAATCTTATTCTTACACTTCTTCTTCTTCTTCTTCCTCTTCTCGTCCAGATTCCACTTCTTCTGGTTCTTCTTCCCTTCCCTTCCCCTCCTTCTTCCTCTTCCTCTTTTTCTCCTTTTTCCAATTCTTCTTCTTCATCTCACCTCCTTCGACTACTTCTTCTTCCTCCTCTTGTTCACCTTCTTCACTTTCCACATCTTCTTCTTCTTCCTTTTCTTCTCCTTCTTCCACTTCTTCTAGTTACTCTCCTTCTTCTTCCTCTTCTTATCTTTCTTCCACTTCTCCTGCCTCCTCTTGTTCTTTTTCTTCCAGTTCTTCTTCATCCTCTCCTTTCCTTTCTTTTCTTCATCTTCATCTCCTTCTTCTTCTTCCTTTCCTTCGTCATATCCCTCTTTTTCTCCTTCTTCTGCTTCCACTTGCATTTTTACCTCTTGTTCTCCTTCTTCTACTTCTTCTCCATCATCCTCACTCCTTCAACTAGTTTTTCTTCTTCCTCTTGTTCACCTTCTTCCACTTCTACTACATCCACTCGTTCTTCTTCTTCCCTCTCTTCTCCTTCTTCCCCTTCTTCTGCCTACACTACTTCTTCTTCCTCCCCTTCTTCTTCTCCTACTTGTTCCACTTCTTCCTCATTCCCCTTTCCTTCCATTGCTTCTTCTTCCTCCTCTTTTTCTCATTCTTCCACTTCTTCTTCTTCTTCCTATTGGTCTCCTTCTTCCACTTCTTCTTCTTCATCTCCTTTCATTCCACTACTTCCTCATATTCCTCTTATTCTCTCCTTCTACCACTTCTTCTACTTCTACTTGTTGTTCTTCTTCATTTTCGTCACCTTCTTCCTCTTGTTCTGCTTACACTTCTTCCTCTTCCTCTTCCTCTTCTTCCACTTCTTCTCCTTCCACAACTTCTTTTTCTTTCCTTTCCGTCTTCTCCTTCCTCTTTTTCTCCATCCCCGACTTCTGTTGCTTCCCATTGTTGCTCTTCCTCTTGTTCTCCTTCCCCCAAATCTTATTCTTACACTTCTTCTTCTTCTTCTTCCTCTTCTCGTCCAGATTCCACTTCTTCTGGTTCTTCTTCCCTTCCCTTCCCCTCCTTCTTCCTCTTCCTCTTTTTCTCCTTTTTCCAATTCTTCTTCTTCATCTCACCTCCTTCGACTACTTCTTCTTCCTCCTCTTGTTCACCTTCTTCACTTTCCACATCTTCTTCTTCTTCCTTTTCTTCTCCTTCTTCCACTTCTTCTAGTTACTCTCCTTCTTCTTCCTCTTCTTATCTTTCTTCCACTTCTCCTGCCTCCTCTTGTTCTTTTTCTTCCAGTTCTTCTTCATCCTCTCCTTTCCTTTCTTTTCTTCATCTTCATCTCCTTCTTCTTCTTCCTTTCCTTCGTCATATCCCTCTTTTTCTCCTTCTTCTGCTTCCACTTGCATTTTTACCTCTTGTTCTCCTTCTTCTACTTCTTCTCCATCATCCTCACTCCTTCAACTAGTTTTTCTTCTTCCTCTTGTTCACCTTCTTCCACTTCTACTACATCCACTCGTTCTTCTTCTTCCCTCTCTTCTCCTTCTTCCCCTTCTTCTGCCTACACTACTTCTTCTTCCTCCCCTTCTTCTTCTCCTACTTGTTCCATTTCTTCCTCATTCCCCTTTCCTTCCATTGCTTCTTCTTCCTCCTCTTTTTCTCATTCTTCCACTTCTTCTTCTTCATCTCCTTTCATTCCACTACTTCCTCATATTCCTCTTATTCTCTCCTTCTACCACTTCTTCTACTTCTACTTGTTGTTCTTCTTCATTTTCGTCTCCTTCTTCCTCTTGTTCTGCTTACACTTCTTCCTCTTCCTCTTCCTCTTCTTCCACTTCTTCTCCTTCCACAACTTCTTTTTCTTTCCTTTCCGTCTTCTCCTTCCTCTTTTTCTCCATCCCCGACTTCTGTTGCTTCCCATTGTTGCTCTTCCTCTTGTTCTCCTTCCCCCAAATCTTATTCTTACACTTCTTCTTCTTCTTCTTCTTCCTCTTCTCGTCCAGATTCCACTTCTTCTGGTTCTTCTTCCCTTCCCTTCCCCTCCTTCTTCCTCTTCCTCTTTTTCTCCTTTTTCCAATTCTTCTTCTTCATCTCACCTCCTTCGACTACTTCTTCTTCCTCCTCTTGTTCACCTTCTTCACTTTCCACATCTTCTTCTTCTTCCTTTTCTTCTCCTTCTTCAACTTCTTCTAGTTACTCTCCTTCTTCTTCCTCTTCTTATCTTTCTTCCACTTCTCCTGCCTCCTCTTGTTCTTTTTCTTCCAGTTCTTCTTCATCCTCTCCTTTCCTTTCTTTTCTTCATCTTCATCTCCTTCTTCTTCTTCCTTTCCTTCGTCATATCCCTCTTTTTCTCCTTCTTCTGCTTCCACTTGCATTTTTACCTCTTGTTCTCCTTCTTCTACTTCTTCTCCATCATCCTCACTCCTTCAACTAGTTTTTCTTCTTCCTCTTGTTCACCTTCTTCCACTTCTACTACATCCACTTGTTCTTCTTCTTCCCTCTCTTCTCCTTCTTCCCCTTCTTCTGCCTACACTACTTCTTCTTCCTCCCCTTCTTCTTCTCCTACTTGTTCCACTTCTTCCTCATCCCCCTTTCCTTCCATTGCTTCTTCTTCCTCCTCTTTTTCTCATTCTTCCACTTCTTCTTCTTCTTCCTATTGGTCTCCTTCTTCCACTTCTTCTTCTTCATCTCCTTTCATTCCACTACTTCCTCATATTCCTCTTATTCTCTCCTTCTACCACTTCTTCTACTTCTACTTGTTGTTCTTCTTCATTTTCGTCTCCTTCTTCCTCTTGTTCTGCTTACACTTCTTCCTCTTCCTCTTCCTCTTCTTCCACTTCTTCTCCTTCCACAACTTCTTTTTCTTTCCTTTCCGTCTTCTCCTTCCTCTTTTTCTCCATCCCCGACTTCTGTTGCTTCCCATTGTTGCTCTTCCTCTTGTTCTCCTTCCCCCAAATCTTATTCTTACACTTCTTCTTCTTCTCGTCCAGATTCCACTTCTTCTGGTTCTTCTTCCCTTCCCTTCCCCTCCTTCTTCCTCTTCCTCTTTTTCTCCTTTTTCCAATTCTTCTTCTTCATCTCACCTCCTTCGACTACTTCTTCTTCCTCCTCTTGTGCACCTTCTTCACTTTCCACATCTTCTTCTTCTTCCTTTTCTTCTCCTTCTTCCACTTCTTCTAGTTACTCTCCTTCTTCTTCCTCTTCTTATCTTTCTTCCACTTCTCCTGCCTCCTCTTGTTCTTTTTCTTCCAGTTCTTCTTCATCCTCTCCTTTCCTTTCTTTTCTTCATCTTCATCTCCTTCTTCTTCTTCCTTTCCTTCATCATATCCCTCTTTTTCTCCTTCTTCTGCTTCCACTTGCATTTTTACCTCTTGTTCTCCTTCTTCTACTTCTTCTCCATCATCCTCACTCCTTCAACTAGTTTTTCTTCTTCCTCTTGTTCACCTTCTTCCACTTCTACTACATCCACTTGTTCTTCTTCTTCCCTCTCTTCTCCTTCTTCCCCTTCTTCTGCCTACACTACTTCTTCTTCCTCCCCTTCTTCTTCTCCTACTTGTTCCACTTCTTCCTCATTCCCCTTTCCTTCCACTGCTTCTTCTTCCTCCTCTTTTTCTCATTCTTCCACTTCTTCTTCTTCTTCCTATTTGTCTCCTTCTTCCACTTCTTCTTCTTCATCTCCTTTCATTCCACTACTTCCTCATATTCCTCTTATTCTCTCCTTCTACCACTTCTTCTACTTCTACTTGTTGTTCTTCTTCATTTTCGTCTCCTTCTTCCTCTTGTTCTGCTTACACTTCTTCCTCTTCCTCTTCCTCTTCTTCCACTTCTTCTCCTTCCACAACTTCTTTTTCTTTCTTTTCCGTCTTCTCCTTCCTCTTTTTCTCCATCCCCGACTTCTGTTGCTTCCCATTGTTGCTCTTCCTCTTGTTCTCCTTCCCCCAAATCTTATTCTTACACTTCTTCTTCTTCTTCTTCTTCCTCTTCTCGTCCAGATTCCACTTCTTCTCGTTCTTCTTCCCTTCCCTTCCCCTCCTTCTTCCTCTTCCTCTTTTTCTCCTTTTTCCAATTCTTCTTCTTCATCTCACCTCCTTCGACTACTTCTTCTTCCTCCTATTGTTCACCTTCTTCACTTTCCACATCTTCTTCTTCTTCCTTTTCTTCTCCTTCTTCCACTTCTTCTAGTTACTCTCCTTCTTCTTCCTCTTCTTATCTTTCTTCCACTTCTCCTGCCTCCTCCTGTTCTTATTCTTCCAGTTCTTCTTCATCCTCTCCTTTCCTTTCTTTTCTTCATCTTCATCTCCTTCTTCTTCTTCCTTTCCTTCGTCATATCCCTCTTTTTCTCCTTCTTCTGCTTCCACTTGCATTTTTACCTCTTGTTCTCCTTCTTCTACTTCTTCTCCATCATCCTCACTCCTTCAACTAGTTTTTCTTCTTCCTCTTGTTCACCTTCTTCCACTTCTACTACATCCACTTGTTCTTCTTCTTCCCTCTCTTCTCCTTCTTCCCCTTCTTCTGCCTACACTACTTCTTCTTCCTCCCCTTCTTCTTCTCCTACTTGTTCCACTTCTTCCTCATTCCCCTTTCCTTCCATTGCTTCTTCTTCCTCCTCTTTTTCTCATTCTTCCACTTCTTCTTCTTCATCTCCTTTCATTCCACTACTTCCTCATATTCCTCTTATTCTCTCCTTCTACCACTTCTTCTACTTCTACTTGTTGTTCTTCTTCATTTTCGTCTCCTTCTTCCTCTTGTTCTGCTTACACTTCTTCCTCTTCCTCTTCCTCTTCTTCCACTTCTTCTCCTTCCACACCTGCTTTTTCTTTCCTTTCCGTCTTCTCCTTCCTCTTTTTCTCCATCCCCGACTTCTGTTGCTTCCCATTGTTGCTCTTCCTCTTGTTCTCCTTCCCCCAAATCTTATTCTTACACTTCTTCTTCTTCTTCTTCTTCCTCTTCTCGTCCAGATTCCACTTCTTCTGGTTCTTCTTCCCTTCCCTTCCCCTCCTTCTTCCTCTTCCTCTTTTTCTCCTTTTTCCAATTCTTCTTCTTCATCTCACCTCCTTCGACTACTTCTTCTTCCTCCTCTTGTTCACCTTCTTCACTTTCCACATCTTCTTCTTCTTCCTTTTCTTCTCCTTCTTCCACTTCTTCTAGTTACTCTCCTTCTTCTTCCTCTTCTTATCTTTCTTCCACTTCTCCTGCCTCCTCTTGTTCTTTTTCTTCCAGTTCTTCTTCATCCTCTCCTTTCCTTTCTTTTCTTCATCTTCATCTCCTTCTTCTTCTTCCTTTCCTTCGTCATATCCCTCTTTTTCTCCTTCTTTTGCTTCCACTTGCATTTTTACCTCTTGTTCTCCTTCTTCTACTTCTTCTCCATCATCCTCACTCCTTCAACTAGTTTTTCTTGTTCCTCTTGTTCACCCTCTTCCACTTCTACTACATCCACTTGTTCTTCTTCTTCCCTCTCTTCTCCTTCTTCCCCTTCTTCTGCCTACACTACTTCTTCTTCCTCCCCTTCTTCTTCTCCTACTTGTTCCACTTCTTCCTCATTCCCCTTTCCTTCCATTGCTTCTTCTTCCTCCTCTTTTTCTCATTCTTCCACTTCTTCTTCTTCATCTCCTTTCATTCCACTACTTCCTCATATTCCTCTTATTCTCTCCTTCTACCACTTCTTCTACTTCTAGTTGTTGTTCTTCTTCATTTTCGTCTCCTTCTTCCTCTTGTTCTGCTTACACTTCTTCCTCTTCCTCTTCCTCTTCTTCCACTTCTTCTCCTTCCACAACTGCTTTTTCTTTCCTTTCCGTCTTCTCCTTCCTCTTTTTCTCCATCCCCGACTTCTGTTGCTTCCCATTGTTGCTCTTCCTCTTGTTCTCCTTCCCCCAAATCTTATTCTTACACTTCTTCTTCTTCTTCTTCTTCCTCTTCTCGTCCAGATTCCACTTCTTCTGGTTCTTCTTCCCTTCCCTTCCCCTCCTTCTTCCTCTTCCTCTTTTTCTCCTTTTTCCAATTCTTCTTCTTCATCTCACCTCCTTCGACTACTTCTTCTTCCTCCTCTTGTTCACCTTCTTCACTTTCCACATCTTCTTCTTCTTCCTTTTCTTCTCCTTCTTCCACTTCTTCTAGTTACTCTCCTTCTTCTTCCTCTTCTTATCTTTCTTCCACTTCTCCTGCCTCCTCTTGTTCTTTTTCTTCCAGTTCTTCTTCATCCTCTCCTTTCCTTTCTTTTCTTCATCTTCATCTCCTTCTTCTTCTTCCTTTCCTTCGTCATATCCCTCTTTTTCTCCTTCTTCTGCTTCCACTTGCATTTTTACCTCTTGTTCTCCTTCTTCTACTTCTTCTCCATCATCCTCACTCCTTCAACTAGTTTTTCTTCTTCCTCTTGTTCACCTTCTTCCACTTCTACCATATCCACTCGTTCTTCTTCTTCCCTCTCTTTTCCTTCTTCCCCTTCTTCTGCCTACACTACTTCTTCTTCCTCCCCTTCTTCTTCTCCTACTTGTTCCACTTCTTCCTCATTCCCCTTTCCTTCCATTGCTTCTTCTTCCTCCTCTTTTTCTCATTCTTCCACTTCTTCTTCTTCTTCCTATTGGTCTCCTTCTTCCACTTCTTCTTCTTCATCTCCTTTCATTCCACTACTTCCTCATATTCCTCTTATTCTCTCCTTCTACCACTTCTTCTACTTCTACTTGTTGTTCTTCTTCATTTTCGTCTCCTTCTTCCTCTTGTTCTGCTTACACTTCTTCCTCTTCCTCTTCCTCTTCTTCCACTTCTTCTCCTTCCACAACTTCTTTTTCTTTCCTTTCCGTCTTCTCCTTCCTCTTTTTCTCCATCCCCGACTTCTGTTGCTTCCCATTGTTGCTCTTCCTGTTGTTCTCCTTCCCCCAAATCTTATTCTTACACTTCTTCTTCTTCTTCTTCTTCCTCTTCTCGTCCAGATTCCACTTCTTCTCGTTCTTCTTCCCTTCCCTTCCCCTCCTTCTTCCTCTTCCTCTTTTTCTCCTTTTTCCAATTCTTCTTCTTCATCTCACCTCCTTCGACTACTTCTTCTTCCTCCTCTTGTTCACCTTCTTCACTTTCCACATCTTCTTCTTCTTCCTTTTCTTCTCCTTCTTCCACTTCTTCTAGTTACTCTCCTTCTTCTTCCTCTTCTTATCTTTCTTCCACTTCTCCTGCCTCCTCTTGTTCTTTTTCTTCCAGTTCTTCTTCATCCTCTCCTTTCCTTTCTTTTCTTCATCTTCATCTCCTTCTTCTTCTTCCTTTCCTTCGTCATATCCCTCTTTTTCTCCTTCTTCTGCTTCCACTTGCATTTTTACCTCTTGTTCTCCTTCTTCTACTTCTTCTCCATCATCCTCACTCCTTCAACTAGTTTTTCTTCTTCCTCTTGTTCACCTTCTTCCACTTCTACTACATCCACTTGTTCTTCTTCTTCCCTCTCTTCTCCTTCTTCCCCTTCTTCTGCCTACACTACTTCTTCTTCCTCCCCTTCTTCTTCTCCTACTTGTTCCACTTCTTCCTCATTCCCCTTTCCTTCCATTGCTTCTTCTTCCTCCTCTTTTTCTCATTCTTCCACTTCTTCTTCTTCATCTCCTTTCATTCCACTACTTCCTCATATTCCTCTTATTCTCTCCTTCTACCACTTCTTCTACTTCTACTTGTTGTTCTTCTTCATTTTCGTCTCCTTCTTCCTCTTGTTCTGCTTACACTTCTTCCTCTTCCTCTTCCTCTTCTTCCACTTCTTCTCCTTCCACAACTGCTTTTTCTTTCCTTTCCGTCTTCTCCTTCCTCTTTTTCTCCATCCCCGACTTCTGTTGCTTCCCATTGTTGCTCTTCCTCTTGTTCTCCTTCCCCCAAATCTTATTCTTACACTTCTTCTTCTTCTTCTTCTTCCTCTTCTCGTCCAGATTCCACTTCTTCTGGTTCTTCTTCCCTTCCCTTCCCCTCCTTCTTCCTCTTCCTCTTTTTCTCCTTTTTCCAATTCTTCTTCTTCATCTCACCTCCTTCGACTACTTCTTCTTCCTCCTCTTGTTCACCTTCTTCACTTTCCACATCTTCTTCTTCTTCCTTTTCTTCTCCTTCTTCCACTTCTTCTAGTTACTCTCCTTCTTCTTCCTCTTCTTATCTTTCTTCCACTTCTCCTGCCTCCTCTTGTTCTTTTTCTTCCAGTTCTTCTTCATCCTCTCCTTTCCTTTCTTTTCGTCATCTTCATCTCCTTCTTCTTCTTCCTTTCCTTCGTCATATCCCTCTTTTTCTCCTTCTTCTGCTTCCACTTGCATTTTTACCTCTTGTTCTCCTTCTTCTACTTCTTCTCCATCATCCTCACTCCTTCAACTAGTTTTTCTTCTTCCTCTTGTTCACCTTCTTCCACTTCTACCATATCCACTCGTTCTTCTTCTTCCCTCTCTTTTCCTTCTTCCCCTTCTTCTGCCTACACTACTTCTTCTTCCTCCCCTTCTTCTTCTCCTACTTGTTCCACTTCTTCCTCATTCCCCTTTCCTTCCATTGCTTCTTCTTCCTCCTCTTTTTCTCATTCTTCCACTTCTTCTTCTTCTTCCTATTGGTCTCCTTCTTCCACTTCTTCTTCTTCATCTCCTTTCATTCCACTACTTCCTCATATTCCTCTTATTCTCTCCTTCTACCACTTCTTCTACTTCTACTTGTTGTTCTTCTTCATTTTCGTCTCCTTCTTCCTCTTGTTCTGCTTACACTTCTTCCTCTTCCTCTTCCTCTTCTTCCACTTCTTCTCCTTCCACAACTTCTTTTTCTTTCCTTTCCGTCTTCTCCTTCCTCTTTTTCTCCATCCCCGACTTCTGTTGCTTCCCATTGTTGCTCTTCCTCTTGTTCTCCTTCCCCCAAATCTTATTCTTACACTTCTTCTTCTTCTTCTTCTTCCTCTTCTCGTCCAGATTCCACTTCTTCTCGTTCTTCTTCCCTTCCCTTCCCCTCCTTCTTCCTCTTCCTCTTTTTCTCCTTTTTCCAATTCTTCTTCTTCATCTCACCTCCTTCGACTACTTCTTCTTCCTCCTCTTGTTCACCTTCTTCACTTTCCACATCTTCTTCTTCTTCCTTTTCTTCTCCTTCTTCCACTTCTTCTAGTTACTCTCCTTCTTCTTCCTCTTCTTATCTTTCTTCCACTTCTCCTGCCTCCTCTTGTTCTTTTTCTTCCAGTTCTTCTTCATCCTCTCCTTTCCTTTCTTTTCTTCATCTTCATCTCCTTCTTCTTCTTCCTTTCCTTCGTCATATCCCTCTTTTTCTCCTTCTTTTGCTTCCACTTGCATTTTTACCTCTTGTTCTCCTTCTTCTACTTCTTCTCCATCATCCTCACTCCTTCAACTAGTTTTTCTTCTTCCTCTTGTTCACCTTCTTCCACTTCTACTACATCCACTTGTTCTTCTTCTTCCCTCTCTTCTCCTTCTTCCCCTTCTTCTGCCTACACTACTTCTTCTTCCTCCCCTTCTTCTTCTCCTACTTGTTCCACTTCTTCCTCATTCCCCTTTCCTTCCATTGCTTCTTCTTCCTCCTCTTTTTCTCATTCTTCCACTTCTTCTTCTTCATCTCCTTTCATTCCACTACTTCCTCATATTCCTCTTATTCTCTCCTTCTACCACTTCTTCTACTTCTACTTGTTGTTCTTCTTCATTTTCGTCTCCTTCTTCCTCTTGTTCTGCTTACACTTCTTCCTCTTCCTCTTCCTCTTCTTCCACTTCTTCTCCTTCCACAACTGCTTTTTCTTTCCTTTCCGTCTTCTCCTTCCTCTTTTTCTCCATCCGCGACTTCTGTTGCTTCCCATTGTTGCTCTTCCTCTTGTTCTCCTTCCCCCAAATCTTATTCTTACACTTCTTCTTCTTCTTCTTCTTCTTCCTCTTCTCGTCCAGATTCCACTTCTTCTGGTTCTTCTTCCCTTCCCTTCCCCTCCTTCTTCCTCTTCCTCTTTTTCTCCTTTTTCCAATTCTTCTTCTTCATCTCACCTCCTTCGACTACTTCTTCTTCCTCCTCTTGTTCACCTTCTTCACTTTCCAGATCTTCTTCTTCTTCCTTTTCTTCTCCTTCTTCCACTTCTTCTAGTTACTCTCCTTCTTCTTCCTCTTCTTATCTTTCTTCCACTTCTCCTGCCTCCTCTTGTTCTTTTTCTTCCAGTTCTTCTTCATCCTCTCCTTTCCTTTCTTTTCTTCATCTTCATCTCCTTCTTCTTCTTCCTTTCCTTCGTCATATCCCTCTTTTTCTCCTTCTTCTGCTTCCACTTGCATTTTTACCTCTTGTTCTCCTTCTTCTACTTCTTCTCCATCATCCTCACTCCTTCAACTAGTTTTTCTTCTTCCTCTTGTTCACCTTCTTCCACTTCTACCACATCCACTCGTTCTTCTTCTTCCCTCTCTTTTCCTTCTTCCCCTTCTTCTGCCTACACTACTTCTTCTTCCTCCCCTTCTTCTTCTCCTACTTGTTCCACTTCTTCGTCATTCCCCTTTCCTTCCATTGCTTCTTCTTCCTCCTCTTTTTCTCATTCTTCCACTTCTTCTTCTTCTTCCTATTGGTCTCCTTCTTCCACTTCTTCTTCTTCATCTCCTTTCATTCCACTACTTCCTCATATTCCTCTTATTCTCTCCTTCTACCACTTCTTCTACTTCTACTTGTTGTTCTTCTTCATTTTCGTCTCCTTCTTCCTCTTGTTCTGCTTACACTTCTTCCTCTTCCTCTTCCTCTTCTTCCACTTCTTCTCCTTCCACAACTTCTTTTTCTTTCCTTTCCGTCTTCTCCTTCCTCTTTTTCTCCATCCCCGACTTCTGTTGCTTCCCATTGTTGCTCTTCCTCTTGTTCTCCTTCCCCCAAATCTTATTCTTACACTTCTTCTTCTTCTTCTTCTTCCTCTTCTCGTCCAGATTCCACTTCTTCTGGTTCTTCTTCCCTTCCCTTCCCCTCCTTCTTCCTCTTCCTCTTTTTCTCCTTTTTCCAATTCTTCTTCTTCATCTCACCTCCTTCGACTACTTCTTCTTCCTCCTCTTGTTCACCTTCTTCACTTTCCACATCTTCTTCTTCTTCCTTTTCTTCTCCTTCTTCCACTTCTTCTAGTTACTCTCCTTCTTCTTCCTCTTCTTATCTTTCTTCCACTTCCCCTGCCTCCTCTTGTTCTTTTTCTTCCAGTTCTTCTTCATCCTCTCCTTTCCTTTCTTTTCTTCATCTTCATCTCCTTCTTCTTCTTCCTTTCCTTCGTCATATCCCTCTTTTTCTCCTTCTTCTGCTTCCACTTGCATTTTTACCTCTTGTTCTCCTTCTTCTACTTCTTCTCCATCATCCTCACTCCTTCAACTAGTTTTTCTTCTTCCTCTTGTTCACCTTCTTCCACTTCTACTACATCCACTTGTTCTTCTTCTTCCCTCTCTTCTCCTTCTTCCCCTTCTTCTGCCTACACTACTTCTTCTTCCTCCCCTTCTTCTTCTCCTACTTGTTCCACTTCTTCCTCATTCCCCTTTCCTTCCATTGCTTCTTCTTCCTCCTCTTTTTCTCATTCTTCCACTTCTTCTTCTTCATCTCCTTTCATTCCACTACTTCCTCATATTCCTCTTATTCTCTCCTTCTACCACTTCTTCTACTTCTACTTGTTGTTCTTCTTCATTTTCGTCTCCTTCTTCCTCTTGTTCTGCTTACACTTCTTCCTCTTCCTCTTCCTCTTCTTCCACTTCTTCTCCTTCCACAACTGCTTTTTCTTTCCTTTCCGTCTTCTCCTTCCTCTTTTTCTCCATCCGCGACTTCTGTTGCTTCCCATTGTTGCTCTTCCTCTTGTTCTCCTTCCCCCAAATCTTATTCTTACACTTCTTCTTCTTCTTCTTCTTCTTCCTCTTCTCGTCCAGATTCCACTTCTTCTGGTTCTTCTTCCCTTCCCTTCCCCTCCTTCTTCCTCTTCCTCTTTTTCTCCTTTTTCCAATTCTTCTTCTTCATCTCACCTCCTTCGACTACTTCTTCTTCCTCCTCTTGTTCACCTTCTTCACTTTCCACATCTTCTTCTTCTTCCTTTTCTTCTCCTTCTTCCACTTCTTCTAGTTACTCTCCTTCTTCTTCCTCTTCTTATCTTTCTTCCACTTCTCCTGCCTCCTCTTGTTCTTTTTCTTCCAGTTCTTCTTCATCCTCTCCTTTCCTTTCTTTTCTTCATCTTCATCTCCTTCTTCTTCTTCCTTTCCTTCGTCATATCCCTCTTTTTCTCCTTCTTCTGCTTCCACTTGCATTTTTACCTCTTGTTCTCCTTCTTCTACTTCTTCTCCATCATCCTCACTCCTTCAACTAGTTTTTCTTCTTCCTCTTGTTCACCTTCTTCCACTTCTACCACATCCACTCGTTCTTCTTCTTCCCTCTCTTTTCCTTCTTCCCCTTCTTCTGCCTACACTACTTCTTCTTCCTCCCCTTCTTCTTCTCCTACTTGTTCCACTTCTTCCTCATTCCCCTTTCCTTCCATTGCTTCTTCTTCCTCCTCTTTTTCTCATTCTTCCACTTCTTCTTCTTCTTCCTATTGGTCTCCTTCTTCCACTTCTTCTTCTTCATCTCCTTTCATTCCACTACTTCCTCATATTCCTCTTATTCTCTCCTTCTACCACTTCTTCTACTTCTACTTGTTGTTCTTCTTCATTTTCGTCTCCTTCTTCCTCTTTTTCTGCTTACACTTCTTCCTCTTCCTCTTCCTCTTCTTCCACTTCTTCTCCTTCCACAACTTCTTTTTCTTTCCTTTCCGTCTTCTCCTTCCTCTTTTTCTCCATCCCCGACTTCTGTTGCTTCCCATTGTTGCTCTTCCTCTTGTTCTCCTTCCCCCAAATCTTATTCTTACACTTCTTCTTCTTCTTCTTCTTCTTCCTCTTCTCGTCCAGATTCCACTTCTTCTGGTTCTTCTTCCCTTCCCTTCCCCTCCTTCTTCCTCTTCCTCTTTTTCTCCTTTTTCCAATTCTTCTTCTTCATCTCACCTCCTTCGACTACTTCTTCTTCCTCCTCTTGTTCACCTTCTTCACTTTCCACATCTTCTTCTTCTTCCTTTTCTTCTCCTTCTTCCACTTCTTCTAGTTACTCTCCTTCTTCTTCCTCTTCTTATCTTTCTTCCACTTCCCCTGCCTCCTCTTGTTCTTTTTCTTCCAGTTCTTCTTCATCCTCTCCTTTCCTTTCTTTTCTTCATCTTCATCTCCTTCTTCTTCTTCCTTTCCTTCGTCATATCCCTCTTTTTCTCCTTCTTCTGCTTCCACTTGCATTTTTACCTCTTGTTCTCCTTCTTCTACTTCTTCTCCATCATCCTCACTCCTTCAACTAGTTTTTCTTCTTCCTCTTGTTCACCTTCTTCCACTTCTACTACATCCACTTGTTCTTCTTCTTCCCTCTCTTCTCCTTCTTCCCCTTCTTCTGCCTACACTACTTCTTCTTCCTCCCCTTCTTCTTCTCCTACTTGTTCCACTTCTTCCTCATTCCCCTTTCCTTCCATTGCTTCTTCTTCCTCCTCTTTTTCTCATTCTTCCACTTCTTCTTCTTCATCTCCTTTCATTCCACTACTTCCTCATATTCCTCTTATTCTCTCCTTCTACCACTTCTTCTACTTCTACTTGTTGTTCTTCTTCATTTTCGTCTCCTTCTTCCTCTTGTTCTGCTTACACTTCTTCCTCTTCCTCTTCCTCTTCTTCCACTTCTTCTCCTTCCACAACTGCTTTTTCTTTCCTTTCCGTCTTCTCCTTCCTCTTTTTCTCCATCCGCGACTTCTGTTGCTTCCCATTGTTGCTCTTCCTCTTGTTCTCCTTCCCCCAAATCTTATTCTTACACTTCTTCTTCTTCTTCTTCTTCTTCCTCTTCTCGTCCAGATTCCACTTCTTCTGGTTCTTCTTCCCTTCCCTTCCCCTCCTTCTTCCTCTTCCTCTTTTTCTCCTTTTTCCAATTCTTCTTCTTCATCTCACCTCCTTCGACTACTTCTTCTTCCTCCTCTTGTTCACCTTCTTCACTTTCCACATCTTCTTCTTCTTCCTTTTCTTCTCCTTCTTCCACTTCTTCTAGTTACTCTCCTTCTTCTTCCTCTTCTTATCTTTCTTCCACTTCTCCTGCCTCCTCTTGTTCTTTTTCTTCCAGTTCTTCTTCATCCTCTCCTTTCCTTTCTTTTCTTCATCTTCATCTCCTTCTTCTTCTTCCTTTCCTTCGTCATATCCCTCTTTTTCTCCTTCTTCTGCTTCCACTTGCATTTTTACCTCTTGTTCTCCTTCTTCTACTTCTTCTCCATCATCCTCACTCCTTCAACTAGTTTTTCTTCTTCCTCTTGTTCTCACCTTCTTCCACTTCTACTACATCCACTCGTTCTTCTTCTTCCCTCTCTTCTCCTTCTTCCCCTTCTTCTGCCTACACTACTTCTTCTTCCTCCCCTTCTTCTTCTCCTACTTGTTCCACTTCTTCCTCATTCCCCTTTCCTTCCATTGCTTCTTCTTCCTCCTCTTTTTCTCATTCTTCCACTTCTTCTTCTTCATCTCCTTTCATTCCACTACTTCCTCATATTCCTCTTATTCTCTCCTTCTACCACTTCTTCTACTTCTACTTGTTGTTCTTCTTCATTTTCGTCTCCTTCTTCCTCTTGTTCTGCTTACACTTCTTCCTCTTCCTCTTCCTCTTCTTCCACTTCTTCTCCTTCCACAACTGCTTTTTCTTTCCTTTCCGTCTTCTCCTTCCTCTTTTTCTCCATCCGCGACTTCTGTTGCTTCCCATTGTTGCTCTTCCTCTTGTTCTCCTTCCCCCAAATCTTATTCTTACACTTCTTCTTCTTCTTCTTCTTCTTCCTCTTCTCGTCCAGATTCCACTTCTTCTGGTTCTTCTTCCCTTCCCTTCCCCTCCTTCTTCCTCTTCCTCTTTTTCTCCTTTTTCCAATTCTTCTTCTTCATCTCACCTCCTTCGACTACTTCTTCTTCCTCCTCTTGTTCACCTTCTTCACTTTCCACATCTTCTTCTTCTTCCTTTTCTTCTCCTTCTTCCACTTCTTCTAGTTACTCTCCTTCTTCTTCCTCTTCTTATCTTTCTTCCACTTCTCCTGCCTCCTCTTGTTCTTTTTCTTCCAGTTCTTCTTCATCCTCTCCTTTCCTTTCTTTTCTTCATCTTCATCTCCTTCTTCTTCTTCCTTTCCTTCGTCATATCCCTCTTTTTCTCCTTCTTCTGCTTCCACTTGCATTTTTACCTCTTGTTCTCCTTCTTCTACTTGTTCTCCATCATCCTCACTCCTTCAACTAGTTTTTCTTCTTCCTCTTGTTCACCTTCTTCCACTTCTACCACATCCACTCGTTCTTCTTCTTCCCTCTCTTTTCCTTCTTCCCCTTCTTCTGCCTACACTACTTCTTCTTCCTCCCCTTCTTCTTCTCCTACTTGTTCCACTTCTTCCTCATTCCCCTTTCCTTCCATTGCTTCTTCTTCCTCCTCTTTTTCTCATTCTTCCACTTCTTCTTCTTCTTCCTATTGGTCTCCTTCTTCCACTTCTTCTTCTTCATCTCCTTTCATTCCACTACTTCCTCATATTCCTCTTATTCTCTCCTTCTACCACTTCTTCTACTTCTACTTGTTGTTCTTCTTCATTTTCGTCTCCTTCTTCCTCTTGTTCTGCTTACACTTCTTCCTCTTCCTCTTCCTCTTCTTCCACTTCTTCTCCTTCCACAACTTCTTTTTCTTTCCTTTCCGTCTTCTCCTTCCTCTTTTTCTCCATCCCCGACTTCTGTTGCTTCCCATTGTTGCTCTTCCTCTTGTTCTCCTTCCCCCAAATCTTATTCTTACACTTCTTCTTCTTCTTCTTCTTCCTCTTCTCGTCCAGATTCCACTTCTTCTGGTTCTTCTTCCCTTCCCTTCCCCTCCTTCTTCCTCTTCCTCTTTTTCTCCTTTTTCCAATTCTTCTTCTTCATCTCACCTCCTTCGACTACTTCTTCTTCCTCCTCTTGTTCACCTTCTTCACTTTCCACATCTTCTTCTTCTTCCTTTTCTTCTCCTTCTTCCACTTCTTCTAGTTACTCTCCTTCTTCTTCCTCTTCTTATCTTTCTTCCACTTCTCCTGCCTCCTCTTGTTCTTTTTCTTCCAGTTCCTCTTCATCCTCTCCTTTCCTTTCTTTTCTTCATCTTCATCTCCTTCTTCTTCTTCCTTTCCTTCGTCATATCCCTCTTTTTCTCCTTCTTCTGCTTCCACTTGCATTTTTACCTCTTGTTCTCCTTCTTCTACTTCTTCTCCATCATCCTCACTCCTTCAACTAGTTTTTCTTCTTCCTCTTGTTCACCTTCTTCCACTTCTACTACATCCACTTGTTCTTCCTCTTCCCTCTCTTCTCCTTCTTCCCCTTCTTCTGTCTACACTACTTCTTCTTCCTCCCCTTCTTCTTCTCCTACTTGTTCCACTTCTTCCTCATTCCCCTTTCCTTCCATTGCTTCTTCTTCCTCCTCTTTTTCTCATTCTTCCACTTCTTCTTCTTCTTCCTATTGGTCTCCTTCTTCCACTTCTTCTTCTTCATCTCCTTTCATTCCACTACTTCCTCATATTCCTCTTATTCTCTCCTTCTACCACTTCTTCTACTTCTACTTGTTGTTCTTCTTCATTTTCGTCTCCTTCTTCCTCTTGTTCTGCTTACACTTCTTCCTCTTCCTCTTCTTCCACTTCTTCTCCTTCCACAACTTCTTTTTCTTTCCTTTCCGTCTTCTCCTTCCTCTTTTTCTCCATCCCCGACTTCTGTTGCTTCCCATTGTTGCTCTTCCTCTTGTTCTCCTTCCCCAAAATCTTATTCTTACACTTCTTCTTCTTCTTCTTCTTCCTCTTCTCGTCCAGATTCCACTTCTTCTGGTTCTTCTTCCCTTCCCTTCCCCTCCTTCTTCCTCTTCCTCTTTTTCTCCTTTTTCCAATTCTTCTTCTTCATCTCACCTCCTTCGACTACTTCTTCTTCCTCCTCTTGTTCACCTTCTTCACTTTCCACATCTTCTTCTTCTTCCTTTTCTTCTCCTTCTTCCACTTCTTCTAGTTACTCTCCTTCTTCTTCCTCTTCTTATCTTTCTTCCACTTCTCCTGCCTCCTCTTGTTCTTTTTCTTCCAATTCTTCTTCATCCTCTCCTTTCCTTTCTTTTCTTCATCTTCATCTCCTTCTTCTTCTTCCTTTCCTTCGTCATATCCCTCTTTTTCTCCTTCTTCTGCTTCCACTTGCATTTTTACCTCTTGTTCTCCTTCTTCTACTTCTTCTCCATCATCCTCACTCCTTCAACTAGTTTTTCTTGTTCACCTTCTTCCACTTCTACTACATCCACTCGTTCTTCTTCTTCCCTCTCTTCTCCTTCTTCCCCTTCTTCTGCCTACACTACTTCTTCTTCCTCCCCTTCTTCTTCTCCTACTTGTTCCACTTCTTCCTCATTCCCCTTTCCTTCCATTGCTTCTTCTTCCTCCTCTTTTTCTCATTCTTCCACTTCTTCTTCTTCTTCTTCCTATTGGTCTCCTTCTTCCACTTCTTCTTCTTCATCTCCTTTCATTCCACTACTTCCTCATATTCCTCTTATTCTCTCCTTCTACCACTTCTTCTACTTCTACTTGTTGTTCTTCTTCATTTTCGTCTCCTTCTTCCTCTTGTTCTGCTTACACTTCTTCCTCTTCCTCTTCCTCTTCTTCCACTTCTTCTCCTTCCACAACTTCTTTTTCTTTCCTTTCCGTCTTCTCCTTCCTCTTTTTCTCCATCCCCGACTTCTGTTGCTTCCCATTGTTGCTCTTTCTCTTGTTCTCCTTCCCCCAAATCTTATTCTTACACTTCTTCTTCTTCTTCTTCTTCTTCCTCTTCTCGTCCAGATTCCACTTCTTCTGGTTCTTCTTCCCTTCCCTTCCCCTCCTTCTTCCTCTTCCTCTTTTTCTCCTTTTTCCAATTATTCTTCTTCATCTCACCTCCTTCGACTACTTCTTCTTCCTCCTCTTGTTCACCTTCTTCACTTTCCACATCTTCTTCTTCTTCCTTTTCTTCTCCTTCTTCCGCTTCTTCTAGTTACTCACCTTCTTCTTCCTCTTCTTATCTTTCTTCCACTTCTCCTGCCTCCTCTTGTTCTTTTTCTTCCAGTTCTTCTTCATCCTCTCCTTTCCTTTCTTTTCTTCATCTTCATCTCCTTCTTCTTCTTCCTTTCCTTCGTCATATCCCTCTTTTTCTCCTTCTTCTGCTTCCACTTGCATTTTTACCTCTTGTTCTCCTTCTTCTACTTCTTCTCCATCATCCTCACTCCTTCAACTAGTTTTTCTTCTTCCTCTTGTTCTCACCTTCTTCCACTTCTACTACATCCACTCGTTCTTCTTCTTCCCTCTCTTCTCCTTCTTCCCCTTCTTCTGCCTACACTACTTCTTCTTCCTCCCCTTCTTCTTCTCCTACTTGTTCCACTTCTTCCTCATTCCCCTTTCCTTCCATTGCTTCTTCTTCCTCCTCTTTTTCTCATTCTTCCACTTCTTCTTCTTCATCTCCTTTCATTCCACTACTTCCTCATATTCCTCTTATTCTCTCCTTCTACCACTTCTTCTACTTCTACTTGTTGTTCTTCTTCATTTTCGTCTCCTTCTTCCTCTTGTTCTGCTTACACTTCTTCCTCTTCCTCTTCCTCTTCTTCCACTTCTTCTCCTTCCACAACTGCTTTTTCTTTCCTTTCCGTCTTCTCCTTCCTCTTTTTCTCCATCCGCGACTTCTGTTGCTTCCCATTGTTGCTCTTCCTCTTGTTCTCCTTCCCCCAAATCTTATTCTTACACTTCTTCTTCTTCTTCTTCTTCTTCTTCCTCTTCTCGTCCAGATTCCACTTCTTCTGGTTCTTCTTCCCTTCCCTTCCCCTCCTTCTTCCTCTTCCTCTTTTTCTCCTTTTTCCAATTCTTCTTCTTCATCTCACCTCCTTCGACTACTTCTTCTTCCTCCTCTTGTTCACCTTCTTCACTTTCCACATCTTCTTCTTCTTCCTTTTCTTCTCCTTCTTCCACTTCTTCTAGTTACTCTCCTTCTTCTTCCTCTTCTTATCTTTCTTCCACTTCTCCTGCCTCCTCTTGTTCTTTTTCTTCCAGTTCTTCTTCATCCTCTCCTTTCCTTTCTTTTCTTCATCTTCATCTCCTTCTTCTTCTTCCTTTCCTTCGTCATATCCCTCTTTTTCTCCTTCTTCTGCTTCCACTTGCATTTTTACCTCTTGTTCTCCTTCTTCTACTTCTTCTCCATCATCCTCACTCCTTCAACTAGTTTTTCTTCTTCCTCTTGTTCTCACCTTCTTCCACTTCTACTACATCCACTCGTTCTTCTTCTTCCCTCTCTTCTCCTTCTTCCCCTTCTTCTGCCTACACTACTTCTTCTTCCTCCCCTTCTTCTTCTCCTACTTGTTCCACTTCTTCCTCATTCCCCTTTCCTTCCATTGCTTCTTCTTCCTCCTCTTTTTCTCATTCTTCCACTTCTTCTTCTTCATCTCCTTTCATTCCACTACTTCCTCATATTCCTCTTATTCTCTCCTTCTACCACTTCTTCTACTTCTACTTGTTGTTCTTCTTCATTTTCGTCTCCTTCTTCCTCTTGTTCTGCTTACACTTCTTCCTCTTCCTCTTCCTCTTCTTCCACTTCTTCTCCTTCCACAACTGCTTTTTCTTTCCTTTCCGTCTTCTCCTTCCTCTTTTTCTCCATCCGCGACTTCTGTTGCTTCCCATTGTTGCTCTTCCTCTTGTTCTCCTTCCCCCAAATCTTATTCTTACACTTCTTCTTCTTCTTCTTCTTCTTCCTCTTCTCGTCCAGATTCCACTTCTTCTGGTTCTTCTTCCCTTCCCTTCCCCTCCTTCTTCCTCTTCCTCTTTTTCTCCTTTTTCCAATTCTTCTTCTTCATCTCACCTCCTTCGACTACTTCTTCTTCCTCCTCTTGTTCACCTTCTTCACTTTCCACATCTTCTTCTTCTTCCTTTTCTTCTCCTTCTTCCACTTCTTCTAGTTACTCTCCTTCTTCTTCCTCTTCTTATCTTTCTTCCACTTCTCCTGCCTCCTCTTGTTCTTTTTCTTCCAGTTCTTCTTCATCCTCTCCTTTCCTTTCTTTTCTTCATCTTCATCTCCTTCTTCTTCTTCCTTTCCTTCGTCATATCCCTCTTTTTCTCCTTCTTCTGCTTCCACTTGCATTTTTACCTCTTGTTCTCCTTCTTCTACTTGTTCTCCATCATCCTCACTCCTTCAACTAGTTTTTCTTCTTCCTCTTGTTCACCTTCTTCCACTTCTACCACATCCACTCGTTCTTCTTCTTCCCTCTCTTTTCCTTCTTCCCCTTCTTCTGCCTACACTACTTCTTCTTCCTCCCCTTCTTCTTCTCCTACTTGTTCCACTTCTTCCTCATTCCCCTTTCCTTCCATTGCTTCTTCTTCCTCCTCTTTTTCTCATTCTTCCACTTCTTCTTCTTCTTCCTATTGGTCTCCTTCTTCCACTTCTTCTTCTTCATCTCCTTTCATTCCACTACTTCCTCATATTCCTCTTATTCTCTCCTTCTACCACTTCTTCTACTTCTACTTGTTGTTCTTCTTCATTTTCGTCTCCTTCTTCCTCTTGTTCTGCTTACACTTCTTCCTCTTCCTCTTCCTCTTCTTCCACTTCTTCTCCTTCCACAACTTCTTTTTCTTTCCTTTCCGTCTTCTCCTTCCTCTTTTTCTCCATCCCCGACTTCTGTTGCTTCCCATTGTTGCTCTTCCTCTTGTTCTCCTTCCCCCAAATCTTATTCTTACACTTCTTCTTCTTCTTCTTCTTCCTCTTCTCGTCCAGATTCCACTTCTTCTGGTTCTTCTTCCCTTCCCTTCCCCTCCTTCTTCCTCTTCCTCTTTTTCTCCTTTTTCCAATTCTTCTTCTTCATCTCACCTCCTTCGACTACTTCTTCTTCCTCCTCTTGTTCACCTTCTTCACTTTCCACATCTTCTTCTTCTTCCTTTTCTTCTCCTTCTTCCACTTCTTCTAGTTACTCTCCTTCTTCTTCCTCTTCTTATCTTTCTTCCACTTCTCCTGCCTCCTCTTGTTCTTTTTCTTCCAGTTCCTCTTCATCCTCTCCTTTCCTTTCTTTTCTTCATCTTCATCTCCTTCTTCTTCTTCCTTTCCTTCGTCATATCCCTCTTTTTCTCCTTCTTCTGCTTCCACTTGCATTTTTACCTCTTGTTCTCCTTCTTCTACTTCTTCTCCATCATCCTCACTCCTTCAACTAGTTTTTCTTCTTCCTCTTGTTCACCTTCTTCCACTTCTACTACATCCACTTGTTCTTCCTCTTCCCTCTCTTCTCCTTCTTCCCCTTCTTCTGCCTACACTACTTCTTCTTCCTCCCCTTCTTCTTCTCCTACTTGTTCCACTTCTTCCTCATTCCCCTTTCCTTCCATTGCTTCTTCTTCCTCCTCTTTTTCTCATTCTTCCACTTCTTCTTCTTCTTCCTATTGGTCTCCTTCTTCCACTTCTTCTTCTTCATCTCCTTTCATTCCACTACTTCCTCATATTCCTCTTATTCTCTCCTTCTACCACTTCTTCTACTTCTACTTGTTGTTCTTCTTCATTTTCGTCTCCTTCTTCCTCTTGTTCTGCTTACACTTCTTCCTCTTCCTCTTCTTCCACTTCTTCTCCTTCCACAACTTCTTTTTCTTTCCTTTCCGTCTTCTCCTTCCTCTTTTTCTCCATCCCCGACTTCTGTTGCTTCCCATTGTTGCTCTTCCTCTTGTTCTCCTTCCCCAAAATCTTATTCTTACACTTCTTCTTCTTCTTCTTCTTCCTCTTCTCGTCCAGATTCCACTTCTTCTGGTTCTTCTTCCCTTCCCTTCCCCTCCTTCTTCCTCTTCCTCTTTTTCTCCTTTTTCCAATTCTTCTTCTTCATCTCACCTCCTTCGACTACTTCTTCTTCCTCCTCTTGTTCACCTTCTTCACTTTCCACATCTTCTTCTTCTTCCTTTTCTTCTCCTTCTTCCACTTCTTCTAGTTACTCTCCTTCTTCTTCCTCTTCTTATCTTTCTTCCACTTCTCCTGCCTCCTCTTGTTCTTTTTCTTCCAATTCTTCTTCATCCTCTCCTTTCCTTTCTTTTCTTCATCTTCATCTCCTTCTTCTTCTTCCTTTCCTTCGTCATATCCCTCTTTTTCTCCTTCTTCTGCTTCCACTTGCATTTTTACCTCTTGTTCTCCTTCTTCTACTTCTTCTCCATCATCCTCACTCCTTCAACTAGTTTTTCTTGTTCACCTTCTTCCACTTCTACTACATCCACTCGTTCTTCTTCTTCCCTCTCTTCTCCTTCTTCCCCTTCTTCTGCCTACACTACTTCTTCTTCCTCCCCTTCTTCTTCTCCTACTTGTTCCACTTCTTCCTCATTCCCCTTTCCTTCCATTGCTTCTTCTTCCTCCTCTTTTTCTCATTCTTCCACTTCTTCTTCTTCTTCTTCCTATTGGTCTCCTTCTTCCACTTCTTCTTCTTCATCTCCTTTCATTCCACTACTTCCTCATATTCCTCTTATTCTCTCCTTCTACCACTTCTTCTACTTCTACTTGTTGTTCTTCTTCATTTTCGTCTCCTTCTTCCTCTTGTTCTGCTTACACTTCTTCCTCTTCCTCTTCCTCTTCTTCCACTTCTTCTCCTTCCACAACTTCTTTTTCTTTCCTTTCCGTCTTCTCCTTCCTCTTTTTCTCCATCCCCGACTTCTGTTGCTTCCCATTGTTGCTCTTTCTCTTGTTCTCCTTCCCCCAAATCTTATTCTTACACTTCTTCTTCTTCTTCTTCTTCTTCCTCTTCTCGTCCAGATTCCACTTCTTCTGGTTCTTCTTCCCTTCCCTTCCCCTCCTTCTTCCTCTTCCTCTTTTTCTCCTTTTTCCAATTATTCTTCTTCATCTCACCTCCTTCGACTACTTCTTCTTCCTCCTCTTGTTCACCTTCTTCACTTTCCACATCTTCTTCTTCTTCCTTTTCTTCTCCTTCTTCCGCTTCTTCTAGTTACTCACCTTCTTCTTCCTCTTCTTATCTTTCTTCCACTTCTCCTGCCTCCTCTTGTTCTTTTTCTTCCAGTTCTTCTTCATCCTCTCCTTTCCTTTCTTTTCTTCATCTTCATCTCCTTCTTCTTCTTCCTTTCCTTCGTCATATCCCTCTTTTTCTCCTTCTTCTGCTTCCACTTGCATTTTTACCTCTTGTTCTCCTTCTTCTACTTCTTCTCCATCATCCTCACTCCTTCAACTAGTTTTTCTTCTTCCTCTTGTTCTCACCTTCTTCCACTTCTACTACATCCACTCGTTCTTCTTCTTCCCTCTCTTCTCCTTCTTCCCCTTCTTCTGCCTACACTACTTCTTCTTCCTCCCCTTCTTCTTCTCCTACTTGTTCCACTTCTTCCTCATTCCCCTTTCCTTCCATTGCTTCTTCTTCCTCCTCTTTTTCTCATTCTTCCACTTCTTCTTCTTCTTCCTATTGGTCTCCTTCTTCCACTTCTTCTGCTTCATCTCCTTTCATTCCACTACTTCCTCATATTCCTCTTATTCTCTCCTTCTACCACTTCTTCTACTTCTACTTGTTGTTCTTCTTCATTTTCGTCTCCTTCTTCCTCTTGTTCTGCTTACACTTCTTCCTCTTCCTCTTCCTCTTCTTCCACTTCTTCTCCTTCCACAACTTCTTTTTCTTTCCTTTCCGTCTTCTCCTTCCTCTTTTTCTCCATCCCCGACTTCTGTTGCTTCCCATTGTTGCTCTTCCTCTTGTTCTCCTTCCCCCAAATCTTATTCTTACACTTCTTCTTCTTCTTCTTCTTCCTCTTCTCGTCCAGATTCCACTTCTTCTGGTTCTTCTTCCCTTCCCTTCCCCTCCTTCTTCCTCTTCCTCTTTTTCTCCTTTTTCCAATTCTTCTTCTTCATCTCACCTCCTTCGACTACTTCTTCTTCCTCCTCTTGTTCACCTTCTTCCACATCTTCTTCTTCTTCCTTTTCTTCTCCTTCTTCCGCTTCTTCTAGTTACTCTCCTTCTTCTTCCTCTTCTTATCTTTCTTCCACTTCTCCTGCCTCCTCTTGTTCTTTTTCTTCCAGTTCTTCTTCATCCTCTCCTTTCCTTTCTTTTCTTCATCTTCATCTCCTTCTTCTTCTTCCTTTCCTTCGTCATATCCCTCTTTTTCTCCTTCTTCTGCTTCCACTTGCATTTTTACCTCTTGTTCTCCTTCTTCTACTTCTTCTCCATCATCCTCACTCCTTCAACTAGTTTTTCTTGTTCACCTTCTTCCACTTCTACTACATCCACTCGTTCTTCTTCTTCCCTCTCTTCTCCTTCTTCCCCTTCTTCTGCCTACACTACTTCTTCTTCCTCCCCTTCTTCTTCTCCTACTTGTTCCACTTCTTCCTCATTCCCCTTTCCTTCCATTGCTTCTTCTTCCTCCTCTTTTTCTCATTCTTCCACTTCTTCTTCTTCTTCTTCCTATTGGTCTCCTTCTTCCACTTCTTCTTCTTCATCTCCTTTCATTCCACTACTTCCTCATATTCCTCTTATTCTCTCCTTCTACCACTTCTTCTACTTCTACTTGTTGTTCTTCTTCATTTTCGTCTCCTTCTTCCTCTTGTTCTGCTTACACTTCTTCCTCTTCCTCTTCCTCTTCTTCCACTTCTTCTCCTTCCACAACTTCTTTTTCTTTCCTTTCCGTCTTCTCCTTCCTCTTTTTCTCCATCGCCGACTTCTGTTGCTTCCCATTGTTGCTCTTCCTCTTGTTCTCCTTCCCCCAAATCTTATTCTTACACTTCTTCTTCTTCTTCTTCTTCCTCTTCTCGTCCAGATTCCACTTCTTCTGGTTCTTCTTCCCTTCCCTTCCCCTCCTTCTTCCTCTTCCTCTTTTTCTCCTTTTTCCAATTCTTCTTCTTCATCTCACCTCCTTCGACTACTTCTTCTTCCTCCTCTTGTTCACCTTCTTCACTTTCCACATCTTCTTCTTCTTCCTTTTCTTCTCCTTCTTCCGCTTCTTCTAGTTACTCTCCTTCTTCTTCCTCTTCTTATCTTTCTTCCACTTCTCCTGCCTCCTCTTGTTCTTTTTCTTCCAGTTCTTCTTCATCCTCTCCTTTCCTTTCTTTTCTTCATCTTCATCTCCTTCTTCTTCTTCCTTTCCTTCGTCATATCCCTCTTTTTCTCCTTCTTCTGCTTCCACTTGCATTTTTACCTCTTGTTCTCCTTCTTCTACTTCTTCTCCATCATCCTCACTCCTTCAACTAGTTTTTCTTGTTCACCTTCTTCCACTTCTACTACATCCACTCGTTCTTCTTCTTCCCTCTCTTCTCCTTCTTCCCCTTCTTCTGCCTACACTACTTCTTCTTCCTCCCCTTCTTCTTCTCCTACTTGTTCCACTTCTTCCTCATTCCCCTTTCCTTCCATTGCTTCTTCTTCCTCCTCTTTTTCTCATTCTTCCACTTCTTCTTCTTCTTCCTATTGGTCTCCTTCTTCCACTTCTTCTTCTTCATCTCCTTTCATTCCACTACTTCCTCATATTCCTCTTATTCTCTCCTTCTACCACTTCTTCTACTTCTACTTGTTGTTCTTCTTCATTTTCGTCTCCTTCTTCCTCTTGTTCTGCTTACACTTCTTCCTCTTCCTCTTCCTCTTCTTCCACTTCTTCTCCTTCCACAACTTCTTTTTCTTTCCTTTCCGTCTTCTCCTTCCTCTTTTTCTCCATCCCCGACTTCTGTTGCTTCCCATTGTTGCTCTTCCTCTTGTTCTCCTTCCCCCAAATCTTATTCTTACACTTCTTCTTCTTCTTCCTCTTCTCGTCCAGATTCCACTTCTTCTGGTTCTTCTTCCCTTCCCTTCCCCTCCTTCTTCCTCTTCCTCTTTTTCTCCTTTTTCCAATTCTTCTTCTTCATCTCACCTCCTTCGACTACTTCTTCTTCCTCCTCTTGTTCACCTTCTTCACTTTCCACATCTTCTTCTTCTTCCTTTTCTTCTCCTTCTTCCGCTTCTTCTAGTTACTCTCCTTCTTCTTCCTCTTCTTATCTTTCTTCCACTTCTCCTGCCTCCTCTTGTTCTTTTTCTTCCAGTTCTTCTTCATCCTCTCCTTTCCTTTCTTTTCTTCATCTTCATCTCCTTCTTCTTCTTCCTTTCCTTCGTCATATCCCTCTTTTTCTCCTTCTTCTGCTTCCACTTGCATTTTTACCTCTTGTTCTCCTTCTTCTACTTCTTCTCCATCATCCTCACTCCTTCAACTAGTTTTTCTTGTTCACCTTCTTCCACTTCTACTACATCCACTCGTTCTTCTTCTTCCCTCTCTTCTCCTTCTTCCCCTTCTTCTGCCTACACTACTTCTTCTTCCTCCCCTTCTTCTTCTCCTACTTGTTCCACTTCTTCCTCATTCCCCTTTCCTTCCATTGCTTCTTCTTCCTCCTCTTTTTCTCATTCTTCCACTTCTTCTTCTTCTTCCTATTGGTCTCCTTCTTCCACTTCTTCTTCTTCATCTCCTTTCATTCCACTACTTCCTCATATTCCTCTTATTCTCTCCTTCTACCACTTCTTCTACTTCTACTTGTTGTTCTTCTTCATTTTCGTCTCCTTCTTCCTCTTGTTCTGCTTACACTTCTTCCTCTTCCTCTTCCTCTTCTTCCACTTCTTCTCCTTCCACAACTTCTTTTTCTTTCCTTTCCGTCTTCTCCTTCCTCTTTTTCTCCATCCCCGACTTCTGTTGCTTCCCATTGTTGCTCTTCCTCTTGTTCTCCTTCCCCCAAATCTTATTCTTACACTTCTTCTTCTTCTTCCTCTTCTCGTCCAGATTCCACTTCTTCTGGTTCTTCTTCCCTTCCCTTCCCCTCCTTCTTCCTCTTCCTCTTTTTCTCCTTTTTCCAATTCTTCTTCTTCATCTCACCTCCTTCGACTACTTCTTCTTCCTCCTCTTGTTCACCTTCTTCACTTTCCACATCTTCTTCTTCTTCCTTTTCTTCTCCTTCTTCCGCTTCTTCTAGTTACTCTCCTTCTTCTTCCTCTTCTTATCTTTCTTCCACTTCTCCTGCCTCCTCTTGTTCTTTTTCTTCCAGTTCTTCTTCATCCTCTCCTTTCCTTTCTTTTCTTCATCTTCATCTCCTTCTTCTTCTTCCTTTCCTTCGTCATATCCCTCTTTTTCTCCTTCTTCTGCTTCCACTTGCATTTTTACCTCTTGTTCTCCTTCTTCTACTTCTTCTCCATCATCCTCACTCCTTCAACTAGTTTTTCTTGTTCACCTTCTTCCACTTCTACTACATCCACTCGTTCTTCTTCTTCCCTCTCTTCTCCTTCTTCCCCTTCTTCTGCCTACACTACTTCTTCTTCCTCCCCTTCTTCTTCTCCTACTTGTTCCACTTCTTCCTCATTCCCCTTTCCTTCCATTGCTTCTTCTTCCTCCTCTTTTTCTCATTCTTCCACTTCTTCTTCTTCTTCCTATTGGTCTCCTTCTTCCACTTCTTCTTCTTCATCTCCTTTCATTCCACTACTTCCTCATATTCCTCTTATTCTCTCCTTCTACCACTTCTTCTACTTCTACTTGTTGTTCTTCTTCATTTTCGTCTCCTTCTTCCTCTTGTTCTGCTTACACTTCTTCCTCTTCCTCTTCCTCTTCCTCTTCTCCCACTTCTTCTCCTTCCACAACTTCTTTTTCTTTCCTTTCCGTCTTCTCCTTCCTCTTTTTCTCCATCCCCGACTTCTGTTGCTTCCCATTGTTGCTCTTCCTCTTGTTCCCCTTCCCCCAAATCTTATTCTTACACTTCTTCTTCTTCTTCTTCTTCCTCTTCTCGTCCAGATTCCACTTCTTCTGGTTCTTCTTCCCTTCCCTTCCCCTCCTTCTTCCTCTTCCTCTTTTTCTCCTTTTTCCAATTCTTCTTCTTCATCTCACCTCCTTCGACTACTTCTTCTTCCTCCTCTTGTTCACCTTCTTCACTTTCCACATCTTCTTCTTCTTCCTTTTCTTCTCCTTCTTCCACTTCTTCTAGTTACTCTCCTTCTTCTTCCTCTTCTTATCTTTCTTCCACTTCTCCTGCCTCCTCTTGTTCTTTTTCTTCCAGTTCTTCTTCATCCTCTCCTTTCCTTTCTTTTCTTCATCTTCATCTCCTTCTTCTTCTTCCTTTCCTTCGTCATATCCCTCTTTTTCTCCTTCTTCTGCTTCCACTTGCATTTTTACCTCTTGTTCTCCTTCTTCTACTTCTTCTCCATCATCCTCACTCCTTCAACTAGTTTTTCTTCTTCCTCTTGTTCACCTTCTTCCACTTCTACTACATCCACTTGTTCTTCTTCTTCCCTCTCTTCTCCTTCTTCCCCTTCTTCTGCCTACACTACTTCTTCTTCCTCCCCTTCTTCTTCTCCTACTTGTTCCACTTCTTCCTCATTCCCCTTTCCTTCCATTGCTTCTTCTTCCTCCTCTTTTTCTCATTCTTCCACTTCTTCTTCTTCTTCCTATTGGTCTCCTTCTTCCACTTCTTCTTCTTCATCTCCTTTCATTCCACTACTTCCTCATATTCCTCTTATTCTCTCCTTCTACCACTTCTTCTACTTCTACTTGTTGTTCTTCTTCATTTTCGTCTCCTTCTTCCTCTTGTTCTGCTTACACTTCTTCCTCTTCCTCTTCCTCTTCTTCCACTTCTTCTCCTTCCACAACTTCTTTTTCTTTCCTTTCCGTCTTCTCCTTCCTCTTTTTCTCCATCCCCGACTTCTGTTGCTTCCCATTGTTGCTCTTTCTCTTGTTCTCCTTCCCCCAAATCTTATTCTTACACTTCTTCTTCTTCTTCTTCTTCTTCCTCTTCTCGTCCAGATTCCACTTCTTCTGGTTCTTCTTCCCTTCCCTTCCCCTCCTTCTTCCTCTTCCTCTTTTTCTCCTTTTTCCAATTCTTCTTCTTCATCTCACCTCCTTCGACTACTTCTTCTTCCTCCTCTTGTTCACCTTCTTCACTTTCCACATCTTCTTCTTCTTCCTTTTCTTCTCCTTCTTCCGCTTCTTCTAGTTACTCTCCTTCTTCTTCCTCTTCTTATCTTTCTTCCACTTCTCCTGCCTCCTCTTGTTCTTTTTCTTCCAGTTCTTCTTCATCCTCTCCTTTCCTTTCTTTTCTTCATCTTCATCTCCTTCTTCTTCTTCCTTTCCTTCGTCATATCCCTCTTTTTCTCCTTCTTCTGCTTCCACTTGCATTTTTACCTCTTGTTCTCCTTCTTCTACTTCTTCTCCATCATCCTCACTCCTTCAACTAGTTTTTCTTGTTCACCTTCTTCCACTTCTACTACATCCACTCGTTCTTCTTCTTCCCTCTCTTCTCCTTCTTCCCCTTCTTCTGCCTACACTACTTCTTCTTCCTCCCCTTCTTCTTCTCCTACTTGTTCCACTTCTTCCTCATTCCCCTTTCCTTCCATTGCTTCTTCTTCCTCCTCTTTTTCTCATTCTTCCACTTCTTCTTCTTCTTCCTATTGGTCTCCTTCTTCCACTTCTTCTTCTTCATCTCCTTTCATTCCACTACTTCCTCATATTCCTCTTATTCTCTCCTTCTACCACTTCTTCTACTTCTACTTGTTGTTCTTCTTCATTTTCGTCTCCTTCTTCCTCTTGTTCTGCTTACACTTCTTCCTCTTCCTCTTCCTCTTCTTCCACTTCTTCTCCTTCCACAACTTCTTTTTCTTTCCTTTCCGTCTTCTCCTTCCTCTTTTTCTCCATCCCCGACTTCTGTTGCTTCCCATTGTTGCTCTTCCTCTTGTTCTCCTTCCCCCAAATCTTATTCTTACACTTCTTCTTCTTCTTCTTCTTCCTCTTCTCGTCCAGATTCCACTTCTTCTGGTTCTTCTTCCCTTCCCTTCCCCTCCTTCTTCCTCTTCCTCTTTTTCTCCTTTTTCCAATTCTTCTTCTTCATCTCACCTCCTTCGACTACTTCTTCTTCCTCCTCTTGTTCACCTTCTTCACTTTCCACATCTTCTTCTTCTTCCTTTTCTTCTCCTTCTTCCGCTTCTTCTAGTTACTCTCCTTCTTCTTCCTCTTCTTATCTTTCTTCCACTTCTCCTGCCTCCTCTTGTTCTTTTTCTTCCAGTTCTTCTTCATCCTCTCCTTTCCTTTCTTTTCTTCATCTTCATCTCCTTCTTCTTCTTCCTTTCCTTCGTCATATCCCTCTTTTTCTCCTTCTTCTGCTTCCACTTGCATTTTTACCTCTTGTTCTCCTTCTTCTACTTCTTCTCCATCATCCTCACTCCTTCAACTAGTTTTTCTTGTTCACCTTCTTCCACTTCTACTACATCCACTCGTTCTTCTTCTTCCCTCTCTTCTCCTTCTTCCCCTTCTTCTGCCTACACTACTTCTTCTTCCTCCCCTTCTTCTTCTCCTACTTGTTCCACTTCTTCCTCATTCCCCTTTCCTTCCATTGCTTCTTCTTCCTCCTCTTTTTCTCATTCTTCCACTTCTTCTTCTTCTTCCTATTGGTCTCCTTCTTCCACTTCTTCTTCTTCATCTCCTTTCATTCCACTACTTCCTCATATTCCTCTTATTCTCTCCTTCTACCACTTCTTCTACTTCTACTTGTTGTTCTTCTTCATTTTCGTCTCCTTCTTCCTCTTGTTCTGCTTACACTTCTTCCTCTTCCTCTTCCTCTTCCTCTTCTTCCACTTCTTCTCCTTCCACAACTTCTTTTTCTTTCCTTTCCGTCTTCTCCTTCCTCTTTTTCTCCATCCCCGACTTCTGTTGCTTGCCATTGTTGCTCTTCCTCTTGTTCCCCTTCCCCCAAATCTTATTCTTACACTTCTTCTTCTTCTTCTTCTTCCTCTTCTCGTCCAGATTCCACTTCTTCTGGTTCTTCTTCCCTTCCCGTCCCCTCCTTCTTCCTCTTCCTCTTTTTCTCCTTTTTCCAATTCTTCTTCTTCATCTCACCTCCTTCGACTACTTCTTCTTCCTCCTCTTGTTCACCTTCTTCACTTTCCACATCTTCTTCTTCTTCCTTTTCTTCTCCTTCTTCCACTTCTTCTAGTTACTCTCCTTCTTCTTCCTCTTCTTATCTTTCTTCCACTTCTCCTGCCTCCTCTTGTTCTTTTTCTTCCAGTTCTTCTTCATCCTCTCCTTTCCTTTCTTTTCTTCATCTTCATCTCCTTCTTCTTCTTCCTTTCCTTCGTCATATCCCTCTTTTTCTCCTTCTTCTGCTTCCACTTGCATTTTTACCTCTTGTTCTCCTTCTTCTACTTCTTCTCCATCATCCTCACTCCTTCAACTAGTTTTTCTTCTTCCTCTTGTTCACCTTCTTCCACTTCTACTACATCCACTTGTTCTTCTTCTTCCCTCTCTTCTCCTTCTTCCCCTTCTTCTGCCTACACTACTTCTTCTTCCTCCCCTTCTTCTTCTCCTACTTGTTCCACTTCTTCCTCATTCCCCTTTCCTTCCATTGCTTCTTCTTCCTCCTCTTTTTCTCATTCTTCCACTTCTTCTTCTTCTTCCTATTGGTCTCCTTCTTCCACTTCTTCTTCTTCATCTCCTTTCATTCCACTACTTCCTCATATTCCTCTTATTCTCTCCTTCTACCACTTCTTCTACTTCTACTTGTTGTTCTTCTTCATTTTCGTCTCCTTCTTCCTCTTGTTCTGCTTACACTTCTTCCTCTTCCTCTTCCTCTTCTTCCACTTCTTCTCCTTCCACAACTTCTTTTTCTTTCCTTTCCGTCTTCTCCTTCCTCTTTTTCTCCATCCCCGACTTCTGTTGCTTCCCATTGTTGCTCTTTCTCTTGTTCTCCTTCCCCCAAATCTTATTCTTACACTTCTTCTTCTTCTTCTTCTTCTTCCTCTTCTCGTCCAGATTCCACTTCTTCTGGTTCTTCTTCCCTTCCCTTCCCCTCCTTCTTCCTCTTCCTCTTTTTCTCCTTTTTCCAATTCTTCTTCTTCATCTCACCTCCTTCGACTACTTCTTCTTCCTCCTCTTGTTCACCTTCTTCACTTTCCACATCTTCTTCTTCTTCCTTTTCTTCTCCTTCTTCCGCTTCTTCTAGTTACTCTCCTTCTTCTTCCTCTTCTTATCTTTCTTCCACTTCTCCTGCCTCCTCTTGTTCTTTTTCTTCCAGTTCTTCTTCATCCTCTCCTTTCCTTTCTTTTCTTCATCTTCATCTCCTTCTTCTTCTTCCTTTCCTTCGTCATATCCCTCTTTTTCTCCTTCTTCTGCTTCCACTTGCATTTTTACCTCTTGTTCTCCTTCTTCTACTTCTTCTCCATCATCCTCACTCCTTCAACTAGTTTTTCTTGTTCACCTTCTTCCACTTCTACTACATCCACTCGTTCTTCTTCTTCCCTCTCTTCTCCTTCTTCCCCTTCTTCTGCCTACACTACTTCTTCTTCCTCCCCTTCTTCTTCTCCTACTTGTTCCACTTCTTCCTCATTCCCCTTTCCTTCCATTGCTTCTTCTTCCTCCTCTTTTTCTCATTCTTCCACTTCTTCTTCTTCTTCCTATTGGTCTCCTTCTTCCACTTCTTCTTCTTCATCTCCTTTCATTCCACTACTTCCTCATATTCCTCTTATTCTCTCCTTCTACCACTTCTTCTACTTCTACTTGTTGTTCTTCTTCATTTTCGTCTCCTTCTTCCTCTTGTTCTGCTTACACTTCTTCCTCTTCCTCTTCCTCTTCTTCCACTTCTTCTCCTTCCACAACTTCTTTTTCTTTCCTTTCCGTCTTCTCCTTCCTCTTTTTCTCCATCCCCGACTTCTGTTGCTTCCCATTGTTGCTCTTCCTCTTGTTCTCCTTCCCCCAAATCTTATTCTTACACTTCTTCTTCTTCTTCTTCTTCCTCTTCTCGTCCAGATTCCACTTCTTCTGGTTCTTCTTCCCTTCCCTTCCCCTCCTTCTTCCTCTTCCTCTTTTTCTCCTTTTTCCAATTCTTCTTCTTCATCTCACCTCCTTCGACTACTTCTTCTTCCTCCTCTTGTTCACCTTCTTCACTTTCCACATCTTCTTCTTCTTCCTTTTCTTCTCCTTCTTCCGCTTCTTCTAGTTACTCTCCTTCTTCTTCCTCTTCTTATCTTTCTTCCACTTCTCCTGCCTCCTCTTGTTCTTTTTCTTCCAGTTCTTCTTCATCCTCTCCTTTCCTTTCTTTTCTTCATCTTCATCTCCTTCTTCTTCTTCCTTTCCTTCGTCATATCCCTCTTTTTCTCCTTCTTCTGCTTCCACTTGCATTTTTACCTCTTGTTCTCCTTCTTCTACTTCTTCTCCATCATCCTCACTCCTTCAACTAGTTTTTCTTGTTCACCTTCTTCCACTTCTACTACATCCACTCGTTCTTCTTCTTCCCTCTCTTCTCCTTCTTCCCCTTCTTCTGCCTACACTACTTCTTCTTCCTCCCCTTCTTCTTCTCCTACTTGTTCCACTTCTTCCTCATTCCCCTTTCCTTCCATTGCTTCTTCTTCCTCCTCTTTTTCTCATTCTTCCACTTCTTCTTCTTCTTCCTATTGGTCTCCTTCTTCCACTTCTTCTTCTTCATCTCCTTTCATTCCACTACTTCCTCATATTCCTCTTATTCTCTCCTTCTACCACTTCTTCTACTTCTACTTGTTGTTCTTCTTCATTTTCGTCTCCTTCTTCCTCTTGTTCTGCTTACACTTCTTCCTCTTCCTCTTCCTCTTCCTCTTCTTCCACTTCTTCTCCTTCCACAACTTCTTTTTCTTTCCTTTCCGTCTTCTCCTTCCTCTTTTTCTCCATCCCCGACTTCTGTTGCTTGCCATTGTTGCTCTTCCTCTTGTTCCCCTTCCCCCAAATCTTATTCTTACACTTCTTCTTCTTCTTCTTCTTCCTCTTCTCGTCCAGATTCCACTTCTTCTGGTTCTTCTTCCCTTCCCTTCCCCTCCTTCTTCCTCTTCCTCTTTTTCTCCTTTTTCCAATTCTTCTTCTTCATCTCACCTCCTTCGACTACTTCTTCTTCCTCCTCTTGTTCACCTTCTTCACTTTCCACATCTTCTTCTTCTTCCTTTTCTTCTCCTTCTTCCACTTCTTCTAGTTACTCTCCTTCTTCTTCCTCTTCTTATCTTTCTTCCACTTCTCCTGCCTCCTCTTGTTCTTTTTCTTCCAGTTCTTCTTCATCCTCTCCTTTCCTTTCTTTTCTTCATCTTCATCTCCTTCTTCTTCTTCCTTTCCTTCGTCATATCCCTCTTTTTCTCCTTCTTCTGCTTCCACTTGCATTTTTACCTCTTGTTCTCCTTCTTCTACTTCTTCTCCATCATCCTCACTCCTTCAACTAGTTTTTCTTCTTCCTCTTGTTCACCTTCTTCCACTTCTACTACATCCACTTGTTCTTCTTCTTCCCTCTCTTCTCCTTCTTCCCCTTCTTCTGCCTACACTACTTCTTCTTCCTCCCCTTCTTCTTCTCCTACTTGTTCCACTTCTTCCTCATTCCCCTTTCCTTCCATTGCTTCTTCTTCCTCCTCTTTTTCTCATTCTTCCACTTCTTCTTCTTCTTCCTATTGGTCTCCTTCTTCCACTTCTTCTTCTTCATCTCCTTTCATTCCACTACTTCCTCATATTCCTCTTATTCTCTCCTTCTACCACTTCTTCTACTTCTACTTGTTGTTCTTCTTCATTTTCGTCTCCTTCTTCCTCTTGTTCTGCTTACACTTCTTCCTCTTCCTCTTCCTCTTCTTCCACTTCTTCTCCTTCCACAACTTCTTTTTCTTTCCTTTCCGTCTTCTCCTTCCTCTTTTTCTCCATCCCCGACTTCTGTTGCTTCCCATTGTTGCTCTTTCTCTTGTTCTCCTTCCCCCAAATCTTATTCTTACACTTCTTCTTCTTCTTCTTCTTCTTCCTCTTCTCGTCCAGATTCCACTTCTTCTGGTTCTTCTTCCCTTCCCTTCCCCTCCTTCTTCCTCTTCCTCTTTTTCTCCTTTTTCCAATTCTTCTTCTTCATCTCACCTCCTTCGACTACTTCTTCTTCCTCCTCTTGTTCACCTTCTTCACTTTCCACATCTTCTTCTTCTTCCTTTTCTTCTCCTTCTTCCGCTTCTTCTAGTTACTCTCCTTCTTCTTCCTCTTCTTATCTTTCTTCCACTTCTCCTGCCTCCTCTTGTTCTTTTTCTTCCAGTTCTTCTTCATCCTCTCCTTTCCTTTCTTTTCTTCATCTTCATCTCCTTCTTCTTCTTCCTTTCCTTCGTCATATCCCTCTTTTTCTCCTTCTTCTGCTTCCACTTGCATTTTTACCTCTTGTTCTCCTTCTTCTACTTCTTCTCCATCATCCTCACTCCTTCAACTAGTTTTTCTTGTTCACCTTCTTCCACTTCTACTACATCCACTCGTTCTTCTTCTTCCCTCTCTTCTCCTTCTTCCCCTTCTTCTGCCTACACTACTTCTTCTTCCTCCCCTTCTTCTTCTCCTACTTGTTCCACTTCTTCCTCATTCCCCTTTCCTTCCATTGCTTCTTCTTCCTCCTCTTTTTCTCATTCTTCCACTTCTTCTTCTTCTTCCTATTGGTCTCCTTCTTCCACTTCTTCTTCTTCATCTCCTTTCATTCCACTACTTCCTCATATTCCTCTTATTCTCTCCTTCTACCACTTCTTCTACTTCTACTTGTTGTTCTTCTTCATTTTCGTCTCCTTCTTCCTCTTGTTCTGCTTACACTTCTTCCTCTTCCTCTTCCTCTTCTTCCACTTCTTCTCCTTCCACAACTTCTTTTTCTTTCCTTTCCGTCTTCTCCTTCCTCTTTTTCTCCATCCCCGACTTCTGTTGCTTCCCATTGTTGCTCTTCCTCTTGTTCTCCTTCCCCCAAATCTTATTCTTACACTTCTTCTTCTTCTTCCTCTTCTCGTCCAGATTCCACTTCTTCTGGTTCTTCTTCCCTTCCCTTCCCCTCCTTCTTCCTCTTCCTCTTTTTCTCCTTTTTCCAATTCTTCTTCTTCATCTCACCTCCTTCGACTACTTCTTCTTCCTCCTCTTGTTCACCTTCTTCACTTTCCACATCTTCTTCTTCTTCCTTTTCTTCTCCTTCTTCCGCTTCTTCTAGTTACTCTCCTTCTTCTTCCTCTTCTTATCTTTCTTCCACTTCTCCTGCCTCCTCTTGTTCTTTTTCTTCCAGTTCTTCTTCATCCTCTCCTTTCCTTTCTTTTCTTCATCTTCATCTCCTTCTTCTTCTTCCTTTCCTTCGTCATATCCCTCTTTTTCTCCTTCTTCTGCTTCCACTTGCATTTTTACCTCTTGTTCTCCTTCTTCTACTTCTTCTCCATCATCCTCACTCCTTCAACTAGTTTTTCTTGTTCACCTTCTTCCACTTCTACTACATCCACTCGTTCTTCTTCTTCCCTCTCTTCTCCTTCTTCCCCTTCTTCTGCCTACACTACTTCTTCTTCCTCCCCTTCTTCTTCTCCTACTTGTTCCACTTCTTCCTCATTCCCCTTTCCTTCCATTGCTTCTTCTTCCTCCTCTTTTTCTCATTCTTCCACTTCTTCTTCTTCTTCTTCCTATTGGTCTCCTTCTTCCACTTCTTCTTCTTCATCTCCTTTCATTCCACTACTTCCTCATATTCCTCTTATTCTCTCCTTCTACCACTTCTTCTACTTCTACTTGTTGTTCTTCTTCATTTTCGTCTCCTTCTTCCTCTTGTTCTGCTTACACTTCTTCCTCTTCCTCTTCCTCTTCTTCCACTTCTTCTCCTTCCACAACTTCTTTTTCTTTCCTTTCCGTCTTCTCCTTCCTCTTTTTCTCCATCCCCGACTTCTGTTGCTTCCCATTGTTGCTCTTTCTCTTGTTCTCCTTCCCCCAAATCTTATTCTTACACTTCTTCTTCTTCTTCTTCTTCTTCCTCTTCTCGTCCAGATTCCACTTCTTCTGGTTCTTCTTCCCTTCCCTTCCCCTCCTTCTTCCTCTTCCTCTTTTTCTCCTTTTTCCAATTCTTCTTCTTCATCTCACCTCCTTCGACTACTTCTTCTTCCTCCTCTTGTTCACCTTCTTCACTTTCCACATCTTCTTCTTCTTCCTTTTCTTCTCCTTCTTCCACTTCTTCTAGTTACGCTCCTTCTTCTTCCTCTTCTTATCTTTCTTCCACTTCTCCTGCCTCCTCTTGTTCTTTTTCTTCCAGTTCTTCTTCATCCTCTCCTTTCCTTTCTTTTCTTCATCTTCATCTCCTTCTTCTTCTTCCTTTCCTTCGTCATATCCCTCTTTTTCTCCTTCTTCTGCTTCCACTTGCATTTTTACCTCTTGTTCTCCTTCTTCTACTTCTTCTCCATCATCCTCACTCCTTCAACTAGTTTTTCTTGTTCACCTTCTTCCACTTCTACTACATCCACTCGTTCTTCTTCTTCCCTCTCTTCTCCTTCTTCCCCTTCTTCTGCCTACACTACTTCTTCTTCCTCCCCTTCTTCTTCTCCTACTTGTTCCACTTCTTCCTCATTCCCCTTTCCTTCCATTGCTTCTTCCTCCTCCTCTTTTTCTCATTCTTCCACTTCTTCTTCTTCTTCCTATTGGTCTCCTTCTTCCACTTCTTCTTCTTCATCTCCTTTCATTCCACTACTTCCTCATATTCCTCTTATTCTCTCCTTCTACCACTTCTTCTACTTTTACTTGTTGTTCTTCTTCATTTTCGTCTCCTTCTTCCTCTTGTTCTGCTTACACTTCTTCCTCTTCCTCTTCCTCTTCTTCCACTTCTTCTCCTTCCACAACTTCTTTTTCTTTCCTTTCCGTCTTCTCCTTCCTCTTTTTCTCCATCCCCGACTTCTGTTGTTTCCCATTGTTGCTCTTCCTCTTGTTCTCCTTCCCCCAAATCTTATTCTTACACTTCTTCTTCTTCTTCTTCTTCCTCTTCTCGTCCAGATTCCACTTCTTCTGGTTCTTCTTCCCTTCCCTTCCCCTCCTTCTCCCTCTTCCTCTTTTTCTCCTTTTTCCAATTCTTCTTCTTCATCTCACCTCCTTCGACTACTTCTTCTTCCTCCTCTTGTTCACCTTCTTCACTTTCCACATCTTCTTCTTCTTCCTTTTCTTCTCCTTCTTCCACTTCTTCTAGTTACTCTCCTTCTTCTTCCTCTTCTTATCTTTCTTCCACTTCTCCTGCCTCCTCTTGTTCTTTTTCTTCCAGTTCTTCTTCATCCTCTCCTTTCCTTTCTTTCCTTCATCTTCATCTCCTTCTTCTTCTTCCTTTCCTTCGTCATATCCCTCTTTTTCTCCTTCTTCTGCTTCCACTTGCATTTTTACCTCTTGTTCTCCTTCTTCTACTTCTTCTCCATCATCCTCACTCCTTCAACTAGTTTTTCTTCTTCCTCTTGTTCACCTTCTTCCACTTCTACTACATCCACTCGTTCTTCTTCTTCCCTCTCTTCTCCTTCTTCCCCTTCTTCCCCTTCTTCTGCCTACACTACTTCTTCTTCCTCCCCTTCTTCTTCTCCTACTTGTTCCACTTCTTCCTCATTCCCCTTTCCTTCCATTGCTTCTTCTTCCTCCTCTTTTTCTCATTCTTCCACTTCTTCTTCTTCTTCCTATTGGTCTCCTTCTTCCACTTCTTCTTCTTCATCTCCTTTCATTCCACTACTTCCTCATATTCCTCTTATTCTCTCCTTCTACCACTTCTTCTACTTCTACTTGTTGTTCTTCTTCATTTTCGTCTCCTTCTTCCTCTTGTTCTGCTTACACTTCTTCCTCTTCCTCTTCCTCTTCTTCCACTTCTTCTCCTTCCACAACTTCTTTTTCTTTCCTTTCCGTCTTCTCCTTCCTCTTTTTCTCCATCCCCGACTTCTGTTGCTTCCCATTGTTGCTCTTCCCCTTGTTCTCCTTCCCCCAAATCTTATTCTTACACTTCTTCTTCTTCTTCTTCCTCTTCTCGTCCAGATTCCACTTCTTCTGGTTCTTCTTCCCTTCCCTTCCCCTCCTTCTTCCTCTTCCTCTTTTTCTCCTTTTTCCAATTCTTCTTCTTCATCTCACCTCCTTCGACTACTTCTTCTTCCTCCTCTTGTTCACCTTCTTCACTTTCCACATCTTCTTCTTCTTCCTTTTCTTCTCCTTCTTCCACTTCTTCTAGTTACTCTCCTTCTTCTTCCTCTTCTTATATTTCTTCCACTTCTCCTGCCTCCTCTTGTTCTTTTTCTTCCAGTTCTTCTTCATCCTCTCCTTTCCTTTCTTTTCTTCATCTTCATCTCCTTCTTCTTCTTCCTTTCCTTCGTCATATCCCTCTTTTTCTCCTTCTTCTGCTTCCACTTGCATTTTTACCTCTTGTTCTCCTTCTTCTACTTCTTCTCCATCATCCTCACTCCTTCAACTAGTTTTTCTTGTTCACCTTCTTCCACTTCTACTACATCCACTCGTTCTTCTTCTTCCCTCTCTTCTCCTTCTTCCCCTTCTTCTGCCTACACTACTTCTTCTTCCTCCCCTTCTTCTTCTCCTACTTGTTCCACTTCTTCCTCATTCCCCTTTCCTTCCATTGCTTCTTCCTCCTCCTCTTTTTCTCATTCTTCCACTTCTTCTTCTTCTTCCTATTGGTCTCCTTCTTCCACTTCTTCTTCTTCATCTCCTTTCATTCCACTACTTCCTCATATTCCTCTTATTCTCTCCTTCTACCACTTCTTCTACTTTTACTTGTTGTTCTTCTTCATTTTCGTCTCCTTCTTCCTCTTGTTCTGCTTACACTTCTTCCTCTTCCTCTTCCTCTTCTTCCACTTCTTCTCCTTCCACAACTTCTTTTTCTTTCCTTTCCGTCTTCTCCTTCCTCTTTTTCTCCATCCCCGACTTCTGTTGTTTCCCATTGTTGCTCTTCCTCTTGTTCTCCTTCCCCCAAATCTTATTCTTACACTTCTTCTTCTTCTTCTTCTTCCTCTTCTCGTCCAGATTCCACTTCTTCTGGTTCTTCTTCCCTTCCCTTCCCCTCCTTCTCCCTCTTCCTCTTTTTCTCCTTTTTCCAATTCTTCTTCTTCATCTCACCTCCTTCGACTACTTCTTCTTCCTCCTCTTGTTCACCTTCTTCACTTTCCACATCTTCTTCTTCTTCCTTTTCTTCTCCTTCTTCCACTTCTTCTAGTTACTCTCCTTCTTCTTCCTCTTCTTATCTTTCTTCCACTTCTCCTGCCTCCTCTTGTTCTTTTTCTTCCAGTTCTTCTTCATCCTCTCCTTTCCTTTCTTTCCTTCATCTTCATCTCCTTCTTCTTCTTCCTTTCCTTCGTCATATCCCTCTTTTTCTCCTTCTTCTGCTTCCACTTGCATTTTTACCTCTTGTTCTCCTTCTTCTACTTCTTCTCCATCATCCTCACTCCTTCAACTAGTTTTTCTTCTTCCTCTTGTTCACCTTCTTCCACTTCTACTACATCCACTCGTTCTTCTTCTTCCCTCTCTTCTCCTTCTTCCCCTTCTTCCCCTTCTTCTGCCTACACTACTTCTTCTTCCTCCCCTTCTTCTTCTCCTACTTGTTCCACTTCTTCCTCATTCCCCTTTCCTTCCATTGCTTCTTCTTCCTCCTCTTTTTCTCATTCTTCCACTTCTTCTTCTTCTTCCTATTGGTCTCCTTCTTCCACTTCTTCTTCTTCATCTCCTTTCATTCCACTACTTCCTCATATTCCTCTTATTCTCTCCTTCTACCACTTCTTCTACTTCTACTTGTTGTTCTTCTTCATTTTCGTCTCCTTCTTCCTCTTGTTCTGCTTACACTTCTTCCTCTTCCTCTTCCTCTTCTTCCACTTCTTCTCCTTCCACAACTTCTTTTTCTTTCCTTTCCGTCTTCTCCTTCCTCTTTTTCTCCATCCCCGACTTCTGTTGCTTCCCATTGTTGCTCTTCCCCTTGTTCTCCTTCCCCCAAATCTTATTCTTACACTTCTTCTTCTTCTTCTTCCTCTTCTCGTCCAGATTCCACTTCTTCTGGTTCTTCTTCCCTTCCCTTCCCCTCCTTCTTCCTCTTCCTCTTTTTCTCCTTTTTCCAATTCTTCTTCTTCATCTCACCTCCTTCGACTACTTCTTCTTCCTCCTCTTGTTCACCTTCTTCACTTTCCACATCTTCTTCTTCTTCCTTTTCTTCTCCTTCTTCCACTTCTTCTAGTTACTCTCCTTCTTCTTCCTCTTCTTATATTTCTTCCACTTCTCCTGCCTCCTCTTGTTCTTTTTCTTCCAGTTCTTCTTCATCCTCTCCTTTCCTTTCTTTTCTTCATCTTCATCTCCTTCTTCTTCTTCCTTTCCTTCGTCATATCCCTCTTTTTCTCCTTCTTCTGCTTCCACTTGCATTTTTACCTCTTGTTCTCCTTCTTCTACTTCTTCTCCATCATCCTCACTCCTTCAACTAGTTTTTCTTCTTCCTCTTGTTCACCTTCTTCCACTTCTACTACATCCACTCGTTCTTCTTCTTCCCTCTCTTCTCCTTCTTCCCCTTCTTCTGCCTACACTACTTCTTCTTCCTCCCCTTCTTCTTCTCCTACTTGTTCCACTTCTTCCTCATTCCCCTTTCCTTCCATTGCTTCTTCTTCCTCCTCTTTTTCTCATTCTTCCACTTCTTCTTCTTCTTCCTATTGGTCTCCTTCTTCCACTTCTTCTTCTTCATCTCCTTTCATTCCACTACTTCCTCATATTCCTCTTATTCTCTCCTTCTACCACTTCTTCTACTTCTACTTGTTGTTCTTCTTCATTTTCGTCTCCTTCTTCCTCTTGTTCTGCTTACACTTCTTCCTCTTCCTCTTCCTCTTCCTCTTCTTCCACTTCTTCTCCTTCCACAACTTCTTTTTCTTTCCTTTCCGTCTTCTCCTTCCTCTTTTTCTCCAACCCCGACTTCTGTTGCTTCCCATTGTTGCTCTTCCTCTTGTTCTCCTTCCCCCAAATCTTATTCTTACACTTCTTCTTCTTCTTCTTCCTCTTCTCGTCCAGATTCCACTTCTTCTGGTTCTTCTTCCCTTCCCTTCCCCTCTTTCTTCCTCTTGCTCTTTTTCTCCTTTTTCCAATTCTTCTTCTTCATCTCACCTCCTTCGACTACTTCTTCTTCCTCCTCTCGTTCACCTTCATCACTTTCCACATCTTCTTCTTCTTCCTTTTCTTCTCCTTCTTCCACTTCTTCTAGTTACTCTCCTTCTTCTTCCTCTTCTTATCTTTCTTCCACTTCTCCTGCCTCCTCTTGTTGTTTTTCTACCAGTTCTTCTTCATCCTCTCCTTTCCTTTCTTTTCTTCATCTTCATCTCCTTCTTCTTCTTCCTTTCCTTCGTCATATCCCACTTTTTCTCCTTCTTCTGCTTCCACTTGCATTTTTACCTCTTGTTCTCCTTCTTCTACTTCTTCTCCATCATCCTCACTCCTTCAACTAGTTTTTCTTCTTCCTCTTGTTCACCTTCTTCCACTTCTACTACATCCACTTGTTCTTCTTCTTCCCTCTCTTCTCCTTCTTCCCCTTCTTCTGCCTACACTACTTCTTCTTCCTCCCCTTCTTCTTCTCCTACTTGTTCCACTTCTTCCTCATTCCCCTTTCCTTCCATTGCTTCTTCTTCCTCCTCTTTTTCTCATTCTTCCACTTCTTCTTCTTCTTCCTATTTGGTCTCCTTCTTCCACTTCTTCTTCTTCATCTCCTTTCATTCCACTACTTCCTCATATTCCTCTTATTCTCTCCTTCTACCACTTCTTCTACTTCTACTTGTTGTTCTTCTTCATTTTCGTCTCCTTCTTCCTCTTGTTCTGCTTACACTTCTTCCTCTTCCTCTTCCTCTTCTTCCACTTCCTCTCCTTCCACAACTTCTTTTTCTTTCCTTTCCGTCTTCTCCTTCCTCTTTTTCTCCATCCCTGACTTCTGTTGCTTCCCATTGTTGCTCTTCCTCTTGTTCTCCTTCCCCCAAATCTTATTCTTGCACTTCTTCTTCTTCTTCTTCTTCCTCTTCTCGTCCAGATTCCACTTCTTCTGGTTCTTCTTCCCTTCCCTTCCCCTCCTTCTTCCTCTTCCTCTTTTTCTCCTTTTTCCAATTCTTCTTCTTCATCTCACCTCCTTCGACTACTTCTTCTTCCTCCTCTTGTTCACCTTCTTCACTTTCCACATCTTCTTCTTCTTCCTTTTCTTCTCCTTCTTCCACTTCTTCTAGTTACTCTCCTTCTTCTTCCTCTTCTTATCTTTCTTCCACTTCTCCTGCCTCCTCTTGTTCTTTTTCTTCCAGTTCTTCTTCATCCTCTCCTTTCCTTTCTTTTCTTCATCTTCATCTCCTTCTTCTTCTTCCTTTCCTTCGTCATATCCCTCTTTTTCTCCTTCTTCTGCTTCCACTTGCATTTTTACCTCTTGTTCTCCTTCTTCTACTTCTTCTCCATCATCCTCACTCCTTCAACTAGTTTTTCTTCTTCCTCTTGTTCACCTTCTTCCACTTCTACTACATCCACTTGTTCTTCTTCTTCCCTTTCTTCTCCTTCTTCCCCTTCTTCTGCCTACACTACTTCTTCTTCCTCCCCTTCTTCTTCTCCTACTTGTTCCACTTCTTCCTCATTCCCCTTTCCATCCATTGCTTCTTCTTCCTCCTCTTTTTCTCATTCTTCCACTTCTTCTTCTTCTTCCTATTGGTCTCCTTCTTTCACTTCTTCTTCTTCATCTCCTTTCATTCCACTACTTCCTCATATTCCTCTTATTCTCTCCTTCTACCACTTCTTCTACTTCTACTTGTTGTTCTTCTTCATTTTCGTCTCCTTCTTCCTCTTGTTCTGCTTACACTTCTTCCTCTTCCTCTTCCTCTTCTTCCACTTCTTCTCCTTCCACAACTTCTTTTTCTTTCCTTTCCGTCTTCTCGTTCCTCTTTTTCTCCATCCCCGACTTCTGTTGCTTCCCATTGTTGCTCTTCCTCTTGTTCTCCTTCCCCCAAATCTTATTCTTACACTTCTTCTTCTTCTTCTTCCTCTTCTCGTCCAGATTCCACTTCTTCTGGTTCTTCTTCCCTTCCCTTCCCCTCCTTCTTCCTCTTCCTCTTTTTCTCCTTTTTCCAATTCTTCTTCTTCATCTCACCTCCTTCGACTACTTCTTCTTCCTCCTCTTGTTCACCTTCTTCACTTTCCACATCTTCTTCTTCTTCCTTTTCTTCTCCTTCTTCCACTTCTTCTAGTTACTCTCCTTCTTCTTCCTCTTCTTATCTTTCTTCCACTTCTCCTGCCTCCTCTTGTTCTTTTTCTTCCAGTTCTTCTTCATCCTCTCCTTTCCTTTCTTTTCTTCATCTTCATCTCCTTCTTCTTCTTCCTTTCCTTCGTCATATCCCTCTTTTTCTCCTTCTTCTGCTTCCACTTGCATTTTTACCTCTTGTTCTCCTTCTTCTACTTCTTCTCCATCATCCTCACTCCTTCAACTAGTTTTTCTTCTTCCTCTTGTTCACCTTCTTCCACTTCTACTACATCCACTTGTTCTTCTTCTTCCCTCTCTTCTCCTTCTTCCCCTTCTTCTGCCTACACTACTTCTTCTTCCTCCCCTTCTTCTTCTCCTACTTGTTCCACTTCTTCCTCATTCCCCTTTCCTTCCATTGCTTCTTCTTCCTCCTCTTTTTCTCATTCTTCCACTTCTTCTACTTCTTCATATTGGTCTCCTTCTTCCACTTCTTCTTCTTCATCTCCTTTCATTCCACTACTTCCTCATATTCCTCTTATTCTCTCCTTCTACCACTTCTTCTACTTCTACTTGTTGTTCTTCTTCATTTTCGTCTCCTTCTTCCTCTTGTTCTGCTTACACTTCTTCCTCTTCCTCTTCCTCTTCCTCTTCTTCCACTTCTTCTCCTTCCACAACTTCTTTTTCTTTCCTTTCCGTCTTCTCCTTCCTCTTTTTCTCCATCCCCGACTTCTGTTGCTTCCCATTGTTGCTCTTCCTCTTGTTCTCCTTCCCCCAAATCTTATTCTTACACTTCTTCTTCTTCTTCTTCTTCTTCCTCTTCTCGTCCAGATTCCACTTCTTCTGGTTCTTCTTCCCTTCCCTTCCCCTCCTTCTCCCTCTTCCTCTTTTTCTCCTTTTTCCAATTCTTCTTCTTCATCTCACCTCCTTCGACTACTTCTTCTTCCTCCTCTTGTTCACCTTCTTCACTTTCCACATCTTCTTCTTCTTCCTTTTCTTCTCCTTCTTCCACTTCTTCTAGTTACTCTCCTTCTTCTTCCTCTTCTTATCTTTCTTCCACTTCTCCTGCCTCCTCTTGTTCTTTTTCTTCCAGTTCTTCTTCATCCTCTCCTTTCCTTTCTTTCCTTCATCTTCATCTCCTTCTTCTTCTTCCTTTCCTTCGTCATATCCCTCTTTTTCTCCTTCTTCTGCTTCCACTTGCATTTTTACCTCTTGTTCTCCTTCTTCTACTTCTTCTCCATCATCCTCACTCCTTCAACTAGTTTTTCTTCTTCCTCTTGTTCACCTTCTTCCACTTCTACTACATCCACTCGTTCTTCTTCTTCCCTCTCTTCTCCTTCTTCCCCTTCTTCCCCTTCTTCTGCCTACACTACTTCTTCTTCCTCCCCTTCTTCTTCTCCTACTTGTTCCACTTCTTCCTCATTCCCCTTTCCTTCCATTGCTTCTTCTTCCTCCTCTTTTTCTCATTCTTCCACTTCTTCTTCTTCTTCCTATTGGTCTCCTTCTTCCACTTCTTCTTCTTCATCTCCTTTCATTCCACTACTTCCTCATATTCCTCTTATTCTCTCCTTCTACCACTTCTTCTACTTCTACTTGTTGTTCTTCTTCATTTTCGTCTCCTTCTTCCTCTTGTTCTGCTTACACTTCTTCCTCTTCCTCTTCCTCTTCTTCCACTTCTTCTCCTTCCACAACTTCTTTTTCTTTCCTTTCCGTCTTCTCCTTCCTCTTTTTCTCCATCCCCGACTTCTGTTGCTTCCCATTGTTGCTCTTCCCCTTGTTCTCCTTCCCCCAAATCTTATTCTTACACTTCTTCTTCTTCTTCTTCCTCTTCTCGTCCAGATTCCACTTCTTCTGGTTCTTCTTCCCTTCCCTTCCCCTCCTTCTTCCTCTTCCTCTTTTTCTCCTTTTTCCAATTCTTCTTCTTCATCTCACCTCCTTCGACTACTTCTTCTTCCTCCTCTTGTTCACCTTCTTCACTTTCCACATCTTCTTCTTCTTCCTTTTCTTCTCCTTCTTCCACTTCTTCTAGTTACTCTCCTTCTTCTTCCTCTTCTTATATTTCTTCCACTTCTCCTGCCTCCTCTTGTTCTTTTTCTTCCAGTTCTTCTTCATCCTCTCCTTTCCTTTCTTTTCTTCATCTTCATCTCCTTCTTCTTCTTCCTTTCCTTCGTCATATCCCTCTTTTTCTCCTTCTTCTGCTTCCACTTGCATTTTTACCTCTTGTTCTCCTTCTTCTACTTCTTCTCCATCATCCTCACTCCTTCAACTAGTTTTTCTTCTTCCTCTTGTTCACCTTCTTCCACTTCTACTACATCCACTCGTTCTTCTTCTTCCCTCTCTTCTCCTTCTTCCCCTTCTTCTGCCTACACTACTTCTTCTTCCTCCCCTTCTTCTTCTCCTACTTGTTCCACTTCTTCCTCATTCCCCTTTCCTTCCATTGCTTCTTCTTCCTCCTCTTTTTCTCATTCTTCCACTTCTTCTTCTTCTTCCTATTGGTCTCCTTCTTCCACTTCTTCTTCTTCATCTCCTTTCATTCCACTACTTCCTCATATTCCTCTTATTCTCTCCTTCTACCACTTCTTCTACTTCTACTTGTTGTTCTTCTTCATTTTCGTCTCCTTCTTCCTCTTGTTCTGCTTACACTTCTTCCTCTTCCTCTTCCTCTTCCTCTTCTTCCACTTCTTCTCCTTCCACAACTTCTTTTTCTTTCCTTTCCGTCTTCTCCTTCCTCTTTTTCTCCAACCCCGACTTCTGTTGCTTCCCATTGTTGCTCTTCCTCTTGTTCTCCTTCCCCCAAATCTTATTCTTACACTTCTTCTTCTTCTTCTTCCTCTTCTCGTCCAGATTCCACTTCTTCTGGTTCTTCTTCCCTTCCCTTCCCCTCTTTCTTCCTCTTGCTCTTTTTCTCCTTTTTCCAATTCTTCTTCTTCATCTCACCTCCTTCGACTACTTCTTCTTCCTCCTCTCGTTCACCTTCATCACTTTCCACATCTTCTTCTTCTTCCTTTTCTTCTCCTTCTTCCACTTCTTCTAGTTACTCTCCTTCTTCTTCCTCTTCTTATCTTTCTTCCACTTCTCCTGCCTCCTCTTGTTCTTTTTCTACCAGTTCTTCTTCATCCTCTCCTTTCCTTTCTTTTCTTCATCTTCATCTCCTTCTTCTTCTTCCTTTCCTTCGTCATATCCCACTTTTTCTCCTTCTTCTGCTTCCACTTGCATTTTTACCTCTTGTTCTCCTTCTTCTACTTCTTCTCCATCATCCTCACTCCTTCAACTAGTTTTTCTTCTTCCTCTTGTTCACCTTCTTCCACTTCTACTACATCCACTTGTTCTTCTTCTTCCCTCTCTTCTCCTTCTTCCCCTTCTTCTGCCTACACTACTTCTTCTTCCTCCCCTTCTTCTTCTCCTACTTGTTCCACTTCTTCCTCATTCCCCTTTCCTTCCATTGCTTCTTCTTCCTCCTCTTTTTCTCATTCTTCCACTTCTTCTTCTTCTTCCTATTTGGTCTCCTTCTTCCACTTCTTCTTCTTCATCTCCTTTCATTCCACTACTTCCTCATATTCCTCTTATTCTCTCCTTCTACCACTTCTTCTACTTCTACTTGTTGTTCTTCTTCATTTTCGTCTCCTTCTTCCTCTTGTTCTGCTTACACTTCTTCCTCTTCCTCTTCCTCTTCTTCCACTTCTTCTCCTTCCACAACTTCTTTTTCTTTCCTTTCCGTCTTCTCCTTCCTCTTTTTCTCCATCCCCGACTTCTGTTGCTTCCCATTGTTGCTCTTCCCCTTGTTCTCCTTCCCCCAAATCTTATTCTTACACTTCTTCTTCTTCTTCTTCCTCTTCTCGTCCAGATTCCACTTCTTCTGGTTCTTCTTCCCTTCCCTTCCCCTCCTTCTTCCTCTTCCTCTTTTTCTCCTTTTTCCAATTCTTCTTCTTCATCTCACCTCCTTCGACTACTTCTTCTTCCTCCTCTTGTTCACCTTCTTCACTTTCCACATCTTCTTCTTCTTCCTTTTCTTCTCCTTCTTCCACTTCTTCTAGTTACTCTCCTTCTTCTTCCTCTTCTTATATTTCTTCCACTTCTCCTGCCTCCTCTTGTTCTTTTTCTTCCAGTTCTTCTTCATCCTCTCCTTTCCTTTCTTTTCTTCATCTTCATCTCCTTCTTCTTCTTCCTTTCCTTCGTCATATCCCTCTTTTTCTCCTTCTTCTGCTTCCACTTGCATTTTTACCTCTTGTTCTCCTTCTTCTACTTCTTCTCCATCATCCTCACTCCTTCAACTAGTTTTTCTTCTTCCTCTTGTTCACCTTCTTCCACTTCTACTACATCCACTCGTTCTTCTTCTTCCCTCTCTTCTCCTTCTTCCCCTTCTTCTGCCTACACTACTTCTTCTTCCTCCCCTTCTTCTTCTCCTACTTGTTCCACTTCTTCCTCATTCCCCTTTCCTTCCATTGCTTCTTCTTCCTCCTCTTTTTCTCATTCTTCCACTTCTTCTTCTTCTTCCTATTGGTCTCCTTCTTCCACTTCTTCTTCTTCATCTCCTTTCATTCCACTACTTCCTCATATTCCTCTTATTCTCTCCTTCTACCACTTCTTCTACTTCTACTTGTTGTTCTTCTTCATTTTCGTCTCCTTCTTCCTCTTGTTCTGCTTACACTTCTTCCTCTTCCTCTTCTTCCACTTCTTCTCCTTCCACAACTTCTTTTTCTTTCCTTTCCGTCTTCTCCTTCCTCTTTTTCTCCATCCCCGACTTCTGTTGCTTCCCATTGTTGCTCTTCCTCTTGTTCTCCTTCCCCCAAATCTTATTCTTACACTTCTTCTTCTTCTTCTTCCTCTTCTCGTCCAGATTCCACTTCTTCTGGTTCTTCTTCCCTTCCCTTCCCCTCTTTCCTCCTCTTCCTCTTTTTCTCCTTTTTCCAATTCTTCTTCTTCATCTCACCTCCTTCGACTACTTCTTCTTCCTCCTCTTGTTCACCTTCTTCACTTTCCACATCTTCTTCTTCTTCCTTTTCTTCTCCTTCTTCCACTTCTTCTAGTTACTCTCCTTCTTCTTCCTCTTCTTATCTTTCTTCCACTTCTCCTGCCTCCTCTTGTTCTTTTTCTACCTGTTCTTCTTCATCCTCTCCTTTCCTTTCTTTTCTTCATCTTCATCTCCTTCTTCTTCTTCCTTTCCTTCGTCATATCCCACTTTTTCTCCTTCTTCTGCTTCCACTTGCATTTTTACCTCTTGTTCTCCTTCTTCTACTTCTTCTCCATCATCCTCACTCCTTCAACTAGTTTTTCTTCTTCCTCTTGTTCACCTTCTTCCACTTCTACTACATCCACTTGTTCTTCTTCTTCCCTCTCTTCTCCTTCTTCCCCTTCTTCTGCCTACACTACTTCTTCTTCCTCCCCTTCTTCTTCTCCTACTTGTTCCACTTCTTCCTCATTCCCCTTTCCTTCCATTGCTTCTTCTTCCTCCTCTTTTTCTCATTCTTCCACTTCTTCTTCTTCTTCCTATTGGTCTCCTTCTTCCACTTCTTCTTCTTCATCTCCTTTCATTCCACTACTTCCTCATATTCCTCTTATTCTCTCCTTCTACCACTTCTTCTACTTCTACTTGTTGTTCTTCTTCATTTTCGTCTCCTTCTTCCTCTTGTTCTGCTTACACTTCTTCCTCTTCCTCTTCCTCTTCTTCCACTTCTTCTCCTTCCACAACTTATTTTTCTTTCCTTTCCGTCTTCTCCTTCCTCTTTTTCTCCATCCCTGACTTCTGTTGCTTCCCATTGTTGCTCTTCCTCTTGTTCTCCTTCCCCCAAATCTTATTCTTGCACTTCTTCTTCTTCTTCTTCTTCCTCTTCTCGTCCAGATTCCACTTCTTCTGGTTCTTCTTCCCGTCCCTTCCCCTCCTTCTTCCTCTTCCTCTTTTTCTCCTTTTTCCAATTCTTCTTCTTCATCTCACCTCCTTCGACTACTTCTTCTTCCTCCTCTTGTTCACCTTCTTCACTTTCCACATCTTCTTCTTCTTCCTTTTCTTCTCCTTCTTCCACTTCTTCTAGTTACTCTCCTTCTTCTTCCTCTTCTTATCTTTCTTCCACTTCTCCTGCCTCCTCTTGTTCTTTTTCTTCCAGTTCTTCTTCATCCTCTCCTTTCCTTTCTTTTCTTCATCTTCATCTCCTTCTTCTTCTTCCTTTCCTTCGTCATATCCCTCTTTTTCTCCTTCTTCTGCTTCCACTTGCATTTTTACCTCTTGTTCTCCTTCTTCTACTTCTTCTCCATCATCCTCACTCCTTCAACTAGTTTTTCTTCTTCCTCTTGTTCACCTTCTTCCACTTCTACTACATCCACTTGTTCTTCTTCTTCCCTCTCTTCTCCTTCTTCCCCTTCTTCTGCCTACACTACTTCTTCTTCCTCCCCTTCTTCTTCTCCTACTTGTTCCACTTCTTCCTCATTCCCCTTTCCTTCCATTGCTTCTTCTTCCTCCTCTTTTTCTCATTCTTCCACTTCTTCTTCTTCTTCCTATTGGTCTCCTTCTTCCACTTCTTCTTCTTCATCTCCTCTCATTCCACTACTTCCTCATATTCCTCTTATTCTCTCCTTCTACCACTTCTTCTACTTCTACTTGTTGTTCTTCTTCATTTTCGTCTCCTTCTTCCTCTTGTTCTGCTTACACTTCTTCCTCTTCCTCTTCCTCTTCCTCTTCTTCCACTTCTTCTCCTTCCACAACTTCTTTTTCTTTCCTTTCCGTCTTCTCCTTCCTCTTTTTCTCCATCCCCGACTTCTGTTGCTTCCCATTGTTGCTCTTCCTCTTGTTCTCCTTCCCCCAAATCTTATTCTTACACTTCTTCTTCTTCTTCTTCCTCTTCTCGTCCAGATTCCACTTCTTCTGGTTCTTCTTCCCTTCCCTTCCCCTCTTTCCTCCTCTTCCTCTTTTTCTCCTTTTTCCAATTCTTCTTCTTCATCTCACCTCCTTCGACTACTTCTTCTTCCTCCTCTTGTTCACCTTCTTCACTTTCCACATCTTCTTCTTCTTCCTTTTCTTCTCCTTCTTCCACTTCTTCTAGTTACTCTCCTTCTTCTTCCTCTTCTTATCTTTCTTCCACTTCTCCTGCCTCCTCTTGTTCTTTTTCTACCTGTTCTTCTTCATCCTCTCCTTTCCTTTCTTTTCTTCATCTTCATCTCCTTCTTCTTCTTCCTTTCCTTCGTCATATCCCACTTTTTCTCCTTCTTCTGCTTCCACTTGCATTTTTACCTCTTGTTCTCCTTCTTCTACTTCTTCTCCATCATCCTCACTCCTTCAACTAGTTTTTCTTCTTCCTCTTGTTCACCTTCTTCCACTTCTACTACATCCACTTGTTCTTCTTCTTCCCTCTCTTCTCCTTCTTCCCCTTCTTCTGCCTACACTACTTCTTCTTCCTCCCCTTCTTCTTCTCCTACTTGTTCCACTTCTTCCTCATTCCCCTTTCCTTCCATTGCTTCTTCTTCCTCCTCTTTTTCTCATTCTTCCACTTCTTCTTCTTCTTCCTATTGGTCTCCTTCTTCCACTTCTTCTTCTTCATCTCCTTTCATTCCACTACTTCCTCATATTCCTCTTATTCTCTCCTTCTACCACTTCTTCTACTTCTACTTGTTGTTCTTCTTCATTTTCGTCTCCTTCTTCCTCTTGTTCTGCTTACACTTCTTCCTCTTCCTCTTCCTCTTCTTCCACTTCTTCTCCTTCCACAACTTATTTTTCTTTCCTTTCCGTCTTCTCCTTCCTCTTTTTCTCCATCCCTGACTTCTGTTGCTTCCCATTGTTGCTCTTCCTCTTGTTCTCCTTCCCCCAAATCTTATTCTTGCACTTCTTCTTCTTCTTCTTCTTCCTCTTCTCGTCCAGATTCCACTTCTTCTGGTTCTTCTTCCCGTCCCTTCCCCTCCTTCTTCCTCTTCCTCTTTTTCTCCTTTTTCCAATTCTTCTTCTTCATCTCACCTCCTTCGACTACTTCTTCTTCCTCCTCTTGTTCACCTTCTTCACTTTCCACATCTTCTTCTTCTTCCTTTTCTTCTCCTTCTTCCACTTCTTCTAGTTACTCTCCTTCTTCTTCCTCTTCTTATCTTTCTTCCACTTCTCCTGCCTCCTCTTGTTCTTTTTCTTCCAGTTCTTCTTCATCCTCTCCTTTCCTTTCTTTTCTTCATCTTCATCTCCTTCTTCTTCTTCCTTTCCTTCGTCATATCCCTCTTTTTCTCCTTCTTCTGCTTCCACTTGCATTTTTACCTCTTGTTCTCCTTCTTCTACTTCTTCTCCATCATCCTCACTCCTTCAACTAGTTTTTCTTCTTCCTCTTGTTCACCTTCTTCCACTTCTACTACATCCACTTGTTCTTCTTCTTCCCTCTCTTCTCCTTCTTCCCCTTCTTCTGCCTACACTACTTCTTCTTCCTCCCCTTCTTCTTCTCCTACTTGTTCCACTTCTTCCTCATTCCCCTTTCCTTCCATTGCTTCTTCTTCCTCCTCTTTTTCTCATTCTTCCACTTCTTCTTCTTCTTCCTATTGGTCTCCTTCTTCCACTTCTTCTTCTTCATCTCCTTTCATTCCACTACTTCCTCATATTCCTCTTATTCTCTCCTTCTACCACTTCTTCTACTTCTACTTGTTGTTCTTCTTCATTTTCGTCTCCTTCTTCCTCTTGTTCTGCTTACACTTCTTCCTCTTCCTCTTCCTCTTCTTCCACTTCTTCTCCTTCCACAACTTATTTTTCTTTCCTTTCCGTCTTCTCCTTCCTCTTTTTCTCCATCCCTGACTTCTGTTGCTTCCCATTGTTGCTCTTCCTCTTGTTCTCCTTCCCCCAAATCTTATTCTTGCACTTCTTCTTCTTCTTCTTCTTCCTCTTCTCGTCCAGATTCCACTTCTTCTGGTTCTTCTTCCCGTCCCTTCCCCTCCTTCTTCCTCTTCCTCTTTTTCTCCTTTTTCCAATTCTTCTTCTTCATCTCACCTCCTTCGACTACTTCTTCTTCCTCCTCTTGTTCACCTTCTTCACTTTCCACATCTTCTTCTTCTTCCTTTTCTTCTCCTTCTTCCACTTCTTCTAGTTACTCTCCTTCTTCTTCCTCTTCTTATCTTTCTTCCACTTCTCCTGCCTCCTCTTGTTCTTTTTCTTCCAGTTCTTCTTCATCCTCTCCTTTCCTTTCTTTTCTTCATCTTCATCTCCTTCTTCTTCTTCCTTTCCTTCGTCATATCCCTCTTTTTCTCCTTCTTCTGCTTCCACTTGCATTTTTACCTCTTGTTCTCCTTCTTCTACTTCTTCTCCATCATCCTCACTCCTTCAACTAGTTTTTCTTCTTCCTCTTGTTCACCTTCTTCCACTTCTACTACATCCACTTGTTCTTCTTCTTCCCTCTCTTCTCCTTCTTCCCCTTCTTCTGCCTACACTACTTCTTCTTCCTCCCCTTCTTCTTCTCCTACTTGTTCCACTTCTTCCTCATTCCCCTTTCCTTCCATTGCTTCTTCTTCCTCCTCTTTTTCTCATTCTTCCACTTCTTCTTCTTCTTCCTATTGGTCTCCTTCTTCCACTTCTTCTTCTTCATCTCCTTTCATTCCACTACTTCCTCATATTCCTCTTATTCTCTCCTTCTACCACTTCTTCTACTTCTACTTGTTGTTCTTCTTCATTTTCGTCTCCTTCTTCCTCTTGTTCTGCTTACACTTCTTCCTCTTCCTCTTCCTCTTCTTCCACTTCTTCTCCTTCCACAACTTATTTTTCTTTCCTTTCCGTCTTCTCCTTCCTCTTTTTCTCCATCCCTGACTTCTGTTGCTTCCCATTGTTGCTCTTCCTCTTGTTCTCCTTCCCCCAAATCTTATTCTTGCACTTCTTCTTCTTCTTCTTCTTCCTCTTCTCGTCCAGATTCCACTTCTTCTGGTTCTTCTTCCCGTCCCTTCCCCTCCTTCTTCCTCTTCCTCTTTTTCTCCTTTTTCCAATTCTTCTTCTTCATCTCACCTCCTTCGACTACTTCTTCTTCCTCCTCTTGTTCACCTTCTTCACTTTCCACATCTTCTTCTTCTTCCTTTTCTTCTCCTTCTTCCACTTCTTCTAGTTACTCTCCTTCTTCTTCCTCTTCTTATCTTTCTTCCACTTCTCCTGCCTCCTCTTTTTCTTTTTCTTCCAGTTCTTCTTCATCCTCTCCTTTCCTTTCTTTTCTTCATCTTCATCTCCTTCTTCTTCTTCCTTTCCTTCGTCATATCCCTCTTTTTCTCCTTCTTCTGCTTCCACTTGCATTTTTACCTCTTGTTCTCCTTCTTCTACTTCTTCTCCATCATCCTCACTCCTTCAACTAGTTTTTCTTCTTCCTCTTGTTCACCTTCTTCCACTTCTACTACATCCACTTGTTCTTCTTCTTCCCTCTCTTCTCCTTCTTCCCCTTCTTCTGCCTACACTACTTCTTCTTCCTCCCCTTCTTCTTCTCCTACTTGTTCCACTTCTTCCTCATTCCCCTTTCCTTCCATTGCTTCTTCTTCCTCCTCTTTTTCTCATTCTTCCACTTCTTCTTCTTCTTCCTATTGGTCTCCTTCTTCCACTTCTTCTTCTTCATCTCCTTTCATTCCACTACTTCCTCATATTCCTCTTATTCTCTCCTTCTACCACTTCTTCTACTTCTACTTGTTGTTCTTCTTCATTTTCGTCTCCTTCTTCCTCTTGTTCTGCTTACACTTCTTCCTCTTCCTCTTCCTCTTCTTCCACTTCTTCTCCTTCCACAACTTATTTTTCTTTCCTTTCCGTCTTCTCCTTCCTCTTTTTCTCCATCCCTGACTTCTGTTGCTTCCCATTGTTGCTCTTCCTCTTGTTCTCCTTCCCCCAAATCTTATTCTTGCACTTCTTCTTCTTCTTCTTCTTCCTCTTCTCGTCCAGATTCCACTTCTTCTGGTTCTTCTTCCCGTCCCTTCCCCTCCTTCTTCCTCTTCCTCTTTTTCTCCTTTTTCCAATTCTTCTTCTTCATCTCACCTCCTTCGACTACTTCTTCTTCCTCCTCTTGTTCACCTTCTTCACTTTCCACATCTTCTTCTTCTTCCTTTTCTTCTCCTTCTTCCACTTCTTCTAGTTACTCTCCTTCTTCTTCCTCTTCTTATCTTTCTTCCACTTCTCCTGCCTCCTCTTGTTCTTTTTCTTCCAGTTCTTCTTCATCCTCTCCTTTCCTTTCTTTTCTTCATCTTCATCTCCTTCTTCTTCTTCCTTTCCTTCGTCATATCCCTCTTTTTCTCCTTCTTCTGCTTCCACTTGCATTTTTACCTCTTGTTCTCCTTCTTCTACTTCTTCTCCATCATCCTCACTCCTTCAACTAGTTTTTCTTCTTCCTCTTGTTCACCTTCTTCCACTTCTACTACATCCACTTGTTCTTCTTCTTCCCTCTCTTCTCCTTCTTCCCCTTCTTCTGCCTACACTACTTCTTCTTCCTCCCCTTCTTCTTCTCCTACTTGTTCCACTTCTTCCTCATTCCCCTTTCCTTCCATTGCTTCTTCTTCCTCCTCTTTTTCTCATTCTTCCACTTCTTCTTCTTCTTCCTATTGGTCTCCTTCTTCCACTTCTTCTTCTTCATCTCCTTTCATTCCACTACTTCCTCATATTCCTCTTATTCTCTCCTTCTACCACTTCTTCTACTTCTACTTGTTGTTCTTCTTCATTTTCGTCTCCTTTTTCCTCTTGTTCTGCTTACACTTCTTCCTCTTCCTCTTCCTCTTCTTCCACTTCTTCTACTTCCACAACTTCTTTTTCTTTCCTTTCCGTCTTCTCCTTCCTCTTTTTCTCCATCGCCGACTTCTGTTGCTTCCCATTGTTGCTCTTCCTCTTGTTCTCCTTCCCCCAAATCTTATTCTTACACTTCTTCTTCTTCTTCTTCTTCTTCCTCTTCTCGTCCAGATTCCACTTCTTCTGGTTCTTCTTCCCTTCCCTTCCCCTCCTTCTTCCTCTTCCTCTTTTTCTCCTTTTTCCAATTCTTCTTCTTCATCTCACCTCCTTCGACTACTTCTTCTTCCTCCTCTTGTTCACCTTCTTCACTTTCCGCATCTTCTTCTTCTTCCTTTTCTTCTCCTTCTTCCACTTCTTCTAGTTACTCTCCTTCTTCTTCCTCTTCTTATCTTTCTTCCACTTCTCCTGCCTCCTCTTGTTCTTTTTCTTCCAGTTCATCTTCATCCTCTCCTTTCCTTTCTTTTCTTCATCTTCATCTCCTTCTTCTTCTTCCTTTCCTTCGTCATATCCCTCTTTTTCTCCTTCTTCTGCTTCCACTTGCATTTTTACCTCTTGTTCTCCTTCTTCTACTTCTTCTCCATCATCCTCACTCCTTCAACTAGTTTTTCTTCTTCCTCTTGTTCACCTTCTTCCACTTCTACTACATCCACTTGTTCTTCTTCTTCCCTCTCTTCTCCTTCTTCCCCTTCTTCTGCCTACACTACTTCTTCTTCCTCCCCTTCTTCTTCTCCTACTTGTTCCACTTCTTCCTCATTCCCCTTTCCTTCCATTGCTTCTTCTTCCTCCTCTTTTTCTCATTCTTCCACTTCTTCTTCTTCTTCCTATTGGTCTCCTTCTTCCACTTCTTCTTCTTCATCTCCTTTCATTCCACTACTTCCTCATATTCCTCTTATTCTCTCCTTCTACCACTTCTTCTACTTCTACTTGTTGTTCTTCTTCATTTTCGTCTCCTTTTTCCTCTTGTTCTGCTTACACTTCTTCCTCTTCCTCTTCCTCTTCTTCCACTTCTTCTACTTCCACAACTTCTTTTTCTTTCCTTTCCGTCTTCTCCTTCCTCTTTTTCTCCATCCCCGACTTCTGTTGCTTCCCATTGTTGCTCTTCCTCTTGTTCTCCTTCCCCCAAATCTTATTCTTACACTTCTTCTTCTTCTTCTTCTTCTTCCTCTTCTCGTCCAGATTCCACTTCTTCTGGTTCTTCTTCCCTTCCCTTCCCCTCCTTCTTCCTCTTCCTCTTTTTCTCCTTTTTCCAATTCTTCTTCTTCATCTCACCTCCTTCGACTACTTCTTCTTCCTCCTCTTGTTCACCTTCTTCACTTTCCGCATCTTCTTCTTCTTCCTTTTCTTCTCCTTCTTCCACTTCTTCTAGTTACTCTCCTTCTTCTTCCTCTTCTTATCTTTCTTCCACTTCTCCTGCCTCCTCTTGTTCTTTTTCTTCCAGTTCATCTTCATCCTCTCCTTTCCTTTCTTTTCTTCATCTTCATCTCCTTCTTCTTCTTCCTTTCCTTCGTCATATCCCTCTTTTTCTCCTTCTTCTGCTTCCACTTGCATTTTTACCTCTTGTTCTCCTTCTTCTACTTCTTCTCCATCATCCTCACTCCTTCAACTAGTTTTTCTTCTTCCTCTTGTTCACCTTCTTCCACTTCTACTACATCCACTTGTTCTTCTTCTTCCCTCTCTTCTCCTTCTTCCCCTTCTTCTGCCTACACTACTTCTTCTTCCTCCCCTTCTTCTTCTCCTACTTGTTCCACTTCTTCCTCATTCCCCTTTCCTTCCATTGCTTCTTCTTCCTCCTCTTTTTCTCATTCTTCCACTTCTTCTTCTTCTTCCTATTGGTCTCCTTCTTCCACTTCTTCTTCTTCATCTCCTTTCATTCCACTACTTCCTCATATTCCTCTTATTCTCTCCTTCTACCACTTCTTCTACTTCTACTTGTTGTTCTTCTTCATTTTCGTCTCCTTTTTCCTCTTGTTCTGCTTACACTTCTTCCTCTTCCTCTTCCTCTTCTTCCACTTCTTCTACTTCCACAACTTCTTTTTCTTTCCTTTCCGTCTTCTCCTTCCTCTTTTTCTCCATCCCCGACTTCTGTTGCTTCCCATTGTTGCTCTTCCTCTTGTTCTCCTTCCCCCAAATCTTATTCTTACACTTCTTCTTCTTCTTCTTCTTCTTCCTCTTCTCGTCCAGATTCCACTTCTTCTGGTTCTTCTTCCCTTCCCTTCCCCTCCTTCTTCCTCTTCCTCTTTTTCTCCTTTTTCCAATTCTTCTTCTTCATCTCACCTCCTTCGACTACTTCTTCTTCCTCCTCTTGTTCACCTTCTTCACTTTCCGCATCTTCTTCTTCTTCCTTTTCTTCTCCTTCTTCCACTTCTTCTAGTTACTCTCCTTCTTCTTCCTCTTCTTATCTTTCTTCCACTTCTCCTGCCTCCTCTTGTTCTTTTTCTTCCAGTTCATCTTCATCCTCTCCTTTCCTTTCTTTTCTTCATCTTCATCTCCTTCTTCTTCTTCCTTTCCTTCGTCATATCCCTCTTTTTCTCCTTCTTCTGCTTCCACTTGCATTTTTACCTCTTGTTCTCCTTCTTCTACTTCTTCTCCATCATCCTCACTCCTTCAACTAGTTTTTCTTCTTCCTCTTGTTCACCTTCTTCCACTTCTACTACATCCACTTGTTCTTCTTCTTCCCTCTCTTCTCCTTCTTCCCCTTCTTCTGCCTACACTACTTCTTCTTCCTCCCCTTCTTCTTCTCCTACTTGTTCCACTTCTTCCTCATTCCCCTTTCCTTCCATTGCTTCTTCTTCCTCCTCTTTTTCTCATTCTTCCACTTCTTCTTCTTCTTCCTATTGGTCTCCTTCTTCCACTTCTTCTTCTTCATCTCCTTTCATTCCACTACTTCCTCATATTCCTCTTATTCTCTCCTTCTACCACTTCTTCTACTTCTACTTGTTGTTCTTCTTCATTTTCGTCTCCTTCTTCCTCTTGTTCTGCTTACACTTCTTCCTCTTCTTCCACTTCTTCTCCTTCCACAACTTCTTTTTCTTTCCTTTCCGTCTTCTCCTTCCTCTTTTTCTCCATCCCCGACTTCTGTTGCTTCCCATTGTTGCTCTTCCTCTTGTTCTCCTTCCCCCAAATCTTATTCTTACACTTCTTCTTCTTCTTCTTCTTCCTCTTCTCGTCCAGATTCCACTTCTTCTGGTTCTTCTTCCCTTCCCTTCCCCTCCTTCTTCCTCTTCCTCTTTTTCTCCTTTTTCCAATTCTTCTTCTTCATCTCACCTCCTTCGACTACTTCTTCTTCCTCCTCTTGTTCACCTTCTTCACTTTCCGCATCTTCTTCTTCTTCCTTTTCTTCTCCTTCTTCCACTTCTTCTAGTTACTCTCCTTCTTCTTCCTCTTCTTATCTTTCTTCCACTTCTCCTGCCTCCTCTTGTTCTTTTTCTTCCAGTTCTTCTTCATCCTCTCCTTTCCTTTCTTTTCTTCATCTTCATCTCCTTCTTCTTCTTCCTTTCCTTCGTCATATCCCTCTTTTTCTCCTTCTTCTGCTTCCACTTGCATTTTTACCTCTTGTTCTCCTTCTTCTACTTCTTCTCCATCATCCTCACTCCTTCAACTCGTTTTTCTTCTTCCTCTTGTTCACCTTCTTCCACTTCTACTACATCCACTTGTTCTTCTTCTTCCCTCTCTTCTCCTTCTTCCCCTTCTTCTGCCTACACTACTTCTTCTTCCTCCCCTTCTTCTTCTCCTACTTGTTCCACTTCTTCCTCATTCCCCTTTCCTTCCATTGCTTCTTCTTCCTCCTCTTTTTCTCATTCTTCCACTTCTTCTTCTTCTTCCTATTGGTCTCCTTCTTCCACTTCTTCTTCTTCATCTCGTTTCATTTTACTACTTCCTCATATTCCTCTTATTCTCTCCTTCTACCACTTCTTCTACTTCTACTTGTTGTTCTTCTTCATTTTCGTCTCCTTCTTCCTCTTGTTCTGCTTACACTTCTTCCTCTTCTTCCACTTCTTCTCCTTCCACAACTTCTTTTTCTTTCCTTTCCGTCTTCTCCTTCCTCTTTTTCTCCATCACCGACTTCTGTTGCTTCCCATTGTTGCTCTTGCTCTTGTTCTCCTTCCCCCAAATCTTATTCTTACACTTCTTCTTCTTCTTCTTCTTCCTCTTCTCGTCCAGATTCCACTTCTTCTGGTTCTTCTTCCCTTCCCTTCCCCTCCTTCTTCCTCTTCCTCTTTTTCTCCTTTTTCCAATTCTTCTTCTTCATCTCACCTCCTTCGACTACTTCTTCTTCCTCCTCTTGTTCACCTTCTTCACTTTCCACATCTTCTTCTTCTTCCTTTTCTTCTCCTTCTTCCACTTCTTCTAGTTACTCTCCTTCTTCTTCCTCTTCTTATCTTTCTTCCACTTCTCCTGCCTCCTCTTGTTCTTTTTCTTCCAGTTCTTCTTCATCCTCTCCTTTCCTTTCTTTTCTTCATCTTCATCTCCTTCTTCTTCTTCCTTTCCTTCGTCATATCCCTCTTTTTCTCCTTCTTCTGCTTCCACTTGCATTTTTACCTCTTGTTCTCCTTCTTCTACTTCTTCTCCATCATCCTCACTCCTTCAACTCGTTTTTCTTCTTCCTCTTGTTCACCTTCTTCCACTTCTACTACATCCACTTGTTCTTCTTCTTCCCTCTCTTCTCCTTCTTCCCCTTCTTCTGCCTACACTACTTCTTCTTCCTCCCCTTCTTCTTCTCCTACTTGTTCCACTTCTTCCTCATTCCCCTTTCCTTCCATTGCTTCTTCTTCCTCCTCTTTTTCTCATTCTTCCACTTCTTCTTCTTCTTCCTATTGGTCTCCTTCTTTCACTTCTTCTTCTTCATCTCCTTTCATTCCACTACTTCCTCATATTCCTCTTATTCTCTCCTTCTACCACTTCTTCTACTTCTACTTGTTGTTCTTCTTCATTTTCGTCTCCTTCTTCCTCTTGTTCTGCTTACACTTCTTCCTCTTCGTCTTCCTCTTCTTCCACTTCTTCTCCTTCCACAACTTCTTTTTCTTTCCTTTCCGTCTTCTCCTTCCTCTTTTTCTCCATCCCCGACTTCTGTTGCTTCCCATTGTTGCTCTTCCTCTTGTTCTCCTTCCCCCAAATCTTATTCTTACACTTCTTCTTCTTCTTCTTCTTCCTCTTCTCGTCCAGATTCCACTTCTTCTGGTTCTTCTTCCCTTCCCTTCCCCTCCTTCCTCTTCCTCTTTTTCTCCTTTTTCCAATTCTTCTTCTTCATCTCACCTCCTTCGACTACTTCTTCTTCCTCCTCTTGTTCACCTTCTTCACTTTCCGCATCTTCTTCTTCTTCCTTTTCTTCTCCTTCTTCCACTTCTTCTAGTTACTCTCCTTCTTCTTCCTCTTCTTATCTTTCTTCCACTTCTCCTGCCTCCTCTTGTTCTTTTTCTTCCAGTTCTTCTTCATCCTCTCCTTTCCTTTCTTTTCTTCATCTTCATCTCCTTCTTCTTCTTCCTTTCCTTCGTCATATCCCTCTTTTTCTCCTTCTTCTGCTTCCACTTGCATTTTTACCTCTTGTTCTCCTTCTTCTACTTCTTCTCCATCATCCTCACTCCTTCAACTAGTTTTTCTTCTTCCTCTTGTTCACCTTCTTCCACTTCTACTACATCCACTTGTTCTTCTTCTTCCCTCTCTTCTCCTTCTTCCCCTTCTTCTGCCTACACTACTTCTTCTTCCTCCCCTTCTTCTTCTCCTACTTGTTCCACTTCTTCCTCATTCCCCTTTCCTTCCATTGCTTCTTCTTCCTCCTCTTTTTCTCATTCTTCCACTTCTTCTTCTTCTTCCTATTGGTCTCCTTCTTCCACTTCTTCTTCTTCATCTCCTTTCATTCCACTACTTCCTCATATTCCTCTTATTCTCTCCTTCTACCACTTCTTCTACTTCTACTTGTTGTTCTTCTTCATTTTCGTCTCCTTCTTCCTCTTGTTCTGCTTACACTTCTTCCTCTTCTTCCACTTCTTCTCCTTCCACAACTTCTTTTTCTTTCCTTTCCGTCTTCTCCTTCCTCTTTTTCTCCATCCCCGACTTCTGTTGCTTCCCATTGTTGCTCTTCCTCTTGTTCTCCTTCCCCCAAATCTTATTCTTACACTTCTTCTTCTTCTTCTTCTTCCTCTTCTCGTCCAGATTCCACTTCTTCTGGTTCTTCTTCCCTTCCCTTCCCCTCCTTCTTCCTCTTCCTCTTTTTCTCCTTTTTCCAATTCTTCTTCTTCATCTCACCTCCTTCGACTACTTCTTCTTCCTCCTCTTGTTCACCTTCTTCACTTTCCGCATCTTCTTCTTCTTCCTTTTCTTCTCCTTCTTCCACTTCTTCTAGTTACTCTCCTTCTTCTTCCTCTTCTTATCTTTCTTCCACTTCTCCTGCCTCCTCTTGTTCTTTTTCTTCCAGTTCTTCTTCATCCTCTCCTTTCCTTTCTTTTCTTCATCTTCATCTCCTTCTTCTTCTTCCTTTCCTTCGTCATATCCCTCTTTTTCTCCTTCTTCTGCTTCCACTTGCATTTTTACCTCTTGTTCTCCTTCTTCTACTTCTTCTCCATCATCCTCACTCCTTCAACTAGTTTTTCTTCTTCCTCTTGTTCACCTTCTTCCACTTCTACTACATCCACTTGTTCTTCTTCTTCCCTCTCTTCTCCTTCTTCCCCTTCTTCTGCCTACACTACTTCTTCTTCCTCCCCTTCTTCTTCTCCTACTTGTTCCACTTCTTCCTCATTCCCCTTTCCTTCCATTGCTTCTTCTTCCTCCTCTTTTTCTCATTCTTCCACTTCTTCTTCTTCTTCCTATTGGTCTCCTTCTTCCACTTCTTCTTCTTCATCTCCTTTCATTCCACTACTTCCTCATATTCCTCTTATTCTCTCCTTCTACCACTTCTTCTACTTCTACTTGTTGTTCTTCTTCATTTTCGTCTCCTTCTTCCTCTTGTTCTGCTTACACTTCTTCCTCTTCTTCCACTTCTTCTCCTTCCACAACTTCTTTTTCTTTCCTTTCCGTCTTCTCCTTCCTCTTTTTCTCCATCCCCGACTTCTGTTGCTTCCCATAGTTGCTCTTCCTCTTGTTCTCCTTCCCCCAAATCTTATTCTTACACTTCTTCTTCTTCTTCTTCTTCCTCTTCTCGTCCAGATTCCACTTCTTCTGGTTCTTCTTCCCTTCCCTTCCCCTCCTTCTTCCTCTTCCTCTTTTTCTCCTTTTTCCAATTCTTCTTCTTCATCTCACCTCCTTCGACTACTTCTTCTTCCCCCTCTTGTTCACCTTCTTCACTTTCCGCATCTTCTTCTTCTTCCTTTTCTTCTCCTTCTTCCACTTCTTCTAGTTACTCTCCTTCTTCTTCCTCTTCTTATCTTTCTTCCACTTCTCCTGCCTCCTCTTGTTCTTTTTCTTCCAGTTCTTCTTCATCCTCTCCTTTCCTTTCTTTTCTTCATCTTCATCTCCTTCTTCTTCTTCCTTTCCTTCGTCATATCCCTCTTTTTCTCCTTCTTCTGCTTCCACTTGCATTTTTACCTCTTGTTCTCCTTCTTCTACTTCTTCTCCATCATCCTCACTCCTTCAACTAGTTTTTCTTCTTCCTCTTGTTCACCTTCTTCCACTTCTACTACATCCACTTGTTCTTCTTCTTCCCTCTCTTCTCCTTCTTCCCCTTCTTCTGCCTACACTACTTCTTCTTCCTCCCCTTCTTCTTCTCCTACTTGTTCCACTTCTTCCTCATTCCCCTTTCCTTCCATTGCTTCTTCTTCCTCCTCTTTTTCTCATTCTTCCACTTCTTCTTCTTCTTCCTATTGGTCTCCTTCTTCCACTTCTTCTTCTTCATCTCCTTTCATTCCACTACTTCCTCATATTCCTCTTATTCTCTCCTTCTACCACTTCTTCTACTTCTACTTGTTGTTCTTCTTCATTTTCGTCTCCTTCTTCCTCTTGTTCTGCTTACACTTCTTCCTCTTCTTCCACTTCTTCTCCTTCCACAACTTCTTTTTCTTTCCTTTCCGTCTTCTCCTTCCTCTTTTTCTCCATCCCCGACTTCTGTTGCTTCCCATTGTTGCTCTTCCTCTTGTTCTCCTTCCCCCAAATCTTATTCTTACACTTCTTCTTCTTCTTCTTCTTCCTCTTCTCGTCCAGATTCCACTTCTTCTGGTTCTTCTTCCCTTCCCTTCCCCTCCTTCTTCCTCTTCCTCTTTTTCTCCTTTTTCCAATTCTTCTTCTTCATCTCACCTCCTTCGACTACTTCTTCTTCCTCCTCTTGTTCACCTTCTTCACTTTCCGCATCTTCTTCTTCTTCCTTTTCTTCTCCTTCTTCCACTTCTTCTAGTTACTCTCCTTCTTCTTCCTCTTCTTATCTTTCTTCCACTTCTCCTGCCTCCTCTTGTTCTTTTTCTTCCAGTTCTTCTTCATCCTCTCCTTTCCTTTCTTTTCTTCATCTTCATCTCCTTCTTCTTCTTCCTTTCCTTCGTCATATCCCTCTTTTTCTCCTTCTTCTGCTTCCACTTGCATTTTTACCTCTTGTTCTCCTTCTTCTACTTCTTCTCCATCATCCTCACTCCTTCAACTAGTTTTTCTTCTTCCTCTTGTTCACCTTCTTCCACTTCTACTACATCCACTTGTTCTTCTTCTTCCCTCTCTTCTCCTTCTTCCCCTTCTTCTGCCTACACTACTTCTTCTTCCTCCCCTTCTTCTTCTCCTACTTGTTCCACTTCTTCCTCATTCCCCTTTCCTTCCATTGCTTCTTCTTCCTCCTCTTTTTCTCATTCTTCCACTTCTTCTTCTTCTTCCTATTGGTCTCCTTCTTCCACTTCTTCTTCTTCATCTCCTTTCATTCCACTACTTCCTCATATTCCTCTTATTCTCTCCTTCTACCACTTCTTCTACTTCTACTTGTTGTTCTTCTTCATTTTCGTCTCCTTCTTCCTCTTGTTCTGCTTACACTTCTTCCTCTTCTTCCACTTCTTCTCCTTCCACAACTTCTTTTTCTTTCCTTTCCGTCTTCTCCTTCCTCTTTTTCTCCATCCCCGACTTCTGTTGCTTCCCATTGTTGCTCTTCCTCTTGTTCTCCTTCCCCCAAATCTTATTCTTACACTTCTTCTTCTTCTTCTTCTTCCTCTTCTCGTCCAGATTCCACTTCTTCTGGTTCTTCTTCCCTTCCCTTCCCCTCCTTCTTCCTCTTCCTCTTTTTCTCCTTTTTCCAATTCTTCTTCTTCATCTCACCTCCTTCGACTACTTCTTCTTCCTCCTCTTGTTCACCTTCTTCACTTTCCACATCTTCTTCTTCTTCCTTTTCTTCTCCTTCTTCCACTTCTTCTAGTTACTCTCCTTCTTCTTCCTCTTCTTATCTTTCTTCCACTTCTCCTGCCTCCTCTTGTTCTTTTTCTTCCAGTTCTTCTTCATCCTCTCCTTTCCTTTCTTTTCTTCATCTTCATCTCCTTCTTCTTCTTCCTTTCCTTCGTCATATCTCTCTTTTTCTCCTTCTTCTGCTTCCACTTGCATTTTTACCTCTTGTTCTCCTTCTTCTACTTCTTCTCCATCATCCTCACTCCTTCAACTAGTTTTTCTTCTTCCTCTTGTTCACCTTCTTCCACTTCTACTACATCCACTTGTTCTTCTTCTTCCCTTTCTTCTCCTTCTTCCCCTTCTTCTGCCTACACTACTTCTTCTTCCTCCCCTTCTTCTTCTCCTACTTGTTCCACTTCTTCCTCATTCCCCTTTCCTTCCATTGCTTCTTCTTCCTCCTCTTTTTCTCATTCTTCCACTTCTTCTTCTTCTTCCTATTGGTCTCCTTCTTCCACTTCTTCTTCTTCATCTCCTTTCATTCCACTACTTCCTCATATTCCTCTTATTCTCTCCTTCTACCACTTCTTCTACTTCTACTTGTTGTTCTTCTTCATTTTCGTCTCCTTCTTCCTCTTGTTCTGCTTACACTTCTTCCTCTTCCTCTTCCTCTTCCTCTTCTTCCACTTCTTCTCCTTCCACAACTTCTTTTTCTTTCCTTTCCGTCTTCTCCTTCCTCTTTTTCTCCATCCCCGACTTCTGTTGCTTCCCATTGTTGCTCTTCCTCTTGTTCTCCTTCCCCCAAATCTTATTCTTACACTTCTTCTTCTTCTTCTTCCTCTTCTCGTCCAGATTCCACTTCTTCTGGTTCTTCTTCCCTTCCCTTCCCCTCCTTCTTCCTCTTCCTCTTTTTCTCCTTTTTCCAATTCTTCTTCTTCATCTCACCTCCTTCGACTACTTCTTCTTCCTCCTCTTGTTCACCTTCTTCACTTTCCACATCTTCTTCTTCTTCCTTTTCTTCTCCTTCTTCCACTTCTTCTAGTTACTCTCCTTCTTCTTCCTCTTCTTATCTTTCTTCCACTTCTCCTGCCTCCTCTTGTTCTTTTTCTTCCAGTTCTTCTTCATCCTCTCCTTTCCTTTCTTTTCTTCATCTTCATCTCCTTCTTCTTCTTCCTTTCCTTCGTCATATCCCTCTTTTTCTCCTTCTTCTGCTTCCACTTGCATTTTTACCTCTTGTTCTCCTTCTTCTACTTCTTCTCCATCATCCTCACTCCTTCAACTAGTTTTTCTTCTTCCTCTTGTTCACCTTCTTCCACTTCTACTACATCCACTCGTTCTTCTTCTTCCCTCTCTTCTCCTTCTTCCCCTTCTTCTGCCTACACTACTTCTTCTTCCTCCCCTTCTTCTTCTCCTACTTGTTCCACTTCTTCCTCATTCCCCTTTCCTTCCATTGCTTCTTCTTCCTCCTCTTTTTCTCATTCTTCCACTTCTTCTTCTTCTTCCTATTGGTCTCCTTCTTCCACTTCTTCTTCTTCATCTCCTTTCATTCCACTACTTCCTCATATTCCTCTTATTCTCTCCTTCTACCACTTCTTCTACTTCTACTTGTTGTTCTTCTTCATTTTCGTCTCCTTTTTCCTCTTGTTCTGCTTACACTTCTTCCTCTTCCTCTTCCTCTTCTTCCACTTCTTCTACTTCCACAACTTCTTTTTCTTTCCTTTCCGTCTTCTCCTTCCTCTTTTTCTCCATCCCCGACTTCTGTTGCTTCCCATTGTTGCTCTTCCTCTTGTTCTCCTTCCCCCAAATCTTATTCTTACACTTCTTCTTCTTCTTCTTCTTCTTCCTCTTCTCGTCCAGATTCCACTTCTTCTGGTTCTTCTTCCCTTCCCTTCCCCTCCTTCTTCCTCTTCCTCTTTTTCTCCTTTTTCCAATTCTTCTTCTTCATCTCACCTCCTTCGACTACTTCTTCTTCCTCCTCTTGTTCACCTTCTTCACTTTCCGCATCTTCTTCTTCTTCCTTTTCTTCTCCTTCTTCCACTTCTTCTAGTTACTCTCCTTCTTCTTCCTCTTCTTATCTTTCTTCCACTTCTCCTGCCTCCTCTTGTTCTTTTTCTTCCAGTTCATCTTCATCCTCTCCTTTCCTTTCTTTTCTTCATCTTCATCTCCTTCTTCTTCTTCCTTTCCTTCGTCATATCCCTCTTTTTCTCCTTCTTCTGCTTCCACTTGCATTTTTACCTCTTGTTCTCCTTCTTCTACTTCTTCTCCATCATCCTCACTCCTTCAACTAGTTTTTCTTCTTCCTCTTGTTCACCTTCTTCCACTTCTACTACATCCACTTGTTCTTCTTCTTCCCTCTCTTCTCCTTCTTCCCCTTCTTCTGCCTACACTACTTCTTCTTCCTCCCCTTCTTCTTCTCCTACTTGTTCCACTTCTTCCTCATTCCCCTTTCCTTCCATTGCTTCTTCTTCCTCCTCTTTTTCTCATTCTTCCACTTCTTCTTCTTCTTCCTATTGGTCTCCTTCTTCCACTTCTTCTTCTTCATCTCCTTTCATTCCACTACTTCCTCATATTCCTCTTATTCTCTCCTTCTACCACTTCTTCTACTTCTACTTGTTGTTCTTCTTCATTTTCGTCTCCTTCTTCCTCTTGTTCTGCTTACACTTCTTCCTCTTCTTCCACTTCTTCTCCTTCCACAACTTCTTTTTCTTTCCTTTCCGTCTTCTCCTTCCTCTTTTTCTCCATCCCCGACTTCTGTTGCTTCCCATTGTTGCTCTTCCTCTTGTTCTCCTTCCCCCAAATCTTATTCTTACACTTCTTCTTCTTTTTCTTCTTCCTCTTCTCGTCCAGATTCCACTTCTTCTGGTTCTTCTTCCCTTCCCTTCCCCTCCTTCTTCCTCTTCCTCTTTTTCTCCTTTTTCCAATTCTTCTTCTTCATCTCACCTCCTTCGACTACTTCTTCTTCCTCCTCTTGTTCACCTTCTTCACTTTCCGCATCTTCTTCTTCTTCCTTTTCTTCTCCTTCTTCCACTTCTTCTAGTTACTCTCCTTCTTCTTCCTCTTCTTATCTTTCTTCCACTTCTCCTGCCTCCTCTTGTTCTTTTTCTTCCAGTTCTTCTTCATCCTCTCCTTTCCTTTCTTTTCTTCATCTTCATCTCCTTCTTCTTCTTCCTTTCCTTCGTCATATCCCTCTTTTTCTCCTTCTTCTGCTTCCACTTGCATTTTTACCTCTTGTTCTCCTTCTTCTACTTCTTCTCCATCATCCTCACTCCTTCAACTCGTTTTTCTTCTTCCTCTTGTTCACCTTCTTCCACTTCTACTACATCCACTTGTTCTTCTTCTTCCCTCTCTTCTCCTTCTTCCCCTTCTTCTGCCTACACTACTTCTTCTTCCTCCCCTTCTTCTTCTCCTACTTGTTCCACTTCTTCCTCATTCCCCTTTCCTTCCATTGCTTCTTCTTCCTCCTCTTTTTCTCATTCTTCCACTTCTTCTTCTTCTTCCTATTGGTCTCCTTCTTCCACTTCTTCTTCTTCATCTCGTTTCATTTTACTACTTCCTCATATTCCTCTTATTCTCTCCTTCTACCACTTCTTCTACTTCTACTTGTTGTTCTTCTTCATTTTCGTCTCCTTCTTCCTCTTGTTCTGCTTACACTTCTTCCTCTTCTTCCACTTCTTCTCCTTCCACAACTTCTTTTTCTTTCCTTTCCGTCTTCTCCTTCCTCTTTTTCTCCATCACCGACTTCTGTTGCTTCCCATTGTTGCTCTTGCTCTTGTTCTCCTTCCCCCAAATCTTATTCTTACACTTCTTCTTCTTCTTCTTCTTCCTCTTCTCGTCCAGATTCCACTTCTTCTGGTTCTTCTTCCCTTCCCTTCCCCTCCTTCTTCCTCTTCCTCTTTTTCTCCTTTTTCCAATTCTTCTTCTTCATCTCACCTCCTTCGACTACTTCTTCTTCCTCCTCTTGTTCACCTTCTTCACTTTCCACATCTTCTTCTTCTTCCTTTTCTTCTCCTTCTTCCACTTCTTCTAGTTACTCTCCTTCTTCTTCCTCTTCTTATCTTTCTTCCACTTCTCCTGCCTCCTCTTGTTCTTTTTCTTCCAGTTCTTCTTCATCCTCTCCTTTCCTTTCTTTTCTTCATCTTCATCTCCTTCTTCTTCTTCCTTTCCTTCGTCATATCCCTCTTTTTCTCCTTCTTCTGCTTCCACTTGCATTTTTACCTCTTGTTCTCCTTCTTCTACTTCTTCTCCATCATCCTCACTCCTTCAACTCGTTTTTCTTCTTCCTCTTGTTCACCTTCTTCCACTTCTACTACATCCACTTGTTCTTCTTCTTCCCTCTCTTCTCCTTCTTCCCCTTCTTCTGCCTACACTACTTCTTCTTCCTCCCCTTCTTCTTCTCCTACTTGTTCCACTTCTTCCTCATTCCCCTTTCCTTCCATTGCTTCTTCTTCCTCCTCTTTTTCTCATTCTTCCACTTCTTCTTCTTCTTCCTATTGGTCTCCTTCTTTCACTTCTTCTTCTTCATCTCCTTTCATTCCACTACTTCCTCATATTCCTCTTATTCTCTCCTTCTACCACTTCTTCTACTTCTACTTGTTGTTCTTCTTCATTTTCGTCTCCTTCTTCCTCTTGTTCTGCTTACACTTCTTCCTCTTCGTCTTCCTCTTCTTCCACTTCTTCTCCTTCCACAACTTCTTTTTCTTTCCTTTCCGTCTTCTCCTTCCTCTTTTTCTCCATCCCCGACTTCTGTTGCTTCCCATTGTTGCTCTTCCTCTTGTTCTCCTTCCCCCAAATCTTATTCTTACACTTCTTCTTCTTCTTCTTCTTCCTCTTCTCGTCCAGATTCCACTTCTTCTGGTTCTTCTTCCCTTCCCTTCCCCTCCTTCCTCTTCCTCTTTTTCTCCTTTTTCCAATTCTTCTTCTTCATCTCACCTCCTTCGACTACTTCTTCTTCCTCCTCTTGTTCACCTTCTTCACTTTCCGCATCTTCTTCTTCTTCCTTTTCTTCTCCTTCTTCCACTTCTTCTAGTTACTCTCCTTCTTCTTCCTCTTCTTATCTTTCTTCCACTTCTCCTGCCTCCTCTTGTTCTTTTTCTTCCAGTTCTTCTTCATCCTCTCCTTTCCTTTCTTTTCTTCATCTTCATCTCCTTCTTCTTCTTCCTTTCCTTCGTCATATCCCTCTTTTTCTCCTTCTTCTGCTTCCACTTGCATTTTTACCTCTTGTTCTCCTTCTTCTACTTCTTCTCCATCATCCTCACTCCTTCAACTAGTTTTTCTTCTTCCTCTTGTTCACCTTCTTCCACTTCTACTACATCCACTTGTTCTTCTTCTTCCCTCTCTTCTCCTTCTTCCCCTTCTTCTGCCTACACTACTTCTTCTTCCTCCCCTTCTTCTTCTCCTACTTGTTCCACTTCTTCCTCATTCCCCTTTCCTTCCATTGCTTCTTCTTCCTCCTCTTTTTCTCATTCTTCCACTTCTTCTTCTTCTTCCTATTGGTCTCCTTCTTCCACTTCTTCTTCTTCATCTCCTTTCATTCCACTACTTCCTCATATTCCTCTTATTCTCTCCTTCTACCACTTCTTCTACTTCTACTTGTTGTTCTTCTTCATTTTCGTCTCCTTCTTCCTCTTGTTCTGCTTACACTTCTTCCTCTTCTTCCACTTCTTCTCCTTCCACAACTTCTTTTTCTTTCCTTTCCGTCTTCTCCTTCCTCTTTTTCTCCATCCCCGACTTCTGTTGCTTCCCATTGTTGCTTTTCCTCTTGTTCTCCTTCCCCCAAATCTTATTCTTACACTTCTTCTTCTTCTTCTTCTTCCTCTTCTCGTCCAGATTCCACTTCTTCTGGTTCTTCTTCCCTTCCCTTCCCCTCCTTCTTCCTCTTCCTCTTTTTCTCCTTTTTCCAATTCTTCTTCTTCATCTCACCTCCTTCGACTACTTCTTCTTCCTCCTCTTGTTCACCTTCTTCACTTTCCGCATCTTCTTCTTCTTCCTTTTCTTCTCCTTCTTCCACTTCTTCTAGTTACTCTCCTTCTTCTTCCTCTTCTTATCTTTCTTCCACTTCTCCTGCCTCCTCTTGTTCTTTTTCTTCCAGTTCTTCTTCATCCTCTCCTTTCCTTTCTTTTCTTCATCTTCATCTCCTTCTTCTTCTTCCTTTCCTTCGTCATATCCCTCTTTTTCTCCTTCTTCTGCTTCCACTTGCATTTTTACCTCTTGTTCTCCTTCTTCTACTTCTTCTCCATCATCCTCACTCCTTCAACTAGTTTTTCTTCTTCCTCTTGTTCACCTTCTTCCACTTCTACTACATCCACTTGTTCTTCTTCTTCCCTCTCTTCTCCTTCTTCCCCTTCTTCTGCCTACACTACTTCTTCTTCCTCCCCTTCTTCTTCTCCTACTTGTTCCACTTCTTCCTCATTCCCCTTTCCTTCCATTGCTTCTTCTTCCTCCTCTTTTTCTCATTCTTCCACTTCTTCTTCTTCTTCCTATTGGTCTCCTTCTTCCACTTCTTCTTCTTCATCTCCTTTCATTCCACTACTTCCTCATATTCCTCTTATTCTCTCCTTCTACCACTTCTTCTACTTCTACTTGTTGTTCTTCTTCATTTTCGTCTCCTTCTTCCTCTTGTTCTGCTTACACTTCTTCCTCTTCTTCCACTTCTTCTCCTTCCACAACTTCTTTTTCTTTCCTTTCCGTCTTCTCCTTCCTCTTTTTCTCCATCCCCGACTTCTGTTGCTTCCCATAGTTGCTCTTCCTCTTGTTCTCCTTCCCCCAAATCTTATTCTTACACTTCTTCTTCTTCTTCTTCTTCCTCTTCTCGTCCAGATTCCACTTCTTCTGGTTCTTCTTCCCTTCCCTTCCCCTCCTTCTTCCTCTTCCTCTTTTTCTCCTTTTTCCAATTCTTCTTCTTCATCTCACCTCCTTCGACTACTTCTTCTTCCCCCTCTTGTTCACCTTCTTCACTTTCCGCATCTTCTTCTTCTTCCTTTTCTTCTCCTTCTTCCACTTCTTCTAGTTACTCTCCTTCTTCTTCCTCTTCTTATCTTTCTTCCACTTCTCCTGCCTCCTCTTGTTCTTTTTCTTCCAGTTCTTCTTCATCCTCTCCTTTCCTTTCTTTTCTTCATCTTCATCTCCTTCTTCTTCTTCCTTTCCTTCGTCATATCCCTCTTTTTCTCCTTCTTCTGCTTCCACTTGCATTTTTACCTCTTGTTCTCCTTCTTCTACTTCTTCTCCATCATCCTCACTCCTTCAACTAGTTTTTCTTCTTCCTCTTGTTCACCTTCTTCCACTTCTACTACATCCACTTGTTCTTCTTCTTCCCTCTCTTCTCCTTCTTCCCCTTCTTCTGCCTACACTACTTCTTCTTCCTCCCCTTCTTCTTCTCCTACTTGTTCCACTTCTTCCTCATTCCCCTTTCCTTCCATTGCTTCTTCTTCCTCCTCTTTTTCTCATTCTTCCACTTCTTCTTCTTCTTCCTATTGGTCTCCTTCTTCCACTTCTTCTTCTTCATCTCCTTTCATTCCACTACTTCCTCATATTCCTCTTATTCTCTCCTTCTACCACTTCTTCTACTTCTACTTGTTGTTCTTCTTCATTTTCGTCTCCTTCTTCCTCTTGTTCTGCTTACACTTCTTCCTCTTCTTCCACTTCTTCTCCTTCCACAACTTCTTTTTCTTTCCTTTCCGTCTTCTCCTTCCTCTTTTTCTCCATCCCCGACTTCTGTTGCTTCCCATTGTTGCTCTTCCTCTTGTTCTCCTTCCCCCAAATCTTATTCTTACACTTCTTCTTCTTCTTCTTCTTCCTCTTCTCGTCCAGATTCCACTTCTTCTGGTTCTTCTTCCCTTCCCTTCCCCTCCTTCTTTGATGTGAATGCCGAAGACAATGACTTTTCATTTTTTGTAACGTTTCATTAATTTAGGAATTAATGTAACATGCAATTAATCATGTGTGATAATTGCGTGATAATAGAGTATTTAATTTTTCTTTTGGGAGTTACGATTTTGAACAGCCACCTAATTCTATAAATAGGGGTTGAATTGTACTCAAAGGGAAAACCATTGAATTAGTGAAATTATATTTGGGTTTTACCCTTTTGTGAGAGATGAATTTCTCTTTAGAACTTATCAAGGAATTTGTCCTTGTGGCGTTCTCCTAGACTTATCAAGGGTAAATCATCACCCTTGTGGCGTCATATGACTTATCTTCCATCCTTGGAAGTGGCGTCATCTATCTTTTCGTTAAACCATCTTCATCCTTTCCATTTTCTTGTTTACCCAATTCTCATTGCTTTGTTAACTTATTACCTTCCAACCTAGATAGATCCGCAAAACGAATCCAACCCCTCTGAATTTCTATCAGTTGGTATCAGAGCCTGGTTCTAGGTTTGGAATTATGGTGAATATTTTTTATACAAGGTGTTTAATCGAAGGTCATTTGTGTTTATTTGCAGTTGATGGAGGAAGTTGTAACAACGTTGTGAGCGAAAGATTGGTGAATAAACTTAACTTACCAACGAGTCTTCATCCTAGGCAAACTAAGTTTAGATTCACTGTTGGAAAATTCGTGGATGAAGTGACATGCGATATTGCTCCCATGGACTCATGTCATTTTCTTTTAGGGAGATCTTGGCTAAAGGATAAAAAGATTAATCTTGAAAAATTTTCAGTTTCTTTGGTGCATGAAGGACGCAAGCTTAATTTGAAATTTCTGTCACCAAGCCAAGTTTGTGATGATCAACTTAAGTTGAAGGAGAAAATAGAAAAAGAGAGAGAAGAAAAGAGAAAAATAGAAAAAGAAAAGAGTGAAGAAGAAGAGAGAGAAAAGGAAAGAGAAAGACAGAAAAAGAACTATAAAACTTTAACTGCTATTGATTTTTCTTCTTCTCTTGATATTATAACTGCACAGGATCATGAGTATACAACGCACAAATGGTCATGGGTAAGGAAGAAAAATATTGATATCACTCCTAGAGCGTCATTGTACATCGAGTCCACTGATGAAATTCAAACTCATGAGAAAAATTTTCAAGTCTGGGTCTGGGCACCAAAAAGGAGAAATTATTTGATGCATGATTTTTTACAAGTTGTATTTGATCCTGGAGGTTGTTTTGTTCGTTATAAGTGAATAAAATTTGTAGGAAAATAAAGTCATAGATTCGGGGACGAATTTTTTTCGAAGAAGGAGGGAATGATGTGAATGCCGAAGACAATGACTTTTCATTTTTTGTAACGTTTCATTAATTTAGGAATTAATGTAACATGCAATTAATCATGTGTGATAATTGCGTGATAATAGAGTATTTAATTTTTCTTTTGGGAGTTACGATTTTGAACAGCCACCTAATTCTATAAATAGGGGTTGAATTGTACTCAAAGGGAAAACCATTGAATTAGTGAAATTATATTTGGGTTTTACCCTTTTGTGAGAGATGAATTTCTCTTTAGAACTTATCAAGGAATTTTTCCTTGTGGCGTTCTCCTAGACTTATCAAGGGTAAATCATCACCCTTGTGGCGTCATATGACTTATCTTCCATCCTTGGAAGTGGCGTCATCTATCTTTTCGTTAAACCATCTTCATCCTTTCCATTTTCTTGTTTACCCAATTCTCATTGCTTTGTTAACTTATTACCTTCCAACCTAGATAGATCCGCAAAACGAATCCAACCCCTTTGAATTTCTATCATTCTTCCTCTTCCTCTTTTTCTCCTTTTTCCAATTCTTCTTCTTCATCTCACCTCCTTCGACTACTTCTTCTTCCTCCTCTTGTTCACCTTCTTCACTTTCCGCATCTTCTTCTTCTTCCTTTTCTTCTCCTTCTTCCACTTCTTCTAGTTACTCTCCTTCTTCTTCCTCTTCTTATCTTTCTTCCACTTCTCCTGCCTCCTCTTGTTCTTTTTCTTCCAGTTCTTCTTCATCCTCTCCTTTCCTTTCTTTTCTTCATCTTCATCTCCTTCTTCTTCTTCCTTTCCTTCGTCATATCCCTCTTTTTCTCCTTCTTCTGCTTCCACTTGCATTTTTACCTCTTGTTCTCCTTCTTCTACTTCTTCTCCATCATCCTCACTCCTTCAACTAGTTTTTCTTCTTCCTCTTGTTCACCTTCTTCCACTTCTACTACATCCACTTGTTCTTCTTCTTCCCTCTCTTCTCCTTCTTCCCCTTCTTCTGCCTACACTACTTCTTCTTCCTCCCCTTCTTCTTCTCCTACTTGTTCCACTTCTTCCTCATTCCCCTTTCCTTCCATTGCTTCTTCTTCCTCCTCTTTTTCTCATTCTTCCACTTCTTCTTCTTCTTCCTATTGGTCTCCTTCTTCCACTTCTTCTTCTTCATCTCCTTTCATTCCACTACTTCCTCATATTCCTCTTATTCTCTCCTTCTACCACTTCTTCTACTTCTACTTGTTGTTCTTCTTCATTTTCGTCTCCTTCTTCCTCTTGTTCTGCTTACACTTCTTCCTCTTCTTCCACTTCTTCTCCTTCCACAACTTCTTTTTCTTTCCTTTCCGTCTTCTCCTTCCTCTTTTTCTCCATCCCCGACTTCTGTTGCTTCCCATTGTTGCTCTTCCTCTTGTTCTCCTTCCCCCAAATCATATTCTTACACTTCTTCTTCTTCTTCTTCTTCCTCTTCTCGTCCAGATTCCACTTCTTCTGGTTCTTCTTCCCTTCCCTTCCCCTCCTTCTTCCTCTTCCTCTTTTTCTCCTTTTTCCAATTCTTCTTCTTCATCTCACCTCCTTCGACTACTTCTTCTTCCTCCTCTTGTTCACCTTCTTCACTTTCCACATCTTCTTCTTCTTCCTTTTCTTCTCCTTCTTCCACTTCTTCTAGTTACTCTCCTTCTTCTTCCTCTTCTTATCTTTCTTCCACTTCTCCTGCCTCCTCTTGTTCTTTTTCTTCCAGTTCTTCTTCATCCTCTCCTTTCCTTTCTTTTCTTCATCTTCATCTCCTTCTTCTTCTTCCTTTCCTTCGTCATATCTCTCTTTTTCTCCTTCTTCTGCTTCCACTTGCATTTTTACCTCTTGTTCTCCTTCTTCTACTTCTTCTCCATCATCCTCACTCCTTCAACTAGTTTTTCTTCTTCCTCTTGTTCACCTTCTTCCACTTCTACTACATCCACTTGTTCTTCTTCTTCCCTTTCTTCTCCTTCTTCCCCTTCTTCTGCCTACACTACTTCTTCTTCCTCCCCTTCTTCTTCTCCTACTTGTTCCACTTCTTCCTCATTCCCCTTTCCTTCCATTGCTTCTTCTTCCTCCTCTTTTTCTCATTCTTCCACTTCTTCTTCTTCTTCCTATTGGTCTCCTTCTTCCACTTCTTCTTCTTCATCTCCTTTCATTCCACTACTTCCTCATATTCCTCTTATTCTCTCCTTCTACCACTTCTTCTACTTCTACTTGTTGTTCTTCTTCATTTTCGTCTCCTTCTTCCTCTTGTTCTGCTTACACTTCTTCCTCTTCCTCTTCCTCTTCCTCTTCTTCCACTTCTTCTCCTTCCACAACTTCTTTTTCTTTCCTTTCCGTCTTCTCCTTCCTCTTTTTCTCCATCCCCGACTTCTGTTGCTTCCCATTGTTGCTCTTCCTCTTGTTCTCCTTCCCCCAAATCTTATTCTTACACTTCTTCTTCTTCTTCTTCCTCTTCTCGTCCAGATTCCACTTCTTCTGGTTCTTCTTCCCTTCCCTTCCCCTCCTTCTTCCTCTTCCTCTTTTTCTCCTTTTTCCAATTCTTCTTCTTCATCTCACCTCCTTCGACTACTTCTTCTTCCTCCTCTTGTTCACCTTCTTCACTTTCCACATCTTCTTCTTCTTCCTTTTCTTCTCCTTCTTCCACTTCTTCTAGTTACTCTCCTTCTTCTTCCTCTTCTTATCTTTCTTCCACTTCTCCTGCCTCCTCTTGTTCTTTTTCTTCCAGTTCTTCTTCATCCTCTCCTTTCCTTTCTTTTCTTCATCTTCATCTCCTTCTTCTTCTTCCTTTCCTTCGTCATATCCCTCTTTTTCTCCTTCTTCTGCTTCCACTTGCATTTTTACCTCTTGTTCTCCTTCTTCTACTTCTTCTCCATCATCCTCACTCCTTCAACTAGTTTTTCTTCTTCCTCTTGTTCACCTTCTTCCACTTCTACTACATCCACTCGTTCTTCTTCTTCCCTCTCTTCTCCTTCTTCCCCTTCTTCTGCCTACACTACTTCTTCTTCCTCCCCTTCTTCTTCTCCTACTTGTTCCACTTCTTCCTCATTCCCCTTTCCTTCCATTGCTTCTTCTTCCTCCTCTTTTTCTCATTCTTCCACTTCTTCTTCTTCTTCCTATTGGTCTCCTTCTTCCACTTCTTCTTCTTCATCTCCTTTCATTCCACTACTTCCTCATATTCCTCTTATTCTCTCCTTCTACCACTTCTTCTACTTCTACTTGTTGTTCTTCTTCATTTTCGTCTCCTTCTTCCTCTTGTTCTGCTTACACTTCTTCCTCTTCCTCTTCTTCCACTTCTTCTCCTTCCACAACTTCTTTTTCTTTCCTTTCCGTCTTCTCCTTCCTCTTTTTCTCCATCCCCGACTTCTGTTGCTTCCCATTGTTGCTCTTCCTCTTGTTCTCCTTCCCCCAAATCTTATTCTTACACCTCTTCTTCTTCTTCTTCTTCCTCTTCTCGTCCAGATTCCACTTCTTCTGGTTCTTCTTCCCTTCCCTTCCCCTCCTTCTTCCTCTTCCTCTTTTTCTCCTTTTTCCAATTCTTCTTCTTCATCTCACCTCCTTCGACTACTTCTTCTTCCTCCTCTTGTTCACCTTCTTCACTTTCCGCATCTTCTTCTTCTTCCTTTTCTTCTCCTTCTTCCACTTCTTCTAGTTACTCTCCTTCTTCTTCCTCTTCTTATCTTTCTTCCACTTCTCCTGCCTCCTCTTGTTCTTTTTCTTCCAGTTCTTTTTCATCCTCTCCTTTCCTTTCTTTTCTTCATCTTCATCTCCTTCTTCTTCTTCCTTTCCTTCGTCATATCCCTCTTTTTCTCCTTCTTCTGCTTCCACTTGCATTTTTACCTCTTGTTCTCCTTCTTCTACTTCTTCTCCATCATCCTCACTCCTTCAACTAGTTTTTCTTCTTCCTCTTGTTCACCTTCTTCCACTTCTACTACATCCACTTGTTCTTCTTCTTCCCTCTCTTCTCCTTCTTCCCCTTCTTCTGCCTACACTACTTCGTCTTCCTCCCCTTCTTCTTCTCCTACTTGTTCCACTTCTTCCTCATTCCCCTTTCCTTCCATTGCTTCTTCTTCCTCCTCTTTTTCTCATTCTTCCACTTCTTCTTCTTCTTCCTATTGGTCTCCTTCTTCCACTTCTTCTTCTTCATCTCCTTTCATTCCACTACTTCCTCATATTCCTCTTATTCTCTCCTTCTACCACTTCTTCTACTTCTACTTGTTCTTCTTCTTCATTTTCGTCTCCTTCTTCCTCTTGTTCTGCTTACACTTCTTCCTCTTCTTCCACTTCTTCTCCTTCCACAACTTCTTTTTCTTTCCTTTCCGTCTTCTCCTTCCTCTTTTTCTCCATCCCCGACTTCTGTTGCTTCCCATTGTTGCTCTTCCTCTTGTTCTCCTTCCCCCAAATCTTATTCTTACACTTCTTCTTCTTCTTCTTCTTCCTCTTCTCGTCCAGATTCCACTTCTTCTGGTTCTTCTTCCCTTCCCTTCCCCTCCTTCTTCCTCTTCCTCTTTTTCTCCTTTTTCCAATTCTTCTTCTTCATCTCACCTCCTTCGACTACTTCTTCTTCCTCCTCTTGTTCACCTTCTTCACTTTCCACATCTTCTTCTTCTTCCTTTTCTTCTCCTTCTTCCACTTCTTCTAGTTACTCTCCTTCTTCTTCCTCTTCTTATCTTTCTTCCACTTCTCCTGCCTCCTCTTGTTCTTTTTCTTCCAGTTCTTCTTCATCCTCTCCTTTCCTTTCTTTTCTTCATCTTCATCTCCTTCTTCTTCTTCCTTTCCTTCGTCATATCCCTCTTTTTCTCCTTCTTCTGCTTCCACTTGCATTTTTACCTCTTGTTCTCCTTCTTCTACTTCTTCTCCATCATCCTCACTCCTTCAACTAGTTTTTCTTCTTCCTCTTGTTCACCTTCTTCCACTTCTACTACATCCACTCGTTCTTCCTCTTCCCTCTCTTCTCCTTCTTCCCCTTCTTCTGCCTACACTACTTCTTCTTCCTCCCCTTCTTCTTCTCCTACTTGTTCCACTTCTTCCTCATTCCCCTTTCCTTCCATTGCTTCTTCTTCCTCCTCTTTTTCTCATTCTTCCACTTCTTCTTCTTCTTCCTATTGGTCTCCTTCTTCCACTTCTTCTTCTTCATCTCCTTTCATTCCACTACTTCCTCATATTCCTCTTATTCTCTCCTTCTACCACTTCTTCTACTTCTACTTGTTGTTCTTCTTCATTTTCGTCTCCTTCTTCCTCTTGTTCTGCTTACACTTCTTCCTCTTCCTCTTCCTCTTCTTCCACTTCTTCTCCTTCCACAACTTCTTTTTCTTTCCTTTCCGTCTTCTCCTTCCTCTTTTTCTCCATCCCCGACTTCTGTTGCTTCCCATTGTTGCTCTTCCTCTTGTTCTCCTTCCCCCAAATCTTATTCTTACACTTCTTCTTCTTCTTCTTCCTCTTCTCGTCCAGATTCCACTTCTTCTGGTTCTTCTTCCCTTCCCTTCCCCTCCTTCTTCCTCTTCCTCTTTTTCTCCTTTTTCCAATTCTTCTTCTTCATCTCACCTCCTTCGACTACTTCTTCTTCCTCATCTTGTTCACCTTCTTCACTTTCCACATCTTCTTCTTCTTCCTTTTCTTCTCCTTCTTCCACTTCTTCTAGTTACTCTCCTTCTTCTTCCTCTTCTTATCTTTCTTCCACTTCTCCTGCCTCCTCTTGTTCTTTTTCTCCAGTTCTTCTTCATCCTCTCCTTTCCTTTCTTTTCTTCATCTTCATCTCCTTCTTCTTCTTCCTTTCCTTCGTCATATCCCTCTTTTTCTCCTTCTTCTGCTTCCACTTGCATTTTTACCTCTTGTTCTCCTTCTTCTACTTCTTCTCCATCATCCTCACTCCTTCAACTAGTTTTTCTTCTTCCTCTTGTTCACCTTCTTCCACTTCTACTACATCCACTTGTTCTTCTTCTTCCCTCTCTTCTCCTTCTTCCCCTTCTTCTGCCTACACTACTTCTTCTTCCTCCCCTTCTTCTTCTCCTACTTGTTCCACTTCTTCCTCATTCCCCTTTCCTTCCATTGCTTCTTCTTCCTCCTCTTTTTCTCATTCTTCCACTTCTTCTTCTTCTTCCTATTGGTCTCCTTCTTCCACTTCTTCTTCTTCATCTCCTTTCATTCCACTACTTCCTCATATTCCTCTTATTCTCTCCTTCTACCACTTCTTCTACTTCTACTTGTTCTTCTTCTTCATTTTCGTCTCCTTCTTCCTCTTGTTCTGCTTACACTTCTTCCTCTTCGTCTTCCTCTTCTTCCACTTCTTCTCCTTCCACAACTTCTTTTTCTTTCCTTTCCGTCTTCTCCTTCCTCTTTTTCTCCATCCCCGACTTCTGTTGCTTCCCATTGTTGCTCTTCCTCTTGTTCTCCTTCCCCCAAATCTTATTCTTACACTTCTTCTTCTTCTTCTTCCTCTTCTCGTCCAGATTCCACTTCTTCTGGTTCTTCTTCCCTTCCCTTCCCCTCCTTCTTCCTCTTCCTCTTTTTCTCCTTTTTCCAATTCTTCTTCTTCATCTCACCTCCTTCGACTACTTCTTCTTCCTCATCTTGTTCACCTTCTTCACTTTCCACATCTTCTTCTTCTTCCTTTTCTTCTCCTTCTTCCACTTCTTCTAGTTACTCTCCTTCTTCTTCCTCTTCTTATCTTTCTTCCACTTCTCCTGCCTCCTCTTGTTCTTTTTCTCCAGTTCTTCTTCATCCTCTCCTTTCCTTTCTTTTCTTCATCTTCATCTCCTTCTTCTTCTTCCTTTCCTTCGTCATATCCCTCTTTTTCTCCTTCTTCTGCTTCCACTTGCATTTTTACCTCTTGTTCTCCTTCTTCTACTTCTTCTCCATCATCCTCACTCCTTCAACTAGTTTTTCTTCTTCCTCTTGTTCACCTTCTTCCACTTCTACTACATCCACTTGTTCTTCTTCTTCCCTCTCTTCTCCTTCTTCCCCTTCTTCTGCCTACACTACTTCTTCTTCCTCCCCTTCTTCTTCTCCTACTTGTTCCACTTCTTCCTCATTCCCCTTTCCTTCCATTGCTTCTTCTTCCTCCTCTTTTTCTCATTCTTCCACTTCTTCTTCTTCTTCCTATTGGTCTCCTTCTTCCACTTCTTCTTCTTCATCTCCTTTCATTCCACTACTTCCTCATATTCCTCTTATTCTCTCCTTCTACCACTTCTTCTACTTCTACTTGTTCTTCTTCTTCATTTTCGTCTCCTTCTTCCTCTTGTTCTGCTTACACTTCTTCCTCTTCGTCTTCCTCTTCTTCCACTTCTTCTCCTTCCACAACTTCTTTTTCTTTCCTTTCCGTCTTCTCCTTCCTCTTTTTCTCCATCCCCGACTTCTGTTGCTTCCCATTGTTGCTCTTCCTCTTGTTCTCCTTCCCCCAAATCTTATTCTTACACTTCTTCTTCTTCTTCTTCTTCCTCTTCTCGTCCAGATTCCACTTCTTCTGGTTCTTCTTCCCTTCCCTTCCCCTCCTTCTTCCTCTTCCTCTTTTTCTCCTTTTTCCAATTCTTCTTCTTCATCTCACCTCCTTCGACTACTTCTTCTTCCTCCTCTTGTTCACCTTCTTCACTTTCCACATCTTCTTCTTCTTCCTTTTCTTCTCCTTCTTCCACTTCTTCTAGTTACTCTCCTTCTTCTTCCTCTTCTTATCTTTCTTCCACTTCTCCTGCCTCCTCTTGTTCTTTTTCTTCCAGTTCTTCTTCATCCTCTCCTTTCCTTTCTTTTCTTCATCTTCATCTCCTTCTTCTTCTTCCTTTCCTTCGTCATATCCCTCTTTTTCTCCTTCTTCTGCTTCCACTTGCATTTTTACCTCTTGTTCTCCTTCTTCTACTTCTTCTCCATCATCCTCACTCCTTCAACTAGTTTTTCTTCTTCCTCTTGTTCACCTTCTTCCACTTCTACTACATCCACTCGTTCTTCTTCTTCCCTCTCTTCTCCTTCTTCCCCTTCTTCTGCCTACACTACTTCTTCTTCCTCCCCTTCTTCTTCTCCTACTTGTTCCACTTCTTCCTCATTCCCCTTTCCTTCCATTGCTTCTTCTTCCTCCTCTTTTTCTCATTCTTCCACTTCTTCTTCTTCTTCCTATTGGTCTCCTTCTTCCACTTCTTCTTCTTCATCTCCTTTCATTCCACTACTTCCTCATATTCCTCTTATTCTCTCCTTCTACCACTTCTTCTACTTCTACTTGTTGTTCTTCTTCATTTTCGTCTCCTTCTTCCTCTTGTTCTGCTTACACTTCTTCCTCTTCCTCTTCTTCCACTTCTTCTCCTTCCACAACTTCTTTTTCTTTCCTTTCCGTCTTCTCCTTCCTCTTTTTCTCCATCCCCGACTTCTGTTGCTTCCCATTGTTGCTCTTCCTCTTGTTCTCCTTCCCCCAAATCTTATTCTTACACTTCTTCTTCTTCTTCTTCCTCTTCTCGTCCAGATTCCACTTCTTCTGGTTCTTCTTCCCTTCCCTTCCCCTCCTTCTTCCTCTTCCTCTTTTTCTCCTTTTTCCAATTCTTCTTCTTCATCTCACCTCCTTCGACTACTTCTTCTTCCTCATCTTGTTCACCTTCTTCACTTTCCACATCTTCTTCTTCTTCCTTTTCTTCTCCTTCTTCCACTTCTTCTAGTTACTCTCCTTCTTCTTCCTCTTCTTATCTTTCTTCCACTTCTCCTGCCTCCTCTTGTTCTTTTTCTCCAGTTCTTCTTCATCCTCTCCTTTCCTTTCTTTTCTTCATCTTCATCTCCTTCTTCTTCTTCCTTTCCTTCGTCATATCCCTCTTTTTCTCCTTCTTCTGCTTCCACTTGCATTTTTACCTCTTGTTCTCCTTCTTCTACTTCTTCTCCATCATCCTCACTCCTTCAACTAGTTTTTCTTCTTCCTCTTGTTCACCTTCTTCCACTTCTACTACATCCACTTGTTCTTCTTCTTCCCTCTCTTCTCCTTCTTCCCCTTCTTCTGCCTACACTACTTCTTCTTCCTCCCCTTCTTCTTCTCCTACTTGTTCCACTTCTTCCTCATTCCCCTTTCCTTCCATTGCTTCTTCTTCCTCCTCTTTTTCTCATTCTTCCACTTCTTCTTCTTCTTCCTATTGGTCTCCTTCTTCCACTTCTTCTTCTTCATCTCCTTTCATTCCACTACTTCCTCATATTCCTCTTATTCTCTCCTTCTACCACTTCTTCTACTTCTACTTGTTCTTCTTCTTCATTTTCGTCTCCTTCTTCCTCTTGTTCTGCTTACACTTCTTCCTCTTCGTCTTCCTCTTCTTCCACTTCTTCTCCTTCCACAACTTCTTTTTCTTTCCTTTCCGTCTTCTCCTTCCTCTTTTTCTCCATCCCCGACTTCTGTTGCTTCCCATTGTTGCTCTTCCTCTTGTTCTCCTTCCCCCAAATCTTATTCTTACACTTCTTCTTCTTCTTCTTCTTCCTCTTCTCGTCCAGATTCCACTTCTTCTGGTTCTTCTTCCCTTCCCTTCCCCTCCTTCTTCCTCTTCCTCTTTTTCTCCTTTTTCCAATTCTTCTTCTTCATCTCACCTCCTTCGACTACTTCTTCTTCCTCCTCTTGTTCACCTTCTTCACTTTCCACATCTTCTTCTTCTTCCTTTTCTTCTCCTTCTTCCACTTCTTCTAGTTACTCTCCTTCTTCTTCCTCTTCTTATCTTTCTTCCACTTCTCCTGCCTCCTCTTGTTCTTTTTCTTCCAGTTCTTCTTCATCCTCTCCTTTCCTTTCTTTTCTTCATCTTCATCTCCTTCTTCTTCTTCCTTTCGTTCGTCATATCCCTCTTTTTCTCCTTCTTCTGCTTCCACTTGCATTTTTACCTCTTGTTCTCCTTCTTCTACTTCTTCTCCATCATCCTCACTCCTTCAACTAGTTTTTCTTCTTCCTCTTGTTCACCTTCTTCCACTTCTACTACATCCACTTGTTCTTCTTCTTCCCTCTCTTCTCCTTCTTCCCCTTCTTCTGCCTACACTACTTCTTCTTCCTCCCCTTCTTCTTCTCCTACTTGTTCCACTTCTTCCTCATTCCCCTTTCCTTCCATTGCTTCTTCTTCCTCCTCTTTTTCTCATTCTTCCACTTCTTCTTCTTCTTCCTATTGGTGTCCTTCTTCCACTTCTTCTTCTTCATCTCCTTTCATTCCACTACTTCCTCATATTCCTCTTATTCTCTCCTTCTACCACTTCTTCTACTTCTACTTGTTGTTCTTCTTCATTTTCGTCTCCTTCTTCCTCTTGTTCTGCTTACACTTCTTCCTCTTCCTCTTCCTCTTCTTCCACTTCTTCTCCTTCCACAACTTCTTTTTCTTTCCTTTCCGTCTTCTCCTTCCTCTTTTTCTCCATCCCCGACTTCTGTTGCTTGCCATTGTTGCTCTTCCTCTTGTTCTCCTTCCCCCAAATCTTATTCTTACACTTCTTCTTCTTCTTCTTCTTCCTCTTCTCGTCCAGATTCCACTTCTTCTGGTTCTTCTTCCCTTCCCTTCCCCTCCTTCTTCCTCTTCCTCTTTTTCTCCTTTTTCCAATTCTTCTTCTTCATCTCACCTCCTTCGACTACTTCTTCTTCCTCCTCTTGTTCACCTTCTTCACTTTCCACATCTTCTTCTTCTTCCTTTTCTTCTCCTTCTTCCACTTCTTCTAGTTACTCTCCTTCTTCTTCCTCTTCTTATCTTTCTTCCACTTCTCCTGCCTCCTCTTGTTCTTTTTCTTCCAGTTCTTCTTCATCCTCTCCTTTCCTTTCTTTTCTTCATCTTCATCTCCTTCTTCTTCTTCCTTTCGTTCGTCATATCCCTCTTTTTCTCCTTCTTCTGCTTCCACTTGCATTTTTACCTCTTGTTCTCCTTCTTCTACTTCTTCTCCATCATCCTCACTCCTTCAACTAGTTTTTCTTCTTCCTCTTGTTCACCTTCTTCCACTTCTACTACATCCACTTGTTCTTCTTCTTCCCTCTCTTCTCCTTCTTCCCCTTCTTCTGCCTACACTACTTCTTCTTCCTCCCCTTCTTCTTCTCCTACTTGTTCCACTTCTTCCTCATTCCCCTTTCCTTCCATTGCTTCTTCTTCCTCCTCTTTTTCTCATTCTTCCACTTCTTCTTCTTCTTCCTATTGGTCTCCTTCTTCCACTTCTTCTTCTTCATCTCCTTTCATTCCACTACTTCCTCATATTCCTCTTATTCTCTCCTTCTACCACTTCTTCTACTTCTACTTGTTGTTCTTCTTCATTTTCGTCTCCTTCTTCCTCTTGTTCTGCTTACACTTCTTCCTCTTCCTCTTCTTCCACTTCTTCTTCTTCCACAACTTCTTTTTGTTTCCTTTCCGTCTTCTCCTTCCTCTTTTTCTCCTTCCCCGACTTCTGTTGCTTCCCATTGTTGCTCTTCCTCTTGTTCTCCTTCCCCCAAATCTTATTCTTACACTTCTTCTTCTTCTTCTTCCTCTTCTCGTCCAGATTCCACTTCTTCTGGTTCTTCTTCCCTTCCCTTCCCCTCCTTCTTCCTCTTCCTCTTTTTCTCCTTTTTCCAATTCTTCTTCTTCATCTCACCTCCTTCGACTACTTCTTCTTCCTCATCTTGTTCACCTTCTTCACTTTCCACATCTTCTTCTTCTTCCTTTTCTTCTCCTTCTTCCACTTCTTCTTGTTACTCTCCTTCTTCTTCCTCTTCTTATCTTTCTTCCACTTCTCCTGCCTCCTCTTGTTCTTTTTCTCCAGTTCTTCTTCATCCTCTCCTTTCCTTTCTTTTCTTCATCTTCATCTCCTTCTTCTTCTTCCTTTCCTTCGTCATATCCCTCTTTTGCTCCTTCTTCTGCTTCCACTTGCATTTTTACCTCTTGTTCTCCTTCTTCTACTTCTTCTCCATCATCCTCACTCCTTCAACTAGTTTTTCTTCTTCCTCTTGTTCACCTTCTTCCACTTCTACTACATCCACTTGTTCTTCTTCTTCCCTCTCTTCTCCTTCTTCCCCTTCTTCTGCCTACACTACTTCTTCTTCCTCCCCTTCTTCTTCTCCTACTTGTTCCACTTCTTCCTCATTCTCCTTTCCTTCCATTGCTTCTTCTTCCTCCTCTTTTTCTCATTCTTCCACTTCTTCTTCTTCTTCCTATTGGTCTCCTTCTTCCACTTCTTCTTCTTCATCTCTTTTCATTCCACTACTTCCTCATATTCCTCTTATTCTCTCCTTCTACCACTTCTTCTACTTCTACTTGTTGTTCTTCTTCATTTTCGTCTCCTTCTTCCTCTTGTTCTGCTTACACTTCTTCCTCTTCCTCTTCCTCTTCTTCCACTTCTTCTCCTTCCACAACTTCTTTTTCTTTCCTTTCCGTCTTCTCCTTCCTCTTTTTCTCCATCCCCGACTTCTGTTGCTTGCCATTGTTGCTCTTCCTCTTGTTCTCCTTCCCCCAAATCTTATTCTTACACTTCTTCTTCTTCTTCTTCTTCCTCTTCTCGTCCAGATTCCACTTCTTCTGGTTCTTCTTCCCTTCCCTTCCCCTCCTTCTTCCTCTTCCTCTTTTTCTCCTTTTTCCAATTCTTCTTCTTCATCTCACCTCCTTCGACTACTTCTTCTTCCTCCTCTTGTTCACCTTCTTCACTTTCCACATCTTCTTCTTCTTCCTTTTCTTCTCCTTCTTCCACTTCTTCTAGTTACTCTCCTTCTTCTTCCTCTTCTTATCTTTCTTCCACTTCTCCTGCCTCCTCTTGTTCTTTTTCTTCCAGTTCTTCTTCATCCTCTCCTTTCCTTTCTTTTCTTCATCTTCATCTCCTTCTTCTTCTTCCTTTCGTTCGTCATATCCCTCTTTTTCTCCTTCTTCTGCTTCCACTTGCATTTTTACCTCTTGTTCTCCTTCTTCTACTTCTTCTCCATCATCCTCACTCCTTCAACTAGTTTTTCTTCTTCCTCTTGTTCACCTTCTTCCACTTCTACTACATCCACTTGTTCTTCTTCTTCCCTCTCTTCTCCTTCTTCCCCTTCTTCTGCCTACACTACTTCTTCTTCCTCCCCTTCTTCTTCTCCTACTTGTTCCACTTCTTCCTCATTCCCCTTTCCTTCCATTGCTTCTTCTTCCTCCTCTTTTTCTCATTCTTCCACTTCTTCTTCTTCTTCCTATTGGTCTCCTTCTTCCACTTCTTCTTCTTCATCTCCTTTCATTCCACTACTTCCTCATATTCCTCTTATTCTCTCCTTCTACCACTTCTTCTACTTCTACTTGTTGTTCTTCTTCATTTTCGTCTCCTTCTTCCTCTTGTTCTGCTTACACTTCTTCCTCTTCCTCTTCTTCCACTTCTTCTTCTTCCACAACTTCTTTTTGTTTCCTTTCCGTCTTCTCCTTCCTCTTTTTCTCCTTCCCCGACTTCTGTTGCTTCCCATTGTTGCTCTTCCTCTTGTTCTCCTTCCCCCAAATCTTATTCTTACACTTCTTCTTCTTCTTCTTCCTCTTCTCGTCCAGATTCCACTTCTTCTGGTTCTTCTTCCCTTCCCTTCCCCTCCTTCTTCCTCTTCCTCTTTTTCTCCTTTTTCCAATTCTTCTTCTTCATCTCACCTCCTTCGACTACTTCTTCTTCCTCATCTTGTTCACCTTCTTCACTTTCCACATCTTCTTCTTCTTCCTTTTCTTCTCCTTCTTCCACTTCTTCTTGTTACTCTCCTTCTTCTTCCTCTTCTTATCTTTCTTCCACTTCTCCTGCCTCCTCTTGTTCTTTTTCTCCAGTTCTTCTTCATCCTCTCCTTTCCTTTCTTTTCTTCATCTTCATCTCCTTCTTCTTCTTCCTTTCCTTCGTCATATCCCTCTTTTGCTCCTTCTTCTGCTTCCACTTGCATTTTTACCTCTTGTTCTCCTTCTTCTACTTCTTCTCCATCATCCTCACTCCTTCAACTAGTTTTTCTTCTTCCTCTTGTTCACCTTCTTCCACTTCTACTACATCCACTTGTTCTTCTTCTTCCCTCTCTTCTCCTTCTTCCCCTTCTTCTGCCTACACTACTTCTTCTTCCTCCCCTTCTTCTTCTCCTACTTGTTCCACTTCTTCCTCATTCCCCTTTCCTTCCATTGCTTCTTCTTCCTCCTCTTTTTCTCATTCTTCCACTTCTTCTTCTTCTTCCTATTGGTCTCCTTCTTCCACTTCTTCTTCTTCATCTCTTTTCATTCCACTACTTCCTCATATTCCTCTTATTCTCTCCTTCTACCACTTCTTCTACTTCTACTTGTTGTTCTTCTTCATTTTCGTCTCCTTCTTCCTCTTGTTCTGCTTACACTTCTTCCTCTTCCTCTTCTTCCACTTCTTCTCCTTCCACAACTTATTTTTGTTTCCTTTCCGTCTTCTCCTTCCTCTTTTTCTCCTTCCCCGACTTCTGTTGCTTCCCATTGTTGCTCTTCCTCTTGTTCTCCTTCCCCCAAATCTTATTCTTACACTTCTTCTTCTTCTTCTTCCTCTTCTCGTCCAGATTCCACTTCTTCTGGTTCTTCTTCCCTTCCCTTCCCCTCCTTCTTCCTCTTCCTCTTTTTCTCCTTTTTCCAATTCTTCTTCTTCATCTCACCTCCTTCGACTACTTCTTCTTCCTCCTCTTGTTCACCTTCTTCACTTTCCACATCTTCTTCTTCTTCCTTTTCTTCTCCTTCTTCCACTTCTTCTAGTTACTCTCCTTCTTCTTCCTCTTCTTATCTTTCTTCCACTTCTCCTGCCTCCTCTTGTTCTTTTTCTTCCAGTTCTTCTTCATCCTCTCCTTTCCTTTCTTTTCTTCATCTTCATCTCCTTCTTCTTCTTCCTTTCCTTCGTCATATCCCTCTTTTTCTCCTTCTTCTGCTTCCACTTGGATTTTTACCTCTTGTTCTCCTTCTTCTACTTCTTCTCCATCATCCTCACTCCTTCAACTAGTTTTTCTTCTTCCTCTTGTTCACCTTCTTCCATTTCTACTACATCCACTTGTTCTTCTTCTTCCCTCTCTTCTCCTTCTTCCCCTTCTTCTGCCTACACTACTTCTTCTTCCTCCCCTTCTTCTTCTCCTACTTGTTCCACTTCTTCCTCATTCCCCTTTCCTTCCATTGCTTCTTCTTCCTCCTCTTTTTCTCATTCTTCCACTTCTTCTTCTTCTTCCTATTGGTCTCCTTCTTCCACTTCTTCTTCTTCATCTCCTTTCATTCCACTACTTCCTCATATTCCTCTTATTCTCTCCTTCTACCACTTCTTCTACTTCTACTTGTTGTTCTTCTTCATTTTCGTCTCCTTCTTCCTCTTGTTCTGCTTACACTTCTTCCTCTTCCTCTTCCTCTTCTTCCACTTCTTCTCCTTCCACAACTTCTTTTTCTTTCCTTTCCGTCTTCTCCTTCCTCTTTTTCTCCATCCCCGACTTCTGTTGCTTCCCATTGTTGCTCTTCCTCTTGTTCTCCTTCCCCCAAATCTTATTCTTACACTTCTTCTTCTTCTTCTTCCTCTTCTCGTCCAGATTCCACTTCTTCTGGTTCTTCTTCCCTTCCCTTCCCCTCCTTCTTCCTCTTCCTCTTTTTCTCCTTTTTCCAATTCTTCTTCTTCATCTCACCTCCTTCGACTACTTCTTCTTCCTCCTCTTGTTCACCTTCTTCACTTTCCACATCTTCTTCTTCCTTTTCTTCTCCTTCTTCCACTTCTTCTAGTTACTCTCCTTCTTCTTCCTCTTCTTATCTTTCTTCCACTTCTCCTGCCTCCTCTTGTTCTTTTTCTTCCAGTTCTTCTTCATCCTCTCCTTTCCTTTCTTTTCTTCATCTTCATCTCCTTCTTCTTCTTCCTTTCCTTCGTCATATCCCTCTTTTTCTCCTTCTTCTGCTTCCACTTGCATTTTTACCTCTTGTTCTCCTTCTTCTACTTCTTCTCCATCATCCTCACTCCTTCAACTAGTTTTTCTTCTTCCTCTTGTTCACCTTCTTCCATTTCTACTACATCCACTTGTTCTTCTTCTTCCCTCTCTTCTCCTTCTTCCCCTTCTTCTGCCTACACTACTTCTTCTTCCTCCCCTTCTTCTTCTCCTACTTGTTCCACTTCTTCCTCATTCCCCTTTCCTTCCATTGCTTCTTCTTCCTCCTCTTTTTCTCATTCTTCCACTTCTTCTTCTTCTTCCTATTGGTCTCCTTCTTCCACTTCTTCTTCTTCATCTCCTTTCATTCCACTACTTCCTCATATTCCTCTTATTCTCTCCTTCTACCACTTATTCTACTTCTACTTGTTGTTCTTCTTCATTTTCGTCTCCTTCTTCCTCTTGTTCTGCTTACACTTCTTCCTCTTCCTCTTCTTCCACTTCTTCTCCTTCCACAACTTCTTTTTCTTTCCTTTCCGTCTTCTCCTTCCTCTTTTTCTCCATCCCCGACTTCTCTTGCTTCCCATTGTTGCTCTTCCTCTTGTTCTCCTTCCCCCAAATCTTATTCTTACACTTCTTCTTCTTCTTCTTCCTCTTCTCGTCCAGATTCCACTTCTTCTGGTTCTTCTTCCCTTCCCTTCCCCTCCTTCTTCCTCTTCCTCTTTTTCTCCTTTTTCCAATTCTTCTTCTTCATCTCACCTCCTTCGACTACTTCTTCTTCCTCCTCTTGTTCACCTTCTTCACTTTCCACATCTACTTCTTCTTCCTTTTCTTCTCCTTCTTCCACTTCTTCTAGTTACTCTCCTTCTTCTTCCTCTTCTTATCTTTCTTCCACTTCTCCTGCCTCCTCTTGTTCTTTTTCTTCCAGTTCTTCTTCATCCTCTCCTTTCCTTTCTTTTCTTCATCTTCATCTCCTTCTTCTTCTTCCTTTCCTTCGTCATATCCCTCTTTTTCTCCTTCTTCTGCTTCCACTTGCATTTTTACCTCTTGTTCTCCTTCTTCTACTTCTTCTCCATCATCCTCACTCCTTCAACTAGTTTTTCTTCTTCCTCTTGTTCACCTTCTTCCATTTCTACTACATCCACTTGTTCTTCTTCTTCCCTCTCTTCTCCTTCTTCCCCTTCTTCTGCCTACACTACTTCTTCTTCCTCCCCTTCTTCTTCTCCTACTTGTTCCACTTCTTCCTCATTCCCCTTTCCTTCCATTGCTTCTTCTTCCTCCTCTTTTTCTCATTCTTCCACTTCTTCTTCTTCTTCCTATTGGTCTCCTTCTTCCACTTCTTCTTCTTCATCTCCTTTCATTCCACTACTTCCTCATATTCCTCTTATTCTCTCCTTCTACCACTTCTTCTACTTCTACTTGTTGTTCTTCTTCATTTTCGTCTCCTTCTTCCTCTTGTTCTGCTTACACTTCTTCCTCTTCCTCTTCTTCCACTTCTTCTCCTTCAACAACTTCTTTTTCTTTCCTTTCCGTCTTCTCCTTCCTCTTTTTCTCCATCCCCGACTTCTGTTGCTTCCCATTGTTGCTCTTCCTCTTGTTCTCCTTCCCCCAAATCTTATTCTTACACTTCTTCTTCTTCTTCTTCCTCTTCTCGTCCAGATTCCACTTCTTCTGGTTCTTCTTCCCTTCCCTTCCCCTCCTTCTTCCTCTTCCTCTTTTTCTCCTTTTTCCAATTCTTCTTCTTCATCTCACCTCCTTCGACTACTTCTTCTTCCTCCTCTTGTTCACCTTCTTCACTTTCCACATCTACTTCTTCTTCCTTTTCTTCTCCTTCTTCCACTTCTTCTAGTTACTCTCCTTCTTCTTCCTCTTCTTATCTTTCTTCCACTTCTCCTGCCTCCTCTTGTTCTTTTTCTTCCAGTTCTTCTTCATCCTCTCCTTTCCTTTCTTTTCTTCATCTTCATCTCCTTCTTCTTCTTCCTTTCCTTCGTCATATCCCTCTTTTTCTCCTTCTTCTGCTTCCACTTGCATTTTTACCTCTTGTTCTCCTTCTTCTACTTCTTCTCCATCATCCTCACTCCTTCAACTAGTTTTTCTTCTTCCTCTTGTTCACCTTCTTCCACTTCTACTACATCCACTTGTTCTTCTTCATCCCTCTCTTCTCCTTCTTCCCCTTCTTCTGCCTGCACTACTTCTTCTTCCTCCCCTTCTTCTTCTCCTACTTGTTCCACTTCTTCCTCATTCCCCTTTCCTTCCATTGCTTCTTCTTCCTCCTCTTTTTCTCATTCTTCCACTTCTTCTTCTTCTTCCTATTGGTCTCCTTCTTCCACTTCTTCTTCTTCATCTCCTTTCATTCCACTACTTCCTCATATTCCTCTTATTCTCTCCTTCTACCACTTCTTCTACTTCTACTTGTTGTTCTTCTTCATTTTCGTCTCCTTCTTCCTCTTGTTCTGCTTACACTTCTTCCTCTTCCTCTTCCTCGTCTTCCACTTCTTCTCCTTCCACAACTTCTTTTTCTTTCCTTTCCGTCTTCTTCTTCCTCTTTTTCTCCATCCCCGACTTCTGTTGCTTCCCATTGTTGCTCTTCCTCTTGTTCTCCTTCCCCCAAATCTTATTCTTACACTTCTTCTTCTTCTTCTTCCTCTTCTCGTCCAGATTCCACTTCTTCTGGTTCTTCTTCCCTTCCCTTGCCCTCCTTCTTCCTCTTCCTCTTTTTCTCCTTTTTCCAATTCTTCTTCTTCATCTCACCTCCTTCGACTACTTCTTCTTCCTCCTCTTGTTCACCTTCTTCACTTTCCACATCTACTTCTTCTTCCTTTTCTTCTCCTTCTTCCACTTCTTCTAGTTACTCTCCTTCTTCTTCCTCTTCTTATCTTTCTTCCACTTCTCCTGCCTCCTCTTGTTCTTTTTCTTCCAGTTCTTCTTCATCCTCTCCTTTCCTTTCTTTTCTTCATCTTCATCTCCTTCTTCTTCTTCCTTTCCTTCGTCATATCCCTCTTTTTCTCCTTCTTCTGCTTCCACTTGCATTTTTACCTCTTGTTCTCCTTCTTCTACTTCTTCTCCATCATCCTCACTCCTTCAACTAGTTTTTCTTCTTCCTCTTGTTCACCTTCTTCCATTTCTACTACATCCACTTGTTCTTCTTCTTCCCTCTCTTCTCCTTCTTCCCCTTCTTCTGCCTACACTACTTCTTCTTCCTCCCCTTCTTCTTCTCCTACTTGTTCCACTTCTTCCTCATTCCCCTTTCCTTCCATTGCTTCTTCTTCCTCCTCTTTTTCTCATTCTTCCACTTCTTCTTCTTCTTCCTATTGGTCTCCTTCTTCCACTTCTTCTTCTTCATCTCCTTTCATTCCACTACTTCCTCATATTCCTCTTATTCTCTCCTTCTACCACTTATTCTACTTCTACTTGTTGTTCTTCTTCATTTTCGTCTCCTTCTTCCTCTTGTTCTGCTTACACTTCTTCCTCTTCCTCTTCTTCCACTTCTTCTCCTTCCACAACTTATTTTTGTTTCCTTTCCGTCTTCTCCTTCCTCTTTTTCTCCATCCACGACTTCTGTTGCTTCCCATTGTTGCTCTTCCTCTTGTTCTCCTTCCCCCAAATCTTATTCTTACACTTCTTCTTCTTCTTCTTCCTCTTCTCGTCCAGATTCCACTTCTTCTGGTTCTTCTTCCCTTCCCTTCCCCTCCTTCTTCCTCTTCCTCTTTTTCTCCTTTTTCCAATTCTTCTTCTTCATCTCACCTCCTTCGACTACTTCTTCTTCCTCCTCTTGTTCACCTTCTTCACTTTCCACATCTTCTTCTTCTTCCTTTTCTTCTCCTTCTTCCACTTCTTCTAGTTACTCTCCTTCTTCTTCCTCTTCTTATCTTTCTTCCACTTCTCCTGCCTCCTCTTGTTCTTTTTCTTCCAGTTCTTCTTCATCCTCTCCTTTCCTTTCTTTTCTTCATCTTCATCTCCTTCTTCTTCTTCCTTTCCTTCGTCATATCCCTCTTTTTCTCCTTCTTCTGCTTCCACTTGCATTTTTACCTCTTGTTCTCCTTCTTCTACTTCTTCTCCATCATCCTCACTCCTTCAACTAGTTTTTCTTCTTCCTCTTGTTCACCTTCTTCCATTTCTACTACATCCACTTGTTCTTCTTCTTCCCTCTCTTCTCCTTCTTCCCCTTCTTCTGCCTACACTACTTCTTCTTCCTCCCCTTCTTCTTCTCCTACTTGTTCCACTTCTTCCTCATTCCCCTTTCCTTCCATTGCTTCTTCTTCCTCCTCTTTTTCTCATTCTTCCACTTCTTCTTCTTCTTCCTATTGGTCTCCTTCTTCCACTTCTTCTTCTTCATCTCCTTTCATTCCACTACTTCCTCATATTCCTCTTATTCTCTCCTTCTACCACTTCTTCTACTTCTACTTGTTGTTCTTCTTCATTTTCGTCTCCTTCTTCCTCTTGTTCTGCTTACACTTCTTCCTCTTCCTCTTCCTCTTCTTCCACTTCTTCTCCTTCCACAACTTCTTTTTCTTTCCTTTCCGTCTTCTCCTTCCTCTTTTTCTCCATCCCCGACTTCTGTTGCTTCCCATTGTTGCTCTTCCTCTTGTTCTCCTTCCCCCAAATCTTATTCTTACACTTCTTCTTCTTCTTCTTCCTCTTCTCGTCCAGATTCCACTTCTTCTGGTTCTTCTTCCCTTCCCTTCCCCTCCTTCTTCCTCTTCCTCTTTTTCTCCTTTTTCCAATTCTTCTTCTTCATCTCACCTCCTTCGACTACTTCTTCTTCCTCCTCTTGTTCACCTTCTTCACTTTCCACATCTTCTTCTTCCTTTTCTTCTCCTTCTTCCACTTCTTCTAGTTACTCTCCTTCTTCTTCCTCTTCTTATCTTTCTTCCACTTCTCCTGCCTCCTCTTGTTCTTTTTCTTCCAGTTCTTCTTCATCCTCTCCTTTCCTTTCTTTTCTTCATCTTCATCTCCTTCTTCTTCTTCCTTTCCTTCGTCATATCCCTCTTTTTCTCCTTCTTCTGCTTCCACTTGCATTTTTACCTCTTGTTCTCCTTCTTCTACTTCTTCTCCATCATCCTCACTCCTTCAACTAGTTTTTCTTCTTCCTCTGGTTCACCTTCTTCCATTTCTACTACATCCACTTGTTCTTCTTCTTCCCTCTCTTCTCCTTCTTCCCCTTCTTCTGCCTACACTACTTCTTCTTCCTCCCCTTCTTCTTCTCCTACTTGTTCCACTTCTTCCTCATTCCCCTTTCCTTCCATTGCTTCTTCTTCCTCCTCTTTTTCTCATTCTTCCACTTCTTCTTCTTCTTCCTATTGGTCTCCTTCTTCCACTTCTTCTTCTTCATCTCCTTTCATTCCACTACTTCCTCATATTCCTCTTATTCTCTCCTTCTACCACTTATTCTACTTCTACTTGTTGTTCTTCTTCATTTTCGTCTCCTTCTTCCTCTTGTTCTGCTTACACTTCTTCCTCTTCCTCTTCTTCCACTTCTTCTCCTTCCACAACTTCTTTTTCTTTCCTTTCCGTCTTCTCCTTCCTCTTTTTCTCCATCCCCGACTTCTCTTGCTTCCCATTGTTGCTCTTCCTCTTGTTCTCCTTCCCCCAAATCTTATTCTTACACTTCTTCTTCTTCTTCTTCCTCTTCTCGTCCAGATTCCACTTCTTCTGGTTCTTCTTCCCTTCCCTTCCCCTCCTTCTTCCTCTTCCTCTTTTTCTCCTTTTTCCAATTCTTCTTCTTCATCTCACCTCCTTCGACTACTTCTTCTTCCTCCTCTTGTTCACCTTCTTCACTTTCCACATCTACTTCTTCTTCCTTTTCTTCTCCTTCTTCCACTTCTTCTAGTTACTCTCCTTCTTCTTCCTCTTCTTATCTTTCTTCCACTTCTCCTGCCTCCTCTTGTTCTTTTTCTTCCAGTTCTTCTTCATCCTCTCCTTTCCTTTCTTTTCTTCATCTTCATCTCCTTCTTCTTCTTCCTTTCCTTCGTCATATCCCTCTTTTTCTCCTTCTTCTGCTTCCACTTGCATTTTTACCTCTTGTTCTCCTTCTTCTACTTCTTCTCCATCATCCTCACTCCTTCAACTAGTTTTTCTTCTTCCTCTTGTTCACCTTCTTCCACTTCTACTACATCCACTTGTTCTTCTTCATCCCTCTCTTCTCCTTCTTCCCCTTCTTCTGCCTGCACTACTTCTTCTTCCTCCCCTTCTTCTTCTCCTACTTGTTCCACTTCTTCCTCATTCCCCTTTCCTTCCATTGCTTCTTCTTCCTCCTCTTTTTCTCATTCTTCCACTTCTTCTTCTTCTTCGTATTGGTCTCCTTCTTCCACTTCTTCTTCTTCATCTCCTTTCATTCCACTACTTCCTCATATTCCTCTTATTCTCTCCTTCTACCACTTCTTCTACTTCTACTTGTTGTTCTTCTTCATTTTCGTCTCCTTCTTCCTCTTGTTCTGCTTACACTTCTTCCTCTTCCTCTTCCTCTTCTTCCACTTCTTCTCCTTCCACAACTTCTTTTTCTTTCCTTTCCGTCTTCTTCTTCCTCTTTTTCTCCATCCCCGACTTCTGTTGCTTCCCATTGTTGCTCTTCCTCTTGTTCTCCTTCCCCCAAATCTTATTCTTACACTTCTTCTTCTTCTTCTTCCTCTTCTCGTCCAGATTCCACTTCTTCTGGTTCTTCTTCCCTTCCCTTCCCCTCCTTCTTCCTCTTCCTCTTTTTCTCCTTTTTCCAATTCTTCTTCTTCATCTCACCTCCTTCGACTACTTCTTCTTCCTCCTCTTGTTCACCTTCTTCACTTTCCACATCTTCTTCTTCTTCCTTTTCTTCTCCTTCTTCAACTTCTTCTAGTTACTCTCCTTCTTCTTCCTCTTCTTATCTTTCTTCCACTTCTCCTGCCTCCTCTTGTTCTTTTTCTTCCAGTTCTTCTTCATCCTCTCCTTTCCTTTCTTTTCTTCATCTTCATCTCCTTCTTCTTCTTCCTTTCCTTGGTCATATCCCTCTTTTTCTCCTTCTTCTGCTTCCACTTGCATTTTTACCTCTTGTTCTCCTTCTTCTACTTCTTCTCCATCATCCTCACTCCTTCAACTAGTTTTTCTTCTTCCTCTTGTTCACCTTCTTCCACTTCTACTACATCCACTTGTTCTTCTTCTTCCCTCTCTTCTCCTTCTTCCCCTTCTTCTGCCTACACTACTTCTTCTTCCTCCCCTTCTTCTTCTCCTACTTGTTCCACTTCTTGCTCATTCCCCTTTCCTTCCATTGCTTCTTCTTCCTCCTCTTTTTCTCATTCTTCCACTTCTTCTTCTTCTTCCTATTGGTCTCCTTCTTCCACTTCTTCTTCTTCATCTCCTTTCATTCCACTACTTCCTCATATTCCTCTTATTCTCTCCTTCTACCACTTCTTCTACTTCTACTTGTTGTTCTTCTTCATTTTCGTCTCCTTCTTCCTCTTGTTCTGGTAACACTTCTTCCTCTTCCTCTTCCTCTTCTTCCACTTCTTCTCCTTCCACAACTTCTTTTTCTTTCCTTTCCGTCTTCTCCTTCCTCTTTTTCTCCATCCCCGACTTCTGTTGCTTCCCATTGTTGCTCTTCCTCTTGTTCTCCTTCCCCCAAATCTTATTCTTACACTTCTTCTTCTTCTTCTTCTTCTTCCTCTTCTCGTCCAGATTCCACTTCTTCTGGTTCTTGTTCCCTTCCCTTCCCCTCCTTCTTCCTCTTCCTCTTTTTCTCCTTTTTCCAATTCTTCTTCTTCATCTCACCTCCTTCGACTACTTCTTCTTCCTCCTCTTGTTCACCTTCTTCACTTTCCACATCTTCTTCTTCTTCCTTTTCTTCTCCTTCTTCCACTTCTTCTAGTTACTCTCCTTCTTCTTTATCTTCTTATCTTTCTTCCACTTCTCCTGCCTCCTCTTGTTCTTTTTCTTCCAGTTCTTCTTCATCCTCTCCTTTCCTTTCTTTTCTTCATCTTCATCTCCTTCTTCTTCTTCCTTTCCTTCGTCATATCCCTCTTTTTCTCCTTCTTCTGCTTCCACTTGCATTTTTACCTCTTGTTCTCCTTCTTCTACTTCTTCTCCATCATCCTCACTCCTTCAACTAGTTTTTCTTCTTCCTCTTGTTCACCTTCTTCCATTTCTACTACATCCACTTGTTCTTCTTCTTCCCTCTCTTCTCCTTCTTCCCCTTCTTCTGCCTACACTACTTCTTCTTCCTCCCCTTCTTCTTCTCCTACTTGTTCCACTTCTTCCTCATTCCCCTTTCCTTCCATTGCTTCTTCTTCCTCCTCTTTTTCTCATTCTTCCACTTCTTCTTCTTCTTCCTATTGGTCTCCTTCTTCCACTTCTTCTTCTTCATCTCCTTTCATTCCACTACTTCCTCATATTCCTCTTATTCTCTCCTTCTACCACTTCTTCTACTTCTACTTGTTGTTCTTCTTCATTTTCGTCTCCTTCTTCCTCTTGTTCTGCTTACACTTCTTCCTCTTCCTCTTCTTCCACTTCTTCTCCTTCCACAACTTCTTTTTCTTTCCTTTCCGTCTTCTCCTTCCTCTTTTTCTCCATCCACGACTTCTGTTGCTTCCCATTGTTGCTCTTCCTCTTGTTCTCCTTCCCCCAAATCTTATTCTTACACTTCTTCTTCTTCTTCTTCCTCTTCTCGTCCAGATTCCACTTCTTCTGGTTCTTCTTCCCTTCCCTTCCCCTCCTTCTTCCTCTTCCTCTTTTTCTCCTTTTTCCAATTCTTCTTCTTCATCTCACCTCCTTCGACTACTTCTTCTTCCTCCTCTTGTTCACCTTCTTCACTTTCCACATCTTCTTTTTCTTCCTTTTCTTCTCCTTCTTCCACTTCTTCTAGTTACTCTCCTTCTTCTTCCTCTTCTTATCTTTCTTCCACTTCTCCTGCCTCCTCTTGTTCTTTTTCTTCCAGTTCTTCTTCATCCTCTCCTTTCCTTTCTTTTCTTCATCTTCATCTCCTTCTTCTTCTTCCTTTCCTTCGTCATATCCCTCTTTTTCTCCTTCTTCTGCTTCCACTTGCATTTTTACCTCTTGTTCTCCTTCTTCTACTTCTTCTCCATCATCCTCACTCCTTCAACTAGTTTTTCTTCTTCCTCTTGTTCACCTTCTTCCACTTCTACTACATCCACTTGTTCTTCTTCATCCCTCTCTTCTCCTTCTTCCCCTTCTTCTGCCTGCACTACTTCTTCTTCCTCCCCTTCTTCTTCTCCTACTTGTTCCACTTCTTCCTCATTCCCCTTTCCTTCCATTGCTTCTTCTTCCTCCTCTTTTTCTCATTCTTCCACTTCTTCTTCTTCTTCCTATTGGTCTCCTTCTTCCACTTCTTCTTCTTCATCTCCTTTCATTCCACTACTTCCTCATATTCCTCTTATTCTCTCCTTCTACCACTTCTTCTACTTCTACTTGTTGTTCTTCTTCATTTTCGTCTCCTTCTTCCTCTTGTTCTGCTTACACTTCTTCCTCTTCCTCTTCCTCTTCTTCCACTTCTTCTCCTTCCACAACTTCTTTTTCTTTCCTTTCCGTCTTCTCCTTCCTCTTTTTCTCCATCCCCGACTTCTGTTGCTTCCCATTGTTGCTCTTCCTCTTGTTCTCCTTCCCCCAAATCTTATTCTTACACTTCTTCTTCTTCTTCTTCCTCTTCTCGTCCAGATTCCACTTCTTCTGGTTCTTCTTCCCTTCCCTTCCCCTCCTTCTTCCTCTTCCTCTTTTTCTCCTTTTTCCAATTCTTCTTCTTCATCTCACCTCCTTCGACTACTTCTTCTTCCTCCTCTTGTTCACCTTCTTCACTTTCCACATCTTCTTCTTCTTCCTTTTCTTCTCCTTCTTCAACTTCTTCTAGTTACTCTCCTTCTTCTTCCTCTTCTTATCTTTCTTCCACTTCTCCTGCCTCCTCTTGTTCTTTTTCTTCCAGTTCTTCTTCATCCTCTCCTTTCCTTTCTTTTCTTCATCTTCATCTCCTTCTTCTTCTTCCTTTCCTTCGTCATATCCCTCTTTTTCTCCTTCTTCTGCTTCCACTTGAATTTTTACCTCTTGTTCTCCTTCTTCTACTTCTTCTCCATCATCCTCACTCCTTCAACTAGTTTTTCTTCTTCCTCTTGTTCACCTTCTTCCACTTCTACTACATCCACTTGTTCTTCTTCTTCCCTCTCTTCTCCTTCTTCCCCTTCTTCTGCCTACACTACTTCTTCTTCCTCCCCTTCTTCTTCTCCTACTTGTTCCACTTCTTCCTCATTCCCCTTTCCTTCCATTGCTTCTTCTTCCTCCTCTTTTTCTCATTCTTCCACTTCTTCTTCTTCTTCCTATTGGTCTCCTTCTTCCACTTCTTCTTCTTCATCTCCTTTCATTCCACTACTTCCTCATATTCCTCTTATTCTCTCCTTCTACCACTTCTTCTACTTCTACTTGTTGTTCTTCTTCATTTTCGTCTCCTTCTTCCTCTTGTTCTGCTTACACTTCTTCCTCTTCCTCTTCCTCTTCTTCCACTTCTTCTCCTTCCACAACTTCTTTTTCTTTCCTTTCCGTCTTCTCCTTCCTCTTTTTCTCCATCCCCGACTTCTGTTGCTTCCCATTGTTGCTCTTCCTCTTGTTCTCCTTCCCCCAAATCTTATTCTTACACTTCTTCTTCTTCTTCCTCTTCTCGTCCAGATTCCACTTCTTCTGGTTCTTCTTCCCTTCCCTTCCCCTCCTTCTTCCTCTTCCTCTTTTTCTCCTTTTTCCAATTCTTCTTCTTCATCTCACCTCCTTCGACTACTTCTTCTTCCTCCTCTTGTTCACCTTCTTCACTTTCCACATCTTCTTCTTCTTCCTTTTCTTCTCCTTCTTCCACTTCTTCTAGTTACTCTCCTTCTTCTTCCTCTTCTTATCTTTCTTCCACTTCTCCTGCCTCCTCTTGTTCTTTTTCTTCCAGTTCTTCTTCATCCTCTCCTTTCCTTTCTTTTCTTCATCTTCATCTCCTTCTTCTTCTTCCTTTCCTTCGTCATATCCCTCTTTTTCTCCTTCTTCTGCTTCCACTTGCATTTTTACCTCTTGTTCTCCTTCTTCTACTTCTTCTCCATCATCCTCACTCCTTCAACTAGTTTTTCTTCTTCCTCTTATTCACCTTCTTCCACTTCTACTACATCCACTTGTTCTTCTTCTTCCCTCTCTTCTCCTTCTTCCCCTTCTTCTGCCTACACTACTTCTTCTTCCTCCCCTTCTTCTTCTCCTACTTGTTCCACTTCTTCCTCATTCCCCTTTCCTTCCATTGCTTCTTCTTCCTCCTCTTTTTCTCATTCTTCCACTTCTTCTTCTTCTTCCTATTCGTCTCCTTCTTCCACTTCTTCTTCTTCATCTCCTTTCATTCCACTACTTCCTCATATTCCTCTTATTCTCTCCTTCTACCACTTCTTCTACTTCTACTTGTTGTTCTTCTTCATTTTCGTCTCCTTCTTCCTCTTGTTCTGCTTACACTTCTTCCTCTTCCTCTTCTTCCACTTCTTCTCCTTCCACAACTTCTTTTTCTTTCCTTTCCGTCTTCTCCTTCCTCTTTTTCTCCATCCCCGACTTCTGTTGCTTCCCATTGTTGCTCTTCCTCTTGTTCTCCTTCCCCCAAATCTTATTCTTACACTTCTTCTTCTTCTTCCTCTTCTCGTCCAGATTCCACTTCTTCTGGTTCTTCTTCCCTTCCCTTCCCCTCCTTCTTCCTCTTCCTCTTTTTCTCCTTTTTCCAATTCTTCTTCTTCATCTCACCTCCTTCGACTACTTCTTCTTCCTCCTCTTGTTCACCTTCTTCACTTTCCACATCTTCTTCTTCTTCCTTTTCTTCTCCTTCTTCCACTTCTTCTAGTTACTCTCCTTCTTCTTCCTCTTCTTATCTTTCTTCCACTTCTCCTGCCTCCTCTTGTTCTTTTTCTTCCAGTTCTTCTTCATCCTCTCCTTTCCTTTCTTTTCTTCATCTTCATCTCCTTCTTCTTCTTCCTTTCCTTCGTCATATCCCTCTTTTTCTCCTTCTTCTGCTTCCACTTGAATTTTTACCTCTTGTTCTCCTTCTTCTACTTCTTCTCCATCATCCTCACTCCTTCAACTAGTTTTTCTTCTTCCTCTTGTTCACCTTCTTCCACTTCTACTACATCCACTTGTTCTTCTTCTTCCCTCTCTTCTCCTTCTTCCCCTTCTTCTGCCTACACTACTTCTTCTTCCTCCCCTTCTTCTTCTCCTACTTGTTCCACTTCTTCCTCATTCCCCTTTCCTTCCATTGCTTCTTCTTCCTCCTCTTTTTCTCATTCTTCCACTTCTTCTTCTAATTCCTATTGGTCTCCTTCTTCCACTTCTTCTTCTTCATCTCCTTTCATTCCACTACTTCCTCATATTCCTCTTATTCTCTCCTTCTACCACTTCTTCTACTTCTACTTGTTGTTCTTCTTCATTTTTGTCTCCTTCTTCCTCTTGTTCTGCTTACACTTCTTCCTCTTCCTCTTCCTCTTCTTCCACTTCTTCTCCTTCCACAACTTCTTTTTCTTTCCTTTCCGTCTTCTCCTTCCTCTTTTTCTCCATCCCCGACTTCTGTTGCTTCCCATTGTTGCTCTTCCTCTTGTTCTCCTTCCCCCAAATCTTATTCTTACACTTCTTCTTCTTCTTCTTCCTCTTCTCGTCCAGATTCCACTTCTTCTGGTTCTTCTTCCCTTCCCTTCCCCTCCTTCTTCCTCCTCCTCTTTTTCTCCTTTTTCCAATTCTTCTTCTTCATCTCACCTCCTTCGACTACTTCTTCTTCCTCCTCTTGTTCACCTTCTTCACTTTCCACATCTTCTTCTTCTTCCTTTTCTTCTCCTTCTTCCACTTCTTCTAGTTACTCTCCTTCTTCTTCCTCTTCTTATCTTTCTTCCACTTCTCCTGCCTCCTCTTGTTCTTTTTCTTCCAGTTCTTCTTCATCCTCTCCTTTCCTTTCTTTTCTTCATCTTCATCTTCATCTCCTTCTTCTTCTTCCTTTCCTTCGTCATATCCCTCTTTTTCTCCTTCTTCTGCTTCCACTTGCATTTTTACCTCTTGTTCTCCTTCTTCTACTTCTTCTCCATCATCCTCACTCCTTCAACTAGTTTTTCTTCTTCCTCTTATTCACCTTCTTCCACTTCTACTACATCCACTTGTTCTTCTTCTTCCCTCTCTTCTCCTTCTTCCCCTTCTTCTGCCTACACTACTTCTTCTTCCTCCCCTTCTTCTTCTCCTACTTGTTCCACTTCTTCCTCATTCCCCTTTCCTTCCATTGCTTCTTCTTCCTCCTCTTTTTCTCATTCTTCCACTTCTTCTTCTTCTTCCTATTCGTCTCCTTCTTCCACTTCTTCTTCTTCATCTCCTTTCATTCCACTACTTCCTCATATTCCTCTTATTCTCTCCTTCTACCACTTCTTCTACTTCTACTTGTTGTTCTTCTTCATTTTCGTCTCCTTCTTCCTCTTGTTCTGCTTACACTTCTTCCTCTTCCTCTTGTTCCACTTCTTCTCCTTCCACAACTTCTTTTTCTTTCCTTTCCGTCTTCTCCTTCCTCTTTTTCTCCATCCCCGACTTCTGTTGCTTCCCATTGTTGCTCTTCCTCTTGTTCTCCTTCCCCCAAATCTTATTCTTACACTTCTTCTTCTTCTTCTTCCTCTTCTCGTCCAGATTCCACTTCTTCTGGTTCTTCTTCCCTTCCCTTCCCCTCCTTCTTCCTCTTCCTCTTTTTATCCTTTTTCCAATTCTTCTTCTTCATCTCACCTCCTTCCACTACTTCTTCTTCCTCCTCTTGTTCACCTTCTTCACTTTCCACATCTTCTTCTTCTTCCTTTTCTTCTCCTTCTTCCACTTCTTCTAGTTACTCTCCTTCTTCTTCCTCTTCTTATCTTTCTTCCACTTCTCCTGCCTCCTCTTGTTCTTTTTCTTCCAGTTCTTCTTCATCCTCTCCTTTCCTTTCTTTTCTTCATCTTCATCTCCTTCTTCTTCTTCCTTTCCTTCGTCATATCCCTCTTTTTCTCCTTCTTCTGCTTCCACTTGCATTTTTAACTCTTGTTCTCCTTCTTCTACTTCTTCTCCATCATCCTCACTCCTTCAACTAGTTTTTCTTCTTCCTCTTGTTCACCTTCTTCCACTTCTACTACATCCACTTGTTCTTCTTCTTCCCTCTCTTCTCCTTCTTCCCCTTCTTCTGCCTACACTACTTCTTCTTCATCTCCTTCTTCTTCTCCTACTTGTTCCACTTCTTCCTCATTCCCCTTTCCTTCCATTGCTTCTTCTTCCTCCTCTTTTTCTCATTCTTCCACTTCTTCTTCTTCTTCCTATTGGTCTCCTTCTTCCACTTCTTCTTCTACATCTCCTTTCATTCCACTACTTCCTCATATTCCTCTTATTCTCTCCTTCTACCACTTCTGCTACTTCTACTTGTTCTTCTTCTTCATTTTCGTCTCCTTCTTCCTCTTGTTCTGCTTACACTTCTTCCTCTTCCTCTTCCTCTTCTTCCACTTCTTCTCCTGCCACAACTTCTTTTTCTTTCCTTTCCGTCTTCTCCTTCCTCTTTTTCTCCATCCCCGACTTCTGTTGCTTCCCATTGTTGCTCTTCCTCTTGTTCTCCTTCCCCCAAATCTTATTCTTACACTTCTTCTTCTTCTTCTTCTTCTTCCTCTTCTCGTCCAGATTCCACTTCTTCTGGTTCTTCTTCCCTTCCCTTCCCCTCCTTCTTCCTCTTCCTCTTTTTCTCCTTTTTCCAATTCTTCTTCTTCATCTCACCTCCTTCGACTACTTCTTCTTCCTCCTCTTGTTCACCTTCTTCACTTTCCACATCTTCTTCTTCTTCCTTTTCTTCTCCTTCTTCCACTTCTTCTAGTTACTCTCCTTCTTCTTCCTCTTCTTATCTTTCTTCCACTTCTCCTGCCTCCTCTTGTTCTTTTTCTTCCAGTTCTTCTTCATCCTCTCCTTTCCTTTCTTTTCTTCATCTTCATCTCCTTCTTCTTCTTCCTTTCCTTCGTCATATCCCTCTTTTTCTCCTTCTTCTGCTTCCACTTGCATTTTTACCTCTTGTTCTCCTTCTTCTACTTCTTCTCCATCATCCTCACTCCTTCAACTAGTTTTTCTTCTTCCTCTTGTTCACCTTCTTCCACTTCTACTACATCCACTTGTTCTTCTTCTTCCCTCTCTTCTCCTTCTTCCCCTTCTTCTGCCTACACTACTTCTTCTTCCTCCCCTTCTTCTTCTCCTACTTGTTCCACTTCTTCCTCATTCCCCTTTCCTTCCATTGCTTCTTCTTCCTCCTCTTTTTCTCATTCTTCCACTTCTTCTTCTTCTTCCTATTGGTCTCCTTCTTCCACTTCTTCTTCTTCATCTCCTTTCATTCCACTACTTCCTCATATTCCTCTTATTCTCTCCTTCTACCACTTCTGCTACTTCTACTTGTTCTTCTTCTTCATTTTCGTCTCCTTCTTCCTCTTGTTCTGCTTACACTTCTTCCTCTTCCTCTTCCTCTTCTTCCACTTCTTCTCCTGCCACAACTTCTTTTTCTTTCCTTTCCGTCTTCTCCTTCCTCTTTTTCTCCATCCCCGACTTCTGTTGCTTCCCATTGTTGCTCTTCCTCTTGTTCTCCTTCCCCCAAATCTTATTCTTACACTTCTTCTTCTTCTTCTTCCTCTTCTCGTCCAGATTCCACTTCTTCTAGTTCTTCTTCCCTTCCCTTCCCCTCCTTCTTCCTCTTCCTCTTTTTCTCCTTTTTCCAATTCTTCTTCTTCATCTCACCTCCTTCGACTACTTCTTCTTTTGTTCACCTTCTTCACTTTCCACATCTTCTTCTTCTTCCTTTTCTTCTCCTTCTTCCACTTCTTCTAGTTACTCTCCTTCTTCTTCCTCTTCTTATCTTTCTTCCACTTCTCCTGCCTCCTCTTGTTCTTTTTCTTCCAGTTCTTCTTCATCCTCTCCTTTCCTTTCTTTTCTTCATCTTCATCTCCTTCTTCTTCTTCCTTTCCTTCGTCATATCCCTCTTTTTCTCCTTCTTCTGCTTCCACTTGCATTTTTACCTCTTGTTCTCCTTCTTCTACTTCTTCTCCATCATCCTCACTCCTTCAACTAGTTTTTCTTCTTCCTCTTGTTCACCTTCTTCCACTTCTACTACATCCACTTGTTCTTCTTCTTCCCTCTCTTCTCCTTCTTCCCCTTCTTCTGCCTACACTACTTCTTCTTCCTCCCCTTCTTCTTCTCCTACTTGTTCCACTTCTTCCTCATTCCCCTTTCCTTCCATTGCTTCTTCTTCCTCCTCTTTTTCTCATTCTTCCACTTCTTCTTCTTCTTCCTATTGGTCTCCTTCTTCCACTTCTTCTTCTTCATCTCCTTTCATTCCACTACTTCCTCATATTCCTCTTATTCTCTCCTTCTACCATTTCTGCTACTTCTACTTGTTCTTCTTCTTCATTTTCGTCTCCTTCTTCCTCTTGTTCTGCTTACACTTCTTCCTCTTCCTCTTCCTCTTCTTCCACTTCTTCTCCTGCCACAACTTCTTTTTCTTTCCTTTCCGTCTTCTCCTTCCTCTTTTTCTCCATCCCCGACTTCTGTTGCTTCCCATTGTTGCTCTTCCTCTTGTTCTCCTTCCCCCAAAATCTTATTCTTACACTTCTTCTTCTTCTTCTTCTTCCTCTTCTCGTCCAGATTCCACTTCTTCTGGTTCTTCTTCCCTTCCCTTCCCCTCCTTCTTCCTCTTCCTCTTTTTCTCCTTTTTCCAATTCTTCTTCTTCATCTCACCTCCTTCGACTACTTCTTCTTCCTCCTCTTGTTCACCTTCTTCACTTTCCACATCTTCTTCTTCTTCCTTTTCTTCTCCTTCTTCCACTTCTTCTAGTTACTCTCCTTCTTCTTCCTCTTCTTATCTTTCTTCCACTTCTCCTGCCTCCTCTTGTTCTTTTTCTTCCAGTTCTTCTTCATCCTCTCCTTTCCTTTCTTTTCTTCATCTTCATCTCCTTCTTCTTCTTCCTTTCCTTCGTCATATCCCTCTTTTTCTCCTTCTTCTGCTTCCACTTGCATTTTTACCTCTTGTTCTCCTTCTTCTACTTCTTCTCCATCATCCTCACTCCTTCAACTAGTTTTTCTTCTTCCTCTTGTTCACCTTCTTCCACTTCTACTACATCCACTTGTTCTTCTTCTTCCCTCTCTTCTCCTTCTTCCCCTTCTTCTGCCTACACTACTTCTTCTTCCTCCCCTTCTTCTTCTCCTACTTGTTCCACTTCTTCCTCATTCCCCTTTCCTTCCATTGCTTCTTCTTCCTCCTCTTTTTCTCATTCTTCCACTTCTTCTTCTACTTCCTATTGGTCTCCTTCTTCCACTTCTTCTTCTTCATCTCCTTTCATTCCACTACTTCCTCATATTCCCCTTATTCTCTCCTTCTACCACTTCTTCTACTTCTACTTGTTGTTCTTCTTCATTTTCGTCTCCTTCTTCCTCTTGTTCTGCTTACACTTCTTCCTCTTCCTCTTCTTCCACTTCTTCTCCTTCCACAACTTCTTTTTCTTTCCTTTCCGTCTTCTCCTTCCTCTTTTTCTCCATCCCCGACTTCTGTTGCTTCCCATTGTTGCTCTTCCTCTTGTTCTCCTTCCCCCAAATCTTATTCTTACACTTCTTCTTCTTCTTCTTCCTCTTCTCGTCCAGATTCCACTTCTTCTGGTTCTTCTTCCCTTCCCTTCCCCTCCTTCTCCCTCTTCCTCTTTTTCTCCTTTTTCCAATTCTTCTTCTTGATGTCACCTCCTTCGACTACTTCTTCTTCCTCCTCTTGTTCACCTTCTTCACTTTCCACATCTTCTTCTTCTTCCTTTTCTTCTCCTTCTTCAACTTCTTCTAGTTACTCTCCTTCTTCTTCCTCTTCTTATCTTTCTTCCACTTCTCCTGCCTCCTCTTGTTCTTTTTCTTCCAGTTCTTCTTCATCCTCTCCTTTCCTTTCTTTTCTTCATCTTCATCTCCTTCTTCTTCTTCCTTTCCTTCGTCATATCCCTCTTTTTCTCCTTCTTCTGCTTCCACTTGCATTTTTACCTCTTGTTCTCCTTCTTCTACTTCTTCTCCATCATCCTCACTCCTTCAACTAGTTTTTCTTCTTCCTCTTGTTCACCTTCTTCCACTTCTACTACATCCACTCGTTTTTCTTCTTCCCTCTCTTCTCCTTCTTCCCCTTCTTCTGCCTACACTACTTCTTCTTCCTCCCCTTCTTCTTCTCCTACTTGTTCCACTTCTTCCTCATTCCCCTTTCCTTCCATTGCTTCTTCTTCCTCCTCTTTTTCTCATTCTTCCACTTCTTCTTCTTCTTCCTATTGGTCTCCTTCTTCCACTTCTTCTTCTTCATCTCCTTTCATTCCACTACTTCCTCATATTCCTCTTATTCTCTCCTTCTACCACTTCTTCTACTTCTACTTGTTGTTCTTCTTCATTTTCGTCTCCTTCTTCCTCTTGTTCTGCTTACACTTCTTCCTCTTCCTCTTCCTCTTCTTCCACTTCTTCTCCTTCCACAACTTCTTTTTCTTTCCTTTCCGTCTTCTCCTTCCTCTTTTTCTCCATCCCCGACTTCTGTTGCTTCCCATTGTTGCTCTTCCTCTTGTTCTCCTTCCCCCAAATCTTATTCTTACACTTCGTCTTCTTCTTCTTCCTCTTCTCGTCCAGATTCCACTTCTTCTGGTTCTTGTTCCCTTCCCTTCCCCTCCTTCTCCCTCATCCTCTTTTTCTCCTTTTTCCAATTCTTCTTCTTCATCTCACCTCCTTCGACTACTTCTTCTTCCTCCTCTTGTTCACCTTCTTCACTTTCCACATCTTCTTCTTCTTCCTTTTCTTCTCCTTCTTCCACTTCTTCTAGTTACTCTCCTTCTTCTTCCTCTTCTTATCTTTCTTCCACTTCTCCTGCCTCCTCTTGTTCTTTTTCTTCCAGTTCTTCTTCATCCTCTCCTTTCCTTTCTTTTCTTCATCTTCATCTCCTTCTTCTTCTTCCTTTCCTTCGTCATATCCCTCTTTTTCTCCTTCTTCTGCTTCCACTTGCATTTTTACCTCTTGTTCTCCTTCTTCTACTTCTTCTCCATCATCCTCACTCCTTCAACTAGTTTTTCTTCTTCCTCTTGTTCACCTTCTTCCACTTCTACTACATCCACTCGTTCTTCTTCTTCCCTCTCTTCTCCTTCTTCCCCTTCTTCTGCCTACACTACTTCTTCTTCCTCCCCTTCTTCTTCTCCTACTTGTTCCACTTCTTCCTCATTCCCCTTTCCTTCCATTGCTTCTTCTTCCTCCTCTTTTTCTCATTCTTCCACTTCTTCTTCTTCTTCCTATTGGTCTCCTTCTTCCACTTTTCTTCTTCTTCATCTCCTTTCATTCCACTACTTCCTCATATTCCTCTTATTCTCTCCTTCTACCACTTCTTCTACTTCTACTTGTTGTTCTTCTTCATTTTCGTCTCCTTCTTCCTCTTGTTCTGCTTACACTTCTTCCTCTTCCTCTTCTTCCACTTCTTCTCCTTCCACAACTTCTTTTTCTTTCCTTTCCGTCTTCTCCTTCCTCTTTTTCTCCATCCCCGACTTCTGTTGCTTCCCATTGTTGCTCTTCCTCTTGTTCTCCTTCCCCCAAATCTTATTCTTACACTTCTTCTTCTTCTTCTTCCTCTTCTCGTCCAGATTCCACTTCTTCTGGTTCTTCTTCCCTTCCCTTCCCCTCCTTCTTCCTCTTCCTCTTTTTATCCTTTTTCCAATTCTTCTTCTTCATCTCACCTCCTTCCACTACTTCTTCTTCCTCCTCTTGTTCACCTTCTTCACTTTCCACATCTTCTTCTTCTTCCTTTTCTTCTCCTTCTTCCACTTCTTCTAGTTACTCTCCTTCTTCTTCCTCTTCTTATCTTTCTTCCACTTCTCCTGCCTCCTCTTGTTCTTTTTCTTCCAGTTCTTCTTCATCCTCTCCTTTCCTTTCTTTTCTTCATCTTCATCTCCTTCTTCTTCTTCCTTTCCTTCGTCATATCCCTCTTTTTCTCCTTCTTCTGCTTCCACTTGCATTTTTACCTCTTGTTCTCCTTCTTCTACTTCTTCTCCATCATCCTCACTCCTTCAACTAGTTTTTCTTCTTCCTCTTGTTCACCTTCTTCCACTTCTACTACATCCAATCGTTCTTCTTCTTCCCTCTCTTCTCCTTCTTCCCCTTCTTCTGCCTACACTACTTCTTCTTCCTCCCCTTCTTATTCTCCTACTTGTTCCACTTCTTCCTCATTCCCCTTTCCTTCCATTGCTTCTTCTTCCTCCTCTTTTTCTCATTCTTCCACTTCTTCTTCTTCTTCCTATTGGTCTCCTTCTTCCACTTCTTCTTCTTCATCTCCTTTCATTCCACTACTTCCTCATATTCCTCTTATTCTCTCCTTCTACCACTTCTTCTACTTCTACTTGTTGTTCTTCTTCATTTTCGTCTCCTTCTTCCTCTTGTTCTGCTTACACTTCTTCCTCTTCCTCTTCCTCTTCTTCCACTTCTTCTCCTTCCACAACTTCTTTTTCTTTCCTTTCCGTCTTCTCCTTCCTCTTTTTCTCCATCCCCGACTTCTGGTTCTTCCCATTGTTGCTCTTCCTCTTGTTCTCCTTCCCCCAAATCTTATTCTTACACTTCGTCTTCTTCTTCTTCCTCTTCTCGTCCAGATTCCACTTCTTCTGGTTCTTGTTCCCTTCCCTTCCCCTCCTTCTCCCTCATCCTCTTTTTCTCCTTTTTCCAATTCTTCTTCTTCATCTCACCTCCTTCGACTACTTCTTCTTCCTCCTCTTGTTCACCTTCTTCACTTTCCACATCTTCTTCTTCTTCCTTTTCTTCTCCTTCTTCCACTTCTTCTAGTTACTCTCCTTCTTCTTCCTCTTCTTATCTTTCTTCCACTTCTCCTGCCTCCTCTTGTTCTTTTTCTTCCAGTTCTTCTTCATCCTCTCCTTTCCTTTCTTTTCTTCATCTTCATCTCCTTCTTCTTCTTCCTTTCCTTCGTCATATCCCTCTTTTTCTCCTTCTTCTGCTTCCACTTGCATTTTTACCTCTTGTTCTCCTTCTTCTACTTCTTCTCCATCATCCTCACTCCTTCAACTAGTTTTTCTTCTTCCTCTTGTTCACCTTCTTCCACTTCTACTACATCCACTCGTTCTTCTTCTTCCCTCTCTTCTCCTTCTTCCCCTTCTTCTGCCTACACTACTTCTTCTTCCTCCCCTTCTTCTTCTCCTACTTGTTCCACTTCTTCCTCATTCCCCTTTCCTTCCATTGCTTCTTCTTCCTCCTCTTTTTCTCATTCTTCCACTTCTTCTTCTTCTTCCTATTGGTCTCCTTCTTCCACTTCTTCTTCTTCATCTCCTTTCATTCCACTACTTCCTCATATTCCTCTTATTCTCTCCTTCTACCACTTCTTCTACTTCTACTTGTTGTTCTTCTTCATTTCAGTCTCCTTCTTCCTCTTGTTCTGCTTACACTTCTTCCTCTTCCTCTTCTTCCACTTCTTCTCCTTCCACAACTTCTTTTTCTTTCCTTTCCGTCTTCTCCTTCCTCTTTTTCTCCATCCCCGACTTCTGTTGCTTCCCATTGTTGCTCTTCCTCTTGTTCTCCTTCCCCCAAATCTTATTCTTACACTTCTTCTTCTTCTTCTTCCTCTTCTCGTCCAGATTCCACTTCTTCTGGTTCTTCTTCCCTTCCCTTCCCCTCCTTCTTCCTCTTCCTCTTTTTATCCTTTTTCCAATTCTTCTTCTTCATCTCACCTCCTTCCACTACTTCTTCTTCCTCCTCTTGTTCACCTTCTTCACTTTCCACATCTTCTTCTTCTTCCTTTTCTTCTCCTTCTTCCACTTCTTCTAGTTACTCTCCTTCTTCTTCCTCTTCTTATCTTTCTTCCACTTCTCCTGCCTCCTCTTGTTCTTTTTCTTCCAGTTCTTCTTCATCCTCTCCTTTCCTTTCTTTTCTTCATCTTCATCTCCTTCTTCTTCTTCCTTTCCTTCGTCATATCCCTCTTTTTCTCCTTCTTCTGCTTCCACTTGCATTTTTACCTCTTGTTCTCCTTCTTCTACTTCTTCTCCATCATCCTCACTCCTTCAACTAGTTTTTCTTCTTCCTCTTGTTCACCTTCTTCCACTTCTACTACATCCAATCGTTCTTCTTCTTCCCTCTCTTCTCCTTCTTCCCCTTCTTCTGCCTACACTACTTCTTCTTCCTCCCCTTCTTATTCTCCTACTTGTTCCACTTCTTCCTCATTCCCCTTTCCTTCCATTGCTTCTTCTTCCTCCTCTTTTTCTCATTCTTCCACTTCTTCTTCTTCTTCCTATTGGTCTCCTTCTTCCACTTCTTCTTCTTCATCTCCTTTCATTCCACTACTTCCTCATATTCCTCTTATTCTCTCCTTCTACCACTTCTTCTACTTCTACTTGTTGTTCTTCTTCATTTTCGTCTCCTTCTTCCTCTTGTTCTGCTTACACTTCTTCCTCTTCCTCTTCCTCTTCTTCCACTTCTTCTCCTTCCACAACTTCTTTTTCTTTCCTTTCCGTCTTCTCCTTCCTCTTTTTCTCCATCCCCGACTTCTGTTGCTTCCCATTGTTGCTCTTCCCCTTGTTCTCCTTCCCCCAAATCTTATTCTTACACTTCTTCTTCTTCTTCTTCTTCCTCTTCTCGTCCAGATTCCACTTCTTCTGGTTCTTCTTCCCTTCCCTTCCCCTCCTTCTTCCTCTTCCTCTTTTTCTCCTTTTTCCAATTCTTCTTCTTCATCTCACCTCCTTCGACTACTTCTTCTTCCTCCTCTTGTTCACCTTCTTCACTTTCCACATCTTCTTCTTCTTCCTTTTCTTCTCCTTCTTCCACTTCTTCTAGTTACTCTCCTTCTTCTTCCTCTTCTTATCTTTCTTCCACTTCTCCTGCCTCCTCTTGTTCTTTTTCTTCCAGTTCTTCTTCATCCTCTCCTTTCCTTTCTTTTCTTCATCCTCATCTCCTTCTTCTTCTTCCTTTCCTTCGTCATATCCCTCTTTTTCTCCTTCTTCTGCTTCCACTTGCATTTTTACCTCTTGTTCTCCTTCTTCTACTTCTTCTCCATCATCCTCACTCCTTCAACTAGTTTTTCTTCTTCCTCTTGTTCACCTTCTTCCACTTCTACTACATCCACTCGTTCTTCTTCTTCCCTCTCTTCTCCTTCTTCCCCTTCTTCTGCCTACACTACTTCTTCTTCCTCCCCTTCTTCTTCTCCTACTTGTTCCACTTCTTCCTCATTCCCCTTTCCTTCCATTGCTTCTTCTTCCTCCTCTTTTTCTCATTCTTCCACTTCTTCTTCTTCTTCCTATTGGTCTCCTTCTTCCACTTCTTCTTCTTCATCTCCTTTCATTCCACTACTTCCTCATATTCCTCTTATTCTCTCCTTCTACCACTTCTTCTACTTCTACTTGTTGTTCTTCTTCATTTTCGTCTCCTTCTTCCTCTTGTTCTGCTTACACTTCTTCCTCTTCCTCTTCTTCCACTTCTTCTCCTTCCACAACTTCTTTTTCTTTCCTTTCCGTCTTCTCCTTCCTCTTTTTCTCCATCCCCGACTTCTGTTGCTTCCCATTGTTGCTCTTCCTCTTGTTCTCCTTCCCCCAAATCTTATTCTTACACTTCTTCTTCTTCTTCTTCTTCTTCCTCTTCTCGTCCAGATTCCACTTCTTCTGGTTCTTCTTCCCTTCCCTTCCCCTCCTTCTTCCTCTTCCTCTTTTTCTCCTTTTTCCAATTCTTCTTCTTCATCTCACCTCCTTCGACTACTTCTTCTTCCTCCTCTTGTTCACCTTCTTCACTTTCCACATCTTCTTCTTCTTCCTTTTCTTCTCCTTCTTCCACTTCTTCTAGTTACTCTCCTTCTTCTTCCTCTTCTTATCTTTCTTCCACTTCTCCTGCCTCCTCTTGTTCTTTTTCTTCCAGTTCTTCTTCATCCTCTCCTTTCCTTTCTTTTCTTCATCTTCATCTCCTTCTTCTTCTTCCTTTCCTTCGTCATATCCCTCTTTTTCTCCTTCTTCTGCTTCCACTTGCATTTTTACCTCTTGTTCTCCTTCTTCTACTTCTTCTCCATCATCCTCACTCCTTCAACTAGTTTTTCTTCTTCCTCTTGTTCACCTTCTTCCACTTCTACTACATCCAATCGTTCTTCTTCTTCCCTCTCTTCTCCTTCTTCCCCTTCTTCTGCCTACACTACTTCTTCTTCCTCCCCTTCTTCTTCTCCTACTTGTTCCACTTCTTCCTCATTCCCCTTTCCTTCCATTGCTTCTTCTTCCTCCTCTTTTTCTCATTCTTCCACTTCTTCTTCTTCTTCCTATTGGTCTCCTTCTTCCACTTCTTCTTCTTCATCTCCTTTCATTCCACTACTTCCTCATATTCCTCTTATTCTCTCCTTCTACCACTTCTTCTACTTCTACTTGTTGTTCTTCTTCATTTTCGTCTCCTTCTTCCTCTTGTTCTGCTTACACTTCTTCCTCTTCCTCTTCTTCCACTTCTTCTCCTTCCACAACTTCTTTTTCTTTCCTTTCCGTCTTCTCCTTCCTCTTTTTCTCCATCCCCGACTTCTGTTGCTTCCCATTGTTGCTCTTCCTCTTGTTCTCCTTCCCCCAAATCTTATTCTTACACTTCTTCTTCTTCTTCTTCCTCTTCTCGTCCAGATTCCACTTCTTCTAGTTCTTCTTCCCTTCCCTTCCCCTCCTTCTTCCTCTTCCTCTTTTTATCCTTTTTCCAATTCTTCTTCTTCATCTCACCTCCTTCGACTACTTCTTCTTCCTCCTCTTGTTCACCTTCTTCACTTTCCACATCTTCTTCTTCTTCCTTTTCTTCTCCTTCTTCCACTTCTTCTAGTTACTCTCCTTCTTCTTCCTCTTCTTATCTTTCTTCCACTTCTCCTGCCTCCTCTTGTTCTTTTTCTTCCAGTTCTTCTTCATCCTCTCCTTTCCTTTCTTTTCTTCATCTTCATCTCCTTCTTCTTCTTCCTTTCCTTCGTCATATCCCTCTTTTTCTCCTTCTTCTGCTTCCACTTGCATTTTTACCTCTTGTTCTCCTTCTTCTACTTCTTCTCCATCATCCTCACTCCTTCAACTAGTTTTTCTTCTTCCTCTTGTTCACCTTCTTCCACTTCTACTACATCCACTCGTTCTTCTTCTTCCCTCTCTTCTCCTTCTTCCCCTTCTTCTGCCTACACTACTTCTTCTTCCTCCCCTTCTTCTTCTCCTACTTGTTCCACTTCTTCCTCATTCCCCTTTCCTTCCATTGCTTCTTCTTCCTCCTCTTTTTCTCATTCTTCCACTTCTTCTTCTTCTTCCTATTGGTCTCCTTCTTCCACTTCTTCTTCTTCATCTCCTTTCATTCCACTACTTCCTCATATTCCTCTTATTCTCTCCTTCTACCACTTCTTCTACTTCTACTTGTTGTTCTTCTTCATTTTCGTCTCCTTCTTCCTCTTGTTCTGCTTACACTTCTTCCTCTTCCTCTTCCTCTTCTTCCACTTCTTCTCCTTCCACAACTTCTTTTTCTTTCCTTTCCGTCTTCTCCTTCCTCTTTTTCTCCATCCCCGACTTCTGTTGCTTCCCATTGTTGCTCTTCCTCTTGTTCTCCTTCCCCCAAATCTTATTCTTACACTTCTTCTTCTTCTTCTTCCTCTTCTCGTCCAGATTCCACTTCTTCTGGTTCTTCTTCCCTTCCCTTCCCCTCCTTCTCCCTCTTCCTCTTTTTCTCCTTTTTCCAATTCTTCTTCTTCATCTCACCTCCTTCGACTACTTCTTCTTCCTCCTCTTGTTCACCTTCTTCACTTTCCACATCTTCTTCTTCTTCCTTTTCTTCTCCTTCTTCCACTTCTTCTAGTTACTCTCCTTCTTCTTCCTCTTCTTATCTTTCTTCCACTTCTCCTGCCTCCTCTTGTTCTTTTTCTTCCAGTTCTTCTTCATCCTCTCCTTTCCTTTCTTTTCTTCATCTTCATCTCCTTCTTCTTCTTCCTTTCCTTCGTCATATCCCTCTTTTTCTCCTTCTTCTGCTTCCACTTGCATTTTTACCTCTTGTTCTCCTTCTTCTACTTCTTCTCCATCATCCTCACTCCTTCAACTAGTTTTTCTTCTTCCTCTTGTTCACCTTCTTCCACTTCTACTACATCCACTCGTTCTTCTTCTTCCCTCTCTTCTCCTTCTTCCCCTTCTTCTGCCTACACTACTTCTTCTTCCTCCCCTTCTTCTTCTCCTACTTGTTCCACTTCTTCCTCATTCCCCTTTCCTTCCATTGCTTCTTCTTCCTCCTCTTTTTCTCATTCTTCCACTTCTTCTTCTTCTTCCTATTGGTCTCCTTCTTCCACTTCTTCTTCATCTCCTTTCATTCCACTACTTCCTCATATTCCTCTTATTCTCTCCTTCTACCACTTCTTCTACTTCTACTTGTTGTTCTTCTTCATTTTCGTCTCCTTCTTCCTCTTGTTCTGCTTACACTTCTTCCTCTTCCTCTTCCTCTTCTTCAACTTCTTCTCCTTCCACAACTTCTTTTTCTTTCCTTTCCGTCTTCTCCTTCCTCTTTTTCTCCATCCCCGACTTCTGTTGCTTCCCATTGTTGCTCTTCCTCTTGTTCTCCTTCCCCCAAATCTTATTCTTACACTTCTTCTTCTTCTTCTTCCTCTTCTCGTCCAGATTCCACTTCTTCTGGTTCTTCTTCCCTTCCCTTCCCCTCCTTCTTCCTCTTCCTCTTTTTCTCCTTTTTCCAATTCTTCTTCTTCATCTCACCTCCTTCGACTACTTCTTCTTCCTCCTCTTGTTCACCTTCTTCACTTTCCACATCCTCTTCTTCTTCCTTTTCTTCTCCTTCTTCAACTTCTTCTAGTTACTCTCCTTCTTCTTCCTCTTCTTATCTTTCTTCCACTTCTCCTGCCTCCTCTTGTTCTTTTTCTTCCAGTTCTTCTTCATCCTCTCCTTTCCTTTCTTTTCTTCATCTTCATCTCCTTCTTCTTCTTCCTTTCCTTCGTCATATCCCTCTTTTTCTCCTTCTTCTGCTTCCACTTGAATTTTTACCTCTTGTTCTCCTTCTTCTACTTCTTCTCCATCATCCTCACTCCTTCAACTAGTTTTTCTTCTTCCTCTTGTTCACCTTCTTCCACTTCTACTACATCCACTCGTTCTTCTTCTTCCCTCTCTTCTCCTTCTTCCCCTTCTTCTGCCTACACTACTTCTTCTTCCTCCCCTTCTTCTTCTCCTACTTGTTCCACTTCTTCCTCATTCCCCTTTCCTTCCATTGCTTCTTCTTCCTCCTCTTTTTCTCATTCTTCCACTTCTTCTTCTTCTTCCTATTGGTCTCCTTCTTCCACTTCTTCTTCTTCATCTCCTTTCATTCCACTACTTCCTCATATTCCTCTTATTCTCAACTTCTACCACTTCTTCTACTTCTACTTGTTGTTCTTCTTCATTTTCGTCTCCTTCTTCCTCTTGTTCTGCTTACACTTCTTCCTCTTCCTCTTCTTCCACTTCTTCTCCTTCCACAACTTCTTTTTCTTTCCTTTCCGTCTTCTCCTTCCTCTTTTTCTCCATCCCCGACTTCTGTTGCTTCCCATTGTTGCTCTTCCTCTTGTTCTCCTTCCCCCAAATCTTATTCTTACACTTCTTCTTCTTCTTCTTCCTCTTCTCGTCCAGATTCCACTTCTTCTAGTTCTTCTTCCCTTCCCTTCCCCTCCTTCTTCCTCTTCCTCTTTTTATCCTTTTTCCAATTCTTCTTCTTCATCTCACCTCCTTCGACTACTTCTTCTTCCTCCTCTTGTTCACCTTCTTCACTTTCCACATCCTCTTCTTCTTCCTTTTCTTCTCCTTCTTCCACTTCTTCTAGTTACTCTCCTTCTTCTTCCTCTTCTTATCTTTCTTCCACTTCTCCTGCCTCCTCTTGTTCTTTTTCTTCCAGTTCTTCTTCATCCTCTCCTTTCCTTTCTTTTCTTCATCTTCATCTCCTTCTTCTTCTTCCTTTCCTTCGTCATATCCCTCTTTTTCTCCTTCTTCTGCTTCCACTTGCATTTTTACCTCTTGTTCTCCTTCTTCTACTTCTTCTCCATCATCCTCACTCCTTCAACTAGTTTTTCTTCTTCCTCTTGTTCACCTTCTTCCACTTCTACTACATCCACTTGTTCTTCTTCTTCCCTCTCTTCTCCTTCTTCCCCTTCTTCTGCCTACACTACTTCTTCTTCCTCCCCTTCTTCTTCTCCTACTTGTTCCACTTCTTCCTCATTCCCCTTTCCTTCCATTGCTTCTTCTTCCTCCTCTTTTTCTCATTCTTCCACTTCTTCTTCTTCTTCCTATTGGTCTCCTTCTTCCACTTCTTCTTCTTCATCTCCTTTCATTCCACTACTTCCTCATATTCCTCTTATTCTCTCCTTCTACCACTTCTTCTACTTCTACTTGTTGTTCTTCTTCATTTTCGTCTCCTTCTTCCTCTTGTTCTGCTTACACTTCTTCCTCTTCCTCTTCCTCTTCTTCCACTTCTTCTCCTTCCACAACTTCTTTTTCTTTCCTTTCCGTCTTCTCCTTCCTCTTTTTCTCCATCCCCGACTTCTGTTGCTTCCCATTGTTGCTCTTCCTCTTGTTCTCCTTCCCCCAAATCTTATTCTTACACTTCTTCTTCTTCTTCTTCCTCTTCTCGTCCAGATTCCACTTCTTCTGGTTCTTCTTCCCTTCCCTTCCCCTCCTTCTCCCTCTTCCTCTTTTTCTCCTTTTTCCAATTCTTCTTCTTCATCTCACCTCCTTCGACTACTTCTTCTTCCTCCTCTTGTTCACCTTCTTCACTTTCCACATCTTCTTCTTCTTCCTTTTCTTCTCCTTCTTCCACTTCTTCTAGTTACTCTCCTTCTTCTTCCTCTTCTTATCTTTCTTCCACTTCTCCTGCCTCCTCTTGTTCTTTTTCTTCCAGTTCTTCTTCATCCTCTCCTTTCCTTTCTTTTCTTCATCTTCATCTCCTTCTTCTTCTTCCTTTCCTTCGTCATATCCCTCTTTTTCTCCTTCTTCTGCTTCCACTTGCATTTTTACCTCTTGTTCTCCTTCTTCTACTTCTTCTCCATCATCCTCACTCCTTCAACTAGTTTTTCTTCTTCCTCTTGTTCACCTTCTTCCACTTCTACTACATCCACTCGTTCTTCTTCTTCCCTCTCTTCTCCTTCTTCCCCTTCTTCTGCCTACACTACTTCTTCTTCCTCCCCTTCTTCTTCTCCTACTTGTTCCACTTCTTCCTCATTCCCCTTTCCTTCCATTGCTTCTTCTTCCTCCTCTTTTTCTCATTCTTCCACTTCTTCTTCTTCTTCCTATTGGTCTCCTTCTTCCACTTCTTCTTCATCTCCTTTCATTCCACTACTTCCTCATATTCCTCTTATTCTCTCCTTCTACCACTTCTTCTACTTCTACTTGTTGTTCTTCTTCATTTTCGTCTCCTTCTTCCTCTTGTTCTGCTTACACTTCTTCCTCTTCCTCTTCCTCTTCTTCCACTTCTTCTCCTTCCACAACTTCTTTTTCTTTCCTTTCCGTCTTCTCCTTCCTCTTTTTCTCCATCCCCGACTTCTGTTGCTTCCCATTGTTGCTCTTCCTCTTGTTCTCCTTCCCCCAAATCTTATTCTTACACTTCTTCTTCTTCTTCTTCCTCTTCTCGTCCAGATTCCACTTCTTCTGGTTCTTCTTCCCTTCCCTTCCCCTCCTTCTTCCTCTTCCTCTTTTTCTCCTTTTTCCAATTCTTCTTCTTCATCTCACCTCCTTCGACTACTTCTTCTTCCTCCTCTTGTTCACCTTCTTCACTTTCCACATCCTCTTCTTCTTCCTTTTCTTCTCCTTCTTCAACTTCTTCTAGTTACTCTCCTTCTTCTTCCTCTTCTTATCTTTCTTCCACTTCTCCTGCCTCCTCTTGTTCTTTTTCTTCCAGTTCTTCTTCATCCTCTCCTTTCCTTTCTTTTCTTCATCTTCATCTCCTTCTTCTTCTTCCTTTCCTTCGTCATATCCCTCTTTTTCTCCTTCTTCTGCTTCCACTTGAATTTTTACCTCTTGTTCTCCTTCTTCTACTTCTTCTCCATCATCCTCACTCCTTCAACTAGTTTTTCTTCTTCCTCTTGTTCACCTTCTTCCACTTCTACTACATCCACTCGTTCTTCTTCTTCCCTCTCTTCTCCTTCTTCCCCTTCTTCTGCCTACACTACTTCTTCTTCCTCCCCTTCTTCTTCTCCTACTTGTTCCACTTCTTCCTCATTCCCCTTTCCTTCCATTGCTTCTTCTTCCTCCTCTTTTTCTCATTCTTCCACTTCTTCTTCTTCTTCCTATTGGTCTCCTTCTTCCACTTCTTCTTCTTCATCTCCTTTCATTCCACTACTTCCTCATATTCCTCTTATTCTCAACTTCTACCACTTCTTCTACTTCTACTTGTTGTTCTTCTTCATTTTCGTCTCCTTCTTCCTCTTGTTCTGCTTACACTTCTTCCTCTTCCTCTTCTTCCACTTCTTCTCCTTCCACAACTTCTTTTTCTTTCCTTTCCGTCTTCTCCTTCCTCTTTTTCTCCATCCCCGACTTCTGTTGCTTCCCATTGTTGCTCTTCCTCTTGTTCTCCTTCCCCCAAATCTTATTCTTACACTTCTTCTTCTTCTTCTTCTTCCTCTTCTCGTCCAGATTCCACTTCTTCTGGTTCTTCTTCCCTTCCCTTCCCCTCCTTCTTCCTCTTCCCCTTTTTCTCCTTTTTTCAATTCTTCTTCTTCATCTCACCTCCTTCGACTACTTCTTCTTCCTCCTCTTGTTCACCTTCTTCACTTTCCACATCTTCTTCTTCTTCCTTTTCTTCTCCTTCTTCCACTTCTTCTAGTTACTCTCCTTCTTCTTCCTCTTCTTATCTTTCTTCCACTTCTCCTGCCTCCTCTTGTTCTTTTTCTTCCAGTTCTTCTTCATCCTCTCCTTTCCTTTCTTTTCTTCATCTTCATCTCCTTCTTCTTCTTCCTTTCCTTCGTCATATCCCTCTTTTTCTCCTTCTTCTGCTTCCACTTGCATTTTTACCTCTTGTTCTCCTTCTTCTACTTCTTCTCCATCATCCTCACTCCTTCAACTAGTTTTTCTTCTTCTTCTTGTTCACCTTCTTCCACTTCTACTACATCCACTCGTTCTTCTTCTTCCCTCTCTTCTCCTTCTTCCCCTTCTTCTGCCTACACTACTTCTTCTTCCTCCCCTTCTTCTTCTCCTACTTGTTCCACTTCTTCCTCATTCCCCTTTCCTTCCATTGCTTCTTCTTCCTCCTCTTTTTCTCATTCTTCCACTTCTTCTTCTTCTTCCTATTGGTCTCCTTCTTCCACTTCTTCTTCTTCATCTCCTTTCATTCCACTACTTCCTCATATTCCTCTTATTCTCTCCTTCTACCACTTCTTCTACTTCTACTTGTTGTTCTTCTTCATTTTCGTCTCCTTCTTCCTCTTGCTCTGCTTACACTTCTTCCTCTTCCTCTTCCTCTTCTTCCACTTCTTCTCCTTCCACAACTTCTTTTCCTTTCCTTTCCGTCTTCTCCTGCCTCTTTTTCTCCATCCCCGACTTCTGTTGCTTCCCATTGTTGCTCTTCCTCTTGTTCTCCTTCCCCCAAATCTTATTCTTACACTTCTTCTTCTTCTTCTTCTTCCTCTTCTCGTCCAGATTCCACTTCTTTTGGTTCTTCTTCCCTTCCCTTCCCCTCCTTCTTCCTCTTCCCCTTTTTCTCCTTTTTCCAATTCTTCTTCTTCATCTCACCTCCTTCGACTACTTCTTCTTCCTCCTCTTGTTCACCTTCTTCACTTTCCACATCTTCTTCTTCTTCCTTTTCTTCTCTTTCTTCAACTTCTTCTAGTTACTCTCCTTCTTCTTCCTCTTCTTATCTTTCTTCCACTTCTCCTGCCTCCTCTTGTTCTTTTTCTTCCAGTTCTTCTTCATCCTCTCCTTTCCTTTCTTTTCTTCATCTTCATCTCCTTCTTCTTCTTCCTTTCCTTCGTCATATCCCTCTTTTTCTCCTTCTTCTGCTTCCACTTGCATTTTTACCTCTTGTTCTCCTTCTTCTACTTCTTCTCCATCATCCTCACTCCTTCAACTAGTTTTTCTTCTTCCTCTTGTTCACCTTCTTCCACTTCTACTACATCCACTTGTTCTTCTTCTTCCCTCTCTTCTCCTTCTTCCCCTTCTTCTGCCTACACTACTTCTTCTTCCTCCCCTTCTTCTTCTCCTACTTGTTCCACTTCTTCCTCATTCCCCTTTCCTTCCATTGCTTCTTCTTCCTCCTCTTTTTCTCATTCTTCCACTTCTTCTTCTTCTTCCTATTGGTCTCCTTCTTCCACTACTTCCTCATATTCCTCTTATTCTCTCCTTCTACCACTTCTTCTACTTCTACTTGTTGTTCTTCTTCATTTTCGTCTCCTTCTTCCTCTTGTTCTGCTTACACTTCTTCCTCTTCCTCTTCCTCTTCTTCCACTTCTTCTCCTTCCACAACTTCTTTTTCTTTCCTTTCCGTCTTCTCCTTCCTCTTTTTCTCCATCCCCGACTTCTGTTGCTTCCCATTGTTGCTCTTCCTCTTGTTCTCCTTCCCCCAAATCTTATTCTTACACTTCTTCTTCTTCTTCTTCTTCCTCTTCTCGTCCAGATTCCACTTCTTCTGGTTCTTCTTCCCTTCCCTTCCCCTCCTTCTTCCTCTTCCCCTTTTTCTCCTTTTTCCAATTCTTCTTCTTCATCTCACCTCCTTCGACTACTTCTTCTTCCTCCTCTTGTTCACCTTCTTCACTTTCCACATCTTCTTCTTCTTCCTTTTCTTCTCTTTCTTCAACTTCTTCTAGTTACTCTCCTTCTTCTTCCTCTTCTTATCTTTCTTCCACTTCTCCTGCCTCCTCTTGTTCTTTTTCTTCCAGTTCTTCTTCATCCTCTCCTTTCCTTTCTTTTCTTCATCTTCATCTCCTTCTTCTTCTTCCTTTCCTTCGTCATATCCCTCTATTTCTCCTTCTTCTGCTTCCACTTGCATTTTTACCTCTTGTTCTCCTTCTTCTACTTCTTCTCCATCATCCTCACTCCTTCAACTAGTTTTTCTTCTTCCTCTTGTTCACCTTCTTCCACTTCTACTACATCCACTTGTTCTTCTTCTTCCCTCTCTTCTCCTTCTTCCCCTTCTTCTGCCTACACTACTTCTTCTTCCTCCCCTTCTTCTTCTCCTACTTGTTCCACTTCTTCCTCATTCCCCTTTCCTTCCATTGCTTCTTCTTCCTCCTCTTTTTCTCATTCTTCCACTTCTTCTTCTTCTTCCTATTGCTCTCCTTCTTCCACTTCTTCTTCTTCATCTCCTTTCATTCCACTACTTCCTCACATTCCTCTTATTCTCTCCTTCTACCACTTCTTCTACTTCTACTTGTTGTTCTTCTTCATTTTCGTCTCCTTCTTCCTCTTGTTCTGCTTACACTTCTTCCTCTTCCTCTTCCTCTTCTTACACTTCTTCTCCTTCCACAACTTCTTTTTCTTTCCTTTCCGTCTTCTCCTTCCTCTTTTTCTCCATCCCCGACTTCTGTTGCTTCCCATTGTTGCTCTTCCTCTTGTTCTCCTTCCCCCAAATCTTATTCTTACACTTCTTCTTCTTCTTCTTCCTCTTCTCGTCCAGATTCCACTTCTTCTGGTTCTTCTTCCCTTCCCTTCCCCTCCTTCTTCCTCTTCCTCTTCCTCTTTTTCTCCTTTTTCCAATTCTTCTTCTTCATCTCACCTCCTTCGACTACTTCTTCCTCCTCTTGTTCACCTTCTTCACTTTCCACATCTTCTTCTTCTTCCTTTTCTTCTCCTTCTTCAACTTCTTCTAGTTACTCTCCTTCTTCTTCCTCTTCTTATCTTTCTTCCACTTCTCCTGCCTCCTCTTGTTCTTTTTCTTCCAGTTCTTCTTCATCCTCTCCTTTCCTTTCTTTTCTTCATCTTCATCTCCTTCTTCTTCTTCCTTTCCTTCGTCATATCCCTCTTTTTCTCCTACTTCTGCTTCCACTTGCATTTTTACCTCTTGTTCTCCTTCTTCTACTTCTTCTCCATCATCCTCACTCCTTCAACTAGTTTTTCTTCTTCTTCTTGTTCACCTTCTTCCACTTCTACTACATCCACTTGTTCTTCTTCTTCCCTCTCTTCTCCTTCTTCCCCTTCTTCTGCCTACACTACTTCTTCTTCCTCCCTTTCTTCTTCTCCTACTTGTTCCACTTCTTCCTCATTCCCCTTTCCTTCCATTGCTTCTTCTTCCTCCTCTTTTTCTCATTCTTCCACTTCTTCTTCTTCTTCCTATTGGTCTCCTTCTTCCACTTCTTCTTCTTCATCTCTTTTCATTCCGCTACTTCCTCATATTCCTCTTATTCTCTCCTTCTACCACTTCTTCTACTTCTACTTGTTGTTCTTCTTCATTTTCGTCTCCTTCTTCCTCTTGTTCTGCTTACACTTCTTCCTCTTCCTCTTCTTCCACTTCTTCTCCTTCCACAACTTCTTTTTCTTTCCTTTTCGTCTTCTCCTTCCTCTTTTTCTCCATCCCCGACTTCTATTGCTTCCCATTGTTGCTCTTCCTCTTGTTCTCCTTCCCCCAAATCTTATTCTTACACTTCTTCTTCTTCTTCTTCCTCTTCTCGTCCAGATTCCACTTCTTCTGGTTCTTCTTCCCTTCCCTTCCCCTCCTTCTTCCTCTTCCTCTTTTTCTCCTTTTTCCAATTCTTCTTCTTCATCTCACCTCCTTCGACTACTTCTTCTTCCTCCTCTTGTTCACCTTCTTCACTTTCCACATCCTCTTCTTCTTCCTTTTCTTCCCCTTCTTCAACTTCTTCTAGTTACTCTCCTTCTTCTTCCTCTTCTTATCTTTCTTCCACTTCTCCTGCCTCCTCTTGTTCTTTTTCTTCCAGTTCTTCTTCATCCTCTCCTTTCCTTTCTTTTCTTCATCTTCATCTCCTTCTTCTTCTTCCTTTCCTTCGTCATATCCCTCTTTTTCTCCTTCTTCTGCTTCCACTTGCATTTTTACCTCTTGTTCTCCTTCTACTTCTTCTCCATCATCCTCACTCCTTCAACTAGTTTTTCTTCTTCCTCTTGTTCACCTTCTTCCACTTCTACTACATCCACTTGTTCTTCTTCTTCCCTCTCTTCTCCTTCTTCCCCTTCTTCTGCCTACACTACTTCTTCTTCCTCCCCTTCTTCTTCTCCTACTTGTTCCACTTCTTCCTCATTCCCCTTTCCTTCCATTGCTTCTTCTTCCTCCTCTTTTTCTCATTCTTCCACTTCTTCTTCTTCCTATTGGTCTCCTTCTTCCACTTCTTCTTCTTCATCTCCTTTCATTCCACTACTTCCTCATATTCCTCTTATTCTCTCCTTTTACCACTTCTTCTACTTCTACTTGTTGTTCTTCTTCATTTTCGCCTCCTTCTTCCTCTTGTTCTGCTTACACTTCTTCCTCTTCCTCTTCTTCCACTTCTTCTCCTTCCACAACTTCTTTTTCTTTCCTTTTCGTCTTCTCCTTCCTCTTTTTCTCCATCCCCGACTTCTGTTGCTTCCCATTGTTGCTCTTCCTCTTGTTCTCCTTCCCCCAAATCTTATTCTTACACTTCTTCTTCTTCTTCTTCCTCTTCTCGTCCAGATTCCACTTCTTCTGGTTCTTCTTCCCTTCCCTTCCCCTCCTTCTTCCTCTTCCTCTTTTTCTCCTTTTTCCAATTCTTCTTCTTCATCTCACCTCCTTCGACTACTTCTTCTTCCTCCTCTTGTTCACCTTCTTCACTTTCCACATCCTCTTCTTCTTCCTTTTCTTCTCCTTCTTCAACTTCTTCTAGTTACTCTCCTTCTTCTTCCTCTTCTTATCTTTCTTCCACTTCTCCTGCCTCCTCTTGTTCTTTTTCTTCCAGTTCTTCTTCATCCTCTCCTTTCCTTTCTTTTCTTCATCTTCATCTCCTTCTTCTTCTTCCTTTCCTTCGTCATATCCCTCTGTTTCTCCTTCTTCTGCTTCCACTTGCATTTTTACCTCTTGTTCACCTTCTTCCACTTCTACTACATCCACTTGTTCTTCTTCTTCCCTCTCTTCTCCTTCTTCCCCTTCTTCTGCCTACACTACTTCTTCTTCCTCCCCTTCTTCTTCTCCTACTTGTTCCACTTCTTCCTCATTCCCCTTTCCTTCCATTGCTTCTTCTTCCTCCTCTTTTTCTCATTCTTCCACTTCTTCTTCTTCCTATTGGTCTCCTTCTTCCACTTCTTCTTCTTCATCTCCTTTCATTCCACTACTTCCTCATATTCCTCTTATTCTCTCCTTTTACCACTTCTTCTACTTCTACTTGTTGTTCTTCTTCATTTTCGCCTCCTTCTTCCTCTTGTTCTGCTTACACTTCTTCCTCTTCCTCTTCTTCCACTTCTTCTCCTTCCACAACTTCTTTTTCTTTCCTTTTCGTCTTCTCCTTCCTCTTTTTCTCCATCCCCGACTTCTGTTGCTTCCCATTGTTGCTCTTCCTCTTGTTCTCCTTCCCCCAAATCTTATTCTTACACTTCTTCTTCTTCTTCTTCCTCTTCTCGTCCAGATTCCACTTCTTCTGGTTCTTCTTCCCTTCCCTTCCCCTCCTTCTTCCTCTTCCTCTTTTTCTCCTTTTTCCAATTCTTCTTCTTCATCTCACCTCCTTCGACTACTTCTTCTTCCTCCTCTTGTTCACCTTCTTCACTTTCCACATCCTCTTCTTCTTCCTTTTCTTCTCCTTCTTCAACTTCTTCTAGTTACTCTCCTTCTTCTTCCTCTTCTTATCTTTCTTCCACTTCTCCTGCCTCCTCTTGTTCTTTTTCTTCCAGTTCTTCTTCATCCTCTCCTTTCCTTTCTTTTCTTCATCTTCATCTCCTTCTTCTTCTTCCTTTCCTTCGTCATATCCCTCTTTTTCTCCTTCTTCTGCTTCCACTTGCATTTTTACCTCTTGTTCACCTTCTTCCACTTCTACTACATCCACTTGTTCTTCTTCTTCCCTCTCTTCTCCTTCTTCCCCTTCTTCTGCCTACACTACTTCTTCTTCCTCCCCTTCTTCTTCTCCTACTTGTTCCACTTCTTCCTCATTCCCCTTTCCTTCCATTGCTTCTTCTTCCTCCTCTTTTTCTCATTCATCCACTTCTTCTTCTTCTTCCTATTGGTCTCCTTCTTCCACTTCTTCTTCTTCATCTCCTTTCATTCCACTACTTCCTCATATTCCTCTTATTCTCTCCTTCTACCACTTCTTCTACTTCTACTTGTTGTTCTTCTTCATTTTCGTCTCCTTCTTCCTCTTGTTCTGCTTACACTTCTTCCTCTTCCTCTTCCTCTTCTTCCACTTCTTCTCCTTCCACAACTTCTTTTTCTTTCCTTTCCGTCTTCTCCTTCCTCTTTTTCTCCATCCCCGACTTCTGTTGCTTCCCATTGTTGCTCTTCCTCTTGTTCTCCTTCCCCCAAATCTTTTTCTTACACTTCTTCTTCTTCTTCTTCCTCTTCTCGTCCAGATTCCACTTCTTCTGGTTCTTCTTCCCTTCCCTTCCCCTCCTTCTTCCTCTTCCTCTTTTTCTCCTTTTTCCAATTCTTCTTCTTCATCTCACCTCCTTCGACTACTTCTTCCTCCTCTTGTTCACCTTCTTCACTTTCCACATCTTCTTCTTCTTCCTTTTCTTCTCCTTCTTCAACTTCTTCTAGTTACTCTCCTTCTTCTTCCTCTTCTTATCTTTCTTCCACTTCTCCTGCCTCCTCTTGTTCTTTTTCTTCCAGTTCTTCTTCATCCTCTCCTTTCCTTTCTTTTCTTCATCTTCATCTCCTTCTTCTTCTTCCTTTCCTTCGTCATATCCCTCTTTTTCTCCTACTTCTGCTTCCACTTGCATTTTTACCTCTTGTTCTCCTTCTTCTACTTCTTCTCCATCATCCTCACTCCTTCAACTAGTTTTTCTTCTTCTTCTTGTTCACCTTCTTCCACTTCTACTACATCCACTTGTTCTTCTTCTTCCCTCTCTTCTCCTTCTTCCCCTTCTTCTGCCTACACTACTTCTTCTTCCTCCCTTTCTTCTTCTCCTACTTGTTCCACTTCTTCCTCATTCCCCTTTCCTTCCATTGCTTCTTCTTCCTCCTCTTTTTCTCATTCTTCCACTTCTTCTTCTTCTTCCTATTGGTCTCCTTCTTCCACTTCTTCTTCTTCATCTCCTTTCATTCCACTACTTCCTCATATTCCTCTTATTCTCTCCTTCTACCACTTCTTCTACTTCTACTTGTTGTTCTTCTTCATTTTCGTCTCCTTCTTCCTCTTGTTCTGCTTACACTTCTTCCTCTTCCTCTTCCTCTTCTTCCACTTCTTCTCCTTCCACAACTTCTTTTTCTTTCCTTTCCGTCTTCTCCTTCCTCTTTTTCTCCATCCCCGACTTCTGTTGCTTCCCATTGTTGCTCTTCCTCTTGTTCTCCTTCCCCCAAATCTTATTCTTACACTTCTTCTTCTTCTTCTTCCTCTTCTCGTCCAGATTCCACTTCTTCTGGTTCTTCTTCCCTTCCCTTCCCCTCCTTCTTCCTCTTCCTCTTTTTCTCCTTTTTCCAATTCTTCTTCTTCATCTCACCTCCTTCGACTACTTCTTCCTCCTCTTGTTCACCTTCTTCACTTTCCACATCTTCTTCTTCTTCCTTTTCTTCTCCTTCTTCAACTTCTTCTAGTTACTCTCCTTCTTCTTCCTCTTCTTATCTTTCTTCCACTTCTCCTGCCTCCTCTTGTTCTTTTTCTTCCAGTTCTTCTTCATCCTCTCCTTTCCTTTCTTTTCTTCATCTTCATCTCCTTCTTCTTCTTCCTTTCCTTCGTCATATCCCTCTTTTTCTCCTACTTCTGCTTCCACTTGCATTTTTACCTCTTGTTCTCCTTCTTCTACTTCTTCTCCATCATCCTCACTCCTTCAACTAGTTTTTCTTCTTCTTCTTGTTCACCTTCTTCCACTTCTACTACATCCACTTGTTCTTCTTCTTCCCTCTCTTCTCCTTCTTCCCCTTCTTCTGCCTACACTACTTCTTCTTGCTCCCTTTCTTCTTCTCCTACTTGTTCCACTTCTTCCTCATTCCCCTTTCCTTCCATTGCTTCTTCTTCCTCCTCTTTTTCTCATTCTTCCACTTCTTCTTCTTCTTCCTATTGGTCTCCTTCTTCCACTTCTTCTTCTTCATCTCCTTTCATTCCACTACTTCCTCATATTCCTCTTATTCTCTCCTTCTACCACTTATTCTACTTCTACTTGTTGTTCTTCTTCATTTTCGTCTCCTTCTTCCTCTTGTTCTGCTTACACTTCTTCCTCTTCCTCTTCTTCCACTTCTTCTCCTTCCACAACTTCTTTTTCTTTCCTTTCCGTCTTCTCCTTCCTCTTTTTCTCCATCCCCGACTTCTGTTGCTTCCCATTGTTGCTCTTCCTCTTGTTCTCCTTCCCCCAAATCTTATTCTTACACTTCTTCTTCTTCTTCTTCCTCTTCTCGTCCAGATTCCACTTCTTCTGGTTCTTCTTCCCTTCCCTTCCCCTCCTTCTTCCTCTTCCTCTTTTTCTCCTTTTTCCAATTCTTCTTCTTCATCTCACCTCCTTCGACTACTTCTTCCTCCTCTTGTTCACCTTCTTCACTTTCCACATCTTCTTCTTCTTCCTTTTCTTCTCCTTCTTCAACTTCTTCTAGTTACTCTCCTTCTTCTTCCTCTTCTTATCTTTCTTCCACTTCTCCTGCCTCCTCTTGTTCTTTTTCTTCCAGTTCTTCTTCATCCTCTCCTTTCCTTTCTTTTCTTCATCTTCATCTCCTTCTTCTTCTTCCTTTCCTTCGTCATATCCCTCTTTTTCTCCTACTTCTGCTTCCACTTGCATTTTTACCTCTTGTTCTCCTTCTTCTACTTCTTCTCCATCATCCTCACTCCTTCAACTAGTTTTTCTTCTTCTTCTTGTTCACCTTCTTCCACTTCTACTACATCCACTTGTTCTTCTTCTTCCCTCTCTTCTCCTTCTTCCCCTTCTTCTGCCTACACTACTTCTTCTTCCTCCCTTTCTTCTTCTCCTACTTGTTCCACTTCTTCCTCATTCCCCTTTCCTTCCATTGCTTCTTCTTCCTCCTCTTTTTCTCATTCTTCCACTTCTTCTTCTTCTTCCTATTGGTCTCCTTCTTCCACTTCTTCTTCTTCATCTCCTTTCATTCCACTACTTCCTCATATTCCTCTTATTCTCTCCTTCTACCACTTATTCTACTTCTACTTGTTGTTCTTCTTCATTTTCGTCTCCTTCTTCCTCTTGTTCTGCTTACACTTCTTCCTCTTCCTCTTCTTCCACTTCTTCTCCTTCCACAACTTCTTTTTCTTTCCTTTCCGTCTTCTCCTTCCTCTTTTTCTCCATCCCCGACTTCTCTTGCTTCCCATTGTTGCTCTTCCTCTTGTTCTCCTTCCCCCAAATCTTATTCTTACACTTCTTCTTCTTCTTCTTCCTCTTCTCGTCCAGATTCCACTTCTTCTGGTTCTTCTTCCCTTCCCTTCCCCTCCTTCTTCCTCTTCCTCTTTTTCTCCTTTTTCCAATTCTTCTTCTTCATCTCACCTCCTTCGACTACTTCTTCTTCCTCCTCTTGTTCACCTTCTTCACTTTCCACATCTACTTCTTCTTCCTTTTCTTCTCCTTCTTCCACTTCTTCTAGTTACTCTCCTTCTTCTTCCTCTTCTTATCTTTCTTCCACTTCTCCTGCCTCCTCTTGTTCTTTTTCTTCCAGTTCTTCTTCATCCTCTCCTTTCCTTTCTTTTCTTCATCTTCATCTCCTTCTTCTTCTTCCTTTCCTTCGTCATATCCCTCTTTTTCTCCTTCTTCTGCTTCCACTTGCATTTTTACCTCTTGTTCTCCTTCTTCTACTTCTTCTCCATCATCCTCACTCCTTCAACTAGTTTTTCTTCTTCCTCTTGTTCACCTTCTTCCACTTCTACTACATCCACTTGTTCTTCTTCATCCCTCTCTTCTCCTTCTTCCCCTTCTTCTGCCTGCACTACTTCTTCTTCCTCCCCTTCTTCTTCTCCTACTTGTTCCACTTCTTCCTCATTCCCCTTTCCTTCCATTGCTTCTTCTTCCTCCTCTTTTTCTCATTCTTCCACTTCTTCTTCTTCTTCCTATTGGTCTCCTTCTTCCACTTCTTCTTCTTCATCTCCTTTCATTCCACTACTTCCTCATATTCCTCTTATTCTCTCCTTCTACCACTTCTTCTACTTCTACTTGTTGTTCTTCTTCATTTTCGTCTCCTTCTTCCTCTTGTTCTGCTTACACTTCTTCCTCTTCCTCTTCCTCGTCTTCCACTTCTTCTCCTTCCACAACTTCTTTTTCTTTCCTTTCCGTCTTCTTCTTCCTCTTTTTCTCCATCCCCGACTTCTGTTGCTTCCCATTGTTGCTCTTCCTCTTGTTCTCCTTCCCCCAAATCTTATTCTTACACTTCTTCTTCTTCTTCTTCCTCTTCTCGTCCAGATTCCACTTCTTCTGGTTCTTCTTCCCTTCCCTTCCCCTCCTTCTTCCTCTTCCTCTTTTTCTCCTTTTTCCAATTCTTCTTCTTCATCTCACCTCCTTCGACTACTTCTTCTTCCTCCTCTTGTTCACCTTCTTCACTTTCCACATCTACTTCTTCTTCCTTTTCTTCTCCTTCTTCCACTTCTTCTAGTTACTCTCCTTCTTCTTCCTCTTCTTATCTTTCTTCCACTTCTCCTGCCTCCTCTTGTTCTTTTTCTTCCAGTTCTTCTTCATCCTCTCCTTTCCTTTCTTTTCTTCATCTTCATCTCCTTCTTCTTCTTCCTTTCCTTCGTCATATCCCTCTTTTTCTCCTTCTTCTGCTTCCACTTGCATTTTTACCTCTTGTTCTCCTTCTTCTACTTCTTCTCCATCATCCTCACTCCTTCAACTAGTTTTTCTTCTTCCTCTTGTTCACCTTCTTCCATTTCTACTACATCCACTTGTTCTTCTTCCTCCCTCTCTTCTCCTTCTTCCCCTTCTTCTGCCTACACTACTTCTTCTTCCTCCCCTTCTTCTTCTCCTACTTGTTCCACTTCTTCCTCATTCCCCTTTCCTTCCATTGCTTCTTCTTCCTCCTCTTTTTCTCATTCTTCCACTTCTTCTTCTTCTTCCTATTGGTCTCCTTCTTCCACTTCTTCTTCTTCATCTCTTTTCATTCCACTACTTCCTCATATTCCTCTTATTCTCTCCTTCTACCACTTCTTCTACTTCTACTTGTTGTTCTTCTTCATTTTCGTCTCCTTCTTCCTCTTGTTCTGCTTACACTTCTTCCTCTTCCTCTTCTTCCACTTCTTCTCCTTCCACAACTTATTTTTGTTTCCTTTCCGTCTTCTCCTTCCTCTTTTTCTCCTTCCCCGACTTCTGTTGCTTCCCATTGTTGCTCTTCCTCTTGTTCTCCTTCCCCCAAATCTTATTCTTACACTTCTTCTTCTTCTTCTTCCTCTTCTCGTCCAGATTCCACTTCTTCTGGTTCTTCTTCCCTTCCCTTCCCCTCCTTCTTCCTCTTCCTCTTTTTCTCCTTTTTCCAATTCTTCTTCTTCATCTCACCTCCTTCGACTACTTCTTCTTCCTCCTCTTGTTCACCTTCTTCACTTTCCACATCTTCTTCTTCCTTTTCTTCTCCTTCTTCCACTTCTTCTAGTTACTCTCCTTCTTCTTCCTCTTCTTATCTTTCTTCCACTTCTCCTGCCTCCTCTTGTTCTTTTTCTTCCAGTTCTTCTTCATCCTCTCCTTTCCTTTCTTTTCTTCATCTTCATCTCCTTCTTCTTCTTCCTTTCCTTCGTCATATCCCTCTTTTTCTCCTTCTTCTGCTTCCACTTGCATTTTTACCTCTTGTTCTCCTTCTTCTACTTCTTCTCCATCATCCTCACTCCTTCAACTAGTTTTTCTTCTTCCTCTTGTTCACCTTCTTCCATTTCTACTACATCCACTTGTTCTTCTTCTTCCCTCTCTTCTCCTTCTTCCCCTTCTTCTGCCTACACTACTTCTTCTTCCTCCCCTTCTTCTTCTCCTACTTGTTCCACTTCTTCCTCATTCCCCTTTCCTTCCATTGCTTCTTCTTCCTCCTCTTTTTCTCATTCTTCCACTTCTTCTTCTTCTTCCTATTGGTCTCCTTCTTCCACTTCTTCTTCTTCATCTCCTTTCATTCCACTACTTCCTCATATTCCTCTTATTCTCTCCTTCTACCACTTATTCTACTTCTACTTGTTGTTCTTCTTCATTTTCGTCTCCTTCTTCCTCTTGTTCTGCTTACACTTCTTCCTCTTCCTCTTCTTCCACTTCTTCTCCTTCCACAACTTCTTTTTCTTTCCTTTCCGTCTTCTCCTTCCTCTTTTTCTCCATCCCCGACTTCTCTTGCTTCCCATTGTTGCTCTTCCTCTTGTTCTCCTTCCCCCAAATCTTATTCTTACACTTCTTCTTCTTCTTCTTCCTCTTCTCGTCCAGATTCCACTTCTTCTGGTTCTTCTTCCCTTCCCTTCCCCTCCTTCTTCTTCTTCCTCTTTTTCTCCTTTTTCCAATTCTTCTTCTTCATCTCACCTCCTTCGACTACTTCTTCTTCCTCCTCTTGTTCACCTTCTTCACTTTCCACATCTACTTCTTCTTCTTTTTCTTCTCCTTCTTCCACTTCTTCTAGTTACTCTCCTTCTTCTTCCTCTTCTTATCTTTCTTCCACTTCTCCTGCCTCCTCTTGTTCTTTTTCTTCCAGTTCTTCTTCATCCTCTCCTTTCCTTTCTTTTCTTCATCTTCATCTCCTTCTTCTTCTTCCTTTCCTTCGTCATATCCCTCTTTTTCTCCTTCTTCTGCTTCCACTTGCATTTTTACCTCTTGTTCTCCTTCTTCTACTTCTTCTCCATCATCCTCACTCCTTCAACTAGTTTTTCTTCTTCCTCTTGTTCACCTTCTTCCACTTCTACTACATCCACTTGTTCTTCTTCATCCCTCTCTTCTCCTTCTTCCCCTTCTTCTGCCTGCACTACTTCTTCTTCCTCCCCTTCTTCTTCTCCTACTTGTTCCACTTCTTCCTCATTCCCCTTTCCTTCCATTGCTTCTTCTTCCTCCTCTTTTTCTCATTCTTCCACTTCTTCTTCTTCTTCCTATTGGTCTCCTTCTTCCACTTCTTCTTCTTCATCTCCTTTCATTCCACTACTTCCTCATATTCCTCTTATTCTCTCCTTCTACCACTTCTTCTACTTCTACTTGTTGTTCTTCTTCATTTTCGTCTCCTTCTTCCTCTTGTTCTGCTTACACTTCTTCCTCTTCCTCTTCCTCGTCTTCCACTTCTTCTCCTTCCACAACTTCTTTTTCTTTCCTTTCCGTCTTCTTCTTCCTCTTTTTCTCCATCCCCGACTTCTGTTGCTTCCCATTGTTGCTCTTCCTCTTGTTCTCCTTCCCCCAAATCTTATTCTTACACTTCTTCTTCTTCTTCTTCCTCTTCTCGTCCAGATTCCACTTCTTCTGGTTCTTCTTCCCTTCCCTTCCCCTCCTTCTTCCTCTTCCTCTTTTTCTCCTTTTTCCAATTCTTCTTCTTCATCTCACCTCCTTCGACTACTTCTTCTTCCTCCTCTTGTTCACCTTCTTCACTTTCCACATCTACTTCTTCTTCCTTTTCTTCTCCTTCTTCCACTTCTTCTAGTTACTCTCCTTCTTCTTCCTCTTCTTATCTTTCTTCCACTTCTCCTGCCTCCTCTTGTTCTTTTTCTTCCAGTTCTTCTTCATCCTCTCCTTTCCTTTCTTTTCTTCATCTTCATCTCCTTCTTCTTCTTCCTTTCCTTTGTCATATCCCTCTTTTTCTCCTTCTTCTGCTTCCACTTGCATTTTTACCTCTTGTTCTCCTTCTTCTACTTCTTCTCCATCATCCTCACTCCTTCAACTAGTTTTTCTTCTTCCTCTTGTTCACCTTCTTCCATTTCTACTACATCCACTTGTTCTTCTTCTTCCCTCTCTTCTCCTTCTTCCCCTTCTTCTGCCTACACTACTTCTTCTTCCTCCCCTTCTTCTTCTCCTACTTGTTCCACTTCTTCCTCATTCCCCTTTCCTTCCATTGCTTCTTCTTCCTCCTCTTTTTCTCATTCTTCCACTTCTTCTTCTTCTTCCTATTGGTCTCCTTCTTCCACTTCTTCTTCTTCATCTCCTTTCATTCCACTACTTCCTCATATTCCTCTTATTCTCTCCTTCTACCACTTCTTCTACTTGTACTTGTTGTTCTTCTTCATTTTCGTCTCCTTCTTCCTCTTGTTCTGCTTACACTTCTTCCTCTTCCTCTTCTTCCACTTCTTCTCCTTCCACAACTTCTTTTTCTTTCCTTTCCGTCTTCTCCTTCCTCTTTTTCTCCATCCACGACTTCTGTTGCTTCCCAATGTTGCTCTTCCTCTTGTTCTCCTTCCCCCAAATCTTATTCTTACACTTCTTCTTCTTCTTCTTCCTCTTCTCGTCCAGATTCCACTTCTTCTGGTTCTTCTTCCCTTCCCTTCCCCTCCTTCTTCCTCTTCCTCTTTTTCTCCTTTTTCCAATTCTTCTTCTTCATCTCACCTCCTTCGACTACTTCTTCTTCCTCCTCTTGTTCACCTTCTTCACTTTCCACATCTTCTTTTTCTTCCTTTTCTTCTCCTTCTTCCACTTCTTCTAGTTACTCTCCTTCTTCTTCCTCTTCTTATCTTTCTTCCACTTCTCCTGCCTCCTCTTGTTCTTTTTCTTCCAGTTCTTCTTCATCCTCTCCTTTCCTTTCTTTTCTTCATCTTCATCTCCTTCTTCTTCTTCCTTTCCTTCGTCATATCCCTCTTTTTCTCCTTCTTCTGCTTCCACTTGCATTTTTACCTCTTGTTCTCCTTCTTCTACTTCTTCTCCATCATCCTCACTCCTTCAACTAGTTTTCCTTCTTCCTCTTGTTCACCTTCTTCCACTTCTACTACATCCACTTGTTCTTCTTCATCCCTCTCTTCTCCTTCTTCCCCTTCTTCTGCCTGCACTACTTCTTCTTCCTCCCCTTCTTCTTCTCCTACTTGTTCCACTTCTTCCTCATTCCCCTTTCCTTCCATTGCTTCTTCTTCCTCCTCTTTTTCTCATTCTTCCACTTCTTCTTCTTCTTCCTATTGGTCTCCTTCTTCCACTTCTTCTTCTTCATCTCCTTTCATTCCACTACTTCCTCATATTCCTCTTATTCTCTCCTTCTACCACTTCTTCTACTTCTACTTGTTGTTCTTCTTCATTTTCGTCTCCTTCTTCCTCTTGTTCTGCTTACACTTCTTCCTCTTCCTCTTCCTCTTCTTCCACTTCTTCTCCTTCCACAACTTCTTTTTCTTTCCTTTCCGTCTTCTTCTTCCTCTTTTTCTCCATCCCCGACTTCTGTTGCTTCCCATTGTTGCTCTTCCTCTTGTTCTCCTTCCCCCAAATCTTATTCTTACACTTCTTCTTCTTCTTCTTCCTCTTCTCGTCCAGATTCCACTTCTTCTGGTTCTTCTTCCCTTCCCTTCCCCTCCTTCTTCCTCTTCCTCTTTTTCTCCTTTTTCCAATTCTTCTTCTTCATCTCACCTCCTTCGACTACTTCTTCTTCCTCCTCTTGTTCACCTTCTTCACTTTCCACATCTTCTTCTTCTTCCTTTTCTTCTCCTTCTTCAACTTCTTCTAGTTACTCTCCTTCTTCTTCCTCTTCTTATCTTTCTTCCACTTCTCCTGCCTCCTCTTGTTCTTTTTCTTCCAGTTCTTCTTCATCCTCTCCTTTCCTTTCTTTTCTTCATCTTCATCTCCTTCTTCTTCTTCCTTTCCTTGGTCATATCCCTCTTTTTCTCCTTCTTCTGCTTCCACTTGCATTTTTACCTCTTGTTCTCCTTCTTCTACTTCTTCTCCATCATCCTCACTCCTTCAACTAGTTTTTCTTCTTCCTCTTGTTCACCTTCTTCCACTTCTACTACATCCACTTGTTCTTCTTCTTCCCTCTCTTCTCCTTCTTCCCCTTCTTCTGCCTACACTACTTCTTCTTCCTCCCCTTCTTCTTCTCCTACTTGTTCCACTTCTTGCTCATTCCCCTTTCCTTCCATTGCTTCTTCTTCCTCCTCTTTTTCTCATTCTTCCACTTCTTCTTCTTCTTCCTATTGGTCTCCTTCTTCCACTTCTTCTTCTTCATCTCCTTTCATTCCACTACTTCCTCATATTCCTCTTATTCTCTCCTTCTACCACTTCTTCTACTTCTACTTGTTGTTCTTCTTCATTTTCGTCTCCTTCTTCCTCTTGTTCTGGTAACACTTCTTCCTCTTCCTCTTCCTCTTCTTCCACTTCTTCTCCTTCCACAACTTCTTTTTCTTTCCTTTCCGTCTTCTCCTTCCTCTTTTTCTCCATCCCCGACTTCTGTTGCTTCCCATTGTTGCTCTTCCTCTTGTTCTCCTTCCCCCAAATCTTATTCTTACACTTCTTCTTCTTCTTCTTCTTCTTCCTCTTCTCGTCCAGATTCCACTTCTTCTGGTTCTTGTTCCCTTCCCTTCCCCTCCTTCTTCCTCTTCCTCTTTTTCTCCTTTTTCCAATTCTTCTTCTTCATCTCACCTCCTTCGACTACTTCTTCTTCCTCCTCTTGTTCACCTTCTTCACTTTCCACATCTTCTTCTTCTTCCTTTTCTTCTCCTTCTTCCACTTCTTCTAGTTACTCTCCTTCTTCTTTATCTTCTTATCTTTCTTCCACTTCTCCTGCCTCCTCTTGTTCTTTTTCTTCCAGTTCTTCTTCATCCTCTCCTTTCCTTTCTTTTCTTCATCTTCATCTCCTTCTTCTTCTTCCTTTCCTTCGTCATATCCCTCTTTTTCTCCTTCTTCTGCTTCCACTTGCATTTTTACCTCTTGTTCTCCTTCTTCTACTTCTTCTCCATCATCCTCACTCCTTCAACTAGTTTTTCTTCTTCCTCTTGTTCACCTTCTTCCATTTCTACTACATCCACTTGTTCTTCTTCTTCCCTCTCTTCTCCTTCTTCCCCTTCTTCTGCCTACACTACTTCTTCTTCCTCCCCTTCTTCTTCTCCTACTTGTTCCACTTCTTCCTCATTCCCCTTTCCTTCCATTGCTTCTTCTTCCTCCTCTTTTTCTCATTCTTCCACTTCTTCTTCTTCTTCCTATTGGTCTCCTTCTTCCACTTCTTCTTCTTCATCTCCTTTCATTCCACTACTTCCTCATATTCCTCTTATTCTCTCCTTCTACCACTTCTTCTACTTCTACTTGTTGTTCTTCTTCATTTTCGTCTCCTTCTTCCTCTTGTTCTGCTTACACTTCTTCCTCTTCCTCTTCTTCCACTTCTTCTCCTTCCACAACTTCTTTTTCTTTCCTTTCCGTCTTCTCCTTCCTCTTTTTCTCCATCCACGACTTCTGTTGCTTCCCATTGTTGCTCTTCCTCTTGTTCTCCTCCCCCCAAATCTTATTCTTACACTTCTTCTTCTTCTTCTTCCTCTTCTCGTCCAGATTCCACTTCTTCTGGTTCTTGTTCCCTTCCCTTCCCCTCCTTCTTCCTCTTCCTCTTTTTCTCCTTTTTCCAATTCTTCTTCTTCATCTCACCTCCTTCGACTACTTCTTCTTCCTCCTCTTGTTCACCTTCTTCACTTTCCACATCTTCTTCTTCTTCCTTTTCTTCTCCTTCTTCCACTTCTTCTAGTTACTCTCCTTCTTCTTTATCTTCTTATCTTTCTTCCACTTCTCCTGCCTCCTCTTGTTCTTTTTCTTCCAGTTCTTCTTCATCCTCTCCTTTCCTTTCTTTTCTTCATCTTCATCTCCTTCTTCTTCTTCCTTTCCTTCGTCATATCCCTCTTTTTCTCCTTCTTCTGCTTCCACTTGCATTTTTACCTCTTGTTCTCCTTCTTCTACTTCTTCTCCATCATCCTCACTCCTTCAACTAGTTTTTCTTCTTCCTCTTGTTCACCTTCTTCCACTTCTACTACATCCACTTGTTCTTCTTCTTCCCTCTCTTCTCCTTCTTCCCCTTCTTTTGCCTACACTACTTCTTCTTCCTCCCCTTCTTCTTCTCCTACTTGTTCCACTTCTTCCTCATTCCCCTTTCCTTCCATTGCTTCTTCTTCCTCCTCTTTTTCTCATTCTTCCACTTCTTCTTCTTCTTCCTATTGGTCTCCTTCTTCCACTTCTTCTTCTTCATCTCCTTTCATTCCACTACTTCCTCATATTCCTCTTATTCTCTCCTTCTACCACTTCTTCTACTTCTACTTGTTGTTCTTCTTCATTTTCGTCTCCTTCTTCCTCTTGTTCTGCTTACACTTCTTCCTCTTCCTCTTCCTCTTCTTCCACTTCTTCTCCTTCCACAACTTCTTTTTCTTTCCTTTCCGTCTTCTCCTTCCTCTTTTTCTCCATCCCCGACTTCTGTTGCTTCCCATTGTTGCTCTTCCTCTTGTTCTCCTTCCCCCAAATCTTATTCTTACACTTCTTCTTCTTCTTCTTCCTCTTCTCGTCCAGATTCCACTTCTTCTGGTTCTTCTTCCCTTCCCTTCCCCTCCTTCTTCCTCTTCCTCTTTTTCTCCTTTTTCCAATTCTTCTTCTTCATCTCACCTCCTTCGACTACTTCTTCTTCCTCCTCTTGTTCACCTTCTTCACTTTCCACATCTTCTTCTTCTTCCTTTTCTTCTCCTTCTTCCACTTCTTCTAGTTACTCTCCTTCTTCTTCCTCTTCTTATCTTTCTTCCACTTCTCCTGCCTCCTCTTGTTCTTTTTCTTCCAGTTCTTCTTCATCCTCTCCTTTCCTTTCTTTTCTTCATCTTCATCTCCTTCTTCTTCTTCCTTTTCTTCGTCATATCCCTCTTTTTCTCCTTCTTCTGCTTCCACTTGCATTTTTACCTCTTGTTCTCCTTCTTCTACTTCTTCTCCATCATCCTCACTCCTTCAACTAGTTTTTCTTCTTCCTCTTATTCACCTTCTTCCACTTCTACTACATCCACTTGTTCTTCTTCTTCCCTCTCTTCTCCTTCTTCCCCTTCTTCTGCCTACACTACTTCTTCTTCCTCCCCTTCTTCTTCTCCTACTTGTTCCACTTCTTCCTCATTCCCCTTTCCTTCCATTGCTTCTTCTTCCTCCTCTTTTTCTCATTCTTCCACTTCTTCTTCTTCTTCCTATTCGCCTCCTTCTTCCAGTTCTTCTTCTTCATCTCCTTTCATTCCACTACTTCCTCATATTCCTCTTATTCTCTCCTTCTACCACTTCTTCTACTTCTACTTGTTGTTCTTCTTCATTTTCGTCTCCTTCTTCCTCTTGTTCTGCTTACACTTCTTCCTCTTCCTCTTCTTCCACTTCTTCTCCTTCCACAACTTCTTTTTCTTTCCTTTCCGTCTTCTCCTTCCTCTTTTTCTCCATCCCCGACTTCTGTTGCTTCCCATTGTTGCTCTTCCTCTTGTTCTCCTTCCCCCAAATCTTATTCTTACACTTCTTCTTCTTCTTCTTCCTCTTCTCGTCCAGATTCCACTTCTTCTAGTTCTTCTTCCCTTCCCTTCCCCTCCTTCTTCCTCTTCCTCTTTTTCTCCTTTTTCCAATTCTTCTTCTTCATCTCACCTCCTTCGACTACTTCTTCTTCCTCCTCTTGTTCACCTTCTTCACTTTCCACATCTTCTTCTTCTTCCTTTTCTTCTCCTTCTTCAACTTCTTCTAGTTACTCTCCTTCTTCTTCCTCTTCTTATCTTTCTTCCACTTCTCCTGCCTCCTCTTGTTCTTTTTCTTCCAGTTCTTCTTCATCCTCTCCTTTCCTTTCTTTTCTTCATCTTCATCTTCATCTCCTTCTTCTTCTTCCTTTCCTTCGTCATATCCCTCTTTTTCTCCTTCTTCTGCTTCCACTTGCATTTTTACCTCTTGTTCTCCTTCTTCTACTTCTTCTCCATCATCCTCACTCCTTCAACTAGTTTTTCTTCTTCCTCTTGTTCACCTTCTTCCATTTCTACTACATCCACTTGTTCTTCTTCTTCCCTCTCTTCTCCTTCTTCCCCTTCTTCTGCCTACACTACTTCTTCTTCCTCCCCTTCTTCTTCTCCTACTTGTTCCACTTCTTCCTCATTCCCCTTTCCTTCCATTGCTTCTTCTTCCTCCTCTTTTTCTCATTCTTCCACTTCTTCTTCTTCTTCCTATTGGTCTCCTTCTTCCACTTCTTCTTCTTCATCTCCTTTCATTCCACTACTTCCTCATATTCCTCTTATTCTCTCCTTCTACCACTTCTTCTACTTCTACTTGTTGTTCTTCTTCATTTTCGTCTCCTTCTTCCTCTTGTTCTGCTTACACTTCTTCCTCTTCCTCTTCCTCTTCTTCCACTTCTTCTCCTTCCACAACTTCTTTTTCTTTCCTTTCCGTCTTCTCCTTCCTCTTTTTCTCCATCCCCGACTTCTGTTGCTTCCCATTGTTGCTCTTCCTCTTGTTCTCCTTCCCCCAAATCTTATTCTTACACTTCTTCTTCTTCTTCTTCCTCTTCTCGTCCAGATTCCACTTCTTCTGGTTCTTCTTCCCTTCCCTTCCCCTCCTTCTTCCTCTTCCTCTTTTTCTCCTTTTTCCAATTCTTCTTCTTCATCTCACCTCCTTCGACTACTTCTTCTTCCTCCTCTTGTTCACCTTCTTCACTTTCCACATCTTCTTCTTCCTTTTCTTCTCCTTCTTCCACTTCTTCTAGTTACTCTCCTTCTTCTTCCTCTTCTTATCTTTCTTCCACTTCTCCTGCCTCCTCTTGTTCTTTTTCTTCCAGTTCTTCTTCATCCTCTCCTTTCCTTTCTTTTCTTCATCTTCATCTCCTTCTTCTTCTTCCTTTCCTTCGTCATATCCCTCTTTTTCTCCTTCTTCTGCTTCCACTTGCATTTTTACCTCTTGTTCTCCTTCTTCTACTTCTTCTCCATCATCCTCACTCCTTCAACTAGTTTTTCTTCTTCCTCTTGTTCACCTTCTTCCATTTCTACTACATCCACTTGTTCTTCTTCTTCCCTCTCTTCTCCTTCTTCCCCTTCTTCTGCCTACACTACTTCTTCTTCCTCCCCTTCTTCTTCTCCTACTTGTTCCACTTCTTCCTCATTCCCCTTTCCTTCCATTGCTTCTTCTTCCTCCTCTTTTTCTCATTCTTCCACTTCTTCTTCTTCTTCCTATTGGTCTCCTTCTTCCACTTCTTCTTCTTCATCTCCTTTCATTCCACTACTTCCTCATATTCCTCTTATTCTCTCCTTCTACCACTTATTCTACTTCTACTTGTTGTTCTTCTTCATTTTCGTCTCCTTCTTCCTCTTGTTCTGCTTACACTTCTTCCTCTTCCTCTTCTTCCACTTCTTCTCCTTCCACAACTTCTTTTTCTTTCCTTTCCGTCTTCTCCTTCCTCTTTTTCTCCATCCCCGACTTCTCTTGCTTCCAATTGTTGCTCTTCCTCTTGTTCTCCTTCCCCCAAATCTTATTCTTACACTTCTTCTTCTTCTTCTTCCTCTTCTCGTCCAGATTCCACTTCTTCTGGTTCTTCTTCCCTTCCCTTCCCCTCCTTCTTCCTCTTCCTCTTTTTCTCCTTTTTCCAATTCTTCTTCTTCATCTCACCTCCTTCGACTACTTCTTCTTCCTCCTCTTGTTCACCTTCTTCACTTTCCACATCTACTTCTTCTTCCTTTTCTTCTCCTTCTTCCACTTCTTCTAGTTACTCTCCTTCTTCTTCCTCTTCTTATCTTTCTTCCACTTCTCCTGCCTCCTCTTGTTCTTTTTCTTCCAGTTCTTCTTCATCCTCTCCTTTCCTTTCTTTTCTTCATCTTCATCTCCTTCTTCTTCTTCCTTTCCTTCGTCATATCCCTCTTTTTCTCCTTCTTCTGCTTCCACTTGCATTTTTACCTCTTGTTCTCCTTCTTCTACTTCTTCTCCATCATCCTCACTCCTTCAACTAGTTTTTCTTCTTCCTCTTGTTCACCTTCTTCCATTTCTACTACATCTACTTGTTCTTCTTCTTCCCTCTCTTCTCCTTCTTCCCCTTCTTCTGCCTACACTACTTCTTCTTCCTCCCCTTCTTCTTCTCCTACTTGTTCCACTTCTTCCTCATTCCCCTTTCCTTCCATTGCTTCTTCTTCCTCCTCTTTTTCTCATTCTTCCACTTCTTCTTCTTCTTCCTATTGGTCTCCTTCTTCCACTTCTTCTTCTTCATCTCCTTTCATTCCACTACTTCCTCATATTCCTCTTATTCTCTCCTTCTACCACTTCTTCTACTTGTACTTGTTGTTCTTCTTCATTTTCGTCTCCTTCTTCCTCTTGTTCTGCTTACACTTCTTCCTCTTCCTCTTCTTCCACTTCTTCTCCTTCCACAACTTCTTTTTCTTTCCTTTCCGTCTTCTCCTTCCTCTTTTTCTCCATCCACGACTTCTGTTGCTTCCCAATGTTGCTCTTCCTCTTGTTCTCCTTCCCCCAAATCTTATTCTTACACTTCTTCTTCTTCTTCTTCCTCTTCTCGTCCAGATTCCACTTCTTCTGGTTCTTCTTCCCTTCCCTTCCCCTCCTTCTTCCTCTTCCTCTTTTTCTCCTTTTTCCAATTCTTCTTCTTCATCTCACCTCCTTCGACTACTTCTTCTTCCTCCTCTTGTTCACCTTCTTCACTTTCCACATCTTCTTTTTCTTCCTTTTCTTCTCCTTCTTCCACTTCTTCTAGTTACTCTCCTTCTTCTTCCTCTTCTTATCTTTCTTCCACTTCTCCTGCCTCCTCTTGTTCTTTTTCTTCCAGTTCTTCTTCATCCTCTCCTTTCCTTTCTTTTCTTCATCTTCATCTCCTTCTTCTTCTTCCTTTCCTTCGTCATATCCCTCTTTTTCTCCTTCTTCTGCTTCCACTTGCATTTTTACCTCTTGTTCTCCTTCTTCTACTTCTTCTCCATCATCCTCACTCCTTCAACTAGTTTTTCTTCTTCCTCTTGTTCACCTTCTTCCACTTCTACTACATCCACTTGTTCTTCTTCATCCCTCTCTTCTCCTTCTTCCCCTTCTTCTGCCTGCACTACTTCTTCTTCCTCCCCTTCTTCTTCTCCTACTTGTTCCACTTCTTCCTCATTCCCCTTTCCTTCCATTGCTTCTTCTTCCTCCTCTTTTTCTCATTCTTCCACTTCTTCTTCTTCTTCCTATTGGTCTCCTTCTTCCACTTCTTCTTCTTCATCTCCTTTCATTCCACTACTTCCTCATATTCCTCTTATTCTCTCCTTCTACCACTTCTTCTACTTCTACTTGTTGTTCTTCTTCATTTTCGTCTCCTTCTTCCTCTTGTTCTGCTTACACTTCTTCCTCTTCCTCTTCCTCTTCTTCGACTTCTTCTCCTTCCACAACTTCTTTTTCTTTCCTTTCCGTCTTCTTCTTCCTCTTTTTCTCCATCCCCGACTTTTGTTGCTTCCCATTGTTGCTCTTCCTCTTGTTCTCCTTCCCCCAAATCTTATTCTTACACTTCTTCTTCTTCTTCTTCCTCTTCTCGTCCAGATTCCACTTCTTCTGGTTCTTCTTCCCTTCCCTTCCCCTCCTTCTTCCTCTTCCTCTTTTTCTCCTTTTTCCAATTCTTCTTCTTCATCTCACCTCCTTCGACTACTTCTTCTTCCTCCTCTTGTTCACCTTCTTCACTTTCCACATCTTCTTCTTCTTCCTTTTCTTCTCCTTCTTCAACTTCTTCTAGTTACTCTCCTTCTTCTTCCTCTTCTTATCTTTCTTCCACTTCTCCTGCCTCCTCTTGTTCTTTTTCTTCCAGTTCTTCTTCATCCTCTCCTTTCCTTTCTTTTCTTCATCTTCATCTCCTTCTTCTTCTTCCTTTCCTTGGTCATATCCCTCTTTTTCTCCTTCTTCTGCTTCCACTTGCATTTTTACCTCTTGTTCTCCTTCTTCTACTTCTTCTCCATCATCCTCACTCCTTCAACTAGTTTTTCTTCTTCCTCTTGTTCACCTTCTTCCACTTCTACTACATCCACTTGTTCTTCTTCTTCCCTCTCTTCTCCTTCTTCCCCTTCTTCTGCCTACACTACTTCTTCTTCCTCCCCTTCTTCTTCTCCTACTTGTTCCACTTCTTGCTCATTCCCCTTTCCTTCCATTGCTTCTTCTTCCTCCTCTTTTTCTCATTCTTCCACTTCTTCTTCTTCTTCCTATTGGTCTCCTTCTTCCACTTCTTCTTCTTCATCTCCTTTCATTCCACTACTTCCTCATATTCCTCTTATTCTCTCCTTCTACCACTTCTTCTACTTCTACTTGTTGTTCTTCTTCATTTTCGTCTCCTTCTTCCTCTTGTTCTGGTAACACTTCTTCCTCTTCCTCTTCCTCTTCTTCCACTTCTTCTCCTTCCACAACTTCTTTTTCTTTCCTTTCCGTCTTCTCCTTCCTCTTTTTCTCCATCCCCGACTTCTGTTGCTTCCCATTGTTGCTCTTCCTCTTGTTCTCCTTCCCCCAAATCTTATTCTTACACTTCTTCTTCTTCTTCTTCTTCTTCCTCTTCTCGTCCAGATTCCACTTCTTCTGGTTCTTGTTCCCTTCCCTTCCCCTCCTTCTTCCTCTTCCTCTTTTTCTCCTTTTTCCAATTCTTCTTCTTCATCTCACCTCCTTCGACTACTTCTTCTTCCTCCTCTTGTTCACCTTCTTCACTTTCCACATCTTCTTCTTCTTCCTTTTCTTCTCCTTCTTCCACTTCTTCTAGTTACTCTCCTTCTTCTTTATCTTCTTATCTTTCTTCCACTTCTCCTGCCTCCTCTTGTTCTTTTTCTTCCAGTTCTTCTTCATCCTCTCCTTTCCTTTCTTTTCTTCATCTTCATCTCCTTCTTCTTCTTCCTTTCCTTCGTCATATCCCTCTTTTTCTCCTTCTTCTGCTTCCACTTGCATTTTTACCTCTTGTTCTCCTTCTTCTACTTCTTCTCCATCATCCTCACTCCTTCAACTAGTTTTTCTTCTTCCTCTTGTTCACCTTCTTCCATTTCTACTACATCCACTTGTTCTTCTTCTTCCCTCTCTTCTCCTTCTTCCCCTTCTTCTGCCTACACTACTTCTTCTTCCTCCCCTTCTTCTTCTCCTACTTGTTCCACTTCTTCCTCATTCCCCTTTCCTTCCATTGCTTCTTCTTCCTCCTCTTTTTCTCATTCTTCCACTTCTTCTTCTTCTTCCTATTGGTCTCCTTCTTCCACTTCTTCTTCTTCATCTCCTTTCATTCCACTACTTCCTCATATTCCTCTTATTCTCTCCTTCTACCACTTCTTCTACTTCTACTTGTTGTTCTTCTTCATTTTCGTCTCCTTCTTCCTCTTGTTCTGCTTACACTTCTTCCTCTTCCTCTTCTTCCACTTCTTCTCCTTCCACAACTTCTTTTTCTTTCCTTTCCGTCTTCTCCTTCCTCTTTTTCTCCATCCACGACTTCTGTTGCTTCCCATTGTTGCTCTTCCTCTTGTTCTCCTTCCCCCAAATCTTATTCTTACACTTCTTCTTCTTCTTCTTCCTCTTCTCGTCCAGATTCCACTTCTTCTGGTTCTTCTTCCCTTCCCTTCCCCTCCTTCTTCCTCTTCCTCTTTTTCTCCTTTTTCCAATTCTTCTTCTTCATCTCACCTCCTTCGACTACTTCTTCTTCCTCCTCTTGTTCACCTTCTTCACTTTCCACATCTTCTTTTTCTTCCTTTTCTTCTCCTTCTTCCACTTCTTCTAGTTACTCTCCTTCTTCTTCCTCTTCTTATCTTTCTTCCACTTCTCCTGCCTCCTCTTGTTCTTTTTCTTCCAGTTCTTCTTCATCCTCTCCTTTCCTTTCTTTTCTTCATCTTCATCTCCTTCTTCTTCTTCCTTTCCTTCGTCATATCCCTCTTTTTCTCCTTCTTCTGCTTCCACTTGCATTTTTACCTCTTGTTCTCCTTCTTCTACTTCTTCTCCATCATCCTCACTCCTTCAACTAGTTTTTCTTCTTCCTCTTGTTCACCTTCTTCCACTTCTACTACATCCACTTGTTCTTCTTCATCCCTCTCTTCTCCTTCTTCCCCTTCTTCTGCCTGCACTACTTCTTCTTCCTCCCCTTCTTCTTCTCCTACTTGTTCCACTTCTTCCTCATTCCCCTTTCCTTCCATTGCTTCTTCTTCCTCCTCTTTTTCTCATTCTTCCACTTCTTCTTCTTCTTCCTATTGGTCTGCTTCTTCCACTTCTTCTTCTTCTTCCTATTGGTCTGCTTCTTCCACTTCTTCTTCTTCATCTCCTTTCATTCCACTACTTCCTCATATTCCTCTTATTCTCTCCTTCTACCACTTCTTCTACTTCTACTTGTTGTTCTTCTTCATTTTCGTCTCCTTCTTCCTCTTGTTCTGCTTACACTTCTTCCTCTTCCTCTTCCTCTTCTTCCACTTCTTCTCCTTCCACAACTTCTTTTTCTTTCCTTTCCGTCTTCTTCTTCCTCTTTTTCTCCATCCCCGACTTCTGTTGCTTCCCATTGTTGCTCTTCCTCTTGTTCTCCTTCCCCCAAATCTTATTCTTACACTTCTTCTTCTTCTTCTTCCTCTTCTCGTCCAGATTCCACTTCTTCTGGTTCTTCTTCCCTTCCCTTCCCCTCCTTCTTCCTCTTCCTCTTTTTCTCCTTTTTCCAATTCTTCTTCTTCATCTCACCTCCTTCGACTACTTCTTCTTCCTCCTCTTGTTCACCTTCTTCACTTTCCACATCTTCTTCTTCTTCCTTTTCTTCTCCTTCTTCAACTTCTTCTAGTTACTCTCCTTCTTCTTCCTCTTCTTATCTTTCTTCCACTTCTCCTGCCTCCTCTTGTTCTTTTTCTTCCAGTTCTTCTTCATCCTCTCCTTTCCTTTCTTTTCTTCATCTTCATCTCCTTCTTCTTCTTCCTTTCCTTGGTCATATCCCTCTTTTTCTCCTTCTTCTGCTTCCACTTGCATTTTTACCTCTTGTTCTCCTTCTTCTACTTCTTCTCCATCATCCTCACTCCTTCAACTAGTTTTTCTTCTTCCTCTTGTTCACCTTCTTCCACTTCTACTACATCCACTTGTTCTTCTTCTTCCCTCTCTTCTCCTTCTTCCCCTTCTTCTGCCTACACTACTTCTTCTTCCTCCCCTTCTTCTTCTCCTACTTGTTCCACTTCTTGCTCATTCCCCTTTCCTTCCATTGCTTCTTCTTCCTCCTCTTTTTCTCATTCTTCCACTTCTTCTTCTTCTTCCTATTGGTCTCCTTCTTCCACTTCTTCTTCTTCATCTCCTTTCATTCCACTACTTCCTCATATTCCTCTTATTCTCTCCTTCTACCACTTCTTCTACTTCTACTTGTTGTTCTTCTTCATTTTCGTCTCCTTCTTCCTCTTGTTCTGCTTACACTTCTTCCTCTTCCTCTTCCTCTTCTTCCACTTCTTCTCCTTCCACAACTTCTTTTTCTTTCCTTTCCGTCTTCTCCTTCCTCTTTTTCTCCATCCCCGACTTCTGTTGCTTCCCATTGTTGCTCTTCCTCTTGTTCTCCTTCCCCCAAATCTTATTCTTACACTTCTTCTTCTTCTTCTTCTTCTTCCTCTTCTCGTCCAGATTCCACTTCTTCTGGTTCTTCTTCCCTTCCCTTCCCCTCCTTCTTCCTCTTCCTCTTTTTCTCCTTTTTCCAATTCTTCTTCTTCATCTCACCTCCTTCGACTACTTCTTCTTCCTCCTCTTGTTCACCTTCTTCACTTTCCACATCTTCTTCTTCTTCCTTTTCTTCTCCTTCTTCCACTTCTTCTAGTTACTCTCCTTCTTCTTTATCTTCTTATCTTTCTTCCACTTCTCCTACCTCCTCTTGTTCTTTTTCTTCCAGTTCTTCTTCATCCTCTCCTTTCCTTTCTTTTCTTCATCTTCATCTCCTTCTTCTTCTTCCTTTCCTTCGTCATATCCCTCTTTTTCTCCTTCTTCTGCTTCCACTTGCATTTTTACCTCTTGTTCTCCTTCTTCTACTTCTTCTCCATCATCCTCACTCCTTCAACTAGTTTTTCTTCTTCCTCTTGTTCACCTTCTTCCACTTCTACTACATCCACTTGTTCTTCTTCTTCCCTCTCTTCTCCTTCTTCCCCTTCTTTTGCCTACACTACTTCTTCTTCCTCCCCTTCTTCTTCTCCTACTTGTTCCACTTCTTCCTCATTCCCCTTTCCTTCCATTGCTTCTTCTTCCTCCTCTTTTTCTCATTCTTCCACTTCTTCTTCTTCTTCCTATTGGTCTCCTTCTTCCACTTCTTCTTCTTCATCTCCTTTCATTCCACTACTTCCTCATATTCCTCTTATTCTCTCCTTCTACCACTTCTTCTACTTCTACTTGTTGTTCTTCTTCATTTTCGTCTCCTTCTTCCTCTTGTTCTGCTTACACTTCTTCCTCTTCCTCTTCCTCTTCTTCCACTTCTTCTCCTTCCACAACTTCTTTTTCTTTCCTTTCCGTCTTCTCCTTCCTCTTTTTCTCCATCCCCGACTTCTGTTGCTTCCCATTGTTGCTCTTCCTCTTGTTCTCCTTCCCCCAAATCTTATTCTTACACTTCTTCTTCTTCTTCTTCCTCTTCTCGTCCAGATTCCACTTCTTCTGGTTCTTCTTCCCTTCCCTTCCCCTCCTTCTTCCTCTTCCTCTTTTTCTCCTTTTTCCAATTCTTCTTCTTCATCTCACCTCCTTCGACTACTTCTTCTTCCTCCTCTTGTTCACCTTCTTCACTTTCCACATCTTCTTCTTCTTCCTTTTCTTCTCCTTCTTCAACTTCTTCTAGTTACTCTCCTTCTTCTTCCTCTTCTTATCTTTCTTCCACTTCTCCTGCCTCCTCTTGTTCTTTTTCTTCCAGTTCTTCTTCATCCTCTCCTTTCCTTTCTTTTCTTCATCTTCATCTCCTTCTTCTTCTTCCTTTCCTTCGTCATATCCCTCTTTTTCTCCTTCTTCTGCTTCCACTTGAATTTTTACCTCTTGTTCTCCTTCTTCTACTTCTTCTCCATCATCCTCACTCCTTCAACTAGTTTTTCTTCTTCCTCTTGTTCACCTTCTTCCACTTCTACTACATCCACTTGTTCTTCTTCTTCCCTCTCTTCTCCTTCTTCCCCTTCTTCTGCCTACACTACTTCTTCTTCCTCCCCTTCTTCTTCTCCTACTTGTTCCACTTCTTCCTCATTCCCCTTTCCTTCCATTGCTTCTTCTTCCTCCTCTTTTTCTCATTCTTCCACTTCTTCTTCTTCTTCCTATTGGTCTCCTTCTTCCACTTCTTCTGGTTCTTCTTCCCTTCCCTTCCCCTCCTTCTTCCTCTTCCTCTTTTTCTCCTTTTTCCAATTCTTCTTCTTCATCTCACCTCCTTCGACTACTTCTTCTTCCTCCTCTTGTTCACCTTCTTCACTTTCCACATCTTCTTCTTCTTCCTTTTCTTCTCCTTCTTCAACTTCTTCTAGTTACTCTCCTTCTTCTTCCTCTTCTTATCTTTCTTCCACTTCTCCTGCCTCCTCTTGTTCTTTTTCTTCCAGTTCTTCTTCATCCTCTCCTTTCCTTTCTTTTCTTCATCTTCATCTCCTTCTTCTTCTTCCTTTCCTTGGTCATATCCCTCTTTTTCTCCTTCTTCTGCTTCCACTTGCATTTTTACCTCTTGTTCTCCTTCTTCTACTTCTTCTCCATCATCCTCACTCCTTCAACTAGTTTTTCTTCTTCCTCTTGTTCACCTTCTTCCACTTCTACTACATCCACTTGTTCTTCTTCTTCCCTCTCTTCTCCTTCTTCCCCTTCTTCTGCCTACACTACTTCTTCTTCCTCCCCTTCTTCTTCTCCTACTTGTTCCACTTCTTGCTCATTCCCCTTTCCTTCCATTGCTTCTTCTTCCTCCTCTTTTTCTCATTCTTCCACTTCTTCTTCTTCTTCCTATTGGTCTCCTTCTTCCACTTCTTCTTCTTCATCTCCTTTCATTCCACTACTTCCTCATATTCCTCTTATTCTCTCCTTCTACCACTTCTTCTACTTCTACTTGTTGTTCTTCTTCATTTTCGTCTCCTTCTTCCTCTTGTTCTGCTTACACTTCTTCCTCTTCCTCTTCCTCTTCTTCCACTTCTTCTCCTTCCACAACTTCTTTTTCTTTCCTTTCCGTCTTCTCCTTCCTCTTTTTCTCCATCCCCGACTTCTGTTGCTTCCCATTGTTGCTCTTCCTCTTGTTCTCCTTCCCCCAAATCTTATTCTTACACTTCTTCTTCTTCTTCTTCTTCTTCCTCTTCTCGTCCAGATTCCACTTCTTCTGGTTCTTCTTCCCTTCCCTTCCCCTCCTTCTTCCTCTTCCTCTTTTTCTCCTTTTTCCAATTCTTCTTCTTCATCTCACCTCCTTCGACTACTTCTTCTTCCTCCTCTTGTTCACCTTCTTCACTTTCCACATCTTCTTCTTCTTCCTTTTCTTCTCCTTCTTCCACTTCTTCTAGTTACTCTCCTTCTTCTTTATCTTCTTATCTTTCTTCCACTTCTCCTGCCTCCTCTTGTTCTTTTTCTTCCAGTTCTTCTTCATCCTCTCCTTTCCTTTCTTTTCTTCATCTTCATCTCCTTCTTCTTCTTCCTTTCCTTCGTCATATCCCTCTTTTTCTCCTTCTTCTGCTTCCACTTGCATTTTTACCTCTTGTTCTCCTTCTTCTACTTCTTCTCCATCATCCTCACTCCTTCAACTAGTTTTTCTTCTTCCTCTTGTTCACCTTCTTCCACTTCTACTACATCCACTTGTTCTTCTTCTTCCCTCTCTTCTCCTTCTTCCCCTTCTTTTGCCTACACTACTTCTTCTTCCTCCCCTTCTTCTTCTCCTACTTGTTCCACTTCTTCCTCATTCCCCTTTCCTTCCATTGCTTCTTCTTCCTCCTCTTTTTCTCATTCTTCCACTTCTTCTTCTTCTTCCTATTGGTCTCCTTCTTCCACTTCTTCTTCTTCATCTCCTTTCATTCCACTACTTCCTCATATTCCTCTTATTCTCTCCTTCTACCACTTCTTCTACTTCTACTTGTTGTTCTTCTTCATTTTCGTCTCCTTCTTCCTCTTGTTCTGCTTACACTTCTTCCTCTTCCTCTTCCTCTTCTTCCACTTCTTCTCCTTCCACAACTTCTTTTTCTTTCCTTTCCGTCTTCTCCTTCCTCTTTTTCTCCATCCCCGACTTCTGTTGCTTCCCATTGTTGCTCTTCCTCTTGTTCTCCTTCCCCCAAATCTTATTCTTACACTTCTTCTTCTTCTTCTTCCTCTTCTCGTCCAGATTCCACTTCTTCTGGTTCTTCTTCCCTTCCCTTCCCCTCCTTCTTCCTCTTCCTCTTTTTCTCCTTTTTCCAATTCTTCTTCTTCATCTCACCTCCTTCGACTACTTCTTCTTCCTCCTCTTGTTCACCTTCTTCACTTTCCACATCTTCTTCTTCTTCCTTTTCTTCTCCTTCTTCCACTTCTTCTAGTTACTCTCCTTCTTCTTCCTCTTCTTATCTTTCTTCCACTTCTCCTGCCTCCTCTTGTTCTTTTTCTTCCAGTTCTTCTTCATCCTCTCCTTTCCTTTCTTTTCTTCATCTTCATCTTCATCTCCTTCTTCTTCTTCCTTTCCTTCGTCATATCCCTCTTTTTCTCCTTCTTCTGCTTCCACTTGCATTTTTACCTCTTGTTCTCCTTCTTCTACTTCTTCTCCATCATCCTCACTCCTTCAACTAGTTTTTCTTCTTCCTCTTATTCACCTTCTTCCACTTCTACTACATCCACTTGTTCTTCTTCTTCCCTCTCTTCTCCTTCTTCCCCTTCTTCTGCCTACACTACTTCTTCTTCCTCCCCTTCTTCTTCTCCTACATGTTCCACTTCTTCCTCATTCCCCTTTCCTTCCATTGCTTCTTCTTCCTCCTCTTTTTCTCATTCTTCCACTTCTTCTTCTTCTTCCTATTCGCCTCCTTCTTCCACTTCTTCTTCTTCATCTCCTTTCATTCCACTACTTCCTCATATTCCTCTTATTCTCTCCTTCTACCACTTCTTCTACTTCTACTTGTTGTTCTTCTTCATTTTCGTCTCCTTCTTCCTCTTGTTCTGCTTACACTTCTTCCTCTTCCTCTTCTTCCACTTCTTCTCCTTCCACAACTTCTTTTTCTTTCCTTTCCGTCTTCTCCTTCCTCTTTTTCTCCATCCCCGACTTCTGTTGCTTCCCATTGTTGCTCTTCCTCTTGTTCTCCTTCCCCCAAATCTTATTCTTACACTTCTTCTTCTTCTTCTTCCTCTTCTCGTCCAGATTCCACTTCTTCTGGTTCTTCTTCCCTTCCCTTCCCCTCCTTCTTCCTCTTCCTCTTTTTCTCCTTTTTCCAATTCTTCTTCTTCATCTCACCTCCTTCGACTACTTCTTCTTCCTCCTCTTGTTCACCTTCTTCACTTTCCACATCTTCTTCTTCTTCCTTTTCTTCTCCTTCTTCAACTTCTTCTAGTTACTCTCCTTCTTCTTCCTCTTCTTATCTTTCTTCCACTTCTCCTGCCTCCTCTTGTTCTTTTTCTTCCAGTTCTTCTTCATCCTCTCCTTTCCTTTCTTTTCTTCATCTTCATCTTCATCTCCTTCTTCTTCTTCCTTTCCTTCGTCATATCCCTCTTTTTCTCCTTCTTCTGCTTCCACTTGCATTTTTACCTCTTGTTCTCCTTCTTCTACTTCTTCTCCATCATCCTCACTCCTTCAACTAGTTTTTCTTCTTCCTCTTATTCACCTTCTTCCACTTCTACTACATCCACTTGTTCTTCTTCTTCCCTCTCTTCTCCTTCTTCCCCTTCTTCTGCCTACACTACTTCTTCTTCCTCCCCTTCTTCTTCTCCTACTTGTTCCACTTCTTCCTCATTCCCCTTTCCTTCCATTGCTTCTTCTTCCTCCTCTTTTTCTCATTCTTCCACTTCTTCTTCTTCTTCCTATTCGCCTCCTTCTTCCACTTCTTCTTCTTCATCTCCTTTCATTCCACTACTTCCTCATATTCCTCTTATTCTCTCCTTCTACCACTTCTTCTACTTCTACTTGTTGTTCTTCTTCATTTTCGTCTCCTTCTTCCTCTTGTTCTGCTTACACTTCTTCCTCTTCCTCTTCTTCCACTTCTTCTCCTTCCACAACTTCTTTTTCTTTCCTTTCCGTCTTCTCCTTCCTCTTTTTCTCCATCCCCGACTTCTGTTGCTTCCCATTGTTGCTCTTCCTCTTGTTCTCCTTCCCCCAAATCTTATTCTTACACTTCTTCTTCTTCTTCTTCCTCTTCTCGTCCAGATTCCACTTCTTCTGGTTCTTCTTCCCTTCCCTTCCCCTCCTTCTTCCTCTTCCTCTTTTTCTCCTTTTTCCAATTCTTCTTCTTCATCTCACCTCCTTCGACTACTTCTTCTTCCTCCTCTTGTTCACCTTCTTCACTTTCCACATCTTCTTCTTCTTCCTTTTCTTCTCCTTCTTCAACTTCTTCTAGTTACTCTCCTTCTTCTTCCTCTTCTTATCTTACTTCCACTTCTCCTGCCTCCTCTTGTTCTTTTTCTTCCAGTTCTTCTTCATCCTCTCCTTTCCTTTCTTTTCTTCATCTTCATCTCCTTCTTCTTCTTCCTTTCCTTCGTCATATCCCTCTTTTTCTCCTTCTTCTGCTTCCACTTGAATTTTTACCTCTTGTTCTCCTTCTTCTACTTCTTCTCCATCATCCTCACTCCTTCAACTAGTTTTTCTTCTTCCTCTTGTTCACCTTCTTCCACTTCTACTACATCCACTTGTTCTTCTTCTTCCCTCTCTTCTCCTTCTTCCCCTTCTTCTGCCTACACTACTTCTTCTTCCTCCCCTTCTTCTTCTCCTACTTGTTCCACTTCTTCCTCATTCCCCTTTCCTTCCATTGCTTCTTCTTCCTCCTCTTTTTCTCATTCTTCCACTTCTTCTTCTTCTTCCTATTCGTCTCCTTCTTCCACTTCTTCTTCTTCATCTCCTTTCATTCCACTACTTCCTCATATTCCTCTTATTCTCTCCTTCTACCACTTCTTCTACTTCTACTTGTTGTTCTTCTTCATTTTCGTCTCCTTCTTCCTCTTGTTCTGCTTACACTTCTTCCTCTTCCTCTTCCTCTTCTTCCACTTCTTCTCCTTCCACAACTTCTTTTTCTTTCCTTTCCGTCTTCTCCTTCCTCTTTTTCTCCATCCCCGACTTCTGTTGCTTCCCATTGTTGCTCTTCCTCTTGTTCTCCTTCCCCCAAATCTTATTCTTACACTTCTTCTTCTTCTTCCTCTTCTCGTCCAGATTCCACTTCTTCTGGTTCTTCTTCCCTTCCCTTCCCCTCCTTCTTCCTCTTCCTCTTTTTCTCCTTTTTCCAATTCTTCTTCTTCATCTCACCTCCTTCGACTACTTCTTCTTCCTCCTCTTGTTCACCTTCTTCACTTTCCACATCTTCTTCTTCTTCCTTTTCTTCTCCTTCTTCCACTTCTTCTAGTTACTCTCCTTCTTCTTCCTCTTCTTATCTTTCTTCCACTTCTCCTGCCTCCTCTTGTTCTTTTTCTTCCAGTTCTTCTTCATCCTCTCCTTTCCTTTCTTTTCTTCATCTTCATCTTCATCTCCTTCTTCTTCTTCCTTTCCTTCGTCATATCCCTCTTTTTCTCCTTCTTCTGCTTCCACTTGCATTTTTACCTCTTGTTCTCCTTCTTCTACTTCTTCTCCATCATCCTCACTCCTTCAACTAGTTTTTCTTCTTCCTCTTATTCACCTTCTTCCACTTCTACTACATCCACTTGTTCTTCTTCTTCCCTCTCTTCTCCTTCTTCCCCTTCTTCTGCCTACACTACTTCTTCTTCCTCCCCTTCTTCTTCTCCTACTTGTTCCACTTCTTCCTCATTCCCCTTTCCTTCCATTGCTTCTTCTTCCTCCTCTTTTTCTCATTCTTCCACTTCTTCTTCTTCTTCCTATTCGTCTCCTTCTTCCACTTCTTCTTCTTCATCTCCTTTCATTCCACTACTTCCTCATATTCCTCTTATTCTCTCCTTCTACCACTTCTTCTACTTCTACTTGTTGTTCTTCTTCATTTTCGTCTCCTTCTTCCTCTTGTTCTGCTTACACTTCTTCCTCTTCCTCTTCTTCCACTTCTTCTCCTTCCACAACTTCTTTTTCTTTCCTTTCCGTCTTCTCCTTCCTCTTTTTCTCCATCCCCGACTTCTGTTGCTTCCCATTGTTGCTCTTCCTCTTGTTCTCCTTCCCCCAAATCTTATTCTTACACTTCTTCTTCTTCTTCTTCCTCTTCTCGTCCAGATTCCACTTCTTCTGGTTCTTCTTCCCTTCCCTTCCCCTCCTTCTTCCTCTTCCTCTTTTTCTCCTTTTTCCAATTCTTCTTCTTCATCTCACCTCCTTCGACTACTTCTTCTTCCTCCTCTTGTTCACCTTCTTCACTTTCCACATCTTCTTCTTCTTCCTTTTCTTCTCCTTCTTCAACTTCTTCTAGTTACTCTCCTTCTTCTTCCTCTTCTTATCTTTCTTCCACTTCTCCTGCCTCCTCTTGTTCTTTTTCTTCCAGTTCTTCTTCATCCTCTCCTTTCCTTTCTTTTCTTCATCTTCATCTTCATCTCCTTCTTCTTCTTCCTTTCCTTCGTCATATCCCTCTTTTTCTCCTTCTTCTGCTTCCACTTGCATTTTTACCTCTTGTTCTCCTTCTTCTACTTCTTCTCCATCATCCTCACTCCTTCAACTAGTTTTTCTTCTTCCTCTTATTCACCTTCTTCCACTTCTACTACATCCACTTGTTCTTCTTCTTCCCTCTCTTCTCCTTCTTCCCCTTCTTCTGCCTACACTACTTCTTCTTCCTCCCCTTCTTCTTCTCCTACTTGTTCCACTTCTTCCTCATTCCCCTTTCCTTCCATTGCTTCTTCTTCCTCCTCTTTTTCTCATTCTTCCACTTCTTCTTCTTCTTCCTATTCGCCTCCTTCTTCCACTTCTTCTTCTTCATCTCCTTTCATTCCACTACTTCCTCATATTCCTCTTATTCTCTCCTTCTACCACTTCTTCTACTTCTACTTGTTGTTCTTCTTCATTTTCGTCTCCTTCTTCCTCTTGTTCTGCTTACACTTCTTCCTCTTCCTCTTCTTCCACTTCTTCTCCTTCCACAACTTCTTTTTCTTTCCTTTCCGTCTTCTCCTTCCTCTTTTTCTCCATCCCCGACTTCTGTTGCTTCCCATTGTTGCTCTTCCTCTTGTTCTCCTTCCCCCAAATCTTATTCTTACACTTCTTCTTCTTCTTCTTCCTCTTCTCGTCCAGATTCCACTTCTTCTGGTTCTTCTTCCCTTCCCTTCCCCTCCTTCTTCCTCTTCCTCTTTTTCTCCTTTTTCCAATTCTTCTTCTTCATCTCACCTCCTTCGACTACTTCTTCTTCCTCCTCTTGTTCACCTTCTTCACTTTCCACATCTTCTTCTTCTTCCTTTTCTTCTCCTTCTTCCACTTCTTCTAGTTACTCTCCTTCTTCTTCCTCTTCTTATCTTTCTTCCACTTCTCCTGCCTCCTCTTGTTCTTTTTCTTCCAGTTCTTCTTCATCCTCTCCTTTCCTTTCTTTTCTTCATCTTCATCTCCTTCTTCTTCTTCCTTTCCTTCGTCATATCCCTCTTTTTCTCCTTCTTCTGCTTCCACTTGAATTTTTACCTCTTGTTCTCCTTCTTCTACTTCTTCTCCATCATCCTCACTCCTTCAACTAGTTTTTCTTCTTCCTCTTGTTCACCTTCTTCCACTTCTACTACATCCACTTGTTCTTCTTCTTCCCTCTCTTCTCCTTCTTCCCCTTCTTCTGCCTACACTACTTCTTCTTCCTCCCCTTCTTCTTCTCCTACTTGTTCCACTTCTTCCTCATTCCCCTTTCCTTCCATTGCTTCTTCTTCCTCCTCTTTTTCTCATTCTTCCACTTCTTCTTCTAATTCCTATTGGTCTCCTTCTTCCACTTCTTCTTCTTCATCTCCTTTCATTCCACTACTTCCTCATATTCCTCTTATTCTCTCCTTCTACCACTTCTTCTACTTCTACTTGTTGTTCTTCTTCATTTTTGTCTCCTTCTTCCTCTTGTTCTGCTTACACTTCTTCCTCTTCCTCTTCCTCTTCTTCCACTTCTTCTCCTTCCACAACTTCTTTTTCTTTCCTTTCCGTCTTCTCCTTCCTCTTTTTCTCCATCCCCGACTTCTGTTGCTTCCCATTGTTGCTCTTCCTCTTGTTCTCCTTCCCCCAAATCTTATTCTTACACTTCTTCTTCTTCTTCTTCCTCTTCTCGTCCAGATTCCACTTCTTCTGGTTCTTCTTCCCTTCCCTTCCCCTCCTTCTTCCTCTTCCTCTTTTTCTCCTTTTTCCAATTCTTCTTCTTCATCTCACCTCCTTCGACTACTTCTTCTTCCTCCTCTTGTTCACCTTCTTCACTTTCCACATCTTCTTCTTCTTCCTTTTCTTCTCCTTCTTCCACTTCTTCTAGTTACTCTCCTTCTTCTTCCTCTTCTTATCTTTCTTCCACTTCTCCTGCCTCCTCTTGTTCTTTTTCTTCCAGTTCTTCTTCATCCTCTCCTTTCCTTTCTTTTCTTCATCTTCATCTTCATCTCCTTCTTCTTCTTCCTTTCCTTCGTCATATCCCTCTTTTTCTCCTTCTTCTGCTTCCACTTGCATTTTTACCTCTTGTTCTCCTTCTTCTACTTCTTCTCCATCATCCTCACTCCTTCAACTAGTTTTTCTTCTTCCTCTTATTCACCTTCTTCCACTTCTACTACATCCACTTGTTCTTCTTCTTCCCTCTCTTCTCCTTCTTCCCCTTCTTCTGCCTACACTACTTCTTCTTCCTCCCCTTCTTCTTCTCCTACTTGTTCCACTTCTTCCTCATTCCCCTTTCCTTCCATTGCTTCTTCTTCCTCCTCTTTTTCTCATTCTTCCACTTCTTCTTCTTCTTCCTATTCGTCTCCTTCTTCCACTTCTTCTTCTTCATCTCCTTTCATTCCACTACTTCCTCATATTCCTCTTATTCTCTCCTTCTACCACTTCTTCTACTTCTACTTGTTGTTCTTCTTCATTTTCGTCTCCTTCTTCCTCTTGTTCTGCTTACACTTCTTCCTCTTCCTCTTCTTCCACTTCTTCTCCTTCCACAACTTCTTTTTCTTTCCTTTCCGTCTTCTCCTTCCTCTTTTTCTCCATCCCCGACTTCTGTTGCTTCCCATTGTTGCTCTTCCTCTTGTTCTCCTTCCCCCAAATCTTATTCTTACACTTCTTCTTCTTCTTCTTCCTCTTCTCGTCCAGATTCCACTTCTTCTGGTTCTTCTTCCCTTCCCTTCCCCTCCTTCTTCCTCTTCCTCTTTTTCTCCTTTTTCCAATTCTTCTTCTTCATCTCACCTCCTTCGACTACTTCTTCTTCCTCCTCTTGTTCACCTTCTTCACTTTCCACATCTTCTTCTTCTTCCTTTTCTTCTCCTTCTTCAACTTCTTCTAGTTACTCTCCTTCTTCTTCCTCTTCTTATCTTTCTTCCACTTCTCCTGCCTCCTCTTGTTCTTTTTCTTCCAGTTCTTCTTCATCCTCTCCTTTCCTTTCTTTTCTTCATCTTCATCTCCTTCTTCTTCTTCCTTTCCTTCGTCATATCCCTCTTTTTCTCCTTCTTCTGCTTCCACTTGAATTTTTACCTCTTGTTCTCCTTCTTCTACTTCTTCTCCATCATCCTCACTCCTTCAACTAGTTTTTCTTCTTCCTCTTGTTCACCTTCTTCCACTTCTACTACATCCACTTGTTCTTCTTCTTCCCTCTCTTCTCCTTCTTCCCCTTCTTCTGCCTACACTACTTCTTCTTCCTCCCCTTCTTCTTCTCCTACTTGTTCCACTTCTTCCTCATTCCCCTTTCCTTCCATTGCTTCTTCTTCCTCCTCTTTTTCTCATTCTTCCACTTCTTCTTCTTCTTCCTATTGGTCTCCTTCTTCCACTTCTTCTTCTTCATCTCCTTTCATTCCACTACTTCCTCATATTCCTCTTATTCTCTCCTTCTACCACTTCTTCTACTTCTACTTGTTGTTCTTCTTCATTTTCGTCTCCTTCTTCCTCTTGTTCTGCTTACACTTCTTCCTCTTCCTCTTCTTCCACTTCTTCTCCTGCCACAACTTCTTTTTCTTTCCTTTCCGTCTTCTCCTTCCTCTTTTTCTCCATCCCCGACTTCTGTTGCTTCCCATTGTTGCTCTTCCTCTTGTTCTCCTTCCCCCAAATCTTATTCTTACACTTCTTCTTCTTCTTCTTCTTCTTCTTCCTCTTCTCGTCCAGATTCCACTTCTTCTGGTTCTTCTTCCCTTCCCTTCCCCTCCTTCTTCCTCTTCCTCTTTTTCTCCTTTTTCCAATTCTTCTTCTTCATCTCACCTCCTTCGACTACTTCTTCTTCCTCCTCTTGTTCACCTTCTTCACTTTCCACATCTTCTTCTTCTTCCTTTTCTTCTCCTTCTTCCACTTCTTCTAGTTACTCTCCTTCTTCTTCCTCTTCTTATCTTTCTTCCACTTCTCCTGCCTCCTCTTGTTCTTTTTCTTCCAGTTCTTCTTCATCCTCTCCTTTCCTTTCTTTTCTTCATCTTCATCTCCTTCTTCTTCTTCCTTTCCTTCGTCATATCCCTCTTTTTCTCCTTCTTCTGCTTCCACTTGCATTTTTAACTCTTGTTCTCCTTCTTCTACTTCTTCTCCATCATCCTCACTCCTTCAACTAGTTTTTCTTCTTCCTCTTGTTCACCTTCTTCCACTTCTACTACATCCACTTGTTCTTCTTCTTCCCTCTCTTCTCCTTCTTCCCCTTCTTCTGCCTACACTACTTCTTCTTCATCTCCTTCTTCTTCTCCTACTTGTTCCACTTCTTCCTCATTCCCCTTTCCTTCCATTGCTTCTTCTTCCTCCTCTTTTTCTCATTCTTCCACTTCTTCTTCTTCTTCCTATTGGTCTCCTTCTTCCACTTCTTCTTCTTCATCTCCTTTCATTCCACTACTTCCTCATATTCCTCTTATTCTCTCCTTCTACCACTTCTGCTACTTCTACTTGTTCTTCTTCTTCATTTTCGTCTCCTTCTTCCTCTTGTTCTGCTTACACTTCTTCCTCTTCCTCTTCCTCTTCTTCCACTTCTTCTCCTGCCACAACTTCTTTTTATTTCCTTTCCGTCTTCTCCTTCCTCTTTTTCTCCATCCCCGACTTCTGTTGCTTCCCATTGTTGCTCTTCCTCTTGTTCTCCTTCCCCCAAATCTTATTCTTACACTTCTTCTTCTTCTTCTTCTTCTTCCTCTTCTCGTCCAGATTCCACTTCTTCTGGTTCTTCTTCCCTTCCCTTCCCCTCCTTCTTCCTCTTCCTCTTTTTCTCCTTTTTCCAATTCTTCTTCTTCATCTCACCTCCTTCGACTACTTCTTCTTCCTCCTCTTGTTCACCTTCTTCACTTTCCACATCTTCTTCTTCTTCCTTTTCTTCTCCTTCTTCCACTTCTTCTAGTTACTCTCCTTCTTCTTCCTCTTCTTATCTTTCTTCCACTTCTCCTGCCTCCTCTTGTTCTTTTTCTTCCAGTTCTTCTTCATCCTCTCCTTTCCTTTCTTTTCTTCATCTTCATCTCCTTCTTCTTCTTCCTTTCCTTCGTCATATCCCTCTTTTTCTCCTTCTTCTGCTTCCACTTGCATTTTTACCTCTTGTTCTCCTTCTTCTACTTCTTCTCCATCATCCTCACTCCTTCAACTAGTTTTTCTTCTTCCTCTTGTTCACCTTCTTCCACTTCTACTACATCCACTTGTTCTTCTTCTTCCCTCTCTTCTCCTTCTTCCCCTTCTTCTGCCTACACTACTTCTTCTTCCTCCCCTTCTTCTTCTCCTACTTGTTCCACTTCTTCCTCATTCCCCTTTCCTTCCATTGCTTCTTCTTCCTCCTCTTTTTCTCATTCTTCCACTTCTTCTTCTTCTTCCTATTGGTCTCCTTCTTCCACTTCTTCTTCTTCATCTCCTTTCATTCCACTACTTCCTCATATTCCTCTTATTCTCTCCTTCTACCACTTCTTCTACTTCTACTTGTTGTTCTTCTTCATTTTCGTCTCCTTCTTCCTCTTGTTCTGCTTACACTTCTTCCTCTTCCTCTTCTTCCACTTCTTCTCCTGCCACAACTTCTTTTTCTTTCCTTTCCGTCTTCTCCTTCCTCTTTTTCTCCATCCCCGACTTCTGTTGCTTCCCATTGTTGCTCTTCCTCTTGTTCTCCTTCCCCCAAATCTTATTCTTACACTTCTTCTTCTTCTTCTTCTTCTTCTTCTTCCTCTTCTCGTCCAGATTCCACTTCTTCTGGTTCTTCTTCCCTTCCCTTCCCCTCCTTCTTCCTCTTCCTCTTTTTCTCCTTTTTCCAATTCTTCTTCTTCATCTCACCTCCTTCGACTACTTCTTCTTCCTCCTCTTGTTCACCTTCTTCACTTTCCACATCTTCTTCTTCTTCCTTTTCTTCTCCTTCTTCCACTTCTTCTAGTTACTCTCCTTCTTCTTCCTCTTCTTATCTTTCTTCCACTTCTCCTGCCTCCTCTTGTTCTTTTTCTTCCAGTTCTTCTTCATCCTCTCCTTTCCTTTCTTTTCTTCATCTTCATCTCCTTCTTCTTCTTCCTTTCCTTCGTCATATCCCTCTTTTTCTCCTTCTTCTGCTTCCACTTGCATTTTTACCTCTTGTTCTCCTTCTTCTACTTCTTCTCCATCATCCTCACTCCTTCAACTAGTTTTTCTTCTTCCTCTTGTTCACCTTCTTCCACTTCTACTACATCCACTCGTTCTTCCTCTTCCCTCTCTTCTCCTTCTTCCCCTTCTTCTGCCTACACTACTTCTTCTTCCTCCCCTTCTTCTTCTCCTACTTGTTCCACTTCTTCCTCATTCCCCTTTCCTTCCATTGCTTCTTCTTCCTCCTCTTTTTCTCATTCTTCCACTTCTTCTTCTTCTTCCTATTGGTCTCCTTCTTCCACTTCTTCTTCTTCATCTCCTTTCATTCCACTACTTCCTCATATTCCTCTTATTCTCTCCTTCTACCACTTCTGCTACTTCTACTTGTTCTTCTTCTTCATTTTCGTCTCCTTCTTCCTCTTGTTCTGCTTACACTTCTTCCTCTTCCTCTTCCTCTTCTTCCACTTCTTCTCCTGCCACAACTTCTTTTTATTTCCTTTCCGTCTTCTCCTTCCTCTTTTTCTCCATCCCCGACTTCTGTTGCTTCCCATTGTTGCTCTTCCTCTTGTTCTCCTTCCCCCAAATCTTATTCTTACACTTCTTCTTCTTCTTCTTCTTCTTCCTCTTCTCGTCCAGATTCCACTTCTTCTGGTTCTTCTTCCCTTCCCTTCCCCTCCTTCTTCCTCTTCCTCTTTTTCTCCTTTTTCCAATTCTTCTTCTTCATCTCACCTCCTTCGACTACTTCTTCTTCCTCCTCTTGTTCACCTTCTTCACTTTCCACATCTTCTTCTTCTTCCTTTTCTTCTCCTTCTTCCACTTCTTCTAGTTACTCTCCTTCTTCTTCCTCTTCTTATCTTTCTTCCACTTCTCCTGCCTCCTCTTGTTCTTTTTCTTCCAGTTCTTCTTCATCCTCTCCTTTCCTTTCTTTTCTTCATCTTCATCTCCTTCTTCTTCTTCCTTTCCTTCGTCATATCCCTCTTTTTCTCCTTCTTCTGCTTCCACTTGCATTTTTACCTCTTGTTCTCCTTCTTCTACTTCTTCTCCATCATCCTCACTCCTTCAACTAGTTTTTCTTCTTCCTCTTGTTCACCTTCTTCCACTTCTACTACATCCACTTGTTCTTCTTCTTCCCTCTCTTCTCCTTCTTCCCCTTCTTCTGCCTACACTACTTCTTCTTCCTCCCCTTCTTCTTCTCCTACTTGTTCCACTTCTTCCTCATTCCCCTTTCCTTCCATTGCTTCTTCTTCCTCCTCTTTTTCTCATTCTTCCACTTCTTCTTCTTCTTCCTATTGGTCTCCTTCTTCCACTTCTTCTTCTTCATCTCCTTTCATTCCACTACTTCCTCATATTCCTCTTATTCTCTCCTTCTACCACTTCTTCTACTTCTACTTGTTGTTCTTCTTCATTTTCGTCTCCTTCTTCCTCTTGTTCTGCTTACACTTCTTCCTCTTCCTCTTCTTCCACTTCTTCTCCTGCCACAACTTCTTTTTCTTTCCTTTCCGTCTTCTCCTTCCTCTTTTTCTCCATCCCCGACTTCTGTTGCTTCCCATTGTTGCTCTTCCTCTTGTTCTCCTTCCCCCAAATCTTATTCTTACACTTCTTCTTCTTCTTCTTCTTCTTCTTCTTCCTCTTCTCGTCCAGATTCCACTTCTTCTGGTTCTTCTTCCCTTCCCTTCCCCTCCTTCTTCCTCTTCCTCTTTTTCTCCTTTTTCCAATTCTTCTTCTTCATCTCACCTCCTTCGACTACTTCTTCTTCCTCCTCTTGTTCACCTTCTTCACTTTCCACATCTTCTTCTTCTTCCTTTTCTTCTCCTTCTTCCACTTCTTCTAGTTACTCTCCTTCTTCTTCCTCTTCTTATCTTTCTTCCACTTCTCCTGCCTCCTCTTGTTCTTTTTCTTCCAGTTCTTCTTCATCCTCTCCTTTCCTTTCTTTTCTTCATCTTCATCTCCTTCTTCTTCTTCCTTTCCTTCGTCATATCCCTCTTTTTCTCCTTCTTCTGCTTCCACTTGCATTTTTAACTCTTGTTCTCCTTCTTCTACTTCTTCTCCATCATCCTCACTCCTTCAACTAGTTTTTCTTCTTCCTCTTGTTCACCTTCTTCCACTTCTACTACATCCACTTGTTCTTCTTCTTCCCTCTCTTCTCCTTCTTCCCCTTCTTCTGCCTACACTACTTCTTCTTCATCTCCTTCTTCTTCTCCTACTTGTTCCACTTCTTCCTCATTCCCCTTTCCTTCCATTGCTTCTTCTTCCTCCTCTTTTTCTCATTCTTCCACTTCTTCTTCTTCTTCCTATTGGTCTCCTTCTTCCACTTCTTCTTCTTCATCTCCTTTCATTCCACTACTTCCTCATATTCCTCTTATTCTCTCCTTCTACCACTTCTGCTACTTCTACTTGTTCTTCTTCTTCATTTTCGTCTCCTTCTTCCTCTTGTTCTGCTTACACTTCTTCCTCTTCCTCTTCCTCTTCTTCCACTTCTTCTCCTGCCACAACTTCTTTTTCTTTCCTTTCCGTCTTCTCCTTCCTCTTTTTCTCCATCCCCGACTTCTGTTGCTTCCCATTGTTGCTCATCCTCTTGTTCTCCTTCCCCCAAATCTTATTCTTACACTTCTTCTTCTTCTTCTTCTTCTTCCTCTTCTCGTCCAGATTCCACTTCTTCTGGTTCTTCTTCCCTTCCCTTCCCCTCCTTCTTCCTCTTCCTCTTTTTCTCCTTTTTCCAATTCTTCTTCTTCATCTCACCTCCTTCGACTACTTCTTCTTCCTCCTCTTGTTCACCTTCTTCACTTTCCACATCTTCTTCTTCTTCCTTTTCTTCTCCTTCTTCCACTTCTTCTAGTTACTCTCCTTCTTCTTCCTCTTCTTATCTTTCTTCCACTTCTCCTGCCTCCTCTTGTTCTTTTTCTTCCAGTTCTTCTTCATCCTCTCCTTTCCTTTCTTTTCTTCATCTTCATCTCCTTCTTCTTCTTCCTTTCCTTCGTCATATCCCTCTTTTTCTCCTTCTTCTGCTTCCACTTGCATTTTTACCTCTTGTTCTCCTTCTTCTACTTCTTCTCCATCATCCTCACTCCTTCAACTAGTTTTTCTTCTTCCTCTTGTTCACCTTCTTCCACTTCTACTACATCCACTTGTTCTTCTTCTTCCCTCTCTTCTCCTTCTTCCCCTTCTTCTGCCTACACTACTTCTTCTTCCTCCCCTTCTTCTTCTCCTACTTGTTCCACTTCTTCCTCATTCCCCTTTCCTTCCATTGCTTCTTCTTCCTCCTCTTTTTCTCATTCTTCCACTTCTTCTTCTTCTTCCTATTGGTCTCCTTCTTCCACTTCTTCTTCTTCATCTCCTTTCATTCCACTACTTCCTCATATTCCTCTTATTCTCTCCTTCTACCATTTCTGCTACTTCTACTTGTTCTTCTTCTTCATTTTCGTCTCCTTCTTCCTCTTGTTCTGCTTACACTTCTTCCTCTTCCTCTTCCTCTTCTTCCACTTCTTCTCCTGCCACAACTTCTTTTTCTTTCCTTTCCGTCTTCTCCTTCCTCTTTTTCTCCATCCCCGACTTCTGTTGCTTCCCATTGTTGCTCTTCCTCTTGTTCTCCTTCCCCCAAATCTTATTCTTACACTTCTTCTTCTTCTTCTTCTTCTTCCTCTTCTCGTCCAGATTCCACTTCTTCTGGTTCTTCTTCCCTTCCCTTCCCCTCCTTCTTCCTCTTCCTCTTTTTCTCCTTTTTCCAATTCTTCTTCTTCATCTCACCTCCTTCGACTACTTCTTCTTCCTCCTCTTGTTCACCTTCTTCACTTTCCACATCTTCTTCTTCTTCCTTTTCTTCTCCTTCTTCCACTTCTTCTAGTTACTCTCCTTCTTCTTCCTCTTCTTATCTTTCTTCCACTTCTCCTGCCTCCTCTTGTTCTTTTTCTTCCAGTTCTTCTTCATCCTCTCCTTTCCTTTCTTTTCTTCATCTTCATCTCCTTCTTCTTCTTCCTTTCCTTCGTCATATCCCTCTTTTTCTCCTTCTTCTGCTTCCACTTGCATTTTTACCTCTTGTTCTCCTTCTTCTACTTCTTCTCCATCATCCTCACTCCTTCAACTAGTTTTTCTTCTTCCTCTTGTTCACCTTCTTCCACTTCTACTACATCCACTCGTTCTTCTTCTTCCCTCTCTTCTCCTTCTTCCCCTTCTTCTGCCTACACTACTTCTTCTTCCTCCCCTTCTTCTTCTCCTACTTGTTCCACTTCTTCCTCATTCCCCTTTCCTTCCATTGCTTCTTCTTCCTCCTCTTTTTCTCATTCTTCCACTTCTTCTTCTTCTTCCTATTGGTCTCCTTCTTCCACTTCTTCTTCTTCATCTCCTTTCATTCCACTACTTCCTCATATTCCTCTTATTCTCTCCTTCTACCACTTCTTCTACTTCTACTTGTTGTTCTTCTTCATTTTCGTCTCCTTCTTCCTCTTGTTCTGCTTACACTTCTTCCTCTTCCTCTTCTTCCACTTCTTCTCCTTCCACAACTTCTTTTTCTTTCCTTTCCGTCTTCTCCTTCCTCTTTTTCTCCATCCCCGACTTCTGTTGCTTCCCATTGTTGCTCTTCCTCTTGTTCTCCTTCCCCCAAATCTTATTCTTACACTTCTTCTTCTTCTTCTTCCTCTTCTCGTCCAGATTCCACTTCTTCTGTTCTTCTTCCCTTCCATTCCCCTCCTTCTTCCTCTTCCTCTTTTTCTCCTTTTTCCAATTCTTCTTCTTCATCTCACCTCCTTCGACTACTTCTTCTTCCTCCTCTTGTTCACCTTCTTCACTTTCCACATCTTCTTCTTCTTCCTTTTCTTCTCCTTCTTCCACTTCTTCTAGTTACTCTCCTTCTTCTTCCTCTTCTTATCTTTCTTCCACTTCTCCTGCCTCCTCTTGTTCTTTTTCTTCCAGTTCTTCTTCATCCTCTCCTTTCCTTTCTTTTCTTCATCTTCATCTCCTTCTTCTTCTTCCTTTCCTTCGTCATATCCCTCTTTTTCTCCTTCTTCTGCTTCCACTTGCATTTTTACCTCTTGTTCTCCTTCTTCTACTTCTTCTCCATCATCCTCACTCCTTCAACTAGTTTTTCTTCTTCCTCTTGTTCACCTTCTTCCACTTCTACTACATCCACTTGTTCTTCTTCTTCCCTCTCTTCTCCTTCTTCCCCTTCTTCTGCCTACACTACTTCTTCTTCCTCCCCTTCTTCTTCTCCTACTTGTTCCACTTCTTCCTCATTCCCCTTTCCTTCCATTGCTTCTTCTTCCTCCTCTTTTTCTCATTCTTCCACTTCTTCTTCTACTTCCTATTGGTCTCCTTCTTCCACTTCTTCTTCTTCATCTCCTTTCATTCCACTACTTCCTCATATTCCCCTTATTCTCTCCTTCTACCACTTCTTCTACTTCTACTTGTTGTTCTTCTTCATTTTCGTCTCCTTCTTCCTCTTGTTCTGCTTACACTTCTTCCTCTTCCTCTTCTTCCACTTCTTCTCCTTCCACAACTTCTTTTTCTTTCCTTTCCGTCTTCTCCTTCCTCTTTTTCTCCATCCCCGACTTCTGTTGCTTCCCATTGTTGCTCTTCCTCTTGTTCTCCTTCCCCCAAATCTTATTCTTACACTTCTTCTTCTTCTTCTTCTCTTCTCGTCCAGATTCCACTTCTTCTGGTTCTTCTTCCCTTCCCTTCCCCTCCTTCTCCCTCTTCCTCTTTTTCTCCTTTTTCCAATTCTTCTTCTTCATGTCACCTCCTTCGACTACTTCTTCTTCCTCCTCTTGTTCACCTTCTTCACTTTCCACATCTTCTTCTTCTTCCTTTTCTTCTCCTTCTTCAACTTCTTCTAGTTACTCTCCTTCTTCTTCCTCTTCTTATCTTTCTTCCACTTCTCCTGCCTCCTCTTGTTCTTTTTCTTCCAGTTCTTCTTCATCCTCTCCTTTCCTTTCTTTTCTTCATCTTCATCTCCTTCTTCTTCTTCCTTTCCTTCGTCATATCCCTCTTTTTCTCCTTCTTCTGCTTCCACTTGCATTTTTACCTCTTGTTCTCCTTCTTCTACTTCTTCTCCATCATCCTCACTCCTTCAACTAGTTTTTCTTCTTCCTCTTGTTCACCTTCTTCCACTTCTACTACATCCACTCGTTCTTCTTCTTCCCTCTCTTCTCCTTCTTCCCCTTCTTCTGCCTACACTACTTCTTCTTCCTCCCCTTCTTCTTCTCCTACTTGTTCCACTTCTTCCTCATTCCCCTTTCCTTCCATTGCTTCTTCTTCCTCCTCTTTTTCTCATTCTTCCACTTCTTCTTCTTCTTCCTATTGGTCTCCTTCTTCCACTTCTTCTTCTTCATCTCCTTTCATTCCACTACTTCCTCATATTCCTCTTATTCTCTCCTTCTACCACTTCTTCTACTTCTACTTGTTGTTCTTCTTCATTTTCGTCTCCTTCTTCCTCTTGTTCTGCTTACACTTCTTCCTCTTCCTCTTCCTCTTCTTCCACTTCTTCTCCTTCCACAACTTCTTTTTCTTTCCTTTCCGTCTTCTCCTTCCTCTTTTTCTCCATCCCCGACTTCTGTTGCTTCCCATTGTTGCTCTTCCTCTTGTTCTCCTTCCCCCAAATCTTATTCTTACACTTCGTCTTCTTCTTCTTCCTCTTCTCGTCCAGATTCCACTTCTTCTGGTTCTTCTTCCCTTCCCTTCCCCTCCTTCTCCCTCTTCCTCTTTTTCTCCTTTTTCCAATTCTTCTTCTTCATCTCACCTCCTTCGACTACTTCTTCTTCCTCCTCTTGTTCACCTTCTTCACTTTCCACATCTTCTTCTTCTTCCTTTTCTTCTCCTTCTTCCACTTCTTCTAGTTACTCTCCTTCTTCTTCCTCTTCTTATCTTTCTTCCACTTCTCCTGCCTCCTCTTGTTCTTTTTCTTCCAGTTCTTCTTCATCCTCTCCTTTCCTTTCTTTTCTTCATCTTCATCTCCTTCTTCTTCTTCCTTTCCTTCGTCATATCCCTCTTTTTCTCCTTCTTCTGCTTCCACTTGCATTTTTACCTCTTGTTCTCCTTCTTCTACTTCTTCTCCATCATCCTCACTCCTTCAACTAGTTTTTCTTCTTCCTCTTGTTCACCTTCTTCCACTTCTACTACATCCACTCGTTCTTCTTCTTCCCTCTCTTCTCCTTCTTCCCCTTCTTCTGCCTACACTACTTCTTCTTCCTCCCCTTCTTCTTCTCCTACTTGTTCCACTTCTTCCTCATTCCCCTTTCCTTCCATTGCTTCTTCTTCCTCCTCTTTTTCTCATTCTTCCACTTCTTCTTCTTCTTCCTATTGGTCTCCTTCTTCCACTTCTTCTTCTTCATCTCCTTTCATTCCACTACTTCCTCATATTCCTCTTATTCTCTCCTTCTACCACTTCTTCTACTTCTACTTGTTGTTCTTCTTCATTTTCGTCTCCTTCTTCCTCTTGTTCTGCTTACACTTCTTCCTCTTCCTCTTCTTCCACTTCTTCTCCTTCCACAACTTCTTTTTCTTTCCTTTCCGTCTTCTCCTTCCTCTTTTTCTCCATCCCCGACTTCTGTTGCTTCCCATTGTTGCTCTTCCTCTTGTTCTCCTTCCCCCAAATCTTATTCTTACACTTCTTCTTCTTCTTCTTCCTCTTCTCGTCCAGATTCCACTTCTTCTGGTTCTTCTTCCCTTCCCTTCCCCTCCTTCTTCCTCTTCCTCTTTTTATCCTTTTTCCAATTCTTCTTCTTCATCTCACCTCCTTCCACTACTTCTTCTTCCTCCTCTTGTTCACCTTCTTCACTTTCCACATCTTCTTCTTCTTCCTTTTCTTCTCCTTCTTCCACTTCTTCTAGTTACTCTCCTTCTTCTTCCTCTTCTTATCTTTCTTCCACTTCTCCTGCCTCCTCTTGTTCTTTTTCTTCCAGTTCTTCTTCATCCTCTCCTTTCCTTTCTTTTCTTCATCTTCATCTCCTTCTTCTTCTTCCTTTCCTTCGTCATATCCCTCTTTTTCTCCTTCTTCTGCTTCCACTTGCATTTTTAACTCTTGTTCTCCTTCTTCTACTTCTTCTCCATCATCCTCACTCCTTCAACTAGTTTTTCTTCTTCCTCTTGTTCACCTTCTTCCACTTCTACTACATCCACTTGTTCTTCTTCTTCCCTCTCTTCTCCTTCTTCCCCTTCTTCTGCCTACACTACTTCTTCTTCATCTCCTTCTTCTTCTCCTACTTGTTCCACTTCTTCCTCATTCCCCTTTCCTTCCATTGCTTCTTCTTCCTCCTCTTTTTCTCATTCTTCCACTTCTTCTTCTTCTTCCTATTGGTCTCCTTCTTCCACTTCTTCTTCTTCATCTCCTTTCATTCCACTACTTCCTCATATTCCTCTTATTCTCTCCTTCTACCACTTCTGCTACTTCTACTTGTTCTTCTTCTTCATTTTCGTCTCCTTCTTCCTCTTGTTCTGCTTACACTTCTTCCTCTTCCTCTTCCTCTTCTTCCACTTCTTCTCCTGCCACAACTTCTTTTTCTTTCCTTTCCGTCTTCTCCTTCCTCTTTTTCTCCATCCCCGACTTCTGTTGCTTCCCATTGTTGCTCATCCTCTTGTTCTCCTTCCCCCAAATCTTATTCTTACACTTCTTCTTCTTCTTCTTCTTCTTCTTCCTCTTCTCGTCCAGATTCCACTTCTTCTGGTTCTTCTTCCCTTCCCTTCCCCTCCTTCTTCCTCTTCCTCTTTTTCTCCTTTTTCCAATTCTTCTTCTTCATCTCACCTCCTTCGACTACTTCTTCTTCCTCCTCTTGTTCACCTTCTTCACTTTCCACATCTTCTTCTTCTTCCTTTTCTTCTCCTTCTTCCACTTCTTCTAGTTACTCTCCTTCTTCTTCCTCTTCTTATCTTTCTTCCACTTCTCCTGCCTCCTCTTGTTCTTTTTCTTCCAGTTCTTCTTCATCCTCTCCTTTCCTTTCTTTTCTTCATCTTCATCTCCTTCTTCTTCTTCCTTTCCTTCGTCATATCCCTCTTTTTCTCCTTCTTCTGCTTCCACTTGCATTTTTACCTCTTGTTCTCCTTCTTCTACTTCTTCTCCATCATCCTCACTCCTTCAACTAGTTTTTCTTCTTCCTCTTGTTCACCTTCTTCCACTTCTACTACATCCACTTGTTCTTCTTCTTCCCTCTCTTCTCCTTCTTCCCCTTCTTCTGCCTACACTACTTCTTCTTCCTCCCCTTCTTCTTCTCCTACTTGTTCCACTTCTTCCTCATTCCCCTTTCCTTCCATTGCTTCTTCTTCCTCCTCTTTTTCTCATTCTTCCACTTCTTCTTCTTCTTCCTATTGGTCTCCTTCTTCCACTTCTTCTTCTTCATCTCCTTTCATTCCACTACTTCCTCATATTCCTCTTATTCTCTCCTTCTACCACTTCTGCTACTTCTACTTGTTCTTCTTCTTCATTTTCGTCTCCTTCTTCCTCTTGTTCTGCTTACACTTCTTCCTCTTCCTCTTCCTCTTCTTCCACTTCTTCTCCTGCCACAACTTCTTTTTATTTCCTTTCCGTCTTCTCCTTCCTCTTTTTCTCCATCCCCGACTTCTGTTGCTTCCCATTGTTGCTCTTCCTCTTGTTCTCCTTCCCCCAAATCTTATTCTTACACTTCTTCTTCTTCTTCTTCTTCTTCCTCTTCTCGTCCAGATTCCACTTCTTCTGGTTCTTCTTCCCTTCCCTTCCCCTCCTTCTTCCTCTTCCTCTTTTTCTCCTTTTTCCAATTCTTCTTCTTCATCTCACCTCCTTCGACTACTTCTTCTTCCTCCTCTTGTTCACCTTCTTCACTTTCCACATCTTCTTCTTCTTCCTTTTCTTCTCCTTCTTCCACTTCTTCTAGTTACTCTCCTTCTTCTTCCTCTTCTTATCTTTCTTCCACTTCTCCTGCCTCCTCTTGTTCTTTTTCTTCCAGTTCTTCTTCATCCTCTCCTTTCCTTTCTTTTCTTCATCTTCATCTCCTTCTTCTTCTTCCTTTCCTTCGTCATATCCCTCTTTTTCTCCTTCTTCTGCTTCCACTTGCATTTTTACCTCTTGTTCTCCTTCTTCTACTTCTTCTCCATCATCCTCACTCCTTCAACTAGTTTTTCTTCTTCCTCTTGTTCACCTTCTTCCACTTCTACTACATCCACTTGTTCTTCTTCTTCCCTCTCTTCTCCTTCTTCCCCTTCTTCTGCCTACACTACTTCTTTTCCTCCCCTTCTTCTTCTCCTACTTGTTCCACTTCTTCCTCATTCCCCTTTCCTTCCATTGCTTCTTCTTCCTCCTCTTTTTCTCATTCTTCCACTTCTTCTTCTTCTTCCTATTGGTCTCCTTCTTCCACTTCTTCTTCTTCATCTCCTTTCATTCCACTACTTCTTCATATTCCTCTTATTCTCTCCTTCTACCACTTCTTCTACTTCTACTTGTTGTTCTTCTTCATTTTCGTCTCCTTCTTCCTCTTGTTCTGCTTACACTTCTTCCTCTTCCTCTTCTTCCACTTCTTCTCCTTCCACAACTTCTTTTTCTTTCCTTTCCGTCTTCTCCTTCCTCTTTTTCTCCATCCCCGACTTCTGTTGCTTCCCATTGTTGCTCTTCCTCTTGTTCTCCTTCCCCCAAATCTTATTCTTACACTTCTTCTTCTTCTTCTTCCTCTTCTCGTCCAGATTCCACTTCTTCTGGTTCTTCTTCCCTTCCCTTCCCCTCCTTCTCCCTCTTCCTCTTTTTCTCCTTTTTCCAATTCTTCTTCTTCATCTCACCTCCTTCGACTACTTCTTCTTCCTCCTCTTGTTCACCTTCTTCACTTTCCACATCTTCTTCTTCTTCCTTTTCTTCTCCTTCTTCCACTTCTTCTAGTTACTCTCCTTCTTCTTCCTCTTCTTATCTTTCTTCCACTTCTCCTGCCTCCTCTTGTTCTTTTTCTTCCAGTTCTTCTTCATCCTCTCCTTTCCTTTCTTTTCTTCATCTTCATCTCCTTCTTCTTCTTCCTTTCCTTCGTCATATCCCTCTTTTTCTCCTTCTTCTGCTTCCACTTGCATTTTTACCTCTTGTTCTCCTTCTTCTACTTCTTCTCCATCATCCTCACTCCTTCAACTAGTTTTTCTTCTTCCTCTTGTTCACCTTCTTCCACTTCTACTACATCCACTCGTTCTTCTTCTTCCCTCTCTTCTCCTTCTTCCCCTTCTTCTGCCTACACTACTTCTTCTTCCTCCCCTTCTTCTTCTCCTACTTGTTCCACTTCTTCCTCATTCCCCTTTCCTTCCATTGCTTCTTCTTCCTCCTCTTTTTCTCATTCTTCCACTTCTTCTTCTTCTTCCTATTGGTCTCCTTCTTCCACTTCTTCTTCTTTATCTCCTTTCATTCCACTACTTCCTCATATTCCTCTTATTCTCTCCTTCTACCACTTCTTCTACTTCTACTTGTTGTTCTTCTTCATTTTCGTCTCCTTCTTCCTCTTGTTCTGCTTACACTTCTTCCTCTTCCTCTTCTTCCACTTCTTCTCCTTCCACAACTTCTTTTTCTTTCCTTTCCGTCTTCTCCTTCCTCTTTTTCTCCATCCCCGACTTCTGTTGCTTCCCATTGTTGCTCTTCCTCTTGTTCTCCTTCCCCCAAATCTTATTCTTACACTTCTTCTTCTTCTTCTTCCTCTTCTCGTCCAGATTCCACTTCTTCTGGTTCTTCTTCCCTTCCCTTCCCCTCCTTCTTCCTCTTCCTCTTTTTATCCTTTTTCCAATTCTTCTTCTTCATCTCACCTCCTTCCACTACTTCTTCTTCCTCCTCTTGTTCACCTTCTTCACTTTCCACATCTTCTTCTTCTTCCTTTTCTTCTCCTTCTTCCACTTCTTCTAGTTACTCTCCTTCTTCTTCCTCTTCTTATCTTTCTTCCACTTCTCCTGCCTCCTCTTGTTCTTTTTCTTCCAGTTCTTCTTCATCCTCTCCTTTCCTTTCTTTTCTTCATCTTCATCTCCTTCTTCTTCTTCCTTTCCTTCGTCATATCCCTCTTTTTCTCCTTCTTCTGCTTCCACTTGCATTTTTACCTCTTGTTCTCCTTCTTCTACTTCTTCTCCATCATCCTCACTCCTTCAACTAGTTTTTCTTCTTCCTCTTGTTCACCTTCTTCCACTTCTACTACATCCAATCGTTCTTCTTCTTCCCTCTCTTCTCCTTCTTCCCCTTCTTCTGCCTACACTACTTCTTCTTCCTCCCCTTCTTCTTCTCCTACTTGTTCCACTTCTTCCTCATTCCCCTTTCCTTCCATTGCTTCTTCTTCCTCCTCTTTTTCTCATTCTTCCACTTCTTCTTCTTCTTCCTATTGGTCTCCTTCTTCCACTTCTTCTTCTTCATCTCCTTTCATTTCACTACTTCCTCATATTCCTCTTATTCTCTCCTTCTACCACTTCTTCTACTTCTACTTGTTGTTCTTCTTCATTTTCGTCTCCTTCTTCCTCTTGTTCTGCTTACACTTCTTCCTCTTCCTCTTCCTCTTCTTCCACTTCTTCTCCTTCCACAACTTCTTTTTCTTTCCTTTCCGTCTTCTCCTTCCTCTTTTTCTCCATCCCCGACTTCTGTTGCTTCCCATTGTTGCTCTTCCCCTTGTTCTCCTTCCCCCAAATCTTATTCTTACACTTCTTCTTCTTCTTCTTCTTCCTCTTCTCGTCCAGATTCCACTTCTTCTGGTTCTTCTTCCCTTCCCTTCCCCTCCTTCTTCCTCTTCCTCTTTTTCTCCTTTTTCCAATTCTTCTTCTTCATCTCACCTCCTTCGACTACTTCTTCTTCCTCCTCTTGTTCACCTTCTTCACTTTCCACATCTTCTTCTTCTTCCTTTTCTTCTCCTTCTTCCACTTCTTCTAGTTACTCTCCTTCTTCTTCCTCTTCTTATCTTTCTTCCACTTGTCCTGCCTCCTCTTGTTCTTTTTCTTCCAGTTCTTCTTCATCCTCTCCTTTCCTTTCTTTTCTTCATCCTCATCTCCTTCTTCTTCTTCCTTTCCTTCGTCATATCCCTCTTTTTCTCCTTCTTCTGCTTCCACTTGCATTTTTACCTCTTGTTCTCCTTCTTCTACTTCTTCTCCATCATCCTCACTCCTTCAACTAGTTTTTCTTCTTCCTCTTGTTCACCTTCTTCCACTTCTACTACATCCACTCGTTCTTCTTCTTCCCTCTCTTCTCCTTCTTCCCCTTCTTCTGCCTACACTACTTCTTCTTCCTCCCCTTCTTCTTCTCCTACTTGTTCCACTTCTTCCTCATTCCCCTTTCCTTCCATTGCTTCTTCTTCCTCCTCTTTTTCTCATTCTTCCACTTCTTCTTCTTCTTCCTATTGGTCTCCTTCTTCCACTTCTTCTTCTTCATCTCCTTTCATTCCACTACTTCCTCATATTCCTCTTATTCTCTCCTTCTACCACTTCTTCTACTTCTACTTGTTGTTCTTCTTCATTTTCGTCTCCTTCTTCCTCTTGTTCTGCTTACACTTCTTCCTCTTCCTCTTCTTCCACTTCTTCTCCTTCCACAACTTCTTTTTCTTTCCTTTCCGTCTTCTCCTTCCTCTTTTTCTCCATCCCCGACTTCTGTTGCTTCCCATTGTTGCTCTTCCTCTTGTTCTCCTTCCCCCAAATCTTATTCTTACACTTCTTCTTCTTCTTCTTCTTCCTCTTCTCGTCCAGATTCCACTTCTTCTGGTTCCTCTTCCCTTCCCTTCCCCTCCTTCTTCCTCTTCCTCTTTTTCTCCTTTTTCCAATTCTTCTTCTTCATCTCACCTCCTTCGACTACTTCTTCTTCCTCCTCTTGTTCACCTTCTTCACTTTCCACATCTTCTTCTTCTTCCTTTTCTTCTCCTTCTTCCACTTCTTCTAGTTACTCTCCTTCTTCTTCCTCTTCTTATCTTTCTTCCACTTCTCCTGCCTCCTCTTGTTCTTTTTCTTCCAGTTCTTCTTCATCCTTTCCTTTCCTTTCTTTTCTTCATCTTCATCTCCTTCTTCTTCTTCCTTTCCTTCGTCATATCCCTCTTTTTCTCCTTCTTCTGCTTCCACTTGCATTTTTACCTCTTGTTCTCCTTCTTCTACTTCTTCTCCATCATCCTCACTCCTTCAACTAGTTTTTCTTGTTCCTCTTGTTCACCTTCTTCCACTTCTACTACATCCACTTGTTCTTCTTCTTCCCTCTCTTCTCCTTCTTCCCCTTCTTCTGCCTACACTACTTCTTCTTCCTCCCCTTCTTCTTCTCCTACTTGTTCCACTTCTTCCTCATTCCCCTTTCCTTCCATTGCTTCTTCTTCCTCCTCTTTTTCTCATTCTTCCACTTCTTCTTCTTCTTCCTATTGGTCTCCTTCTTCCACTACTTCCTCATATTCCTCTTATTCTCTCCTTCTACCACTTCTTCTACTTCTACTTGTTGTTCTTCTTCATTTTCGTCTCCTTCTTCCTCTTGTTCTGCTTACACTTCTTCCTCTTCCTCTTCCTCTTCTTCCACTTCTTCTCCTTCCACAACTTCTTTTTCTTTCCTTTCCGTCTTCTCCTTCCTCTTTTTCTCCATCCCCGACTTCTGTTGCTTCCCATTGTTGCTCTTCCTCTTGTTCTCCTTCCCCCAAATCTTATTCTTACACTTCTTCTTCTTCTTCTTCTTCCTCTTCTCGTCCAGATTCCACTTCTTCTGGTTCTTCTTCCCTTCCCTTCCCCTCCTTCTTCCTCTTCCCCTTTTTCTCCTTTTTCCAATTCTTCTTCTTCATCTCACCTCCTTCGACTACTTCTTCTTCCTCCTCTTGTTCACCTTCTTCACTTTCCACATCTTCTTCTTCTTCCTTTTCTTCTCCTTCTTCCACTTCTTCTAGTTACTCTCCTTCTTCTTCCTCTTCTTATCTTTCTTCCACTTCTCCTGCCTCCTCTTGTTCTTTTTCTTCCAGTTCTTCTTCATCCTCTCCTTTCCTTTCTTTTCTTCATCTTCATCTCCTTCTTCTTCTTCCTTTCCTTCGTCATATCCCTCTTTTTCTCCTTCTTCTGCTTCCACTTGCATTTTTACCTCTTGTTCTCCTTCTTCTACTTCTTCTCCATCATCCTCACTCCTTCAACTAGTTTTTCTTCTTCCTCTTGTTCACCTTCTTCCACTTCTACTACATCCACTTGTTCTTCTTCTTCCCTCTCTTCTCCTTCTTCCCCTTCTTCTGCCTATACTACTTCTTCTTCCTCCCCTTCTTCTTCTCCTACTTGTTCCACTTCTTCCTCATTCCCCTTTCCTTCCATTGCTTCTTCTTCCTCCTCTTTTTCTCATTCTTCCACTTCTTCTTCTTCTTCCTATTGGTCTCCTTCTTCCACTACTTCCTCATATTCCTCTTATTCTCTCCTTCTACCACTTCTTCTACTTCTACTTGTTGTTCTTCTTCATTTTCGTCTCCTTCTTCCTCTTGTTCTGCTTACACTTCTTCCTCTTCCTCTTCCTCTTCTTCCACTTCTTCTTCTCCTTCCACAACTTCTTTTTCTTTCCTTTCCATCTTCTCCTTCCTCTTTTTCTCCATCCCCGACTTCTGTTGCTTCCCATTGTTGCTCTTCCTCTTGTTCTCCTTCCCCCAAATCTTATTCTTACACTTCTTCTTCTTCTTCTTCTTCCTCTTCTCGTCCAGATTCCACTTCTTCTGGTTCTTCTTCCCTTCCCTTCCCCTCCTTCTTCCTCTTCCCCTTTTTCTCCTTTTTCCAATTCTTCTTCTTCATCTCACCTCCTTCGACTACTTCTTCTTCCTCCTCTTGTTCACCTTCTTCACTTTCCACATCTTCTTCTTCTTCCTTTTCTTCTCCTTCTTCCACTTCTTCTAGTTACTCTCCTTCTTCTTCCTCTTCTTATCTTTCTTCCACTTCTCCTGCCTCCTCTTGTTCTTTTTCTTCCAGTTCTTCTTCATCCTCTCCTTTCCTTTCTTTTCTTCATCTTCATCTCCTTCTTCTTCTTCCTTTCCTTCGTCATATCCCTCTTTTTCTCCTTCTTCTGCTTCCACTTGCATTTTTACCTCTTGTTCTCCTTCTTCTACTTCTTCTCCATCATCCTCACTCCTTCAACTAGTTTTTCTTCTTCTTCTTGTTCACCTTCTTCCACTTCTACTACATCCACTCGTTCTTCTTCTTCCCTCTCTTCTCCTTCTTCCCCTTCTTCTGCCTACACTACTTCTTCTTCCTCCCCTTCTTCTTCTCCTACTTGTTCCACTTCTTCCTCATTCCCCTTTCCTTCCATTGCTTCTTCTTCCTCCTCTTTTTCTCATTCTTCCACTTCTTCTTCTTCTTCCTATTGGTCTCCTTCTTCCACTTCTTCTTCTTCATCGCCTTTCATTCCACTACTTCCTCATATTCCTCTTATTCTCTCCTTCTACCACTTCTTCTACTTCTACTTGTTGTTCTTCTTCATTTTCGTCTCCTTCTTCCTCTTGCTCTGCTTACACTTCTTCCTCTTCCTCTTCCTCTTCTTCCACTTCTTCTCCTTCCACAACTTCTTTTCCTTTCCTTTCCGTCTTCTCCTTCCTCTTTTTCTCCATCCCCGACTTCTGTTGCTTCCCATTGTTGCTCTTCCTCTTGTTCTCCTTCCCCCAAATCTTATTCTTACACTTCTTCTTCTTCTTCTTCTTCCTCTTCTCGTCCAGATTCCACTTCTTCTGGTTCTTCTTCCCTTCCCTTCCCCTCCTTCTTCCTCTTCCCCTTTTTCTCCTTTTTCCAATTCTTCTTCTTCATCTCACCTCCTTCGACTACTTCTTCTTCCTCCTCTTGTTCACCTTCTTCACTTTCCACATCTTCTTCTTCTTCCTTTTCTTCTCTTTCTTCAACTTCTTCTAGTTACTCTCCTTCTTCTTCCTCTTCTTATCTTTCTTCCACTTCTCCTGCCTCCTCTTGTTCTTTTTCTTCCAGTTCTTCTTCATCCTCTCCTTTCCTTTCTTTTCTTCATCTTCATCTCCTTCTTCTTCTTCCTTTCCTTCGTCATATCCCTCTTTTTCTCCTTCTTCTGCTTCCACTTGCATTTTTACCTCTTGTTCTCCTTCTTCTACTTCTTCTCCATCATCCTCACTCCTTCAACTAGTTTTTCTTCTTCCTCTTGTTCACCTTCTTCCACTTCTACTACATCCACTTGTTCTTCTTCTTCCCTCTCTTCTCCTTCTTCCCCTTCTTCTGCCTACACTACTTCTTCTTCCTCCCCTTCTTCTTCTCCTACTTGTTCCACTTCTTCCTCATTCCCCTTTCCTTCCATTGCTTCTTCTTCCTCCTCTTTTTCTCATTCTTCCACTTCTTCTTCTTCTTCCTATTGGTCTCCTTCTTCCACTACTTCCTCATATTCCTCTTATTCTCTCCTTCTACCACTTCTTCTACTTCTACTTGTTGTTCTTCTTCATTTTCGTCTCCTTCTTCCTCTTGTTCTGCTTACACTTCTTCCTCTTCCTCTTCCTCTTCTTCCACTTCTTCTCCTTCCACAACTTCTTTTTCTTTCCTTTCCGTCTTCTCCTTCCTCTTTTTCTCCATCCCCGACTTCTGTTGCTTCCCATTGTTGCTCTTCCTCTTGTTCTCCTTCCCCCAAATCTTATTCTTACACTTCTTCTTCTTCTTCTTCTTCCTCTTCTCGTCCAGATTCCACTTCTTCTGGTTCTTCTTCCCTTCCCTTCCCCTCCTTCTTCCTCTTCCCCTTTTTCTCCTTTTTCCAATTCTTCTTCTTCATCTCACCTCCTTCGACTACTTCTTCTTCCTCCTCTTGTTCACCTTCTTCACTTTCCACATCTTCTTCTTCTTCCTTTTCTTCTCCTTCTTCCACTTCTTCTAGTTACTCTCCTTCTTCTTCCTCTTCTTATCTTTCTTCCACTTCTCCTGCCTCCTCTTGTTCTTTTTCTTCCAGTTCTTCTTCATCCTCTCCTTTCCTTTCTTTTCTTCATCTTCATCTCCTTCTTCTTCTTCCTTTCCTTCGTCATATCCCTCTTTTTCTCCTTCTTCTGCTTCCACTTGCATTTTTACCTCTTGTTCTCCTTCTTCTACTTCTTCTCCATCATCCTCACTCCTTCAACTAGTTTTTCTTCTTCTTCTTGTTCACCTTCTTCCACTTCTACTACATCCACTCGTTCTTCTTCTTCCCTCTCTTCTCCTTCTTCCCCTTCTTCTGCCTACACTACTTCTTCTTCCTCCCCTTCTTCTTCTCCTACTTGTTCCACTTCTTCCTCATTCCCCTTTCCTTCCATTGCTTCTTCTTCCTCCTCTTTTTCTCATTCTTCCACTTCTTCTTCTTCTTCCTATTGGTCTCCTTCTTCCACTTCTTCTTCTTCATCTCCTTTCATTCCACTACTTCCTCATATTCCTCTTATTCTCTCCTTCTACCACTTCTTCTACTTCTACTTGTTGTTCTTCTTCATTTTCGTCTCCTTCTTCCTCTTGCTCTGCTTACACTTCTTCCTCTTCCTCTTCCTCTTCTTCCACTTCTTCTCCTTCCACAACTTCTTTTCCTTTCCTTTCCGTCTTCTCCTGCCTCTTTTTCTCCATCCCCGACTTCTGTTGCTTCCCATTGTTGCTCTTCCTCTTGTTCTCCTTCCCCCAAATCTTATTCTTACACTTCTTCTTCTTCTTCTTCTTCCTCTTCTCGTCCAGATTCCACTTCTTCTGGTTCTTCTTCCCTTCCCTTCCCCTCCTTCTTCCTCTTCCCCTTTTTCTCCTTTTTCCAATTCTTCTTCTTCATCTCACCTCCTTCGACTACTTCTTCTTCCTCCTCTTGTTCACCTTCTTCACTTTCCACATCTTCTTCTTCTTCCTTTTCTTCTCTTTCTTCAACTTCTTCTAGTTACTCTCCTTCTTCTTCCTCTTCTTATCTTTCTTCCACTTCTCCTGCCTCCTCTTGTTCTTTTTCTTCCAGTTCTTCTTCATCCTCTCCTTTCCTTTCTTTTCTTCATCTTCATCTCCTTCTTCTTCTTCCTTTCCTTCGTCATATCCCTCTTTTTCTCCTTCTTCTGCTTCCACTTGCATTTTTACCTCTTGTTCTCCTTCTTCTACTTCTTCTCCATCATCCTCACTCCTTCAACTAGTTTTTCTTCTTCCTCTTGTTCACCTTCTTCCACTTCTACTACATCCACTTGTTCTTCTTCTTCCCTCTCTTCTCCTTCTTCCCCTTCTTCTGCCTACACTACTTCTTCTTCCTCCCCTTCTTCTTCTCCTACTTGTTCCACTTCTTCCTCATTCCCCTTTCCTTCCATTGCTTCTTCTTCCTCCTCTTTTTCTCATTCTTCCACTTCTTCTTCTTCTTCCTATTGGTCTCCTTCTTCCACTTCTTCTTCTTCATCTCCTTTCATTCCACTACTTCCTCATATTCCTCTTATTCTCTCCTTCTACCACTTCTTCTACTTCTACTTGTTGTTCTTCTTCATTTTCGTCTCCTTCTTCCTCTTGCTCTGCTTACACTTCTTCCTCTTCCTCTTCCTCTTCTTCCACTTCTTCTCCTTCCACAACTTCTTTTCCTTTCCTTTCCGTCTTCTCCTGCCTCTTTTTCTCCATCCCCGACTTCTGTTGCTTCCCATTGTTGCTCTTCCTCTTGTTCTCCTTCCCCCAAATCTTATTCTTACACTTCTTCTTCTTCTTCTTCTTCCTCTTCTCGTCCAGATTCCACTTCTTCTGGTTCTTCTTCCCTTCCCTTCCCCTCCTTCTTCCTCTTCCCCTTTTTCTCCTTTTTCCAATTCTTCTTCTTCATCTCACCTCCTTCGACTACTTCTTCTTCCTCCTCTTGTTCACCTTCTTCACTTTCCACATCTTCTTCTTCTTCCTTTTCTTCTCTTTCTTCAACTTCTTCTAGTTACTCTCCTTCTTCTTCCTCTTCTTATCTTTCTTCCACTTCTCCTGCCTCCTCTTGTTCTTTTTCTTCCAGTTCTTCTTCATCCTCTCCTTTCCTTTCTTTTCTTCATCTTCATCTCCTTCTTCTTCTTCCTTTTCTTCGTCATATCCCTCTTTTTCTCCTTCTTCTGCTTCCACTTGCATTTTTACCTCTTGTTCTCCTTCTTCTACTTCTTCTCCATCATCCTCACTCCTTCAACTAGTTTTTCTTCTTCCTCTTGTTCACCTTCTTCCACTTCTACTACATCCACTTGTTCTTCTTCTTCCCTCTCTTCTCCTTCTTCCCCTTCTTCTGCCTACACTACTTCTTCTTCCTCCCCTTCTTCTTCTCCTACTTGTTCCACTTCTTCCTCATTCCCCTTTCCTTCCATTGCTTCTTCTTCCTCCTCTTTTTCTCATTCTTCCACTTCTTCTTCTTCTTCCTATTGGTCTCCTTCTTCCACTACTTCCTCATATTCCTCTTATTCTCTCCTTCTACCACTTCTTCTACTTCTACTTGTTGTTCTTCTTCATTTTCGTCTCCTTCTTCCTCTTGTTCTGCTTACACTTCTTCCTCTTCCTCTTCCTCTTCTTCCACTTCTTCTCCTTCCACAACTTCTTTTTCTTTCCTTTCCGTCTTCTCCTTCCTCTTTTTCTCCATCCCCGACTTCTGTTGCTTCCCATTGTTGCTCTTCCTCTTGTTCTCCTTCCCCCAAATCTTATTCTTACACTTCTTCTTCTTCTTCTTCTTCCTCTTCTCGTCCAGATTCCACTTCTTCTGGTTCTTCTTCCCTTCCCTTCCCCTCCTTCTTCCTCTTCCCCTTTTTCTCCTTTTTCCAATTCTTCTTCTTCATCTCACCTCCTTCGACTACTTCTTCTTCCTCCTCTTGTTCACCTTCTTCACTTTCCACATCTTCTTCTTCTTCCTTTTCTTCTCTTTCTTCAACTTCTTCTAGTTACTCTCCTTCTTCTTCCTCTTCTTATCTTTCTTCCACTTCTCCTGCCTCCTCTTGTTCTTTTTCTTCCAGTTCTTCTTCATCCTCTCCTTTCCTTTCTTTTCTTCATCTTCATCTCCTTCTTCTTCTTCCTTTCCTTCGTCATATCCCTCTATTTCTCCTTCTTCTGCTTCCACTTGCATTTTTACCTCTTGTTCTCCTTCTTCTACTTCTTCTCCATCATCCTCACTCCTTCAACTAGTTTTTCTTCTTCCTCTTGTTCACCTTCTTCCACTTCTACTACATCCACTTGTTCTTCTTCTTCCCTCTCTTCTCCTTCTTCCCCTTCTTCTGCCTACACTACTTCTTCTTCCTCCCCTTCTTCTTCTCCTACTTGTTCCACTTCTTCCTCATTCCCCTTTCCTTCCATTGCTTCTTCTTCCTCCTCTTTTTCTCATTCTTCCACTTCTTCTTCTTCTTCCTATTGCTCTCCTTCTTCCACTTCTTCTTCTTCATCTCCTTTCATTCCACTACTTCCTCACATTCCTCTTATTCTCTCCTTCTACCACTTCTTCTACTTCTACTTGTTGTTCTTCTTCATTTTCGTCTCCTTCTTCCTCTTGTTCTGCTTACACTTCTTCCTCTTCCTCTTCCTCTTCTTACACTTCTTCTCCTTCCACAACTTCTTTTTCTTTCCTTTCCGTCTTCTCCTTCCTCTTTTTCTCCATCCCCGACTTCTGTTGCTTCCCATTGTTGCTCTTCCTCTTGTTCTCCTTCCCCCAAATCTTATTCTTACACTTCTTCTTCTTCTTCTTCCTCTTCTCGTCCAGATTCCACTTCTTCTGGTTCTTCTTCCCTTCCCTTCCCCTCCTTCTTCCTCTTCCTCTTCCTCTTTTTCTCCTTTTTCCAATTCTTCTTCTTCATCTCACCTCCTTCGACTACTTCTTCCTCCTCTTGTTCACCTTCTTCACTTTCCACATCTTCTTCTTCTTCCTTTTCTTCTCCTTCTTCAACTTCTTCTAGTTACTCTCCTTCTTCTTCCTCTTCTTATCTTTCTTCCACTTCTCCTGCCTCCTCTTGTTCTTTTTCTTCCAGTTCTTCTTCATCCTCTCCTTTCCTTTCTTTTCTTCATCTTCATCTCCTTCTTCTTCTTCCTTTCCTTCGTCATATCCCTCTTTTTCTCCTACTTCTGCTTCCACTTGCATTTTTACCTCTTGTTCTCCTTCTTCTACTTCTTCTCCATCATCCTCACTCCTTCAACTAGTTTTTCTTCTTCTTCTTGTTCACCTTCTTCCACTTCTACTACATCCACTTGTTCTTCTTCTTCCCTCTCTTCTCCTTCTTCCCCTTCTTCTGCCTACACTACTTCTTCTTCCTCCCTTTCTTCTTCTCCTACTTGTTCCACTTCTTCCTCATTCCCCTTTCCTTCCATTGCTTCTTCTTCCTCCTCTTTTTCTCATTCTTCCACTTCTTCTTCTTCTTCCTATTGGTCTCCTTCTTCCACTTCTTCTTCTTCATCTCCTTTCATTCCACTACTTCCTCATATTCCTCTTATTCTCTCCTTCTACCACTTCTTCTACTTCTACTTGTTGTTCTTCTTCATTTTCGTCTCCTTCTTCCTCTTGTTCTGCTTACACTTCTTCCTCTTCCTCTTCTTCCACTTCTTCTCCTTCCACAACTTCTTTTTCTTTCCTTTTCGTCTTCTCCTTCCTCTTTTTCTCCATCCCCGACTTCTATTGCTTCCCATTGTTGCTCTTCCTCTTGTTCTCCTTCCCCCAAATCTTATTCTTACACTTCTTCTTCTTCTTCTTCCTCTTCTCGTCCAGATTCCACTTCTTCTGGTTCTTCTTCCCTTCCCTTCCCCTCCTTCTTCCTCTTCCTCTTTTTCTCCTTTTTCCAATTCTTCTTCTTCATCTCACCTCCTTCGACTACTTCTTCTTCCTCCTCTTGTTCACCTTCTTCACTTTCCACATCCTCTTCTTCTTCCTTTTCTTCCCCTTCTTCAACTTCTTCTAGTTACTCTCCTTCTTCTTCCTCTTCTTATCTTTCTTCCACTTCTCCTGCCTCCTCTTGTTCTTTTTCTTCCAGTTCTTCTTCATCCTCTCCTTTCCTTTCTTTTCTTCATCTTCATCTCCTTCTTCTTCTTCCTTTCCTTCGTCATATCCCTCTTTTTCTCCTTCTTCTGCTTCCACTTGCATTTTTACCTCTTGTTCTCCTTCTACTTCTTCTCCATCATCCTCACTCCTTCAACTAGTTTTTCTTCTTCCTCTTGTTCACCTTCTTCCACTTCTACTACATCCACTTGTTCTTCTTCTTCCCTCTCTTCTCCTTCTTCCCCTTCTTCTGCCTACACTACTTCTTCTTCCTCCCCTTCTTCTTCTCCTACTTGTTCCACTTCTTCCTCATTCCCCTTTCCTTCCATTGCTTCTTCTTCCTCCTCTTTTTCTCATTCTTCCACTTCTTCTTCTTCCTATTGGTCTCCTTCTTCCACTTCTTCTTCTTCATCTCCTTTCATTCCACTACTTCCTCATATTCCTCTTATTCTCTCCTTTTACCACTTCTTCTACTTCTACTTGTTGTTCTTCTTCATTTTCGCCTCCTTCTTCCTCTTGTTCTGCTTACACTTCTTCCTCTTCCTCTTCTTCCACTTCTTCTCCTTCCACAACTTCTTTTTCTTTCCTTTTCGTCTTCTCCTTCCTCTTTTTCTCCATCCCCGACTTCTGTTGCTTCCCATTGTTGCTCTTCCTCTTGTTCTCCTTCCCCCAAATCTTATTCTTACACTTCTTCTTCTTCTTCTTCCTCTTCTTGTCCAGATTCCACTTCTTCTGGTTCTTCTTCCCTTCCCTTCCCCTCCTTCTTCCTCTTCCTCTTTTTCTCCTTTTTCCAATTCTTCTTCTTCATCTCACCTCCTTCGACTACTTCTTCTTCCTCCTCTTGTTCACCTTCTTCACTTTCCACATCCTCTTCTTCTTCCTTTTCTTCTCCTTCTTCAACTTCTTCTAGTTACTCTCCTTCTTCTTCCTCTTCTTATCTTTCTTCCACTTCTCCTGCCTCCTCTTGTTCTTTTTCTTCCAGTTCTTCTTCATCCTCTCCTTTCCTTTCTTTTCTTCATCTTCATCTCCTTCTTCTTCTTCCTTTCCTTCGTCATATCCCTCTTTTTCTCCTTCTTCTGCTTCCACTTGCATTTTTACCTCTTGTTCACCTTCTTCCACTTCTACTACATCCACTTGTTCTTCTTCTTCCCTCTCTTCTCCTTCTTCCCCTTCTTCTGCCTACACTACTTCTTCTTCCTCCCCTTCTTCTTCTCCTACTTGTTCCACTTCTTCCTCATTCCCCTTTCCTTCCATTGCTTCTTCTTCCTCCTCTTTTTCTCATTCTTCCACTTCTTCTTCTTCCTATTGGTCTCCTTCTTCCACTTCTTCTTCTTCATCTCCTTTCATTCCACTACTTCCTCATATTCCTCTTATTCTCTCCTTTTACCACTTCTTCTACTTCTACTTGTTGTTCTTCTTCATTTTCGCCTCCTTCTTCCTCTTGTTCTGCTTACACTTCTTCCTCTTCCTCTTCTTCCACTTCTTCTCCTTCCACAACTTCTTTTTCTTTCCTTTTCGTCTTCTCCTTCCTCTTTTTCTCCATCCCCGACTTCTGTTGCTTCCCATTGTTGCTCTTCCTCTTGTTCACCTTCCCCCAAATCTTATTCTTACACTTCTTCTTCTTCTTCTTCCTCTTCTCGTCCAGATTCCACTTCTTCTGGTTCTTCTTCCCTTCCCTTCCCCTCCTTCTTCCTCTTCCTCTTTTTCTCCTTTTTCCAATTCTTCTTCTTCATCTCACCTCCTTCGACTACTTCTTCTTCCTCCTCTTGTTCACCTTCTTCACTTTCCACATCCTCTTCTTCTTCCTTTTCTTCTCCTTCTTCAACTTCTTCTAGTTACTCTCCTTCTTCTTCCTCTTCTTATCTTTCTTCCACTTCTCCTGCCTCCTCTTGTTCTTTTTCTTCCAGTTCTTCTTCATCCTCTCCTTTCCTTTCTTTTCTTCATCTTCATCTCCTTCTTCTTCTTCCTTTCCTTCGTCATATCCCTCTTTTTCTCCTTCTTCTGCTTCCACTTGCATTTTTACCTCTTGTTCACCTTCTTCCACTTCTACTACATCCACTTGTTCTTCTTCTTCCCTCTCTTCTCCTTCTTCCCCTTCTTCTGCCTACACTACTTCTTCTTCCTCCCCTTCTTCTTCTCCTACTTGTTCCACTTCTTCCTCATTCCCCTTTCCTTCCATTGCTTCTTCTTCCTCCTCTTTTTCTCATTCTTCCACTTCTTCTTCTTCTTCCTATTGGTCTCCTTCTTCCACTTCTTCTTCATCTCCTTTCATTCCACTACTTCCTCATATTCCTCTTATTCTCTCCTTCTACCACTTCTTCTACTTCTACTTGTTGTTCTTCTTCATTTTCGCCTCCTTCTTCCTCTTGTTCTGCTTACACTTCTTCCTCTTCCTCTTCTTCCACTTCTTCTCCTTCCACAACTTCTTTTTCTTTCCTTTTCGTCTTCTCCTTCCTCTTTTTCTCCATCCCCGACTTCTGTTGCTTCCCATTGTTGCTCTTCCTCTTGTTCTCCTTCCCCCAAATCTTATTCTTACACTTCTTCTTCTTCTTCTTCCTCTTCTCGTCCAGATTCCACTTCTTCTGGTTCTTCTTCCCTTCCCTTCCCCTCCTTCTTCCTCTTCCTCTTTTTCTCCTTTTTCCAATTCTTCTTCTTCATCTCACCTCCTTTGACTACTTCTTCTTCCTCCTCTTGTTCACCTTCTTCACTTTCCACATCCTCTTCTTCTTCCTTTTCTTCTCCTTCTTCAACTTCTTCTAGTTACTCTCCTTCTTCTTCCTCTTCTTATCTTTCTTCCACTTCTCCTGCCTCCTCTTGTTCTTTTTCTTCCAGTTCTTCTTCATCCTCTCCTTTCCTTTCTTTTCTTCATCTTCATCTCCTTCTTCTTCTTCCTTTCCTTCGTCATATCCCTCTTTTTCTCCTTCTTCTGCTTCCACTTGCATTTTTACCTCTTGTTCACCTTCTTCCACTTCTACTACATCCACTTGTTCTTCTTCTTCCCTCTCTTCTCCTTCTTCCCCTTCTTCTGCCTACACTACTTCTTCTTCCTCCCCTTCTTCTTCTCCTACTTGTTCCACTTCTTCCTCATTCCCCTTTCCTTCCATTGCTTCTTCTTCCTCCTCTTTTTCTCATTCTTCCACTTCTTCTTCTTCCTATTGGTCTCCTTCTTCCACTTCTTCTTCTTCATCTCCTTTCATTCCACTACTTCCTCATATTCCTCTTATTCTCTCCTTTTACCACTTCTTCTACTTCTACTTGTTGTTCTTCTTCATTTTCGCCTCCTTCTTCCTCTTGTTCTGCTTACACTTCTTCCTCTTCCTCTTCTTCCACTTCTTCTCCTTCCACAACTTCTTTTTCTTTCCTTTTCGTCTTCTCCTTCCTCTTTTTCTCCATCCCCGACTTCTGTTGCTTCCCATTGTTGCTCTTCCTCTTATTCTCCTTCCCCCAAATCTTATTCTTACACTTCTTCTTCTTCTTCTTCCTCTTCTCGTCCAGATTCCACTTCTTCTGGTTCTTCTTCCCTTCCCTTCCCCTCCTTCTTCCTCTTCCTCTTTTTCTCCTTTTTCCAATTCTTCTTCTTCATCTCACCTCCTTCGACTACTTCTTCTTCCTCCTCTTGTTCACCTTCTTCACTTTCCACATCCTCTTCTTCTTCCTTTTCTTCTCCTTCTTCAACTTCTTCTAGTTACTCTCCTTCTTCTTCCTCTTCTTATCTTTCTTCCACTTCTCCTGCCTCCTCTTGTTCTTTTTCTTCCAGTTCTTCTTCATCCTCTCCTTTCCTTTCTTTTCTTCATCTTCATCTCCTTCTTCTTCTTCCTTTCCTTCGTCATATCCCTCTTTTTCTCCTTCTTCTGCTTCCACTTGCATTTTTACCTCTTGTTCACCTTCTTCCACTTCTACTACATCCACTTGTTCTTCTTCTTCCCTCTCTTCTCCTTCTTCCCCTTCTTCTGCCTACACTACTTCTTCTTCCTCCCCTTCTTCTTCTCCTACTTGTTCCACTTCTTCCTCATTCCCCTTTCCTTCCATTGCTTCTTCTTCCTCCTCTTTTTCTCATTCTTCCACTTCTTCTTCTTCTTCCTATTGGTCTCCTTCTTCCACTTCTTCTTCTTCATCTCCTTTCATTCCACTACTTCCTCATATTCCTCTTATTCTCTCCTTCTACCACTTCTTCTACTTCTACTTGTTGTTCTTCTTCATTTTCGTCTCCTTCTTCCTCTTGTTCTGCTTACACTTCTTCCTCTTCCTCTTCCTCTTCTTCCACTTCTTCTCCTTCCACAACTTCTTTTTCTTTCCTTTCCGTCTTCTCCTTCCTCTTTTTCTCCATCCCCGACTTCTGTTGCTTCCCATTGTTGCTCTTCCTCTTGTTCTCCTTCCCCCAAATCTTATTCTTACACTTCTTCTTCTTCTTCTTCCTCTTCTCGTCCAGATTCCACTTCTTCTGGTTCTTCTTCCCTTCCCTTCCCCTCCTTCTTCCTCTTCCTCTTTTTCTCCTTTTTCCAATTCTTCTTCTTCATCTCACCTCCTTCGACTACTTCTTCCTCCTCTTGTTCACCTTCTTCACTTTCCACATCTTCTTCTTCTTCCTTTTCTTCTCCTTCTTCAACTTCTTCTAGTTACTCTCCTTCTTCTTCCTCTTCTTATCTTTCTTCCACTTCTCCTGCCTCCTCTTGTTCTTTTTCTTCCAGTTCTTCTTCATCCTCTCCTTTCCTTTCTTTTCTTCATCTTCATCTCCTTCTTCTTCTTCCTTTCCTTCGTCATATCCCTCTTTTTCTCCTACTTCTGCTTCCACTTGCATTTTTACCTCTTGTTCTCCTTCTTCTACTTCTTCTCCATCATCCTCACTCCTTCAACTAGTTTTTCTTCTTCTTCTTGTTCACCTTCTTCCACTTCTACTACATCCACTTGTTCTTCTTCTTCCCTCTCTTCTCCTTCTTCCCCTTCTTCTGCCTACACTACTTCTTCTTCCTCCCTTTCTTCTTCTCCTACTTGTTCCACTTCTTCCTCATTCCCCTTTCCTTCCATTGCTTCTTCTTCCTCCTCTTTTTCTCATTCTTCCACTTCTTCTTCTTCTTCCTATTGGTCTCCTTCTTCCACTTCTTCTTCTTCATCTCCTTTCATTCCACTACTTCCTCATATTCCTCTTATTCTCTCCTTCTACCACTTCTTCTACTTCTACTTGTTGTTCTTCTTCATTTTCGTCTCCTTCTTCCTCTTGTTCTGCTTACACTTCTTCCTCTTCCTCTTCCTCTTCTTCCACTTCTTCTCCTTCCACAACTTCTTTTTCTTTCCTTTCCGTCTTCTCCTTCCTCTTTTTCTCCATCCCCGACTTCTGTTGCTTCCCATTGTTGCTCTTCCTCTTGTTCTCCTTCCCCCAAATCTTACTCTTACACTTCTTCTTCCTCTTCTCGTCCAGATTCCACTTCTTCTGGTTCTTCTTCCCTTCCCTTCCCCTCCTTCTTCCTCTTCCTCTTTTTCTCCTTTTTCCAATTCTTCTTCTTCATCTCACCTCCTTCGACTACTTCTTCTTCCTCCTCTTGTTCACCTTCTTCACTTTCCACATCCTCTTCTTCTTCCTTTTCTTCTCCTTCTTCAACTTCTTCTAGTTACTCTCCTTCTTCTTCCTCTTCTTATCTGTCTTCCACTTCTCCTGCCTCCTCTTGTTCTTTTTCTTCCAGTTCTTCTTCATCCTCTCCTTTCTTTTCTTCATCTTCATCTCCTTCTTCTTCTTCCTTTCCTTCGTCATATCCCTCTTTTTCTCCTTCTTCTGCTTCCACTTGCATTGTTACCTCTTGTTCTCCTTCTTCTACTTCTTCTCCATCATCCTCACTCCTTCAACTAGTTTTTCTTCTTCCTCTTGTTCACCTTCTTCCACTTCTACTACATCCACTTGTTCTTCTTCTTCCCTCTCTTCTCCTTCTTCCCCTTCTTCTGCCTACACTACTTCTTCTTCCTCCCCTTCTTCTTCTCCTACTTGTTCCACTTCTTCCTCATTCCCCTTTCCTTCCATTGCTTCTTCTTCCTCCTCTTTTTCTCATTCTTCCACTTCTTCTTCTTCTTCCTATTGGTCTCCTTCTTCCACTTCTTCTTCTTCATCTCCTTTCATTCCACTACTTCCTCATATTCCTCTTATTCTCTCCTTCTACCACTTCTTCTACTTCTACTTGTTGTTCTTCTTCATTTTCGTCTCCTTCTTCCTCTTGTTCTGCTTACACTTCTTCCTCTTCCTCTTCCTCTTCTTCCACTTCTTCTCCTTCCACAACTTCTTTTTCTTTCCTTTCCGTCTTCTCCTTCCTCTTTTTCTCCATCCCCGACTTCTGTTGCTTCCCATTGTTGCTCTTCCTCTTGTTCTCCTTCCCCCAAATCTTATTCTTACACTTCTTCTTCTTCTTCTTCCTCTTCTCGTCCAGATTCCACTTCTTCTGGTTCTTCTTCCCTTCCCTTCCCCTCCTTCTTCCTCTTCCTCTTTTTCTCCTTTTTCCAATTCTTCTTCTTCATCTCACCTCCTTCGACTACTTCTTCCTCCTCTTGTTCACCTTCTTCACTTTCCACATCTTCTTCTTCTTCCTTTTCTTCTCCTTCTTCAACTTCTTCTAGTTACTCTCCTTCTTCTTCCTCTTCTTATCTTTCTTCCACTTCTCCTGCCTCCTCTTGTTCTTTTTCTTCCAGTTCTTCTTCATCCTCTCCTTTCCTTTCTTTTCTTCATCTTCATCTCCTTCTTCTTCTTCCTTTCCTTCGTCATATCCCTCTTTTTCTCCTACTTCTGCTTCCACTTGCATTTTTACCTCTTGTTCTCCTTCTTCTACTTCTTCTCCATCATCCTCACTCCTTCAACTAGTTTTTCTTCTTCTTCTTGTTCACCTTCTTCCACTTCTACTACATCCACTTGTTCTTCTTCTTCCCTCTCTTCTCCTTCTTCCCCTTCTTCTGCCTACACTACTTCTTCTTCCTCCCTTTCTTCTTCTCCTACTTGTTCCACTTCTTCCTCATTCCCCTTTCCTTCCATTGCTTCTTCTTCCTCCTCTTTTTCTCATTCTTCCACTTCTTCTTCTTCTTCCTATTGGTCTCCTTCTTCCACTTCTTCTTCTTCATCTCCTTTCATTCCACTACTTCCTCATATTCCTCTTATTCTCTCCTTCTACCACTTCTTCTACTTCTACTTGTTGTTCTTCTTCATTTTCGTCTCCTTCTTCCTCTTGTTCTGCTTACACTTCTTCCTCTTCCTCTTCCTCTTCTTCCACTTCTTCTCCTTCCACAACTTCTTTTTCTTTCCTTTCCGTCTTCTCCTTCCTCTTTTTCTCCATCCCCGACTTCTGTTGCTTCCCATTGTTGCTCTTCCTCTTGTTCTCCTTCCCCCAAATCTTACTCTTACACTTCTTCTTCCTCTTCTCGTCCAGATTCCACTTCTTCTGGTTCTTCTTCCCTTCCCTTCCCCTCCTTCTTCCTCTTCCTCTTTTTCTCCTTTTTCCAATTCTTCTTCTTCATCTCACCTCCTTCGACTACTTCTTCTTCCTCCTCTTGTTCACCTTCTTCACTTTCCACATCCTCTTCTTCTTCCTTTTCTTCTCCTTCTTCAACTTCTTCTAGTTACTCTCCTTCTTCTTCCTCTTCTTATCTTTCTTCCACTTCTCCTGCCTCCTCTTGTTCTTTTTCTTCCAGTTCTTCTTCATCCTCTCCTTTCCTTTCTTTTCTTCATCTTCATCTCCTTCTTCTTCTTCCTTTCCTTCGTCATATCCCTCTTTTTCTCCTACTTCTGCTTCCACTTGCATTTTTACCTCTTGTTCTCCTTCTTCTACTTCTTCTCCATCATCCTCACTCCTTCAACTAGTTTTTCTTCTTCCTCTTGTTCACCTTCTTCCACTTCTACTACATCCACTTGTTCTTCTTCTTCCCTCTCTTCTCCTTCTTCCCCTTCTTCTGCCTACACTACTTCTTCTTCCTCCCCTTCTTCTTCTCCTACTTGTTCCACTTCTTCCTCATTCCCCTTTCCTTCCATTGCTTCTTCTTCCTCCTCTTTTTCTCATTCTTCCACTTCTTCTTCTTCTTCCTATTGGTCTCCTTCTTCCACTTCTTCTTCTTCATCTCCTTTCATTCCACTACTTCCTCATATTCCTCTTATTCTCTCCTTCTACCACTTCTTCTACTTCTACTTGTTGTTCTTCTTCATTTTCGTCTCCTTCTTCCTCTTGTTCTGCTTACACTTCTTCCTCTTCCTCTTCCTCTTCTTCCACTTCTTCTCCTTCCACAACTTCTTTTTCTTTCCTTTCCGTCTTCTCCTTCCTCTTTTTCTCCATCCCCGACTTCTGTTGCTTCCCATTGTTGCTCTTCCTCTTGTTCTCCTTCCCCCAAATCTTATTCTTACACTTCTTCTTCTTCTTCTTCCTCTTCTCGTCCAGATTCCACTTCTTCTGGTTCTTCTTCCCTTCCCTTCCCCTCCTTCTTCCTCTTCCTCTTTTTCTCCTTTTTCCAATTCTTCTTCTTCATCTCACCTCCTTCGACTACTTCTTCCTCCTCTTGTTCACCTTCTTCACTTTCCACATCTTCTTCTTCTTCCTTTTCTTCTCCTTCTTCAACTTCTTCTAGTTACTCTCCTTCTTCTTCCTCTTCTTATCTTTCTTCCACTTCTCCTGCCTCCTCTTGTTCTTTTTCTTCCAGTTCTTCTTCATCCTCTCCTTTCCTTTCTTTTCTTCATCTTCATCTCCTTCTTCTTCTTCCTTTCCTTCGTCATATCCCTCTTTTTCTCCTACTTCTGCTTCCACTTGCATTTTTACCTCTTGTTCTCCTTCTTCTACTTCTTCTCCATCATCCTCACTCCTTCAACTAGTTTTTCTTCTTCTTCTTGTTCACCTTCTTCCACTTCTACTACATCCACTTGTTCTTCTTCTTCCCTCTCTTCTCCTTCTTCCCCTTCTTCTGCCTACACTACTTCTTCTTCCTCCCTTTCTTCTTCTCCTACTTGTTCCACTTCTTCCTCATTCCCCTTTCCTTCCATTGCTTCTTCTTCCTCCTCTTTTTCTCATTCTTCCACTTCTTCTTCTTCTTCCTATTGGTCTCCTTTTTCCACTTCTTCTTCTTCATCTCCTTTCATTCCACTACTTCCTCATATTCCTCTTATTCTCTCCTTCTACCACTTCTTCTACTTCTACTTGTTGTTCTTCTTCATTTTCGTCTCCTTCTTCCTCTTGTTCTGCTTACACTTCTTCCTCTTCCTCTTCCTCTTCCTCTTCTTCCACTTCTTCTCCTTCCACAACTTCTTTTTCTTTCCTTTCCGTCTTCTCCTTCCTCTTTTTCTCCATCCCCGACTTCTGTTGCTTCCCATTGTTGCTCTTCCTCTTGTTCTCCTTCCCCCAAATCTTACTCTTACACTTCTTCTTCCTCTTCTCGTCCAGATTCCACTTCTTCTGGTTCTTCTTCCCTTCCCTTCCCCTCCTTCTTCCTCTTCCTCTTTTTCTCCTTTTTCCAATTCTTCTTCTTCATCTCACCTCCTTCGACTACTTCTTCTTCCTCCTCTTGTTCATCTTCTTCACTTTCCACATCTTCTTCTTCTTCCTTTTCTTCTCCTTCTTCAACTTCTTCTAGTTACTCTCCTTCTTCTTCCTCTTCTTATCTTTCTTCCACTTCTCCTGCCTCCTCTTGTTCTTTTTCTTCCAGTTCTTCTTCATCCTCTCCTTTCCTTTCTTTTCTTCATCTTCATCTCCTTCTTCTTCTTCCTTTCCTTCGTCATATCATTCTTTTTCTCCTTCTTCTGCTTCCACTTGCATTTTTACCTCTTGTTCTCCTTCTTCTACTTCTTCTCCATCATCCTCACTCCTTCAACTAGTTTTTCTTCTTCCTCTTGTTCACCTTCTTCCACTTCTACTACATCCACTTGTTCTTCTTCTTCCCTCTCTTCTCCTTCTTCAACTTCTTCTGCCTACACTACTTCTTCTTCCTCCCCTTCTTCTTCTCCTACTTGTTCCACTTCTTCCTCATTCCCCTTTCCTTCCATTGCTTCTTCTTCCTCCTCTTTTTCTCATTCTTCCACTTCGTCTTCTTCTTCCTATTGGTCTCCTTCTTCCACTTCTTCTTCTTCATCTCCTTTCATTCCACTACTTCCTCATATTCCTCTTATTCTCTCCTTCTACCACTTCTTCTACTTCTACTTGTTGTTCTTCTTCATTTTCGTCTCCTTCTTCCTCTTGTTCTGCTTACACTTCTTCCTCTTCCTCTTCTTCCACTTCTTCTCCTTCCACAACTTCTTTTTCTTTCCTTTTCGTCTTCTCCTTCCTCTTTTTCTCCATCCCCGACTTCTATTGCTTCCCATTGTTGCTCTTCCTCTTGTTCTCCTTCCCCCAAATCTTATTCTTACACTTCTTCTTCTTCTTCTTCCTCTTCTCGTCCAGATTCCACTTCTTCTGGTTCTTCTTCCCTTCCCTTCCCCTCCTTCTTCCTCTTCCTCTTTTTCTCCTTTTTCCAATTCTTCTTCTTCATCTCACCTCCTTCGACTACTTCTTCTTCCTCCTCTTGTTCACCTTCTTCACTTTCCACATCCTCTTCTTCTTCCTTTTCTTCCCCTTCTTCAACTTCTTCTAGTTACTCTCCTTCTTCTTCCTCTTCTTATCTTTCTTCCACTTCTCTTGCCTCCTCTTGTTCTTTTTCTTCCAGTTCTTCTTCATCCTCTCCTTTCCTTTCTTTTCTTCATCTTCATCTCCTTCTTCTTCTTCCTTTCCTTCGTCATATCCCTCTTTTTCTCCTTCTTCTGCTTCCACTTGCATTTTTACCTCTTGTTCTCCTTCTACTTCTTCTCCATCATCCTCACTCCTTCAACTAGTTTTTCTTCTTCCTCTTGTTCACCTTCTTCCACTTCTACTACATCCACTTGTTCTTCTTCTTCCCTCTCTTCTCCTTCTTCCCCTTCTTCTGCCTACACTACTTCTTCTTCCTCCCCTTCTTCTTCTCCTACTTGTTCCACTTCTTCCTCATTCCCCTTTCCTTCCATTGCTTCTTCTTCCTCCTCTTTTTCTCATTCTTCCACTTCTTCTTCTTCCTATTGGTCTCCTTCTTCCACTTCTTCTTCTTCATCTCCTTTCATTCCACTACTTCCTCATATTCCTCTTATTCTCTCCTTTTACCACTTCTTCTACTTCTACTTGTTGTTCTTCTTCATTTTCGCCTCCTTCTTCCTCTTGTTCTGCTTACACTTCTTCCTCTTCCTCTTCCTCTTCTTCCACTTCTTCTCCTTCCACAACTTCTTTTTCTTTCCTTTCCGTCTTCTCCTTCCTCTTTTTCTCCATCCCCGACTTCTGTTGCTTCCCATTGTTGCTCTTCCTCTTGTTCTCCTTCCCCCAAATCTTACTCTTACACTTCTTCTTCCTCTTCTCGTCCAGATTCCACTTCTTCTGGTTCTTCTTCCCTTCCCTTCCCCTCCTTCTTCCTCTTCCTCTTTTTCTCCTTTTTCCAATTCTTCTTCTTCATCTCACCTCCTTCGACTACTTCTTCTTCCTCCTCTTGTTCACCTTCTTCACTTTCCACATCCTCTTCTTCTTCCTTTTCTTCTCCTTCTTCAACTTCTTCTAGTTACTCTCCTTCTTCTTCCTCTTCTTATCTTTCTTCCACTTCTCCTGCCTCCTCTTGTTCTTTTTCTTCCAGTTCTTCTTCATCCTCTCCTTTCCTTTCTTTTCTTCATCTTCATCTCCTTCTTCTTCTTCCTTTCCTTCGTCATATCCCTCTTTTTCTCCTACTTCTGCTTCCACTTGCATTTTTACCTCTTGTTCTCCTTCTTCTACTTCTTCTCCATCATCCTCACTCCTTCAACTAGTTTTTCTTCTTCCTCTTGTTCACCTTCTTCCACTTCTACTACATCCACTTGTTCTTCTTCTTCCCTCTCTTCTCCTTCTTCCCCTTCTTCTGCCTACACTACTTCTTCTTCCTCCCCTTCTTCTTCTCCTACTTGTTCCACTTCTTCCTCATTCCCCTTTCCTTCCATTGCTTCTTCTTCCTCCTCTTTTTCTCATTCTTCCACTTCTTCTTCTTCTTCCTATTGGTCTCCTTCTTCCACTTCTTCTTCTTCATCTCCTTTCATTCCACTACTTCCTCATATTCCTCTTATTCTCTCCTTCTACCACTTCTTCTACTTCTACTTGTTGTTCTTCTTCATTTTCGTCTCCTTCTTCCTCTTGTTCTGCTTACACTTCTTCCTCTTCCTCTTCCTCTTCTTCCACTTCTTCTCCTTCCACAACTTCTTTTTCTTTCCTTTCCGTCTTCTCCTTCCTCTTTTTCTCCATCCCCGACTTCTGTTGCTTCCCATTGTTGCTCTTCCTCTTGTTCTCCTTCCCCCAAATCTTATTCTTACACTTCTTCTTCTTCTTCTTCCTCTTCTCGTCCAGATTCCACTTCTTCTGGTTCTTCTTCCCTTCCCTTCCCCTCCTTCTTCCTCTTCCTCTTTTTCTCCTTTTTCCAATTCTTCTTCTTCATCTCACCTCCTTCGACTACTTCTTCCTCCTCTTGTTCACCTTCTTCACTTTCCACATCTTCTTCTTCTTCCTTTTCTTCTCCTTCTTCAACTTCTTCTAGTTACTCTCCTTCTTCTTCCTCTTCTTATCTTTCTTCCACTTCTCCTGCCTCCTCTTGTTCTTTTTCTTCCAGTTCTTCTTCATCCTCTCCTTTCCTTTCTTTTCTTCATCTTCATCTCCTTCTTCTTCTTCCTTTCCTTCGTCATATCCCTCTTTTTCTCCTACTTCTGCTTCCACTTGCATTTTTACCTCTTGTTCTCCTTCTTCTACTTCTTCTCCATCATCCTCACTCCTTCAACTAGTTTTTCTTCTTCTTCTTGTTCACCTTCTTCCACTTCTACTACATCCACTTGTTCTTCTTCTTCCCTCTCTTCTCCTTCTTCCCCTTCTTCTGCCTACACTACTTCTTCTTCCTCCCTTTCTTCTTCTCCTACTTGTTCCACTTCTTCCTCATTCCCCTTTCCTTCCATTGCTTCTTCTTCCTCCTCTTTTTCTCATTCTTCCACTTCTTCTTCTTCTTCCTATTGGTCTCCTTTTTCCACTTCTTCTTCTTCATCTCCTTTCATTCCACTACTTCCTCATATTCCTCTTATTCTCTCCTTCTACCACTTCTTCTACTTCTACTTGTTGTTCTTCTTCATTTTCGTCTCCTTCTTCCTCTTGTTCTGCTTACACTTCTTCCTCTTCCTCTTCCTCTTCCTCTTCTTCCACTTCTTCTCCTTCCACAACTTCTTTTTCTTTCCTTTCCGTCTTCTCCTTCCTCTTTTTCTCCATCCCCGACTTCTGTTGCTTCCCATTGTTGCTCTTCCTCTTGTTCTCCTTCCCCCAAATCTTACTCTTACACTTCTTCTTCCTCTTCTCGTCCAGATTCCACTTCTTCTGGTTCTTCTTCCTGATGAGGACACAGCTACAAACAAAGACAGTAAGGTGGTTGAAAGACTTGGGACACCTATGACAAGGGCAAGAGCTAGGAAAGCAAGAGAAGTTTTACAACAAGTGGTAGCAACAATTCTAGAAGCTGCACCTAATGAAAAGGACATAGAGGCAAAATTAATTCAGTGCATGGTCATCATTGAAGATTCATGAAATAGAGGATGTTGCTGCAAAGTTATTTTAATCAAAGTGGGTTTAATTAAACAAAGTTGTAAAAAGTGTTGGTACTGTTGTGTTATTTGCTATGCTTTAAAAACAGTTTATTTTAATTTTTCTTTTATTTTAGAGTGTTGAATTTTAGTGGTTGTCTAGTTTTCCTTCAGTGTGGCTGTTGTCTTTTCATATGCACTAGTAGGGAGGTTATTTAATAAATAAACCTCAATCAATGTTAGTAAATGGTGCATTTATTTCTTGGCTTTATGGAATTCCTATATGTATTGCATTTCAATGGAAATAGACGGACTGGGCTTTGGATAAAACTTTTCTTGAGAGAGTGTATCTCCTAGGTTCTTGGCTGAACCAAGCTTGAGACTTATCAAGGGCCTTCCACCCCTTGTGGCGTCTTTGAGACTTATCTTCCTTTCCGGAAGTGGCGTCTCCCCCAAAACCACCATCATCCCCAATTTTTACCTTTTTGTTTTTTCCATTCTAACAAATAGTCCTAATCGGTCCGTTCTGAATTCTTGACAAGGGGAATTCACATCATTTGGTATCAGAGCCTGGTTGTTAGGACTAGGTTTTGGACACTGCTTAAAGGTTCTAGGACGCAGTTCTTGGTTGTCTGAGACGCAATTTCCTTTCACTCATAACTCACGTTTTACAGAGTCAATTTCGGTGATTCGTGAGTGGAAATTGTTCCTCAGAACGTGAACTTTCACCTGGATGTCGAATCGTTCACTTCGGAGTTGTGCAGCGTGAGATACAGTGGCATGACATTGGCTGGCTTGGAGAAATTGGTAACATCCTTCCTTTTGTTCTTAGTGCCAATAACATCATCTGATATTGATAATCACCCTGCCTAAGTCATTGCAAAAGTTAAGCCTATAAAAAAAAACACAAAAGAAAGAAAAGAAAAAAAAAGAGAAGAAAAAAAAAAATAAAAGAAAAGGTTGTGGCTGAATGATTCATCTATTTAGGACAGAAACTTAACCAATTGTAAGGTGATCTATTGGCTGTTTTTGTGAAGGATTGTTTTTGCAACTGTTTTAAATTGCATTAGAGTTTTGTTTTTGTTTGGCCTTTTGCGTTCGCTATTTTGTGAGGTAGTGGTGTTTGAAGTCTGATACACCAAATTTTTGCTACATTGTGTGGACTGTTCTTGAAAAAAAAATAAAAAAAAAGAAGAAAAAGAGTCTTATTTGATTTTGTTAAGAACCCAAGGAGAGTACAAGAGAGGTAAAAGGCTGTGTGCACGCACATTAGAGAAAAAGCCAGAAAAGAGAGCACTAAACACGAGTGTACATTCTTGAGTGTAAACACGTGAGAAGAGTGGTGAGGGCCTATTACTTCAATTTTATTTTTTTCTGATTAAATGGCAGGTACAGGAGGTAAAGAAACCCCTCCTAATGGAGGAGGTAATAGACTCATGATTGAAGCAATTACAAACCAAGTACAAAGAATGTTGAGAGAACATACAGAGGAGTTATATGGAAGGATTGAGGTACTTGAGAATCGTGGAAATAATGAGGAGAATAGGAGAAGAAGAGATAATGATGGTGAACCTAGGCGAAACCGGATTGAAGGAGTGAAGCTGAATATTCCTCCATTCAAAGGAAGGAGTGATCCAGAAGCCTATTTGGAGTGGGAACTGAAAATTGAACATGTATTCTCTTGTAACAACTATACAGAGGAGCAAAAAGTTAAAATGGCAGCTGCTGAATTTTCTGATTATGCACTTATTTGGTGGAACAAGTACCAAAGGGAGAGGGTGAGAAATGAAGAACCAATAGTAGATACATGGGATGAATTGAGGACCATCATGAGGAAGAGATATGTGCCAACTAGATACAATAGAGATTTGAAGCTTAAACTTCAGAAATTATCTCAAGGCAATAGGAGTGTTGAAGAGTATTTTAAAGACTTGGAAATGACTATGATGCGGGCTAAAGTCAATGAAGATAGTGAGGACACTATGGCTCGATTTTTGAGTGGATTAAATAATGAAATCAGAGATGTTGTTGAATTGCAGGAATATATTGAGTTAGAAGATTTGTTGCACAAAGCTGTACAGGTAGAACAACAACTCAAAAGAAAGGGAACTATGAGAAGGGGTTCTTCCAATTTTAACAACACAAATTGGAGGGACAAGTCCAAGAAGGAGGGATCTTCCTTACCTAGGGAACAAGGTTCAAAGTCTTCAAGTGGTAAACACGTTCCTAACCCTTGCATTTCTTCTACTTCCAAGATTAATACAATTAAATGTTTTAAATGTTTGACTAAAGGTCATATTGCTTTAAATTGTCCAAACAAGAAAAGAAAAATTTTTGGGGACAATGAAATTGCAACTACTGAGGTTAAGGGTAGGGTTGAGATTCAAAAAGGAAGCTTATTTCAAACTAGATGTTCAATTGAAGGAAAGATTTGCTCAATCATTATTTATGGAGGAAATTGTACCAATCTGGTTAGTTCAAGATTAGTTACCAAATTGAATTTAGAGACTACACCACACCCCCAACCTTACAAACTTCAAAGTCTTGGTGAAAATGGTGACATATCTGTGAATAAGCAAGTTGAAGTGAAGTTTTCCATTGGAAAATATGAAGATGTTGTGTTGTGTGATGTGGTGCCCATGGATGCTTGCCACTTACTTCTCGGTAAATCATGGCAAGTTGAAAGAAATGTGAATTACAATGAGAAAACAAATAAAATTTCTTTTATGCACCAAGGATGCAAATTGAGAATTGCATTACTTTCACCTAAAGAAGCAATTGAGGATTTAATCAGGTTGAAAACAAAAATAGGACAAGAAAGGAAAGAGGAAAAAGAAAAAGAAATAAAAGAGAAAGAGTTGCAAGAAAAAGGAGAGATGAGTGAACCATATAAAAAGAGTGGAAATAAAAAGAGTGAAACACATAAGGGGAACAAAAGTGAAACACTTGAAAGAAAAAAGAGTTGTTTAGCAAAAAAGAGTGAGGTGAAGAGGGTGATGCTTGCAAAAAAACCACTTTACGTATTGTATTGCAAAAATAATGTTTATGCTAACTCTAAAAAACTTGGCCCTGTTGGTGTTGAATTTCTTTTGCAGGAATATAAGGATGTGTTTCCAAAGGAGGTTCCTAACGTATTACCACCTTTAAGGGGAATTGAGCATCACATTGATCTCATTCCTGGAGCTTCATTACCTAATCGACCAGCGTATAGAAGCAACCCCCAAGAGACCCAAGAAATACAAAGGCAAGTTGATGAATTAATAAGCAAAAAGTGGGTGCAAGAGAGCTATGCCAAGCAAGCTAATAAGGGAAGAAGGAGAATTGTATTCGAACCTGGTGATTGGGTTTGGGTACACATGAGAAAAGAGAGATTCCCTAAACAAAGGAAGTCCAAACTACAACCAAGGGCAGACGGTCCTTTCCAAGTGTTAGAGAGGATCCATGACAATGCCTACAAAATTGATTTGCCAGGTGACTATAATACAAGTGCAATTTTTAATGTATCTGATTTGTCTCCTTTTAATGCAAAAGAAGAAGCCTTAGATTTGAGGACAAATCCTCTTCAAGAGGGAGGCAATGATGAGGACACAGCTACAAACAAAGACAGTAAGGTGGTTGAAAGACTTGGGACACCTATGACAAGGGCAAGAGCTAGGAAAGCAAGAGAAGTTTTACAACAAGTGGTAGCAACAATTCTAGAAGCTGCACCTAATGAAAAGGACATAGAGGCAAAATTAATTCAGTGCATGGTCATCATTGAAGATTCATGAAATAGAGGATGTTGCTGCAAAGTTATTTTAATCAAAGTGGGTTTAATTAAACAAAGTTGTAAAAAGTGTTGGTACTGTTGTGTTATTTGCTATGCTTTAAAAACAGTTTATTTTAATTTTTCTTTTATTTTAGAGTGTTGAATTTTAGTGGTTGTCTAGTTTTCCTTCAGTGTGGCTGTTGTCTTTTCATATGCACTAGTAGGGAGGTTATTTAATAAATAAACCTCAATCAATGTTAGTAAATGGTGCATTTATTTCTTGGCTTTATGGAATTCCTATATGTATTGCATTTCAATGGAAATAGACGGACTGGGCTTTGGATAAAACTTTTCTTGAGAGAGTGTATCTCCTAGGTTCTTGGCTGAACCAAGCTTGAGACTTATCAAGGGCCTTCCACCCCTTGTGGCGTCTTTGAGACTTATCTTCCTTTCCGGAAGTGGCGTCTCCCCCAAAACCACCATCATCCCCAATTTTTACCTTTTTGTTTTTTCCATTCTAACAAATAGTCCTAATCGGTCCGTTCTGAATTCTTGACAAGGGGAATTCACATCACTTCCCTTCCCTTCCCCTCCTTCTTCCTCTTCCTCTTTTTCTCCTTTTTCCAATTCTTCTTCTTCATCTCACCTCCTTCGACTACTTCTTCTTCCTCCTCTTGTTCATCTTCTTCACTTTCCACATCTTCTTCTTCTTCCTTTTCTTCTCCTTCTTCAACTTCTTCTAGTTACTCTCCTTCTTCTTCCTCTTCTTATCTTTCTTCCACTTCTCCTGCCTCCTCTTGTTCTTTTTCTTCCAGTTCTTCTTCATCCTCTCCTTTCCTTTCTTTTCTTCATCTTCATCTCCTTCTTCTTCTTCCTTTCCTTCGTCATATCATTCTTTTTCTCCTTCTTCTGCTTCCACTTGCATTTTTACCTCTTGTTCTCCTTCTTCTACTTCTTCTCCATCATCCTCACTCCTTCAACTAGTTTTTCTTCTTCCTCTTGTTCACCTTCTTCCACTTCTACTACATCCACTTGTTCTTCTTCTTCCCTCTCTTCTCCTTCTTCAACTTCTTCTGCCTACACTACTTCTTCTTCCTCCCCTTCTTCTTCTCCTACTTGTTCCACTTCTTCCTCATTCCCCTTTCCTTCCATTGCTTCTTCTTCCTCCTCTTTTTCTCATTCTTCCACTTCGTCTTCTTCTTCCTATTGGTCTCCTTCTTCCACTTCTTCTTCTTCATCTCCTTTCATTCCACTACTTCCTCATATTCCTCTTATTCTCTCCTTCTACCACTTCTTCTACTTCTACTTGTTGTTCTTCTTCATTTTCGTCTCCTTCTTCCTCTTGTTCTGCTTACACTTCTTCCTCTTCCTCTTCTTCCACTTCTTCTCCTTCCACAACTTCTTTTTCTTTCCTTTTCGTCTTCTCCTTCCTCTTTTTCTCCATCCCCGACTTCTATTGCTTCCCATTGTTGCTCTTCCTCTTGTTCTCCTTCCCCCAAATCTTATTCTTACACTTCTTCTTCTTCTTCTTCCTCTTCTCGTCCAGATTCCACTTCTTCTGGTTCTTCTTCCCTTCCCTTCCCCTCCTTCTTCCTCTTCCTCTTTTTCTCCTTTTTCCAATTCTTCTTCTTCATCTCACCTCCTTCGACTACTTCTTCTTCCTCCTCTTGTTCACCTTCTTCACTTTCCACATCCTCTTCTTCTTCCTTTTCTTCCCCTTCTTCAACTTCTTCTAGTTACTCTCCTTCTTCTTCCTCTTCTTATCTTTCTTCCACTTCTCTTGCCTCCTCTTGTTCTTTTTCTTCCAGTTCTTCTTCATCCTCTCCTTTCCTTTCTTTTCTTCATCTTCATCTCCTTCTTCTTCTTCCTTTCCTTCGTCATATCCCTCTTTTTCTCCTTCTTCTGCTTCCACTTGCATTTTTACCTCTTGTTCTCCTTCTACTTCTTCTCCATCATCCTCACTCCTTCAACTAGTTTTTCTTCTTCCTCTTGTTCACCTTCTTCCACTTCTACTACATCCACTTGTTCTTCTTCTTCCCTCTCTTCTCCTTCTTCCCCTTCTTCTGCCTACACTACTTCTTCTTCCTCCCCTTCTTCTTCTCCTACTTGTTCCACTTCTTCCTCATTCCCCTTTCCTTCCATTGCTTCTTCTTCCTCCTCTTTTTCTCATTCTTCCACTTCTTCTTCTTCCTATTGGTCTCCTTCTTCCACTTCTTCTTCTTCATCTCCTTTCATTCCACTACTTCCTCATATTCCTCTTATTCTCTCCTTTTACCACTTCTTCTACTTCTATTGTTGTTCTTCTTCATTTTCGCCTCCTTCTTCCTCTTGTTCTGCTTACACTTCTTCCTCTTCCTCTTCTTCCACTTCTTCTCCTTCCACAACTTCTTTTTCTTTCCTTTTCGTCTTCTCCTTCCTCTTTTTCTCCATCCCCGACTTCTGTTGCTTCCCATTGTTGCTCTTCCTCTTGTTCTCCTTCCCCCAAATCTTATTCTTACACTTCTTCTTCTTCTTCTTCCTCTTCTCGTCCAGATTCCACTTCTTCTGGTTCTTCTTCCCTTCCCTTCCCCTCCTTCTTCCTCTTCCTCTTTTTCTCCTTTTTCCAATTCTTCTTCTTCATCTCACCTCCTTCGACTACTTCTTCTTCCTCCTCTTGTTCACCTTCTTCACTTTCCACATCTTCTTCTTCTTCCTTTTCTTCTCCTTCTTCCACTTCTTCTAGTTACTCTCCTTCTTCTTCCTCTTCTTATCTTTCTTCCACTTCTCCTGCCTCCTCTTGTTCTTTTTCTTCCAGTTCTTCTTCATCCTCTCCTTTCCTTTCTTTTCTTCATCTTCATCTCCTTCTTCTTCTTCCTTTCCTTCGTCATATCCCTCTTTTTCTCCTTCTTCTGCTTCCACTTGCATTTTTACCTCTTGTTCTCCTTCTTCTACTTCTTCTCCATCATCCTCACTCCTTCAACTAGTTTTTCTTCTTCCTCTTGTTCACCTTCTTCCACTTCTACTACATCCACTTGTTCTTCTTCTTCCCTCTCTTCTCCTTCTTCCCCTTCTTCTGCCTACACTACTTCTTCTTCCTCCCCTTCTTCTTCTCCTACTTGTTCCACTTCTTCCTCATTCCCCTTTCCTTCCATTGCTTCTTCTTCCTCCTCTTTTTCTCATTCTTCCACTTCTTCTTCTTCTTCCTATTGGTCTCCTTCTTCCACTTCTTCTTCTTCATCTCCTTTCATTCCACTACTTCCTCATATTCCTCTTATTCTCTCCTTCTACCACTTCTTCTACTTCTACTTGTTGTTCTTCTACATTTTCGTCTCCTTCTTCCTCTTGTTCTGCTTACACTTCTTCCTCTTCCTCTTCTTCCACTTCTTCTCCTTCCACAACTTCTTTTTCTTTCCTTTCCGTCTTCTCCTTCCTCTTTTTCTCCATCCCCGACTTCTGTTGCTTCCCATTGTTGCTCTTCCTCTTGTTCTCCTTCCCCCAAATCTTATTCTTACACTTCTTCTTCTTCTTCTTCCTCTTCTCGTCCAGATTCCACTTCTTCTGGTTCTTCTTCCCTTCCCTTCCCCTCCTTCTTCCTCTTCCTCTTTTTCTCCTTTTTCCAATTCTTCTTCTTCATCTCACCTCCTTCGACTACTTCTTCTTCCTCCTCTTGTTCACCTTCTTCACTTTCCACATCTTCTTCTTCTTCCTTTTCTTCTTCTTCTTCCACTTCTTCTAGTTACTCTCCTTCTTCTTCCTCTTCTTATCTTTCTTCCACTTCTCCTGCCTCCTCTTGTTCTTTTTCTTCCAGTTCTTCTTCATCCTCTCCTTTCCTTTCTTTTCTTCATCTTCATCTCCTTCTTCTTCTTCCTTTCCTTCGTCATATCCCTCTTTTTCTCCTTCTTCTGCTTCCACTTGCATTTTTACCTCTTGTTCTCCTTCTTCTACGTCTTCTCCATCATCCTCACTCCTTCAACTAGTTTTTCTTCTTCCTCTTGTTCACCTTCTTCCACTTCTACTACATCCACTTGTTCTTCTTCTTCCCTCTCTTCTCCTTCTTCCCCTTCTTCTGCCTACACTACTTCTTCTTCCTCCCCTTCTTCTTCTCCTACTTGTTCCACTTCTTCCTCATTCCCCTTTCCTTCCATTGCTTCTTCTTCCTCCTCTTTTTCTCATTCTTCCACTTCTCCTGCCTCCTCTTGTTCTTTTTCTTCCAGTTCTTCTTCCTCCTCTTTTTCTCATTCTTCCACTTCTTCTTCTTCTTCCTATTGGTCTCCTTCTTCCACTTCTTCTTCTTCCTCTCCTTTCATTCCACTACTTCCTCATATTCCTCTTATTCTCTCCTTCTACCACTTCTTCTACTTCTACTTGTTGTTCTTCTTCATTTTCGTCTCCTTCTTCCTCTTGTTCTGCTTACACTTCTTCCTCTTCCTCTTCCTCTTCTTCCACTTCTTCTTCTTCCACTTCTTCTCCTTCCACAACTTCTTTTTCTTTCCTTTCCGTCTTCTCCTTCCTCTTTTTCTCCATCCCCGACTTCTGTTGCTTCCCATTGTTGCTCTTCCTCTTGTTCTCCTTCCCCCAAATCTTATTCTTACACTTCTTCTTCTTCTTCTTCTTCCTCTTCTCGTCCAGATTCCACTTCTTCTGGTTCTTCTTCCCTTCCCTTCCCCTCCTTCTTCCTCTTCCTCTTTTTCTCCTTTTTCCAATTCTTCTTCTTCATCTCACCTCCTTCGACTACTTCTTCTTCCTCCTCTTGTTCACCTTCTTCACTTTCCCCATCTTCTTCTTCTTCCATTTCTTCTCCTTCTACCACTTCTTCTAGTTACTCTCCTTCTTCTTCCTCTTCTTATCTTTCTTCCACTTCTCCTGCCTCCTCTTGTTCTTTTTCTTCCAGTTCTTCTTCATCCTCTCCTTTCCTTTCTTTTCTTCATCTTCATCTCCTTCTTCTTCTTCTTCCTTTCCTTCGTCATATCCCTCTTTTTCTCCTTCTTCTGCTTCCACTTGCATTTTTACCTCTTGTTCTCCTTCTTCTACTTCTTCTCCATCATCCTCACTCCTTCAACTAGTTTTTCTTCTTCCTCTTGTTCACCTTCTTCCACTTCTACTACATCCACTTGTTCTTCTTCTTCCCTCTCTTCTCCTTCTTCCCCTTCTTCTGCCTACACTACTTCTTCTTCCTCCCCTTCTTCTTCTCCTACTTGTTCCACTTCTTCCTCATTCCCCTTTCCTTCCATTGCTTCTTCTTCCTCCTCTTTTTCTCATTCTTCCACTTCTTCTTCTTCTTCCTATTGGTCTCCTTCTTCCACTTCTTCTTCTTCATCTCCTTTCATTCCACTACTTCCTCATATTCCTCTTATTCTCTCCTTCTACCACTTCTGCTACTTCTACCTGTTGTTCTTCTTCATTTTCGTCTCCTTTTTCCTCTTGTTCTGCTTACACTTCTTCCTCTTCCTCTTCCTCTTCTTCCACTTCTTCTCCTTCCACAACTTCTTTTTCTTTCCTTTCCGTCTTCTCCTTCCTCTTTTTCTCCATCCCCGACTTCTGTTGCTTCCCATTGTTGCTCTTCCTCTTGTTCTCCTTCCCCCAAATCTTATTCTTACACTTCTTCTTCTTCTTCTTCTTCCTCTTCTCGTCCAGATTCCACTTCTTCTGGTTCTTCTTCCCTTCCCTTCCCCTCCTTCTTCCTCTTCCTCTTTTTCTCCTTTTTCCAATTCTTCTTCTTCATCTCACCGCCTTCGACTACTTCTTCTTCCTCCTCTTGTTCACCTTCTTCACTTTCCCCATCTTCTTCTTCTTCCATTTCTTCTCCTTCTACCACTTCTTCTAGTTACTCTCCTTCTTCTTCCTCTTCTTATCTTTCTTCCACTTCTCCTGCCTCCTCTTGTTCTTTTTCTTCCAGTTCTTCTTCATCCTCTCCTTTCCTTTCTTTTCTTCATCTTCATCTCCTTCTTCTTCTTCTTCCTTTCCTTCGTCATATCCCTCTTTTTCTCCTTCTTCTGCTTCCACTTGCATTTTTACCTCTTGTTCTCCTTCTTCTACTTCTTCTCCATCATCCTCACTCCTTCAACTAGTTTTTCTTCTTCCTCTTGTTCACCTTCTTCCACTTCTACTACATCCACTTGTTCTTCTTCTTCCCTCTCTTCTCCTTCTTCCCCTTCTTCTGCCTACACTACTTCTTCTTCCTCCCCTTCTTCTTCTCCTACTTGTTCCACTTCTTCCTCATTCCCCTTTCCTTCCATTGCTTCTTCTTCCTCCTCTTTTTCTCATTCTTCCACTTCTTCTTCTTCTTCCTATTGGTCTCCTTCTTCCACTTCTTCTTCTTCATCTCCTTTCATTCCACTACTTCCTCATATTCCTCTTATTCTCTCCTTCTACCACTTCTTCTACTTCTACTTGTTGTTCTTCTTCATTTTCGTCTCCTTCTTCCTCTTGTTCTGCTTACACTTCTTCCTCTTCCTCTTCCTCTTCTTCCACTTCTTCTCCTTCCACAACTTCTTTTTCTTTCCTTTCCGTCTTCTCCTTCCTCTTTTTCTCCATCCCCGACTTCTGTTGCTTCCCATTGTTGCTCTTCCTCTTGTTCTCCTTCCCCCAAATCTTATTCTTACACTTCTTCTTCTTCTTCTTCTTCCTCTTCTCGTCCAGATTCCACTTCTTCTGGTTCTTCTTCCCTTCCCTTCCCCTCCTTCTTCCTCTTCCTCTTTTTCTCCTTTTTCCAATTCTTCTTCTTCATCTCACCTCCTTCGACTACTTCTTCTTCCTCCTCTTGTTCACCTTCTTCACTTTCCCCATCTTCTTCTTCTTCCATTTCTTCTCCTTCTACCACTTCTTCTAGTTACTCTCCTTCTTCTTCCTCTTCTTATCTTTCTTCCACTTCTCCTGCCTCCTCTTGTTCTTTTTCTTCCAGTTCTTCTTCATCCTCTCCTTTCCTTTCTTTTCTTCATCTTCATCTCCTTCTTCTTCTTCTTCCTTTCCTTCGTCATATCCCTCTTTTTCTCCTTCTTCTGCTTCCACTTGCATTTTTACCTCTTGTTCTCCTTCTTCTACTTCTTCTCCATCATCCTCACTCCTTCAACTAGTTTTTCTTCTTCCTCTTGTTCACCTTCTTCCACTTCTACTACATCCACTTGTTCTTCTTCTTCCCTCTCTTCTCCTTCTTCCCCTTCTTCTGCCTACACTACTTCTTCTTCCTCCCCTTCTTCTTCTCCTACTTGTTCCACTTCTTCCTCATTCCCCTTTCCTTCCATTGCTTCTTCTTCCTCCTCTTTTTCTCATTCTTCCACTTCTTCTTCTTCTTCCTATTGGTCTCCTTCTTCCACTTCTTCTTCTTCATCTCCTTTCATTCCACTACTTCCTCATATTCCTCTTATTCTCTCCTTCTACCACTTCTGCTACTTCTACCTGTTGTTCTTCTTCATTTTCGTCTCCTTTTTCCTCTTGTTCTGCTTACACTTCTTCCTCTTCCTCTTCCTCTTCTTCCACTTCTTCTCCTTCCACAACTTCTTTTTCTTTCCTTTCCGTCTTCTCCTTCCTCTTCTTCTCCATCCCCGACTTCTGTTGCTTCCCATTGTTGCTCTTCCTCTTGTTCTCCTTCCCCCAAATCTTATTCTTACACTTCTTCTTCTTCTTCTTCTTCCTCTTCTCGTCCAGATTCCACTTCTTCTGGTTCTTCTTCCCTCCCCTTCCCCTCCTTCTTCCTCTTCCTCTTTTTCTCCTTTTTCCAATTCTTCTTCTTCATCTCACCTCCTTCGACTACTTCTTCTTCCTCCTCTTGTTCACCTTCTTCACTTTCCACATCTTCTTATTCTTCCTTTTCTTCTCCTTCTTCCACTTCTTCTAGTTACTCTCCTTCTTCTTCCTCTTCTTATCTTTCTTCCACTTCTCCTGCCTCCTCTTGTTCTTTTTCTTCCAGTTCTTCTTCATCCTCTCCTTTCCTTTCTTTTCTTCATCTTCATCTCCTTCTTCTTCTTCCTTTCCTTCGTCATATCCCTCTTTTTCTCCTTCTTCTGCTTCCACTTGCATTTTTACCTCTTGTTCTCCTTCTTCTACTTCTTCTCCATCATCCTCACTCCTTCAACTAGTTTTTCTTCTTCCTCTTGTTCACCTTCTTCCACTTCTACTACATCCACTTGTTCTTCTTCTTCCCTCTCTTCTCCTTCTTCCCCTTCTTCTGCCTACACTACTTCTTCTTCCTCCCCTTCTTCTTCTCCTACTTGTTCCACTTCTTCCTCATTCCCCTTTCCTTCCATTGCTTCTTCTTCCTCCTCTTTTTCTCATTCTTCCACTTCTTCTTCTTCTTTCTATTGGTCTCCTTCTTCCACTTCTTCTTCATCATCTCCTTTCATTCCACTACTTCCTCATATTCCTCTTATTCTCTCCTTCTACCACTTCTTCTACTTCTACTTGTTGTTCTTCTTCATTTTCGTCTCCTTCTTCCTCTTCTTCTGCTTACACTTCTTCCTCTTCCTCTTCCTCTTCTTCCACTTCTTCTCCTTCCACAACTTCTTTTTCTTTCCTTTCCGTCTTCTCCTTCCTCTTCTTCTCCATCCCCGACTTCTGTTGCTTCCCATTGTTGCTCTTCCTCTTGTTCTCCTTCCCCCAAATTTTATTCTTACACTTCTTCTTCTTCTTCTTCTTCCTCTTCTCGTCCAGATTCCACTTCTTCTGGTTCTTCTTCCCTCCCCTTCCCCTCCTTCTTCCTCTTCCTCTTTTTCTCCTTTTTCCAATTCTTCTTCTTCATCTCACCTCCTTCGACTACTTCTTCTTCCTCGTCTTGTTCACCTTCTTCACTTTCCACATCTTCTTATTCTTCCTTTTCTTCTCCTTCTTCCACTTCTTCTAGTTACTCTCCTTCTTCTTCCTCTTCTTATCTTTCTTCCACTTCTCCTGCCTCCTCTTGTTCTTTTTCTTCCAGTTCTTCTTCATCCTCTCCTTTCCTTTCTTTTCTTCATCTTCATCTCCTTCTTCTTCTTCCTTTCCTTCGTCATATCCCTCTTTTTCTCCTTCTTCTGCTTCCACTTGCATTTTTACCTCTTGTTCTCCTTCTTCTACTTCTTCTCCATCATCCTCACTCCTTCAACTAGTTTTTCTTCTTCCTCTTGTTCACCTTCTTCCACTTCTACTACATCCACTTGTTCTTCTTCTTCCCTCTCTTCTCCTTCTTCCCCTTCTTCTGCCTACACTACTTCTTCTTCCTCCCCTTCTTCTTCTCCTACTTGTTCCACTTCTTCCTCATTCCCCTTTCCTTCCATTGCTTCTTCTTCCTCCTCTTTTTCTCATTCTTCCACTTCTTCTTCTTCTTCCTATTGGTCTCCTTCTTCCACTTCTTCTTCTTCATCTCCTTTCATTCCACTACTTCCTCATATTCCTCTTATTCTCTCCTTCTACCACTTCTTCTACTTCTACTTGTTGTTCTTCTTCATTTTCGTCTCCTTCTTCCTCTTGTTCTGCTTACACTTCTTCCTCTTCCTCTTCTTCCACTTCTTCTCCTTCCACAACTTCTTTTTCTTTCCTTTCCGTCTTCTCCTTCCTCTTTTTCTCCATCCCCGACTTCTGTTGCTTGCCATTGTTGCTCTTCCTCTTGTTCTCCTTCCCCCAAATCTTATTCTCACACTTCTTCTTCTTCTTCTTCCTCTTCTCGTCCAGATTCCACTTCTTCTGGTTCTTCTTCCCTTCCCTTCCCCTCCTTCTTCCTCTTCCTCTTTTTCTCCTTTTTCCAATTCTTCTTCTTCATCTCACCTCCTTCGACTACTTCTTCTTCCTCCTCTTGTTCACCTTCTTCACTTTCCACATCTTCTTCTTCTTCCTTTTCTTCTCCTTCTTCCACTTCTTCTAGTTACTCTCCTTCTTCTTCCTCTTCTTATCTTTCTTCCACTTCTCCTGCCTCCTCTTGTTCTTTTTCTTCCAGTTCTTCTTCATCCTCTCCTTTCCTTTCTTTTCTTCATCTTCATCTCCTTCTTCTTCTTCCTTTCCTTCGTCATATCCCTCTTTTTCTCCTTCTTCTGCTTCCACTTGCATTTTTACCTCTTGTTCTCCTTCTTCTACTTCTTCTCCATCATCCTCACTCCTTCAACTAGTTTTTCTTCTTCCTCTTGTTCACCTTCTTCCACTTCTACTACATCCACTTGTTCTTCTTCTTCCCTCTCTTCTCCTTCTTCCCCTTCTTCTGCCTACACTACTTCTTCTTCCTCCCCTTCTTCTTCTCCTACTTGTTCCACTTCTTCCTCATTCCCCTTTCCTTCCATTGCTTCTTCTTCCTCCTCTTTTTCTCATTCTTCCACTTCTTCTTCTTCTTCCTATTGGTCTCCTTCTTCCACTTCTTCTTCTTCATCTCCTTTCATTCCACTACTTCCTCATATTCCTCTTATTCTCTCCTTCTACCACTTCTTCTACTTCTACTTGTTGTTCTTCTTCATTTTCGTCTCCTTCTTCCTCTTGTTCTGCTTACACTTCTTCCTCTTCCTCTTCCTCTTCCTCTTCTTCCACTTCTTCTCCTTCCACAACTTCTTTTTCTTTCCTTTCCGTCTTCTCCTTCCTCTTTTTCTCCATCCCCGACTTCTGTTGCTTCCCATTGTTGCTCTTCCTCTTGTTCTCCTTCCCCCAAATCTTATTCTTACACTTCTTCTTCCTCTTCTCGTCCAGATTCCACTTCTTCTGGTTCTTCTTCCCTTCCCTTCCCCTCCTTCTTCCTCTTCCTCTTCCTCTTTTTCTCCTTTTTCCAATTCTTCTTCTTCATCTCACCTCCTTCGACTACTTCTTCTTCCTCCTCTTGTTCACCTTCTTCACTTTCCACATCTTCTTCTTCTTCCTTTTCTTCTCCTTCTTCCACTTCTTCTAGTTACTCTCCTTCTTCTTCCTCTTCTTATCTTTCTTCCACTTCTCCTGCCTCCTCTTGTTCTTTTTCTTCCAGTTCTTCTTCATCCTCTCCTTTCCTTTCTTTTCTTCATCTTCATCTCCTTCTTCTTCTTCCTTTCCTTCGTCATATCCCTCTTTTTCTCCTTCTTCTGCTTCCACTTGCATTTTTACCTCTTGTTCTCCTTCTTCTACTTCTTCTCCATCATCCTCACTCCTTCAACTAGTTTTTCTTCTTCCTCTTGTTCACCTTCTTCCACTTCTACTACATCCACTTGTTCTTCTTCTTCCCTCTCTTCTCCTTCTTCCCCTTCTTCTGCCTACACTACTTCTTCTTCCTCCCCTTCTTCTTCTCCTACTTGTTCCACTTCTTCCTCATTCCCCTTTCCTTCCATTGCTTCTTCTTCCTCCTCTTTTTCTCATTCTTCCACTTCTTCTTCTTCTTCCTATTGGTCTCCTTCTTCCACTTCTTCTTCTTCATCTCCTTTCATTCCACTACTTCCTCATATTCCTCTTATTCTCTCCTTCTACCACTTCTTCTACTTCTACTTGTTGTTCTTCTTCATTTTCGTCTCCTTCTTCCTCTTGTTCTGCTTACACTTCTTCCTCTTCCTCTTCCTCTTCCTCTTCTTCCACTTCTTCTCCTTCCACAACTTCTTTTTCTTTCCTTTCCGTCTTCTCCTTCCTCTTTTTCTCCATCCCCGACTTCTGTTGCTTCCCATTGTTGCTCTTCCTCTTGTTCTCCTTCCCCCAAATCTTATTCTTACACTTCTTCTTCCTCTTCTCGTCCAGATTCCACTTCTTCTGGTTCTTCTTCCCTTCCCTTCCCCTCCTTCTTCCTCTTCCTCTTTTTCTCCTTTTTCCAATTCTTCTTCTTCATCTCACCTCCTTCGACTACTTCTTCTTCCTCCTCTTGTTCACCTTCTTCACTTTCCACATCTTCTTCTTCTTCCTTTTCTTCTCCTTCTTCCACTTCTTCTAGTTACTCTCCTTCTTCTTCCTCTTCTTATCTTTCTTCCACTTCTCCTGCCTCCTCTTGTTCTTTTTCTTCCAGTTCTTCTTCATCCTCTCCTTTCCTTTCTTTTCTTCATCTTCATCTCCTTCTTCTTCTTCCTTTCCTTCGTCATATCCCTCTTTTTCTCCTTCTTCTGCTTCCACTTGCATTTTTACCTCTTGTTCTCCTTCTTCTACTTCTTCTCCATCATCCTCACTCCTTCAACTAGTTTTTCTTCTTCCTCTTGTTCACCTTCTTCCACTTCTACTACATCCACTTGTTCTTCTTCTTCCCTCTCTTCTCCTTCTTCCCCTTCTTCTGCCTACACTACTTCTTCTTCCTCCCCTTCTTCTTCTCCTACTTGTTCCACTTCTTCCTCATTCCCCTTTCCTTCCATTGCTTCTTCTTCCTCCTCTTTTTCTCATTCTTCCACTTCTTCTTCTTCTTCCTATTGGTCTCCTTCTTCCACTTCTTCTTCTTCATCTCCTTTCATTCCACTACTTCCTCATATTCCTCTTATTCTCTCCTTCTACCACTTCTTCTACTTCTACTTGTTGTTCTTCTTCATTTTCGTCTCCTTCTTCCTCTTGTTCTGCTTACACTTCTTCCTCTTCCTCTTCCTCTTCCTCTTCTTCCACTTCTTCTCCTTCCACAACTTCTTTTTCTTTCCTTTCCGTCTTCTCCTTCCTCTTTTTCTCCATCCCCGACTTCTGTTGCTTCCCATTGTTGCTCTTCCTCTTGTTCTCCTTCCCCCAAATCTTATTCTTACACTTCTTCTTCCTCTTCTCGTCCAGATTCCACTTCTTCTGGTTCTTCTTCCCTTCCCTTCCCCTCCTTCTTCCTCTTCCTCTTCCTCTTTTTCTCCTTTTTCCAATTCTTCTTCTTCATCTCACCTCCTTCGACTACTTCTTCTTCCTCCTCTTGTTCACCTTCTTCACTTTCCACATCTTCTTCTTCTTCCTTTTCTTCTCCTTCTTCCACTTCTTCTAGTTACTCTCCTTCTTCTTCCTCTTCTTATCTTTCTTCCACTTCTCCTGCCTCCTCTTGTTCTTTTTCTTCCAGTTCTTCTTCATCCTCTCCTTTCCTTTCTTTTCTTCATCTTCATCTCCTTCTTCTTCTTCCTTTCCTTCGTCATATCCCTCTTTTTCTCCTTCTTCTGCTTCCACTTGCATTTTTACCTCTTGTTCTCCTTCTTCTACTTCTTCTCCATCATCCTCACTCCTTCAACTAGTTTTTCTTCTTCCTCTTGTTCACCTTCTTCCACTTCTACTACATCCACTTGTTCTTCTTCTTCCCTCTCTTCTCCTTCTTCCCCTTCTTCTGCCTACACTACTTCTTCTTCCTCCCCTTCTTCTTCTCCTACTTGTTCCACTTCTTCCTCATTCCCCTTTCCTTCCATTGCTTCTTCTTCCTCCTCTTTTTCTCATTCTTCCACTTCTTCTTCTTCTTCCTATTGGTCTCCTTCTTCCACTTCTTCTTCTTCATCTCCTTTCATTCCACTACTTCCTCATATTCCTCTTATTCTCTCCTTCTACCACTTCTTCTACTTCTACTTGTTGTTCTTCTTCATTTTCGTCTCCTTCTTCCTCTTGTTCTGCTTACACTTCTTCCTCTTCCTCTTCCTCTTCCTCTTCTTCCACTTCTTCTCCTTCCACAACTTCTTTTTCTTTCCTTTCCGTCTTCTCCTTCCTCTTTTTCTCCATCCCCGACTTCTGTTGCTTCCCATTGTTGCTCTTCCTCTTGTTCTCCTTCCCCCAAATCTTATTCTTACACTTCTTCTTCCTCTTCTCGTCCAGATTCCACTTCTTCTGGTTCTTCTTCCCTTCCCTTCCCCTCCTTCTTCCTCTTCCTCTTTTTCTCCTTTTTCCAATTCTTCTTCTTCATCTCACCTCCTTCGACTACTTCTTCTTCCTCCTCTTGTTCACCTTCTTCACTTTCCACATCTTCTTCTTCTTCCTTTTCTTCTCCTTCTTCCACTTCTTCTAGTTACTCTCCTTCTTCTTCCTCTTCTTATCTTTCTTCCACTTCTCCTGCCTCCTCTTGTTCTTTTTCTTCCAGTTCTTCTTCATCCTCTCCTTTCCTTTCTTTTCTTCATCTTCATCTCCTTCTTCTTCTTCCTTTCCTTCGTCATATCCCTCTTTTTCTCCTTCTTCTGCTTCCACTTGCATTTTTACCTCTTGTTCTCCTTCTTCTACTTCTTCTCCATCATCCTCACTCCTTCAACTAGTTTTTCTTCTTCCTCTTGTTCACCTTCTTCCACTTCTACTACATCCACTTGTTCTTCTTCTTCCCTCTCTTCTCCTTCTTCCCCTTCTTCTGCCTACACTACTTCTTCTTCCTTCCCTTCTTCTTCTCCTACTTGTTCCACTTCTTCCTCATTCCCCTTTCCTTCCATTGCTTCTTCTTCCTCCTCTTTTTCTCATTCTTCCACTTCTTCTTCTTCTTCCTATTGGTCTCCTTCTTCCACTTCTTCTTCTTCATCTCCTTTCATTCCACTACTTCCTCATATTCCTCTTATTCTCTCCTTCTACCACTTCTTCTACTTCTACTTGTTGTTCTTCTTCATTTTCGTCTCCTTCTTCCTCTTGTTCTGCTTACACTTCTTCCTCTTCCTCTTCCTCTTCCTCTTCTTCCACTTCTTCTCCTTCCACAACTTCTTTTTCTTTCCTTTCCGTCTTCTCCTTCCTCTTTTTCTCCATCCCCGACTTCTGTTGCTTCCCATTGTTGCTCTTCCTCTTGTTCTCCTTCCCCCAAATCTTATTCTTACACTTCTTCTTCCTCTTCTCGTCCAGATTCCACTTCTTCTGGTTCTTCTTCCCTTCCCTTCCCCTCCTTCTTCCTCTTCCTCTTCCTCTTTTTCTCCTTTTTCCAATTCTTCTTCTTCATCTCACCTCCTTCGACTACTTCTTCTTCCTCCTCTTGTTCACCTTCTTCACTTTCCACATCTTCTTCTTCTTCCTTTTCTTCTCCTTCTTCCACTTCTTCTAGTTACTCTCCTTCTTCTTCCTCTTCTTATCTTTCTTCCACTTCTCCTGCCTCCTCTTGTTCTTTTTCTTCCAGTTCTTCTTCATCCTCTCCTTTCCTTTCTTTTCTTCATCTTCATCTCCTTCTTCTTCTTCCTTTCCTTCGTCATATCCCTCTTTTTCTCCTTCTTCTGCTTCCACTTGCATTTTTACCTCTTGTTCTCCTTCTTCTACTTCTTCTCCATCATCCTCACTCCTTCAACTAGTTTTTCTTCTTCCTCTTGTTCACCTTCTTCCACTTCTACTACATCCACTTGTTCTTCTTCTTCCCTCTCTTCTCCTTCTTCCCCTTCTTCTGCCTACACTACTTCTTCTTCCTCCCCTTCTTCTTCTCCTACTTGTTCCACTTCTTCCTCATTCCCCTTTCCTTCCATTGCTTCTTCTTCCTCCTCTTTTTCTCATTCTTCCACTTCTTCTTCTTCTTCCTATTGGTCTCCTTCTTCCACTTCTTCTTCTTCATCTCCTTTCATTCCACTACTTCCTCATATTCCTCTTATTCTCTCCTTCTACCACTTCTTCTACTTCTACTTGTTGTTCTTCTTCATTTTCGTCTCCTTCTTCCTCTTGTTCTGCTTACACTTCTTCCTCTTCCTCTTCTTCCACTTCTTCTCCTTCCACAACTTCTTTTTCTTTCCTTTCCGTCTTCTCCTTCCTCTTTTTCTCCATCCCCGACTTCTGTTGCTTGCCATTGTTGCTCTTCCTCTTGTTCTCCTTCCCCCAAATCTTATTCTCACACTTCTTCTTCTTCTTCTTCCTCTTCTCGTCCAGATTCCACTTCTTCTGGTTCTTCTTCCCTTCCCTTCCCCTCCTTCTTCCTCTTCCTCTTCCTCTTTTTCTCCTTTTTCCAATTCTTCTTCTTCATCTCACCTCCTTCGACTACTTCTTCTTCCTCCTCTTGTTCACCTTCTTCACTTTCCACATCTTCTTCTTCTTCCTTTTCTTCTCCTTCTTCCACTTCTTCTAGTTACTCTCCTTCTTCTTCCTCTTCTTATCTTTCTTCCACTTCTCCTGCCTCCTCTTGTTCTTTTTCTTCCAGTTCTTCTTCATCCTCTCCTTTCCTTTCTTTTCTTCATCTTCATCTCCTTCTTCTTCTTCCTTTCCTTCGTCATATCCCTCTTTTTCTCCTTCTTCTGCTTCCACTTGCATTTTTACCTCTTGTTCTCCTTCTTCTACTTCTTCTCCATCATCCTCACTCCTTCAACTAGTTTTTCTTCTTCCTCTTGTTCACCTTCTTCCACTTCTACTACATCCACTTGTTCTTCTTCTTCCCTCTCTTCTCCTTCTTCCCCTTCTTCTGCCTACACTACTTCTTCTTCCTCCCCTTCTTCTTCTCCTACTTGTTCCACTTCTTCCTCATTCCCCTTTCCTTCCATTGCTTCTTCTTCCTCCTCTTTTTCTCATTCTTCCACTTCTTCTTCTTCTTCCTATTGGTCTCCTTCTTCCACTTCTTCTTCTTCATCTCCTTTCATTCCACTACTTCCTCATATTCCTCTTATTCTCTCCTTCTACCACTTCTTCTACTTCTACTTGTTGTTCTTCTTCATTTTCGTCTCCTTCTTCCTCTTGTTCTGCTTACACTTCTTCCTCTTCCTCTTCCTCTTCCTCTTCTTCCACTTCTTCTCCTTCCACAACTTCTTTTTCTTTCCTTTCCGTCTTCTCCTTCCTCTTTTTCTCCATCCCCGACTTCTGTTGCTTCCCATTGTTGCTCTTCCTCTTGTTCTCCTTCCCCCAAATCTTATTCTTACACTTCTTCTTCCTCTTCTCGTCCAGATTCCACTTCTTCTGGTTCTTCTTCCCTTCCCTTCCCCTCCTTCTTCCTCTTCCTCTTCCTCTTTTTCTCCTTTTTCCAATTCTTCTTCTTCATCTCACCTCCTTCGACTACTTCTTCTTCCTCCTCTTGTTCACCTTCTTCACTTTCCACATCTTCTTCTTCTTCCTTTTCTTCTCCTTCTTCCACTTCTTCTAGTTACTCTCCTTCTTCTTCCTCTTCTTATCTTTCTTCCACTTCTCCTGCCTCCTCTTGTTCTTTTTCTTCCAGTTCTTCTTCATCCTCTCCTTTCCTTTCTTTTCTTCATCTTCATCTCCTTCTTCTTCTTCCTTTCCTTCGTCATATCCCTCTTTTTCTCCTTCTTCTGCTTCCACTTGCATTTTTACCTCTTGTTCTCCTTCTTCTACTTCTTCTCCATCATCCTCACTCCTTCAACTAGTTTTTCTTCTTCCTCTTGTTCACCTTCTTCCACTTCTACTACATCCACTTGTTCTTCTTCTTCCCTCTCTTCTCCTTCTTCCCCTTCTTCTGCCTACACTACTTCTTCTTCCTCCCCTTCTTCTTCTCCTACTTGTTCCACTTCTTCCTCATTCCCCTTTCCTTCCATTGCTTCTTCTTCCTCCTCTTTTTCTCATTCTTCCACTTCTTCTTCTTCTTCCTATTGGTCTCCTTCTTCCACTTCTTCTTCTTCATCTCATTTCATTCCACTACTTCCTCATATTCCTCTTATTCTCTCCTTCTACCACTTCTTCTACTTCTACTTGTTGTTCTTCTTCATTTTCGTCTCCTTCTTCCTCTTGTTCTGCTTACACTTCTTCCTCTTCCTCTTCCTCTTCCTCTTCTTCCACTTCTTCTCCTTCCACAACTTCTTTTTCTTTCCTTTCCGTCTTCTCCTTCCTCTTTTTCTCCATCCCCGACTTCTGTTGCTTCCCATTGTTGCTCTTCCTCTTGTTCTCCTTCCCCCAAATCTTATTCTTACACTTCTTCTTCCTCTTCTCGTCCAGATTCCACTTCTTCTGGTTCTTCTTCCCTTCCCTTCCCCTCCTTCTTCCTCTTCCTCTTCCTCTTTTTCTCCTTTTTCCAATTCTTCTTCTTCATCTCACCTCCTTCGACTACTTCTTCTTCCTCCTCTTGTTCACCTTCTTCACTTTCCACATCTTCTTCTTCTTCCTTTTCTTCTCCTTCTTCCACTTCTTCTAGTTACTCTCCTTCTTCTTCCTCTTCTTATCTTTCTTCCACTTCTCCTGCCTCCTCTTGTTCTTTTTCTTCCAGTTCTTCTTCATCCTCTCCTTTCCTTTCTTTTCTTCATCTTCATCTCCTTCTTCTTCTTCCTTTCCTTCGTCATATCCCTCTTTTTCTCCTTCTTCTGCTTCCACTTGCATTTTTACCTCTTGTTCTCCTTCTTCTACTTCTTCTCCATCATCCTCACTCCTTCAACTAGTTTTTCTTCTTCCTCTTGTTCACCTTCTTCCACTTCTACTACATCCACTTGTTCTTCTTCTTCCCTCTCTTCTTCTTCTTCCCCTTCTTCTGCCTACACTACTTCTTCTTCCTCCCCTTCTTCTTCTCCTACTTGTGCCACTTCTTCCTCATTCCCCTTTCCTTCCATTGCTTCTTCTTCCTCCTCTTTTTCTCATTCTTCCACTTCTTCTTCTTCTTCCTATTGGTCTCCTTCTTCCACTTCTTCTTCTTCATCTCCTTTCATTCCACTACTTCCTCATATTCCTCTTATTCTCTCCTTCTACCACTTCTTCTACTTCTACTTGTTGTTCTTCTTCATTTTCGTCTCCTTCTTCCTCTTGTTCTGCTTACACTTCTTCCTCTTCCTCTTCTTCCACTTCTTCTCCTTCCACAACTTCTTTTTCTTTCCTTTCCGTCTTCTCCTTCCTCTTTTTCTCCATCCCCGACTTCTGTTGCTTGCCATTGTTGCTCTTCCTCTTGTTCTCCTTCCCCCAAATCTTATTCTTACACTTCTTCTTCTTCTTCTTCCTCTTCTCGTCCAGATTCCACTTCTTCTGGTTCTTCTTCCCTTCCCTTCCCCTCCTTCTTCCTCTTCCTCTTTTTCTCCTTTTTCCAATTCTTCTTCTTCATCTCACCTCCTTCGACTACTTCTTCTTCCTCCTCTTGTTCACCTTCTTCACTTTCCACATCTTCTTCTTCTTCCTTTTCTTCTCCTTCTTCCACTTCTTCTAGTTACTCTCCTTCTTCTTCCTCTTCTTATCTTTCTTCCACTTCTCCTGCCTCCTCTTGTTCTTTTTCTTCCAGTTCTTCTTCATCCTCTCCTTTCCTTTCTTTTCTTCATCTTCATCTCCTTCTTCTTCTTCCTTTCCTTCGTCATATCCCTCTTTTTCTCCTTCTTCTGCTTCCACTTGCATTTTTACCTCTTGTTCTCCTTCTTCTACTTCTTCTCCATCATCCTCACTCCTTCAACTAGTTTTTCTTCTTCCTCTTGTTCACCTTCTTCCACTTCTACTACATCCACTTGTTCTTCTTCTTCCCTCTCTTCTCCTTCTTCCCCTTCTTCTGCCTACACTACTTCTTCTTCCTCCCCTTCTTCTTCTCCTACTTGTTCCACTTCTTCCTCATTCCCCTTTCCTTCCATTGCTTCTTCTTCCTCCTCTTTTTCTCATTCTTCCACTTCTTCTTCTTCTTCCTATTGGTCTCCTTCTTCCACTTCTTCTTCTTCATCTCCTTTCATTCCACCATATTCCTCTTATTCTCTCCTTCTACCACTTCTTCTACTTCTACTTGTTGTTCTTCTTCATTTTCGTCTCCTTCTTCCTCTTGTTCTGCTTACACTTCTTCCTCTTCCTCTTCCTCTTCCTCTTCTTCCACTTCTTCTCCTTCCACAACTTCTTTTTCTTTCCTTTCCGTCTTCTCCTTCCTCTTTTTCTCCATCCCCGACTTCTGTTGCTTCCCATTGTTGCTCTTCCTCTTGTTCTCCTTCCCCCAAATCTTATTCTTACACTTCTTCTTCTTCTTCTTCCTCTTCTCGTCCAGATTCCACTTCTTCTCGTTCTTCTTCCCTTCCCTTCCCCTCCTTCTTCCTCTTCCTCTTTTTCTCCTTTTTCCAATTCTTCTTCTTCATCTCACCTCCTTCGACTACTTCTTCTTCCTCCTCTTGTTCACCTTCTTCACTTTCCACATCTTCTTCTTCTTCCTTTTCTTCTCCTTCTTCCACTTCTTCTAGTTACTCTCCTTCTTCTTCCTCTTCTTATCTTTCTTCCACTTCTCCTGCCTCCTCTTGTTCTTTTTCTTCCAGTTCTTCTTCATCCTCTCCTTTCCTTTCTTTTCTTCATCTTCATCTCCTTCTTCTTCTTCCTTTCCTTCGTCATATCCCTCTTTTTCTCCTTCTTCTGCTTCCACTTGCATTTTTACCTCTTGTTCTCCTTCTTCTACTTCTTCTCCATCATCCTCACTCCTTCAACTAGTTTTTCTTCTTCCTCTTGTTCACCTTCTTCCACTTCTACTACATCCACTTGTTCTTCTTCTTCCCTCTCTTCTCCTTCTTCCCCTTCTTCTGCCTACACTACTTCTTCTTCCTCCCCTTCTTCTTCTCCTACTTGTTCCACTTCTTCCTCATTCCCCTTTCCTTCCATTGCTTCTTCTTCCTCCTCTTTTTCTCATTCTTCCACTTCTTCTTCTTCTTCCTATTGGTCTCCTTCTTCCACTTCTTCTTCTTCATCTCCTTTCATTCCACTACTTCCTCATATTCCTCTTATTCTCTCCTTCTACCACTTCTTCTACTTCTACTTGTTGTTCTTCTTCATTTTCGTCTCCTTCTTCCTCTTGTTCTGCTTACACTTCTTCCTCTTCCTCTTCCTCTTCCTCTTCTTCCACTTCTTCTCCTTCCACAACTTCTTTTTCTTTCCTTTCCATCTTCTCCTTCCTCTTTTTCTCCATCCCCGACTTCTGTTGCTTCCCATTGTTGCTCTTCCTCTTGTTCTCCATCCCCCAAATCTTATTCTTACACTTCTTCTTCTTCTTCTTCCTCTTCTCGTCCAGATTCCACTTCTTCTGGTTCTTCTTCCCTTCCCTTCCCCTCCTTCTTCCTCTTCCTCTTTTTCTCCTTTTTCCAATTCTTCTTCTTCATCTCACCTCCTTCGACTACTTCTTCTTCCTCCTCTTGTTCACCTTCTTCACTTTCCACATCTTCTTCTTCTTCCTTTTCTTCTCCTTCTTCCACTTCTTCTAGTTACTCTCCTTCTTCTTCCTCTTCTTATCTTTCTTCCACTTCTCCTGCCTCCTCTTGTGGTTTTTCTTCCAGTTCTTCTTCATCCTCTCCTTTCCTTTCTTTTCTTCATCTTCATCTCCTTCTTCTTCTTCCTTTCCTTCGTCATATCCCTCTTTTTCTCCTTCTTCTGCTTCCACTTGCATTTTTACCTCTTGTTCTCCTTCTTCTACTTCTTCTCCATCATCCTCACTCCTTCAACTAGTTTTTCTTCTTCCTCTTGTTCACCTTCTTCCACTTCTACTACATCCACTTGTTCTTCTTCTTCCCTCTCTTCTCCTTCTTCCCCTTCTTCTGCCTACACTACTTCTTCTTCCTCCCCTTCTTCTTCTCCTACTTGTTCCACTTCTTCCTCATTCCCCTTTCCTTCCATTGCTTGTTCTTCCTCCTCTTTTTCTCATTCTTCCACTTCTTCTTCTTCTTCCTATTGGTCTCCTTCTTCCACTTCTTCTTCTTCATCTCCTTTCATTCCACTACTTCCTCATTTTCCTCTTATTCTCTCCTTCTACCACTTCTTCTACTTCTACTTGTTGTTCTTCTTCATTTTCGTCTCCTTCTTCCTCTTGTTCTGCTTACACTTCTTCCTCTTCCTCTTCCTCTTCTTCCACTTCTTCTCCTTCCACAACTTCTTTTTCTTTCCTTTCCGTCTTCTCCTTCCTCTTTTTCTCCATCCCCGACTTCTGTTGCTTCCCATTGTTGCTCTTCCTCTTGTTCTCCTTCCCCCAAATCTTTATTCTTACACTTCTTCTTCTTCTTCTTCCTCTTCTCGTCCAGATTCCACTTCTTCTGGTTCTTCTTCCCTTCCCTTCCCCTCCTTCTTCCTCTTCCTCTTTTTCTCCTTTTTCCAATTCTTCTTCTTCATCTCACCTCCTTCGACTACTTCTTCTTCCTCCTCTTGTTCACCTTCTTCACTTTCCACATCTTCTTCTTCTTCCTTTTCTTCTCCTTCTTCCACTTCTTCTAGTTACTCTCCTTCTTCTTCCTCTTCTTATCTTTCTTCCACTTCTCCTGCCTCCTCTTGTTCTTTTTCTTCCAGTTCTTCTTCATCCTCTCCTTTCCTTTCTTTTCTTCATCTTCATCTCCTTCTTCTTCTTCCTTTCCTTCATCATATCCCTCTTTTTCTCCTTCTTCTGCTTCCACTTGCATTTTTACCTCTTGTTCTCCTTCTTCTACTTCTTCTCCATCATCCTCACTCCTTCAACTAGTTTTTCTTCTTCCTCTTGTTCACCTTCTTCCACTTCTACTACATCCACTTGTTCTTCTTCTTCCCTCTCTTCTCCTTCTTCCCCTTCTTCTGCCTACACTACTTCTTCTTCCTCCCCTTCTTCTTCTCCTACTTGTTCCACTTCTTCCTCATTCCCCTTTCCTTCCATTGCTTCTTCTTCCTCCTCTTTTTCTCATTCTTCCACTTCTTCTTCTTCTTCCTATTGGTCTCCTTCTTCCACTTCTTCTTCTTCATCTCCTTTCATTCCACTACTTCCTCATATTCCTCTTATTCTCTCCTTCTACCACTTCTTCTACTTCTACTTGTTGTTCTTCTTCATTTTCGTCTCCTTCTTCCTCTTGTTCTGCTTACACTTCTTCCTCTTCTTCCACTTCTTCTCCTTCCACAACTTCTTTTTCTTTCCTTTCCGTCTTCTCCTTCCTCTTTTTCTCCATCCCCGACTTCTGTTGCTTCCCATTGTTGCTCTTCCTCTTGTTCTCCTTCCCCCAAATCTTATTCTTACACTTCTTCTTTTTCTTCTTCTTCTTCCTCTTCTCGTCCAGATTCCACTTCTTCTAGTTACTCTCCTTCTTCTTCCTCTTCTTATCTTTCTTCCACTTCTCCTGCCTCCTCTTGTTCTTTTTCTTCCAGTTCTTCTTCATCCTCTCCTTTCCTTTCTTTTCTTCATCTTCATCTCCTTCTTCTTCTTCCTTTCCTTCGTCATATCCCTCTTTTTCTCCTTCTTCTGCTTCCACTTGCATTTTTACCTCTTGTTCTCCTTCTTCTACTTCTTCTCCATCATCCTCACTCCTTCAACTAGTTTTTCTTCTTCCTCTTGTTCACCTTCTTCCACTTCTACTACATCCACTTGTTCTTCTTCTTCCCTCTCTTCTCCTTCTTTCCCTTCTTCTGCCTACACTACTTCTTCTTCCTCCCCTTCTTCTTCTCCTACTTGTTCCACTTCTTCCTCATTCCCCTTTCCTTCCATTGCTTCTTCTTCCTCCTCTTTTTCTCATTCTTCCACTTCTTCTTCTTCCTATTGGTCTCCTTCTTCCACTTCTTCTTCTTCATCTCCTTTCATTCCACTACTTCCTCATATTCCTCTTATTCTCTCCTTCTACCACTTCTTCTACTTCTACTTGTTGTTCTTCTTCATTTTCGTCTCCTTCTTCCTCTTGTTCTGCTTACACTTCTTCCTCTTCCTCTTCCTCTTCTTCCACTTCTTCTCCTTCCACAACTTCTTCTTCTTTCCTTTCCGTCTTGTCCTTCCTCTTTTTCTCCATCCCCCACTACTGTTGCTTCCCATTTTTGCTCTTCCTCTTCTTCTCCTTCCACCAAATCTTATGCTTACACTTCTTCTTCCTCTTCCTCTTCTCCTCCAAATTCCACTTCTACTGCTTCTTCGTCCCTTCCCTTACCCTCCTTCTTCCGTTTCCTTCTTTTCTCCTTGTTCCAATTCTTCTTCTTCATCTCACTTCCTTCCACTACTTCTTCTTCCTCCTCTTGTTCATCTTCTTCAACTTCTTCACTTTCCACATCTTCTTCTTCTTCCTTTTCTTCTCCTTCTTCCACTTCTTCTAGTTACTATCCTTCTTCTTTCTCTTCTTATCTTTCTTCCACTTCTCCTGCCTCCTCTTGTTCTCTTTCTTCAACTTCTTCTTCATCCTCTCTTTTCCTTTCTTTTCTTCCTCTTCATGTCCTTCTTCTTCTTCCTTTCCTTCGTCATATCCCTCTTTTTCTCCTTCTTCTGCTTCCACTTGCATTGTACCTCTTCTTCTCCTTCTTCAACGTCTTCTCCATCATCCCCACTCTTTCAATTACTTCTTCTTCTTCCTCTTGTTCACCTTCTTCCACTTCTACTACATCCACTTGTTCTTCTTCTTCCCTCTCTTCTCCTTCTTGCCCTTCTTCTTCCTAGACTCCTTCTTCCTCCCCTTGTTGTTCTGCTCCTTGTTCCACTTCTTCTTCTTCATCCCCTTTCCTTCCATTGCTTCTTCTTCCTCCTCTTTTTCCCATTCTTCCACTTCTTCTTGTTCTTCCTATTGTTCTCCTTCTTCCACTTGCACTTCTTCCTTTTCTTCTCGTTCTTCCACTTCTTCTTCTTCCTCTTCTTCTCCTTCTGCCACCTCTTCTCCCTCTTCCCGTTCTGCTTCTTCCACTTCTTATTTTTCATCTCCTTCCATCCCACCACTTCCTCCTATTCCTCTTATTCTCTCCTTCTACCACTTCTTCTACTTCTACTTGTTGTTCTTCTTAATTTTCGTCTCCTTCTTCCGCTTCTTCTGCTTACACTTCTTCTTCTTCCTCTTCTTCCATTTCTTCTCCTTCCACAACTTCTTCTTCTTTCCTTGCGGTCTTCTCCTTCCTCTTTTTCTCCATCCCCCATTCCTGTTGCTTCCCACTGTTGCTCTTCCTCTTCTTCTCGTTCCCCCAAATCTTATGCTTACACTTCTTCTTCTTCTTCCTCTACTCCTCTAGATTCCACTTCTTCTTCTTCACCTCGTTCCTTTTCCTCCTTTTCTCCTTGTTCCAATTCTTCTTCTTCATCTCACCTCCTTCCACTACTTCTTCTTACTCGTCCTGTTCACCTTCTTCAACTTCTTCACTTTAAACATATCCTTCTTTTTCTCCTTCTTCTGCTTCCACTTGCATTTCTACTCCATCCCCACTCCTTCAACTACTTCTTCTTCCTCTTGTTCACCTTCTTCCACTTCTACTACATCCACTTGTTCTTCTTCTTCCCTCTCTTCTCCTTCTTGCCCTTCTTCTGCCTACACTACTTCTTCATCCTCCCCTTCTTCTTCTCCTCCTCCTTGTTCCACTTCTTCTTCATCCCCTTTCCTTCCATTGCCTCTTCTTCCTCCTCTTTTTCTCATTCTTCCACTGCTTCTTCTTCTTCCTATTGTTCTCCTTCATCCACTTGCACTTCTTCCTTTTCTTCTCGTTCTTCCACTTCTTCTTCTTCCTCTTCTTCTCTTACTGCAATCTCTTCTCCCTCCTCCCGTTCTCCTTCTTCCACTTCTTCTTCATCCCCTTTCCTTCAATTGCTTCTTCTTCCTCCTCTTTTTCTCATTCTTCCACTTCTTCTTCTTCTCGTTCTTCCACTTCTTCTTCTTCTCGTTCTTCCACTTCTTCTTCTTCTTCCTCCTCTTCTCCTTCTGCCACCTCTTCTCCCTCCTCCCGTTCTCCTTCTTCCACTTCTTCTTCTTCATCTCCTTTCGTTCCACTACTTCCTCCTATTCCTCTTATTCTCTCATTCTACCACTTCTTCTACTTCTACTTGTTGTTCTTCTTCATTTTCGTCTCCTTCTTCCGCTTCTTCTGCTTACACTTCTTCTTCTTCCTCTTCTTCCATTTCTCCTCCTTCCACAACTTGTTCTTCTTTCCTTTCCGTCTTCTCCTTCCTCTTTTTCTCCATCCCCCACTTCTGTTGCTTCCCATTGTTGCTCTTCCTCTTCTTCTCCTTCCCCCAAATCTGATGCTTACACTTCTTCTTCTTCCTCTTTTTCTTCCATTTCTCCTGCCTCCTCTTGTTCTCTTTCTTCCACTTCTTCTTCATCCTCTCCTTTCCTTTCTTTCTCCCTCTTCATCTCTGATGCATGCCTCCCTCGATCTTTTTCCTTGAGGTTCCAAGCACCATGAAATGGATGATGGAGGGGAAAGAAAATGGAGGTGGGACGCCACTCTCAAAGAGAGATAAGCCAAAGTGTTTAGGTTTGCCACAAGGGAAGGAACCCTTGATAAAAACCAACTAGGAAGAGGTTCCTCAAGAGAGAGGATCCTCAAGACCTTTTACTAAGAATGTGCTCACAAAGAGACTATTTTCATTCAACTTCAAAGGTGAAATTTTACAATGAGGGAGAATGAGTATATATAGCCCAATGGGAGAGCTTGGGCACACTTTTCTAGGCAATGTGGGACTTGGGCTTAATTAGGATTAAAACTAATTAACCCAAGTCTTAGGCCTTAAGTGAGGCACCTAAGTTCACCCCCTATGGGTGATTTTAGCATATCTTAATGTGAATGGGCTAGCCCAAAATCATGTCTTAACTTATGCACCCATTATAAGCTTACTCCTCCTTTTTAACTAAAGACACCTATACCTTATAAACTAAGAAGATGGCCGGAAATACATGGCCTTAAGGGAATTAAAAATACTTTCCTATTTATCTAATTAAAATAAAATATTTACAAGCTAAAAGTAACGAAGACTATGGCTTCGAATCTTCAATGAGCTTTTGTCCATGCCATGCCTTCCTTGAGTCCTCCTAGCCATGATGCATGCTAGGTGAGATTGCATCAATCTCCTTCTTCTTCCTTTCCTTCGTCATATCACTCTTTTTCTCCTTTTTCTGCTTCCACTTGCATTTCTACCTCTTGCTCTCTTTCTAGAACAATAGGAAGAAGAAGAAGAACTGGAAGAATGAGAAAAAGAGGAGGAGGAAGAAGCAATGGAAGGAAAGGGGATGAAGAAGAAGTGGAACAAGGAGGAGAAGAAGAAGGGGAGGAAAAAGAAGTAGTGTAGGCAGAAGAAGGGCAAGAAGGAGAAGAGAGGGAAGAAGAAGAACAAGTGGATTTAGTAGAAGTGGAAGAAGGTGAACAAGAGGAAGAAGAAGAAGTAATTGAAGGAGTGGGGATGATGGAGAAGAAGTGGAAGAAGGACAACAAGAGGTAGAAATGCAAGTGGAAGCAGAAGAAGGAGAAAAAGAGGGATATGACCAAGGAAAGGAAAAAGAAGAAGGAGATGAAGAGGAAGAAAAGAAAGGAAAAGAGAGGATGAAGAAGAAGTGGAAAAAAGAAAACAAGACGAGGCAGGAGAAGTGGAAGAAAGATAAGAAGAGGAAGAAGAAGGAGAGTAACTAGAAGAAGTGAAAGAAGGGGAAGAAAAGGAAGATGAAGAAGATGTGGAAAGTGAAGAAGGTGAACAAGAGGCGGAAGAAGAAGTAGTGCAAGGAGGTGAGATGAAGAAGAAGAATTGGAACAAGGAGAAAAGGAGGAAAAGGAAGAAGCAGGGGAAGGGAAGAAGAAGTGGAATCTGGAGGAGAAGAGGAAGAAGAAAAAGAAGTGTAAGCATAAGATTTGGGGGACGGAGAAGAAGAGGAAGAGCAACAATGGGAAGCAACAGATGTGGGGGATGGAGAAAAAGAGGAAGGAGAAGACGGAAAGGAAAGAAGAAGAAGTTGTGGAAGGAGAAAAATGGAAGAAGAGGAAGTGTAAGGAGAAGAAGCGGAAGAAGGAGACGAAAACGAAGAAGAACAAGAAGTAGAAGTAGAAGAAGAGGTAGAAATAGAGAATAACAGGAATAAGTGGAAGAAGGAGAACAATAGGAAAAAGAAGAAGAAGTGGAAGAATGAGAAAAAGAGGGGGAAGAAGAAGTGATGGAAGGAAAGAGGATGAAGAAGAAGTGGAACAAGGAGGAGAAGAAGAAGGGGAGGAAGAAGAAGTAGTGTAGGCAGAAGAAGGGCAAGAAGGAGAAGAGAGGGAAGAAGAAGAACAAGTGGATGTAGTAGAAGTGGAAGAAGGTGAGCAAGAGGAAGAAGAAGAAGTGGTTGAAGGAGTGGGGATGATGGAGAAGAACTGGAAGAAGGAGAAGAAAAGGAAGAAGAAGATGTGGAAAGGAGGTGAGATGAAGAAGAAGAATTGGAACAAGGAGAAAAGGAGGAAAAGGAAGAAGGAGGGGAAGGGAAGGGAATAAGAAGCAAAAGAAGTGGAATCTGGAGGAGAAGAGGATGAAGAAGAAGAAGTGCAAGCATAAGATATTGGGGAAGGAGAAGAGGAGGAAGAGCAACAATTGGAAGCAACAGAAGTGGGGGATGGAGAAAAAGAGGAAGGAGAAGACGGAAAGGAAAGAAGAAGAAGTTGTGGAAGGCGAAGAATTGGAAGAAGAGGAAGAAGAAGAAGTGTAAGCAGAAGAAGCGGAAAAAGGAGACGAAAATGAAGAAGAACAACAAGGAGAAGTAGAAGAAGTGGTAGAAGGAGAGAATAAGAGAAACAGGAGGAAGTAGTGGAATGAAAGGAGATGAAGAAGAAGAAGTGGAAGAAGGAGAACGGGAGGAGGGAGAAGAGGTGGCAGAAGGAGAAGAAGAGGAAGAAGAAGAAGTGGAAGAACGAGAAGAAAAGGAAGAAGAAGTGCACGTTGAAGAAGGAGAACAATAGGAAGAAGAAGAAGAAGTGGAAGAATGAGAAAAAGAGGAGGAAGAAGAAGCAATGGAAAGAAAGGGGATGAAGAAGAAGTGGAACAACGAGGAGAAGAAGAAGCGGAGGATGAAGAAGTAGCGTAGGCAGGAGAAGGGCAAGAAGGAGAAGAGAGGGAAGAAGAAGAACAAGTGGATGGAGTAGAAGTGGAAGAAGGTGAACAAGAGGAGGAAGAAGAACTAGTGGAAGGAGGTGAGATGAAGAAGAAGAATTGGAACAAGGAGAAATGGAGGAAAGAAGAAGAAGCAGAAGAAGTGGAATCTGGAGGAGAAGAGCAAGAAGAAGAAGAAGTGTAAGCATAAGATTTGGGGGAAGGAGAAGAAGAGGAAGAGCAACAATAGGAAGCAACAGAAGTGGGGGATGGAGAAAAAGAGGAAAGCGAAGACGGAAAGGAAAGAAGAAGAAGTTATGGAAGGAGAAGAAATGGAAGTACAGGAAGAAGAAAAAGTGTAAGCAGAAGAAGCGAACGAAGGAGACGAAAATGAAGAAGAACAATAAGTAGAAGTAGAAGAAGTGGTAGAAGGAGAGAATAAGAGGAATAGGAGGAAGTAGTGGAATGAAAGGAGATGAAGAAGAAGAAGTGGAAGAAGGAGAACGGGAGGAGGGAGGCGGGGGAAGAGGTGGCAGAAGGAGAAGAAGAGGAAGAAGAAGTAGTGTAGGCAGAAGAAGGGCAAGAAGGAGAAGAGAGGGAAGATGAAGAACAAGTGGATGTAGTACAAGTGGAAGAAGGTGAACAAGAGGAAGAAGAAGAAGTAGTTGAAGGAGTGGGGATGATGGAGAAGAAGTGGAAGAAGGAGAACTAGAGGTAGAAATGGAAGTGGAAGCAGAAGAAGGAGAAAAGGAGGGATACGACGAAGGAAAGGAAGAAGAAGAAGCAGATGAAGAGGAAGAAAAGAAAGGAAATGAAAGGATGAAGAAGAAGTGGAAGAAAGAGAACAAGAGGAGGCAGGAGAAGTGGAAGAAGGATAAGAAGCAGAAGAAGAAGGGGAGTAACTAGAAGAAGTGGAAGAAGGAACAGAAAAGGAAGAAGAAGAAGATGTGGAAAGTGAAGAAGGTGAACAAGAGGAGGAAGAAGAAATAGTGGAAGGAGGTGACATGATGAAGAAGAATTGGAACAAGGAGAAAAGGACGAAAAGGAAGAAGGAGGGGAAGGGAAGGAAAGAAGACGCAGAAGAAGTGGAAGCTGGAGGAGAAGAGGAAGAAGAAGAGGAAGTGTAAGCATAAGATTTGGGGGAAGGAGAAGAAGAGGAAGAGCAATAATGGGAAGCAAGAGAAGTGGGGGATGTAGAAAAAGAGGAAGGAGAAGACGGAAAGGAAAGAAGAAGAAGTTGTGGAAGGAGAAGAAATGGAAGAAGAGGAAGAAGAAGAAGTGCAACAATGGGAAGAAGAAGATAAGTAGAGGAAGAAGAAGGAGAGTAACTAGAAGAAGAAGAAGAAGTGTAAGCATAAGATTTGGAGGAAGGAGAACAAGAGGAAGAGCAACAATGGGAAGCAACAGAAGTGGGGGATGGAGAAAAAGAGGAAGGAGAAGACGAAAAGAAAAGAGTAAGAAGTTGTAGAAGGAGAAGAAATGGAAGAAGAGGAAGAAGAAGTGTAAGCAGAAGAAGCAGAAGAAGGAGACGAAAATGAAGAACAACAAGTAGAAGTAGAAGAAGTGGTAGAAGGAGAGAATAAGAGGAATGGGAGGATGAAGTGGAATGAAAGGAGATGAAGAAGAAGTAGTGGAAGAAGGAGAACGGGAGGAGGGAGAAGAGGTGGCAGAAGGAGAAGAAGAGCAAGAAGAAGAAGTGGAAGAAAGAGAAGAAAAGGAAGAAGTGCAAGTGGAAGAAGGAGAACAATGGGAAGAAGAAGAAGTAGTGGAAGAATGAGAAAAAGAGGAGGAAGAAGAAGCAATGGAAGGAAAGGGGATGAAGAAGAAGTGGAACAAGGAGGAGAAGAAGAAGGAGAGGAAGAAGAAGTAGTGTAGGCAGAAGAAGGGCAAGAAGGAGAAGAGAGGGAAGGAGTAGAACAAGTGGATGTAGTAGAAGTGGGAGAAGGGGAACAAGAGGAAGAAGAAGAAGAAGTAGTTGAAGGAGTGGGGATGATCGAGAAGAAGTGGAAGAAGGAGAACAAGAGGTAGAAATGCAAGTGGAACCAGACGAAGGAGAAAAAGAGGGATATGACAAAGGAAAGGAAGAAGAAGAAGGAGATGAAGAGGAAGAAAAGAAAGGAAAGTAGAGGATGAAGAAGAAGTGGAAGAAAGAGAATAAGAGGAGGCAGGAGAAGTGGAAGAAAGATAAAAAGAGGAAGAAGAAGGAGAGTAACTAGAAGAAGTGGAAGAAGGAGAAGAAAAGGAAGAAGAAGAAGATGTGGAAAGTGAAGAAGTTGAAGAAGGTGAACAAGAGGAGGAAGAAGAAGTAGTCGAAGGAGGTGAGATGAAGAAGAAGATAAGAAGAGGAAGAAGAAGGAGAGTAACTAGAAGAAGTGGAAGAAGGAGAAGAAAATGAAGAAGAAGAAGATGTGGAAAGTGAAGAAGTTGAAGAAGGTGAACAAGAGGAGGAAGAAGAAGTAGTGCAAGGAGGTGAGATGACGAAGAAGAAGTTGTGGAAGTCGAAGAAATCGAAGAAGAGGAAAAAGAAGAAGTGTAAGCAGAAGAAGCGGAAGCAAGAGACAAAAATGAAAAAGAACAACAAGTAGAAGTAGAAGAAGTGGTAGAAGGAGAGAATAAGAGGAATAGGAGGAAGTAGTGGAATGAAAGGAGATGAAGAAGAAGAAGTGGAAGAAGGAGAACGGGAGGAGGGAGAAGAGGTGGCAGAAGGAGAAGCAGAGGAAGAAGAAGATGTGGAAGAACGAGAAGAAAAGGAAGAAGTGCAAGGGGAAGAATAAGAAAAAAAAGGAAGAAGAAGAACCAATGGTAGGAAAGGGGATAAAGAAGAAGTGGAACAAGGAGGAGAAGAAGAAGGGGAGGAAGAAGAAGTAGTGCAGGCAGAAGAAGGGCAAGAAAGAGAAGAGAGGGAAGAAGAAGAACAAGTAGGTGTAGTAGAAGTGGAAGAAGGTGAGCAAGAGGAAGAAAAAGAAGTAGTTGAAGGAGTGGGGATGATGGAGAAGAAGTGGAAGTAGGAGAACAAGAGGTAGAAATGCAAGTGGAAGCAGAAGAAGGAGAAAAAGAGGGATATCACGAAGGAAAGGAAGAAGAAGGAGGAGATGAAGAATAAGAAAAGAAAGGAAAGGAGAGGATGAAGAAGAAGAAGTGGAAGAAAGAGAACAAGAGGAGGCAGGAGAAGTGGAAGAAAGATAAGAAGAGGAAGAGAAGGAGAGTAACTAGAATAAGTGGAAGAAGCAGAAGAAAAGGAAGAAGAAGAAGATGTGGAAAGTGGAGAAGTTGAAGAAGGTGAACAAGAGGAGGAAGAAAAAGTAGTGGAAGGAGGTGAGATGAAGAAGAAGAATTGGAACAAGGAGAAAAGGAGGAAAAGGAAGAAGGAGGGGAAGGGAAGGGAAGAAGAAGCAGAAGAAGTGGAATCTGGAGGAGAAGAGGAAGAAGAAGAAGTGTAAGCATAAGATTTGGGGGAAGGAAAAGAAAAGGAAGAGCAACAATGGGAAGAACAGAAGTGGGGGATGGAGAAAAAGAGGAAGGAGAAGACGGAAAGCAGAGAAGAAGAAGTTGTGGAAGGAGAAGAAATGGAAGAAGAGGAAGAAGAAGTTTAGGCAGAAGAAGCGGAAGAAGGAGACGAAAATGAAGAAGAACAACAAGTAGAAGTAGAAGAAGTGGTAGAAGGAGAGAATAAGAGGAATAGGAGGAAGTAATGGAATGAAAGGAGATGAAGAAGAAGAAGTGGAAGATGGAGAACGGGAGGAGGAAGAAGAGGTGGCAGAAAGAGAAGAAGTGGAAGAACGAGAAGAAAAGCAAGAAGTGCAGGTGGAAGAAGGAGAACAATAGGAAGAAGAAGAAGAAGTGGAAGAATGACAAAAAGAGGAGGAAGAAGAAGCAATGGAAGGAAGGGGGAATAAAGAAGAAGTGGAAGAAGGAGGAGAAGAAGAAGGGGAGGAAGAAGAAGTAGTGCAGGCAGAAGAAGGGCAAGAAGGAGAAGAGAGGGAAGAAGAAGAACAAGTGGATGTAGTAGAGGTGGAAGAATGTGAATAAGAGGAAGAAGAAGAAGTAGTTGAAAGAGTGGGAATTATGCAGAAGAAGTGGATGAAGGAGAACAAGAGGTACAAATGCAAGTGGAAGCAGAAGAAGGAGAAAAAGAGGGATATGACAAAGGAAAGGAAGAAGGAGAAGGAGATGAAGAAGAAGAAAAGAAAGGAAAGGAGAGGATGAAGAAGAAGAAGTGGAAGAAAGTGAACAAGAGGAGGCAGCAGAAGTGGAAGAAAGATAAGAAGAGGAAGAAGAAGGAGAGTAAGTAGAAGAAGTGAAAGAAGGGGTAGAAAAGGAAGATGAAGAAGATATGGAAAGTGAAGAAGGTGAGAAATAGGAGGAAGAAGAAGTAGTGGAAGGAGGTGAGATGAAGAAGAAGAACTGGAACAAGGAGAAAACGAGGAAAAGGAAGAAGGAGGGGAAGGGAAGGGAAGAAGAAGCAGAAGAAGTGGAATCTGGAGGAGAAGAGGAAGAAGAAGAAGAAGTGTAAGCATAAGATTTGGGGGAAGGAGAAGAAGAGGAAGAAGAGGAATGAGAAAACAGAAAGGAAAGAAGAAGAAGTTGTGGAAGGAAAAGAAATGGAAGAAGAGGAACAAGAAGAAGTGTAAGCAGAAGAAGGAGACGAAAATGAAGAAGAACAACAAGTAGAAGTAGAAGAAGTGGTAGAAGTAGTGGAATGAAAGGAGATGAAGAAGAAGAAGTGGAAGAAGCAGAACGGGTGGAGGAAGAAGAGGTGGCAGAAGGAGAAGAAGAGGAAGAAGAAGAAGTGGAAGAAGGAGAAGAAACGGAAGAAGCCCAAGTGGAAGAAGGAGAACAATAGGAAGAAGAAAAAGAAGTGGAAGAGCAACAATGGGAAGCAACATAAGTGGGGGTTGGAGAAAAATAGGAAGGAGAAGACGGAAAGGAAAGAAGAAGTTGTGGAAGGATAAGAAATGGAAGAAGAGGAACAAGAAGAAGTGTAAGCAGAAGAAGCGGAAGAAGGAAAGAGTAAGAGGAATAGGAGGAAGTAGTGGAATGAAAGGAGATGAAGAAGAAGAATGGAAGAAGGAGAACGGGAGGAGTGAGAGGAGGTGGCAGAAGGAGAAGAAGAGGAAGAAGAAGAAGTGGAAGAACGAGGAGAAAAGGAAGAAGTGCAAGTGGAAGAGGGAGAACAATAGGAAGAAGAAGAAGAAGTGGAAGAATGAGAAAAATAGGAGGAAGAAGAAGCAATGGAAGGAAAGGGGATGAAGAAGAAGTGGAACAAGGAGGAGAAGAAGAAGGGGACGAAGAAGAAGTAGTCTAGGCAGAAGAAGGCCAAGAAGGAGAAGAGAGGGAAGAGGAAGAACAAGTGGATGTAGTAGAAGTAGAAGAAGGTGAACAAGAGGAAGAAGAAGATGTAGTTGAATTAGTGGGGATGATGGAGAAGAAGTGGAAGAAGGACAACAAGAGGTAGAAACGCAAGCGAAAGCAGAAGAAGGCGAAAAAGAGGGATATGACGAAGGAAAGGAAGAAGAAGAAGGAGAACAAGAGGTAGAAACGCAAGCGGAAGCATAAGAAGGAGAAAAAGAGGGATATGACGAAGGAAAGGAAGAAGAAGAAGGAGATGAAGAGGAAGAAAAGAAAGGAAAGGAGAGGATGAAGAAAAAGTGGAAGAAAGAGAACAAGAGGAGGCAGGAGAAGTGGAAGAAAGATAAGAAAAGGAAGAAGGAGGAGAGTAACTAGAAGAAGTGGTAGAAGGAGAAGAAAAGGAAGAAGAAGAAGATGTGGAAAGTGAAGAACGTGAACAAGAGGACGAAGAAGAAGTAGAAGAAGTGGAATCTAGAGGAGAAGAGGAAGAAGAAGAAGAAGTCTAAGCATAAGATTTGGGGGAAGGAGAAGAAGAGGAAGAGCAACAATAGGAAGCAACAAAAGTGGGGGTTGGAGAAAAAGAGGAAGGAGAAGACGGAAAGGAAAGAAGAAGAAGTTGTGGAAGGAGAAGAAGGAAAGGAAAGAAGAAGAAGGTCTGGAAGGAGAAGAAATGGAAGCAGAGGAAGAAGAAGAAGTGTAAGCAGAAGAAGCGGAAGAAGGAGACGAAAATGAAGAAGACAAAGGCATGGAAGAAGAAGAAGGGTAACTAGAAGAAGTGGAAGAAGGAGAAGAAAAGGAAGAAGAAGAAGATGTGGAAAGTGAAGAACTTGAAGAAGGTGAACAAGAGGAGGAAGAAGAAGTAATGGAAGGAGGTGAGATGAAGAAGAAGAATTGGAACAAGGAGAAAAGGAGGAATATTACGATGGAAAGGAAGCAGAAGAAGGAGATGAAGAGTAAGAAAAGAAAGGAAAGGGGAGGATGAAGAAGAAGTGGAAGAAAGAGAACAAGAGGAGGCAGGAGAAGTGGAAGAAAGATAAGAAGAGGAAGTAGAAGAAGTGGAAGAAGGAGAAGAAAAGGAAGAAGAAGAACATGTGGAAAATGAAGAAGTTGAAGAAGGTGGACAAGAGGAGGAACAAGAAGTAGTGGAAGCAGGTGAGATGAAGAAGAAGAATTTGAACCAGGAGAAAAGGAGGAAAAGGAAGAAGGAGGGGAAGGGAAGGGAAGAAGAAGCACAAGAAGTGGAAGCTGGAGGAGAAGAGGAAGAAGAAGAAGAAGTGTAAGCATAAGATTTGGGGGAAGGAGAAGAACAGGAAGACCAACAATGGGAAGCAACAGAAGTGGGGGTTGGAGAAAAAGAGGAAGGAGAAGACGGAAAGGAAAGAAGAAGAAGTTGTGGAAGGAGAAGAAATGGAAGAAGAGAAAGAAGAAGAAGTGTAAGCAGAAGAAGTGAAAGAAGAAGACGAAAATGAAGAACAACAAGTAGAAGTAGAAGAAGTGGTAGAAGGAGAGAATAAAAGGAATAGGAGGAAGAAGTTGAATGAAACGAGATGAAGAAGAAGAAGTGGAAGAAGGAGAACGCGAGGAAGAGAAGAGGTGGCAGAAGGAGAAGAAGAGGAAGAAGAGGAAGAATGAGAAAAAGAGAAGGAAGAAGAAGCAATGGAAGGAAACGGGATGAAGAAGGAGTGGAACAAGGAGGAGAAGAAGAAGGGGATGAAGAAGAAGTAGTGTAGGCAGAAGAATGGCAAGAAGGAGAAAAGAGGGAAGAAGAAGAAGAAGTGGATGTAGTAAAAGTCGAAGAAGGTGAACAAGAGGAAGAAGAAGAAGTAGTTGAAGGAGTGGGGATGATGGAAAAGAAGTGGAAGAAGGAGAACAAGAGGTAGAAATGCAAGTGGAGCAGAAGAAGGAGAAATGGAAGAAAGAGAACAAGAGGAGGCAGGAGAAGTGGAAGAAAGATAAGAAGAGGAAGATGTGGCAAGTGAAGAAGTTGAAGAAGGTGGACAAGAGGAGGAACAAGAAGTAGTGGAAGCAGGTGAGATGAAGAAGAAGAATTGGAACAAGTAGAAAAAGAGGAAAAGGAAGAAGGAGGGGAAGGGAAGGGAAGAAGAAGCAGAAGAAGTGGAATCTGGAGGAGAAGAGGAAGAAGAAGAAGAAGTGTAAGCATAAGATTTGGGGGAAGGAGAAGAGGAGGAAGAGCAACAATGGGAACCAACAGAAGTGGAGGATGGAGAAAAAGAGGAAGGAGAAGACGGAAAGGAAAGAAGAAGAAGTTGTGGACAGAGAAGAAATGGAAGAAGAGGAAGAAGAAGAAGTGTAAGCAGAAGAAGCGAAAGAAGGAGACGAAAATGAAGAAGAACAACAAGTAGAAGTAGAAGAAGTGGTAGAAGGAGAGAATAAGAGGAATAAGAGGAAGCAGTGGAATGAAAGGAGATGAAGAAGAAGAATGGAAGAAGGAGAACGGGAGGAGTGAGAGGAGGTGGCAGAAGGAGAAGAAGAGGAAGAAGAAGAAGTGGAAGAACGAGGAGAAAAGGAAGAAGTGCAAGTGGAAGAGGGAGAACAATAGGAAGAAGAAGAAGAAGTGGAAGAATGAGAAAAATAGGAGGAAGAAGAAGCAATGGAAGGAAAGGGGATGAAGAAGAAGTGGAACAAGGAGGAGAAGAAGAAGGAGAAGAGGGAGACGAAGAAGAAAAAGTGAATGTAGTAGAAGTGGAAGAAGATGAACAAGTGAAAGAAGAAGAAGTAATTGAAAGACTGGGGATGATGGAGAAGAAGTGGAAGAAGGAGAACAAGAGGTAGAAGTGCAAGTAAAAGCAGAAGAAGGAGAAAAAGAGGGATATGACGAAGGAAAGGAAGAAGAAGAAGGAGATGAAGAGGAAGAAAAGAAAGAAAAGGAGAGGATGAAGAAGAAGTGGAAGAAAGAGAACAAGAGGAGGCCGAAAAAGTGGAAGAAAGATAAGAAGAGGAAGAAAAAGGAGAGAACTAGAAGAAGTGGAAGAAGGAGAAGAAAAGGAAGAAGAAGAAGATGTGGAAAGTGAAGAAGGTGAACAAGAGGAGAAAGAAGAAGTAGTGGAAGGAGGTGAGATGAAGAAGAAGAATTGGAACAAGGAGAAAAGGTAGAAAAGGAAGAAGAAGCGGAAGGGAAGGGAAGAAGAAGCAGAAGAAGTGCAATCTGGAGGAGAAGAGGAAGAAGAAGAAGAAGTGTAAGCGTAAGATTTGGGGGAAGGAGAACAAGAGGAAGAGCAACAATGGGAAGCAACAGAAGTGGTGGATGGAGAAAAAGAGGAAGCAGAAGACAGAAAGGAAAGAAGAAGAAGTTGTGGAAGGAGAAGAAATGGAAGAAGAGCAAGAGGAAGTGTAAGCAGACGAAGCCGAAGAAGGAGACAAAAATGAAAAAGAACAACAAGTAGAAGTAGAAGAAGTGGTAGAAGGAGAGAATAAGAGGAATAGGAGGAAGTAGTGGAATGAAAGCAGATGAAGAAGAAGAAGTGGAAGAAGGAGAACGGGAGGAGGGAGAAGAAGTGGCAGAAGGAGAAGAAGAGGAAGAAGAAGAAGAAGTGGAAGAACTAGAAGAAAAGGAAGAAGTGCAAGTGGAAGAAGGAGAACAATAGGAAGAAGAAGAAGAAGTGGAAGAATGAGAAAAAGAGGAGGAAGAAGAAGCAATGGAAGGAAAGGGGATGAAGAAGAAGTGGAACAAGGAGGAGAAGAAGAAGGGGAGGAAGAAGAAGTAGTGTAGGCAGAAGAAGGGCAAGAAAGAGAAGAGAGCGAAGAAGAAGAAAAAGTGGATGTAGTAGAAGTGGAAGAAGGTGAACAAGAGGAGAAGAAGAAGTAGTTGAAGGAGAGGGGGTGATGGAGAAGAAGTGGAAGAGGGAGAACAAGAGGTAGAAATGCAAGTGGAAGCAGAAGAAAGAGAAAGAGAGGGATATGACGAAGGAAATGAAGAGGAAGTAGGAGATGAAGAGGAAGAAAAGAAAGGAAAGGAGAGGATGAAGAAGAAGTGGAAGAAAGAGAACAAGAGGAGGCAGGAGAATTTGAAGAAAGAAAAGTAGAGGAAGAAGAAGGAGAGTAACTAGAAGAAGTGGAAGAAGGAGAAGAAAAGGAAGAAGAAGAAGATGTGGAAAGTGAAGAAGTTGAAGAAGGTGAACAAGAGGAGGAATAAGAAGTAGTGGAAGGAGGTGAGATGAAGAAGAATTATTGGAACAAGGAGAAAAGGAGGAAAAGGAAGAAGGAGGGGAAGGGAAGGGAAGAACAAGCAGAAGAAGTGGAAGCTGGAGGAGAAGAGGAAGAAAAAGAAGAAGTGTAAGCATAAGATTTGGGGGAAGGAGAAGAAGAGGAAGAGGAACAATGGGAAGCAACAGAAGTGGGGGATGGAGAAAAAGAGCAAGGAGAAGACAGAAAGGAAAGAAGAAGAAGTTGTGGAAGGAGAAGAAATGGAAGAAGAGGAAGAAGAGGAAGAAGGAGGCGAAAATGAAGAAGAACAACATGTAGAAGTAGCAGAAGTGGTAGAAGGAGAGACTAAGAGGAATAGGAGGAAGTAGTTGAAGAAGTGTAAGCATAAGATTTGGGGGAAGGAGAAGAAGAGGAAGAGCAACAATGGGAAGCAACAGAAGTGGGGGATAGAGAAAAAGAGGAAGGAGAAGACGAAAAGGAATGAAAAAGTGGAAGGAAAAGAAATGGAACAAAAAGAGGCGTAAGCAGAGGAAGCGGAAGAAGGAGACGAAAATGAAGAAGAACAACAAGTAGAAGTAGAAGAAGTGGTAGAAGTAGTGGAATTAAAGGAGATGAAGAAGAAGAAGTGGAAGAAGGAGAACGGGAGGAGGGAGAAGTGGTGGCAGAAGGAGAAGAAGAGGAAAAAGAAGAAGTGGAAGAACGAGAAGAAAAGGAGGAAGTGCAAGTGGAAGAAGGAGAACAATAGGAAGAAGAAGAAGAAGTGGAAGAATGAGAAAAAGAGGAGGAAGAAGAACCAATGGAAGGAAACGGGATGAAGAAGAAGTGGAACAAGGAGGAGAAGAAGAAGGGGAGCAAGAAGAAGTAGTGTAGGCAGAAGAAGGGCAAGAAGGAGAAAAGAGGGAAGAAGAAGAACAAGTGGATGTAGCAGAAATGGAAGAAGGTGAACAAGAGGAAGAAGAAGAAGTAGTTGAAGGAGTGGGGATGATGGAGAAGTAGTGGAAGAAGGAGAACAAGAGGTAGAAATGCAAGTGGAAGCAGAAGAAGGAGAAAAAGATGGATATGAAGAAGGAAAGGAGGTAGAAGAAGGAAATGAAGAGGAAGAAAATAAAGGAAAGGAGAGGATGAAGAAGAAGTGGAAGAAAGAGAACAAGAGGAGGCAGGAGAAGTGGAAGAAAGATAAGAAGAGGAAGAAGAAGGAGAGTAACTAGAAGAAGTGGAAGAAGGAGAAGAAAAGGAAGAAGAAGAAGATGTGGAAAGTGAAGAAGTTGAAGAAGGTGAACAAGAGGAGGAATAAGAAGTAGTGGAAGGAGGTGAGATGAAGAAGAAGAATTGGAACAAGGAGAAAAGGAGGAAAAGGAAGAAGGAGGGGAAGGGAAGGGAAGACGAAGCAGAAGAAGTGGAAGCTGGAGGAGAAGAGGAAGAAGAAGAAGAAGAAGTGTAAGCATAAGATTTGGGGGAAGGAGAAGACGAGGAAGAGCAACAATGGGAAGCAACAGAAGTGGGGGATGGAGAAAAAGAGGAAGGAGAAGACGCAAAGGAAAGAAGAAGTTGTGGAAGGAGAAGAAATGGAAGAAGAGGAAGAAGAAGAAGCGTAAGCAGAAGAAGCGGAAGAAGGAGACGAAAATGAAGAAGAACAACAAGTAGAAGTTGAAGAAATGGTAGAAGGAGAGAATAAGAGGAATAGGAGGAAGTAGTGGAATGAAAGGAGATGAAGAAGAAGAAGTGGAAGGAGAACGGGAGGAGGGAGAAGAGGTGGCAGAAGGAGAAGAAGAAGAAGAAGAAGTGGCAGAACGAGAAGAAAAGGAAGAAGTGCTAGTGGAAGAAGGAGAACAATAGGAAGAAGAAGAAGAAATGGAAGAATGAGAAAAGGAGAAGGAAGAAGAAGCAATGGAAGGAAAGGAAGAAGAAGTGGAACAAGGAGGAGAAGAAGAAGGGGAGGAGGAAGAAGTAGTGTAGGCAGAAGAAAGGGAAGAAGAAAAAGAGACGGAAGAAGAAGAACAGGTGGATGTAGTAGAAGTGGAAGAAGGTGAACAAGAGGTAGAAGAAGAAGTAGTTGAAGGAGTAAGGATAATTGAGAAGAAGTGGAAGAAGGAGAACAAGAGGTAGAAATGCAAGTGGAAGCAGAAGAAGGAGAAAAAGAGGGATATGACGAAGGAAAGGAAGAAGAAGAAGGAGATGAAGAGGAAGAAAAGAAAGGAAAGGAGAGGATGAAGAAGAAGTGGAAGAAAGAGAACAAAAGGAGGCAGGAGAAGTGGAAGAAAGATAAGAAGACGAAGAAAAAGGAGAGTAACTAGAAGAAGTGGAAGAAGGAGAAAAAAAGTAAGAAGAAGAAGATGTGGAATGTGAAGAAGGTGAACAAGAGGAGGCAGAAGAAGTAGTGGAAAGAGGTGAGATGAAGAAGAAAAATTGGAACAAGGAGAAAAGGAAGAAGGAGGGGTAGGGAAGGGAAGAAGAAGCAGAAGAAGTGGAGTCTGGAGGAGAAGAGGAAGAAGAAGAAGAAGTGTATGCATAAGATTTGGGGGAAGGAGAAGAAGAAGAAGAGCAACAAGTGGATGTAGTAGAACTGGAAGAAGAAGAAGTAGGTGAAGGAGTGGGGATGATGGAGAAAAAGTGGAAGAAGGAGAACAAGAGGTAGAAATGCAAGTGGAAGCAGAAGAAGGAGAAAATGACGGATATGACGAAGGAAAGGAAGAAGAAGAAGGAGATGAATAGGAAGAAAAGAAAGGAGAGGAGAGGATGAAGAAGCAGTAGAAGAAAGAGAACAAGAGGAGGCAGGAGAAGTGGAAGAAAGATAAGAAGAGGAAGAAGAAGGAGAGTAACTAGAAGAAGTGGAAGAAGGAGAAGAAAAGGAAGAAGAAGTGTGGAAAGTGAAGAAGTTGAAGATGGTGAACAAGAGGAGGAAGAAGAAGTACTGGAAGGAGGTGAGATGAAGAAGAAGAAGTGGAACAAGGAGAAAAGGAGGAAAAGGAAAAATAGGGGAAGGGAAGGGAAGAAGAACCAGAAGAAGTGGAATCTCGAGGAGAAGAGGAAGAAGAAGAAGTGTAAGCATAAGATTTGGGGGAAGGAGAAGAACACGAAGAGCAGGAATGGGAAGCAACAGAAGTTTGGGATGGAGAAAAAGAGGAAGGAGAAGACGGAAAGGTAAGAAGAAGAAGTTGTGGAAGGAGAAGAAATGGAAGAAGAGGAAGAAGAGGAAGTGTAAGCAGAAGGAGGGGAAGAAGGAGACGAAAAGTAGAAGAAGTGGTAGAAGGAGAGAATAAGAGGAATAGGAGGAGGTAGTGGAATGAAAGGAGATGAAAAATAAGAAGTGGAAGAAGCAGAACGGGAGGAGGGAGAAGAGGTGGTAGAAGGAGAAGAAGAGGAAGAAGAAGAAGTGGAAGAACGAGAAGAAAAGGAAGAAGTGCAAGTGGAAGAAAGAGAACAATAGGAAGAAGAAGAAGAAGTGGAAGAATGAGAAAAGGAGGAGGAAGAAGAAGCAATGGAAGGAAAGGGGATGAAGAAGAAGAAGTTGAAGAAGGAGAACGGGAGGAGGGAGAAGAGGTGGCAGAAGGACAAGAAGAGGAAGAAGAAGAAGTGGAAGAACGAGAAAAAAAGGAAGAAGTTCAAGTGGAAGAAGAAGGAGAGTAACTAGAAGAAGTGGAAGAAGGAGATGAAAAGGAAGAAGAAGAAGATGTGGAAAGTGAACAAGTTGAAGAAGTTGAACAAGAGGAGGAAGAAGAAGTAGTGGAAGGAAGTGAGATGAAGAAGAAGAATTGGAACAAGGAGAAAAGGAGGAACAGGAAGAAGGAGGGGAAGGGAAGGGAAGAAGAAGCAGAAGAAGTGGAATCTGGAGGAGAAGAGGAAGAAGAAGAAGAAGTGTAGGGAAGAAGAAGCAGAAGAAGTGGAATCTGGAGGAGAAGAGGAAGAAGAAGAAGAAGTGTAAGCATAAGATTTGGGGCAAGGACAAGAAGAGGAAGAGAAACAATGGGAAGCAACAAAAGTGGGTGATGGAGAAAAAGAGGAAGGAGAAGACGAAAGGGAAAGAAGAAGTTGTTGAAGGATAAGAAATGGAAGAAGAGGAAGAAGAAGAAGTGTAAGCAGTAGAAGCCGAAGAAGGAGACGAAAATGAAGAAGAATAACAAGCTGAAATAGAAGTGGTAGAGGGAGAGAATAAAAGGAATAGGAGGAAGTAGTGGAATGAAAGGAGATGAAGAAGAAGTGGAAGAAGGAGAACGGTAGGAGGGAGAAGAGGTGGCAGAAGGAGAAGAAGAGGAAGAAGAAGAAGTGGAAGAAAGAGAAGAAAAGTAAGAAGTGCAAGTGGAAGAAGGAGAACAATAGGAAGAAGAAGAAGAAGTGGAAGAATGAGAAAAAGAGGAGGAAGAAGAAGCAATGGAAGGAAAGGGGATGAAGAAGAAGCGGAACAAGGCGGAGAAGAACAAGGGGAGGAAGAAGAAGTAGTGTAGGCAGGAGAAAGGCAAGAAGGAGAAGAGAGGGAAGAAGAAGAACAAGTGGAAATAGTAGAAGTGGAAGAAGGTGAACAAGAGGAAGAAGAAAAAGTAGTTGAAGTAGTGGGGATGATGGAGAAGAAGTGGAAGAAGGAGAACAAGAGGTAGAAATGCAGGTGGAAGCAGAAGAAGGAGAAAAAGAGGGATATGACGTAGGAAAGGACGAAGAAGAAGGAGATGAAGAGGAAGAAAAGAAACGAAAGGAGAGGATGAAGAAGAAGCGGAAGAAAGAGAACAAGAGGAGGCAGGAGAAGTGGAGGAAAGATAAGAAGAGGAAGAAGAAGGAGAGTAACTAGAAGAAGTGGAAGAAGGAGAAGAAAAGGAGGAAGAAGAAGATGTGGAAAGTGAAGAAGTTGAAGAAGGTGAACAAGAGGAGGAAGAAGAAGTAGTGGAAGGAGGTGAGATGAAGAATCAGAATTGGAACAAGGAGAAAAGGAGGAAAAGGAAGAAGGAGGGGTAGGGAACGGAAGAAGAAGCAGAAGAAGTGGAATCTGGAGTAGAAGAGGAAGAAGAAGAAGAAGTGTAAGCATAAGATTTGGGGGAAGGAGAAGAAGAGGAAGAGCAACAATGGGAAGCAACAGAAGTGGGGGGTGGAGAAAAAGAGGAAGGAGAAGACGGAAAGGAAAGAAGAAGAAGTTGTGAAAGGAGAAGAAATGGAAGAAGAGGAAGAAGAAGAAGTGTAAGCAGAAGAAGCGTAAGAAGGAGACGAAAATGAACAAGAACAACAAGTAGAAGTAGAAGAAGTGGTAGAAGGAGAGAATAAGAGGAATAGGAGGAAGTAGTGGAATGAAAGGAGATGAAGAAGAAGAACTGGAAGAAGGAGAACGGGAGGAGGGACAAGAGGTGGCAGTAGAAGAAGAAGAGGAAGAAGAAGAAGTGGAAGAACGAGAAGAAAAGGAAGAAGTACAAATGGAAGAAGGAGAACAATAGGAAGAAGAAGAAGCAGTGGAAGAATGAGAAAAAGAGGAGGAAGAAGAGGCAATGGAAGAGAAGGGGATGAAGAAGAAGTGGAACAACGAGGAGAAGAGAAGGGGAGGAAGAACAAGTAGTGTAGGCAGAAGAAGTGCAAGAAGGAGAAGAGAGGGAAGAAGAAGAACAAGTGGATATAGTAGAAGTGGAAGAAGGTGAAAAAGAGGACGAAGAAGAAGTGGTTGAAGGAGTGGGGATGACCGACAAGAAGTGGAAGAAGCAGAAAAAGAGGTAGAAATGCAAGTGGAAGCACAAGAAGGAGAAAAAGAGGGATATGACGAAGGAAAGGAAGAAGAAAAAGGAGATGAAGAGGAAGAAAAGAAAGGAAAAGAGAGGATGAAGAAGAAGTGGAAGAAAGAGAACAAGAGGAGGCAGGAGAAGTGGAAGAAGAGGTAGGGGAAGGAGGTGAGATGAAGAAGAAGAATTGGAACAAGGAGAAAAGGAGGAAAAGGAAGAAGGAGTGGAAGGGAAGAAGAAGCAGAAGTGGAATCTGGAGGAGAACAGGAAGAAGAAGAAGTGTAAGCATAAGATTTGGGGGAAGGAGAAGAAGAGGAAGAGCAACAATGGGAACCAACAGAAGTGGGGGATGGAGAAAAAAAAGGAAGGAGAAGATGTAAAGGAAAGAAGAAGAATGTGTGGAAGGAGAAGAAATGGAAGAAGAGGAAGAATCAGAAGTGTAAGCAGAAGAAGTGGAAGAAGGAGACGAAAATGAAGAAGAACAACAAGTAGAAGTAGAAGAAGTGGTAGAAGGAGAGAATAAGAGGAATAGGAGGAAGTAGTGGAATGAAAGGAGATGAAGAAGAAGAAGTGGAAGAAGGAGAATGGGAGGACGGAGAAGAGGTGGCAGAAGGAGAAGATGAGGAAGAAGAACAAGTGGAAGAATGAGAACAAAAGGAAGAAGTGCAAGTGGAAGAAGGAGAACAAGAGGAAGAAGAAGAAGAAGAAGTGGAAGAATGAGAAAATGAGGAGGAAGAAGAAGCAATGGAAGGAGAGGGGATGAAGAAGAAGTGGAACAAGGAGGAGAAGAAGAAGCGGGGGAAGAAGAAGGGCAAGAAGGAGAAGAGAGGGAAGAAGAAGAACAAGTGGATGTAGAAGAAGGTGAACAAGAGGAAGATGAAGAAGTAGTTAAAGGAGTGGGGATGATGGAGGAGAAGTGGAAGAAGGAGAACAAGAGGTAGAAATGCAAGTGGAAGAAGAAGAAGGAGATAAAGGAGAAGAAAAGTAAGGAAAGGAGAGGATGAAGAAGAAGTGGAACAAAGAGAACAAGAGGAGGCAGGAGAAGTGGAAGAAAGAGAAGAAGAGGAAGAAGAAGGAGAGTAGCTAGAAGAAGTGCAAGAAGGAGAAGAAAAGAAGAAGAAGATGTTGAAAGTGAAGAAGTTGAAGAAGGTGAACGGGAGGAGGAAGAAGAAGTAGTGGAAGGAGGTGAGATGAAGAAGAAGAATTGGAAGAAGGAGAAAAGGAGGAAAAGGAAGAAGGAGGGGAAGGGAAGGGAAGAAGAAGCAGAAGAAGTGGAAGCTGGAGGAGAAGAGGAAGAAGAAGAAGAAATGTAAGCATAAGATTTCGGGGAAGGAGAAGAAGAGGAAGAGCAACAATGGGAAGCAACAGAAGTGGGGGATGGAGAAAAAGAGAAGGAGAAGACAGAAAGGAAAGAAGAAGAAGTTGTGGAAGGAGAAGAAATGGAAGAAGAGGAAGAAGAAGAAGTGTAAGCAGAAGAAGCAGAAGAAGGAGACGAAAATGAAGAAGAACAACAAGTAGTAGTAGAACAAGTGGTATAAGGAGAGAATAAGAGGAATAGGAGGAAGTAGTGGAATGAAAGGAGATGAAGAAGAAGAAGTGGAAGAAGGAGAACGGGAGGTGGGAGAAGAGGTGGCAGAAGGAGAAGAAAAGGAAGAAGAAGAAGAAGTGGAAGAACGAGAAGAAAAGGAAGAAGTGTGATGTGAATGCCGAAGACAATGACTTTTCATTTTTTGTAACGTTTCATTAATTTAGGAATTAATGTAACCTGCAATTAATCATGTGTGATAATTGCGTGATAATAGAGTATTTAATTTTTCTTTTGGGAGTTACGATTTTGAACAGCCACCTAATTCTATAAATAGGGGCTGAATTGTACTCTAAGGAAAACCATTGAATTAGTGAAATTATATTTGGGTTTTACTCTTTTGTGAGAGATGAATTTCTCTTTAGAACTTATCAAGAAATTTTTCCTTGTGGCGTTCTCCTAGACTTATCAAGGGTAAATCACCACCCTTGTGGCGTCATATGACTTATCTTCCATCCTTGGAAGTGGCGTCATCTATCTTTTCGTTAAACCATTTTCATCCTTTCCATTTTCTTGTTTACCCAATTTTCATTGTTTTGTTAACTTATGACTTTCCAACCTAGATAGATCTGCAAAACGAATCCAACCCCTTTGGATTTCTATCAGTTGGTATCAGAGCTTCGGTTCTAGGTTTGGATTATGGTGAATATTTTTTATACAAGGTGTTTAATCGAAGGTCATTTGTGTTTATTTGCAGTTGATGGAGGAAGTTGTAACAACGTTGTGAGCGAAAGATTGGTGAATAAACTTAACTTACCAACGAGTCTTCATCCTAGGCAAACTAAGTTTAGATTCACTATTGGAAAATATGTGGAGGAAGTGACATGCGATATTGCTCCCATGGACTCATGTCATTTTCTTTTAGGGAGATCTTGGCTAAAGGATAAAAAGATTAATCTTGAAAAATTTTCAGTTTCTTTGGTGCATGAAGGACGCAAGCTTAATTTGAAATTTCTGGCACCAAGCCAAGTTTGTGATGATCAACTTAAGTTGAAGGAGAAAATAGAAAAAGAGAGAGAAGAAAAGAGAAAAATAGAAAAAGAAAAGAGTGAAGAAGAAGAGAGAGAAAAGGAAAGAGAAAGACAGAAAAAGAACTATAAAACTTTAACTGCTATTGATTTTTCTTCTTCTCTTGATATTATAAATGCACAGGATCATGAGTATACAACGCACAAATGGTCATGTGTAAGGAAGAAAAATATTGATATAACTCCTAGAGCGTCATTGTACATCGAGTCCACTGTTGAAATTCAAACTCATGAGAAAAATTTTCAAGTCTGGGTCTGGGCATCAAAAAGGAGAAATTCTTTGATGCATGATTTTTTACAAGTTGTATTTGATCCTGGAGGTTGTTTTGTTCGTTATAAGTGAATAAAATTTGTAGAAAAATAAAGTCATAGATTCGGGGACGAATCTTTTCGAAGAAGGAGGGAATGATGTGAATGCCGAAGACAATGACTTTTCATTTTTTGTAACGTTTCATTAATTTAGGAATTAATGTAACCTGCAATTAATCATGTGTGATAATTGCGTGATAATAGAGTATTTAATTTTTCTTTTGGGAGTTACGATTTTGAACAGCCACCTAATTCTATAAATAGGGGCTGAATTGTACTCTAAGGAAAACCATTGAATTAGTGAAATTATATTTGGGTTTTACTCTTTTGTGAGAGATGAATTTCTCTTTAGAACTTATCAAGAAATTTTTCCTTGTGGCGTTCTCCTAGACTTATCAAGGGTAAATCACCACCCTTGTGGCGTCATATGACTTATCTTCCATCCTTGGAAGTGGCGTCATCTATCTTTTCATTAAACCATTTTCATCCTTTCCATTTTCTTGTTTACCCAATTCTCATTGTTTTGTTAACTTATTACCTTCCAACCTAGATAGATCCGCAAAACGAATCTAACCCCTCTGGATATATCAAAGTGCAAGCGGAAGAAGGAGAACAATAGGAAGAAGAAGAAGAAGTGGAAGAATGAGAAAAAAAGGAGGAAGAAGAAGCAATGGAAGGAAAGGGGATGAAGAAGAAGTGGCACAAGGAGGGGAAGAAACAGGGGAGGAAGAAGAAGTAGTGTAGGTAGGAGAAGGGCAAGAAGAAGAAGAGAGGGAAGAAGAAGAACAAATGGATGTAGTAGAAGTGGAAGAAGGTGAACAAGAGGAAGAAGAAGTAGTTGAAGGAGTGGGGATTATGGCGAAGAAGTGGAAGAAGGAGAACAAGAGGTAGAAATGCAAGTGGAAGCAGAAGAAGGAGAAAAAGAGGGATATGATGAAGGAAAGGAAGAAGAAGAAGGACATGAAGAGGAAGAAAAGAAAGGAAAGGAGAGGATAAAGAAGAAGTGGAAGAAAGAGAACAAGAGGAGCCAGGGGAAGTGGAAGAAGGATAAGAAGAGGAAGAAGAAGGAGAGTAACTAGAAGAAGTGGAATAAGGAGAAGAAAAGGAAGAAGAAGATCTGGAAAGTGAAGAAGGTGAACAAGAGGAGGAAGAAGAAGTAGTGGAAGGAGGTGAGATCAAGAAGATGAATTGGAACAAGGAGAAAAGGAGGAAAAGGATGAAGGACCGGACGGGAAGGGAAGGGAAGGGAAGGGAAGGGAAGAAGAAGCAGAAGAAGAGGAATCTGGAGGAGAAGAGGAGGAAGAAGAAGAAGTGTAAGCATAAGATTTGGGGGAAGGAGAAGAAGAGTAAGAGCAACAATGGGAAGCAACAGAAGTAGGGGATGGAGAAAAAGAGGAAGGAGAAGACGGAAAGGAAAGAAGAAGAAGTTGTGGAAGGAGAAGAAATGGAGGAAGAGGAAGAAGAAGAAGTGTAAGTAGAAGAAGCGGAAGAAGGAGACGAAAATGAAGAAGAACAACAAGTAGAAGTAGAAGAAGTGGTAGAAGGAGAGAACAAGAGGAATAGGAGGAAGTAGTGGAATGAAAGGAGATGAAAAAGAAGAAGTGGAAGAAGGAGAACGGGAGCAGGATGAAGAGGTGGTTGAAGGAGAAGAAGAGGAAGAAGAAGAAGTGGAAGAACGAGAAGAAAAGGAAGAAGTGCAAGCGGAAGAAGGAGAACAATAGGAAGAAGAAGAAGAAGTGGAAGAATGAGAAAAAGAGGAGGAAGAAGAAGCAATGGAGGAAAGGGGATGAAGAAGAAGCGGAACAAGGAGGAGAAGAAGAAGGGGAGAAAGAAGAAGTAGTGTAAGCAGAAGAAGGGCAAGAAGGAGAAGAGAGGGAAGAAGAAGAACAAGTGGATGTAGTAGAAGTAGAACAAGGTGAACAACAGGAAGAAGAAGAAGTAGTTGAAGGAGTGGGGATGATGGAGAGGAAGTGGACGAAGAAGAGCCAGAGGTAGAAATGCAAGTGGAAGCACAAGAAGGAGAAAAAGTGGGATATGACGAAGGAAAGGAGGAAGAAGAAGGAGATGAAGAGGAAGAAAAGAAAGGAAAGGAGAGGATGAAGAAGAAGTGGAAGAAAGAGAACAAGAGGAGGCAGGCAAAGTGGAAGATAGATAAGAAGAGGAACAAGAAGGAGAGTAACCAGCAGAAGTGGAAGAAGGAGAAGAAAAGGAAGAAGACGAAGATGTGGAAAGTGAAGAAGGTGAACAAGAGGAGGAAGAAGAAGTAGTGGAAGGAGGTGAGATGAAGAAGAAGAATTGGAACAAGCAAAAAAGGAGGAAAAGGAAGAAGGAGGGGAGGGGAAGGGAAGGGAAGAAGAAGCAGAAGAAGTGGAATTTGGAGGAGAAGAGGAGGAAGAAGAAGAAGTGTAAGCATAAGATTTGGGGGAAGGAGAAGAAGAGTAAGAGCAACAATGGGAAGCAACAGAAGTGGGGGATGGAGAAAAAGAGGAAGGAGAAAACAGAAAGGAAAGAAGAAGAAGTTGTGGAAGGAGAAGAAATGGAAGAAGAGGAAGAAGAAGAAGTGTAAGCAGAAGAAGCAGAAGAAGGAGACGAAAATGAAGAAGAACAACAAGTAGTAGTAGAACAAGTGGTATAAGGAGAGAATAAGAGGAATAGGAGGAAGTAGTGGAATGAAAGGAGATGAAGAAGAAGAAGTGGAAAAAGGAGAACGGGAGGTGGGAGAAGAGGTGGCAGAAGGAGAAGAAAAGGAAGAAGAAGAAGAAGTGGAAGAACGAGAAGAAAAGGAAGAAGTGCAAGCAGAAGAAGGAGAACAATAGGAAGAAGAAGAAGAAGTGGAAGAATGAGAAAAAAAGGAGGAAGAAGAAGCAATGGAAGGAAAGGGGATGAAGAAGAAGTGGAACAAGGAGGGGAAGAAACAGTGGAGGAAGAAGAAGTAGTGTAGGTAGGAGAAGGGCAAGAAGAAGAAGAGAGGGTAGAAGAAGAACAAGTGGATGTAGTAGAAGTGGAAGAAGGTGAACAAGAGGAAGAAGAAGTAGTTGAAGGAGTGGGGATTATGGCGAAGAAGTGGAAGAAGGAGAACAAGAGGTAGAAATGCAAGTGGAAGCAGAAGAAGGAGAAAAAGAGGGATATGATGAAGGAAAGGAGGAAGAAGAAGGAGATGAAGAGGAAGAAAAGATAGGAAAAGAGAGGATGAAGAAGAAGTGGCAGAAAGAGAACAAGAGGAGGCAGGAGAAGTGGAAGAAAGATAAGAAGAGGAAGAAGAAGGATAGTAACTAGAAGAAGTGGAAGAAAAGGAAGAAGAAGATGTGGAAAGTGAGGAAGTTGAAGAAGGTGAACAAGAGGAGGAAGAAGAAGTAGTGGAAGGAAGTGAGATGAAGAAGAAGAATTGGAACAAGGAGAAAGGAGGAAAAGGAAGAAGAAGGGGAACGGAAGGGAAGAAGAAGCAGAAGAAGTGGAAATTGGAGGAGAAGAGGAAGAAGAAGAAGAACAAGTGTAAGCATAAGATTTGGGGGAAGGAGAAGAAGAGGAAGAGCTGCAATGGGACGTAGCAGAAGTGGGGTGATGTGAATGCCGAAGACAATGACTTTTCATTTTTTGTAACGTTTCATTAATTTAGGAATTAATGTAACCTGCAATTAATCATGTGTGATAATTGCGTGATAATAGAGTATTTAATTTTTCTTTTGGGAGTTACGATTTTGAACAGTCACCTAATTCTATAAATAGGGGCTGAATTGTACTCTAAAGAGAACCATTGAATTAGTGAAATTATATTTGGGTTTTACCCTTTTGTGAGAGATGAATTTCTCTTTAGAACTTATCAAGGAATTTTTCTTGTGGCGTTCTCCTAGACTTATCAAGGGTAAATCACCACCCTTGTGGCGTCATATGACTTATCTTCCATCCTTGGAAGTGGCGTCATCTATCTTTTCGTTAAACCATTTTCATCCTTTCCATTTTCTTGTTTACCCAATTCTCATTGTTTTGTAAACTTATTACCTTCCAACCTAGATAGATCCGCAAAACGAATCCAACCCCTTTTGAATTTCTATCAATTGGTATCAGAGCTTCGGTTCTAGGTTTGGAATTATGGTGAATATTTTTTATACAAGGTGTTTAATCGAAGGTCATTTGTGTTTATTTGCAGTTGATGGAGGAAGTTGTAACAACGTTGTGAGCGAAAGATTGGTGAATAAACTTAACTTACCAACGAGTCTTCATCCTAGGCAAACTAAGTTTAGATTCACTATTGGAAAATATGTGGAGGAAGTGACATGCGATATTGCTCCCATGGACTCATGTCATTTTCTTTTAGGGAGATCTTGGCTAAAGGATAAAAAGATTAATCTTGAAAAATTTTCAGTTTCTTTGGTGCATGAAGGACGCAAGCTTAATTTGAAATTTCTGGCACCAAGCCAAGTTTGTGATGATCAACTTAAGTTGAAGGAGAAAATAGAAAAAGAGAGAGAAGAAAAGAGAAAAATAGAAAAAGAAAAGAGTGAAGAAGAAGAGAGAGAAAAGGAAAGAGAAAGACAGAAAAAGAACTATAAAACTTTAACTGCTATTGATTTTTCTTCTTCTCTTGATATTATAAATGCACAGGATCATGAGTATACAACGCACAAATGGTCATGGGTAAGGAAGAAAAATATTGATATAACTCCTAGAGCGTCATTGTACATCGAGTCCACTGTTGAAATTCAAACTCATGAGAAAAATTTTCAAGTCTGGGTCTGGGCACCAAAAAGGAGAAATTCTTTGATGCATGATTTTTTACAAGTTGTATTTGATCCTGGAGGTTGTTTTGTTCGTTATAAGTGAATAAAATTTGTAGAAAAATAAAGTCATAGATTCGGGGACGAATCTTTTCGAAGAAGGAGGGAATGATGTGAATGCCGAAGACAATGACTTTTCATTTTTTGTAACGTTTCATTAATTTAGGAATTAATGTAACCTGCAATTAATCATGTGTGATAATTGCGTGATAATAGAGTATTTAATTTTTCTTTTGGGAGTTACGATTTTGAACAGTCACCTAATTCTATAAATAGGGGCTGAATTGTACTCTAAAGAGAACCATTGAATTAGTGAAATTATATTTGGGTTTTACCCTTTTGTGAGAGATGAATTTCTCTTTAGAACTTATCAAGGAATTTTTTCTTGTGGCGTTCTCCTAGACTTATCAAGGGTAAATCACCACCCTTGTGGCGTCATATGACTTATCTTAAATCCTTGGAAGTGGCGTCATCTATCTTTTCGTTAAACCATTTTCATCCTTTCCATTTTCTTGTTTACCCAATTCTCATTGTTTTGTAAACTTATTACCTTCCAACCTAGATAGATCCGCAAAACGAATCCAACCCCTCTGGATTTCTATCATGGGGTATGGAGAAAAAGAGGAAGGAGAATACGGAAAGGAAAGGAGAAGAAGTTTTGGAAGGAGAAGAAATGGAAGAAGAGGAAGAACAAGAAATGTAAGCAGAAGAAGCGGATGAAGGAGACGAAAATGAAGAAGAACAACAAGTAGAAATAGAATAAGTGGTAGAAGGAGAGCATAAGAGGAATAGGAGGAAGTAGTGGAATGAAACGAGATGAAGAAGAAGAAGTGGAAGAAGGAGCACAGGAAGGGGGAGAAGAGGTGGCAGAAGGAGAAGAAGAGGAAGAAGAAGAAGTGGAAGAATAAGAAAAAGAGGAGTAAGAAGAAGCAATGGAAGGAAAGGGGATGAAGAAGAAGAAGCGGAACAAGGAGGAGAAGAAGAAGGGGAGGAAGAAGAAGTAGTGTAGGCAGAAGAAGGGCAACAAGGAGAAGAGAGGGAAGAAGAAGAACAAGTGGATGTAGTAGAAGTGGAAGAAGGTGAACAAGAGGAAGAAGAAGAAGTAATTGAAGGAGTGGGGATGATGGAGAAGACGTGGAAGAAGGAGAACAAGAGGTACAAATGCAAGTGGAAGCAGAAGAAGGAGAAAAAGAGGGATATGACGAAGGAAAGGAAGAAGAAGAAGGAGATGAAGAGGAAGAAATGATAGGAAAAGAGAGGATTAAGAAGAAGTCGAAGAAAGAGAACAAGAGGTGGCAGGAGAAGTGGAAGAAAGATAAGAAGAGGAAGAACAAGGATAGTAACTAGAAGAAGTGGAAGAAAAGGAAGAAGAAGAAGATGTGGAAAGTGAAGAAGTTGAAGAAGGTGAACAAGAGGAGGAAGAAGAAGTAGTGGAAGGAAGTGAGATGAAGAAGAAGAATTGGAACAAGGAGAAAAGGAGGAAAAGGAAGAAGGAGGGGAAGGGAAGGAAAGGGAAGAAGAAGAAGAAGAAGTGGAAACTGGAGGAGAAGAGGAAGAAGAAGAAGAAGTGTAAGCATAAGATTTGGGGGAAGGAGAAGAAGAGGAAGAGCAGCAATGGGACGCAACAGAAGTGGGGGATGGAGAAAAAGAGGAAGGAGAATATGGAAAGGAAAGAAGAAGAAGTTTTGGAAGGAAAAGAAATGGAAGAAGAGGAAGAAGAAGAAATGTAAGCAGAAGAAGCGGAAGAAGGAGACGAAAATGAAGAAGAACAACAAGTAGAAGTAGAAGAAGTGGTAGAAGGAGAGAATAAGAGGAATAGGAGGAAGTAGTGGAATGAAAGGAGATGAAGAAGAAGAAGTGGAAGAAGGAGAACGGGAGGAGGGAGAAGAGGTGGCAGAAGAAGAAGAAGAGGAAGAAGAAGAAGTCGAAGAACGAGAAGAAAAGGAAGAAGTGCAAGTGGAAGATGGAGAACAATAGGAAGAAGAAGAAGAAGTGGAAGAATGAGAAAAAGAGGAGTAAGAAGAAGCAATTGTAGGAAAGGAGATGAAGAAGAAGAAGTGGAACAAGAAGCATAAGAAGAAGGGGAGGAAGAAGAAGTAGTGTAGGCAGAAGAAGGGCAAGAAGGAGAAGAGAGGGAAGAAGAAGAGCAAGTGGATGTAGTAGAAGTGGAAGAACGTGAACAAGAGGAAGAAGAAGAAGTAATTGAAGGAGTGGGGATGATGGCGAAGACGTGGAAGAAGGAGAACAAGAGGTACAAATGCAAGTGGAAGCAGAAGAAGGAGAAAAAGAGGGATATGACGAAGGAAAGGAAGAAGAAGAAGGAGATGAAGAGGAAGAAAAGAAAGGAAAAGAGAGGATGAAGAAGAAGTGGAAGAAAGAGAACAAGAGGAGGCAGGAGAAGGGGAAGAAAGATAAGAAGAGGAAGAAGAAGGATAGTAACTAGAAGAAGTGGAAGAAGGAGAAGAAAAGGAAGAAGAAGAAGATGTGGAAACTGAAGAAGTTGAAGAAGGTGAACAAGAGGAGGAAGAAGAAGTAGTGGAAGGAAGTGAGATGAAGGAGAAGAATTGGAACAAGGAGAAAAGGAGGAAAAGGAAGAAGGAGGGGAAGGCAAGGGAAAAAGAAGCAGAAGAAGAAGAAGAAGAAGAAATGTAACCATAAGATTTGGGGGAAGGAGAAGAAGAGGAAGAGCAACAATGGGATGCAACAGAAGTGGGGAATGGAGAAAAAGAGGAAGGAGAAGACGGAAAGGAAAGAAGAAGAAGTTGTGGAAGGAGAAGAAATGGAAGAAGATGAAGAAGAAGAAGTGTAAGTGGACGAAGGAGACGAAAATGAAGAAGAACAACAAGTAGAAGTTGAAGAAGTGGTAGAAGCAGAGAATAAGAGGAATAGGAGGAAGTAGTGGAATGAAAGGAGATGAAAAATAAAAAGTGGAGGAAGCAGAACGGGAGGAGGGAGAAGAGGTGGCAGAAGGAGAAGAAGAGGAAGAAGAAGAATTGGAAGAACGAGAAGAAAAGGAAGAAGTGCAAGTGGAAGAAGGAGAACAATATGAAGAAGAAGAAGAAGTGGAAGAATGAGAAAAGTGGAGGAAGAAGAAGCAATGGAAGGAAAGGGGATGAAGAAGAAGAAGAAGAAGAAGTGGAAGAAGGAGAACGGGAGGAGGGAGAAGAGGTGGCAGAAGGAGAAGAAGAGGAAGAAGAAGAAGTGGAAGAACGAGAAGAAAACGAAGAAGTGCAAGTGGAAGAAGAAGGAGAGTAACTAGAAGAAGTGGAAGAACGAGAAGAAAAGGAAGAAGAAGAAGATGTGGAAAGTGAAGAAGTTGATGAAGGTGAACAAGAGGAGGAATAAGAAGTAGTGGAAGGAAGTGAGATGAAGAAGAAGAATTGGAACAAGGAGAAAAGGAGGAAAAGGAAGAAGGAGGGGAAGGGAAGGGAAGAAGAAGGAGAAGAAGTGGAAACTGGAGGAGAAGAGGAAGAAGAAGAAGAAGTGTAAGCATAAGATTTGGGGGAAGGAGAAGAAGAGGAAGAGCAGCAATGGGACGCAACAGAAGTGGGGGATGGAGAAAAAGCGGAAGGAGAATACGGAAAGGAAAGAAGAAGAAGTTTTGGAAGGAGAAGAAATGGAAGAAGAGGAAGAAGAAGAAATGTAAGCAGAAGGAGCGGAAGAAGGAGACAAAAATGAAGAAGAACAACAAGTAGGAGTAGAAGAAGTGGTAGAAGGAGAGAATAAGAGGAATAGGAGGAAGTAGTGGAATGAAACGAGATGAAGAAGAAGAACTGGAAGAAGGAGAACGGGAGGGGGGAGAAGAGATTGCAGTAGGAGAAGAAGAGTAAGAAGAAGAAGTGGAAGAACGAGAAGAAAAGGAAGAAGTGCAAGTGGAAGAAGGAGAACAATAGGAAGAAGAAGAAGCAGTGGAAGAATGAGAAAAAGAGGAGGAAGAAGAGGCAATGGAAGGAAAAGGGATGAAGAAGAAGTGGAACAAGGAGGAGAAGTAGAGGGAAGTAGAAGAACAAGTGGATGTAGTAGAAGTGGAAGAAGGTGAACAAGAGGGAGAAGAAGAAGTGGTTGAAGGAGTGGCGATGAAGTGGAAGAAGGTGAACAAGAGGAGGAAGAAGAAGTAGTGGAAAAAGGTGAGGTGAAGAAGAAGAATTGGAACAAGGACAAAAGGAGGACAAGGAACAAGGAGGGGAACGGAAGGGAAGAAGAAGCAGAAGAAGTGGAATCTGGAGCAGAAGAGGAAGAAGAAGAGGAAGTGTAAGCATCAGATTTGGGGGAAGGAGAAGAAGAGGAAAACCAACATTGGGAAGCAACAGAAGTGGAGGATGGAGAAAAAGAGGAAGGAGAAGACGGAAAGGAAAGAGGAAGAAGTTATGAAAGGAGAAGAAATGGAAGAAGAGTAAGAAGAAGAGGTGTAAGCAGAAGAAGCGTAAGAAGGAGACGAAAATGAAGAAGTAGGGCAATGAAAGGAGATGAAGAAGAAGAATTGGAAGAAGGAAAACCGGCAGACGGAGAAGAGGTTGCAGTAGGAGAAGAAGAGGAAGAAGAAGAAATGGAAGAGCGAGAAGAAAAGGAAGAAGTGCAAGTGGAAGAAGGAGAACAGGAGGAGGGAAAAGAGATTGCAGTAGGAGAAGAAGAGGAAGAAGAAGAAGTGGAAGAACGAGAAGAAAAGGAAGAAGTGCAAGCGGAAGAAGGAGAACAATAGGAAGAAGAAGAAGCAGTGGAAGAATGAGAAAAAGAGGAGGAAGAAGAGGCAATGGAAGGAAAGGGGAAGAAGTGCAAGTGGAAGAAGTGCAAGTGTAGGCAGAAGAACGGCAAGAAGCAGAAGAGAGGGAAGAAGAAGAACAAGTGGATGTAGTAGAAGTGGAAGAAGGTGAACAAGAGGAAGAAGAAGAACTAGTTGAAGGAGTGGGGATGATGGAGAAGAAGTGCAAGAAGGAGAACAAGAGGTAGAAATGCAAGTGGAAGCAGAAGAAGGAGAAAAAGAGGGATATGACGAACAATAGGAAGAAGAAGAAAGAGAAAAAAAAGAAAGGAAAGGACAGGATAAAGAAGAAGTGGAAGAAAGAGAACAAGAGGAGGCAGGAGAAGTGGAAGAAAGATAAGAAGAGGAAGAAGAAGGAGAGTAACTAGAAGAAGTTGAAGAAAAGGAAGAAGAAGAAGATGTGGAAAGTGAAGAAGTTGAAGAAGGTGCACAAGAGGAGGAAGAAGCAGTAGTGGAAGGAGGTGATATGAAGAAGAAGAAGGGGAAGGGAAGGGAAGAAGAAGCAGAAGAAGTGGAATCTGGAGGAGAAGAGGAAGAAGAAGAAGAAGTGTAAGCATAAGAAGCGTAACAATGGGAAGGACAAGAAAAGGAAGAGCAACAATGGGAAGCAACAGAAGTGGGGGATGGAGAAAAAGATGAACGAGAAGACGGAAAGGAAAGAAGAAGAAGTTGTGGAAGGAGAAGAAATGGAAGAAGAGGAAGAAGAAGAAGTGTAAGCAGAAGAAGCAGAACAAGGAGACGAAAATGAAGAAGAACAACAGGTAGAAGTAGAAGAAGTGGTAGAAGGAGAGAGTAAGAGGAATAGGAGGAAGCAGTGGAATGAAAGGAGACGAAGAAGAAGAAGTGGAAGAAGGAGAACGGGAGGAGGAAGAAGAGGTGGCAGAAGGAGAAGAAGAGGAAGAAGAAGAAGTGAAATAACGAGAAGAAAAGGAAGAAGTGCAAGTGGAAGAAGGAGAACAATAGGAAGAAGAAGAAGAAGAAGTGGAAGAATGAGAAAAAGAGGAGGAAGAAGAAGCAATGGAAGAAAAGGGGAATGAAGAAGAAGTGGAAGAAGGAGGAGAAGAAGAAGGGGAGGAAGAAGAAGCAGTGTAGGCAGAAGAAGGGCAAGAAGGAGAAGAGAGGGAAGAAGAAGAACAAGTGGATGAAGTAGAAGTGGAAGAAGGTGAACAAGAGGAAGAAGAAGAAGTAGTTGAAGGAGTGGGCATGATGGAGAAGAAGTGGAAGAAGGAGAACAAGAGGTAGAAATGCAAGTGGAAGCAGAAGAAGGAGAAAAAGAGGGATATGACGAAGGAAAGGAAGAAGAAGAAGGAGATGAAGAGGAAGAAAAGAAAGGAAAGGAGAGGATGAAGAAGAAGTGGAAGAAAGAGAACAAGAGGAGGCAGGAGAAGTTGAAGAAAGATACGAAGAGGAAGAAGAAGGAGAGTAACTAGAAGAAGTGGAAGAAGGAGAAGAAAAGGAAGAAGAAGAAGATGTGGAAAGTGAAGAAGGTGAAGAAGAGGAGGAAGAAGTTGTGGAAGGAGGTGAGATGAAGAAGAAGAATTGGAACAAGGAGAAAAGAGGAAATGGAAGAAGGAAGGTGATGTGAATTCCCCTTTTCACGAATTCAGAACGGACCGATTAGGACTATTTGTTAGAATGGAAAAAAACAAAAAGGTAAAAATTGGGGATGATGGTGGTTTTGGGGGAGACGCCACTTCTGGAAAGGAAGATAAGTCTCAAAGACGCCACAAGGGGTGGAAGGCCCTTGATAAGTCTCAAGCTTGGTTCAGCCAAGAACCTAGGAGATACACTCTCTCAAGAAAAGTTTTATCCAAAACCCAGTCTCTCTATTTCCATTGAAATGCAATACATATAGGAATTCCATAAAGCCAAGAAATAAATGCACCATTTACTAACATTGATTGAGGTTTATTTATTAAATAACCTCCCTACTAGTGCATATGAAAAGACAACAGCCACACTGAAGGAAAACTAGACAACCACTAAAATTCAACACTCTAAAATAAAAGAAAAATTAAAATAAACTGTTTTTAAAGCATAGCAAATAACACAACAGTACCAACACTTTTTACAACTTTGTTTAATTAAACCCACTTTGATTAAAATAACTTTGCAGCAACATCCTCTATTTCATGAATCTTCAATGATGACCATGCATTGAATTAATTTTGCCTCTATGTCCTTTTCATTAGGTGCAGCTTCTACAATTGTTGCTACCACTTGTTGTAAAACTTCTCTTGCTTTCCTAGCTCTTGCCCTTGTCATAGGTGTCCCAAGTCTTTCAACCACCTTACTGTCTTTGTTTGTAGCTGTGTCCTCATCATTGCCTCCATCTTGAAGAGGATTTGTCCTCAAATCTAAGGCTTCTTCTTCTGCATTAAAAGGAGACAAATCAGATACATTAAAAATTGCACTTGTATTATAGTCACCTGGCAAATCAATTTTGTAGGCATTATCATGGATCCTCTCTAACACTTGGAAAGGACCGTCTGCCCTTGGTTGTAGTTTGGACTTCCTTTGTTTAGGGAATCTCTCTTTTCTCATGTGTACCCAAACCCAATCACCAGGTTCGAATACAATTCTCCTTCTTCCCTTATTAGCTTGCTTGGCATAGCTCTCTTGCACCCACTTTTTGCTTATTAATTCATCAACTTGCCTTTGTATTTCTTGGGTCTCTTGGGGGTTGCTTCTATACGCTGGTCGATTAGGTAATGAAGCTCCAGGAATGAGATCAATGTGATGCTCAATTCCCCTTAAAGGTGGTAATACGTTAGGAACCTCCTTTGGAAACACATCCTTATATTCCTGCAAAAGAAATTCAACACCAACAGGGCCAAGTTTTTTAGAGTTAGCATAAACATTATTTTTGCAATACAATACGTAAAGTGGTTTTTTTGCAAGCATCACCCTCTTCACCTCACTCTTTTTTGCTAAACAACTCTTTTTTCTTTCAAGTGTTTCACTTTTGTTCCCCTTATGTGTTTCACTCTTTTTATTTCCACTCTTTTTATATGTTTCACTCATCTCTCCTTTTTCTTGCAACTCTTTCTCTTTTATTTCTTTTTCTTTTTCCCTCAACTCCTTTTCTCTCATTTCTTTTTCTCTCAACTCTTTTTCTTTTATTTCTTTTTCTTTTTCCTCTTTCCTCTCTTGTCCTATTTTTGTTTTCAACCTGATTAAATCCTCAATTGCTTCTTTAGGTGAAAGTAGTGCAATTCTCAATTTGCATCCTTGGTGCATAAAAGAAATTTTATTTGTTTTCTCATTGTAATTCACATTTCTTTCAACTTGCCATGATTTACCGAGAAGTAAGTGGCAAGCATCCATGGGCACCACATCACACAACACAACATCTTCATATTTTCCAATGGAAAACTTCACTTCAACTTGCTTATTCACAGATATGTCACCATTTTCACCAAGACTTTGAAGTTTGTAAGGTTGGGGGTGTGGTGTAGTCTCTAAATTCAATTTGGTAACTAATCTTGAACTAACCAGATTGGTACAATTTCCTCCATAAATAATGATTGAGCAAATCTTTCCTTCAATTGAACATCTAGTTTGAAATAAGCTTCCTTTTTGAATCTCAACCCTACCCTTAACCTCAGTAGTTGCAATTTCATTGTCCCCAAAAATTTTTCTTTTCTTGTTTGGACAATTTAAAGCAATATGACCTTTAGTCAAACATTTAAAACATTTAATTGTATTAATCTTGGAAGTAGAAGAAATGCAAGGGTTAGGAACGTGTTTACCACTTGAAGACTTTGAACCTTGTTCCCTAGGTAAGGAAGATCCCTCCTTCTTGGACTTGTCCCTCCAATTTGTGTTGTTAAAATTGGAAGAACCCCTTCTCATAGTTCCCTTTCTTTTGAGTTGTTGTTCTACCTGTACAGCTTTGTGCAACAAATCTTCTAACTCAATATATTCCTGCAATTCAACAACATCTCTGATTTCATTATTTAATCCACTCAAAAATCGAGCCATAGTGTCCTCACTATCTTCATTGACTTTAGCCCGCATCATAGTCATTTCCAAGTCTTTAAAATACTCTTCAACACTCCTATTGCCTTGAGATAATTTCTGAAGTTTAAGCTTCAAATCTCTATTGTATCTAGTTGGCACATATCTCTTCCTCATGATGGTCCTCAATTCATCCCATGTATCTACTATTGGTTCTTCATTTCTCACCCTCCCCCTTTGGTACTTGTTCCACCAAATAAGTGCATAATCAGAAAATTCAGCAGCTGCCATTTTAACTTTTTGCTCCTCTGTATAGTTGTTACAAGAGAATACATGTTCAATTTTCAGTTCCCACTCCAAATAGGCTTCTGGATCACTCCTTCCTTTGAATGGAGGAATATTCAGCTTCACTCCTTCAATCCGGTTTCGCCTAGGTTCACCATCATTATCTCTTCTTCTCCTATTCTCCTCATTATTTCCACGATTCTCAAGTACCTCAATCCTTCCATATAACTCCTCTGTATGTTCTCTCAACATTCTTTGTACTTGGTTTGTAATTGCTTCAATCATGAGTCTATTACCTCCTCCATTAGGAGGGGTTTCTTTACCTCCTGTACCTGCCATTTAATCAGAAAAAAATAAAATTGAAGTAATAGGCCCTCACCACTCTTCTCACGTGTTTACACTCAAGAATGTACACTCGTGTTTAGTGCTCTCTTTTCTGGCTTTTTCTCTAATGTGCGTGCACACAGCCTTTTACCTCTCTTGTACTCTCCTTGGGTTCTTAACAAAATCAAATAAGACTCTTTTTCTTCTTTTTTTTATTTTTTTTTCAAGAACAGTCCACACAATGTAGCAAAAATTTGGTGTATCAGACTTCAAACACCACTACCTCACAAAATAGCGAACGCAAAAGGCCAAACAAAAACAAAACTCTAATGCAATTTAAAACAGTTGCAAAAACAATCCTTCACAAAAACAGCCAATAGATCACCTTACAATTGGTTAAGTTTCTGTCCTAAATAGATGAATCATTCAGCCACAACCTTTTCTTTTATTTTTTTTTCTTCTCTTTTTTTTTTTTTTTTCTTTTCTTTCTTTTGTGTTTTTTTTTATAGGCTTAACTTTTGCAATGACTTAGGCAGGGTGATTATCAATATCAGATGATGTTATTGGCACTAAGAACAAAAGGAAGGATGTTACCAATTTCTCCAAGCCAGCCAATGTCATGCCACTGTATCTCACGCTGCATAACTCCGAAGTGAACGATTCGACATCCAGGTGAAAGTTCACGTTCTGAGGAACAATTTCCACTCACGAATCACCGAAATTGACTCTGTAAAACGTGAGTTATGAGTGAAAGGAAATTGCGTCTCAGACAACCAAGAACTGCGCCCTAGAACCTTTAAGCAGTGTCCAAAACCTAGTCCTAAACAACTAGCTCTGATACCAAATGATGTGAATTCCCCTTTTCACGAATTCAGAACGGACCGATTAGGACTATTTGTTAGAATGGAAAAAAACAAAAAGGTAAAAATTGGGGATGATGGTGGTTTTGGGGGAGACGCCACTTCTGGAAAGGAAGATAAGTCTCAAAGACGCCACAAGGGGTGGAAGGCCCTTGATAAGTCTCAAGCTTGGTTCAGCCAAGAACCTAGGAGATACACTCTCTCAAGAAAAGTTTTATCCAAAACCCAGTCTTAAACAACTAGCTCTGATACCAAATGATGTGAATTCCCCTTTTCACGAATTCAGAACGGACCGATTAGGACTATTTGTTAGAATGGAAAAAAACAAAAAGGTAAAAATTGGGGATGATGGTGGTTTTGGGGGAGACGCCACTTCTGGAAAGGAAGATAAGTCTCAAAGACGCCACAAGGGGTGGAAGGCCCTTGATAAGTCTCAAGCTTGGTTCAGCCAAGAACCTAGGAGATACACTCTCTCAAGAAAAGTTTTATCCAAAACCCAGTCTCTCTATTTCCATTGAAATGCAATACATATAGGAATTCCATAAAGCCAAGAAATAAATGCACCATTTACTAACATTGATTGAGGTTTATTTATTAAATAACCTCCCTACTAGTGCATATGAAAAGACAACAGCCACACTGAAGGAAAACTAGACAACCACTAAAATTCAACACTCTAAAATAAAAGAAAAATTAAAATAAACTGTTTTTAAAGCATAGCAAATAACACAACAGTACCAACACTTTTTACAACTTTGTTTAATTAAACCCACTTTGATTAAAATAACTTTGCAGCAACATCCTCTATTTCATGAATCTTCAATGATGACCATGCATTGAATTAATTTTGCCTCTATGTCCTTTTCATTAGGTGCAGCTTCTAGAATTGTTGCTACCACTTGTTGTAAAACTTCTCTTGCTTTCCTAGCTCTTGCCCTTGTCATAGGTGTCCCAAGTCTTTCAACCACCTTACTGTCTTTGTTTGTAGCTGTGTCCTCATCAGAAGGGAAGGGAAGGGAAGAAGAAGCAGAACAAGTGGAATCTGGAGGAGAAGACGAAGAAGGAGAAGAAGTGTAAACATAAGATTTGGGGGAAGGAGAAGAAGAGGAAGAGCAACAATGGGAACCAACAGAAGTGGCGGATGGAGAAAAAGAGGAAGGAGAAGACACAAAGGAAAGAAGAAGTTGTGGAAGGAGAAGAAATGGAAGAAGATGAAGAAGAAGAAGTGTAAGCAAAAGAAGCCGAAAAAGGAGACAAAAATGAAGAAGAACAACAGGTAGAAGTTAAAGAATTGGTAGAAGGAGAGAATAAGAGGAATAAGAGGAAGTAGTGGAATGAAAGGAGATGATGAAGAAGAAGTGGAAGAAGGAGTACGGGAGGAGGGAGGAAGAAGAAGAAGTGGAAGAACGAGAAGAAAAGGAAGAAGTGGAAGTGGAAGAAGGAAAACAATAGGAAGCAGAAGTAGAAGTGGAAGAATGAGAGAAAGAGGAGGAAGAAGAAGCAATGGAAGGAAACTGGATGAAGAAGAAGTGGAACAAGGAGGAGAAGCAGAAGGGGAGGAAGAAGAAGTAGTGTAGGCAGAAGAAGGGCAAGAAGGAGAAGAGAGGGAAGAAGAAGAACTACTGGATGTAGTAGAGCTGGAAGAAGGTGAACAAGAGGAAGAAGAAGAGCTAGTTGAAGGATTGGGGATGATGGAGAAGAAGTGGAAGAAGGAGAAAAAGAGGGATATGACGAAGGAAAGGAAGAAGAAGAAGGAGATGAAGAGGAAGAAAAGAAAGGAAAGGAGAGGGTGAAGAAGAAGTGGGAGAAAGAGAACAAGAGGAGGCAGGAGAAGTGGCAGAAAGATAAGAAGAGGAAGAAGAAGAAGATGTGGAAAGTGAAGAAGTTGAAGAAAGTGAAGAAGAAGAAGAAGAAGACGTAGTTGAAGGAGTGGGGATGATGGAGAAGAAGTGGAAGAAGGAGAACAAGAGGTAGAAATGCAAGTGCAAGCAGAAGGAGGAGAAAAAGAGGGATATGACGAAGGAAAGCAAGAAGAAGTAGGAAATGAAGAGGAAGAAATGAAAGGAAATAGAGGATGAAGAAGAAGTGGAAGAAAGAGAGAACAAGAGGGGGCAGAAGAAGTGGAAGAAAGAGAGAACAAGAGGGGGCAGAAGAAGTGGAAGAAAGATAAGAAGAGGAAGAAGAAGGAGAGTAACTAGCAGAAGTGGAAGAAGGAGAAGAAAAGGAAGAAGAAGAAGATGTGGAAAGTGAAGAACTTGAAGAAGGTGAACAAGAGGAGGAAGAAGAAGTAGTGGAAGGAGGTGAGAAGAAGAAGAATTGGAACAGGGAGAAAAGGAGGAAATGGAAGATGGATGGGAAGGGAAGGGAAGAAGAAGCAGAACAAGTGGAAGCTGGAGAAGAGGAAGAAGAAGAAGAAGTGTAAGCATAAGATTTGGGGGAAGGAGAAGAAGAGGAAGAGCAACAATGGGAAGCAAGTGGAGCGAGGGATGGAGAAAAAGAGGAAGGAGAATACGGAAAGCAAAGAAGAAGAAGTTATGGAAGGAGAAGAAATGGAAGAAGAGAAAGAAGAAGAAGTGTAAGCAGAAGAAGCAGAAGAAGCGGAAGAAGGAGACGAAAATGAAGAAGAGCAACAAGTAGAAGTAGAAGAAGTGGTAGAAGGAGAGAATAAGGGGAATAGGAGGAAGTAGTGGAATGGAAGGACATGAAGAACAAGAAGTGGAAAAAGGAGAACGGGAGGAGGGAGAAGAGGTGGTAGAAGGAGAAGAAGAAGAAGTTGAAGAACGAGAAGAAAAGGAAGAAGTGCAAGTGGAAGAAGGAGAACAATAGGAAGAAGAAGAAGAAGTGGAAGAATGAGAAAAAGAGGAGGAAGAAGAAGCAATGGAAGGAAAGGGGATGAAGAAGAAGTGGAACAAGGAGGGGAAGAAACAGGGGTGGAAGAAGAAGTCGCGTAGGCAGAAGAAGGGCAAGAAGGAGAAGAGAGGGAAGAAGAAGAACAAGTGGATGTAGTAGAAGTGGAAGAAGGTGAACAAGAGGAAGAAGAGGAAGTAGTTGAAGGAGTTGGGATGATGGAGAAGAAGTGGAAGAAGGAGAACAAGAGGTAGAAATGCAAGTGGAAGCCGAAGAAGGGGGAAAAGAGGGATATGACGAAAGAAAGGAAGAAGGAGGAGGAGATGAAGAGGAAGAAAAGAAAGGAAAGGAGAGGATGAAGAAGAAGTGGAAGAAAGAGAACAAGAAGAGGCAGGAGAAGTGAAAGAAAGATAAGAAGAGGAAGAAGAAGGAGAGTAACTAGAAGAAGTGGAAGAAGGAGAAGAAAACAAAGAAGAAGAAGATGTGGAAAGTGAAGAAGGTGAACAAGAGGAGGAAGAAGAAGTAGTGGAAGGAGGTGACATGAAGAAGAAGAATTGGAGCAAGGAGAAAAGGAGAAAAGGAGGAAAAGGAAGAAGGACCGGAAGGGAAGGGAAGAAGAAGCAGAAGAAGTGGAATCTGGAGGACAAGAGGAAGAAGAAGAGAAGTGTAAGCATAAGATTTGGGGGAAGGAGAAGAAGAGGAAGAGCAACAATGGGAAGCAACAGAAGTGGGGGATGTTGAAAAAGAGGAAGGGGAAGACGGAAAGGAAAGAAGAAGAAGTTCTGGAAGGAGAAGAAATGGAAGAAGAGGAAGAAGAAGAAGTGTAAGCAGAAGAAGCGGAAGAAGGAGACGAAAATGAAGAAGAACAACAAGTAGAAGTAGTAGAAGTGGTAGAAGGAGAGAATAAGAGGAATAGGAGCAAGTAGTGGCATAAAAGGAGATGAAGAAGAACAAGTGGAAGAAGGAGAACAGTTGGAGGGAGAAGAGGTGGCAGAAGGAGAAGAAGAGGAAGAAGAAGAAGAAGTGGAAGAACGAGAAGAAAAGGAAGAAGTGCAAATGGAAGAAGGAGAACAATAGGAAGAAGAAGAAGAAGTGGAAGAATGAGAAAAAGAGGAGGAAGAAGAAGCAATCGAAGGAAAGGGGATGAAGAAGAAGTGGAACAAGGAGGAGAAGAAGAACAGGTGGATGTAGTAGAAGTGGAAAAAGGTGAACAAGAGGAAGAAGAAGAAGTAGTTGAAGGAGTAGGGATGATGGAGAAGAAGTCGAAGAAGGAGAACAAGAGTTAGAAATGCAAGTGGAAGCAGAAGAAGGAGAAAAAGAGGGATATGATAAAGGAAAGGAAGAAGAAGAAGCAGATGAAGAGGAAGAAAAGAAAGGAAAGGAAAGGAAGAAGAAGAAGTGGAAGAAAGAGAACAAGAAGAGGCAGGAGAAGTGGAAGAAAGATATGAAGAGGAAGAAGAAGGAGAGTAACTAGAAGAAGTGGAAGAAGGAGAAGAAAAGGTAGAAGAAGAAGATGTGGAAAGTGAAGAAGTTGAAGAAGGTGAACAAGAGGAGGAAGAAGAAGTAGTGGAAGAAGGTGAGATGAAGAAGAAGAATTGGAAGAAGGAGAAAAGGAGGAAAAGGAAGAAGAAAGGGAGGGGAATGGAAGGGAAGAAGAAGCAGAAGAAGTGGAAGCTGGAGGAGAAGAGGAAGAGGAAGAAGAAGTGTAAGCATAAGATTTAGGGGAAGGAGAAAAAGAGGAATAGCAACAATGGGAAGCAACAGAAGTGGGGGATGGAGAAAAAGAGTAAGGAAAAGACGGAAAGGAAAGAAGAAGTAGTTCTAGAAGGAGAAGAAATGGAAGAAGAAGAAGTGTAAGCAGAAGAAGCAGAAAAAGGAGACGAAAATGAAGAAGAACAACAAGTAGAAGTAGAAGAAGTGGTAGAAGGAGAGAATAAGAGGAATAGGAGGAAGTAGTGGAATGAAAGGAGATGAAGAAGAAGAAGTGGAAGTAGAAGAACGAGAACAAAAGGAAGAAGTGCAAGTGGAAGAAGGAGAGCAGTAGGAAGAAGAAGAAGAAGTGGCAGATTGAGAAAAAGAGGAGGAAGAACAAACAATGGAAGGAAAGCAGATGAAGAAGAAGTGGAACAAGGAGGAGAAGAAGAAGGGGAGGAAGAAGAAGTAGTGTAGGTAGGAGAAGGGCAAGAAGAAGAAGAGAGGGAAGAAGAAGAACAAGTGGATGTAGTAGAAGTGGAAAAAGGTGAACAAGAGGAAGAAGAAGTAGTTGAAGGAGTGGGGATTATGGCAAAGAAGTGGAAGAAGGAGAACAAGAGGTAGAAATGCAAGTGGAAGCAGAGGAAGAAGAAAAAGGACATGAAGAGGAAGAAAAGAAAGGAAAGGAGAGGATGACCAAGAAGTGGAAGAAAGAGAACAAGAGGAGGCAGGAGAAGTGGAAGAAAGATAAGAAGAGGAAGAAGAAGGAGAGTAACTAGAAGAAGTGGAAGAAGGAGAAGAAAAGGAAGAAGAACAAGATGTGGAAAGTGAAGAAATTGAAGAAGGTGAACAAGAGGAGGAAGAAGAAGTAGTGGAAGGAGGTGAGATGAAGAAGAAGAATCGGAACAAGGAGAAAAGGAGGAAAAGGAAGAAGGAGGGGAAGGGAAGGGAAGAAGAAGCAGAAGAAGTGGAATCTGGAGGAGAAGAGGAAGAAGAAGAAGAAGAAGTGTAAGCATAAGATTTGGGAAAGGAGAATAAGAGGAAGAGCAACAATGGGAAGCAACAGAAGTGCGGGATGGAGAAAAAGAGGAAGGAGAAGTAACTAGAAGAACAAGTGTAGGCAGAAGAAGTAGTGTAGGCAGAAGACGGGCAAGAAGGAGAAGAGAGGGAAGAAGAAGAACAAGTGGATGTAGTAGAAGTGGAAGAGGGTGAACAAGAGAAAGAAGAAGAAGTAGTTGAAGGAGTGGGGATGATGGAGAAGAAGTGGAAGAAGGAGAACAAGAGGTAGAAATGCAAGTGGAAGCAGAAGAAGGAGAAAAAAAGGGATATGACGAAGGAAAGGAAGAAGAAGAAGGAGATGAAGAGGAAGAAAAGAAACGAAAGGAGGGGATGAAGAAGAAGCGGAAGAAAGAGAACAAGAGGAGGAAGGAGAAGTGGAGGAAAGAAAAGAAGAGGAAGAAGAAGGAGAGTAACTAGAAGAAGTAAGAAGGAGAAGAAAAAGAAGAAGAAGAAGATGTTTAAAGTGAAGAAGTTGAAGAAGGTGAACAAGAGGAGGAAGAAGAAGTAGTAAAAGGAGGTGAGATGAAGAAGAAGAATTCGAACAAGGAGAAAAGGAGGAAAAGGAAGAAGCAGGGGAAGGGAAGGGAAGAAGAAGCAGAAGAAGTGGAATCTGGAGGAGAAGAGGAAGAAGAAGAAGAAGAAGTGTAAGCATAAGATTTGGGGCAAGGAGAAGAAGAGGAAGAGCAACAATGGGAAGCAACAGAAGTGGGGGATGGAGAAAAAGAGGAAGGAGAAGACGGAAAGGAAAGAAGAACAAGTTATGGAAGGAGAAGAAATGGAAGAAGAGGACGAAGAGGAAGTGTAAGCAGAAGAAGCGGAAGAAGGAGACGAAAATGAAGAAGAAGAACAAGTAGAAGTAGAAGAAGTGGTAGCAGGAGAGAATAAGAGGAATAGGAGGAAGTATTGGAATGGAAGGAGATGAAGAAGAAGAAATGGAAGAAGGAGAACGGGAGGAGGGAGAAGAGGAAGAAGAAGAAGTGGAAGAACGAGAAGAAAAGGAGGAAGTGCAAGTGGAAGAAGGAGAGAAATAGGGAGAAGAAGAAGAAGTGGAAGAATGAGAAAAAGAGGAGGAAGAAGAAGCAATGGAAGGAAAGGGGAATGAGGAAGAAGTGGAACAAGGAGGAGAAGAAGAAGGGGAGGAAGAAGAAGTAGTGTAGGCAGAAGAAAGGCAAGAAGGAGAAGAGAGGGAAGAAGAAGAACAAGTGGATGTAGTAGAAGTGGAAGAAGGTGAACAAGAGGAAGAATAAGAACTAGTTGAAAGAGTGGGGATGGAGTAGAAATGCAAGTGGAAGCAGAAGAAGGAGAAAAAGAAGGATATGTTGAAAGTGAAGAAGTTGAAGAAGGTGAACAGGACGAGTAAGAAGAAGTGGTGGAAGGAGGTGAGATGAAGAAGAATTGGAACAAGGAGAAAAGGAGGAAAAGGAACGAGGTGAAGAAGAAGAAGTGGAATCTAGAGGAGTACAGGAAGAAGAAGAAGAAGTGTAAGCATAAGATTTGGCGGAACGAGAAGAAGAGGAAGAGCAACAGTGGGAAGCAACAGGAATGGGGGATGGAGAAAAAGAGGAACGAGAAGACCGCAAGGAAAGAAGAAGAAGTTGTGGAAGGAGCAGAAATGGAAGAAGAGGAAGAAGAAGAAGTGTAAGCAGAAGAAGCAGAAGAAGGAGACGAAATTAAGAAGAACAACAAGTAGAAGTAGAAGAAGTGGTAGAAGGAGAGAATAAGAGGAATAGGAGGAAGTAGTGGGATGGAAGGAGATGAAAAATAAGAAGTGGAAGAAGCAGAACGGGAAGAGGGAGAAGAGGTGGCAGAAGGAGAAGAAGAGGAAGAAGAAGAAGTGGAAGAACGAGAAGAAAAGGAAGAAGTGCAAGTGGAAGAAGGAGAACAATAGGAAGAACACGAAGAAGTGGAAGTATGAGAAAAAGAGGGGGAAGAAGAAGCAATGGAAGGAAAGGGGATGAAGAAGAAGAAGTGGAACAAGGAGGAGAACAAGAAGGGGAGGAAGAAGGACTGTAGAAAGAAGAAGGGCAAGAAGGAGAAGAGAGGGAAGAAGAAGAACAAGTGGATGTGGTAGAAGTGGAAGAAGGTGAACAAGAGGAAGAAGAAGAAGTAATTGAAAGAGTGGGGATGATGGAGAAGACGTGGAAGAATGAGAAGAAGAGGTACAAGGCAAGTGGAAGCAGAAGAAGGAGAAAAAGAGGGATATGACAAAGGAAAGGAAGAAGAAGAAGGAGATGAAGAGGAAGAAAAGAAAGGAAAAGAGAGGATGAAGAAGAAGTGGAAGAAAGAGAACAAGAGGAGGCAGGAGAAGTGGAAGAAAGATAAGAAGAGGAAGAAGAAGGATAGTAACTAGAAGAAGTGCAAGAAGGAGAAGAAAAGGAAGAAGAAGAAGATGTGGAAAGTGAAGAAGTTGAAGAAGGTGAACAAGAGGAGGAAGAAGAAGTAGTGGAAGGAAGTGAGATGAAGAAGAAGAATTGGAACAAAGAGAAAAGGAGTAAAAGGAAGAAGGAGGGTAAGGGAAGGGAAGAAGAAGCAGAAGAAGTGGAATTTGGAGGAGAAGAGGAAGAAGAAGAAGAAGTGTAAGCATAAGATTTGGTGGAAGGAGAAGAAGAGGAAGAGCAAAAATGGGAAGCAACAGTAGTGGGGGATGGAGAAAAAGAGGAAGGACAAGACGGAAAGGAAAGAAGAAGAAGTTGTGGAAGGAGAAGAAATGGAAGAAAAAGAAGTGTAAGCAGAAGAAGCGTAAGAAGGAGATGAAAATAAAGAAGAACAACAAGTAGAAGTAGAAGAAGTGGTAGAAGGAGAGAATAAGAGGAATAGGAGGAAGTAGTGGAATGAAAGGAGATGAAGAAGAAGAAGTCGAAGAAGGAGAACGGGAGGACGGAGAAGAAGAAGTGGAAGAACAAGAAGAAAAGAAAAGGAAGAAGTGGAGGTGGAAGAAGGAGAACAATAGGAAGAAGAAGAAGCAGTGGAAGAATGAGAAAAAGAGGAGGAAGAAGAGGCAATGGAAGGAAAGGGGATGAAGAAGAAGTGGAACAAGGAGGAGAAGAAGAAGGGCAGGAAGAAGAAGTAGTGTAGGCAGAAGAAGGGCAAGAAGGAGAAGAGAGGGAAGAAGAAGAACAAGTGGACGTACTAGAAGTGGAAGAAGGTGAACAAGAGGAAGAAGAAGAAGTAGTTGAAGGAGTGGGGATGATGGAGAAGAAGTGGAAGAAGGAGAACAAGAGGTAGAAATGCAAGTGGAAGCAGAAGAAGGAGAAAAAGAGGGATATCACGAAGGAAAGGAAGAAGAAGAAGGAGATGAAGAGGAAGAAAAGAAAGGAAAGGAGAGGATGAAGAAGAAGTGGAAGAAAGAGGACAAGAGGAGGCAGGCGAAGTGGAAGAAAGATAAGAAGAGGAAGAAGAAGGAGAGTAACTAGAAGAAGTGGAAGAAGGTGAAGAAAAGGAAGAAGAAGAAGATATGGAAAGTGAAGAAGGTGAACAAGAGGAGGAAGAAGAAGAATTGGAACAAGGAGAAAAGGAGGAAAAGGAAGAAGGAGGGGAAGGGAAGGGAAGAAGAAGCAGAAGAAGTGGAATCTGGAGGAGAAGAGGAAGAAGAAGAAGAAGAAGTGTAAGCATAAGATTTGGGAAAGGAGAATAAGAGGAAGAGCAACAATGGGAAGCAACAGAAGTGCGGGATGGAGAAAAAGAGGAAGGAGAAGTAACTAGAAGAACAAGTGTAGGCAGAAGAAGTAGTGTAGGCAGAAGATGGGCAAGAAGGAGAAGAACAAGTGGATGTAGTAGAAGTGGAAGAGGGTGAACAAGAGAAAGAAGAAGAAGTAGTTGAAGGAGTGGGGATGATGGTGAAGAAGTGGAAGAAGGAGAACAAGAGGTAGAAATGCAAGTGGAAGCAGAAGAAGGAGAAAAAGAGGGATATGACGTAGGAAAGGACGAAGAAGAAGGAGATGAAGAGGAAGAAAAGAAACGAAAGGAGAGGATGAAGAAGAAGCGGAAGAAAGAGAACAAGAGGAGGCAGGAGAAGTGGAGGAAAGATAAGAAGAGGAAGAAGAAGGAGAGTAACTAGAAGAAGTGGAAGAAGGAGAAGAAAAGGAAGAAGAAGAAGATGTGGAAAGTGAAGAAGTTGAAGAAGGTGAACAAGAGGAGGAAGAAGAAGTAGTGGAAGGAGGTGAGATGAAGAATCAGAATTGGAACAAGGAGAAAAGGAGGAAAAGGAAGAAGGAGGGGAAGGGAACGGAAGAAGAAGCAGAAGAAGTGGAATCTGGAGTAGAACAGGAAGAAGAAGAAGAAGTGTAAGCATAAGATTTGGGGGAAGGAGAAGAAGAGGAAGAGCAACAATGGGAAGCAACAGAAGTGGGGGGTGGAGAAAAAGAGGAAGGAGAAGACGGAAAGGAAAGAAGAAGAAGTTGTGAAAGGAGAAGAAATGGAAGAAGAGGAAGAAGAAGAAGTGTAAGCAGAAGAAGCGGAAGAAGGAGACGAAAATGAAGAAGAAGAACAAGTAGAAGTAGAAGAAGTGGTAGCAGGAGAGAATAAGAGGAATAGGAGGAAGTATTGGAATGGAAGGAGATGAAGAAGAAGTAGTGGAAGAAGGAGAACGGGAGGAGGGAGAAGAGGTGGCAGAAGGAGAAGGAGAGGAAGAAGAAGAAGTGGAAGAACGAGAAGAAAAGGAGGAAGTGCAAGTGGAAGAAGGAGAGAAATAGGGAGAAGAAGAAGAAGTGGAAGAATGAGAAAAAGAAGAAGAAGAAGTTGTGGAAGGAGAAGAAATGGAAGGGGAGGAAGAAGAAGCAGTGTAGGCAGAAGAAGGGCAAGAAGGAGAAGAGAGGGAAGAAGAAGAACAAGTGGATGAAGTAGAAGTGGAAGAAGGTGAACAAGAGGAGGAAGAAGAAGTAGTTGAAGGAGTGGGGATGATGGAGAAGAAGTGGAAGAAGGAGAACAAGAGGTAGAAATCCAAGTCGAAGCAGAAGAAGGAGAAAAAGCAGGATATGACGAAGGAAAGGAAGAAGAAGAAGGAGATGAAGAGGAAGAAAAGAAAGGAAAGGAGAGGATGAAGAAGAAGTGGAAGAAAGAGAACAAGAGGAGGCAGGAGAAGTGGAAGAAAGATAAGAAAAGGAAGAAGAAGGAGAGTAACTAGAAGAAGTGGAAGAAGGAGAAGAAAAGGAAGAAGAAAAATATGTGGAAGGAGGTGAGATGAAGAAGAAGAATTGGAACAAGGAGAAAAGGAGGAAAAGGAAGAAGGAGGGGAAGGGAAGGGAAGAAGAAGCAGAAGAAGTGGAATCTGGAGGAGAAGAGGAAGAAGAAGAAGAAGTGTAAGCATAAGATTTGGGGAAGGAGAGGAAGAGGAAGAGCAACAATGGGAAGCAACAGAAGTGGGGGATGGAGAAAAAGAGGAAGGAGAAGACAGAAAGGAAAGAAGAAGAAGTTGTGGAAGGAGAAGAAATGGAAGAAGAGGAAGAAGAAGAAGTGTAAGCAGAAGAAGCGGAAGAAGCAGACGAAAATGAAGAAGAACAACAAGTAGAAGTAGAAGAAGTGGTAGAAGGAGAGAATGAGAGGAATAGGAGGAAGCAGTGGAATGAAAGGAGATGAAGAAGAAGAAGTGGAAGAAGGAGAACGGGAGGAGGAAGAAGAGGTGGCCGAAGGAATAGAAGAGGAAGAAGAAGAAGTGGAAGAACGAGAAGAAAAGGAAGAAGTGTAAGTGGAAGAAGGAGAACAATAGGAAGAAGAAGAAGAAGTGGAAGAATGAGAAAAAGAGGAGGAAGAAGAAGCAATGGAAGGAAAGGGTAATGAAGAGGAAGTGGAAGAAGGAGGAGAAGAAGAAGGGGAGGAAGAAGAAGCAGTGTAGGCAGAAGAAGGGCATGAAGCAGAAGAGAGGGAAGAAAAAGACCAAGCGGATGAAGTAGAAGTGGAAGAAGGTGAACAAGAGGAAGAAGAAGAAGTAGTTAAAGGAGTGGGGGTGATGGAGAAGAAGTGGAAGAAGGAGAACAAGAGGTAGAAATGCAAGTGGAAGCAGAAGAAGGAGAAATAGAGGGACATGTCGAAGGAAAGGAAGAAGAAGAAGGAGATGAAGAGGAAGAAAAGAAAGGAAAAGAGAGGATGAAGAAGAAGTGGAAGAAAGAGAACAAGAGGAGGCAGGAGAAGTGGAAGAAAGATAAGAAGAGGAAGAAGAAGAATAGTAACTAGAAGAAGTTGAAGAAAAGTAAGAAGAAGAAGATGTGGAAAGTGAAGAAGTTGAAGAAGGTGAACAAGAGGAGGAAGAACAAGTAGTGGAAGGAAGTGAGATGAAGAAGAAGAATTGGAACAAGGAGAAAAGGAGGAAAAGCAAGAAGGAGGGGAAGGGAAGGGAAGAAGAAGCAGAAGAAGTGGAAACTGGAGGAGCAGAGGAAGAAGAAGAAGAAGAAGAAGAAGAAGTGTAAGCATAAGATTTGGGGGAAGGAGAAGAAGAGGAAGAGCAGCAATGGGACGCAACAGAAGTGGGGGATGGAGAAAAAGAGGAAGGAGAATACCGAAAGGAAAGAAGAAGAAGTTGTGGAAGGAGAAGAAATGGAAGAAGAGGAAGAAGAAGAAGTGTAAGCAGAAGAAGCGGAAGAAGGAGACGAAAATGAAGAACAACAACAAGTAGAAGTTGAAGAAGTGGTAGAAAGAGAGAATAAGAGGAATAGGAGGAAGTAGTGGAATGAAAGGGGATGAAGAAGAAGAAGAGGAAGAAGAAGAAGTGCAAGTGGAAGAAGAAGAACAATTGGAAGAAGAAGAAGAAGTGGAAGAATGAGAAAAAGAGGGGGAAGAAGAAGCAATGGAAGGAAAGGGGATGAAGAAGAAGTGGAACAAGGAGGAGAAGAAGAAGGGGAGGAAGAAGAAGTAGTGTAGGCAGAAGAAGGGCAAGAAGGAGAAGAGAGGGAAGAAGAAGAACAAGTGGATGTAGTAGAAGTTTAAGAAGGTGAACAAGAGGAAGAAGAAGAAGTAGTTGAAGGAGTGGGGCTGATGGAGAAGAAGTGGAAGAAGGAGAACAAGAGGTAGAAATGCAAGTGGAAGAAGAAGAAGGAGAAAAAGAGGGATATCACGAAGGAGAGGAAGAAGAAGAAGGAGATCAAGAGGAAGAAAAGAAAGGAAAGGAGAGGATGAAGAAGAAGTGGAAGAAAGAGAACAAGAGGAGGCAGGAGAAGTGGAAGAAAGATAAGAAGAGGAAGAAGAAGGAGAGTAACTGGAAGAAGTGGAAGAAGGAGAAGAAAAGGAAGAAGAAGAAGCTGTGGAAAGTGAAGAAGTTGAAGAAGGTGAACAAGAGGAGGAAGAAGATGTAGTGGAAGGAGGTGAGATGAAGAAGAAGAATTGGAACAAGGAGAAACGGAGGAAAAGGAAGAAGGAGGGGAAGGGAAAGGAAGAAGAAGTGGAACAAGGAGGAGAAGAAGAAGGGGAGGAGGAAGAAGTAGTGTAGGCAGAAGAAAGGCAAGAAGGAAAAGAGACGGAAGAAGAAGAACAGGTGGATGTAGTCGAAGTGGAAGAAGGTGAACAAGAGGTAGAAGAAGAAGTAGTTGAAGGAGTAAGGATGATGGAGAAGAAGTGGAAGAAGGAGAACAAGAGGTAGAAATGCAAGTGGAAGGAGAAGAAATAGAAAAAGAGGAATACGACGAAGGAAAGGAAGATGAAGAAGGAGATGAAGAGGAAGAAAAGAAAGGAAATGAGAGGATGAAGAAGAAGCGGAAGAAAGAGAGCAACAAGTAGAAGTAGAAGAGGAAAAAGAAGGAGAGTAACTAGAAGAAGTGGAAGAAGGAGAAGAAAAGGAAGAAGAAGAAGATGTGGAAAGTGAAGAAGGTGAACAAGAGGAGGAGGAGGAAGTAGTGGAAGGAGGTGACGAAAATGAAGAAGAACAACAAGTAGAAGTAGAAGAAGTGGTAGAAGGAAAGAATGAGAGGAATAGGAGGAAGTAGTGGAATGAAAGGAGATGAAAAAGAAGAAGTGGAAGAAGGATAACGGGAGGAGGGGGAAGAGGTGGCAGAAGGAGAAGAAGAAGAAGTAGAAGAACGAGAAGAAAAGGAAGAAGTGCAAGTGGAAGAAGGAGAACAATAGGAAGAAGAAGAAGTGGAAGAACGAGAAGAAAAGGAAGAAGTGCAAGTGGAAGAAGGAGACCAATAGGAAGAAGAAGAAGAAGTAGAAAAATGAGAAAAAGAGGATGAAGAACAAGCCATGGAAGGAAAGGGGAATGAAGAAGAAGTGGAACAAGGAGGAGAAGAAGAAGGGGAGGTTGACGAAGTGGTGTAGGCAGAAGAAGGGCAAGAAGTAGAAAAGAGGGAAGAAGAAGAAGTGGAAGAAGGAGGAGAAGAAGAAGGGGAGGAAGAAGAAGTAGCGTAGGCAGAAGAAGGGCAAGAAGGAGAAGAGAGGGAAGAAGAATAACAAGTGGACGTAGTAGAGGTGGTAGAAGGTGAACAAGTGAAGAAGAAGAAGTAGTTGAAGGAGTGGGGATGATGGAGAACAAGTGCAAGAAGGAGAAAGAGAGGGATATGACGAAGGAAAGGAAGAAGAAGAAGAAGATGAAGAGGAAGAAAAGAAAGGAAAGGAGAGGATGAAGAAGAAGTGGAAGAAAGAGAACAAGAGGAGGCAGGAGAAGTGGAAGAAAGAATGTAGAGGAAGAAGAAGGAGACTAACTAGAAGAAGTGGAAGAAGGAGAAGAAAAGGAAGAAGAAGAAGATGTGGAACAAGGAGAAAAGGAGGAAAAGGAAGAAGGAGGGGAAGGGAAAGGAAGAAGGAGCAGAAGAAGTGGAATCTGGAGGAGAAGAGGAAGAAGAAGAAGAAGTGTAAGCATAAGATTTGGGGGAAGGAGAAGAAGAGGAAGAGCAACAATGGGAAGCAACAGAAGTGAGGGATGGAGAAAAAAGGAAGGAGAAGACGGCAAGGACAGATGAAGAAGTTGTGGAAGGAGAAGATATGGAAGAAGAGGAAGAAGAAGAAGTGTAAGCAGAAGAAGCGGAAGAAGGAGACGAAATTGAAGAAGAACAACAAGTAGAAGTTGATGTGAATGCCGAAGACAATGACTTTTCATTTTTGTAACGTTTCATTAATTTAGGAATTAATGTAACATGCAATTAATCATATGTGATAATTGCGTGATAATGGAGTATTTAATTTTTCTTTTGGGAGTTATGATTTTGAACAGCCACCTAGTTCTATAAATAGGGATTGAATTGTACTAAAAAAAAAACCATTGAATTAGTGAAATTATATTTGGGTTTTACCCTTTTGTGAAAGATGAATTTCTCTTTAGAACTTATCAAGGAATTTTTCCTTGTGGCGTTCTCTTAGACTTATCAAGGGTAAATCACCACCCTTGTGGCGTCATATGACTTATCTTCCATCCTTGGAAGTGGCGTCATCTATCTTTTCGTTAAACCATTTTCATCCTTTCCATTTTCTTGTTTACCCAATTCTCATTGTTTTGTTAACTTATTACCTTCCAACCTAGATAGATCTGCAAAACGAATCCAACCCCTTTGGATTTCTATCAGTTGGTATCAGAGCTTCGGTTCTAGGTTTGAAATTATGGTGAATATTTTTTATACAAGGTGTTTAATCGAAGGTCATTTGTGTTTATTTGCAGTTGATGGAGGAAGTTGTAACAACGTTGTGAGCGAAAGATTGGTGAATAAACTTAACTTACCAACGAGTCTTCATCCTAGGCAAACTAAGTTTAGATTCACTATTGGAAAATATGTGGAGGAAGTGACATGCGATATTGCTCCCATGGACTCATGTCATTTTCTTTTAGGGAAACCTTGGTTGCAGGGTAAAAGGATAAATTCTGAAAGACTTTCAGTTTCTTTGGTGCATGAAGGACGCAAACTTAATTTGAAATTTCTGACACCAAGTGAAGTTTGTGATAATCAACATAAGTTGAAGGAGAAAATAGAAAAAGAAAGAGAAGAAAAGAGAAAAATAGAAAAAGAAAAGAGTGAAGAGGAAGAGAGAGAAAAGGAAAGAGAAATAGAGAAAAAGAACGTTAAAATAAAAACTGCTAATGATTTTTCTTCTTTTATTGGTATTTTGAATGCACAGGACGATGACAATACAACCCACAAATTGCCATATTTGAGGAAGAAAAACGTGAATATCCCTTTTCCAGAGTCATTGTATATTCAGTACATTGTTGAGGTTAAAACTCCTGAAGAAAATGCACAAGTCTATTTTAAAAGAAGAATTCCTCTTGATTCCAATGTTTGGGTTTGGGAACCAAAAAGGAAAACTTCTTTGATGCATGAATTTTTACAAGTTACATTTGATCCTGGAGGTTGATTTTGTTTATTTTAAATTATAAGTGAATAAAATTGATAGGAAAATAAAGTCATAGATTCGAGGACGAATCTTTTCGAAGAAGGAGGGAATGATGTGAATGCCGAAGACAATGACTTTTCATTTTTGTAACGTTTCATTAATTTAGGAATTAATGTAACATGCAATTAATCATATGTGATAATTGCGTGATAATGGAGTATTTAATTTTTCTTTTGGGAGTTATGATTTTGAACAGCCACCTAGTTCTATAAATAGGGATTGAATTGTACTAAAAAAAAAACCATTGAATTAGTGAAATTATATTTGGGTTTTACCCTTTTGTGAAAGATGAATTTCTCTTTAGAACTTATCAAGGAATTTTTCCTTGTGGCGTTCTCTTAGACTTATCAAGGGTAAATCACCACCCTTGTGGCGTCATATGACTTATCTTCCATCCTTGGAAGTGGCGTCATCTATCTTTTCGTTAAACCATTTTCATCCTTTCCATTTTCTTGTTTACCCAATTCTCATTGTTTTGTTAACTTATTACCTTCCAACCTAGATAGATCTGCAAAACGAATCCAACCCCTTTGGATTTCTATCAGAAGTAGAAGAAGTGGTAGAGGGAGAGAATAAGAGGAATAGGAGGACGTAGTGGGATGAAAGGAGATGAAGAAGAAGAAGTGGAAGAAGGAGAACGGGAGTAGCGAGAAGAGGTGGCAGAAGGAGAAGAAGAGGAAGAACAAGAACTGGAAGAACGAGAAGAAAAGAAAAAACTTCAAGTGGAAGAAGGAGAACAATGGGAAGAAGAAGAAGAAGTGGAAGAGTGAGAAAAAGAGGAGAGAGAAGAAGCAATGGAAGGAAAGGGGATGAAGACGAAGTGGAACAAGGAGGAGAAGAAGAAGGGGAGGAAGAAGAAGTAGTGTAGGCAGAAAAAGGGCAAGAAGGAGAAGAGAGCGAAGAGGACGAAGAACTGGATGTAGTAGAGATGGAAGAAGGTGAACAAGAGGAAGAAGAAGAAGTAGTTGACGGACTGGGGATGATGGACAAGAAGTGGAAGAAGGAGAACAAGAGGTAGAAATGCAAGTGGAAGCAGAAGAAGGAGAAAAAGAGGGATATGACGAACGAAAGGAAGAAGAAGAAGGAGATTAAGAGGAAGAAAAGAAAGGAAAGGAAAGGATGAAGAAGAAGTGGAAGAAAGAGAACAAGAGGAGGCAGGAGAAGTGGAAGAAAGATAAGAAGAGGAAGAAGAAAGAGAGTAACTAGAAGAACTGGAAGAAGGAGAAGAAAAGGAAGAAGAAGAAGATGTGGAAAGTGAAGAAGGTGAAGAAGAGGAGGAAGAAGAAGTAGTGGAAGGAGGTGAGATGAAGAAGAAGAATTGGAACAAAGAGAAAAGGAGGAAAAGGAAGAAGGAGAAGACGGAAAGGAAAGAATAAGAAGTTGTGGAAGGAGAAGAAATGGAAGAAGAGGAAGAAGAAGAAGTGTGAGCAGAAGAAGCGAAAGAAGGAGACGAAAATGAAGAGGAACAACAAGTAGAAGTAGAAGAAGTGGTAGAAGGAGAGAATAAGAGGAATAGGAGGAAGTAATGGAATGAAAGGAGATGAAGAAGAAGAAGTGGAAGAAGGAGAACGGGAGGAGGAAGAAGAGGTGGGAGAAGGAGAAGAAGACGAAGAAGAAGAAGTGGAAGAACGAGAAGAAAAGGAAGATGTGTATGTGGAAGAAGGAGAACAATACGAAGAAGAAGAAGAAGTGGAAGAAAGAGGGAGGGATATGACGAAGGAAAGGACGAAAAAGAAGGGAGATGAAGATGAAGAAGAACAACAAGTAGAAGAAGTGGTAGAAGGAGAGAATAAGCGGAATAGGAGGAAGTAGTGGAATGAAAGGAAATGAAGAAGAAGAAGTCGAAGAAGGAGAATGGGAGGAGGGAGAAGAGGTGGCAGAAGGAGAAGAAGAGGAAGAAGAAGAAGTGGAAGAACGAGAAGAAAAGAAAGTAGTGCAAGTGGAAGAAAGAGAACAATAGGAAGAAGAAGAAGAAGAAGTGGAAGAATGAGAAAAAAGGAGGAAGAAGAAGCAATGGAAGGAAAGGGGATGAAGAAGAAGTGGAACAAGGAGGAGAAGAAGAAGGGGATGAAGAAGAAGTAGTGTAGGCAGAAGAAGGGCAAGAACGAGAAAAGAGGGAAGAAGAAGAACAAGTAGATGTATTAGAGGTGGAAGAAGGTGAACAAGAGGAAGAAGAAGAGGTAGTTGAAGGAGTGGGGATGATGGTGAAAAGTGCAAGAAGGAGAACAAGAGGTAGAAATGCAAGTAGGAGAAAAAAGAGGGATATGAGGAAGGAAGGGAAGAAGAAGAAGGAGATGAAGAGGAAGAAAACAAAGGAAAGGGGAGGATGAAGAAGAAGTGGAAGAAAGAGAACAAGAGGAGGCAGGAGGAGTGGAAGAAAGATAAGAAGAGGTAGAATAAGGAGAGTAACTAGAAGAAGTGGAAGAAGGAGAAGAAGTGGAAGAAGGAGAAGAAAAGGAAGAAGACGAAGATGTGGAAAGTGAAGAAGGTGAACAAGAGGAGGAAGAAGAAGTAGTGGAAGGAGGAGAGATGAAGAAGACGAATTGGAACAAGGAAAAAAGGAGGAAAAGGAAGAAGAAGCAGAAGAAATGGAATCTGGAGGAGAAGAGGAAGAAGAAGAAGAAGTGTAAGCATCAGATTTGGGGGAAGGAGAAGAAGAGGAAGAGCAACAATGGGAGGAAACAGAAGTGGGGGATGGAGAAAAAGAGGAAGGAGAAGACGGAAAGGAAAGAAGAAGAAGTCGTGGAAGGAGAAGAAATGGAAGAAGAGGAAGAAGAAGAAGTGTAAGCAGAAGAAGCGGATGAAGGAGACGAAAATGAAGAAGAACAACAAGTAGAAGTAGCAGAAGTGGTAGAAGGAGAGAATAAGAGGAATAGGAGGAAGTAGTGGAACGAAAGGAGATAAAGAAGAAGAAGTGGCAGAAGGAGAACGGGAGTAGCGAGAAGAGGTGGCAGAAGGAGAAGATGAGGAAGAACAAGAACTGGCAGAACGAGAAGAAAAGGAAGAACTTCAAGTGGAAGAAGGAGAACAATGGGAAGAAGAAGAAGAAGTGGAAGAATGAGAAAAAGAGGAGGAAGAAGAAGCAATGGAAGGAAAGGGGATGAAGACGAAGTGGAACAAGGAGGAGAAGAAGAAGGGGAGGAAGAAGAAGTAGTGTTGGCAGAAAAAGGGCAAGAAGGAGAAGAGAGCGAAGAGGACAAAGAAGTGGATGTAGTAGAGGTGGAAGAAGGTGAACAAGAGGAAGAAGAAGAAGTAGTTGACGGACTGGGGATGATGGACAAGAAGTGGAAGAAGGAGAACAAGAGGTACAAATGCAAGTGGAAGCAGAAGAAGGAGAAAAAGAGGGATATGACGAAGGAAAGGAAGAAGAAGAAGGAGATTAAGAGGAAGAAAAGAATGGAAAGGAAAGGATGAAGAAGAAGTGGAAGAAAGAGAACAAGAGGAGGCAGGAGAAGTGGAAGAAAGATAAGAAGAGGAAGAAGAAGGAGAGTAACTAGACGAACTGGAAGAAGGAGAAGAAAAGGAAGAAGAAGAAGATGTGGAAAGTGAAGAAGGTGAAGAAGAGGAGGAAGAAGAAGTAGTGGAAGGAGGTGAGATGAAGAAGAAGAATTGGAACAAAGAGAAAAGGAGGAGAAAAAGAGGAACAACAAGTAGAAGTAGAAGAAGTGGTAGAAGGAGAGAATAAGAGGAATAGGAGGAAGTAGTGGAATGAAAGGAGATGAAGAAGAAGAAGTGGAAGAAGAAGAACGGGAGGAGAAAGAAGATGTGGCAGAAGGAGAAGAAGAGGAAGAAGAAAAAGTGGAAGAACGAGAAGTGAAGGAAGAAGTGCAAGTGGAAGAAGGAGAACAATAGGAAGAAGAAGAACAAGTAGAAGAATGAGAAAAAGAGGAGGAAGAAGAAGCAATGGAAGGAAAGGGGATGAAGAAAAAGTGGAACAAGGAGGAGAAGAAGAAAGGGAGGAAGAAGAAGTAGTGTAGGCAGAAGAAGGGCAAGAAGGAGGAGAGAGGGAAGAAGAAGAACAAGTGGATGTAGTAGAAGTGGACGAGGGTGAACAAGAGGAAGAGAAGAAGGAGAAAAAGAGGGATATGACGAAGGAAAGGCAGAGGAAGAAGGAGATGAAGAGGAAGAAAAGAAAGGAAATTAGAGGATGAAGAAGAAATAGAAGAAAAAGAACAAGAGGAGGAAGGAGAAGTGGAAGAAAGAAAAGTAGAGGAAGAAGAAGGAGAGTAACTAGAAGAAGGGGAAGAAGGGGAAGAAAAGGAAGAAGAAGAAGATGTGGAAAGTGAAGAATTTGAAGAAGGTGAACAAGAGGAGGAAGAAGAAGTAGTGGAAGGAGGTGAGATGAAGAAAAAGAATTGGAACAAGGAGAAAAGGAGGAAAAGGAAGAAGGAGAAGACGGAAAGGAAAGAATAAGAAGTTGTGGAAGGAGAAGAAATGGAAGAAGAGGAAGAAGAAGAAGTGTAAGCAAAAGAAGCGGAAGAAGGAGACGAAAATGAAGAGGAACAACAAGTAGAAGTAGAAGAAGTGGTAGAAGGAGAGAATAAGAGGAATAGGAGGAAGTAGTGGAATGAAAGGAGATGAAGAAGAAGAAGTGGAAGAAGGAGAACGGGAGGAGGGAGAAGAGGTGGCAGAAGGAGAAGAAGAGGAAGAAGAAGAAGTTGAAGAATGAGAAGAAAAGGAAGAACTACAAGTGGAAGAAGGAGAACAATAGGAAGAAGAAGAAGAAGTGGAAGAATGAGAAAAAGAGGAGGAAGAAGAACCAATAGAAGGAAACGGGATGAAGAAAAAGTGGAACAAGGAGGAGAAGAAGAAAGGGAGGAAGAAGAAGTAGTGTAGGCAGAAGAAGGGCAAGAAGGAGAAAAGAGGGAAGAAGAAGAACAAGTGGATGTAGTAGAAGTGGAAGAAGCTGAACAAGAGGAAGAAGAAGAACAAGAGGTAGAAATGCAAGTGGAAGCAGAAGAAGGAGAAAAAGAGGAGGCAGGACAAGTGGAAGAAAGAGAACAAGAGGAGGCCGGAGAAGTGGAAGAAAGATAAGAAGAGGAAGAAAAAGCAGAAGAAATGGAATCTGGAGGAGAAGAGGAAGAAGAAGAAGAAGATGGGAAGGAGAAGAAATGGAAGAAGAGGAAGAAGAAGAAGTGTAAGCAGAAGAAACGGAAGAAGGAGACGAAAATGAAGAAGAACAAGAAGTAGAAGTAGAAGAAGTGGTAGAAGGAGAGAATAAGACAAATAGGAGGAAGTAGTGGAATGAAAGGAGATGAAGAAAAAGAAGTGGAAGAAGGAGAACGGGAGGAGGAAGAAAAGCTGGCAGAAGGAGAAGAAGAGGAAGAAGAAGTGGTGGAATAACGAGAAGAAAAGGAAGAAGTGCAAGTGGAAGAAGGAGAACAATAGGAAGAAGAAGAAGTGGAAGAATGAGAAAAAGAGGAGGAAGAAGAAGCAATGGAAGGAAAGGGGATGAAGAAGGAGTTGAACAAGGAGGAGAAGAAGAAGAGGAAGAAGAAGAAGTAGTGTAGGCAGAAGAAGGGCAAGAAGGAGAAGAGAGGGAAGAAGAAGAAGAAGTGGATGTAATAAAAGTGGAAGAAGGTGAACAAGAGGAAGAAGAAGAAGTAGTTGAAGGAGTGGGGATGATGGAGAAGAAGTGGAAGAAGGAGAACAAGAGGTAGAAATGCAAGTGGAAGCAGAAGAAGGAGAAAAAGAAGGATATGACGAAGGAAAGGAAGAAGAAGAAGGAGATGAAGAGGAAGAAAAGAAAGGAAACGAGAGGATGAAGAAGAAGTAGAAGAAAGAGAACAAGAGGAGGTAGGAGAAGTGGAAGAAAGATAAGAAGAGGAAGAAGAAGGAGAGTAACTAGAAGAAGTGGAAGAAGGAGAAGAAAGGAAGAAGAAGAAGATGTGGAAAATGAAGAAGTTGAAGAAGGTGAACAAGAGGAGGAAGAAGAAGTAACGGAAAGAGGTGAGTTGAAGAAGAAGAATTGGCACAAGGAGAAAAGGAGGAAAAGGAAGAAGGAGGGGAAGGGAAGGAAAGAAGAAGTAGAAGAAGTGGAAGCTGGAGGAGAAGAGGAAGAAGAAGAAGAAGTGTAAGCATAAGATTTGGGGGAAGGAGAAGAAGAGGAAGAGCAACAATGGGAAGCAACAGAAGTGGGGGATAGAGAAAAAGAGGAAGGAGAAGCCGGAAAGGAAAGAAGAAGAAGTTGTGGAAGGAGAAGAAATGGAAGAAGAGGAAGAAGAAGTGTAAGCAGAAGAAACGGAAGAAGGAGACGAAAATGAAGAAGAACAACAAGTAGAAGTAGAAGAAGTGGTAGAAGGAGAGAATAAGACAAATAGGAGGAAGTAGTGGAATGAAAGGAGATGAAAAAAAAGAAGTGGAAGAAGGAGAACGGGAGGAGGAAGAAAAGGTGGCAGAAGGAGAAGAAGAGGAAGAAGAAGTGGTGTAAGAACAAGAAGAAAAGGAAGAAGTGCAAGAGGAAGAAGGAGAACAATACGAAGAAGTAGAAGTGGAAGAATGAGAAAAAGAGGAGGAAGAAGAAGCAATGGAAGGAAAGGGGATGAAGAAGGAGTGGAACAAGGAGGAGAAGAAGAAGGGGACGAAGAAGAAGTAGTGTAGGCAGAAGAACGGCAAGAAGGAGAAGAGAGGGAAGAAGAAGAAGAAGTGGATGTAGTAAAAGTGGAAGAAGGTGAACAAGAGGAAGAAGAAGAAGTAGTTGAAGGAGTGGAGATGATGGATAAGAAGTGGAAGAAAGAGAACAAGAGGTAGTAGAAATGCAAGTGGAAACAGAAGAAGGAGAAAAAGAGGGATATGACGAAGGAAAGGAAGAAGAAGAAGGATATGAAGAGGAAGAAAAGAAAGGAAAGGAGAGGATGATCAAGAAGTGGAAGAAAGAGAAAAAGAGGAGGCATGAGAAGTGGAAGAAAGATAAAAAGAGGAAGAAGAAGGAGAGTAACTAGAAGAAGTGGAAGAAGGAGAAGAAAAGGAAGAACAAGAAGATGTGGAAAGTGAAGAAGTTGAAGAAGGTGAACAAGAGGAGGAAGAAGAAGTAGTCGAAGGAGGTGAGATGAAGAAGAAGATAAGAAGAGGAAGAAGAAGGAGAGTAACTAGAAGAAGTGGAAGAAGGAGAAGACAATGAAGAAGAAGAAGATGTGGAAAGTGAAGAAGTTGAAGAAGGTGAACAAGAGGAGGAAGAAGAAGTAGTGCAAGGAGGTGAGATGACGAAGAAGAAGTTGTGGAAGTCGAAGAAATCGAAGAAGAGGAAAAAGAAGAAGTGTAAGCAGAAGAAGCGGAAGAAGGAGACAAAAATGAAAAAGAACAACAAGTAGAAGTAGACGAAGTGGTAGAAGGAGAGAATAAGAGGAATAGGAGGAAGTAGTGGAATGAAAGGAGATGAAGAAGAAGAAGTGGAAGAAGGAGAACGGGAGGAGGGAGAAGAGGTGGCAGAAGGAGAAGAAGACGAAGAAGAAGATGTGGAAGAACGAGAAGAAAAGGAAGAAGTGCAAGTGGAAGAATAAGAAAAAAAAGGAAGAAGAAGAAGCAATGGTAGGAAAGGGGATAAAGAAGAAGTGGAACAAGGAGGAGAAGAAGAAGGGGAGGAAGAAGAAGTAGTGCAGGCAGAAGAAGGGCAAGAAAGAGAAGAGAGGGAAGAAGAAGAACAAGTAGGTGTAGTAGAAGTGGAAGAAGGTGAGCAAGAGGAAGAAGAACAAGTAGTTGAAGGAGTGGGGATGATGGAGAAGAACTGGAAGAAGGAGAACAAGAGGTAGAAATGCAAGTGGAAGCAGAAGAACGAGAAAAAGAGGGATATCACGAAGGAAAGGAAGAAGAAGGAGGAGATGAAGAATAAGAAAAGAAAGGAAAGGAGAGGATGAAGAAGAAGAAGTGGAAGAAAGAGAACAAGAGGAGGCAGGAGAAGTGGAAGAAAGATAAGAAGAGGAAGAGGAAGGAGAGTAACTAGAAGAAGTGGAAGAAGCAGAAGAAAAGGAAGAAGAAGAAGATGTGGAAAGTGGAGAAGTTGAAGAAGGTGAACAAGAGGAGGAAGAAAAAGTAGTGGAAGGAGGTGAGATGAAGAAGAAGAATTGGAACAAGGAGAAGAGGAGGAAAAGGAAGAAGGAGGGGAAGGGAAGGGAAGAAGAAGCAGAAGAAGTGGAATCTGGAGGAGAAGAGGAAGAAGAAGAAGAAGTGTAAGCATAAGATTTGGGGGAAGGAAAAGAAAAGGAAGAGCAACAATGGGAAGAACAGAAGTGGGGGATGGAGAAAAAGAGGAAGGAGAAGACAGAATGCAGAGAAGAAGAAGTTGTGGAAGGAGAAGAAATGGAAGAAGAAGAAGAAGAAGTTTAGGCAGAAGAAGCGGAAGAAGGAGACGAAAATGAAGAAGAACAACAAGTAGAAGTAGAAGAAGTGGTAGAAGGAGAGAATAAGAGGAATAGGAGGAAGTAATGGAATGAAAGGAGATGAAGAAGAAGAAGTGGAAGATGGAGAACGGGAGGAGGAAGAAGAGGTGGCAGGAAGAGAAGAAGTGGAAGAACGAGAAGAAAAGCAAGAAGTGCAAGTGGAAGAAGGAGAACAATAGGAAGAAGAAGAAGAAGTGGAAGAATGACAAAAAGAGGAGGAAGAAGAAGCAATGGAAGGAAGGGGGAATAAAGAAGAAGTGGAAGAAGGAGGAGAAGAAGAAGGGGAGGAAGAAGAAGTAGTGCAAGCAGAAGAAGGGCAAGAAGGAGAAGAGAGGGAAGAAGAAGAACAAGTGGATGTAGTAGAGGTGGAAGAATGTGAATAAGAGGAAGAAGAAGAAGTAGTTGAAAGAGTGGGAATTATGCAGAAGAAGTGGATGAAGGAGAACAAGAGGTACAAATGCAAGTGGAAGCAGAAGAAGGAGAAAAAGAGGGATATGACAAAGGAAAGGAAGAAGGAGAAGGAGATGAAGAAGAAGAAAAGAAAGGAAAGGAGAGGATGAAGAAGAAGAAGTGGAAGAAAGTGAACAAGAGGAGGCAGGAGAAGTGGAAGAAAGATAAGAAGAGGAAGAAGAAGGAGAGTAAGTAGAAGAAGTGAAAGAAGGGGTAGAAACGGAAGATGAAGAAGATATGGAAAGTGAAGAAGGTGAAGAAGAGGAGGAAGAAGAAGTAGTGGAAGGAGGTGAGATGAAGAAGAAGAACTGGAACAAGGAGAAAAAGAGGAAAAGGAAGAAGGAGGGGAAGGGAAGGGAAGAAGAAGCAGAAGAAGTGGAATCTGGAGGAGAAGAGGAAGAAGAAGAAAAAGTGTAAGCATAAGATTTGGGGGAAGGAGAAGAAGAGGAAGAAAAGGAATGAGAAAACAGAAAGGAAAGAAGAAGAAGTTGTGGAAGGAGAAGAAATGGAAGAAGAGGAACAAGAAGAAGTGTAAGCAGAAGAAGGAGACGAAAATGAAGAAGAACAACAAGTAGAAGTAGAAGAAGTGGTAGAAGTAGTGGAATGAAAGGAGATGAAGAAGAAGAAGTGGAAGAAGCAGAACGGGTGGAGGAAGAAGAGGTGGCAGAAAGAGAAGAAGAGGAAGAAGAAGAAGTGGAAGAAGGAGAAGAAACGGAAGAAGTGCAAGTGGAAGAAGGAGAACAATAGGAAGAAGAAAAAGAAGTGGAAGAGCAACAATGGGAAGCAACATAAGTGGGGGTTGGAGAAAAAGAGGAAGGAGAAGACGGAAAGGAAAGAAGAAGTTGTGGAAGGATAAGAAATGGAAGAAGAGGAACAAGAAGAAGTGTAAGCAGAAGAAGCGGAAGAAGGAGACGAAAATGAATAAGAACAACAAGTAGCAGTAGAAGAAGTGGTAGAAGGAGAGAGTAAGAGGAATAGGAGGAAGTAGTGGAATGAAAGGAGATGAAGAAGAAGAATGGAAGAAGGAGAACGGGAGGAGTGAGAGGAGGTGGCAGAAGGAGAAGAAGAGGAAGAAGAAGAAGTGGAAGAACGAGGAGAAAAGGAAGAAGTGCAAGTGGAAGAGGGAGAACAATAGGAAGAAGAAGAAGAAGTGGAAGAATGAGAAAAATAGGAGGAAGAAGAAGCAATGGAAGGAAAGGGGATGAAGAAGAAGTGGAACAAGGAGGAGTAGAAGAAGGGGACGAAGAAGAAGTGGTGTAGGCAGAAGAAGGCCAAGAAGGACAAGAGAGGGAAGAGGAAGAACAAGTGGATGTAGTAGAAGTAGAAGAAGGTGAACAAGAGGAAGAAGAAGATGTAGTTGAATTAGTGGGGATGATGGAGAAGAAGTGGAAGAAGGACAACAAGAGGTAGAAACGCAAGCGAAAGCAGAAGAAGGCGAAAAAGAGGGATATGACGAAGGAAAGGAAGAAGAAGAAGGAGAGCAAGAGGTAGAAACGCAAGCGGAAGCAGAAGAAGGAGAAAAAGAGGGATATGACGAAGGAAAGGAAGAAGAAGAAGGAGATGAAGAGGAAGAAAAGAAAGGAAAGGAGAGGATGAAGAAAAAGTGGAAGAAAGAGAACAAGAGGAGGCAGGAGAAGTGGAAGAAAGATAAGAAGAGGAAGAAGAAGGAGAGTAAGTAGAAGAAGTGAAAGAAGGGGTAGAAAAGGAAGATGAAGAAGATATGGAAAGTGAAGAAGGTGAAGAAGAGGAGGAAGAAGAAGTAGTGGAAGGAGGTGAGATGAAGAAGAAGAACTGGAACAAGGAGAAAAAGAGGAAAAGGAAGAAGGAGGGGAAGGGAAGGGAAGAAGAAGCAGAAGAAGTGGAATCTGGAGGAGAAGAGGAAGAAGAAGAAAAAGTGTAAGCATAAGATTTGGGGGAAGGAGAAGAAGAGGAAGAAAAGGAATGAGAAAACAGAAAGGAAAGAAGAAGAAGTTGTGGAAGGAGAAGAAATGGAAGAAGAGGAACAAGAAGAAGTGTAAGCAGAAGAAGGAGACGAAAATGAAGAAGAACAACAAGTAGAAGTAGAAGAAGTGGTAGAAGTAGTGGAATGAAAGGAGATGAAGAAGAAGAAGTGGAAGAAGCAGAACGGGTGGAGGAAGAAGAGGTGGCAGAAGGAGAAGAAGAGGAAGAAGAAGAAGTGGAAGAAGGAGAAGAAACGGAAGAAGTGCAAGTGGAAGAAGGAGAACAATAGGAAGAAGAAAAAGAAGTGGAAGAGCAACAATGGGAAGCAACATAAGTGGGGGTTGGAGAAAAAGAGGAAGGAGAAGACGGAAAGGAAAGAAGAAGTTGTGGAAGGATAAGAAATGGAAGAAGAGGAACAAGAAGAAGTGTAAGCAGAAGAAGCGGAAGAAGGAGACGAAAATGAATAAGAACAACAAGTAGCAGTAGAAGAAGTGGTAGAAGGAGAGAGTAAGAGGAATAGGAGGAAGTAGTGGAATGAAAGGAGATGAAGAAGAAGAATGGAAGAAGGAGAACGGGAGGAGTGAGAGGAGGTGGCAGAAGGAGAAGAAGAGGAAGAAGAAGAAGTGGAAGAACGAGGAGAAAAGGAAGAAATGCAAGTGGAAGAGGGAGAACAATAGGAAGAAGAAGAAGAAGTGGAAGAATGAGAAAAATAGGAGGAAGAAGAAGCAATGGAAGGAAAGGGGATGAAGAAGAAGTGGAACAAGGAGGAGAAGAAGAAGGGGACGAAGAAGAAGTGGTGTAGGCAGAAGAAGGCCAAGAAGGAGAAGAGAGGGAAGAGGAAGAACAAGTGGATGTAGTAGAAGTAGAAGAAGGTGAACAAGAGGAAGAAGAAGATGTAGTTGAATTAGTGGGGATGATGGAGAAGAAGTGGAAGAAGGACAACAAGAGGTAGAAACGCAAGCGAAAGCAGAAGAAGGCGAAAAAGAGGGATATGATGAAGGAAAGGAAGAAGAAGAAGGAGAGCAAGAGGTAGAAACGCAAGCGGAAGCAGAAGAAGGAGAAAAAGAGGAAGGAGAAGACGGAAAGGAAAGAAGAAGAAGTTGTGGAAGGAGAAGAAGGAAAGGAAAGAAGAAGAAGGTCTGGAAGGAGAAGAAATGGAAGCAGAGGAAGAAGAAGAAGTGTAAGCAGAAGAAGCGGAAGAAGGAGACGAAAATGAAGAAGACAAAGGCATGGAAGAAGAAGAAGGGTAACTAGAAGAAGTGGAAGAAGGAGAAGAAAAGGAAGAAGAAGAAGATGTGGAAAGTGAAGAACTTGAAGAAGGTGAACAAGAGGAGGAAGAAGAAGTAATGGAAGGAGGTGAGATGAAGAAGAAGAATTGGAACAAGGAGAAAAGGAGGAATATTACGATGGAAAAGAAGCAGAAGAAGGAGATGAAGAGTAAGAAAAGAAAGGAAAGGGGAGGATCAAGAAGAAGTGGAAGAAAGAGAACAAGAGGAGGCAGGAGAAGTGGAAGAAAGATAAGAAGAGGAAGTAGAAGAAGTGGAAGAAGGAGAAGAAAAGGAAGAAGAAGAACATGTGCAAAATGAAGAAGTTGAAGAAGGTGGACAAGAGGAGGAATAAGAAGTAGTGGAAGCAGGTGAGATGAAGAAGAAGAATTTGAACCAGGAGAAAAGGAGGAAAATGAAGAAGGAGGGGAAGGGAAGGGAAGAAGAAGCAGAAGAAGTGGAAGCTGGAGGAGAAGAGGAAGAAGAAGAAGAAGTGTAAGCATAAGATTTGGGGGAAGGAGAAGAACAGGAAGACCAACAATGGGAAGCAACAGAAGTGGGGGTTGGAGAAAAAGAGGAAGGAGAAGACGGAAAGGAAAGAAGAAGAAGTTGTGGAAGGAGAAGAAATGGAAGAAGAGAAAGAAGAAGAAGTGTAAGCAGAAGAAGTGAAAGAAGAAGACGCAAATGAAGAAGAACAACAAGTAGAAGTAGAAGAAGTGGTAGAAGGAGAGAATAAAAGGAATAGGAGGAAGAAGTGGAATGAAACGAGATGAAGAAGAAGAAGTGGAAGAAGGAGAACGCGAGGAAGAGAAGAGGTGGCAGAAGGAGAAGAAGAGGAAGAAGAGGAAGAAGAGGAAGAAGTCGAAGAATGAGAAAAAGAGAAGGAAGAAGAAGCAATGGAAGGAAACGGGATGAAGAAGGAGTGGAACAAGGAGGAGAAGAAGAAGGGGATGAAGAAGAAGTAGTGTAGGCAGAAGAATGGGAAGAAGGAGAAAAGAGGGAAGAAGAAGAAGAAGTGGATGTAGTAAAAGTCGAAGAAGGTGAACAAGAGGAAGAAGAAGAAGTAGTTGAAGGAGTGGGGATGATGGAAAAGAAGTGGAAGAAGGAGAACAAGAGGTAGAAATGCAAGTGGAGCAGAAGAAGGAGAAATGGAAGAAAGAGAACAAGAGGAGGCAGGAGAAGTGGAAGAAAGATAAGAAGAGGAAGAAGAAGGAGAGTAACTAGAAGAAGTGGAAGAAGGAGAAGAAAAGGAAGAAGAAGAAGATGTGGAAAGTGAAGAACTTGAAGAAGGTCAACAAGAGGAGTAAGAAGAAGTAATGGAAGGAGGTGAGATGAAGAAGAAGAATTGGAACAAGGAGAAAAGGAGGAATATGATGATGGAAAGGAAGCAGAAGAAGGAGATGAAGAGGAAGAAAAGAGAGGAAAGGAGAGGATGAAGAAGAAGTGGAAGAAAGAGAACAAGAGGAGGCAGCAGAAGTGGAAGAAAGATAAGAAGAGGAAGAAGAAGGAGAGTAAGTAAAAGAAGTGGAAGGAGGAGAAGAAAAGGAAGAAGAAGAAGATGTGGAAAGTGAAGAAGTTGAAGAAGGTGGAAAAGAGGAGGAACAAGAAGTAGTGGAAGCAGGTGAGATGAAGAAGAAGAATTGGAACAAGTAGAAAAAGAGTAAAAGGAAGAAGGAGGGGAAGGGAAGGGAAGAAGAAGCAGAAGAAGTGGAATCTGGAGGAGAAGAGGAAGAAGAAGAAGAAGTGTAAGCATAAGATTTGGGGGAAGGAGAAGAGGAGGAAGAGCAACAATGGGAAGCAACAGAAGTGGGGGATGGAGAAAAAGAGGAAGGAGAAGACGGAAAGGAAAGAAGAAGAAGTTGTGGACAGAGAAGAAATGGAAGAAGAGGAAGAAGAAGAAGTGTAAGCAGAAGAAGCGAAAGAAGGAGACGAAAATGAAGAAGAACAACAAGTAGAAGTAGAAGAAGTGGTAGAAGGAGAGAATAAGAGGAATAAGAGGAAGCAGTGGAATGAAAGGAGATGAAGAAGAAGAATGGAAGAAGGAGAACGGGAGGAGTGAGAGGAGGTGGCAGAAGGAGAAGAAGAGGAAGAAGAAGAAGTGGAAGAACGAGGAGAAAAGGAAGAAGTGCAAGTGGAAGAGGGAGAACAATAGGAAGAAGAAGAAGAAGTGGAAGAATGAGAAAAATAGGAGGAAGAAGAAGCAATGGAAGGAAAGGGGATGAAGAAGAAGTGGAACAAGGAGGAGAAGAAGAAGGGGACGAAGAAAAAGTGGTGTAGGCAGAAGAAGGGCAAGAAGGAGAAGAGGGAGAAGAAGAAGAAAAAGTGAATGTAGTAGAAGTGGAAGAAGATGAACAAGTGGAAGAAGAAGAAGTAATTGAAAGACTGGGGATGATGGAGAAGAAGTGGAAGAAGGAGAATAAGAGGTAGAAGTGCAAGTGGAAGCAGAAGAAGGAGAAAAAGAGGGATATGACGAAGGAAAGGAAGAAGAAGAAGGAGATGAAGAGGAAGAAAAGAAAGAAAAGGAGAGGATGAAGAAGAAGTGGAAGAAAGAGAACAAGAGGAGGCCGAAAAAGTGGAAGAAAGATAAGAAGAGGAAGAAGAAGGAGAGAACTAGAAGAAGTGGAAGAAGGAGAAGAAAAGGAAGAAGAAGAAGATGTGGAAAGCGAAGAAGGTGAACAAGAGGAGAAAGAAGATGTAGTGGAAGGAGGTGAGATGAAGAAGAAGAATTGGAACAAGGAGAAAAGGTAGAAAAGGAAGAAGAAGCGGAACGGAAGGGAAGAAGAAGCAGAAGAAGTGCAATATGGAGGAGAAGAGGAAGAAGAAGAAGAAGTGTAAGCGTAAGATTTGGGGGAAGGAGAACAAGAGGAAGAGCAACAATGGGAAGCAACAGAAGTGGGGGATGGAGAAAAAGAGGAAGCAGAAGACAGAATGGAAAGAAGAAGAAGTTGTGGAAGGAGAAGAAATGGAAGAAGAGCAAGATGAAGTGTAAGCAGACGAAGCGGAAGAAGGAGACAAAAATGAAAAAGAACAACAAGTAGAAGTAGAAAAAGTGCTAGAAGGAGAGAATAAGAGGAATAGGAGGAAGTAGTGGAATGAAAGCAGATGAAGAAGAAGAAGTGGAAGAAGGAGAACGGGAGGAGGGAGAAGAAGTGGCAGAAGGAGAAGAAGAGGAAGAAGAAGAAGTGGAAGAACGAGAAGAAAAGGAAGAAGTGCAAGTGGAAGAAGGAGAACAATAGGAAGAAGAAGAAGAAGTGGAAGAATGAGAAAAAGAGGAGGAAGAAGAAACAATGGAAGGAAAGGGGATGAAGAAGAAGTGGAACAAGGAGGAGAAGAAGAAGGGGAGGAAGAAGAAGTAGTGTAGGCGGAAGAAGGGCAAGAAGGAGAAGAGAGCGAAGAAGAAGAAAAAGTGGATGTAGTAGAAGTCGAAGAAGGTGAGCAAGAGGAAGAAGAAGAAGTAGTTGAAGGAGTGGGGATGATGGAGAAGAAGTGGAAGAAGGAGAACAAGAGGTAGAAATGCAACTGGAAGCAGAAGAAGGAGAAAAAGAGGGATATGACGAAGGAAAGGAAGAAGAAGAAGGAGATGAAGAGGAAGAAAATAAAGGAAAGGAGAGGATGAAGAAGAAGTGGAAGAAAGACAACAAGAAGAGGCAGGAGAAGTGGAAGAAAGATAAGAAGAGGAAGAAGAATGAGAGTAACTAGAAGAAGTGGAAGAAGGAGAAGAAAAGCAAGCAGAAGAAGATGTGGAAAGTGAAGAAGGTGAACAAGAGGAGGAAGAAGAAGTAGTGGAAGGAGGTGAGATGAAGAAGAAGAATTGGAACAAGGAGAAAAGAAGGAAAAGGAAGAAGGAGGGGAAGGGAAGGGAAGAAGAAGCAGAAGAAGTGTAATCTGGAGGAGAAGAGGAAGAAGAAGAAGAAGTGTAAGCATAAGATTTGGGGGAAGGAGAAGAAGAGGAAGAGCAATAATGGGAAGCAACAAAAGTGGGGGATGGATAAAGAGAGGAAGGAGAAGACGAAAAGGAAAGAAAAAGTGGAAGGAAAAGAAATGGAACAAAAAGAGGCGTAAGTAGAGGAAGCGGAAGAAGGAGACGAAAATGAAGAAGAACAACAAGTAGAAGTAGAAGAAGTGGTAGAAGTAGTGGAATTAAAGGAGATGAAGAAGAAGAAGTGGAAGAAGTAGAACGGGAGGAGGGAGAAGTGGTGGCAGAAGGAGAAGAAGAGGAAGAAGAAGAAGTGGAAGAACGAGAAGAAAAGGAAGAAGTGCAAGTGGAAGAAGGAGAACAATAGGAAGAAGAAGAAGAAGTGGAAGAATGAGAAAAAGAGGAGGTAGAAGAAGCAATGGAACGAAAGGGGATGAAGAAAAAGTGGAACAAGGAGGAGAAGAAGAATGGGAGGTTGACGAAGTGGTGTAGGCAGAAGAAGGGCAAGAAGTAGAAGAGAGGGAAGAAGAAGAACAAGTGGATGTAGTAGAAGTGGAAGAAGGTGAACAAGAGGAAGAAGAAGAAGTAGTTGAAGGAGTAGGGATGATGGAGAAGAAGTGGAAGAAGGAGAACAAGAGGTAGAAATTCAAGTGGAAGTAGAAGAAGGAGAAAAAGAGGGATATGACGAAGGAAAGGAAGAAGAAGAAAGAGATGAAGAAGAAGAAAAGAAAGGAAAGGAGAGGATGAAGAAGAAGTGGAAGAAAGAGAACAAGAGGAGGCACGAAAATTGGAAGAAAGATAAGAAGAGGAAGAAGAAGGAGAGTAACTAGAAGAAGTGGAAGAAGGAGAAGAAAAGGAAGAAGAAGAAGATGTGGAAAGTGAAGAAGGTGAACAAGAGGAGGAAGAAGAAGTAGTGGAAGGAGGTGAGATGAAGAAGAAGAATTGGAACAAGGACAAAAGGAGGAAGAGGAAGAAGGAGGGGAAGGGAAGGGAAGAAGAACTAGAAGAAGTTGAATCTAGGGGAGAGGAGGAAGAAGAGGAAGAAGTGTAAGCATAAGATTTGGGGGAAGGAGAAGAAGAGGAAGAGCAACAATGGGAAGCAACAGAAGTGGGGGATGGAGAAAAAGAGGAAGGAGAAGACGAAAAGGAAAGAAAAAGTGGAAGGAAAAGAAATGGAACAAAAAGAGGCGTAAGTAGAGGAAGCGGAAGAAGGAGACGAAAATGAAGAAGAACAACAAGTAGTGGAATTAAAGGAGATGAAGAAGAAGAAGTGGAAGAAGTAGAACGGGAGGAGGGAGAAGTGGTGGCAGAAGGAGAAGAAGAGGAAGAAGTGCAAGTGGAAGAAGGAGAACAATAGGAAGAAGAAGAAGAAGTGGAAGAATGAGAAAAAGAGGAGGAAGAAGAAGCAATGGAAGGAAAGAGGAAAGAAGAAGAAGTGGAACAAGGAAGAGAAGAAGAAGGGGAAGAAGAAGAAGTAGTGTAGGCAGAAAAAGAGCAAGAAGGAGAAGAGAGGGAAGAAGAAGAACAAGAGGATGTAGTAGAAGTTGAAGAAGGTGAACAAGAGGAAGAAGAAGAAGTAGTTGAAGGAGTGGGGATGATGGAGAAGAAGTGAAAGAAGGAGAACAATAGGTAGAAATGCAAGTGGAATCAGAAGAAGGAGAAAAAGAGGGATAGGACAAAGGAAAGCAAGAAGAAGAAGGAGATGAAGAGGAAGAAAAGGAAGGCAAGGAAAAGATGAAGAAGAAGTCGAAGAAAGAGAACAAGAGGGGGCAGGAGAAGTGGAAGAAAGATAAGAAGAGGAAGAAGAAGGAGAGTAACTCGAAGAAGTGGAAGAAGGAGAAGAAAAGGAAGAAGAAGAAGATGTGGAAAGTGAAGAAGTTGAAGAAGGTGAACAAGAGGAGGAAGAAGAAGTAGTGGAAGGAGGTGAGATGAAGAAGAAGAATTGGAACAAGGAGAAAAGGAGGAAAAGGAAGAAGGAGGGGCAGGGAAGGGGAGAAGAAGCAGAAGAAGTGGAATCTGGAAGAGAAGAGGAAGAAGAAGAAGAAGTGTAAGCATAAGATTTGGGGGAAGGAGAAGAAGAGGAAGAAGAAGAAGTGGAAGAACGAGAAGAAAAGGAAGAAGTTCAAGTGTAAGAAGGAGAACAATAGGAAGAAGAAGAACAAGTGGAAGAATGAGAAAAAGAGGAGGAAGAATAAGCAATGGAAGGAATCTAGAGGAGAAGAGGAAGAAGAAGAAGAAGTGTAAGCATAAGATTTGGGGGAAGGAGAAGAAGAGGAAGAGTAACAATGGGAAGCAACAGAAGCGGGGGATGGAGAAAAAGAGGAAGGAGAAGACGGAAAGGAAAGAAGAAGAAGTTGTGGAAGGAGAAGAAATGGAAGAAGAGGAAGAAGAAGTGTAAGCAGAAGAAGCGGAAGAAGGAGACGAAAATGAAGAAGAACAACAAGCAGAAGTAGAAAAAGTGGTAGAAGGAGAGAATAAGAGGAATAGGAGGAAGTAGTGGAATGAAAGCAGATGAAGAAGAAGAAGTGGAAGAAGGAGAACGGGAGGAGGGAGAAGAAGTGGCAGAAGGAGAAGAAGAGGAAGAAGAAGAAGTGGAAGAACGAGAAGAAAAGGAAGAAGTGCAAGTGGAAGAAGGAGAACAATAGGAAGAAGAAGAAGAAGTGGAAGAATGAGAAAAAGAGGAGGAAGAAGAAACAATGGAAGGAAAGGGGATGAAGAAGAAGTGGAACAAGGAGGAGAAGAAGAAGGGGAGGAAGAAGAAGTAGTGTAGGCGGAAGAAGGGCAAGAAGGAGAAGAGAGCGAAGAAGAAGAAAAAGTGGATGTAGTAGAAGTCGAAGAAGGTGAGCAAGAGGAAGAAGAAGAAGTAGTTGAAGGAGTGGGGATGATGGAGAAGAAGTGGAAGAAGGAGAACAAGAGGTAGAAATGCAACTGGAAGCAGAAGAAGGAGAAAAAGAGGGATATGACGAAGGAAAGGAAGAAGAAGAAGGAGATGAAGAGGAAGAAAATAAAGGAAAGGAGAGGATGAAGAAGAAGTGGAAGAAAGACAACAAGATGAGGCAGGAGAAGTGGAAGAAAGATAAGAAGAGGAAGAAGAATGAGAGTAACTAGAAGAAGTGGAAGAAGGAGAAGAAAAGCAAGCAGAAGAAGATGTGGAAAGTGAAGAAGGTGAACAAGAGGAGGAAGAAGAAGTAGTGGAAGGAGGTGAGATGAAGAAGAAGAATTGGAACAAGGAGAAAAGAAGGAAAAGGAAGAAGGAGGGGAAGGGAAGGGAAGAAGAAGCAGAAGAAGTGTAATCTGGAGGAGAAGAGGAAGAAGAAGAAGAAGTGTAAGCATAAGATTTGGGGGAAGGAGAAGAAGAGGAAGAGCAATAATGGGAAGCAACAAAAGTGGGGGATGGATAAAGAGAGGAAGGAGAAGACGAAAAGGAAAGAAAAAGTGGAAGGAAAAGAAATGGAACAAAAAGAGGCGTAAGTAGAGGAAGCGGAAGAAGGAGACGAAAATGAAGAAGAACAACAAGTAGAAGTAGAAGAAGTGGTAGAAGTAGTGGAATTAAAGGAGATGAAGAAGAAGAAGTGGAAGAAGTAGAACGGGAGGAGGGAAAAGTGGTGGCAGAAGGAGAAGAAGAGGAAGAAGAAGAAGTGGAAGAACGAGAAGAAAAGGAAGAAGTGCAAGTGGAAGAAGGAGAACAATAGGAAGAAGAAGAAGAAGTGGAAGAATGAGAAAAAGAGGAGGTAGAAGAAGCAATGGAACGAAAGGGGATGAAGAAAAAGTGGAACAAGGAGGAGAAGAAGAATGGGAGGTTGACGAAGTGGTGTAGGCAGAAGAAGGGCAAGAAGTAGAAGAGAGGGAAGAAGAAGAACAAGTGGATGTAGTAGAAGTGGAAGAAGGTGAACAAGAGGAAGAAGAAGAAGTAGTTGAAGGAGTAGGGATGATGGAGAAGAAGTGGAAGAAGGAGAACAAGAGGTAGAAATTCAAGTGGAAGTAGAAGAAGGAGAAAAAGAGGGATATGACGAAGGAAAGGAAGAAGAAGAAAGAGATGAAGAAGAAGAAAAGAAAGGAAAGGAGAGGATGAAGAAGAAGTGGAAGAAAGAGAACAAGAGGAGGCACGAAAATTGGAAGAAAGATAAGAAGAGGAAGAAGAAGGAGAGTAACTAGAAGAAGTGGAAGAAGGAGAAGAAAAGGAAGAAGAAGAAGATGTGGAAAGTGAAGAAGGTGAACAAGAGGAGGAAGAAGAAGTAGTGGAAGGAGGTGAGATGAAGAAGAAGAATTGGAACAAGGAGAAAAGGAGGAAGAGGAAGAAGGAGGGGAAGGGAAGGGAAGAAGAACTAGAAGAAGTTGAATCTAGGGGAGAGGAGGAAGAAGAGGAAGAAGTGTAAGCATAAGATTTGGGGGAAGGAGAAGAAGAGGAAGAGCAACAATGGGAAGCAACAGAAGTGGGGGATGGAGAAAAAGAGGAAGGAGAAGACGAAAAGGAAAGAAAAAGTGGAAGGAAAAGAAATGGAACAAAAAGAGGCGTAAGTAGAGGAAGCGGAAGAAGGAGACGAAAATGAAGAAGAACAACAAGTAGTGGAATTAAAGGAGATGAAGAAGAAGAAGTGGAAGAAGTAGAACGGGAGGAGGGAGAAGTGGTGGCAGAAGGAGAAGAAGAGGAAGAAGTGCAAGTGGAAGAAGGAGAACAATAGGAAGAAGAAGAAGAAGTGGAAGAATGAGAAAAAGAGGAGGAAGAAGAAGCAATGGAAGGAAAGAGGAAAGAAGAAGAAGTGGAACAAGGAAGAGAAGAAGAAGGGGAAGAAGAAGAAGTAGTGTAGGCAGAAAAAGAGCAAGAAGGAGAAGAGAGGGAAGAAGAAGAACAAGAGGATGTAGTAGAAGTTGAAGAAGGTGAACAAGAGGAAGAAGAAGAAGTAGTTGAAGGAGTGGGGATGATGGAGAAGAAGTGAAAGAAGGAGAACAATAGGTAGAAATGCAAGTGGAATCAGAAGAAGGAGAAAAAGAGGGATAGGACAAAGGAAAGCAAGAAGAAGAAGGAGATGAAGAGGAAGAAAAAGAAGGCAAGGAAAAGATGAAGAAGAAGTCGAAGAAAGAGAACAAGAGGGGGCAGGAGAAGTGGAAGAAAGATAAGAAGAGGAAGAAGAAGGAGAGTAACTCGAAGAAGTGGAAGAAGGAGAAGAAAAGGAAGAAGAAGAAGATGTGGAAAGTGAAGAAGTTGAAGAAGGTGAACAAGAGGAGGAAGAAGAAGTAGTGGAAGGAGGTGAGATGAAGAAGAAGAATTGGAACAAGGAGAAAAGGAGGAAAAGGAAGAAGGAGGGGCAGGGAAGGGGAGAAGAAGCAGAAGAAGTGGAATCTGGAAGAGAAGAGGAAGAAGAAGAAGAAGTGTAAGCATAAGATTTGGGGGAAGGAGAAGAAGAGGAAGAAGAAGAAGTGGAAGAACGAGAAGAAAAGGAAGAAGTTCAAGTGTAAGAAGGAGAACAATAGGAAGAAGAAGAACAAGTGGAAGAATGAGAAAAAGAGGAGGAAGAATAAGCAATGGAAGGAATCTAGAGGAGAAGAGGAAGAAGAAGAAGAAGTGTAAGCATAAGATTTGGGGGAAGGAGAAGAAGAGGAAGAGTAACAATGGGAAGCAACAGAAGCGGGGGATGGAGAAAAAGAGGAAGGAGAAGACGGAAAGGAAAGAAGAAGAAGTTGTGGAAGGAGAAGAAATGGAAGAAGAGGAAGAAGAAGTGTAAGCAAAAGAAGCGGAAGAAGGAGACGAAAATGAAGAAGAACAACAAGCAGAAGTAGAAGAAGTGGTAGAAAGAGAGAATAAGAGGAATAGGAGGAAGTAGTGGAATGAAAGGGGATGAAGAAGAAGAAGTGGAAGAAGGAGAACAGGAGGAGGAAGAAGAGGTGGCAAAAGGAGAAGAAGAGGAAGAAGAAGAAGTGGAAGAACGAGAAGAAAAGGAAGAAGTGCAAGTGGAAGAAGGAGAACAATAGGAAGAAGAAGAAGAAGTGGAAGAATGAGAAAAAGAGGAGGAAGAAGAAACAATGGAAGGAAAGGGGATGAAGAAGAAGTGGAACAAGGAGGAGAAGAAGAAGGGGAGGAAGAAGAAGTAGTGTAGGCGGAAGAAGGGCAAGAAGGAGAAGAGAGCGAAGAAGAAGAAAAAGTGGATGTAGTAGAAGTCGAAGAAGGTGAGCAAGAGGAAGAAGAAGAAGTAGTTGAAGGAGTGGGGATGATGGAGAAGAAGTGGAAGAAGGAGAACAAGAGGTAGAAATGCAACTGGAAGCAGAAGAAGGAGAAAAAGAGGGATATGACGAAGGAAAGGAAGAAGAAGAAGGAGATGAAGAGGAAGAAAATAAAGGAAAGGAGAGGATGAAGAAGAAGTGGAAGAAAGACAACAAGAAGAGGCAGGAGAAGTGGAAGAAAGATAAGAAGAGGAAGAAGAATGAGAGTAACTAGAAGAAGTGGAAGAAGGAGAAGAAAAGCAAGCAGAAGAAGATGTGGAAAGTGAAGAAGGTGAACAAGAGGAGGAAGAAGAAGTAGTGGAAGGAGGTGAGATGAAGAAGAAGAATTGGAACAAGGAGAAAAGAAGGAAAAGGAAGAAGGAGGGGAAGGGAAGGGAAGAAGAAGCAGAAGAAGTGTAATCTGGAGGAGAAGAGGAAGAAGAAGAAGAAGTGTAAGCATAAGATTTGGGGGAAGGAGAAGAAGAGGAAGAGCAATAATGGGAAGCAACAAAAGTGGGGGATGGATAAAGAGAGGAAGGAGAAGACGAAAAGGAAAGAAAAAGTGGAAGGAAAAGAAATGGAACAAAAAGAGGCGTAAGTAGAGGAAGCGGAAGAAGGAGACGAAAATGAAGAAGAACAACAAGTAGAAGTAGAAGAAGTGGTAGAAGTAGTGGAATTAAAGGAGATGAAGAAGAAGAAGTGGAAGAAGTAGAACGGGAGGAGGGAAAAGTGGTGGCAGAAGGAGAAGAAGAGGAAGAAGAAGAAGTGGAAGAACGAGAAGAAAAGGAAGAAGTGCAAGTGGAAGAAGGAGAACAATAGGAAGAAGAAGAAGAAGTGGAAGAATGAGAAAAAGAGGAGGTAGAAGAAGCAATGGAACGAAAGGGGATGAAGAAAAAGTGGAACAAGGAGGAGAAGAAGAATGGGAGGTTGACGAAGTGGTGTAGGCAGAAGAAGGGCAAGAAGTAGAAGAGAGGGAAGAAGAAGAACAAGTGGATGTAGTAGAAGTGGAAGAAGGTGAACAAGAGGAAGAAGAAGAAGTAGTTGAAGGAGTAGGGATGATGGAGAAGAAGTGGAAGAAGGAGAACAAGAGGTAGAAATTCAAGTGGAAGTAGAAGAAGGAGAAAAAGAGGGATATGACGAAGGAAAGGAAGAAGAAGAAAGAGATGAAGAAGAAGAAAAGAAAGGAAAGGAGAGGATGAAGAAGAAGTGGAAGAAAGAGAACAAGAGGAGGCACGAAAATTGGAAGAAAGATAAGAAGAGGAAGAAGAAGGAGAGTAACTAGAAGAAGTGGAAGAAGGAGAAGAAAAGGAAGAAGAAGAAGATGTGGAAAGTGAAGAAGGTGAACAAGAGGAGGAAGAAGAAGTAGTGGAAGGAGGTGAGATGAAGAAGAAGAATTGGAACAAGGAGAAAAGGAGGAAGAGGAAGAAGGAGGGGAAGGGAAGGGAAGAAGAACTAGAAGAAGTTGAATCTAGGGGAGAGGAGGAAGAAGAGGAAGAAGTGTAAGCATAAGATTTGGGGGAAGGAGAAGAAGAGGAAGAGCAACAATGGGAAGCAACAGAAGTGGGGGATGGAGAAAAAGAGGAAGGAGAAGACGAAAAGGAAAGAAAAAGTGGAAGGAAAAGAAATGGAACAAAAAGAGGCGTAAGTAGAGGAAGCGGAAGAAGGAGACGAAAATGAAGAAGAACAACAAGTAGTGGAATTAAAGGAGATGAAGAAGAAGAAGTGGAAGAAGTAGAACGGGAGGAGGGAGAAGTGGTGGCAGAAGGAGAAGAAGAGGAAGAAGTGCAAGTGGAAGAAGGAGAACAATAGGAAGAAGAAGAAGAAGTGGAAGAATGAGAAAAAGAGGAGGAAGAAGAAGCAATGGAAGGAAAGAGGAAAGAAGAAGAAGTGGAACAAGGAAGAGAAGAAGAAGGGGAAGAAGAAGAAGTAGTGTAGGCAGAAAAAGAGCAAGAAGGAGAAGAGAGGGAAGAAGAAGAACAAGAGGATGTAGTAGAAGTTGAAGAAGGTGAACAAGAGGAAGAAGAAGAAGTAGTTGAAGGAGTGGGGATGATGGAGAAGAAGTGAAAGAAGGAGAACAATAGGTAGAAATGCAAGTGGAATCAGAAGAAGGAGAAAAAGAGGGATAGGACAAAGGAAAGCAAGAAGAAGAAGGAGATGAAGAGGAAGAAAAGGAAGGCAAGGAAAAGATGAAGAAGAAGTCGAAGAAAGAGAACAAGAGGGGGCAGGAGAAGTGGAAGAAAGATAAGAAGAGGAAGAAGAAGGAGAGTAACTCGAAGAAGTGGAAGAAGGAGAAGAAAAGGAAGAAGAAGAAGATGTGGAAAGTGAAGAAGTTGAAGAAGGTGAACAAGAGGAGGAAGAAGAAGTAGTGGAAGGAGGTGAGATGAAGAAGAAGAATTGGAACAAGGAGAAAAGGAGGAAAAGGAAGAAGGAGGGGCAGGGAAGGGGAGAAGAAGCAGAAGAAGTGGAATCTGGAAGAGAAGAGGAAGAAGAAGAAGAAGTGTAAGCATAAGATTTGGGGGAAGGAGAAGAAGAGGAAGAAGAAGAAGTGGAAGAACGAGAAGAAAAGGAAGAAGTTCAAGTGTAAGAAGGAGAACAATAGGAAGAAGAAGAACAAGTGGAAGAATGAGAAAAAGAGGAGGAAGAATAAGCAATGGAAGGAATCTAGAGGAGAAGAGGAAGAAGAAGAAGAAGTGTAAGCATAAGATTTGGGGGAAGGAGAAGAAGAGGAAGAGTAACAATGGGAAGCAACAGAAGCGGGGGATGGAGAAAAAGAGGAAGGAGAAGACGGAAAGGAAAGAAGAAGAAGTTGTGGAAGGAGAAGAAATGGAAGAAGAGGAAGAAGAAGTGTAAGCAAAAGAAGCGGAAGAAGGAGACGAAAATGAAGAAGAACAACAAGCAGAAGTAGAAGAAGTGGTAGAAAGAGAGAATAAGAGGAATAGGAGGAAGTAGTGGAATGAAAGGGGATGAAGAAGAAGAAGTGGAAGAAGGAGAACAGGAGGAGGAAGAAGAGGTGGCAAAAGGAGAAGAAGAGGAAGAAGAAGAAGAACAATTGGAAGAAGAAGAAGAACTGGAAGAATGAGAAAAAGAGGGTGAAGAAGAAGCAATGGAAGGAAAGGGCATGAAGAAGAAGTGGAACAAGGAGGAGAAGAAGAAGGGGAGGAAGAAGAAGTAGTGTAGGCAGAAGAAGGGCAAGAAGGAGAAGAGAGGGAAGAAGAAGAACAAGTGGATGTAGTAGAAGTTTAAGAAGGTGAACAAGAGGAAGAAGAAGAAGTAGTTGAAGGAGTGGGGCTGATGGAGAAGAAGTGGAAGAACGAGAACAAGAGGTAGAAATGCAAGTGGAAGAAGAAGAAGGAGAAAAAGAGGGATATCACGAAGGAGAGGAAGAAGAAGAAGGAGATCAAGAGGAAGAAAAGAAAGGAAAGGAGAGGATGAAGAAGAAGTGGAAGAAAGAGAACAAGAGGAGGCAGGAGAAGTGGAAGAAAGATAAGAAGAGAAAGAAGAAGGAGAGTAACTAGAAGAAGTGGAAGAAGGAGAAGAAAAGGAAGAAGAAAAAGATGTGGAAAGTGAAGAAGTTGAAGAAGGTGAACAAGAGGAGGAAGAGGAGGAAGAAGAAGTAGTGGAAGGAGGTGAGATGAAGAAGAAGAATTGGAACAAGGAGAAAAGGAGGAAAAGGAAGAAGGAGGGGAAGGGAAAGGAAGAAGAAGTGGAACAAGGAGGAGAAGAAGAAGGGGAGGAGGAAGAAGTAGTGTAGGCAGAAGAAAGGCAAGAAGGAAAAGAGACGGAAGAAGAAGAACAGGTGGATGTAGTAGAAGTGGAAGAAGGTGAACAAGAGGTAGAAGAAGAAGTAGTTGAAGGAGTAAGGATGATGGAGAAGAAGTGGAAGAAGGAGAACAAGAGGTAGAAATGCAAGTGGAAGGAGAAGGAAAAGAAGTGGAAGAATGAGAAAAAAGGAGGAAGAAGAAGCAATGGAAGGAAAGGGATGAAGAAGAAGTGGAACAAGGAGGAGAAGAAGAAGGGGAGGAAGAAGAAGTAATGTAGGCAGAAGAAGGGCAAGAATGAGAAGAGAGGGAAGAAGAAGAACAAGTGGATGTAGTAGAAGTGGAAGAAGGTGAACAAGAGGAAGAACAAGAAGTAGTTGAAGGAGTGAGGATGATGGAGAAGAAGTGGAAGAAGGAGAACAAGAGGTAGAAATGCAAGTGGAAGCAGAAGAAGGAGAAAAAGAGGGATATGACGAAGGAAAGGAAGAAGAAGAAGGAGATGAAGAGGAAGAAAAGAAAGGAAAGGAGAGGATGAAGAAGAAGTGGAAGAAGGAGAAAAAGAGGAGGCAGGAGAAGTGGAAGAAAGAGAACAAGAGGAGGCAGGAGAAGTGGAAGAAAGATAAGAAGAGGAAGAAAAAGCAGAAGAAATGGAATCTGGAGGAGAAGAGGAAGAAGAAGAAGAAGTGTAAGCATAAGATTTGGGGGAAGGAAAAGAAGAGGACGAGCAACAATGGGAAGCAACAGAAGTGGGGGATGGAGAAAAAGAGAAAGGAGAAGACGGAACGGAAAGAAGAAGAAGTTGGCGAAGGAGAAGAAACGGAAGAAGAAGAAGTGTAAGCAGAAGAAGCCGAAGAAGGAGTAGTAGAAGCAGGTTAGATGAAGAAGAAGAATTGGAACAAGGAGAAAAGGAGGAAAAGGAAGAAGGAGGCGAAGGGAAGGGAAGAAGAAGCAGAAGAAGTGGAAGCTGGAGGTGAAGAGGAAGAAGAAGAAGAAGTGTAAGCATAAGATTTGGGGGAAGGAGAAGAACAAGAAGAGCAACAATGGGAAGCAACAGAAGTGGGGGATGGAGAAAAAGGGGAAGGAGAAGACGAAAAGGAAAGAAGAAGAAGTGTAAGCAGAAGAAGCGAATGAAGGACACGAAAATGAAGAAGAACAACAAGTAGAAGTAGAAGAAGTGGTAGAAGGAGAATGGGAGGAGGAGAAGAGGTGGCAGAAGGAGAAGAAGAGGAAGAAGAAGAAGAAGTGGAAGAATGAGAAAAAGAGGAGGAAGAAGAAGCAATGGAAGCAAAGGGGATGAAGAACGCGTGGAATAAAGAGGAAGAAGAAGAAGAAGTGTAAGTAGGAGTAGCGGAAAAAAGAGACGAAATGAAGAAGAACAACAAGTAGAAGTAGAGGAAGTGGTAGAAGGAGAGAATGAGAGCAATAGGAGGAATTAGTGGAATGAAAGGAGATGAAGAAGAAGTAGAAGTGGAAGAAGGAGAACGGCAGGAGGGAGGAGAGGTGGCAGAAGGAGAAAAAGAGGAAGAAGAAGAAGCGGAAGAACGAGAAGAAAACGAAGAAGTGCAAGTGGCAGAAGGAGAACAATAGGAAGAAGAAGAAGTTGAAGAATGAGAAAAAGAGGAGGAAGAAGAAGAAGTGGAAGAATGAGAGAAAGAGGAGGAAGAAGAAGCAATGGAAGGAAAGGGGAATGAGGAAGAAGTGGAACAAGTAGGAGAAGAAGAAGGGGAGGAAGAAGAAGTAGTGTAGGCAGAAGAAGGGGAAGAAGGAGAAGAGAGGGAAGAAGAAGAACAAGTGGATGTAGTAGAAGTATAAGAAGGTGAACAAGAGGAACAGGAAGAAGTAGTTGAAGGAGTGGGGATGGTGGAGAAGAATTGGAAGAAGGAGAACAAGAGGTAGAAATGCAAGTGGAAGTAGAAGAAGGAGAAAAAGAGGGATATGACGAAGGAAAGGAAGAAGAAGAAGGAGATGAAGAAGAAGAAAAGAAACGAAAGGACAGGATGAAGAAGAAGTGGAAGAAAGAGAACAAGAGGAGGTAGGAGAAGTGGAAGAAAGATAAGAAGAGGAAGAAGAAGGAGAGTAACTAGAAGAAGTGGAAGAAGGAGAAGAAAAGGAAGAAGAAGAAGATGTGGATACTAAAGAAGTTGAAGAAGGTTTACAAGAGGAGGAAGAAGAAGTAGTGGAAGGAAGTGAGATGAAGGAGAAGAATTGGAACAAGGAGAAAAGGAGGAAAAGGAAGAAGGAGGGGAAGGAAAGGGAAAAAGAAGCAGAAGAAGAAGAAGAAGTGTAACCATAAGATTTGGGGGAAGGAGAAGAAGAGGAAGAGCAACAATGGGATGCAACAGAAGTGGGGAATGGAGAAAAAGAGGAAGGAGAAGACGGAAAGGAAAGAAGAAGAAGTTGTGGAAGGGGAAGAAATGGAAGAAGATGAAGAAGAAGAAGTGTAAGTGGCATAAGGAGACGAAAATGAAGAAGAACAACAAGTAGAAGTTGAAGAAGTGGTAGAAGGAGAGAATAAGAGGAATAGGAGGAAGTAGTTGAATGAAAGGAGATGAAAAATAAAAAGTGGAGGAAGCAGAATGGGAGGAGGGAGAAGAGGTGGCAGAAGGAGAAGAAGAGGAAGAAGAAGAATTGGAAGAACGAGAAGAAAACGAAGAAGTGCAAGTGGAAGAAGGAGAACAATATGAAGAAGAAGAAGAAGTGGAAGAATGAGAAAAAGTGGAGGAAGAAGAAGCAATGGAAGGAAAGGGGATGAAGAAGAAGAAGTGGAAGAAGGAGAACGGGAGGAGGGAGAAGAGCTGGTAGAAGGAGAAGAAGAGGAAGAAGAAGAAGTGGAAGAACGAGAAGAAAACGAAGAAGTGCAAGTGGAAGAAGAAGGAGAGTAACTAGAAGAAGTGGAAGAACGAGAAGAAAAGGAAGAAAAGAAGATGTGGAAAGTGAAGAAGTTGAAGAAGGTGAACAAGAGGAGGAATAAGAAGTAGTGGAAGGAAGTGAGATGAAGAAGAAGAATTGGAACAAGGAGAAAAGGAGGAAAAGGAAGAAGGAGGGGAAGGGAAGGGAAGAAGAAGGAGAAGACGTGGAAACTGGAGGAGAAGAGGAAGAAGAAGAAGAAATGTAAGGATAAGATTTGGGGGAAGGAAAAGAAGAGGAAGAGCAGCAATCGGACGCAACAGAAGTGGGGGATGGAGAAAAAGAGGAAGGAGAATACGGAAAGGAAAGAAGAAGAAGTTTTGGAAGGAGAAGAAATGGAAGAAGAGGAAGAAGAAGAAGTGTAAGCAGAAGAAGCGGAAGAAGGAGACGAAAATGAAGAAGAACAACAAGTAGAAGTAGAAGAAGTGGTAGAAGGAGAGTATAAGAGGAATAGGAGGAAGTAGTGGAATGAAAGGAGATGAAGATGAAGAAGTGGAAGAAGGAGAACGGGAGGAGGGAGAAGAGATTGCAGTAGGAGAAGAAGAGGAAGAAGAAGAAGTGGAAGAACGAGAAGAAAAGGAAGAAGTGCAAGTGGAAGAAGGAGAACAATAGGAAGAAGAAGAAGCAGTGGAAGAATGAGAAAAAGAGGAGGAAGAAGAGGCAATGGAAGGAAAGGGGATGAAGAAGAAGTGGAACAAGGAGGAGAAGAAGAAGGGGAGGAAGAAGAAGTAGTGTAGGCAGAAGAAGGGCAAGAAGGAGAAGAGAGGGAAGAAGAAGAACAACTGGATGTAGTAGAAGTAGAAGAAGGTGAACAAGAGGAAGAAGAAGAAGTAGTTGAAGGAGTGGGGATGATGGAGAAGAAGTGGAAGAAGGAGAACAAGAGGTAGAAATGCAAGTGGAAGCAGAAGAAGGAGTAAAAGAGGGATATGACGAAGGAAAGGAAGAAAAGAAAGGAAATGAGAGGATGAAGAAGAAGTGGAAGAAAGAGAACAAGAGGAGGCAGGACAAGTGGAAGAAAGATAAGAAGAGGAAGAAGAAGGAGAGTAACTAGAAGAAGTGGAAGAAGGAGAAGAAAAGGAAGAAGAAGAAGATGTGGAAAGTGAAGAAGTTGAAGAAGGTTAACAAGAGGAGGAAGAAGAAGTAGTGGAAGGAGGTGAGATGAAGAAGAAAAATTGGAACAAGGAGAAAAGGAGGAAAAGGAAGTAGGAGGGGAAGGGAAGGGAAGAAAGGGAAGAACAAGCAGAAGAAGTGGAATCTGGAGGAGAAGAGGAAGAAGAAGAAGTGTAAGCATAATATTCGGGGGAAGGAAAAGAAGAGGAAGAGAACAATGGGAAGCAACAGAAGTGGGGGATGGAGAAAAAGAGGAAGGAGGAGACGGAAAGGAAAGAAGAATAAGTTGTGGAAGGAGAAGAAATGGAAGAAGAGGAAGAAGAAGAAGTGTTAGCAGAAGAAGCGTAAGAAGGAGACGAGAATGAAGAAGGACAAAAAGTAGAAGTAGAAGAAGTGGTAGAAGGAGAGAAAAGGAGGAATAGGAGGAAGTAGTGCAATGAAAGGAGATGAAGAAGAAGAATTGGAAGAAGGAAAACCGGAGGACGGAGAAGAGGTGGCAGTAGGAGAATAAGAGGAAGAAGAAGAAGTGGAAGAGCGAGAAGAAAAGGAAGAAGTGCAAGTGGAAGAAGGAGAACGGGAGGAGGGAGAAGAGATTGCAGTAGGAGAAGAAGAGGAAGAAGAAGAAGTGGAAGAACGAGAAGAAAAGGAAGAAGTGCAAGTGGAAGAAGGAGAACAATAGGAAGAAGAAGAAGCAGTGGAAGAATGAGAAAAAGAGGAGGAAGAAGAGGCAATGGAAGGAAAGGGGAAGAAGTGCAAGTGTAGGAAGAAGAAGGGCAAGAAGGAGAAGAGAGGGAAGAAGAAGAACAAGTGGATGTAGTAGAAGTGGAACAAGGTGAACAAGAGGAAGAAGAAGAAGTAGTTGAAGGAGTGGGGATGATGGAGAAGAAGTGGAAGAAGGAGAACAAGAGGTAGAAATGCAAGTGGAAGCAGAAGAAGGAGAAAAAGAGGGATATGACGAAGGAAAGGAAGAAGAAGAAGGAGATGAAGAGGAAGAAAAGAAAGGAAAGGAGAAGATGAAGAAGAAGTGGAAGAAAGAGAACAAGAGGAGGCAGGAGAAGTTGAAGAAAGATAAGAAGAGGAAGAAGAAGGAGAGTAACTAGAAGAAGTGGAAGAAGGAGAAGAAAAGGAAGAAGAAGAAGATGTGGAAAGTGAAGAAGGTGAAGAAGAGGAGGAAGAAGTAGTGGAAGGAGGTGAGATGAAGAAGAAGAATTGGAACAAGGAGACAAGGAGGAAATGGAAGAAGGAAGGGAAGGGAAGGGAAGAAGAAGCAGAAGAAGTGGAATCTGGAGGAGAAGAGGAAGAAGGAGAAGAAGTGTAAGCATAAGATTTGGGGGAAGGAGAAGAAGAGGAAGAGCAACAATGGGAACCAACAGAAGTGGGGGATGGAGAAAAAGAGGAAGGAGAAGACACAAAGGAAAGAAGAAGAAGTTGTGGAAGGAGAAGAAATGGAAGAAGATGAAGAAGAAGAAGTGTAAGCAAAAGAAGCAGAAAAAGGAGACGAAAATGAAGAAGAACAACAGGTAGAAGTTAAAGAAGTGGTAGAAGGAGAGAATAAGAGGAATAAGAGAAAGTAGTGGAATGAAAGGAGATGATGAAGAAGTGGAAGAAGGAGTACGGGAGGAGGGAGAAGAGGTGGCAGAAGGAGAAGAAGAGGAAGAAGAAGAAGTGGAAGAGCGAGAAGAAAAGGAAGAACTGCAAGTGGAAGAAGGAGAACAATAGGAAGCAGAAGTAGAAGTGGAAGAATGAGAGAAAGAGGAGGAAGAAGAAGCAATGGAAGGAAACTGGATGAAGAAGAAGTGGAACAAGGAGGAGGAGAAGAAGGGGAGGAAGAAGAAGTAGTGTAGGCAGAAGAAGGGCAAAAAGGAGAAGAGAGGGAAGAAGAAGAAGTAGAAGAAGTGGTAGAAGGAGAGAATAAGAGGAATAGGAGGAAGTAGTGGAATGAAAGGAGATGAAGAAGAAGAAGTGGAAGAAGGAGAACGGAAGGAGGGAGGAGGGAGAAGAGGTGGCAGAACGAGAAGAAGGGGAAGAAAAAGAAGTGGAAGAAAGAAAAGAAAAGGAAGAAGTGCAAGTGGAAGAAGGAGAACAATAGGAAGAAGACGGAGAAGTGGAAGAGTGAGAAAAAGAGGAGGAAGAAGAAGCAATGGAAGGAAAAGGTGATGAGGAGATCAAGCTTGAAGGACTTGGAGGACCTATGAGGACCTATGACAAAGGACTGAAGAGAGCAATGCTTGACCTTAATGGAAGAGAAGTTTGAAATAAATTAAACTCATTTTCTTGGAGTTTACTTAGTTAATGGTGGGCAACCAGAATTGTCTAATTAAAGTTGCAGCCACCTAGGTTATCAATTATAATTAGTATACGTGTTTAATTTACTTTGGCAGTTACACTTTGTTATTAAGCTGCCCATTATTAGTTTTTATTATTTTGTAACTTCAGCTGAATTTAGAAGCCACTAAACCTACACAAGCTGAGTTTATTAGGCATATAAATTTGGGCAAGACTGAGATGTAAGGCAGAATATTTTGGAAAAAAAAAACTAGTTGAGTTTTCTCTCCTTTGGGTTCTTGGCAATCCAAAATCTTTTTGAGATTTATCAAAGGTAATTCACCCCTTTGTGTGTGCAATCTCGTAGACATATCTTCCATCCTTGGAAGTGTGGAGTCTATCAATTCCAATTCCATTTTCTGTCTTTTCCATTCATACTCAATTCTGCCCAGCAAACTCTATGATCAATTGCACAGGAAAGTCCTACACTATTCGAAACCTCGTTTACTCGTTCAATTTCAATAACTTTTAATTTCCATTCTATGTCTAAGAGTTTGACAGTAATTCTAATCAATTTATTTTTGGCAATTGTTTGCATTCCACGTTGATTAATTTTGTTAACGCGGCCAGCTAAATTCCTAGGGTCCTTTCAGAATCCTAAACTGACAGTGGATTCATATCATTTGGTATCAGAGCTTAGGTTTCTAGGAATTGCAAGGCTGCACTCCGGGTAATTTTTTTTCCTTGATTCTTATCATCAATAATATTACCTTAATTGTCAATCAGTTAGGATGAACCATTGCAAAAGTTAAGCCCTTAAAAAAATCTGAGATTCTAAAAAAAAAAAAAAAAGGAAGAGGAATTTTGAAAATCTGAAGAAAAAAAAATATAGAGAAAAAAAAAAGAAGCAAAACAAAGAATGCAAATGTGTTTAAAAAATATATATATATAAAATTGGCTGAATGGTTCATGCTAGAAATTCTTCATTTTGAAGGTAATATTGTGTTTGATTTGAAAGAAAAATTACTGCACCTTGTTTGTTTACATTTCTGAAATTTTGGGCTGCACTTCTTGGTTACAAATTGTGTCAATTCCACTTTGTTTTGGCTTCACATATACTGCACATTCTTGGATTTTGCTGCACTTGTTAGTTTCATTTTAAGCCAAAATTTTATCCTCTGTTTGTGTCTTTACCTGTTAAAATTGGCTGCACAATTTTCTACTCAAAATTCTGGTTGTGGCTGTTTGTACCTTTGTTTTTGTGTGCCCAGTTTTTGTCCATTTCTTTTCGTACTTCCTTTGTTTTCATTTTGAGACAAATTTCTTCTGTCTTGTTGGTGTAAAAAAAAAAAAATCCAGTGTTGTCCTAGTATTTGTTGCTTTCGTTGGGTTTCATTTTAGTCATTTTTGTTAGTTTTCTTGTGTCTTATTTGCCTGCACACAAGTTGGTGTTTGTCTTTGAGTTTTTCTCTTTTGGTTTGTTAAGAACTTAAGGAGGAATAAAGAGGAAAAAGGCAAGAGAGTTTCATTATAGTAAAAGCCAATTTTTTTTTTTTTTAGCGCAAACACTTGAGTAGGTAAGAACATTTTCAAACACCACATACATACTTTTTCTTGTGACATTTGACCTGTTTATTTATCATGGCGGAAAGAAATAATAACAATGATCTTCAGCTTCAAATTGTTGCACTATCCCAGCATTTAGAGAGATTGATGAAGCAACAACAAGATGAGTTCCATGAGAGGTTGGATCAGTTGGAGAATAGAACCCCACCAATAGGAGGAGGAAGGCCAAATAGAAATGAAGGAAGAATAGAAGGAGTGAAGTTGAATGTGCCTCCTTTCAAGGGTAGGAGTGATCCTGAGGCATACTTGGAGTGGGAGTTAAAAATTGAGCATGTGTTCTCTTGCAACAATTATAGTGAGGAGCAAAAGGTGAGACTTGCAGCTGCTGAATTTTCAGATTATGCTTTGATTTGGTGGAACAAGTTGCAAAGAGAGAGGATTAGAGATGAAGAGCCTATGGTGGACACTTGGACTGAAATGAAGAGGCTCATGAGGAAGCGGTATGTACCTTCTAGCTTCCATAGAGACTTAAAATTGAAACTTCAAAAATTGTCTCAAGGAAGCAAGGGAGTGGAGGAGTACTATAAGGAGATGGAGGTGATTATCATCCAAGCAAAAATTGAAGAAGATCCTGAGGTAACTATGGCTCGCTTTCTTAGTGGCTTAAATCATGATATTAGAGATGTTGTTGAGTTGCAGGAATTTGTAGAAATGGAGGATCTATTGCATAAGGCCATTCAGGTAGAACAACAGTTAAAAAAGAAAAAGTGCAACAAGAAGGAGTTCTACCAATTTTAATCATTCCAATTGGAAGGATAGGAGGAAAGAAGGAGCTGCCTCATCTAGTAATACAACACCTTCTAGCCATGGAAAATCCCCTCAAAAGAAAGATGATAATCCACCTAAAAAGACTAGAGAAGTGAAGTGTTTCAAGTGCTTGGGCATGGGTCATTATGCCTATGAGTGTCCCACAAAGAAGATTGTTTTTCTCAAAGATAATGGGGAATACACAAGCCAATCAGAAGCTAGTGGTGGAGAAGAAGAGGAGAGTGATGGAGAATTGGCGGCTAATGAAGGAGAGTTGTACATGATTAGGAGACTATTGGGAAGTCAAGTCAAGGCCGAAGATGCATCTCAAAGGGAGAACATCTTTCACACAAGATGTTCAGTCAATGGTAATGTTTGTTTGGTAATTATTGATGGAGGGAGTTGTACCAATGTGGTGAGTTCAAGATTAGTGTCAAAGATGAACATGGACACTACACCGCATCCTAGACCATATAAACTCCAATGGCTTAGTGAAGGAGAAGAAGTTAAAGTGAAACAGCAAGCAGAGGTTCCTTTCTCCATTGGGAAGTATCAAGATAAGGTTTTATGTGATGTGGTTCCCATGGAGGCCAGCCATATCCTTTTAGGGAGGCCGTGGCAGTATGATACCAAAGCCATTCATGATGGTTTCACTAATAAAATTTCCTTCATGTATCAGGATAAAAAGGTGGTTCTTAAGCCTTTGTCTCCTAAAGAGGTATGTGAGGATCAATTAAAAATGAGAGAAAAGTTAGCAAATGAGAGAAAGACTGAAACACCTGAGAGGAAAAAGAGTGAAACACCTGAAAGAAAAAAGAGAGAAAAGAATAAGAGTGAAACACTTGAGGGCAAGCAGCTGTGTTTAGCAAGGGAAAGGGAGGTAAGGAGGGTGCTTTGCGCAAGACAGCCCCTCTACTTATTGCTTTGTCAAAATCAAATTTTGTATGCTAACCAGTTTGACAAGTTTGAATTGCCTTCTTGTATTGAGTCTCTTTTGCAGGATTTTGAGGATGTGTTTCCTGCAAATGTACCTGATGGCTTGCCACTTGTGAGGGGAATTGAGCATCACATTGATCTCATTCCAGGAGCTTCTTTGCCTAATCGTTCAGCTTATAGGAGCAACCCACAGGAGACCAAAGAGATCGAAAGGCAAGTTACTGAACTCATGAGCAAAGGGTGGGTAAGAGACAGCATGAGTCCATGTGCTGTACCTGTGATTCTAGTACCCAAGAAGGATGGTTCATGGAGGATGTGTTCTGATTGTAAAGCCATAAACAACATCACCATCAAATATAGACATCCAATTCCCAGGTTAGATGATCTTCTTGATGAACTATATGTGCATGTGTGTTTTCTAAAATTGATCTGAAAAGTGGCTATAATCAGATTAGGATTAGAGAAGGAGATGAATGGAAAACTGCTTTTAAGACTAAATATGGATTGTATGAGTGGCTGGTTATGCCCTTTGGTTTGACAAATGCACCTAGTACTTTCATGAGATTAATGAATCATGTCTTAAGAGAGTTTATTGGAAAATTTGTTGTGGTGTACTTTGATGATATTCTGATCTATAGCACTAGTCTTGAATTGCATGTTGAACATTTGCGGGCTGTTATGAATGTGCTTAGAAAAGAACAATTGTATGCCAATTTGGACAAATGCATTTTTTGTACTGATCATGTAGTATTCCTAGGCTTTGTTGTTAATGCTAAAGGGGTACAGGTTGATGTGGAAAAGGTTAAGGCCATCCAAGAATGGCCTACACCTAAAACCGTGAGTGAGGTGAGGGGATTTCATGGTTTAGCAAGTTTCTACAGGAGATTTGTTAAAGATTTTAGTACTGTGGCTGCACCTCTAAATGAAATTGTTAAAAAAAATGTGGGTTTTAAATGGGGAGAGAAACAAGAAGAGGTCTTTGCTGCCCTTAAGCATAAGCTTGTTAATGCACCTATTCTTGCCATGCCTAATTTTGCAAAATCATTTGAAATTGAATGTGATGCATCAAATGTGGGTATTGGGGCTGTTTTATTGCAAGATGGTCATCCAATTGCTTATTTCAGTGAAAAGTTAAGTGGGGCTGCCCTTAACTATTCTACTTATGATAAGGAATTATATGCGTTGGTGAGGGCTTTAAAAACATGGCAGCATTATCTGTTACCCAAGGAATTTGTCATTCATAGCGACCATGAGTCTTTAAAATATTTAAAGGGTCAAGGTAAGCTTAATAAGAGGCATGCTAAGTGGGTAGAATTTTTAGAACAATTTCCATATGTTATCAAGCATAAAAAGGGAAAAGGGAACGTAGTGGCTGATGCGCTTTCTAGGAGGCACGCATTACTTTCTATGCTTGAGACTAAATTGTTTGGTCTTGAATCTTTGAAAGATATGTATAAACATGATGTGGATTTTGCTGAAATATTTGCTGCATGTGAAAAGCTTTCTGAAAATGGATATTATAGGCATAATGGATTTTTGTTTAAAGCCAATAAATTGTGTGTGCCTAAATGTTCCATTAGAGAGTTGCTTGTAAGTGAATCACATGAGGGGGGTTTGATGGGTCATTTTGGGGTTCAAAAGACTTTGGAAATTTTGCAAGAGCATTTCTTTTGGCCTCACATGAAACGGTATGTGCATAAGTTTTGTGACCACTGCATTGTGTGTAAAAAGGCCAAATCTAAGGTTAAGCCTCATGGATTGTATACTCCTTTGCCTGTTCCTGAATATCCTTGGACTGACATTTCTATGGACTTTGTTTTGGGGTTGCCTAAAACAAAGAATGGAAAGGATTCTGTGTTTGTTGTTGTTGATAGGTTTTCTAAGATGGCACATTTCATTCCTTGCAAAAAGGTGGATGATGCTAGCCATGTGGCTGATTTATTTTTCAAGGAAATAGTGAGACTTCATGGACTGGCAAGGAGCATTGTGAGTGATAGGGATGCAAAATTCCTTAGTCACTTTTGGAGGACCTTGTGGGGTAAATTGGTACTAAATTGCTGTTTTCTACTACTTGCCACCCACAAACTGATGGTCAAACTGAGGTAGTCAATAGGACTTTAGGCACATTGCTTAGGACTGTTTTAAAGAAAAATCTTAAGTCTTGGGAAGCATGTTTGCCTCATGTTGAGTTTGCTTATAATAGGGTTGTCCATAGCACGACTAATTGTTCTCCGTTTGAAATTGTGTATGGGTTCAATCCTTTGACTCCTCTTGATTTGTTGTCCATGCCTAACATTTCTATGTTTAAGCATAATGAAGCACAAGCTAAAGCTGAGTATGTGAAGAAGCTGCATGAGCAAGTGAAGGCTCAAATTGAAAAGAAAAATGAGAGTTATGCAAGGCAAGCTAACAAGGGTAGGAAGAAGGTCGTGTTCCAACCTGGTGATTGGGTTTGGGTACACATGAGAAAGGAAAGGTTCCCTAAACAAAGAAAGTCAAAACTCCAACCAAGGGGAGATGGTCCTTTCCAAGTTCTAGAAAAGATCAATGACAATGCCTATAAGATTGATCTTCCAGATGAGTATAATGTTAGTGCTACTTTTAATGTGTCTGATTTAACTCTCTTTGATGCAGATGAAGATGCTATTGATTTGGGGACAAATCCTCTTCAAGAGGGGGGGAGTGATGAGGAGATCAAGCTTGAAGGACTTGGAGGACCTATGAGGACCTATGACAAAGGACTGAAGAGAGCAATGCTTGACCTTAATGGAAGAGAAGTTTGAAATAAATTAAACTCATTTTCTTGGAGTTTACTTAGTTAATGGTGGGCAACCAGAATTGTCTAATTAAAGTTGCAGCCACCTAGGTTATCAATTATAATTAGTATACGTGTTTAATTTACTTTGGCAGTTACACTTTGTTATTAAGCTGCCCATTATTAGTTTTTATTATTTTGTAACTTCAGCTGAATTTAGAAGCCACTAAACCTACACAAGCTGAGTTTATTAGGCATATAAATTTGGGCAAGACTGAGATGTAAGGCAGAATATTTTGGAAAAAAAAAACTAGTTGAGTTTTCTCTCCTTTGGGTTCTTGGCAATCCAAAATCTTTTTGAGATTTATCAAAGGTAATTCACCCCTTTGTGTGTGCAATCTCGTAGACATATCTTCCATCCTTGGAAGTGTGGAGTCTATCAATTCCAATTCCATTTTCTGTCTTTTCCATTCATACTCAATTCTGCCCAGCAAACTCTATGATCAATTGCACAGGAAAGTCCTACACTATTCGAAACCTCGTTTACTCGTTCAATTTCAATAACTTTTAATTTCCATTCTATGTCTAAGAGTTTGACAGTAATTCTAATCAATTTATTTTTGGCAATTGTTTGCATTCCACGTTGATTAATTTTGTTAACGCGGCCAGCTAAATTCCTAGGGTCCTTTCAGAATCCTAAACTGACAGTGGATTCATATCAAAAGGCATGAAGAAGAAGTGGAAGAAGGAGGAGAAGAAGAAGGGGAGGAAGAAGAAGAAGTGGAAGAACGAGAAGAAAAGGAAGAAGTGCAAGTGGAAGAAGGAGAACAATAGGAAGAAGAAGAAGTGGAAGAATGAGAAAAAGAGGAGGATGAAGAAGCAATGGAAGGAAAACGGATGAAGAAGAAGTGGAACAAGGAGGAGAAGAAGCAGTTGAAGGAGTGGGGATGATGGAGAAGAAGTGGAAGAAGGAGAACAAGATGTAGAAATGCAAGTGGAAGCAGAAGAAGGAGAAAAAGAGGGATATGACAAAGGAAAGGAAGTAGAAGAAGGAGTTGAAGAGGAAGAAAAGAAAGGAAAGGAGAGGATGAAGAAGTAGTGGAAGAAAGAGAACAAGAGGAGGCAGGAGAAGTGGAAGAAAGATAAGAAGAGGAAGAAGAAGGAGAGTAACTAGAAGAAGTGGAAGAAAGAGAAGAAAAGAAAGAAGAAGATGTGCAAAGTGAAGAACGTGAACAAGAGGAGGAATAAGAAGTAGTGGAAGGAGGTGACATGGAGAAGAAGAATTGGAACAAGGAGAAAACGAGGAAAAGGAAGAAGGAGGGGAAGGGAAGAAGAACCAGAAGAAGTGGAATCTGGAGGAGAAGAGGAAGAAGAAGAAGAAGTGTAAGCTTAAGATTTGGGGGAAGGAGAAGAAGAGGAAGAGCAACAATGGGAAGCAACAGAAATGGGGGATGGAGAAAAAGAGGAAGGAGAAGACGGAAAGGAAATAAGAAGTAGTTGTGGAAGGAAAAGAAATGGAAAAAGAAGAAGTGTAAGCAGAAGAAACGGAAGAAGGAGACGAAAATGAAGAAGAACAACAAGTAGAAGTAGAAGAAGTGGTAGAAGGAGAGAATAAGAGAAATAGGAGGAAGTAGTGGAATGAAAGGAGATGAAGAAGAAGAAGTAGAAGAAGGAGAACGGAAGGAGGGAGGAGGGAGAAGAGGTGGAAGAACGAGAAGAAGAGGAAGAAAAAGAAGTGGAAGAAAGAAAAGAAAAAGAAGAAGTGCAAGTGGAAGAAGGAGAACAATAGGAAGAAGAAGGAGAAGTGGAAGAATGGGAAAAAGAGGAGGAAGAAGAAGCAATGGAAGGAAAAGGGATGAAGAAGAAGTGGAAGAAGGAGGAGAAGAAGAAGGGGAGGAAGAAGAAGTAGTGTAGGCACAAGAACGGCAAGAAGGAGAAGAGAGGGAAGAAGAAGAACAAGTGTATGTATTAGAGGTGGAAGAAGGTGAAGAAGAGGAAGAAGAAGAAGTAGTTGAAGGAGTGGGGATGATGGAGAAGAAGTGGAAGAAGGAGAACAAGAGGTAGAAATGCAAGTGGAAGCAGAAGAAGGAGAAAAAGAGGGATATGACGAAGGAAAGGAAGAAGAAGAAGCAGATGAAGAGGAAGAAAAGAAAGGAAATGAGAGGATGAAGAAGAAGTGGAAGAAAGGGAACAAGAGGAGGCAGGAGAAGTGGAAGAAAGATAAGAAGAGGAAGAAGAAGGGGAATAAATAGAAGAAGTGGAAGAAGGAAAAGAAAAGGAAGAAGAAGAAGATGTGGAAAGTGAAGAAGGTGAACAAGAGGAGGAAGAAGAAGTAGTGGAAGGAGGTGAGATGAAGAAGAAGAATTGGAACAAGGAGAAAGGAGGAAAAGGAAGAAGGAGGGGAAGGGAAGAAGAACCAGAAGAAGTGGAATCTAGAGAAGAAGAGGAAGAGCAACAATGGGAAGCAACAGAAGTGGGGGATGGAGAAAAAGAGGAAGGAGAAGACGGAAAGGAAAGAAGAAGTTGTGGAAGGAGAAGAAATGGAAGAAGAGGAAGAAGAAGAAGTGTAAGCGGAAGAAGCGGAAGAAGGAGACGAAAATGAAGAAGAACAACAAGTAGAAGTAGAAGAAGTGGTAGAAGGAGAGAATAAGAGGAATAGGAGGAAGTAGTGGAATGAAAGGAGATGAAGAAGAAGAAGTGGAAGAAGGAGAACTCGAGGAGGGAGGAGGGAGAAAAGGTGGTAGAAGGAGAAGAAGAGGAAGAAGAAGAAGTGGAAGAAAGAGAAGAGAGGGAAGGAGTAGAACAAGTGGATGTAGTAGAAGTGGGAGAAGGGGAACAAGAGGAAGAAGAAGAAGAAGTAGTTGAAGGAGTGGGGATGATCGAGAAGAAGTGGAAGAAGGAGAACAAGAGGTAGAAATGCAAGTGGAAGCAGACGAAGGAGAAAAAGAGGGATATGACGAAGGAAAGGAAGAAGAAGAAGGAGATGAAGAGGAAGAAAAGGAAAGCAGAGGATGAAGAAGAAGTGGAAGAAAGAGAATAAGAGGAGGCAGGAGAAGTGGAAGAAAGATAAGAAGAGGAAGAAGAAGGAGAGTAACTAGAAGAAGTGGAAGAAAGAGAAGAAAAGGAAGAAGAAGATGTGCAAAGTGAAGAACGTGAACAAGAGGAGGAAGAAGAAGTAGTGGAAGGAGGTGACATGGAGAAGAAGAATTGGAACAAGGAGAAAAGGAGGAAAAGGAAGAAGGTGGGGAAGGGAAGGGAAGAAGAAGCAGAAGAAGTGGAATCTGGAGGAGAAAAGGAAGAAGAAGAAGACGTGTAAGCATAAGATATGGGGGAAGAGCAACAGAAGTGGGGGATGGAGAAAAAGAGGAAGGAGAAGACGGAAAGGAAAGAAGAAGAAGTTGTGGAAGGAGAAGAAATGGAAGAAGAGGAAGAAAAAGAAGTGTAAGCAGAAGAAGCGGAAGAAGGAGACGAAAACATAGAAGAACAACTAGTAGAAGTAGAAGAAGTGGTAGAAGGAGAGAATAAGAGGAATAGGAAGAAGTAGTGGAATGAAAGGGGATGAAGAAGAAGAAGTGGAAAAAGGAGAACGGGAGGAGGAAGAAGAGGTGGCGGAAGGAGAAGAAGAGGAAGAAGAAGAAGTGGAAGAATGAGTAGAAAAGGAAGAAGTGCAAGTGGAAGAAGGAGGAAGTAGAAGAAGTGGTAGAAGGAGAGAATAAGAGGAATAGGAGGAAGTAGTGGAATGAAAGGAGATGAAGAAGAAGAAGTGGAAGAAGGAGAACGGGAGGAGGGAGAAGAGGTGGCATAAGGAGAAGAAGAGGAAGAAGAAGAAGTGGAAGAACGTGAAAAAGAGGAGGAAGAAGAAGCAATGGAAGGAAAAGGCATGAAGAAGAAGTGGAAGAAGGAGGAGAAGAAGAAGGGGAGGAAGAAGAAGAAGTGGAAGAACGAGAAGAAAAGGAAGAAGTGCAAGTGGAAGAAGGAGAACAATAGGAAGAAGAAGAAGTGGAAGAATGAGAAAAAGAGGAGGATGAAGAAGCAATGGAAGGAAAACGGATGAAGAAGAAGTGGAACAAGGAGGAGAAGAAGAAGGGGAGGAAGAAGAAGTAGTGTACGCACAAGAACGGCAAGAAGCAGAAGAGAGGGAAGAAGAAGAACAAGTGTATGTATTAGAGGTGGAAGAAGGTGAACAAGAGGAAGAAGAAGAACTAGTTGAAGGAGTGGGGATGATGGAGAAGAAGTGGAAGAAGGAGAACAAGATGTAGAAATGCAAGTGGAAGCAGAAGAAGGAGAAAAAGAGGGATATGACGAACGAAAGGAAGAAGAAGAAGCAGATGAAGAGGAAGAAAAGAAAGGAAATGAGAGGATGAAGAAGAAGTGGAAGAAAGGGAACAAGAGGAGGCAGGAGAAGTGGAAGAAAGATAAGAAGAGGAAGAAGAAGAGGAATAAATAGAAGAAGTGGAAGAAGGAAAAGAAAAGGAAGAAGAAGAAGATGTGGAAAGTGAAGAAGGTGAACAAGAGGAGGAAGAAGAAGTAGTGGAAGGAGGTGAGATGAAGAAGAAGAATTGGAACAAGGAGAAAGGAGGAAAAGGAAGAAGGAGGGGAAGGGAAGAAGAACCAGAAGAAGTGGAATCTGGAGAAGAAGAGGAAGAGCAACAATGGGAAGCAACAGAAGTGGGGGATGGAGAAAAAGAGGAAGGAGAAGACGGAAAGGAAAGTAGAAGAAGTTATGGAAGGAGAAGAAATGGAAGAAGAGGAAGAAGAAGAAGTGTAAGCAAAAGAAGAGGAAGAAGGAGACGAAAATGAAATAGAACAACAAGTAGAAGTAGAAGAAGTGGTAGAAGGAGAGAATAAGATGAATAGGAGGAAGTAGTGGAATGAAAGGAGATGAAGAAAAAGAAATTGTGGAAGGAGAACGGGAGGAGGAAGAAAAGGTGGCAGAAGGAGAAGAAGAGGAAGAAGAAGTGGTGTAAGAACGAGAAGAAAAGGAAGAAGTGCAAGAGGAAGAAGGAGAACAATACGAAGAAGTAGAAGTGGAAGAATGAGAAAAAGAGGAGGAAGAAGAAGCAATGGAAGGAAAGGGAATGAAGAAGGAGTGGAACAAGGAGGAGAAGAAGAAGGGGACGAACAAGAAGTAGTGTAGGCAGAAGAACGGCAAGAAGGAGAAGAGAGGGAAGAAGAAGAAGAAGTGGATGTAGTAAAAGTGGAAGAAGGTGAACAAGAGGAAGAAGAAGAAGTAGTTGAAGGAGTAGAGATGATGGAGAAGAAGTTGAAGAAGGAGAACAAGAGGTAGTAGAAATGCAAGTGGAAACAGAAGAAGGAGAAAAAGAGGGATATGAAGAAGGAAAGGAAGAAGAAGAAGGATATGAAGAGGAAAAAAAGAAAAGAAAGGAGAGGATGAACAAGAAGTGGAAGAAAGAGAAAAAGAGGAGGCATGAGAAGTGGAAGAAAGATAAAAAGAGGAAGAAGAAGGAGAGTAACTAGAAGAAGTGGAAGAAGGAGAAGAAAAGGATGAAGAAGAAGATGTGGAAAGTGAAGAAGTTGAAGAAGGTGAACAAGAGGAGAAAGAAGAAGTAGTGGAAGGAGGTGAGATGAAGAAGAAGATAAGAAGAGGAAGAAGAAGGAGAGTAACTAGAAGAAGTGGAAGAAGGAGAAGAAAAGGAAGAAGAAGAAGATGTGGAAAGTGAAGAAGTTGAAGAAGGTGAACAAGAGGAGGAAGAAGAAGTAGTGCAAGGAGGTGAGATGACGAAGAAGAAGTTGTGGAAGTCGAAGAGATCGAAGAAGAGGAAAAAGAAGAAGTGTAAGCAGAAGAAGCGGAAAAAGGAGACAAAAATGAAAAAGAACAACAAGTAGAAGTAGAAGAAGTGGTAGAAGGAGAGAATAAGAGTAATAGGAGGAAGTAGTGGAATGAAAGGAGATGAAGAAGAAGAAGTGGAGGAAGGAGAACGGGAGGAGGGAGAAGAGGTGGCAGAAGGAGAAGAAGAGGAAGAAGAAGATGTGGAAGAACGAGAAGAAAAGGAAGAAGTGCAAGTGGAAGAAAGAGAACAATAAGAAGAAGAAGAAATGGAGGAATAAGAAAAAAAAGGAGGAAGAAGAAGCAATGGTAGGAAAGGGGATGAAGAAGAAGTGGAACAAGGAGGAGAAGAAGAAGGGGAGGAAGAAGAAGTAGTGTAGGCAGAAGAAGGGGAAGAAGGAGAAGAGAGGGAAGACGAAGAACAAGTGGATGTAGTAGAAGTGGAAGAAGGTGAACAAGAGGAAGAAGAAGAAGTAGTTGAAGGAGTGTGGATGATGGAGAAGAAGTGGAAGAAGGAGAACAAGAGGTAGAAATGCAAGTGGAAGCAGAAGAAGGAGGAAAAGAGGGATATGACGAAGTAAAGGAAGAAGAAGAATGAGATGAAGAGGAAGAAAAGAAAGGAAAGGAGAGGATGAAGAAGAAGGAGTCGAAGGAGGTGAGATGAAGAAGAAGAATTGGAACAAGGAGAAAAGGAGGAACAGGAAGAAGGAGGGGAAGGGAAGGGAAGAAGCAGAAGAAGTGCAATCTGGAGGAGAAGAGGAAGAAGAAGAAGAAGTGTAAGCATAAGATTTGGGGGAAGGAGAAGAAGAGGAAGAGCAACAATGGGAAGCAACAGAATTGGGGGATGAAGAAAAAGAGGAAGGAGAAGACGAAAAGGAAAGAAGAAGAAGTTATGGAAGGAGAAGCAGCGTATGCAGAAGAAGCAGAAGAAGGAGACGAAAATGAAGAAGAACAACAAGTAGAAGTAGAAGAAGTGGTAGAAGGAGAGAATTAGAGGAATAGGAGGAAGTAGTGGAATGAAAGGAGATGAAAAAGAAGAAGTGGAAGAAGGAGAATGGGAGGAGGAAGAAGAGGTGGTAGAAGGAGAAGAAGAGGAAGAAGAAGAAGTGGAAGAACGAGAAGAAAAGGAACAAGTGCAAGTGGAAGAAGGAGAACAATAGGAAGAAGAAGAAGAAGTGGAAGAATGAGAAAAGGAGGAGGAAGAAGAAGCAATGGAAGGAAAGGGGAATGAAGAAGAAGTGGAACAAGGAGGAGAAGAAGAAGGGGAGGAAGAATAAGTAGTGTAGGCAGAAGAAGGGCAAGAAGGAGAAGAAGAACAAGTGGATGTAGTAGAAGTGGAAGAAGGTGAACAAGAGGAAGAAGAAGAAGTAGTTGAAGGAGTGGGGATGATGGAGTAGAAGTGGAAGAAGGAGAACAAGAGGTAGAAATGCAAGTGGAAGCAGAAGAAGGAGAAAAAGAGGGATATGACGAAGGAAAGGAAGAAGAAGAAGGAGATGAAGAGGAAGAAAAGAACGGAAAGGAGAGGATGAAGAAGAAGTGGAAGAAAGAGAACAAAAGGAGGCGGGAGAAGTGCAAGAAAGATAAGAAGAGGAAGAACAAGAAGAGTAACTAGAAGAAGTGGAAGAAGGAGAAGAAAAGGAAGAAGAAGAAGATGTGGAAAGTGAAGAAGGTGAACAAGAGGAGGAAGAAGAAGTAGTGGAAGGAGGTGAGATGAAGAAGAAGAATTGGAACAAGGAGAAAGGAGGAAAAGGAAGAAGGAGGGGAAGGGAAGGGAAGAAGAAGCAGAAGAAGTACTTGAAGGAGAGGGGATGAAGGAGAAGCAGTGGAAGAAGGAGGACAAGAGGTAGACATGCAAGTGGAAGCAGAAGAAGGAGAAAAAGAGGGGTATGACGAAGGAAAGGAAGAAGAAGAAGGAGATGAAGAGGAAGAAAAGAAAGGAAACGAGAGGATGAAGAAGAAGTGGAAGAAAGAGAACAAGAGGAGGCAGGAGAAGTCAAAGAAAGATAAGAAGAGGAAGAAGAAGGAGACTAACTAGAAGAAGTGGAAGAAGGAGAAGAAAAGGAAGAAGAAGAAGATGTGGAAAGTGAAGAAGTTGAAGAAGGTGAACCAGAGGAGGAAGAAGAAGTAGTGGAAGGAGGTGGGATGAAGAAGAAGAATTGGAACAAGGAGAAAAGGAGGAACAGGAAGAAGGAGGGGAAGGGAAGGGAAGAAGAAGCAGAAGAAGTGGAATCTGGAGGAAAAGAGGAACAAGAAGAAGAAATGTAAGCATAAGATTTGGGGGAAGGAGAAGAAGAGGAAGAGCAAGAATGGGAAGCAATAGAAGTGGGGGATGGAGAAAAAGACGAAGGAGAAGACAGAAAGGAAAGAAGAAGTTGTGGAAGGAGAAGAAATGGAAGAAGAGGAATAAGAAGAATTGTAAGCAGAAGAAGCGGAAGAAGGAGACGAAAATGAAGAAGAACAACAAGTAGAAGTAGAAGAAGTGGTAGAAGGAGAGAATAAGAGGAATAGGAGGAAGTAGTGGAATGAAAGGAGATAAAGAAGAAGAAGTGGAAGAAGGAGAATGGGAGGAGGAGGAAGAGGTGGCAGAAGCAGAAGAAGAGGAAGCAGAAGATGTGGAAGAACAAGAAGAAAAGGAAGAAGTGCAAGTGGAACAACAAGAACAATAGGAAGAAGAAGAAGAAGTGGAAGAGTGAGAAAAAGAGGAGGAAGAAGAAGCAATTGAAGGAAAGGGGATTAAGAAGAAGTGGAACAAGGAGGAGAAGAGGAAAGGGAGGAAGAAGAAGTAGTGTAGGCAGAAGAAGGGCAAGAAGGAGAAGAGAGGGAAAAAGAAGAACAAGTGGATGTAGTAGAGGTGGAAGAAGGTGAACAAGAGGAAGTAGAAGAGGTAGTTGAAGGGGTGGGGATGATGGAGAAGAAGTGGAAGAAGGAGGACAAGAGGTAGAAATGCAAGTGGAAGCAGAAGAAGGAGAAAAAGAGGGATATGACGAAGGAAAGGAAGAAGATGAAGGAGATGAAGAGGAAGAAAAGAAAGGAAAGGAGAGGATGAAGAAGAAGTGGAAGAAAGAGAACAAGAAGAGGTAGGAGAAGTGGAAGAAAGATAAGAAGAGGAAGAAGAAGGAGAGTAACTAGAAGAAGTGGAAGAAGGAGAAGAAAAGGAAGAAGAAGAACATGTGGAAAGTGAAGAAGGAGAAGAAATGGAAGAAGAGGAAGAAGAAGAAGTTGTGGAAGGAGAAGAAATGGAAGAAGAGGAAGAAGAAGAAGTGTAAGCAGAAGAACCGGAAGAAGGAGACGAAAATGAAGAAGAACAACAAGTAGAAGTAGAAGAAGTGGTAGAAGGAGAGAATAAGAGGAATAGGAGGAAGTAGTGGAATGAAAGGAGATGAAGAAGAAGAAGTGGAAGAAGGAGAATGCGAGGAGGGAGAGAAGGTGGCAGAATGAGAAGAAGAGGAAGAACAAGAAGTGGAAGAACGAGAAGAAAAGGAAGAACTTCAAGTGGAAGAAGAAGAGGAGGGGAAGGGAAGGAAGAAGAAGAAGATGTGGAAAGTGAAGAAGTTAAAAAAGGTGAACAAGAGGAGGAAGAAGAAGTAGTGGAAGGAGGTGAGATGAAGACGAACAATTGGAACAAGGAGAAAAGGAGGAAAAGGAAGAAGGAGGGGAAGGGAAGGGAAGAAGCAGAAGAAGTGGACTCTGGAAAAGAAGAGGAAGAAGAAGAAGAAGTGTAAGCATAAGATTTGTGGGAAGGAGAAGAAGAGGAAGAGCAACAATGGGACGCAACAAAAGTAGGGGATGGCGAAAAAGAGGAAGGAGAAGACGGAAAGGAAAGAAGAAGAAGTTGTGCAAGGAGAAGAAATGGAAGAAGAGGAAGAACAAGAAGTGTATGCAGAAGAAGCGGAAGAAGGAGACAAAAATGAAGAACAACAACAAGTAGAAGTAGAAGAAGTGGTAGAAATAAAGAATAAGAGGAATAGGAGGAAGTAGTGGAATGAAAGGAGATGAAGAAGAAGAAGTGGAAGAAGGAGAACGGGAGGAGGGAGAAGAGGTGCCAGAAGGAGAAGAAGAGGAAGAAAAAGAAGTGGAAGAACGAGAAGAAAAGGAAGAAGTGCAAGTTGAAGAAGGAGAACAATAGGAAGAAGAAGAAGAAGTTGAAGAATGAGAAAAAGAGGAGGAAGACGAAGCAATGGAAGGAAAGGGGATGAAGAAGAAGTGGAAAAAGGAGTAGAAGAAGAAGGGGAGGAAGAAGAAGTAGTGTAGGCAGAAGAAGCGCAAGAAGGAGAAGAGAGGGTAGAAGAAGAACAAGTGGATGTAGTAGAAGTAGAAGAAGGTGAACAAGAGGAAGAAGAATAAGTAGTTGAAGGAGTGAGGATGATGGAGAAGAAGTGGAAGATGGAGAACAAGAGGTAGAAATGCAAGTGGAAGGAGAAGAAGGTGAAAAAGAGGGATATGATGAAGGAAAGGAAGAAGAAGAAGGAGATGAAGAGGAAGAAAGGAAAGGAAAGGAGAGGATGAAGAAGAAGTGGAAGAAAGATAAGAAGACGAAGAAGAAGGAGAGTAACTAGAAGAAGTGGAAGAAGGAGAAGAAAAGGAAGAAGAAGAAGATGTGGAAAGTGAAGAAGTTGAAGAAGGTGAACAAGAGGAAGAAGAAAAAGTAATGGAAGGAGGTGAGATGAAGAAGAAGAATTGGAACAAGGAGAAAAGGAGGAAAGGAGGAAAAGGAGGAAAAGGAAAAAGGAGGGGAAGGGTAGGGAAGAAGAAGCAGAAGAAGTGGAATCTGGAGGAGAAGAGGAAGAAGAAGAAGAAATGTAAGCATAAGATTTGAGGGAAGGGGAAGACGAGGAAGAGCAACAATGGGAAGCAACAGAAGTGGGGATGGAGAAAAAGAGGAAGGAGACGACGGAAAGGAAGGTAGAAGAAGTTGTGGAAGGAGAAAAAATGGAAGATGAGGAAGAAGAAGAAGTGTAAGCAGAAGAAGCGGAAGAAGGAGGCAAAAATGAAGAAGAACAACAAGTAGAAGTAGAAGAAGTGGTTGAAGGAGAGAATAAGAGGAATAGGAGGAAGTAGTGGAATGAAAGGAGATGAAGAACAAGAAGTGGAAGAAGGAGAACGGGAGAAGGGAGAAAAGGTGGCAGAAGGAGAAGAAGAGGAAGAAGAAGAAGTGGAAGAACGAGAAGAAAAGGAAGAAGTGCAAGTGCAAGAAGGAGAAGAATAGGAAGAAGAAGAAGAACTGGAAGAATGAGAAAAAGAGGAGGAAGAAGAAGTAATGGAAGGAAAGGGGAGGAAGAAGAAGTGGAACAAGGACGAGAAGAAGAAGGGGAGGAAGAAGAAGTAGTGTAGGCAGAAGAAGGGCAAGAAGGAGAAGAGGGGAAGAAGAAGAAAAAGTTGATGTAGTAGAAGTAGAAGAAGGTGAACACGAGGAAGAAGAAGAAGTAGTTGAGGAGGGGATGATGGAGAAGAAGTGAAAGAAGGAGAACAAGAGGTGGAAATGCAAGTGGAAGCAGAAGAAGGAAAAAAAGAGGGATATGACGAAGGAAAGGAAGAAGAAGAAGGAGATGAAGATGAAGAAAAGAAAGGAAAGGAGAGGATGAAGAAGAATTGGAAGAAAAAGAACAAGAGGAGGCAGGAGAAGTGGAAGAAAGATAAGAAGAGGAAGAAGAAGGAGAGTAACTAGAAGAAGTGGAAGAAGGAGAAGAAAAGGAAGAAGAAGAAGATGTGGAAGGTGACGAAGGTGAACAAGAGGAGGAAGAAGAAGTAGTGGAAGGAGGTCAGATGAAGAAGAAAAATTGGAAAAAGGAGAAAAAGAGGAAGAGGAAGAAGGAGGGGAAGGCAACGGAAGGCAAGAAGAAGCAGAAGAAGTGGAATCTGGAGGAGAAGAGGAAGAAGAAGAAGAAGTGTAAGAATAAGATTTGGGGGAAGGAGAAGAAGAGGAAGAGCAACAATGGGAAGCAACAGAAGTGGGGGATGGAGGAATAGAGGAAGGAGAAGACGGAAAGGAAAGAAAAAGAAGTTGTGGAAGGAGAAGAAATGGAAGAAGAGGAAGAGGAAGAAGTGTAAGCAGAACAAGAGGAAGAAGGAGACGAAAATGAAGAAGACCAACAAGTAGAAATAGAAGAAGTGGTAGAAGGGGAGAATAAGAGGAATAGGAGGAAGTAGTGGAATGAAAGGAGATGAAGAAGAAGAAGTGGAAGAAGGATAACTGGAGGAGGGAGAAGAGGTGGCAGAAGGAGAAGAAGAGGAAGAAGACGAAGTGGAAGAACGAGAAGAAAAGGAAGAAGTGCAAGTGGAAGAAGGAGAACAATGGGAAGAAGAAGAAGAAGTGAAAGAATGAGAAAAATAGGAGGAGGAAGAAGCAATGGAAGGAAAGGGGATGAAGAAGAAGTGGAACAAGGAGGAGAAGAAGCAGGGGAGGAAAAAGAAGTAGTGTAGGCAGAAGAAGGGCAAGAAGGAGAAGAGAGGGAAGAAGAAGAACAAGTGGATTTAGTAGAAGTGGAAGAAGGTGAACAAGAGGAAGAAGAAGAAGTAGTTGAAGGACTGGGGATGATGGAGAAGAAGTGTTAGAAGGAGAAGAAAAGGAAGAAGAAGATGTGGAAAGGAGGTGAGATGAAGAAGAAGAATTGGAACAAGGAGAAAAGGAGGAAAAGGAAGAAGGAGGGGAAGGGAAGGGAATAAGAAGCAAAAGAAGTGGAATATGGAGGAGAAGAGGAGGAAGAAGAAGAAGTGTAAGAATAAGATATTGGGGAAGGAGAAGAAGAGGAAGAGCAACAATTGGAAGCAACAGAAGTGGGGGATGGAGAAAAAGAGGAAGGAGAAGACAGAAAGGAAAGAAGAAGAAGTTGTGGAAGGCGTAGAAATGGAAGAAGAGGAAGAAGAAGAAGTGTAAGCAGAAGAAGCGGAAGAAGGAGACGAAAATGAAGAAGAACAACAAGGAGAAGTAGAAGAAGTGGTAGAAGGAGAGAATAAGAGAAACAGGAGGAAGTAGTGGAATGAAAGGAGATGAAGAAGAAGAAGTGGAAGAAGGAGAACGGGAGGAGGGAGAAGAGGTGGCAGAAGGAGAAGAAGAGGAAGAAGAAGAAGTGGAAGAACGAGAAGAAAAGGAAGAAGTGCAGGTGGAAGAAGGAGAACAATAGAAAGAAGAAGAAGAAGTGGAAGAATGACAAAAAGAGGAGGAAGAAGAAGCAATGGAAGGAAATGGGATGAAGAAGAAGTGGAACAAGGAGGAGAACAAGAAGGGGAGGAAGAAGAAGTAGTGTAGGCAGAAGAAGGGCAAGAAGGAGAAGAGAAGGAAGAAGAACAAGAAGTGGATGTAGTAGAAGTAGAAGAAGGTGAACACGAGGAAGAAGAAGAAGTAGTTGAAGGAGTCGGGATGATGGAGAAGAAGTAAAAGAAGGAGAACAAGAGGTGGAAATGCAAGTGGAAGCAGAAGAAGGAGAAAAAGAAGGATATGACAAAGGAAAGGAAGCAGAAGAAAGAGATGAAGAGGAAGAAAAGAAAGGAAAGGAGAGGATGAAGAAGAAGTGGAAGAAATAGAACAAGAGGAAGCAGGAGAAGTGGAAGAAAGATAAGAAGAGGAAGAAGAAGGAGAAACAAAGGAAGAAGAAGAAGATGTGGAAAGTGAAGAAGTTTACAAGGTGAACAAGAGGAGGAAGAAGAAGTAGTGGAAGGAGGTGAGATGAAGAAGAAGAATTGGAACAAGGAGAAAAGGAGGAAAAGGAAGAAGGAGGGGAAAGGAAGGGAAGGGAAGAAGAAGCAGAAGAAGTGGAATCTGGAGGAGAAGAGGAAGAAGAAGAAGAAGTGTAAGCTTAAGATTTGGGGGAAGGAGAAGAAGAAAAAGAGCAACAATCGGAAGCAACAAAGGTCGGGGATGGAGAAAAAGAGGAAGGAGAAGACAGAAAGGAAAGAAGAAGAAGTTGTGGAAGGAGAAGAAATGGAAGAAGAGGAAGAACAAGAAGTGTAAGCACAAGAAGCGGAAGAAGGAGACAAAAATGAAGAAGAATAACAAGTAGAAGTAGAAGAAGTGGTAGAAGTAGTGGAATGAAAGGAGATGAAGAAAGAAGAAGTGGAAGAAGGAGAACGGGAGGAGGGAGAAGAGGTGGCAGAAGGAGAAGAAGTGGAAGTAGAAGAAGTGGAAGAACGAGAAGAAAAGGAAGAAGTGCAAGTGGAAGAAGGAGAACAATAGGAAGAAGAAGAAGAAGAAGTGGAAGAATCAAAAATAGAGGAGGAAGAAGAAGCAATGGAAGGAAAGGGGATGAAGAAGAAGTGGAACATGGAGGAGAAGAAGAAGGGGAGGAAGAAGAAATAGTGTAGGCAGAAGAAGGGCAAGAAGGAGAAGAGAGGGAAGAAGAAGAACAAGTGGATGTAGTAGAAGTGGAAGAAGGTGAACAAGAGGAAGAAGAAGTAGTAGTTGAAGGAGTGGGGATGATGGAGAAGAAGTGGAAGAAGGAGAACAAGAGGTAGAAATGCAAGTGGAAGCAGAAGAAGGAGGAAAAAGAGGGATATGACAAAGGAAAGGAAGAACAAGAAGGAGATGAAGAGGAAGAAAAGAAAGGAAAGCAGAGGATGAAGAAGAAGTGGAAGAAAAAGAATAAGAAGAGGCAGGAGAAGTGGAAGAAAGATAAGAAGAGGAAGAAGGAGAAGAAGGAGAAGAAAAGGAAGAAGAAGAAGATGTGGAAAGTCAAGAAGTTGAACTTGAACAAGAGGAGGAAGAAGAAGTAGTGGAAGGAGGTTAGATGAAGAAGAAGAATTGGAACAAGGAGAAAAAGAGGAAAAGGAAGAAGGAGGGGAAGGGAAGGGAAGAAGAAGCAGAAGAAGTGGAATCTGGAGGAGAAGAGGAAGAAGAAGAAGAAGTGTAAGCATAAGATTTGGGGGAAGGAGAAGAAGTGGAAGAGCAACAATGGGAAGCAATAGAAGTGGGGGATGGAGAAAAAGAGGAAGGAGAAGACGGAAAGGAAAGAAGAAGAAGTTGTGGAAGGAGAAGAAATGGAAGAATAGGAAGAAGAACAAGTGTAAGCAAAAGAAGCGGAAGAAGGAGACGAAAATGAAGAAGAACAACAAGTAGAAGTAGAAGAGGTGGTAAAAGGAGACAATAAGAGGAATAGGAGGAAGTAGTGGAATGAAAGGAGATGAAGAAGAAGAAGTGGAAGAAGGAGAACGGGAGGAGGGAGAAGAGGTGGCAGAAGGAGAAGAAGAGGAAGAAGAAGAAGTGGAAAAATGAGAAAAAGAGGAGGAAGAAGAAGCAATGGAAGGAAAGGGGATCAAGAAGAAGTGGAACAAGGAGGAGAAGAAGAAGGGGAGGAAGAAGAAATAGTGTAGGCAAAAGAAGGGCAAGAAGGAGAAGAGAGGGAAGAAGAAGAAGAACAAGTGGATAGTAGAAGTGGAAGAAGGTGAACAAGAGGAAGAAGAAGAAGTAGTTGAAGGAGTGGGGATGATGGAGAAGAAGTGGAAGAAGGAGAACAAGAGGTAGAAATGCAAGTGGAAGAAAAAGAAGGAGAAAAAGAGGGATATGACAAAGGAAAGGAAGAACAAGAAGGAGATGAAGAGGAAGAAAAGAAAGGAAAGGAGAGGCTGGAGAAGAAGTGGAAGAAAGAGAACAAGATGAGGCAGGAGAAGTGGAAGAAAGATAAGAAGAGGAAGAAGAAGGAGGGTAACCAGAAGAAATGGAAGAAGGAGAAGAAAAGGAAGAAGAAGAAGATGTGGAAAGTCAAGAAGTTGAAGAACGTGAACAAGAGGAGGAAGAAGAAGTAGTGGAAGGAGGTTAGATGAAGAAGAAGAATTGGAACAAGGAGAAAAAGAGGAAAAGGAAGAAGTAGGGGAAGGGAAGGGAAGAAGAAGCAGAAGAAGTGGAATCTGGAGGAGAAGAGGAAGAAGAAGAAGAAGTGTAAGCATAAGATTTGGGGGAAGGAGAAGAAGTGGAAGAGCAACAATGGGAAGCAATAGAAGTGAGGGATGGAGAAAAAGAGGAAGGAGAAGACGGAAAGGAAAGAAGAAGAAGTTGTGGAAGGAGAAGAAATGGAAGAATAGGAAGAAGAACAAGTGTAAGCAAAAGAAGCAGAAGAAGGAGACGAAAATGAAGAAGAACAACAAGTAGAAGTAGAAGAGGTGGTAAAAGGAGACAATAAGAGGAATACGAGGAAGTAGTGGAATGAAAGGAGATGAAGAAGAAGAAATGGAACAAGGAGAACGGGAGGAGGGAGAAGAGGTGGCAGAAGGAGAAGAAGAGGAAGAAGAAGAAGTGGAAGAATGAGAAAAAGAGGAGGAAGAAGAAGCAATGGAAGGAAAGGGGATGAAGAAGAAGTGGAACATAGAGGAGAAGAAGAAGGGGAGGAAGAAGAAGTAGTGTAGGCAGTAGAAGGGCAAGAATGAGAAGAGGAACAAGTAGATGTAGTAGAGGTGGAAGAAGGTGAATAAGAGGAAGAAGAAGAAGCAGTTGAAGGAGTGGGGATGATGGAGAAGAAGTGGAACAAGGAGAACAAGATGTAGAAATGCAAGTGGAAGCAGAAGAAGGAGAAAAAGAGGGATATGACAAAGGAAAGGAAGTAGAAGAAGGAGTTGAAGAGGAAGAAAAGAAAGGAAAGGAGAGGATGAAGAAGTAGTGGAAGAAAGAGAACAAGAGGAAGCAGGAGAAGTGGAAGAAAGATAAGAAGAGGAAGAAGAAGGAGAGTAACTAGAAGAAGTGGAAGAAAGAGAAGAAAAGAAAGAAGAAGATGTGCAAAGTGAAGAACGTGAACAAGAGGAGGAACAAGAAGTAGTGGAAGGAGGTGACATGGAGAAGAAGAATTAGAACAAGGAGAAAAGGAGGAAAAGGAAGAAGGAGGGGAAGGGAAGAAGAACCAGAGGAAGTGGAATCTGGAGGAGAAGAGGAAGAAGAAGAAGAAGTGTAAGCTTAAGATTTGGGGGAAGGAGAAGAAGAGGAAGAGCAACAATGGGAAGCAACAGAAATGGGGGATGGAGAAAAAGAGGAAGGAGAAGACGGAAAGGAAATAAGAAGTAGTTGTGGAAGGAAAAGAAATGGAAAAAGAAGAAGTGTAAGCAGAAGAAACGGAAGAAGGAGACGAAAATGAAGAAGAACAACAAGTAGAAGTAGAAGAAGTGGTAGAAGGAGAGAATAAGAGAAATAGGAGGAAGTAGTGGAACGAAAGGAGATGAAGAAGAAGAAGTAGAAGAAGGAGAACGGAAGGAGGGAGGAGGGAGAAGAGGTGGCAGAACGAGAAGAAGAGGAAGAAAAAGAAGTGGAAGAAAGAAAAGAAAAAGAAGAAGTGCAAGTGGAAGAAGGAGAACAATAGGAAGAAGAAGGAGAAGTGGAAGAATGGGAAAAAGAGGAGGAAGAAGAAGCAATGGAAGGAAAAGGGATGAAGAAGAAGTGGAAGAAGTAGGAGAAGAAGAAGGGGAGGAAGAAGAAGTAGTGTAGGCACAAGAACGGCAAGAAGGAGAAGAGAGGGAAGAAGAAGAACAAGTGTATGTATTAGAGGTGGAAGAAGGAGAAGAAGAGGAAGAAGAAGGGGAATAAATAGAAGAAGTGGATGAAGGAAAAGAAAAGGAAGAAGAAGAAGATGTGGAAAGTGAAGAAGGTGAACAAGAGGAGGAAGAAGAAGTAGTGGAAGGAGGTGAGATGAAGAAGAAGAATTGGAACAAGGAGAAAAGGAGGAAAAGGAAGAAGGAGGGGAAGGGAAGAAGAACCAGAAGAAGTGGAATCTGGAGAAGAAGAGGAAGAGCAACAATGGGAAGCAACAGAAGTGGGGGATGGAGAAAAAGAGGAAGGAGAAGACGAAAAGGAAAGAAGAAGAAGTTGTGGAAGGAGAAGAAATGGAAGAAGAGGAAGAAGAAGAAGTGTAAGCGGAAGAAGCGGAAGAAGGAGACGAAAATGAAGAAGAACAACAAGTAGAAGTAGAAGAAGTGGTAGAAGGAGAGAATAAGAGGAATAGGAGGAAGTAGTGGAATGAAAGGAGATGAAGAAGAAGAAGTGGAAGAAGGAGAACTGGAGGAGGGAGGAGGGAGAAAAGGTGGTAGAAGGAGAAGAAGAGGAAGAAGAAGAAGTGGAAGAAAGAGAAGAAAAGGAAGAAGTGCAAGTGGAAGAAGGAGAACAATGGGAAGAAGAAGAAGTAGTGGAAGAATGAGAAAAAGAGGAGGAAGAAGAAGCAATGGAAGGAAAGGGGATGAAGAAGAAGTGCAACAAGGAGGAGAAGAAGAAGGAGAGGAAGAAGAAGTAGTGTAGGCAGAAGAAGGGCAAGAAGGAGAAGAGAGGGAAGGAGTAGAACAAGTGGATGTAGTAGAAGTGGGAGAAGGGGAACAAGAGGAAGAAGAAGAAGAAGTAGTTGAAGGAGTGGGGATGATCGAGAAGAAGTGGAAGAAGGAGAACAAGAGGTAGAAATGCAAGTGGAAGCAGACGAAGGAGAAAAAGAGGGATATGACGAAGGAAAGGAAGAAGAAGAAGGAGATGAAGAGGAAGAAAAGGAAAGCAGAGGATGAAGAAGAAGTGGAAGAAAGAGAATAAGAGGAGGCAGGAGAAGTGGAAGAAAGATAAGAAGAGGAAGAAGAAGGAGAGTAACTAGAAGAAGTGGAAGAAAGAGAAGAAAAGGAAGAAGAAGATGTGCAAAGTGAAGAACGTGAACAAGAGGAGGAAGAAGAAGTAGTGGAAGGAGGTGACATGGAGAAGAAGAATTGGAACAAGGAGAAAAGGAGGAAAAGGAAGAAGGTGGGGAAGGGAAGGGAAGAAGAAGCAGAAGAAGTGGAATCTGGAGGAGAAAAGGAAGAAGAAGAAGAAGTGTAAGCATAAGATATGGGGGAAGAGCAACAGAAGTGGGGGATGGAGAAAAAGAGGAAGAAGAAGACGGAAAGGAAAGAAGAAGAAGTTGTGGAAGGAGAAGAAATGGAAGAAGAGGAAGAAGAAGAAGTGTAAGCAGAAGAAGGAGACGAAAATGAAGAAGAACAACAAGTAGAAGTAGAAGAAGTGGTTGAAGTAGTGGAATGAAAGGAGATGAAGAAGAAGAAGTGGAAGAAGGAGAACGGGAAGAGGGAGAAGTGGTGGCAGAAGGAGAAGAAGAGGAAGAAGAAGAAGTGGAAGAACGTGAAGAAAAGGAAGAAGTGCAAGTCGAAGAAGGAGAACAATAAGAAGAAGAAGTGGAAGAATGAGAAAAAGAGGAGGAAGAAGAAGCAATGGAAGGAAAGGGGATGAAGAAGAAGTGGAAGAAGGAGGCGAAGAAGAAGCGGAGTAAGAAGAAGTAGTATAGGCAGAAGAAGGGCAAGAAGGAGAAAAGAGGGAGGAAGAAGAACAAGTGGATGTAGTAGAAGTGGAAGAAAGCGAACAAGAGGAAGAAGAAGAAGTAGTTGAAGGAGTGGGGATGATGGAGAAGCAGTCGAAGAAGGAGGACAAGAGGTAGACATGCAAGTGGAAGCAGAAGAAGGAGAAAAAGAGGGATATGACGAAGGAAAGGAAGAAGAAGAAGGAGATGAAGAGGAAGAAAAGAAAGGAAAGGAGAGGATGAAGGAAGAAAGAGAACAAGAGGAGGCAGGAGAAGTGGAAGAAAGAAAAGTAGAGGAAGAAGAAGGAGAGTAACTAGAAGAAGTGGAAGAAGGAGAAGAAAAGGAAGAAGAAGAAGATGTGGAAAGTGAAGAAGTTGAAGAAGGTGAACAAGAGGAGGAAGAAGAAGTAGTGGAAGGAGGTGAGATGAAGAAGAAGAATTGGAACAAGGAGAAAAGGTGGAAAAGGAAGAAGGAGGGGAAGGGAAGGTAAGAAGAAGCAGAAGAAGTTGAATCTGCAGGAGAAGAGGAAGAAGAAGTCATAAGATTTGGGGGAAGGAGAAGAAGAGGAAGAGCAACAATGGGAAGCAACAGAAGTAGGGGATGGAGAAAAAGAGGAAGGAGAAGGCGGAAAGGAATGAAGAAGAACTTGTGGATGGAGAAGAAATGGAAGAAGAGGAAGAAAAACAAGTGTAAGCAGAGGAAGAGGAAGAAGGAGACGAAAATGAAGAAGAACAATAAGTAGAAGTAGAAGAAGTGGTAGAAGGAGAGAATAAGTGGAATAGGAGGAAGTAGTGGAATGAAACGACATGAATAAGAAGAAGTGGAAGAACAAGAAGAAAAAGAAGAACTACAAGTGGAAGAAGCAGAACAATAGGAAGAAGAAGAAGAAGTGGAAGAATGAGAAAAAGAGGAGGAAGAAGAAGCAATGGAAGGAAAAGAGATGAAGAAGAAGTGGAACAATGAGGAGAAGAAGAAGGGCAGGAAGAAGAAGTAGTGTAGGCAGAAGAAGGGCAAGAAGGAGAAGAGAGGGAAGAAGAAACACAAGTGAATGTAGTAGAAGTGGAAGAAGGTGAACAAGAGGAATAAGAAGAACTAGTTGAAGGAGTGGGGATGATGGAGAGGAAGTGGAAGAAGGAGAACAAGATGCAGAAACGCAAGTGGAAGCTGAAGAAGGAGAAAAAGAGGGTTATGACGAAGGAAGGGAAGAAGAAGAAGGAGATGAAGAGGAAGAAAAGAAAGGAAAGGAGAGGATGAAGAAGAAGTGGAACAAGGAGAAGAAAAGGAAGAAGAAGAAGATGTGGAAAGTGAAGAAGTTGAAGAAGGTGAACAAGAGGAGGAAGAAGAAGTAGTGGAAGCAGGTTAGATGAAGAAGAAGAATTGGAACAAGGAGAAAAGGAGGAAAAGGAACAAGGAGGGGAAGGGAAGGGAAGAAGAAGCAGAAGAACTGGAAGCTGGAGGAGAAGAGGAAGAAGAAGAAGAAGTGTAAGCATAAGATTTGGGGGAAGGAGAAGAAGAGGAAGAGCAACAATGGGAAGCAACAGAAGTAGGGGATGGAGAAAAAGAGGAAGGAGAAGACAGAAAGGAAAGAAGAAGAAGTTGTGGAAGGAGAAGAAATGGAAGAAGAGGAAGAAGAAGAAGTGAAAGCAGAAGAAGCGGAAAAAAGAGATGAAAATGAAGAAGAACAACAAGTAGAAGTAGAAGAAGTGGTAGAAGGAGAGAATAAGAGGAATAGGAGGAAGTAGTGGAATGAAAGGAGATGAAGAAGAAGAAGTGGAAGAAGAAGAACGGGAGGAGAAAGAAGATGTGGCAGAAGGAGAAGAAGAGGAAGAAGAAAAAGTGGAAGAACGAGAAGTGAAGGAAGAAGTGCAAGTGGAAGAAGGAGAACAATAGGAAGAAGAAGAACAAGTAGAAGAATGAGAAAAAGAGGAGGAAGAAGAAGCAATGGAAGGAAAGGGGATGAAGAAGAAGTGAAACAAGGAGCAGAACAAGAAGGGGAGGAAGAAGAAGTAGTGTAGGCAGAAGAAGGGCAAGAAGGAGGAGAGAGGGAAGAAGAAGAACAAGTGGTTGTAGTAGAAGTGGACGAGGGTGAACAAGAGGAAGAAGAAGAAGTAGTTGAAGGAGTGGGGATGATGGAGAAGAAGTGTAACAAGTAGAACAAGAGGTAGAAATGCAAGTGGAAGCAGAAGAAGGAGAAAAAGAGGGATATGACGAAGGAAAGGAAGAGGAAGAAGGAGATGAAGAGGAAGATAAGAAAGGAAAGGAGAGGATGAAGAATAAATAGAAGAAAAAGAACAAGAGGAGGAAGGAGAAGTGGAAGAAAGAAAAGTAGAGGAAGAAGAAGGAGAGTAACTAGAAGAAGGGGAAGAAGGGGAAGAAAAGTAAGAAGAAGAAGATGTGGAAAGTGAAGAATTTGAAGAAGGTGAACAAGAGGAGGAAGAAGAAGTAGTGGAAGGAGGTGAGATGAAGAAAAAGAATTGGAACAAGGAGAAAAGGAGGAAAAGGAAGAAGGAGAAGACGGAAAGGAAAGAATAAGAAGTTGTGGAAGGAGAAGAAATGGAAGAAGAGGAAGAAGAAGAAGTGTAAGCAAAAGAAGCGGAAAAAGGAGACGAAAATGAAGAGGAACAACAAGTAGAAGTAGAAGAAGTGGTAGAAGGAGAGAATAAGAGGAATAGGAGGAAGTAGTGGAATGAAAGGAGATGAAGAAGAAGAAGTGGAAGAATTAGAAAAAGAGGAGGAAGAAGAACCAATAGAAGGAAACGGGATGAAGAAAAAGTGGAACAAGGAGGAGAAGAAGAAAGGGAGGAAGAAGAAGTAGTGTAGGCAGAAGAAGGGCAAGAAGGAGAAAAGAGGGAAGAAGAAGAACAAGTGGATGTAGTAGAAGTGGAAGAAGCTGAACAAGAGGAAGAAGAAGAAGTAGTTGAAGGAGTGGGGATGATGGAGAAGAAGTGGAAGACGGAGAACAAGAGGTAGAAATGCAAGTGGAAGCAGAAGAAGGAGAAAAAGAGGAGGCAGGAGAAGTGGAAGAAAGAGAACAAGAGGAGGCAGGAGAAGTGGAAGAAAGATAAGAAGAGGAAGAAAAAGCAGAAGAAATGGAATCTGGAGGACAAGAGGAAGAAGAAGAAGAAGTGTAAGCATAAGATTTGGGGGAAGGAAAAGAAGAGGACGAGCAACAATGGGAAGCAACAGAAGTGGGGGATGGAGAAAAAGAGAAAGGAGAAGACGGAACGGAAAGAAGAAGAAGTTTTCGAAGGAGAAGAAACGGAAGAAGAAGAAGTGTAAGCAGAAGAAGCGGAAGAAGGAGACGAAAATAAAGAAGAGCAACAAGTACAAGTAGAAGAAGTGGTAGAAGTAGTGGAATGAAAGGAGATGAAGAAGAAAAAGTGGAAGAAGGAGAATCGGAGGAGGGAGAAGATGTGGCAGAAGGAGAAGAAGAGGAAGAAGAAGAAGTGGAAGAACGAGAAGAAAAGGAAGAAGTGCAAGTGGAAGAAGGAGAACAATAGGAAGAAGAAGAAGAAGTGGAACAATCAGAAAAAGAGGAGGAAGAATAAGCAATGGAAGGAAAAGGGATGAAGAAGAAGTGGAACAAGGAGTAGAAGAATAAGGGGAGCAAGAAGAAGTAGTGTAGGCAGAAGAACGGCAAGAAGGAGAAGAGAGGGAAGAAGAAGAAGAAGTGGATGTATTAGAGGTGGAAGAAGGTGAACAAAAGGAGGAAGAAGAATAGTTGAAGGAGTGGGGATGATGGAGAAGAAGCGGAAAAAGGAGAACAAGAGGTAGAAATGCAAGTGGAAGCAGAAGAAGGAGAAAAAGAAGGATATGACGAAGGAAAGGAAGAAGAAGAAGCAGATGAAGAGGAAGAAAAGAAAGGAAATGAGAGGATGAAGAAGAAGTGGGAAGAAAGAGAACAAGAGGAGGCAGGAGAAGTGGAAGAATGATAAGAAGAGGAAGAAGAAGCAGAGTAACTAGAAGAAGTGGAAGAAGGAAAAGAAAAGGAAGAAGAAGAAGATGTGGAAAGTGAAGAAGGTGAACAAGAGGAGGAAGAAGAAGTAGTGGAAGGAGGTGAGATGAAGAAGAAGAATTGGAACAAGGAGAAAAGGAGGAAAAGGAAGAAGGAACGGAAGGGAAGGGAAGAAGAACCAGAAGAAGTGGAATCTGGAGGAGAAGAGGAAGAATAAGAAGAAGTGTAAGCATAAGATTTGGGGGAAGGAAAAGAAGAGGACGAGCAACAATGGGAAGCAACAGAAGTGGGGGATGGAGAAAAAGAGGAAGGAAAAGACGGAAAGGAAAGAAGAAGAAGTTGTGGAAGGAGAAGAAATGGAAGAAGAAGTAGTGTAAGCAGAAGAAGTGGAAGAAGGAGACGAAAATGAAGAAGAACAACAAGTAGAAGTAGAAGAAGTGGTAGAAGGAGAGAATAAGAGGAATAGGAGGAAGTAGTGGAATGGAAGGAGATGAAGAAGAAGCAGTGGAAGAAGGAGAATGGGAGGAGGGAGAAGCGGTGGCAGAAGGAGAAGAAGAGGAAGAACAAGAAGTGGAAGAACGAGAAGAAAAGGAAGAACTTCAAGTGGAAGAAGGAGAAGAAGAGGAAGAAGAAGAAGAAGAGGAAGAAGAAGAAGAAGTGGAAGAATGAGAAAAAGAGGAGGAAGAAGAAGCAATGGAAGGAAAGGGGATGAAGAAGGAGTGGAACAAGGAGGAGAAGAAGAAGGGGAGGAAGAAGAGGTAGTGTAGGCAGAAGAAGGGCAAGAAGGAGAAGAGAGGGAAGAAGAAGAAGAAGTGGATGTAGTAAAAGTGGAAGAAGGTGAACAAGAGGAAGAGCAACAATGGGAAGCAACAAGAGGAGGAAGAAGAAGTAGTAGAAGCAGGTTAGATGAAGAAGAAGAATTGGAACAAGGAGAAAAGGAGGAAAAGGAAGAAGGAGGCAAAGGGAAGGGAAGAAGACGCAGAAGAAGTGGAAGCTGGAGGAGAAGAGGAAGAAGAAGAAGAAGTGTAAGCATAAGATTTGGGGAAAGGAGAAGAACAAGAAGAGAAACAATGGGAAGCAACAGAAGTGGGGGATGGAGAAAAAGTGGAAGGAGAAGACGGAAAGGAAAGAAGAAGAAGTGTAAGCAGAAGAAGCGAAAGAAGGAGACGAAAATGAAGAAGAACAACAAGTAGAAGTAGAAGAAGTGGTAGAAGGAGAACGGGAGGAGGAGAAGAGGTGGTGAAAGGAGAAGAAGAGGAAGAAGAAGAAGAAGAAGTGGAAGAATGAGAAAAAGAGGAGGAAGAAGAAGCAATGGAAGCAAAGGGGATGAAGAAGGAGTCGAACAAAGAGGAAGAAGAAGAAGAAGTGTAAGTAGGAGAAGCGGAAGAAGGAGACGAAAATGAAGAAGAACAACAAGTAGAAGTAGAAGAAGTGGTAGAAGGAGAGAATAAGAGGAATAGGAGGAAGTAGTGGAATGAAAGGAGATGAAGAAGAAGAAGAAGTGGAAGAAGGAGAACGGGAGGAGGGAGGAGAGGTGGCAGAAGGAGAAAAAGAGGAAGAAGAAGAAGCAGAAGAACGAGAAGAAAACGAAGAAGTGCAAGTGGGAGAAGGAGAACAATAGGAAGAAGAAGAAGTTGAAGAATGAGAAAAAGAGGAGGAAGAAGAAGAAGTGGAAGAATGAGAAAAAGAGGAGGAAGAAGAAGAGGTAGCAGAAGGAGAAGAAGAGGAAGAAGAAGAAGTGGAAGAACGAGAAGAACAGGAAGAAGTGCAAGTGAAAGAAGGAGAACAATAGGAAGAAGAAGAAGAAGAAGAAGTGGAAGAATGAGAAAAAGAGGACGAAGAAGAAGCAATGGAAGGAAAGGGGAATGAAGAAGAAGTGGAACAAGGACGAGAAAAAGAAGGGGAGGAAGAAGAAGTAGTGTAGGCAGAAGAAGGGCAAGAAGGAGAAGAGAGGGAAGAAGAAGAACAAGTGGATGTAGTAGAAGTGGAAGAAGGTGAACGAGAGGAAGACGAAGAAGTAGTTTAAAGAGTGGGGATGATGGAGAAGAAGTGGAAGAAGGAGAACAAGAGGTAGAAATGCAAGTGGAAGCAGAAGAAGGAGAAAAAAAGGGATATGACGAAGGAAAGGAAGAAGAAGAAGGAGATGAAGAGGAAGAAAACAAAGGAAAGGAGAGGATGAAGAAGAAGTGGAAGAAAGAGAACAAGAGGAGGCAGGAGAAGTGGAAGAAAGATAAGAAGAGGAAGAAGAAGGAGAGTGACTAGACGAAGTGGAAGAAGGAGAAGAAAAGGAAGAAGAAGAAGATGTGGAAAGTGAAGAAGGTGAACAAGAGAAGGAAGAAGAAGTAGTGGAAGAAGGTGAGATAAAAAAGAAGAATTGGAACAAGGAAAAAAGGAGGAAAAGGAAGGAGGGGAAGGGAAGGGAAGAAGAAGCAGAAGAAGTGGAAGCTGGAGGAGAAGAGGAAGAAGAAGAAGAAGTGTAAGCATAAGATTTGGGGGAAGGAGAAGAAGAGGAAGAGCAACAATGGGAAGCAACAGAAGTGGGGGATGGAGAAAAAGAGGAAGGAGAAGAAGGAAAGGAAAGAAGAAGAAGTTGTGGAAGGAGAAGAAATGGAAGAAGAGGAAGAAGAAGAAGTGTAAGCAGAAGAAGTGGAAGAAGGAGACGAAAATGAAAAAAAACAACAAGTAGAAGTAGAAGAAATGGTAGAAGGAGAGAATAGGAGGAATACGAGGAGAAGAAGAAGTGGAAGGAATGAGAAAAAGAGGAGGAAGAAGAAGCAATGCAAGGAATGGGGATGCAGAAGGAGTGGAACAAGGAGGAGAAGAAGAAGGGGAGGAAAAAGAAGTAGTGTAGGCAGAAGAAGGGCAAGAAGGAGAAGAGAGGGAAAGAGAAGAACAAGTGGATGTAGTAGAAGTGGAAGAAGGTGAAAAAGAGGAAGAAGAAGAAGTAGTTGAAGGAGTGGGGATGATGGAGAAGAAGTGGAAGAAGGAGAATAAGAGGTAGAAATGCAAGTGGAAGCAGAAGAAGGAGAAAAAGAGGTATATGACGAAGGAAAGGAAGAAGAAGAAGGAGATGAAGAGGAAGAAAAGAAAGGAAAGGAGAGGATGAAGAAGAAGTGGAAGAAAGAGAACAAGAGGAGGCAGGAGAAGTGGAAGAAAGATAAGAAGAGGAAGAAGAAGGAGAGTAACTAGAAGAAGTGGAAGAAGGAGAAGAAAAGGAAGAAGAAGATGTGGAAAGTGAAGAAGGTAAACAAGAGGAGGAAGAAGAAGTAGTGAGAGGAGGTGAGATGAAGAAGAAGAATTGGAACAAGGAGAAAAGGAGGAAGAGGAAGAAGGAGGGGAAGGGAAGGGAAGAAGAACTAGAAGAAGTTGAATCTGGGGGAGAGGAGGAAGAAGAGGAAGAAGTGTAAGCGTAAGATTTGGGGGAAGGAGAAGAAGAGGAAGAGCAACAATGGGAAGCAAGAGAACTGGGGGATGGAGAAAAAGAGGAAGGAGAAGACGAAAAGGAATGAAGAAGTTGTGGAAGGAGAAGAAATGGAAGAAGAGGAAGAAGAAAAAGTGTAAGCAGAAGAAGCGGAAGAAGGAGACGAAAATGAAGAACAACAAGTAGAAGTAGAAGAAGTGGTAGAAGGAGAGAATAAGAGGAATAGCAGGAAGTAGTGGAATGAAAGGAGATGAAGAAGAAGAAGTGGAAGAAGGAGAACGGGAGGAGGAAGAAGAGGTAGCAGAAGGAGAAGAAGAGGAAGAAGAAGAAGTGGAAGAACGAGAAGAACAGGAAGAAGTGCAAGTGGAAGAAGGAGAACAATAGGAAGAAGAAGAAGAAGAAGAAGTGGAAGAATGAGAAAAAGAGGATGAAGAAGAAGCAATGGAAGGAAAGGGGAATGAAGAAGATGTGGAACAAGGACGAGAAGAAGAAGGGGAGGAAGAAGAAGTAGTGTAGGCAGAAGAAGGGCAAGAAGGAGAAGAGAGGGAAGAAGAAGAAGTGGATGTAATAAAAGTGGAAGAAGGTGAACAAGAAAAAGAAGAAGAAGTAGTTGATGGAGTGGGGATGATGGAGAAGAAGTGGAAGAAGGAGAACAAGAGGTAGAAATGCAAGTGGAAGCAGAAGAAGGAGAAAAAGAGGGATATGACGAAGGAAAGGAAGAAGAAGAAGGAGATGAAGAGGAAGAAAAGAAAGGAAACGAGAGGATGAAGAAGAAGTAGAAGAAAGAGAACAAGAGGAGGTAGGAGAAGTGGAAGAAAGATAAGAAGAGGAAGAAGAAGGAGAGTAACTAGAAGAAGTGGAAGAAGGAGAAGAAAGGAAGAAGAAGAAGATGTGGAAAGGGAAGAACTTAAAGAAGGTGAACAAGAGGAGGAAGAAGAAGTAATGGAAGGAGGTGAGATGAAGAAGAAGAATTGGAACAAGGAGAAAAGGAGGAAAAGGAAGAAGGAGGGGAAGGGAAGGGAAGAAGAAGCAGAAGAAGTGGAAGCTGGAGGAGAAGAGGAAGAAGAAGAAGAAGTGTAAGCATAAGATTTGGGGGAAGGAGAAGAAGAGGAAGAGCAACAATGGGAAGCAACAGAAGTAGGGGATGGAGAAAAAGAGGAAGGAGAAGACGGAAAGGAAAGAAGAAGAAGTTGTGGAAGGAGAAGAAATGGAAGAAGAGGAAGAAGAAGAAGTGTAAGCAGAAGAAGTGGAAGAAGGAGACGAAAATGAAAAAAAACAACAAGTAGAAGTAGAAGAAATGGTAGAAGGAGAGAATAGGAGGAATACGAGGAGAAGAAGAAGTGGAAGGAATGAGAAAAAGAGGAGGAAGAAGAAGCAATGCAAGGAATGGGGATGCAGAAGGAGTGGAACAAGGAGGAGAAGAAGAAGGGGAGGAAAAAGAAGTAGTGTAGGCAGAAGAAGGGCAAGAAGGAGAAGAGAGGGAAAGAGAAGAACAAGTGGATGTAGTAGAAGTGGAAGAAGGTGAAAAAGAGGAAGAAGAAGAAGTAGTTGAAGGAGTGGGGATGATGGAGAAGAAGTGGAAGAAGGAGAATAAGAGGTAGAAATGCAAGTGGAAGCAGAAGAAGGAGAAAAAGAGGTATATGACGAAGGAAAGGAAGAAGAAGAAGGAGATGAAGAGGAAGAAAAGAAAGGAAAGGAGAGGATGAAGAAGAAGTGGAAGAAAGAGAACAAGAGGAGGCAGGAGAAGTGGAAGAAAGATAAGAAGAGGAAGAAGAAGGAGAGTAACTAGAAGAAGTGGAAGAAGGAGAAGAAAAGGAAGAAGAAGATGTGGAAAGTGAAGAAGGTAAACAAGAGGAGGAAGAAGAAGTAGTGAGAGGAGGTGAGATGAAGAAGAAGAATTGGAACAAGGAGAAAAGGAGGAAGAGGAAGAAGGAGGGGAAGGGAAGGGAAGAAGAACTAGAAGAAGTTGAATCTGGGGGAGAGGAGGAAGAAGAGGAAGAAGTGTAAGCGTAAGATTTGGGGGAAGGAGAAGAAGAGGAAGAGCAACAATGGGAAGCAAGAGAACTGGGGGATGGAGAAAAAGAGGAAGGAGAAGACGAAAAGGAATGAAGAAGTTGTGGAAGGAGAAGAAATGGAAGAAGAGGAAGAAGAAAAAGTGTAAGCAGAAGAAGCGGAAGAAGGAGACGAAAATGAAGAACAACAAGTAGAAGTAGAAGAAGTGGTAGAAGGAGAGAATAAGAGGAATAGCAGGAAGTAGTGGAATGAAAGGAGATGAAGAAGAAGAAGTGGAAGAAGGAGAACGGGAGGAGGAAGAAGAGGTAGCAGAAGGAGAAGAAGAGGAAGAAGAAGAAGTGGAAGAACGAGAAGAACAGGAAGAAGTGCAAGTGGAAGAAGGAGAACAATAGGAAGAAGAAGAAGAAGAAGAAGTGGAAGAATGAGAAAAAGAGGATGAAGAAGAAGCAATGGAAGGAAAGGGGAATGAAGAAGATGTGGAACAAGGACGAGAAGAAGAAGGGGAGGAAGAAGAAGTAGTGTAGGCAGAAGAAGGGCAAGAAGGAGAAGAGAGGGAAGAAGAAGAAGTGGATGTAATAAAAGTGGAAGAAGGTGAACAAGAAAAAGAAGAAGAAGTAGTTGATGGAGTGGGGATGATGGAGAAGAAGTGGAAGAAGGAGAACAAGAGGTAGAAATGCAAGTGGAAGCAGAAGAAGGAGAAAAAGAGGGATATGACGAAGGAAAGGAAGAAGAAGAAGGAGATGAAGAGGAAGAAAAGAAAGGAAACGAGAGGATGAAGAAGAAGTAGAAGAAAGAGAACAAGAGGAGGTAGGAGAAGTGGAAGAAAGATAAGAAGAGGAAGAAGAAGGAGAGTAACTAGAAGAAGTGGAAGAAGGAGAAGAAAGGAAGAAGAAGAAGATGTGGAAAGGGAAGAACTTAAAGAAGGTGAACAAGAGGAGGAAGAAGAAGTAATGGAAGGAGGTGAGATGAAGAAGAAGAATTGGAACAAGGAGAAAAGGAGGAAAAGGAAGAAGGAGGGGAAGGGAAGGGAAGAAGAAGCAGAAGAAGTGGAAGCTGGAGGAGAAGAGGAAGAAGAAGAAGAAGTGTAAGCATAAGATTTGGGGGAAGGAGAAGAAGAGGAAGAGCAACAATGGGAAGCAACAGAAGTGGGGGATGGAGAAAAAGAGGAAGGAGAAGACGGAAAGGAAAGAAGAAGAAGTTGTGGAAGGAGAAGAAATGGAAGAAGAGGAAGAAGAAGAAGTGTAAGCAGAAGAAGTGGAAGAAGGAGACGAAAATGAAAAAAAACAACAAGTAGAAGTAGAAGAAATGGTAGAAGGAGAGAATAGGAGGAATACGAGGAGAAGAAGAAGTGGAAGGAATGAGAAAAAGAGGAGGAAGAAGAAGCAATGCAAGGAATGGGGATGCAGAAGGAGTGGAACAAGGAGGAGAAGAAGAAGGGGAGGAAAAAGAAGTAGTGTAGGCAGAAGAAGGGCAAGAAGGAGAAGAGAGGGAAAGAGAAGAACAAGTGGATGTAGTAGAAGTGGAAGAAGGTGAAAAAGAGGAAGAAGAAGAAGTAGTTGAAGGAGTGGGGATGATGGAGAAGAAGTGGAAGAAGGAGAATAAGAGGTAGAAATGCAAGTGGAAGCAGAAGAAGGAGAAAAAGAGGTATATGACGAAGGAAAGGAAGAAGAAGAAGGAGATGAAGAGGAAGAAAAGAAAGGAAAGGAGAGGATGAAGAAGAAGTGGAAGAAAGAGAACAAGAGGAGGCAGGAGAAGTGGAAGAAAGATAAGAAGAGGAAGAAGAAGGAGAGTAACTAGAAGAAGTGGAAGAAGGAGAAGAAAAGGAAGAAGAAGATGTGGAAAGTGAAGAAGGTAAACAAGAGGAGGAAGAAGAAGTAGTGAGAGGAGGTGAGATGAAGAAGAAGAATTGGAACAAGGAGAAAAGGAGGAAGAGGAAGAAGGAGGGGAAGGGAAGGGAAGAAGAACTAGAAGAAGTTGAATCTGGGGGAGAGGAGGAAGAAGAGGAAGAAGTGTAAGCGTAAGATTTGGGGGAAGGAGAAGAAGAGGAAGAGCAACAATGGGAAGCAAGAGAACTGGGGGATGGAGAAAAAGAGGAAGGAGAAGACGAAAAGGAATGAAGAAGTTGTGGAAGGAGAAGAAATGGAAGAAGAGGAAGAAGAAAAAGTGTAAGCAGAAGAAGCGGAAGAAGGAGACGAAAATGAAGAACAACAAGTAGAAGTAGAAGAAGTGGTAGAAGGAGAGAATAAGAGGAATAGCAGGAAGTAGTGGAATGAAAGGAGATGAAGAAGAAGAAGTGGAAGAAGGAGAACGGGAGGAGGAAGAAGAGGTAGCAGAAGGAGAAGAAGAGGAAGAAGAAGAAGTGGAAGAACGAGAAGAACAGGAAGAAGTGCAAGTGGAAGAAGGAGAACAATAGGAAGAAGAAGAAGAAGAAGAAGTGGAAGAATGAGAAAAAGAGGATGAAGAAGAAGCAATGGAAGGAAAGGGGAATGAAGAAGATGTGGAACAAGGACGAGAAGAAGAAGGGGAGGAAGAAGAAGTAGTGTAGGCAGAAGAAGGGCAAGAAGGAGAAGAGAGGGAAGAAGAAGAAGTGGATGTAATAAAAGTGGAAGAAGGTGAACAAGAAAAAGAAGAAGAAGTAGTTGATGGAGTGGGGATGATGGAGAAGAAGTGGAAGAAGGAGAACAAGAGGTAGAAATGCAAGTGGAAGCAGAAGAAGGAGAAAAAGAGGGATATGACGAAGGAAAGGAAGAAGAAGAAGGAGATGAAGAGGAAGAAAAGAAAGGAAACGAGAGGATGAAGAAGAAGTAGAAGAAAGAGAACAAGAGGAGGTAGGAGAAGTGGAAGAAAGATAAGAAGAGGAAGAAGAAGGAGAGTAACTAGAAGAAGTGGAAGAAGGAGAAGAAAGGAAGAAGAAGAAGATGTGGAAAGGGAAGAACTTAAAGAAGGTGAACAAGAGGAGGAAGAAGAAGTAATGGAAGGAGGTGAGATGAAGAAGAAGAATTGGAACAAGGAGAAAAGGAGGAAAAGGAAGAAGGAGGGGAAGGGAAGGGAAGAAGAAGCAGAAGAAGTGGAAGCTGGAGGAGAAGAGGAAGAAGAAGAAGAAGTGTAAGCATAAGATTTGGGGGAAGGAGAAGAAGAGGAAGAGCAACAATGGGAAGCAACAGAAGTGGGGGATGGAGAAAAAGAGGAAGGAGAAGACGGAAAGGAAAGAAGAAGAAGTTGTGGAAGGAGAAGAAATGGAAGAAGAGGAAGAAGAAGAAGTGTAAGCAGAAGAAGTGGAAGAAGGAGACGAAAATGAAAAAAAACAACAAGTAGAAGTAGAAGAAATGGTAGAAGGAGAGAATAGGAGGAATACGAGGAGAAGAAGAAGTGGAAGGAATGAGAAAAAGAGGAGGAAGAAGAAGCAATGCAAGGAATGGGGATGCAGAAGGAGTGGAACAAGGAGGAGAAGAAGAAGGGGAGGAAAAAGAAGTAGTGTAGGCAGAAGAAGGGCAAGAAGGAGAAGAGAGGGAAAGAGAAGAACAAGTGGATGTAGTAGAAGTGGAAGAAGGTGAAAAAGAGGAAGAAGAAGAAGTAGTTGAAGGAGTGGGGATGATGGAGAAGAAGTGGAAGAAGGAGAATAAGAGGTAGAAATGCAAGTGGAAGCAGAAGAAGGAGAAAAAGAGGTATATGACGAAGGAAAGGAAGAAGAAGAAGGAGATGAAGAGGAAGAAAAGAAAGGAAAGGAGAGGATGAAGAAGAAGTGGAAGAAAGAGAACAAGAGGAGGCAGGAGAAGTGGAAGAAAGATAAGAAGAGGAAGAAGAAGGAGAGTAACTAGAAGAAGTGGAAGAAGGAGAAGAAAAGGAAGAAGAAGATGTGGAAAGTGAAGAAGGTAAACAAGAGGAGGAAGAAGAAGTAGTGAGAGGAGGTGAGATGAAGAAGAAGAATTGGAACAAGGAGAAAAGGAGGAAGAGGAAGAAGGAGGGGAAGGGAAGGGAAGAAGAACTAGAAGAAGTTGAATCTGGGGGAGAGGAGGAAGAAGAGGAAGAAGTGTAAGCGTAAGATTTGGGGGAAGGAGAAGAAGAGGAAGAGCAACAATGGGAAGCAAGAGAACTGGGGGATGGAGAAAAAGAGGAAGGAGAAGACGAAAAGGAATGAAGAAGTTGTGGAAGGAGAAGAAATGGAAGAAGAGGAAGAAGAAAAAGTGTAAGCAGAAGAAGCGGAAGAAGGAGACGAAAATGAAGAACAACAAGTAGAAGTAGAAGAAGTGGTAGAAGGAGAGAATAAGAGGAATAGCAGGAAGTAGTGGAATGAAAGGAGATGAAGAAGAAGAAGTGGAAGAAGGAGAACGGGAGGAGGAAGAAGAGGTAGCAGAAGGAGAAGAAGAGGAAGAAGAAGAAGTGGAAGAACGAGAAGAACAGGAAGAAGTGCAAGTGGAAGAAGGAGAACAATAGGAAGAAGAAGAAGAAGAAGAAGTGGAAGAATGAGAAAAAGAGGATGAAGAAGAAGCAATGGAAGGAAAGGGGAATGAAGAAGATGTGGAACAAGGACGAGAAGAAGAAGGGGAGGAAGAAGAAGTAGTGTAGGCAGAAGAAGGGCAAGAAGGAGAAGAGAGGGAAGAAGAAGAAGTGGATGTAATAAAAGTGGAAGAAGGTGAACAAGAAAAAGAAGAAGAAGTAGTTGATGGAGTGGGGATGATGGAGAAGAAGTGGAAGAAGGAGAACAAGAGGTAGAAATGCAAGTGGAAGCAGAAGAAGGAGAAAAAGAGGGATATGACGAAGGAAAGGAAGAAGAAGAAGGAGATGAAGAGGAAGAAAAGAAAGGAAACGAGAGGATGAAGAAGAAGTAGAAGAAAGAGAACAAGAGGAGGTAGGAGAAGTGGAAGAAAGATAAGAAGAGGAAGAAGAAGGAGAGTAACTAGAAGAAGTGGAAGAAGGAGAAGAAAGGAAGAAGAAGAAGATGTGGAAAGGGAAGAACTTAAAGAAGGTGAACAAGAGGAGGAAGAAGAAGTAATGGAAGGAGGTGAGATGAAGAAGAAGAATTGGAACAAGGAGAAAAGGAGGAAAAGGAAGAAGGAGGGGAAGGGAAGGGAAGAAGAAGCAGAAGAAGTGGAAGCTGGAGGAGAAGAGGAAGAAGAAGAAGAAGTGTAAGCATAAGATTTGGGGGAAGGAGAAGAAGAGGAAGAGCAACAATGGGAAGCAACAGAAGTGGGGGATGGAGAAAAAGAGGAAGGAGAAGACGGAAAGGAAAGAAGAAGAAGTTGTGGAAGGAGAAGAAATGGAAGAAGAGGAAGAAGAAGAAGTGTAAGCAGAAGAAGTGGAAGAAGGAGACGAAAATGAAAAAAAACAACAAGTAGAAGTAGAAGAAATGGTAGAAGGAGAGAATAGGAGGAATACGAGGAGAAGAAGAAGTGGAAGGAATGAGAAAAAGAGGAGGAAGAAGAAGCAATGCAAGGAATGGGGATGCAGAAGGAGTGGAACAAGGAGGAGAAGAAGAAGGGGAGGAAAAAGAAGTAGTGTAGGCAGAAGAAGGGCAAGAAGGAGAAGAGAGGGAAAGAGAAGAACAAGTGGATGTAGTAGAAGTGGAAGAAGGTGAAAAAGAGGAAGAAGAAGAAGTAGTTGAAGGAGTGGGGATGATGGAGAAGAAGTGGAAGAAGGAGAATAAGAGGTAGAAATGCAAGTGGAAGCAGAAGAAGGAGAAAAAGAGGTATATGACGAAGGAAAGGAAGAAGAAGAAGGAGATGAAGAGGAAGAAAAGAAAGGAAAGGAGAGGATGAAGAAGAAGTGGAAGAAAGAGAACAAGAGGAGGCAGGAGAAGTGGAAGAAAGATAAGAAGAGGAAGAAGAAGGAGAGTAACTAGAAGAAGTGGAAGAAGGAGAAGAAAAGGAAGAAGAAGATGTGGAAAGTGAAGAAGGTAAACAAGAGGAGGAAGAAGAAGTAGTGAGAGGAGGTGAGATGAAGAAGAAGAATTGGAACAAGGAGAAAAGGAGGAAGAGGAAGAAGGAGGGGAAGGGAAGGGAAGAAGAACTAGAAGAAGTTGAATCTGGGGGAGAGGAGGAAGAAGAGGAAGAAGTGTAAGCGTAAGATTTGGGGGAAGGAGAAGAAGAGGAAGAGCAACAATGGGAAGCAAGAGAACTGGGGGATGGAGAAAAAGAGGAAGGAGAAGACGAAAAGGAATGAAGAAGTTGTGGAAGGAGAAGAAATGGAAGAAGAGGAAGAAGAAAAAGTGTAAGCAGAAGAAGCGGAAGAAGGAGACGAAAATGAAGAACAACAAGTAGAAGTAGAAGAAGTGGTAGAAGGAGAGAATAAGAGGAATAGCAGGAAGTAGTGGAATGAAAGGAGATGAAGAAGAAGAAGTGGAAGAAGGAGAACGGGAGGAGGAAGAAGAGGTAGCAGAAGGAGAAGAAGAGGAAGAAGAAGAAGTGGAAGAACGAGAAGAACAGGAAGAAGTGCAAGTGGAAGAAGGAGAACAATAGGAAGAAGAAGAAGAAGAAGAAGTGGAAGAATGAGAAAAAGAGGATGAAGAAGAAGCAATGGAAGGAAAGGGGAATGAAGAAGATGTGGAACAAGGACGAGAAGAAGAAGGGGAGGAAGAAGAAGTAGTGTAGGCAGAAGAAGGGCAAGAAGGAGAAGAGAGGGAAGAAGAAGAAGTGGATGTAATAAAAGTGGAAGAAGGTGAACAAGAAAAAGAAGAAGAAGTAGTTGATGGAGTGGGGATGATGGAGAAGAAGTGGAAGAAGGAGAACAAGAGGTAGAAATGCAAGTGGAAGCAGAAGAAGGAGAAAAAGAGGGATATGACGAAGGAAAGGAAGAAGAAGAAGGAGATGAAGAGGAAGAAAAGAAAGGAAACGAGAGGATGAAGAAGAAGTAGAAGAAAGAGAACAAGAGGAGGTAGGAGAAGTGGAAGAAAGATAAGAAGAGGAAGAAGAAGGAGAGTAACTAGAAGAAGTGGAAGAAGGAGAAGAAAGGAAGAAGAAGAAGATGTGGAAAGGGAAGAACTTAAAGAAGGTGAACAAGAGGAGGAAGAAGAAGTAATGGAAGGAGGTGAGATGAAGAAGAAGAATTGGAACAAGGAGAAAAGGAGGAAAAGGAAGAAGGAGGGGAAGGGAAGGGAAGAAGAAGCAGAAGAAGTGGAAGCTGGAGGAGAAGAGGAAGAAGAAGAAGAAGTGTAAGCATAAGATTTGGGGGAAGGAGAAGAAGAGGAAGAGCAACAATGGGAAGCAACAGAAGTGGGGGATGGAGAAAAAGAGGAAGGAGAAGACGGAAAGGAAAGAAGAAGAAGTTGTGGAAGGAGAAGAAATGGAAGAAGAGGAAGAAGAAGAAGTGTAAGCAGAAGAAGTGGAAGAAGGAGACGAAAATGAAAAAAAACAACAAGTAGAAGTAGAAGAAATGGTAGAAGGAGAGAATAGGAGGAATACGAGGAGAAGAAGAAGTGGAAGGAATGAGAAAAAGAGGAGGAAGAAGAAGCAATGCAAGGAATGGGGATGCAGAAGGAGTGGAACAAGGAGGAGAAGAAGAAGGGGAGGAAAAAGAAGTAGTGTAGGCAGAAGAAGGGCAAGAAGGAGAAGAGAGGGAAAGAGAAGAACAAGTGGATGTAGTAGAAGTGGAAGAAGGTGAAAAAGAGGAAGAAGAAGAAGTAGTTGAAGGAGTGGGGATGATGGAGAAGAAGTGGAAGAAGGAGAATAAGAGGTAGAAATGCAAGTGGAAGCAGAAGAAGGAGAAAAAGAGGTATATGACGAAGGAAAGGAAGAAGAAGAAGGAGATGAAGAGGAAGAAAAGAAAGGAAAGGAGAGGATGAAGAAGAAGTGGAAGAAAGAGAACAAGAGGAGGCAGGAGAAGTGGAAGAAAGATAAGAAGAGGAAGAAGAAGGAGAGTAACTAGAAGAAGTGGAAGAAGGAGAAGAAAAGGAAGAAGAAGATGTGGAAAGTGAAGAAGGTAAACAAGAGGAGGAAGAAGAAGTAGTGAGAGGAGGTGAGATGAAGAAGAAGAATTGGAACAAGGAGAAAAGGAGGAAGAGGAAGAAGGAGGGGAAGGGAAGGGAAGAAGAACTAGAAGAAGTTGAATCTGGGGGAGAGGAGGAAGAAGAGGAAGAAGTGTAAGCGTAAGATTTGGGGGAAGGAGAAGAAGAGGAAGAGCAACAATGGGAAGCAAGAGAACTGGGGGATGGAGAAAAAGAGGAAGGAGAAGACGAAAAGGAATGAAGAAGTTGTGGAAGGAGAAGAAATGGAAGAAGAGGAAGAAGAAAAAGTGTAAGCAGAAGAAGCGGAAGAAGGAGACGAAAATGAAGAACAACAAGTAGAAGTAGAAGAAGTGGTAGAAGGAGAGAATAAGAGGAATAGCAGGAAGTAGTGGAATGAAAGGAGATGAAGAAGAAGAAGTGGAAGAAGGAGAACGGGAGGAGGAAGAAGAGGTAGCAGAAGGAGAAGAAGAGGAAGAAGAAGAAGTGGAAGAACGAGAAGAACAGGAAGAAGTGCAAGTGGAAGAAGGAGAACAATAGGAAGAAGAAGAAGAAGAAGAAGTGGAAGAATGAGAAAAAGAGGATGAAGAAGAAGCAATGGAAGGAAAGGGGAATGAAGAAGATGTGGAACAAGGACGAGAAGAAGAAGGGGAGGAAGAAGAAGTAGTGTAGGCAGAAGAAGGGCAAGAAGGAGAAGAGAGGGAAGAAGAAGAAGTGGATGTAATAAAAGTGGAAGAAGGTGAACAAGAAAAAGAAGAAGAAGTAGTTGATGGAGTGGGGATGATGGAGAAGAAGTGGAAGAAGGAGAACAAGAGGTAGAAATGCAAGTGGAAGCAGAAGAAGGAGAAAAAGAGGGATATGACGAAGGAAAGGAAGAAGAAGAAGGAGATGAAGAGGAAGAAAAGAAAGGAAACGAGAGGATGAAGAAGAAGTAGAAGAAAGAGAACAAGAGGAGGTAGGAGAAGTGGAAGAAAGATAAGAAGAGGAAGAAGAAGGAGAGTAACTAGAAGAAGTGGAAGAAGGAGAAGAAAGGAAGAAGAAGAAGATGTGGAAAGGGAAGAACTTAAAGAAGGTGAACAAGAGGAGGAAGAAGAAGTAATGGAAGGAGGTGAGATGAAGAAGAAGAATTGGAACAAGGAGAAAAGGAGGAAAAGGAAGAAGGAGGGGAAGGGAAGGGAAGAAGAAGCAGAAGAAGTGGAAGCTGGAGGAGAAGAGGAAGAAGAAGAAGAAGTGTAAGCATAAGATTTGGGGGAAGGAGAAGAAGAGGAAGAGCAACAATGGGAAGCAACAGAAGTGGGGGATGGAGAAAAAGAGGAAGGAGAAGACGGAAAGGAAAGAAGAAGAAGTTGTGGGAGGAGAAGAAATGGAAGAAGAGGAAGAAGAAGAAGTGTAAGCAGAAGAAGCGGAAGAAGGAGACGAAAATGAAATAGAACAACAAGTAGAAGTAGAAGAAGTGGTAGAAGGAGAGAATAAGACAAATAGGAGGAAGTAGTGGAATGAAAGGAGTTGAAGAAAAAGAAATTGTGGAAGGAGAACGGGGGGAGGAAGAAGAGGTGGCAGAAGGAGAAGAAGAGGAATAAGAAGTGGTGTAAGAACGAGAAGAAAAGGAAGAAGTGCAAGAGGAAGAAGGAGAACAATACGAAGAAGTAGAAATGGAAGAATGAGAAAAAGAGGAGGAAGAAGAAGCAATGGAAGGAAAGGGGATAAAGAAGGAGTGGAACAAGGAGGAGAAGAAGAAGGGGACGAAGAAGAAGTAGTGTAGGCAGAAGAGCGGCAAGAAGGAGATGAGAGGGAAGAAGAAGAAGAAGTGGATGTAGTAAAAGTGGAAGAAGGTGAACAAGAGGAAGAAGAAGAAGTAGTTGAAGGAGTGGAGATGATGGAGAAGAAGTGGAAGAAGGAGAACAAGAGGTAGTAGAAATGCAAGTGGAAACAGAAGAAGGAGAAAAATAGGGATATGATGAAGGAAAGGAAGAAGAAGAAGGATATGAAGAGGAAGAAAAGAAAGGAAAGGAGAGGATGAACAAGACGTGGAAGAAAGAGAAAAAGAGGAGGCATGAGAAGTGGAAGAAAGATAAAAAGAGGAAGAAGAAGGAGAGTAACTAGAAGAAGTGGAAGAAGAAGAAGGTGAACAAGAGGAGGAAGAAGAAGTAGTCGAAGGAGGTGAGATGAAGAAGAAGATAAGAAGAGGAAGAAGAAGGAGAGTAACTAGAAGAAGTGGAAGAAGGAGAAGAAAAGGAAGAAGAAGAAGATGTGGAAAGTGAAGAAGTTAAAGAAGGTGAACAAGAGGAGGAAGAAGAAGTAGTGCAAGGAGGTGAGATGACGAAGAAGAAGTTGTGGAAGTCGAAGAAATCGAAGAAGAGGAAAAAGAAGAAGTGTAAGCAGAAGAAGCGGAAGAAGGAGACAAAAATGAAAAAGAACAACAAGTAGAAGTAGAAGAAGTGGTAGAAGGAGAGAATAAGAGGAATAGGAGGAAGTAGTGGAATGAAAGCAGATGAAGAAGAAGAAGTGGAAGAAGGAGAACGGGAGGAGGGAGAAGAGGTGGTAGAAGGAGAAGAAGAGGAAGAAGAAGAAGTGGAAGAACGAGAAGAAGTACAAGTGGGAGAAGGAGAACAATAGGAAGAAGAAGAAGAAGTGGAAGAATGAGAAAAAGAGGAGGAAGAAGAAGAAGTGGAAGAATGAGAAAAAGAGGAGGAAGAAGAAGCCATGGAAAGAAAGGGGATGAAGGCGAAATGGAACAAGAAGGAGAAGAAGAAGGGGAGGAAGAAGAAGTAGTGTAGGCAGAAGAAGGGAAAGAAGGAGAAGAGAGGGAAGAAGAAGAACAAGTGGATGTAGTAGAAGTGGAAGAAGGTGAAGAAGAGGAAGAAGAAGAAGTAGTTGAAGGAGTGGTGATGATGGAGAAGAAGTGGAGGAAGGAGAACAAGAGGTAGAAATGCAAGTGGAAGCAGAAGAATGAGAAAAAGAGAGATATGACGAAGGAAAGGAAGAAAAAGAAGGAGATGAAGAGGAAGAAAAGAAAGGAAAGGAGATGGTGAAGAAGAAGTGGAAGAAAAAGAACAAGAGGAGGCAGGAGAAGTGGAAAAATGATAAGAAGAGGAAGAAGAAGGAGAGTAACTAGAAGAAGTGGAAGAAGGAGAACAAAAGGAAGAACAAGAAGATGTGGAAAGTGAAGAAGTTGAAGAAGGTGAACAAGAGGAGGAAGAAGAAGTAGTGGAAGGAGGTGAGATGAAGAAGAAGAATTGGAACAAGGAGAAAAGGAGGAAAAGGAAGAAGGAGGGGAGGGGAAGGGAAGGGAAGAAGAAGCAGAGGAAGTGGAATCTGGAGGAAAAAAAGAAGAAGAAGAAGAAGAAGAGTAAGCATAAGATTTGGGGGAAGGAGAAGACGAGGAAGAGCAACAATGGGAAGCAACAGAAGTGGGGGATGGAGAAAAAGAGGAAGGAGAAGATGGAAAGGAAAGAAGAAGAAGTTGTGGAAGGAGAAGAAATGGAAGAAGAGGAAGAAGAAGAAGTGTAAGCAGACGAAGCGGAAGAAGGAGACGAAAATGAAGAAGAACAACAAGTAGAAGTGGAAGAAGTGGTAGAAGGAGAGAATAAGAGGAATAGGAGGAAGTAGTGGAATGAAAGGAGATGTAGAAGAAGAAGTTCTAGAAGGAGAACGGGAGGAGGAAGAAGAGGTGGCAGAAGGAGAAGAAGAGGAAGAATAAGAAGTAGAAGAACGAGAAGAAAAGGAAGAAGTGCAAGTGGAAGAAGGAGAACAATAGGAAGAAGAAGAAGTGGAAGAATGAGAAAAAGAGGAGGAAGAAGAAGCAATGGAAGGAAAGGGGAATGAAGAAGAAGTGGAACAAGGAAGAGAAGAAGAAGGGGAAGAAGAAGAAGTAGTGTAGGCAGAAGAAGGGCAAGAAGGAGAAGAGAGGGAAGAAGAAGAACAAGTGGATGTAGTAGAAGTTGAAGAAGGTGAACAAGAGGAGAAGAAGAAGTAGTTGAAGGAGTGGGGATGATGGAGAAGAAGTGGAAGAAGGAGAATAAGAGGTAGAAATGCAAGTGGAATCAGAAGAAGGAGAAAAACAGGGATAGGACAAAGGAAAGGAAGAAGAAGAAGGAGATGAAGAGGAAGAAAAGAAAGGCAAGGAAAAGATGAAGAAGAAGTGGAAGAAAGAGAACAAGAGGGGGCAGGAGAAGTGGAAGAAAGATAACAAGAGGAAGAAGAAAGAGAGTAACTAGAAGAAGTGGAAGAAGGAGAATAAAAGGAAGAAGTTGAAGAAGGTGAACAAGAGGAGGAAGAAGAAGTAGTGGAAGGAGGTGAGATGAAGACGAAGAATTGCAACAGGGAGAAAAGGAGGAAAAGGAAGAAGAAGGGGAAGGGAAGGGAAGAAGAAGCAAAAGAAGTGGAATCGGGAGGAGAAGAGGAAGAAGAAGAAGAAGAGTAAGCATAAGGTTTGGGGGAAGGAGAAGACGAGGAAGAGCAACAATGGGAAGCAACAGAAGTTGGGGATGGAGAAAAAGAGGAAGGAGAAGACGGAAAGGAAAGAAGAAGTTGTGGAAGGAGAAGAAATGGAAGAAGAGGAAGAAGAAGAAGTCTAAGCAGAAGAAGCGGAAGAAGGAGACGAAAATGAAGAGGAACAATAAGTAGAAGTAGAAGAAGTGGTAGAAGGAGAGAATAAGTGGAATAGGAGGAAGTAGTGGAATGAAAGGACATGAAGAAAAAGAAGTGGAAGAACGAGAAGAAAAGGAAGAACTGCAAGTGGAAGAATGAGAAGAAAAGGAATAGGAGGAAGTAATGGAATGAAAGGAGATGAAGAAGAAGAAGTGGAAGAAGGAGAACGGGAGGAGGAACAAGAGGTGGCAGAAGGAGAAGAAGAGGAAGAAGAAGAAGTGGAAGAACGAGAAGAGAAGGAAGAATTGCAAGTGGAAGAAAGAGAACAATAGGAACAAGAAAAACAAGTGGAAGAATGAGAAAAAGAGGAGGAAGAATAAGCAATGGAAGGAATCTGGAGGAGAAGAGCAAGAAGAAGAAGAACTGTAAGCATAAGATTTGGGGGAAGGAGAAGAAGAGGAAGAGTAACAATGGGAAGCAACAGAAGTGGGGGATGGAGAACAAGAGGAAGGAGAAGACGGAAAGGAAAGAAGAAGAAGTTGTGGAAGCAGAAGAAATGGAAGAAGAGGAAGAACAAGAAGTGTAAGCAGAAGAAGCGGAAGAAGGAGACGAAAATGAAGCAGAACAACAAGTAGAAGTAAAAGAAGTGGTAGAAGGAGAGAATAAGAGGAATAGGAGGAAGTAGTGGAATGAAAGGAGATGAAGAAGAAGAAGTGGACGAAGGAGAACGGGAGGAGGAAGAAGAGGTTGCAGAAGGAGAAGAAGAGGAAGAAGAAGAAGTGGAAGAACGAGAAGAAAAGGAAGAAGTGCAAGTGGAAGAAGGAGAGCAATAGGAAGAAGAAGAAGAAGTGGAAGAATGAGAAAAAGAGGAGGAAGAACAAGCAATGGAAGGAAAGGGGAATGAAGAAGAAGTGCAACAAGGAGGAGAAGAAGAAGGGGAGGAAGAAGAAGTAGTGTAGGCAGAAGAAGCGCAAGAAGGAGAAAAGAAGGAAGAAGAACAACAAGTGGATGTAGTAGAAGTAGAAGAAGGTGAACACGAGGAAGAAGAAGAAGTAGTTGAAGGAGTAGGGATGATGGAGAAGAAGTAAAAGAAGGAGAACTAGAGGTAAAAATGCAAGTGGAAGCAAAAGAAGGAGAAAAAGAGGAATATGACAAAGGAATGGAAGAAGAAGAAGGAGATGAAGAGGAAGAAAAGAAAGGAAAGGAGAGGATGAAGAAGAAATGGAAGAAAGAGAACAAGAGGAGGCAGGAGAAGTGGAAGAATGATAAGAAGAGGAAGAAGAAGGAGACTAACTAGAAGAAGTGGAAGAAGGAGAAGAAAAGGAAGAAGAAGATGTGGGAAGTGAAGAAGTTGAAGAAGGTGAACAAGAAGGGGAGGAAAAAGAAGTAGTGTAGGCAGAAGAAGGGCAAGAAGGAGAAGAGAAGGAAAAAGAAGAAGAAGTGGATGTAGTAGAAGTGGAAGAAGGTGAACAAGAGGAAGAAGAAGGAGAGTAACTAGAAGAAACGGAAGAAGGAGAAGAAAAGGAAGAAGAAGAAGATGTGGAAAGTGAAGAAGGTGAACAAGAGGAGGAAGAAGAAGTAGTGGAAGGAGGTCAGATGAAGAAGAAGAATTCGAACAAGGAGAAAAGGAGGAAAAGGAAGAAGGAGGGGAAGGGAAGGGAAGAAGAAGCAGAAGAAGTGGAATCTGGAGGAGAAGAGGAAAAGGAAGAAGAAGTGTAAGCATAAGATTTGGGGGAAGGAGAAGAAGAGGAAGAGCAACAGTGGGAAGCAACAGAAGTGGGGGATGGAGAAAAAGAGGAAGGAGAAGACGGAAAGGAAAGAAGAAGAAGTTGTGGAAGGATAAGAAATGGAAGAAGAAGAAGAAGAAGAAGTGTAAGCAGAAGAAGCGAAAGAAGGATACGAAAATGAAGAAGAACAACAAGTAGAAGTAGAAGAAGTGGTAGAAGGAGAGAATAAGAGGAATAGGAGGAAGTAGTGGAATGAAAGGAGATGAAGAAGAAGAAGTGGAAGAAGGAGAAAAGGAGGAGGAAGAAGAGGTGGCAGAAGGAGAAGAAGAAGTGGAAGAACGAGAAGAGAAGGAAGAAGTGCAGGTGGAAGAAGGGGAACAATAGGAAGTGGAAGAAGTAGTGGAAGAATGAGAAAAACAGGAGGAAGAAGAAGCAATGGAAGGAAAGGGGATGAAGAAGAAGTGGAACAAGGAGGAGAAAGAGCAGGGGAGGAAGAAGAAGTAGTGTAGGCAGAAGAAGGGCAAGAAGGAGAAGAGAGGGAAGAAGAACAATAGGTGGATGTAGTAGAGGTGGAAGAAGGTGAACAAAGAAGAAGAAATAGTTGAAGGAGAGGGGATGATGGAGAAGAAGTGGATGAAGGAGAACAAAAGGTAGAAATGCAAGTAGAAGCAGAAGATGGAGAAAAAGAGGGATATGACGAAGGAAAGGAAGAAGAAGAAGGAGATGAAGAAGAAGAAAAGAAAGGAAAGGAGAGGATGAAGAAGAAGTGGAAGAAAGAGAACAAGAGGAGGCAATAGAAGTGGAAGAAAGATAAGAAGAGGAAGAAGAAGGAGAGTAACTAGAAGAAGTGGATGAAGGAGAAGAAAAGGAAGAAGAAGAAGATGTGGAAAGTGAAGAAGTTGAAGAAGGTGAACAAGAAGAGGAAGAAGAAGTAGTAGAAGGAGGTGAGATGAAGAAGAAGAATTGGAAGAAGGAGAAAAGGAGGAAAAGGAAGAAGGAGGGGAAGGGAAGGGAAGAAGAAGTAGAAGAAGTGGAATCTGGAGGAGAAAAAGCGTAAGCAGAAGAAGCGGAAGAAGGAGACGAAAATGAAGAACAACAACAAGTAGAATAGAAGAAGTGGTAGAAATAGAGAATAAGAGGAATAGGAGGAAGTAGTGGAATCAAAGGAGATGAAGAAGAAGAAGAGGAAGAAGGAGAACGGGAGGAGGGAGCAGAGGTGGCAGAAGGAGAAGAAGTGGAAGAACGACAAGAAAAGGAAGAAGTGCAAGTGGAAGAAGGAGAACAATAGGAAGAAGAAGAAGAAGTGGAAGAATGAGAAAAAGAGGAGGAAGAAGAAGCAATGGAAGGAAAGGGGATGAAGAAGAAGTGGAACAAGGAGGAGAAGAAGAAGGGGAGAAAGAAGACGTAGTGTAGGCAGAAGAAGGGAAAGAAGGAGAAGCAAAGGAAGAAGAAGAACAAGTGGATGTAGTAGAAGTGGAAGAAGGTGAACGAGAAAAAGAAGAAGATGTAGTTGAGTTAGTGGGGATGATGGAGAAGAAGTGGAAGAAGGAGAAGAGTAACTAGAAGAAGTGGAACAAGGAGAAGAGTAACTAGAAGAAGTGGAAGAAGGAGAAGAAAAGGAAGAAGAAAAAGATGTGGAAAGTGAAGAACGTGAACAGGAGGAGGAAGAAGAAGTAGTGGAAGGAGGTGAGATGAAGAAGAAGATAAGAAGAGGAAGAAGAAGGAGAGTAACTAGAAGAAGTGGAAGAAGGAGAAGAAAAGGAAGAACAAGAAGATGTGGAAAGTGAAGAACGTGAACAAGAGGAGGAAGAAGAAGTAGTGGAAGTAGGTGAGATGAAGAAGAAGAATTGGAACAAGGAGAAAAGGAGGAAAAGGAAGAAGGAGGGGAAGGGAACGGAAAAAGAAGGAGAAGAAGTGGAATCTAGAGGAGAAGAGGAAGAAGAAAAAGAATTGTAAGCATAAGATTTGGGGGAAGGAGAAGAAGAGGAAGAGCAACAATGGGAACCAACAGAAGTGGGGGTTGGAGAAAAAGAGGAAGGAGAAGACGGAAAGGAAAGAAGAAGAAGTTGTGGAAGGAGAAGAAATGGAAGAAGAGGAAGAAGAAGAAGTGTAAGCATAAGTAGCGGAAGAAGGAGACGAAAATGAAGAAGAACAATAAGTAGAAGTAGAAGAACTGGTAGAAATAGAGAATTAAAGGAATAGGAGGAAGTAGTGGAATGAAAGGAGATGAAGATGAAGAAGTGGAAGAAGGAGAATAGGAGGAGGGAGAAGAGGTGGCAGAAGGAGAAGAAGAGGAAGAAGAAGAAGTGGAAGAACGAGAAGAAAAGGAAGAAGTGCAAGTGGAAGAAGGAGAACAATAGGAAGAAGAAGAAGTGGAAGAATGAGAAAAAGAGGAGGATGAAGAAGCAATGAAGGAAAGGGGATGAAGAAGAAGTGGAACAAGGAGGAGAAGAAGAAGCGGAGGAAGAAGAAGTAGTATAGGCAGAAGAAGGGCAACAATGGGAAGCAACAGAAGTGGGGGATGGAGAAAAAGAGGAAGGAGAAGACGGAAAGGAAAGAAGAAGAAGTTGTGGAAGGAAAAGAAATGGAAGAAGAGGAAGAAGAAGTGTAAGCAGAAGAAGTAGAAGAAGGAGACGAAAATGAAGAAGAACAACAAGTAGAAGAAGTGGTAGAAGGAGAGAATAAGAGGAATAGGAGTTAGTAATGGAATGAAAGGAGATGAAGACGAAGAAGTGGAAGAAGGAGAACGGGAGGAGGGAGAAGAGGTGGCAGAAGGAGAAGAAGAACAAGAAGAAGTGGAAGAACGAGAAGAAAAGGAAGAAGTGCAAGTGGAAGAAGGAGAACAATAGGGAGAAGAAGAAGAAGTGGAAGAATGAGAAACAGAGGAGGAAGAAGAAGCAATGGAAGGAAAGGGGATGAAGAAGAAGTGGAACAAGGAGGAGAAGAAGAAGGGGAGGAAGAAGAAGTAGTGTAGGCAGAAGAAGGGCAAGAAGGAGAAGAGAGGGAAGAAGAAGAACAAGTGGATCTAGTAGAGGTGGAAGAAGGTGAATAAGAGGAAGAAGAAGAAGTAGTTGAAGGAGTGGGGATGATGGAGAAGAAGTGGGTGAAGGAGAACAAGAGGTAGAAATTCAAGTGGAAGTAGAAGAAGGAGAAAAAGAGGGATCAGATGAAGGAAAGGAAGAAGAAGAAGAGGAAGAAAAGAAAGGAAAGCAGAGGATGAAGAAGAAGTGGAAGAAGGAGAACAAGAGGAGGCAGGAGAAGTGGAAGAAAGATAAGAAGAGGAAGAAGTAGGAGCGTAACTAGAAGAAGTGGAAGAAGGAGAAGAAAAGGAAAAAGAAGATGTGGAAAGTGAAGAAGGTGAACAAGAGGAGGAAGAAGAAGTAGCGGAAGGAGGTGAGATGAAGAAGAAGAATTGGAACAAGGAGAAAAAGAGGAAAAGGAAGAAGGAGGGGAAGGGAAGGGAAGAAGAAGCAGAAGAAGTGGGATCTGGAGGAGATGAGGAAGAAGAAGAAGAAGTGTAAGCATAAGATTTGGGGGAAGGAGAAGAAGAGGAAGAGCAACACTGGGAAACAACAGAAGTGGGGGATGGAGAAAAAGAGGAAGGAGAAGACGGAAAGGAAAGAAGAAGAAGTTGTGGAGGGAGAAGAAATGGAAGAAGAGGAAGAAGAAGAATTGTAAGCAGAAGAAGCGGAAGAAGGAGACAAAAATGAAGAAGAACAACAAGTAGAAGTCGAACAAGTGGTAGAAGGAGAGAATAAGAGGAATAGGAGGAAGTAGTGGAATGAAAGGAGATGAAGAAGAAGAAGTGGAAGAAGGAGAATAGGCCGAGGGAGAAGAGGTGGCAGAAGAAGAAGAAGAGGAAGAAGAAGAAGTGGAAGAACGAGAAGAAAAGGAAGAAGTGTAGGTGGAAGAAGGAGATCAATAGGAAGAAGAAGAAGAAGTGGAAGAATGAGAAAAAGAGGAGGAAGAAGAAGCAATGGAAGGAAAGGGTATGAAGAAGAAGTGGAAAAAGGAGGAGAAGAAGAAGGGGAGGAAGAAGAAGTAGTGTAGGTAGAAGAAGCGCAAGAAGGAGAAGAGAGGGTAGAAGAAGAACAAGTGGATGTAGTAGAAGTAGAAGAAGGTGAACAAGAGGAAGAAGAAGAAGTAGTTGAAGGAGTCGGGATGATGGAGAAGAAGTAAAAGAAGGAGAACAAGAGGTAAAAATGCAAGAGGAAGCAGAAGAAGGAGAAAAAGAGGGATATGACGAAGGAATGGAAGAAGAAGAAGGAGATGAAGAGGAAGAAAAGAAAGGAAAGGAGAGCATGAAGAAGAAATGGAAGAAAGAGAACAAGAGGAGGAAGGAGAAGTGGAAGAATGATAAGAAGAGGAAGAAGAAGGAGACTAACTAGAAGAAGTGGAAGAAGGAGAAGAAAAGGAAGAAGAAGATGTGGGAAGTGAAGAAGTTGAAGAAGGTGAACAAGATGAGGAAGAAGAAGTAGTGGAAGGAGGTGAGATGAAGAAGAAGAATTGGAACAAGGAGAAAAGGAGGAAAAGGAAGAAGGAGAGGAAGCGAAGGGAAGAAGAAGCAGAAGAAGTGGAAGCTGGAGGAGAAGAGGAAGAAGAAGAAGAAGTGTAAGCATAAGATTTGGGGGAAGGAGAAGAGGAGGAAGAGCAACAATGGGAAGCAACAGAAGTGGGGGATGGAGAAAAAGACGAAGGAGAAGACGTTAAGGAAAGAAGAAGTTGTGGAAGGAGAAGAAACGGAAAAGGAGGAAGAAGAAGAAGTGTAAGCAAAAGAAGCGAAGGAGAACAATAAGTAGAAGTAGAAGAAGTGGTAGAAGGAGAGGATAAGAGGAATAGGAGGAAGTAGTGGAATGAAAGGAGATAAAGAAGAAGAAGTGGAAGAAGGAGAACGGGAGGAGGGAGAAGAGGTAGCAGAAGGAGAAGAAGAGGAAGAAGAAGAAGTAGAAGAACGAGAAGAAAAGGAAGAAGTGCAAGTGGAAGAAGGAGAACAATTGGAAGAAGAAGAAGAAGTGGAAGAATGAGAAAAAGAGGAGGAAGAAGAAGCAATGGAAGGAAAGAGTATGAAGAAGAAGTGGAAAAAGGGGGAGAAGAAGAAGGGGAGGAAGAAGAAGTAGTGTAGGCAGAAGAAGCGCAAGAAGGAGAAGAGAGGGTAGAAGAAGAACAAGTGGATGTAGTAGAAGTAGAAGTAGTTGAAGGAGTGAGGATGATGGAGAAGAAGCGGAAGAAGGAGAACAAGAGGTAGAAATGCAAGTGGAAGCAGAAGAAGGAGAAAAAGAGGGATATGACGAAGGAAAGGAAGAAGAAGAAGGAGATGAAGAGGAAGAAAAGAAAGGAAAGGAAAGGATGAAGAAGAAGTGGAAGAAAGAGAACAAGAGGAGGCAGGAGAAGTAGTGGAAGGAGGTGAGATGAAGAAGAAGAATTGGAACAAGGAGAAAAAGAGGAAAAGGAAAAAGGAGGGGAAGGGTAGGGAAGAAGAAGCAGAAGAAGTGGAATCTGGAGGAGAAGAGGAAGAAGAAAAGAAGTGTAAGCATAAGATTTGGGGGAAAGAGAAGAAGAGGAAGAGCAACAATGGGAAGCAACAGAAGTGGGGATGGAGAAAAAGAGGAAGGAGACGACGGAAAGGAAAGAAGAAGAAGTTGTGGAAGGAGAAAAAATGGAAGAAGAGGAAGAAGAAGAAGTGTAAGCAAAAGAAGCGGAAGAAGGAGACAAAAACGAAGAAGAACAACAAGTAGAAGTAGAAGAAGTGGTTACAGGAGAGAATAAGAGGAATAGGAGGAAGTAGTGGAATGAAAGGAGATGAAGAACAAGAAGTGGAAGAAGGAGAACGGGAGCAGGGAGAAAACGTGGAAGAAGGAGAAGAAGAGGAAGAAGAAGAAGTGGAAGAACGAGAAGAAACGGAACAAGTGCAAGTGCAAGAAGGAGAACAATAGGAAGAAGAAGAAGAACTGGAAGAATGAGAAAAAGAGGAGGAGGAAGAAGCAATGGAAGGAAAAGGGATGAAGAAGAAGTGGAACAAGGAGGAGAAGAAGAAGGGGAGGAAAAAGAAGTAGTGTAGGCAGAAGAAGGGCAAGAAGGAGAAGAGAGGGAAGAAGAAGAACAAGTGGATTTAGTAGAAGTGGAAGAAGGTGAACAAGAGGAAGAAGAAGAAGTAGTTGAAGGAGTGGGGATGATGGAGAAGAAGTGGAAGAAGGACAACAAGAGGTAGAAATGCAAGTGGAAGCAGAAGAAGGAGAAAAAAGGGATATGACCAAGGAAAGGAAAAAGAAGAAGGAGATGAAGAGGAAGAAAAGAAAGCAAAAGAGAGGATGAAGAAGAAGTGGAAAAAAGAAAACAAGACGAGGCAGGAGAAGTGGAAGAAAGATAAGAAGAGGAAGAAGAAGGAGAGTAACTAGAAGAAGTGAAAGAAGGGGAAGAAAAGGAAGATGAAGAAGATGTGGAAAGTGAAGAAGGTGAACAAGAGGAGGAAGAAGAAGTAGTGCAAGGAGGTGAGATGAAGAAGAAGAATTGGAACAAGGAGAAAAGGAGGAAAAGGAAGAAGCAGGGGAAGGGAAGAAGAAGTGGAATCTGGAGGAGAAGAGGAAGAAGAAAAAGAAGTGTAAGCATAAGATTTGGGGGACGGAGAAGAAGAGGAAGAGCAACAATGGGAAGCAACAGATGTGGGGGATGGAGAAAAAGAGGAAGGAGAAGACGGAAAGGAAAGAAGAAGAAGTTGTGGAAGGAGAAAAATGGAAGAAGAGGAAGTGTAAGGAGAAGAAGCGGAAGAAGGAGACGAAAATGAAGAAGAACAAGAAGTAGAAGTAGAAGAAGAGGTAGAAATAGAGAATAACAGGAATAAGTGGAAGAAGGAGAACAATAGGAAGAAGAAGAAGAAGTGGAAGAATGAGAAAAAGAGGGGGAAGAAGAAGTGATGGAAGGAAAGAGGATGAAGAAGAAGTGCAACAAGGAGGAGAAGAAGAAGGGGAGGAAGAAGAAGTAGTGTAGGCAGAAGAAGGGCAAGAAGGAGAAGAGAGGGAAGAAGAAGAACAAGTGGATGTAGTAGAAGTGGAAGAAGGTGAGCAAGAGGAAGAAGAAGAAGTAGTTGAAGGAGTGGGGATGATGGAGAAGAACTGGAAGAAGGAGAAGAAAAGGAAGAAGAAGATGTGGAAAGGAGGTGAGATGAAGAAGAAGAATTGGAACAAGGAGAAAAGGAGGAAAAGGAAGAAGGAGGGGAAGGGAAGGGAATAAGTAGCAAAAGAAGTGGAATCTGGAGGAGAAGAGGAGGAAGAAGAAGAAGTGCAAGCATAAGATATTGGGGAAGGAGAAGAAGAGGAAGAGCAACAATTGGAAGCAACAGAAGTGGGGGATGCAGAAAAAGAGGAAGGAGAAGACGGAAAGGAAAGAAGAAGAAGTTGTGGAGGGCGAAGAATTGGAAGAAGAGGAAGAAGAAGAAGTGTAAGCAGAAGAAGCGGAAAAAGGAGACGAAAATGAAGAAGAACAACAAGGAGAAGTAGAAGAAGTGGTAGAAGGAGAGAATAAGAGAAACAGGAGGAAGTAGTGGAATGAAAGGAGATGAAGAAGAAGAAGTGGAAGAAGGAGAACGGGAGGAGGGAGAAGAGGTGGCAGAAGGAGAAGAAGAGGAAGAAGAAGAAGTGGAAGAACGAGAAGAAAAGGAAGAAGAAGTGCACGTTGAAGAAGGAGAACAATAGGAAGAAGAAGAAGAAGTGGAAGAATTAGAAAAAGAGGAGGAAGAAGAAGCAATGGAAAGAAAGGGGATGAAGAAGAAGTGGAACAACGAGGAGAAGAAGGGGAGGATGAAGAAGTAGGGTAGGCAGGAGAAGGGCAAGAAGGAGAAGAGAGGGAAGAAGAAGAACAAGTGGATGGAGTAGAAGTGGAAGAAGGTGAACAAGAGGAGGAAGAAGAACTAGTGGAAGGAGGTGAGATGAAGAAGAAGAATTGGAACAAGGAGAAATGGAGGAAAGAAGAAGAAGCAGAAGAAGTGGAATCTGGAGGAGAAGAGCAAGAAGAAGAAGAAGTGTAAGCATAAGATTTGGGGGAAGGAGAAGAAGAGGAAGAGCAACAATAGGAAGCAACAGAAGTGGGGGATGGAGAAAAAGAGGAAAGCGAAGACGGAAAGGAAAGAAGAAGAAGTTATGGAAGGAGAAGAAATGGAAGTACAAGAAGAAGAAAAAGTGTAAGCAGAAGAAGCGAAAGAAGGAGACGAAAATGAAGAAGAACAACAAGTAGAAGTAGAAGAAGTGGTAGAAGGAGAGAATAAGAGGAATAGGAGGAAGTAGTGGAATGAAAGGAGATGAAGAAGAAGAAGTGGAAGAAGGAGAACGGGAGGAGGGAGGCGGGGGAAGAGGTGGCAGAAGGAGAAGAAGAGGAAGAAGAAGTAGTGTAGGCAGAAGAAGGGCAAGAAGGAGAAGAGAGGGAAGAAGAAGAACAAGTGGATGTAGTACAAGTGGAAGAAGGTGAACAAGAGGAAGAAGAAGACGTAGTTGAAGGAGTGGGGATGATGGAGAAGAAGTGGAAGAAGGAGAACTAGAGGTAGAAATGCAAGTGGAAGCAGAAGAAGGAGAAAAGGAGGGATACGACGAAGGAAAGGAAGAAGAAGAAGCAGATGAAGAGGAAGAAAAGAAAGGAAATGAAAGGATGAAGAAGAAGTGGAAGAAAGAGAACAAGAGGAGGCAGGAGAAGTGGAAGAAAGATAAGAAGCAGAAGAAGAAGGGGAGTAACTAGAAGAAGTGGAAGAAGGAAAAGAAAAGGAAGAAGAAGAAGATGTGGAAAGTGAAGAAGGTGAACAAGAGGAGGAAGAACAAATAGTGGAAGGAGGTGAGATGATGAAGAAGAATTGGAACAAGGAGAAAAGGACGAAAAGGAAGAAGGAGGGGAAGGGAAGGAAAGAAGACGCAGAAGAAGTGGAAGCTGGAGGAGAAGAGGAAGAAGAAGAGGAAGTGTAAGCATAAGATTTGGGGGAAGGAGAAGAAGAGGAAGAGCAATAGTGGGAAGCAAGAGAAGTGGGGGATGTAGAAAAAGAGGAAGGAGAAGACGGAAAGGAAAGAAGAAGAAGTTGTGGAAGGAGAAGAAATGGAAGAAGAGGAAGAAGAAGAAGTGGAACAATGGGAAGAAGAAGATAAGTAGAGGAAGAAGAAGGAGAGTAACTAGAAGAAGAAGAAGAAGTGTAAGCATAAGATTTGGGGGAAGGAGAACAAGAGGAACAGCAACAATGGGAAGCAACAGAAGTGGGGGATGGAGAAAAAGAGGAAGGAGAAGACGAAAAGAAAAGAGTAAGAAGTTGTAGAAGGAGAAGAAATGGAAGAAGAAGTGTAAGCAGAAGAAGCAGAAGAAGGAGACGAAAATGAAGAACAACAAGTAGAAGTAGAAGAAGTGGTAGAAGGAGAGAATAAGAGGAATGGGAGGATGAAGTGGAATGAAAGGAGATGAAGAAGAAGTAGTGGAAGAAGGAGAACGGGAGGAGGGAGAAGAGGTGGCAGAAGGAGAAGAAGAGCAAGAAGAAGAAGTGGAAGAAAGAGAAGAAAAGGAAGAAGTGCAAGTGGAAGAAGGAGAACAATGGGAAGAAGAAGAAGTAGTGGAAGAATGAGAAAAAGAGGAGGAAGAAGAAGCAATGGAAGGAAAGGGGATGAAGAAGAAGTGGAACAGGGAGGAGAAGAAGAAGGAGTAGAACAAGTGGATGTAGTAGAAGTGGGAGAAGGGGAACAAGAGGAAGAAGAAGAAGAAGTAGTTGAAGGAGTGGGGATGATCGAGAAGAAGTGGAAGAAGGAGAACAAGAGGTAGAAATGCAAGTGGAACCAGACGAAGGAGAAAAAGAGGGATATGACAAAGGAAAGGAAGAAGAAGAAGGAGATGAAGAGGAAGAAAAGATAGGAAAGCAGATGATAGAAATCCAGAGGGGTTGGATTCGTTTTGCGGATCTATCTAGGTTGGAAGGTAATAAGTTAACAAAACAATGAAAATTGGGTAAACAAGAAAATGGAAAGGATGAAAATGGTTTAACGAAAAGATAGATGACGCCACTTCCAAGGATGGAAGATAAGTCATATGACGCCACAAGGGTGGTGATTTACCCTTGATAAGTCTAAGAGAACGCCACAAGGAAAAATTCCTTGATAAGTTCTAAAGAGAAATTCATCTCTCACAAAAGGGTAAAACCCAAATATAATTTCACTAATTCAATGGTTTTTTTTTTAGTACAATTCAACCCCTATTTATAGAACTAGGTGGCTGTTCAAAATCATAACTCCCAAAAGAAAAATTAAATACTCCATTATCACGCAATTATCACATATGATTAATTGCATGTTACATTAATTCCTAAATTAATGAAACGTTACAAAAAAGAAAAGTCATTGTCTTCGGCATTCACATCATTCCCTCCTTCTTCGAAAAGATTCGTCCTCGAATCTATGACTTTATTTTCCTATCAATTTTATTCACTTATAATTTAAAATAAACAAAATCAACCTCCAGGATCAAATGTAACTTGTAAAAATTCATGCATCAAAAAAGTTTTCCTTTTTGGTTCCCAAACCCAAACATTGGAATCAAGAGGAATTCTTCTTTTAAAATAGACTTGTGCATTTTCTTCAGGAGTTTTAACCTCAACAATGTACTGAATATACAATGACTCTGGAAAAGGGATATCCACGTTTTTCTTCCTCAAATATGGCAATTTGTGGGTTGTATTGTCATCGTCCTGTGCATTCAAAATACCAATAAAAGAAGAAAAATCATTAGCAGTTTTTATTTTAACGTTCTTTTTCTCTATTTCTCTTTTCTTTTCTCTCTCTTCCTCTTCACTCTTTTCTTTTTCTATTTTTCTCTTTTCTTCTCTTTCTTTTTCTATTTTCTCCTTCAACTTATGTTGATTATCACAAACTTCACTTGGTGTCAGAAATTTCAAATTAAGTTTGCGTCCTTCATGCACCAAAGAAACTGAAAGTCTTTCAGAATTTATCCTTTTACCCTGCAACCAAGGTTTCCCTAAAAGAAAATGACATGAGTCCATGGGAGCAATATCGCATGTCACTTCCTCCACATATTTTCCAATAGTGAATCTAAACTTAGTTTGCCTAGGATGAAGACTCGTTGGTAAGTTAAGTTTATTCACCAATCTTTCGCTCACAACGTTGTTACAACTTCCTCCATCAACTGCAAATAAACACAAATGACCTTCGATTAAACACCTTGTATAAAAAATATTCACCATAATTCCAAACCTAGAGCCGAAGCTCTGATACCAACTGATAGAAATCCAGAGGGGTTGGATTCGTTTTGCGGATCTATCTAGGTTGGAAGGTAATAAGTTAACAAAACAATGAAAATTGGGTAAACAAGAAAATGGAAAGGATGAAAATGGTTTAACGAAAAGATAGATGACGCCACTTCCAAGGATGGAAGATAAGTCATATGACGCCACAAGGGTGGTGATTTACCCTTGATAAGTCTAAGAGAACGCCACAAGGAAAAATTCCTTGATAAGTTCTAAAGAGAAATTCATCTCTCACAAAAGGGTAAAACCCAAATATAATTTCACTAATTCAATGGTTTTTTTTTTAGTACAATTCAACCCCTATTTATAGAACTAGGTGGTTGTTCAAAATCATAACTCCCAAAAGAAAAATTAAATACTCCATTATCACGCAATTATCACATATGATTAATTGCATGTTACATTAATTCCTAAATTAATGAAACGTTACAAAAAAGAAAAGTCATTGTCTTCGGCATTCACATCAGCAGAGGATGAAGAAGAAGTGGAAGAAAGAGAATAAGAGGAGGCAGGAGAAGTGGAAGAAAGATAAGACGAGGAAGCAGAAGGAGAGTAACTAGAAGAAGTGGAAGAAAGAGAAGAAAAGGAAGAAGAAGAAGATGTGCAAAGTGAAGAACGTGAACAAGAGGAGGAAGAAGAAGTAGTGGAAGGAGGTGACATGGAGAAGAAGAATTGGAACAATGAGAAAAGGAGGAAAAGGAAGAAGGAGGGGAAGGGAAGAAGAACCAGAAGAAGTGGATTCTGGAGGAGAAGAGGAAGAACAAAAAGAAGTGTAAGCTTAAGATTTGGGGGAAGGAGAAGAAGAGGAAGAGCAACAATGGGAAGCAACAGAAGTGGGGGATGGAGAAAAAGAGGAAGGAGAAGACGGAAAGGAAATAAAAAGTAGTTGTGGAAGGAAAAGAAATGGAAAAAGAAGAAGTGTAAGCAGAAGAAGCGGAAGAAGGAGATGAAAATGAATAAGAACAACAAGTAGAAGTAGAAGAAGTGGTGGAAGGAGAGAATAAGAGGAATAGGAGGAAGTAGTGGAATGAAAGGAGATGAAGAAGAAGAAGTGGAAGAAGGAGAACGGAAGGAGGGAGGAGGGAGAAGAGGTGGCAGAACGAGAAGAAGAGGAAGAAAAAGAAGTGGAAGAAAGAAAAGAAAAGGAAGAAGTGCAAGTGGAAGAAGGAGAACAATAGGAAGAAGAAGGAGAAGTGGAAGAATGAGAAAAAGAGGAGGAAGAAGAAGCAATGGAAGGAAAAGGGATGAAGAAGAAGTGCAAGAACGAGGAGAAGAAGAAAGGGAGGAAGAAGAAGTAGTGTAGGCACAAGAACGACAAGAAGGAGAAGAGAGGGAAGAAGAAGAACAAGTGTATGTATTAGAGGTGGAAGAAGGAGAACAAGAGGAAGAAGAAGAAGTAGTTGAAGGAGTGGGGATGATGGAGAAGAAGTGGAAGAAGGAGAACAAGAGGTAGAAATGCAACTGGAAGCAGAAGAAGGAGAAAAAGAGGGATATGAGGAAGGAAAGGAAGAAGAAGAAGGAGATGAAGAGGAAGAAAAGAAACGAAAGGAGAGGATGGAGAAGAAGTGGAAGAAAAAGAAAAAGATGAGGCAGGAGAAGTGGAAGAAAGATAAGAAGAGGAAGAAGAAGGGGAGTAACTAGAAGAAGGGGAAGAAGGAGAAGAGAAGGAAGACGAAGAAGATGTGGAAAGTGAAGAAGTTGAAGAAGGTGAACAAGAGGAGGAAGAAGAAGTAACGGAAAGAGGTGAGATGAAGAAGAAGAAGTGGAAGCTGGAGGAGAAGAGGAAGAAGAAGAAGAAGTGTAAGCGTAAGATTTGGGGGAAGAAGAAGAAGAAGTGTAAGCATAAGATTTGGGGGAAGGAGAAGAAGAGGAAGAGCAACAATGGGAAGCAACAGAAGTGGGGGATGGAGAAAAAGAGGAAGGAGAAGACGGAAAGGAAAGAAGAAGAAGTTATGGAAGGAGAAGAAATGGAAGAAGAGGAAGAAGAAGAAGTGTAAGCAGAAGAAGCGGAAGAAGGAGGCGAAAATGAAATAGAACAACAAGTAGAAGTAGAAGAAGTGGTAGAAGGAGAGAATAAGACGAATAGGAGGAAGTAGTGGAATGAAAGGAGATGAAGAAAAAGAAATTGTGGAAGGAGAACGGGAGGAGGAAGAAGAGGTGGCAGAAGGACAAGAAGAGGAAGAAGAAGTGGTGTAAGAACGAGAAGAAAAGGAAGAAGTGCAAGAGGAAGAAGGAGAACAATACGAAGAAGTAGAAGTGGAAGAATGAGAAAAAGAGGAGGAAGAAGAAGCAATGGAAGGAAAGGGGATGAAGAAGGAGTGGAACAAGGAGGAGAAGAAGAAGGGGACGAAGAAGAAGTAGTGTAGGCAGAAGAACGGCAAGAAGTAGAAGAGAGGGAAGAAGAAGAAGAAGTGGATGTAGTAAAAGTGGAAGAAGGTGAACAAGAGGAAGAAGAAGAAGTAGTTGAAGGAGTGGAGATGATGGAGAAGAAGTGGAAGAAAGAGAACAACAGGTAGTAGAAATGCAAGTGGAAACAGAAGGAGAAAAAGAGGGATATGACGAAGGAAAGGAAGAAGAAGAAGGATATGAAGAGGAAGAAAAGAAAGGAAAGGAGAGGATGATCAAGAAGTGGAAGAAAGAGAAAAAGAGGAGGCATGAGAAGTGGAAGAAAGATAAAAAGAGGAAGAAGAAGGAGAGTAACTAGAAGAAGTGGAAGAAGGAGAAGAAAAGGAAGAAGAAGAAGATGTGGAAAGTGAAGAAGTTGAAGAAGGTGAACAAGAGGAGGAAGAAGAAGTAGTCGAAGGAGGTGAGATGAAGAAGAAGATAAGAAGAGGAAGAAGAAGGAGAGTAACTAGAAGAAGTGGAAGAAGGAGAAGAAAATGAAGAAGAAGAAGATGTGGAAAGTGAAGAAGTTTAAGAAGGTGAACAAGAGGAGGAAAAAGAAGTAGTGCAAGGAGGTGAGATGACGAAGAAGAAGTTGTGGAAGTCGAAGAAATCGAAGAAGAGGAAAAAGAAGAAGTGTAAGCAGAAGAAGCGGAAGAAGTAGACAAAAATGAAAAAGAACAACAAGTAGAAGTAGAAGAAGTGGTAGAAGGAGAGAATAAGACGAATAGGAGGAAGTAGTGGAATGAAAGGAGATGAAGAAAAAGAAATTGTGGAAGGAGAACGGGAGGAGGAAGAAGAGGTGGCAGAAGGACAAGAAGAGGAAGAAGAAGTGGTGTAAGAACGAGAAGAAAAGGAAGAAGTGCAAGAGGAAGAAGGAGAACAATACGAAGAAGTAGAAGTGGAAGAATGAGAAAAAGAGGAGGAAGAAGAAGCAATGGAAGGAAAGGGGATAAAGAAGAAGTGGAACAAGGAGGAGAAGAAGAAGGGGAGGAAGAAGAAGTAGTGCAGGCAGAAGAAGGGCAAGAAAGAGAAGAGAGGGAAGAAGAAGAACAAGTAGGTGTAGTAGAAGTGGAAGAAGGTGAGCAAGATGAAGAAGAAGAAGTAGTTGAAGGAGTGGGGATGATGGAGAAGAAGTGGAAGTAGGAGAACAAGAGGTAGAAATGCAAGTGGAAGCAGAAGAAGGAGAAAAAGAGGGATATCACGAAGGAAAGGAAGAAGAAGGAGGAGATGAAGAATAAGAAAAGAAAGGAAAGGAGAGGATGAAGAAGAAGAAGTGGAAGAAAGAGAACAAGAGGAGGCAGGAGAAGTGGAAGAAAGATAAGAAGAGGAAGAGGAAGGAGAGTAACTAGAAGAAGTGGAAGAAGCAGAAGAAAAGGAAGAAGAAGAAGATGTGGAAAGTGGAGAAGTTGAAGAAGGTGAACACGAGGAGGAAGAAAAAGTAGTGGAAGGAGGTGAGATGAAGAAGAAGAATTGGAACAAGGAGAAAAGGAGGAAAAGGAAGAAGGAGGGGAAGGGAAGGGAAGAAGAAGAAGAAGAAGTGGAATCTGGAGGATAAGAGGAAGAAGAAGAAGAAGTGTAAGCATAAGATTTGGGGGAAGCAAAAGAAAAGGAAGAGCAACAATGGGAAGAACAGAAGTGGGGGATGGAGAAAAAGAGGAAGGAGAAGACGGAAAGCACAGAAGAAGAAGTTGTGGAAGGAGAAGAAATGGAAGAAGAGGAAGAAGAAGTTTAGGCAGAAGAAGCGGAAGAAGGAGACGAAAATGAAGAAGAACAACAAGTAGAAGTAGAAGAAGTGGTAGAAGGAGAAAATAAGAGGAATAGGAGGAAGTAATGGAATGAAAGGAGATGAAGAAGAAGAAGTGGAAGATGGAGAACGGGAGGAGGAAGAAGAGGTTGCAGAAAGAGAAGAAGTGGAAGAACAAGAAGAAAAGCAAGAAGTGCAAGTGGAAGAAGGAGAACAATAGGAAGAAGAAGAAGAAGTGGAAGAATGACAAAAAGAGGAGGAAGAAGAAGCAATGGAAGGAAGGGGGAATAAAGAAGAAGTGGAAGAAGGAGGAGAAGAAGAAGGGGAGGAAGAAGAAGTAGTCCAGGCAGAAAAAGGGCAAGAAGGAGAAGAGAGGGAAGAAGAAGAACAAGTGGATGTAGTAGAGGTGGAAGAATGTGAATAAGAGGAAGAAGAAGAAGTAGTTGAAAGAGTGGGAATTATGCAGAAGAAGTGGATGAAGGAGAACAAGAGGTACAAATGCAAGTGGAAGCAGAAGAAGGAGAAAAAGAGGGATATGACAAAGGAAAGGAAGAAGGAGAAGGAGATGAAGAAGAAGAAAAGAAAGGAAAGGAGAGGATGAAGAAGAAGAAGTGGAAGAAAGTGAACAAGAGGAGGCAGGAGAAGTGGAAGAAAGATAAGAAGAGGAAGAAGAAGGAGAGTAAGTAGAAGAAGTGAAAGAAGGGGTAGAAAAGGAAGATGAAGAAGATATGGAAAGTGAAGAAGGTGAAGAAGAGGAGGAAGAAGAAGTAGTGGAAGGAGGTGAGATGAAGAAGAAGAACTGGAACAAGGAGAAAACGAGGAAAAGGAAGAAGGAGGGGAAGGGACGGGAAGAAGAAGCAGAAGAAGTGGAATCTGGAGGAGAAGAGGAAGAAGAAGAAGAAGTGTAAGCATAAGATTTGGGGGAAGGAGAAGAAGAGGAAGAAGAGGAATGAGAAAACAGAAAGGAAAGAAGAAGAAGTTGTGGAAGGAGAAGAAATGGAAGAAGAGGAACAAGAAGAAGTGTAAGCAGAAGAAGGAGACGAAAATGAAGAAGAACAACAAGTAGAAGTAGAAGAAGTGGTAGAAGTAGTGGAATGAAAGGAGATGAAGAAGAAGAAGTGGAAGAAGCAGAACGGGTGGAGGAAGAAGAGGTGGCAGAAGGAGAAGAAGAGGAAGAAGAAGAAGTGGAAGAAGGAGAAGAAACGGAAGAAGTGCAAGTGGAAGAAGGAGAACAATAGGAAGAAGAAAAAGAAGTGGAAGAGCAACAATGGGAAGCAACATAAGTGGGGGTTGGAGAAAAAGAGGAAGGAGAAGACGAAAAGGAAAGAAGAAGTTGTGGAAGGATAAGAAATGGAAGAAGAGGAACAAGAAGAAGTGTAAGCAGAAGAAGCGGAAGAAGGAGAGAGTAAGAGGAATAGGAGGAAGTAGTGGAATGAAAGGAGATGAAGAAGAAGAATGGAAGAAGGAGAACGGGAGGAGTGAGAGGAGGTGGCAGAAGGAGAACGGAAGTAGTGGAAGGAGGTAAGATGAAGAAGAAGAATTGGAACAAGGAGAAAAGGAGGAAAAGGAAGAAGGAGGGGAAGGGAAGGGAAGAAGAAGCAGAAGAAGTGGAATCTGGAGGAGAAGAGGAAGAAGAAGAAGTGTAAGCATAAGATTTGGGGGAAGGAGAAGAAGAGAAAGAGCAATAATAGGAAGCAACAGAAGTGGGGGATGGAGAAATAGAGAAGGAGAAGACAGAAAGGAAAGACAAAGAAGTTGTGGAAGGAGAAGAAATGGAAGAAGAGGAAGAAGAAGAAGTGTAAGCAGAAGAAGCGGAAGAAGGAGACGAAAATGAAGAAGAACAACAAGTAGAAGTAGAAGAAGTCGTAGAAGGAGAGAATAAGAGGAATACGAGGAAGTAGTGGAATGAAAGGAGATGAAGAAGAAGAAGTGGAAGAAGGAGAACGGGAGGAGGGAGAAGAGGTGGCAGAAGGAGAAGAAGAGGAAGAAGAAGAAGTGGAAGAATGAGAAGAAATGGAAGAAGTGCAAGTGGAAGAAGGAGAACAATAGGAAGAAGAAGAAGAAGAATAAGTGGAAGAATGAGAAGAAGAGGAGGAAGAAGAAGGAATGGAAGGAAAGGGGATGAAGAAGAAGTGGAATAAGGAGGACAAGAAGAAGGGGAGGAAGAAGAAGTAGTGTAGGTAGGAGAAGGGCAAGAAGAAGAAGAGAGGGAAGAAGAAGAACAAGTGGATGTAGTAGAAGTGGAAGAAGGTGAACAAGAGGAAGAAGAAGTAGTTGAAGGAGTGGGGATTATGGAGAAGAAGTGGAAGAAGGAGAACAAGAGGTAGAAATGCAAGTTGAAGTAGAAGAAGGAGAAAAAGAGGGATATGACGATGGACAGGAAGAAGAAAAAGGAGATGAAGAGGAAGAAAAGAAAGGAAAGGAGAGGATGAAGAAGAAGTGGAAGAAAGAGAACAAGAGGAGGCAGGAGAAGTGGAAGAAAGATAAGAAGAGGAAGAAGATGGAGAGTAACTAGAAGAAGTGGAAGAAGGAGAAGTAAAGGAAGAAGAAGAAGATGTGGAAAGTGAAGAAGTTGAAGAAGGTGAACAAGAGGGGGAAGAAGAAGTAGTGGAAGGAGGTGAGATGAAGAAGAAGAATTGGAACAAGGAGAAAAAGAGGAAAAGGAAGAAGGACGGGAAGGGAAGGGAGGAAGAAGTAGAAGACGTGGAATCTGGAGGAGAAGAGGAAGAAGAAGAAGAAGTCTAAGCATAAGATTTGGGGGAAGGAGAAGAAGAGGAAGAGCAACAATGGGAAACAACAGAAGTGGGGGGTGGAGAAAAAGAGGAAGGAGAAGACGGAAAGGAAAGAAGAAGAAGTTGTGAAAGGAGAAGAAATGGAAGAAGAGGAAAAAGAAGAAGTGTGAGCAGAAGAAGCGTAAGAAGGAGACGAAAATGAACAAGAACAACAAGTAGAAGTAGAAGAAGTGGTAGAAGGAGAGAATAAGAGGAATAGGAGGAAGTAGTGGAATGAAAGGAGATGAAGAAGAAGAACTGGAAGAAGGAGAACGGGAGGAGGGACAAGAGGTGGCAGTAGAAGAAGAAGAGGAAGAAGAAGAAGTGGAAGAACGAGAAGAAAAGGAAGAAGTACAAATGGAAGAAGGAGAACAATAGGAAGAAGAAGAAGCAGTGGAAGAATGAGAAAAAGAGGAGGAAGAAGAGGCAATGGAAGGGAAGGGGATGAAGAAGAAGTGGAACAAGGAGGAGAAGAAGAAGGGGAGGAAGAACAAGTAGTGTAGGCAGAAGAAGTGCAAGAAGGAGAAGAGAGGGAAGAAGAAGAATAAGTGGATATAGTAGAAGTGGAAGAAGGTGAAAAAGAGGACGAAGAAGAAGTGGTTGAAGGAGTGGGGATGACCGACAAGAAGTGGAAGAAGCAGAAAAAGAGGTAGAAATGCAAGTGGAAGCACAAGAAGGAGAAAAAGAGGGATATGACGAAGGAAAGGAAGAAGAAAAAGGAGATGAAGAGGAAGAAAAGAAAGGAAAAGAGAGGATGAAGAAGAAGTGGAAGAAAGAGAACAAGAGGAGGCAGGAGAAGTGGAAGAAAGATAAGAAGAGGAAGAAGAAGGATAGTAACTAGAAGAAGTGGAAGAAGGAGAAGAAAAGGAAGAAGAACAAGATGTGGAAAGTGAAGAAATTGAAGAAGGTGAACAAGAGGAGGAAGAAGAGGTAGGGGAAGGAGGTGAGATGAAGAAGAAGAATTGGAACAGGGAGAAAAGGAGGAAAAGGAAGAAGGAGTGGAAGGGAAGAAGAAGCAGAAGTGGAATCTGGAGGAGAACAGGAAGAAGAAGAAGTGTAAGCATAAGATTTCGGGGAAGGAGAAGAAGAGGAAGAGCAACAATGGGAACCAACAGAAGTGGGGAATGGAGAAAAAAAGGAAGGAGAAGATGTAAAGGAAAGAAGAAGAAGTTGTGGAAGGAGAAGAAATGGAAGAAGAGGAAGAGTAAGAAGTGTAAGCAGAAGAAATGGAAGAAGGAGACGAAAATGAAGAAGAACAACAAGTAGAAGTAGAAGAAGTGGTAGAAGGAGAGAATAAGAGGAATAGGAGGAAGTAGTGGAATGAAAGGAGATGAAGAAGAAGAAGTGGAAGAAGGAGAATGGGAGGACGGAGAAGAGGTGGCAGAAGGAGAAGATGAGGAAGAAGAACAAGTGGAAGAATGAGAACAAAAGGAAGAAGTGCAAGTGGAAGAAGGAGAACAAGAGGAAGAAGAAGAAGAAGAAGTGGAAGAATGAGAAAATGAGGAGGAAGAAGAAGCAATGGAAGGAGAGGGGATGAAGAAGAAGTGGAACAAGGAGGAGAAGAAGAAGCGGGGGAAGAAGAAGGGCAAGAAGGAGAAGAGAGGGAAGAAGAAGAACAAGTGGATGTAGAAGAAGGTGAACAAGAGGAAGATGAAGAAGTAGTTAAACGAGTGGGGATGATAGAGGAGAAGTGGAAGAAGGAGAACAAGAGGTAGAAATGCAAGTGGAAGAAGAAGAAGGAGATGAAGGAGAAGAAAAGTAAGGAAAGGAGAGGATGAAGAAGAAGTGGAACAAAGAGAACAAGAGGAGGCAGGAGAAGTGGAAGAAAGAGAAGAAGAGGAAGAAGAAGGAGAGTAGCTAGAAGAAGTGCAAGAAGGAGAAGAAAAGAAGAAGAAGATGTTGAAAGTGAAGAAGTTGAAGAAGGTGAACAGGAGGAGGAAGAAGAAGTAGTGGAAGGAGGTGAGATGAAGAAGAAGAATTGGAAGAAGGAGAAAAGGAGGAAAAGGAAGAAGGAGGGGAAGGGAAGGGAAGAAGAAGCAGAAGAAGTGGAAGCTGGAGGAGAAGAGGAAGAAGAAGAAGAAATGTAAGCATAAGATTTCGGGGAAGGAGAAGAAGAGTAAGAGCAACAATGGGAAGCAACTGAAGTGGGGGATGGAGAAAAAGAGAAGGAGAAGACGGAAAGGAAAGAAGAAGTTGTGGAAGGAGAAGAAATGGAAGAAGCGGAAGGAGAAGAAGTGTAAGCAGAAAAAGCGGAGGAAGGAGACGAAAATCAAGAAGAAGAACAACTAGCAGTAGAAGAAGTGGTAGAAGGAGAGAACAAGAGGAATAGGAGGAAGTCGTGGAATGAAAGGAGATGAAGAAGAAGAAGTGGAAGTAGGAGAACGGGAGGAGGGAGAAGAGGTGGCAGAAGGAGAAGAACAGGAAGAAGAAGAAGTTGAAGAACGAGAAGAAAAGGAAGAAGTGGAAGCGAAAGAAGGAGAACAATAGGAAGAAGAAGAAGGACATGAAGAGGAAGGGCAAGAAGGAGAAGAGAGGGAAGAAGAAGAACAAGTGGATGTAGTAGAAGTGGAAGAAGGTGAACAAGAGGAAGAAGAAGAAGTAGTTGAAGGAGTGGGGATGATGGAGAAGAAGTTGAAGAAGGAGAACAAGAGGTATAAATGCAAGTGGAAGCAGAAGAAGGAGAAAAAGAGGGATATGACGAAGGAAAGGAAGAAGAAGAAGAGATGAGGAGGAAGAAAAGAAAAGAAAAGAGAGGATGAAGAAGAAGTTTAAGAAAGAGAACAAGAGGAGGCAGGAGAAGTGGAAGAAAGATAAGAAGAGGAAGAAGAAGGATAGTTACTAGAAGAAGTGGAAGAAAGATAATAAGAGGAAGAAGATGTGGAAAGTGAAGAAGTTGAAGAAGGTGAACAAGAGGAGGAAGAAGAAGTAGTGGAAGGAGGTGAGATGAAGAAGAATAATTGGAACAAGCAAAAAAGGAGGAGGAAAAGGAAGAAGGAGGGGAAGGGAAGGGAAGAAGAAGCAGAAGAAGTGGAATCTGGAGGAGAAGAGGAGGAAGAGGAAGAAGTGTAAGCATAAGATTTGGGGGAAGGAGAAGAAGAGTAAGAGCAACAATGGGAAGCAACAGAAGTGGGGGATGGAGAAAAAGAGGAAGGAGAAGACAGGAAGGAAAGAAGAAGAACTTGTGGAAGGAGAAGAAATGGAAGATGAGGAAGAAGAAGAAGTGTAAGCAGAAGAAGCAGAAGAAGCAGACGAAAATGAAGAAGAACAAGTAGTAGTAGAACAAGTGGTATAAGGAGAGAATAAGAGGAATAGGAGGAAGTAGTGGAATGAAAGGAGATGAAGAAGAAGAAGTGGAAGAAGGAGAACGGGAGGTGGGAGAAGAGGTGGCAGAAGGAGAAGAAAAGGAAGAAGAAGAAGAAGTGGAAGAACGAGAAGAAAAGGAAGAAGTGCAAGCGGAAGAAGGAGAACAATAGGAAGAAGAACAAGAAGTGGAAGAATGAGAAAAAAAGGAGGAAGAAGAAGCAATGGAAGGAAAATGGATGAAGAAGAAGCGGAACAAGGAGGGGAAGAAACAGGGGAGGAAGAAGAAGTAGTGTAGGTAGGAGAAGGGCAAGAAGAAGAAGAGTGCGAAGAAGAAGAACAAGTGGATGTAGGAGGGGAAGGGAAGGGATAAGAGGAATAGGATGAAGTAGTGGAATGAAAGGAGATGAAGAAGAAGAAGTGGAAGAAGGAGCACGAGAGGAGGGAGAAGAGGTCGCAGAAGGAGAAAAAGAGGAAGAAGAAGAAAAGAACGAGCAGAAAAGGAAGAAGTGCAAGTGGAAGAAGGAGAACAATAGGAAGAAGAACAAGAAGTGGAAGAATGAGAAAAAAAGGAGGAAGAAGAAGCAATGGAAGGAAAAGGGATGAAGAAGAAGCGGAACAAAGAGGAGAAGAAGAAGGGGAGGAAGAAGAAGTAGTACAGCCAAAAGAACGGCAAGAAGGAGAAGAGAGGGAAGAAGAAGAACAAGTGGATGTAGTAGAAGTGGAAGAAGGTGAACAAGAGGAAGAAGAAGAAGTAGTTAAAGGACTGGGGATGATGGAGAAGAAGTGGAAGAAGAAGAACAAGAGGTAGAAATGCAAGTGGAAGCAGAAGAAGGAGAAAAAGAGGGAGATGACGAAGGAAAGGACGAAGAAGAAGAAGATGAAGAGGAAGAAAAGTAAGGAAAGGAGAGGAGGCGAAGTGGAGGAAAGATAAGAAGAGGAAGAAGAAGGACAATAACCAGAAGAAGTGGAAGAAGGAGAAGAAAAGGAAGAAGATGAAGATGTGGAAAGTGTAGAGGGTGAACAAGAGGAGGAAGAAGAAGTAGTGGAAGGAGGTGAGATGAAGAAGAAGAATTGGAACAAGGAGAAAAGGAGGAAAAGGAAGAAGGAGGGGAAGGGAAGGGAAGAAGAAGCAGAAGAAGTGGAATCCGGAGGAGAAGAGGAAGAAGAAGAAGAAGTGTATGCATAAGATTTGTGGGAAGGAGAAGAAGAAGAAGAGCAACAATCGGAAGCAACAGAAGTGGGGGATGGAGAAAAAAAGGAAGGAGAAGACGGAAAGGAAAGAAGATGAAGTTGTGGAAGGAGAAGAAATGGAGGAAGATGAAAAAGAAGAAGTGTAAGTAGAAGAAGCGGAAGAAGGAGATGAAAATGAAGAAAAACAACAAGTAGAAGTAGAAAAAGTGGTAGAAGGAGAGAATAAGAGGACTAGGAGGAAGTAGTGGAATGAAACAATATGAAGAAGAAGAAGTGGAAGAAGGAGAACGGGAGGGGGGAGAAGAGGTGGCAGAAGGAGAAGAAGATGAAGAAGAAGAAGTGGAAAAACGAGAAGAAAAGGAAGAAGTGCAAGTGGAAGAAGGAGAACAATAGGAAGAAGAAGAAGAAGTGGAAGAATGAGAAAAAGAGGAGTAAGAAGAAGCAATGGAAGCAAAGGGGATGAAGAAGAAGATGTGGAACAAGGAGGAGAAGAAGAAGGGGAGGAAGAAGAAGTAGTGTAGGGAGAAGAAGGGCAAGAAGGAGAAGAGAGGGAAGAAGAAGAACAAGTGGATGTAGTAGAAGTGGAAGAAGGTGAATAAGAGGAAGAAAATGAAGTAATTGAAGGAGTGGGAATGATGGAGAAGACGTGGAAGAAGGAGAACAAGAGGTACAAATGCAAGTGGAAGCAGAAGAAGGAGAAAAAGAGGGATATGACGAAGGAATGGAAGAAGAAGAAGGAGATGAAGAGGAAGAAAAGATAGGAAAAGAGAGGATGAAGAAGAAGTGGCAAAAAGAGAACAAGAGGAGGCGCGATAAGTGGAAGAAAGATAAGAAGAGGAAGAAGAAGGATAGTAACTAGAAGAAGTGAAAGAAAAGGAAGAAGAAGATGTGGAAAGTGAAGAAGTTGAAGAAGGTGAACAAGAGGAGGAAGAAGAAGTAGTGGAAGGAAGTGAGATGAAGAAGAAGAATTGGAACAAGGAGAAAGGAGGAAAAGGAAGAAGAAGGGGAACGGAAGGGAAGAAGAAGCAGAAGAAGTGGAAACTAGAGGAGAAGAGGAAGAAGAAGAAGAACAAGTGTAAGCATAAGATTTGGGGGAAGGAGAAGAAGCGGAAGAGCTGCAATGGGACGCAACAGAAGTGGGGTATGGAGAAAAAGAGGAAGGAGAATACGGAAAGGAAAGGAGAAGAAGTTTTGGAAGGAGAAGAAATGGAAGAAGAGGAAGAAGAAGAAATGTAAGCAGAAGAAGCGGATGAAGGAGACGAAAATGAAGGAGAACAACAAGTAGAAATAGAAGAAGTGGTACAAGGAGAGCATAAGAGGAATAGGAGGAAGTAGTGGAATGAAACGAGATGAAGAAGAAGAAGTGGAAGAAGGAGCACGGGAAGGGGGAGAAGAGGTGGCAGAAGGAGAAGAAGAGGAAGAAGAAGAAGTGGAAGAATAAGAAAAAGAGGAGTAAGAAGAAGCAATGGAAGGAAAGGGGATGAAGAAGAAGAAGCGGAACAAGGAGGAGAAGAAGAAGGGGAGGAAGAAGAAGTAGTGTAGGCAGAAGAAGGGCAACAAGGAGAAGAGAGGGAAGAAGAAGAACAAGTGGATCTAGTAGAAGTGGAAGAAGGTGAACAAGAGGAAGAAGAAGAAGTAATTGAAGGAGTGGGGATGATGGAGAAGACGTGGAAGAAGGAGAACAAGAGGTACAAATGGAAGTGGAAGCAGAAGAAGGAGAAAAAGAGGGATATGACGAAGGAAAGGAAGAAGAAGAAGGAGATGAAGAGGAAGAAATGATAGGAAAAGAGAGGATTAAGAAGAAGTCGAAGAAAGAGAACAAGAGGTGGCAGGAGAAGTGGAAGAAAGATAAGAAGAGGAAGAACAAGGATAGTAACTAGAAGAAGTGGAAGAAAAGGAAGAAGAAGAAGATGTGGAAAGTGAAGAAGTTGAAGAAGGTGAATAAGAGGAGGAAGAAGAAGTAGTGGAAGGAAGTGAGATGAAGAAGAAGAATTGGAACAAGGAGAAAAGGAGGAAAAGGAAGAAGGAGGGGAAGGGAAGGGAAGGGAAGAAGAAGAAGAAGTGGAAACTGGAGGAGAAGAGAAAGAAGAAGAAGAAGTGTAAGCATAAGATTTGGGGGAAGGAGAAGAAGAGGAAGAGCAGCAATGGGACGCAACAGAAGTGGGGGATGGAGAAAAAGAGGAAGGAGAATATGGAAAGGAAAGAAGAAGAAGTTTTGGAAGGAAAAGAAATGGAAGAAGAGGAAGAAGAAGAAATGTAAGCAGAAGAAGCGGAAGAAGGAGACGAAAATGAAGAAGAACAACAAGTAGAAGTAGAAGAAGTGGTAGAAGGAGAGAATAAGAGGAATAGGAGGAAGTAGTGGAATGAATGGAGATGAAGAAGAAGTGGAAGAAGGAGAACGGGAGGAGGGAGAAGAGGTGGCAGAAGAAGAAGAAGAGGAAGAAGAAGAAGTGGAAGAACGAGAAGAAAAGGAAGAAGTGCAAGTGGAAGATGGAGTACAATAGGAAGAAGAAGAAGAAGTGGAAGAATGAGAAAAAGAGGAGTAAGAAGAAGCAATTGTAGGAAAGGAGATGAAGAAGAAGAAGTGGAACAAGAAGCATAAGAAGAAGGGGAGGAAGAAGAAGTAGTGTAGGCAGAAGAAGGGCAAGAAGGAGAAGAGAGGGAAGAAGAAGAACAAGTGGATGTAGTAGAAGTGGAAGAAGGTGAACAAGAGGAAGAAGAAGAAGTAATTGAAGGAGTGGGGATGATGGCGAAGACGTGGAAGAAGGAGAACAAGAGGTACAAATGCAAGTTGAAGCAGAAGAAGGAGAAAAAGAGGGATATGACGAAGGAAAGGAAGAAGAAGAAGGAGATGAAGAGGAAGAAAAGAAAGGAAAAGAGAGAATGAAGAAGAAGTGGAAGAAAGAGAACAAGAGGAGGCAGGAGAAGGGGAAGAAAGATAAGAAGAGGAAGAAGAAGGATAGTAACTAGAAGAAGTGGAAGAAGGAGAAGAAAAGGAAGAAGAAGAAGATGTGGAAACTGAAGAAGTTGAAGAAGGTGAACAAGAGGAGGAAGAAGAAGTAGTGGAAGGAAGTGAGATGAAGGAGAAGAATTGGAACAAGGAGAAAAGGAGGAAAAGGAAGAAGGAGGGGAAGGCAAGGGAAAAAGAAGCAGAAGAAGAAGAAGAAATGTAACCATAAGATTTGGGGGAAGGAGAAGAAGAGGAAGAGCAACAATGGGATGCAACAGAAGTGGGGAATGGAGAAAAAGAGGAAGGAGAAGACGGAAAGGAAAGAAGAAGAAGTTGTGGAAGGAGAAGAAATTGAAGAAGATGAAGAAGAAGAAGTGTAAGTGGAAGAAGGAGACGAAAATGAAGAAGAACAACAAGTAGAAGTTGAAGAAGTGGTAGAAGCAGAGAATAAGAGGAATAGGAGGAAGTAGTGGAATGAAAGGAGATCAAAAATAAAAAGTGGAGGAAGCAGAACGGGAGGAGGGAGAAGAGGTGGCAGAAGGAGAAGAAGAGGAATTGGAAGAACGAGAAGAAAAGGAAGAAGTGCAAGTGGAAGAAGGAGAACAATATGAAGAAGAAGAAGAAGAAGTGGAAGAATGAGAAAAGTGGAGGAAGAAGAAGCAATGGAAGGAAAGGGGATGAAGAAGAAGAAGAAGAAGTGGAAGAAGGAGAACGGGAGGAGGGAGAAGAGGTGGCAGAAGGAGAAGAGGAGGAAGAAGAAGAAGTGGAAGAACGAGAAGAAAAGGAAGAAGTGCAAGTGGAAGAAGGAGAGCAATAGGAAGAAGAAGAAGAAGTGGAAGATTGAGAAAAAGCGGAGGAAGAACAAGCAATGGAAGGAAAGGAGATGAAAAAGAAGTGGACCAAGAAGGAGAAGAAGTAGTGTAGGCAGAAGAAGGGCAAGAAGGAGAAGAGAGGGAAGAAGAAGAACAAGTGGATGTAGTAGAAGTGGAAGAAGGTGAACAAGAGGAAGAAGAAGAAGTAATTGAAGGAGTAGGGATGATGGCGAAGACGTGGAAGAAGGAGAACAAGAGGTACAAATGGAAGTGGAAGCAGAAGAAGGAGAAAAAGAGGGATATGACGAAGGAAAGGAAGAAGAAGAAGGAGATGAAGAGGAAGAAATGATAGGAAAAGAGAGGATTAAGAAGAAGTCGAAGAAAGAGAACAAGAGGTGGCAGGAGAAGTGGAAGAAAGATAAGAAGAGGAAGAACAAGGATAGTAACTAGAAGAAGTGGAAGAAAAGGAAGAAGAAGAAGATGTGGAAAGTGAAGAAGTTGAAGAAGGTGAATAAGAGGAGGAAGAAGAAGTAGTGGAAGGAAGTGAGATGAAGAAGAAGAATTGGAACAAGGAGAAAAGGAGGAAAAGGAAGAAGGAGGGGAAGGGAAGGGAAGGGAAGAAGAAGAAGAAGTGGAAACTGGAGGAGAAGAGGAAGAAGAAGAAGAAGTGTAAGCATAAGATTTGGGGGAAGGAGAAGAAGAGGAAGAGCAGCAATGGGACGCAACAGAAGTGGGGGATGGAGAAAAAGAGGAAGGAGAATATGGAAAGGAAAGAAGAAGAAGTTTTGGAAGGAAAAGCAATGGAAGAAGAGGAAGAAGAAGAAATGTAAGCAGAAGAAGCGGAAGAAGGAGACGAAAATGAAGAAGAACAACAAGTAGAAGTAGAAGAAGTGGTAGAAGGAGAGAATAAGAGGAATAGGAGGAAGTAGTGGAATGAAAGGAGATGAAGAAGAAGTGGAAGAAGGAGAACGGGAGGAGGGAGAAGAGGTGGCAGAAGAAGAAGAAGAGGAAGAAGAAGAAGTGGAAGAACGAGAAGAAAAGGAAGAAGTGCAAGTGGAAGATGGAGAACAATAGGAAGAAGAAGAAGAAGTGGAAGAATGAGAAAAAGAGGAGTAAGAAGAAGCAATTGTAGGAAAGGAGATGAAGAAGAAGAAGTGGAACAAGAAGCATAAGAAGAAGGGGAGGAAGAAGAAGTAGTGTAGGCAGAAGAAGGGCAAGAAGGAGAAGAGAGGGAAGAAGAAGAACAAGTGGATGTAGTAGAAGTGGAAGAAGGTGAACAAGAGGAAGAAGAAGAAGTAATTGAAGGAGTGGGGATGATGGCGAAGACGTGGAAGAAGGAGAACAAGTGATGTGAATGCCGAAGACAATGACTTTTCATTTTTGTAACGTTTCATTAATTTAGGAATTAATGTAACATGCAATTAATCATATGTGATAATTGCGTGATAATGGAGTATTTAATTTTTCTTTTGGGAGTTATGATTTTGAACAGCCACCTAGTTCTATAAATAGGGGTTGAATTGTACTCAAAGGACAACCATTGAATTAGTGAAATTATATTTGGGTTTTACCCTTTTGTGAGAGATGAATTTCTCTTTAGAACTTATCAAGGAATTTTTTCTTGTGGCGTTCTCCTAGACTTATCAAGGGTAAATCACCACCCTTGTGGCGTCATATGACTTATCTTCCATCCTTGGAAGTGGCGTCATCTATCTTTTCGTTAAACCATTTTCATCCTTTCCATTTTCTTGTTTACCTAATTCTCATTGTTTTGTTAACTTATTACCTTCCAACCTAGATAGATCCGCAAAACGAATCCAACCCCTTTGGATTTCTATCAGTTGGTATCAGAGCTTCGGTTCTAGGTTTGGATTATGGTGAATATTTTTTATACAAGGTGTTTAATCGAAGGTCATTTGTGTTTATTTGCAGTTGATGGAGGAAGTTGTAACAACGTTGTGAGCGAAAGATTGGTGAATAAACTTAACTTACCAACGAGTCTTCATCCTAGGCAAACTAAGTTTAGATTCACTATTGGAAAATATGTGGAGGAAGTGACATGCGATATTGCTCCCATGGACTCATGTCATTTTCTTTTAGGGAAACCTTGGTTGCAGGGTAAAAGGATAAATTCTGAAAGACTTTCAGTTTCTTTGGTGCATGAAGGACGCAAACTTAATTTGAAATTTCTGACACCAAGTGAAGTTTGTGATAATCAACATAAGTTGAAGGAGAAAATAGAAAAAGAAAGAGAAGAAAAGAGAAAAATAGAAAAAGAAAAGAGTGAAGAGGAAGAGAGAGAAAAGGAAAGAGAAATAGAGAAAAAGAACGTTAAAATAAAAACTGCTAATGATTTTTCTTCTTTTATTGGTATTTTGAATGCACAGGACGATGACAATACAACCCACAAATTGCCATATTTGAGGAAGAAAAACGTGAATATCCCTTTTCCAGAGTCATTGTATATTCAGTACATTGTTGAGGTTAAAACTCCTGAAGAAAATGCACAAGTCTATTTTAAAAGAAGAATTCCTCTTGATTCCAATGTTTGGGTTTGGGAACCAAAAAGGAAAACTTCTTTGATGCATGAATTTTTACAAGTTACATTTGATCCTGGAGGTTGATTTTGTTTATTTTAAATTATAAGTGAATAAAATTGATAGGAAAATAAAGTCATAGATTCGAGGACGAATCTTTTCGAAGAAGGAGGGAATGATGTGAATGCCGAAGACAATGACTTTTCATTTTTGTAACGTTTCATTAATTTAGGAATTAATGTAACATGCAATTAATCATATGTGATAATTGCGTGATAATGGAGTATTTAATTTTTCTTTTGGGAGTTATGATTTTGAACAGCCACCTAGTTCTATAAATAGGGGTTGAATTGTACTCAAAGGACAACCATTGAATTAGTGAAATTATATTTGGGTTTTACCCTTTTGTGAGAGATGAATTTCTCTTTAGAACTTATCAAGGAATTTTTTCTTGTGGCGTTCTCCTAGACTTATCAAGGGTAAATCACCACCCTTGTGGCGTCATATGACTTATCTTCCATCCTTGGAAGTGGCGTCATCTATCTTTTCGTTAAACCATTTTCATCCTTTCCATTTTCTTGTTTACCTAATTCTCATTGTTTTGTTAACTTATTACCTTCCAACCTAGATAGATCCGCAAAACGAATCCAACCCCTTTGGATTTCTATCAGTTGGTATCAGAGCTTCGGTTCTAGGTTTGGATTATGGTGAATATTTTTTATACAAGGTGTTTAATCGAAGGTCATTTGTGTTTATTTGCAGTTGATGGAGGAAGTTGTAACAACGTTGTGAGCGAAAGATTGGTGAATAAACTTAACTTACCAACGAGTCTTCATCCTAGGCAAACTAAGTTTAGATTCACTATTGGAAAATATGTGGAGGAAGTGACATGCGATATTGCTCCCATGGACTCATGTCATTTTCTTTTAGGGAAACCTTGGTTGCAGGGTAAAAGGATAAATTCTGAAAGACTTTCAGTTTCTTTGGTGCATGAAGGACGCAAACTTAATTTGAAATTTCTGACACCAAGTGAAGTTTGTGATAATCAACATAAGTTGAAGGAGAAAATAGAAAAAGAAAGAGAAGAAAAGAGAAAAATAGAAAAAGAAAAGAGTGAAGAGGAAGAGAGAGAAAAGGAAAGAGAAATAGAGAAAAAGAACGTTAAAATAAAAACTGCTAATGATTTTTCTTCTTTTATTGGTATTTTGAATGCACAGGACGATGACAATACAACCCACAAATTGCCATATTTGAGGAAGAAAAACGTGAATATCCCTTTTCCAGAGTCATTGTATATTCAGTACATTGTTGAGGTTAAAACTCCTGAAGAAAATGCACAAGTCTATTTTAAAAGAAGAATTCCTCTTGATTCCAATGTTTGGGTTTGGGAACCAAAAAGGAAAACTTCTTTGATGCATGAATTTTTACAAGTTACATTTGATCCTGGAGGTTGATTTTGTTTATTTTAAATTATAAGTGAATAAAATTGATAGGAAAATAAAGTCATAGATTCGAGGACGAATCTTTTCGAAGAAGGAGGGAATGATGTGAATGCCGAAGACAATGACTTTTCATTTTTGTAACGTTTCATTAATTTAGGAATTAATGTAACATGCAATTAATCATATGTGATAATTGCGTGATAATGGAGTATTTAATTTTTCTTTTGGGAGTTATGATTTTGAACAGCCACCTAGTTCTATAAATAGGGGTTGAATTGTACTCAAAGGACAACCATTGAATTAGTGAAATTATATTTGGGTTTTACCCTTTTGTGAGAGATGAATTTCTCTTTAGAACTTATCAAGGAATTTTTTCTTGTGGCGTTCTCCTAGACTTATCAAGGGTAAATCACCACCCTTGTGGCGTCATATGACTTATCTTCCATCCTTGGAAGTGGCGTCATCTATCTTTTCGTTAAACCATTTTCATCCTTTCCATTTTCTTGTTTACCTAATTCTCATTGTTTTGTTAACTTATTACCTTCCAACCTAGATAGATCCGCAAAACGAATCCAACCCCTTTGGATTTCTATCAACAAGAGGTACAAATGCAAGTGGAAGCAGAAGAAGGAGAAAAAGAGGGATATGACGAAGGAAAGGAAGAAGAAGAAGGAGATGAAGAGGAAGAAAAGAAAGGAAAAGAGAGAATGAAGAAGAAGTGGAAGAAAGAGAACAAGAGGAGGCAGGAGAAGGGGAAGAAAGATAAGAAGAGGAAGAAGAAGGATAGTAACTAGAAGAAGTGGAAGAAGGAGAAGAAAAGGAAGAAGAAGAAGATGTGGAAACTGAAGAAGTTGAAGAAGGTGAACAAGAGGAGGAAGAAGAAGTAGTGGAAGGAAGTGAGATGAAGGAGAAGAATTGGAACAAGGAGAAAAGGAGGAAAAGGAAGAAGGAGGGGAAGGCAAGGGAAAAAGAAGCAGAAGAAGAAGAAGAAATGTAACCATAAGATTTGGGGGAAGGAGAAGAAGAGGAAGAGCAACAATGGGATGCAACAGAAGTGGGGAATGGAGAAAAAGAGGAAGGAGAAGACGGAAAGGAAAGAAGAAGAAGTTGTGGAAGGAGAAGAAATGGAAGAAGATGAAGAAGAAGAAGTGTAAGTGGAAGAAGGAGACGAAAATGAAGAAGAACAACAAGTAGAAGTTGAAGAAGTGGTAGAAGCAGAGAATAAGAGGAATAGAAGGAAGTAGTGGAATGAAAGGAGATGAAAAATAAAAAGTGGAGGAAGCAGAACGGGAGGAGGGAGAAGAGGTGGCAGAAGGAGAAGAAGAGGAATTGGAAGAACGAGAAGAAAAGGAAGAAGTGCAAGTGGAAGAAGGAGAACAATATGAAGAAGAAGAAGAAGAAGTGGAAGAATGAGAAAAGTGGAGGAAGAAGAAGCAATGGAAGGAAAGGGGATGAAGAAGAAGAAGAAGAAGTGGAAGAAGGAGAACGGGAGGAGGGAGAAGAGGTGGCAGAAGGAGAAGAGGAGGAAGAAGAAGAAGTGGAAGAACGAGAAGAAAAGGAAGAAGTGCAAGTGGAAGAAGGAGAGCAATAGGAAGAAGAAGAAGAAGTGGAAGATTGAGAAAAAGAGGAGGAAGAACAAGCAATGGAAGGAAAGGAGATGAAGAAGAAGTGGACCAAGAAGGAGAAGAAGTAGTGTAGGCAGAAGAAGGGCAAGAAGGAGAAGAGAGGGAAGAAGAAGAACAAGTGGATGTAGTAGAAGTGGAAGAAGGTGAACAAGAGGAAGAAGAAGAAGTAATTGAAGGAGTGGGGATGATGGCGAAGACGTGGAAGAAGGAGAACAAGAGGTACAAATGGAAGTGGAAGCAGAAGAAGGAGAAAAAGAGGGATATGACGAAGGAAAGGAAGAAGAAGAAGGAGATGAAGAGGAAGAAATGATAGGAAAAGAGAGGATTAAGAAGAAGTCGAAGAAAGAGAACAAGAGGTGGCAGGAGAAGTGGAAGAAAGATAAGAAGAGGAAGAACAAGGATAGTAACTAGAAGAAGTGGAAGAAAAGGAAGAAGAAGAAGATGTGGAAAGTGAAGAAGTTGAAGAAGGTGAATAAGAGGAGGAAGAAGAAGTAGTGGAAGGAAGTGAGATGAAGAAGAAGAATTGGAACAAGGAGAAAAGGAGGAAAAGGAAGAAGGAGGAATGATGAGGACACAGCTACAAACAAAGACAGTAAGGTGGTTGAAAGACTTGGGACACCTATGACAAGGGCAAGAGCTAGGAAAGCAAGAGAAGTTTTACAACAAGTGGTAGCAACAATTCTAGAAGCTGCACCTAATGAAAAGGACATAGAGGCAAAATTAATTCAATGCATGGTCATCATTGAAGATTCATGAAATAGAGGATGTTGCTGCAAAGTTATTTTAATCAAAGTGGGTTTAATTAAACAAAGTTGTAAAAAGTGTTGGTACTGTTGTGTTATTTGCTATGCTTTAAAAACAGTTTATTTTAATTTTTCTTTTATTTTAGAGTGTTGAATTTTAGTGGTTGTCTAGTTTTCCTTCAATGTGGCTGTTGTCTTTTCATATGCACTAGTAGGGAGGTTATTTAATAAATAAACCTCAATCAATGTTAGTAAATGGTGCATTTATTTCTTGGCTTTATGGAATTCCTATATGTGTTGCATTTCAATGGAAATAGACAGACTGGGCTTTGGATAAAACTTTTCTTGAGAGAGTGTATCTCCTAGGTTCTTGGCTGAACCAAGCTTGAGACTTATCAAGGGCCTTCCACCCCTTGTGGCGTCTTTGAGACTTATCTTCCTTTCCGGAAGTGGCGTCTCCCCCAAAACCACCATCATCCCCAATTTTTACCTTTTTGTTTTTTCCATTCTAACAAATAGTCCTAATCGGTCCGTTCTGAATTCGTGAAAAGGGGAATTCACATCATTTGGTATCAGAGCTAGTTGTTAGGACTAGGTTTTGGACACTGCTTAAAGGTTCTAGGGCGCAGTTCTTGGTTGTCTGAGACGCAATTTCCTTTCACTCATAACTCACGTTTTACAGAGTCAATTTCGGTGATTCGTGAGTGGAAATTGTTCCTCAGAACGTGAACTTTCACCTGGATGTCGAATCGTTCACTTCGGAGTTATGCAGCGTGAGATACAGTGGCATGACATTGGCTGGCTTGGAGAAATTGGTAACATCCTTCCTTTTGTTCTTAGTGCCAATAACATCATCTGATATTGATAATCACCCTGCCTAAGTCATTGCAAAAGTTAAGCCTATAAAAAAAAACACAAAAGAAAGAAAAGAAAAAAAAAAGAGAAGAAAAAAAAAATAAAAGAAAAGGTTGTGGCTGAATGATTCATCTATTTAGGACAGAAACTTAATGATGAGGACACAGCTACAAACAAAGACAGTAAGGTGGTTGAAAGACTTGGGACACCTATGACAAGGGCAAGAGCTAGGAAAGCAAGAGAAGTTTTACAACAAGTGGTAGCAACAATTCTAGAAGCTGCACCTAATGAAAAGGACATAGAGGCAAAATTAATTCAATGCATGGTCATCATTGAAGATTCATGAAATAGAGGATGTTGCTGCAAAGTTATTTTAATCAAAGTGGGTTTAATTAAACAAAGTTGTAAAAAGTGTTGGTACTGTTGTGTTATTTGCTATGCTTTAAAAACAGTTTATTTTAATTTTTCTTTTATTTTAGAGTGTTGAATTTTAGTGGTTGTCTAGTTTTCCTTCAGTGTGGCTGTTGTCTTTTCATATGCACTAGTAGGGAGGTTATTTAATAAATAAACCTCAATCAATGTTAGTAAATGGTGCATTTATTTCTTGGCTTTATGGAATTCCTATATGTATTGCATTTCAATGGAAATAGACAGACTGGGCTTTGGATAAAACTTTTCTTGAGAGAGTGTATCTCCTAGGTTCTTGGCTGAACCAAGCTTGAGACTTATCAAGGGCCTTCCACCCCTTGTGGCGTCTTTGAGACTTATCTTCCTTTCCGGAAGTGGCGTCTCCCCCAAAACCACCATCATCCCCAATTTTTACCTTTTTGTTTTTTCCATTCTAACAAATAGTCCTAATCGGTCCGTTCTGAATTCTTGACAAGGGGAATTCACATCATTTGGTATCAGAGCTAGTTGTTAGGACTAGGTTTTGGACACTGCTTAAAGGTTCTAGGGCGCAGTTCTTGGTTGTCTGAGACGCAATTTCCTTTCACTCATAACTCACGTTTTACAGAGTCAATTTCGGTGATTCGTGAGTGGAAATTGTTCCTCAGAACGTGAACTTTCACCTGGATGTCGAATCGTTCACTTCGGAGTTATGCAGCGTGAGATACAGTGGCATGACATTGGCTGGCTTGGAGAAATTGGTAACATCCTTCCTTTTGTTCTTAGTGCCAATAACATCATCTGATATTGATAATCACCCTGCCTAAGTCATTGCAAAAGTTAAGCCTATAAAAAAAAACACAAAAGAAAGAAAAGAAAAAAAAAAAGAGAAGAAAAAAAAAATAAAAGAAAAGGTTGTGGCTGAATGATTCATCTATTTAGGACAGAAACTTAACCAATTGTAAGGTGATCTATTGGCTGTTTTTGTGAAGGATTGTTTTTGCAACTGTTTTAAATTGCATTAGAGTTTTGTTTTTGTTTGGCCTTTTGCGTTCGCTATTTTGTGAGGTAGTGGTGTTTGAAGTCTGATACACCAAATTTTTGCTACATTGTGTGGACTGTTCTTGAAAAAAAAATAAAAAAAAAGAAGAAAAAGAGTCTTATTTGATTTTGTTAAGAACCCAAGGAGAGTACAAGAGAGGTAAAAGGCTGTGTGCACGCACATTAGAGAAAAAGCCAGAAAAGAGAGCACTAAACACGAGTGTACATTCTTGAGTGTAAACACGTGAGAAGAGTGGTGAGGGCCTATTACTTCAATTTTATTTTTTTCTGATTAAATGGCAGGTACAGGAGGTAAAGAAACCCCTCCTAATGGAGGAGGTAATAGACTCATGATTGAAGCAATTACAAACCAAGTACAAAGAATGTTGAGAGAACATACAGAGGAGTTATATGGAAGGATTGAGGTACTTGAGAATCGTGGAAATAATGAGGAGAATAGGAGAAGAAGAGATAATGATGGTGAACCTAGGCGAAACCGGATTGAAGGAGTGAAGCTGAATATTCCTCCATTCAAAGGAAGGAGTGATCCAGAAGCCTATTTGGAGTGGGAACTGAAAATTGAACATGTATTCTCTTGTAACAACTATACAGAGGAGCAAAAAGTTAAAATGGCAGCTGCTGAATTTTCTGATTATGCACTTATTTGGTGGAACAAGTACCAAAGGGAGAGGGTGAGAAATGAAGAACCAATAGTAGATACATGGGATGAATTGAGGACCATCATGAGGAAGAGATATGTGCCAACTAGATACAATAGAGATTTGAAGCTTAAACTTCAGAAATTATCTCAAGGCAATAGGAGTGTTGAAGAGTATTTTAAAGACTTGGAAATGACTATGATGCGGGCTAAAGTCAATGAAGATAGTGAGGACACTATGGCTCAATTTTTGAGTGGATTAAATAATGAAATCAGAGATGTTGTTGAATTGCAGGAATATATTGAGTTAGAAGATTTGTTGCACAAAGCTGTACAGGTAGAACAACAACTCAAAAGAAAGGGAACTATGAGAAGGGGTTCTTCCAATTTTAACAACACAAATTGGAGGGACAAGTCCAAGAAGGAGGGATCTTCCTTACCTAGGGAACAAGGTTCAAAGTCTTCAAGTGGTAAACACGTTCCTAACCCTTGCATTTCTTCTACTTCCAAGATTAATACAATTAAATGTTTTAAATGTTTGACTAAAGGTCATATTGCTTTAAATTGTCCAAACAAGAGAAGAAAAATTTTTGGGGACAATGAAATTGCAACTACTGAGGTTAAGGGTAGGGTTGAGATTCAAAAAGGAAGCTTATTTCAAACTAGATGTTCAATTGAAGGAAAGATTTGCTCAATCATTATTTATGGAGGAAATTGTACCAATCTGGTTAGTTCAAGATTAGTTACCAAATTGAATTTAGAGACTACACCACACCCCCAACCTTACAAACTTCAAAGTCTTGGTGAAAATGGTGACATATCTGTGAATAAGCAAGTTGAAGTGAAGTTTTCCATTGGAAAATATGAAGATGTTGTGTTGTGTGATGTGGTGCCCATGGATGCTTGCCACTTACTTCTCGGTAAATCATGGCAAGTTGAAAGAAATGTGAATTACAATGAGAAAACAAATAAAATTTCTTTTATGCACCAAGGATGCAAATTGAGAATTGCATTACTTTCACCTAAAGAAGCAATTGAGGATTTAATCAGGTTGAAAACAAAAATAGGACAAGAAAGGAAAGAGGAAAAAGAAAAAGAAATAAAAGAGAAAGAGTTGCAAGAAAAAGGAGACATGAGTGAAACATATAAAAAGAGTGCAAATAAAAAGAGTGAAACACATAAGGGGAACAAAAGTGAAACACTTGAAAGAAAAAAGAGTTGTTTAGCAAAAAAGAGTGAGGTGAAGAGGGTGATGATGCTTGCAAAAAAACCACTTTACGTATTGTATTGCAAAAATAATGTTTATGCTAACTCTAAAAAACTTGGCCCTGTTGGTGTTGAATTTCTTTTGCAGGAATATAAGGATGTGTTTCCAAAGGAGGTTCCTAACGTATTACCACCTTTAAGGGGAATTGAGCATCACATTGATCTCATTCCTGGAGCTTCATTACCTAATCGACCAGCGTATAGAAGCAACCCCCAAGAGACCCAAGAAATACAAAGGCAAGTTGATGAATTAATAAGCAAAAAGTGGGTGCAAGAGAGCTATGCCAAGCAAGCTAATAAGGGAAGAAGGAGAATTGTATTCGAACCTGGTGATTGGGTTTGGGTACACATGAGAAAAGAGAGATTCCCTAAACAAAGGAAGTCCAAACTACAACCAAGGGCAGACGGTCCTTTCCAAGTGTTAGAGAGGATCCATGACAATGCCTACAAAATTGATTTGCCAGGTGACTATAATACAAGTGCAATTTTTAATGTATCTGATTTGTCTCCTTTTAATGCAGAAGAAGAAGCCTTAGATTTGAGGACAAATCCTCTTCAAGAGGGAGGCAATGATGAGGACACAGCTACAAACAAAGACAGTAAGGTGGTTGAAAGACTTGGGACACCTATGACAAGGGCAAGAGCTAGGAAAGCAAGAGAAGTTTTACAACAAGTGGTAGCAACAATTCTAGAAGCTGCACCTAATGAAAAGGACATAGAGGCAAAATTAATTCAATGCATGGTCATCATTGAAGATTCATGAAATAGAGGATGTTGCTGCAAAGTTATTTTAATCAAAGTGGGTTTAATTAAACAAAGTTGTAAAAAGTGTTGGTACTGTTGTGTTATTTGCTATGCTTTAAAAACAGTTTATTTTAATTTTTCTTTTATTTTAGAGTGTTGAATTTTAGTGGTTGTCTAGTTTTCCTTCAGTGTGGCTGTTGTCTTTTCATATGCACTAGTAGGGAGGTTATTTAATAAATAAACCTCAATCAATGTTAGTAAATGGTGCATTTATTTCTTGGCTTTATGGAATTCCTATATGTATTGCATTTCAATGGAAATAGACAGACTGGGCTTTGGATAAAACTTTTCTTGAGAGAGTGTATCTCCTAGGTTCTTGGCTGAACCAAGCTTGAGACTTATCAAGGGCCTTCCACCCCTTGTGGCGTCTTTGAGACTTATCTTCCTTTCCGGAAGTGGCGTCTCCCCCAAAACCACCATCATCCCCAATTTTTACCTTTTTGTTTTTTCCATTCTAACAAATAGTCCTAATCGGTCCGTTCTGAATTCTTGACAAGGGGAATTCACATCACTTAACCAATTGTAAGGTGATCTATTGGCTGTTTTTGTGAAGGATTGTTTTTGCAACTGTTTTAAATTGCATTAGAGTTTTGTTTTTGTTTGGCCTTTTGCGTTCGCTATTTTGTGAGGTAGTGGTGTTTGAAGTCTGATACACCAAATTTTTGCTACATTGTGTGGACTGTTCTTGAAAAAAAAATAAAAAAAAAGAAGAAAAAGAGTCTTATTTGATTTTGTTAAGAACCCAAGGAGAGTACAAGAGAGGTAAAAGGCTGTGTGCACGCACATTAGAGAAAAAGCCAGAAAAGAGAGCACTAAACACGAGTGTACATTCTTGAGTGTAAACACGTGAGAAGAGTGGTGAGGGCCTATTACTTCAATTTTATTTTTTTCTGATTAAATGGCAGGTACAGGAGGTAAAGAAACCCCTCCTAATGGAGGAGGTAATAGACTCATGATTGAAGCAATTACAAACCAAGTACAAAGAATGTTGAGAGAACATACAGAGGAGTTATATGGAAGGATTGAGGTACTTGAGAATCGTGGAAATAATGAGGAGAATAGGAGAAGAAGAGATAATGATGGTGAACCTAGGCGAAACCGGATTGAAGGAGTGAAGCTGAATATTCCTCCATTCAAAGGAAGGAGTGATCCAGAAGCCTATTTGGAGTGGGAACTGAAAATTGAACATGTATTCTCTTGTAACAACTATACAGAGGAGCAAAAAGTTAAAATGGCAGCTGCTGAATTTTCTGATTATGCACTTATTTGGTGGAACAAGTACCAAAGGGAGAGGGTGAGAAATGAAGAACCAATAGTAGATACATGGGATGAATTGAGGACCATCATGAGGAAGAGATATGTGCCAACTAGATACAATAGAGATTTGAAGCTTAAACTTCAGAAATTATCTCAAGGCAATAGGAGTGTTGAAGAGTATTTTAAAGACTTGGAAATGACTATGATGCGGGCTAAAGTCAATGAAGATAGTGAGGACACTATGGCTCGATTTTTGAGTGGATTAAATAATGAAATCAGAGATGTTGAATTGCAGGAATATATTGAGTTAGAAGATTTGTTGCACAAAGCTGTACAGGTAGAACAACAACTCAAAAGAAAGGGAACTATGAGAAGGGGTTCTTCCAATTTTAACAACACAAATTGGAGGGACAAGTCCAAGAAGGAGGGATCTTCCTTACCTAGGGAACAAGGTTCAAAGTCTTCAAGTGGTAAACACGTTCCTAACCCTTGCATTTTTTCTACTTCCAAGATTAATACAATTAAATGTTTTAAATGTTTGACTAAAGGTCATATTGCTTTAAATTGTCCAAACAAGAAAAGAAAATTTTTTGGGGACAATGAAATTGCAACTACTGAGGTTAAGGGTAGGGTTGAGATTCAAAAAGGAAGCTTATTTCAAACTAGATGTTCAATTGAAGGAAAGATTTGCTCAATCATTATTTATGGAGGAAATTGTACCAATCTGGTTAGTTCAAGATTAGTTACCAAATTGAATTTAGAGACTACACCACACCCCCAACCTTACAAACTTCAAAGTCTTGGTGAAAATGGTGACATATCTGTGAATAAGCAAGTTGAAGTGAAGTTTTCCATTGGAAAATATGAAGATGTTGTGTTGTGTGATGTGGTGCCCATGGATGCTTGCCACTTACTTCTCGGTAAATCATGGCAAGTTGAAAGAAATGTGAATTACAATGAGAAAACAAATAAAATTTCTTTTATGCACCAAGGATGCAAATTGAGAATTGCATTACTTTCACCTAAAGAAGCAATTGAGGATTTAATCAGGTTGAAAACAAAAATAGGACAAGAGAGGAAAGAGGAAAAAGAAAAAGAAATAAAAGAAAAAGAGTTGAGAGAAAAAGAAATGAGAGAAAAGGAGTTGAGGGAAAAAGAAAAAGAAATAAAAGAGAAAGAGTTGCACGAAAAAGGAGAGATGAGTGAAACATATAAAAAGAGTGGAAATAAAAAGAGTGAAACACATAAGGGGAACAAAAGTGAAACACTTGAAAGAAAAAAGAGTTGTTTAGCAAAAAAGAGTGAGGTGAAGAGGGTGATGCTTGCAAAAAAACCACTTTACGTATTGTATTGCAAAAATAATGTTTATGCTAACTCTAAAAAACTTGGCCCTGTTGGTGTTGAATTTCTTTTGCAGGAATATAAGGATGTGTTTCCAAAGGAGGTTCCTAACGTATTACCACCTTTAAGGGGAATTGAGCATCACATTGATCTCATTCCTGGAGCTTCATTACCTAATCGACCAGCGTATAGAAGCAACCCCCAAGAGACCCAAGAAATACAAAGGCAAGTTGATGAATTAATAAGCAAAAAGTGGGTGCAAGAGAGCTATGCCAAGCAAGCTAATAAGGGAAGAAGGAGAATTGTATTCGAACCTGGTGATTGGGTTTGGGTACACATGAGAAAAGAGAGATTCCCTAAACAAAGGAAGTCCAAACTACAACCAAGGGCAGACGGTCCTTTCCAAGTGTTAGAGAGGATCCATGACAATGCCTACAAAATTGATTTGCCAGGTGACTATAATACAAGTGCAATTTTTAATATATCTGATTTGTCTCCTTTTAATGCAGAAGAAGAAGCCTTAGATTTGAGGACAAATCCTCTTCAAGAGGGAGGCAATGATGAGGACACAGCTACAAACAAAGACAGTAAGGTGGTTGAAAGACTTGGGACACCTATGACAAGGGCAAGAGCTAGGAAAGCAAGAGAAGTTTTACAACAAGTGGTAGCAACAATTCTAGAAGCTGCACCTAATGAAAAGGACATAGAGGCAAAATTAATTCAATGCATGGTCATCATTGAAGATTCATGAAATAGAGGATGTTGCTGCAAAGTTATTTTAATCAAAGTGGGTTTAATTAAACAAAGTTGTAAAAAGTGTTGGTACTGTTGTGTTATTTGCTATGCTTTAAAAACAGTTTATTTTAATTTTTCTTTTATTTTAGAGTGTTGAATTTTAGTGGTTGTCTAGTTTTCCTTCAGTGTGGCTGTTGTCTTTTCATATGCACTAGTAGGGAGGTTATTTAATAAATAAACCTCAATCAATGTTAGTAAATGGTGCATTTATTTCTTGGCTTTATGGAATTCCTATATGTGTTGCATTTCAATGGAAATAGACAGACTGGGCTTTGGATAAAACTTTTCTTGAGAGAGTGTATCTCCTAGGTTCTTGGCTGAACCAAGCTTGAGACTTATCAAGGGCCTTCCACCCCTTGTGGCGTCTTTGAGACTTATCTTCCTTTCCGGAAGTGGCGTCTCCCCCAAAACCACCATCATCCCCAATTTTTACCTTTTTGTTTTTTCCATTCTAACAAATAGTCCTAATCGGTCCGTTCTGAATTCGTGAAAAGGGGAATTCACATCAGAGGGGAAGGGAAGAAGAAGAAGAAGTGGAAATTAGAGGAGAAGAGGAAGAAGAAGAAGAAGTGTAAGCATAAGATTTGGGGGAAGGAGAAGAAGAGGAAGAGCAGCAATGGGACGCAACAGAAGGGGGGATGGAGAAAAAGAGGAAGGAGAATATGGAAAGGAAAGAAGAAGAAGTTTTGGAAGGAAAAGCAATGGAAGAAGAGGAAGAAGAAGAAATGTAAGCAGAAGAAGCGGAAGAAGGAGACGAAAATGAAGAAGAACAACAAGTAGAAGTAGAAGAAGTGGTAGAAGGAGAGAGTAAGAGGAATAGGAGGAAGTAGTGGAATGAAAGGAGATGAAGAAGAAGTGGAAGAAGGAGAACGGGAGGAGGGAGAAGAGGTGGCAGAAGAAGAAGAAGAGGAAGAAGAAGAAGTGGAAGAACGAGAAGAAAAGGAAGAAGTGCAAGTGGAAGATGGAGAACAATAGGAAGAAGAAGAAGAAGTGGAAGAATGAGAAAAAGAGGAGTAAGAAGAAGCAATTGTAGGAAAGGAGATGAAGAAGAAGAAGTGGAACAAGAAGCATAAGAAGAAGGGGAGGAAGAAGAAGTAGTGTAGGCAGAAGAAGGGCAAGAAGGAGAAGAGAGGGAAGAAGAAGAACAAGTGGATGTAGTAGAAGTGGAAGAAGGTGAACAAGAGGAAGAAGAAGAAGTAATTGAAGGAGTGGGGATGATGGCGAAGACGTGAAAGAAGGAGAACAAGAGGTACAAATGCAAGTGGAAGCAGAAGAAGGAGAAAAAGAGGGATATGACGAAGGAAAGGAAGAAGAAGAAGGAGATGAAGAGGAAGAAAAGAAAGGAAAAGAGAGAATGAAGAAGAAGTGGAAGAAAGAGAACAAGAGGAGGAAGGAGAAGGGGAAGAAAGATAAGAAGAGGAAGAAGAAGGATAGTAACTAGAAGAAGTGGAAGAAGGAGAAGAAAAGGAAGAAGAAGAAGATGTGGAAACTGAAGAAGTTGAAGAAGGTGAACAAGAGGAGGAAGAAGAAGTAGTGGAAGGAAGTGAGATGAAGGAGAAGAATTGGAACAAGGAGAAAAGGAGGAAAAGGAAGAAGGAGGGGAAGGCAAGGGAAAAAGAAGCAGAAGACGAAGAAGAAATGTAACCATAAGATTTGGGGGAAGGAGAAGAAGACGAAGAGCAATAATGGGATGCAACAGAAGTGGGGAATGGAGAAAAAGAGGAAGGAGAAGACGGAAAGGAAAGAAGAAGAAGTTGTGGAAGGAGAAGAAATGGAAGAAGATGAAGAAGAAGAAGTGTAAGTGGAAGAAGGAGACGAAAATGAAGAAGAACAACAAGTGCAAGTGCAAGTGGAAGAAGTTGAAGAAGTGGTAGAAGCAGAGAATAAGAGGAATAGGAGGAAGTAGTGGAATGAAAGGAGATGAAAAATAAAAAGTGGAGGAAGCAGAACGGGAGGAGGGAGAAGAGGTGGCAGAAGGAGAAGAAGAGGAAGAAGAAGAATTGGAAGAACGAGAAGAAAAGGAAGAAGTGCAAGTGGAAGAAGGAGAACAATATGAAGAAGAAGAAGAAGTGGAAGAATGAGAAAAGTGGAGGAAGAAGAAGCAATGGAAGGAAAGGGGATGAAGAAGAAGAAGAAGAAGTGGAAGAAGGAGAACGGGAGGAGGGAGAAGAGGTGGCAGAAGGAGAAGAAGAGGAAGAAGAAGAAGTGGTAGAACGAGAAGAAAATGAAGAAGTGCAAGTGGAAGAAGAAGGAGAGTAACTAGAAGAAGTGGAAGAACGAGAAGAAAAGGAAGAAGAAGAAGATGTGGAAAGTGAAGAAGTTGATGAAGGTGAACAAGAGGAGGAATAAGAAGTAGTGGAAGGAAGTGAGATGAAGAAGAAGAATTGGAACAAGGAGAAAAGGAGGAAAAGGAAGAAGGAGGGGAAGGGAAGGGAAGAAGAAGGAGAAGAAGTGGAAACTGGAGGAGAAGAGGAAGAAGAAGAAGAAGTGTAAGCATAAGATTTGGGGGAAGGAGAAGAAGAGGAAGAGCAGCAATGGGACGCAACAGAAGTGGGGGATGGAGAAAAAGCAGAAGGAGAATACGGAAAGGAAAGAAGAAGAAGTTTTGGAAGGAGAAGAAATGGAAGAAGAGGAAGAAGAAGAAATGTAAGCAGAAGAAGCGGAAGAAGGAGACGAAAATGAAGAAGAACAACAAGTAGGAGTAGAAGAAGTGGTAGAAGGAGAGAATAAGAGGAATAGGAGGAAGTAGTGGAATGAAACGAGATGAAGAAGAAGAACTGGAAGAAGGAGAATGAGAGGGGGGAGAAGAGATTGCAGTAGGAGAAGAAGAGGAAGAAGAAGAAGTGGAAGAACGAGAAGAAAAGGAAGAAGTGCAAGTGGAAGAAGGACAACAATAGGAAGAAGAAGAAGCAGTGGAAGAATGAGAAAAAGAGGAGGAAGAAGAGGCAATGGAAGGAAAAGGGATGAAGAAGAAGTGGAACAAGGAGGAGAAGTAGAAGGGGAGGAAGAAGAAGTAGTGTAGGCAGAAGAAGGGTAAGAAGGAGAAGAAAGGGAAGTAGAAGAACAAGTGGATGTAGTAGAAGTGGAAGAAGGTGAACAAGAGGAAGAAGAAGAAGTGGTTGAAGGAGTGGCGATGAAGTGGAAGAAGGTGAACAAGAGGAGGAAGAAGAAGTAGTAGAAAAAGGTGAGGTGAAGAAGAAGAATTGGAACAAGGACAAAAGGAGGACAAGGAACAATGAGGGGAACGGAAGGGAAGAAGAAGCAGAAGAAGTGGAATTTGGAGCAGAAGAGGAAGAAGAAGAGGAAGTGTAAGCATAAGATTTGGGGGAAGGAGAAGACGAGGAAGAGCAACAATGGGAAGCAACAGAAGTGGGGGATGGAGAAAAAGAGGAAGGAGAAGATGGAAAGGAAAGAAGAAGAAGTTGTGGAAGGAGAAGAAATGGAAGAAGAGGAAGAAGAAGAAGTGTAAGCAGAAGAAGGAGACGAAAATGAAGAAGAACAACAAGTAGAAGTGGAAGAAGTGGTAGAAGGAGAGAATAAGAGGAATAGGTGGAAGTAGTAGAATGAAAGGACATGAAGAAGAAGAAGTTCTAGAAGGAGAACGGGAGGAGGAAGAAGAGGTGGCAGAAGGAGAAGAAGAGGAAGAACAAGTAGTAGAAGAACGAGAAGAAATGGAAGAAGTGCAAGTGGAAGAAGGAGAACAATAGGAAGAAGAAGAAGTGGAAGAATGAGAAAAAGAGGAGGAAGAAGAAGCAATGGAAGGAAAGGGGAATGAAGAAGAAGTGGAACAAGGATGAGAAGAAGAAGGGGAAGAAGAAGAAGTAGTGTAGGCAGAAGAAGGGCAAGAAGGAGAAGAGAGGGAAGAAGAAGAACAAGTGGATGTAGTAGAAGTTGAAGAAGGTGAACAAGAGGAAGAAGAAGAAGTAGTTGAAGGAGTGGGGATGATGGAGAAGAAGTGGAAGAAGGAGAACAAGAGGTAGAAATGCAAGTGGAATCAGAAGAAGGAGAAAAAGAGGGATAGGACAAAGGAAAGGAAGAAGAAGAAGGAGATGAAGAGGAAGAAAAGAAAGGCAAGGAAAAGATGAAGAAGAAGTCGAAGAAAGAGAACAAGAGGGAGCAGGAGAAGTGGAAGAAAGATAAGAAGAGGAAGAAGAAAGAGAGTAACTAGAAGAAGTGGAAGAAGGAGAAGAAAAGGAAGAAGAAGAAGATGTGGAAAGTGAAGAAGTTGAAGAAGGTGAACAAGAGGAGGAAGAAGAAGTAGTGGAAGGAGGTGAGATGAAGACGAAGAATTGGAACAAGGAGAAAAGGAGGAAAAGAAAGAAGAAGGGGAAGGGAAGGGAAGAAGAAGCAAAAGAAGTGGAATCTGGAGGAGAAGAGGAAGAAGAAGAAGAAGAGTAAGCATAGGGTTTGGGGGAAGGAGAAGACGAGGAAGAGCAACAATGGGAAGCAACAGAAGTGGGGGATGGAGAAAAAGAGGAAGGAGAAGACGGAAAGGAAAGAAGAAGTTGTGGAAGGAGAAGAAATGGAAGAAGAGGAAGAAGAAGAAGTGTAAGCAGAAGAAGCGGAAGAAGGAGACAAAAATGAAGAAGAACAACAGGTAGAAGTGGTAGAAGGAGAGAATAAGAGGAATAGGAGGAAGTAGTGGAATGAAAGGAGATGAAGAAGAAGAAGTAGAAGAAGGAGAATGGGAGGAGGGAGAAGAGGTGGCAGAAGGAGAAGAAGAAGAAGTGGCAGAACGAGAAGAAAAGGAAGAAGTGCCAGTGGAAGAAGGAGAACAATAGGAAGAAGAAGAAGAAATGGAAGGATGAGAAAAAGAGCAGGAAGAAGAAGCAATGGAAGGAAAGGAAGAAGAAGTGGAACAAGGAGGAGAAGAAGAAGGGGAGAAGGAAGAAGTAGTGTAGGCAGAAGAAAGGCAAGAAGAAAAAAGAGACGGAAGAAGAAGAGCAGGTGGATGTAGTAGAAGTGGAAGAAGGTGAACAAGAGGTAGAAGAAGAAGTAGTTGAAGGAGTAAGGATGATTGAGAAGAAGTGGAAGAAGGAGAACAAGAGGTAGAAATGCAAGTGGAAGGAGAAGAAATAGAAAAAGAGGAATATGACGAAGGAAAGGAAGATGAAGAAGGAGATGAAGAGGAAGAAAAGAAAGGAAAGGAGACGCTGAAGCAGAAGCGGAAGAAAGAGAACAAGAGGAGGCACGAGAAGTGGAAGAAAGATAAGAAGAGGAAGAAGAAGGAGAGTAAGTAGAAGAAGTGGAAGAAGGAGAAGAAAAGGAAGAAGAAGAAGATGTGGAAAGTGAAGAAGTTGAAGAAGGTGAACAAGAGGAGGAAGAAGAAGTAGTGGAAGGAGGTGAGATGAAGACGAAGAATTGGAACAAGGAGAAAAGGAGGAAAAGAAAGAAGAAGGGGAAGGGAAGGGAAGAAGAAGCAAAAGAAGTGGAATCTGGAGGGGAAGAGGAAAAAGAAGAAGAAGAGTAAGCATAGGGTTTGGGGGAAGGAGAAGACGAGGAAGAGCAACAATGGGAAGCAACAGAAGTGGGGGATGGAGAAAAAGAGGAAGGAGAAGACGGAAAGGAAAGAAGAAGAAGTTGTGGAAGGAGAAGAAATGGAAGAAGAGGAAGAAGAAGAAGTGTAAGCAGAAGAAGCGGAAGAAGGAGACGAAAATGAAGAAGAACAACAAGTAGAAGTAGAAGAAGTGGTAGAAAGAGAGAATAAGAGGAATAGGAGGAAGTAGTGGAATGAAAGGGGATGAAGAAGAAGAAGAGGAAGAAGAAGAAGTGCAAGTGGAAGAAGAAGAACAATTGGAAGAAGAATAAGAAGTGGAAGAATGAGAAAAAAAGGGGGAAGAAGAAGCAATGGAAGGAAAGGGGATGAAGAAGAAGTGGAACAAGGAGGAGAAGAAGAAGGGGAGGAAGAAGAAGTAGTGTAGGCAGAAGAAGGGCAAGAAGGAGAAGAGAGGGAAGAAGAAGAACAAGTGGATGTAGTAGAAGTTTAAGAAGGTGAACAAGAGGAAGAAGAAGAAGTAGTTGAAGGAGTGGGGATGATGGAGAAGAAGTGGAAGAAGGAGAACAAGAGGTAGAAATGCAAGTGGAAGAAGAAGAAGGAGATCAAGAGGAAGAAAAGAAAGGAAAGGAGAGGATGAAGAAGAAGTGGAAGAAAGAGAACAAGAGGAGGCAGGAGAAGTGGAAGAAAGATAAGAAGAGGAAGAAGAAGGAGAGTAACTGGAAGAAGTGGAAGAAGGAGAAGAAAAGGAAGAAGAAGAAGATGTGGAAAGTGAAGAAGTTGAAGAAGGTGAACAAGAGTAGGAAGAAGAAGTAGTGGAAGGAGGTGAGATGAAGAAGAAGAATTGGAACAAGGAGAAAAGGAGGAAAAGGAAGAAGGAGGGGAAGGGAAAGGAAGAAGAAGTGGAACAAGGAGGAGAAGAAGAAGGGGAGGAGGAAGAAGTAGTGTAGGCAGAAGAAAGGCAAGAAGGAAAAGAGACGGAAGAAGAAGAACAGGTGGATGTAGTCGAAGTGGAAGAAGGTGAACAAGAGGTAGAAGAAGAAGTAGTTGAAGGAGTAAGGATGATGGAGAAGAAGTGGAAGAAGGAGAACAAGAGGTAGAAATGCAAGTGGAAGGAGAAGAAATAGAAAAAGAGGAATACGACGAAGGAAAGGAAGATGAAGAAGGAGATGAAGAGGAAGAAAAGAAAGGAAAGGAGAGGATGAAGAAGAAGCGGAAGAAAGAGAACAAGAGGAGGCAGGAGAAGTGGAAGAAAGATAAGAAGAGGAAAAAGAAGGAGAGTAACTAGAAGAAGTGGAAGAAGGAGAAGAAAAGGAAGAAGAAGAAGATGTGGAAAGTGAAGAAGGTGAACAAGAGGAGGATGAAGAAGTAGTGGAAGGAGGTGAGATGAAGAAAAAGAATTGGAACAAGGAGAAAAGGAGGAAAAGGAAGAAGGAGAAGACGGAAAGGAAAGAAGAAGTTGTGGAAGGAGAAGAAATGGAAGAAGAGGAAGAAGAAGAAGTGTAAGCAAAAGAAGCGGAAGAAGGAGACGAAAATGAAGAGGAACAACAAGTAGAAGTAGAAGAAGTGGTAGAAGGAGAGAATAAGAGGAATAGGAGGAAGTAGTGGAATGAAAGGAGATGAAGAAGAAGAAGTGGAAGAAGGAGAACGGGAGGAGGGAGAAGAGGTGGCAGAAGGAGAAGAAGAGGAAGAAGAAGAAGTGGAAGAATGAGAAGAAAAGGAAGAACTGCAAGTGGAAGAAGGAGAACAATAGGAAGAAGAAGAAGAAGTGGAAGAATGAGAAAAAGAGGAGGAAGAAGAACCAATAGAAGGAAACGGGATGAAGAAGAAGTGGAACAAGGAGTAGAAGAATAAGGGGAGCAAGAAGAAGTAGTGTAGGCCGAAGAACGGCAAGAAGGAGAAGAGAGGGAAGAAGAACAAGAAGTGGATGTATTAGAGGTGGAAGAAGGTGAACAAGAGGAAGAAGAAGAAGTAGTTGAAGGAGTGGGGATGATGGAGAAGAAGTGGAAGAAAGAGAACAAGAGGAGGCAGCAGAAGTGGAAGAAAGAGAACAAGAGGAGGCAGGAGAAGTGGAAGAAAGATAAGAAGAGGAAGAAAAAGCAGAAGAAATGGAATCTGGAGGAGAAGAGGAAGAAGAAGAAGAAGTGTAAGCATAAGATTTGGGGGAAGGAAAAGAAGAGGACGAGCAACAGTGGGAAGCAACAGAAGTGGGGGATGGAGAAAAAGAGAAAGGAGAAGAGGAACGGAAAGAAGAAGAAGGTGTCGAAGGAGAAGAAACGGAAGAAGAAGAAGTGTAAGCAGAAGAAGCGGAAGAAGGAGACGAAAATAAAGAAGAGCAACAAGTACAAGTAGAAGAAGTGGTAGAAGTAGTGGAATGAAAGGAGATGAAGAAGAAAAAGTGGAAGAAGGAGAACCGGAGGAGGGAGAAGATGTGGCAGAAGGAGAAGAAGAGGAAGAAGAAGAAGTGGAAGAACGAGAAGAAAAGGAAGAAGTGCAAGTGGAAAAAGGAGAACAATAGGAAGAAGAAGAAGAAGTGGAACAATCAGAAAAAGAGGAGGAAGAAGAAGCAATGGAAGGAAAAGGGATGAAGAAGAAGTGGAACAAGGAGTAGAAGAATAAGGGGAGCAAGAAGAAGTAGTGTAGGCCGAAGAACGGCAAGAAGGAGAAGAGAGGGAAGAAGAACAAGAAGTGGATGTATTAGAGGTGGAAGAAGGTGAACAAGAGGAGGAAGAAGAATAGTTGAAGGAGTGGGGATGATGGAGAAGAAGCGGAAAAAGGAGAACAAGAGGTAGAAATGCAAGTGGAAGCAGAAGAAGGAGAAAAAGAGGGATATGACGAAGGAAAGGAACAAGAAGAAGAAGCAGATGAAGAGGAAGAAAAGAAAGGAAATGAGAGGATGAAGAAGAAGTGCGAAGAAAGAGAACAAGAGGAGGCAGGAGAAGTGGAAGAATGATAAGAAGAGGAAGAAGAAGGAGAGTAACTAGAAGAAGTGGAAGAAGGAAAAGAAAAGGAAGAAGAAGAAGATGTGGAAAGTGAAGAAGGTGAACAAGAGGAGGAAGAAGAAGTAGTGGAAGGAGGTGAGATGAAGAAGAGGAATTGGAACAAGGAGAAAAGCAGGAAAAGGAAGAAGGAAGGGAAGGGAAGGGAAGAAGAACCAGAAGAAGTGGAATCTGGAGGAGAAGAGGAAGAATAAGAAGAAGTGTAAGCATAAGATTTGGCGGAAGGAAAAGAAGAGGACGAGCAACAATGGGAAGCAACAGAAGTGGGGGATGGAGAAAAAGAGGAAGGAAAAGACGGAAAGGAAAGAAGAAGAAGTTGTGGAAGGAGAAGAAATGAAAGAAGAAGTAGTGTAAGCAGAAGAAGCGGAAGAAGGAGACAAAAATGAAGAAGAACAACAAGTAGAAGTAGAAGAAGTGGTAGAAGGAGAGAATAAGAGGAATAGGAGGAAGTAGTGGAATGGAAGGAGATGAAGAAGAAGCAGTGGAAGAAGGAGAATGGGAGGAGGGAGAAGCGGTGGCAGAAGGAGAAGAAGAGGAAGAACAAGAAGTGGAGGAACGAGAAGAAAAGGAAGAACTTCAAGTGGAAGAAGGAGAAGAAGAGGAAGAAGAAGAAGAAGTGGAAGAATGAGAAAAAGAGGAGGAAGAAGAAGCAATGGAAGGAAAGGGGATGAAGAAGGAGTGGAACAAGGAGGAGAAGAAGAAGCGGAGGAAGAAGAGGTAGTGTAGGCAGAAGAAGGGCAAGAAGGAGAAGAGAGGGAAGAAGAAGAAGAAGTGGATGTAGTAAAAGTGGAAGAAGGTGAACAAGAGGAAGAGAAACAATGGGAAGCAACAAGAGGAGGAAGAAGAAGTAGTAGAAGCAGGTTAGATGAAGAAGAAGAATTGGAACAAAGAGAAAAGGAGGAAAAGGAAGAAGGAGGCGAAGGGAAGGGAAGAAGACGCAGAAGAAGTGGAAGCTGGAGGAGAAGAGGAAGAAGAAGAAGAAGTGTAAGCATAAGATTTGGGGGAAGGAGAAGAACAAGAAGAGAAACAATGGGAAGCAACAGAAGTGGGGGATGGAGAAAAAGTGGAAGGAGAAGACGGAAAGGAAAGAAGAAGAAGTGTAAGCAGAAGAAGCGAAGAAGGAGACGAAAATGAAGAAGAACAACAAGTAGAAGTAGAAGAAGTGGTAGAAGGAGAACGGGAGGAGGAGAAGAGGTGGCAGAATGAGAAGAAGAGGAAGAAGAAGAAGAAGTGGAAGAATGAGAAAAAGAGGAGGAAGAAGAAGCAATGGAAGCAAAGGGGATGAAGAAGGAGTCGAACAAAGAGGAAGAAGAAGAAGAAGTGTAAGTAGGAGAAGCGGAAGAAGGAGACGAAAATGAAGAAGAACAACAAGTAGAAGTAGAAGAAGTGGTAGAAGGAGAGAATAAGAGGAATAGGAGGAAGTAGTGGAATGAAAGGAGATGAAGAAGAAGAAGAAGTGGAAGAAGGAGAACGGGAGGAGGGAGGAGAGGTGGCAGAAGGAGAAAAAGAGGAAGAAGAAGAAGCGGAAGAACGAGAAGAAAACGAAGAAGTGCAAGTGGGAGAAGGAGAACAATAGGAAGAAGAAGAAGTTGAAGAATGAGAAAAAGAGGAGGAAGAAGAAGAAGTGGAAGAATGAGAAAAAGAGGAGGAAGAAGAAGAGGTAGCAGAAGGAGAAGAAGAGGAAGAAGAAGAAGTGGAAGAACGAGAAGAACAGGAAGAAGTGCAAGTGAAAGAAGGAGAACAATAGGAAGAAGAAGAAGGAGAAGAAGTGGAAGAATGAGAAAAAGAGGACGAAGAAGAAGCAATGGAAGGAAAGGGGAATGAAGAAGAAGTGGAACAAGGACGAGAAGAAGAAGGGGAGGAAGAAGAAGTAGTGTAGGCAGAAGAAGGGCAAGAAGGAGAAGAGAGGGAAGAAGAAGAACAAGTGGATGTAGTAGAAGTGGAAGAAGGTGAACAAGAGGAAGAAGAACAAGTAGTTTAAAGAGTGGGGATGATGGAGAAGAATTGGAAGAAGGAGAACAAGAGGTAGAAATGCAAGTGGAAGCAGAAGAAGGAGAAAAAGAGGGATATGACGAAGGAAAGGAAGAAGAAGAAGGAGATGAAGAAGAAGCAAAGAAACGAAAGGACAGGATGAAGAAGAAGTGGAAGAAAGAGAACAAGAGGAGGTAGGAGAAGTGGAAGAAAGATAAGAAGAGGAAGAAGAAGGAGAGTAACTAGAAGAAGTGGAAGAAGGAGAAGAAAAGGAAGAAGAAGAAGATGTGGAAAGTGAAGAAGGTGAACAAGAGAAGGAAGAAGAAGTAGTGGAAGAAGGTGAGATAAAAAAGAAGAATTGGAACAAGGAAAAAAGGAGGAAAAGGAAGGAGGGGAAGGGAAGGGAAGAAGAAGCAGAAGAAGTGGAATCTGGAGGAGAAAAGAAAGAAGAAGAAGAAGTGTAAGCATAAGATTTGGGGGAAGGAGAAGAAGAGGAAAAGCAACAATGGGAAGCAATAGAAGTGGGGGATGGAGAAAAACAGGAAGGAGAAGACGGAAAGGAAAGAAGAAGAAGTTGTGGAAGGAGAAGAAATGGAAGAAGAGGAAGAAGAAGAAGTGTAAGCAGAAGAAGTGGAAGAAGGAGACGAAAATGAAGAAAAACAACAAGTAGAAGTAGAAGAAATGGTAGAAGGAGAGAATAGGAGGAATACGAGGAGAAGAAGAAGTGGAAGGAATGAGAAAAAGACGAGGAAGAAGAAGCAATGGAAGGAATGGGGATGCAGAAGGAGTGGAACAAGGAGGAGAAGAAGAAGGGGAGGAAAAAGAAGTAGTGTAGGCAGAACAAGGGCAAGAAGGAGAAGAGTGGGAAGAACAAGAACAAGTGGATGTAGTAGAAGTGGAAGAAGGTGAAAAAGAGGAAGAAGAAGAAGTAGTTGAAGGAGTGGGGATGATGGAGAAGAAGTGGAAGAAGGAGAATAAGAGGTAGAAATGCAAGTGGAAGCAGAAGAAGGAGAAAAAGAGGTATATGACGAAGGAAAGGAAGAAGAAGAAGGAGATGAAGAGGAAGAAAAGAAAGGAAAGGAGAGGATGAAGAAGAAGTGGAAGAAAGAGAACAAGAGGAGGCAGGAGAAGTGGAAGAAAGATAAGAAGAGGAAGAAGAAAGAGAGTAACTAGAAAAAGTGGAAGAAGGAGAAGAAAAGGAAGAAGAAGAAGATGTGGAAAGTGAAGAAGGTAAACAAGAGGAGGAAGAAGAAGTAGTGAAAGGAGGTGAGATGAAGAAGAAGAATTGGAACAAGGAGAAAAGGAGGAAGAGGAAGAAGGAGGGGAAGGGAAGGGAAGAAGAACTAGAAGAAGTTGAATCTGGGGGAGAGGAGGAAGAAGAGGAAGAAGTGTAAGCGTAAGATTTGGGGGAAGGAGAAGAAGAGGAAGAGCAACAATGGGAAGCAACAGAAGTGGGGAATGGAGAAAAAGAGGAAGGAGAAGACGAAAAGGAAAGAAGAAGTTGTGGAAGGAGAAGAAATGGAAGAAGAGGAAGAAGAAAAAGTGTAAGCAGAAGAAGCGGAAGAAGGAGACGAAAAGGAAGAACAACAAGTAGAAGTAGAAGAAGTGGTAGAAGGAGAGAATAAGAGGAATAGCAGGAAGTAGTGGAATAAAAGGAGATGAAGAAGAAGAAGTGGAAGAAGGAGAACGGGAGGAGGAAGAAGAGGTAGCAGAAGGAGAAGAAGAGGAAGAAGAAGAAGTGGAAGAACGAGAAGAACAGGAAGAAGTGCAAGTGGAAGAAGGAGAACAATAGGAAGAAGAAGAAGAAGAAGAAGTGGAAGAATGAGAAAAAGAGGACGAAGAAGAAGCAATGGAAGGAAAGGGGAATGAAGAAGAAGTGGAACAAGGACGAGAAGAAGAAGGGGAGGAAGAAGAAGTAGTGTAGGCAGAAGAAGGGCAAGAAGGAGAAGAGAGGCAAGAAGAAGAACAAGTGGATGTAGTAGAAGTGGAAGAAGGTGAACAAGAGGAAGAAAAAGAAGTAGTTGAAGGAGTGGGGATGATGGAGAAGGAGTGGAAGAAGGAGGACAAGAGGTAGACATGCAAGTGGAAGCAGAAGAAGGATAAAAAGAGGGATATGAGGAAGGAAAGGAAGAAGAAGAAGGAGATTAATCGGAAGAAAAGAAAGGAAAGGAGAGGATGAAGAAGAAGTGGAAGAAAGAGAACAAGAGGAGGCAGGAGAAGTGGAAGAAAGATAAGAACAGGAAGAAAAAGGAGAGTAACGAGAAGAAGTGGAAGAAGGAGAAGAAAAGGAAGAAGAAGAAGATGTGGAAAGTGAAGAAGGTGAACAAGAGGAGGAAGAAAAAGTAGTGGAAGGAGGTGAGATGAAGAAGAAGAATTGGAACAAGGAGAAAAGGAGGAAGAGGAAGAAGGAGGCAAAGGGAAGGGAAGAAGACGCAGAAGAAGTGGAAGCTGGAGGAGAAGAGGAACAAGAAGAAGAAGTGTAAGCATAAGATTTGGGGGAAGGAGAAGAACAAGAAGAGAAACAATGGGAAGCAACAGAAGTGGGGGATGAAGAAAAAGTGGAAGGAGAAGACAGAAAGGAAAGAAGAAGAAGTGTAAGTAGAAGAAGCGAAAGAAGGAGACGAAAATGAAGAAGAACAACAAGTAGAAGTAGAAGAAGTGGTAGAAGGAGAACGGGAGGAGGAGAAGAGGTGGCAGAAGGAGAAGAACAGGAAGAAGAAGAAGAAGTGGAAGAATGAGAAAAAGAGGAGGAAGAAGAAGCAATGGAAGCAAAGGGGATGAAGAAGGAGTCGAACAAAGAGGAAGAAGAAGAAGAAGTGTAAGTAGGAGAAGCGGAAGAAGGAGACGAAAATGAAGAAGAACAACAAGTAGAAGTAGAAGAAGTGGTAGAAGGAGAGAATAAGAGGAATAGGAGGAAGTAGTGGAATGAAAGGAGATGAAGAAGAAGAAGAAGTGGAAGAAGGAGAACGGGAGGAGGGAGGAGAGGTGGCAGAAGGAGAAAAAGAGGAAGAAGAAGAAGTAGAAGAACGAGAAGAAAACGAAGAAGTGCAAGTGGGAGAAGGAGAACAATAGGAAGAAGAAGAAGTTGAAGAATGAGAAAAAGAGGAGGAAGAAGAAGAAGTGGAAGAATGAGAAAAAGAGGAGGAAGAAGAAGAGGTAGCAGAAGGAGAAGAAGAGGAAGAAGAAGAAGTGGAAGAACGAGAAGAACAGGAAGAAGTGCAAGTGAAAGAAGGAGAACAATAGGAAGAAGAAGAAGAAGAAGAAGTGGAAGAATGAGAAAAAGAGGACGAAGAAGAAGCAATGGAAGGAAAGGGGAATGAAGAAGAAGTGGAACAAGGACGAGAAAAAGAAGGGGAGGAAGAAGAAGTAGTGTAGGCAGAAGAAGGGCAAGAAGGAGAAGAGAGGGAAGAAGAAGAACAAGTGGATGTAGTAGAAGTGGAAGAAGGCGAACAAGAGGAAGAAGAAGAAGTAGTTGAAGGAGTGGGGATGATGGAGAAGCAGTGGAAGAAGGAGGACAAGAGGTAGACATGTAAGTGGAAGCAGAAGAAGGAGAAAAGGAGGGATATGACGAAGGAAAGGAAGAAGAAGAAGGAGATAAAGAGGAAGAAAAGAAAGGAAAGGAGAGGAGGAAGAAGAAGTTGAAGAAAGAGAACAAGAGGAGGCAGGAGAAGTGGAAGAAAGATAAGAAGAGGAAGAAGAAGGAGAGTAACTAGAAGAAGTGGAAGAAGGAGAAGAAAAGGAAGAAGAAAAAGATGTGGAAAGTGAGGAAGGTGAACAAGAGGAGGAAGAAGAGGTAGTGGAAGGAGGTGAGATGAAGAAGAAGAATTGGAACAAGGAGAAAAGGAGGAAAAGGAAGAAGGAGGGGAAGGTAAGCGAAGAAGAGGAAGTGTAAGCAGAAGAAGCTGAAGAAGGAGACGAAAATGAAGAAGAACAACAAGTAGAAGTAGAAGAAGTGGTTGAAGGAGAGAATAAGAGGAATAGGAAGTGCAAGTAGTGGAATGAAAGGAAATGAAGAAGAAGTAGTGGAAGAAGGAGAACGGGAGGAGGGAGAAGAGGTGGCAGAAGGAGAAGAAGAGGAAGAAGAAGAAGTGGAAGAACGAGAAGAAAAGGAAGAAGTGGAAGAAGAGGAAGTGTATGCAGAAGAAGTGGAAGAAGGAGACGAAAATGAAGAAGAACAACAAGAAGAAGTAGAAGAAGTGGTAGAAGGAGAGAATAAGAGGAATAGGAGGAAGTAGTGGAATGAAAGGAGATGAAGAAGAAGAAGTGGAAGAAGGACAACGGGAGGAGGGAGAAGAGGTGGCAGAAGGAGAAGAAGACGAGGAAGAAGAAGAGGAAAAACAAGAAGAAGGAGAAGGAATGGAAGAAGGAGAACAATAGGAAGAAAAAGAAGAAGTGGAAGGATAAGAAAAAGAGGAGTTAGAAGAAGCAATGGAAGGAAAGGGGATGACAAAGAAGTAGAACAAGGAGGAGAAGAAGAAGGGGAAAAAGAAGAAGTAGTGTATGCATAAGAAGGGCAAGAAGGAGAAGAGTGGGAAGAAGAAGAACAAGTGGATGTAGTAGAAGTGGAAGAAGGTGAACAAGAGGAAGAAGAACAAGTAGTTTAAAGAGTGGGGATGATGGAGAAGAAGTGGAAGAAGGAGAACAAGAGGTAGAAATGCAAGTGGAAGCAGAAGAAGGAGAAAAAGAGGGATATGACGAAGGAAAGGAAGAAGAAGAAGGACATGAAGAGGAAGAAAACAAAGGAAAGGAGAGGATGAAGAAGAAGTGGAAGAAAGAGAACAAGAGGAGGCAGGAGAAGTGGAAGAAAGATAAGAAGAGGAAGAAGAAGGAGAGTAACTAGAAGAAGTGGAAGAAGGAGAAGAAAAGGAAGAAGAAGAAGATGTGGAAAGTGAAGAAGGTGAACAAGAGGAGGAAGAAGAAGTAGTGGAAGGAGGTGAGATGAAGAAGAAGAATTGGACCAAGTAGAAAAGGAGGAAAAGGAAGAAGGAGGGGAAGCGAAGGGAAGAAGAAGCAGAAGAAGTGGAATCTAGAGGAGAAGAGGAAGAAGAAGAAGAAGTGTAAGCATAAGATTTGGGGGAAGGAGAGGAAGAGGAAGAGCAACAATGGGAAGCAACAGAAGTGGGGGTTGGAGAAAAAGAGGAAGGAGAAGACGGAAAGGAAAGAAGAAGAAGTTGTGGAAGGTGAAGAAATGGAAGAAGAGGAAGAAGAAGAAGTGTAAGCAGAAGAAGCGGAAGAAAGAGACGAAAATGAAGAAGAACAACAAGTAGTAGAAGGAGAGGATAAGTGGAATAGGAGGAAGTAGTGGAATGAAAGGAGATGAAGAAGAAGAAGTGAAAGACGGAGAAGGGGAGGAGGGAGAAGAGGTGGCAGAAGGAGAAGAAGAGGAAGAAGAAGAAGTGGAAAAATGAGAAGAAAAGGAAGAAGTGCAAGTGGAAGAAGGAGAACAACAGGAAGAAGAAGAAGAAGTGGAAGAAAGAGAACAAGAGGAGGCAGGAGAAGTGGAAGAAAGATAAGAAGAGGAAAAAGAAGGAGAGTAACTAGAAGAAGTGGAAGAAGGAGAAGAAAAGCAAGAAGAAGAAGATGTGGAATGTGAAGAAGGTGAACAAGAGGAGACAGAAGAAGTAGTGGAAGGAGGTGAGATGAAGAAGAAGAATTGGAACAAGGAGAAAAGGAAGAAAAGGAAGAAAAGGAAGAAGGAGGGGAAGGGAAGGGAAGAAGAAGAAGTAGAAGAAGTGGAATCTGGAGGAGAAGAGGAAGAAGAAGAAGAAGTGGAAGCATAAGATTTGGGGGAAGGAAAAGAAAAGGAAGATCAACAATGGGAGGAACAGAAGTGGGGGATGGAGAAAAAGAGGAAGGAGAAGATGGAAAGCAGAGAAGAAGAAGTTGTGGAAGGAGAAGAAATGGAAGAAGAGGAAGAAGAAGAAGTTTAGGTAGAAGAAGCGAAAGAAGGAGACGAAAATGAAGAAGAACAACAAGTAGAAGTAGAAGAAGTGGTAGAAGGAGAGAATAAGAGGAATAGGAGGAAGTAATGGAATGAAAGGAGACGAAGAAGAAGAAGTGGAAGAAGGAGAATGGGAGGAGGAAGAAGAGGTGGTAGAAAGAGAAGAAGTGGAAGAACGAGAAGAAAAGCAAGAAGTGCAAGTCGAAGAAGGAGAACAATAGGAAGAAGAAGAAGAAGCAATGGAAGGAAGAGGGAATAAAGAAGAAGTGGAAGAAGGAGGAGAAGAAGAAAGGGAGGAAGAAGAAGTAGTGCAGGCAGAAGAAGGGCAAGAAGGAGAAGAGAGGGAAGAAGAAGAACAAGTGGAAGAAAGAGAACAAGAGGAAGCAGGAGAAGTGGAAGAAAGATAAGAAGAGGAAGAAGAAGGAGAGTAACTAGAAGAAGTGGAAGAAGGAGAGGAAAAGGAAGAAGAAGAAGATGTGGAAAATGAAGAAGTTGAAGAAGGTGAACAAGAGGAGGAAGAAGAAGTAATGGAAAGAGGTGAGGTGAAGAAGAGGAATTGGAACAAGGAGAAAAGGAGGAAAAGGAAGAAGGAGGGGAAGGGAAGGCAAGAAGAAGCAGAAGAAGTGGAAGCTGGAGGAGAAGAGGAAGAAGAAGAAGAAGTGTAAGCATAAGATTTGGGGGAAGGAGAAGAAGAGGAAGAGCAACAATTGGAACCAACAGAAGTGGGGAATGGAGAAAAAGAGGAAGGAGAAGATGGAAAGGAAATAAGAAGAAGTTGTGGAAGGAGAAGAAATTGAAGAAGAGGAAGAAGAAGAAGTGTAAGCAGAAGAAGCGGAAGAAGGAGACAAAAATGAAGAGGAACAAAAGAAAGGAAAGGAGAGGATGAAGAAGAAGTGGAAGAAAGAGAACAAGAGGAGGCAGGAGAAGTGGAAGAAAGATAAGAAGAGGAAGAAGAAGGAGAGTAACTAGAAGAAGTGGAAGGAGGAGAAGAAAAGGAACAAGAAGAAGATGTGGAAAGTGAAGAACTTGAAGAAGGTGAACAAGAGGAGGAAGAAGAAGTAATGGAAGGAGGTGAGATGAAGAAGAAGAATTGGAACAAGGAGAAAAGGAGGAATATGACGAAGGGAACGAAGCAGAAGAAGGAGATGAAGAGGAAGAAAAGAAAGGAAAGGAGAGGATGAAGAAGAAGTGGAAGAAATAGAACAAGAGGAGGCAGCAGAAGTGGAAGAAAGATAAGAAGAGGAAGAAGAAGGAGAGTAAGTAGAAGAAGTGGAAGAAGAAGAAGAAAAGCAAGAAGAAGAATATGTGGAAAGTGAAGAAGTTGAAGAAGGTGAACAAGAGGAGGAAGAAGAAGTAGTGGAAGGAGGTGAGATGAAGACGAAGAATTGGAACAAGGAGAAAAGGAGGAAAAGAAAGAAGAAGGGGAAGGGAAGGGAAGAAGAAGCAAAAGAAGTGGAATCTGGAGGAGAAGAGGAAGAAGAAGAAGAAGAGTAAGCATAAGATTTGGGGGAAGGAGAAGAACAGGAAGAGCAACAATGGGAAGCAACAGAAGTGGGGGATGGAGAAAAAGAGGGAGAAGAAGACGGAAAGGAAAGAAGAAGGAGTTGTGGAAGGAGAAGAAGAAGTGTAAGCACAAGAAGAAAAAGAACAAGATGAAAATGAAGAAGAACAATAAGTAGAAGTAGAAGAAGGGGTAGAAGGAGAGAATAAGAGGAATAGGAGGAAGTAGTGGAATGAAACGAGATGAAGAAGAAGAAGTGGAAGAAGAAGAACGCGAGGAAGAGAAGAGGTGGCAGAAGGAGAAGAAAAGGAAGAAGAAGAAGTGGAAGAACGAGAAGAAAAGGAAGAAGTGCAAGTGGAAGAAGGAGAACAATAGGAAGAAGAAGAAGAAGTGGAAGAATGAGAAAAAGAGGAGGAAGTAGAAGCAATGGAAGGAAACGGGATGAAGAAGGAGCGGAACAAGGAGGAGAAGAAGAAGGGGAGGAAGAAGAAGTAGTGTAGGCAGAAGAATGGCAAGAAAGAGAAAATAGGGAAGAAGAAGAAGAAGTGGATGTAGTAAAAGTGGAAGAAGGTGAACAAGAGGACGAAGAGGAAGTAGTTGAAGGAGTGGGGATGATGGAAAAGAAGTGGAAGAAGGAGAACCAGAGGTAGAAATGCAAGTGGAAGCAGAAGAAGGAGAAAAAGAGGGATATGACGAAGGAAAGGAAGAAAAAGAAGGAGATGAAGAGGAAGAAAAGAAAGGAAGGGAGAGGATGAAGAAGAGGTGGAAGAAAGAGAACAAGAGGAGGCAGGAGAAGTGGAAGAAAGATAAGAAGAGGAAGAAGAAGGAGAGTAACTAGAAGAAGTGGAAGAAGGAGAAGAAAAGGAAGAAGAAGAAGATGTGGAAAATGAAGAAGTTGAAGAAGGTGAACAAGAGGAGGAAGAAGAAGTAACGGAAAGAGGTGAGATGAAGAAGAAGAATTGGAACAAGGAGAAAAGGAGGAAAAGGAAGAAGGAGGGGAAGGGAAGGAAAGAAGAAGTAGAAGAAGTGGAAGCTGAAGGAGAAGAGGAAGAAGAAGAAGAAGTGTAAGCATAAGATTTGGGGGAAGGAGAAGAAGAGGAAGAGCAACAATGGGAAGCAACAGAAGTGGGGGATAGAGAAAAAGAGGAAGGAGAAGACGGAAAGGAAAGAAGAAGAAGTTGTGGAAGGAGAAGAAATGGAAGAAGAGGAAGAAGAAGAAGTGTAAGCAGAAGAAGCGGAAGAAGGAGACGAAAATGAAGAAGAACAACAAGTAGAAGTAGAAGAAGTGGTAGAAGGAGAGAATAAGACAAATAGGAGGAAGTAGTGGAATGAAAGGAGATGAAGAAAAAGAAGTGGAAGAAGGAGAACGGGAGGAGGAAGAAAAGGTGGCAGAAGGAGAAGAAGAGGAAGAAGAAGTGGTGGAATAACGAGAAGAAAAGGAAGAAGTGCAAGTGGAAGAAGGAGAACAATAGGAAGAAGAAGAAGTGGAAGAATGAGAAAAAGAGGAGGAAGAAGAAGCAATGGAAGGAAAGGGGATGAAGAAGGAGTTGAACAAGGAGAAGAAGAAGAAGAGGAAGAAGAAGAAGTAGTGTAGGCAGAGGAAGGGCAAGAAATAGAAGAGAGGGAAGAAGAAGAAGAAGTGGATGTAATAAAAGTGGAAGAAGGTGAACAAGAGGAAGAAGAAGAAGTAGTTGATGGAGTGGGGATGATGGTGAAGAAGTGGAAGAAGGAGAACAAGAGGTAGAAATGCAAGTGGAAGCAGAAGAAGGAGAAAAATAGGGATATGACGAAGGAAAGGAAGAAGAAGAAGGAGATGAAGAGGAAGAAAAGAAAGGAAACGAGAGGATGAAGAAGAAGTAGAAGAAAGAGAACAAGAGGAAGAAGAAGGAGAGTAACTAGAAGAAGTGGAAGAAGGAGAAGAAAGGAAGAAGAAGAAGATGTGGAAAGGGAAGAACTTAAAGAAGGTGAACAAGAGGAGGAAGAAGAAGTAATGGAAGGAGGTGAGATGAAGAAGAAGAATTGGAACAAGGAGAAAAGGAGGAAAAGGAAGAAGGAGGGGAAGGGAAGGGAAGAAGAAGCAGAAGAAGTGGAAGCTGGAGGAGAAGAGGAAGAAGAAGAAGAAGTGTAAGCATAAGATTTGGGGGAAGGAGAAGTAGAGGAAGAGCAACAATGGGAAGCAACAGAAGTGGGGGATGGAGAAAAAGAGGAAGGAGAAGACGGAACGGAAAGAAGAAGAAGTTATGGAAGGAGAAGAAATGGAAGAAGAGGAAGAAGAAGAAGTGTAAGCAAAAGAAGCGGAAGAAGGAGACGAAAATGAAATAGAACAACAAGTAGAAGTAGAAGAAGTGGTAGAAGGAGAGAATAAGACAAATAGGAGGAAGTAGTGGAATGAAAGGAGTTGAAGAAAAAGAAATTGTGGAAGGAGAATGGGGGGAGGAAGAAGAGGTGGCAGAAGGAGAAGAAGAGGAAGAAGAAGTGGTGTAAGAACGAGAAGAAAAGGAAGAAGTGCAAGAGGAAGAAGGAGAACAATACGAAGAAGTAGAAATGGAAGAATGAGAAAAAGAGGAGGAAGAAGAAGCAATGGAAGGAAAGGGGATAAAGAAGGAGTGGAACAAGGAGGAGAAGAAGAAGGGGACAAAGAAGAAGTAGTGTAGGCAGAAGAGCGGCAAGAAGGAGAAGAGAGGGAAGAAGAAGAAGAAGTGGATGTAGTAAAAGTGGAAGAAGGTGAACAAGAGGAAGAAGAAGAAGTAGTTGAAGGAGTGGAGATGATGGAGAAGAAGTGGAAGAAGGAGAACAAGAGGTAGTAGAAATGCAAGTGGAAACAGAAGAAGGAGAAAAATAGGGATATGACGAAGGAAAGGAAGAAGAAGAAGGATATGAAGAGGAAGAAAAGAAAGGAAAGGAGAGGATGAACAAGAAGTGGAAGAAAGAGAAAAAGAGGAGGCATGAGAAGTGGAAGAAAGATAAAAAGAGGAAGAAGAAGGAGAGTAACTAGAAGAAGTGGAAGAAGGAGAAGAAAAGGAAGAAGAAGAAGGTGAACAAGAGGAGGAAGAAGAAGTAGTCGAAGGAGGTGAGATGAAGAAGAAGATAAGAAGAGGAAGAAGAAGGAGAGTAACTAGAAGAAGTGGAAGAAGGAGAAGAAAAGGAAGAAGAAGAAGATGTGGAAAGTGAAGAAGTTAAAGAAGGTGAACAAGAGGAGGAAGAAGAAGTAGTGCAAGGAGGTGAGATGACGAAGAAGAAGTTGTGGAAGTCGAAGAAATCGAAGAAGAGGAAAAAGAAGAAGTGTAAGCAGAAGAACCGGAAGAAGTAGACAAAAATGAAAAAGAACAACAAGTAGAAGTAGAAGAAGTGGTAGAAGGAGAGAATAAGAGGAATAGGAGGAAGTAGTGGAATGAAAGGAGATGAAGAAGAAGAAGTGGAAGAAGGAGAACGGGAGGAGGGAGAAGAGGTGGTAGAAGGAGAAGAAGAGGAAGAAGAAGAAGTGGAAGAACGAGAAGAAGTACAAGTGGGAGAAGGAGAACAATAGGAAGAAGAAGAAGAAGTGGAAGAATGAGAAAAAGAGGAGGAAGAAGAAGAAGTGGAAGAATGAGAAAAAGAGGAGGAAGAAGAAGCCATGGAAGGAAAGGGGATGAAGACGAAATGGAACAAGAAGGAGAAGAAGAAGGGGAGGAAGAAGAAGTAGTGTAGGCAGAAGAAGGGAAAGAAGGAGAAGAGAGGGAAGAAGAAGAACAAGTGGATGTAGTAGAAGTGGAAGAAGGTGAAGAAGAGGAAGAAGAAGAAGTAGTTGAAGGAGTGGTGATGATGGAGAAGAAGTGGAGGAAGGAGAACAAGAGGTAGAAATGCAAGTGGAAGCAGAAGAATGAGAAAAAAGAGAGATATGACGAAGGAAAGGAAGAAGAAGAAGGAGATGAAGAGGAAGAAAAGAAAGGAAAGGAGATGATGAAGAAGAAGTGGAAGAAAAAGAACAAGATGAGGCAGGAGAAGTGGAAAAATGATAAGAAGAGGAAGAAGAAGGAGAGTAACTAGAAGAAGTGGAAGAAGGAGAAGAAAAGGAAGAACAAGAAGATGTGGAAAGTGAAGAAGTTGAAGAAGGTGAACAAGAGGAGGAAGAAGAAGTAGTGGAAGGAGGTGAGATGAAGAAGAAGAATTGGAACAAGGAGAAAAGGAGGAAAAGGAAGAAGGAGGGGAGGGGAAGGGAAGGGAAGAAGAAGCAGTGGAAGTGGAATCTGGAGGAAAAGAAGAAGAAGAAGAAGAAGAAGAGTAAGCATAAGATTTGGGGGAAGGAGAAGACGAGGCAGAGCAACAATGGGAAGCAACAGAAGTGGGTGATGGAGAAAAAGAGGAAGGAGAAGATGGAAAGGAAAGAAGAAGAAGTTGTGGAAGGAGAAGAAATGGAAGAAGAGGAAGAAGAAGAAGTGTAAGCAGAAGAAGCGGAAGAAGGAGACGAAAATGAAGAAGAACAACAAGTAGAAGTGGAAGAAGTGGTAGAAGGAGAGAATAAGAGGAATAGGAGGAAGTAGTGGAATGAAAGGAGATGAAGAAGAAGAAGTTCTAGAAGGAGAACGGGAGGAGGAAGAAGAGGTGGCAGAAGGAGAAGAAGAGGAAGAATAAGAAGTAGAAGAACGAGAAGAAAAGGAAGAAGTGCAAGTGGAAGAAGGAGAACAATAGGAAGAAGAAGAAGTGGAAGAATGAGAAAAAGAGGAGGAAGAAGAAGCAATGGAAGGAAAAGGGAATGGAGAAGAAGTGGAACAAGGATGAGAAGAAGAAGGGGAAGAAGAAGAAGTAGTGTAGGCAGAAGAAGGGCAAGAAGGAGAAGAGAGGGAAGAAGAAGAACAAGTGGATGTAGTAGAAGTTGAAGAAGGTGAACAAGAGGAAGAAGAAGAAGTAGTTGAAGGAGTGGGGATGATGGAGAAGAAGTGGAAGAAGGAGAATAAGAGGTAGAAATGCAAGTGGAATCAAAAGAAGGAGAAAAATAGGGATAGGACAAAGGAAAGGAAGAAGAAGAAGGAGATGAAGAGGAAGAAAAGAAAGGCAAGGAAAAGATGAAGAAGAAGTGGAAGAAAGAGAACAAGAGGGGGAAGGAGAAGTGGAAGAAAGATAAGAAGAGGAAGAAGAAAGGGAGTAACTAGAAGAAGTGGAAGAAGGAGAATAAAAGGAAGAAGTTGAAGAAGGTGAACAAGAGGAGGAAGAAGAAGTAGTGGAAGGAGGTGAGATGAAGACGAAGAATTGCAACAGGGAGAAAAGGAGGAAAAGGAAGAAGAAGGGGAAGGAAGGGAAGAAGAAGCAAAAGAAGTGGAATCTGGAGGAGAAGAGGAAGAAGAAGAAGAAGAGTAAGCATAAGGTTTGGGGGAAGGAGAAGACGAGGAAGAGCAACAATGGGAAGCAACAGAAGTGGGGGATGGAGAAAAAGAGGAAGGAGAAGACGGAAAGGAAAGAAGAAGTTGTGGAAGGAGAAGAAATGGAAGAAGAGGAAGAAGAAGAAGTGTAAGCAGAAGAAGCGGAAGAAGGAGACGAAAATGAAGAGGAACAATAAGTAGAAGTAGAAGAAGTGGTAGAAGGAGAGAATAAGTGGAATAGGAGGAAGTAGTCGAATGAAAGGACATGAAGAAAAAGAAGTGGAAGAACGAGAAGAAAAGGAAGAACTGCAAGTGGAAGAATGAGAAGAAAAGGAATAGGAGGAAGTAATGGAATTAAAGGAGATGAAGAAGAAGAAGTGGAAGAAGGAGAACGGGAGGAGGAACAAGAGGTGGCAGAAGGAGAAGAAGAGGAAGAAGAAGAAGTGGAAGAACGAGAAGAGAAGGAAGAAGTGCAAGTGGAAGAAAGAGAACAATAGGAACAAGAAGAACAAGTGGAAGAATGAGAAAAAGAGGAGGAAGAATAAGCAATGGAAGGAATCTGGAGGAGAAGAGCAAGAAGAAGAAGAACTGTAAGCATAAGATTTGGGGGAAGGAGAAGAAGAGGAAGAGTAACAATGGGAAGCAACAGAAGTGGGGGATGGAGAACAAGAGGAAGGAGAAGACGGAAAGGAAAGAAGAAGAAGTTGTGGAAGGAGAAGAAATGGAAGAAGAGGAAGAACAAGAAGTGTAAGCAGAAGAAGCGGAAGAAGGAGACGAAAATGAAGCAGAACAACAAGTAGAAGTAGAAGAAGTGGTAGAAGGAGAGAATAAGAGGAATAGGAGGAAGTAGTGGAATGAAAGGAGATGAAGAAGAAGAAGTGGACGAAGGAGAACGGGAGGAGGAAGAAGAGGTTGCAGAAGGAGAAGAAGAGGAAGGAGAAGAAGTGGAAGAACGAGAAGAAAAGGAAGAAGTGCAAGTGGAAGAAGGAGAGCAATAGGAAGAAGAAGAAGAAGTGGAAGAATGAGAAAAAGAGGAGGAAGAACAAGCAATGGAAGGAAAGGGGAATGAAGAAGAAGTGCAACAAGGAGGAGAAGAAGAAGGGGAGGAAGAAGAAGTAGTGTAGGCAGAAGAAGGGCAAGAAGGAGAAGAGAAGGAAGAAGAACAACAAGTGGATGTAGTAGAAGTAGAAGAAGGTGAACACGAGGAAGAAGAAGAAGTAGTTGAAGGAGTAGGGATGATGGAGAAGAAGTAAAAGAAGGAGAACAAGAGGTAAAAATGCAAGTGGAAGCAGAAGAAGGAGAAAAAGAGGGATATGACGAAGGAATGGAAGAAGAAGAAGGAGATGAAGAGGAAGAAAAGAAAGGAAAGGAGAGGATGAAGAAGAAATGGAAGAAAGAGAACAAGAGGAGGCAGGAGAAGTGGAAGAATGATAAGAAGAGGAAAAAGAAGGAGACTAACTAGAAGAAGTGGAAGAAGGAGAAGAAAAGGAAGAAGAAGATGTGGGAAGTGAAGAAGTTGAAGAAGGTGAACAAGAGGAGGAAGAAGAAGTAGTGGAAGGAGGTGAGATGAAGAAGAAGAATTGGAACAAGGAGAAAAGGAGGATAAGGAAGAAGGAGGGGAAGGGAAGGGAAGAAGAAGCAGAAGAAGTGGAATCTAGAGGAGAAGAGGAAGAAGAAGAAGAAGTGTAAGCATAAGATTTGGGGGAAGGAGAAGAAGAGGAAGAGCAACAATCGGAAGCAACAAAGGTCGGGGATGGAGAAAAAGAGGAAGGAGAAGACGGAAAGGAAAGAAGAAGAAGTTGTGGAAGGAGAACAAATGGAAGAAGAGGAAATGGAAGAAGAAGAAGTGTAAGCAGAAGAAGTGGAAGAAGGAGACGAAAATGAAGAAGAACAACAAGTAGAAGTAGAAGAAGTGGTTGAAGGAGAGAATAAGAGGAATAGCAGGAAGTAGTGGAATGAAAGGAGACGAAGAAGAAGAAGTGGATGAAGGAGAATGGGAGGAGGAAAAGAGGTGGCAGAAGGAGAAGAAGAGGAAGAAGAAGAACAAGTGGAAGAATGAGAAAAAGAGGAGGAAGAAGAAGCAATGGAAGGAAAGGGGATGAAGAAGGAGTGGAACATGGAGGAGAAGAAGAAGGGGAGGAAAAAGAAGTAGTGTAGGCAGAAGAAGGGCAAGAAGGAGAAGAGAAGGAAAAAGAAGAAGAAGTGGATGTAGTAGAAGTGGAAGAAGGTGAACAAGAGGAAGAAGAAGAAGTAGTTGAAGGAGTGGGGATGATGGACAAGAAGTGGAAGAAGGAGAACAAGAGGTAGAAATGCAAGTGGAAACAGAAGAAGGAGAAAAAGAGGTATATGACGAAGGAAAGGAAGAAGAAGAAGGTGAACAAGAGGAGGAAGAAGAAGTAGTGGAAGGAGGTCAGATGAAGAAGAAGAATTCGAACAAGGAGAAAAGGAGGAAAAGGAAGAAGGAGGGGAAGGGAAGGGAAGAAGAAGCAGAAGAAGTGGAATCTGGAGGAGAAGAGGGAAAGGAAGAAGAAGTGTAAGCATAAGATTTGGGGGAAGGAGAAGAAGAGGAAGAGCAACAGTGGGAAGCAACAGAAGTGGGGGATGGAGAAAAAGAGGAAGGAGAAGACGGAAAGGAAAGAAGAAGAAGTTGTGGAAGGATAAGAAATGGAAGAAGAAGAAGAAGAAGAAGTGTAAGCAGAAGAAGCGAAAGAAGGATACGAAAATGAAGAAGAACAACAAGTAGAAGTAGAAGAAGTGGTAGAAGGAGAGAATAAGAGGAATAGGAGGAAGTAGTGGAATGAAAGGAGATGAAGAAGAAGAAGTGGAAGAAGGAGAACAGGAGGAGGAAGAAGAGGTGGCAGAAGGAGAGGAAGAAGTGGAAGAACGAGAAGAGAAGGAAGAAGTGCAGGTGGAAGAAGGGGAACAATAGGAAGTGGAAGAAGTAGTGGAAGAATAAGAAAAACAGGAGGAAGAAGAAGCAATGGAAGGAAAGGGGATGAAGAAGAAGTGGAACAAGGAGGAGAAAGAGAAGGGGGGGAAGAAGAAGTAGTGTAGGCAGAAGAAGGGCAAGAAGGAGAAGAGAGGGAAGAAGAACAACAAGTGGATGTAGTAGAGGTGGAAGAAGGTGAACAAAGAAGAAGAAATAGTTGAAGGAGTGGGGATGATGGAGAAGAAGTGGAAGAAGGAGAACAAAAGGTAGAAATGCAAGTGGAAGCAGAAGATGGAGAAAAAGAGGGATATGACGAAGGAAAGGAAGAAGAAGAAGGAGATGAAGAAGAAGAAAAGAAAGGAAAGGAGAGGATGAAGAAGAAGTGGTAGAAAGAGAACAAGAGGAGGCAATAGAAGTGGAAGAAAGATAAGAAGAGGAAGAAGAAGGAGAGTAACTAGAAGAAGTGGATGAAGGAGAAGAAAAGGAAGAAGAAGAAGATGTGGAAAGTGAAGAAGTTGAAGAAGGTGAACAAGAAGAGGAAGAAGAAGTAGTAGAAGGAGGTGAGATTAAGAAGAAGAATTGGAAGAAGGAGAAAAGGAGGAAAAGGAAGAAGGAGGGGAAGGGAAGGGAAGAAGAAGCAGAAGAAGTGGAATCTGGAGGAGAAAAAGCGTAAGCAGAAGAAGCGGAAGAAGGAGACGAAAATGAAGAACAACAACAAGTAGAATAGAAGAAGTGGTAGAAATAGAGAATAAGAGGAATAGGAGGAAGTAGTGGAATGAAAGGAGATGAAGAAGAAGAAGAGGAAGAAGGAGAACGGGAGGAGGGAGCAGAGGTGGCAGAAGGAGAAGAAGAGGAAGTAGAAGAAGTGGGAGAATGAGAAAAAGAGGAGGAAGAAGAAGCAATGGAAGGAAAGGGGATGAAGAAGAAGTGGAACAAGGAGGAGAAGAAGAAGGGGAGAAAGAAGACGTAGTGTAGGCAGAATAAGTGAAAGAAGGAGAAGCGAGGGAAGAAGAAGAACAAGTGGATGTAGTAGAAGTGGAAGAAGGTGAACGAGAAGAAGAAGAAGATGTAGTTGAATTAGTGGGGATGATCGAGAAGAAGTGGAAGAAGGAGAAGAGTAACTAGAAGAAGTGGAACAAGGAGAAGAGTAACTAGAAGAAGTGGAAGAAGGAGAAGAAAAGGAAGAAGAAAAAGATGTGGAAAGTGAAGAACGTGAACAGGAGGAGGAAGAAGAAGTAGTGGAAGGAGGTGAGATGAAGAAGAAGATAAGAAGAGGAAGAAGAAGGAGAGTAACTAGAAGAACTGGAAGAAGGAGAAGAAAAGGAAGAACAAGAAGATGTGGAAAGTGAAGAATGTGAACAAGAGGAGGAAGAAGAAGTAGTGGAAGTAGGTGAGATGAAGAAGAAGAATTGGAACAAGGAGAAAAGGAGGAAAAGGAAGAAGGAGGGGAAGGGAACGGAAAAAGAAGCAGAAGAAGTGGAATCTAGAGGAGAAGAGGAAGAAGAAAAAGAATTGTAAGCATAAGATTTGGGGGAAGGAGAAGAAGAGGAAGAGCAACAATGGGAACCAACAGAAGTGGGGGTTGGAAAAAAGAGGAAGGAGAAGACGGAAAGGAAAGAAGAAGAAGTTGTGGAAGGAGAAGAAATGGAAGAAGAGGAAGAAGAAGAAGTGTAAGCAGAAGTAGCGGAAGAAGGAGACAAAAATGAAGAAGAACAATAAGTAGAAGTAGAAGAAGTGGTAGAAATAGAGAATTAGAGAAACAGGAAGAAGTAGTGGAATGAAAGGAGATGAAGAAGAAGAAGTGGAAGAAGGAGAACGGGAGGAGGGAGAAGAGGTGGCAGAAGGAGAAGAAGAGGAAGAAGAAGAAGTGGAAGAACGAGAAGAAAAGGAAGAAGAACTGCACGTTGAAGAAGGAGAACAATAGGAAGAAGAAGAAGAAGTGGAAGAATGAGAAAAAGAGGAGGAATAAGAAGCAATGGAAAGAAAGGGGATGAAGAAGAAGTGGAACAACGAGGAGAAGAAGAAGGGGAGGATGAAGAAGTAGCGTAGGCAGGAGAAGGGCAAGAAGGAGAAGAGAGGGAAGAAGAAGAACAAGTGGATGGAGTAGAAGTGGAAGAAGGTGAACAAGAGGAGCAAGAAGAACTAGTGGAAGGAGGTGAGATGAAGAAGAAGAATTGGAACAAGGAGAAATGGAGGAAAGAAGAAGAAGCAGAAGAAGTGGAATCTGGAGGAGAAGAGCAAGAAGAAGAAGAAGTGTAAGCATAAGATTTGGGGGAAGGAGAAGAAGAGGAAGAGCAACAATAGGAAGCAACAGAAGTGGGGGATGGAGAAAAAGAGGAAAGCGAAGACGGAAAGGAAAGAAGAAGAAGTTATGGAAGGAGAAGAAATGGAAGTACAGGAAGAAGAAAAAGTGTAAGCAGAAGAATCGAAAGAAGGAGACGAAAATGAAGAAGAACAACAAGTAGAAGTAGAAGAAGTGGTAGAAGGAGAGAATAAGAGGAATAGGAGGAAGTAGTGGAATGAAAGGAGATGAAGAACAAGAAGTGGAAGAAGGAGAACGGGAGGAGGGAGGCGGGGGAAGAGGTGGCAGAAGGAGAAGAAGAGGAAGAAGAAGTAGTGTAGGCAGAAGAAGGGCAAGAAGGAGAAGAGAGGGAAGAAGAAGAACAAGTGGATGTAGTACAAGTGGAAGAAAGTGAACAAGAGGAAGAAGAAGAAGTAGTTGAAGGAGTGGGGATGATGGAGAAGAAGTGGAAGAAGGAGAACTAGAGGTAGAAATGCAAGTGGAAGCAGAAGAAGGAGAAAAGGAGGGATACGACGAAGGAAAGGAACAAGAAGAAGCAGATGAAGAGGAAGAAAAGAAAGGAAATGAAAGGATGAAGAAGAAGTGGAAGAAAGAGAACAAGAGGAGGCAGGAGAAGTGGAAGAAAGATAAGAAGCAGAAGAAGAAGGGGAGTAACTAGAAGAAGTGGAAGAAGGAAAAGAAAAGGAAGAAGAAGAAGATGTGGAAAGTGAAGAAGGTGAACAAGAGGAGGAAGAAGAAATAGTGGAAGGAGGTGAGATGATGAAGAAGAATTGGAACAAGGAGAAAAGGATGAAAAGGAAGAAGGAGGGGAAGGGAAGGAAAGAAGACGCAGAAGAAGTGGAAGCTAGAGGAGAAGAGGAAGAAGAAGAGGAAGTGTAAGCATAAGATTTGGGGGAAGGAGAAGAAGAGGAAGAGCAATAATGGGAAGCAAGAGAAGTGGGGGATGTAGAAAAAGAGGAAGGAGAAGACGGAAAGGAAAGAAGAAGAAGTTGTGGAAGGAGAAGAAATGGAAGAAGAGGAAGAAGAAGAAGTGCAACAATGGGAAGAAGAAGATAAGTAGAGGAAGAAGAAGGAGAGTAACTAGAAGAAGAAGAAGAAGTGTAAGCATAAGATTTGGGGGAAGGAGAACAAGAGGAAGAGCAACAATGGGAAGCAACAGAAGTGGGGGATGGAGAAAAAGAGGAAGGAGAAGACGAAAAGAAAAGAGTAAGAAGTTGTAGAAGGAGAAGAAATGGAAGAAGAGGAAGAAGAAGTGTAAGCAGAAGAAGGAGACAAAAATGAAGAACAACAAGTAGAAGTAGAAGAAGTGGTAGAAGGAGAGAATAAGAGGAATGGGAGGATGAAGTGGAATGAAAGGAGATGAAGAAGAAGTAGTGGAAGAAGGAGAACGGGAGGAGGGAGAAGAGGTGGCAGAAGGAGAAGAAGAGCAAGAAGAAGAAGTGGAAGAAAGAGAAGAAAAGGAAGAAGTGCAAGTGGAAGAAGGAGAACAATGGGAAGAAGAAGAAGTAGTGGAAGAATGAGAAAAAGAGGAGGAAGAAGAAGCAATGGAAGGAAAGGGGATGAAGAAGAAGTGGAACAAGGAGGAGAAGAAGAAGGAGAGGAAGAAGAAGTAGTGTAGGCAGAAGAAGGGCAAGAAGGAGAAGAGAGGGAAGGAGTAGAACAAGTGGATGTAGTAGAAGTGGGAGAAGGGGAACAAGAGGAAGAAGAAGAAGAAGTAGTTGAAGGAGTCGGGATGATCGAGAAGAAGTGGAAGAAGGAGAACAAGAGGTAGAAATGCAAGTGGAACCAGACGAAGGAGAAAAAGAGGGATATGACAAAGGAAAGGAAGAAGAAGAAGGAGATGAAGAGGAAGAAAAGAAAGGAAAGCAGAGGATGAAGAAGAAGTGGAAGAAAGAGAATAAGAGGAGGCAGGAGAAGTGGAAGAAAGATAAGAAGAGGAAGCAGAAGGAGAGTAACTAGAAGAAGTGGAAGAAAGAGAAGAAAAGGAAGAAGAAGAAGATGTGCAAAGTGAAGAACGTGAACAAGAGGAGGAAGAAGAAGTAGTGGAAGGAGGTGACATGGAGAAGAAGAATTGGAACAATGAGAAAAGGAGGAAAAGGAAGAAGGAGGGGAAGGGAAGAAGAACCAAAAGAAGTGGATTCTGGAGGAGAAGAGGAAGAAGAAGAAGAAGTGTAAGCTTAAGATTTGGGGGAAGGAGAAGAAGAGGAAGAGCAACAATGGGAAGCAACAGAAGTGGGGGATGGAGAAAAAGAGGAAGGAGAAGACGGAAAGGAAATAAGAAGTAGTTGTGGAAGGAAAAGAAATGGAAAAAGAAGAAGTGTAGGCAGAAGAAGCGGAAGAAGGAGACGAAAATGAATAAGAACAACAAGTAGAAGTAGAAGAAGTGGTGGAAGGAGAGAATAAGAGGAATAGGAGGAAGTAGTGGAATGAAAGGAGATGAAGAAGAAGAAGTGGAAGAAGGAGAACGGAAGGAGGGAGGAGGGAGAAGAGGTGGCAGAACGAGAAGAAGAGGAAGAAAAAGAAGTGGAAGAAAGAAAAGAAAAGGAAGAAGTGCAAGTGGAAGAAGGAGAACAATAGGAAGAAGAAGGAGAAGTGGAAGAATGAGAAAAAGAGGAGGAAGAAGAAGCAATGGAAGGAAAAGCGATGAAGAAGAAGTGCAAGAAGGAGGAGAAGAAGAAAGGGAGGAAGAAGAAGTTGTGTAGGCACAAGAACGACAAGAAGGAGAAGAGAGGGAAGAAGAAGAACAAGTGTATGTATTAGAGGTGGAAGAAGGTGAACAAGAGGAAGAAGAAGAAGTAGTTGAAGGAGTGGGGATGATGGAGAAGAAGTGGAAGAAGGAGAACTAGAGGTAGAAATGCAAGTGGAAGCAGAAGAAGGAGAAAAGGAGGGATACGACGAAGGAAAGGAAGAAGAAGAAGCAGATGAAGAGGAAGAAAAGAAAGGAAATGAGAGGATGAAGAAGAAGTGGAAGAAAGGGAACAAGAGGAGGCAGGAGAAGTGGAAGAAAGATAAGAAGAGGAAGAAGAAGGGGAATAAATAGAAGAAGTGGAAGAAGGAAAAGAAAAGGAAGAAGAAGAAGATGTGGAAAGTGAAGAAGGTGAACAAGAGGATGAAGAAGAAGTAGTGGAAGGAGGTGAGATGAAGAAGAAGAATTGGAACAAGGAGAAAGGAGGAAGGAGGGGAAGGGAAGAAGAACTAGAAGAAGTGGAATCTGGAGAAGAAGAGGTAGAGCAAGAAGTGTAAGCGGAAGAAGGAGACGAAAATGAAGCAGAACAACAAGTAGAAGTAGAAGAAGTGGTAGAAGGAGAGAATAAGAGGAATAAGAGGAAGTAGTGGAATGAAAGGAGATGAAGAAGAAGAAGTGGAAGATGGAGAACAATAGGAAGAAGAAGAAGAAGTGGAAGAATGACAAAAAGAGGAGGAAGAAGAAGCAATGGAAGGAAGGGGGAATAAAGAAGAAGTCGAAGAAGGAGGAGAAGAAGAAGGGGAGGAAGAAGAAGTAGTGCAGGCAGAAGAAGGGCAAGAACGAGAAGAGAGGGAAGAAGAAGAACAAGTGGATGTAGTAGAGGTGGAAGAATGTGAATAAGAGGAAGAAGAAGAAGTAGTTGAAAGAGTGGGAATTATGCAGAAGAAGTGGATGAAGGAGAACAAGAGGTACAAATGCAAGTGGAAGCAGAAGAAGGAGAAAAAGAGGGATATGACAAAGGAAAGGAAGAAGGAGAAGGAGATGAAGAAGAAGAAAAGAAAGGAAAGGAGAGGATGAAGAGGAAGAAGTGGAAGAAAGTGAACAAGAGGAGGTAGGAGAAGTGGAAGAAAGATAAGAAGAGGAAGAAGAAGGAGAGTAAGTAGAAGAAGTGAAAGAAGGGGTAGAAGAAGTAGTGGAAGGAGGTGAGATGAAGAAGAAGAACTGGAACAAGGAGAAAACGAGGAAAAGGAAGAAGGAGGGGAAGGGAAGGGAAGAAGAAGCAGAAGAAGTGGAATCTGGAGGAGAAGAGGAACAAGAAGAAGAAGTGTAAGCATAAGATTTGGGGGAAGGAGAAGAAGAGGAAGAAGAGGAATGAGAAAACAGAAAGGAAAGAAGAAGAAGTTGTGGAAGGAGAAGAAATGGAAAAAGAGGAACAAGAAGAAGTGTAAGCAGAAGAAGGAGACGAAAATGAAGAAGAACAACAAGTAGAAGTAGAAGAAGTGGTAGAAGTAGTGGAATGAAAGGAGATGAAGAAGAAGAAGTGGAAGAAGCAGAACGGGTGGAGGAAGAAGAGGTGGCAGAAGGAGAAGAAGAGGAAGAAGAAGAAGTGGAAGAAGGAGAAGAAACGGAAGAAGTGCAAGTGGAAGAAGGAGAACAATAGGAAGAAGAAAAAGAAGTGGAAGAGCAACAATGGGAAGCAACATAAGTGGGGGTTGGAGAAAAAGAGGAAGGAGAAGACGGAAAGGAAAGAAGAAGTTGTGGAAGGATAAGAAATGGAAGAAGAGGAACAAGAAGAAGTGTAAGCAGAAGAAGCGGAAGAAGGAGAGAGTAAGAGGAATAGGAGGAAGGAGTGGAATGAAAGGAGATGAAGAAGAAGAATGGAAGAAGGAGAACGGGAGGAGTGAGAGGAGGTGGCAGAAGGAGAAGAAGTGGAAGAAGAAGAAGTGGAAGAACGAGGAGAAAAGGAAGAAGTGCAAGTGGAAGAGGGAGAACAATAGGAAGAAGAAGAAGAAGTGGAAGAATGAGAAAAATAGGAGGAAGAAGAAGCAATGGAAGGAACGGGGATGAAGAAGAAGTGGAACAAGGAGGAGAAGAAGAAGGGGACGAAGAAAAAGTAGTCTAGGCAGAAGAAGGCCAAGAAGGAGAAGAGAGGGAAGAGGAAGAACAAGTGGATGTAGTAGAAGTAGAAGAAGGTGAACAAGAGAAAGAAGAAGATGTAGTTGAATTAGTGGGGATGATGGAGAAGAAGTGGAAGAAGGACAACAAGAGGTAGAAACGCAAGCGAAAGCAGAAGAAGGCGAAAAAGAGGGATATGACGAAGGAAAGGAAGAAGAAGAAGGAGAACAAGAGGTAGAAACGCAAGCGGAAGCAGAAGAAGGAGAAAAAGAGGGATATGACGAAGGAAAGGAAGAAGAAGAAGGAGATGAAGAGGAAGAAAAGAAAGGAAAGGAGAGGATGAAGAAAAAGTGGAAGAAAGAGAACAAGAGGAGGCAGGAGAAGTGGAAGAAAGATAAGAAAAGGAAGAAGGAGGAGAGTAACTAGAAGAAGTGGTAGAAGGAGAAGAAAAGGAAGAAGAAGAAGATGTGGAAAGTGAAGAACGTGAACAAGAGGACGAAGAAGAAGTAGAAGAAGTGGAATCTAGAGGAGAAGAGGAAGAAGAAGAAGAAGTCTAAGCATAAGATTTGGGGGAAGGAGAAGAAGAGTAAGAGCAACAATGGGAAGCAACAGCAGTGGGGGTTGGAGAAAAAGAGGAAGGAGAAGACGGAAAGGAAAGAAGAAGTTGTGGAAGGATAAGAAATGGAAGAAGAGGAACAAGAAGAAGTGTAAGCAGAAGAAGCGGAAGAAGGAGAGAGTAAGAGGAATAGGAGGAAGGAGTGGAATGAAAGGAGATGAAGAAGAAGAATGGAAGAAGGAGAACGGGAGGAGTGAGAGGAGGTGGCAGAAGGAGAAGAAGTGGAAGAAGAAGAAGTGGAAGAACGAGGAGAAAAGGAAGAAGTGCAAGTGGTAGAGGGAGAACAATAGGAAGAAGAAGAAGAAGTGGAAGAATGAGAAAAATAGGAGGAAGAAGAAGCAATGGAAGGAACGGGGATGAAGAAGAAGTGGAACAAGGAGGAGAAGAAGAAGGGGACGAAGAAGAAGTAGTCTAGGCAGAAGAAGGCCAAGAAGGAGAAGAGAGGGAAGAGGAAGAACAAGTGGATGTAGTAGAAGTAGAAGAAGGTGAACAAGAGGAAGAAGAAGATGTAGTTGAATTAGTGGGGATGATGGAGAAGAAGTGGAAGAAGGACAACAAGAGGTAGAAACGCAAGCGAAAGCAGAAGAAGGCGAAAAAGAGGGATATGACGAAGGAAAGGAAGAAGAAGAAGGAGAACAAGAGGTAGAAACGCAAGCGGAAGCAGAAGAAGGAGAAAAAGAGGGATATGACGAAGGAAAGGAAGAAGAAGAAGGAGATGAAGAGGAAGAAAAGAAAGGAAAGGAGAGGATGAAGAAAAAGTGGAAGAAAGAGAACAAGAGGAGGCAGGAGAAGTGGAAGAAAGATAAGAAAAGGAAGAAGGAGGAGAGTAACTAGAAGAAGTGGTAGAAGGAGAAGAAAAGGAAGAAGAAGAAGATGTGGAAAGTGAAGAACGTGAACAAGAGGACGAAGAAGAAGTAGAAGAAGTGGAATCTAGAGGAGAAGAGGAAGAAGAAGAAGAAGTCTAAGCATAAGATTTGGGGGAAGGAGAAGAAGAGTAAGAGCAACAATGGGAAGCAACAGAAGTGGGGGTTGGAAAAAAAGAGGAAGGAGAAGACGGAAAGGAAAGAAGAAGAAGTTGTGGAAGGAGAAGAAGGAAAGGAAAGAAGAAGAAGGTCTGGAAGGAGAAGAAATGGAAGCAGAGGAAGAAGAAGAAGTGTAAGCAGAAGAAGCGGAAGAAGGAGACGAAAATGAAGAAGACAAAGGCATGGAAGAAGAAGAAGGGTAACTAGAAGAAGTGGAAGAAGGAGAAGAAAAGGAAGAAGAAGAAGATGTGGAAAGGGAAGAACTTGAAGAAGGTGAACAAGAGGAGGAAGAAGAAGTAATGGAAGGAGGTGAGATGAAGAAGAAGAATTGGAACAAGGAGAAAAGGAGGAATATTACGATGGAAAAGAAGCAGAAGAAGGAGATGAAGAGTAAGAAAAGAAAGGAAAGGGGAGGATGAAGAAGAAGTGGAAGAAAGAGAACAAGAGGAGGCAGGAGAAGTGGAAGAAAGATAAGAAGAGGAAGTAGAAGAAGTGGAAGAAGGAGAAGAAAAGGAAGAAGAAGAACATGTGGAAAATGAAGAAGTTGAAGAAGGTGGACAAGAGGAGGAACAAGAAGTAGTGGAAGCAGGTGAGATGAAGAAGAAGAATTTGAACCAGGAGAAAAGGAGGAAAAGGAAGAAGGAGGGGAAGGGAAGGGAAGAAGAAGCAGAAGAAGTGGAAGCTGGAGGAGAAGAGGAAGAAGAAGAAGAAGTGTAAGCATAAGATTTGGGGGAAGGAGAAGAACAGGAAGACCAACAATGGGAAGCAACAGAAGTGGGGGTTGGAGAAAAAGAGGAAGGAGAAGACGGAAAGGAAAGAAGAAGAAGTTGTGGAAGGAGAAGAAATGGAAGAAGAGAAAGAAGAAGAAGTGTAAGCAGAAGAAGTGAAAAAAGAAGACGAAAATGAAGAAGAACAACAAGTAGAAGTAGAAGAAGTGGTAGAAGGAGAGAATAAAAGGAATAGGAGGAAGAAGTTGAATGAAACGAGATGAAGAAGAAGAAGTGGAAGAAGGAGAACGCGAGGAAGAGAAGAGGTGGCAGAAGGAGAAGAAGAGGAAGAAGAGGAAGAATGAGAAAAAGAGAAGGAAGAAGAAGCAATGGAAGGAAACGGGATGAAGAAGGAGTGGAACAAGGACGAGAAGAAGAAGGGGATGAAGAAGAAGTAGTGTAGGCAGAAGAATGGCAAGAAGGAGAAAAGAAGGAAGAAGAAGAAGAAGTGGATGTAGCAAAAGTCGAAGAAGGTGAACAAGAGGAAGAAGAAGAAGTAGTTGAAGGAGTGGGGATGATGGAAAAGAAGTGGAAGAAGGAGAACAAGAGGTAGAAATGCAAGTGGAGCAGAAGAAGGAGAAATGGAAGAAAGAGAACAAGAGGAGGCAGGAGAAGTGGAAGAAAGATAAGAAGAGGAAGAAGAAGGAGAGTAACTAGAAGAAGTGGAAGAAGGGGAAGAAAAGGAAGAAGAAGAAGAACTTGAAGAAGGTCAACAAGAGGAGTAAGAAGAAGTAATGGAAGGAGGTGAGATGAAGAAGAAGAATTGGAACAAGGAGAAAAGGAGGAAAATGATGATGGAAAGGAAGCAAAAGAAGGAGATGAAGAGGAAGAAAAGAGAGGAAAGGAGAGGATGAAGAAGAAGTGGAAGAAAGAGAACAAGAGGAGGCAGGAGAAGTGGAAGAAAGATAAGAAGAGGAAGAAGAAGCAGTGTAACTAGAAGAAGTGGAAGGAGGAGAAGAAAAGGAAGAAGAAGAAGATGTGGAAAGTGAAGAAGTTGAAGAAGGTGGACAAGAGGAGGAACAAGAAGTAGTGGAAGCGGGTGAGATGAAGAAAAAGAATTGGAACAAGTAGAAAAAGAGGAAAAGGAAGAAGGAGGGGAAGGGAAGGGAAGAAGAAGCAGAAGAAGTGGAATCTGGAGGAGAAGAGGAAGAAGAAGAAGAAGTGTAAGCATAAGATTTGGGGGAAGGAGAAGAGGAGGAAGAGCAACAATGGGAAGCAACAGAAGTGGGGGATGGAGAAAAAGAGGAAGGAGAAGACGGAAAGGAAAGAAGAAGAAGTTGTGGACAGAGAAGAAATGAAAGAAGAGGAAGAAGAAGAAGTGTAAGCAGAAGAAGCGAAAGAAGGAGACGAAAATGAAGAAGAACAACAAGTAGAAGTAGAAGAAGTGGTAGAAGGAGAGAATAAGAGGAATAAGAGGAAGCAGTGGAATGAAAGGAGATGAAGAAGAAGAATGGAAGAAGGAGAACGGGAGGAGTAAGAGGAGGTGGCAGAAGGAGAAGAAGAGGAAGAAGAAGAAGTGGAAGAACGAGGAGAAAAGGAAGAAGTGCAAGTGGAAGAGGGAGAACAATAGGAAGAAGAAGAAGAAGTGGAAGAATGAGAAAAAGAGGAGGAAGAAGAAGCAATGGAAGGAAAGGGGATGAAGAAGAAGTGGAACAAGGAGGAGAAGAAGAAGGGGAGGAAGAAGAAGTAGTGTAGGCAGAAGAAGGGCAAGAAGGAGAAGAGAGCGAAGAAGAAGAAAAAGTGGATGTAGTAGAAGTCGAAGAAGGTGAACAAGAGGAAGAAGAAGAAGTAGTTGAAGGAGTGGGGATGATGGAGAAGAAGTGGAAGAAGGAGAACAAGAGGTAGAAATGCAACTGGAAGCAGAAGAAGGAGAAAAAGAAGGATATGACGAAGGAAAGGAAGAAGAAGAAGGAGATGAAGAGGAAGAAAATAAAGGAAAGGAGAGGATGAAGAAGAAGTGGAAGAAAGACAACAAGAAGAGGCAGGAGAAGTGGAAGAAAGATGAGAAAAGGAAGAAGAATGAGAGTAACTAGAAGAAGTGGAAGAAGGAGAAGAAAAGCAAGTAGAAGAAGAGGTGGAAAGTGAAGAAGGTGAACAAGAGGAGGAAGAAGAAGTAGTGGAAGGAGGTGAGATGAAGAAGAAGAATTGGAACAAGGAGAAAAGAAGGAAAAGGAAGAAGGAGGGGAAGGGAAGGGAGGAAGAAGCAGAAGAAGTGGAATCTGGAGGAGAAGAGGAAGAAGGAGAAGAAGTGTAAGCATAAGATTTGGGGGAAGGAGAAGAAGAGGAAGAGCAACAATGGGAAGCAACAAAATTGGGGGATGGAGAAAGAGAGGAAAGCGAAGACAGAATGGAAAGAAGAAGAAGTTGTGGAAGGAGAATAAATGGAAGATGAGGAAGAAGAAGTGTAAGCAGAGGAAGCGGAAGAAGGAGACGAAAATGAAGAAGAACAACAAGCAGAAGTCGGAGTGGTAGAAGGAGAGAATAAGAGGAACAGGAGGAAGTAGTGGAATGAAAGGAGATGAAGAAGAAGAACTCGAAGAAGGAGAACGGGAGGAGGGAGAAGAGGTGGCAGAAGGAGAAGAAGAGGAAGAAGTGGAAGAACGAGAAGGAAAGGAAGAAGTGCAAGTGGAAGAAGGAGAACAATAGGAAGAAGAAGAAGAAGAAGTGGAAGAATGAGAAAAAAAGGAGGAGGAAGAAGCAATGGAAGGAAAGGGGAATGAAGAAGAAGTGGAACAAGGAGGAAAAGAAGAAGGGGAGGAAGAAGAAGTAGTGTAGGCAGAAGAAGGGCAAGAAGGAGAAGAGAGGGAAGAAGAAGAACAAGAGGATGTAGTAGAGGTGGAAGAAGGTGAACAAGAGGAAGAAGAAGAAGTAGTTGAAGGAGAGGGGGTGATGGAGAAGAAGTGGAAGAGGGAGAACAAGAGGTAGAAATGCAAGTGGAAGCAGAAGAAAGAGAAAGAGAGGGATATGACGAAGGAAAGGAAGAGGAAGTAGGAGATGAAGAGGAAGAAAAGAAAGGAAAGGAGAGGATGAAGAAGAAGTGGAAGAAAGAGAACAAGAGGAGGCAGGAGAAGTGGACGAAACATAAGAAGAGGAACAAGAAGGAGAGTAACTAGAAGAAGTGGAAGAAGGAGAAGAAAAGGAAGAAGAAGATGTGGAAAGTGAAGAAGTTGAAGAAGGTGAACAAGAGGAGGAAGAAGAAGTAAGTGAAGGAGGTGAGATGAAGAAGAAGAATTGGAACAAGGAGAAAAGGAGGAAAAGGAAGAAGGAGGGGAAGGGAAGGGAAGAAGAAGCAGAAGAAGTGGAATCTGGAGGAGAGGAGGAAGAAGAAGAAGAAGTGTAAGCATAAGATGTGGGGGAAGGAGAAGAGGAAGAGCAACAATGGAAAGCAACAAAAGTGGGCGATGGAGAAAAAGAGGAAGAAGAAGACAGAAAGGAAAGAAGAAGAAGTTGTGGAAGGAGAAGAAATGGAAGAATAGGAAGAAGAAGAAGAAGTGGAAGAATGAGAAAAAGAGGAGGAAGAAGAAGCAATGGAAGGAAAGGGGAATCAAGAAGAAGGGGAACAAGGAGGAGAAGAAGAACGGGAGGAAGAAGAAGTAGTGTAGGCAGAAGAAGGCAAGAAGGAGAAGAGAGGGAAGAAGAAGAACAAGAGGATGTAGTAGAGGTGGAAGAAGGTGAACAAGAGGAAGAAGAAGAAGTAGTTGAAGGAGAGGGGGTGATGGAGAAGAAGTGGAAGAGGGAGAACAAGAGGTAGAAATGCAAGTGAAAGCCGAAGAAGGAGAAAGAGAGGGATATGACGAAGGAAAGGAAGAAGAAGAAGGAGATGAAGAGGAAGAAAAGAAAGGAAAGGAGAGGATGAAGGAAGAAAGAGAACAAGAGGAGGCAGGAGAATTTGAAGAAAGAAAAGTAGAGGAAGAAGACGGAGAGTAACTAGAAGAAGTGGAAGAAGGAGAAGAAAAGGAAGAAGAAGAAGATGTGGAAAGTGAAGAAGTTGAAGAAGGAGAACAAGAGGAGGAATAAGAAGTAGTGGAAGGAGGTGAGATGAAGAGGAGAGGGATATGACGAAGGAAAGGAAGAAGAAGAAGGAGATGAAGAGGAAGAAAAGAAAGGAAAGGAGAGGATGAAGAAGAAGTGGAAGAAAGAGAACAAGAGGAGGCAGGAGAAGTGGAAGAAGAATAAGAAGAGGAAGACGACGAAGAAGAAGGAGAGGAAGTGTAAGCAGAAGAAGCTGAAGAAGGAGACGAAAATGAAGAAGAACAACAAGTAGAAGTAGAAGAAGTGGTTGAAGGAGAGAATAAGAGGAATAGGAAGTGCAAGTAGTGGAATCAAAGGAAATGAAGAAGAGGTAGTGGAAGAAGGAGAACAAGTGGATGTAGTAGAAGTTGAAGAAGGTGAACAAGAGGAAGAAGAAGAAGTGGAAGAAGGAGAAGAACAGGTAGAAATGCAAGTGGAAGCAGAAGAAGGAGAAAAAGAGCGATATGACGAAGGAAAGGAAGAAGAAGAAAGAGATGAAGAAGAAGAAAAGAAAGGAAAGGAGAGGATGAAGAAGAAGTGGAAGAAAGAGAACAAGAGGAGGCAGGAGAATTTGAAGAAAGAAAAGTAGAGGAAGAAGAAGGAGAGTAACTAGAAGAAGTGGAAGAAGGAGAAGAAAAGGAAGAAGAAGAAGATGTGGAAAGTGTAGAAGTTGAAGAAGGTGAACAAGAGGAGGAATAAGAAGTAGTGGAAGGAGGTGAGATGAAGAGGAGAGGGATATGACGAAGGAAAGGAAGAAGAAGAAGGAGATGAAGAGGAAGAAAAGAAAGGAAAGGAGAGGATGAAGAAGAAGTGGAAGAAAGAGAACAAGAGGAGGCAGGAGAAGTGGAAGAAGAATAAGAAGAGGAAGAAGACGAAGAAGAAGGAGAGGAAGTGTAAGCAGAAGAAGCTGAAGAAGGAGACGAAAATGAAGAAGAACAACAAGTAGAAGTAGAAGAAGTGGTTGAAGGAGAGAATAAGAGGAATAGGAAGTGCAAGTAGTGGAATCAAAGGAAATGAAGAAGAGGTAGTGGAAGAAGGAGAACAAGTGGATGTAGTAGAAGTGGAAGAAGGTGAACAAGAGGAAGAAGAAGAAGTGGAAGAAGGAGAAGAACAGGTAGAAATGCAAGTGGAAGCAGAAGAAGGAGAAAAAGAGTGATATGACGAAGGAAAGGAAGAAGAAGAAGGAGATGAAGTTGAAGAAAAGAAAGGAAAGGAGAGGATGAAGGAAGAAAGAGAACAAGAGGAGGCAGGAGAAGTGGAAGAAAGATAAGAAGAGGAAGAAGAAGGAGAGTAACTAGAAGAATTGGAAGAATGGGAAGTAAAGGAAGAAGAAGAAGATGTGGAAGTGAAGAAGGTGAAGACGGTGAACAAGATGAGGAAGAAGTAGTGGAAGGAGGTGAGATGAAGAAGAAGAATTGGAACAAGGAGAAAAGGAGGAAAAGGAAGAAGGAGGGGAAGGGAAGGGAAGGTAAGAAGTAGCAGAAGAGGTGGAATCTGGAGGAGACGAGGAAAAAGAAGAAGAAGTGTAAGCATAAGATTTGGGGGAAGGAGAAGAAGAGGAAGAGCATCAATGGGAAGCAACAGAAGTAGGGGATGGAGAAAAAGAGGAAGGCGAAGATGGAAAGTAAAGAAGAAGAAGTTGTGGAAGGAAAAGAAATGGAAGAAGAGGAACAAGAAGAAGTGTAAGCAGAAGAAGCGGAAGAAGGAGACGAAAAGGAAGAAGAACAACAAGTAGAAGTAGATGAAGTGGTAGAAGGACAGAATAAGACGAATAGGAGGAAGTAGTGGAATGAAAGGAGATGAAGAAGAAGAAGTGGATGCAGGAGAACAGGAGGAGGGAGAAGAGGTGGCAGAAGGAGAAGAAGAGGAAGAAGAAGTGGTAGAACGAGAAGAAAAGTAAGAAGTGCAAGTGGAAGAAGGAGAACAATAGGAAGAAGAACAAGAAGTGGAAGAATGAGAAAAAGAGGAGGAAGAAGAAGCAATGGAAAGAAAGGGAATCAAGAAGAAGTGGAACAAGGAGGAGAAGAAGAAGTAGTGTAGGTAAAAGAAGGGGAAGAAGGAGAAGAGAGCGAAGAAGAAGAACAAGTGGATGTAGTAGAAGTGGAAGAAGGGAACAAGAGGAAGAAGAAGAAGTAGCTGAAGGAGTAGGGAGATGGAGAAGAAGTGGAAGAAGGAGAACAAGAGGTAGAAATGTAAGTGGAAGAAGAAGAAGGAGAAAAAGAGCGATATGACGAAGGAAAGGAAGAAGAAGAATGAGATGAAGAGGAAGAAAAGAAAGGAAAGGAGAGGATGAAGAAGAAGTGGAAGAAAGAGAACAAAAGGAGGCAGGAGAAGTGGAAGAAAGATAAGAAGACGAAGAAGAAGGAGAGTAACTAGAAGAAGTGGAAGAAGGAGAAAAAAAGTAAGAAGAAGAAGATGTGGAATGTTAAGAAGGTGAACAAGAGGAGGCAGAAGAAGTAGTGGAAGGAGGTGAGATGAAGAAGGAAAATTGGAACAAGGAGAAAAGGAAGAAAAGGAAGAAGGAGGGGTAGGGAAGGGAAGAAGAAGCAGAAGAAGTGGAGTCTGGAGGAGAAGAGGAAGAAGAAGAAGAAGTGTAAGCATAAGATTTGGGGGAAGGAGAAGAGGAAGAACAACAATGGGAAGCAACAGAAGTGGGGGATGGAGAAAAAGAGGAAGGAGAAGACGGAAAGGAAAGAAGAAGAAGTTGTGGAAGGAGAAGAAATGGAAGAAGAGGAAGAAGAAGAAGTGTAAGCAGAAGAAGCGGAAAAAGGAGACGAAAATGAAGAAGAACAACAAGTAGAGGTAGAAGAAGTGGTAGAAGTAGTGGAATGAAAGGAGATGAAGAAGAAGAAGTGGAAGCAGAAGAAGCGGAAGAAGGAGATGAAAATGAAGAAGAAGAAGAAGTAGAAGTAGAAGAAGTGGTAGAAGGAGAGAATAAGAGGAATAGGAGGAAGTAGTGGAATGAAAGGATATGAAGAAGAAGAAGTGGAAGAAGGAGAACAGGAGGAGGGAGAAGAGGTGGCAGAAAGAGAAGAAGAGGAAGAAGAAGAAGTGGAAGAACGAGAAGAAAAGGAAGAAGTGCAAGTGGAAGAAGGAGAACAATAGGAAGAAGAAGAAGAAGTGGAAGAATGAGAAAAAGAGGAGGTAGAAGAAGCAATGGAACGAAAGGGGATGAAGAAAAAGTGGAACAAGGAGGAGAAGAAGAATGGGAGGTTGACGAAGTGGTGTAGGCAGAAGAAGGGCAAGAAGTAGAAGAGAGGGAAGAAGAAGAACAAGTGGATGTAGTAGAAGTGGAAGAAGGTGAACAAGAGGAAGAAGAAGAAGTAGTTGAAGGAGTAGGGATGATGGAGAAGAAGTGGAAGAAGGAGAACAAGAGGTAGAAATTCAAGTGGAAGTAGAAGAAGGAGAAAAAAAGGGATATGACGAAGGAAAGGAAGAAGAAGAAAGAGATGAAGAAGAAGAAAAGAAAGGAAAGGAGAGGATGAAGAAGAAGTGGAAGAAAGAGAACAAGAGGAGGCACGAGAATTGGAAGAAAGATAAGAAGAGGAAGAAGAAGGAGAGTAACTAGAAGAAGTGGAAGAAGGAGAAGAAAAGGAAGAAGAAGAAGATGTGGAAAGTGAAGAAGGTGAACAAGAGGAGGAAGAAGAAGTAGTGGAAGGAGGTGAGATGAAGAAGTAGAATTGGAACAAGGAGAAAAGGAGGAAGAGGAAGAAGGAGGGGAAGGGAAGGGAAGAAGAACTAGAAGAAGTGGAATCTAGGGGAGAGGAGGAAGAAGAGGAAGAAGTGTAAGCATAAGATTTGGGGGAAGGAGAAGAAGAGGAAGAGCAACAATGGGAAGCAACAGAAGTGGGGGATAGAGAAAAAGAGGAAGGAGAAGACGAAAAGGAAAGAAAAAGTGGAAGGAAAAGAAATGGAACAAAAAGAGGCGTAAGCAGAGGAACCGAAAGAAGGAGACGAAAATGAAGAAGAACAACAAGTAGAAGTAGAAGAAGTGGTAGAAGTAGTGGAATTAAAGGAGATGAAGAAGAAGAAGTGGAAGAAGGAGAACGGGAGGAGGGAGAAGTGGTGGCAGAAGGAGAAGAAGAGGAAGAAGAAGAAGTGGAAGAACGAGAAGAAAAGGAAGAAGTGCAAGTGGAAGAAGGAGAACAATAGGAAGAAGAAGAAGAAGTGGAAGAATGAGAAAAAAGAGGAGGAAGAAGAACCAATGGAAGGAAACGGGATGAAGAAGAAGTGGAACAAGGAGGAGAAGAAGAAGGGGAGCAAGAAGAAGTAGTGTAGGCAGAAGAAGGGCAAGAAGGAGAAAAGAGGGAAGAAGAAGAACAAGTGGATGTAGCAGAAGTGGAAGAAAGGTGAACAAGAGGAAGAAGAAGAAGTAGTTGAAGGAGTGGGGATGATGGAGAAGTAGTGGAAGAAGGAGAACAAGAGGTAGAAATGCAAGTGGAAGCAGAAGAAGGAGAAAAAGATGGATATGAAGAAGGAAAGGAGGTAGAAGAAGGAAATGAAGAGGAAGAAAAGAAAGGAAAGGAGAGGATGAAGAAGAAGTGGAAGAAAGAGAACAAGAGGAGGCAGGAGAAGTGGAAGAAAGATAAGAAGAGGAAGAAGAAGGAGAGTAACTAGAACAAGTGGAAGAAGGAGAAGAAAACGAAGGAGAAGAAAAGGAAGAAGAAGAAGATGTGGAAAGTGAAGAAGTTGAAGAAGGTGAACAAGAGGAGGAATAAGAAGTAGTGGAAGGAGGTGAGATGAAGAAGAAGAATTGGAACAAGGAGAAAAGGAGGAAAAGGAAGAAGGAGGGGAAGGGAAGGGAAGACGAAGCAGAAGAAGTGGAAGCTGGAGGAGAAGAGGAAGAAGAAGAAGAAGAAGTGTAAGCATAAGATTTGGGGGAAGGAGAAGAAGAGGAAGAGCAACAATGGGAAGCAACAGAAGTAGGGGATGGAGAAAAAGAGGAAGGAGAAGACAGAAAGGAAAGAAGAAGAAGTTGTGGAAGGAGAAGAAATGGAAGAAGGGGAAGAAGAAGAAGTGTAAGCAGAAGAAGCGGAAGAAGGAGACGAAAATGAAGAGGAACAATAACTAGAAGTAGAAGAAGTGGTAGAAGGAGAGAATAAGTTGAATAGGAGGAAGTAGTGGAATGAAAGGAGATGAAGAAAAAGAAGTGGAAGGACGAGAAGAAAAGGAAGAAATGTAAGTGGAAGAAGGAGAACAATAGTAAGAAGAAGAGGAAGTGGAAGAATGAGAAAAAGAGGAGGAAGAAGAAGCAATGGAAGGAAAGGGGATGAAGAAGGAGTGGAACAAGGAGGAGAAGAAGAAGGGTAGGCAGAAGAAGAACAAGTGGATGTAGTAGAAGTGGAAGAAGGTGAACAAGAGGAAGAAGAAGAAGTAGTTGAAGGAGTAAGGATGATGGAGAAGAAGCGGAAGAAGGAGAACAAGAGGTAGAAATGAAAGTCGAAGCAGAAGAAGGAGAAAAAGAGGGATATGACGAAGGAAAGGAAGAAGAAGAAGGAGATGAAGAGGAAGAAAAGAAAGGAAAGGAGAGGATGAAGAAGAACTGGAAGAAAGAGAACAAGAGGAGGTAGGAGAAGTGGAAGAAAGATAAGAAGAGGAAGAAGAAGGAGTGTAACTAGAAGAAGTGGATGAAGGAGAAGAAAAGCAAGAAGAAGATGTGGAAAGTGAAGAAGTTGAAGAAGGAGAAGAAAAGCAAGAAGAAGATGTGGAAAGTGAAGAAGTTGAAGAAGGTGAACAAAAGGAGGAAGAAGAAGTAGTGGAAGGAGGTGAGATGAAGAAGAAGAATTGGAACAAGGAGAAAAGGTGGAAAAGGAAGAAGGAGGGGAAGGGAAGGTAAGAAGAAGCAGAAGAAGTTGAATCTGCAGGAGAAGAGGAAGAAGAAGTCATAAGATTTGGGGGAAGGAGAAGAAGAGGAAGAGCAACAATGGGAAGCAACAGAAGTAGGGGATGGAGAAAAAGAGGAAGGAGAAGGCGGAAAGGAATGAAGAAGAAGTTGTGGATGGAGAAGAAATGGAAGAAGAGGAAGAAAAACAAGTGTAAGCAGAAGAAGAGGAAGAAGGAGACGAAAATGAAGAAGAACAATAAGTAGAAGTAGAAGAAGTGGTAGAAGGAGAGAATAAGTGGAATAGGTGGAAGTAGTGGAATGAAACGACATGAATATGAAGAAGTGGAAGAACAAGAAGAAAAAGAAGAACTGCAAGTGGAAGAAGGAGAACAATAGGAAGAAGAAGAAGAAGTGGAAGAATGAGAAAAAGAGGAGGAAGAAGAAGCAATGGAAGGAAAAGGGATGAAGAAGAAGTGGAAGAATGAGGAGAAGAAGAAGGGGAGGAAGAAGAAGTAGTGTAGGCAGAAGAAGGGCAAGAAGGAGAAGAAAGGGAAGAAGAAACACAAGTGAATGTAGTAGAAGTGGAAGAAGGTGAACAAGAGGAATAAGAAGAACTAGTTGAAGGAGTGGGGATGATGGAGAGGAAGTAGAAGAAGGAGAACAAGATGCAGAAACGCAAGTGGAAGCTGAAGAAGGAGAAAAAGAGGGATATGACGAAGGAAGGGAAGAACAAGAAGGAGATGAAGAGGAAGAAAAGAAAGCAAAGGAGAGGATGAAGAAGAAGTGGAACAAGGAGAAGAAAAGGAAGAAGAAGAAGATGTGGAAAGTGAAGAAGTTGAAGAAGGTGAACAAGAGGAGGAAGAAGAAGTAGTGGAAGCAGGTTAGATGAAGGAGAAGAATTGGAACAAGGAGAAAAGGAGGAAAAGGAACAAGGAGGGGAAGGGAAGGGAAGAAGAAGCAGAAGAACTGGAAGATGGAGGAGAAGAGGAAGAAGAAGAGGAAGTGTAAGCATAAGATTTGGGGGAAGGAGAAGAAGAGGAAGAGCAACAATGGGAAGCAACAGATGTAGGGAATGGAGAAAAAGAGGAAGGAGAAGACAGAAAGGAAAGAAGAAGAAGTTGTGGAAGGAGAAGAAATGGAAGAAGAGGAAGAAGAAGAAGTGTAAGCAGAAGAAGCGGAAAAAAGAGACGAAAATGAAGAAGAACAACAAGTAGAAGTAGAAGAAGTGGTAGAAGAAGAGAATAAGAGGAATAGGAGGAAGTAGTGGAATGAAAGGAGATGAAGAAGAAGAAGTGGAAGAAGGAGAACAGGAGGAGGGAGGAGAGGTGGTAGAAGGAGAAAAAGAGGAAGAAGAAGAAGCGGAAGAACGAGAAGAAAAGGAAGAAGTGCACGTGGGAGAAGGAGAACAATAGGAAGAAGAAGAAGGGGAAGAATGAGAAAAAGAGGAGGAAGAAGAAATGGAACAAGCAGGACAAGAAGAAGGGGAGGAAGAAGAAGTAGTGTAGGCAGAAGAAGGGCAAGAAGGAGAAGAGAGGGAAGAAGAAGAACAAGTGGATGTAGTAGAAGTGGAAGAAGGTGAATAAGAGGAAGAAGAAGAAGTAGTTGAAGGAGTGGTGATGATGGAGAAGAAGTGGAAGACGGAGAACAAGAGGTAGAAATGCTAGTGGGAGCAGAAGAAGGAGAAAAAGAGGGATATGACGAAGGAAAGGAAGAAGAAGAAGGAGATGAAGAGGAAGAAAAGAAAGGAAAGGAGAGGATGAAGAAGAATTGGAAGAAAGAGAACAAGAGGAGGCAAGAAAAGTGGAAAAAAGATAAGAAGAGGAAGAAGAAGGAGAGTAACTCGAAAAAGTGGAAGAAGGAGAAGAAAAGGAAGACGAAGAAGATGTGGAAAGTGAAGAAATTGAAGAAGGTTAACAAGAGGAGGAAGAAAACGTAGTGGAAGGAGGTGAGATGAAGAAGAAGAATTGGAACAAGGAGAAAAGGAGGAAAATGAAGAAGGAGGGGAAGGGAAGGGAAGAAGAAGCAAAAGAAGTGGAATCTGGAGGAGAAGAGGAAGAAGAAGAAGAAGTGTAAGCATAAGATTTGGGGGAAGGAGAAGACGAGGAAGAGCAACAATGGGAAGCAACAGAAGTGGGGGATGGAGAAAAAGAGGAAGGAGAAGATGGAAAGGAAAGTAGAAGAAGTTGTGGAAGGAGAAGAAATGGAAGAAGAGGAAGAAGAAGAAGTGTAAGCAGAAGAAGCGGAAGAAGGAGACGAAAATGAAGAAGAACCACAAGTAGAAGTGGAAGAAGTGGTAGAAGGAGAGAATAAGAGGAATAGGAGGAAGTAGTGGAATGAAAGGAGATGAAGAAGAAGAAGTTCTAGAAGGAGAACGGGAGGAGGAAGAAGAGGTGGCAGAAGGAGAAGAAGAGGAAGAACAAGTAGTAGAAGAACGAGAAGAAATGGAAGAAGTGCAAGTGGAAGAAGGAGAACAATAGGAAGAAGAAGAAGTGGAAGAATGAGAAAAAGAGGAGGAAGAAGAAGCAATGGAAGGAAAGAGGAAAGAAGAAGAAGTGGAACAAGGAAGAGAAGAAGAAGGGGAAGAAGAAGAAGTAGTGTAGGCAGAAAAAGGGCAAGAAGGAGAAGAGAGGGAAGAAGAAGAACAAGAGGATGTAGTAGAAGTTGAAGAAGGTGAACAAGAGGAAGAAGAAGAAGTAGTTGAAGGAGTGGGGATGATGGAGAAGAAGTGGAAGAAGGAGAACAAGAGGTAGAAATGCAAGTGGAATCAGAAGAAGGAGGAAAAGAGGGATAGGACAAAGGAAAGGAAGAAGAAGAAGGAGATGAAGAGGAAGAAAAGAAAGGCAAGGAAAAGATGAAGAAGAAGTCGAAGAAAGAGAACAAGAGGGGGCAGGAGAAGTGGAAGAAAGATAAGAAGAGGAAGAAGAAGGAGAGTAACTCGAAGAAGTGGAAGAAGGAGAAGAAAAGGAAGAAGAAGAAGATGTGGAAAGTGAAGAAGTTGAAGAAGGTGAACAAGAGGAGGAAGAAGAAGTAGTGGAAGGAGGTGAGATGAAGACGAAGAATTGGAACAAGGAGGAAAGGAGGAAAAGGAAGAAGAAGGGAAAGGGAAGGGAAGAAGAAGCAAAAGAAGCGGAATCTGGAGGAGAAGAGGAAGAAGAAGAAGAAGAGTAAGCATAAGGTTTGGGGGAAGGAGAAGACGAGGAAGAGCAACAATGGGAAGCAACAGAAGTGGGGGATGGAGAAAAAGAGGAAGTAGAAGACGCAAAGGAAAGAAGAAGTTGTGGAAGGAGAAGAAATGGAAGAAGAGGAAGAAGAAGCGGAAGAAGGAGACGAAAATGAAGAAGAACAAGTGGAAGAAGGAGAACGGGAGGAGGGAGAAGAGGTGGCAGAAGGAGAAGAAGAAGAAGAAGAAGAAGAAGTGGCAGAACGAGAAGAAAAGGAAGAAGTGCTAGTGGAAGAAGGAGAACAATAGGAAGAAGAAGAAGAAATGGAAGAATGAGAAAAAGAGAAGGAAGAAGAAGCAATGGAAGGAAAGGAAGAAGAAGTGGAACAAGGAGGAGAAGAAGAAGGGGAGGAGGAAGAAGTAGTGTAGGCAGAAGAAAGGGAAGAAGAAAAAGAGGTGGAAGAAGAAGAACAGGTGGATGTAGTAGAAGTGGAAGAAGGTGAACAAGAGGTAGAAGAAGAAGTAGTTGAAGGAGTAAGGATAATTGAGAAGAAGTGGAAGAAGGAGAACAAGAGGTAGAAATGCAAGTGGAAGCAGAAGAAGGAGAAAAAGAGGGATATGACGAAGGAAAGGAAGAAGAAGAAGGAGATGAAGAGGAAGAAAAGAAAGGAAAGGAGAGGATGAAGAAGAAGTGGAAGAAAGAGAACAAAAGGAGGCAGGAGAAGTGGAAGAAAGATAAGAAGACGAAGAAGAAGGAGAGTAACTAGAAGAAGTGGAAGAAGGAGAAAAAAAGTAAGAAGAAGAAGATGTGGAATGTGAAGAAGGTGAACAAGAGGAGGCAGAAGAAGTAGTGGAAGGAGGTGAGATGAAGAAGAAAAATTGGAACAAGGAGAAAAGGAAGAAAAGGAAGAAGGAGGGGTAGGGAAGGGAAGAAGAAGTAGAAGAAGTGGAGTCTGGAGGAGAAGAGGAAGAAGAAGAAGAAGTGTATGCATAAGATTTGGGGGAAGGAGAAGAAGAAGAAGAGCAACAAGTGGATGTAGTAGAACTGGAAGAAGGGGAACAAGAGGAAGAAGAAGAAGTAGGTGAAGGAGTGGGGATGATGGAGAAAAAGTGGAAGAAGAAGAAGGAGAAAATGACGGATATGACGAAGGAAAGGAAGAAGAAGAAGGAGATGAATAGGAAGAAAAGAAAGGAGAGGAGAGGATGAAGAAGCAGTAGAAGAAAGAGAACAAGAGGAGGCAGGAGAAGTGGAAGAAAGATAAGAAGAGGAAGAAGAAGGAGAGTAACTAGAAGAAGTGGAAGAAGGAGAAGAAAAGGAAGAAGAAGTGTGGAAAGTGAAGAAGTTGAAGATGGTGAACAAGAGGAGGAAGAAGAAGTACTGGAAGGAGGTGAGATGAAGAAGAAGAAGTGGAACAAGGAGAAAAGGAGGAAAAGGAAAAAGGAGGGGAAGGGAAGGGAAGAAGAACCAGAAGAAGTGGAATCTCGAGGAGAAGAGGAAGAAGAAGAAGTGTAAGCATAAGATTTGGGGGAAGAAGAAGAACACGAAGAGCAGGAATGGGAAGCAACAGAAGTTTGGGATGGAGAAAAAGAGGAAGGAGAAGACGGAAAGGTAAGAAGAAGAAGTTGTGGAAGGAGAAGAAATGGAAGAAGAGGAAGAAGAGGAAGTGTAAGCAGAAGGAGGGGAAGAAGGAGACGAAAATGAGGAAGAACAACAAGTAGAAGTAGAAGAAGTGGTAGAAGGAGAGAATAAGAGGAATAGGAGGAGGTAGTGGAATGAAAGGAGATGAAAAATAAGAAGTGGAAGAAGCAGAACGGGAGGAGGGAGAAGAGGTGGTAGAAGGAGAAGCAGAGGAAGAAGAAGAAGTGGAAGAACGAAAAGAAAAGGAAGAAGTGCAAGTGGAAGAAGGAGAACAATAGGAAGAAGAAGAAGAAGTGGAAGAATGAGAAAAGGAGGAGTAAGAAGAAGCAATGGAAGGAAAGGGGATGAAGAAGAAGAAGTTGAAGAAGGAGAACGGGAGGAGGGAGAAGAGGTGGCAGAAGGACAAGAAGAGGAAGAAGAAGAAGTGGAAGAACGAGAAGAAAAGGAAGAAGTGCAAGTGGAAGAAGGAGAACAATAGGAAGAAGAAGAAGAAGTGGAAGAATGAGAAAAAGAGGAGGAAGAAGAAGCAATGGAAGGAAAGGGGATGAAGAAGAAGCGGAACAAGGCGGAGAAGAACAAGGGGAGGAAGAAGAAGTAGTGTAGGCAGTAGAAAGGCAAGAAGGAGAAGAGAGGGAAGAAGAAGAACAAGTGGAAATAGTAGAAGTGGAAGAAGGTAAACAAGAGGAAGAAGAAAAAGTAGTTGAAGTAGTGGGGATGATGGAGAAGAAGTGGAAGAAGGAGAACAAGAGGTAGAAATGCAAGTGGAAGCAGAAGAAGGAGAAAAAGAGGGATATGACGTAGGAAAGGACGAAGAAGAAGGAGATGAAGAGGAAGAAAAGAAACGAAAGGAGAGGATGAAGAAGAAGCGGAAGAAAGAGAACAAGAGGAGGCAGGAGAAGTGGAGGAAAGATAAGAAGAGGAAGAAGAAGGACAGTAACTAGAAGAAGTGGAAGAAGGAGAAGAAAAGGAAGAAGAAGAAGATGTGGAAAGTGAAGAAGTTGAAGAAGGTGAAAGAGGAGGAAGAAGAAGTAGTGGAAGGAGGTGAGATGAAGAATCAGAATTGGAACAAGGAGAAAAGGAGGAAAAGGAAGAAGGAGGGGAAGGGAAGGGAAGAAGAAGCAGAAGAAGTGGAATCTGGAGTAGAAGAGGAAGAAGAAGAAGAAGAAGTGGAAGCATAAGATTTGGGGGAAGGAGAAGAAGAGGAAGAGCAACAATGGGAAGCAACAGAAGTGGGGGATGGAGAAAAAGAGGAACGAGAAGACGGAAAGGAAAGAAGAAGAAGTTGTGGAAGGAGAAGAAATGGAAGAAGAGGAAGTGTAAGCAGAAGAAGCAGAAGAAGGAGACGAAAATGAAGAAGAAGAACAAGTAGAAGTAGAAGAAGTGGTAGCAGGAGAGAATAAGAGGAATAGGAGGAAGTATTGGAATGAAAGGAGATGAAGAAGAAGAAGTGGAAGAAGGAGAACGGGGAGAGAGAGAAGAGGTGGCAGAAGGAGAAGAAGAAGAAGTGGAAGAACGAGAAGAAATGGAAGAAGTGCAAGTCGAAGAAGGAGAAGAAGTGGAAGAATGAGAAAAAGAGGAGGAAGAAGAAGCAATGGAAGGAAAGGGGATGAAGAAGAAGTGGAACAAGGAGGAGAAGAAGAAGGGGAGGAAGAAGAAGTAGTTTAGGCAGAAGAAGGGCAAGAAGGAGAAGAAGTAGTTGAAGGAGTGCGGATGATGGATAAGAAGTGGAATAAGGAGAACAAGAGGTAGAAATGCAAGTGCAAGCAGAAGAAGGAGAAAAATTGGGATATGACGAAGGAAAGGAAGAAGAAGAAGGAGATGAAGAGGAAGAAAAGAAACGAAAGGAGACGATGAAGAAGAAGCGGAAGAAAGAGAACAAGAGGAGGCAGCAGAAGTGGAAGAAAGATAATAAGAGGAAGAAGATGTGGAAAATGAAGAAGTTGAAGAAGGTGAACAAGAGGAGGAAGAAGAAGTAGTGGAAGGAGGTGAGATGAAGAAGAAGAATTGGAACAAGCAAAAAAGGAGGAAAAGGAAGAAGGAGAGGAAGGGAAGGGAAGAAGAAGCAGAAGAAGTGGAATCTGGAGGAGAAGAGGAAGAAGAAGAAGTGTAAGCATAAGATTTGGGGGAAGGAGAAGAAGAGGAAGAGCAACAATGGGAAGCAACAGAAGTGGGGGATGGAGAAAAAGAGGAAGGAGAAGACAGAAAGGAAAGAAGAAGAAGTTGTGGAAGGAGAAGAAATGGAAGAAGAGGTAGAAGAAGAAGTGTAAGCAGAAGAAGCGGAAGAAGGAGACGAAAATGAAGAAGAACAACAAGTGGAAGTAGAAGAAGTGGTAGAAGCAGAGAAAAGAGGAATAGGAGGAAGTAGTGGAATGAAAGGAGATGAAGAAGAAGAAGTGGAAGAAGGAGAACAGGAGGAGGGAGAAGAGGTGGCAGAAGGAGAAGAAGAGGAAGAAGAAGAAGTGGAAGAACGAGAAGAAAAGGAAGAAGTGCAAGTGGAAGAAGGAGAACAATAAGAAGAAGAAGAAGAAATGGAAGAATAAGACAAAGAGGAGCAAGAAGAAGCAATGGACGGAAAGGGGATGAAGAGGTGGTTGAAGGAGAAGAAGAGGAAGAAGAAGATGTAGTTGAAGGAGTGGATATGATGGGGAAGAACTGGAAGAAGGAGAACAAGGGGTAGAAATGCAAGTGGAAGCAGAAGAAAGAGAAAAAAAGGGATATGACGAAGGAAAGGAAGAGGAAGAAGGACATGAAGAGGAAGGAAAGAAAGGTAAGGAGAGGATGAAGAAGAAGTGGAAGAAAGAGAACAAAAGGAGGCAGGAGAAGTGAAGAAAGATAAGAAGAGGAAGCAGAAGGAGAGTAACCAGAAGAAGTGGAAGAAGGACAAGAAAAGGAAGAAGAAGAAGATGTGGAATGTGAAGAAGGTGAACAAGAGAGGAAGAAGAAGTAGTGGAAGGAGGTGAGATGACGTAGAAGAATTGGAATAAGGAGAAAAGGAGGAAAAGGAAGAAGGAGGGGAAGGGAAGGGAAGAAGAAGCAAAGAAGTGGAATCTGAAGGAGAAGAGGAAGAAGAAGAAGAAGTGTAAGCATAAGATTTGGGGGAAGGAGAAGAAGAGGAAGAGCAACAATGGGAAGCAACAGATATGGGGGATGGAGAAAAAGAGGAAGGAGAAGACGGAAAAGAAAGAAGAAGAAGTTGTGGAAGGAGAAGAAATGGAAGAAGATGAAGAAGAAGTGTAAGCAGAAAGAAGCGGAAGAAGGAGACGAAAATGAAGCAGAGCAACATGTAGAAGTAGAAGAAGTGGTAGAAGGAGAGAATAAGACGAATAGGAGGAAGTAGTGGAATGAAAGGAGATGAAAAAGAAGAAGTGGAAGAAGGAGAACGGGAGGAGGATGAAGAGGTGGCAGAAGGAGAAGAAAAGGAAGAAGAAGAAGTGTAGGCAGAAGAAGGGCAAGAAGGAGAAGAGAAAGAAGAAGAAGAAGTGTAAGCATAAGATTTCGGGGAAGGAGAAGAAGAGGAAGAGCAACAATGGGAAGCAACAGAAGTGGGGGATGGAGAAAAAGAGGAAGGAGAAGACGGAAAGGAAAGAAGAAGAACTTGTGGAAGTAGAAGAAATGGAAGAAGAGGAAGAAGAAGAAGTGTAAGCAGAAGAAATGGAAGAAGGAGACGAAAATGAAGAAGAACAACATGTAGAAGTAGAAGAAGTGGTAGAAGGAGAGAATAAGAATAATAGGAGGAAGTAGTGGAATGAAAGGAGATGATGAAGAAGAAGTGGAAGAAGGAGAACGGGAGTAGGGAGAAGAGGTGGCAGAAGGAGAAGAAGAGGAAGAAGAAGAAGTGGAAGAACGAGAAGAAAAGGAAGAAGTGCAAGTGCAAGAAGGAGAACAATAGGAAGAAAAGAAAGGAAAGGAGAGGATGAAGAAGAAGTCGAAGAAAGAGAACAACAGGAGGCAGGAGAAGTGGAAGAAAGATAAGAAGAGGAAGAAGAAGGATAGTAACTAGAAGAAGTGGAAGAAGAGGAAGAAGAAGAAGTTTTTGAAGGAGAAGAAATGGCAGAAGAGGAAGAAGAAGAAATGTAAGCAGAAGAAGCGGAAGAAGGAGACGAAAATGAAGAAGAACAACAAGTAGAAGTAGAAGAAGTGGTAGAAGTAGAGAATAAGAGGAACAGGAGGAAGTAGTCGAATGAAACGAGATGAAGAAGAAGAAGAAGTGGAAGAAGGAGAACGGGAGGAGGGAGAAGAGGTGGCAGAAGGAGAAGAAGAGGAAGAAGAAGAAGTGGAAGAACGAGAAGAAACGGAAGAAGTGCAAGTGGAAGAAGGACAACAATAGGAAGAAGAAGAAGAAGTGGAAGAATGACAAAAAGAGGAGTAAGAAAAAGTAATGGAAGGAAAGGGGATGAAGAAGAAGAAGTGGAACAAGGAGGAGAAGAAGAAGGGGAGGAAGAAGAAGTAGTGTAGGCAGAAGAAGGGCAAGAAAGAGAAGAGAGGGAAGAAGAAGAACAAGTGGATGTAGTAGAAGTGGAAGAAGGTCAACAAGAGGAAGAAGAAGAAGTAATTGAAGGAGTGGGGTTGATGGCGAAGACGTGGAAGAAGGAGAACAAGAGGTACAAATGGAAGTGGAAGCAGAAGAAGGAGAAAAAGAGGGATATGACGAAGGAAAGGAAGAAGAAGAAGGAGATGAAGAGGAAGAAAAGAAAGGAAAAGAGAGGATGAAGAAGAAGTGGAAGAAAGAGAACAAGAGGAGGCAGGAGAAGGGGAAGAAAGATAAGAAGAGGAAGAAGAAGGACAGTAACTAGAAGAAGTGGAAGAAGGAGAAGAAAAGGAAGAAGAAGAAGATGTGGAAAGTGAAGAAGTTAAAGAAAGTGAACAAGAGGAGGAAGAAGAAGTAGTGGAAGGAAGTGAGATGAAGAAGAAGAATTCGAACAAGGAGAAAAGGAGGAAAAGGAAGAAGGAGGGGAAGGGAAGGGAAGAAGAAGCAGAAGAAGTGGAAACTCGAGGAGAAGAGGAATAAGAAGAAGAAGAAGCGTAAGCATAAGATTTAGGAAGGAGAAGAAGAGGAAGAGCTGCAATGGGACGCAATAGAAGTCGGGGATGGAGAAAAAGAGGAAGGAGAATACAGAAAGGAAAGAAGAAGAAGTTTTGGAAGGAGAAGAAATGGAAGAAGAGGAAAAAGAAGAAATGTAAGCAGAAGAAGCGGAAGAAGGAGACGAAAATGAAGAAGAACAACAAGTAGAAATAGAAGAAGTGGTAGAAGGAGAGAATAAGAGGAATTGGAGGAAGTAGTGGAATGAAACGAGATGAAGAAGAAGAAGTGGAAGAAGGAGCACGGGAAGGGGGAGAAGAGGTGGCAGAAGGAGAAGAAGAGGAAGAAGAAGAAGTTGAACAATGAGAAAAAGAGGAGTAAGAAGAAGCAATGGAAGGAAAGGGGATGAAGAAGAAGAAGCGGAACAAGGAGGAGAAGAAGAAGGGGAGGAAGAAGAAGTAGTGTAGGCAGAAGAAGGGCAACAAGGAAAAGAAAGGGAAGAAGAAGAACAAGTGGATGTAGTAGAAGTGGAACAAGCTGAACAAGAGGAAGAAGAAGTAGTAGTTGAAGGAGTGGGGATGATGGAGAAGACGAGGAAGAAGGAGAACATGAGGTACAAATGCAAGTAGAAGCAGAAGAAGGAGAAAAAGAGGGATATGACGAAGGAAAGAAAGAAGAAGAAGGAGATGAAGAGGAAGAAAAGATAGGAAAAGAGAGGATTAAGAAGAAGTCGAAGAAAGAGAACAAGAGGTGGCAGGAGAAGTGGAAGAAAGATAAGAAGATGAAGAAGAAGGATAGTAACTAGAAGAAGTGGAAGAAAAGGAAGACAAAGAAGATGTGGAAAGTGAAGAAGTTGACGAAGGTGAACAAGAGGAGGAAGAAGAAGTAGTGGAAGGAAGTGAGATGAAGAAGAAGAATTGGAACAAGGAGAAAAGGAGGAAAAGGAAGAAGGTGGGGAAGGCAAGGGAAAAAGAAGAAGAAGAAGAAGAAGAAGTGTAACCATAAGATTTGGGGGAAGGAGAAGAAGAGGAAGAGCAACAATGGGATGCAACAGAAGTGGGGAATGGAGAAAAAGAGGAAGGAGAAGACGGAAAGGAAAGAAGAAGAAGTTGTGGAAGGAGAAGAAATGGAAGAAGATGAAGAAGAAGAAGTGTAAGTGGAAGAAGGAGACGAAAATGAAGAAGAACAACAAGTAGAAGTTGAAGAAGTGGTAGAAGGAGAGAATAAGAGGAATAGGAGGAAGTAGTGGAATGAAAGGAGATGAAATATAAAAAGTGGAGGAAGCAGAACGGGAGGAGGGAGAAGAGGTGGCAGAAGGAGAAGAAGAGGAAGAAGAAGAATTGGAAGAACGAGAAGAAAAGGAAGAAGTGCAAGTGGAAGAAGGAGAACAATATGAAGAAGAAGAAGAAGAAGAAGTGGAAGAATGAGAAAAAGTGGAGGAAGAAGAAGCAATGGAAGGAAAGGGGATGAAGAAGAAGAAGTGGAAGAAGGAGAACGGGAGGAGGGAGAAGAGGAAGAAGAAGAAGTGGAAGAACGAGAAGAAAACGAAGAAGTGCAAGTGGAAGAAGAAGGAGAGTAACTAAAAGAAGTGGAAGAACGAGAAGAAAATGAAGAAGAAGAAGAAGATGTGGAAAGTGAAGAAGTTGAAGAAGGTGAACAAGAGGAGGAATAAGAAGTAGTGGAAGGAAGTGAGATGAAGAAGAAGAATTGGAACAAGGGGAAAAGGAGGAAAAGGAAGAAGGAGGGGAAGGGAAGGGAAGAAGAAGGAGAAGAAGTGGAAACTGGAGAAGAAGAGGAAGAAGAAGAAGAAGTGTAAGCATAAGATTTGGGGGGAAGGAGAAGAAGTGGAAGAGCAGCAATGGGACGCAACAAAAGTGGGGGATGGAGAAAAAGAGGAAGGAGAATACGGAAAGGAAAGAAGAAGAAGTTTTGGAAGGAGAAGAAATGGAAGAAGAGGTAGAAGAAGAAATGTAAGCAGAAGAAGCGGAAGAAGGAGACGAAAATGAAGAAGAACAACAAGTAGAAGTAGAAGAAGTGGTAGAAGGAGAGAATAAGAGGAATAGGAGGAAGTAGTGGAATGAAACGAGATGAAGAAGAAGAAGTGGAAGAAGGAGAACGGGAGGAGGAAGAAGAGGTGGCCGAAGGAATAGAAGAGGAAGAAGAAGAAGTGGAAGAACGAGAAGAAAAGGAAGAAGTGCAAGTGGAAGAAGGAGAACAATAGGAAGAAGAAGAAGCAGTGGAAGAATGAGAAAGAGAGGAGGAAGAAGAGGCAATGGAAGGAAAGGGGATGAAGAAGAAGTGGAACAAGGAGGAGAATTAGAAGGGGAGGAAGAAGAAGTAGTGTAGGCAGAAGAAGGGTAAGAAAGAGAAGAAAGGGAAGAAGAAGAACAAGTGGATGTAGTAGAAGTGGAAGAAGGTGAACAAGAGGAAGAAGAAGAAGTGGTTGAAGGAGTGGCGATGAAGTGGAAGAAGGTGAACAAGAGGAGGAAGAAGAAGTAGTGAAAAGAGGTGAGGTGAAGAAGAAGAATTGGAACAAGGACAAAAGGAGGACAAGGAACAAGGAGGGGAAGGGAAGGGAAGAAGAAGCAGAAGAAGTGGAATCTGGAGGAGAAGAGGAAGAAGAAGAAGAAGTGTAAGCATAAGATTTGGGGGAAGGAGAAGAAGAGGAAGAACAACAATGGGAAGCAACAGAAGTGGGGGATGGAGAAAAAGAGGAAGGAGAAGACGGAATGGAAAGAAGAAGAAGTTGTGGAAGGAGAAGAAATGGAAGAAGAGGAAGAAGAAGAAGTGTAAGCAGAAGAAGCGGAAGAAGGAGACGAAAATGAAGAAGAACAACAAGCAGAAGTAGAAGAAGTGGTAGAAGGAGAGAATAAGAGGAATAGGAGGAAGTAGTGGAATGAAAGGAGATGAAGAAGAAGAAGTGGAAGAAGGAGAACGGGAGGAGGAAGAAGAGGTGGCCGAAGGAATATAAGAGGAAGAAGAAGAAGTGGAAGAACGAGAAGAAAAGGAAGAAGTGTAAGTGGAAGAAGGAAAACAATAGGAAGAAGAAGAAGAAGTGGAAGAATGAGAAAAAGAGGAGGAAGAAGAAGCAATGGAAGGAAAGGGTAATGAAGAGGAAGTGGAAGAAGGAGGAGAAGAAGAAGGGGAGGAAGAAGCAGTGTAGGCAGAAGAAGGGCAAGAAGCAGAAGAGAGGGAAGAAAAAGACCAAGTGGATGAAGTAGAAGTGGAAGAAGGTGAACAAGAGTAAGAAGAAGAAGTAGTTAAAGGAGTGGGGGTGATGGAGAAGAAGTGGAAGAAGGAGAACAAGAGGTAGAAATGCAAGTGGAAGCAGAAGAAGGAGAAATAGAGGGACATGTCGAAGGAAAGGAAGAAGAAGAAGGAGATGAAGAGGAAGAAAAGAAAGGAAAAGAGAGGATGAAGAAGAAGTGGAAGAAAGAGAACAAAAGGAGGCAGGAGAAGTGGAAGAAAGATAAGAAGAGGAAGAAGAAGAATAGTAACTAGAAGAAGTTGAAGAAAAGGAAGAAGAAGAAGATGTGGAAAGTGAAGAAGTTGAAGAAGGTGAACAAGAGGAGGAAGAACAAGTAGTGGAAGGAAGTGAGATGAAGAAGAAGAATTGGAACAAGGAGAAAAGGAGGAAAAGCAAGAAGGAGGGGAAGGGAAGGGAAGAAGAAGCAGAAGAAGTGGAAACTGGAGGAGCAGAGGAAGAAGAAGAAGTGGAATGAAAGGAGATGAAGAAGAAGAAGTGGAAGAAGGAGAACGGGAGGAGGAAGAAGAGGTGGCAGAAGGAGAAGAAGAGGAAGAAGAAGAAGTGGAAGAACAAGAAGAAAAGCAAGAAGTGCAAGTGGAAGAAGGAGAACAATAGGAAGAAGAAGAAGAAGTGGAAGAAGGAGAAGAAGAAGAAGGGGAGGAAGAAGAAGCAGTGTAGGCAGAAGAAGGGCAAGAAGGAGAAGATAAGGAAGAAGAAGAACAAATGGATGAAGTAGAAGTGGAAGAAGGTGAACAAGAGGAAGAAGAAGAAGTAGTTGAAGGAGTGGGGATGATGGAGAAGAAGTGGAAGAAGGAGAACAAGAGGTAGAAATCCAAGTCGAAGCAGAAGAAGGAGAAAAAGCAGGATATGACGATGGAAAGGAAGAAGAAGAAGGAGATGAAGAGGAAGAAAAGAAACGAAAGGAGAGGATGAAGAAGAAGCGGAAGAAAGAGAACAAAAGGAGGCAGGAGAAGTGGAGGAAAGATAAGAAGAGGAAGAAGAAGGAGAGTAACTAGAAGAAGTGGAAGAAGGAGAGATGAAGAAGAAGAATTGGAACAAGGAGAAAAGGAGGAAAAAGAAGAAGGAGGGGAAGGGAAGGGAAGAAGAAGCAGAAGAAGTGGAATCTGGAGGAGAAGAGGAAGAAGAAGAAGAAGTGTAAGCATAAGATTTTGGGGAAGGAGAGGAAGAGGAAGAGCAACAATGGGAAGCAACAGAAGTGGGGATGGAGAAAAAGAGGAAGGAGAAGACGGAAAGGAAAGAAGAAGAAGTTGTGGAAGGAGAAGAAATGGAAGAAGAGGAAGAAGAAGAAGTGTAAGCAGAAGAAGCGGAAGAAGGAGACGAAAATGAAGAAGAACAACAAGTAGAAGTAGAAGAAGTGGTAGAAGGAGAGAATAAGAGGAATAGGAGGAAGCAGTGGAATGAAAGGAGATGAAGAAGAAGAAGTGGAAGAAGGAGAACGGGAGGAGGAAGAAGAGGTGGCCGAAGGAATAGAAGAGGAAGAAGAAGAAGTGGAAAAACGAGAAGAAAAGGAAGAAGTGCAAGTGGAAGAAGGAGAACAATAGGAAGAAGAAGAAGAAGTGGAAGAATGAGAAAAAGAGGAGTAAGAAGAAGCAATGGAAGGAAAGGAGATGAAGAAGAAGAAATGGAGCAAGGAGGACAAGAAGAAGGGGAGGAAGAAGAAGTAGTTTAGGCAGAAGAAGGAGAAGAGAGGGAAGAAGAAGAACAGGTGGATGTAGTAGAAGTGGAAGAAGATGGACAAGAGGAAGAAGAAGAAGTAGTTGAAGGAGTGGGGATGATGGAGAAGAAGTGGAAGAAGGAGAACAAGAGGTAGAAATGCAAGTGGAAAAAGAGGGATATGACGAAGGAAAAGAAGAAGAAGAAGGAGATGAAGAGGAAGAAAAGAAAGGAAAGGAGATGATGAAGAAGTGGAAGAAAGAGAACAAGAGGAGGCAGAAGAAGTGGAACAAAGATAAGAAGAGGAAGAAGAAGGAGTGTAACTAGAAGAAGTTGAAGAAGGAGAAGAAAAGGAAGAAGAAGAAGATGTGCAAACTGAAGAAGGTGAACAACAGGAGGAAGAAGAAGTAGTGGAAGGAGGTGAGATGAAGAGGAAGAACAAGTGGATGTAGTAGAGATGGAAGAAGGTGAACAAGAGGAAGAAGAAGAAGTAGTTGAAGGAGTGGGGATGATGGAGAAGAAGTGGAAGAAGGAGAACAAGATGTAGAAATACAACTGGAAGCAGAAGAAGGAGAAAAATAGGGATATGACGAAGGAAAGGAGGAAGAAGAAGGAGATGAAGAGGTAGAAAAGAAAGTAAAGGAGAGGATGAAGAAGAAGTGGAAGAAAGAGAACAAGAGGAGGCTGGAGAAGTGGAAGAAAGATAAGAAAAGGAAGAAGAAGGAGAGTAACTAGAAGAAGTTGAAGAAGGAGAAGAAAAGGAAGAAGAAGAAGATGTGCAAAGTGAAGAAGGTGAACAACAGGAGGAAGAAGAAGTAGTGGAAGGAGGTGAGATGAAGAGGAAGAACAAGTGGATGTAGTAGAGATGGAAGAAGGTGAACAAGAGGAAGAAGAAGAAGTAGTTGAAGGAGTGGGGATGATGGAGAAGAAGTGGAAGAAGGAGAACAAGATGTAGAAATACAACTGGAAGCAGAAGAAGGAGAAAAAGAGGGATATGACGAAGGAAAGGAGGAAGAAGAAGGAGATGAAGAGGAAGAAAAGAAAGGAAAGGAGAGGATGAAGAAGTTGAAGACGGTGAACAAGAGGAGGAAGAAGAAGTAGTGGAAAGAGGTGAGATGAAGAAGAAGAATTGGAACAAGAAGAAAAGGAGGAAAAGGAAGAAGGAGGGGAAGGGAAGGGAAGAAGAAGCAGAAGAAGTGGAATTTGGAGGAGAAGAAGAGGAAGAAGAAGAAGTGTAAGCATAAGATTTGGGGGAAGGAGAAGAGGAGGAAGAGCAACAATGGGATGCAACAGAAGTGGGGGATGGAGAAAAAGAGGAAGGAGAAGACAGAAAGGAAAGAAGAAGAAGTTGTGGAAGGAGAAGAAATGGAAGAAGAGGAAGAACAGGAAGTCTAAGCAGAAGAAGCGGAATGAGGAGACGAAAATGAAGAAGACAACAAGTAGAAGTAGAAGAAGTGGTAGAAGGAGAGAATAAGAGGAATAGCAGGAAGTAGTGGATTGAAAGGAGATGAAGAAGAAGAAGTGGAAGAAGGAGAACGGGAGGAGGAAGAAGAGGTGGCAGAAGGAGAAGAAGAGGAAGAAGAAGAAGTGGAAGAACGAGAAGAAAAGGAAGAAGTGCAAGTGAAAGAAGGAGAACAATAGGAAGAAGAAGAAGAAGTGGAAGAATGAGAAAAAGAGGAGGAAGAAGAAGCAATGGAAGGAAAGGGGAATGAAGAAGAAGTGGAACAAGGAGGAGAAGAAGAAGGGGAGGAAGAAGAAGTAGTTGTGGAAGGAGAAGAAATGGAAGAAGAGGAAGAAAAAGAAGTGTAAGCAGAAGAAGCGTAAGAAGGAGACGAAAATGAACAAGAACAACAAGTAGAAGTAGAAGAAGTGGTAGAAGGAGACAATAAGAGGAATAGGAGGAAGTAGTGGAATGAAAGGAGATGAAGAAGAAGAACTGGAAGAAGGAGAACGGGAGGAGGGAGAAGAGGTGGCAGTAGAAGAAGAAGAGGAAGAAGAAGCAGTGGAAGAACGGGAAGAAAAGGAAGAAGTGCAAATGGAAGAAGGAGCACAATAGGAAGAAGAAGAAGCAGTGGAAGAATGAGAAAAAGAGGAGGAAGAAGAGGCAATGGAAGAGAAGGGGATGAAGAAAAAGGGGAGGAAGAAGAGGTGGATGAACGAGAAGAAAAGGGAGAAGTGCAAGTGGAAGAAGGAGAACAATAGGAAAAAGAAGAAGAAAAAGAGGAGGAAGAGGAAGTAATGGAAGGAAAGGGGATGAAGAACAAGTGGAACAAGGAGGAGAAGAAGAAGGGGAGGAAGAGGAAGTAGTGTAGGCAGAAGAAGGGCAAGAAGGAGAAGAGAGGGAAGAAGAAGAACAAGTGGATGTAGTAGGAGTGGAAGAAGGTGAACAAGAGGAAGAAGAAGAAGTTGCCGAAGGAGTGGGGATGATGGAGAAGAAGTGGAAGAAGGAGAACAAGAGTTAGAAATGCAAGTGGATGCAGAAGAAGGAGAAAAAGAGGGATATGATGAAGGAAAGGAAGAAGAAGAAGAAGAAGAAGAAGAAGAAGAAGAAGAAGATGAAGAGGAAGAAAAGAAAGGAAAGGAGAGGATGAAGAAGAAGTCGAAGAAAGAGAACAAGAGGAGGCAAGAGAAGTGGAAGAAAGATAAGAAGAGGAAGAAGAAGGAGAGTAACTAGAAGAAGTGGAAGAAGGAGAAGAAAAGGAAGAAGAAGAAGATATGGAAAGTGAAGAAGGTGAACAAGAGGAGGAAGAAGAAGTAGTGGAAGGAGGTGAGATGAAGAAGAAGAATTGGAACAAGGAGAAAAGGAGGAAAAGGAAGAAGGAGGGGAAGGAAAGCGAAGAAGAACCAGAAGAAGTGGAATCTGGAGGAGAAGAGTAAGAAGAAGAAGAAGTGCAAGCATAAGAAAGAGAAGAAAGGGAAGAAGAGGAAGATGTGGAAACTGAAGAAGTTGAAGAAGGTGAACAAGAAGAGGAAGAAGAAGTAGTGGAAGGAGGTTAAATGAAGAAGACGAATTGTAACAAGGAGAAAAGGAGGAAAAGGAAGAAGGAGGGGAAGGGAAGGGAAGGGAAGGGAAGGGAAGAAGAAGCAGAAGAGGTGGAATCTGGAGGAGAAAAGGAAGAAGAAGAAGAAGTGTAAGCATAAGATTTGGGTGAAGGAGAAGAAGAGGAAGAGCAACAATGGGAAGCAAGTGAAGTGGGGGATGGAGAAAAACAGGAAGGAGAAGACAGAAAGGAAATAAGAAGAAGTTATGGAAGGAGAAGAAATGGAAGAAGAGGAAGAAGAAGAAGTGTAAGCAGAAGAAGCGGAAGAAGGAGAGGAAAATGAAGAAGAACAACAAGTAGTAGAAGAAGTGGTATCTGGGGGAGAAGAGGAGGAAGAAGAAGAAGTGTAAGCCTAAGATTTGGGGGAAGGAGAAGAAGAGGAAGAGCAATAATGGGAAGCAACAGCAGTAGAGGATGGAGAAAAAGACGAAGGAGAAGACGGAAAGGAAAGAAGAAGAAGTTGTGGAAGGAGAAGAAATGGAAGAAGAGGAAGAAGAAGAAGAGTAAGCAGAAGAAGCGGAAGAAGGAGACGAAAATGAAGAAGAACAACAAGTAGAAGTAGAAGAAGTGGTAGAAGGAGAGAATAAGAGGAATAGGAGGAAGTAGTGGTATGAAAGGAGATGAAGAAGAAGAAGTGGAAGAAGGAGAACGGGAGGAGGGAGAAGAGGTGGCAGAAGGAGAAGAAGAGGAAGAAGAAGAAGAAGTGGAAGAACGAGAAGAAATGGAAGAAGTGCAAGTGGAAGAAGGAGAACAATAGGAAGAAGAAGAAGAACTGGAAGAATGAGAAAAAGAGGAGGAAGAAGAAGCAATGGAAGGAAAGGGGATGAAGAAGAAGTGGAACAAGGAGGGGAAGAAACAGGGAAGGAAGAAGTAGTAGTGTAGGCAGAATAAGGGTAAGAAGTAGAAGAGATGGAAGAAGAAGAACAAGTGGATGTAGTAGAAGTGGAAGAAGGTCAACAAGAGGAAGAAGAAGAAGTAGTTGAAGGGGTGGGGATGATGGAGAAGAAGTAGAAGAAGGAGAACTAGAGGTAGAAATGCAAGTGGAAGCAGAAGAAGGAGAAAAAGAGGGATATAACGAAAGAAAGGAAGAAGAAGAAGGACATGAAGAGGAAGAAAAGAAAGGAAAGGAGAGGATAAAGAAGAAGTGGAAGAAAGAGAACAAGAGGAGGCAAGGGAAGTGGAAGAAGGATAAGAAGAGGAAGAAGAAGGAGAGTAACTAGAAGAAGTGGAATAAAGAGAAGAAAAGGAAGAAGAAGATCTGGAAAGTGAAGAAGGTGAACAAGAGGAGGAAGAACAAGTAGTGGAAGGAGGTGAGATGAAGAAGAAGAAATGGAACAAGGAGAAAAGGAGGAAAAGGCAGAAGGACCGGAAGGGAAGGGAAGGGAAGGGAAGAAGAAGCAGAAGAAGTGGAATCTGGAGGAGAAGAGGAAGAAGAAGAAGTGTAAGCATAAGATTTGGGGGAAGGAGAAGAAGAGGTAGAGCAACAATGGGAAGCAACAGAAGTAGGGGATGGAGAAAAAGTGGAAGGAGAAGACGGAAAGGAAAGAAGAAGAAGTTGTGGAAGGAGAAGAAATGGAAGAAGAGGAAGAAGAGGAAGAAGAAGAAGTGTAAGCAGAAGAAGCGGAAGAAGGAGACGAAAATGAAGAAGAACAACAAGTAGAAGTAGAACAAGTGGTAGAAGGAGAGAATAAGAAGAAAAGGAGGAAGTAGTGGAATGAAAGGAGATGAAGAAGAAGAAGTGGAAGAAGGAGAACGGGAGGAGGGAGAAGAGGTGGCAGAAGGAGAAGAAGAGGAAGAAGAAGAAGAAGTGGAAGAACGAGAAGAAATGGAAGAAGTGCAAGTGGAAGAAGGAGAAGAAAGAGGGACATGACGAAGGAAAGGAAGAAGGAGAAGGAGATGAAGGGGAGGAAAAGAAAGGAAAAGAGAGGATGAAGAAGAAGTGGAAGAAAGAGAACAAGAGGAGGCAGGAGAAGTGGAAGAAAGATAACAAGAGGAAGAAGAAGAATAGTACCTAGAAGAAGTGGAAGAAAAGGAAGAAGAAGAAGTTGTGGAAAGTGAAGAAGTTGAAGCAGGTGAACAAGAGGAGGAAGAAGAAGTAGTGGAAGGAAGTGAGATTAAGAAGAAGAATTGGAACAAGGAGAAAAGGAGGAAAAGCAAGAAGGAGGGGAAAGGAAGGGAAGAAGAAGCAGAAGAAGTGGAAACTGGAGGAGAAGAGGAAGAAGAAGAAGAAGAAGTGTAAGCATAAGATTTGGGGGAAGGAGAAGAAGAGGAAGAGCAGCAATGGGACGCAACAAAAGTGGGGGATGGAGAAAAAGAGGAAGGAGAATACGGAAGGGAAAGATGAAGAAGTTTTGGAAGGAGAAGAAATGGAAGAAGAGGAAGAAGAAGAAATGTAAGCAGAAGAAGCGGAAGAAGGAGACGAAAATGAAGAAGAACAACAAGTAGAAGTTGAAGAAGTGGTAGAAGGAGAGAATAAGAGGAATAGGAGGAAGTAGTGGATTGAAACGAGATGAAGAAGAAGAAATGGAAGAAGGAGAACGGGAGGAGGGAGAAGAGGTGGCAGAGGAGAAGAAGAGGAAGAAGAAGAAGTGGAAGAACGAGAAGAAAAGGAAGAAGTGCAAGTGGAAGAAGGAGAACAATAGGAAGAAGAAGAAGAAGTGGAAGAATGAGAAAAACAGGAGTAAGAAGAAGCAATGGAAGGAAAGGGGATGAAGAAGAAGAAGTGGAACAAGAAGGATAAGAAGAAGGGGAGGAAGAAGAAGTAGTGTAGGCAGAAGAAGGACAAGAAGGAGTAGAGAGGGAAGAAGAAGAACAAGTGGATGTAGTAGAAGTGGAAGAAGGTCAACAAGAGGAAGAAGAAGAAGTAATTGAAGGAGTGGGGTTGATGGCGAAGACGTGGAAGAAGGAGAACAAGAGGTACAAATGGAAGTGGAAGCAGAAGAAGAAGAAAAAGAGGGACATGACGAAGGAAAGGAAGAAGAAGAAGGAGATGAAGAGGAAGAAAAGAAAGGAAAAGAGAGGATGAAGAAGAAGTGGAAGAAAGAGAACAAGAGGAGGCAGGAGAAGGGGAAGAAAGATAAGAAGAGGAAGAAGAAGGACAGTAACTAGAAGAAGTGGAGAAAAGGAAGAAGAAGAAGTTGTGGAAAGTGAAGAAGTTGAAGCAGGTGAACAAGAGGAGGAAGAAGAAGTAGTGGAAGGAAGTGAGATTAAGAAGAAGAATTGGAACAAGGAGAAAAGGAGGAAAAGCAAGAAGGAGGGGAAAGGAAGGGAAGAAGAAGCAGAAGAAGTGGAAACTGGAGGAGAAGAGGAAGAAGAAGAAGAAGAAGTGTAAGCATAAGATTTGGGGGAAGGAGAAGAAGAGGAAGAGCAGCAATGGGACGCAACAAAAGTGGGGGATGGAGAAAAAGAGGAAGGAGAATACGGAAGGGAAAGATGAAGAAGTTTTGGAAGGAGAAGAAATGGAAGAAGAGGAAGAAGAAGAAATGTAAGCAGAAGAAGCGGAAGAAGGAGACGAAAATGAAGAAGAACAACAAGTAGAAGTTGAAGAAGTGGTAGAAGGAGAGAATAAGAGGAATAGGAGGAAGTAGTGGATTGAAACGAGATGAAGAAGAAGAAATGGAAGAAGGAGAACGGGAGGAGGGAGAAGAGGTGGCAGAGGAGAAGAAGAGGAAGAAGAAGAAGTGGAAGAACGAGAAGAAAAGGAAGAAGTGCAAGTGGAAGAAGGAGAACAATAGGAAGAAGAAGAAGAAGTGGAAGAATGAGAAAAACAGGAGTAAGAAGAAGCAATGGAAGGAAAGGGGATGAAGAAGAAGAAGTGGAACAAGAAGGATAAGAAGAAGGGGAGGAAGAAGAAGTAGTGTAGGCAGAAGAAGGACAAGAAGGAGTAGAGAGGGAAGAAGAAGAACAAGTGGATGTAGTAGAAGTGGAAGAAGGTCAACAAGAGGAAGAAGAAGAAGTAATTGAAGGAGTGGGGTTGATGGCGAAGACGTGGAAGAAGGAGAACAAGAGGTACAAATGGAAGTGGAAGCAGAAGAAGAAGAAAAAGAGGGACATGACGAAGGAAAGGAAGAAGAAGAAGGAGATGAAGAGGAAGAAAAGAAAGGAAAAGAGAGGATGAAGAAGAAGTGGAAGAAAGAGAACAAGAGGAGGCAGGAGAAGGGGAAGAAAGATAAGAAGAGGAAGAAGAAGGACAGTAACTAGAAGAAGTGGAGAAAAGGAAGAAGAAGAAGTTGTGGAAAGTGAAGAAGTTGAAGCAGGTGAACAAGAGGAGGAAGAAGAAGTAGTGGAAGGAAGTGAGATTAAGAAGAAGAATTGGAACAAGGAGAAAAGGAGGAAAAGCAAGAAGGAGGGGAAAGGAAGGGAAGAAGAAGCAGAAGAAGTGGAAACTGGACGAGAAGAGGAAGAAGAAGAAGAAGAAGTGTAAGCATAAGATTTGGGGGAAGGAGAAGAAGAGGAAGAGCAGCAATGGGACGCAACAAAAGTGGGGGATGGGGAAAAAGAGCAAGGAGAATACGGAAAGGAAAGATGAAGAAGTTTTGGAAGGAGAAGAAATGGAAGAAGACGAAGAAGAAGAAATGTAAGCAGAAGAAGCGGAAGAAGGAGACGAAAATGAAGAAGAACAACAAGTAGAAGTAGAAGAAATGGTAGAAGGAGAGAATAAGAGGAATAGGAGGAAGTACTGAAATGAAAGGAGATAAGAAGAAGAAGTGGAAGAAGGAGAATGGGAGGAGGGAGAAGAGGTGGCAGTAGAAGAAGAAGAGGAAGAAGAAGAAGTGGAAGAACGAGAAGAAAAGGAAGAAGTGCAAGTGGAAGAAGGAGAACAATAGGAAGAAGAAGAAGAAGAAGAAGAAGAAGTGGAAGAATGAGAAACAGAGGGGTAAGAAGAAGCAATGGAAGGAAAGGGGATGAAGAAGAAGAAGTGGAACAAGAAGGATAAGAAGAAGGGGAGGAAGAAGAAGTAGTGTAGGCAGGAGAAGGGCAAGAAGCAGAAGAGAGGGAAGAAGAAGAACAAGTGGATGTAGTAGAAGTGGAAGAAGGTGAACAAGAGGAAGAAGAAGAAGTAATTGAAAGAGTGGGGATGATGGAGAAGACGTGGAAGAAGGAGAACAAGAGGTACAAATGCAAGTGGAAGCAGAAGAAGGAGAAACAGAGGGACATGACGAAGGAAAGGAAGAAGAAGAAGGAGATGAAGAGGAAGAAAAGAAAGGAAAAGAGAGGATGAAGAAGAAGTGGAAGAAAGAGAACAAGAGGAGGCAGGAGAAGTGGAAGAAAGATAAGAAGAGGAAGAAGAAGAATAGTAACTAGAAGAAGTTGAAGAAAAGGAAGAAGAAGAAGATGTGGAAAGTGAAGAAGTTGAAGAAGGTGAACAAGAGGAGGAAGAAGAAGTAGTGGAAGGAAGTGAGATGAAGGAGAAGAATTGGAACAAGGAGAAAAGGAGGAAAAGCAAGAAGGAGGGGAAAGGAAGGGAAGAAGAAGCAGAAGAAGTGGAAACTGGAGGAGCAGAGGAAGAAGAAGAAGAAGAAGAAGAAGTGTAAGCATAAGATTTGGGGGAAGGAGAAGAAGAGGAAGAGCAGCAATGGGACGCAACAGAAGTGGGGGATCGAGAAAAAGAGGAAGGAGAATACGGAAAGGAAAGATGAAGAAGAGGAAGAAGAAGAAATGTAAGCAGAAGAAGCGGAAGAAGGAGACGAAAATGGAGAAGAACAACAAGTAGAAGTAGAAGAAGTGCTAGAAGGAGAGAATAAGAGGAATAGGAGGAAGTAGTGGAATTCAACGAGATGAAGAAGAAGAAGTGGAAGAAGGAGAACGGGAGGAGGGAGAAGAGGTGGCCGAAGGAGAAGAAGAGGAAGAAGAAGAAGTGGAAGAACGAGAAGAAAAGGAAGAAGTGCAAGTGCAAGAAGGAGAACAATAGGAAGAAGAAGAAGAAGTGGAAGAATGAGAAAAAGAGGAGTGAGAAGAAGCAATGGAAGGAAAGGGGATGAAGAAGAAGAAGTGCAACAAGGAGGAGAAGAAGAAGGGGAGGAAGTGGACGAAACATAAGAAGAGGAAGAAGAAGGAGAGTAACTAGAAGAAGTGGAAGAAGGAGAAGAAAAGGAAGAAGAAGAAGATGTGGAAAGTGAAGAAGGTGAACAAGAGGAGGAAGAAGAAGTAGTGGAAGGAAGTGAGATTAAGAAGAAGAATTGGAACAAGGAGAAAAGGAGGAAAAGCAAGAAGGAGGGGAAAGGAAGGGAAGAAGAAGCAGAAGAAGTGGAAACTGGACGAGAAGAGGAAGAAGAAGAAGAAGAAGTGTAAGCATAAGATTTGGGGGAAGGAGAAGAAGAGGAAGAGCAGCAATGGGACGCAACAAAAGTGGGGGATGGGGAAAAAGAGCAAGGAGAATAAGGAAAGGAAAGATGAAGAAGTTTTGGAAGGAGAAGAAATGGAAGAATAGGAAGAAGAATAAGAAGTGGAAGAATGAGAAAAAGAGGAGGAAGAAGAAGCAATGGAAGGAAAGGGGAATCAAGAAGAAGGGGAACAAGGAGGAGAAGAAGAACGGGAGGAAGAAGAAGTAGTGTAGAAAGAAGAAAGGCAAGAAGGAGAAGAGAGGGAAGAATAAGAAGAAGTGGATGTAGTAGAGGTGGAAGAAGGTGAATAAGAGGAACAAGAAGAAGTAGTTGAAGGAGTGGGGATGACGGAGAAGAAGTGGAAGAAGGAGAACAAGAGGTAGAAATGCAAGTGAAAGCCGAAGAAGGAGAAAGAGAGGGATATGACGAAGGAAAGGAAGAAGAAGAAGGAGATGAAGAGGAAGAAAAGAAAGGAAAGGAGAGGATGAAGGAAGAAAGAGAACAAGAGGAGGCAGGAGAAGTGGAAGAAAGAAAAGTAGAGGAAGAAGAAGGAGAGTAACTAGAAGAAGTGGAAGAAGGAGAAGAAAAGGAAGAAGAAGAAGATATGGAAAGTGAAGAAGTTGAAGAAGGTGAACAAGAGGAGGAAGAAGAAGTAGTGGAAGGAGGTGAGATGAAGAAGAAGAATTGGAACAAGGAGAAAAGCTGGAAAAGGAAGAAGGAGGGGAAGGGAAGGTAAGAAGAAGCAGAAGAAGTTGAATCTGCAGGAGAAGAGGAAGAAGAAGTCATAAGATTTGGGGGAAGGAGAAGAAGAGGAAGAGCAACAATGGGAAGCAACAGAAGTAGGGGATGGAGAAAACGAGGAAGGAGAAGGCGGAAAGGAATGAAGAAGAACTTGTGGATGGAGAAGAAATGGAAGAAGAGGAAGAAAAACAAGTGTAAGCAGAAGAAGAGGAAGAAGGAGACGAAAATGAAGAAGAACAATAAGTAGAAGTAGAAGAAGTGGTAGAAGGAGAGAATAAGTGGAATAGGAGGAAGTAGTGGAATGAAACGACATGAATAAGAAGAAGTGGAAGAACAAGAAGAAAAAGAAGAACTGCAAGTGGAAGAAGGAGAACAATAGGAAGAAGAAGAAGAAGTGGAAGAATGAGAAAAAGAGGAGGAAGAAGAAGCAATGGAAGGAAAAGGGATGAAGAAGAAGTGGAACAATGAGGAGAAGAAGAAGTAGTGGAAGCAGGTTAGATGAAGAAGAAGAATTGGAACAAGGAGAAAAGGAGGAAAAGGAACAAGGAGGGGAAGAGAAGGGAAGAAGAAGCAGAAGAACTGGAAGCTGGAGGAGAAGAGGAAGAAGAAGAAGAAGTGTAAGCATAAGATTTGGGGGAAGGAGAAGAAGAGGAAGAGCAACAATGGGAAGCAACAGAAGTAGGGGATGGAGAAAAAGAGGAAGGATAAGACAGAAAGGAAAGAAGAAGAAGTTGTGGAAGGAGAAGAAATGGAAGAAGAGGAAGAAGAAGAAGTGTAAGCAGAAGAAGCGGAAAAAAGAGACGAAGTAGAAGAAGTGGTAGAAGTAGTGGAAGTAGTGGAATGAAGAAGTAGTGGAATGAAAGGAGATGAAGAAGAAGAAGTGGAAGAAGGAGAACAGGAGGAGGGAGGAGAGGTGGCAGAAGGAGAAAAAGAGGAAGAAGAAGAAGCGGAAGAACGAGAGGAAAAGGAAAAAGTGCACGTGGGAGAAGGAGAACAATAGGAAGAAGAAGAAGTGGAAGAATAAGAAAAAGAGGAGGAAGAAGAAGCAATGGAAGGAAAGGCGATGAAGACGAAATGGAACAAGCAGGACAAGAAGAAGGGGAGGAAGAAGAAGTAGTGTAGGCAGAAGAAGGGCAAGAAGGAGAAGAGAGGGAAGAAGAAGAACAAGTGGATGTAGTAGAAGTGGAAGAAGGTGAACAAGAGGAAGAAGAAGAAATAGTTGAAGGAGTGGTGATGATGGAGAAGAAGTGGAAGACGGAGAACAAGAGGTAGAAATGCAAGTGGAAGCAGAAGAAGGAGAAAAAGAGGGATATGACGAAGGAAAGGAAGAAGAAGAAGGAGATGAAGAGGAAGAAAAGAAAGGAAAGGAGAGGATGAAGAAGAATTGGAAGAAAGAGAACAAGAGGAGGCAAGAGAAGTGGAAAAAAGATAAGAAGAGGAAGAAGAAGGGGAAGGGAAGGGAAGAAGAAGCAGAAGAAGTGGAATCTGGAGGAGAAGAGGAAGAAGAAGAAGAAGTGTAAGCATAAGATTTGGGGGAAGGAGAAGAAGAGGAAGAAGAGGAATGAGAAAACAGAAAGGAAAGAAGAAGTTGTGGAAGGAGAAGAAATGGAAGAAGAGGAACAAGAAGAAGTGTAAGCAGAAGAAGGAGACGAAAATAAAGAAGAACAACAAGTAGAAGTAGAAGAAGTGGTAGAAGTAGTGGAATGAAAGGAGATGAAGAAGAAGAAGTGGAAGAAGCAGAACGGGTGGAGGAAGAGGAGGTGGCAGAAGGAGAAGAAGAGGAAGAAGAAGAAGTGGAAGAAGGAGAAGAAACGGAAGAAGTGCAAGTGGAAGAAGGAGAACAATAGGAAGAAGAAAAAGAAGGGGAAGAGCAACAATGGGAAGCAACATAAGTGGGGGTTGGAGAAAAAGAGGAAGGAGAAGACGGAAAGGAAAGAAGAAGTTGTGGAATGATAAGAAATGGAAGAAGAGGAACAAGAAGAAGTGTAAGCAGAAGAAGCGGAAGAAGGAGACGAAAATGAATAAGAACAACAAGTAGCAGTAGAAGAAGTGGTAAAAGGAGAGAGTAAGAGGAATAGGAGGAAGTAGTGGAATGAAAGGAGATGAAGAAGAAGAATGGAAGAAGGAGAACGGGAGGAGTGAGAGGAGGTGGCAGAAGGAGAAGAAGAGGAAGAAGAAGAAGTGGAAGAACGAGGAGAAAAGGAAGAAGTGCAAGTGGAAGAGGGAGAACAATAGGAAGAAGAAGAAGAAGTGGAAGAATGAGAAAAATAGGAGGAAGAAGAAGCAATGGAAGGAAAGGGGATGAAGAAGAAGTGGAACAAGGAGGAGAAGAAGAAGGGGACGAAGAAGAAGTAGTCTAGGCAGAAGAAGGCCAAGAAGGAGAAGAGAGGGAAGAGGAAGAACAAGTGGATGTAGTAGAAGTAGAAGAAGGTGAACAAGAGGAAGAAGAAGATGTAGTTGAATTAGTGGGGATGATGGAGAAGAAGTGGAAGAAGGACAACAAGAGGTAGAAACGCAAGCGAAAGCAGAAGAAGGCGAAAAAGAGGGATATGACGAAGGAAAGGAAGAAGAAGAAGGAGAACAAGAGGTAGAAACGCAAGCGGAAGTAGAAGAAGGAGAAAAAGAGGGATATGACGAAGGAAAGGAAGAAGAAGAAGGAGATGAAGAGGAAGAAAAGAAAGGAAAGGAGAGGATGAAGAAAAAGTGGAAGAAAGAGAACAAGAGGAGGCAGGAGAAGTGGAAGAAAGATAAGAAAAGGAAGAAGGAGAAGAGTAACTAGAAGAAGTGGTAGAAGGAGAAGAAAAGGAAGAAGAAGAAGATGTGGAAAGTGAAGAACGTGAACGAGAGGACGAAGAAGAAGTAGAAGAAGTGGAATCTAGAGGAGAAGAGGAAGAAGAAGAAGAAGTCTAAGCATAAGATTTGGGGGAAGGAGAAGAAGAGGAAGAGCAACAATGGGAAGCAACAGAAGTGGGGGTTGGAGAAAAAGAGGAAGGAGAAGACGGAAAGGAAAGAAGAAGAAGTTGTGGAAGGAGAAGAAGGAAACGAAAGAAGAAGAAGGTCTGGAAGGAGAAGAAATGGAAGCAGAGGAAGAAGAAGAAGTGTAAGCAGAAGAAGCGGAAGAAGGAGACGAAAATGAAGAAGAACAACAAGCAGAAGTCGGAGTGGTAGAAGGAGAGAATAAGAGGAATAGGAGGAAGTAGTGGAATGAAAGGAGATGAAGAAGAAGAAGTCGAAGAAGGAGAACGGGAGGAGGGAGAAGAGGTGGCAGAAGGAGAAGATGGAAGAACGAGAAGGAAAGGAAGAAGTGCAAGTGGAAGAAGGAGAACAATAGGAAGAAGAAGAAGAAGAAGTGGAAGAATGAGAAAAAAAGGAGGAGGAAGAAGCAATGGAAGGAAAGGGGAATGAAGAAGAAGTGGAACAAGGAGGAAAAGAAGAAGGGCAAGAAGGAGAAGAGAGGGAAGAAGAAGAACAAGAGGATGTAGTAGAGGTGGAAAAAGGTGAAGAAGAGGAAGAAGAAGAAGTAGTTGAAGGAGAGGGGGTGATGGAGAAGAAGTGGAAGAGGGAGAACAAGAGGTAGAAATGCAAGTGGAAGCAGAAGAAAGAGAAAGAGAGGGATATGACGAAGGAAAGGAAGAGGAAGTAGGAGATGAAGAGGAAGAAAAGAAAGGAAAGGAGAGGATGAAGAAGAAGTGGAAGAAAGAGAACAAGAATAGGCAGGAGAAGTGGACGAAACATAAGAAGAGGAAGAAGAAGGAGAGTAACTAGAAGAAGTGGAAGAAGGAGAAGAAAAGGAAGAAGAAGATGTGGAAAGTGAAGAAGTTGAAGAAGGTGAACAAGAGGAGGAAGAAGAAGTAAGTGAAGGAGGTGAGATGAAGAAGAAGAATTGGAAGAAGGAGAAAAGGAGGAAAAGGAAGAAGGAGGGGAAGGGAAGGGAAGAAGAAGGAGAAGAAGTGGAATCTGGAGGAGAGGAGGAAGAAGAAGAAGAAGTGTAAGCATAAGATGTGGGGGAAGGAGAAGAAGAGGAAGAGCAACAATGGAAAGCAACAAAAGTGGGCGATGGAGAAAAAGAGGAAGAAGAAGACAGAAAGGAAAGAAGAAGAAGTTGTGGAAGGAGAAGAAATGGAAGAATAGGAAGAAGAAGAAGAAGTGGAAGAATGAGAAAAAGAGGAGGAAGAAGAAGCAATGGAAGGAAAAGGGAATCAAGAAGAAGGGGAACAAGGAGGAGAAGAAGAACGGGAGGAAGAAGAAGTAGTGTAGAAAGAAGAAAGGCAAGAAGGAGAAGACTGGGAAGAAGAAGAAGAAGTGGATGTAGTAGAGGTGGAAGAAGGTGAATAAAAGGAAGAAGAAGAAGTAGTTGAAGGAGTGGGGATGATGGAGAAGAAGTGGAAGAAGGAGAACAATAGGTAGAAATGCAAGTGAAAGCCGAAGAAGGAGAAAGAGAGGGATATGACGAAGGAAAGGAAGAAGAAGAAGGAGATGAAGAGGAAGAAAAGAAAGGAAAGGAGAGGATGAAGGAAGAAAGAGAACAAGAGGAGGCAGGAGAATTTGAAGAAAGAAAGGTAGAGGAAGAAGAAGGAGAGTAACTAGAAGAAGTGGAAGAAGGAGAAGAAAAGGAAGAAGAAGAAGATGTGGAAAGTGAAGAAGTTGAAGAAGGTGAACAAGAGGAGGAATAAGAAGTAGTGGAAGGAGGTGAGATGAAGAAGAATTATTGGAACAAGGAGAAAAGGTGGAAAAGGAAGAAGGAGGGGAAGGGAAGGGAAGAACAAGCAGAAGAAGTGGAAGCTGGAGGAGAAGAGGAAGAAAACGAAGAAGTGTAAGCATAAGATTTGGGGGAAGGAGAAGAAGAGGAAGAGGAACAATGGGAAGCAACAGAAGTGGGGGATGGAGAAAAAGAGCAAGGAGAAGACAGAAAGGAAAGAAGAAGAAGTTGTGGAAGGAGAAGAAATGGAAGAAGAGGAAGAAGAGGAAGAAGGAGGCGAAAATGAAGAAGAACAACATGTAGAAGTAGAAGAAGTGGTAGAAGGACAGACTAAGAGGAATAGGAGGAAGTAGTTGAATGAAAAGAGACGAAGAAGAAGAAGTGGACGAAGGAGAACGGAAGGAGGAAAAGAGGTGGCAGAAGGAGAAGAAGAGGAAGAAGAAGAAGAAGTGGAAGAATGAGAAAAAGAGGAGGAAGAAGAAGCAATGGAAGGAAAGGGGATGAAGAAGGAGTGGAACAAGGAGGAGAAGAAGAAGGCGAGGAAAAAGAAGTAGTGTAGGCAGAAGAAGGGCAAGAAGGAGAAGAGAGGGAAAAAGAAGAACAAGTGGATGTAGTAGAAGTGGAAGAATGTGAGCAAGAGGAAGAAGAAGAAGTGGAAGAAGGACAACAAGAGGTAGAAATGCAAGTGGAAGCAGAAGAAGGAGAAAAAGAGGGATATGACGAAGGAAAGGAAGAAGAAGAAGGACATGAAGAGGAAGAAAAGAAAGAAAAGGAGAGGATGAAGAAGAAGCGAAAGAAAGAGAACAAGAGGAGGCAGGAGAAGTGGAAGAAAGATTAGAAGAGGAAGAAGAAGGAGAGTAACTAGAAGAAGTGGAAGAAGGAGAAGAAAAGGAAGAAGAAGAAGATGTGGAAAGTGAAGAAGGTGAACAAGAGGAGGAAGAAGAAGTAGTGGAAGGAGGTGAGATGAAGAAGAAGAATTCGAACAAGGAGAAATGGAGGAAAAGGAAGAAGGAGGGGAAGGGAAGGGAAGAAGAAGCAGAAGAAGTGGAATATGGAGGAGAGGAGGAAGAAGAAGAAGAAGTGTAAGCATAAGATGTGGGGGAAGGAGAAGAAGAGGAAGAGCAACAATGGAAAGCAACAAAAGTGGGCGATGGAGAAAAAGAGGAAGAAGAAGACAGAAAGGAAAGAAGAAGAAGTTGTGGAAGGAGAAGAAATGGAAGAATAGGAAGAGGAAGAAGTGTACGCAGAAGAAAATGAAGAAGAACAACAAGTAGAAGTAGAAGAAGTGGTAGAAGGAGAGAATAAGAGGAATAAGAGGAAGTAGTGGAAAGAAAGGAGATGAAGAAGAAGAAGTGGAAGAAGGAGAGAATAAGAGGAATAAGAGGAATAAGAGGAAGTAGTGGAAAGAAAGGAGATGAAGAAGAAGAAGTGGAAGAAGGAGAACGGGAGGAGGAAGAAGAGGTGCCAGAAGGAGAAGAGGAGGAGGAAGAAGAAGTGGAAGAACGAGAAGAAAAGGAAGAACTGCAAGTGGAAGAACGAGAACAATAGGAAGAAGAACAAGAAGTGCAAGAATGAGAAAAAGAGGAGGAAGAAGAAGAAATGGAAGGAAAGGGGATGAAGAAGAAGTGGAACAAGGAGGAGAAGAAGAAGGGGAGGAAGAAGAAGTAGTGTAGGCAGAAGAAGGGCAAGAAGGAGAAGAGAGGGAAGAAGAAGAACCAGTGGATGTAGTAGAAGTGGAAGAAGGTGAACAAGAGGAAGAAAAAGAAGTAGTTGAAGGAGTGGGGATGATGGAGAAGGAGTGGAAGAAGGAGGACAAGAGGTAGACATGCAAGTGGAAGCAGAAGAAGGAGAAAAAGAGGGATATGAGGAAGGAAAGGAAGAAGAAGAAGGAGATTAATCGGAAGAAAAGAAAGGAAAGGAGATTATGAAGAAGAAGTGGAAGAAAGATAAGAAGAGGAAGAAGAAGGAGAGTAATGAGAAGAAGTGGAAGAAGGAGAAGAAAAGGAAGAAGAAGAAGATGTGGAAAGTGAAGAAGGTGAACAAGAGGAGGAAGAAGAAGTAGTGGAAGGAGGTGAGATGAAGAAGAAGAATTGGAACAAGGAGAAAAGGAGGAAGAGGAAGAAGGAGGGTAAGGGAAGGGAAGAAGAACTAGAAGAAGTGGAATCTGGGGGAGAGGAGGAAGAAGAGGAAGAAGTGTAAGCATAAGATTTTGGGGAAGGGGAAGAAGAGGAAGAGCAACAATGGGAAGAAAGAGAAGTGGGGGATGGAGAAAAAGAGGAAGGAGAAGACGAAAAGGAAAGAAAAAGTGGAAGGAGAAGAAAATGAAGAAGAACAACAAGTAGAAGTAGAACAAGTGGTAGAAGTAGTGGAATGAAAGGAGATGAAGAAGAAGAAGTGGAAGAAGGAGAACGGGAGGAGGGAGAAGTGGTGGCAGAAGGAGAAGAAGAGGAAGAAGAAGTGGAAGAATGAGAAGAAAAGGAAGAAGTGCATGTCGAAGAAGGAGAACAATAAGAAGAAGAAGTGGAAGAATGAGAAAAAGAGGAGGAAAAAGAAGCAATGGAAGGAAAGGGGATGAAGAAGAAGTGGAACAAGGAGGCGAAGAAGAAGCGGAGGAACAAGAAGTAGTGTAGGCAGAAGAAGGGCAAGAAGGAGAAGAGAGGGAGGAAGAAGAACAAGTGGATGTAGTAGAAGTGGAAGAAGGTGAACAAGAGGAGAAGAAGAAGTAGTTGAAGGAGTGGGGATGATGGAGAAGCAGTGGAAGAAGGAGGACAAGAGGTAGACATGCAAGTGGAAGCAGAAGAAGGAGAAAAAGAGGGATATGACGAAGGAAAGGAAGAAGAAGAAGGAGATGAAGAGGAAGAAAAGAAAGGAAAGGAGAGGATGAAGAAGAAGTGGAAGAAAGAGAACAAGAGGAGGCAGGAGAAGTGGAAGAAGAATAAGAAGAGGAAGAAGACGAAGAAGAAGGAGAGGAAGTGTAAGCAGAAGAAGCTGAAGAAGGAGACGAAAACGAAGAAGAACAACAAGTAGAAGTAGAAGAAGTGGTTGAAGGAGAGAATAAGAGGAATAGGAAGTGCAAGTAGTGGAATCAAAGATAATGAAGAAGAGGTAGTGGAAGAAGGAGAACAAGTGGATGTAGTAGAAGTGGAAGAAGGTGAACAAGAGGAAGAAGAAGAAGTGGAAGAAGGAGAAGAACAGGTAGAAATGCAAGTGGAAGCAGAAGAAGGAGAAAAAGAGTGATATGACGAAGGAAAGGAAGAAGAAGAAGGAGATGAAGTTGAAGAAAAGAAAGGAAAGGAGAGGATGAAGGAAGAAAGAGAACAAGAGGAGGCAGGAGAAGTGGAAAAAAGATAAGAAGAGGAAGAAGAAGGAGAGTAACTAGTAGAATTGGAAGAAGGGGAAGTAAAGGAAGAAGAAGAAGATGTGGAAGTGAAGAAGGTGAAGACGGTGAACAAAATGAGGAAGAAGTAGTGGAAGGAGGTGAGATGAAGAAGAAGAATTGGAACAAGGAGAAAAGGAGGAAAAGGAAGAAGGAGGGGAAGGGAAGGGAAGGGAAGAAGAAGCAGAAGAGGTGGAATCTGGAGGAGACGAGGAAAAAGAAGAAGAAGTGTAAGCATAAGATTTGGGGGAAGGAGAAGAAGAGGAAGAGCATCAATGGGAAGCAACAGAAGTAGGGGATGGAGAAAAAGAGGAAGGCGAAGATGGAAAGTAAAGAAGAAGAAGTTGTGGAAGGAAAAGAAATGGAAGAAGAGGAACAAGAAGAAGTGTAAGCAGAAGAAGCGGAAGAAGGAGACGAAAATGAAGAAGAACAACAAGTAGAAGTAGATGAAGTGGTAGAAGGACAGAATAAGACGAATAGGAGGAAGTAGTGGAATGAAAGGAGATGAAGAAGAAGAAGTGGATGCAGGAGAACAAGAGGAGGGAGAAGAGGTGGCAGAAGGAGAAGAAGAGGAAGAAGAAGTGGTAGAACGAGAAGAAAAGTAAGAAGTGCAAGTGGAAGAAGGAGAACAATAGGAAGAAGAACAAGAAGTGGAAGAATGATAAAAAGAGGAGGAAGAAGAAGCAATGGAAGGAAAGGGGATCAAGAAGAAGTGGAACAAGGAGGAGAAGAAGAAGTAGTGTAGGTAAAAGAAGGGGAAGAAGGAGAAGAGAGGGAAGAAGAAGAACAAGTGGATGTAGTAGAAGTGGAAGAAGGGAACAAGAGGAAGAAGAAGAAGTAGCTGAAGGAGTGGGGAGATGGAGAAGAAGTGGAAGAAGGAGAACAAGAGGTAGAAATGTAAGTGGAAGAAGAAGAAGGAGAAAAAGAGCGATATGACGAAGGAAAGGAAGAAGAAGAATGAGATGAAGAGGAAGAAAAGAAAGGAAAGGAGAGGATGAAGAAGAAGTGGAAGAAAGAGAACAAGAGGAGGCAGGAGAAGTGGAACAAGGAGGAAAAGAAGAAGGGGAGGAAGAAGAAGTCGTGTAGGCAGAAGAAGGGCAAGAAGGAGAAGAGAGGGAAGAAGAAGAACAAGTGGATATAGTAAAGGTGGAAGAAGGTGAACAAGAGGAAGAAGAAGAAGTAGTTGAAGGAGTGGGGATGATGGAGAAGATGTTGAAGAATGAGAAAAAGAGGTAGAAATGCAAGTGGAAGCAGAAGAAGGAGAAAAAGAGGGATATGACAAAGGAAAGGAAGAAGAAGAAGGAGATGAAGAGGAAGAAAAGAAAGGAAAGGAGAGGATGAAGAAGAAGTGGAAGAAAGAGAACAAAAGGAGGCAGGAGAAGTGGAAGAAAGATAAGAAGACGAAGAAGAAGGAGAGTAGCTAGAAGAAGTGGAAGAAGGAGAAAAAAAGTAAGAAGAAGAAGATGTGGAATGTGAAGAAGGTGAACAAGAGGAGGCAGAAGAAGTAGTGGAAGGAGGTGAGATGAAGGAGAAAAATTGTAACAAGGAGAAAAGGAAGAAAAAGAAGAAGGAGGGGTAGGGAAGGGAAGAAGAAGCAGAAGAAGTGGAGTCTGGAGGAGAAGAGGAAGAAGAAAAAGAAGTGTAAGCATAAGATTTGGGGGAAGGAGAAGAGGAAGAACAACAATGGGAAGCAACAGAAGTGGGGGATGGAGAAAAAGAGGAAGGAGAAGACGGAAAGGAAAGAAGAAGAAGTTGTGGAAGGAGAAGAAATGGAAGAAGAGGAAGAAGAAGAAGTGTAAGCGGAAGAAGCGGAAAAAGGAGACGAAAATGAAGAAGAACAACAAGTAGAGGTAGAAGAAGTGGTAGAAGTAGTGGAATGAAAGGAGATGAAGAAGAAGAAGTGGAAGCAGAAGAAGCGGAAGAAGGAGATGAAAATGAAGAAGAAGAACAAGTAGAAGTAGAAGAAGTGGTAGAAGGAGAGAATAAGAGGAATAAGAGGAAGTAGTGGAATGAAAGGATATGAAGAAGAAGAAGTGGAAGAAGGAGAACAGGAGGAGGGAGAAGAGGTGGCAGAAAGAGAAGAAGAGGAAGAAGAAGAAGTGGAAGAACGAGAAGAAAAGGAAGAAGTGCAAGTGGAAGAAGGAGAACAATAGGAAGAAGAAGAAGAAGTGGAAGAATGAGAAAAAGAGGAGGAAGAAGAACCAATGGAAGGAAACGGGATGAAGAAGAAGTGTAACAAGGAGGAGAAGAAGAAGGGGAGCAAGAAGAAGTAGTGTAGGCAGAAGAAGGGCAAGAAGGAGAAAAGAGGGAAGAAGAAGAACAAGTGGATGTAGCAGAAGTGGAAGAAGGTGAACAAGAGGAAGAAGAAGAAGTAGTTGAAGGAGTGGGGCTGATGGAGAAGAAGTGGAAAAAGGAGAACAAGAGGTAGAAATGCAAGTGGAAGAAGAAGAAGGAGAAAAAGAGGGATATCACGAAGGAAAGGAAGAAGAAGAAGGAGATCAAGAGGAAGAAAAGAAAGGAAAGGAGAGGATGAAGAAGATGTGGAAGAAAGAGAACAAGAGGAGGCAGGAGAAGTGGAAGAAGAATAAGAAGAGGAAGAAGAGGAAGAGGAAGGAGAGTAACTGGAAGAAGTGGAAGAAGGAGAAGAAAAGGAAGAAGAAGAAGATGTGGATAGTGAAGAAGTTGAAGCAGGTGAACAAGAAGAGGAAGAAGAAGTAGTGGAAGGAGGTGAGATGAAGAAGAAAAATTGGAACAAGGAGAAAAGCAGGAAAAGGAAGAAGGAGGGGAAGGGAAGGGAAGAAATAGCAGAAGAAGTGGAATCTGGAGGAGAAGAGGAAGAAGAAGAAGGAGTGTAAGCATAAGATTTGGGGGAAGGAGAAGAAGAGGAAGAACAACAATGGGAAGCAACAGAAGTGGGGGATGGAGAAAAAGAGGAAGGAGAAGATGGAAAGGAAAGAAGAAGAAGTTGTGGAAGGAGAAGAAACGGAAGAAGTGTAAGCAGAAGGATCGGAAGTAGGAGATGAAAATGAAGAAGAACAATAAGTAGAAGTAGAAGAAGTGGTAGAAGCAGAGAATAAGAGGAATAGGAGGAAGTAGTGGAATGAAAGGAGATGAAGAAGAATAAGTGGAAGAAGAGGTGGCAGAAGGAGAAGAAGAAGAAGAGGAAGAAGAAGAAGTGGAAGAACGAGAAGAAAAGGAAGAAGTGCAAGTGGAAGAAGGAGAACAATAGGAAGAAGAAGAAGAAGTGGAAGAATGAGAAAAAGAGGAGGAAGAAGAAGCAATGGACGAAAAGGGGAATGAAGAAGAAGTGGAACAAGGATGAGAAGAAGAAGGGGAGGAAGAAGAAGTAGTGTAGGCAGAAGAAGGGCAAGAAGGAGAAGAGAGGGAAGAAGAAGAACAAGTGGATGTAGTAGAAGTGGAAGAAGGTGAATAATAGGAAGAAGAAGAAGTAGTTGAAGGAGTGGGGATGATGGAGAAGAAGTGGAAGAAGGAGAACAAGTGGTAGAAATGGATGTAGTAGAAGTGGAAGAAGGTGAACAAGAGGAAGAAGAAGAAGTAGTTGAAGGAGTGGGGATGATGGAGAAGAAGTGGAAGAAGGAGAACAAGAGGTAGAAATGCAAGTGGAAGCAGAAGAAGGACAAAAAGAGGGATATTATGAAGGAAAGGAAGAAGAAGAAGGAGATGAAGAGGAAGAAAAGAAAGGAAAGGAGAGGATGATGTGAATGCCGAAGACAATGACTTTTCATTTTTTGTAACATTTCATTAATTTAGGAATTAATGTAACATGCAATTAATCATATGTGATAATTGCGTGATAATGGAGTATTTAATTTTTCTTTTGAGAGTTATGATTTTGAACAGTCACCTAGTTCTATAAATAGGGGTTGAATTGTACTCAAAGGAGAACCATTGAATTAGTGAAATTATAATTGGGTTTTACCCTTTTGTGAGATGAATTTCTCTTTAGAACTTATCAAGGAGTTTTTCCTTGTGGCGTTCTGCTAGACTTATCAAGGGTAAATCACTACCCTTGTGGCGTCATATGACTTATCTTCTATCCTTGGAAGTGGCTTCATTTATCCCTTCGCTAAACCATTTTCATCCTTTCCATTTTCTTGTTTACCCAATTCTCATTGTTTTGTTAACTTATTACCTTCCAACCTAGATAGATCCGCAAAACGAATCCAACCACTCTGGATTTATATCAGTTGGTATCAGAGCTTCGGCTCTAGGTTTGGAACTATGATGGATATTTTTTATACAAGGTGTTTAATCGAAGGTCATTTGTGTTTATTTGCAGTTGATGAAGAAAGTTATAGCAACGTGGTGAGCGAAAGATTGGTGAATAAACTTAACTTACCAACGAGTCTTCATCCTAGGCAAACTAAGTTTAGATTCACTATTGGAAAATATGTGGAGGAAGTGACATGCGATATTCATCCCATGGACTCATGTCATTTTCTTTTAGGGAGACCTTGGTTGTAGGGTAAAAGGATAAATTCTGAAAGACTTTCAGTTTCTTTGGTGCATGAAGGACGCAAACTTAATTTGAAATTTCTGACACCAAGTGAAGTTTGTGATAATCAACATAAGTTGAAGGAGAAAATAGAGAAAGAAAGAGAAGAAAAGAGAAAAATAGAAAAAGAAAAGAGTGAACAGGAAGAGAGAGAAAAGGAAAGAGAAAGAGAGAAAAAGAACGTTAAAATAAAAACTGCTAATGATTTTTCTTCTTTTATTGGTATTTTGAATGCATAGGACGATGACAATACAACCCACAAATTGCCATATTTGAGGAAGAAAAATGTGGATATCCCTTTTCCAGAGTCATTGTACATTCAGTACATTGTTGAGGTTAAAACTCCTGAAGAAAATGCACAAGTCTATTTTAAAAGAAGAATTCCTCTTGATTCCAATGTTTGGGTTTGGAAACCAAAAAGGAAAACTTCTTTGATGCATGAACTTTTACAAGTTACATTTGATCCTGGAGGTTGATTTTGTTTATTTTAAATTATAAGTGAATAAAATTGATAGGAAAATAAAGTCATAGATTCGAGGATGAATCTTTTCGAAGAAGGAGGGAATGATGTGAATGCCGAAGACAATGACTTTTCATTTTTTGTAACGTTTCATTAATTTAGGAATTAATGTAACATGCAATTAATCATATGTGATAATTGCGTGGTAATGGAGTATTTAATTTTTCTTTTGAGAGTTATGATTTTGAACAGTCATCTAGTTCTATAAATAGGGGTTGAATTGTACTCAAAGGAGAACCATTGAATTAGTGAAATTATAATTGGGTTTTACCCTTTTGTGAGATGAATTTCTCTTTAGAACTTATCAAGGAATTTTTCCTTGTGGCATTCTGCTAGACTTATCAAGGGTAAATCACCACCCTTGTGGCGTCATAGGACTTATCTTCCATCCTTGGAAGTGGCGTCATTTATCCCTTCGCTAAACCATCATCCTTTCCATTTTCTTGTTTACCCAATTCTCATTGTTTTGTTAACTTATTACCTTCCAACCTAGATAGATCCGCAAAACGAATCCAACCACTCTGAATTTCTATTAGAGGATGAAGAAGAAGTGGAAGAAAGAGAACAAGAGGAGGCAGGAGAAGTGGAAGAAAGATAAGAAGAGGAAGAAGAAGGAGAGTAACTAGAAGAAGTGCAAGAATGAGAAGAAAAGGAGGAAGAAGAAGATGTGGAAAGTGAAGAAGTTGAAGAAGGTGAACGAGACGAGGAAGAAGAAGTAGTGGAAGGAGGTGAGATGAAGAAGAAGAATTGGAACAAGGAGAAAAGGAGGAAAAGGAAGAAGGACGGGAAGGGAAGGGAAGAAGAAGCAGAAGAAGTGGAAGAAAGATAAGAAGTGGAAGAAGAAGGAGAGTAACTAGAAGAAGTGGCAGAAGGAGAAGAAAAGGAAGAAGAAGAAGTGGAAGAAGGAGAAGAAAAGGAAGAAGGAGGGGAAGGGAAGGGATGAAGAAGCAGAAGAAGTGGAATCCGGAGGAAAATAGGAAGACGAAGAAGAAGTGTAAGCATAAGATTTGGGGGAAGGACAAGAAGAGGAAGAGCAACAATGGGAAGCAACAGAAGTGGGGGATGTAGAAAAAGAGGAAGAAGAAGACGGAAAGGAAAGAAGAAGAAGTTGTGGAAGGAGAAGAAATGGAAGAAGAGGAAGAAGAAGAAGTGTAAGCAGAAGAAGCGTAAGAAGGAGACGAAAATGAAGAAGAACAACAAGTAGAAGAAGTGGTAGAAGGAGAGAATAAGAGGAATAAGAGGAAGTAGTGGAGTGAAAGGAGATGAAGAAGAAGAAGTGGAAGAGAGAGAACGGGAGGAGGGAGAAGAGGAAGAAGAAGAAGTGGAAGAACGAGAAGAAAAGGAAGAAGTGCAAGTGGAAGAAGGAGAACAATAGGAAGAAGAAGAAGAAGAAGTGGAAGAATGAGAAAAAGAGGAGGAAGAAAAAGCAATGGAAGGAAAGGAGAGGAAGACGAAGTGGAACAAGGAGGAGAAGAAGAAGGGGACGAAGAAGAAGTAGTGTAGGCAGAAGAAGGGCAAGAAGGGGAAGACAGGGAAGAAGAAGAACAAGTGGATGTAGTAGAGGTGGAAGAAGGTGAACAAGAGGAAGAAGAAGAAGTACTTGAAGGAGTGGGGATGATGTAGTAGAAGTGGAAGAAGGTGAACAAGAGGAAGAAGAAGAAGTAGTTGAAGGAGTGGGGATGATGGAGAAGAAGTGGAAGAAGGAGAACTACAGGTAGAAATGATAGTGGAAGCAGAAGAAGGAGAAAAAGAGGGATATGACGAAGGAAAGGAAAAAGAAGAAGGAGATGAAGAGTAAGAAAAGAAAGGAAAGGAGAGGATGAAGAAGAAGTGGAAGAAAGAAAACTAGACGAGGCAGGAGAAGTGGAAGAAAGATAAGAAGAGGAAGAAGAAGGAGAGTAACTAGAAGAAGTGAAAGAAGGGGAAGAAAAGGAAGATGAAGAAGATGTGGAAAGTGAAGAAGGTGAACAAGAGGAGGAAGAAGAAGTAGTGTAAGGAGGTGAGATGAAGAAGAAGAATTTGAACAAGGAGAAAAGGAGGAAAAGGAAGAAGGAGGGGAAGGGATGGGAAGGGAAGAAGAAGTGGAATCTGGAGGAGAAGAGGAAGAAGAAGAAGAAGTGTAAGCATAAGATTTGGGGGAAGGAGAAGAAGAGGAAGAGCAACAATGGGAAGCAACAGAAGTGGGGGATGGAGAAAAGGAGGAAGGAGAAGACGGAAAGGAAAGAAGAAGAAGTTGTGGAAGGAGAAGAAGTGTAAGTAGAAGAAGGAGAAGAAGGAGACGAAAATGAAGAAGAACAACAAGTAGAAGTAGAAGAAGTGGTAGAAGGAGAGAATAAGAGGAATATGAGGAAGTAGTGGACTGATAGGAGATGAAGAAGAAGAAGTGGAAGAAGGAGAATGGGAGGAGGGAGAAGAGGTGGTAGAAGGAGAAGAATAGGAAGAAGAAGAAGAAGTGGAAGAATGAGAAAAAGAGGAGGAAGAAGAAGCAATGGAAGGAAAGGGGATGAAGAAGAAGTGGAACAAGGAGGAGAAGAAGAAGGGGAGGAAGAAGAAGTAGTGTAGGCAGAAGAACGGCAAGATGGAGAAGAGACGGAAGAAGAAGAACAAGTGGATGTATTAGAGGTGAAAGAAGGTGAACAAGAGGAAGAAGAAGAAGTAGTTGAAGGAGTGGGGATGATGGAGAAGAAGTGGAAGAAGGAGAACAAGAGGTAGAAATGCAAGTGGAAGCAGAAGAACGAGAAAAAGAGGGATATGACGAAGGAAACGAAGAAGAAGCGATATGAAGAGGAAGAAAAGAAAGGAAATGACAGGATGAAGAAGAAGTGGAAGAAAGAGAACAAGAGGAGGCAGGAGAAGTGGAAGAAAGATAAGAAGAGGAAGAAGAAGGAGAGTAACTAGAAGAAGTGGAAGAACGAGAAGAAGAGGAGGAAGAAGAAGCAATGGAAGGAAAGCGGATGAAGAAGAAGTGGAACAAGGAGGAGAAGAAGAAGGGGAGGAAGAAGAAGTAGTGTAGGCAGTAGAAGGGCAAGAATGAGAAGAGGAACAAGTAGATGTAGCAGTGGTGGAAGAAGGTGAATAAGAGGAAGAAGAAGAAGCAGTTGAAGGAGTGGGGATGATGGAGAAGAAGTGGAAGAAGGAGAACAAGAGGTAGAAATGCAAGTGGAAGCAGAAGAAGGAGAAAAAGGGGGATATGACGAAGGAAAGGAAGAAGAAGAAGGAGTTGAAGAGGAAGAAAAGAAAGGAAAGGAGAGGATGAAGAAGAAGTGGAAGAAAGAGAACAAGAGGAGGCAGGAGAAGTGGAAGAAAGATAAGAAGAGGAAGAAGAAGGAGAGTAACTAGAAGAAGTGGAAGAAAGATAAGAAAAGGAAGAAGAAGATGTGCAAAGTGAAGAAGGTGAACAAGAGGAGGAAGAAGAAGTAGTGGAAGGAGGTGACATGGAGAAGAAGAATTGGAACAAGGAGAAAAGGAGGAAAAGGAAGAAGGAGGGGAAGGTAAGAAGAACCAGAAGAAGTGGAATCTGGAGGAGAAGAGGAAGAAGAAGAAGAAGTGTAAGCTTAAGATTTGGGGGAAGGAGAAGAAGAGGAAGAGCAACAATGGGAAGCAACAACAGTGGGGGATGGAGAAAAAGAGGAAGGAGAAGACGGAAAGGAAATAAGAAGTAGTTGTGGAAGGAAAAGAAATGGAAAAAGAAGAAGTGTAAGCAGAAGAAACGGAAGAAGGAGACGAAAATGAAGAAGAACAGCAAGTAGAAGTAGAAGAAGTGGTAGAAGAAGAGAATAAGAGGAATAGGAGGAAGTAGTGGAATGAAAGGAGATGAAGAAGAAGAAGTGGAAGAAGGAGAACGGAAGGAGGGGGGAGGGAGAAGAGGTGGCAGAACGAGAAGAAGAGGAAGAAAAAGAAGTGGAAGAAAGAAAAGAAAAGGAAGAAGTGCAAGTGGAAGAAGGAGAACAATAGGAAGAAGAAGGAGAAGTGGAAGAATGAGAAAAAGAGGAGGAAGAAGAAGCAATGGAAGGAAAAGGGATGAAGAAGAAGTGGAAGAAGGAGGAGAAGAAGAAGGGAGGAAGAAGAAGTAGTGTAGGCACAAGAATGGCAAGAAGGAGAAGAGAGGGAAGAAGAAGAACAAGTGTATGTATTAGAGGTGGAAGAAGGTGAACAAGAGGAAGAAGAAGAAGTAGTTGAAGGAGTGGGGATGATGGAGAAGAAGTGGAAGAAGGAGAACAAGAGGTAGAAATGCAAGTGGAAGCAGAAGAAGGAGAAAAAGAGGGATATGACGAAGGAAAGGAAGAAGAAGAAGGAGATGAAGAGGAAGAAAAGAAAGGAGAGGAGAGGATGAAGAAGAAGTGGAAGAAAGAGAACAAGAGGAGGTAGGACAAGTGGAAGAAAGATAAGAAGAGGAAGAAGAAGGAGAGTAACCAGAAGAAGTGGAAGAACGAGAAGAAAAGGAAGAAGAAGAAGATGTGGAAAGTGAAGAAGGTGAACAAGAGGAGGAAGAAGAAGTAGTAGAAGGAGGTGAGATGTAGAAGAAGAATTGGAACAAGTAAAAAAGGTGGAAAAGGAAGAAGGAGGGGAAGGGAAGGGAAGAAGAAGCAGAAGAAGTGGAATCTGGAGGAGAAGAGGTAGAAGAAGAAGAAGTGTAAGCATAAGATTTGGGGGAAGGAGAAGAAGAGGAAGAGCAACAATGGGAAGCAACAGAAGTGGGGGATCGAGAAAAAGAGGAAGGAGAAGACGGAAAGGAAATAAGAAGTAGTTGTGGAAGGAAAAGAAATGGAAAAAGAAGAAGAAGAAGGAGAAAAAGGGGGATATGACGAAGGAAAGGAAGAAGAAGAAGGAGTTGAAGAGGAAGAAAAGAAAGGAAAGGAGAGGATGAAGAAGAAGTGGAAGAAAGAGAACAAGAGGAGGCAGGAGAAGTGGAAGAAAGATAAGAAGAGGAAGAAGAAGGAGACTAACTAGAAGAAGTGGAAGAAAGATAAGAAAAGGAAGAAGAAGATGTGCAAAGTGAAGAAGGTGAACAAGAGGAGGAAGAAGAAGTAGTGGAAGGAGGTGACATGGAGAAGAAGAATTGGAACAAGGAGAAAAGGAGGAAAAGGAAGAAGGAGGGGAAGGTAAGAAGAACCAGAAGAAGTGGAATCTGGAGGAGAAGAGGAAGAAGAAGAAGAAGTGTAAGCTTAAGATTTGGGGGAAGGAGAAGAAGAGGAAGAGCAACAATGGGAAGCAACAGAAGTGGGGGATGGAGAAAAAGAGGAAGGAGAAGACGGAAAGGAAATAAGAAGTAGTTGTGGAAGGAAAAGAAATGGAAAAAGAAGAAGTGTAAGCAGAAGAAACGGAAGAAGGAGACGAAAATGAAGAAGAACAGCAAGTAGAAGTAGAAGAAGTGGTAGAAGAAGAGAATAAGAGGAATAGGAGGAAGTAGTGGAATGAAAGGAGATGAAGAAGAAGAAGTGGAAGAAGGAGAACACGAGGAGGGAGAAGAGGTGGCAGAAGGAGAAGAAGAGGAAGAAGAAAAAGTGGAAGAACGAGAAGAAAAGGAAGAAGTGCAAGTGGAAGAAGGAGAACAATAAGAAGAAGAAGAAGAAGTGGAAGAATAAGACAAAGAGGAGCAAGAAGAAGCAATGGAAGGAAAGGGGATGAAGAAGAAGAAGCGGAACAAGGAGGAGAAGAAGAAGGGGAGGAAGAAGAAGTAGTGTAGGCAGAAGAAGGGCAAGAAGGAGAAGAGAGGGAAGAAGAAGAACAAGTGGATGTAGTAGAAATGGAAGAAGGTGAACAAGAGGAAGAAGAAGTAGTAGTTGAAGGAGTGGGGATGATGGAGAAGAAGTGGAAGAAGGAGAACAAGAGGTAGAAATGCAAGTGGAGGCAGAAGGAGGAGAAAAAGAGGGATATGACGAAGGAAAGGAAGAAGAAGAAGGAGATGAAGAGGAAGAAAAGAAAGGAGAGGAGAGGATGAAGAAGAAGTGGAAGAAAGAGAACAAGAGGAGGCAGGACAAGTGGAAGAAAGATAAGAAGAGGAAGAAGAAGGATAGTAACTAGAAATAGTTGAAGAAAAGGAAGAAGAAGAACATGTGGAAAATGAAGAAGTTGAAGAAGGTGAACAAGAGGAGGAAGAAGAAGTAGTGGAAGGAAGTGAGATGAAGAAGAAGAATTGGAACAAGGAGAAAAGGAGGAAAAGGAAGAAGGAGGGGAAGGGAAGGGAAGGGAAGAAGAAGAAGAAGAAGTGGAAACTGGAGGAGAAGAGGAAGAAGAAGAAGAAGTGTAAGTATAAGATTTGGGGGAAGGAGAAGAAGAGGAAGAGCAGCAATGGGATGCAACAGAAGTGGGGGATGGAGAAAAAGAGGAAGGAGAATACGGAAAGGAAAGAAGAAGTTTTGGAAGAAGAAGAAATGGAAGAAGAGGAAGAAGAAGAAATGTAAGCAGAAGAAGCGGAAGAAGGAGACGAAAATGAAGAAGAACAACAAGTAGAAGTAGAAGAAGTGGTAGAAGGAGAGAATAAGACGAATAAGAGGAAGTAGTGGAATGAAACGAGATTAAGAAGAAGAAGTGGAAGAAGGAGAACGGTAGGAAGGAGAAGAGGTGGCAGAAGGAGAAGAAGAGGAAGAAGAAGTGGAAGAACGAGAAGAAAAGGAAGAAGTGCAAGTGGAAGAAGGAGAACAATAGGAAGAAGAAGAAGTGGAAGAATGAGAAAAAGGGGAGTAAGAAGAAGCAATGGAAGGAATGGGGATGAAGAAGAAGAAGGGGAGGAAGAAGAAGTAGTGTAGGCAGAAGAAGGGCAAGAAGGAGAAGAGAGGGAAGAAGAAGAACAAGTGGATGTAGTAGAAGTGGAAGAAGGTGAACAAGAGGAAGAAGAAGAAGTAATTGAAGGAGTGGGGATGATGGAGAAGACGTGGAAGAAGGAGAACAAGAGGTACAAATGCAAGTGGAAGCAGAAGAAGGAGAAAAAGAGGGACATGACAAAGGAAAGGAAGAAGAAGAAGGAGATGAAGACGAAGAAAAGAAAGGAAAAGAGAGGATGAAAAAGAAGTGGAAGAAAGAGAACAAGAGGAGGCAGGAGATGTGGAAGAAAGGTAAGAAGAGGAAGAAGAAGGATAGTAACTAGAAGAAGTGGAAGAATGAGAAGAAAAGGAAGAAGAAGAAGATGTGGAAACTAAAGAAGTTGAAGAAGGTTTACAAGAGGAGGAAGAAGAAGTAGTGGAAGGAAGTGAGATGAAGGAGAAGAATTGGAACAAGGAGAAAAGGAGGAAAAGGAAGAAGGAGGGGAAGGCAAGGGAAAAAGAAGCAGAAGAAGAAGAAGAAGTGTAACCATAAGATTTGGGGGAAGGAGAAGAAGAGGAAGAGCAACAATGGGATGCAACAGAAGTGGGGAATGGAGAAAAAGAGGAAGGAGAAGACAGAAAGGAAAGAAGAAGAAGTTGTGGAAGGGGAAGAAATGGAAGAAGATGAAGAAGAAGAAGTGTAAGTGGAATAAGGAGACGAAAATGAAGAAGAACAACAAGTAGAAGTTGAAGAAGTGGTAGAAGGAGAGAATAAGAGGAATAGGAGGAAGTAGTTGAATGAAAGGAGATGAAAAATAAAAAGTGGAGGAAGCAGAACGGGAGGAGGGAGAAGAGGTGGCAGAAGGAGAAGAAGAGGAAGAAGAAGAATTGGAAGAACGAGAAGGAAAGGAAGAAGTGCAAGTGGAAGAAGGAGAACAATATGAAGAAGAAGAAGAAGTAGAAGAATGAGAAAAAGTGGAGGAAGAAGAAGCAATGGAAGGAAAGGGGATGAAGAAGAAGAAGTCGAAGAAGGAGAACGGGAGGAGGGAGAAGAGGTGGTAGAAGGAGAAGAAGAGGAAGAAGAAGAAGTGGAAGAACGAGAAGAAAACGAAGAAGTGCAAGTGGAAGAAGAAGGAGAGTAACTAGAAGAAGTGGAAGAACGAGAAGAAAAGGAAGAAGAAGAAGATGTGGAAAGTGAAGAAGTTGAAGAAGGTGAACAAGAGGAGGAATAAGAAGTAGTGGAAGGAAGTGAGATGAAGAAGAAGAATTGGAACAAGGAGAAAAGGAGGAAAAGGAAGAAGGAGGGGAAGGGAAGGGAAGAAGAAGAAGAAGAAATGTAAGGATAAGATTTGGGCGAAGGAAAAGAAGAGGAAGAGCAGCAATGGGACGCAACAGAAGTGGGGGATGGAGAAAAAGAGGAAGGAGAATACGGAAAGGAAAGAAGAAGAAGTTTTGGAAGGAGAAGAAATGGAAGAACAGGAAGAAGAAGAAATGTAAGCAGAAGAGGCGGAAGAAGGAGACGAAAATGAAGAAGAACAACAAGTAGAATTAGAAGAAGTGGTAGAAGGAGAGTATAAGAGGAATAGGAGGAAGTAGTGGAATGAAAGGAGATGAAGATGAAGAAGTGGAAGAAGGAGAACGGGAGGAGGGAGAAGAGATTGCAGTAAGAGAAGAAGAGGAAGAAGAAGAAGTGGAAGAACGAGAAGAAAAGGAAGAAGTGCAAGTGGAAGAAGGAGAACAATAGGAAGAAGAAGAAGCAGTGGAAGAATGAGAAAAAGAGGAGGAAGAAGAGGCAATGGAAGGAAAGGGGATGAAGAGGAAGTGGAACAAGGAGGAGAAGAAGAAGGGGAGGAAGAAGAAGTAGTGTAGGCAGAAGAAGGGCAAGAAGGAGAAGAGAGGGAAGAAGAAGAACAAGTGGATGTAGTAGAAGTGGAAGAAGGTGAACAAGAGGAAGAAGAAGAAGTAGTTGAAGGAGTGGGGATGATGGAGAAGAAGTGGAAGAAGGAGAACAAGAGGTAGAAATGCAAGTGGAAGCAGAAGAAGGAGAAAAAGAGGGATATGACGAAGGAAAGGAAGAAGAAGAAGGAGATGAAGAGCAAGAAAAGAAAGGAAAGGAGAAGATGAAGAAGAAGTGGAAGAACGAGAACAAGAGGAGGCAGGAGAAGTTGAAGAAAGATAAGAAGAGGAAGAAGAAGGAGAGTAACTAGAAGAAGTGGAAGAAGGAGAACAAAAGGAAGAAGAAGAAGATGTGGAAAGTGAAGAAGGTGAAGAAGAGTGAAGAAGAAGAATTGGAACAAGGAGACAAGGAGGAAATGGAAGAAGGAAGGGAAGGGAAGGGAAGAAGAAGTAGAAGAAGTGGAATCTGGAGGAGAAGAGGAAGAAGGAGAAGAAGTGTAAGAATAAGATTTGGGGGAAGGAGAAGAAGAGGAAGAGCAACAATGGGAACCAACAGAAGTGGGGGATGGAGAAAAAGAGGAAGGAGAAGACACAAAGGAAAGAAGAAGAAGTTGTGGATGGAGAAGAAATGGAAGAAGATGAAGAAGAAGAAGTGTAAGCAAAAGAAGCAGAACAAGGAGACGAAAATGAAGAAGAACAACAGGTAGAAGTTAAAGAAGTGGTAGAAGGAGAGAATAAGAGGAATAAGAGGAAGTAGTGGAATGAAAGGAGATGATGAAGAAGAAGTGGAAGAAGGAGTACGGGAGGAGGGAGAAGAGGTGGCAGAAGGAGAAGAAGAGGAAGAAGAAGAAGTGGAAGAACGAGAAGAAAAGGAAGAACTGCAAGTGGAAGAAGGAGAACAATAGGAAGCAGAAGTAGAAGTGGAAGAATGAGAGAAAGAGGAGGAAGAAGAAGCAATGGAAGGAAAGGGGATGAAGAAGGAGTGGAACAAGGAGGAGAAGAAGAAGGGGACGAACAAGAAGTAGTGTAGGCAGAAGAACGGCAAGAAGGAGAAGAGAGGGAAGAAGAAGAAGAAGTGGATGTAGTAAAAGTGGAAGAAGGTGAACAAGAGGAAGAAGAAGAAGTAGTTAAAGGAGTGGAGATGATGGAGAAGAAGTTGAAGAAGGAGAACAAGAGGTAGTAGAAATGCAAGTGGAAACAGAAGAAGGAGAAAAAGAGGGATATGACGAAGGAAAGGAAGAAGAAGAAGGATATGAAGAGGAAGAAAAGAAAGGAAAGGAGAGGATGAACAAGAAGTAGAAGAAAGAGAAAAAGAGGAGGCATGAGAAGTGGAAGAAAGATAAAAAGAGGAAGAAGAAGGAGAGTAACTAGAAGAAGTGGAAGAAGGAGAAGAAAAGGAAGAAGAAGAAGATGTGGAAAGTGAAGAAGTTGAAGAAGGTGAACAAGAGGAGGAAGAATAAGTAGTGTAAGGAGGTGAGATGACGAAGAAGAAGTTGTGGAAGTCGAAGAAATCGAAGAAGAGGAAAAAGTAGAAGTGTAAGTAGAAGAAACGGAAGAAGGAGGGGAAGGGAAGGGAAGAAGAAGCAGAAGAAGTGGAATCTGGAGGAGAAGAGGAAGAAGAAGAAGAAGTATAAGCATAAGATTTGGGGGAAGGAAAAGAAAAGGAAGAGCAACAATGGGAAGAACAGAAGTGGGGGATGGAGAAAAAGAGGAAGGAGAAGACGGAAAGCAGAGAAGAAGAAGTTGTGGAAGGAGAAGAAATGGAAGAAGAGTAAGAAGAAGAAGTTTGGGCAGAAGAAGCGGAAGAAGGAGACGAGAATTAAGAAGAACAACAAGTAGAAGTAGAAGAACTGGTAGAAGGAGAGAATAAGAGGAATAGGAGGAAGTAATGGAATGAAAGGAGATGAAGAAGAAGAAGTGGAAAATGGAGAACGGGAGGAGGAAGAAGAGGTGGCAGAAAGAGAAGAAGTGGAAGAACAAGAAGAAAAGCAAGAAGTGCAAGTGGAAGAAGGAGAACAATAATAATAAGAAGAAGAAGTGGAAGAATGACAAAAAGAGGAGGAAGAAGAAGCAATGGAAGGAAGGTGGAATAAAGAAGAAGTGGAAGAAGGAGGAGAAGAAGAAGGGGAGGAAGAAGAAGTAGTGCAGGCAGAAGAAGGGCAAGAAGGAGAAGAGAGGGAAGACGAAGAACAAGTGGATGTAGTAGAGGTGGAAGAATGTGAATAAGAGGAAGAAGAAGAAGTAGTTGAAGGAGTGGGGATGATGGAGAAGAAGTGGATGAAGGAGAACAAGAGGTAGAAATGCAAGTGGAAACAGAAGAAGGAGAAAAAGAGGGATATGACAAAGGAAAGGAAGAAGGAGAAGGAGATGAAGAAGAAGAAAAGAAAGGAAAGGAGAGGATGAAGAAGAAGAAGTGGAAGAAAGTGAACAAGAGGAGGCAGGAGAAGTGGAAGAAAGATAAGAAGAGGAAGAAGAAGGAGAGTAAGTAGAAGAAGTGAAAGAAGGGGTAGAAAAGGAAGATGAAGAAGATATGGAAAGTGCAGAAGGTGAAGAAGAGGAGGAAGAAGAAGTAGTGGAAGGAGGTGAGATGAAGAAGAAGAACTGCAACAAGGAGAAAAAGAGGAAAAGGAAGAAGGAGGGGAAGGGAAGGGAAGAAGAAGCAGAATAAGTGGAATCTGGAGGAGAAGAGGAAGAAGAAGAAGTGTAATCATAAGATTTGGGGGAAGGAGAAGAAGAGGAAGAGCAACAATGGAAAGCAACAGAAGTGGGGGATAGAGAAAAAGAGGAATGAGAAAACAGAAAAGAAAGAAGAAGAAGTTGTGGAAGGAGAAGAAATGGAAGAAGAGGAACAAGAAGAAGTGTAAGCAGAAGAAGGAGACGAAAATGAAGAAGAACAACAAGTAGAAGTAGAAGAAGTGGTAGAAGTAGTGGAATGAAAGGAGATGAAGAAGAAGAAGTGGAAGAAGCAGAACGGGTGGAGGGAGAAGAGGTGGCAGAAGGAGAAGAAGAGGAAGAAGAAGAATTGGAAGAAGGAGAAGAAACGGAAGAAGTCCAAGTGGAAGAAGGAGAACAATAGGAAGAAGAAAAAGAAGTGGAAGAGCAACAATGGGAAGCAACATAAGTGGGGGTTGGAGAAAAAGAGGAAGGAGAAGACGGAAAGGAAAGAAGAAGTTGTGGAAGGATAAGATATGGAAGAAGAGGAACAAGAAGAAGTGTAAGCAGAAGAAGCGAAAGAAGGAGACGAAAATGAATAAGAACAACAAGTAGCAGTAGAAGAAGTGGTAGAAGGAGAGAATAAGAGGAATAGGGGGAAGTAGTGGAATGAAAGCAGATGAAGAAGAAGAAGTGGAAGAAGGAGAACGGGAGGAGGGAGAAGAAGTGGCAGAAGGAGAAGAAGAGGAAGAAGAAGAAGTGGAAGAACGAGAAGAAAAGGAAGAAGTGCAAGTGGAAGAAGGAGAACAATAGGAAGAAGAAGAAGAAGTGGAAGAATGAGAAAAAGAGGAGGAAGAAGAAGCAATGGAAGGAAAGGGGATGAAGAAGAAGTGGAACAAGGAGGAGAAGAAGAAGGGGAGGAAGAAGAAGTAGTGTAGGCAGAAGAAGGGCAAGAAGGAGAAGAGAACGAAGAAGAAGAAAAAGTGGATGTAGTAGAAGTGGAAGAAGGTGAACAAGAGGAAGAAGAAGAAGTAGTTGAATGAGTGGGGATGATGGAGAAGAAGTGGAAGAAGGAGAACAAGAGGTAGAAATGCAAATGGAAGCAGAAGAAGGAGAAAAAGAGGGATATGACGAAGGAAAGGAAGAAGAAGAAGGAGATGAAGAGGAAGAAAATAAAGGAAAGGAGAGGATGAAGAAGAAGTGGAAGAAAGACAACAAGAAGAGGCAGGAGAAGTGGAAGAGAGATAAGAAGAGGAAGAAGAATGAGAGTAACTAGAAGAAGTGGAAGAAGGAGAAGAAAAGCAAGCAGAAGAAGATGTGGAAAGTGAAGAAGGTGAACAAGAGGAGGAAGAAGAAGTAGTGGAAGGAGCTGAGATGAAGAAGAAGAATTGGAACAAGGAGAAAAGAAGGAAAAGGAAGAAGGAGGGGAAGGGAAGGGAAGAAGAAGCAGAAGAAGTGGAATCTGGAGGAGAAGAGGAAGAAGAAGAAGAAGTGTAAGCATAAGATTTGGTGGAAGGAGAAGAAGAGGAAGAGCAACAATGGGAAGCAACAAAAGTGGGGGATGGAGAAAGAGAGGAAAGCGAAGACAGAAAGGAAAGAAGAAGAAGTTGTGGAAGGAGAATAAATGGAAGATGAGGAAGAAGAAGTGTAAGCAGAAGAAGCGGAAGAAGGAGACGAAAATGAAGAAGAACAACAACCAGAAGTCGGAGTGGTAGAAGGAGAGAATAAGAGGAATAGGAGGAAGTAGTGGAATGAAAGGAGATGAAGAAGAAGAAGTCGAAGAAGGAGAACGGGAGGAGGGAGAAGAGGTGGCAGAAGGAGAAGAAGAGGAAGAAGTGGAAGAACGAGAAGGAAAGGAAGAAGTGCAAGTGGAAGAAGGAGAACAATAGGAAGAAGAAGAAGAAGAAGTGGAAGAATGAGAAAAAAAGGAGGAGGAAGAAGCAATGGAAGGAAAGGGGAATGAAGAAGAAGTGGAACAAGGAGGAGAAGAAGAAGGGGACGAACAAGAAGTAGTGTAGGCAGAAGAAGGGCAAGAAGGAGAAGAGAGGGAAGAAGAAGAACAAGAGGATGTAGTAGAGGTGGAAGAAGGTGAACAAGAGGAAGAAGAAGAAGTAGTTGAAGGAGAGGGGATGATGGAGAAGAAGTGGAAGAAGGAGAACAAGAGGTAGAAATGCAAGTGAAAGCCGAAGAAGGAGAAAGAGAGGGATATGACGAAGGAAAGGAAGAAGAAGAAGGAGATGAAGAGGAAGAAAAGAAAGGAAAGGAGAGGATGAAGGAAGAAAGAGAACAAGAGGAGGCAGGAGAAGTGGAAGAAAGAAAAGTAGAGGAAGAAGAATGAGAGTAACTAGAAGAAGTGGAAGAAGGAGAAGAAAAGGAAGAAGAAGAAGATGTGGAAAGTGAAGAAGTTGAAGAAGGTGAACAAGAGGAGGAAGAAGAAGTAGTGGAAGGAGGTGAGATGAAGAAGAAGAATTGGAACAAGGAGAAAAGGTGGAAAAGGAAGAAGGAGGGGAAGGGAAGGTAAGAAGAAGCAGAAGAAGTTGAATCTGCAGGAGAAGAGGAAGAAGAAGTCATAAGATTTGGGGGAAGGAGAAGAAGAGGAAGAGCAACAATGGGAAGCAACAGAAGTAGGGGATGGAGAAAAAGAGGAAGGAGAAGGCGGAAAGGAATGAAGAAGAACTTGTGGATGGAGAAGAAATGGAAGAAGAGGAAGAAAAACAAGTGTAAGCAGAAGAAGAGGAAGAAGGAGACGAAAATGAAGAAGAACAATAAGTAGAAGTAGAAGTGGTAGAAGGAGAGAATAAGTGGAATAGGAGGAAGTAGTGGAATGAAACGATATGAATAAGAAGAAGTGGAAGAACAAGAAGAAAAAGAAGAACTGCAAGTGGAAGAAGGAGAACAATAGGAAGAAGAAAAAGAAGTGGAAGAATGAGAAAAAGAGGAGGAAGAAGAAGCAATGGAAGGAAAAGGGATGAAGAAGAAGTGGAACAATGAGGAGAAGAAGAAGGGGAGGAAGAAGAAGTAGTGTAGGCAGAAGAAGGGCAAGAAGGAGAAGAGAGGGAAGAAGAAACACAAGTGAATGTAGTAGAAGTGGAAGAAGGTGAACAAGAGGAATAAGAAGAACTAGTTGAAGGAGTGGGGATGATGGAGAGGAAGTGGAAGAAGGAGAACAAGATGCAGAAACGCAAGTGGAAGCTGAAGAAGGAGAAAAAGAGGGATATGACGAAGGAAGGGAAGAAGAAGAAGGAGATGAAGAGGAAGAAAAGAAAGGAAAGGAGAGGATGAAGAAGAAGTGGAACAAGGAGAAGAAAAGGAAGAAGAAGATGTGGAAAGTGAAGAAGTTGAAGAAGGTGAACAAGAGGAGGAAGAAGAAGTAGTGGAAGCAGGTTAGATGAAGAAGAAGAATTGGAACAAGGAGAAAAGGAGGAAAAGGAACAAGGAGGGGAAGGGAAGGGAAGAAGAAGCAGAAGAACTGGAAGCTGGAGGAGAAGAGGAAGAAGAAGAAGAAGTGTAAGCATAAGATTTGGGGGAAGGAGAAGAAGAGGAAGAGCAACAATGGGAAGCAACAGAAGTAGGGGATGGAGAAAAAGAGGAAGGAGAAGACAGAAAGGAAAGAAGAAGAAGTTGTGGAAGGAGAAGAAATGGAAGAAGAGGAAGAAGAAGAAGTGTAAGCAGAAGAAGCGGAAGAAAGAGACGAAAATGAAGAAGAACAACAAGTAGTAGAACGAGAGGATAAGTGGAATAGGAGGAAATAGTGGAATGAAAGGAGATGAAGAAGAAGAAGTGGAAGACGGAGAACAGGAGGAGGGAGGAGAGGTGGCAGAAGGAGAAAAAGAGGAAGAAGAAGAAGCGGAAGAACGAGAAGAAAAGGAAAAAGTGCACGTGGGAGAAGGAGAACAATAGGAAGAAGAAGAAGTGGAAGAATGAGAAAAAGAGGAGGAAGAAGAAGCAATGGAAGGAAAGGCGATGAAGACGAAATGGAACAAGCAGGACAAGAAGAAGGGGAGGAAGAAGAAGTAGTGTAGGCAGAAGAAGGGCAAGAAGGAGAAGAGAGGGAAGAAGAAGAACAAGTGGATGTAGTAGAAGTGGAAGAAGGTGAACAAGAGGAAGAAGAAGAAGTAGTTGAAGGAGTGGTGATGATGGAGAAGAAGTGGAAGACGGAGAACAAGAGGTAAAAATGCAAGTGGAAGCAGAAGAAGGAGAAAAAGAGGGATATGACGAAGGAAAGGAAGAAGAAGAAGGAGATGAAGAGGAAGAAAAGAAAGGAAAGGAGAGGATGAAGAAGAATTGGAAGAAAGAGAACAAGAGGAGGCAAGAGAAGTGGAAAAAAGATAAGAAGAGGAAGAAGAAGGAGAGTAACTCGAAGAAGTGGAAGAAGGAGAAGAAAAGGAAGAAGAAGAAGATGTGGAAAGTGAAGAAATTGAAGAAGGTGGTTAACAAGAGGAGGAAGAAAACGCAGTGGAAGGAGGTGAGATGAAGAAGAAGAATTGGAACAAGGAGAAAAGGAGGAAAATGAAGAAGGAGGGGAAGGGAAGGGAAGAAGAAGCAGAAGAAGTGGAATCTGGAGGAGAAGAGGAAGAAGAAGAAGAAGTGTAAGCATAAGATTTGGGGGAAGGAGAAGACGAGGAAGAGCAACAATGGGAAGAAGTGGGGGATGGAGAAAAAGAGGAAGGAGAAGATGGAAAGGAAAGAAGAAGAAGTTGTGGAAGGAGAAGAAATGGAAGAAGAGGAAGAAGAAGAAGTGTAAGCAGAAGAAGGAGACGAAAATGAAGAAGAACAACAAGTAGAAGTGGAAGAAGTGGTAGAAGGAGAGAATAAGAGGAATAGGTGGAAGTAGTGGAATGAAAGGACATGAAGAAGAAGAAGTTCTAGAAGGAGAACGGGAGGAGGAAGAAGAGGTGGCAGAAGGAGAAGAAGAGGAAGAACAAGTAGTAGAAGAACGACAAGAAATGGAAGAAGTGTAAGTGGAAGAAGGAGAACAATAGGAAGAAGAAGAAGTGGAAGAATGAGAAAAAGAGGAGGAAGAAGAAGCAATGGAAGGAAAAGGGGAATGAAGAAGAAGTGGAACAAGGAAGAGAAGAAGAAGGGGAAGAAGAAGAAGTAGTGTAGGCAGAAGAAGGGCAAGAAGGAGAAGAGTGGGAAGAAGAAGAACAAGTGGATGTAGTAGAAGTTGAAGAAGGTGAACAAGAGGAAGAAGAAGAAGTAGTTGAAGGAGTGGGGATGATGGAGTAGAAGTGGAAGAAGGAGAACAAGAGGTAGAAATGCAAGTGGAATCAGAAGAAGGAGAAAAAGAGGGATAGGACAAAGGAAAGGAAGAAGAAGAAGGAGATGAAGAGGAAGAAAAGAAAGGCAAGGAAAAGATGAAGAAGAAGTCGAAGAAAGAGAACAAGAGGGAGCAGGAGAAGTGGAAGAAAGATAAGAAGAGGAAGAAGAAAGAGAGTAACTAGAAGAAGTGGAAGAAGGAGAAGAAAAGGAAGAAGAAGAAGATGTGGAAAGTGAAGAAGTTGAAGAAGGTGAACAAGAGGAGGAAGAAGAAGTAGTGGAAGGAGGTGAGATGAAGACGAAGAATTGGAACAAGGAGAAAAGGAGGAAAAGGAAGAAGAAGGGGAAGGGAAGGGAAGAAGAAGCAAAAGAAGTGGAATCTGGAGGAGAAGAGGAAGAAGAAGAAGAAGAGTAAGCATAAGGTTTAGGGGAAGGAGAAGACGAGGAAGAGCAACAATGGGAAGCAACATAAGTGGGGGATGGAGAAAAAGAGGAAGGAGAAGACGGAAAGGAAAGAAGAAGTTGTGGAAGGAGAAGAAATGGAAGAAGAGGAAGAAGTAGAAGTGTAAGCAGAAGAAGCGGAAGAAGGAGACGAAAATGAAGAAGAACAACAAGTAGAAGTGGAAGAAGTGGTAGAAGGAGAGAATAAGAGGAATAGGAGGAAGTAGTGGAATGAAAGGAGATGAAGAAGAAGAAGTGGAAGAAGGAGAACGGGAGGAGGGAGAAGAGGTGGCAGAAGGAGAAGAAGAAGAAGTGGCAGAACGAGAAGAAAAGGAAGAAATGCTAGTGGAAGAACGAGAACAATAGGAAGAAGAAGAAGAAATGGAAGGATGAGAAAAAGAGAAGGAAGAAGAAGCAATGGAAGGAAAGGAAGAAGAAGTGGAACAAGGAGGAGAAGAAGAAGGGGAGAAGGAAGAAGTAGTGTAGGCAGAAGAAAGGCAAGAAGAAAAAAGAGACGGAAGAAGAAGAACAGGTGGATGTAGTAGAAGTGGAAGAAGGTGAACAAGAGGTAGAAGAAGAAGTAGTTGAAGGAGTAAGGATGATTGAGAAGTGATGTGAATTCCCCTTTTCACGAATTCAGAACGGACCGATTAGGACTATTTGTTAGAATGGAAAAAAACAAAAAGGTAAAAATTGGGGATGATGGTGGTTTTGGGGGAGACGCCACTTCCGGAAAGGAAGATAAGTCTCAAAGACGCCACAAGGGGTGGAAGGCCCTTGATAAGTCTCAAGCTTGGTTCAGCCAAGAACCTAGGAGATACACTCTCTCAAGAAAAGTTTTATCCAAAACCCAGTCTGTCTATTTCCATTGAAATGCAATACATATAGGAATTCCATAAAGCCAAGAAATAAATGCACCATTTACTAACATTGATTGAGGTTTATTTATTAAATAACCTCCCTACTAGTGCATATGAAAAGACAACAGCCACACTGAAGGAAAACTAGACAACCACTGAAATTCAACACTCTAAAATAAAAGAAAAATTAAAATAAACTGTTTTTAAAGCATGGCAAATAACACAACAGTACCAATACTTTTTACAACTTTGTTTAATTAAACCCACTTTGATTAAAATAACTTTGCAGCAACATCCTCTATTTCATGAATCTTCAATGATGACCATGCATTGAATTAATTTTGCCTCTATGTCCTTCTCATTAGGTGCAGCTTCTAGAATTGTTGCTACCACTTGTTGTAAAACTTCTCTTGCTTTCCTAGCTCTTGCCCTTGTCATAGGTGTCTCAAGTCTTTCAACCACCTTACTGTCTTTGTTTGTAGCTGTGTCCTCATCATTGCCTCCCTCTTGAAGAGGATTTGTCCTCAAATCTAAGGCTTCTTCTTCTGCATTAAAAGGAGACAAATCAGATACATTAAAAATTGCACTTGTATTATAGTCACCTGGCAAATCAATTTTGTAGGCATTGTCATGGATCCTCTCTAACACTTGGAAAGGACCGTCTGCCCTTGGTTGTAGTTTGGACTTCCTTTGTTTAGGGAATCTCTCTTTTCTCATGTGTACCCAAACCCAATCACCAGGTTCGAATACAATTCTCCTTCTTCCCTTATTAGCTTGCTTGGCATAGCTCTCTTGCACCCACTTTTTGCTTATTAATTCATCAACTTGCCCTTGTATTTCTTGGGTCTCTTGGGGGTTGCTTCTATACGCTGGTCGATTAGGTAATGAAGCTCCAGGAATGAGATCAATGTGATGCTCAATTCCCCTTAAAGGTGGTAATACGTTAGGAACCTCCTTTGGAAACACATCCTTATATTCCTGCAAAAGAAATTCAACACCAACAGGGCCAAGTTTTTTAGAGTTAGCATAAACATTATTTTTGCAATACAATACGTAAAGTGGTTTTTTTGCAAGCATCACCCTCTTCACCTCACTCTTTTTTGCTAAACAACTCTTTTTTCTTTCAAGTGTTTCACTTTTGTTCCCCTTATGTGTTTCACTCTTTTTATTTCCACTCTTTTTATATGTTTCACTCATCTCTCCTTTTTCTTGCAACTCTTTCTCTTTTATTTCTTTTTCTTTTTCCCTCAACTCCTTTTCTCTCATTTCTTTTTCTCTCAACTCTTTTTCTTTTATTTCTTTTTCTTTTTCCTCTTTCCTCTCTTGTCCTATTTTTGTTTTCAACCTGATTAAATCCTCAATTGCTTCTTTAGGTGAAAGTAATGCAATTCTCAATTTGCATCCTTGGTGCATAAAAGAAATTTTATTTGTTTTCTCATGGTAATTCACATTTCTTTCAACTTGCCATGATTTACCGAGAAGTAAGTGGCAAGCATCCATGGGCACCACATCACACAACACAACATCTTCATATTTTCCAATGGAAAACTTCACTTCAACTTGCTTATTCACAGATATGCCACCATTTTCACCAAGACTTTGAAGTTTGTAAGGTTGTGGGTGTGGTGTAGTCTCTAAATTCAATTTGGTTACTAATCTGGAACTAGCCGGATTGGTACAATTTCCTCCATAAATAATGATTGAGCAAATCTTTCCTTCAATTGAACATCTAGTTTGAAATAAGCTTCCTTTTTGAATCTCAACCCTACCCTTAACCTCAGTAGTTGCAATTTCATTGTCCCCAAAAATTTTTCTTTTCTTGTTTGGACAATTTAAAGCAATATGACCTTTACCGAAACATTTAAAACATTTAATTGTATTAATCTTGGAAGTAGAAGAAATGCAAGGGTTAGGAACGTGTTTACCACTTGAAGACTTTGAACCTTGTTCCCTAGGTAAGGAAGATCCCTCCTTCTTGGACTTGTCCCTCCAATTTGTGTTGTTAAAATTGGAAGAACCCCTTCTCATAGTTCCCTTTCTTTTGAGTTGTTGTTCTACCTGTACAGCTTTGTGCAACAAATCTTCTAACTCAATATATTCCTGCAATTCAACAACATCTCTGATTTCATTATTTAATCCACTCAAAAATCGAGCCATAGTGTCCTCACTATCTTCATTGACTTTAGCCCGCATCATAGTCATTTCCAAGTCTTTAAAATACTCTTCAACACTCCTATTGCCTTGAGATAATTTCTGAAGTTTAAGCTTCAAATCTCTATTGTATCTAGTTGGCACATATCTCTTCCTCATGATGGTCCTCAATTCATCCCATGTATCTACTATTGGTTCTTCATTTCTCACCCTCTCCCTTTGATACTTGTTCCACCAAATAAGCGCATAATCAGAAAATTCAACAGCTGCCATTTTAACTTTTTGCTCCTCTGTATAGTTGTTACAAGAGAATACATGTTCAATTTTCAGTTCCCACTCCAAATAGGCTTCTGGATCACTCCTTCCTTTGAATGGAGGAATATTCAGCTTCACTCCTTCAATCCGGTTTTGCCTAGGTTCACCATCATTATCTCTTCTTCTCCTATTCTCCTCATTATTTCCACGATTCTCAAGTACCTCAATCCTTCCATATAACTCCTCTGTATGTTCTCTCAACATTCTTTGTACTTGGTTTGTAATTGTTTCAATCATGAGTCTATTACCTCCTCCATTAGGAGGGGTTTCTTCACCTCCTGTACCTGCCATTTAATCAGAAAAAATAAAATTGAAGTAATAGGCCCTCACCACTCTTCTCACGTGTTTACACTCAAGAATGTACACTCGTGTTTAGTGCTCTCTTTTCTGGCTTTTTCTCTAATGTGCGTGCACACAGCCTTTTACCTCTCTTGTACTCTCCTTGGGTTCTTAACAAAATCAAATAAGACTCTTTTTCTTCTTTTTTTTTTATTTTTTTTTTTTTCAAGAACAGTCCACACAATGTAGCAAAAATTTGGTGTATCATACTTCAAACACCACTACCTCACAAAATAGCGAACGCAAAAGGCCAAACAAAAACAAAACTCTAATGCAATTTAAAACAGTTGCAGAAACAATCCTTCACAAAAACAGCCAATAGATCACCTTACAATTGGTTAAGTTTCTGTCCTAAATAGATGAATCATTCAGCCACAACCTTTTCTTTTATTTTTTTTTTCTTCTCTTTTTTTTTCTTTTCTTTCTTTTGTGTTTTTTTTTATAGGCTTAACTTTTGCAATGACTTAGGCAGGGTGATTATCAATATCAGATGATGTTATTGGCACTAAGAACAAAAGGAAGGATGTTACCAATTTCTCCAAGCCAGCCAATGTCACGCCACTGTATCTCACGCTGCATAACTCCGAAGTGAACGATTCGACATCCAGATAAAAGTTCACGTTCTGAGGAACAATTTCCACTCACGAATCACCGAAATTGACTCTGTAAAACGTGAGTTATGAGTGAAAGGAAATTGCGTCTCAGACAACCAAGAACTGCGCCCTAGAACCTTTAAGCAGTGTCCAAAACCTAGTCCTAACAACCAGGCTCTGATACCAAATGATGTGAATTCCCCTTTTCACGAATTCAGAACGGACCGATTAGGACTATTTGTTAGAATGGAAAAAAACAAAAAGGTAAAAATTGGGGATGATGGTGGTTTTGGGGGAGACGCCACTTCCGGAAAGGAAGATAAGTCTCAAAGACGCCACAAGGGGTGGAAGGCCCTTGATAAGTCTCAAGCTTGGTTCAGCCAAGAACCTAGGAGATACACTCTCTCAAGAAAAGTTTTATCCAAAACCCAGTCTGTCTATTTCCATTGAAATGCAATACATATAGGAATTCCATAAAGCCAAGAAATAAATGCACCATTTACTAACATTGATTGAGGTTTATTTATTAAATAACCTCCCTACTAGTGCATATGAAAAGACAACAGCCACACTGAAGGAAAACTAGACAACCACTGAAATTCAACACTCTAAAATAAAAGAAAAATTAAAATAAACTGTTTTTAAAGCATGGCAAATAACACAACAGTACCAATACTTTTTACAACTTTGTTTAATTAAACCCACTTTGATTAAAATAACTTTGCAGCAACATCCTCTATTTCATGAATCTTCAATGATGACCATGCATTGAATTAATTTTGCCTCTATGTCCTTCTCATTAGGTGCAGCTTCTAGAATTGTTGCTACCACTTGTTGTAAAACTTCTCTTGCTTTCCTAGCTCTTGCCCTTGTCATAGGTGTCTCAAGTCTTTCAACCACCTTACTGTCTTTGTTTGTAGCTGTGTCCTCATCAAGAAGAAGTGGAAGAAGGAGAACAAGAGGTAGAAATGCAAGTGGAAGGAGAAGAAATAGAAAAAGAGGAATACGACGAAGGAAAGGAAGATGAAGAAGGAGATGAAGAGGAAGAAAAGAAAGGAAAGGAGAGGATGAAGAAGAAGCGGAAGAAAGAGAACAAGGGGAGGCAGGAGAAGTGGAAGAAAGGTAAGAAGAGGAAAAAGAAGGAGAGTAACTAGAAGAAGTGGAAGAAGGAGAAGAAAAGGAAGAAGAAGAAGATGTGGAAAGTGAAGAAGGTGAACAAGAGGAGGAGGAAGAAGTAGTGGAAGGAGGTGACGAAAATGAAGAACAACAACAAGTAGAAGTAGAAGAAGTGGTAGAAGGAAAGAATGAGAGGAATAGGAGGGAGTAGTGGAATGAAAGGAGATGAAAAAGAAGAAGTGGAAGAAGGATAACTGGAGGAGGGAGAAGAGGTGGCAGAAGGAGAAGAAGAAGAAGTGGAAGAACGAGAAGAAAAGGAAGAAGTGCAAGTGGAAGAAGGAGAACAATAGGAAGAAGAAGAAGTGGAAGAACGAGAAGAAAAGGAAGAAGTGCAAGTGGAAGAAGGAGACCAATAGGAAGAAGAAGAAGAAGTGGAAAAATGAGAAAAAGAGGACGAAGAACAAGCCATGGAAGGAAAGGGGAATGAAGAAGAAGTGGAACAAAGAGGAGAAGAAGAAGGGGAGGTTGACGAAGTGGTGTAGGCAGAAGAAGGGCAAGAAGTAGAAAAGAGGGAAGAAGAAGAAGTGGAAGAATGAGAAAAAGAGGAGTAAGAAGAAGCAATGGAAGGAAAGGGGAATGAAGAAGAAGTGGAAGAAGGAGGAGAAGAACAAGGGGAGGAAGAAGAAGTAGTGTAGGCAGAAGAAGGGCAAGAAGGAGAAGAGAGGGAAGAAGAATAACAAGTGGATGTAGTAGAGGTCGTGGAAGGTGAACAAGTGAAGAAGAAGAAGTAGTTGAAGGAGTGGGGATGATGGAGAAGAAGTGGAAGAAGGAGAAAGACAGGGATATGACGAAGGAAAGGAAGAAGAAGAAGAAGATGAAGAGGAAGAAAAGAAAGGAAAGGAGAGGATGAAGAAGAAGTGGAAGAAAGAGAACAAGAGGAGGCAGGAGAAGTGGAAGAAAGAATGTAGAGGAAGAAGAAGGAGAGTAACTAGAAGAAGTGGAAGAAGGAGAAGAAAAGGAAGAAGAAGAAGATGTGGAACAAGGAGAAAAGGAGGAAAAGGAAGAAGGAGGGGAAGGGAAAGGAAGAAGAAGAAGAAGAAGTGGAATCTGGAGGAGAAGAGGAAGAAGAAGAAGAAGTGTAAGCATAAGATTTGGGGGAAGGAGAAGAAGAGGAAGAGCAACAATGGGAAGCAACAGAAGTGAGGGATGGAGAAAAAAGGAAGGAGAAGACGGCAAGGACAGATGAAGAAGTTGTGAAAGGAGAAGATATGGAAGAAGAGGAAGACGAAGAAGTGTAAGCAGAAGAAGCGGAAGAAGGAGACGAAATTGAAGAAGAACAACAAGTAGAAGTAGAAGAAGTGGTAGAGGGAGAGAATAAGAGGAATAGGAGGAAGTAGTGGAATGAAAGGAGATGAAGAAGAAGAAGTGGAAGAAGGAGAACGGGAGTAGCGAGAAGAGGTGGCAGAAGGAGAAGAAGAGGAAGAACAAGAACTGGAAGAACGAGAAGAAAAGGAAGAACTTCAAGTGGAAGAAGGAGAACAATGGGAAGAAGAAGAAGAAGTGGAAGAGTGAGGAAAAGAGGAGGGAGAAGAAGCAATGGAAGGAAAGGGGATGAAGACGAAGTGGAACAAGGAGGAGAAGAAGAAGGGGAGGAAGAAGAAGTAGTGTAGGCAGAAAAAGGGCAAGAAGGAGAAGAGAGCGAAGAGGACGAAGAACTGGATGTAGTAGAGGTGGAAGAAGGTGAACAAGAGGAAGAAGAAGAAGTAGTTGACGGACTGGGGATGATGGATAAGAAGTGGAAGAAGGAGAACAAGAGGTAGAAATGCAAGTGGAAGCAGAAGAAGGAGAAAAAGAGGGATATGACGAACGAAAGGAAGAAGAAGAAGGAGATTAAGAGGAAGAAAAGAAAGGAAAGGAAAGGATGAAGAAGAAGTGGAAGAAAGAGAACAAGAGGAGGCAGGAGAAGTGGAAGAAAGATAAGAAGAGGAAGAAGAAAGAGAGTAACTAGAAGAACTGGAAGAAGGAGAAGAAAAGGAAGAAGAAGAAGATGTGGAAAGTGAAGAAGGTGAAGAAGAGGAGGAAGAAGAAGTAGTGGAAGGAGGTGAGATGAAGAAGAAGAATTGGAACAAAGAGAAAAATAGGAAAAGGAAGAAGGAGAAGACGGAAAGGAAAGAATAAGAAGTTGTGGAAGGAGAAGAAATGGAAGAAGAGGAAGAAGAAGAAGTGTGAGCAGAAGAAGCGGAAGAAGGAGACGAAAATGAAGAGGAACAACAAGTAGAAGTAGAAGAAGTGGTAGAAGGAGAGAATAAGAGGAATAGGAGGAAGTAATGGAATGAAAGGAGATGAAGAAGAAGAAGTGGAAGAAGGAGAACGGGAGGAGGAAGAAGAGGTGGGAGAAGGAGAAGAAGACGAAGAAGAAGAAGTGGAAGAACGAGAAGAAAAGGAAGAAGTGCATGTGGAAGAAGGAGAACAATACGAAGAAGAAGAAGAAGTGGAAGAAAGAGGGAGGGATATGACGAAGGAAAGGACGAAGAAGAAGGTAGATGAAGATGAAGAAGAACAACAAGTAGAAGAAGAGGTAGAAGGAGACGAAAATGAAGAAGAACAACAAGTAGAAGAAGTGGTAGAAGGAGAGAATAAGAGGAATAGGAGGAAGTAGTGGAATGAAAGGAAATGAAGAAGAAGAAGTGGAAGAAGGAGAATGGGAGGAGGGAGAAGAGGTGGCAGAAGGAGAAGAAGAGGAAGAAGAAGAAGGGGAAGAACGAGAAGAAAAGAAAGCAGTGCAAGTGGAAGAAAGAGAACAATAGGAAGAAGAAGAAGAAGAAGTGGAAGAATGAGAAAAAAGGAGGAAGAAGAAGCAATGGAAGGAAAGGGGATGAAGAAGAAGTGGAACAAGGAGGAGAAGAAGAAGGGGATGAAGAAGAAGTAGTGTAGGCAGAAGAAGGGCAAGAACGAGAAAAGAGGGAAGAAGAAGAACAAGTAGATGTATTAGAGGTGGAAGAAGGTGAACAAGAGGAAGAAGAAGAGGTAGTTGAAGGAGTGGGGATATGACGAAGGAAGGGAAGAAGAAGAAGGAGAAAAAAGAGGAAGAAATGCAAGTGGAAGTAGAAGTAGGAGAAAAAAGAGGGATATGACGAAGGAAGGGAAGAAGAAGAAGGAGATGAAGAGGAAGAAAACAAAGGAAAGGGGAGGATGAAGAAGAAGTGGAAGAAAGAGAACAAGAGGAGGCAGGAGGAGTGGAAGAAAGATAAGAAGAGGAAGAATAAGGAGAGTAACTAGAAGAAGTGGAAGAAGTAGAAGAAGTGGAAGAAGGAGAAGAAAAGGAAGAAGACGAAGATGTGGAAAGTGAAGAAGGTGAACAATAGGAGGAAGAAGAAGTAGTGGAAGGAGGAGAGATGAAGAAGAAGAATTGGAACAAGGAGAAAAGGAGGAAAAGGAAGAAGGTGGGGAAGGCAAGGGAAAAAGAAGCAGAAGAAGAAGAAGAAGAAGAAGGCCTTCCTCTTTTTCTCCATCCCCCACTTCTGTTCGTCCCATTGTTGATCTTCCTTTTCTTTTCCTTCCCCCAAATCTTATGCTTCCACTTCTTCTTCTTCTTCCTCTTCTCCTCCAGATTCCACTTCTTCTGCTTCTTCTTCTTCCCTTCCCTTCCCCTCCTTCTTCCTTTTCTTCCTTTTCTTCCTTTTCTCCTTGTTCCAATTCTTCTTCTTCATCTCACCTCCTTCCACTACTTCTTCTGCCTCCTCTTGTTCACCTTCTTCACATTCCACATCTTCTTCTTCTTGCTTTTCTTCTCCTTCTTCCACTTCTTCTAGTTACTCTCCTTCTTTTTCCTCTTCTTATCTTTCTTCCACTTCTCCTGCCTCCTCTTGTTCTCTTTCTTCCACTTCTTCTTCTTCTTCCTGTTGTTCTCCTTCTTCCACTTGCACTTCTTCCTTTTCTTCTCGTTTTTCCACTTCTTCTTCTTCCTCTTCTTCTCCTTCTGCCACCTCTTCTCCCTCCTCCCCTTCTCCGTCTTCCACTTCTTCTTCTTCATCTCCTTTCATTCCACTACTTCCTCCTATTCCACTTATCCTCTCGTTCTACTACTTGTTGTTCTTCTTCATTTTCGTCTCTTTCTTCCGCTTCTTCTGCTTACACTTCTTCTTCTTCCTCTTCTTCCATTTCTTCTGCTTCCACAACTTCTTCTTCTTTCCTTTCCGTCTTCTCCTTCCTCTTTTTGTCCAACCCCCACTTCTGTTGCTTCCCATTGTTGCTCTTCCTCTTCCTCTCCTTCCCCCAAATCTTATGCTTACACTTCTTCTTCTTCTTCCTCTTCTCCTCCAGATTCCACTTCTTCTGGTTCTTCTTCCCTTCCCTTCCCTTCCCTCTTCCTTTTCCTCCTTTTCTCCTTGTTCAAATTCCTCTTCTTCATCTCACCTCCTTCCACTACTTCTTCTTCCTCCTCTTCGTTCCTTTCTTTTCTTCCTCTTCATCTCCTTCTTTTTCTTCCTTTCCTTCGTCATATCCCTCTTTTTCTTCTTCTTCTGCTTCCACTTGCATTTCTACCTCTGGTTCTCCTTCTTCCACTTCTTTTCCATCATCCCCACTCCTTCAACTACTTCCTCTTCGTCCTCTTGTTCACGTTCTTCCACTTTTACTACATCCACTTCTTCTTCTTCTTCCCTATTTACTCTTTCTTGCCATTCTTCCTTTTCTTCCCCTTCTCCCACTTGTTCTACTCCTTCCCTCTCTTCTCCTTCTTGCCCTTCTTCTGCCTACACTACTTCTTCTTCCTTTCCTTCTTCTTCTCCTCCCTGTTCCAGTTCTTCTTCATCCCCTTTCCTTCCATTGCTTCTTCTTCCTCCTCTTTTTCTCATTCTTCCACTACTTCTTCTTCTTCCCATTGTTCTCCTTCTTCCACTTGCACTTCTTCCTTTTTCTCTCTTTCTTCCACTTCTTCTTCTTCCTCTTCTTCTCCTTCTACCACCTTTTCTCCCTCCCCCCTCCTCCCGTTCTCCTTCTTCCACTTCTTCTTCTTCATCTCCTTTCATTCCACTACTTCCTCTTATTCCTCTTATTCTCTCCTTCTACCACTTCTGCTACTTCTACTTGTTGTTCTGCTTCATTTTCGTCTCCTTCTTCCGCTTCTTCCGCTTACACTTCTTCTTCTTCCTCTTCTTCCATTTCTTCTCCTTGCACAACTTCTTCTTCTTTCCTTTCTGTCTTCTCCTTGCTCTTTTTCTCCATCCCCCACTTCTGTTGCTTCCCATTGTTGCTCTACCTCTTCTTCTCCAGATTCCACTTCTTCTGGTTCTTCTTCCCTTCCCCTCCTTCTTCCTTTTCCTCCTTTCTCCTTGTTCCAATTCTTCTTCTTCATCTCACCTCCTTCCACTACTTCTTCTTCCTCCTCTTGTTCACCTTCTTCACTTTCCACATCTTCTTCTTCTTCCTTTTCTTTTCCTTCTTCCACTTCTTCTATTTATTCCCCTTCTTCTTGCTCTTCTTATCTTTCTTCCACTTCTCCTGCCTCCTCTTGTTCCCTTTCTTCCACTTCTTCTTCATCCTCTCATTTCCTTTCTTTTCTTCCTCTTCATCTGCTTCTTCTTCTTCCTTTCCTTCCTCATATCCCTCTTTTTCTCCTTCTTCTGCTTCCACTTTCATTTCTACCTCTTGTTCTCCTTCTTCCACTTCTTCTCCATCATCCCCACTCCTTCAACTACTTCTTCTTCTTCCTCTTGTTCACCTTCTTCCACCTCTAATACATACACTTGTTCTTCTTCTTCCCTCTCTTCTCCTTCTTGTCGTTCTTGTGCCTACACTACTTCTTCTTCCTCCCTTTCTTCTTCTCCTCCTTCTTGCACTTCTTCTTCATCCCTTTTCCTTCCATTGCTTCTTCTTCCTCCTCTTTTTCTCATTCCTCCACTTCTCCTTCTTCTTCCTATTGTTCTCCTTCTTCCACTTGCACTTCTTCCTTTTCTTTTCTTTCTTCCACTTCTTTTTCTTCCTCTTCTTCTCGTTCTGCCACCTCTTCTCCCTCCTCCCTCGTTCCGTTCTCCTTCTTCCACTTCTTCTTCTTCATCTCCTTTCATTCCACTACTTCCTCCTATTCCTCTTATTCTCTCCTTCCACCACTTCTTCTACTTCTACTTGTTGTTCTTATTCATTTTCGTCTCCTTCTTCCGCTTCTTCTGCTTACACTTCTTCTTTTTCCATTTCTTTTCCTTCCACAACTACTTCTTATTTCCTTTCCGTCTTCTCCTTCCTCTTTTTCTCCATCCCCCACTTCTGTTGCTTCCCATTGTTGCTCTTCCTCTTCTTCTCCTTCCCCCAAATCTTAAGCTTACACTTCTTCTTCTTCTTCCTCTTCTCCTCCAGAATCCACTTCTTCTGGTTCTTCTTCCCTTCCCCTCCTTCTTCCTTTTCCTCCTTTTCTCATTGTTCCAATTCTTCTTCTCCATGTCACCTCCTTCCACTACTTCTTCTTCCTCCTCTTGTTCACGTTCTTCACTTTGCACATCTTCTTCTTCTTCCTTTTCTTCTCTTTCTTCCACTTCTTCTAGTTACTCTCCTTCTGCTTCCTCTTCTTATCTTTCTTCCACTTCTCCTGCCTCCTCTTATCCTCTTTCTTCCACTTCTTCTTCATCCTCTGCTTTCCTTTCTTTTCTTCCTCTTCATCTCCTTCTTCTTCTTCCTTTCCTTTGTCATATCCCTCTTTTTCTCCTTCGTCTGGTTCCACTTGCATTTCTACCTCTTGTTCTCCTTCTTCCACTTCTTCTCGATCATCCCCACTCCTTCAACTACTTCTTCTTCTTCTTCCTCTTGTTCCCCTTCTCCCACTTCTACTACATCCACTTGTTCTACTCCTTCCCTCTCTTCTCCTTCTTGCCCTTCTTCTGCCTACACTACTTCTTCTTCCTCTCCTTCTTCTTCTCCTCCTTGTTCCACTTCTTCTTCATCCCCTTTCCTTCCATTGCTTCTTCTTCCTCCTCTTTTTCTCATTCTTCCACTACTTCTTCTTCTTCCCATTGTTCTCCTTCTTCCAATTGCACTTCTTCCTTTTCTTCTCTTTCTTCCACTTCTTCTTCTTGCTCTTCTTCTCCTTCTGCCACCTCTTCTCCCTCCTCCCGTTCTCCTTCTTCCACTTCTTCGTCTTCATCTCCTTTCATTCCATTACTTCCTCCTATTCCTCTTATTCTCTCCTTCTACCACTTCTTCTACTTGTTGTTCTTCTTCATTTTCGTCTCCTTCTTCTACTTCTTCTGCTTACACTTCTTCTTCCTCTTCTTCCATTTCTTTTCCTTCCACAACTTCTTCTTCTTTCCTTTCTGTCTTCTCCTTCCTCTTTTTCTCCATCCCCCACTTCTGTTGCTTCCCATTGTTGCCCTTCTTCTGCCTATACTACTTCTTCTTCCTCCGCTTCTTCTTCTCCTCCTTGTTCCACTTCTTCTTCATCCCCTTTCCTTCATTGCTTCTTCATCCTCCTCTTTGTCTCATTCTTCCACTTCTTCTTCTTCCTATTGTTCTCCTTCTTCCACTTGCACTTCTTCCTTTTCTTCTCGTTCTTCCACTTCTTCTTCTTGCTCTTCTTCTCCTTCTGCCACCTCTTCTCCCTCCTCCCGTTCTCCTTCTTCCACTTCTTCATCTTCATCTCCTTTCATTCCACTACTTCCTCCTATTCCTCTAATTCTCTATTTCTACCACTTCTTCTACTTCTACTTATTGTTCTTCTTCATTTTCGTCTCCTTCTTCCGCTACTTCTGCTTACACTTCTTCTTCTTCCTCTTCTTCCATTTCTTCTCCTTCCACAACTTCTTCTTCTTTCCTTTCCATCTTCTCCTTCCTCTTTTTCTCCAACCCCCACTTCTGTTGGTTCCCATTGTTGCTCTTCCTCTTCTTCTCCTTCCCCCAAATCTTATGCTTACAATTCTTTTTCTTCTTCCTCTTCTCCTCTAGATTCGACTTCTTCTGCTTCTTTTTCGTTCCCTTCCCCTCCTTCTTCCTTTTCCTCCTTTTCTCCTTGTTCCAATTCTTCTTCTTCATCTCACCTACTTCCACTACTTCTTCTTCCTCCTCTTGTTCACGTTCTTCACTTTCCACATCTTCTTGTTCTTCCTTTTCTTCTCCTTCTTCCACTTCTTCTAGTTACTCTCCTTCTTCTTCCTCTTCTTATCTTCTTCTTCATCTCACCTCCTTCCACTACTTCTTCTTCCTCCTCCTGTTCATGTTCTTCACTTTCCACATCTTTTTCTTCTTCCTTTTCTTCTCCTTCTTCCACTTCTTCTAGTTACTCTTCTCCTTGTTCCACTTCTTCTAGTTACTCTTCTCCTTCTTCCACTTCTTCTCCATCATCCCCACTAATTCAACTACATCTTCTTCTTCTTCTCGTTCACCTTCTTCCACTTCTACTACATCCACTTGTTCTTCTTCTTCCCTCGCTTCTCCTTCTTTCCCTTCTTCTGCCTACACTACGTCTTCTTTCTCCCCTTCTTCTTCTCCTCCTTGTTCCACTTCTTCTTCATCCCCTTTCCTTCCATTGCTTCTTCTTCCTCCTCTTTTTCTCATTCTTCCACTTCTTCTTCTTCTTCTTATTGTTCTGCTTCTTCCACTTGCACTTCTTCCTTTTCTTGTCGTTCTTCCACTTCTTCTTCTTCCTCTTCTTCTCCTTCTGCCACCTCTGCTCCCTCCTCCCGTTCTCCTTCTTCCTCTTCTTCTTCTTCATCTCCTTTCATTCCACTACTTCCTCCTATTCCTCTTATTCTCTATTTCTACCACTTCTTCTATTCTACTTGTTGTTGTTCTTCATTTTCGTCTCCTTCTTCCGCTTCTTCTGCTTACGCTTTTTCTCCTCCAGATTCCACTTCTTCTGCTTCTTCTTCCCTTCCCTTCCCCTCCTTCTTCCTTTTCCTCCTTTTCTCCTTCTTCCAATTCTTCTTCTTCATCTCACCTCCTTCTACTACTTCTTCTTCCTCCTCTTGTTCACCTTCTTCAACTTCTTCACTTTCCACATCTTCTTCTTCTTCCTTTTCTTCTCCTTCATCCACTTCTTCTAGTTACTCTCCTTCTTCTTCCTCTTCTTATCTTTCTTCCACTTCTATTGCCTCCTCTTGTTCTCTTTCTTCCACTTCTTCTTCATCCTCTCCTTTCCTTTCTTTTCTTCTTCTTCATCTCCTTCTTCTTCTTCCTTTCCTTCGTCATATCCCTCTTTTTCTCCATCTTCTGCTTCCACTTGCATTTCTACCTTTTGTTCTCCTTCTTCCACTTCTTCTCCATCATCCCCACTCCTTCAACTATTTCTTCTTCTTTGTTCACCTTCTTTCACCTCTACTACATCCACTTGTTGTTCTTCTTCCCTCTCTTCTCCTTCTTGCCCTTCTTCTGCCTACACTACTTCTTCTTCCTCCCCTTCTCTTTCTCCTCCTTGTTCCACTTCTTCTTCATCCCCTTTCCTTCCATTGCTTCTTCTTCCTCCTGTTTTTCTCATTCTTCCACTACTTCTTCCACTTCCTATTGTTCCCCTTCTTCCACCTACACTTCTTCCTTCTCTTCTCGTTCTTCCACTTCTTCTTCTCCTTCTGCCACCTCTTCTTCCTCTTCCTGTTCTCCTTCTTCCACTTCTTCTTCTTCATCTCCTTTCATTCCACTACTTCCTCCTATTGCTCTTATTCTCTCCTTCTACCACTTCTTCTACTTCTACTTGTTGTTCTTCTTCATTTTCGTATCCTTCTTTCGCTTCTTCTGCTTACACTTCTTCTTCTTCTTCTTCTTCCATTTCTTATCCTTCCACAACTTCTTCTTCTTTCCTTTCCGTCTTCTCCTTCCTCTTTTTCTCCATCCCCCACTTCTGTTGCTTCCCACTGTTGCTCTTCCTCTTCTTCTCCTTCCCCCAAATCTTATGCTTACACTTCTTCTTCCTTTTCCTCTTCTCCTCCAGATTCCACTTCTTCTGCTTCTTCTTCCCTTCCCTTCCCCTCCTTCTTCCTTTTCCTCCTTTTCTCCTTGTTCGAATTCTTCTTCTTCATCTGACCTCCTTCCACTACTTCTTCTTCCTCCTCTTGTTCACCTTCTTCACTTTCCACATCTTCTTCTTCTTCCTTTTCTTCTCCTTCTTCTGTTTCTTCTAGTTACTCTCCTTCTTCTTCCTCTTCTTATCTTTCTTCCACTTCTCCTGCCTCCTCTTGTTCTCTTTCTTCCACTTCTTCTTCATCCTCTCCTTTCCTTTCTTTTCTTCCTCTTCATCTCCTTCTTCTTTTTCCTTTCCTTCGTCATATACCTCTTTTTCTCCTTCTTCTGCTTCCACTTGCATTTCTACCTCTTGTTCTCCTTCTTCCACTTCTTGTCCATCATCCCCACTCCTTCAACTACTTCTTCTTCTTCCTCTTGTTCACCTTCTTCCACTTCTACTACATCCACTTCTTCTTCTTTTTCCTTCTCTTCTCCTTCTTGCCCTTCTTCTGCCTACACTACTTCTTTTTCCTCCCCTTCTTCTTCTCCTCCATGTTCCACTCCTTCTTCATCCCCTTTCCTTCCATTGCTTCTTCTTCCTCCTCTTTTTCTCATTCTTCCCCTTGTTCTTCTTCTTCCTCTTCTTCTCCTTCTGCCACCTCTTTTCCTCCTCCCATTCTTCCACTACTTCCTGCTATTCCTCTTATTCTCTCCTTCAACCACTTCTTCTACTTCTACTTGTTGTTCTTCTTCATTTTCGTCTCCTTCTTCCGCTTCTTCTGCTTACACTTCTTCTTCTTCCATTTCCTCTTCTTCCATTTCTTCTCCTTCCACAACTTCTTCTTCTTTCCTTTCCGTCTTCTCCTTTCTCTTTTTCTCCATCCCCGACCTTTGTTGCTTCCGATTGTTGCTCTTCCTCTTCTTCTCCTTCCCCCAAATCTTATGCTTACACTTCTTCTTCTTCTTCCTCTTCTCCTCCAGATTCCACTTCTTCTGCTTCTTCTTCCCTTCCCTTCCCCTCCTTCTTCCTTTTCCTCCTTTTCTCCTTGTTCCAATTCTTCTTCTTCATCTTACCTCCTTCCACTACTTCTTCTTCCTCCTCTTGTTCACCTTCTTCAACTTCTTCACTTCCCACATCTTCTTCTTCCTTTTCTTCTCCTTCTTCCACTTCTTCTAGTTAGTCTCCTTCTTCTTCCTCTTCTTATCATTCTTCCACTTCTCCTGCCTCCTCTTGTTCTCTTTCTTCCATTTCTTCTTCATCCTCTCCTTTCCTTTCTTTTCTTCCTCTTCATCTCCTTCTTCTTCTTCCATTCCTTCGTCATATCCCTCTTTTTCTCCTTCTTCTGCTTCCACTTACATTTTTACCTCTTGTTCTCCTTCTTTTACTTCTTCTCCATCATCCCTACTCCTTCAACTACTTCTTCTTCTTCCTCGTGTTCACCTTCTTCTACTTCTACTACATCCACTTGTTGTTCTTCTTCCTTCTCTTCTCCTTCTTGCCCTTCTTCTGCCTACACTACTTCTTCTTCCTCCCCTTCTTCTTCTCCTCCTTGTTGCACTTCTTCTTCATTCCCTTTTCCTTCCATTGCTTGTTCTTCCTCCTCTTTTTCTCATTCTTCCACTTCTTCTTCTTCTTCCTATTGCTCTCCTTCTTCCACTTGCACTTCTTCCTTTTCTTCTCGTTCTTCCACTTCTTCTTCTTCCTCTTCTTCTCCTTCTGCAACCTCTTCTTCCTCCTCCCGTTCTCCTTCGTCCACTTCTTCTTCTTCATCTCCTTTCATTCCACTACTTCCTCCTATTCCTCTTATTCTCTCCTTCTACCACTTCTTCTACTTCTACTTGTTGTTCTGCTTCATTTTCGTCTCTTTCTTCCGCTTCTTCTGCTTACACTTCTTGTTCTTCCTCTTCTTCCATTTCTTCTCCTTCCACAACTTCTTCTTCTTTCCTTTCCGTCTTCTCCTTCCTCTTGTTCTCCATCCCCCACTTCTGTTGCTTCCCATTGTTACTCTTCCTCTTCTTCTCCTTCCCCCAAATCTTATGCTTACAGTTCTTCTTCTTCTTGCTCTTCTCCTCCAGATTCCTTCCATTGCTTATTCTTCCTCCTCTTTTTCTCATTCTTCCACTTGTTCTTCTTGTTCCTATTGTTCTCTTTCTTCCACTTGCACTTCTTCCTTCTCTTCTCGTTCTTCCACTTCTTCTTCTTCCTCTTCTTCTCCTTCTGCCACCTCTTGTTCCTCCTCCCGTTCTCCTTCTTCCACTTCTTCTTCTTCATCTCCTTTCATTCCATTACTTCCTCCTATTCCTTTTCTTCTCATTCTTCCACTTGCAGTTCTTCCTTTTCTTCTCGTTCTTCCACTTCTTTTTCTTCATGTCCTTTCATTCCACTACTTCCTCCTATTCCACTTATTCTCTCCTTCTACCACTTCTTCTACTTCTACTTATTCTTCCTCTTCATTTTCGTCTCCCTCTTCCGCTTCTTCTGCTTACACTTCTTCTTCTTCCTCTTCTTCCATTTGTTCTCCGTCCACAACTTCTTCTTTCCTTTCCGTCTTCTCCTTCCTCTTTTTCTCCATCCCCCACTTCTGTTGCTTCCCATTGTTTCTCTTCCTCGTCTTCTCCTTCCCCCAAACCTTATGCTTACTCTTCTTCTTCTTCTTCCTCTTCTCCTCCAGATTCCACTTCTTTTGCTTCTTCTTCCCTTCCCTTCCCCTTCTTCTCCATCATCCCCACTCTTTAAACTACTTCTTCGTCTTCCTCTTGTTCACCTTCTTCCACTTCTACTACATCCACTTGTTCTTCTTCTTCCCTCTCTTCTCCTTCTTGCCCTTCTTCTGCCTACACTACTTCTTCTTCCTCCCCTTCTTCTTCTCGTCCTTGTTCCACTTCTTCTTTATTCCCCTTTCCTTCCATTGCTTCTTCTTCGTCCTCTTTTTCTCATTCTTCCACTTCTTCTTCTTCTTCTTCTTCCTATTGTTCTCCTTCTCTCACTTGCACTTCTTCCTGTTCTTCTCGTTCTTCCACTTCTTCTTCTTCCTCTTCTTCTCCTTCTGCTACCTCTTCTTCTTCCTCCTCTTTTTCTCATTCTTCCACTTCTTCTTCTTCCTCCTCTTTTTCTCATTCTTCAACTTCTTCTTCTTCCTATTGTTCTCCTTCTCCCACTTGCACTTCTTCGTTTTCTTCTCGTTCTTCCGCTTCTTCTTCTTCCTCTTTTTCTCCTTCTGCCACCTCTCCTCCCTCCTCCCGTTCTCCTTCTTCCACTTCTTCTTCTTCTTCATCTCCTTTCATTCCACTACTTCCTCCTATTCCTCTTATTCTCTCCTTCTACCACTTCTTCTACTTCTACTTGTTGTTCTTCTTCATTTTCGTCTCCTTCTTCCGCTTCTCCTACTTACACTTCTTCTTCTTCTTCCTCTTTGTTCGACTCCTTCTTCATCCCCTTTGCTTCCATTGCTTCTTCTTCGTCCTCTTTTTCTCATTCTTCCACTTCTTCTTCTTCTTCTTCTTCCTATTGTTCTCCTTCTTTCACTTGCACTTCTTCCTGTTCTTCTCGTTCTTCCACTTCTTCTTCTTCCTCTTCTTCTCCTTCTTCTACCTCTTCTTCTTCCTCCTCTTTTTCTCATTCTTCCACTTCTTCTTCTTCCTCCTCTTTTTCTCATTCTTCAACTTCTTCTTCTTCCTATTGTTCTCCTTCTCCCACTTGCACTTCTTCGTTTTCTTCTCGTTCTTCCGCTTCTTCTTCTTCCTCTTTTTCTCCTTCTGCCACCTCTCCTCCCTCCTCCCGTTCTCCTTCTTCCACTTCTTCTTCTTCTTCATCTCCTTTCATTCCACTACTTCCTCCTATTCCTCTTATTCTCTCCTTCTACCACTTCTTCTACTTCTACTTGTTGCTCTTCTTTATTTTCGTCTCCTTCTTCCGCTTCTTCTGCTTACACTTCTTCTTCTTCCTCTTCTTCCATTTCTTCTCCTTCCACAACTTCTTCTTCTTTCCTTTCCGTCTTCTCCTTCCTCTTTTTCTCCATCCCCCACTTCTGTTTCCTCCCATTGTTGCTCTTCCTCTTCTTCTCCTTCCCCCAAATCTGATGCTTCCACTTCTTCTTCTTCTTCCTCTTCTCCTCCAGATTCCATTTCTTCTGCTTCTTCTTCCCTTCCCTTCCCCTTCTTTTTCCTTTTCCTCCTTTTTTCCTTGTTCCAATTCTTCTTCTTCATCTCTCCCCCTTCCACTACTTCTTCTTCCTCCTCTTGTTCACCTTCTTCACTTTCCACATCTTCGTCTTCTTCCTTTTCTTCTCCTTCTTCCACTTCTTCTCCTTCTTCCAGTTCTTCTAGTTAGTCTCCTTATTCTTCCTCTTCTTATCTTTCTTCCACTCCTCCTGCCTCCTCTTGTTCTCTTTCTTCCACTTCTTCTTCATCCTCCCCTTTCCTTTGTTTTCTTCCTCTTCATCTCCTTCTTCTTCTTCCCTTCCTTTGTCATATCCCTCTTTTTTCTCCTACTTCTACTTCCACTTGCATTTCTACCTCTTGTTCTCCTTCTTGCACTTTTCACCATCATCCCCACTCCTTCAACTACCTCTTCTTCTTCCTCTTGTTCACCTTCTTCCACCTCTAATACATCTACTTGTTCTTCTTCTTCCCTCTTTTCTCGTTCTTGCCCTTCTTCTGCCTACACTACTTCTTCTTCCTCCCTTTCTTCTTCTCCTCCTTGTTCCACTTTTTCTTCATCCCGTTTCCTTCTATTGGTTCTTCTTCCTCCTCTTTTTCTCATTCTTCCACTTCTTCTTCTTCTTCCTATTGTTCTCCTTCTTCCACTTGCAGTTCTTCCTTTTCTTCTCATTCTTCCACTTCTTCTTCTTCCACTTCTTCTTCTTCATCTCCTTTCATTCCAATACTTCCTCCTATTCCTCTTATTCTCTCCTTCTACCACTTCTTCTACTTCTACTTGTTGTTCCTCTTCATTTTCGTCTCCTTCTTCCACTTCTTTTGCTTACACTTCTTCTTCTTCCTCTTCTTCCATTTCTTCTCCTTCCACAACTTCTTATTCTTTCCTTTCCGTCTTCTCCTTCTTCCTTTTCCTCCTTTTCTCCTTGTTCCAATTCTTTTTCTTCATCTCACTTCCTTCCACTACTTCTTCTTCCTCCTCTTGTTCACCTTCTTCAAATTCTTCACTTTCCACATCTTCTTCTTCTTCCTTTTCTTCCCCTTCTTCTAGTTACTCTCCTTCTTCTTCCTCTACTTTTCTTTCTTCCACTTCTCCTTCCTCCTCTTCTTCTTTTTCTTCTATTTCTTCTTCATCCTCTAATTTCCTTTCTTTTCTTCCTCTTCATCTCCTTCTTCCTCTTCCTTTCGTTCGTCATATCCCTCTTTTTCTCCTTCTTCTGCTTCCTCTTGTTCACCCTCGTCCACTTCTACTACATCCACTTGTTCTTCTTCTTCCCTCTCTCCTCCTTCTTGCCCTTCTTCTGCCTACACTACTTCTTCTTCCTCCCCTTCTTGTTCTGCTCCTTGTTTCACTTCTTCTTCATCAACTTTCCTTCCATTGCTTCTTCTTCCTCCTCTTTTTCTCATTCTTCTACTTGTTCTTCTTCTTCCTATTGTTCTCCTTCTTCCACTTGCACTTCTTCCTTCACTTCTCGTTCTTCCACTTTTTCTTCTTCCTCTTCTTCTCCTTCTGCCACATCTTCTTTCTCCTCCCGTTCTTCTTCTTCCACTTCTTCTTCTTCATCTCCTTTCATTCCACTACTTCCTCCTATTCCTCTTATTCTCTCCTTCTACCACTTCTTCTACTTCTACTTGTTGTTCCTCTTCATTTTCGTCTCCTTCTTCCGCTTCTTCTGCTCACACTTCTTCTTATTCCTCTTCTTCCATTTCTTCTCCTTCCACAACTTCTTATTCTTTCCTTTCCGTCTTCTCCTTCTTCCTTTTCCTCCTTTTCTCTTTGTTCCAATTCTTCTTCTTCATCTCACCTCCTTCCACTACTTCTTCTTCCTCCTCTTCTTCACCTTCTTCACTTTCCACATCTTCTTCTTCTTCCTTTTCTTCTCCTTCTTCCAGTTCGTCTAGTTACTCTCCTTCTTCTTCCTCTTCTTATCTTTCTTCCACTTCTCCAGCCTCCTCTTGTTCTCTTTCTTCCACTTCTTCTTCATCCTTTCCTTTCCATTCTTTTCTTCCTCTTAATCTCCTTCTTCTTCTTCCTTTCCTTCGTCATATCCCTCTTTTTCTCCTTCTTCTGTTTCCACTTGCATTTCTACCTCTTGTTCTCCTTCTTCCACTTCTTCTCCATCATCCCCAGTCCGTCAACTACTTCTTCTTCTTCCTCTTGTTCACCTTCTTCCACCTCTACTACATCCACTTCTTTGTCCTCTTCGCTCTCTTCTCGTTCTTGCCCTTTTTCTGCCAGCACTACTTCTTCTTCCTCCCCTTCTTCTTCTCCTCCTTGTTCCACTTCGTCTTCATCCCCTTTCCTTCCATTGCTTCTTCTTCCTCCTCTTTTTCTCATTCTTCCACTTCTTCTTCTTCTTCCCATTGTTCTCCTTCTTCCACTTGAAGTTCTTCCTTTTCTTCTCGTTCTTCCAGTTCTTGTTCTTCCTCATCTTCTCCTTCTGCCACCTCTTCTCGCTACTCCCGTTCTCCTTCTACCACTTCTTCTTCTTTATCTCATTTCATTCCACTACTTCCTCCTATTCCTCTTATTCTCTCCTTCTACCACTTCTGCTACTTCTACTTGTTGTTCTTCTTCATTTTCGTCTCCTTCATCCGCTTCTTCTGCTTACACTTCTTCTTCTTCCTCTTCTTCCATTTCTTCTCCTTCCACAACTTCTTCTTCTTTCCTTTCCGTCTTCTCCTTCCTCTTTTTCTCCATCCCCCACTTCTGTTTCCTCCCATTGTTGCTCTTCCTCTTCTTCTCCTTCCCCCAAATCTGATGCTTCCACTTCTTCTTCTTCTTCCTCTTCTCCTCCAGATTCCATTTCTTCTGCTTCTTCTTCCCTTCCCTTCCCCTTCTTTTTCCTTTTCCTCCTTTTTTCCTTGTTCCAATTCTTCTTCTTCATCTCTCCCCCTTCCACTACTTCTTCTTCCTCCTCTTGTTCACCTTCTTCACTTTCCACATCTTCGTCTTCTTCCTTTTCTTCTCCTTCTTCCACTTCTTCTCCTTCTTCCAGTTCTTCTAGTTAGTCTCCTTATTCTTCCTCTTCTTATCTTTCTTCCACTCCTCCTGCCTCCTCTTGTTCTCTTTCTTCCACTTCTTCTTCATCCTCCCCTTTCCTTTGTTTTCTTCCTCTTCATCTCCTTCTTCTTCTTCCCTTCCTTTGTCATATCCCTCTTTTTTCTCCTACTTCTACTTCCACTTGCATTTCTACCTCTTGTTCTCCTTCTTGCACTTTTCACCATCATCCCCACTCCTTCAACTACATCTTCTTCTTCCTCTTGTTCACCTTCTTCCACCTCTAATACATCTACTTGTTCTTCTTCTTCCCTCTTTTCTCGTTCTTGCCCTTCTTCTGCCTACACTACTTCTTCTTCATCCCCTTCTTCTTCTCCTCCTTGTTCCACTTCTTCTTCATCCCCTTTCCTTCCATTGCTTCTTCTTCCTCCTTTTTTCTCATTCTTCCACTTCTTCTTCTTCTTCTTCCTATTGTTCTCTTTCTTCCACTTGCACTGCTTTCTTTTCTTCTCGTTCTTCCACTTCTTCTTCTTCCTTTTCTTCTCCTTCTGCCACCTCTTCTCCCTCCTCCCATTCTCCTTCTTCCACTTATTCTTCTTCATTTCCTTTCATTCCACTACTTCCTCCTATTCCGCTTATTCTCAACTTCTACCACTTCTTCTACTTGTTGTTCTTCTTCATTTTCGTCTCCTTCTACCACTTCTTCTACTTGTTGTTCTTCTTCATCTTCATCTCCCTTCTTCTTCGTCCTTTCCTTCGTCATATCCCTCCCTCTTTCTTCCACTTCTTCTTCTTCTTCGTATTGTTCTCCTTCTTCCACATGCACTTCTTCCTTTTCTTCTCGTTCTTCCACTTCTTCTTCTTCGTCTTCTTCTCCTTCTCCCACCTCTTCTTCCTCCTCCCGTTCTCCTTCTTCCACTTCTTCTTCTTCATCTCCTTTCATTCCATTACTTCCTCCTATTCCTCTTATTCTCTCCTTCTACCACTTCTTCTACTTCTACTTGTTGTTCCTCTTCATTTTCGTCTCCTTCTTCCGCTTCTTCTGCTCACACTTCTTCTTCTTCCTCTTCTTCCATTTCTTCTCCTTCCACAACTTCTTATTCTTTCCTTTCCGTCTTCTCCTTCTTCCATTTCCTCCTTTTCTCTTTGTGATGTGAATTCCCCTTTTCACGAATTCAGAACGGACCGATTAGGACTATTTGTTAGAATGGAAAAACAAAAAGGTAAAAATTGGGGATGATGGTGGTTTTGGGGGAGACGCCACTTCCAGAAAGGAAGATAAGTCTCAAAGACGCCACAAGGGGTGGAAGGCCCTTGATAAGTCTCAAGCTTGGTTCAGCCAAGAACCTAGGAGATACACTCTCTCAAGAAAAGTTTTATCCAAAGCCCAGTCTGTCTATTTCCATTGAAATGCAATACATATAGGAATTCCATAAAGCCAAGAAATAAATGCACCATTTACTAACATTGATTGAGGTTTATTTATTAAATAACCTCCCTACTAGTGCATATGAAAAGACAACAGCCACACTGAAGAAAAACTAGACAACCACTAAAATTCAACACTCTAAAATAAAAGAAAAATTAAAATAAACTGTTTTTAAAGCATGGCAAATAACACAACAGTACCAACACTTTTTACAACTTTGTTTAATTAAACCCACTTTGATTAAAATAACTTTGCAGCAACATCCTCTATTTCATGAATCTTCAATGATGACCATGCATTGAATTAATTTTGCCTCTATGTCCTTTTCATTAGGTGCAGCTTCTAGAATTGTTGCTACCACTTGTTGTAAAACTTCTCTTGCTTTCCTAGCTCTTGCCCTTGTCATAGGTGTCCCAAGTCTTTCAACCACCTTACTGTCTTTGTTTGTAGCTGTGTCCTCATCATTGCCTCCCTCTTGAAGAGGATTTGTCCTCAAATCTAAGGCTTCTTCTTCTGCATTAAAAGGAGACAAATCAGATACATTAAAAATTGCACTTGTATTATAGTCACCTGGCAAATCAATTTTGTAGGCATTGTCATGGATCCTCTCTAACACTTGGAAAGGACCGTCTGCCCTTGGTTGTAGTTTGGACTTCCTTTGTTTAGGGAATCTCTCTTTTCTCATGTGTACCCAAACCCAATCACCAGGTTCGAATACAATTCTCCTTCTTCCCTTATTAGCTTGCTTGGCATAGCTCTCTTGCACCCACTTTTTGCTTATTAATTCATCAACTTGCCTTTGTATTTCTTGGGTCTCTTGGGGGTTGCTTCTATACGCTGGTCGATTAGGTAATGAAGCTCCAGGAATGAGATCAATGTGATGCTCAATTCCCCTTAAAGGTGGTAATACGTTAGGAACCTCCTTTGGAAACACATCCTTATATTCCTGCAAAAGAAATTCAACACCAACAGGGCCAAGTTTTTTAGAGTTAGCATAAACATTATTTTTGCAATACAATACGTAAAGTGGTTTTTTTGCAAGCATCACCCTCTTCACCTCACTCTTTTTTGCTAAACAACTCTTTTTTCTTTCAAGTGTTTCACTTTTGTTCCCCTTATGTGTTTCACTCTTTTTATTTCCACTCTTTTTATATGTTTCACTCATCTCTCCTTTTTCTTGCAACTCTTTCTCTTTTATTTCTTTTTCTTTTTCCCTCAACTCCTTTTCTCTCATTTCTTTTTCTCTCAACTCTTTTTCTTTTATTTCTTTTTCTTTTTCCTCTTTCCTCTCTTGTCCTATTTTTGTTTTCAACCTGATTAAATCCTCAATTGCTTCTTTAGGTGAAAGTAATGCAATTCTCAATTTGCATCCTTGGTGCATAAAAGAAATTTTATTTGTTTTCTCATGGTAATTCACATTTCTTTCAACTTGCCATGATTTACCGAGAAGTAAGTGGCAAGCATCCATGGGCACCACATCACACAACACAACATCTTCATATTTTCCAATGGAAAACTTCACTTCAACTTGCTTATTCACAGATATGCCACCATTTTCACCAAGACTTTGAAGTTTGTAAGGTTGTGGGTGTGGTGTAGTCTCTAAATTCAATTTGGTTACTAATCTTGAACTAACCAGATTGGTACAATTTCCTCCATAAATAATGATTGAGCAAATCTTTCCTTCAATTGAACATCTAGTTTGAAATAAGCTTCCTTTTTGAATCTCAACCCTACCCTTAACCTCAGTAGTTGCAATTTCATTGTCCCCAAAAATTTTTCTTTTCTTGTTTGGACAATTTAAAGCAATATGACCTTTACCCAAACATTTAAAACATTTAATTGTATTAATCTTGGAAGTAGAAGAAATGCAAGGGTTAGGAACGTGTTTACCACTTGAAGACTTTGAACCTTGTTCCCTAGGTAAGGAAGATCCCTCCTTCTTGGACTTGTCCCTCCAATTTGTGTTGTTAAAATTGGAAGAACCCCTTCTCATAGTTCCCTTTCTTTTGAGTTGTTGTTCTACCTGTACAGCTTTGTGCAACAAATCTTCTAACTCAATATATTCCTGCAATTCAACAACATCTCTGATTTCATTATTTAATCCACTCAAAAATCGAGCCATAGTGTCCTCACTATCTTCATTGACTTTAGCCCGCATCATAGTCATTTCCAAGTCTTTAAAATACTCTTCAACACTCCTATTGCCTTGAGATAATTTCTGAAGTTTAAGCTTCAAATCTCTATTGTATCTAGTTGGCACATATCTCTTCCTCATGATGGTCCTCAATTCATCCCATGTATCTACTATTGGTTCTTCATTTCTCACCCTCTCCCTTTGGTACTTGTTCCACCAAATAAGTGCATAATCAGAAAATTCAGCAGCTGCCATTTTAACTTTTTGCTCCTCTGTATAGTTGTTACAAGAGAATACATGTTCAATTTTCAGTTCCCACTCCAAATAGGCTTCTGGATCACTCCTTCCTTTGAATGGAGGAATATTCAGCTTCACTCCTTCAATCCGGTTTCGCCTAGGTTCACCATCATTATCTCTTCTTCTCCTATTCTCCTCATTATTTCCACGATTCTCAAGTACCTCAATCCTTCCATATAACTCCTCTGTATGTTCTCTCAACATTCTTTGTACTTGGTTTGTAATTGCTTCAATCATGAGTCTATTACCTCCTCCATTAGGAGGGGTTTCTTTACCTCCTGTACCTGCCATTTAATCAGAAAAAAATAAAATTGAAGTAATAGGCCCTCACCACTCTTCTCACGTGTTTACACTCAAGAATGTACACTCGTGTTTAGTGCTCTCTTTTCTGGCTTTTTCTCTAATGTGCGTGCACACAGCCTTTTACCTCTCTTGTACTCTCCTTGGGTTCTTAACAAAATCAAATAAGACTCTTTTTCTTCTTTTTTTTATTTTTTTTTCAAGAACAGTCCACACAATGTAGCAAAAATTTGGTGTATCAGACTTCAAACACCACTACCTCACAAAATAGCGAACGCAAAAGGCCAAACAAAAACAAAACTCTAATGCAATTTAAAACAGTTGCAAAAACAATCCTTCACAAAAACAGCCAATAGATCACCTTACAATTGGTTAAGTTTCTGTCCTAAATAGATGAATCATTCAGCCACAACCTTTTCTTTTATTTTTTTTTTTCTTCTCTTTTTTTTTCTTTTCTTTCTTTTGTGTTTTTTTTTATAGGCTTAACTTTTGCAATGACTTAGGCAGGGTGATTATCAATATCAGATGATGTTATTGGCACTAAGAACAAAAGGAAGGATGTTACCAATTTCTCCAAGCCAGCCAATGTCATGCCACTGTATCTCACGCTGCATAACTCCGAAGTGAACGATTCAACATCCAGGTGAAAGTTCACGTTCTGAGGAGCAATTTCCACTCACGAATCACCGAAATTGACTCTGTAAAACGTCAGTTATGAGTGAAAGGAAATTGCATCTCAGACAGTCAGGAACTGCGTCCTAGAACCTTTAAGCAGTGTCCAAAACCTAGTCCTAACAACCAGGCTCTGATACCAAATGATGTGAATTCCCCTTTTCACGAATTCAGAACGGACCGATTAGGACTATTTGTTAGAATGGAAAAACAAAAAGGTAAAAATTGGGGATGATGGTGGTTTTGGGGGAGACGCCACTTCCAGAAAGGAAGATAAGTCTCAAAGACGCCACAAGGGGTGGAAGGCCCTTGATAAGTCTCAAGCTTGGTTCAGCCAAGAACCTAGGAGATACACTCTCTCAAGAAAAGTTTTATCCAAAGCCCAGTCTGTCTATTTCCATTGAAATGCAATACATATAGGAATTCCATAAAGCCAAGAAATAAATGCACCATTTACTAACATTGATTGAGGTTTATTTATTAAATAACCTCCCTACTAGTGCATATGAAAAGACAACAGCCACACTGAAGAAAAACTAGACAACCACTAAAATTCAACACTCTAAAATAAAAGAAAAATTAAAATAAACTGTTTTTAAAGCATGGCAAATAACACAACAGTACCAACACTTTTTACAACTTTGTTTAATTAAACCCACTTTGATTAAAATAACTTTGCAGCAACATCCTCTATTTCATGAATCTTCAATGATGACCATGCATTGAATTAATTTTGCCTCTATGTCCTTTTCATTAGGTGCAGCTTCTAGAATTGTTGCTACCACTTGTTGTAAAACTTCTCTTGCTTTCCTAGCTCTTGCCCTTGTCATAGGTGTCCCAAGTCTTTCAACCACCTTACTGTCTTTGTTTGTAGCTGTGTCCTCATCACTTTGTTCCAATTCTTCTTCTTCATCTCACCTCCTTCCACTACTTCTTCTTCCTCCTCTTCTTCACCTTCTTCACTTTCCACATCTTCTTCTTCTTCCTTTTCTTCTCCTTCTTCCAGTTCTTCTAGTTACTCTCTTTCTTCTTCCTCTTCTTATCTTTCTTCCACTTCTCCTGCCTCCTCTTGTTCTCTTTCTTCCACTTCTTCTTCATCCTTTCCTTTCCTTTCTTTTCTTCCTCTTAATCTCCTTCTTCTTCTTCCTTTCGTTCGTCATATCCCTCTTTTTCTCCTTCTTCTGCTTCCATTTGCATTTCTACCTCTTGTTCTCCTTCTTCCACTTCTTGTCCATCATCCCCAGTCCGTCAACTACTTCTTCTTCTTCCTCTTGTTCACCTTCTTCCATCTCTACTACATCCAGTTCTTCGTCCTCTTCGCTCTCTTCTCCTTCTTGCCCTTTTTCTGCCTACACTACTTCTTCTTCCTCCCCTTCTTCTTCTCCTCCTTGTTCCACTTCGTCTTCATCCCCTTTCCTTCCATTGCTTCTTCTCCCTCCTCTTTTTCTCACTCTTCCACTTCTTCTTCTTCTTCCCATTGTTCTCCTTCTTCCACTTGAAGTTCTTCCTTCTCTTCTCGTTCTTCCAGTTCTTGTTCTTCCTCTTCTTCTCCTTCTGCCACCTCTTCTCGCTACTCCCGTTCTCCTTCTTCCACTTCTTCTTCTTCATCTCCTTTCATTCCACTACTTCCTCCTATTCCTCTTATTCTCTCCCTCTACCACTTCTTCTACTTCTACTTGTTGTTCTTCTTCAATTTCGTCTCCTTCTTCCGCTTCTTCTGCTTACACTTCTTCTTCTTCCTCTTCTTCCATATCTTCTCCTTTCACAACTTCTTCATCTGTCCTTGCCGTCTTCTCCTTCCTTTTTTCTCCATCCCTCACTTCTGTTGCTTCCCATTGTTGCTCTTCCTCTTCTTCTCCTTCCCCCAAATCTTATGCTTACACTTCTTCTTCTTTTTCCTCTTCTCCTCCAGATTCCACTTCTTCTGCTTCTTCTTCCTTTCCCTTCCCCTCCTTCTTCCTTTTCCTCCTTTTATTCTCCTTCTTCCACTTCTTCTAGTTACTCTCCTTCTTCTTCCTCTACATTCTTTCTTCCACTTCTCCTGCCTCCTCTTGTTCTCTTTCTTCCACTTCTTCTTCATCATCTCCTTTCCTTTCTTTTCTTCCTCTTCATCTTCTTCTTCTTCTTCCTTTCCTTCAACTACTTCTTCTTCTTCACTTGTTCACCTTCTACCACCTCTACTACGTCCACTTGTTATTCTTCTTCCCTCTCTTCTCCTTCTTGCCCTTCTTCTGCCTACACTACTTCTTCTTCCTCCCCTTCTTCTTCTCCTCCTTCTTCCACTTCTTCTTCTTCCCTCTTTTCTACTTCTTGCCCTTCTTCTGCCTACACCACTTCGTCGACCTCCCCTTCTTCTTCTCCTCCTTGTTCCACTTCTTCTTCATTCCCCTTTCCTTCCATGGCTTGTTCTTCGTCCTCTTTTTCTCATTTTTCCACTTCTTCTTCTTCTTCCTATTGGTCTCCTTCTTCCACTTGCACTTCTTCCTTTTCTTCTCGTTCTTCCACTTCTTCTTCTTCCTATTGTTCTCCTTCTTCCACTTGCACTTCTTCCTTTTCTTCTCGTTCTTCCACTTCTTCTTCTTCTCCTTCTGCCACCTCTTCTCCCTCCTCCCGTTATCCTTCTTCCACTTCTTCTTTTTCATCTCCTTTCATTCCACTACTTCCTCCTATTCCTCTCATTCTTTCCTTCTACCACTTCTTCTACTTCTACTTGTTGTTCTTCTTCATTTTCGTCACCTCCTTCCACTACTTCCTCCTCCTCCTCTTGTTCACCTTCTTCACTTTACACATCTTCTTCTTCTTCCTTTTCTTCTCCTTCTTCCACTTCTTCTAGTTACTCTCCTTCTTTTTCCTCTTCTTATCTTTCTTCCACTTCTCCTGCCTCCTCTTGTTCTCTTTCTTCCGCTTCTTCTTCATCCTCTCCTTTCCTTTCTTTTCTTCCTCTTCATCTCCTTCTTCATCTTCCTTTCCTTCGTCGTATTCCTCTTTTTCTATTTCTTCTCCTTCCACTTGCATTTCTACCTCTTGTTCTCCTTCTTCCACTTCTTCTCCATCATCCTTACTCCTTCAACTACTTCTTCTTCTACCTCTTGTTCACCTTCTTCCACTTCGACTACATCCACCTGTTCTTCTTCTTCCGTCTCTTTTCCTTCTTGCCTTTCTTCTGCCTACACTACTTCTTCCTCCTCCTCTTCTTCTTCTCCTCCTTGTTCCACTTCTTCTTCCTTTCCCTTCCCCTCCTTCTTCCTTTTCCTCCTTTTCTCCTTGTTCCAATTCTTCTTCTTCATCTCACCTCCTTCCACTACTTCTTCTTCCTCCTCTTGTTCACCTTCTTCAACTTCTTCACTTTCCACATCTTCTTCTTCTTCCTTTTCTTCTCCTTCTTCCACTTCTTCCAGTTACTCTCCTTCTTCTTCCTCTTCTTATCTTTCTTACACTTCTCCTGCCTCCTCTTGTTCTCTTTCTTCCACTTCTTCTTCATCCTCTCCTTTCCTTTCTTTTCTTCCTCTTGATCTCCTTCTTCTTCTTCCTCTCCTTCGTGATATCCCTCTTTTTCTCCTTCTTCTTCTTCCACTTGCATTTCTACCTCTTGTTCTCCTTCTTCCACTTCTTCTCCATCAGCCCCACTCCTTCAACTACTTCTTCTTCTTCCTCTTGTTCACCTTCTTAAACTTCTACTACATCCACTTGTTCTTCTTCTTCCCTCTCTTCTCCTTCTTGCCCTTCTTCTGCCTACACTACTTCTTCTTCCTCCCCTTCTTCTTCTCCTCCTTGTTCCACTTCTTCTTCATCCCCTTTCCTTCCATTGCTTCTTCTTCCCCCTCTTTTTCTCATTCTTCCACTTCTTCTTCTTCTTCCAATTGTTCTTCTTCTTCCACTTGCACTTCTTCTTCTTCCTCTTCTTCTTCTTCATCCCCTTTCATTCCACTACTTCCTCCTATTCCTCTTATTCTCTCTTTCTACCACTTCTTCTACTTCTACTTGTTGTTCTTCTTCATTTTCGTCTCCTTCTTCCGCTTCTTCTGCTTACACTTCTTCTTCTTCCTCTTCTTCCATTTCTTCTCCTTCCACAACTTCTTCTTCTTTCCTTTCCGTCTTCTCCTTCCTCTTTTTCTCCATCCCCCACTTCTGTTGCTTCCCATTGTTACTCTTCCTCTTCTTCTCCTTCCCCCAAATCTTATGCTTACACTTCTTCTTCTTCTTCCTCTTCTCCTCTAGATTCCTTCCATTGCTTATTCTTCCTCCTCTTTTTCTCATTCTTCCACTTGTTCTTCTTCTTCCTATTGTTCTCCTTCTTACACTTGAACTTCTTCGTTTTCTTCTCGTTCTTCCACTTCTTCTTCTTCCTCTTCTTCTCCTTCTGCCACCTCTTCTCCCTCCTCCCGTTCTCCTTCTTCCACTTCTTCTTCTTCATGTCCTTTCATTCCACTACTTCCTCCTATTCCTCTTATTCTCTCCTTCTACCACTTCTTCTACTTCTACTTGTTGTTCTTCTTCATTTTTGTCTCCTTCTTCCGCTTCTTCTCCTTACACTTCTTCTTTTTCCATTTCTTCTCCTTCCACAACTTCTTCTTTCCTTTCCGTCTTCTCCTTCCTCGTTTTCTCCATCCCCCCCACTTCTGTTGCTTCCCATTCTTGCTCTTCCGCTTCTTCTCCTTCCCCCAAATCTTATGCTTACACTTCTTCTTCTTCTTCCTCTTCTCGGCCAGCTTCCACTTCTTCTGGTTCTTCTTCCCTTCCCTTCCCCTCCTTCCGTTTCCTCCTTTTCTCTTTGTTCCAATTCTTCTTCTTCATCTCACCTCCTTCCACTACTTCTTCCTCCTCCTCTTGTTCACCTTCTTCACTTTCCACATCTTCTTCTTCTTCCTTTTCTTCTCCTTCTTCAACTTCTTCTACTTACTCTCCTTCTTCTTCCTCTTCTTATCTTTCTTCCACTTCTCGTGCCTCCTCTTGTTCTCTTTCTTCCGCTTCTTCTTCAGCGTCTCCTTTCCTTTCTTTTCTTCCTGTTCATCTCCTTCTTCATCTTCCTTTCCTTCGTCATATTCCTCTTTTTCTATTTCTTCTCCTTCCACTTGCATTTCTACCTCTTGTTCTCCTTCTTACACTTCTTCTCAATCATCCTTACTCCTTCAACTACTTCTTCTTCTACCTCTTGTTCACCTTCTTCCACTTCTACTACATCCACCTGTTCTTCTTCTTCCGTCTCTTTTTTCTTCTTGCCTTTCTTCTACCTACACTACTTATTCCTTCTCCCCTTCTTCTTCTCCTCCTTGTTCCAGTTCTTCTTCCTTTCCTTCCATTGCTTCTTCTTCCTTCTCTTTTTCTCATCCTTCCATTTCTTCTTCTTCTTCCTATTGTTCTCCTTCTTCCACTAGCACTTCTTCCTTTTCTTCTCGTTCTGCCACTTCTTCTTCTTCTCCTTCTGCCACCTCTTCTTCCTCCTCCCATTCTCCTTCTTCCACTTCTTCTTCTTCATCTCCTTTCATTCCACTACTTCCTCCTATTCCTCTTATTCTCTCCTTCTACCACTTCTTCTACTTCTACTTGTTGTTCTTCTTCATTTTCGTCTCTTTTTTCCGCTTCTTCTGCTTACACTTCTTCTTCTTCCTCTTCTTCCATTTCTTCTCCTTCCACAACTTCTTCTTCTTTCCTTTCTGTCTTCTCCTTCCTCTTTTTCTCCATCCCCTACTTCTGCTGCTTCCCATTGTTGCTCTTCCTCTTCTTCTCCTTCCCCCAAATCTTATGCTTACAATTCTTCTTCTTCTTCCTCATCTCCTCCAGCTTCCAGTTCTTCTGCTTCTTCTTCCCTTCCCTTCCCCTCCTTGTTCCTTTTCCTCCTTTTCTGCTTGTTCCAATTCTTCTTCTTCATCTAACCTGCTTCCACTACTTCTTCTTCCTCCTCTTGTTCACCTTCTTCAACTTCTTCACTTTCCACATCTTCTTCTTCTTCCTTTTCTTCTCCTTGTTCCACTTCTTCTTCATCCTCTCCTTTCCTTTCTTTTCTTCCTCTTCATCTCCTTCTTCTTCTTCCCTTCCTTCGTCATATCCCTCTTTTTCTCCTTCTTCAGCTTCCACTTGCGTTTCTGCATCTTGTTCTCCTTCTTCCACTTCCTCTCCATCATCCCCACTCCTTCAACTAGTTCTTCTTATTCCTCTTGTTCGCCTTCTTCCACTTCTACTACATTCACTTGTGTTTCTTCTTCCCTCTCTTCTCCTTCTTGCCCTTCTTCTGCCTACACTACTTCTTCTTCCTCCCCTTCTTCTTCTCCTCATTGTTCCACTTCTTCTTCATCCCTTTTCCTTCCATTGCTTCTTCTTCCTCCTCTTTTTCTCATTCTTCCACTTCTTCTTCTTCTTCCTATTGTTCTCCTTCTTCCACTTGCAGTTCTTCTTTTTCTTCTTGTTCTTCCACTTCTTCTTATTCATGTCGTTTCATTCCACTACTTCCTCCTATTCCACTTATTCTCTCCTTCTACCACTTCTTCTACTTCTACTTATTGTTCTTCTTCATTTTCGTCTCCTTCTTCCTCTTCTTCTGCTTACACTTGTTTTTCTTCCTCTTCTTCCATTTCTTCTCCATCCACAAGTTCTTCTTCATTCCTTTCCGCCTTCTCCTTCCTCTTTTTCTCCATCCCCTACTTCTGTTGCTTCCCATTGTTGCTCTTCCTCTTCTTCTCCTTCCCCCAAATCTTATGACTTCTTCTTCCTCTTCTCCTGCAGATTCAACTTCTTCTGCTTCTTCTTACCTTCCCTTCCCCTCCTTCTTCCTTTTCCACCTTTTCTCCTTGTTCCAATTGTTCTTCTTCATCTCACCTCCGTCCACTACTTCTTCTTCCTCCTCTTGTTCACCTTCTTCAACTTCTTCACTTTCCACATCTTCTTCTTCTTCCTTTTCTTCTCGTTCTTCCACTTCTTCTAGTTACTCTCCTTCTTCTTCCTCTACTTTTCTTTCTTCCACTTCTCCTGCCTCCTCTTGTTCTCTTTCTTCCTTCATCCTCTCCTTTCCTTTCTTTCCTTCCTCTTCATCTCCTTCTTCTTCTTCCTTTCCTTCGTCATATCCCTCTCTTTCTCCTTCTTCGGCTTTCACTTGCATTTCTACCTCTTGTTCTCCTTCTTCCACTTCTTCTCCATCATCCCCACTCCTTCAACTACTTCTTCTTGTTCCTCTTATTCACCTTCTTCCACCTCTACTACATCCACTTCTTGTTATTCTTCCCTCTCTTCTCCTTCTTGCCTTTCTTCTTTCTACACTACTTCTTCTTCCTCCCGTTCTTCTTCTCCTTCTTGTTCCCCTTCTTCTTGATTCCCCTTTCCTTCCATTGCTTCTTCTTCCTCCTCTTTTTCTCATTCTTCCACTTCTTATTCTTCTTCCTATTCTTCCATTTCTTCTCCTTCCACAACTTCTTCTTCTTTCCTTTCTGTCGTCTTCTTCCTCTTTTTCTCCATCGCCCACTTTTGTTGCTTTCCATTGTTGCTCTTCCTCTTCTTCTCCTTCCCCCACATCTTATGCTTACACTTCTTCTTCTTCTTCCTCCTCTCCTCCAGATTCCACTTCTTCTGCTTCTTCTTCCCTTCCTTTCCCCTCGTTCTTCCTTTTCCTCCTTTTCTCCTTGTTCCAATTCTTCTTCTTCATCTCACCTCCTTCACTTACTTCTTCTTCCTCCTCTTGTTCACCTTCTTCAACTTCTTCACTTTCCACATCTTCTTCTTCCTTTTCTTCTCCTTCTTCCACTTCTTCTAGTTACTCTCCTTCTTCTTCCTCTTCTTATGTTTCGTCCACTTCCTCCCCTTCTTCTTCTCCTCCTTGTTGCACTTCTTCTTCTTCATCCCTTTTCCTTCCATTGCTTCTTCTCACTCCTCTTTTTCTCATTCTTCCAATTCTTCTTCTTCTTCCTATTGTTCTCCTTCTTGCACTTGCACTTCTTCCTTTTCTTCTCGTTCTTCCACTTCTTCTTCTTCCTCTTCTTCTCCTTCGGCCACCTCTTCTCCCTCCTCCCGTTCTCCTTCTTCCACTTCTTCTTCTTCATCTCGTTGAATTCCACTACTTCCTCCTATTCCTCTTATTCTCTCCTTCTAGCACTTCTTCTACTTCTACTTGTTGTTCTTCTTCATTTTCGTCTCCTTCTTCCGCTTCTTCTGCTTACATTTCTTCTTCTTCCTCTTCTTCATCTTTCCTTTCCGTATTCTCCTTCCTCTTTTTCTCCATCCCCCACTTCTGTTGCGTCCCATTGCTGCTCTTCCTCTTCTTCTCCTTCCCCCAAATCTTATGCTTACACTTCTTCTTCTTCTTCTTCTTCCTCTTCTCCTCCACTTTCCACTTCTTCTGCTTCTTCTTCCCTTCCCTTCCCCTCCTTCTTGCTTTTCCTCCTTTTCTCCTTGTTCCAATTCTTCTTCTTAATCTCACTTCCTTCCAGTACTTCTTCTTCCTCCTCTTGTTCACCTGCTTCAACTTCTTCACTTTCCACAACTTCTTCTTCTTCCTTTTCTTCCACTTCTTCTAGGTACTATTCTTCTTCTTCCTCTTCTTATCTTTCTTCCACTTCTCCTGCCTCCTCTTGTTCTCTTTCTTCCACTTCTTCTTCATCCTCTCTTTTCCTTTCTTTTCCTCCCCTTCATCTCCTTCTTCTTCTTCCTTTCCTTCGTCATGTCCCTCTTTTTCTCCTTCTTCTGTTTCCACTTGCATTTGTACCTCTTGTTCTCCTTCTTTCACGTCTTCTCCATCATGCCCACTCTTTCAATTACTTCTTCTTCTTCCTCTTGTTCACCTTCTTCCACTTCTACTACATCCACTTGTTCTTCTTCTTCCCTCTCTTCTCCTTCTTGTCCTTCTTCTGCCTACACTACTTCTTCTTCCTCCCCTTCTTCTTATCCTTCTTGTTCCACTTCTTCTTCTTCATCCCCTTTCCTTCCATTGCTTCTTCTTACTCCTGTTTTTCTCATTCTTCCACTTCTTCTTCTTCTTCCTATTGTTCTCCTTCTTCCACTTGCACTTCTTCCTTTTCTTCTCGTTCTTCCACTTCTTCTTCTTCCTCTTCTTCTCCTCTGCCACCTCTTCTCCCTCCTCCCGTTCTCCTTGTTCCACATCTTCTTCTTCATCTCGTTTCAATCCAGTACTTCCTCCTATTCCTGTTATTCTCTCCTTCTACCACTTCTTCTACTTCTACTTGTTGTTCTTCTTCATTTTCGTCTCCTTCTTCCGCTTCTTCTGCTTACATTTCTTCTTCTTCCTCTTCTTCCATTTCTTCTCCTTCCAAAACTTCTTCATCTTTCCTTTCCGTATTCTCCTTGCTCTTTTTCTCCATCCCCCACTTTTGTTGCGTCCCATTGCTGCTCTTCCTCTTCTTCTCCTTCCCCCAAATCTTATGCTTACACTTCTTCTTCTTCTTCTTCCTCTTCTCCTCCAGTTTCCACTTCTTCTGCTTCTTCTTCCCTTCCTTTCCCCTCCTTCTTGCTTTTCCTCCTTTTCTCCTTGTTCCAATTCTTCTTCTTAATCTCACTTCCTTCCACTACTTCTTCTTCCTCCTCTTGTTCACCTGCTTCAACTTCTTCACTTTCCACAACTTCTTCTTCTTCCTTTTCTTCCACTTCTTCTAGGTACTATTCTTCTTCTTCCTCTTCTTATCTTTCTTCCACTTCTCCTGCCTCCTCTTGTTCTCTTTCTTCCACTTCTTCTTCATCCTCTCTTTTCCTTTCTTTTCCTCCCCTTCATCTCCTTCTTCTTCTTCCTTTCCTTCGTCATGTCCGTCTTTTTCTCCTTCTTCTGTTTCCACTTGCATTTGTACCTCTTGTTCTCCTTCTTTCACGTCTTCTCCATCATCCCCACTCTTTCAATTACTTCTTCTTCTTCCTCTTGTTCACCTTCTTCCACTTCTACTACATCCACTTGTTCTTCTTCTTCCCTCTCTTCTCCTTCTTGTCCTTCTTCTGCCTACACTACTTCTTCTTCCTCCCCTTCTTCTTATCCTTCTTGTTCCACTTCTTCTTCTTCATCCCCTTTCCTTCCATTGCTTCTTCTTACTCCTGTTTTTCTCATTCTTCCACTTCTTCTTCTTCTTCCTATTGTTCTCCTTCTTCCACTTGCACTTCTTCCTTTTCTTCTCGTTCTTCCACTTCTTCTTCTTCCTCTTCTTCTCCTCTGCCACCTCTTCTCCCTCCTCCCGTTCTCCTTGTTCCACTTCTTCTTCTTCATCTCGTTTCAATCCAGTACTTCCTCCTATTGCTCTTATTCTCTCCTTCTACCACTTCTTCTACTTCTACTTGTTGTTCTTCTTCATTTTCGTCTCCTTCTTCCTCTTCTTCTGCTTACACTTGTTTTTCTTCCTCTTCTTCCATTTCTTCTCCATCCACAAGTTCTTCTTCATTCCTTTCCGCCTTCTCCTTCCTCTTTTTCTCCATCCCCTACTTCTGTTGCTTCCCATTGTTGCTCTTCCTCTTCTTCTCCTTCCCCCAAATCTTATGACTTCTTCTTCCTCTTCTCCTGCAGATTCAACTTCTTCTGCTTCTTCTTACCTTCCCTTCCCCTCCTTCTTCCTTTTCCCTCTTTTTCTCCTTCTTCTGCTTCCAGTTGCATTTCTACCTCTTGTTGTCCTTCTTCTCCATGATCCCCACTCCTTCAACTACTTCTTCTTCTTCGTCTTGTTGACCTTCTTCCACTCCTACTACATCCACTTGTTCTTCTTCTTCCCTCTCTTCTCCTTCTTGCCGTTCTTCTGCCTACACTACTTCTTCTTCCTCCCCTGTTTCTTCCCCTCCTTGTTCCATTTCTTCTTCATCCCCTTTCCTTCCATTGCTTCTTCTTCCTCCTTTTTTTCTCATTCTTCCACTTCTTCTTCTTCTTCCTATTGTTCTCCTTCTTCCACTTGCACTTCTTCCATTTCTTCTCGTTCTTCCACTTCTTCTTCTTCTTCCTCTTCTTCTCCTTCTGCTACCTCTTCTCCCACCTCCCGTTCTCCTTCTTCCACTTCTTCTTCTTCATCTCCTTTCATTCCACTAGTTCCTCCTTTTCTTCTTATTCTCTCCTTCTACCACTTGTTCTACTTCTACTTGTTGTTCTTCTTCATTTTCGTCTCCTTCTTCCGCTTCTTCTGCTTACACTTCTTCTTCTTCCTCTTCTTCCATTTCTTCTCCTTCCACAACTTCTCCTTCTTTCGTTTCCGTCTTCTCCTTCCACTTTTTCTCCATCCCCTACTTCTGTTGCTTCCCATTGTTGCTCTACCTCTTCTTCTCTTTCCCCCAAATCTTATGCTTACACTTCTTCTTCTTCCTCTTCTCCTCCAGATTCCACTTCTTCTGCTTCTTCTTCCCTTCCCTTCCCTTCCCGTCCGGTCCTTCTGCCTTTTCCTCCTTTTCTCCTTGTTCCATTTCTTCTTCTTCATCTCACCTCCTTCCACTACTTGTTCTTCCTCCTCTTGTTCACCTTCTTCACTTTCCAGATCTTCTTCTTCCTTTTCTTCTCTTTATTCCACTTCTTCTAGTTACTCTCCTTCTTCTTCCTCTTCTTATCCTTCTTCCACTTCCCTTGCCTCCTCTTGTTCTCTTTCTTCCACTTCTTCTTTATCCTCTCCTTTCCTTTCTTTTCTTCCTCTTCATGTCCTTCTTCTTCTTCCTTTCCTTCGTTATATCCCTCTTTTTCTCCTTCTTCTGCTTCCAGTTGCATTTCTACCTCTAGTTCTCCTTCTTCTACTTCTTCTCCATCATCCCCACTCCTTCAACTACTTCTTCTTCCTCTTGTTGACCTTCTTCCACTTCTACTACATCCACTTGTTCTTCTTCTTCCATCTCTTCTACTTCTTGCCCTTATTCTGCCTACACTACTACTTCTTCCTTCCCTGTTTCTGCCCCTCCTTGTTCCACTTCTTCTTCATCCCCTTTCCTTCCATTGCTTCTTCTTCCTCCTCTTTTTCTCATTCTTCCAGTTCTTCTTCTTCTTCCTATTGTTCTCCTTCTTCCACTTGCACTTCTTCCATTTCTTCTCGTTCTTCCACTTCTTCTTCTTCTTCCTCTTCTTCTCCTTCTGCCACCTCTTCTCCCTCCTCCCGTTCTCCTTCTTCCACTTCTTCTTCTTCATCTCCTTTCATACCACTACTTCCTCCTATTCCTCTTATTCTCTCCTTCTACCACTTCTTCTACTTCTACTTGTTGTTCTTCTTCATTTTCGTCTCCTTCTTCCGCTTCTTCTGCTTACTCTTCTTCTTCTTCCTCTTCTTCCATTTCTTCTCCTTCCATAACTTCTTCTTCTTTCCTTTCCGTCTTCTCCTTCCTCTTTTTCTCCATCCCCTACTGCTGTTGCTTCCCATTATTGCTCTTCCTCTTCTTCTCCTTCCCCCAAATCTTAGGCTTACACTTCTTCTTCTTCCTCCTCTTCTCCCCCAGATACCACTTCTTCTACTACTTGTTGTTCTTCTTCATTTTCCTCTCCTTCTTCCGCTTCTTCTGCTTACACTTCTTCTTTTTCCTCTTCTTCCATTTCTTCTCCTTCCACAACTTCTTCTTATTTCCTTTCTGTCTTCTCCTTCCTGTTTTTCTCCATCCCCCACTTCACTTGCTTCCCATTGTTGCTCTTCCTCTTCTTCTCCTTCACCCAAATCTTATGCTTACACTTCTTCTTCTTCTTCCTCTTCTCCTCCAGATTCCACCTCTTCTGCTTCTTCTTCCCTTCCCTTCCCTTCCCTTCCCTTCCCCTCTTTCTTCCTTTTCCTCCTTTTCTCCTTGTTACAATTCGTCTTCTTCATTTAACCTCCTTCCACTACTTCTTCTTCCTCTTCTTGTTCACCTTCTTCAACTTCTTCAGTTTCCACATCTTCCTCTTCTTCCCTTTCTTCTCTTTCTTATCCTTGCACTTCTTCTTCTTCTTACTCTTCTCCTCCAGATTCCACTTCTTCTGGTTCTTCTTCGCTTTCCTGCCCCTCCTTCTTCCTTTTCCTCCTTTTCTCCTTGTTCCAATTCTTCTTCTTCATCTCACCTCCTTCAACTACTTCTTCTTCCTCCTCTTGTTCACCTTCTTCACTTTCCATATCTTCTTCTTCTTCCTTTTCTTCTCCTTCTTCCACTTCTTCTAGTTACTCTCCTTCTTCTTCCTCTTCTTATCTTTCTTCCACTTCGCCTGCCTCTTCTTGTCCTCTTACTTCCACTTCTTCTTCATCCTCTCCTTTCCTTTCGTTTCTTCCTCTTGCCCTTCTTCGTGATATCCCTCTTTTTCTCCTTCTTCTGCTTCCACTTGCATTTCTACCTCTTGTTCTCCTTCTTCCACTTCTTCTCCATCATCCCCACTCCTTCAACTACTTCTTCTTCTTCCTCTTGTTCACCTTCTTCCACTTCTAGTACATCCACTTGTTCTTCTTCTTCCCTCTTTTCTCCTTCTTGCCTTTCTTCTGCCTACACTACTTCTTCTTCCTGCCCTTCTTCTTCTCCTCCTTGTTCCACTTCTTCTTCATCCCCTTTCCTTCCATTGCCTCTTCTTCCTCCTCTTTTTCTCATTCTTCCACTGCTTCTTCTTCTTCCTATTGTTCTCCTTCTTCCACCTCCACTTCTTCCTTTTCTTCTTCTTCTTCCACTTCTTCTTCTTTCTCTTCTTCTCCTACTGCCACCTCTTCTCTGTCCTCCCGTTCTCCTTCTTCGACTTCTTCTTCTTCATCTCCTTTCATTCCAATACTTCCTCCTATTCCTCTTATTCTCTCCTTCTACCACTTCTTCTACTTCTACTTGTTGTTCTTCTTTATTTTCGTCACCTTCTTAAGCTTCTTCTGCTTACACTTCTTTTTCTTCCATTTCTTCTCCTTCCACAACTTCTTCTTCTTTCCTTTCCGTCTTGTCCTTTCTCTTTTTCTCCATCCCCCACTACTGTTGCTTCCCATTTTTGCTCTTCCTCTTCTTCTCCTTCCACCAAATCTTATGCTTACACTTCTTCTTCCTCTTCCTCTTCTCCTCCAAATTCCACTTCTTCTGCTTCTTCGTCCCTTCCCTTACCCTCCTTCTTCCGTTTACTCCTTTTCTCCTTGTTCCAATTCTTCTTCTTCATCTCACTTCCTTCCACTACTTCTTCTTCCTCCTCTTGTTCACCTTCTTCAACTTCTTCACTTTCCACATCTTCTTCTTCTTCCTTTTCTTCTCCTTCTTCCACTTCTTCTAGTTACTATCCTTCTTCTTTCTCTTCTTATCTTTCTTCCACTTCTCCTGCCTCCTCTTGTTCTCTTTCTTCCACTTCTTCTTCATCCTCTCTTTTCCTTTCTTTTCTTCCTCTTCATCTCTTTCTTCTTCTTCCCTCTCTTCTCCTTCTTGCCCTTCTTCTTCCTACAGTCTTTCTTCCTCCCCTTGTTGTTCTGCTCCTTGTTCCACTTCTTCTTCTTCATCCCCTTTCCTTCCATTGCTTCTTCTTCCTCCTCTTTTTCCCATTCTTCCACTTCTTCTTGTTCTTCCTATTGTTCTCCTTCTTCCACTTGCACTTCTTCCTTTTCTTCTCGTTCTTCCACTTCTTCTTCTTCCTCTTCTTCTCCTTCTGCCACCTCTTCTCCCTCTTCCCGTTCTGCTTCTTCCACTTCTTATTTTTCATATCCTTCCATCCCACTACTTCCTCTTATTCCTCTTATTCTCTCCTTCTACCACTTCTTCTACTTCTACTTGTTGTTCTTCTTAATTTTCGTCTCCTTCTTCCGCTTCTTCTGCTTCTTCTGCTTACACTTCTTCTTCTTCCTCTTCTTCCATTTCTTCTCCTTCCACAACTTCTTCTTCTTTCCTTGCGGTCTTCTTCTTCCTCTTTTTCTCCATCCCCCATTCCTGTTGCTTCCCACTGTTGCTCTTCCTCTTGTTCTCGTTCCCCCAAATCTTATGCTTACACTTCTTCTTCTTCTTCCTCTACTCCTCTAGATTCCACTTCTTCTTCTTCACCTCGTTCCTTTTCCTCCTTTTCTCCTTATTCCAATTCTTCTTCTTCATCTCACCTCCTTCCACTACTTCTTCTTACTCGTCCTGTTCACCTTTTTCAACTTCTTCACTTTAAACATATCCTTCTTTTTCTCCTTCTTCTGCTTCCACTTGCATTTCTACTCCATCCCCACTCCTTCAACTACTTCTTCTTCCTCTTGTTCACCTTCTTCCACTTCTACTACATCCACTTGTTCTTCTTCTTCCCTCTCTTCTCCTTCTTGCCCTTCTTCTGCCTACAATACTTCTTCATCCTCCCCTTCTTCTTCTCCTCCTTGTTCCACTTCTTCTTCATCCCCTTTCCTTCCATTGCCTCTTCTTCCTCCTCTTTTTCTCATTCTTCCACTGCTTCTTCTTCTTCCTATTGTTCTCCTTCATCCACTTGCACTTCTTCCTTTTCTTCTCGTTCTTCCACTTCTTCTTCTTCCTCTTCTTCTCTTACTGCAATCTCTTCTCCCTCCTCCCGTTCTCCTTCTTCCACTTCTTCTTCATCCCCTTTCCTTCAATTGCTTCTTCTTCCTCCTCTTTTTCTCATTCTTCCACTTCTTCTTCTTCTCGTTCTTCCACTTCTTCTTCTTCTTCCTCCTCTTCTCCTTCTGCCACCTCTTCTCCCTCCTCCCGTTCTCCTTCTTCCACTTCTTCTTCTTCATCTCCTTTCGTTCCACTACTTCCTCCTATTCCTCTTATTCTCTCCTTCTACCACTTCTTCTACTTCTACTTGTTGTTCTTCTTCATTTTTGTCTCCTTCTTTCGCTTCTTCTGCTTACATTTCTTCTTCTTCCTCTTCTTCCATTTCTTCTCCTTCCAAAACTTCTTCATCTTTCCTTTCCGTATTCTCCTTCATCTTTTTCTCCATCCCCCACTTTTGTGGCTTCCCATTGTTGCTCTTCCTCTTCTTCTCCTTCCCCCAAATCTTATGCTTACACTTCTTCTTCTTCCTCTTTTTCTTCCATTTCTCCTGCCTCCTCTTGTTCTCTTTCTTCCACTTCTTCTTCATCCTCTCCTTTCCTTTCTTTTCTCCCTCTTCATCTCTGATGCATGCCTCCCTTGATCTTTTTCCTTGAGGTTCCAAGCACCATGAAATGGATGATGGAGGGGAAAGAAAATGGAGGTGGGGCACCACTCTCAAAGAGAGATAAGCCAAAGTGTTTAGGTTTGCCACAAGGGAAGGAACCCTTGATAAAAACCAACTAGGAAGAGGTTCCTCAAGAGAGAGGATCCTCAAGACCTTTTACTAAGAATGTGCTCACAAAGAGACTATTTTCATTCAACTTCAAAGGTGAAATTTTACAATGAGGGAGAATGAGTATATATAGCCCAATGGGAGAGCTTGGGCACACTTTTCTAGGCAATGTGGGACTTGGGCTTAATTAGGATTAAAACTAATTAACCCAAGTCTTAGGCCTTAAGTGAGGCACCTAAGTTCACCCCCTATGGGTGCAATTAGCATATCTTAATGTGAATGGGCTAGCCCAAAATCATGTCTTAACTTATGCACCCATTATCAGCTTACTCCTCCTTTTTAACTAAAGACACCTATACCTTATAAACTAAGAAGATGGCCGGAAATACATGGCCTTAAGGGAATTAAAAATACTTTCCTATTTATCTAATTAAAATAAAATATTTACAAGCTAAAAGTAACAAAGACTATGGCTTCGAATCTTCAATGAGTTTTTGTCCATGCCATGCCTTCCTTGAGTCCTCCTAGCCATGATGCATGCTAGGTGAGATTGCATCAATCTCCTTCTTCTTCTTCCTTTCCTTCGTCATATCACTCTTTTTCTCCTTTTTCTGCTTCCACTTGCATTTCTACCTCTTGCTCTCTTTCTTCCACTTCTTCTCCATCATCCCCACTCCTTCCCTCTCTTCTCCTTCTTGCCCTTCTTTTGCCTACACTACTTCTTCTTCCTCCCCTTCTTCTTCTTCTTCCCTATCTTCTCCTTCTTGCCCTTCTTCTGCCTAGACTACTTCTTCTTCCTCCCCTTCTTCTTCTCCTCCTTGTTCCACTGCTTCTTCATTCCCCTTTCCTTCCATTGCTTCCTGTTCCTCCTCTTTTTCTCATTCTTCCACTTCTTCTTCTTCTTCCTATTTTTCTCTTTCTTCCACTTGCACTTCTTCCTTTTCTTCTCGTTCTTCCACTTCTTCTTCTTCCTCTTCTTCTCCTTCTGCCACCTCTTCTTCATCCTCCCATTCTCCTTCTTCCACTTCTTCTTCATCTCCTTTCATTCCACTACTTCCTCTTATTATCTCCTTTTACTAGTTCTTCTACTTCTACTTGTTGTTCTTCTTCATTTTCGTCTCCTTCTTCTGCTTACACTTCTTCTTCTTCCTCTTCTTCCATTTCTTCTCCTTCCATAACTTCTTCTTCATTCGTTTCCGTCTTTTCCTTCTTGTTTTTCTCCATCCCCCACTTCTGTTGCTTCCCATTGTTGCTCTTCCTCTTCTTCTCCTTCCCCCAAATCTTATGCTTACACTTCTTCTTCTTCTTCCTCTTCTCCTCCAGATTCCACTTCTTCTGCTTCTTCTTCCCTTCCCTTCCCCTCCTTCTTCCTTTTCCTCATTTTCTCCTTGTTCCAATTCTCCTTCTTCATCTCACCTCCTTCCACTACTTCTTCTTCCTCCTCTTGTTCACCTTCTTCACTTTCCACATCTTCTTCTTCTTCCTTTTCTTCTCCTTCTTCCAGTTCTTCTAGTTACTCTTCTTCTTCTTCCTCTTCTTATGTTTCTTCCACTTCTCCTGCCTCCTCTTGTTCTCTTTCTTCGACTTCTTCTTCATCCTCTCCTTTCCTTTCTTTTCTTCCTCTTCATCTTCTTCTTCTTCTTCTTCCTTTCCTTCATCATATCCCTCTTTTTCTCCTTCTTCTGCATCCACTTGTATTTCTAACTCTTGTTCTCCTTCTTCCACTTCTTCTCCATCATCCTCACTCCTTCGGCAACTTCTTCTTCTTCCTCTTGTTCACCTTCTTCCACTCCTACTACATCCACTTGTTCTTCTTCTTCCCTCTCTTCTCCTTCTTGCCCTTCTTCTGCCTACACTACTTCTTCTTCCTCCCCTTCTTCTTCTCCTCCCTGTTCCACTTGTTCTTCATCCCCTTTCCTTCCATTACTTCCTCTTCCTCCTCTTTTTCTTCTTCTTCTTCCTATTGTTCTCCTTCTTCCACTTGCACTTCTTCCTTTTCTTCTCGTTCATCCACCTCTTCTTCCTCCCCTTCTTCTTCATCCCCTTCTCTTCCATTGCCTCTTCTTCCTCCTCTTTTTCTCATTCTTCCACTGCTTCTTCTTCTTCCTATTGTGCTCCTTCTTCCATTTGCACTTCTTCCTTTTCTTCTCGTTCTTCCACTGCTTCTTCTTCCTCTTCTTCTTCTACTGCCACCTCTTCTCCCTCCTCCCGTTCTCCTTCTTCCAGTTCTTCTTCTTCATCTCCTTTCATTCCACTACTTCCTCCTATTCCTCTTACTGTCTCCTTCTACCACTTCTTCTACTTCTACTTGTTGTTCTTGTTCATTTTCGTCTCCTTCTTACGCTTCTTCTGCTTACACTTCTTCTTCTTCCTCTTCTTCCATTTCTTCTCCTTCCACAACTTCTTCTTCTTTCCTTTCCGTCTTCTCCTTCCTCTTTTTCTCCATCCCCCACTTCTGTTGCTTCCCATTGTTGCTCTTTCTCTTCTTCTCCTTCCCCCAAATCTTATGCTTACACTTCTTTCTCCTTCTTCTGCTTCGACTTGGATTTCTACCTCTTGTTCTCCTTCTTCCACTTCTTCTCCATCATCCCCACTCCTTCAACTACTTCTTCTTCTTCCTCTTGTTCACCTTCTTCCACTTCTACTTCATCCATTTGTTCTTCTTCTTCCCTCTCTTCTCCTTCTTGCCCTTCTTCTGCCTACACTTCTTCTTCTTCCTCCCCTTCTTCTTCTTCTCCTTCTTCCACTTCTTCTTCTTCTTCCTATTGTTCTCCTTCTTCCACTTGCACTTCTTCCTTTTCTTCTTGTTCTTCCACTTCTTCTTCTTCCTCTTCTTCTCCTTCTGCCACCTCTTCTTCCTCCTCCCGTTCTCCTTCTTCCACTTCTTCTTCTTCATCTCCTTTCATTCCACTACTTCCTCCTATTCCTCTTATTCTGTCCTTCTACCACTTCTTCTACTTCTACTTGTTGTTCTTCTTCATTTTCGTCTCCTTCTTCCGCTTCTTCTACTTACACTTCTTCTTCTTCCTCTTCTTCCATTTCTTCTCCTTCCACAACTTCTTCTTCTTTCCTTTCCGTCTTCTCCTTCCTCTTTTTCTCCATCCCCCACTTTTGTTGCTTCCCATTGTTGCTCTTCCTCTTCTTCTCCTTCCCCCAAATCTTATGCTTACACTTTTTCTTATTCTTCCTCTTCTCCTCCAGATTCCACTTCTTCTACTTCTTCTTCCCTTCCATTCCCCTCCTTCTTCCTTTTCATCCTTTTCTCCTTGTTCCAATTCTTCTTCTTCATCTCACCTCCTTCCACAACTTCTTCTTCCTCCGTTTGTTCCCCTTCTTCAACTTCTTCACTTTCCACATCTTCTTCTTCTTCCTTTTCTTCTCCTTCTTCCACTTCTTCTAGTTACTCTCCTTCTTCTTCCTCTTCTTATCTTTCTTCCACTTCTCCTGCCTCCTCTTGTTCTCTTTCTTCCACTTCTTCTTCATCATCTCCTTTCCTTTCTTTTCTTCCTCTTCATCTCCTTCTTCTTCTTCTTTTCCTTCGTCATATCCCTCTTTTTCCACTTGCATTTCTACCTCTTGTTCTCCTTCTTCCACTTCTTCTCCATTATCCCCACTCCTTCAACTACTTCTTCTTCCTCTTGTTCACCTTCTTCCACTTCTACTTCATCCACTTTTTCTTCTTCTTCCCTCTCTTCTCCTTCTTGCCCTTTTTCTGCCTACACTGCTTCTTCTTCCCCCCTTCTTCTTCTCCTCCTTCTTCCAATTCTTCTTCATTCCCCTTTCCTTCCATTGCTTCCTCTTCCTCCTCTTTCTCTCATTCTTCCACTTCTTCTTCTTCTTCCTATTGTTCTCCTTCTTCCACTTGAACTTCTTCCTTTTCTTCTCGTTCTTCCACTTCTTCTTCTTCCTCTTCTTCTCCTTCTGCCGCCTCTTCTCCCTCCTCCCGTTCTCCCTTTTTCCACTTCTTCTAGTTACTCTCCTTTTTCTTCCTCTTCTTATCTTTCTTCCACTTCTCATGCCTCCTCTTGTTCTCTTTCTTCCACTTCTTCTGCATCCTCTCCTTTCCTTTCTTTTCTTCCTCTTCATCTCCTTCTTCTTCTTCCTTTCCTTCGTCATATCCCTCCTTTTCTCCTGCTTCAGCTTCCACTTGCATTTGTACCTCTTGTTCTCCTTTTTCCACGTCTTCTGCATCATCCCCACTCCTTTAATTACTTCTTCTTCTTCCTCTTGTTGACCTTCTTCCACTTCTACTACATCCACTTGTTCTTCTTCTTCCCTCTCTTCTCCTTCTTGCCCTTCTTCTGCCTACACTACTTCTTCTTCCTCCCCTTCTTATTCTCCTCCATGTTGCACTTCTTCTTCTTCATCCCCTTTCCTTCCATTGCTTCTTCTTACTACTCTTTTTCTCATTCTTCCACTTCTTCTTCTTCTTCCTATTGTTCTCCTTCTTCCACTTGAACTTCTTCCTTTTCTTCTCGTTCTTCCACTTCTTTTTCTTCCTCTTCTTCTCCTTCTGCCACCTCTTCTCCCTCCTCCCGTTCTCCTTCTTCCACTTCTTCTTCTTCATCTCGTTTCATTGCACTGCTTCCTCCTATTCCTCTTATTCTCTCCTTCTTCCGCTTTTTCTGCTTACACTTTTTCTTCTTCTACATCTCACCTCCTTCTACTACTTCTTCTTCCTCCTCTTGTTCACCTTCTTCACTGTCCACATCTTCTTCTTCTTCCTTTTCTTCTCGTTCTTCCACTTCTTCTGGTTACTCTGCTTCTTCTTCCTCTTCTTATCTTTCTTCCACTTGTCCTGCCTCCTCTTGTTCTCTTTCTTCCACTTCTTCTTCATCCTCTCCTCTCCTTTCTTTTCTTCCTCTTCATCTCCTTCTTCTTCTTCCTTTCCTTCGTCATATCCCTCTTTTTCTCCTTCTTCTGCTTCCACTTGCATTTCTACCTGTTGTTCTCCTTCTTCCACTTCTTCTCCATCATCCCCACTCCTTCAACTACTTCTTCTTCTTCCTCTTGTTCACCTTCTTCCACTTCTACTACATCCACTTGTTCTTCTTCTTCCCTCTCTTCTCCTTCTTGCCCTTCTTCTGCCTACACTACTTCTTCTTCCTCCCCTCTTCTCCTCCTCCTTGTTCCACTTCTTCATCCCCTTTCCTTCCATTGCTTCTTCTTCCTCCTCCTTGTCTCATTGTTCCACTTTTTCTTCTTCTTCCTATTGTTCTCCTTCTTTCACTTGCTCTTCTTCCTTTTCTTCTTGTTCTGCCTCTTCTTCTCCTTCTGCCACCTCTTCTCCCTCCTCCCGTTCTCCTTCTTCCACTTCTTCTTCATCATTTCCTTTCATTCCACTACTTCCTTCTATTCCTCTTATTCTCTCCTTCTACCACTTTTTCTACTTCTACTTGTTGTTTTTCTTCATTTTCATCTCCTTCTTCCGCTTCTTCTACTTACACTTCTTCCTTTTCATCTTCCTCCATTTCTTCTCCTTCCACAACTTCATCTTCTTTCCTTTCCGTCTTCTCCTTCCTTTTTTTGTCCATCACCCACTTCTGTTGCTTCCGATTGTTGGTCTTCTTCTTCTTCTCCTTCCCACAAATCTTATGCATACACTTCTTCTTCTTCTTCCTCTTCTCCTCCAGATTCCACTTCTTCTACTTCTTCTTTCCTTCCCTTCCCCTCCTTCTTCCTTTTCCTCCTTTTCTCTTGTTCCAATTCTTCTTCTTCATCTCACCTCCTTCCACTACTTCTTCTTCCTCCTCTTGTTCACCTTCTACACTTTCCACATCTTCATCTTCTTCCTTTTCTTCTCCTTCTTCTGGTTACTGTCCTTCTTCTTCCTCTTCTTATCTTTCCTCCACTTTGCCTCCTCTCCTTTCCTTACTTTTCTTCCTCTTCATCTCCTTCTTCTTCCTCCTTTCCTTCGTCATCTCCCACTTTTTCTCCTTTTTCTGCTTCCACTTGCATTTCTACCTCTTGTTCTTCTTCTTCCACTTCTTCTCCATCATCCCCAGTCCTTCTTCCACTTCTACCTCTTGTTCTCCTTCTTCCACTTCTTCTCCATCATCCCCACTCCTTCAACTACTTCTTCTTCTTCCTCTTGTTCAGCTTCTTCCACTTCTACTACATCCACTTGTTCTTCTTCTTCCCTCTTTTCTCCTTCTTGCCCTTCTTCTGCCTACACTACTTCTTCTTCCTCCCTTTCTTCTTCTCCTCCTTGTTCCACTTTTTCTTCATCCCGTTTCCTTCTATTGGTTCTTCTTCCTCCTCTTTTTCTCATTCTTCCACTTCTTCTTCATCTCCTTTCATTCCACTACTTCCTCCTATTCCTCTTATTCTCTCCTTCTACCACTTCTTCTACTTCTACTTGTTGTTCCTCTTCATTTTCGTCTCCTTCTTCCGCTTCTTTTGCTTACACTTCTTCTTCTTCCTCTTCTTCCATTTCTTCTCCTTCCACAACTTCTTATTCTTTCCTTTTCGTCTTCTCCTTCTTCCTTTTCCTCCTTTTCTCCTTGTTCCAATTCTTTTTCTTCATCTCACCTCCTTCCACTACTTCTTCTTCCTCCTCTTGTTCACCTTCTTCAACTTCTTCACTTTCCACATCTTCTTCTTCTTCCTTTTCTTCCCCTTCTTCCCCTTCTTCTAGTTACTCTCCTTCTTCTTCCTCTACTTTTCTTTCTTCCACTTCTCCTTCCTCCTCTTGTTCTTTTTCTTCTATTTCTTCTTCATCCTCTCCTTTCCTTTCTTTTCTTCCTCTTCATCTCCTTCTTCCTCTTCCTTTCCTTCGTTATATCCCTCTTTTTCTCCTTCTTCTGCTTCCACTTGAGTTTCTACCTCTTGTTCTACTTGTTACACTTCTTCTCCATCATCCCCACTCCTTCAACTACTTCTTCTTCTTCCTCTTGTTCACCCTCGTCCACTTCTACTACATCCACTTGTTCTTCTTCTTCCCTCTCTCCTCCTTCTTGCCCTTCTTCTGCCTACACTACTTGTTCTTCCTCCCCTTCTTGTTCTGCTCCTTGTTTCACTTCTTCTTCATCCCCTTTCCTTCCATTGCTTCTTCTTCCTCCTTTTTTTCTCATTCTTCTACTTGTTCTTCTTCTTCTTATTGTTCTCCTTCTTCCACTTGCACTTCTTCCTTCACTTCTCGTTCTTCCACTTTTTCTTCTTCCTCTTCTTCTCCTTCTGCCACATCTTCTTTCTCCTCCCGTTCTTCTTCTTCCACTTCTTCTTCTTCATCTCCTTTCATTCCACTACTTCCTCCTATTCCTCTTATTCTCTCCTTCTACTACTTCTTCTACTTTTACTTGTTGTTCCTCTTCATTTTCGTCTCCTTCTTCCGCTTCTTCTGCTCACACTTCTTCTTCTTCCTCTTCTTCCATTTCTTCTCCTTCCACAACTTCTTATTCTTTCCTTTCCGTCTTCTCCTTCTTCCTTTTCCTCCTTTTCTCTTTGTTCCAATTCTTCTTCTTCATCTCACCTCCTTCCACTACTTCTTCTTCCTCCTCTTCTTCACCTTCTTCACTTTCCACATCTTCTTCTTCTTCCTTTTCTTCTCCTTCTTCCAGTTCTTCTAGTTACTCTCTTTCTTCTTCCTCTTCTTATCTTTCTTCCACTTCTCCTGCCTCCTCTTGTTCTCTTTCTTCCACTTCTTCTTCATCCTTTCCTTTCCTTTCTTTTCTTCCTCTTAATCTCCTTCTTCTTCTTCCTTTCGTTCGTCATATCCCTCTTTTTCTCCTTCTTCTGCTTCCACTTGCATTTCTACCTCTTGTTCTCCTTCTTCCACTTCTTGTCCATCATCCCCAGTCCGTCAACTACTTCTTCTTCCTCTTGTTCACCTTCTTCCACCTCTACTACATCCAGTTCTTCGTCCTCTCCGCTCTCTTCTCCTTCTTGCCCTTTTTCTGCCAGCACTACTTCTTCTTCCTCCCCTTCTTCTTCTCCTCCTTGTTCCATTTCGTATTCATCCCCTTTCCTTCCATTGCTTCTTCTTCCTCCTCTTTTTCTCATTCTTCCACTTCTTCTTCTTCTTCCCATTGTTCTCCTTCTTCCACTTGAGGTTCTTCCTTTTCTTCTCGTTCTTCCAGTTCTTGTTCTTCCTCATCTTCTCCTTCTGCCACCTCTTCTCGCTACTCCCGTTCTCCTTCTTCCACTTCTTCTTCTTCATCTCCTTTCATTCCACTACTTCCTCCTATTCCTCTTATTCTCTCCTTCTACCACTTCTGCTACTTCTACTTGTTGTTCTTCTTCATTTTCGTCTCCTTCATCCGCTTCTTCTGCTTACACTTCTTCTTCTTCCTCTTCTTCCATTTCTTCTCCTTCCACAACTTCTTCTTCTTTCCTTTCCGTCTTCTCCTTCCTCTTTTTCTCCATCCCCCACTTCTGTTTCCTCCCATTGTTGCTCTTCCTCTTCTTCTCCTTCCCCCAAATCTGATGCTTACACTTCTTCTTCTTCTTCCTCTTCTCCTCCAGATTCCATTTCTTCTGCTTCTTCTTCCCTTCCCTTCCCCTTCTTCTTCCTTTTCCTCCTTTTTTCCTTGTTCCAATTCTTCTTCTTCATCTCTCCTCCTTCCACTACTTCTTCTTCCTCCTCTTGTTCACCTTCTTCACTTTCCACATCTTCGTCTTCTTCCTTTTCTTCTCCTTCTTCCACTTCTTCTCCTTCTTCCACTTCTTCTAGTTACTCTCCTTATTCTTCCTCTTCTTATCTTTCTTCCACTCCTCCTGCCTCCTCTTGTTCTCTTTCTTCCACTTCTTCTTCATCCTCCCCTTTCCTTTGTTTTCTTCCTCTTCATCTCCTTCTTCTTCTTCCCTTCCTTCGTCATATCCCTCTTTTTTCTCCTACTTCTACTTCCACTTGCATTTCTACCTCTTGTTCTCCTTCTTGCACTTTTCACCATCATCCCCACTCCTTCAACTACCTCTTCTTCTTCCTCTTGTTCACCTTCTTCCAACTCTAATACATCTACTTGTTCTTCTTCTTCCCTCTTTTCTCGTTCTTGCCCTTCTTCTGCCTACACTACTTCTTCTTCATCCCCTACTTCTTCTCCTCCTTGTTCCACTTCTTCTTCTTCTTTTTCCTATTGTTCTCTTTCTTCCACTTGCACTGCTTTCTTTTCTTCTCGTTCTTCCACTTCTTCTTCTTCCTCTTCTTCTCCTTCTGCCACCTCTTCTCCCTCCTCCCATTCTCCTTCTTCCACTTCTTCTTCTTCATTTCCTTTCATTCCACTACTTCCTCCTATTCCTCTTATTCTCTCCTTCTACCACTTCTTCTACTTGTTGTTCTTCTTCATTTTCGTCTCCTTCTACCACTTCTTCTACTTGTTGTTCTTCTTCATCTTCATCTCCCTTCTTCTTCGTCCTTTCCTTCGTCATATCCCTCCCTCTTTCTTCTACTTCTTCTTCTTCTTCGTATTGTTCTCCTTCTTCCACATGCACTTCTTCCTTTTCTTCTCGTTCTTCCACTTCTTCTTCTTCGTCTTCTTCTCCTTCTCCCACCTCTTCTTCCTCCTCCCGTTCTCCTTCTTCCACTTCTTCTTCTTCATCTCCTTTCATTCCATTACTTCCTCATATTCCTCTTATTCTCTCCTTCTACCACTTCTTCTACTTCTACTTGTTGTTCCTCTTCATTTTCGTCTCCTTCTTCCGCTTCTTCTGCTCACACTTCTTCTTCTTCCTCTTCTTCCATTTCTTCTCCTTCCACAACTTCTTATTCTTTCCTTTCCGTCTTCTCCTTCTTCCTTTTCCTCCTTTTCTCTTTGTTCCAATTCTTCTTCTTCATCTCACCTCCTTCCACTACTTCTTCTTCCTCCTCTTCTTCACCTTCTTCACTTTCCACATCTTCTTCTTCTTCCTTTTCTTCTCCTTCTTCCAGTTCTTCTAGTTACTCTCTTTCTTCTTCCTCTTCTTATCTTTCTTCCACTTCTCCTGCCTCCTCTTGTTCTCTTTCTTCCACTTCTTCTTCATCCTTTCCTTTCCTTTCTTTTCTTCCTCTTAATCTCCTTCTTCTTCTTCCTTTCGTTCGTCATATCCCTCTTTTTCTCCTTCTTCTGCTTCCACTTGCATTTCTACCTCTTGTTCTCCTTCTTCCACTTCTTGTCCATCATCCCCAGTCCGTCAACTACTTCTTCTTCCTCTTGTTCACCTTCTTCCACCTCTACTACATCCAGTTCTTCGTCCTCTTCGCTCTCTTCTCCTTCTTGCCCTTTTTCTGGCTACACTACTTCTTCTTCCTCCCCTTCTTCTTCTCCTCCTTGTTCCACTTCGTCTTCATCCCCTTTCCTTCCATTGCTTCTTCTCCCTCCTCTTTTCCTCACTCTTCCACTTCTTCTTCTTCTTCCCATTGTTCTCCTTCTTCCACTTGAAGTTCTTCCTTTTCTTCTCGTTCTTCCAGTTCTTGTTCTTCCTCTTCTTCTCCTTCTGCCACCTCTTCTCGCTACTCCTGTTCTCCTTCTTCCACTTCTTCTTCTTCATCTCCTTTCATTCCACTACTTCCTCCTATTCCTCTTATTCTCTCCCTCTACCACTTCTTCTACTTCTACTTGTTGTTCTTCTTCAATTTCGTCTCCTTCTTCCGCTTCTTCTGCTTACACTTCTTCTTCTTCCTCTTCTTCCATATCTTCTCCTTCCACAACTTCTTCATCTGTCCTTGCCGTCTTCTCCTTCCTTTTTTCTCCATCCCTCACTTCTGTTGCTTCCCATTGTTGCTCTTCCTCTTCTTCTCCTTCCCCCAAATCTTATGCTTATATTTCTTCTTCTTCTTCCTCTTCTCCTCCAGATTCCACTTCTTCTGCTTCTTCTTCCTTTCCCTTCCCCTCCTTCTTCCTTTTCCTCCTTTTCTCCTTGTTCCACATCTTCTTCTTCTTCCTTTTCTTCTCCTTCTTCCACTTCTTCTAGTTACTCTCCTTCTTCTTCCTCTACATTCTTTCTTCCACTTCTCCTGCCTCCTCTTGTTCTCTTTCTTCCACTTCTTCTTCGTCCTCTCCTTTCCTTTCTTTTCTTCCTCTTCATCTTCTTCTTCTTCTTCCTTTCCTTCGTCATATCCCTCTCTTTCTCCTTCTTCCACTTCTTCTCCATCATCCCCACTCCTTCAACTACTTCTTCTTCTTCACTTGTTCACCTTCTACGACCTCTACTACATCCACTTGTTATTCTTCTTCCCTCTTTTCTCCTTCTTGCCCTTCTTCTGCCTACACTACTTCTTCTTCCTCCCCTTCTTCTTCTCCTCCTTCTTCCACTTCTTCTTCATTCCCCTTTCCTTCCATTGCTTCTTCTTACTCCTCTTTTTCTCATTCTTCCACTTCTTCTTCTTCCCTCTTTTCTACTTCTTGCCCTTCTTCTGCCTACACCACTTCGTCAACCTCTCCTTCTTCTTCTCCTCTTTGTTCCACTTCTTCTTCATTCCCTTTTCCTTCCATGGCTTGTTCTTCGTCCTCTTTTTCTCATTTTTCCACTTCTTCTTCTTCTTCCTATTGGTCTCCTTCTTCCACTTGCACTTCTTCCTTTTCTTCTCGTTCTTCCACTTCTTCTTCTTCCTATTGTTCTCCTTCTTCCACTTGCACTTCTTCCTTTTCTTCTCGTTCTTCCACTTCTTCTTCTTCTCCTTCTGCCACCTCTTCTCCCTCCTCCCGTTATCCTTCTTCCACTTCTTCTTTTTCATCTCCTTTCATTCCACTACTTCCTCCTATTCCTCTCATTCTTTCCTTCTACCACTTCTTCTACTTCTACTTGTTGTTGTTCTTCATTTTCGTCACCTCCTTCCACTACTTCTTCCTCCTCCTCTTGTTCACCTTCTTCACTTTCCACATCTTCTTCTTCTTCCTTTTCTTCTCCTTCTTCCACTTCTTCTAGTTACTCTCCTTCTTTTTCCTCTTCTTATCTTTCTTCCACTTCTCCTGCCTCCTCTTGTTCTCTTTCTTCCGCTTCTTCTTCATCCTCTCCTTTCCTTTCTTTTCTTCCTCTTCATCTCCTTCTTCATCTTCCTTTCCTTCGTCGTATTCCTCTTTTTCTATTTCTTCTCCTTCCACTTGCATTTCTACCTCTTGTTCTCCTTCTTCCACTTCTTCTCCATCATCCTTACTCCTTCAACTACTTCTTCTTCTACCTCTTGTTCACCTTCTTCCACTTCGACTACATCCACCTGTTCTTCTTCTTCCGTCTCTTTTCATTCTTGCCTTTCTTCTGCCTACACTACTTCTTCCTCCTCCCCTTCTTCTTCTCTTCCTTGTTCCACTTCTTCTTCCTTTCCCTTCCCCTCCTTCCTCCTTTTGTCCTTGTTCCAATTCTTCTTCTTCATCTCACCTCCTTCCACTACTTCTTCTTCCTCCTCTTGTTCACCTTCGTCAACTTCTTCACTTTCCACATCTTCTTCTTCTTCCTTTTCTTCTCCTTCTTCCACTTCTTCCAGTTACTCTCCTTCTTCTTCCTCTTCTTATCTTTCTTCCACTTCTCCTGCCTCCTCTTGTTCTCTTTCTCCAACTTCTTGTTCATCCTCTCCGTTCCTTTGTTTTCTTCCTCTTGATCTCCTTCTTCTTCTTCCTTTCCTTCGTGATATCCCTCGTTTTCTCCTTCTTCTTCTTCCACTTGCATTTCTACCTCTTGTTCTCCTTCTTCAACTTCTTCTCCATCAGCCCCACTCCTTCAACTACTTCTTCTTCTTCCTCTTGTTCACCTTCTTAAACTTCTACTACATCCACTTGTTCTTCTTCTTCCCTCTCTTCTCCTTCTTGCCCTTCTTCTGCCTACACTACTTCTTCTTCCTCCCCTTCTTCTTCTCCTCCTTGTTCCACTTCTTCTTCATCCCCTTTCCTTCCATTGCTTCTCCTTCCCCCTCTTTTTCTCATTCTTCCACTTCTTCTTCTTCTTCCAATTGTTCTTCTTCTTCCACTTGCACTTCTTCTTCTTCCTCTTCTTCTTCTTCATCCCCTTTCATTCCACTACTTCCTCCTATTCCTCTTATTCTCTCTTTCTACCACTTCTTCTACTTCTACTTGTTGTTCTTCTTCATTTTCGTCTCCTTCTTCCGCTTCTTCTGCTTACACTTCTTCTTCTTCCTCTTCTTCCATTTCTTCTCCTTCCACAACTTCTTCTTCTTTCCTTTCCGTCTTCTCCTTCCTCTTTTTCTCCATCCCCCACTTCTGTTGCTTCCCATTGTTGCTCTTCCTCTTCTTCTCCAGATTCCACTTCTTCTGGTTCTTCTTCCCTTCCCCTCCTTCTTCCTTTTCCTCCTTTTCTCCTTTTTCCAATTCTTCTTCTTCATCTCACCTCCTTCCACTACTTCTTCTTCCTCCTCTTGTTCACCTTCTTCACTTTCCACATCTTCTTCTTCTTCCTTTTCTTTTCCTTCTTCCACTTCTTATATTTATTCCCCTTCTTCTTCCTCTTCTTATCTTTCTTCCACTTCTCCTGCCTCCTCTTGTTCCCTTTCTTCCACTTCTTCTTCATCCTCTCATTTCCTTTCTTTTCTTCCTCTTCATCTGCTTCTTCTTCTTCCTTTCCTTCGTCATATCCTTCTTTTTCTCCTTCTTCTGCTTCCACTTGCATTTCTACCTCTTGTTCTCCTTCTTCCACTTCTTCTCCATCATCCCCACTCCTTCAACTACTTCTTCTTCTTCCTCTTGTTCACCTTCTTCCACCTCTAATACATACACTTGTTCTTCTTCTTCCCTCTCTTCTCCTTCTTGCCGTTCTTGTGCGTACACTACTTCTTCTTCCTCCCCTTCTTCTTCTCCTCCTTGTTCCACTTCTTCTTCATCCGTTTTCCTTCCATTGCTTCTTCCTCCTCCTCTTTTTCTCATTCTTCCACTTCTTCTTCTTCCTATTGTTCTCCTTCTTCCACTTGCACTTCTTCCTTTTCTTCTCGTTCTTCCACTTCTTCTTCTTCCTCCCCTTCTTCTTCTCCTCCTTCTTCCACTTCTTCTTCATCCCTTTTCCTTCCATTGCTTCTTCTTCCTCCTCTTTTTCACGTTCTTCCACTTCTTCTTCTTCCTCTTCTTCTCCTTCTGCCACCTCTTCTCCCTCCTCCCGTTCTCCTTCTTCCACTTCTTCTTCTTCATCTCCTTTCATTCCACTACTTCCTCCTATTCCTCTTATTCTCTCCTTCTACCACTTCTTCTACTTCCTCCTTCTTCCACTTGCACTTCTGCCTTTTCTACTCGTTCTTCCACTTCTTCTTCTTCCTCTTCTTCTCCTTCCGCCACCTCTTCTTCCTCCTCCCATTCGCCTTTTTCCACTTCTTCTTCTTCATCCCCTTTCATTCCACTACTTCTTCCTATTCCTCTTATTCTCTCCTTCTACCACTTCTTCTACTTCTACTAGTTGTTCTTCTACGTTTTCGTCTCCTTCTTTCGCTTCTTCTGCTTACACTTCTTCTTCTTCCTCTTCTTCCATTTCTTCTCCTTGCACAACTTCTTCTTCTTTCCTTTCCGTCGTCTCCTTCCTCTTTTTCTCCATCCCCCACTTCTGTTGCTCTTCCCCCATATCTTATGCTTACACTTCTTCTTCTTCTTCCTTTTCTCCTCCAGATTCCACTTCTTCTGCTTTTTCTTCCCTTCCCTTCCCCACCTTCTTCCTTTTCCTCCTTTTCTCCTTGTTCCAATTCTTCTTCTCCATCTCACCTCCTTCCACTACTTCTTCTTCCTCCTCTTGTTCACGTTCTTCACTTTGCACATCTTCTTCTTCCTTTTCTTCTCTTTCTTCCACTTCTTCTAGTTACTCTCCTTCTTCTTCCTCTTCTTATCTTTCTTCCACTTCTCCTGCCTCCTCTTATTCTCTTTCTTCCACTTCTTCTTCATCCTCTGCTTTCCTTTTCTTCCTCTTCATCTCCTTCTTCTTCTTCCTTTCCTTCGTCATATCCCTCTTTTTCTCCTTCGTCTGCTTCCACTTGCATTTCTACCTCTTGTTCTCCTCCTTCCACTTCTTCTCGATCATCCCCACTCCTTCAACTACTTCTTCTTCTTCTTCCTCTTGTTCCCCTTCTCCCACTTCTACTACATCCACTTGTTCTACTCCTTCCCTCTCTTCTCCTTCTTGCCCTTCTTCTGCCTACATTACTTCTTCTTCCTCTCCTTCTTCTTCTCCTCCTTGTTCCACTTCTTCTTCATCCCCTTTCCTTCCATTGCTTCTTCTTCCTCTTCTTTTTCTCATTCTTCCACTACTTCTTCTTCTTCCCATTGTTCTCCTTCTTCCACTTGCACTTCTTCCTTTTCTTCTCTTTCTTCCACTTCTTCTTCTTCCTCTTCTTCTCCTTCTACCACCTTTTCTCCCTCCTCCCTCCTCCCTCCTCCAGTTCTCCTTCTTCCACTTCTTCTTCTTCATCTCCTTTCATTCCACTACTTCCTCCTATTCCTCTTATTCTCTCCTTCTACCACTTCTTCTACTTCTACTTGTTGTTCTTCTTCATTTTCGTCTCCTTCTTCCGCTTCTTCCGCTTACACTTCTTCTTCTTCCTCTTCTTCCATTTCTTCTCCTTCCACAACTTCTTCTTCTTTCCTTTCCGTCTTCTCCTTCCTCTTTTTCTCCATCCCCCACTTCTGTTGCTTCCCATTGTTGCTCTTCCTCTTCTTCTCCAGATTCCACTTCTTCTGGTTCTTCTTCCCTTCCCCTCCATCTTCCTTTTCCTCCTTTTCTCCTTGTTCCAATTCTTCTTCTTCATCTCACCTCCTTCCACTACTTCTTCTTCCTCCTCTTGTTCACCTTCTTCACTTTCCACATCTTCTTCTTCTTCCTTTTCTTTTCCTTCTTCCACTTCTTCTATTTATTCCCCTTCTTCTTCCTCTTCTTATCTTTCTTCCACTTCTCCTGCCTCCTCTTGTTCCCTTTCTTCCACGTCTTCTTCATCCTCTCATTTCCTTTCTTTTCTTCCTCTTCATCTGCTTCTTCTTCTTCCTTTCCTTCGTCATATCCCTCTTTTTCTCCTTCTTCTGCTTCCACTTGCATTTCTACCTTTTGTTCTCCTTCTTCCACTTCTTCTCCATCATCCCCACTCCTTCAACTACTTCTTCTTCTTCCTCTTCTTCACCTTCTTCCACCTCTAATACATACACTTGTTCTTCTTCTTCCCTCTCTTCTCCTTCTTGCCGTTCTTGTGCCTACACTACTTCTTCTTCCTCCCCTTCTTCTTCTCCTCCTTCTTCCACTTCTTCTTCATCCCTTTTCCTTCCATTGCTTCTTCTTCCTCCTCTTTTTCCCATTCTTCCACTTCTCCTTCTTCTTCCTATTGTTCTCCTTCTTCCACTTGCACTTCTTCTTTTTCTTTTCTTTCTTCCACTTCTTTTTCTTCCTCTTCTTCTCGTTCTGCCACCTCTTCTCCCTCTCCCTCCTTCCGTTCTCCTTCTTCTACTTCTTCTTCTTCATCTCCTTTCATTCCACTACTTCCTCCTATTTCTCTTATTCTCTCCATCTACCACTTCTTCTACTTCTACTTGTTGTTCTTCTTCATTTTCGTCTCCTTCTTCCGTTTCTTCTGCTTACACTTCTTCTTTTTCCATTTCTTTTCCTTCCACAACTACTTCTTATTTCCTTTCCGTCTTCTCCTTCCTCTTTTTCTCCATCCCCCATTTCTGTTGCTTCCCATTGTTGCTCTTCCTCTTCTTCTCCGTCCCCCAAATCTTAAGCTTACACTTCTTCTTCTTCTTCCTCTTCTCCTCCAGATTCCACTTCCTCTGGTTCTTCTTCCCTTCCCCTCCTTCTTCCTTTTCCTCCTTTTCTCCTTGTTCCAATTCTTCTTCTCCATGTCACCTCCTTCCACTACTTCTTGTTCCTCCTTGTTCACGTTCTTCACTTTGCACATCTTCTTCTTTCTTTTCTTCTCTTTCTTCCACTTCTTCTAGTTACTCTCCTTCTTCTTCCTCTTCTTATCTTTCTTCCACTTCTCCTGCCTCCTCTTATTCTCTTTCTTCCACTACTTCTTCATCCTCTCCTTTCCTTTCTTTTCTTCCTCTTCAACTCCTTCTTCTACTTCCTTTCCTTTGTCATATCCCTCTTTTTCTCCTTCTTCTGCTTCCACTTGCATTTCTACATCTTGTTCTCCTTCTTCCACTTCTTCTCCAACATCCCCACTCCTTCAACTGCTTCTTCTTCTTCCTCTTATTCACCTTCTTCCACCTCTACTACATCTACTTGTTCCTCTTCTCATTCTTGCCCTTCTACTGCCTACACTACTTCTTCTTCCTCCCCTTCTTCTTCTCCTCCTTGTTCCACTTCTTCTTCATCCGTTTTCCTTCCATTGCTTCTTCATCCTCCTTTTTTCTCATTCTTCCACTTCTTCTTCTTCCTATTGTTCTCCTTCTTCCACTTGCACTTCTTCCTTTTCTTCTCGTTCTTCCACTTCTTCTTCTTCCTCCCCTTCTTCTTCTCCTCCTTCTTCCACTTCTTCTTCATCCCTTTTCCTTCCATTGCTTCTTCTTCCTCCTCTTTTTCTCACTCTTCCACTTCTCCTTCTTCTTCCTATTGTTCTCCTTCTTCCACTTGCACTTCTTCCTTTTCTTTTCTTTCTTCCACTTCTTTTTCTTCCCCTTCTTCTCGTTCTGCCACCTCTTCTCCCTCCTCCCTCCTTCCGTTCTCCTTCTTCCACTTCTTCTTCTTCATCTCCTTTCATTCCACTACTTCCTCCTATTCCTCTTATTCTCTCCTTCTACCACTTCTTCTACTTCTTCTTCTTCCCTCTCTTCTCCTTCTTGCCCTTCTTCTGCCTACACTACTTCTTCTTCCTCCCCTTCTTCTCCTCCTCCTTGTTCCACTTCTTCTTCATCCAATTTCCTTCCATTGCTTCTTCTTCCTCCTCTTTCTCTCATTCTTCCACTTCTACTTCTGCTTCCTATTGTTCTCCTTCTTCCACTTGCAGTTCTTCCTTTCCGTACTCCTTCTTCCACTTCTTCTTCATCATCTCCTTTCATTCCACTACTTCCTCTTATTCCTCTTATTCTCTCCTTCTACCACTTCTTTAACTTCTACCTGTTGTTCTTCTTCATTTTCGTCTCCTTTTTCTGTTTCTTTTGCTTACACTTCTTCTTCTTCATCTTCTTCCATTTCTTCTCCTTCCACAACTTCTTCTTCTTTCCTTTGTGTCTTCTCCTTCCTCTTTTTCTCCATCCCCCACTTCTGTTGGTTCCCATTGTTGCTCTTCCTCTTCTTCTCCTTCCCCCAAATCTTATGCTTACACTTCTTCTCCTTCTTCCTCTTCTCCTCCAGATTCCACTTCTTCTGCTTCTTCTTCCCTTCCCTTCCCTTCCTTCTTCCATTTCCTCCTTGTCTCCTTGTTCCAATTCTTCTTCTTCATCTCACCTCCTTCCACTACTTCTTCCTCCTCTTCTTCACCTTCTTCACTTTCCACATCTTCTTCTTCTTCCTTTTCTTCTCCTTCTTCCACTTCTTCTAGTTACTCTCCTTCTTCTTCCTCTTCTTATCTTTCTTCAACTTCTCCTGCCTCCTCTTGTTCTCTTCCTTCCACTTCTTCTTCATCTTCTCCTTTCCTTTCTTTTCTTCCTCTTCATCTCCTTCTTCTTCTTCCTTTCCTTCGTCATATACCTCTTTTTCTCCTTCTTCTGCTTCCACTTGCATTTCTACCTCTTGTTCTCCTTCTTCCACTTCTTCTCCATCATCCCCACTCCTTCAACTACTTCTTCTTCTTCCTCTTGTTCACCTTGTTCCACTTCTACTACATCCACTTGTTCTTCTTCTTCCCTCTCTTCTCCTTCTTGCCCTTCTTCTGCCTACACTTGCACTTCTTCCCCTTTCCTTCCATTGCCTCTTCTTTCTCCTCTTTTTCTCATTCTTCCACTGCTTCTTCTTCTTCCTATTGTTCTCCTTCTTCCACTTGCACTTCTTCCTTTTCTTCTCGTTCTTCCACTTCTTCTTCTTCCTCTTCTTCTCCTACTGCAATCTCTTCTCCCTCCTCCCGTTCTCCTTCTTCCACTTGCACTTCTTCCTTTTCTTCTCGCTCTTCCACTTCTTCTTCTTCCTCTTCTTCTCCTACTGCCACCTCTTCTCCGTCCTCCGGTTTTCCTTCTTCCAATTCTTCTTCTTCATCTCCTTTCATTGCACTACTTCCTCCTATTCCTCCTTTTCTCTCCTTCTACCACTTCTTCTACTTCTACTTTTTGTCCTTCTTCATTCTCGTCTCCTTCTTACGCTTCTTCTGCTTACACTTCTTCTTCTTCCTCTTCTTCCATTTCTTCTCCTTCCACAACTTATTCTTCTTTCCTTTCCGTCTTCTCCTTCCTCTTTTTCTCCATCCCCCACTTCTGTTGCTTCCCATTGTTCTCTTCCTCTTCTTTTCCTTCCCCCGAATATTATGCTTACACTTCTTCTTCTTCCTCTTCTCCTCTAGATTCCACTTCTTCTGCTTGTTCTTCCCTTTCTTCCCTTCCCTTCCCCTCCTACTTCCTTTTCCTCCTTTTCTCCTTGTTCCAATTTTTCTTCTTCATCTCACCTCCTTCCACTACTTCTTCTTCCTCCTCTTGTTAACCTTCTTTAACTTCTTCACTTTCCACATCTTCTTCTTCTTCCTTTTCTTCTCCTTCTTCCACTTCTTCTAGTTACTCTCCTTCTTCTTCCTCTTCTTATCTTTCTTCCACTTGTCCTGCCTCCTCTTGTTCTCTTTCTTCCACTTCTTCTTCATCCTCTCATTTCCTTTCTTTTCTTCCTTTACTTCGTCATATCCCTCTTTTACTCCTTCTTCTGCTTCCACTTGCATTTCTACCTCTTGTTCTCCTTCTTCCACTTCTTCTCCATCATCCCCACTCCTTCAACTACTTCTTCTTCTTCCTCTTGTTCACCTTCTTCTACTTCTACTACATCCACTTGTTCTTCTTTTTCCCTCTCTTCTCCTTCTTGCCCTTCTTCTGCCTACACTACTTCTTCTTCCTCCCCTTCTTCTTCTCCTCCTTGTTCCACTTTTTCTTCATCCCCTTTCCTTCCATTGCCTCTTCTTCCTCCTCTTTTTCTCATTCTTCCACTGCTTCTTCTTCTTCCTATTGTTCTCCTTCTTCCACTTGCACTTCTTCCTTTTCTTCTCGTTCTTCCACTTCTTCTTCTTCCTCTTCTTCTCTTACTGCAATCTCTTCTCCCTCCTCCCGTTCTCCTTCTTCCACTTCTTCATCTTCATCTCCTTTCATTCCACTACTTCCTCCTATTCCTCTTATACTCTCCTTCTACCACTTCTTCTACTTCTACTTGTTGTTCTTCTTCATTTTCGTCTCCTTCTTCCGCTTCTTCTGCTTACATTTCTTCTTCTTCCTCTTCTTCCATTTCTTCTCCTTCCAAAACTTCCTCTTCTTTCCTTTCCGTATTCTCCTTCCTCTTTTTCTCCATCCCCCACTTCTGTTGCGTCCCATTGCTGCTCTTCCTCTTCTTTTCCTTCGCCCAAATCTTATCCTTACATTTCTTCTTCTTCTTCCTCTTCTCCTCCAGTTTCCACTTCTTCTCCTTCTTCTTCCCTTCCCTTCCCCTCCTTCTTCCTTTTCCTCCTTTTCTCCTTGTTCCAATTCTTCTTCTTCATCTCACTTCCTTCCACTACTTCTTATTCCTCCTCTTGTTCACCTTCTTCAACTTCTTCACTTTCCACATCTTCTTCTTCTTCCTTTTCTTCTCGTTCTTCCACTTCTTCTAGTTACTCTTCTTCTCCTTCTACCACCTCTTCTCCCTCCTCCCGTTCTCCTTCTTCCACTTCTTCTTCTTCATCCCCTTTCCTTCCATTGCTTCTTCTTCCTCCACTTTTTCTCATTCTTCCACTTCTTCTTCTTCTTCATACTGTTCTCCTTCTTCCACTTGCACTTCTTCCTTTCCTTCTCGTTCTTCCAATTCTTCTTCTTCCTCTTCTTCTCCTTCTGCCACCTCTTCTCCCTCCTCCCGTTCTGCTTCCTCCACTTTTTATTTTTCATCTCCTTTCATTCAACTACTTCCTCCTATTCCTCTTATTCTCTCCTTCTACCACTTCTTCAACTTCTACTTGTTGTTCTTCTTCATTTTCGTCTCCTTATTCCACTTACACTTCTTCTTCTTCATCTTCTTCCATTTCTTCCCCTTCCGCAACTTCTTCTTCTTTCCTTTCCGTCTTCTCCTTCCTCTTTTTCTCCATTCCCCACTTCTGTTGCATCCCATTGTTGCTCTTCCTCTTCTTCTCCTTCCCCCAAATCTTATGGTTACACTTCTTCTTCTTCTTCTGCTTCTTTTTTCCTTGCCTTCCCCTCCTTCTTCCTTTTCCTCCTTTTCTCCTTGTTCCAATTCTTCTCCTTCATCTCACTTCCTTCCACTACTTCTTCTTCCTCCTCTTGTAAACCTTCTTCAACTTCTTTAGTTTCCACATCTTCTTCTTCTTCCTTTTCTTCTCCTTCTTCCACTTCTTCTAGTTACTATCCTTCTTCTTCCTCTTCTTATCTTTCTTCCACATCTCCTGCCTCCTCTTGTTCTCTTTCTTCCACTTCTTTTTCATCCTCTCTTTTCCTTTCTTTTCTTCGTCTTGATCTCCTTCTTCTTCTTCTTTTCCTTTGTCATGTCCCTCTTTTTCTCCTTCTTCTGCTTCCACTTGCATTTGTACCTCTTGTTCTCCTTCTTCCACGTCTTCTCCATCATCCCCACTCCTTTAATTACTTCTTCTTCTTCCTCTTGTTCACCTTCTTCCACTTCTACTACATCCACTTGTTCTTCTTCTTCCCTCTCTTCTCCTTCTTGCCCTTCTTCTGCCTACACTACTTCTTCTTCCTCCCCTTCTTCTTCTTCATCCCCATTCCTTCCATTGCTTCTTCTTACTCCCCTTTTTCTCATTTTTCCACTTCTTCTTCTTCCTATTGTTCTCCTTCTTCCACTTGCACTTCTTCCTTTTCTTCTCGTTCTTCCACTTCTTCTTCCTCTTCTTCTCCTTCTGCCACCTCTTCTCCTTCCTACCGTTCTCCTTCTTCGACTTCTTCTTCTTAATCTCGTTTCATTCCACTACTTCCTCTTATTCGTCTTATTCTCTCCTTCTACCACTTCTTCTACTTCTACTTGTTGTTCTTCTTCATTTTCGTCTCCTTCTTCCGCTTCTTCTGCTTACATTTCTTCTTCTTCCTCTTCTTCCATTTCTTCTCTTCCCAAAACTTCTTCTTTCCTTTCCGTATTCTCCTTCCTCTTTTTCTCCATCCCCCACTTCTGTTGCATCCCATTGCTGCTCTTCCTCTTCTCCTCCAGTTTCCACTTCTTCTTCTTCTTCCTCCCTTCCCTTCCCTTCCCCTCCTTCTTCCTTTTCCTCCTTTTCTCCTTGTTCCAATTCTTCTTCTTCATCTCACTTCCTTCCACTACTTCTTCTTCCTCCTCTTGTTCACCTTCTTCAACTTCTTCATTTTCCACATCTTCTTCTTCTTCTTCCTTTTCTTCAACTATTTCTAGTTACTATCCTTCTTCTTCCTCTTCTTATCTTTCTTCCACTTGTCCTGCCTCCTCTTGTTCTCTTTCTTCCACTTCTTCTTCATCCTCTCCTCTCCTTTCTTTTCTTCCTCTTCATCTCCTTCTTCTTCTTCCTTTCCTTCGTCATATCCCTCTTTTTCTCCTCCTTCTGCTTCCACTTGCATTTCTACCTCTTGTTCTCCTTCTTCCACTTCTTCTCCATCATCCCCACTCCTTCAACTACTACTTCTTCTTCCTCTTGTTCACCTTCTTCCATTTCTACTACATCCACTTGTTCTTCTTCTTCCCTCTCTTCTCCTTCTTGCCCTTCTTCTGCCTACACTACTTCTTCTTCCTCCCCTTCTTCTTCTCCTCCTTGTTCCGCTTCTTCTTCTTCATCCCCTTTCCTTCCATTGCTTCTTCTTGCTCCTCTTTGTCTTATTCTTCCACTTCTTCTTCTTCTTCTTATTGTTCTCCTTCTTCCACTTGCACTTCTTCCTTTTCTTCTCGTTCTTCCACTTTTTCTTCTTCCTCTTCTTCTCCTTCTGCGACCTCTTCTCCCTCCTCGTGTTCTCCTTCTTCCACTTCTTCTTCTTCATCTCCTTTCATTCCACTACTTCCTCCTATTCCTCTTTTCTCTTCTTCTACCACTTCTTCTACTTCCACTTGTTGTTCTTCTTCATTTTCGTCTCCTTCTTCCGCTTCTTCTGCTTACACTTCTTTTTCTACCTCTTCTTCCATTTCTTCTCCTTCCACAACTTCTTCTTCTTTCCTTTCTGTCTTCTCCTTCCTCTTTTTCTCCATCCCCAACCTCTGTTGTTTCCCATTGTTGCTCTTCCTCTTCTTCTCCTTCCCCCAAATCTTATGCTTACACTTCTTCTTCTTCTACCTCTTCTCCTCCAGATTCCACTTCTTCTGCTTCTTCTTCCCTTCCCTTCCCCTCCTTCTTCCTTTTCCACCTTTTTTACTTGTTCCAATTCTTCTTCTACATCTCACCTCCTTCTACTACTTCTTCTTCCTCCTCTTGTTCACCTTCTTCACTTTCCACATCTTCTTCTTCTTCCTTTTCTTCTCGTTCTTCCACTTCTTCTGGTTACTCTCCTTCTTCTTCCTCTTCTTATCTTTCTTCCACTTGTCCTGCCTCCTATTGTTCTCTTTCTTCCACTTCTTCTTCATCCTCTCCTCTCCTTTCTTTTCTTCCTCTTCATCTCCTTCTTCTTCTTCCTTTCCTTCGTCATATCCCTCTTTTTCTCCTTCTTCTACTTCCACTTGCATTTCTACCTCTTGTTCTCCTTCTTCCACTTCTTCTCCATCATCCCCACTCCTTCAACTACTTCTTCTTCTTCCTCTTGTTCACCTTCTTCCACTTCTACTACATCCACTTGTTCTTCTTCTTCCCTCTCTTCTCCTTCTTGCCCTTCTTCTGCCTACACTACTTCTTCTTCCTCCCCTTCTTCTCCTCCTCCTTGTTCCACTTCTTCATCCCCTTTCCTTCCATTGCTTCTTCTTCCTCCTCTTTGTCTCATTGTTCCACTTTTTCTTCTTCTTCCTATTGTTCTCCTTCTTTCACTTGCTCTTCTTCCTTTTCTTCTTGTTCTGCCTCTTCTTCTCCTTCTGCCACCTCTTCTCCCTCCTCCCGTTCTCCTTCTTCCACTTCTTCTTCATCATTTCCTTTCATTCCACTACTTCCTCCTATTCCTCTTATTCTCTCCTTCTACCACTTTTTCTACTTCTACTTGTTGTTTTTCTTCATTTTCATCTGCTTCTTCCGCTTCTTCTACTTACACTTCTTCTTTTTCATCTTCCTCCATTTCTTCTCCTTCCACAACTTCATCTTCTTTCCTTTCCGTCTTCTCCTTCCTTTTTTTCTCCATTCCCCACTTCTGTTGCTTCCGATTGTGGCTCTTCTTCTTCTTCTCCTTCCCACAAATCTTATGCATACACTTCTTCTTCTTCTTCCTCTTCTCCTCCAGATTCCACTTCATCTCCTTCTTCTTCTTCCTTTCCTTCGTCATATCCCTCTTTTTCTCCTTCTTCTACTTCCACTTGCATTTCTACCTCTTGTTCTCCTTCTTCCACTTCTTCTCCATCATCCCCACTCCTTCAACTACTTCTTCTTCTACCTCTTGTTCACCTTCTTCCACTTCGACTACATCCACCTGTTCTTCTTCTTCCGTCTCTTTTCCTTCTTGCCTTTCTTCTGCCTACACTACTTCTTCCTCCTCCTCTTCTTCTTCTCCTCCTTGTTCCACTTCTTCTTCCTTTCCCTTCCCCTCCTTCTTCCTTTTCCTCCTTTTCTCCTTGTTCCAATTCTTCTTCTTCATCTCACCTCTTTCCACTACTTCTTCTTCCTCCTCTTGTTCACCTTCTACACTTTCCACATCTTCATCTTCTTCCTTTTCTTCTCCTTCTTCCACTTCTTCTGGTTACTGTCCTTCTTCTTATCTTTCCTCCACTTCGCCTCCTCTCCTTTCCTTACTTTTCTTCCTCTTCATCTCCTTCTTCTTCCTCTTTTCCTTCGTCATCTCCCTCTTTTTCTCCTTCTTCTGCTTCCACTTGCATTTCTACCTCTTGTTCTTCTTCTTCCACTTCTTCTCCATCATCCCCAGTCCTTCAACTGCTTCTTCTTCTTCCTCTTGTTCACCTTCTTCCACTTCTACTACATCCACTTGTTCTTCTTCTTCCCTCTCTTCTCCTTCTTGCCCTTCTTTTGCCTGCACTACTTCTTCTTCCTCCCCTTCTTCTTCTCCTCTTTGTTCCACTTCTTCTTCATCCCTTTTCCTTCCATTGCTTCTTCTTCCTCCTTTTTTTCTCATTCTTCCACTTCTTCTTCTTCTTCCTATTGTTCTCCTTCTTCCACTTGCACTTCTTCCTTTTCTGCTCGTTCTTTTCTTCTTCTTCCTCTTTTTCTTCTTCTGCCACCTCTTCTCCCTCCTCTCGTGCTCCTTCTTCCACTTCTTCTTCTTCATCTCCTTTCATTCCACTACTTCATACTATTCCTCTTAACCCTTCCCTTCCCCTCCTTCTTCTTGTTCCTCCTTTTCTCCTTGTTCCAATTCTTCTTCTTCATCTCACCTCCTTCCACTACTTCTTCTTCCTGCTCTTGTTCACCTTCTACACTTTCCACATCTTCATCTTCTTCCTTTTCTTCTCCTTCTTCCACTTCTTCTGGTTACTGTCCTTCTTCTTCCTCTTCTAATCTTTCCTCCACTTCGCATCCTCTCCTTTCCTTTCTTTTCTTCCTCTTCATCTCCTTCTTCTTCCTCCTTTCCTTCGTCATCTCCCTCTTTTTCTCCTTCTTCTGCTTCCACTTGCATTTCTACCTCTTGTTCTTCTTCTTCCACTTCTTCTCCATCATCCCTAGTCCTTCAACTGCTTCTTGTTCTTCCTCTTGTTCACCTTCTTCCACTTCTACTAGATCCACTTGTTCTTCTTCTTCCCTCTCTTCTCCTTCTTTCCCTTCTTCTGCCTACACTACTTCTTCTTCCTCCCCTTCTTCTTCTCCTCCTTGTTCCACTTCTTCTTCCTCCCCTTCTTCTTCTCCTCCTTGTTCCACTTCTTCTTCATTCCCTTTCCTTCCATTGCTTCTTCTTCCTCCTCTTTTTCTCATTCTTCCACTTCTCCTTCTTCTTCCTGTTGTTCTCCTTCTTCCACTTGCACTTCTTCCTTTTCTTCTCGTTCTTCCACTTCTTCTTCTTCCTCTCCTTCTCCTTCTTCCTCCTCCCGTTCTCCTTCTTCCACTTCTTCTTCATCTCCTTTCATTCCACTACTTCCTCCTATTCCTTTTATTCTCTCCCTCTACCACTTCTTCTATTTCTGCTTGTTGTTCTTCTTCATTTTCATCTCCTTCTTTGGCTTCTACTGCTTACACTTCTTCTTCTTCCTCTTCTTCCATTTCTTATCCTTCAACAACTTCTTCTTTCCTTTTCGTCTTCTCCTTCCTCTTTTTCTCCATCACCCACTTCTGTTGCTTCCTATTGTTTCTCTTCCTCTTCTTCTCCTTGCCCCAAATCTTATGCTTACACTTCTTCTTCTTCTTCCTCTTCTCCTCCAGATTCCACTTCTTCTGCTTCTTTTTCCCTTCCCTTCCCCTCCTTCTTCCTGTTCCTCCTTTTCTCCTTGTTCCAATTCTTCTTATTCATCTCAGTTCCTTCCACTACTTCTTCTTCCTCCGCTTGTTCACCTTCTTCAACTTGTTCACTTTGCATGTCTTCCTCTTCTTCCTTTTGATCTCCTTCTTCCACTTCTTCTAGTTACTCTCCTTCTTCTTCCACTTGAACTTCTTCCTTTTCTTCTCGTTCTTCCACTTCTTCTTCTTCCTCTTCTTGTCCTTCTGCCACCTCTTCTCCCTCCTCCTGTTCTCCTTCTTCAACTTCTTCTTCTTCATCCCCTTTCCTTCCATTGCTTCTTCTTCCTCCTCCTTTTCTCATTCTTCCACTTCTTCTTCTTCTTCCTATTGTTCTCCTTCTTCCACTTGCACTTCTTCCTTTTCTTCTCGTTCTTCCACTTCTTCTTCTTCCTCTTCTTCTCCTTCGACCACCTCTTCTCCCTCCTCCCGTTCTGCTTCTTCCACTTCTTATTTTTCATCTCCTTTCATTCCACTACCTCCTCCTATTCCTCTTATTCTCTCCTTCTACCACTTCTTCTACTTCTACTTGTTGTTCTTCCTCATTTTCGTCTCCTTCTTCCCCTTCTTCTGCTTACACTTCCTCTTCTTCCTCCTCTTCCATTTCTTCTCCTTCCACAACTTCTTCTTCTTACCTTTCCGTCTTCTCCTTCCTCTTTTTCTCCATCCCAAACTTCTGTTGCTTCCCATTCCTGCTCTTCGTGTTCTTCTCCTTCCCCCAAATCTTATGCTTACACTTCTTCTTCTTCTTCCTCTTCTCCTCCAGATTCCACTTCTTCTGGTTCTTCTTCCCTTCCTTTCCCATCCTTTTTCCTTTTCCTCCTTTTCTCTTTGTTCCACTTCTTCGTCTTCATCTCACCTCCTTCTAGTACTTCTTCTTCCTCCTCTTGTTCACCATCTTCAACTTCTTCACTTTCCACACTTCTTCTTCCTTTTCTTCTCCTTCTTCCACTTCTTCTAGTTACTCTCCTTCTTCTTCCTCTTCTTATCTTTCTTCCACTTCTCCTGCCTCCTCTTGTTCTCTTTCTTCCACTGCTTCTTCATCCTCTCCTCTCCTTTCTTTTCTTCCTATTCATCTCATTCTTCTTCTTCCTTTCCTTCGTCATATCCGTCATTTTCTCCTTCTTCTGCTTCCACTTGCATTTCTGCCTCTTGTTCTCCTTCTTCCACGTCTTCTCCATCATCCCCACTCCTTCAATTACTTCTTCTTCTTCCTCTTGTTCACCATCTTCCACTTCTACTACATCCACTTGTTCTTCTTCTTCCCTCTCTTCTCCATCTTGCCCTTCTTCTGCCTACACTACTTCTTCCTCCCCTTCTTCTTCTCCTCCTTGTTGCACTTCTTCTTCTTCATCCCCTTTCCTTCCATTGCTTCTTCTCACTCCTCTTTTTCTCATTCTTCCACTTCTTCTTCTTCTTCCTATTGTTCTCCTTCTTGCACTTGCACTTCTTCCTTTTCTTCTCGTTCTTCCAGTTCTTCTTCTTCCTCTTCTTCTCCTTCTGCCACCTCTTCTCCCTCCTCCCGTTCTCCTTCTTCCACTTCTTCTTCTTCATCTCGTTGAATTCCACTACTTCCTCCTATTCCTCTTATTCTCTCCTTCTAGCACTTCTTCTACTTCTACTTGTTGTTCTTCTTCATTTTCGTCTCCTTCTTCCGCTTCTTCTGCTTACATTTCTTCTTCTTCCTCTTCTTCATCTTTCCTTTCCGTATTCTCCTTCCTCTTTTTCTCCATCCCCCACTTCTGTTGCGTCCCATTGCTGCTCTTCCTCTTCTTCTCCTTCCCCCAAATCTTATGCTTACACTTCTTCTTCTTCTTCTTCTTCTTCTTCTTCCTCTGCTCCTCCAGTTTCCACTTCTTCTGCTTCTTCGTCCCTTCCCTTCCCCTCCTTCTTGCTTTTCCTCCTTTTCTCCTTGTTCCAATTCTTCTTCTTCATCTCACTTCCTTCCACTACTTCTTCTTCCTCCTCTTGTTCACCTTCTTCAACTTCTTCACTTTCCACATCTTCTTCTTCTTCCTTTTCTTCAACTTCTTCTAGTTACTATTCTTCTTCTTCCTCTTCTTATCTTTCTTCCACTTCTCCTGCCTCCTCTTGTTCTCTTTCTTCCACTTCTTCTTCATCCTCTCTTTTCCTTTCTTTTCTTCCTCTTCATCTCCTTCTTCTTCTTCCTTTCCTTCGTCATGTCCCTCTGCTTCTCCTTCTTCTGCTTCCACTTGCATTTGTACCTCTTGTTCTCCTTCTTCCACGTCTTCTCCATCATCCCCACTCTTTCAATTACTTCTTCTTCTTCCTCTTGTTCACCTTCTTCCACTTCTACTACATCCACTTGTTCTTCTTCTTCCCTCTCTTCTCCTTCTTGCCCTTCTTCTGCCTACACTACTTCTTCTTCCTCCCCTTCTTCTTATCCTTCTTGTTCCACTTCTTCTTCTTCATCCCCTTTCCTTCCATTGCTTCTTCTTACTCCTCTGTTTCTCATTCTTCCACTTCTTCTTCTTCTTCTTCCTATTGTTCTCCTTCTTCCACTTGCACTTCTTCCTTTTCTTCTCGTTCTTCCACTTCTTCTTCTTCCTCTTCTTCTTCTTCTGCCACCTCTTCTCCCTCCTCCCATTCTCCTTCTTCCACTTTTTCTTCTTATCTCCTTTCATTCCAGTACTTCCTCCTATTCCTCTTATTCTCTCCTTCTACCACTTCTTCTACTTCTTCTTGCTGTTCTTCTTCATTTTCGTCTCCTTCTTCCGCTTCTTCTGCTTACACTTCTTGATGCATGCCTCCCTTGATCTTTTTCCTTGAGGTTTCAAGCACCATGAAATGGACACTCTCAAAGAGAGATAAGCCAAAGTGTTTAGGTTTGCCACAAGGGAAGGAACCCTTGATAAAAACCAACTAGGAAGAGGTTCCTCAAGAGAGAGGATCCTCAAGACCTTTTACTAAGAATGTGCTCACAAAGAGATTATTTTCATTCAACTTCAAAGGTGAAATTTTACAATGAGGGGGAATGAGTATATATAGCCCAATGGGAGAGCTTGGGCACACTTTTCTAGGCAATGTTGGACTTGGGCTTAATTAGGATTAAAACTAATTAACCCAAGTCTTAGGCCTTAAGTGAGGCACCTAAGTTCACCCCCTATGGGTGCAATTAGCATATCTTAATGTGAATGGGCTAGCCCAAAATCATGTCTTAACTTATGCACCCATTATAAGCTTACTCCTCCTTTTTAACTAAAGACACCTATACCTTATAAACTAAGAAGATGGCCGGAAATACATGGCCTTAAGGGAATTAAAAATACTTTCCTATTTATCTAATTAAAATAAAATATTTACAAGCTAAAAATAACGAAGACTATGGCTTCGAATCTTCAATGAGCTTTTGTCCATGCCATGCCTTCCTTGAGTCCTCCTAGCCATGATGCATGCTAGATGAGATTGCATCACTTCTTGTTCTTCCTCTTCTTCCATTTCTTCTCCTTCCACAACTTCTTCTTCTTTCCTTTCCGTCTTCTCCTTCCTCTTTTTCTCCATCCCACACTTCTGTTGCTTCCCATTATTACTCTTCCTCTTCTTCTCGTTCCCCCAAATCTTATGCTTACACTTCTTCTTCTTCTTCCTCTTCTCCTCTAGATTCCTTCCATTGCTTATTCTTCCTCCTCTTTTTCTCATTCTTCCACTTGTTCTTCTTCTACCTATTGTTCTCCTTTCTTTTCTTCTTCTTCATCTCTTTCTTCTGCTTCCTTTCCTTCGTCATATCCTTCTTTTTCTCCTTCTTCTGCTTCCACTTGCATTTCTACCTCTTGTTCTCCTTCTTCCACTTCTTCTCCATCATCCCCACTTTTTCAACTACTTCTTCTTCTTCCTCTTGTTCACCTTCTTCCACCTCTGCTACATCCTCTCGTTCTTCTTCTTCCCACTCTTCTCCTTCTTGCCCTTCTTCTGCATACACTACTTCTTCTTCTTCCCCTTCTTCTTCTCCTCCTTGTTCCACTTCTTTGTCATCCCTTTTCCTTCCATTGCTTCTTCCTCTTCTTCTCCTTCTACCACCTCTTCTCCCTCCTCCCGTTCTCCTTCTTCCACTTCTTCTTCTTCATCTCCTTTGGTTCCACTACTTCCTCCTATTCTTCTTATTCACTCCTTCTACCACTTCTTCTACTTCTACTTATTGTTCTTCTTCATTTTCGTCCCCTTCTTCCTCTTCTTCCATTTCTTCTCCTTCCACAACTTCTTCTTCTTCTTTCCTTTCCGTCTTCTCCTTCTGCCACCTCTTCTCCCTCCTCCCGTTCTCCTTCTTCGACTTCTTCTTCTTCATCTCCTTTCATTCCATTACTTCCTCCTATTCCTCTTATTCTCTCCTTCTACCACTTCCACTTCTACTTGTTGTTCTTCTTCATTTTCGTCTCCTACTTCCGCTTCTTCTGCTTACACTTCTTCTTCTTCCTCTTCTTCCATTTCTTCTTCTTCCACAACTTCTTCTTCTTTCCTTTCCGTCTTCTCCTTGCTCTTTTTCTCCATCCCCCATTCTGTTGCTTCCCATTGTTGCTCTTCCTCTTCTTCTCCTTCCCCCAAATCTTATGCTTACACTTCTTCTTTTTCTTCCTTTTCTCCTCCAGATTCCACTTCTTCTGTTTCTTCTTCCCTTCCCTTCCCCTCCTTCTTCCTTTTCCTCCTTTTCTCCTTGTTCCAATTCTTCTTCTTTATCTCACGTCCTTCCACTACTTCTTCTTCCTCCTCTTGTTCACCTTCTTCAAATTCTTCACTTTCCACATCTTCTTCTTCTTCCTTTTCTTCTCCTTCTTCCACTTCTTCTAGTTACTCTCCTTCTTCTTCCTCTTCTTATCCTTCTTCCACTTCTCCTGCCTCCTCTTGTTCTCTTTCTTCCACTTCTTCTTCATCCTCTCGTTTCTTTTCTTTTCTTCCTCTTCATCTCCTTCTTCTTCTCCCTTTCCTTCGTCATATCCCTCTTTTTCTCCTTCTTCTGCTTCCACTTGCATTTCTATATCTTGTTCTCCTTCATCCACTTCTTCTCAATCATCCCCACTCCTTCAACTACTTCTTCTTCCTCCTCTTATTCACCTTATTCCGCCTCTACTACATCCACTTGTTCTTCTTCTTCCCTCTCTTCTCGTTCTTGCCCTTCTTCTGCCTACACTACTTCTTCTTCCTCCCCTTCTTCTTCTCCTCCTTGTCCCACTTCTTCTTCATCCCGTTCCCTTCCATTGCTTCTTCTTCCTCCTCTTTTTCTCATTCTTCCACTTCTTCTTCTTCTTCCTATTGTTCTCCTTCTTCCACTTGCACTTCTTCCTTTTCTTCTCGTTCTTCCACTTCTTCTTCGTCCTCTTCTTCTCCTTCTGCCACCTATTTTCCCTCCTTTCGTTCTCCTTCTTCCACTTCTTCTTCTTCATCTCCTTTCATTCTACTACTTCCTCCTATTCCTCTTATTCTCTCCTTCTAGCATTTCTTCTACTTCTACTTGTTTTTCTTCTTTATTTTCCTCTCCTTCTTCCGCCTCTTCTGCTTGCACTTGTTCTTCTTCTTTCCTTTCCTCCTTCTCCTTCCTCTTTTTCTCCATCCCCCACTTCTGTTGCTTCCCATTATTGCTCTTCCTCTTTTTCCCCTTCCCCCAAATCTTATGCTTACACTTCTTCTTCTTCTTCCTCTTCTCCTCCAGCTTCCACTTCTTCTGCGTCTTCTTTCCTTCCCTTCCGCTCCTTCTTCCTTTTCGTCCTTTTCTCCTTGTTCCAATTCTTCTTCATCATCTCACCTCCTTCCACCACTTCTTCTTCCTCCTCTTGTTCACCTTCTTAAATTTCTTCACTTTCCACATCTTCTTCTTCTTCCTTTTCTTCTCCTTCTTCCACTTCTTCTAGTTACTCTCCTTCTTCTTCCTCTTCTTATCTTTCTTCCACTTCTCCTGCCTCTTCTTATTCTTTTTCTTCCACTTCTTCTTCATCCTCTGCTTTCCTTTCTTTTCTTCCTCTTCATCTCCTTCTTCTTCTTCCTTTCCTTCGTCATATCCCTCTTTTTCTCCTTCGTCTGCTTCCACTTGCATTTCTACCACTGGTTCTCCTTCTTCCACTTCTTATCGATCATCCCCACTCCTTCAACTACTTCTTCTTCTTCTTCCTCTTGTTCCCCTTCTCCCACTTCTAGTACATCCACTTGTTCTACTCCTTCCCTCTCTCCTCCTTCTTGCCCTTCTTCTGCCTACACTACTTCTTCTTCCTCTCCTTCTTCTTCTCCTCCTTGTTCCACTTCTTCTTCATCCCCTTTCCTTCCATTGCTTCTTCTTCCTCCTCTTTTTCTCATTCTTCCACTACTTCTTCTTCCCATTGTTCTCCTTCTTCCACTTGCACTTCTTCCTTTTCTTCTCTTTCTTCCACTTCTTCTTCTTCCTCTTCTTCTCCTTATACCACCTTTTCTCCCTCCTCCCTCCTCCAGTTCTCCTTCTTCCACTTCTTCTTCTTCATCTCCTTTCATTCCACTACTTCCTCCTATTCCTCTTATTCTCTCCTTCTACCACTTCTTCTACTTCTACTTGTTGTTCTTCTTCATTTTCGTCTCCTTCTTCCGCTTCTTCCGCTTCTTCCGCTTACACTTCTTCTTCTTCCTCTTCTTCCATTTCTTCTCCTTCCACAACTTCTTCTTCTTTCCTTTCCGTCTTCTCCTTCCTCTTTTTCTCCATCCCCCACTTCAGTTGCTTCCCATTGTTGCTCTTACTCTTCTTCTCCAGATTCCACTTCTTCTGGTTCTTCTTCCCTTCCCCTCCTTCTTCCTTTTCCTCCTTTTCTCCTTGTTCCAATTCTTCTTCTTCATCTCACCTCCTTCCACTACTTCTTCTTCCTCCTCTTGTTCACCTTCTTCACTTTCCACATCTTCTTCTTCTTCCTTTTCTTTTCCTTCTTCCACTTCTTCTATTTATTCCCCTTCTTCTTCCTCTTCTTATCTTTCTTCCACTTCTCCTGCCTCCTCTTGTTCCCTTTCTTCCACTTCTTCTTCATCCTCTCATTTCCTTTCTTTTCTTCCTCTTCATCTACTTCTTCTTCTTCCTTTCCTTCGTCATATCCCTCTTTTTTTCCTTCTTCTGCTTCCACTTGCATTTCTACCTCTTGTTCTCCTTCTTCCACTTCTTCTCCATCATCCCCACTCCTTCAACTACTTCTTCTTCTTCCTCTTGTTCACCTTCTTCCACCTCTAATACATACACTTGTTCTTCTTCTTCCGTCTCTTCTCCTTCTTGCCGTTCTTGTGCCTACACTACTTCTTCTTCCTCCCCTTCTTCTTCTCCTCCTTCTTCCACTTCTTCTTCATTCCTTTTCCTTCCATTGCTTCTTCTTCCTCCTCTTTTTCTCATTCTTCCACTTCTCCTTCTTCTTCCTATTGTTCTCCTTCTTCCACTTGCACTTCTTCCTTTTCTTTTCTTTCTTCCACTTCTTTTTCTTCCTCTTCTTCTCGTTCTGCCACCTCTTCTCCCTCCTCCCTCCTTCCGTTCTCCTTCTTCCACTTCTTCTTCTTCATCTCCTTTCATTCCACTACTTCCTCCTATTCCTCTTATTCTCTGCTTCTACCACTTCTTCTACTTCTACTTGCTATTCTTCTTCATTTTCGTCTCCTTCTTCCGTTTCTTCTGCTTACACTTCTTCTTTTTCCATTTCTTTTCCTTCCACAACTACTTCTTATTTCCTTTCCGTCTTCTCCTTCCTCTTTTTCTCCATCCCCCACTTCTGTTGCTTCCCATTGTTGTTCTTCCTCTTCTTCTCCTTCCCCCAAATCTTAAGCTTACACTTCTTCTTCTTCTTCCTCTTCTCCTCCAGATTCCACTTCTTCTGGTTCTTCTTACCTTCCCTTCCTTCTTCCTTTTCTCCTTGTTCCAATTCTTCTTCTCCATGTCACCTCCTTCCACTACTTCTTCTTCCTCCTCTTGTTCACGTTCTTCACTTTGCACATCTTCTTCTTCCTTTTCTTATCTTTCTTCCACATCTTCTAGTTACTCTCCTTCTTCTTCCTCTTCTTATCTTTCTTCCACTTCTCCTGCCTCCTCTTGTTCTCTTTCTTCCACTTCTTCTTCATCCTCTCCTTTCCTTTCTTTTCTTCCTCTTCAACTCCTTCTTCTTCTTCCTTTCCTTCATCATATTCCCCTTTTTCTCCTTCTTCTGCTTCCACTTGCATTTCTACCTCTTGTTCTCCTTCTTCCACTTCTTCTCCATCATCCCCACTCCTTCAACTGCTTCTTCTTCTTCCTCTTATTCACCTTCTTCCACCACTGCTACATCTACTTGTTCCTCTTCTCATTCTTGCCCTTCTTCTGCCTACACTACTTCTTCTTCCTCCCCTTCTTCTTCTCCTCTTTGTTCCACTTCTTCTTCATCCGCTTTCCTTCCATTGCTTCTTCTTCCTCCTCTTCTTCTCGTTCTTCCACTTCTTCTAGTTACTCTCCTTCTTCTTCCTCTTCTTATCTTTCTTCCACTTCTCCTGCCTCTTCTTGTTCTCTTTCTTCCACTTCTTCTTCATCCTGTCATTTCCTTTCTTTTCTTCCTCTTCATATCGCTTCTTCTTCGTTTCCTTCGTCATATCCCTCTTTTTCTCGTTCTTCTGCTTCCACTTGCATTTCTACCTCTTGTTCTCCTTCTTCCACTTCTTCTCCATCATCGCCACTCCTTCAACTACTTCTTCTTCTTCCTCTTGTTCACCTTCTTTCACCTTTAATACATCCACTTGTTCTTCTTCTTCCGTCTCTTCTCCATCTTGCCGTTCTTCTGCCTACACTACTTCTTCTTCCTCCCCTTCTTCTTCTCCTCCTTGTTCCACTTCTTCTTCATCCCATTTCCTTCCATTACTTCTTCTTCCTCCTCTTTTTCTCATTCTTCCTCTGCTTCCTATTGTTCTCCTTCTTCCACTTGCACTTCTTCCTTTTCTTCTCTTTCTTCCACTTCTTCTTCTTCCTCTTCTTCTCCTTCTGCCACCTCTTCTCCCTCCTCCCGTTCTCCTTCTTCCAGTTCTTCTTCTTCATCTCCTTTCATTCCACTACTTCCTCCTATTCCTCTTATTCTCTCCTTCTACCACTTCTTCTACTTCTACTTGTTGTTCTTCTTCATTTTCGTCTCCTTCTTCGACTTCTTCTGGTAACACTTCTTCTTCTTCCATTTCTTCTGCTTCCACAACTTCTTCTTCTTTCCTTTTTGTCTTCTCCGTCCTTTTTTTCTCCATCCCCCACTTCTGTTGCTTCCCATTCTTGCTCTTCCTCTTCTTCTCCTTCCCCCAAATCTTATGCTTACACTTCTTCTTCTTCCTCCTCTTCTCCTCCAGGTTCCACTTCTTTTGCTTCTTCTTCCCTTCCATTCCCCTCCTTCTGCCTTTTCCTCCTTTTCTCCTTGTTCCAATTCTTCTTCTTCATCTCAGCTCCTTCCACTACTTCTTCTTCCTCCTCTTGTTCACCTTCTTCAACTTCTTCACTTTCCACATCTTATTCTTCTTGCTTTTTTTCTCCTTCCTCCACTTCTTCTAGTTACTCTCCTTCTTCTTCCTCTTCTTATCTTTCTTCCACTTCTCCTGCCTCGTCTTGTTCTCTTTCTTCCACTTCTTCTTCATCATCTCCTTTCCTTTCTTTACTTCCCCTTCATCTCCTTCTTCTTCTTCCTTTCCTTCGTCATATCTCTCTTTTTCTCATTCTTCTGCTTCGACTTGCATTTCTACCTCTTGTTCTCCTTGCTCCACTTCTTCTCCATCAACACCACTCCTTCAACTACTTCTTCTTCTTCCTCTTCTTCACCTTCTTCCACTTCTACTACATCCACTTGTTCTTCTTCTTCCCTCTCTTCTCCTTCTTTCCCTTGTTCTGCCTACACTACTTCTTTTTCCTCCCCTTCTTCTTCTCCTTCTTGTTCCATTTCGTCTTCATCCCCTTTCCTTCCATGGCTTCTTCTTCCTCCTCTTTTTCTCATTCTTCAACTTCTTCTTCTTCTTCCTATTGTTCTCCTTCTCCCACTTGTACTTCTTCCTTTTCTTCTCGTTCTTCCACTTCTTCTTCCTCCTCTTCTCCTTCTACCACCTCTTCATCCTCCTCCCATTCTCCTTCTTCCACTTCTTCTTCTTCATCTCCTTTCATTCCACTACTTCCTCCTATTCCTCTTATTCTCTCCTTCTACCACTTCTTCTACTTCTACTTGTTGTTCTTCTTCATTTTCGTCTCCTTCTTCGGCTTCTTCTGCTAACACTTCTTCTTCTTCCCTTTCTTCTGCTTCCACAACTTCTTCTTCTTTCCTTTTTGTCTTCTCCGTCCTTTTTTTCTCCATCCCCCACTTCTGTTGCTTCCCATTCTTGCTCTTCCTCTTCTTCTCCTTCCCCCAAATCTTATGCTTACACTTCTTCTTCTTCCTCCTCTTCTCCTCCAGGTTCCACTTCTTTTGCTTCTTCTTCCCTTCCCTTCCCCTCCTTCTGCCTTTTCCTCCTTTTCTCCTTGTTCCAATTCTTCTTCTTCATCTCACCTCCTTCCACTACTTCTTCTTCCACCTCTTGTTCACCTTCTTCAACTTCTTCACTTTCCACATCTTATTCTTCTTGCTTTTCTTCTCCTTCCTCCACTTCTTCTAGTTACTCTCCTTCTTCTTCCTCTTCTTATCTTTCTTCCACTTCTCCTGCCTCGTCTTGTTCTCTTTCTTCCACTTCTTCTTCATCCTTTCCTTTCCCTTCTTTTCTTCCTCTTCATCTCCTTCTTCTTCTTTCTTTCCTTCGTCATATCCCTCTTTTTCTCCTTCTTCTGCTACCACTTGCATTTCTACCTCTTGTTCTCCTTCTTCCACTTCTTCTCCATCATCCCCACTACTTCAACTACTTCTTCTTCTTCCTCTTGTTCACCTTTCTTCCACTTCTGCTACATCCACTTGTTCTTCTTCTTCCCTCTTTTCTCCTTCTTGCCCTTCTTCTGCCTACACTACTTCTTCTTGCTCCCCTTCTTCTTCTCCTCCTTGTTCCACTTCTTCTTCATCCCGTTTCCTTTCATTGGTTCTTCTTCCTCCTCTTTTTCTCATTCTTCCACTTCTTCTTCTTCTTCCTATTGTTCTCCTTCTTCCACTTGCACTTCTTCCTTTTCTTCTCGTTCTTCCACTTCTTCTTCTTCCTCTTCTTCTCCTTCTGCCACCTCTTCTCCCTCCTCCCGTTCTCCTTCTGCCACTTCTTCTTCTTCATCTCCTTTCATTCCACTACTTCCTCCTATTCCTCTTATTCTCTCCTTCTACCACTTCTTCTACTTCTACTTGTTGTTCTTCTTCATTTTCGTCTTCTTCTTCTCCCTTTTTTTCTCCTTCTTCCATTTCTTCTAGTTACTCTCCTTCTTCTTCGTCTTCTTATCTTTCTTCCACTTCTCCTGCCTCCTCTTGTTCTCTTTCTTCCACTTCTTCTTCATCCTGTCCTTTCCTTTCTTTTCTTCCTCTTCATCTCCTTCTTCTTCTTCCTTTCCTTCGTCATATCGCTCTTTTTCTCCTTCTTCTGCTTCCACTTACATTTCTACCTCTTGTTCTCCTTCTTCCACTTTTTCTCCATCTCCCCACTCCTTCAACTACTTCTTCTTCTTCCTCTTGTTCACCTTCTTCCACTTCTACTACATCCACTTGTTCTTCTTCTTCCCTCTCTTCTCCTTCGTCCCCTTCTTTTACCTACACTACTTCTTCTTCTCCTCCTTGTTCCACTTCTTCTTGATCCCCTTTCCTTCAATTGCTTCTTCTTCCTCCTCTTTTTCTCATTCTTCCACTTCTTGTTCTTCTTCCTATTGTTCTCCTTCTTCCACTTGCACTTCTTCCTTTTCTTCTCGTTCTACCACTTCTTCTTCCTCTTCTTCTCCTTCTGCCACCTCTTCTCCCTCCTCCTGTTCTCCTGCATCCACTTCTTCTTCTTCATCTCCTTTCATTCCACTACTTCCTCCTATTCGTCTTATTCTGTCCTTCTACCACTTCTTCTACTTCTACTTGTTGTTCTTCTTCATTTTCGTCTCCTTCTTCTGCTTCTTCTGCTTACACTTCTTCTTGTTCCTCTTCTTCGATTTCTTTTCCTTCCACAACTTCTTCTTCTTTACTTTCCATCTTCGCCTTCCTCTTTTTCTCCATCCCCTACTTCTGTTGCTTCCCATTGATGCTCTTCCTCTTCTTCTCCTTCCCCCAAATCTTATGCTTACACTTCTTCTTCTTTTTCTTCGTCTCCTCCAGATTCCACCTCTTCTGCTTCTTCTTCCCTTCCCTTCCCTTCCCCTCCTTCTTCCTTTTCCTCCTTTTCTCCTTGTTCCAATTCTTCTTCTTCATCTCACCTCCTTCCACTACTTCTTCCTCATCTTGTTCACCGTCTTCACCTTCTTCACTTTCCACATCTTCTTCTTCTTCCTTTACTTCTTCTTCCAATTCTTCTAGTTACTCTCCTTCTTCTTCCTCTTCTTATCTTTCTTCCACTTCTCCTGCCTCCTCTGGTTCTTTTTCTTCCTTCATCCTCTCCTTTCCTTTCTTTTCTTCCACTTCATCTCCTTCTTCTTCTTCCTTTCCTTCGTCATATCACTTTTTTTCTCCTTCTTCTGCTTCCACTTGCATTTCTACCTCTTCTTCTCCTTCTTCACTTCTTCTTCATCATCCCCACTCCTTCAACTACTTCTTCTTCTTCCTCTTGTTCACCTTCTTCCACTTCTTCCCCATCATCCCCGCTCCTTCAACTACTTCTTCTTCTTCCTCTTGTTCTTCTTCTTCCCTCTCTTCTCCTTCTTGCCGTTCTTCTACCTACACTACTTCTTCCTCCCCTTGTTCTTCTCCTCCTTGTTCCACTTCTTCTTCATCCCTTTTCCTTCCATTGCTTCTTCTTCCTCGTCTTTTTCTCATTGTTCCACTTCTTCTTCTTCTTCCTATTGTTCTCCTTCTTCCACTTGAAGTTCTTCCTTTTCTTCTCGTTCTTCCAGTTCTTGTTCTTCCTCTTCTTCTCCTTCTGCCACCTCTTCTCCCTCCTTCCGTTCTCCTTTTTCCACTTCTTCTTCTTCATCTCCTTTCATTCCACTAGTTCCTCCTATTCCTCTTATTCTCTCCTTCTACCACTTCTTCTACTTCTACTTGTTGTTCTTCTTCATTTTCGTCTCCTTCTTCCGCTTCTTCTGCATACACTTCTTCTTCTTCCATTTCTTCTCCTTCCACAACTTCTTCTTCTTTCCTTTCTGACTTCTCCTTCCTCTTTTTCTCCATCCCCCACTTCTGTTGCTTCCCATTAATGCTCTTCCTCTTCTTCTCCTTCCCCCAAATCTTATGCTTACACTTCTTCTTCTTCTTCCTCTTCTCCTCCAGATTTCATTTCTTCTGGTTCTTCTTCCCTTCGCTTCCCCTCCTTCTTCCTTTTCCTCCTTTTCTCCTTGTTCCAATTGTTCTTCTTCATCTCACCTCCTTCCACTATTTGTTCTTCCTCCTCTTGTTCTTCTTCCTCTTGTTCACCTTCTTCCACCTCTAATACATCCACTTGTTCTTCTTCTTCCCTCTCTTCTCCTTCTTGCCGTTCTTCTGCCTACACTACTTCTTCTTCCTCCCTTTCTTCTTCTCCTCCTTGTTCCACTTCTTCTTCATCCCTTTTCCTTCCATTGCTTCTTCTGCCTCCTCTTTTTCTCATTCTTCCACTTCTTCCTCTTCTTCCTATTGTTCTCCTTCTTCCACTTGAAGTTATTCCTTTTCTTCTCGTTCTTCCACTTCTTGCTCTTCCTATTCTTCTCCTTCTGTGACCTCTTCTCCCTCCTCCCGTTCTCCTTCTTCCACTTCTTCTTCTTCATCTCCTTCCATTCAACTACTTCCTCCTATTCTTCTTATTCTCTCCTTCTACCACTTCTTCTACTTCTACTTGTTGTTCTTCTTCATTTTCATCTCCTTCTTCCGCTTCTTCTGCTTACACTTCTTCTTCTTCCTCTTCTTCCATTTCTTCTCCTTCCACAACTTCTTCTTCTTTCCTTTCCGTTTTCTCCTTCCTCTTTTTCTCCATCCCCCACTTCTGTTGCTTCCCCTTGTTGCTCTTCCTCTTCTTCTCCTTCCCCCAAATCTTATGCTTACACTTCTTCTTCTTCTTCCTCTTCTCCTCCACATTCCACTTCTTCTGCTTCTTCTTCCCTTCCCTTCCCTTCTCCTCCTTCTTCCTTTTCCTCCTTTTCTCGTTGTTCCAATTCTTCTTCTTCATCTCACCTCCTTGCACTACTTCTTCTTCCTCCTCTTGTTCACCTTCTTCACTTTCCACATCTTCTTCTTCTTCCTTTTCTTCTCCTTCTTCCACTTCTTCTAGTTACTCTCCTTCTTTTTCCTCTTCTTATCTTTCTTCAACTTCTCCTGTCTCCTGTTGTTCTCTTTCTTCCACTTCTTCTTCATCCTCTCCTTTCCTTTATTTTCTTCCTCTTCATCTACTTCTTCTTCTTCCTCTTGTTCACTTTCTTCCACCTCTACTACGTCCACTTGTTCTTCTTCTTCCCTCTCTTGTCCTTCTTGCCCTTCTTCTGCCTACACTACTTCTTCTTCCTCCCCTTCTTCTTCTCCTCCTGTTTCCACTTCTTCTTCATCCCCTTTCCTTCCATTGCTTCTTCTTCCTCTTCTTTTTCTCATTCTTCCACTTCTTCTTCTTCTTCCTATTCTTCTCCTTCTACCACCCCTTCTCCCTCCTCCCATTCTCCTTCTTCCACTTCTTCTTCTTCATCTCCTATCAGTCCACTACTTCCTCATATTCCTCTTATTCTCTCCTTCTACCACTTCTTCTACTTCTACTTGTTGTTCTTCTTCATTTTCGTCTCCTTCTCCTTCCACAACTTCTTCTTCTTTCCTTTCCGTCTTCTCCTTCCTCCTTTTCTCCATCCCCCACTGCTGTTGCTTCCCATTGTTGCTCTTCCTCTTCTTCTCCTTCCCCCAAATCTTATGCTTACACTTCTTCTTCTTCTTCCTCTTCTCCTCCAGATTCCACTTCTTCTTCCCTTCCCATCCCTTCCCCTCCTTCTTCCTTTTCCTCCTTTTCTCCTTGTTCAAATTCTTCTTCTTCATCTCACCTCCTTACACTACTTCTTCTTCCTCCTCTTGTTCACCTTCTTCACTTTCCACATCTTCTTCATCTTCCTTTTCTTCCCCTTCTTTCACTTCTTCTAGTTACTCTCCTTCTTCTTCCTCTTCTTATCTTTCTTCCACTTCTCCTGCCTCGTCTAGTTTTCTTTCTTCCACTTCTTCTTCATCCTCTCCTTTCCTTTCTTTTCTTACTCTTCATCTCCTTCTTCTTTTTCCTTTCCTTCGTCATATCCCTCTTTTTCTCCTTCTTCTGCTTCCACTATCATTTCTACCTGTAGTTCTCCTTCTTCCACTTCTTCTCCATCATCCCCACTCCTTCAGCTACTTCTTCTTCTTCCTCTTGTTCACCTTCTTCCACTTCTACTACATCATCCCCACTCCTTCAAGTACTTCTTCTTCTTCCTCTTGTTCACCTTCTTCCACCTCTACTACATCCACTTGTTCTTCTTCTTCCCTCTCTTCCCCTTCTTGCCCTTTTTCTGCCTACACTACTTCTTCTTCGTCCCCTTCTTCTTCTCCTCCTTGTTCCACTTCGTCTTCCTCTCCTTTCCTTCCATTGCTTTTTCTTCCTCCTCTTTTTCTCATTCTTCCACTTCTTCTTCTTCTTCCTATTGTTCTCCTTCTTGCACTTGCACTTCTTCCTTTTCTTCTCGTTCTTCCACTTCTTCTTCTTCCTCTTCTCCCTCCTCCCGTTCTCTCTCTTCCACTTCTTCTTCTTCATCTCCTTTCACTCCACTACTTCCTCTTATTCCTCTTATTCTCTCCTTCTACCACTTCTTCTACTTGTTGTTCTTCTTCATTTTCGTCTCCTTCTTACGCTTCTTCTGCTTACACTTCTTCTTCTTCCTCTTCTTCCATTTCTTCTCCTTCCACAACTTCTTCTTCTTTCCTTTCCGTCTTCTTCTTCCTCTTTTTCTACATCCCCCACTTCTGTTGCTTCCCATTGTTGCTCTTCCTCTTCTTCTCCTTCCCCCAAATCTTATGCTTACACTTCTTCTTCGTCTTCCTATTTTCCTCCGGATTCCACTTCTTCTGCTTGTTCATCCCTTCCCTTCCCCTCCTTCTTCCTTTTCTTCTCCTTCTTCCACTTCTTCTTTTTCCTTTTCTTCTCCTTCTTCCACTTCTTCTAGTTACTCTCCTTCTTCTTCCACTTCTTATCTTTCTTCCACTTCTTCTGCTTCTTCTTCCCTTCCCTTCCCGTCCTTCTTCCTTTTCCTCCTTTTCTCCTTGTTCCAATTCTTCTTCTTCATCTCACCTCCTTCCACTACTTCTTCTTCCTCCTCTCGTTCACCTTCTTCAACTTCTTCAGTTTCCACATCTTCTTCTTCCTCCTTTTCTTCTCATTCTTGCACTTCTTCTAGTTACTCTCCTTCTTCTTCCTCTTCTTATCTTTCTTCCACTTCTCCTGCCTCCTCTTGTTCTCTTTCTTCCACTTCTTCTTCATCCTCTAATAGAAATCCAGAGTGGTTGGATTCGTTTTGCGGATCTATCTAGGTTGGAAGGTAATAAGTTAACAAAACAATGAGAATTGGGTAAACAAGAAAATGGAAAGGATGAAAATGGTTTAGCGAAGGGATAAATGACGCCACTTCCAAGGATGGAAGATAAGTCCTATGACGCCACAAGGGTGGTGATTTACCCTTGATAAGTCTAGCAGAATGCCACAAGGAAAAATTCCTTGATAAGTTCTAAAGAGAAATTCATCTCACAAAAGGGTAAAACCCAATTATAATTTCACTAATTCAATGGTTCTCCTTTGAGTACAATTCAACCCCTATTTATAGAACTAAATGACTGTTCAAAATCATAACTCTCAAAAGAAAAATTAAATACTCCATTATCACGCAATTATCACATATGATTAATTGCATGTTACATTAATTCCTAAATTAATGAAACGTTACAAAAAATGAAAAGTCATTGTCTTCGGCATTCACATCATTCCCTCCTTCTTCGAAAAGATTCATCCTCGAATCTATGACTTTATTTTCCTATCAATTTTATTCACTTATAATTTAAAATAAACAAAATCAACCTCCAGGATCAAATGTAACTTGTAAAAATTCATGCATCAAAGAAGTTTTCCTTTTTGGTTTCCAAACCCAAACATTGGAATCAAGAGGACATTTAAAATAGACTTGTGCATTTTCTTCAGGAGTTTTAACCTCAACAATGTACTGAATGTACAATGACTCTGGAAAAGGGATATCCACATTTTTCTTGCTCAAATATGGCAATTTGTGGGTTGTATTGTCATCGTCCTGTGCATTCAAAATACCAATAAAAGAAGAAAAATCATTAGCAGTTTTTATTTTAACGTTCTTTTTCTCTCTTTCTCTTTCCTTTTCTCTCTCTTCCTCTTCACTCTTTTCTTTTTCTATTTTTCTCTTTTCTTCTCTTTCTTTTTCTATTTTCTCCTTCAACTTATGTTGATTATCACAAACTTCACTTGGTGTCAGAAATTTCAAATTAAGTTTGCGTCCTTCATGCACCAAAGAAACTGAAAGTCTTTCAGAATTTATCCTTTTACCCTACAACCAAGGTCTCCCTAAAAGAAAATGACATGAGTCCATGGGAGGAATATCGCATGTCACTTCCTCCACATATTTTCCAATAGTGAATCTAAACTTAGTTTGCCTAGGATGAAGACTCGTTGGTAAGTTAAGTTTATTCACCAATCTTTCGCTCACCACGTTGCTATAACTTTCTTCATCAACTGCAAATAAACACAAATGACCTTCGATTAAACACCTTGTATAAAAAATATCCATCATAGTTCCAAACCTAGAGCCGAAGCTCTGATACCAACTGATATAAATCCAGAGTGGTTGGATTCGTTTTGCGGATCTATCTAGGTTGGAAGGTAATAAGTTAACAAAACAATGAGAATTGGGTAAACAAGAAAATGGAAAGGATGAAAATGGTTTAGCGAAGGGATAAATGAGGCCACTTCCAAGGATAGAAGATAAGTCATATGACGCCACAAGGGTAGTGATTTACCCTTGATAAGTCTAGCAGAACGCCACAAGGAAAAACTCCTTGATAAGTTCTAAAGAGAAATTCATCTCACAAAAAGGTAAAACCCAATTATAATTTCACTAATTCAATGGTTCTCCTTTGAGTACAATTCAACCCCTATTTATAGAACTAGGTGACTGTTCAAAATCATAACTCTCAAAAGAAAAATTAAATACTCCATTATCACGCAATTATCACATATGATTAATTGCATGTTACATTAATTCCTAAATTAATGAAATGTTACAAAAAATGAAAAGTCATTGTCTTCGGCATTCACATCATCCTCTCCTTTCCTTTCTTTTCTTCCTCTTCATCTCCTTCTTCTTCTTCCTTTCCTTCATAATATCCCTCTTTTTGTCCTTCTTCTGCTTCCACTTGCATTTCTACCTCTTGTTCTCCTTCTTCCACTTCTTCTCCATCATCCCCACTCCTTCAACTACTTCTTCTTCTTCCTCTTGTTCACCTTCTTCCACTTCTACTACATCCATTTCTACCACTTGTTCTCCTTCTTCCACTTCTTCTCCATCATCCCCACTCCTTCAACTACTTCTTCTTCTTCCTATTGTTCACCTTCTTCCACTTCTACTACATCCACTTGTTCTTCTTCTTCCCTCTCTTCTCCTTCTTGCCCTTCTTCTGCCTACACTACTTCTTCTTCCTCCCCTTCTTCTTCTCATCCTTGTTCCACTTCTTCTTCATTCCCCTTTCCGTCCATTGCTTCTTCTTCCTCCTCTTTTTCTCATTCTTCCACTTCTTCTTCTTCTTCCTATTGTTCTCCTTCTTCCACTTGCACTTCTTCCTTTTCTTCTCGTTCTTCCACTTCTTCTTCTTCCTCTTCTTCTTCTTCTCCTTCTGCCACCTCTTCTTCCACTTATTCTTCTTCATCTCCTTTCATTCCACTACTTCCTCCTATTCCTCTTATTCTCTGCTTCTACCACTTCTTCTACTTCTACTTATTGTTCTTCTTCATTTTCATCTCCTTCTTCCGATTCTTCTGCTTACACTTCTTCCGTTTCTTCTCCTTCCACAACTTCTTCTTCTTTCCTTTCCATCTTCTCCTTCCTCTTTTTCTCCATCCCCCACTTCTGTTGCTTCCCATTGTTGTTCTTCCTCTTCTTCTCCTTCCCCCAAATCTTATGCTTACACTCGTTCTTCTTCTTCCTCTTCTCCTCCAGATTCCACTTCTTCTGCTACTTCTTCCCTTCCCTTCCCCTCCTTCTTCCTTTTCCTGCTTTTCTCCTTGTTCCAATTTTTCTTCTTCATCTCACCTCCTTCCACTACTTCTTCTTCCTCTTCTTGTTCACCTGCTTCAACTTCTTCACTATCCACATCTTCTTCTTCTTCCTTTTCTTCTCCTTCTTCCACTTCTTCCAGTTACTCTCCTTCCTCTTCCTCTTCTTCCTCTTCTTATTCTTCTTCCACTTCTCCTGCCTCCTCTTGATCTCCTTCTTCTTCTTCCTTTCGTTCGTGATATCCCTCTTTTTCTCCTTCTTCTTCTTCCACTTGCATTTCTACCTCTTGTTCTCCTTTTTCCACTTCTTCTCCATCAGCCCCACTCCTTCAACTACTTCTTCTTCTTCCTCTTGTTCACCTTCTTCAACTTCTACTACATCCACTTGTTCTTCTTCTTCCCTCTCTTCTCCTTCTTGCCCTTCTTCTGCCTACACTACTTCTTCTTCTTCCCCTTCTTCTTCTCTTCCTTGTTCCACTTCTTCTTCATTCCCCTTTCCTTCCATTGCTTCTTCTTCCTCCTCTTTTTCTCATTCTTCCACTTCTTCTTCTTCCTATTGTTCTCCTTCTTCCACTTGCACTTCTTCTGTCTCTTCTCATTCTTCTACTTCTTCTTCTTCCTCTTCTTCTCCTTCTACCACCTCTTCTGCCTCCTCCCGTTCTCCTTCTTCCACTTCTTCTTCTTCATCTCCTTTCATTCCACTACTTCCTCCTATTCCTCTTATTCTCTCCTTCTACCAATTCTTCTACTTCTACTTGTTGTTCTTCTCCATTTTCGTCTCCTTCTTCCGCTTCTTCTGCTTACCCTTCTTATTCTTCCTCTCCTTCCATTTCTCCTCTTCTTCAACTTCTTCACTTTCCACATCTTCTTCTGCTTCCTTTTCTTCTCCCTTTTCCACTTTTTCTAGTTACTCTCCTTCTTCTTACTTTTCTTATTTTCTTCCACTTTTCCTGCCTCCTCTTGTTCTCTTTCTTCCACTTCTTCTTCATCCTCTCCTTTCCTTTCTTTTATTCCTCTTCATCTCCTTCTTCTTCTTCCTTTCCTTCGTCATATGCCTCTTTTTCTCCTTCTTCTACTTCCACTTGAATTTCTACCTCTTGTTCTCCTTCCTCCACTTCTTCTCCATCATCCCCACCTCTTCAACTACTTCTTCTTCTTCCTCTTGTTCACCTTCTTCCACTTCTACTACATCCACTTGTTCTTCTTCTTCCCTCTCTTCTCCTTCTTCCCCTTCTTCTGCCTACACTACTTCTTCTTCCTCCCCTTCTTCTTCTCCTACTTGTTCCACTTCTTCCTCCCCTTCTTCTTCTCCTACTTGTTCCACTTCTTCCTCATTCCCATTTCCTTCCATTGCTTCTTCTTCCTCCTCTTTTTCTCATTCTTCCACTTCTTCTTCTTCTTCCTATTGGTCTCCTTCTTCCACTTGCACTTCTTCCTCTTCTTCTCGTTCTTCCACTTCTTCTTCTTCCTCTTCTTCTCCTTCTGCCACCTCTTCTTCCTCATCCTGTTCTCCTTCTTCCACTTCTTCTTCTTCATCTCCTTTCATTCCACTACTTCCTCCTATTCCTCTTATTCTCTCCTTCTACCACTTCTTCTACTTCTACTTGTTGTTCTTCTTCATTTTCATCTTGTTTTTTCGCTTCTTCTGCTTACACTTCTTCTTCTTCTTCTACCATTTCTTATCCTTCCACAACTTCTTCTTCTTTCCTTTCCGTCTTCTCCTTCCTCTTTTTCTCCATCCCCGACTTCTGTTGCTTCCCATTGTTGCTCTTCCTCTTCTTCTCCTTCTACCATATCTTATGCTTACACTTCTTCTTCTTCTTCCTCTTCTCCTCCAGATGCCACTTCTTCTGCTTCTTCTTCCCTTCCCTTCCCCTCCTTCTTCCTTTTCCTCCTTTTCTCCTTGTTCCAATTCTTCTTCTTCATCTCACCTCCTTCCACTACTTCTTCTTCCTCCTCTTGTTTACCTTCTTCACTTTCCACATCTTCTTCTTCTTCCTTTTCTTCTCCTTCTTCCACTTCTTCTAGTTACTCTCCTTCTTCTTCCTCTTCTTATCTTTCTTCCACTTCTCCTGCCTCCTCTTGTTCTCTTTCTTCCACTTCTTCTTCATCCTCTCCTTTCCTTTCTTTTCTTCCTCTTCATCTCCTTCTTCTTCTTCCTTTCCTTTGTCATATACCTCTTTTTCTCCTTCTTCTGCTTCCACTTGCATTTCTACCTCTTATTCTCCTTCTTCCTCTTTTTCACCTTCTTCCACTTCTACTACATCCACTTGTTCTTCTTTTTCCCTCTCTTCTCCTTCTTGCCCTTCTTTTGCCTACACTACTTCTTTTTCCTCCCCTTCTTCTTCTCCTCCTTGTTCCACTCCTTCTGCATCCCCATTCCTTCCATTGCTTCTTCTTCCTCCTCTTTTTCTCATTCCTTCCACTTCTTCTTCTCCTCGTATTCCTCCTATTCTCTCCTTCTACCATTTCTTCTACTTCTACTTGTTGTTTTTCTTCATTTTCGTCTCCTTCTTCCACTTCTTCTGCTTACACTTCTTCTTCTTCCTCTTCTTCCATTTCTTCTCCTTCCACAACTTCTTCTTCTTTCCTTTCCGTCTTCTCCTTCCTCTTTTTCTCCATCCCCCACTTCTATTGCTTCCCATTGTTGCTTTTCCTCTTCTTCTCCTTCCCCCAAATCTTATGCTTACACTTCTTCTTCTTCTTCCTTTTCTCCTCCAGATTCCACTTCTTCTGCTTCTTCTTCCCTTCCCTTCCCCTCCTTCTTCCTTTTCCTCCTTTTTTCCTTGTTCCAATTCTTCTTTTTTATCTCACCTCCTTCCACTACTTCTTCTTCCTTCTCTTGTTCACCTTCTTCACTTTCCACATCTTCTTCTTCTTCCTTTTCTTCTCCTTCTTCCACTTCTTCTAGTTACTCTCCTTCTTCTTCCTCTTCTTATCTTTCTTCCACTTCTCCTACCTCCTCTTGTTCTCTTTCTTCCACTTCTTCATCCTGTCCTTTCGTTTCTTTTCTTCTTCTTCATCTCCTTCTTCTTCTTCCTTTCCTTCGTCATATCCCTCTTTTTCTCCTTCTTCTGCTTCCACTTGCATTTCTACCTCTTGTTCTCCTTCTTCCAATTCTTCTCCACCATCCCCACTCCTTCAACTACTTCTTCCTGTTCCTCTTGTTCACCTTCTTATACTTCTACTACATCCACTTGTTCTTCTTCTTCCCTCTCTTCTCCTTCTTCCCCTTCTTCTGCCTACACTACTTCTTCTTCCTCCCCTTCTTCTTCTCCTACTTGTTCCACTTCTTCCTCATTCCCCTTTCCTTCCATTGCTTCTTCTTCCTCCTCTTTTTCTCATTCTTCCACTTCTTCTTCTTCCTCCTTTTTTTCTCATTCTTCAACTTCTTGTTCTTCCTATTGTTCTCCTTCTGCCACTTGCACTTCTTCGTTTTCTTCTCGTTCTTCCGCTTCTTCTTCTTCCTCTTTTTCTCTTTCTGCCACCTCTCCTCCCTCCTGCCGTTCTCCTTCTTCCACTTCTTCTTCTTCTTCATCTCCTTTCATTCCACTACTTCCTCCTATTCCTCTCATTCTCTCCTTCTACCACTTCCTCTACTTCTACTTGTTGTTCTTCTTCATTTCGTCTCTTTTTTCCGCTTCTCCTACTTACACTTCTTCTTCTTCTTCCTCTTTATTCCACGCGTTCTTCATCCCCTTTGCTTCCATTGCTTCTTCTTCCTCCTCTTTTTCTCATTCTTCCACTTCTTCTTCTTCTTCCTTTTCTTCTCCTTCTGCCACCTCTTCTCCTCCTCCCATTCTCCTTCTACCACTTCTTCTACTTCTACTTGTTGTTCTTCTTCATTTTCGTCTCCTTCATTCGCTTCTTCTGCTTACACTTCTTCTTCTTTCCTTTCCGTCTTCTCCTTCCCCTTTTTCTCCATCCTCCACTTCTGTTGCTTCCCATTGTTGCTCTTGTTGTTCTTCTCCTTCCCCCAAATCTTATGCTTACACTTCTTCTTCTTCTTCCTGTTCACCTCCAGCTTCCACTTCTTCTGCTTCTTCTTCCCTTCCCTTCGCCTCCTTCTTCCTTTTCCTCCTTTTCTCCTTGTTCCAATTCTTCTTCTTCATCTAACCTGCTTCTACTACTTCTTCTTCCTCCTCTTGTTGCTTCCCATTGTTTCTCTTCCTCTTGTTCACCTTCTTCAACTTTTACTACATCCACTTCTTCTTCTTCTTCCCTCTCTTCTCCTTCTTGCCCTTCTTCTGTCTACACTACGTCTTCTTCCTCCCCTTCTTCTTCTCCTCCTTGTTCCACTCCTTCTTCATCCCCTTTCCTTCCATTGCTTCTTCTTCCTCCTCTTTTTCTCATTCTTCCACTTCCTCTTCTTCTTCCTCTTCTTCTCCTTCTTCCACTTGAAGTTCTTCCTTTTCTTCTCGTTCTTCCACTTCTTGTTCTTCCTCTTCTTCTCCTTCTGCCACCTCTTCTCCCTCCTCCCGTTCTCCTTCTTCCACTTCTTCTTCTTCATCTCCTTCCATTCCACTACTTCCTCCTATTCCTCTTATTCTCTCTTTCTACCACTTCTTCTACTTCTACTTGTTGTTCTTCTTCATTTTCGTCTACTTCTTCCGCTTCTTCTGCTTACACTACTTCTTCTTCCATTTCTTCTCCTTCCACAACTTCTTCTTCTTTCCTTTCCGTCTTTTCGTTCCTCTTTTTCTCCATCCCCCACTTCTGTTGCTTCCCATTGTTGCTCGTCCTCTTGTTTTCCTTCCCCCAAATCTTATGCTTACACTTCTTCTTATTCTTCCTCTTCTCCTCCAGATTCCACTTCTTCTGGTTCTTCTTCCCTTCCCTTCCCCTCCTTCTTCCTTTTCCTCCTTTTCTCCTTCCAATTCGTCTTCTTCATCTCACCTCCTTCCACTACTTCTTCTTCCTCCTCTTGTTCACCTTCTTCACTTTGCACATCTTCTTCTTCTTCCTTTTCTTTTCCTTCTTCCACTTCTTCTAGTTACTCTCCTTCTTCTTCCTCTTCTTATCATTCTTCCACTTCTCCTGCCTCCTCTTGTTCTCTTTCTTCCCACTTCTTCTTCATCCTCTCATTTCCTTTCTTTTCTTCCTCTTCATCTGCTTCTTCTTCTTCCTTTCCTTCGTCATATCCCTCTTTTTCTCCTTCTTCTGCTTCCACTTGCATTTCTACCTCTTGTTCTCCTTTTTCCGCTTCTTCTCCATCATCCCCACTCCTTCAACTATTCTTCTTCTTCCTCTTGTTCACCTTCTTCCACCTCTAATACATCCACTTGTTCTTCTTCTTCCCTCTCTTCTCCTTCTTCTGCCTACACTACTTCTTCTTCCTCCCCTTCTTTTTCTACTCCTTGTTCCACTTCTTCTTCATCCCTTTTCCTTCCATTGCTTCTTCTTCCTCCTCTTTTTCTGATTGTTCCACTTCTTCTTCATGTTCCTATTGTTCTCCTTCTTCCACTTGCACTTCTTCCTTTTCTTCTCGTTCTTCCACTTCTTCTTCTTCCTCTTCTTCTCCTTCTGCCACATCTTCTCCCTCCTCCGGTTCTCCTTCTTCCACTTTTTCTTCTTCATCTGCTTTCATTCCACTACTTCTACCACTTCTTCTACTTGTACTTGTTGCTCTTCTTTATTTTCGTCTCCTTCTTCGGCTTCTTCTGCTTACACTTCTTCTTCTTCCGTTTCTTCTCCTTCGACAACTTCTTCTTTCCGTTCCGTCTTCTCCTTTCTCTTTTTCTCCATCCCCCACTTCTGTTGCTTCCCATTGTTGCTCGTCCTCTTCTTTTCCTTCCCCCAAATCTTATGCTTACACTTCTTCTTCTTCTTCCTCTTCTCCTCCAGATTCCATTTCTTCTGCTTTTTCTTCCTCTTCTTATCTTTCTTCCACTTCTCCTGCCTCCTCTTGTTCTCTTTCTTCCACTTCTCCTGCCTCCTCTTTTTCTCCTTCTTCTGCTTCCACTTGCATTTCTACCTCTTGTTCTCCTTCTTCCACTTCTTCTCCATCATCCCCACTCCTTCAACTACTTCTTCTTCTTCCTCTTGTTCAGCTTCTTCCACTTCTACTACATCTACTTGTTCTTCTTCTTCCCTCTTTTCTCCTTCTTGCCCTTCTTCTGCCTACACTACTTCTTCTTCCTCCCCTTCTTCTTCTCCTCCTTGTTCCACTTTTTCTTCATCCCATTTCCTTCTATTGGTTCTTCTTCCTCCTCTTTTTCTCATTCTTCCACTTCTTCTTCGTCTTCCTATTGTTCTCCTTCTTCCACTTGCAGTTCTTCCTTTTCTTCTCATTCTTCCACTTCTTCTTCTTCCTCTTCTTCTCCTTTTGCCACCTCTTCTCCCTCCTCCTGTTCTCCTTCTTCCACTTCTTCTTCTTCATCTCCTTTCATTCCACTACTTCCTCCTATTCGTCTTATTCTCTCCTTCTACCACTTCTTCGACTTCTACTTGTTGTTCTTCTTCATTTTTGTCTCCTTCTTCTTCCTCTTCTTCCATTTCTTCTCCCTCCACAACTTCTTCTTCTTTCCTTTCCGTCTTCTCCTTCCTCTTTTTCTCCATCCCCCACTTCTGTTGCTTCCCATTGTTGCCCTTCCTCTTCTTCTCCTTCCCCCAAATCTTATGCTTACACTTCTTCTTCTTCTTTCTCTTCTCTTCCAGATTCCACTTCTTCTGCTTCTTCTCCCCTTCCCTTCCCCTCCTTCTTCCTTTTCCTCCTTTTCTCCTTGTTCCAATTCTTCTTCTTCATCTCACCTCCTTCCACTACTTCTTCTTCCTCCTCTTGTTCACCTTCTTCAACTTCTTCACTTTCCACATCTTCTTCTTCTTCCTTTTCTTCTCCTTCTTCCTTTTCTTCTCCTTCTTCCACTTCTTCCAGTTACTCTCCTTCTTCCTCTTCTTATCTTTCTACCAATTCTCCTGCCTCCTCTTGTTCTCTTTCTTCCACTTCTTCTTCATCCTCTCCTTTCCTTTATTTTCTTCCTCTTCATCTCCTTCTTCTTCTTCCTTTCCTTCGTCATATCCCTCTTTTTCTCCTTCTTCTGCTTCCACTTGCATTTCTACCTCTTGTTCTCCTTCTTCCACTTCTTCTCCATCATCCCCACTCCTTCAACTACTTCTTCTTCTTCCTCTTGTTCACCTTCTTCCACTTCTACTACATCCACTTGTTCTTCTTCTTCCCTCTCTTCTCATTCTTGCCCTTCTTCTGCCTACACTACTTCTTCTTCCTCCCCTTCTTCTTCTCTTCCTTGTTCCACTTCTTCTTCATTCCCCTTTCCTTCCATTGCTTCTTCTTCCTCCTCTTTTTCTCATTCTTCCACTTCTTCTTCTTCTTCCTCTTCTTCTCCTTCTGCCACCTCTTTTCCTCCTCCCGTCTCCTTCGTCCACTTCTTCTTCTTTGTCTCCTTTCATTCCACTACTTCCTGCTATTCCTCTTATTCTCTTCTTCTACCACTTCTTCTAGTTGTTGTTCTTCTTCATCTTCATCTCCTTCTTCTTCTTTCTTTCCTTCGTCATATCCCTCTTTTTCTCCTTCTTCTGCTTCCACTTGCATTTCTACCTCTTGTTCTCCTTCTTCCACTTCTTCTCCATGATCCCCACTCTTTCAACTACTTCTTCTTCTTAACTTGTTCACCTTCTTCCACCTCTACTACATCCACTTCTGCTTCTTCTTCCCTTTCTTCTCCTTGTTGCCCTTCTTCTGCCTACACTACTTCTTCTTCCTCCTCTTCTTCTTCTCCTCCTTGTTCCACTTATTCTTCATCCCTTTCATTCCATTGCTTCTTCTTCCTCCTTTTTTCTCATTCTTCCACTTCTTTTCCTTCTTCTTCCTATGGTTCTCTTTCTTCCACTTGCACTGCTTCCTTTTCTTCTCGTTCTACCACTTCTTCTTCTTCCTCTTCTTCTCCTTCTGCCACCTCTTCTCCCTCCTCCCGTTCTCCTTCTTCCACTTCTTCTTCTTCATCTCCTTTCATTCCACTACTTCCTCCTATTCCTCTTATTCTCTCCTTCTACCACTTCTTCGACTTCTACTTGTTGTTCTTCTTCATTTTCGTCTCCTTCTTCTGCTTCTTCTGCTTACACTTCTTCTTCTTCCTCTTCTTCCATTTCTTCTCCCTCCACAACTTCTTCTTCTTTCCTTTCCGTCTTCTCCTTCCTCTTTTTCTCCATCCCCCACTTCTGTTGCTTCCCATTGTTGCTCTTCCTCTTCTTCTCCTTCCCCCAAATCTTATGCTTACACTTCTTCTTCTTCTTCCTCTTCTCTTCCAGATTCCACTTCTTCTGCTTCTTCTCCCCTTCCCTTCCCCTCCTTCTTCCTTTTCCTCCTTTTCTCCTTGTTCCAATTCTTCTTCTTCATCTCACCTCCTTCCACTACTTCTTCTTCCTCCTCTTGTTCACCTTCTTCAACTTCTTCACTTTCCACATCTTCTTCTTCTTCCTTTTCTTCTCCTTCTTCCTTTTCTTCTCCTTCTTCCACTTCTTCCAGTTACTCTCCTTCTTCTTCCTCTTCTTATCTTTCTACCACTTCTCCTGCCTCCTCTTGTTCTCTTTCTTCCACTTCTTCTTCATCCTCTCCTTTCCTTTCTTTTCTTCCTCTTCATCTCCTTCTTCTTCTTCCTTTCCTTCGTCATATCCCTCTTTTTCTCCCTCTTCTGCTTCCACTTGCATTTCTACCTCTTGTTCTCCTTCTTCCACTTCTTCTCCATCATCCCCACTCCTTCAACTACTTCTTCTTCTTCCTCTTGTTCACCTTCTTCCACTTCTACTACATCCACATGTTCTTCTTCTTCCCTCTCTTCTCATTCTTGCCCTTCTTCTGCCTACACTACTTCTTCTTCCTCCCCTTCTTCTTCTCCTCCTTGTTCCACTTCTTCTTCATTCCCCTTTCCTTCCATTGCTTCTTCTTCCTCCTCTTTTTCTCATTCTTCCACTTCTTCTTCTTCTTCCTCTTCTTCTCCTTCTGCCACCTCTTTTCCTCCTCCCGTCTCCTTCGTCCACTTCTTCTTCTTTGTCTCCTTTCATTCCACTACTTCCTGCTATTCCTCTTATTCTCTTCTTCTACCACTTCTTCTAGTTGTTGTTCTTCTTCATCTTCATCTCCTTCTTCTTCTTTCTTTCCTTCGTCATATCCCTCTTTTTCTCCTTCTTCTGCTTCCACTTGCATTTCTACCTCTTGTTCTCCTTCTTCCACTTCTTCTCCATGATCCCCACTCCTTCAACTACTTCTTCTTCTTAACTTGCTCACCTTCTTCCACCTCTACTACATCCACTTTTGCTTCTTCTTCCCTTTCTTCTCCTTCTTGCCCTTCTTCTGCCTACACTACTTCTTCTTCCTCCTCTTCTTCTTCTCCTCCTTGTTCCACTTATTCTTCATCCCTTTCCTTCCATTGCTTCTTCTTCCTCCTTTTTTCTCATTCTTCCACTTCTTTTCCTTCTTCTTCCTATTGTTCTCTTTCTTCCACTTGCACTGCTTCCTTTTCTTCTCGTTCTTCCACTTCTTCTTCTTCGTCTTCTTCTCCTTCTGCCACCTCTTCTCCCTCCTCCCGTTCTCCTTCTTCCACTTCTTCTTCTTCATTTCCTTTCATTCCACTACTTCCTCCTATTCCTCTTATTCTCTCCTTCTACCACTTCTTCTACTTGTAGTTCTTCTTCATTTTCGTCTCCTTCTACCACTTCTTCTACTTGTTGTTCTTCTTCATCTTCATCTCCTTTTTCTTCTTCCTTTCCTTTGTCATATCCCTCTTTTTCTCCTTCTTCTACTTCCACTTGCATTTCTACCTCTTTGATATGAATCCACTGTCAGTTTAGGATTCTGAAAGGACCCTAGGAATTTAGCTTGCTGCGTTAACAAAATTAATCAACGTGGAATGCAAACAATTTCAAAAAAATAAACTAAATAGAATTACTATCAAACTTTTAGACACAGAATGGAAATTAAAAGTTATTGAAATTCAACGATTAAACGAGTTTTCGAAAGTGTAGGACTTTCCTGTCATAGAGTTTAATGGGCAGAATTGAGTATGAATGGAAAAGACAGAAAATGGAATTGGAATTGATAGACTCCACACTTCCAAGGATGGAAGATATGTCTACGAGATTGCACACACAAAGGGGTGAATTACCTTTGATAAATCTCAAAAAGATTTTGGATTGCCAAGAACCCAAAGGAGAGAAAACTCAACTAGTATTTTATTTCCAAAATATTCTGCCTTACATCTCAGTCTTGCCCAAATTTATATGCCTAATAAACTCAACTTGTGTAGGTTTAGTGGCTTTCTAAATTCAGGTGAAGTTACAAAATAATAAAAACTAATAATGGGCAGCTTAATAACAAAGTGTAACTGCCAAAGTAAATTAAACACGTATACTAATTAGAATTGATAACCTAGGTGGCTGCAACTTTAATTATACAATTCTGGTTGCCCACCATTAACTAAGTAAACTCCAAGAAAATGAGTTTAATTTATTCCAAACTTCTCTTCCATTAAGGTCAAGTATTGTTCTCTTCAGTCCCTTGTGATAGGTCCTCCAAGTCCTTCAAGCTACATGTCTTCATCACTCTTGTTCTCCTTCTTCCACTTCTTCTCCATCATCCCTACTCCTTCAACTACTTCTTCTTCTTCTTCACTTGTTCGCCTTCTTCCACCTCTACTACATCCACTTCTTCTTCTTTTTCCTTTTCTTCTCATTCTTCCACTTCTTCTTCTTCCTCTTCTTCTCCTTCTGCCACCTCTTCTCCCTCCTCCCGTTCTCCTTCTTCCACTTCTTCTTCTTCATCTCCTTTCATTCCACTACTTCTACCACTTCTTCTACTTCTACTTGTTGTTCTTCTTCATTTTCGTTTCCTTATTCCGCTTCTTCTGCTTACACTTCTTCTTCTTCCTCTTCTTCCATTTCTTCTCCTTCCACAACTTCTTCTTCTTTCCTTTCCGTCTTCTCCTTCCTCTTTTTCTCCATCCCCGACCTTTGTTGCTTCCCATTGTTGCTCTTCCTCTTCTTCTCCTTCCCCCAAATCTTCTGCTTACACTTCTTCTTCTTCTTCCTCTTCTCCTCCAGATTCCACTTCTTCTGCTTCTTCTTCCCTTCCCTTCCCCTCCTTCTTCCTTTTCCTCCTTTTCTCCTTGTTCCAATTCTTCTTCTTCATCTCACCTCCTTCCACTACTTCTTCTTCCTCTTCTTGTTCACCTTCTTCAACTTCTTCACTTTCCATATCTTCTTCTACTTCCTTTTCTTCTCCTTCTTCCACTTCTTCTAGTTACTCTCCTTCTTCTTCCTCTACATTCTTTCTTCCACTTCTCCTGCCTCCTCTTGTTCTCTTTCTTCCACTTCTTCTTCATCCTCTCCTTTCCTTTCTTTTCTTCCTCTTCATCTTCTTCTTCTTCTTCCTTTCCTTCGTCATATCCCTCTCTTTCTCCTTCTTCCACTTCTTCTCCATCATCCCCACTCCTTCAACTACTTCTTCTTCTTCACTTGTTCACCTTCTACCACCTCTACTACATCCACTTGTTATTCTTCTTCCCTCTCTTCTCCTCCTTGCCCTCCTTCTGCCTACACTACTTCTTCTTCCTCCCCTTCTTCTTCTCCTCCTTCTTCCACTTCTTCTTCATTCCCCTTTCCTTCCATTGCTTCTTCTTGCTCCTCTTTTTCTCATTCTTCCACTTCGTCAACCTACCCTTCTTCTTCTCCTCCTTGTTCCACTTCTTCTTCATTCCCCTTTCCTTCCATTGCTTGTTCTTCCTCATCTTTTTCTCATTCTTCCACTTCTTCTTCTTCTTCCTATTGGTCTCCTTCTTTCACTTGCGCTTCTTCCTTTTCTTCTCGTTCTTCCACTTCTTCTTCTTCCTATTGTTCTCCTTCTTCCACTTGCACTTCTTCCTTTTCTTCTCGTTCTTCCACTTCTTCTTCTTCTCCTTCTGCCACCTCTTCTCCCTCCTCCCGTTATCCTTCTTCCACTTCTTCTTTTTCATCTCCTTTCATTCCACTACTTCCTCCTATTCCTCTCATTCTTTCCTTCTACCACTTCTTCTACTTCTACTTGTTGTTCTTCTTCATTTTCGTCACCTCCTTCCACTACTTCTTCCTCCTCCTCTTGTTCACCTTCTTCACTTCCCACATCTTCTTCTTCTTCCTTTTCTTCTCCTTCTTCCACTTCTTCTAGTTACTCTCCTTCTTTTTCCTCTTCTTATCTTTCTTCCACTTCTCCTGCCTCCTCTTTTTCTCTTTCTTCCGCTTCTTCTTCATCCTCTCCTTTCCTTTCTTTTCTTCCTCTTCATCTCCTTCTTCATCTTCCTTTCCTTCGTTGTATTCCTCTTTTTCTATTTCTTCTCCTTCCACTTGCATTTCTACCTCTTGTTCTCCTTCTTCTCCTTCCTCTTTTTCTCCATCCCCCACTTCTGTTGCTTCCCATTGTTGCTCTTCCTCTTGTTCTCCTTCCCCCAAATCTTACGCTTACACTTCTTCTTCTTCTTCCTCTTCTCCTCCAGATTGCACTTCTTCTGCTTCTTCTTCCCTTCCCTTCCGCTTCTTCTTCCTTTTCTACCTTTTCTCCTTGTTCCAATTCTTCTTCTTCATCTCACCTCCTTCCACTACTTCTTCTTTCTCCTCTTGTTCACCTTCTTCACTTTCCACATCTTCTTCTTCTTCCTTTTCTTCTCCTTCTTCCACTTCTTCTGGTTACTGTCCTTCTTCTTCCTCTTCTTATCTTTCTTCCACTTTTTCGGCCTCCTCTTGTTCTCTTTCTTCCACTTCTTCTTCATCCTCTCCTTTTCTTTCTTTTCTTCCTCTTCATCTCCTTCTTCTTCTTCCTTTCCTTCGTCATATCCCTCTTTTTCTCCTTCTTCTGCTTCCACTTGCACTTCTACCTCTTGTTCTCCTTCTTCCACTTCTTCTCCATCAACCCCACTCCTTCAACTACTTCTTCTTCTTCCACCTCTAATACATCCACTTGTTCTTCTTCTTCCCTCTCTTCTCCTTCTTGCCCTTCTTCTGCCTACACCACTTCTTCTTCGTCCCCTTCTTCTTCTCCTCCTTGTTCCACTTCTTCTTCATCCCCTTTCCTTCCATTGCTTCTTCTTCCTCCTATTTTTCTCATTCTTCAACTTCTTCTTCTTCTTCCTATTGTTCTCCCTCTTCCACTTGCACTTCTTCCTTTTCTCCTCGTTCTTCCACTTCTTCTTCTTCCTCTTCTTCTCCTTCTGCCACCTCCTCTCACTCCTCCCGTTCTCCTTCTTCCATTCTTCTTCTTCATCTCCTTTCATTCCACTGCTTCGTCTTATTCCTCTTATTGTCTCCTTCTACCACTTCTTCTACTTCTACTTGTTGTTCTTCTTCATTTTCGTCTCCTTCTTTCGCTTCTTCTGCTTACACTTCTTCTTCTTCCGCTTCTTCCGTTTCTTCTCTGTCCACAACTTCTTCTTCTTTCCTTTCCGTCTTCTCCTTCCTCTTTTTCTCCATCCCCCACTTCTGTTGCTTCCCATTGTTGCTCTTCCTCCTCTTCTCCTTCCCCCAAATCTTATGCTTACACTTCTTCTTCTTCTTCCTCTTCTCCTCCAGATTCCACTTCTTCTGCTTCTTCTTCCCTTCCCTTCCCCTCCTTCTTCCTTTTACTCTTTTTCTACTTGTTCCAATTCTTCTTCTTCATCTCACCTGCTTCCACTACTTCTTGTTCCTCCTCTTGTCCACCTTCTTCAACTTCTTCACTTTCCACATCTTCTTCTTCTTCCTTTTCTTCTCCTCCTTCCACTTCTTCTAGTTACACTGCTTCTTCTTCCTCTTCTTATCTTTCTTCCACTTCTCCTGCCTCCTCTTGTTCTCTTTCTTCCACTTCTTCTTCATCCTCTCCTTTCCTCTCTTTTCTTCCTCTTTATCTCCTTCTTCTACTTCCTTTCCATCATCATATTCCTCCTTTTCTCCTTGTTCCAATTCTTCTTCTTCATCTCACCTCCTTCCATTACTTCTTCTTACTCCTCTTGTTGACCTTCTTCAAGTTCTTCACTTTCGACATCTTCTTCTTCTTCCTTTTCTTCTCCTTCTTCCACTTCTTCTAGTTACTCTCCTTCTTCTTCCTCTTCTTATCTTTCTTCCACTTCTCCTGCCTCCTCTTGTTCTCTTTCTTCCATTTCTCCTTCTTCTGCTACCACTTGCATTTCTACCTCTTGTTCTCCTTCTTCCACTTCTTCTCCATCATCCCCACTACTTCAACTACTTCTTCTTGTTCCTCTTGTTCACCTTCTTCCACTTCTGCTACATCCACTTCTTCTTCTTCTTCCCTCTTTTCTCCTTCTTGCCATTCTTCTGCCTACACTACTTCTTCTTCATCCCCTTCTTCTTCTCCTCCTTGTTCCACTCCTTCTTCATCCCGTTTCCTTCCATTGCTTCTTCTTCCTTCTCTTTTTCTCATTCTTCGACTTCTTCCTCTTCTTCCTCTTCTTCTCCTTCTGCCACATCTTCTCTTCCTCGCATTCTCCTTCTTCCACTTCTTCTTCTTCATCTCGTTTCATTCCACTTCTTCCTCCTATTCCTTTTATTCTCTCCTTCTACCACTTCTTCTACTTCTACTTGTTGTTCTTCTTCATTTTCGTCTTCTTCTTTCACTTCTTCTGCTTACACTTCTTCTTCTTTCTCTTCTTCCATTTCTTCTCCTTCCACAACTTCTTCTTCTTTCCTTTCCGTCTTCTCCTTCCTCTTTTTCTCCAACCCCCACTTCTGTTGCTTCCCATTGTTGCTCTTCCTCTTGTTCTCCTTCCCCCAAATCTTATGCTTACACTTCTTCTTCTTCTTCCTCTTCTCCTCCAGCTTCCACTTCTTCTGCTTCTTCTTCCCTTCCCTTCCCCTCCTTCTTCCTTTTCCTCCTTTTCTCTTGGTTCAAATTCTTCTTCTTCATCTCACCTGCTTCCACTACTTCTTGTTCCTCCTCTTGTCCACCTTCTTCAAGTTCTTCATTTTCCACATGTTCTTCTTCTTCCTTTTCTTCTCCTTCTTCCACTTCCTCTACTTCCTCTTCTTATCTTTCTTCCACTTCTCCTGCCTCCTCTTGTTCTCTTTCTTCCACTTCTTCTTCATCCTCCCCTTTCCTTTCTTTTCTTACTCTTCATCTCCTTCTTCTGCTTCTTTTCCATCGTAATATTCCTCCTTTTCTCCTTGTTCCAATTCTTCTTCTTCATCTCACCTCCTTCCATTACTTCTTCTTCCTCCTCTTGTTCACCTTCTTCAAGTTCTTCACTTTCCACATCTTCTTCTTCTTCCTTTTCTTCTCCTTCTTCCACTTCTTCTAGTTACCCTTCTTCTTCTTCCATGCCTTTGTCTTCTTCATTTTCGTCTCCTTCTTCCGCTTCTTCTGCTTACACTTCTTCTTCTTCCTCTGCTTCCATTTCTTCTCCTTCCAGACCTTCTTCTTCTTTCCTTTCCTTCTTCTCCTTCCACAACTTCTTCTTCTTTCCTTTCCGTCTTCTCCTTCCTCTTTTTCTCCAACCCCTACTTCTGTTGCTTCCCATTGTTGCTCTTCCTCTTCTTCTCCTTCCCCCAAATCTTATGCTTAGACTTCTTCTTCTTCTTCCTCTTCTCCTTTTTCCAATTCTTCTTCTTCATCTCACCTCCTTCGACTACTTCTTCTTCCTCCTCTTGTTCACCTTCTTCACTTTCCACATCTTCTTCTTCCTTTTCTTCTCCTTCTACCACTTCTTCTAGTTACTCTCCTCCTTCTTCCTTTTCTTATCTTTCTTCCACTTCTCCTGCCTCCTCTTGTTCTCTTTCTTCCACTTTTTCTTCATCCTCTCCTTTCCTTTCTTTTCTTCCTCTTCATCTCCTTCTTCTTCTTCCTTTCCTTCGTCATATCCCTCTTTTTCTCCTTCTTCTGCTTCCGCTTGCGTTTCTACCTCTTGTTCTCCTTCTTCTTCTTCCTTTCCTTCGTCATATCCCTCTTTTTCGCCTTCTTCTGCTTTCGCTTGCGTTTCTACTACCTCTTGTTGTCCTTCTTCCACTTCTTCTCCATCATCCCCACTAATTCAACTACATCTTCTTCTTCCTCTTGTTCACCTTCTTCTACTTCTACTACATCCACTTGTTCTTCCTCTTCCCTCTCTTCTCCTTCTTGGCCTTCTTCTGCCTAGACTACTTCTTCTTCGTCCCCTTCTTCTTCTCCTCCTTGTTCCACTTCTTCTTCATCCCCTTTCCTTCCATTGCTTCTTCTTCCTCCTATTTTTCTCATTCTTCCACTTCTTCTTCTTCTTCCTATTGTTCTCCCTCTTCCACTTGCACTTCTTCCTTTTCTCCTCGTTCTTCCACTTCTTCTTCTTCCTATTCTTCTCCTTCTGCCACCTCCTCTCACTCCTCCCGTTCTCCTTCTTCCATTCTTCTTCTTCATCTCCTTTCATTCCACTACTTCCTCCTATTCCTCTTACTCTCTCCTTCTACCACTTCTTCTACTGCTACTTGTTGTTCTTATTCATTTTCGTCTCCTTCTTCCGCTTCTTCTGCTTACACTTCTTCTTGTTCCTCTTCTTCCATTTCTTATCCTTCCACAACTTCTTCTTTCCTTTCCGTCTTCTCCTTCCTCTTTTTCTCCAACCCCCACTTATGTTGCTTCCCATTGTTGCTCTTCCACTTCTTTTTCTTCTTCCTATTGTTCTCCTTCTTCCACTTGCACTTCTTCCGTTTCTTCTCCATCTTCCACTTCTTCTTCTTCCTCTTCTTCTCCTTCTGCCACCTCTTCTTCCTCCACCCGTTCTGCTTCTTCCACTTCTTCTTCTTCATCTCCTTTCATTCCACTACTTCTACCACTTCTTCTACTTCTACTTGTTGTTCTTCTTCATTTTCGTCTCCTTCTTCTGCTTACACTTCTTCTTGTTCCTCTTCTTCCATTTCTTCTCCTTCCACAACTTCTTCTTTCCTTTCTGTTTTCTCATTCCTCTTCTTCCTCTTCTTCTCCTTCCCCCAAATCTTATGCTTACACTTCTTCTTCTTCTTCCTCTTCTCCTCCAGATTCCACTTCTTCTGCTTCTTCTTCCCTTCCCTTCCCCTCCTTCTTCCTTTTCCTCTTTTTCTCCTTGTTCCAGTTCTTCTTCTTCATCTCACCTCCTTCCACTACTTCTTCTTCCCCCTCTTCTTCACCTTCTTCACTTTCCATATCTTCTTCATCTTCCTTTTCTACCCCTTCTTCCACTTCTTCTAGTTACTCTCCTTCCTCTTCCTCTTCTTATCTTTCTTCCACTTCTCCTGCCTCCTCTTGTTCTCTTTCTTCCACTTCTTCTTCTTCATCCTCTCCTTTCCTTTCTTTTCTTATTCTTCATCTCCTACTTCTTCTTCCTTTCCTTCGTGATATCCCTCTTTTTCTCCTTCTTCTGCTTCCACTTGCATTTCTACCTCTTGTTCTCCTTCTTCCACTTCTTCTCCATCATCCCCACTCCTTCAACTACTTCTTCTTCTTCCTCTTGCTCACCTTCTTCCACTTCTACTACACCTACTTGTTCTTCTTCTTCCCTCTCTTCTCTTTCTTGCCCTTCTTCTGCCTGCCCTACTTCTTCTTCCTCCCCTTCTTCTTCTCCTCCTTGTTCCACTTCTTCTTTATCCCCTTTCCTACCATTGCTTCTTCTTCTTCCTTTTTTTTCTTATTCTTCCACTTGCACTTCTTCCTTTTCTTCTCATTCTTCCACATCTTCTTCTTCCTCTTCTTCTCCTTCTGCCACCTCTTCTCCCTCCTCCCGTTCTCCTTCTTCCACTTCTTCTTCTTCATCTCCTTTCATTCCACTACTTCCTCCAATTCCTCTTATTCTCTCCTTCTACCACTTCTTCTACTTCTACTTGTTGTTCTTTTTCATTTTTATCTCCTTCTTCCGCTTCTTCTGCTTACACTTCTTCATTTTCCTCTTCTTCGATTTCTTCGACTTCCACAACTTCTTCTTCGTCATCTCACCTCCTTGCACTACTTCTTCTTCCTCCTCTTGTTCACCTTCTTCAACTTCTTCACTTTCCACATCTTCTTCTTCTTCATTTTCTTCTCCTTCTTCCACTTCTTCTAGTTACTCTCCTTCTTCTTCCTCTTCTTATCTTCTTCTTCATCTCACCTCCTTCGACTACTTCTTCTTCCTCCTCTTGTTCACCTTCTTCAACTTCTTCACTTTCCACATCTTCTTCTTCTTCCTTTTCTTCTCCTTCTTCCACTTCTTCTAGTTACTCTCCTTCTTCTTCCTCTTTTTATCTTTCTTCCACTTCTTGATCATCCTCTGCTTTCCTTTCTTTTCTTCCTCTTCATATCCTTCTTCTTCTTCCTTTCCTTCGTCATATCCCTCTTTTTCTCCTTCTTCTGTTTCCACTTGCATTTATACTACCTCTTGTTCTCTTTCTTCCACTTCTTCTCCGTCATCTCCACTCCTTCAACTACTTCTTCTTCTTCCTCTTGTTCACCTTCTTCCACTTTTACTACATCCACTTCTTCTTCTTCTTCCCTCTCTTCTCCTTCTTGCCGTTCTTCTGCCTACACTACTTCTTCTTCGTCCCCTTCTTCTTCTCCTCCTTGTTCCACTCCTTCTTCATCCCCTTTCCTTCCATTGCTTCTTCTTCCTCCTCTTTTTCTCATTCTTCCACTTCTACTTCTTCGTATTGTTCTCCTTCTTCCTCTTGCACTTCTTCCTTTTCTTCTCGTTCTTACACCACTTCTTCTTCCTCTTCTTGTCCTTCTGCCACCTCTTCTTCCTCCTCCCGTTCTCCTTCCACAATTTCTTTTTCTTCATCTCCTTTCATTCCACTACTTCCTCCTATTCGTCTTATTCTCTCCTTCTACCACTTCTTCTACTTCTACTTGTTGTTCTATTTCATTTTCGTCTCCTTCTTCCGCTTCTTCTGCTTACACTTCTTCTTCTTCCTCTTCTTCCATTTCTTCTCCTTCCATAACTTCTTCTTCTTTCCTTTCCGTCTTCTCATTCCTCTTTTTCTCCAACCCCCACTTCTGTTGCTTGCCATTGTTGCTCTTCCTCTTCTTCTCCTTCCCCCAAATCTTATGCTTACACTTCTTCTTCTTCTTCCCCCAAATCTTATGCTTACACTTCTTCTTCTTCTTCCTCTTCTCCTCCAGCTTCCACTTCTTCTGCTTCTTCTTCCCTTCCCTTCCCCTCCTTCTTCCTTTTCCTCCTTTTCTCCTTGTTCCAATTCTTCTTCTTCATCTCACCTCCTTCCATTACTTCTTCTTCCTCCTCTTGTTCACCTTCTTTAAGTTCTTCACTTTCCACATCTTCTTCTTCTTCCTTTCTTCTCCTTCTTCCACTTCTTCTAGTTACTCTCCTTCTTCGTCCTCTTCTTATCTTTCTTCCAATTCTCCTGCCTCCTCTTGTTCTCTTTCTTCCACTTCTTCTTCATCCTCTTGTTTCCTTTCTTTTCTTCCTCTTCATCTCCTTCTTCTTCTTCCTTTCCTTCGTCATATCCCTCTTTTTCTCCTTCTTCTGCTTCCACTGGCATTTCTACCTCTTGTTCTCCTTCTTCCACTTCTTCTCCATCATCCCCACTCCTTCAACTACTTCTTCTTCTTCCTCTTGTTCACCTTCTTCCACTTTTACTACATCCACTTCTTCTTCTTCTTCCCTTTCTTCTCCTTCTTGCCCTTCTTCTGCTACACTACTTCTTCTTCTTCCTCTTCTTCTTATCCTCCTTGTTCAACTCCTTCTTCATCCCCTTTCCTTCCATTGCTTCTTCTTCCTCCTCTTTTTCTCATTCTTCCACTTCTTCTTCTTCCTATTGTTCTCCTTCTTCCACTTGCACTTCTTCCTTTTCTTCTCGTTATTCCACCACTTCTTCTTCCTCTTCTTCTCCTTCTGCCACTTTTTCTTCCTCCTCCCGTTCTCCTTCTTCCGCTTCTTCTGCTTACACTTCTTCTTCTTACACTTCTTCTTCTTCCTCTTCTTTGCTTTCCGTCTTCTCCTTCCTCTTTTTCTCTATCCGCCACTTCTGTTGCTTCCCATTGTTGCTCTTCCTCTTCTTCTCCTTCCCCCAAATCTTATGCTTACACTTCTTCTTCTTCTTCCTCATCTCCTCCAGCTTCCACTTCTTCTGCTTCTTCTTTCCTTCCCTTCCCTTCCCCTCCTTCTTCCTTTTCCTCCTTTTCTCCTTGTTCCAATTCTTCTTCTTCATCTCACCTCTTTCCGTTACTTCTTCTTCCTCCTCTTGTTCACCTTCTTCAACTTCTTCATTTTCCACATCTTCTTCTTCTTCCTTTTCTTCTCCTTCTTCCTTTTCTTCTCCTTCTTCCACTTCTTCTAGTTACTCTCCTTCTTCTTCCTCTTCTTATCTTTCTTCCACTTCTCCTGCCTCCTCTTGTTCTCTTTCTTCCACTTCTTCTTCATCCTCTTCGTTCCTTTCTTTTCTTCCTCTTCATCTCCTTCTTTTTCTTCCTTTCCTTCGTCATATCCCTCTTTTTCTCCTTCTTCTGCTTCCACTTGCATTTCTACCTCTGGTTCTCCTTCTTCCACTTCTTTTCCATCATCCCCACTCCTTCAACTACTTCCTCTTCGTCCTCTTGTTCACGTTCTTCCACTTTTACTACATCCACTTCTTGTTCTTCTTCCCTATTTTCTCTTTCTTGCCATTCTTCTGCCTACAGTACTTCTTCTTCCTCCCCTTCTTCTTCTCCTCCTTATTCCGCTCCTTCTTCATCCCGTTTCCTTCCATTGCTTCTACTTCCTCCTCTTTTTCTCATTCTTCCACTTCTTCTTCTTCTTCCTATTGTTCTCCTTCTTCCACTTGCACTTCTTCCTTTTCTTCTCGTTCTTCCACTTCTTCTTCTTCCTTTTCTTCTCCTTCTGCCACCTCTTCTCTTCCTTGCGTTCTCCTTCTTCCACTTCTTCTTCTTCATCTTGTTTCATTCCACTACTTCCTCCTATTCCTCTTATTATCTCTTTCTACCACTTCTTCTACTTCTACTTATTGTTCTTCTTCATTTTCATCTTCTTCTTTCGCTTCTTGTGCTTACACTTCTTCTTCTTCCTCTTCTTCTATTTCTTCTCCTTCCACAACTCCTTCTTCTTTCCTTTCCGTCTTCTCCTCCCTCTTTTTCTCCATCCCCCACTTCTGTTGCTTCCCATTGTTTCTCTTCCTGTTCTTCTCCTTCCCCCAAATCTTATGCTTACACTTGTTCTTCTTCTTCCTCTTCTCCTCCAGCTTCGACTTCTTCTGCTTCTTCTTCCCTTCCCTTCCCCTCCTTCTTCCTTTTCCTCCTTTTCTCCTTGTTCTAATTCTTCTTCTTCATCTCACCTGCTTCCACTACTTCTGGTTCCTCCTCTTGTCCACCTTCTTCAACTTCTTCACTTTCCACATATTCTTCTTCTTGCTTCTCTTCTTCTTCTTCCACTTCTTCTACTTACTCTCCTTCTTCTTCCTCTTCTTATCTTTCTTCCACTTCTGCTGCCTCCTCTTGTTTTCTTTCTTCCACTTCTTCTTCATCCTCTCCTTTCCTTTCTTTTCTTCCTCTTCATCTCCTTCTTCTGCTTCGTTTCCTTCGTCATATTCCTCCTTTTCTCCTTGTTCCAATTCTTCTTCTTCATCTCACCTCCTTCCATTACTTCTTCTTCCTCCTGTTGTTCACCTTCTTCAAGTTCTTCACTTTCCACATCTTCTTCTTGTTCCTTTTCTTCTCCTCCTTCCACTTCTTCTAGTTACTCTCCTTCTTCTTCCTCTTCTTATCTTTCTTCCACTTCTCCTGCCTCCTCTTGTTCTCTTTCTTCCACTTCTTCATCCTCTCCTTTCCTTTCTTTTATTCCTCTTCATTTTTGTCTCCTTCTTCCGCTTCTTCTGCTTACACTTCTTCTTCTTCCTCTTCTTCAATTTCTTCTCCTTCCACAACTTCTTCTTCTTTCCTTTCCATCTTCTCCTTCCTCTTTTTCTCCATCCCCCACTTCTGTTGCTCCCAATTGTTGCTCTTCCTCTTCTTCTCCTTCCCCCAAATCTTATGCTTACACTTCTTCTTCTTCTTCCTCTTCTCCTCCAGCTTCCACTTCTTCTGCTTCTTCTTGCCTTCCCTTCCCCTCCTTCTTCCTTTTCCTCCTTTTCTCCTTGTTCCAATTCCTCTTCTTCACCTCACCTCTTTCCATTACTTCTTCTTCCTCCTCTTGTTCACCTTCTTCAACTTCTTCATTTTCCACATCTTCTTCTTCTTCCTTTTCCTCTCCTTCTTCCACTTCTTCTAGTTACTCTCCTTCTTCTTCCTCTTCTTATCTTTCTTCCACTTCTCCTGCTTCCTCTTGTTCTCTTTCTTCCACTTGTTCTTCTTCTTCCCTCTCTTCTCCTTCTTGCCCTTCTTCTGCCTGCACTACTTCTTCTTCCTCCCTTTCTTCTTCTCCTCCTTCTTCCACTTCTTCTTTATTCCCCCTTCCTTCCATTGCTTCTTCTTCTTCTTCCTATTGTTCTCCTTCTTCGACTTGCGCTTCTTGCTTTTCTTCTTGTTCTTCCACTTCTTCTCTTTCTACCACCTCTTCTTCCTCCTCCCATTCTCCTTCTTCCACTTCTTCTTCTTCGTCTCCTTTCATTCCATTACTTCCTCCTATTCCTCTTATTCTCTCCTTCTACGAGTTCTTCTACTTCTACTTGTTGTTCTTCTTCATTTTCGTCTCCTTCTTTCGCTTCTTCTACCTAAACTTCTTCTTCTTCCTCTTCTTCCATTTCTTCTCCTTCCACAACTTCTTCTTCTCTGCTTTCCATCTTCTCCTTCCTCTTTTTCTCAATGCCCCACTTCTGTTCCTCCCATTGTTGATCTTCCCTTTCTTTTCCTTCCCCCAAATCTTATGCTTCCACTTCTTCTTCTTCTTCCTCTTCTCCTCCAGATTCCACTTCTTCTGCTTCTTCTTCTTCCCTTCCCTTCCCCCCCTTCTTCCTTTTCTTCCTTTTCTCCTTGTTCCAATTCTTCTTGTTCATCTCACCTCCTTCCACTACTTCTTCTGCCTCCTCTTGTTCACCGTCTTCACATTCCACATCTTCTTCTTCTTGCTTTTCTTCTCCTTCTTCCACTTCTTCTAGTTACTCTCCTTCTTTTTCCTCTTCTTATCTTTCTTCCACTTCTCCTGCCTCCTCTTGTTCTCTTTCTTCCACTTCTTCTTCTTCTTCCTGTTGTTCTCCTTCTTCCACTTGCACTTCTTCCTTTTCTTCTCGTTTTTCCACTTCTTCTTCTTCCTCTTCTTCTCCTTCTACCACCTCTTCTCCCTCCTCCCCTTCTCCGTCTTCCACTTCTTCTTCTTCATCTCCTTTCATCCCACTACTTCCTCCTATTCCACTTATCCTCTCCTTCTACTACTTGTTGTTCTTCTTCATTTTCGTCTCTTTCTTCCGCTTCTTCTGCTTACACTTCTTCTTCTTCCTCTTCTTCCATTTCTTCTCCTTCCACAACTTCTTCTTCTTTCCTTTCCGTCTTCTCCTTCCTCTTTTTCTCCAACCCCCACTTCTGTTGCTTCCCATTGTTGCTCTTCCTCTTCCTCTCCTTCCCCCAAATCTTATGCTTACACTTCTTCTTCTTCTTCCTCTTCTCCTCTAGATTCCACTTCTTCTTCCCTTCGCTTCCCCTCCTTCATCCTTTTCCTCCTTTTCTACTTGGTCCAATTCTTCTTCTTCATCTCACCTCCTTCCACTACTTCTTCTTCCTCCTCTTGTTCACCTTCTTCACTTTCCACATCTTCTTCTTCTTCCTTTTCTTCTCCTTCTTCCACTTCTTCTAGTTACTCTCCTTCTTCTTCCTCTTCTTATCTTTCTTCCACTTCTCCTGCCTCCTCTTGTTCTCTTTCTTCCACTTCTTCTTCATCCTCTCCTTTCCTTTGTTTTCTTCCTCTTCATCTCCTTCTTCTTCTTCCTTTCCTTCGTCATATCCCTCTTTTTCTCCTTCTTCTGCTTCCACTTGCATTTCTACCTCTTGTTCTCCTTCTTCCACTTCTTCTCCATCATCCCCACTCTTTAAACTACTTGTTCTTTTTCCTCTTGTTCATCTTCTTCCACTTCTACTACATCCACTTGTTCTTCTTCTTCCCACTCTTCTCCTTCTTGCCCTTCTTATGCATACACTACTTCTTCTTTTTCCCCTTCTTCTTCTCCTCCTTGTTCTACTTCTTTGTCATCCCCTTTCCTTCCATTGCTTCTTCTAACTCCTCTTTTTCTTATCCTTCCACTTCTTCTTTTTCTTCCTATTGTTCTCCTTCTTCCACTTGCACTTCTTCCATTTCTTCTCCTTCTTCTCATTTTTCCTCTTCTTCTTCTTCGTCTTCTTCTCCTTCTGCCACCTCTTCTCCCTCCTCCCGTTCTCCTCCTTCCACTACTTCTTCTTCATTGCCTTTCATTCCACTACTTGCACTTCCTATTCCTCTTATTCTCTCCATCAACCACTTCTTCTACTTCTACTTGTTGTTCTTCTTCCTTTTCGTCTCCTTCCTCAGCTTCTTCTGCTTACATTTCCTCTTCTTCCCTTACCTTCCCCTCCTTCTTCCTTTTCCTCCTTTTCTCCTTGTTCCAATTCTTCTTCTTCATCTCACCTCCTTCCACTACTTCTTCTTCCTCCTCTTGTTCACCTTCCTCACTTTCCACATCTTTTTCTTCTTCCTTTTCTTCTTCTTCTTCCACTTGCACTTCTTCCTTTTCTTCTCGTTCTTCCACTTCTTCTTCGTCCTCTTCTTCTCTTTCTGCCACCTATTTTCCCTCCTTTCGTTCTCCTTCTTCCACTTCTTCTTCTTCATCTCCTTTCATTCCACTACTTCCTCTTATTCCTCTTATTCTCTCCTTCTAGCATTTCTTCTACTTCTACTTGTTGTTCTTCTTCATTTTCCTCTCCTTCTTCCGCCTCTTCTGCTTGCACTTGTTCTTCTTCTTTCCTTTCCGTCTTCTCCTTCCTCTTTTTCTCCATCCCCCACTTCTGTTGCTTCCCATTATTGCTCTTCCTCTTTTTCCCCTTCCCCCAAATCTTACGCTTACACTTCTTCTTCTTCTTCCTCTTCTCCTCCAGCTTCCACTTCTTCTGCGTCTTCTTTCCTTCCCTTCCCCTCCTTCTTCCTTTTCGTCCTTTTCTCCTTGTTCCAATTCTTCTTCATCATCTCACCTCCTTCCACCACTTCTTCTTCCTCCTCTTGTTCACCTTCTTAAACTTCTTCACTTTCCACATCTTCTTCTTCTTCCTTTTCTTCTCCTTCTTCCACTTCTTCTAGTTACTCTCCTTCTTCTTCCTCTTCTTATCTTTCTTCCACTTCTCCTGCCTCTTCTTATTCTCTTTCTTCCACTTCTTCTTCATCCTCTGCTTTCCTTTCTTTTCTTCCTCTTCATCTCCTTTTTCTTCTTCCTTTCCTTCGTCATATCCCTCTTTTTCTCCTTCGTCTACTTCCACTTGCATTTCTACCTCTGGTTCTCCTTCTTCCACTTCTTCTCGATCATCCCCACTCCTTCAACTACTTCTTCTTCTTCTTCCTCTTGTTCCCCTTCTCCCACTTCTAGTACATCCACTTGTTCTACTCCTTCCCTCTCTCTCCTTCTTGCCCTTCTTCTGCCTACACTACTTCTTCTTCCTCTCCTTCTTCTTCTCCTCCTTGTTCCACTTCTTCTTCATCCCCTTTCCTTCCATTGCTTCTTCTTCCTCCTCTTTTTCTCATTCTTCCACTACTTCTTCTTCTTCCCATTGTTCTCCTTCTTCCACTTGCACTTCTTCCTTTTCTTCTCTTTCTTCCACTTCTTCTTCTTCCTCTTCTTCTCCTTCTACCACCTTTTCTCCCTCCTCCCTCCTCCAGTTCTCCTTCTTCCACTTCTTCTTCTTCATCTCCTTTCATTCCACTACTTCCTCCTATTCCTCTTATTCTCTTCTTCTACCACTTCTTCTACTTCTACTTGCTGTTCTTCTTCATTTTCGTCTCGTTCTTCCATTTCTTCTGCTTACACTTCTTCTTTTTCCATTTCTTTTCCTTCCACAACTACTTCTTATTTCCTTTCCGTCTTCTCCTTCCTCTTTTTCTCCATCCCCCACTTCTGTTGCTTCCCATTGTTGCTCTTCCTCTTCTTCTCCTTCCCCCAAATCTTAAGCTTACACTTCTTCTTCTTCTTCCTCTTCTCCTCCAGATTCCACTTCTTCTGGTTCTTCTTACCTTCCCCTCCTTCTTCCTTTTCCTCCTTTTCTCCTTGTTCCGATTCTTCTTCTCCATGTCACCTCCTTCTACTACTTCTTCTTCCTCCTCTTGTTCACGTTCTTCACTTTGCACATCTTCTTCTTCCTTTTCTTATCTTTCTTCCACTTCTTCTAGTTACTCTCCTTCTTCTTCCTCTTCTTATCTTTCTTCCACTTCTCCTGCCTCCTCTTGTTCTCTTTCTTCCACTTCTTCTTCATCCTTTCCTTTCCTTTCTTTTCTTCCTCTTCAACTCCTTCTTCTTCTTCCTTTCCTTCGTCATATCCCCCTTTTTCTCCTTCTTCTGCTTCCACTTGCATTTCTACCTCTTGTTCTCCTTCTTCCACTTCTTCTCCATCATCCCCACTCCTTCAACTGCTTCTTCTTCTTCCTCTTATTCACCTTCTTCCACCACTGCTACATCTACTTGTTTCTCTTCTCATTCTTGCCCTTCTACTGCCTACACTACTTCTTCTTCCTCCCCTTCTTCTTCTCCTCCTTGTTCCACTTCTTCTTCATCCGCTTTCCTTCCATTGCTTCTTCTTCCTCCTCTTCTTCTCGTTCTTCCACTTCTTCTAGTTACTCTCCTTCTTCTTCCTCTTCTTATCTTTCTTCCACTTCTCCTGCCTCCTCTTGTTCTCTTTCTTCCACTTCTTCTTCATCCTGTCATTTCCTTTCTTTTCTTCCTCTTCATATCGCTTCTTCTTCGTTTCCTTCGTCATATCCCTCTTTTTCTCGTTCTTCTGCTTCCAGTTGCATTTCTACCTCTTGTTCTCCTTCTTCAACTTCTTCTCCATCATCCCCACTCCTTCAACTACTTCTTCTTCTTCCTCTTGTTCACCTTCTTTCACCTCTAATACATCCACTTGTTCTTCTTCTTCCGTCTCTTCTCCATCTTGCCGTTCTTCTGCCTACACTACTTCTTCTTCCTCCCCTTCTTCTTCTCCTCCTTGTTCCACTTCTTCTTCATACCATTTCCTTCCATTGCTTCTTCTTCCTCCTCTTTTTCCCATTCTTCCACTTCTTCCTATTGTTCTCCTTCTTCCACTTGCACTTCTTCCTTTTCTTCTCTTTCTTCCACTTCTTCTTCTTCCTCTTCTTCTCCTTCTGCCACCTCTTCTCCCTCCTCCCGTTCTCCTTCTTCCAGTTCTTCTTCTTCATCTCCTTTCATTCCACTATTTCCTCCTATTCCTCTTATTCTCTCCTTCTACCACTTCTTCTACTTCTACTTGTTGTTCTTATTCATTTTCGTCTCCTTCTTCGGCTTCTTCTAGTAACACTTCTTCTTCTTCCATTTCTTCTGCTTCCACAACTTCTTCTTCTTTCCTTTTTGTCTTCTCCGTCCTTTTTTTCTCCATCCCCCACTTCTGTTGCTTCCCATTCTTGCTCTTCCTCTTCTTCTCCTTCCCCCAAATCTTATGCTTACACTTCTTCTTCTTCCTGCTCTTCTCCTCCAGGTTCCACTTCTTTTGCTTCTTCTTCCCTTCCATTCCCCTCCTTCTGCCTTTTCCTCCTTTTCTCCTTGTTCCAATTCTTCTTCTTCATCTCACCTCCTTCCACTACTTCTTCTTCCTCCTCTTGTTCACCTTCCTCAACTTCTTCACTTTCCACATCTTATTCTTCTTGCTTTTTTTCTCCTTCCTCCACTTCTTCTAGTTACTCTCCTTCTTCTTCCTCTTCTTATCTTTCTTCCACTTCTCCTGCCTCGTTTTGTTCTCTTTCTTCCACTTCTTCTTCATCATCTCCTTTCCTTTCTTTTCTTCCTCTTCATCTCCTTCTTCTTCTTCCTTTCCTTCGTCATATCTCTCTTTTTCTCATTCTTCTGCTTCCACTTGCATTTCTACCTCTTGTTCTCCTTCCTCCACTTCTTCTCCATCATCACCACTCCTTCAACTACTTCTTCTTCTTCCTCTTCTTCACCTTCTTCCACTTCTACTACATCCACTTGTTCTTCTTCTTCCCTCTCTTCTCCTTCTTTCCCTTCTTCTGCCTACACTACTTTTCTTCCTCCCCTTCTTCTTCTCCTTCTTGTTCCATTTCGTCTTCATCCCCTTTCCTTCCATGGCTTCTTCTTCCTCCTCTTTTTCTCATTCTTCAACTTCTTCTTCTTCTTCCTATTGTTCTCCTTCTCCCACTTGTACTTCTTCCTTTTCTTCTCGTTCTTCCACTTCTTCTTCCTCCTCTTCTCCTTCTACCACCTCTTCTCCCTCCTCCCATTCTCCTTCTTCCACTTCTTCTTCTTCATCTCCTTTCATTCCACTACTTCCTCCTATTCCTCTTATTCTCTCCTTCTACCACTTCTTCTACTTCTACTTGTTGTTCTTCTTCATTTTCGTCTCCTTCGTCGGCTTCTTCTGCTAACACTTCTTCTTCTTCCATTTCTTCTGCTTCCACAACTTCTTCTTCTTTCCTTTTTGTCTTCTCCGTCCTTTTTTTCTCCATCCCCCACTTCTGTTGCTTCCCATTCTTGCTCTTCCTCTTCTTCTCCTTCCCCCAAATCTTATGCTTACACTTCTTCTTCTTCCTCCTCTTCTCCTCGAGGTTCCACTTCTTTTGTTTCTTCTTCCCTTCCCTTCCCCTCCTTCTGCCTTTTCCTCCTTTTCTCCTTGTTCCAATTCTTCTTCTTCATCTCACCTCCTTCCACTACTTCTTCTTCCACCTCTTGTTCACCTTCTTCAACTTCTTCACTTTCCACATCTTATTCTTCTTGCTTTTCTTCTCCTTCCTCCACTTCTTCTAGTTACTCTCCTTCTTCTTCCTCTTCTTATCTTTCTTCCACTTCTCCTGCCTCGTCTTGTTCTCTTTCTTCCACTTCTTCTTCATCCTTTCCTTTCCCTTCTTTTCTTCCTCTTCATCTCCTTCTTCTTCTTTCTTTCCTTCGTCATATCCCTCTTTTTCTCCTTCTTCTGCTACCACTTGCATTTCTACCTCTTGTTCTCCTTCTTCCACTTCTTCTCCATCATCCCCACTACTTCAACTACTTCTTCTTGTTCCTCTTGTTCACCTTCTTCCACTTCTGCTACATCCACTTGTTCTTCTTCTTCCCTCTTTTCTCCTTCTTGCCCTTCTTCTGCCTACACTACTTCTTCTTGCTCCCCTTCTTCTTCTCCTCCTTGTTCCACTTCTTATTCATCCCGTTTCCTTCCATTGGTTCTTCTTCCTCCTCTTTTTCTCATTCTTCCACTTCTTCTTCTTCTTCCTATTGTTCTCCTTCTTCCACTTGCACTTCTTCCTTTTCTTCTCGTTCTTCCACTTCTTCTTCTTCCTCTTCTCTCCTTCTACCACTTCTTCGGCTTCTACTTGTTGTTCTTCATTTTCGTCTCCTTCTTCCGCTTCTTCTGCTTACACTTCTTCTTCTTCCTCTTCTTCCATTTCTTCTCCTTCCACAACTTCTTATTTCATTTCCGTCCTTTCCTTCCTCTTTTTCTCGATCCCCGACTTCTGTTGCTTCCCATTGTTGCTCTTCCTCGTCTTCTCCTTCCCCAAAATCTTATGCTTACTCTTCTTCTTCTTCTTCTTCTTCTCCTCCAGATTCCACTTCCTCTGCTTCTTCTTCCCTTCCCTTCCCCTCCCCTCCTTCTTCCTTTTCCTCCTTTTCTCCTTGTTCCAATTCTTCTTCTTCATCTCACCTCCTTCCACTACTTCTTCTTCCTCCTCTTGTTCACCTTCTTCAACTTCTTCACTTTCCACATCTTCTTGTTCTTCTCCTTTCTTTTCTTCCTCTTCATCTGCCTCTTCTTCTTCCTTTCCTTCGTCATATCCCTCTTTTTCTCCTTCTTCTGCTTCCACTTGCATTTCTACCTCTTGTTCTCCTTCTTCCACTTCTTCTCCATCATCCCCACTCCTTCAACTACTTCTTCTTCTTCCTCTTTTTCACCTTCTTCCACTTCTTCCCCATCATCCCCGCTCCTTCAACTACTTCTTATTCTTCCTCTTGTTCTTCTTCTTCCCTCTCTTCTCCTTCTTGCCGTTCTTCTGCCTACACTACTTCTTCCTCCCCTTGTTCTTCTCCTCCTTGTTCCACTTCTTCTTCATCCCTTTTCCTTCCATTGCTTCTTCTTCCTCGTCTTTTTCTCATTGTTCCACTTCTTCTTCTTCTTCCTATTGTTCTCCTTCTTCCACTTGAAGTTCTTCCTTTTCTTCTCGTTCTTCCACTTCTTGTTCTTTCTCTTCTTCTCCTTCTGCCACCTCTTCTCCCTCCTCCCGTTCTCCTTCTTCCACTTCTTCTTCTTCATCTCCTTTCATTCCACTAGTTCCTCCTATTCCTCTTATTCTCTCCTTCTACCACTTCTTCTACTTCTACTTGTTGTTCTTCTTCATTTTCGTCTCCTTCTTCCGCTTCTTCTGCTTACACTTCTTCTTCTTCCATTTCTTCTCCTTCCACAACTTCTTCTTCTTTCCTTTCTGACTTCTCCTTCCTCTTTTTCTCCATCCCCCACTTCTGTGCTTCCCATTAATGCTCTTCCTCTTCTTCTCCTTCCCCCAAATCTTATGCTTACACTTCTTCTTCTTCTTCCTCTTCTCCTCCAGATTCCACTTCTTCTTCCCTTCCCATCCCTTCCCCTTCTTCTTCCTTTTCCTCCTTTTCTCCTTGTTCAAATTGTTCTTCTTCATCTCACCTCCTTACACTACTTTTTCTTCCTCCTCTTGTTCACCTTCTTCACTTTCCACATCTTCTTCATCTTCCTTTTCTTCCCCTTCTTTCACTTCTTCTAGTTACTCTCCTTCTTCTTCTTCTTCTTATCTTTCTTCCACTTCTCCTGCCTCGTCTAGTTTTCTTTCTTCCACTTCTTCTTCATCCTCTCCTTTCCTTTCTTTTCTTACTCTTCATCTCCTTCTTCTTTTTCCTTTCCTTCGTCATATCCCTCTTTTTCTCCTTCTTCTGCTTCCACTATCATTTCTACCTGTAGTTCTCCTTCTTCCACTTCTTCTCCATCATCCCCACTCCTTCAACTACTTCTTCTTCTTCCTCTTGTTCACCTTCTTCCACTTCTACTACATCATCCCCACTCCTTCAAGTACTTCTTCTTCTTCCTCTTGTTCACCTTCTTCCACCTCTACTACATCCACTTGTTGTTCTTCTTCCCTCTCTTCCCCTTCTTGCCCTTCTTCTGCCTACACTACTTCTTCTTCGTCCCCTTCTTCTTCTTCTCCTCCTTGTTCCACTTTGTCTTCCTCTCCTTTCCTTCCATTGCTTTTTCTTCCTCCTCTTTTTCTCATTCTTCCACTTCTTCTTCTTCTTCCTATTGTTCACCTTCTTCCACTTGCACTTCTTCCTTTTCTTCTCGTTCTTCCACTTCTTCTTCTTCCTCTTCTCCCTCCTCCCGTTCTCTCTCTTCCACTTCTTCTTCTTCATGTCCTTTCACTCCACTACTTCCTCTTATTCCTCTTATTCTCTCCTTCTACCACTTCTTCTACTTGTTGTTCTTCTTCATTTTCGTCTCCTTCTTACGCTTCTTCTGCTTACACTTCTTCTTCTTCCTCTTCTTCCATTTCTTCTCCTTCCACAACTTCTTCTTCTTTCCTTTCCGTCTTCTTCTTCCTCTTTTTCTACATCCCCCACTTCTGTTGCTTCCCATTGTTGCTCTTCCTCTTCTTCTCCTTCCCCCAAATCTTATGCTTACACTTCTTCTTCGTCTTCCTATTTTCCTCCGGATTCCACTTCTTCTGCTTCTTCATCCCTTCCCTTCCCCTCCTTCTTCCTTTTCTTCTCCTTCTTCCACTTCTTCTTCTTCCTTTTCTTCTCCTTCTTCCACTTCTTCTAGTTACTCTCCTTCTTCTTCCACTTCTTATCTTTCTTCCACTTCTTCTGCTTCTTCTTCCCTTCCCTTCCCGTCCTTCTTCCTTTTCCTCCTTTTCTCCTTGTTCCAATTCTTCTTCTTCATCTCACCTCCTTCCACTACTTCTTCTTCCTCCTCTCGTTCACCTTCTTCAACTTCTTCACTTTCCACATCTTCTTCTTCCTCCTTTTCTTCTCATTCTTGCACTTCTTCTAGTTACTCTCCTTCTTCTTCCTCTTCTTATCTTTCTTCCACTTCTCCTGCCTCCTCTTGTTCTCTTTCTTCCACTTCTTCTTCATCCTCTAATAGAAATCCAGAGTGGTTGGATTCGTTTTGCGGATCTATCTAGGTTGGAAGGTAATAAGTTAACAAAACAATGAGAATTGGGTAAACAAGAAAATGGAAAGGATGAAAATGGTTTAGCGAAGGGATAAATGACGCCACTTCCAAGGATGGAAGATAAGTCCTATGACGCCACAAGGGTGGTGATTTACCCTTGATAAGTCTAGCAGAATGCCACAAGGAAAAATTCCTTGATAAGTTCTAAAGAGAAATTCATCTCACAAAAGGGTAAAACCCAATTATAATTTCACTAATTCAATGGTTCTCCTTTGAGTACAATTCAACCCCTATTTATAGAACTAGATGACTGTTCAAAATCATAACTCTCAAAAGAAAAATTAAATACTCCATTATCACGCAATTATCACATATGATTAATTGCATGTTACATTAATTCCTAAATTAATGAAACGTTACAAAAAATGAAAAGTCATTGCCTTCGGCATTCACATCATTCCCTCCTTCTTCGAAAAGATTCATCCTCGAATCTATGACTTTATTTTCCTATCAATTTTATTCACTTATAATTTAAAATAAACAAAATCAACCTCCAGGATCAAATGTAACTTGTAAAAATTCATGCATCAAAGAAGTTTTCCTTTTTGGTTTCCAAACCCAAACATTGGAATTAAGAGGAATTCTTCTTTTAAAATAGACTTGTGCATTTTCTTCAGGAGTTTTAACCTCAACAATGTACTGAATGTACAATGACTCTGGAAAAGGGATATCCACATTTTTCTTCCTCAAATATGGCAATTTGTGGGTTGTATTGTCATCGTCCTGTGCATTCAAAATACCAATAAAAGAAGAAAAATCATTAGCAGTTTTTATTTTAACGTTCTTTTTCTCTCTTTCTCTTTCCTTTTCTCTCTCTTCCTCTTCACTCTTTTCTTTTTCTATTTTTCTCTTTTCTTCTCTTTCTTTTTCTATTTTCTCCTTCAACTTATGTTGATTATCACAAACTTCACTTGGTGTCAGAAATTTCAAATTAAGTTTGCGTCCTTCATGCACCAAAGAAACTGAAAGTCTTTCAGAATTTATCCTTTTACCCTACAACCAAGGTCTCCCTAAAAGAAAATGACATGAGTCCATGGGAGGAATATCGCATGTCACTTCCTCCACATATTTTCCAATAGTGAATCTAAACTTAGTTTGCCTAGGATGAAGACTCGTTGGTAAGTTAAGTTTATTCACCAATCTTTCGCTCACCACGTTGCTATAACTTTCTTCATCAACTGCAAATAAACACAAATGACCTTCGATTAAACACCTTGTATAAAAAATATCCATCATAGTTCCAAACCTAGAGCCGAAGCTCTGATACCAACTGATATAAATCCAGAGTGGTTGGATTCGTTTTGCGGATCTATCTAGGTTGGAAGGTAATAAGTTAACAAAACAATGAGAATTGGGTAAACAAGAAAATGGAAAGGATGAAAATGGTTTAGCGAAGGGATAAATGAGGCCACTTCCAAGGATAGAAGATAAGTCATATGACGCCACAAGGGTAGTGATTTACCCTTGATAAGTCTAGCAGAACGCCACAAGGAAAAACTCCTTGATAAGTTCTAAAGAGAAATTCATCTCACAAAAGGGTAAAACCCAATTATAATTTCACTAATTCAATGGTTCTCCTTTGAGTACAATTCAACCCCTATTTATAGAACTAGGTGACTGTTCAAAATCATAACTCTCAAAAGAAAAATTAAATACTCCATTAACACGCAATTATCACATATGATTAATTGCATGTTACATTAATTCCTAAATTAATGAAATGTTACAAAAAATGAAAAGTCATTGTCTTCGGCATTCACATCATCCTCTCCTTTCCTTTCTTTTCTTCCTCTTCATCTCCTTCTTGTTCTTCCTTTCCTTCATAATATTCCTCTTTTTGTCCTTCTTCTGCTTCCACTTGCATTTCTACCTCTTGTTCTCCTTCTTCCACTTCTTCTCCATCATCCCCACTCCTTCAACTACTTCTTCTTCTTCCTCTTGTTCACCTTCTTCCACTTCTACTACATCCATTTCTACCACTTGTTCTCCTTCTTCCACTTCTTCTCCATCATCCCCACTTCTTCAACTACTTCTTCTTCTTCCTATTGTTCACCTTCTTCCACTTCTACTACATCCACTTGTTCTTCTTCTTCCCTCTCTTCTCCTTCTTGCCCTTCTTCTGCCTACACTACTTCTTCTTTCTCCCCTTCTTCTTCTCATCCTTGTTCCACTTCTTCTTCATTCCCCTTTCTGTCCATTGCTTCTTCTTCCTCCTCTTTTCTCATTCTTCCACTTCTTCTTCTTCTTCCTATTGTTCTCCTTCTTCCACTTGCACTTCTTCCTTTTCTTCTCGTTCTTCCACTTCTTCTTCTTCCTCTTCTTCTTCTTCTCCTTCTGCCACCTCTTCTTCCACTTATTCTTCTTCATCTCCTTTCATTCCACTACTTCCTCCTATTCCTCTTATTCTCTGCTTCTACCACTTCTTCTACTTCTACTTATTGTTCTTCTTCATTTTCATCTCCTTCTTCCGATTCTTCTGCTTACACTTCTTCCGTTTCTTCTCCTTCCACAACTTCTTCTTCTTTCCTTTCCATCTTCTCCTTCCTCTTTTTCTCCATCCCCCACTTCTGTTGCTTCCCATTGTTGTTCTTCCTCTTCTTCTCCTTCCCCCAAATCTTATGCTTACACTCCTTCTTCTTCTTCCTCTTCTCCTCCAGATTCCACTTCTTCTGCTACTTCTTCCCTTCCCTTCCCCTCCTTCTTCCTTTTCCTGCTTTTCTCCTTGTTCCAATTCTTCTTCTTCATCTCACCTCCTTCCACTACTTCTTCTTCCTCTTCTTGTTCACCTGCTTCAACTTCTTCACTATCCACATCTTCTTCTTCTTCCTTTTCTTCTCCTTCTTCCACTTCTTCCAGTTACTCTCCTTCCTCTTCCTCTTCTTCCTCTTCTTATTCTTCTTCCACTTCTCCTGCCTCCTCTTGTTCTCTTTCTTCCACATCTTCTTCATCCTATCCTTTCCTTTCTTTTCTTCCTCTTGATCTCCTTCTTCTTCTTCCTTTCCTTCGTGATATCCCTCTTTTTCTCCTTCTTCTTCTTCCACTTGCATTTCTACCTCTTGTTCTCCTTTTTCCACTTCTTCTCCATCAGGCCCACTCCTTCAACTACTTCTTCTTCTTCCTCTTGTTCACCTTCTTCAACTTCTACTACATCCACTTGTTCTTCTTCTTCCCTCTCTTCTCCTTCTTGCCCTTCTTCTGCCTACACTACTTCTTCTTCTTCCCCTTCTTCTTCTCTTCCTTGTTCCACTTCTTCTTCATTCCCCTTTTCCTTCCATTGCTTCTTCTTCCTCCTCTTTTTCTCATTCTTCCACTTCTTCTTCTTCCTATTGTTCTCCTTCTTCCACTTGCACTTCTTCCTTCTCTTCTCATTCTTCTACTTCTTCTTCTTGTTCTTCTTCATTTTCGTCTCCTTCTTCGGCTTCTTCTAGTTACTCTCCTTCTTCTTCCTCTACTTTTCTTTCTTCAAATTCTCCTGCCTCCTCTTGTTCTCTTTCTTCCTTCATCCTCTCCTTTCCTTTCTTTTCTTCCTCTTCATCTCCTTCTTCTTCTTCCTTTCCTTCGTCATATCCGTCATTTTCTCCTTCTTCTGCTTCCACTTGCATTTCTGCCTCTTGTTCTCCTTCTTCCACGTCTTCTCCATCATCCCCACTCCTTCAATTACTTCTTCTTCTTCCTCTTGTTCACCATCTTCCACTTCTACTACATCCACTTGTTCTTCTTCTTCCCTCTCTTCTCCATCTTGCCCTTCTTCTGCCTACACTACTTCTTCCTCCCCTTCTTCTTCTCCTCCTTGTTGCACTTCTTCTTCTTCATCCCCTTTCCTTCCATTGCTTCTTCTCACTCCTTTTTTTCTCATTCTTCCACTTCTTCTTCTTCTTCCTATTGTTCTCCTTCTTGCACTTGCACTTCTTCCTTTTCTTCTCGTTCTTCCACTTCTTCTTCTTCCTCTTCTTCTCCTTCTGCCACCTCTTCTCCCTCCTCCCGTTCTCCTTCTTCCAATTCTTCTTCTTCATCTCCTTTCATTCCACTACTTCCTCCTATTCCTCTTATTCTCTCCTTCTACCACTTCTTCTACTTCTACTTGTTGTTCTTCTTCATTTTCGTCTCCTTCTTCGGCTTCTTCTAGTAACACTTCTCCTTCTTCCATTTCTTCTGCTTCCACAACTTCTTCTTCTTTCCTTTTTGTCTTCTCCGTCCTTTTTTTCTCCATCCCCCACTTCTGTTGCTTCCCATTCTTGCTCTTCCTCTTCTTCTCCTTCCCCCAAATCTTATGCTTACACTTCTTCTTCTTCCTCCTCTTCTCCTCCAGGTTCCACTTCTTTTGCTTCTTCTTCCCTTCCATTCCCCTTCTTCTGCCTTTTCCTCCTTTTCTCCTTGTTCCAATTCTTCTTCTTCATCTCACCTCCTTCTTCTTCTTCCTTTCCTTCGTCATATCCCTCTTTTTCTCCTTCTTCTGCTTCCACTTGCATGTCTACCTCTTGTCCTCCTTCTTCCACTTCTTCTCCATCATCCCCACTCCTTCAACTACTTCTTCTTCTTCCTCTTATTCACCTTCTTCCACCTCTACTACATCCACTTCTTCTTCTTCTTCCCAGTCTTCTCCTTCTTGCCTTTCTTCTTTCTACACTACTTCTTCTTCCTCCCGTTCTTCTTCTCCTCCTTGTTCCCCTTCTTCTTGATTCCCCTTTCCTTCCATTGCTTCTTCTTCCTCCTCTTTTTCTCATTCTTCCACTTCTTCTTCTTCCTATTCTTCCATTTCTTCTCCTTCCACAACTTCTTCTTCTTTCCTTTCTGTCTTCTTCTTCCTCTTTTTCTCCATCGCCCACTTTTGTTGCTTTCCATTGTTGCTCTTCCTCTTCTTCTCCTTCCCCCACATCTTATGCTTACACTTCTTCTTCTTCTTCCTCCTCTCCTCCAGATTCCACTTCTTCTGCTTCTTCTTCCCTTCCCTTCCCCTCCTTCTTCCTTTTCCTCCTTTTCTCCTTGTTCCAATTCTTCTTCTTCATCTCACCTCCTTCACTTACTTCTTCTTCCTCCTCTTGTTCACCTTCTTCAACTTCTTCACTTTCCACATCTTCTTCTTCCTTTTCTTCTCCTTCTTCCACTTCTTCTAGTTACTCTCCTTCTTCTTCCTCTTCTTATGTTTCGTCCACTTCTCCCGCCTCCTCTTGTTCTCTTTCTTCCACTTCTTCTTCATCCTCTCCTTTCCTTTCTTTTCTTCCTCTTCATCTCCTACTTCCTCTTCCTTTCCTTCGTCATATCCCTCTCTTTCTCTTTCTTCTGCTTCCACTTGCATTTCTACCTCTTGTTCTCCCTCTTCCACTTCTTCTCCATCACCCCCTCTCCTTCAACTACTTCTTCTTCTTCCTCTTGTTCACCTTTTTCCACCTCTACTACATCCTCTTGTTCTTCTTCTTCCCTCTCTTCTCCTTCTTGCCCTTCTTCTGCCTACACTACTTCTTCTTCCTCCCCTTCTTCTTTTCCTCCTTGTTCCACTTCTTCTTCATTCCCCTTTCCTTCCATTGCTTCTTCCTCCTCCTTTTTTTCTCATTCTTCCACTTCTTCTTCTTCTTCTTCCTATTGTTCTCCTTCTTCCACTTGCACTTCTTCCTTTCCTTCTCGTTCTTCCACTTCTTCCTCTTCTTCTCCTTCTGCCACCTCTTCTCCCTCCTCCCGTTCTCCTTCTTCGACTTCTTCTTCTTCATCTCCTTTCATTCCACTACTTCCTCCTATTCCTTTTATTCTCTCCTTCTACCACTCCGACTTCTGCTTGTTGTTCTTCTTCATTTTCGTCTCCTTCTTCCGCTTCTTCTGCTTACACTTCTTCTTCCTCATCTTCCATTTATTCTCCTTCCACAACTTCTTCTTCTTTCCATTCTGTCTTCGCTTTCCTCTCTTTCTCCATCCCCCACTTTTGTTGCTTCCCATTATTGCTCTTCCTCTTCTTCTCCTTCCCCCAAATCTTATGCTTACACTTCTTCTTCTTCTTCCTCTTCTCCTCCAGATTCCACTTCTTCTGCTTCTTCTTCCCTTCCCTTCCCCTCCTTCTTCCTTTTCCTTCTTTTCTCCTTGTTCCAATTCTTCTTCTTCATCTCACCTCCTTCAACTACTTCTTCTTCCTCCTCTTGTTCACCTTCTTCACTTTCCACATCTTCTTCTGCTTGCTTTTCTTCTCCTTCTTCCACTTCTTCTAGTTACTCTCATTCTTCTTCCTCTTCTTATCTTTCTTCCACTTCTTCTTCATCCTCTCCTTTCCTTTATTTTCTTCCTCTTCATCTCCTTCTTCTTCTTCCTTTCCTTCGTCATATCCCTCTTTTTCTCCTTCTTCTGCTTCCAGTTGCATTTCTACCTCTTGTTCTCCTTCTTCCACTTCTTCTCCATCATCCCCACTCCTTCAACTACTTCTTCCTCTTCCTCTTGTTCACCTTCTTCGACTTCTACTACATCCACTTTTTCTTCTTCTTCGCTCTCTTCTCCTTCTTGCCCTTCTTCTGCCTACACTACTTCTTCTTCCTCCCCTTCTTCTTCTCCTCCTTGTTCCACTTCTTCTTCATCCCCTTTCCTTCCATTGCTTCTTCTTCCTCCTCATTTTCTCATTCTTCCACTTCTTCTTCTTCTTCCTATTGTTCTCCTTCTTCCACTTGCACTTCTTCCTTTTCTTCTCGTTCTTCCACTTCTTCTTCTTCCTCTTCTTCTCCTTCTGCCACTTCTTCTCCCTCCTCCCGTTCTCCTTCTTCCACTTCTTCTTCTTCATCTGCTTTCATTCCACTACTTCCTCCTATTCCTCTTATTCTCTCCTTCTACCACTTTTTCTACTTCTACTTGTTGTTCTTTTTCATTTTTGTCTCCTTCTTCCGCTTCGTCTGCTTACACTTCATCTTGCTCTTCTTCCATTTCTTCTCCTTCCACAACTTCTTCTTCTTTCCTTTCTGTCTTCTGCTTCCTCTTTTTCTCCACTTCTGTTGCTTCCCATTGTTGCTCTTCCTCTTGTTCTCCTTCCCCCAAATCTTACGCTTACACTTCTTCTTCTTCCTCCTCTTCTCCTCCAGATTGCACTTCTTCTGCTTCTTCTTCCCTTCCCTTCCGCTTCTTCTTCCTTTTCTACCTTTTCTCCTTGTTCCAATTCTTCTTCTTCATCTCACCTCCTTCCACTACTTCTTCTTTCTCCTCTTGCTCACCTTCTTCCACTTCTACTACACCTACTTGTTCTTCTTCTTCCCTCTCTTCTCTTTCTTGCCCTTCTTCTGCCTGCACTACTTCTTCTTCCTCCCCTTCTTCTTCTCCTCCTTGTTCCACTTCTTCTTTATCCCCTTTCCTACCATTGCTTCTTCTTCTTCCTTTTTTTTCTTATTCTTCCACTTGCACTTCTTCCTTTTCTTCTCGTTCTTCCACATCTTCTTCTTCCTCTTCTTATCCTTCTGCCACCTCTTCTCCCTCCTCCCGTTCTCCTTCTTCCACTTCTTCTTCTTCGTCTCCTTTCATTCCACTACTTCCTCCTATTCCTCTTATTCTCTCCTTCTACCACTTCGTCTACTTCTACTTGTTGTTCTTTTTCATTTTTGTCTCCTTCTTCCGCTTCTTCTGCTTACACTTCTTCTTTTTCCTCTTCTTCGATTTCTTCGACTTCCACAACTTCTTCTTCGTCATCTCACCTCCTTGCACTACTTCTTCTTCCTCCTCTTGTTCACCTTCTTCAACTTCTTCACTTTCCACATCTTCTTCTTCTTCATTTTCTTCTCCTTCTTCCACTTCTTCTAGTTACTCTCCTTCTTCTTCCTCTTCTTATCTTCTTCTGCATCTCACCTCCTACGACTACTTCTTCTTCCTCCTCTTGTTCACCTTCTTCAACTTCTTCACTTTCCACATCTTCTTCTTCTTCCTTTTCTTCTCCTTCTCCACTTCTTCTAGTTACTCTCCTTCTTCTTCCTCTTTTTATCTTTCTTCCACTTCTCATGCCTCCTCTTTTTCTCTTTCTTCCACTTTTTGTTCATCCTCTCCTTTCCTTTCTTTTCTTCCTCTTCATATCCTTCTTCTTCTTCCTTTCCTTCGTCATATCCCTATTTTTCTCCATCTTCTGTTTCCACTTGCATTTCTACTACCTCTTGTTCTCCTTCTTCCACTTCTTCTCCATCATCTCCACTCCTTCAACTACTTCTTCTTCTTCCTCTTGTTCACCTTCTTCCACTTTTACTACATCCACTTCTTCTTCTTCTTCCCTCTCTTCTCCTTCTTGCCGTTCTTCTGCCTACACTACTTCTTCTTCGTCCCCTTCTTCTTCTCCTCCTTGTTCCACTCCTTCTTTATCCCCTTTCCTTCCATTGCTTCTTCTTCCTCCTCTTTTTCTCATTCTTCCACTTCTTCTTCTTCGTATTGTTCTCCTTCTTCCTCTTGCACTTCTTCCTTTTCTTCTCGTTCTTACACCACTTCTTCTTCCTCTTCTTGTCCTTCTGCCACCTCTTCTTCCTCCTCCCGTTCTCCTTCCACAATTTCTTTTTCTTCATCTCCTTTCATTCCACTACTTCCTCCTATTCGTCTTATTCTCTCCTTCTACCACTTCTTCTACTTCTACTTGTTGTTCTATTTCATTTTTGTCTCCTTCTTCCGCTTCTTCTGCTTACACTTCTTCTTCTTCCTCTTCTTCCATTTCTTCTCCTTCCATAACTTCTTCTTCTTTCCTTTCCGTCTTCTCCTTCCTCTTTTTCTCCATCCCCCACTTCTGTTGCTTCCCATTGTTGCTCTTCCTCTTCTTCTCCTTCCCCCAAATCTTATGCTTACACTTCTTCTTCTTCTTCCTCTTCTCCTCCAGCTTCCACTTCTTCTGCTTCTTCCTCCCTTCCCTTCCCCTCCTTCTTCCTTTTCCTCCTTTTCTCCTTGTTCCAATTCTTCTTCTTCATCTCACCTCCTTCCATTGCTTCTTCTTCCACCTCTTGTTCACCTTCTTTAAGTTCTTCACTTTCCACATCTTCTTCTTCTTCCTTTCTTCTCCTTCTTCCACTTCTTCTAGTTACTCTCCTTCTTCTTCCTCTTCTTATCTTTCTTCCAATTCTCCTGCCTCCTCTTGTTCTCTTTCTTCCACTTCTTCTTCATCCTCTCGTTTCCTTTCTTTTCTTCCTCTTCATCTCCTTCTTCTTCTTCCTTTCCTTCGTCATATCCCTCTTTTTTTCCTTCTTCTGCTTCCACTGGCATTTGTACCTCTTGTTCTCCTTCTTCCACTTCTTCTCCATCATCCCCACTCCTTCAACTACTTCTTCTTCTTCCTCTTGTTCACCTTCTTCCACTTTTACTACATCCACTTCTTCTTCTTCTTCCCTTTATTCTCCTTCTTGCCCTTCTTCTGCTACACTACTTCTTCTTCTTCCTCTTCTTCTTCTCCTCCTTGTTCAACTCCTTCTTCATCCCCTTTCCTTCCATTGCTTCTTCTTCCTCCTCTTTTTCTCATTCTTCCACTTCTTCTTCTTCCTATTGTTCTCCTTCTTCCACTTGCACTTCTTCCTTTTCTTCTCGTTATTCCACCACTTCTTCTTCCTCTTCTTCTCCTTCTGCCACCTTTTCTTCCTCCTCCCGTTCTCCTTCTTCCACTTCTTTTTCTTCATCTCCTTTCATGCCACTACTTCCTCCTATTTGTCTTATTCTCTCCTTCAACCACTTCTCCTACTTCTACTTGTTGTTCTTCTTCATTTTCGTCTCCTTCTTCCGCTTCTTCTGCTTACACTTCTTCTGCTTACACTTCTTCTTCTTACACTTCTTCTTCTTCCTCTTCTTTGCTTTCCGTCTTCTCCTTCCTCTTTTTCTCTATCCGCCACTTCTGTTGCTTCCCATTGTCGCTCTTCCTCTTCTTCTCCTTCCCCCAAATCTTATGCTTACACTTCTTATTCTTCTTCCTCTTCTCCTCCAGCTTCCACTTCTTCTGCTTCTTCTTTCCTTCCCTTCCCCTCCTTCTTCCTTTTCCTCCTTTTCTCCTTGTTCCAATTCTTCTTCTTCATCTCACCTCTTTCCGTTACTTCTTCTTCCTCCTCTTGTTCACCTTCTTCAACTTCTTCATTTTCCACATCTTCTTCTTCTTCCTTTTCTTCTCCTTCTTCCACTTCTTCTAGTTACTCTCCTTCTTCTTCCTCTTCTTATCTTTCTTCCACTTCTCCTGCCTCCTCTTGTTCTCTTTCTTCCACTTCTTCTTCATCCTCTTCGTTCCTTTCTTTTCTTCCTCTTCATCTCCTTCTTTTTCTTCCTTTCCTTCGTCATATCCCTCTTTTTCTCCTTCTTCTGCTTCCACTTGCATTTCTACCTCTGGTTCTCCTTCTTCCACTTCTTTTCCATCGTCCCCACTCCTTCAACTACTTCCTCTCCGTCCTCTTGTTCACGTTCTTCCACTTTTACTACATCCACTTCTTCTTCTTCTTCCCTATTTTCTCTTTCTTGCCATTCTTCTGCCTACAGTACTTCTTCTTCCTCCCCTTCTTCTTCTCCTCCTTATTCCGCTCCTTCTTCATCCCGTTTCCTTCCATTGCTTCTACTTCCTCCTCTTTTTCTCATTCTTCCACTTCTTCTTCTTCTTCCTATTGTTCTCCTTCTTCCACTTGCACTTCTTCCTTTTCTTCTCGTTCTTCCACTTCTTCTTCTTCCTTTTCTTCTCCTTTTGCCACCTCTTCTCTTCCTCGCGTTCTCCTTCTTCCACTTCTTCTTCTTCATCTCGTTTCATTCCACTACTTCCTCCTATTCCTCTTATTCTCTCTTTCTACCACTTCTTCTACTTCTACTTATTGTTCTTCTTCATTTTCATCTTCTTCTTTCGCTTCTTGTGCTTACACTTCTTCTTCTTCCTCTTCTTCTATTTCTTCTCCTTCCACAACTCCTTCTTCTTTCCTTTCCGTCTTCTCCTCCCTCTTTTTCTCCATCCCCCACTTCTGTTGCTTCCCATTGTTGCTCTTCCTGTTCTTCTCCTTCCCCCAAATCTTATGCTTACACTTGTTCTTCTTCTTCCTCTTCTCCTCCAGCTTCCACTTCTTCTGCTTCTTCTTCCCTTCCCTTCCCCTCCTTCTTCCTTTTCCTCCTTTTCTCCTTGTTCCAATTCTTCTTCTTCATCTCACCTGCTTCCACTACTTCTGGTTCCTCCTCTTGTCCACCTTTTTCAACTTCTTCACTTTCCACATATTCTTCTTCTTCCTTTTCTTCTTCTTCTTCCACTTCTTCTACTTACTCTCCTTCTTCTTCCTCTTCTTATGTTTCTTCCACTTCTGCTGCCTCCTCTTGTTCTCTTTCTTCCACTTCTTATTCATCCTTTCCTTCCCTTTCTTTTCTTCCTCTTCATCTCCTTCTTCTGCTTCGTTTCCTTCATCATATTCCTCCTTTTCTCCTTGTTCCAATTCTTCTTCTTCATCTCACCTCCTTCCATTACTTCTTCTTCCTCCTCTTGTTCACCTTCTTCAAGTTCTTCACTTTCCACATCTTCTTCTTGTTCCTTTTCTTCTCCTCCTTTCACTTCTTCTAGTTACTCTCCTTCTTCTTCCTCTTCTTATCTTTCTTCCACTTCTCCTGCCTCCTCTTGTTCTCTTTCTTCCACTTCTTCTTCATCCTCTCCTTTCCTTTCTTTTATTCCTCTTCATCTCCTTCTTCTTCTTCCTTGCCTTCGTCTTCTTCATTTTTGTCTCCTTCTTCCGCTTCTTTTGCTTACACTTCTTCTTCTTCCTCTTCTTATCTTTCTTCCACTTCTCCTGCTTCCTCTTGTTCTCTTTCTTACACTTGTTCTTCTTCTTCCCTCTCTTCTCCTTCTTGCCCTTCTTCTTCATGCACTACTTCTTCTTCCTCCCTTTCTTCTTCTCCTCCTTCTTCCACTTCTTCTTTATTCCCCCTTCCTTCCATTGCTTCTTCTTCCTCCTCTTTTTCTCATTCTTCCACTTCTTCTTCTTCTTCCTATTGTTCTCCTTCTTCGACTTGCACTTCTTGCTTTTCTTCTCGTTCTTCCACTTCTTCTCTTTCTGCCACCTCTTCTTCCTCCTCCCATTCTCATTCTTCCACTTCTTCTTCTTCATCTCCTTTCATTCCATTACTTCCTCCTATTCCTCTTATTCTCTCCTTCTACCACTTCTTCTACTTCTACTTGTTGTTCTTCTTCATTTTCGTCTCCTTCTTCCGCTTCTTCTGCTTACACTTCTTCTTCTTCCTCTTCTTTGCTTTCCGTCTTCTCCTTCCTCTTTTTCTCTATCCGCCACTTCTGTTGCTTCCCATTGTTGCTCTTCCTCTTCTTCTCCTTCCCCCAAATCTTATGCTTACACTTCTTCTTCTTCTTCCTCTTCTCCTCCAGCTTCCACTTCTTCTGCTTCTTCTTTCCTTCCCTTCCCCTCCCTCTTCCTTTTCCTCCTTTTCTCCTTGTTCCAATTCTTCTTCTTCATCTCACCTCTTTCCGTTACTTCTTCTTCCTCCTCTTGTTCACCTTCTTCAACTTCTTCATTTTCCACATCTTCTTCTTCTTCCTTTTCTTCTCCTTCTTCCACTTCTTCTAGTTACTCTCCTTCTTCTTCCTCTTCTTATCTTTCTTCCACTTCTCTTGCCTCCTCTTGTTCTCTTTCTTCCACTTCTTCTTCATCCTCTTCGTTCCTTTCTTTTCTACCTCTTCATCTCCTTCTTTTTCTTCCTTTCCTTCGTCATATCCCTCTTTTTCTCCTTCTTCTGCTTCCACTTGCATTTCTACCTCTGGTTCTCCTTCTTCCACTTCTTTTCCATCATCCCCACTCCTTCAACTACTTCCTCTTCGTCCTCTTGTTCACGTTCTTCCACTTTTACTACATCCACTTCTTCTTCTTCCCTATTTTCTCTTTCTTGCCATTCTTCCTTTTCTTCCCCTTCTCCCACTTGTTCTACTCCTTCCTTCTCTTCTCCTTCTTGCCCTTCTTCTGGCTACACTACTTCTTCTTCCTCTCCTTCTTCTTGTCCTCCCTGTTCCACTTCTTCTTCATCCCCTTTCCTTCCATTGCTTCTTTTTCCTCCTCTTTTTCTCATTCTTCCACTACTTCTTCTTCTTCCCATTGTTCTCCTTCTTCCACTTGCACTTCTTCCTTTTTCTCTCTTTCTTCCACTTCTTCTTCTTCCTCTTCTTCTCCTTCTACCACCTTTTCTCCCTCCCCCCTCCTCCCGTTCTCCTTCTTCCACTTCTTCTTCTTCATCTCCTTTCATTCCACTACTTCCTCTTATTCCTCTTATTCTCTCCTTCTACCACTTCTTCTACTTCTACTTGTTGTTCTGCTTTATTTTCGTCTCCTTCTTCCGCTTCTTCCGCTTACACTTCTTCTTCTTCCTCTTCTTCCATTTCTTCTCCTTGCACAACTTCTTCTTTCCTTTCCGTCTTCTCCTTCCTCTTTTTCTCCATCCCCCACTTCTGTTGCTTCCCATTGTTGCTCTACCTCTTCTTCTCCAGATTCCACTTCTTGTGGTTCTTTTTCCCTTCCCCTCCTTCTTCCTTTTCCTCCTTTCTCCTTGTTCCAATCCTTCTTCTTCATCTTTCCTCCTTCCACTACTTCTTCTTCCTCCTCTTGTTCACCTTCTTCACTTTCCACATCTTCTTCTTCTTCCTTTTCTTTTCCTTCTTCCACTTCTTCTATTTATTCCCCTTCTTCTTCCTCTTCTTATCTTTCTTCCACTTCTCCTGCCTCCTCTTGTTCCCTTTCTTCCACTTCTTCTTCATCCTCTCATTTCCTTTCTTTTCTTCCTCTTCATCTGCTTCTTCTTCTTCCTTTCCTTCGTCATATCCCTCTTTTTCTCCTTCTTCTGCTTCCACTTTCATTTCTACCTCTTGTTCTCCTTCTTCCACTTCTTCTCCATCATCCCCACTCCTTCAACTACTTCTTCTTCTTCCTCTTGTTCACCTTCTTCCACCTCTAATGCATACACTTGTTCTTCTTCTTCCCTCTCTTCTCCTTCTTGTCGTTCTTGTGCCTACACTACTTCTTCTTCCTCCCTTTCTTCTTCTCCTCCTTCTTGCACTTCTTCTTCATCCCTTTTCCTTCCATTGCTTCTTCTTCCTCCTCTTTTTCTCATTCTTCCACTTCTCCTTCTTCTTCCTATTGTTCTCCTTCTTCCACTTGCACTTCTTCCTTTTCTTTTCTTTCTTCCACTTCTTTTTCTTCCTCTTCTTCTCGTTCTGCCACCTCTTCTCCCTCCTCCCTCCTTCCGTTCTCCTTCTTCCACTTCTTGTTCTTCATCTCCTTTCATTCCACTACTTCCTCCTATTCCTCTTATTCCCTCCTTCCACCACTTCTTCTACTTCTACTTGTTGTTCTTATTCATTTTCGTCTCCTTCTTCCGCTTCTTCTGCTTACACTTCTTCTTTTTCCATTTCTTTTCCTTCCACAACTACTTCTTATTTCCTTTCCGTCTTCTCCTTCCTCTTTTTCTCCGTCCCCCACATCTGTTGCTTCCCATTGTTGCTCTTCCTCTTCTTCTCCTTCCCCCAAATCTTAAGCTTACACTTCTTCTTCTTCTTCCTCTTCTCCTCCAGAATCCACTTCTTCTGGTTCTTCTTCCCTTCCCCTCCTTCTTCCTTTTCCTCCTTTTCTCATTGTTCCAATTCTTCTTCTCCATGTCACCTCCTTCCACTACTTCTTCTTCCTCCTCTTGTTCACGTTCTTCACTTTGCACATCTTCTTCTTCTTCCTTTTCTTCTCTTTCTTCCACTTCTTCTAGTTACTCTCCTTCTACTTCCTCTTCTTATCTTTCTTCCACTTCTCCTGCCTCCTCTTATTCTCTTTCTTCCACTTCTTCTTCATCCTCTTCTTTCCTTTCTTTTCTTCCTCTTCATCTCCTTCTTCTTCTTCCTTTCCTTTGTCATATCCCTCTTTTTCTCCTTCGTCTGGTTCCACTTGCATTTCTACCTCTTGTTCTCCTTCTTCCACTTCTTCTCGATCATCCCCACTCCTTCAACTACTTCTTCTTCTTCTTCCTCTTGTTCCCCCTCTCCCACTTCTACTACATCCACTTGTTCTACTCCTTCCCTCTCTTCTCCTTCTTGCCCTTCTTCTGCCTACACTACTTCTTCTTCCTCTCCTTCTTCTTCTCCTCCTTGTTCCACTTCTTCTTCATACCCTTTCCTTCCATTGCTTCTTCTTCCTCCTCTTTTTCTCATTCTTCCACTACTTCTTCTTCTTCGCATTGTTCTCCTTCTTCAACTTGCACTTCTTCCTTTTCTTCTCTTTCTTCCACTTCTTCTTCTTGCTCTTCTTCTCCTTCTGCCACCTCTTCTCCCTCCTCCCGTTCTCCTTCTTCCACTACTTCTTCTTCATCTCCTTTCATTCCACTTCATCCTCCCATTCCTCTTATTCTCTCCTTCTACCACTTCTTCTACTTCTACTTGTTGTTCTTCATTTTCGTCTCCTTCTTCTGCTTCTTCTGCTTACACTTCTTCTTCCTCTTCTTCCATTTCTTCTCCTTCTACAACTTCTTACTCTTTTCTTTTCGTCTTCTCCTTCCTCTTTTTCTCCATCCCCCACTTCTGTTGCTTCCCATTGTTGCTCTTCCTCTTGTTCTCCTTCCTCCAAATCTTATGCTTACACTTCTTCTTCTTCTTCTAGTTACTCTCCTTCTTCTTCCTCTACTTATCTTCTTCTTCCCATTATTGCACTTCTTCTTCTTCCTCTTCTTCCATTTCTTCTCCTTCCACAACTTCTTCTTCTTTCCTTTCCGTCTTCTGCTTCCTCTTTTTCTACATCCCCCACTTCTCTTGCTTCCCATTATTGCTCTTCCTCTTCTTCTCCTTCCCCCAAATCTTATGCTTACACTTCCTCTTCTTCTTCCTCTTCTCCTCCAGCTTCCACTTCTTCTGCGTCTTCTTTCCTTCCCTTCCCCTCCTTCTTCCTTTTCGTCCTTTTCTCCTTGTTCCAATTCTTTTTCATCATCTCACCTCCTTCCACTATTTCTTCTTCCTCCTCTTGTTCACCTTCTTCACTTTCCACATCTTCTTCTTCTTCCTTTTCTTTTCCTTCTTCCACTTCTTCTAGTTACTCCCCTTCTTCTTCTGCTTCTTATCTTTCTTCCACTTCTCCTGCCTCCTCTTGTTCTCTTTCTTCCACTTCTTCTTCATCCTTTCATTTCCTTTCTTTTCTTCCTCTTCATCTGCTTCTTCTTCTTCCTTTCCTTCGTCGTATCCCTCCTTTTCTCCTTCTTCTGCTTCCACTTCCATTTCTACCTCTAGTTCTCCTTCTTCCACTTCTTCTCCATCATCCCCACTCCTTTAACTACTTCTTCTTCTTCCTCTTGTTCACCTTCTTCCACTTGTACTAGATACACTTGTTCTTCTTCTTCCCTCTCTTCTCCTTCTTGCCCTTCTTCTGCCTACACTACTTCTTCTTCCTCTTCTTCTCCTTCTGCCACCTCTTCCCCCGCCTCCCTCCTCCCGTTCTCCTTCTTCCACTTCTTCTTCTTCATCTCCTTTCATTCCACTACTTCCTCCTATTCCTCTTATTCTCTCCTTCTACCACTTCTTCTACTTCTACTTGTTGTTCTTCTTCATTTTCGTCTCCTTCTTTCGCTTCTTCTGCTTACACTTTTTCTTCTTCCAGTACTTCCATTTCTTCTCCTTCCATAACTTCTTCTTCTTTCCTTTCCGTCTTCGCTTTCCTCTTTTTCTCCATCCCCCACTTCTGTTGCTTCCTATTGTTGCTCTTCCTCTTCTTCTCCTTCCCCCAAATCTTATGCTTACACTTCTTCTTCTTCTTGCTCTTCTCCTCCAGATTCCACTTCTTCTGCTTCTTCTTCTTTCCTCCATTTCTCCTTGTTCCAATTCTTCTTCTTCATCTCACCTCCTTCCACTAGTTCTTCTTCCTCCTCTTGTTCACCTTCTTCCACTTCTACTCCATCCACTTGTTCTTCTTCTTCCCTCTCTTCTCCTTCTTGCCCTTCTCCTGCCTACGCTACTTCTTCATCCTCCCCTTCTTCTTCTCCTTGTTGTTCCACTTCTTCTTCATCCCCTTTCCTTCCATTGCTTCTTCTTCCTCCTCTTTGTCTCATTCTTCCACTTCTTCTTCTTCTTCCCATTGCTCTCCTTCTTCCACTTGAAGTTCTTCCTTTTCTTCTCGTTCTTCCAGTTCTTGTTCTTCCTCATCTTCTCCTTCTGCCACCTCTTCTCGCTACTCCCGTTCTCCTTCTTCCACTTCTTCTTCTTCATCTCCTTTCATTCCACTACTTCCTCCTATTCCTCTTATTCTCTCCTTCTACCACTTCTGCTACTTCTACTTGTTGTTCTTCTTCATTTTCATCTCCTTCATCCGCTTCTTCTGCTTACACTTCTTCTTCTTCCTCTTCTTCCATTTCTTCTCCGTCCACAACTTCTTCTTCTTTCCTTTCCGTCTTCTCCTTCCTCTTTTTCTCCATCCCCCACTTCTGTTTCCTCCCATTGTTGCTCTTCCTCTTCTTCTCCTTCCCCCAAATCTGATGCTTACACTTCTTCTTCTTCTTCCTCTTCTCCTCCAGATTCCATTTCTTCTGCTTCTTCTTCCCTTCCCTTCCCCTTCTTCTTCCTTTTCCTCCTTTTTTCCTTGTTCCAATTCTTCTTCTTCATCTCTCCTCCTTCCACTACTTCTTCTTCCTCCTCTTGTTCACCTTCTTCACTTTCCACATCTTCGTCTTCTTCCTTTTCTTCTCCTTCTTCCACTTCTTCTCCTTCTTCCACTTCTTCTAGTTACTCTCCTTATTCTTCCTCTTCTTATCTTTCTTCCACTCCTCCTGCCTCCTCTTGTTCTCTTTCTTCCACTTCTTCTTCATCCTCCCTTTTCCTTTGTTTTCTTCCTCTTCATCTCCTTCTTCTTCTTCCCTTCCTTCGTCATATCCCTCTTTTTTCTCCTACTTCTACTTCCACTTGCATTTCTACCTCTTGTTCTCCTTCTTGCACTTTTCACCATCATCCCCACTCCTTCAACTACCTCTTCTTCTTCCTCTTGTTCACCTTCTTCCACCTCTAATACATCTACTTGTTCTTCTTCTTCCCTCTTTTCTCGTTCTTGCCCTTCTTCTGCCTACACTACTTCTTCTTCATCCCCTTCTTCTTCTCCTCCTTGTTCCACTTCTTCTTCATCCCCTTTCCTTCCATTGCTTCTTCTTCCTCCTTTTTTCTCATTCTTCCACTTCTTCTTCTTCTTCTTCCTATTGTTCTCTTTCTTCCACTTGCACTGCTTTCTTTTCTTCTCGTTCTTCCACTTCTTCTTCTTCCTCTTCTTCTCCTTCTGCCACCTCTTCTCCCTCCTCCCATTCTCCTTCTTCCACTTCTTCTTCTTCATTTCCTTTCATTCCACTACTTCCTCCTATTCCTCTTATTCTCTCCTTCTACCACTTCTTCTACTTGTTGTTCTTCTTCATTTTCGTCTCCTTCTACCACTTCTTCTACTTGTTGTTCTTCTTCATCTTCATCTCCCTTCTTCTTCGTCTTTTCCTTCGTCATATCCCTCCCTCTTTCTTCCACTTCTTCTTCGTATTGTTCTCCTTCTTCTACATGCACTTCTTCCTTTTCTTCTCGTTCTTCTACTTCTTCTTCTTCCTCTTCTTCTCCTTCTGCCACATCTTCTTTCTCCTCCCGTTCTTCTTCTTCCACTTATTCTTCTTCATCTCCTTTCATTCCACTACTTCCTCCTATTCCTCTTATTCTCTCCTTCTACCACTTCTTCTACTTCTACTTGTTGTTCCTCTTCATTTTCCTCTCCTTCTTCCGCTTCTTCTGCTCACACTTCTTCTTCTTCCTCTTCTTCCATTTCTTCTCCTTCCACAACTTCTTATTCTTTCCTTTCCGTCTTCTCCTTCTTCCTTTTCCTCCTTTTCTCTTTGTTCCAATTCTTCTTCTTCATCTCACCTCCTTCCACTACTTCTTCTTCCTCCTCTTCTTCACCTTCTTCACTTTCCACATCTTCTTCTTCTTCCTTTTCTTCTCCTTCTTCCAGTTCGTCTAGTTACTCTGCTTCTTCTTCCTCTTCTTATCTTTCTTCCACTTCTCCTGCCTCCTCTTGTACTCTTTCTTCCACTTCTTCTTCATCCTTTCCTTTCCATTCTTTTCTTCCTCTTAATCTCCTTCTTCTTCTTCCTTTCCTTCGTCATATCCCTCTTTTTCTCCTTCTTCTGCTTCCACTTGCATTTCTACCTCTTGTTCTCCTTCTTCCACTTCTTGTCCATCATCCCCAGTCCGTCAACTACTTCTTCTTCTTCCTCTTGTTCACCTTCTTCCACCTCTACTACATCCACTTCTTTGTCCTCTTCGCTCTCTTCTCCTTCTTGCCCTTTTTCTGCCAACACTACTTCTTCTTCCTCCCCTTCTTCTTCTCCTCCTTCTTCCACTTCGTCTTCATCCCCTTTCCTTCCATTGCTTCTTCTTCCTCCTCTTTGTCTCATTCTTCCACTTCTTCTTCTTCTTCCCATTGCTCTCCTTCTTCCACTTGAAGTTCTTCCTTTTCTTCTCGTTCTTCCAGTTCTTGTTCTTCCTCATCTTCTCCTTCTGCCACCTCTTCTCGCTACTCCCGTTCTCTTTCTTCCACTTCTTCTTCTTCATCTCCTTTCATTCCACTACTTCCTCCTATTCCTCTTATTCTCTCCTTCTACCACTTCTGCTACTTCTACTTGTTGTTCTTCTTCATTTTCGTCTCCTTCATCCGCTTCTTCTGCTTACACTTCTTCTTCTTCCTCTTCTTCCATTTCTTCTCCTTCCACAACTTCTTCTTCTTTCCTTTCCGTCTTCTCCTTCATCTTTTTCTCCATCCCCCACTTCTGTTTCCTCCCATTGTTGCTCTTCCTCTTCTTCTCCTTCCCCCAAATCTGATGCTTACACTTCTTCTTCTTCTTCCTCTTCTCCTCCAGATTCCATTTCTTCTGCTTCTTCTTCCCTTCCCTTCCCCTTCTTCTTCCTTTTCCTCCTTTTCTCCTTGTTCCAATTCTTCTTCTTCATCTCTCCTCCTTCCACTACTTCTCCTTCCTCCTCTTGTTCACCTTCTTCACTTTCCACATCTTCGTCTTCTTCCTTTTCTTCTCCTTCTTCCACTTCTTCTCCTTCTTCCACTTCTTCTAGTTAGTCTCCTTATTCTTCCTCTTCTTATCTTTCTTCCACTCCTCCTGCCTCCTCTTGTTCTCTTTCTTCCACTTCTTCTTCATCCTCCCCTTTCCTTTGTTTTCTTCCTCTTCATCTCCTTCTTCTTCTTCCCTTCCTTCGTCATATCCCTCTTTTTTCTCCTACTTCTACTTCCACTTGCATTTCTACCTCTTGTTGTCCTTCTTGCACTTTTCACCATCATCCCCACTCCTTCAACTACTTCTTCTTCTTCCTCTTGTTCACCTTCTTCCACTTCTACTACATCCACTTGTTCTTCTTCTTCCCTCTCTTCTCCTTCTTGCCCTTCTTCTGCCTACACTACTTCTTCTTCCTCCCCTTCTTCTTATCCTTCTTGTTCCACTTCTTCTTCTTCATCTCCTTTCCTTCCATTGCTTCTTCTTACTCCTCTTTTTCTCATTCTTCCACTTCTTCTTCTTCTTCCTATTGTTCTCCTTCTTCCACTTGCACTTCTTCCTTTTCTTCTCGTTCTTCCATTTCTTCTTCTTCCTCTTCTTCTTCTTCTGCCACCTCTTCTCCCTCCTCCCGTTCTCCTTCTTCCACTTCTTCTTCTTCATCTCCTTTCATTCCACTACTTCCTCCTATTCCTCTTATTCTCTCCTTCTACCACTTCTTCTACTTCTACTTGTTGTTCTTCTTCATTTTCGTCTCCTTCTTTCGCTTCTTCTGCTTACATTTCTTCTTCTTCCATTTCTTTTCCTTCCAAAACTTCTTCATCTTTCCTTTCCGTATTCTCCTTCCTCTTCTTCTCCTTCCCCCAAATCTTATGCTTACACTTCTTCTTCTTCCTCTTCTCCTCTAGATTCCACTTCTTCTGCTTCTTCTTCCCTTCCGTTTCTTCCTTTTCCTCTTTTTCTCCTTGTTCCAATTCTTCTTCTTCCTCTCACCTCCTTCCACTACTTCTTCTTCCTCCTCTTGTTCACCTTCTTCAATTTCTTCACTTTCCACATCTTCGTCTTCTTCCTTTTCTTCTCCTTCTTCCACTTCTTCTAGTTACTCTCCTTCTTCTTCCTCTACTTTTCTTTCTTCCACTTCTCCTGCCTCCTCTTGTTCTCTTTCTTCCTTCATCCTCTCCTTTCCTTTCTTTTCTTCCTCTTCATCTCCTTCTTCTTCCTCCTTTCCTTCGTCATATCCCTCTTTTTCTCCTTCTTCTGCTTCCACTTGCATTTGTACCTCTTGTTCTCCTTCTTCCACATCTTGTTCTCCTTCTTCTGCTTCCACTTGGATTTCTACCTCTTGTTCTCCTTCTTCCACTACTTCTCCATCATCCCCACTCCTTCAACTACTTCTTCTTCTTCCTCTTGCTCACCTTCTTCCACTTCTGCTACATCCACTTGTTCTTGTTCTTCCCTCTTTTCTCCTTCTTGCCCTTCTTCTGCCTACACTACTTCTTCTTGCTCCCCTTCTTCTTCTCCTCCTTGTTCCACTTCTTCTTCATCCCGTTTCCTTCCATTGGTTCTTCTTCCTTCTCTTTTTCTCATTCTTCCACTTCTTCTCCTTCTTCCACTTGCACTTCTTCCTTTTCTTCTCGTTTTTCCACTTCTTCTTCTTCCTCTTCTTCTCCTTCTGCCACCACTTCTCCCTCCTCCCGTTCTCCTTCTTCCACTTCTTCTTCTTCATCTCCTTTCATTCCACTACTTCTACCACTTCTTCTACTTCTACTTGTTGTTCTTCTTCATTTTCGTCTCCTTCTTCTGCTTCCTCTGGTTATGCCTCGTTTTCTTCCATTTGTTTTCCTTCCACATTTTCTTTCCTTTTCGTCTTCTCCTTCCTCTTTTTCTCCATCCCCCACTTCTGTTGCTTCCCATTGTTGCTCTTCCTCTTCTTCTCCTTCCCCCAAATCTTATGCTTACACTTCTTCCTCTTCTTCCTCCTCTCCCCCAGATTCCACTTCTTCTAGTTCTTCTTCCCTTCCCTTCCCCTCCTTCTTCCTCTTCCTCCTTTTCTTCTTGTTCCAATTCTTCTTCTTCATCTCACCTCCTTCCACTACTTCTTCTTCCTCCTCTTGTTCACCTTCTTCACCTTCCACATCTTCTTCTTCTTCCTTTTCTTCTCTTTCTTCCACTTCTTCTAGTTACTCTCCTTCTTCTTCCTCTACTAATCTTTCTTCCACTTCTCCTGCCTCCTCTTGTTCTCTTTCTTCCGCTTCTTCTTCATCCTCTCCTTGCCTTTCTTTTCTTCCTCTTCATGTCCTTCTTCTTCTTCCTTTCCTTCGTCATATCCCTTTTTTTCTCCTTCTTCTGCTTCCACTTGCATTTCTACCTCTTGTTGTCCTTCTTCCACTTCTTCTTCTTCCTCTTGCTCACATTCTTCCACTTCTACTACATCCACTTGTTCTTCTTTTTCCCTCTCTTCTCCTTCTTGCCCTTCTTCTGCCTACACTACTTCTTTTTCCTCGCCTTCTTCTTCTCCTCCTTGTTCCACTCCTTCTTCATCCCCTTTCCTTCCATTGCTTCTTCTTCCTCCTCTTTTCCTCATTCTTCCACTTCTTCTTCTTCTTCCTCATCCTCTCCTCCTACCACTTCTTCTACTTCTACATGTTGTTCTTCTTCATTTTCGCCTCCTTCTTCCTCTTCTTCCTCTTCTTCCTCTTCTTCCATTTCTTCTCCTTCCACAACTTCTTCTTCTTTCCTTTCCGTCTTCTCCTTCCTCTTTTTCTCCATCCCCCACTTCTGTTGCTTCCCATTGTTGCTCTTCCGCTTCTTCTCCTTCCCCCAAATCTTATGCTTACACTTCTTCTTTTTCTTCCTCTTCTCCTCCAGCTTCCACTTCTTCTGCTTCTTCTTCCCTTCCCTTCCCCTCCTTCTTCCTTTTCCTCCTTTTCTCCTTGTTCCAATTCTTCTTCTTCATCTCACCTCCTTCCACTACTTCTTATTCCTCCTCTTGTTCACCTTCTTCAACTTCTTCACTTTCCACATCTTCTTCTTCTTCCTTTTCTTCTCCTTCTTCCACTTCTTCTAGTTACTCTCCTTCTTCTTCCTCTACTTTTCTTTCTTCCACTTCTCCTGCCTCCTCTTGTTCTCTTTCTTCCTTCATCCTCTCCTTTCCTTTCTTTTCTTCCTCTTCATCTCCTTCTTCTTCTTCCTTTCCTTCGTCATATCCCTCTCTTTCTCCTTCTTCGGCTTTCACTTGCATTTCTACCTCTTGTTCTCCTTCTTCCACTTCTTCTCCATCATCCCCACTCATTCAACTACTTCTTCTTCTTCCTCTTATTCACCTTCTTCCACCTCTACTACATCTACTTCTTCTTCTTCTTCCCACTCTTCTCCTTCTTGCCTTTCTTCTTTCTACACTACTTCTTCTTCCTCCCGTTCTTCTTCTCCTCCTTGTTCCCCTTCTTCTTGATTCCCCTTTCCTTCCATTGCTTCTTCTTCCTCCTCTTTTTCTCATTCTTCCCCTTCCCCTCCTTCTTCCTTTTCCTCCTTTTCTCCTTGTTCCAATTCTTCTTCTTCATCTCACCTCCTTCACTTACATCTTCTTCCTCCTCTTGTTCACCTTCTTCAACTTCTTCACTTTCCACATCTTCTTCTTCCTTTTCTTCTCCTTCTTCCACTTCTTCTAGTTACTCTCCTTCTTCTTCCTCTTCTTATGTTTCGTCCACTTCTCTTGCCTCCTCTTGTTCTCTTTCTTCCACTTCTTCTTCAGCCTCTCCTTTCCTTTCTTTTCTTCCTCTTCATCTCCTACTTCCTCTTCCTTTCCTTCGTCATATCCCTCTCTTTCTCCTTCTTCTGCTTCCACTTGCATTTCTACCTCTTGTTCTCCTTCTTCCACTTCTTCTCCATCATCCCCTCTCCTTCAACTACTTCTTCTTCTTCCTCTTGTTCACCTTCTTCCACCTCTGCTACATCCTCTTGTTCTTCTTCTTCCGTCTCTTCTCCTTCTTGCCCTTCTTCTGCCTACACTACTTCTTCTTCCTCCCCTTCTTCTTCTCCTCCTTGTTCCACTTCTTCTTCATTCCCCTTTCCTTCCATTGCTTCTTCCTCCTCCTTTTTTTCTCATTCTTCCACTTCTTCTTCTTCTTCTTCCTATTGTTCCCCTTCTTCCACTTGCACTTCTTCCTTTCCTTCTCGTTCTTCCACTTCTTCCTCTTCTTCTCTTTCTGCCACCTCTTTCTCCATCCCCCACTTTTGTTGCTTCCCATTGTTGCTCTTCTTCTCCTTCCCCCAAATCTTATGCTTACACTTCTTCTTCTTCTTCCTCTTCTCCTCCAGATTCCACTTCTTCTTCTTCCTCTTCTTATCTTTCTTCCACTTCTCCTGCCTCTTCTTGTTGTCTTTCTTCCACTTCTTCTTCATCCTCTCCTTTCCTTTATTTTCTTCCTCTTCATCTACTTCTTCTTCTTCCTTTCCTTCGTGATATCCCTCTTTTTCTCTTTCTTCTGCTTCCACTTGCATTTCTCCTTCTTCCACTTCTTCTCCATCATCCCCACTCCTTCAACTACTTCTTCTTCTTCCTCTTGTTCACCTTCTTCCACTTCTACTACATCCACTTTTTCTTCTTCTTCGCTCTCTTCTCCTTCTTGCCCTTCTTCTGCCTACACTACTTCTTCTTCCTCCCCTTCTTCTTCTCCTCCTTGTTCCACTTCTTCTTCATCCCCTTTCCTTCCATTGCTTCTTCTTCCTCCTCTTTTTCTCATTCTTCCACTTCTTCTTCTTCTTCCTATTGTTCTCCTTCTTCCACTTGCACTTCTTCCTTTTCTTCTCGTTCTTCGACTTCTTCTTCTTCCTCTTCTTCTCCTTCTGCCACTTCTTCTCCCTCCTCCCGTTCTCCTTCTTCCACTTCTTCTTCTTCATCTGCTTTCATTCCACTACTTCCTCCTATTCCTCTTATTCTCTCCTTCTACCACTTCTTCTACTTCTACTTGTTCTTTTTCATTTTTGTCTCCTTCTTCCGCTTCTTCTGCTTACACTTCATCTTGCTCTTCTTCCATTTCTTCTCCTTCCACAACTTCTTCTTCTTTCCTTTCTGTCTTCTGCTTCCTCTTTTTCTCCATCCCCCACTTCTGTTGCTTCCCATTGTTGCTCTTCCTCTTGTTCTCCTTCCCCCAAATCTTACGCTTACACTTCTTCTTCTTCTTCCTCTTCTCCTCTAGATTGCACTTCTTCTACTTCTTCTTCCCTTCCCTTCCGCTTCTTCTTCCTTTTCTACCTTTTCTCCTTGTTCCAATTCTTCTTCTTCATCTCACCTCCTTCCACTTCTTCTTTCTCCTCTTGTTCACCTTCTTCACTTTCCACATCTTCTTCTTCTTCCTTTTCTTCTCCTTCTTCCACTTCTTCTAGTTCTCTCCTTCTTCTTCCTTTTCTTATCTTTCTTCCACTTCTCCGGCCTCCTCTTGTTCTCTTTCTTCCACTTCTTCTTCATCCTCTCCTTTTCTTTCCTTTCTTCCTCTTCATCTCCTTCTTCTTTTTCCTTTCCTTCGTCATATCCCTCTTTTTCTCCTTCTTCTGCTTCCACTTGCTCTTCTACCTCTTGTTCTCCTTCTTCCACTTCTTCTCCATCATCCCTAGTCTTTCAATTACTTCTTCTTCTTCTGCTTGTTCATCTTCTTCCACTTCTACTACATTCACTTTTTCTTCTTCTTCTCTCTCTTCTCCTTCTTGCCTTTCTTCTGCCTACACCACTTCTTCTTCCTCCCCTTCTTCTTCTCCTCCTTGTTCCACTTCTTCTTCCTCCCCTTTCCTTCCATTGCTTCTTCTTCCTCCTTTTTTTCTCATTCTTCCACTTCTTCTTCTTCTTCCTGTTGTTCTCCTTGTTCCACTTGCACTTCTTCCTTTTCTTCTCGGTTTTCCACTTCTTCTTCTTCCTCTTCTTCTCCTTCTGCCACCTCTTCTCCCCCCTCCCGTTCTCCTTCTTCGACTTCTTCTTCTTCATCTCCTTTCATTCCACTGCTTCCTCTTGTTGTTCTTCTTCATTTTCGTCTCCTTCTTTCGCTTCTTCTGCTTACACTTCTTCTTCTTCCTCTTCTTCCATTTCTTCTCTGTCCACAACTTCTTCTTCTTTCGTTTCCGTCTTCTCCTTCCTCTTTTTCTCCATCCCCCACTTCTGTTGCTTCCCATTGTTGCTCTTCCTCCTCTTCTCCTTCCCCCAAATCTTATGCTTACACTTCTTCTTCTTCTTTCTCTTCTCCTCCAGATTCCACTTCTTCTGCTTCTTCTTCCCTTCCCTTCCCCTCCTTCTTCCTTTTCCTCTTTTTCTCCTTGTTCCAATTCTTCTTCTTCATCTCACCTGCTTCCACTACTTCTTGTTCCTCCTCTTGTCCACCTTCTTCAACTTCTTCACTTTCCACATCTTCTTCTTCTTCCTTTTCTTCTCCTCCTTCCACTTCTTCTAGTTACATTGCTTCTTCTTCCTCTTCATATCTTTCTTCCACTTCTCCTGCCTCCGCTTGTTCTCTTTCTTCCACTTCTTCTTCATCCTCTCCTTTCCTTTCTTTTCTTCCTCTTCATCTCCTTCTTCTGCTTCCTTTCCATCGTCATATTCCTCCTTTTCTCCTTGTTCCAATTCTTCTTCAAGTTACTCTCTTTCGACATCTTCTTCTTCTTCCTTTTCTTCTCCTTCTTCAACTTCTTCTAGTTACTCTCCTTCTTCTTCCTCTTCTTATCTCTCTTCCACTTCTCCTGCCTCCTCTTGTTCTCTTTCTTCCATTTCTCCTTCTTTTGCTTCCACTTGCATTTCTACCTCTTGTTCTCCTTCTTCCACCTCTTTTCCATCATCGCCACTCCTTCAACTACTTCTTCTTCTTACTCTTGTTCACCTTTTTCCACTTTTACTACATCCACTTCTTCTTCTTCTTCCCTCTTTTCTCCTTCTTGCCATTCTTCTGCCTACACTACTTCTTCTTCATCCCCTTCTTCTTCTCCTCCTAGTTCCACTCCTTCTTCATCCCGTTTCCTTCCATTGCTTCTTCTTCCTCCTCTTATTCTCATTCTTCGACTTCTTCTTCTTCTTCCTCTTCTTCTCCTTCTGCCACCTCTTCTCTTCCTTGCGTTCGCCTTCTTCCACTTCTTCTTCTTCATCTCGTTTCATTCCACTTCTTCCTCCTATTCCTTTTATTCTCTCCTTCTACCACTTCTTCTACTTCTACTTGTTGTTCTTCTTCATTTTCGTCTTCTTCTTTCACTTCTTCTACTTACACTTCTTCTTCTTTCTTCTTCCATTTCTTCTCCTTCCACAACTTCTTCTTCTTTCCTTTCCGTCTTCTCCTTCCTCTTTTTCTCCAACCCCCACTTCTGTTGCTTCCCATTGTTGGTCTTCCTGTTCTTCTCCTTCCCCCAAATCTTATGCTTACACTTCTTCTTCTTCTTCCTCTTCTCCTCCAGCTTCCACTTCTTCTGCTTCTTCTTCCCTTCCCTTCCCCTCCTTCTTCCTTTTCCTCCTTTTCTCCTGGTTCAAATTCTTCTTCTTCATCTCACCTGCTTCCACTACTTCTTGTTCCTCCTCTTGTCCACCTTCTTCAACTTCTTCATTTTCCACATATTCTTCTTCTTCCTTTTCTTCTCCTTCTTCCACTTCTTCTACTTCCTCTTCTTATCTTTCTTCCACTTCTCCTGCCTCCTCTTGTTCTCTTTCTTCCACTTCTTCTTCATCCTCTCCTTTCCTTTCTTTTCTTACTCTTCATCTCCTTCTTCTGCTTCTTTTCCATCGTAATATTCCTCCTTTTCTCCTTGTTCCAATTCTTCTTCTTCATCTCACCTCCTTCCATTACTTCTTCTTCCTCCTCTTGTTCACCTTCTTCAAGTTTTTCACTTTCCACATCTTCTTCTTCTTCCTTTTCTTCTCCTTCTTCCACTTCTTCTAGTTACTCTCCTTCTTCTTCCTCTTCTTATCTTTCTTCCACTTCTCCTGCCTCCTCTTGTTCTCTTTCTTCCACTTCTTCTTCATCCTCTCCTTTCCTTTGTTTTCTTCCTCTTCATCTCCTTCTTCTTCTTCCTTTCCTTCGTCATATCCCTCTTTTTCTCCTTCTTCTGCTTCCACTTGCATTTCTACCTCTTGTTCTCCTTCTTCCACTTCTTCTCCATCATCCCCACTCTTTAAACTACTTCTTCTTCTTCCTCTTGTTCACCTTCTTCCACTTCTACTACATCCACTTGTTCTTCTTCTTCCCACTCTTCTCCTTCTTGCCCTTCTTATGCATACATTACTTCTTCTTTTTCCCCTTCTTCTTCTCCTCCTTGTTCCACTTCTTTGTCATCCCCTTTCCTTCCATTGCTTCTTCTAACGCCTCTTTTTCTTATCCTTCCACTTCTTCTTGTTCTTCCTATTGTTCTCCTTCTTCCACTTGCACTTCTTCCATTTCTTCTCCTTCTTCTCGTTTTTCCACTTCTTCTTCTTCGTCTTCTTCTCCTTCTGCCACCTCTTCTCCCTCCTCCCGTTGTCCTTCTTCCACTTCTTCTTCTTTATCTCCTTTCATTCCACTACTTCCTCCTATTCCTCTTATTCTCTCGTTCTACCACTTCTTCTACTTCTTCTTGCTGTTCTTCTTCATTTTCGTCTCCTTTTTCCGCTTCTTCTGCTTACACTTCTTGATGCATGCCTCCCTTGATCTTTTTCCTTGAGGTTTCAAGCACCATGAAATGGATGATGGAGGGGAAAGAAAATGGAGGTGGGGCGCCACTCTCAAAGAGAGATAAGCCAAAGTGTTTAGGTTTGCCACAAGGGAAGGAACCCTTGATAAAAACCAACTAGGAAGAGGTTCCTCAAGAGAGAGGATCCTCAAGACCTTTTACTAAGAATGTGCTCACAAAGAGATTATTTTCTTCAACTTCAAAGGTGAAATTTTACAATGAGGGGGAATGAGTATATATAGCCCAATGGGAGAGCTTGGGCACACTTTTCTAGGCAATGTGGGACTTGAGCTTAATTAGGATTAAAACTAATTAACCCAAGTCTTAGGCCTTAAGTGAGGCACCTAAGTTCACCCCCTATGGGTGCAATTAGCATATCTTAATGTGAATGGGCTAGCCCAAAATCATGTCTTAACTTATGCACCCATTATAAGCTTACTCCTCCTTTTTAACTAAAGACACCTATACCTTATAAACTAAGAAGATGGCTGGAAATACATGGCCTTAAGGGAATTAAAAATACTTTCCTATTTATCTAATTAAAATAAAATATTTACAAGCTAAAAATAACGAAGACTATGGCTTCGAATCTTCAATGAGCTTTTGTCCATGCCATGCCTTCCTTGAGTCCTCCTAGCCATGATGCATGCTAGGTGAGATTGCATCACTTCTTGTTCTTCCTCTTCTTCCATTTCTTCTCCTTCCACAACTTCTTCTTCTTTCCTTTCCGTCTTCTCCTTCCTCTTTTTCTCCATCCCACACTTCTGTTGCTTCCCATTATTACTCTTCCTCTTCTTCTCGTTCCCCCAAATCTTATGCTTACACTTCTTCTTCTTCTTCCTCTTCTCCTCTAGATTCCTTCCATTGCTTATTCTTCCTCCTCTTTTTCTCATTCTTCCACTTGTTCTTCTTCTACCTATTGTTCTCCTTTCTTTTCTTCTTCTTCATCTCTTTCTTCTGCTTCCTTTCCTTCGTCATATCCTTCTTTTTCTCCTTCTTCTGCTTCCACTTGCATTTCTACCTCTTGTTCTCCTTCTTCCACTTCTTCTCCATCATCCCCACTTTTTCAACTACTTCTTCTTCTTCCTCTTGTTCACCTTCTTCCACCTCTGCTACATCCTCTCGTTCTTCTTCTTCCCACTCTTCTCCTTCTTGCCCTTCTTCTGCATACACAACTTCTTCTTCTTCCCCTTCTTCTTCTCCTCCTTGTTCCACTTCTTTGTCATCCCTTTTCCTTCCATTGCTTCTTCCTCTTCTTCTCCTTCTACCACCTCTTCTCCCTCCTCCCGTTCTCCTTCTTCCACTTCTTCTTCTTCATCTCCTTTGGTTCCACTACTTCCTCCTATTCTTCTTATTCACTCCTTCTACCACGTCTTCTACTTCTACTTATTGTTCTTCTTCATTTTCGTCCCCTTCTTCCTCTTCTTCCATTTCTTCTCCTTCCACAACTTCTTCTTCTTCTTTCCTTTCCGTCTTCTCCTTCTGCCACCTCTTCTCCCTCCTCCCGTTCTCCTTCTTCGACTTCTTCTTCTTCATCTCCTTTCATTCCATTACTTCCTCCTATTCCTCTTATTCTCTCCTTCTACCACTTCCACTTCTACTTGTTGTTCTTCTTCATTTTCGTCTCCTACTTCCGCTTCTTCTGCTTACACTTCTTCTTCTTCCTCTTCTTCCATTTCTTCTTCTTCCACAACTTCTTCTTCTTTCCTTTCCGTCTTCTCCTTGCTCTTTTTCTCCATCCCCCATTCTGTTGCTTCCCATTGTTGCTCTTCCTCTTCTTCTCCTTCCCCCAAATCTTATGCTTACACTTCTTCTTCTTCTTCCTCTTCTCCTCCAGATTCCACTTCTTCTGTTTCTTCTTCCCTTCCCTTCCCCTCCTTCTTCCTTTTCCTCCTTTTCTCCTTGTTCCAATTCTTCTTCTTTATCTCACGTCCTTCCACTACTTCTTCTTCCTCCTCTTGCTCACCTTCTTCAAATTCTTCACTTTCCACATCTTCTTCTTCTTCCTTTTCTTCTCCTTCTTCCACTTCTTCTAGTTACTCTCCTTCTTCTTCCTCTTCTTATCCTTCTTCCACTTCTCCTGCCTCCTCTTGTTCTCTTTCTTCCACTTCTTCTTCATCCTCTCCTTTCTTTTATTTTCTTCCTCTTCATCTCCTTCTTCTTCTCCCTTTCCTTAGTCATATCCCTCTTTTTCTCCTTCTTCTGCTTCCACTTGCATTTCTATATCTTGTTCTCCTTCATCCACTTCTTCTCCATCATCCCCACTCCTTCAACTACTTCTTCTTCCTCCTCTTATTCACCTTATTCCGCCTCTACTACATCCACTTGTTCTTCTTCTTCCCTCTCTTCTCGTTCTTGCCCTTCTTCTGCCTACACTACTTCTTCTTCCTCCCCTTCTTCTTCTCCTCCTTGTTCCACTTCTTCTTCATCCCGTTCCCTTCCATTGCTTCTTCTTCCTCCTCTTTTTCTCATTCTTCCACTTCTTCTTCTTCTTCCTATTGTTCTCCTTCTTCCACTTGCACTTCTTCCTTTTCTTCTCGTTCTTCCACTTCTTCTTCGTCCTCTTCTTCTCCTTCTGCCACCTATTTTCCCTCCTTTCGTTCTCCTTTTTCCACTTCTTCTTCTTCATCTCCTTTCATTCCACTACTTCCTCCTATTCCTCTTATTCTCTCCTTCTAGCATTTCTTCTACTTCTACTTGTTGTTCTTCTTCATTTTCCTCTCCTTCTTCCGCCTCTTCTGCTTGCACTTGTTCTTCTTCTTTCCTTTCCGTCTTCTCCTTCCTCTTTTTCTCCATCCCCCACTTCTGTTGCTTCCCATTATTGCTCTTCCTCTTTTTCCCCTTCCCCCAAATCTTATGCTTACACTTCTTCTTCTTCTTCCTCTTCTCCTCCAGCTTCCACTTCTTCTGCGTCTTCTTTCCTTCCCTTCCGCTCCTTCTTCCTTTTCGTCCTTTTCTCCTTGTTCCAATTCTTCTTCATCATCTCACCTCCTTCCACCACTTCTTCTTCCTCCTCTTGTTCACCTTCTTAAACTTCTTCACTTTCCACATCTTCTTCTTCTTCCTTTTCTTCTCCTTCTTCCACTTCTTCTAGTTACTCTCCTTCTTCTTCCTCTTCTTATCTTTCTTCCACTTCTCCTGCCTCTTCTTATTCTCTTTCTTCCACTTCTTCTTCATCCTCTGCTTTCCTTTCTTTTCTTCCTCTTCATCTCCTTCTTCTTCTTCCTTTCCTTCGTCATATCCCTCTTTTTCTCCTTCGTCTGCTTCCACTTTCATTTCTACCTCTGGTTCTCCTTCTTCCACTTCTTATCGATCATCCCCACTCCTTCAACTACTTCTTCTTCTTCTTCCTCTTGTTCCCCTTCTCCCACTTCTAGTACATCCACTTGTTCTACTCCTTCCCTCTCTCCTCCTTCTTGCCCTTCTTCTGCGTACACTACTTCTTCTTCCTCTCCTTCTTCTTCTCCTCCTTGTTCCACTTCTTCTTCATCCCCTTTCCTTCCATTGCTTCTTCTTCCTCCTCTTTTTCTCATTCTTCCACTACTTCTTCTTCTTCCCATTGTTCTCCTTCTTCCACTTGCACTTCTTCCTTTTCTTCTCTTTCTTCCACTTCTTCTTCTTCCTCTTCTTCTCCTTCTACCACCTTTTCTCCCTCCTCCCTCCTCCAGTTCTCCTTCTTCCACTTCTTCTTCTTCATCTCCTTTCATTCCACTACTTCCTCCTATTCCTCTTATTCTCTCCTTCTACCACTTCTTCTACTTCTACTTGTTGTTCTTCTTCATTTTCGTCTCCTTCTTCCGCTTCTTCCGCTTACACTTCTTCTTCGTCCTCTTCTTCCATTTCTTCTCCTTCCACAACTTCTTCTTCTTTGCTTTCTGTCTTCTCCTTCCTCTTTTTCTCCATCCCCCACTTCTGTTGCCTCCCATTGTTGGTCTACCTCTTCTTCTCCAGATTCCACTTCTTCTGGTTCTTCGTCCCTTCCCCTCCTTCTTCCTTTTCCTCCTTTTCTCCTTGTTCCAATTCTTCTTCTTCATCTCACCTCCTTCCACTACTTCTTCTTCCTCCTCTTGTTCACCCTCTTCACTTTCCACATCTTCTTCTTCTTCCTTTTCTTTTCCTTCTTCCACTTCTTCTATTTATTCCCCTTCTTCTTCCTCTTCTTATCTTTCTTCCACTTCTCCTGCCTCCTCTTGTTCCCTTTCTTCCACTTCTTCTTCATCCTCTCATTTCCTTTCTTTTCTTCCTCTTCATCTGCTTCTTCTTCTTCCTTTCCTTCGTCATATCCCTCTTTTTCTCCTCTTCTGCTTCCACTTTCATTTCTACCTCTTGTTCTCCTTCTTCCACTTCTTCTGCATCATCCCCACTCCTTCAACTACTTCTTCTTCTTCCTCTTGTTCACCTTCTTCCACCTCTAATACATACACTTGTTCTTCTTCTTCCCTCTCTTCTCCTTCTTGCCGTTCTTGTGCCTACACTACTTCTTCTTCCTCCCCTTCTTCTTCTCCCCCTTCTTCCACTTCTTCTTCATCCCTTTTCCTTCCATTGCTTCTTCTTCCTCCTCTTTTTCTCATTCTTCCACTTCTCCTTCTTCTTCCTATTGTTCTCCTTCTTCCACTTGCACTTCTTCCTTTTCTTTTCTTTCTTCCACTTCTTTTTCTTCCTCTTCTTCTCGTTCTGCCACCTCTTCTCCCTCCTCCCTCCTTCCGTTCTCCTTCTTCCACTTCTTCTTCTTCATCTCCTTTCATTCCACTACTTCCTCCTATTCCTCTTATTCTCTCCTTCCACCAGTTCTTCTACTTCTACTTTTTGTTCTTATTCATTTTCGTCTCCTTCTTCCGCTTCTTCTACTTACACTTCTTCTTTTTCCATTTCTTTTCCTTCCACAACTACTTCTTATTTCCTTTCCGTCTTCTCCCTCCTCTTTTTCTCCATCCCCCACTTCTGTTGCTTCCCATTGTTGCTCTTCCTCTTCTTCTCCTTCCCCCAAATCTTAAGCTTACACTTCTTCTTCTTCTTCCTCTTCTCCTCCAGATTCCACTTCTTCTGGTTCTTCTTCCCTTCCCCTCCTTCTTCCTTTTCCTCCTTTTCTCCTTGTTCCAATTCTTCTTCTCCATGTCACCTCCTTCCACTACTTCTTCTTCCTCCTGTTGTTTACGTTCTTCACTTTGCACATCTTCTTCTTTTTCCTTTTCTTCTCTTTCTTCCACTTCTTCTAGTTACTCTCCTTCTTCTTCCTCTTCTTATCTTTCTTCCACTTCTCCTGCCTCCTCTTATTCTCTTTCTTCCACTTCTTCTTCATCCTCTGCTTTCCTTTCTTTTCTTCCTCATCATCTCCTTCTTCTTCTTCCTTTCCTTCGTCATATCCCTCTTTTTCTCCTTCTTCTATTTCCACTTGCATTTCTACTACCTCTTGTTCTCTTTCTTCCACTTCTTCTCCATCATCTCCACTCCTTCAACTACTTCTTCTTCTTCCTCTTCTTCACCTTCTTCCACTTTTACTACATCCACTTCTTCTTCTTCTTCCCTCTTTTCTCCTTCTTGCCGTTCTTCTGCCTACACTACTTCTTCTTCGTCCCCTTCTTCTTCTCCTCCTTGTTCCACTCCTTCTTCATCCCCTTTCCTTCCATTGCTTCTTCTTCCTCCTCTTTTTCTCATTCTTCCACTTCTACTTCTTCGTATTGTTCTCCTTCTTCCTCTTGCACTTCTTCTCGTTCTTACACCACTTCTTCTTCCTCTTCTTGTCCTTCTGCCACCTCTTCTTCCTCCTCCCGTTCTCCTTCCACAATTTCTTTTTCTTCATCTCCTTTCATTCCACTACTTCCTCCTATTCGTCTTATTCTCTCCTTCTACCACTTCTTCTACTTCTACTTGTTGTTCTATTTCATTTTCGTCTCCTTCTTCCGCTTCTTCTGCTTACACTTCTTCTTCTTCCTCTTCTTCCATTTCTTCTCCTTCCATAACTTCTTCTTCTTTCCTTTCCGTCTTCTCCTTCCTCTTTTTCTCCATCCCCCACTTCTGTTGCTTCCCATTGTTGCTCTTCCTCTTCTTCTCCTTCCCCCAAATCTTATGCTTACACTTCTTCTTCTTCTTCCTCTTCTCCTCCAGCTTTCACTTCTTCTACTTCTTCTTCCCTTCCCTTCCCCTCCTTCTTCCTTTTCCTCCTTTTCTCCTTGTTCCAATTCTTCTTCTTCATCTCACCTCCTTCCATTACTTCTTCTTCCTCCTCTTGTTCACCTTCTTTAAGTTCTTCACTTTCCACATCTTCTTCTTCTTCCTTTCTTCTCCTTCTTCCACTTCTTCTAGTTACTCTCCTTCTTCTTCCTCTTCTTATCTTTCTTCCAATTCTCCTGCCTCCTCTTGTTCTCTTTCTTCCACTTCTTCTTCATCCTCTCGTTTCCTTTCTTTTCTTCCTCTTCATCTCCTTCTTCTTCTTCCTTTCCTTCGTCATATCCCTCTTTTTCTCCTTCTTCTGCTTCCACTGGCATTTCTACCTCTTGTTCTCCTTCTTCCACTTCTTCTCCATCATCCCCACTCCTTCAACTACTTCTTCTTCTTCCTCTTGTTCACCTTCTTCCACTTTTACTACATCCACTTCTTCTTCTTCTTCCCTTTCTTCTCCTTCTTGCCCTTCTTCTGCTACACTACTTCTTCTTCTTCCTCTTCTTCTTCTCCTCCTTGTTCAACTCCTTCTTCATCCCCTTTCCTTCCATTGCTTCTTCTTCATCCTCTTTTTCTCATTCTTCCACTTCTTCTTCTTCCTATTGTTCTCCTTCTTTCACTTGCACTTCTTCCTTTTCTTCTCGTTATTCCACCACTTCTTCTTCCTCTTCTTCTCCTTCTGCCACTTTTTCTTCCTCCTCCCGTTCTCCTTCTTACACTTCTTTTTCTTCATCTCCTTTCATTCCACTACTTGCTCCTATTTGTCTTATTCTCTCCTTCTACCACTTCTTCTACTTCTACTTGTTGTTCTTCTTCATTTTCGTCTCCTTCTTCCGCTTCTTCTGCTTACACTTCTTCTGCTTACACTTCTTCTGCTTACACTTCTTCTTCTTACACTTCTTCTTCTTCCTCTTCTTTGCTTTCCGTCTTCTCCTTCCTCTTTTTCTCTATCCGCCACTTCTGTTGCTTCCCATTGTTGCTCTTCCTCTTCTTCTCCTTCCCCCAAATCTTATGCTTACACTTCTTCTTCTTCTTCCTCATCTCCTCCAGCTTCCACTTCTTCTGCTTCTTCTTTCCTTCCCTTCCCTTCCCCTCCTTCTTCCTTTTCCTCCTTTTCTCCTTGTTCCAATTCTTCTTCTTCATCTCACCTCTTTCCGTTACTTCTTCTTCCTCCTCTTGTTCACCTTCTTCAACTTCTTCATTTTCCACATCTTCTTCTTCTTCCTTTTCTTCTCCTTCTTCCACTTCTTCTAGTTACTCTCCTTCTTCTTCCTCTTCTTATCTTTCTTCCACTTCTCCTGCCTCCTGTTGTTCTCTTTCTTCCACTTTTTCTTCATCCTCTTCGTTCCTTTCTTTTCTTCCTCTTCATCTCCTTCTTTTTCTTCCTTTCCTTCGTCATATCTCTCTTTTTCTCGTTCTTCTGCTTCCACTTGCATTTCTACCTCTGGTTCTCCTTCTTCCACTTCTTTTCCATCATCCCCACTCCTTCAACTACTTCCTCTTCGTCCTCTTGTTCACGTTCTTCCACTTTTACTACATCCACTTCTTCTTCTTCTTCCCTATTTTCTCTTTCTTGCCATTCTTCTGCCTACAGTACTTCTTCTTCCTCCCCTTCTTCTTCTCCTCCTTATTCCGCTCCTTCTTCATCCCGTTTCCTTCCATTGCTTCTACTTCCTCCTCTTTTTCTCATTCTTCCACTTCTTCTTCTTCTTCCTATTGTTCTCCTTCTTCCACTTGCACTTCTTCCTTTTCTTCTCGTTCTTCCACTTCTTCTTCTTCCTTTTCTTCTCCTTCTGCCACCTCTTCTCTTCCTCGCGTTCTCCTTCTTCCACTTCTTCTTCTTCATCTTGTTTCATTCCACTACTTCCTCCTATTCCTCTTATTATCTCTTTCTACCACTTCTTCTACTTCTACTTATTGTTCTTCTTCATTTTCATCTTCTTCTTTCGCCTGTGCTTACACTTCTTCTTCTTCCTCTTCTTCTATTTCTTCTCCTTCCACAACTCCTTCTTCTTTCCTTTCCGTCTTCTCCTCCCTCTTTTTCTCCATCCCCCACTTCTGTTGCTTCCCATTGTTTCTCTTCCTGTTCTTCTCCAGCTTCCACTTCTTGTGCTTCTTCTTCCCTTCCCTTCCCCTCCTTCTTCCTTTTCCTCCTTTTCTCCTTGTTCCAATTCTTCTTCTTCATCTCACCTGCTTCCACTACTTCTGGTTCCTCCTCTTGTCCACCTTCTTCAACTTCTTCACTTTCCACATATTCTTCTTCTTCCTTTTCTTCTTCTTCTTCCACTTCTTCTACTTACTCTCCTTCTTCTTCCGCTTCTTATCTTTCTTCCACTTCTGCTGCCTCCTCTTGTTCTCTTTCTTCCACTTCTTCTTCATCCTCTCCTTTCCTTTCTTTTCTTCCTCTTCATCTCCTTCTTTTGCTTCGTTTCCTTCGTCATATTCCTCCTTTTCTCCTTGTTCCAATTCTTCTTCTTCATCTCACCTCCTTCCATTACTTCTTCCTCCTCTTGTTCACCTTCTTCAACTTCTTCACTTTCCACATCTTCTTCTTCTTCATTTTCTTCTCCTTCTTCCACTTCTTCTAGTTACTCTCCTTCTTCTTCCTCTTCTTATCTTCTTCTTCATCTCACCTCCTTCGACTACTTCTTCTTCCTCCTCTTGTTCACCTTCTTCAACTTCTTCACTTTCCACATCTTCTTCTTCTTCCTTTTCTTCTCCTTCTTCCACTTCTTCTAGTTACTCTCCTTCTTCTTCCTCTTTTTATCTTTCTTCCACTTCTCATGCCTCCTCTTTTTCTCTTTCTTCCACTTCTTGATCATCCTCTCCTTTCCTTTCTTTTCTTCCTCTTCATATCCTTCTTCTTCTTCCTTTCCTTCGTCATATCCCTCTTTTTCTCCTTCTTCTGTTTCCACTTGCATTTCTACTACCTCTTGTTCTCTTTCTTCCACTTCTTCTCCATCATCTCCACTCCTTCAACTACTTCTTCTTCTTCCTCTTCTTCACCTTCTTCCACTTTTACTACATCCACTTCTTCTTCTTCTTCTCTCTCTTCTCCTTCTTGCCGTTCTTCTGCCTACACTACTTCTGCTTCGTCCCCTTCTTCTTCTCCTCCTTGTTCCACTCCTTCTTCATCCCCTTTCCTTCCATTGCTTCTTCTTCCTCCTCTTTTTCTCATTCTTCCACTTCTACTTCTTCGTATTGTTCTCCTTCTTCCTCTTGCACTTCTTCCTTTTCTTCTCGTTCTTACACCACTTCTTCTTCCTCTTCTTGTCCTTCTGCCACCTCTTCTTCCTCCTCCCGTTCTCCTTCCACAATTTCTTTTTCTTCATCTCCTTTCATTCCACTACTTCCTCCTATTCGTCTTATTCTCTCCTTCTACCACTTCTTCTACTTCTACTTGTTGTTCTATTTCATTTTCGTCTCCTTCTTCCGCTTCTTCTGCTTACACTTCTTCTTCTTCCTCTTCTTCCATTTCTTCTCCTTCCATAACTTCTTCTTCTTTCCTTTCCGTCTTCTCCTTCCTCTTTTTCTCCATCCCCCACTTCTGTTGCTTCCCATTGTTGCTCTTCCTCTTCTTCTCCTTCCCCCAAATCTTATGCTTACACTTCTTCTTCTTCTTCCCCCAAATCTTATGCTTACACTTCTTCTTCTTCTTCCTCTTCTCCTCCAGCTTCCACTTCTTCTGCTTCTTCTTCCCTTCCCTTCCCCTCCTTCTTCCTTTTCCTCCTTTTCTCCTTGTTCCAATTCTTCTTCTTCATCTCACCTCCTTCCATTACTTCTTCTTCCTCCTCTTGTTCACCTTCTTTAAGTTCTTCACTTTCCACATCTTCTTCTTCTTCCTTTCTTCTCCTTCTTCCACTTCTTCTAGTTACTCTCCTTCCTCTTCCTCTTCTTATCTTTCTTCCAATTCTCCTGCCTCCTCTTGTTCTCTTTCTTCCACTTCTTCTTCATCCTCTCGTTTCCTTTCTTTTCTTCCTCTTCATCTCCTTCTTCTTCTTCCTTTCCTTCGTCATATCCCTCTTTTTCTCCTTCTTCTGCTTCCACTGGCATTTCTACCTCTTGTTCTCCTTCTTCCACTTCTTCTCCATCATCCCCACTCCTTCAACTACTTCTTCTTCCTCTTGTTCACCTTCTTCCACTTTTACTACATCCACTTCTTCTTCTTCTTCCCTTTCTTCTCCTTCTTGCCCTTCTTCTGCTACACTACTTCTTCTTCTTCCTCTTCTTCTTCTCCTCCTTGTTCAACTCCTTCTTCATCCCCTTTCCTTCCATTGCTTCTTCTTCCTCCTCTTTTTCTCATTCTTCCACTTCTTCTTCTTCCTATTGTTCTCCTTCTTCCACTTGCACTTCTTCCTTTTCTTCTCGTTATTCCACCACTTCTTCTTCCTCTTCTTCTCCTTCTGCCACTTTTTCTTCCTCCTCCCGTTCTCCTTCTTACACTTCTTTTTCTTCATCTCCTTTCATTCCACTACTTCCTCCTATTTGTCTTATTCTCTCCTTTTACCACTTCTTCTACTTCTACTTGTTGTTCTTCTTCATTTTCGTCTCCTTCTTCTGCTTCTTCTGCTTACACTTCTTCTGCTTACACTTCTTCTTCTTACACTTCTTCTTCTTCCTCTTCTTTGCTTTCCGTCTTCTCCTTCCTCTTTTTCTCTATCCGCCACTTCTGTTGCTTCCCATTGTTGCTCTTCCTCTTCTTCTCCTTCCCCCAAATCTTATGCTTACACTTCTTCTTCTTCTTCCTCATCTCCTCCAGCTTCCACTTTTTCTGCTTCTTCTTTCCTTCCCTTCCCTTCCCCTCCTTCTTCCTTTTCCTCCTTTTCTCCTTGTTCCAATTCTTCTTCTTCATCTCACCTCTTTCCGTTACTTCTTCTTCCTCCTCTTGTTCACCTTCTTTAACTTCTTCATTTTCCACATCTTCTTCTTCTTCCTTTTCTTCTCCTTCTTCCACTTCTTCTAGTTACTCTCCTTCTTCTTCCTCTTCTTATCTTTCTTCTATTTCTCCTGCCTCCTCTTGTTCTCTTTCTTCCACTTCTTCTTCATCCTCTTCGTTCCTTTCTTTTCTTCCTCTTCATCTCCTTCTTTTTCTTCCTTTCTTTCGTCATATCCCTCTTTTTCTCCTTCTTCTGCTTCCACTTGCATTTCTACCTCTGGTTCTCCTTCTTCCACTTCTTTTCCATCATCCCCACTCCTTCAACTACTTCCTCTTCGTCCTCTTGTTCACGTTCTTCCACTTTTACTACATCCTCTTCTTCTTCTTCTCCCCTATTTTCTCTTTCTTGCCATTCTTCTGCGTACAGTACTTCTTCTTCCTCCCCTTCTTCTTCTCCTCCTTATTCCGCTCCTTCTTCATCCCGTTTCCTTCCATTGCTTCTACTTCCTCCTCTTTTTGTCATTCTACCACTTCTTCTTCTTCTTCCTATTGTTCTCCTTCTTCCACTTGCACTTCTTCCTTTTCTTCTCGTTCTTCCACTTCTTTTTCTTCCTTTTCTTCTCCTTCTGCCACCTCTTCTCTTCCTCGCGTTCTCCTTCTTCCACTTCTTCTTCTTCATCTTGTTTCATTCCACTACTTCCTCCTATTCCTCTTATTATCTCTTTCTACCACTTCTTCTACTTCTACTTATTGTTCTTCTTCATTTTCATCTTCTTCTTTCGCTTCTTGTGCTTACACTTCTTCTTCTTCCTCTTCTTCTATTTCTTCTCCTTCCACAACTCCTTCTTCTTTCCTTTCCGTCTTCTCCTCCCTCTTTTTCTCCATCCCCCACTTCTGTTGCTTCCCATTGTTTCTCTTCCTGTTCTTCTCCTTCCCCCAAATCTTATGCTTACACTTGTTCTTCTTCTTCCTCTTCTCCTCCAGCTTCGACTTCTTCTGCTTCTTCTTCCCTTCCCTTCCCCTCCTTCTTCGTTTTCCTCCTTTTCTCCTTGTTCCAATTCTTCTTCTTCATCTCACCTGCATCCACTACTTCTGGTTCCCCCTCTTGTCCACCTTCTTCAACTTCTTCACTTTCCACATATTCTTCTTCTTCCTTTTCTTCTTCTTCTTCCACTTCTTCTACTTACTCTCCTTCTTCTTCCTCTTCTTATCTTTCTTCCACTTCTGCTGCCTCCTCTTGTTCTCTTTCTTCCACTTCTTCTTCATCCTCTCCTTTCCTTTCTTTTCTTCCTCTTCATCTCCTTCTTCTGCTTCGTTTCCTTCGTCATATTCCTCCTTTTCTCCTTGTTCCAATTCTTCTTCTTCATCTCACCTCCTTCCATTACTTCTTCTTCCTCCTCTTGTTCACCTTCTTCAACTTCTTCACTTTCCACATCTTCTTCTTGTTCCTTTTCTTCTCCTCCTTCCACTTCTTCTAGTTACTCTCCTTCTTCTTCCTCTTCTTATCTTTCTTCCACTTCTCCTGCCTCCTCTTGTTCTCTTTCTTCCACTTCTTCTTCATCCTCTCCTTTCCTTTCTTTTATTCCTCTTCATCTCCTTCTTCTTCTTCCTTGCCTTCGTCTTCTTCATTTTTGTCTCCTTCTTCCGCTTCTTCTGCTTACACTTCTTCTTCTTCCTCTTCTTATCTTTCTTCCACTTCTCCTGCTTCCTCTTGTTCTCTTTCTTACACTTGTTCTTCTTCTTCCCTCTCTTCTCCTTCTTGCCCTTCTTCTTCATGCACTACTTCTTCTTCCTCCCTTTCTTCTTCTCCTCCTTCTTCCACTTCTTCTTTATTCCCCCTTCCTTCCATTGGTTCTTCTTCCTCCTCTTTTTCTCATTCTTCCATTTCTTCTTCTTCTTCCTATTGTTCTCCTTCTTCGACTTGCACTTCTTGCTTTTCTTCTCGTTCTTCCACTTCTTCTCTTTCTGCCACCTCTTCTTCCTCCTCCCATTCTCATTCTTCCACTTCTTCTTCTTCATCTCCTTTCATTCCATTACTTCCTCCTATTCCTCTTATTCTCTCCTTCTACCACTTCTTCTACTTCTACTTATTGTTCTTCTTCATTTTCGTCAGCTTCTTCCGCTACTTCTGCTTACACTTCTTCTTCTTCCTCTTCTTCCATTTCTTCTCCTTCCACAACTTGTTCTTCTTTCCTTTCCGTCTTCTCCTTCCTCTTTTTCTCCAACCCCCACTTCTGTTGGTTCCCATTGTTGCTCTTCCTCTTCTTCTCCTTCCCCCAAATCTTATGCTTACAATTCTTTTTCTTCTTCCTCTTCTCCTCTAGATTCCACTTCTTCTGCTTCTTTTTCCGTTCCCTTCCCCTCCTTCTTCCTTTTCCTCCTTTTCTCCTTGTTCCAATTCTTCTTCTTCATCTCACCTACTTCCACTACTTCTTCTTCCTCCTCTTGTTCACGTTCTTCACTTTCCACATCTTCTTGTTCTTCCTTTTCTTCTCCTTCTTCCACTTCTTCTAGTTACTCTCCTTCTTCTTCCTCTTCTTATCTTCTTCTTCATCTCACCTCCTTCCACTACTTCTTCTTCCTCCTCCTGTTCATATTCTTCACTTTCCACATCTTTTTCTTCTTCCTTTTCTTCTCCTTCTTCCACTTCTTCTAGTTACTCTTCTCCTTGTTCCACTTCTTCTAGTTACTCTTCTCCTTCTTCCACTTCTTCTCCATCATCCCCACTAATTCAACTACATCTTCTTCTTCTTCTCGTTCACCTTCTTCCACTTCTACTACATCCACTTGTTCTTCTTCTTCCCTCGCTTCTCCTTCTTTCCCTGCTTCTGCCTACACTACGTCTTCTTTCTCCCCTTCTTCTTCTCCTCCTTGTTCCACTTCTTCTTCATCCCCTTTCCTTCCATTGCTTCTTCTTCCTCCTCTTTTTCTCATTCTTCCACTTCTTCTTCTTCTTCTTATTGTTCTCCTTCTTCCACTTGCACTTCTTCCTTTTCTTGTCGTTCTTCCACTTCTTCTTCTTCCTTTTCTTCTCCTTCTGCCACCTCTGCTCCCTCCTCCCGTTCTCCTTCTTCCTCTTCTTCTTCTTCATCTCCTTTCATTCCACTATTTCCTCCTATTCCTCTTATTCTCTATTTCTACCACTTCTTCTATTCTACTTGTTGTAGTTCTTCATTTTCGTCTCCTTTTCTCCTTCTTCCAATTCTTCTTCTTCATCTCACCTCCTTCTACTACTTCTTCTTCCTCCTCTTGTTCACCTTCTTCAACTTCTTCACTTTCCACATCTTCTTCTTCTTCCTTTTCTTCTCCTTCATCCACTTCTTCTAGTTACTCTCCTTCTTCTTCCTCTTCTTATCTTTCTTCCACTTCTATTGCCTCCTCTTGTTCTCTTTCTTCCACTTCTTCTTCATCCTCTCCTTTCCTTTCTTTTCTTCTTCTTCATCTCCTTCTTCTTCTTCCTTTCCTTCGTCATATCCCTCTTTTTCTCCATCTTCTGCTTCCACTTGCATTTCTACCTTTTGTTCTCCTTCTTCCACTTCTTCTCCATCATCCCCACTCCTTCAACTATTTCTTCTTCTTTGTTCACCTTCTTCCACCTCTACTACATCCACTTGTTGTTCTTCTTCCCTCTCTTCTCCTTCTTGCCCTTCTTCTGCCTACACTACTTCTTCTTCCTCCCCTTCTCTTTCTCCTTCTTGCTCCACTTCTTCTTCATCCCCTTTCCTTCCATTGCTTCTTCTTCCTCCTGTTTTTCTCATTCTTCCACTACTTCTTCCACTTCCTATTGTTCCCCTTCTTACACCTGCACTTCTTCCTTCTCTTCTCGTTCTTCCACTTCTTCTTCTCCTTCTGCCACCTCTTCTTCCTCTTCCTGTTCTCCTTCTTCCACTTCTTCTTCTTCATCTCCTTTCATTCCATTACTTCCTCCTATTCCTCTTATTCTCTCCTTCTACCACTTCTTCTACTTCTACTTGTTGTTCTTCTTCATTTTCGTATCCTTCTTTCGCTTCTTCTGCTTACACTTTTTCTTCTTCTTCTTCTTCCATTTCTTATCCTTCCACAACTTCTTCTTCTTTCCTTTCCGTCTTCTCCTTCCTCTTTTTCTCCATCCCCCACTTCTGTTGCTTCCCACTGTTGCTCTTCCTCTTCTTCTCCTTCCCCCAAATCTTATGCTTACACTTCTTCTTCCTTTTCCTCTTCTCCTCCAGATTCCACTTCTTCTGCTTCTTCTTCCCTTCCCTTCCCCTCCTTCTTCCTTTTCCTCCTTTTCTCCTTGTTCGAATTCTTCTTCTTCATCTGACCTCCTTCCACTACTTCTTCTTCCTCCTCTTGTTCACCTTCTTCACTTTCCACATCTTCTTCTTCTTCCTTTTCTTCTCCTTCTTCCGTTTCTTCTAGTTACTCTCCTTCTTCTTCCTCTTCTTATCTTTCTTCCACTTCTCCTGCCTCCTCTTGTTCTCTTTCTTCCACTTCTTCTTCATCCTCTCCTTTCCTTTCTTTTCTTCCTCTTCATCTCCTTCTTCTTCTTCCTTTCCTTCGTCATATACCTCTTTTTCTCCTTCTTCTGCTTCTACTTGCATTTCTACCTCTTGTTCTCCTTCTTCCACTTCTTGTCCATCATCCCCACTCCTTCAACTACTTCTTCTTCTTCCTCTTGTTCACCTTCTTCCACTTCTAGTACATCCACTTCTTCTTCTTTTTCCTTCTCTTCTCCTTCTTGCCCTTCTTCTGCCTACACTACTTCTTTTTCCTCCCCTTCTTCTTCTCCTCCATGTTCCACTCCTTCTTCATCCCCTTTCCTTCCATTGCTTCTTCTTCCTCCTCTTTTTCTCATTCTTCCACTTGTTCTTCTTCTTCCTCTTCTTCTCCTTCTGCCACCTCTTTTCCTCCTCCCATTCTCCTTCATCCACTTCTTCTTCTTCGTCTCCTTTCATTCCACTACTTCCTGCTATTCCTCTTATTCTCTCCTTCAACCACTTCTTCTACTTCTACTTGTTGTTCTTCTTCATTTTCGTCTCCTTCTTCCGCTTCTTCTACTTACACTTCTTCTTCTTCCATTTCCTCTTCTTCCATTTCTTCTCCTTCCACAACTTCTTCTTCTTTCCTTTCCGTCTTCTCCTTCCTCTTTTTCTCCATCCCCGACCTTTGTTGCTTCCGATTGTTGCTCTTCCTCTTCTTCTCCTTCCCCCAAATCTTATGCTTACACTTCTTCTTCTTCTTCCTCTTCTCCTCCAGATTCCACTTCTTCTGCTTCTTCTTCCCTTCCCTTCCCCTCCTTCTTCCTTTTCCTCCTTTTTTCCTTGTTCCAATTCTTCTTCTTCATCTCACCTCCTTCCACTACTTCTTCTTCCTCCTCTTGTTCACCTTCTTCAACTTCTTCACTTCCCACATCTTCTTCTTCCTTTTCTTCTCCTTCTTCCACTTCTTCTAGTTAGTCTCCTTCTTCTTCCTCTTCTTATCATTCTTCCACTTCTCCTGCCTCCTCTTGTTCTCTTTCTTCCATTTCTTCTTCATCCTCTCCTTTCCTTTCTTTTCTTCCTCTTCATCTCCTTCTTCTTCTTCCATTCCTTCGTCATATCCCTCTTTTTCTCCTTCTTCTGCTTCCACTTGCATTTTTACCTCTTGTTCTCCTTCTTTTACTTCTTCTCCATCATCCCTACTCCTTCAACTACTTCTTCTTCTTCCTCGTGTTCACCTTCTTCTACTTCTACTACATCCACTTGTTGTTCTTCTTCCTTCTCTTCTCCTTCTTGCCCTTCTTCTGCCTACACTACTTCTTCTTCCTCCCCTTCTTCTTCTCCTCCTTGTTGCACTTCTTCTTCATTCCCCTATCCTTCCATTGCTTGTTCTTCCTCCTCTTTTTCTCATTCTTCCACTTCTTCTTCTTCTTCCTATTGCTCTCCTTCTTCCACTTGCACTTCTTCCTTTTCTTCTCGTTCTTCCACTTCTTCTTCTTCCTCTTCTTCTCCTTCTGCAACCTCTTCTTCCTCCTCCCGTTCTCCTTCGTCCACTTCTTCTTCTTCATCTCCTTTCATTCCACTACTTCCTCCTATTCCTCTTATTCTCTCCTTCTACCACTTCTTCTACTTCTACTTGTTGTTCTGCTTCATTTTCGTCTCCTTCTTCCGCTTCTTCTGCTTACACTTCTTGTTCTTCCTCTTCTTCCATTTCTTCTCCTTCCACAACTTCTTCTTCTTTCCTTTCCGTCTTCTCCTTCCTCCTGTTCTCCATCCCGCACTTCTGTTGCTTCCCATTGTTACTCTTCCTCTTCTTCTCCTTCCCCCAAATCTTATGCTTACAGTTCTTCTTCTTCTTGCTCTTCTCCTCCAGATTCCTTCCATTGCTTATTCTTCCTCCTCTTTTTCTCATTCTTCCACTTGTTCTTCTTGTTCCTATTGTTCTCTTTCTTCCACTTGCACTTCTTCCTTCTCTTCTCGTTCTTCCACTTCTTCTTCTTCCTCTTCTTCTCCTTCTGCCACCTCTTGTTCCTCCTCCCGTTCTCCTTCTTCCACTTCTTCTTCTTCATCTCCTTTCATTCCATTACTTCCTCCTATTCCTTTTCTTCTCATTCTTCCACTTGCAGTTCTTCCTTTTCTTCTCGTTCTTCCACTTTTTTTTCTTCATGTCCTTTCATTCCACTACTTCCTCCTATTCCACTTATTCTCTCCTTCTACCACTTCTTCTACTTCTACTTATTGTTCCTCTTCATTTGCGTCTCCTTCTTCCGCTTCTTCTGGTTACACTTCTTCTTCTTCCTCTTCTTCCATTTCTTCTCCGTCCACAACTTCTTCTTTCCTTTCCGTCTTCTCCTTCCTCGTTTTCTCCATCCCCCACTTCTGTTGCTTCCCATTGTTGCTCTTCCTCGTCTTCTCCTTCCCCCAAACCTTATGCTTACTCTTCTTCTTCTTCTTCCTCTTCTCCTCCAGATTCCACTTCTTTTGCTTCTTCTTCCCTTCCCTTCCCCTTCTTCTTCCTTTTCCTCCTTTTCTCCCTGTTGCAATTCTTCGTCTTCATCTCACCTCCTTCTGCTACTTCTTCTTCCTCCTCTTGTTCACCTGCTTCAACTTCTTCCTTTTATTCTCCTTCTTCCACTTCTTCTAGTTACTCTCTTTCTTCTTCCTCTTCTTATCTTTCTTCCACTTCTCCTGCCCCCTATTGTTCTCTTTCTTGCACTTCTTCTTCATCTTTTCCTTGCCTTTCTTTTCTTCCTCTTCATCTCCTTCTTCTTCTTCCTTTCCTTTGTCCTATCCCTGTTTTTCTCCTTCTTCTGATTCCACTTGCATTTCTACCTCTTATTCTCCTTCTTCCACTTCTTCTCCATCATCCCCACTCCTTCAACTACTTCTTCTTCTTCCTCTTGTTCACCTTCTTCAACTTCTACTACATCCACTTGTTCTTCTTCTTCCCTCTCTTCTCCTTCTTGCCCTTCTTCTGCCTACACTACTTCTTCTTCTTCCCCTTCTTCTTCTCTTCCTTGTTACACTTCTTCTTCATTCCCCTTTCCTTCCATTGCTTCTTCTTCCTCCTTTTTTTCTCATTCTTCCACTTCTTCTTCTTCCTATTGTTCTCCTTCTTCCACTTGCACTTCTTCCTTTTCTTCTAGTTCTTCTACTTCTTATTGTTCCTCTTCTTCTCCTTCTGCCACCTCTTCTTCCTCCTCCCGTTCTCCTTCTAGACCTTCTTCTTCTTCATCTCCTTTCATTCCACTACTTCCTCCTATTCCTCTTATTCTCTCCTTCTACCACTTCTTCCACTTCTACTTGTTGTTCTTCTTCATTTTCGTCTCCTTCTTTCGCTTCTTCTGCTTACACTTCTTCTTCTTCCTCTTCTTCCATTTCTTCTCCTTCCACAACTTCTTCTTCTTTCCTTTCCATCTTCTCCTTCCTCTTTTTCTCCATCCCCCACTTCTGTTGCTTCCCATTGTTGCTCTTCCTCGTCTTCTCCTTCCCCCAAATCTTATGCTTACTCTTCTTCTTCTTCTTCTTCTTCTTTTCCTCCAGATTCCACTTCCTCTGCTTCTTCTTCCCTTCCCTTCCCCTCCCCTCCTTCTTCCTTTTCCTCCTTTTCTCCTTGTTCCAATTCTTCTTCTTCATCTCACCTCCTTCCACTACTTCTTCTTCCTCCTCTTGTTCACCTTCTTCAACTTCTTCACTTTCCACATCTTCTTGTTCTTCCTTTTCTTCTCCTTCTTCCACTTCTTCTAGTTACTCTCCTTCTTCTTCCTCTTCTTATCATTTTTCCACTTCTCCTGCCTCCTCTTGTTCTTTTTCTTCCACTTCTTCTTCATCCTCTCGTTTACTTTCTTTTCTACCTCTTCATCTCCTTCTTCTTCCTCCTTTCCTTCGTCATATCCCTCTTTTTCTCCTTCTTCTGCTTCCAGTTGTATTTCTACATCTTGTTCTCCTTCTTCCACTTCTTCTCCATCATCCCCACTCCTTCAACTACTTCTTCTTCTTCCTCTTGTCCAGCTTCTTCCACTTCTACTACATCCATCTGTTCTTCTTCCTCCCCTTCTTCTTCCTCCCCTTCTTCTGGTCCTCCTTGCTCCACTGCCTAAACTACTTCTTCTTCCTCCCCTTCTTCTGGTCCTCCTTGCTCCACTTCTTCTTCTTCATCTCCTTTCCTTCCATTGCTTCTTCTTACTCCTCTTTTTCTCATTCTTCCACTTCTTCTTCTTCTTCCTATTGTTCTCCTTCTTCCACTTGCACTTCTTCCTTTTCTTCTCGTTTTTCCACTTCTTCTTCTTCCTCTTCTATTCCTTCGGCCACCTCTTCTTCCTCCTCCCGTTCTCCTTCTTCCACTTCTTCTTCTTCATCTCCTTTCATTCCACTGCTTCCTCCTATTCCTCTTATTCTCTCCTTCTACCACTTCTTCTACTTCTACTTGTTGCTCTTCTTCATTTTCGTCTCCTTCTTCCGCTTCTTCTGCTTACACTTCTTCTTCTTCCTCTTCTTCCATTTCTTCTCCTTCCACAACTTCTTCTTCTTTCCTTTCCGTCTTCTCCTTCCTCTTTTTCTCCATCCCCCACTTCTGTTGCTTCCCATTGTTGCTCTTCCTCTTCTTCTTCTTCCCCCAAATCTTATGCTTACACTTCTTCTTCTTCTTCCTCTTCTCCTCCAGATTCCACTTCTTCTGCTTCTTCTTCCCTTCCCTTCCCCTCCTTCTTCTTTGTCCTCCTTTTCTCCTTGTTCCAATTCTTCTTCTTCATCTCTCCTTCTTCCACTTCTTCTAGTTACTCTCCTTCTTCTTCTTCTTCTTATCTTTCTTCCACTTCTCCTGCCTCCTCTTGTTCTCTTTCTTCCACTTCTTCTTCATCCTCTCCTTTCCTTTCTTTTCTTCCTCTTCATCTCCTTCTTCTTCTTCCTTTCCATCGTCATATCCTGCTTTTTCTCCTTCTTCTGCTTCGACTTGGATTTCTACCTCTTGTTCTCCTTCTTCCACTTCTTCTCCATCATCCCCACTCCTTCAACTACTTCTTCTTCTTCCTCTTGTTCACCTTCTTCCACTTCTACTTCATCCATTTGTTCTTCTTCTTCCCTCTCTTCTCCTTCTTGCCCTTCTTCTGCCTACACTGCTTCTTCTTCCTCCCCTTCTTCTTCTTCTCCTTCTTCCACTTCTTCTTCTTCTTCCTATTGTTCTCCTTCTTCCACTTGCACTTCTTCCTTTTCTTCTTGTTCTTCCACTTCTTCTTCCTCTTCTTCTCCTTCTGCCACCTCTTCTTACTCCTCCCGTTCTCCTTCTTCCACTTCTTCTTCTTCATCTCCTTTCATTCCACTACTTCCTCCTATTCCTCTTATTCTGTCCTTCTACCACTTCTTCTACTTCTACTTGTTGTTCTTCTTCATTTTCCTCTCCTTCTTCCGCTTCTTCTACTTACACTTCTTCTTCTTCCTCTTCTTCCATTTCTTCTCCTTCCACAACTTCTTCTTCTTTCCTTTCCGTCTTCTCCTTCCTCTTTCTCTCCATCCCCCACTTTTGTTGCTTCCCATTGTTGCTCTTCCTCTTCTTCTCCTTCCCCCAAATCTTATGCTTACACTTTTTCTTATTCTTCCTCTTCTCCTCCAGATTCCACTTCTTCTACTTCTTCTTCCCTTCCCTTCCCCTCCTTCTTCCTTTTCCTCCTTTTCTCCTTGTTCCAATTCTTCTTCTTCATCTCACCTCCTTCCACAACTTCTTCCTCCGCTAGTTCCCCTTCTTCAACTTCTTCACTTTCGACATCTTCTTCTTCTTCCTTTTCTTCTCCTTCTTCCACTTCTTCTAGTTACTCTCCTTCTTCTTCCTCTTCTTATCTTTCTTCCACTTCTCCTGCCTCCTCTTGTTCTCTTTCTTCCACTTCTTCATCATCTCCTTTGCTTTCTTTTCTTCCTCTTCATCTCCTTCTTCTTCTTTTCCTTCATCATATCCCTCTTTTTCCACTTGCATTTCTACCTCTTGTTCTCCTTCTTCCACTTCTTCTCCATCATCCCCACTCCTTCAACTACTTCTTCTTCTTCCTCTTGTCCAGCTTCTTCCACTTCTACTACATCCACCTGTTCTTCTTCTTCCCTCTCTTCTCCTTCTTGCCCTTCTTCTGCCTAAACTACTTCTTCTTCCTCCCCTTCTTCTGGTCCTCCTTGCTCCACTTCTTCTTCTTCATCTCCTTTCCTTCCATTGCTTCTTCTTACTCCTCTTTTTCTCATTCTTCCACTTCTTCTTCTTCTTCCTACTGTTCTCCTTCTTCCACTTGCACTTCTTCCTTTTCTTCTCGTTTTTCCACTTCTTCTTCTTCCTCTTCTATTCCTTCGGCCACCTCTTCTTCCTCCTCCCGTTCTCCTTCTTCCACTTCTTCTTCTTCATCTCCTTTCATTCCACTGCTTCCTCCTATTCCTTTTATTCTCTCCTTCTACCACTTCTTCTACTTCTACTTGTTGCTCTTCTTCATTTTCGTCTCCTTCTTCCGCTTCTTCTGCTTACACTTCTTCTTCTTCCTCTTCTTCCATTTCTTCTCCTTCCACAACTTCTTCTTCTTTCCTTTCCGTCTTCTCCTTCCCCTTTTTCTCCATCCCCCACTTCTGTTGCTTCCCATTGTTGCTCTTCCTCTTCTTCTTCTTCCCCCAAATCTTATGCTTACACTTCTTCTTCTTCTTCCTCTTCTCCTCCAGATTCCACTTCTTCTGCTTCTTCTTCCCTTCCCTTCCCCTCCTTCTTCTTTTTCCTCCTTTTCTCCTTGTTCCAATTCTTCTTCTTCATCTCTCCTTCTTCCACTTCTTCTAGTTACTCTCCTTCTTCTTCCTCTTCTTATCTTTTTTCCGCTTCTCTTGCCTCCTCTTGTTCTCTTTCTTCCACTTCTTCTTCATCCTCTCCTTTCCTTTCTTTTCTTCCTCTTCATCTCCTTCTTCTTCTTCCTTTCCATCGTCATATCCTGCTTTTTCTCCTTCTTCTGCTTCGACTTGGATTTCTGCCTCTTGTTCTCCTTCTTCCACTTCTTCTCCATCATCCCCACTCCTTCAACTACTTCTTCTTCTTCCTCTTGTTCACCTTCTTCCACTTCTACTTCATCCATTTGTTCTTCTTCTTCCCTCTCTTCTCCTTCTTGCCCTTCTTCTGCCTACACTGCTTCTTCTTCCTCCCCTTCTTCTTCTTCTCCTTCTTCCACTTCTTCTTCTTCTTCCTATTGTTCTCCTTCTTCCACTTGCACTTCTTCCTTTTCTTCTTGTTCTTCCGCTTCTTCTTCTTCCTATTCTTCTCCTTCTGCCACCTCTTCTTACTCCTCCCGTTCTCCTTCTTCCACTTCTTCTTCTTCATCTCCTTTCATTCCACTACTTCCTCCTATTCCTCTTATTCTGTCCTTCTACCACTTCTTCTACTTCTACTTGTTATTCTTCTTCATTTTCGTCTCCTTCTTCCGCTTCTTCTACTTACACTTCTTCTTCTTCCTCTTATTCCATTTCTTCTCCTTCCACAACTTCTTCTTCTTTCCTTTCCGTCTTCTCCTTCCTCTTTTTCTCCATCCCCCACTTTTGTTGCTTCCCATTGTTGCTCTTCCTCTTCTTCCCCTTCCCCCAAATCTTATGCTTACACTTTTTCTTATTCTTCCTCTTCTCCTCCAGATTCCACTTCTTCTACTTCTTCTTCCCTTCCCTTCCCCTCCTTCTTCCTTTTCCTCCTTTTCTCCTTGTTCCAATTCTTCTTCTTCATCTCACCTCCTTCCATAACTTCTTCCTCCGCTGGTTCCCCTTCTTCAACTTCTTCACTTTCCACATCTTCTTCTTCTTCCTTTTCTTCTCCTTCTTCCACTTCTTCTAGTGACTCTCCTTCTTCTTCCTCTTCTTATCTTTCTTCCACTTCTCCTGCCTCCTCTTGTTCTCTTTCTTCCACTTCTTCTTCATCCTCTCCTTTCCTTTCTTTTCTTCCTCTTCATCTCCTTCTTCTTCTTCCTTTCCTTCGTCATATCCTGCTTTTTCTCCTTCTTCTGCTTCGACTTGGATTTCTACCTCTTCTTCTCCTTCTTCCACTTCTTCTCCATCATCCCTACTCCTTCAACTACTTCTTCTTCCTCCTCTTGTTCACCTTCTTCCACTTCTACTTCATCCACTTGTTCTTCTTCTTCCCTTTGTTCTCCTTCTTGCCCTTCTTCTGCCTACACTGCTTCTTCTTCCTCCCTTTCCATTTCTTCTCCTTCCACAACTTCTTCTTCTTCTTTTTCTCATTCTTCCACTTCTTCTTCTTCTCCCTATTTCTCTCCTTCTTCCACTTGCACTTCCTCCTTTTCTTCTCGTTCTTCCACTTCTTCTTCTTCCTCTCCTTCTCCTTCTGCCACCTCTTCTCCCTCCTCCCGTTCTCCTTCTTCCACTACTTCTTCTTCATCTCCTTCCATTCCAATACTTCCTCCTATTCCTCTTATTCTCTCCTGCTACCACTTCTTCTACTTCTACTTGTTCTTCTTCTTCATTTTCGTCTCTTTCTTCCGCTTCTTCTGCTTACACTTCCTCTTCGTCCTCTTCTTCCATTTCTTCTCCTTCCATAACTTGTTCTTCTTTCCTTTCCGTCTTCTCCTTCCTCTTTTTCTCCATTCCCCACTTCTGTTGCTTCCCATTGTTGCTCTTCCTCTTCTTCTCCTTGCCCCAAATCTTATGCTTACACTTCTTCTTCTTCTTCTTCCTCTTCTCCTCCAGATTCCACTTCTTCTGCTTCTTCTTCCCTTCCCTTCCCCTGCTTCTTCCTTTTCTCCTTGTTCCAATTCTTCTTCTTCGTCTCACCTCCTTTTACTACTTCTTCTTCCTCCTCTTGTTCACCTTCTTCAACTTCTTCACTTTCAACATCTTCTTCTTCTTCTTTTTCTTCTCCTTCTTACTTCTTCTAGTTACTCTCCTTCTTCTTCCTCTTCTTTTCTTTCCTCCACTTCTCCTTCCTCCTCTTGTTCTCTTTCTTCCGCTTCTTCTTCATCCCCTCCTTTCGTTTCTTTTCTTCCTCTTCATCTCCTTCTTCTTCTTCCTTTGCTTCGTCATATCCCTTTTTTTCTCCTTCTTCTGCTTCCACTTGCATTTCTACCTCTTGTTCTCCTTCTTCCACTTCTTCTCCATCATCCCCACTCCTTGAACTACTTCTTCTTCTTTCTCTTGTTCACCCTCTTCCACTTCTACTACATCCACTTGTTCTTCTTCTTCCCTCTCTTCTCCTTCTTGCCCGTCTTCTGCCTACACTACTTCTTCTGCCTACACTTGTTCTTCTAGTTACTTCTCCTTCCTCTTTTTCTCCATCCCGCACTTCTGTTGCTTCCCATTGTTGCTCTTCCTCTTATTCTCCTTTCCCAAATCTTATGCTTACACTTCTTCTTCTTCTTCTTCCTCTTCTCCTCCAGATTCCACTTCTTCTGCTTCTTCTTCCCTTCCCTTCCCCTCCTTCTTCCTTTTCCTCCTTTTCTCCTTGTTCCAATTCTTCTTCTTCATCTCACCTCCTTCCACTACTTCTTCTTCCTCCTCTTGTTCACCTTCTTCACTTTCCATATCTTCTTCTTCTTCCTTTTCTTCTCCTTCTTCCACTTCTTCTAGTTACTCTCCTTCTTCTTCCTCTTCTTATCTTTCTTCCACTTCGCCTGCCTCCTCTTGTCCTCTTTCTTCCACTTCTTCTTCATCCTCTCCTTTCCTTTCTTTTCTTCCTCTTCATCTCCTTCTTCTTCTTCCTTTCCTTCGTGATATCCCTCTTTTTCTCCTTCTTCTGCTTCCACTTGCATTTCTACCTCTTGTTCTCCTTCTTCCACTTCTTCTGCATCATCCCCACTCCTTCAACTACTTCTTCTTCTTCCTCTTGTTCACCTTCTTCCACTTCTAGTACATCCACTTGTTCTTCTTCTTCCCTCTCTTCTCCTTCTTGCCCTTCTTCTGCCTACACTACTTCTTCTTCCTGCCCTTCTTCTTCTCCTCCTTGTTCCACTTCTTCTTCATCCCCTTTCCTTCCATTGCCTCTTCTTCCTCCTCTTTTTCTCTTTCTTCCACTGCTTCTTCTTCTTCCTATTGTTCTCCTTCTTCCACCTCCACTTCTTCCTTTTCTTCTTGTTCTTCCACTTCTTCTTCTTCCTCTTCTTCTCCGTCCTCCCGTTCTCCTTCTTCTTCTTCATCTCCTTTCATTCCACTACTTCCTCCTATTCCTGTTATTCTCTCCTTCTACCACTTCTTCTACTTCTACTTGTTGTTCTTCTTTATTTTCGTCTCCTTCTTACGCTTCTTCTGCTTACACTTCTTTTCTTCCATTTCTTCTCCTTCCACAACTTCTTCTGCTTTCCTTTCCGTCTTGTCCTTCCTCTTTTTCTCCATCCCCCACTACTGTTGCTTCCCATTTTTGCTCTTCCTCTTCTTCTCCTTCCACCAAATCTTATGCTTACACTTCTTCTTCTTCTTCCTCTTCTCCTCCAAATTCCACTTCTTCTGCTTCTTCTTCCCTCCCCTTACCCTCCTTCTTCCTTTTACTCCTTTTCTCCTTGTTCCAATTCTTCTTCTTCATCTCACTTCCTTCCACTACTTCTTCTTCCTCCTCTTGTTCACCTTCTTCAACTTCTTCACTTTCCACATCTTCTTCTTCTTCCTTTTCTTCTCCTTCTTCCACTTCTTCTAGTTACTATCCTTCTTCTTCCTCTTCTTATCTTTCTTCCACTTCTCCTGCCTCCTCTTGTTCTCTTTCTTCCACTTCTTCTTCATCCTCTCTTTTCCTTTCTTTTCTTCCTCTTCATCTCCTTCTTCTTCTTCCTTTCCTTCGTCATATCCCTCTTTTTCTCCTTCTTCTGCTTCCACTTGCCTTGTACCTCTTCTTCTCATTCTTCCACGTCTTCTCCATCATCCCCACTCCTTCAACTACTTCTTCTTCTTCCTCTTGTTCACCTTCTTCCACTTCTACCACATCCACTTGTTCTTCTTCTTCCCTCTCTTCTCCTTCTTGCCCTTCTTCTTCCTACACTCCTTCTTCCTCCCCTTCTTGTTCTCCTCCTTGTTCCACTTCTTCTTCTTCATCCCCTTTCCTTCTATTGCTTCTTCTTCCTCCTCTTTTTCTCATTCTTCCACTTCTTCTTGTTCTTCCTATTGTTCTCCTTCTTCCACTTGCACTTCTTCCTTTTCTTCCCGTTCTTCCACTTCTTCTTCTTCCTCTTCTTCTCCTTCTGCCACCTCTTCTCCCTCTTCCCGTTCTGCTTCTTCCACTTCTTATTTTTCATCTCCTTCCATCCCACTACTTCCTCGTATTCCTCTTATTCTCTCATTCTACCACTTCTTCTACTTCTACTTGTTGTTCTTCTTAATTTTCGTCTCCTTCTTCCGCTTCTTCTGCTTACACTTCTTCTTCTTCCTCTTCTTCCATTTCTTCTCCTTCCACAACTTCTTCTTTCCTTGCGGTCTTCTCCTTCCTCTTTTTCTCCATCCCCCATTCCTGTTGCTTCCCACTGTTGCTCTTCCTCTTCTTCTCGTTCCGCCAAATCTTATGCTTACACTTCTTCTTCTTCTTCCTCTACTCCTCTAGATTCCACTTCTTCTTCTTCACCTCGTTCCTTTTCCTCCTTTTCTCCTTGTTCCAATTCTTCTTCATCTCACCTCCTTCCACTACTTCTTCTTACTCGTCCTGTTCACCTTCTTCAACTTCTTCACTTTCAACATATCCTTCTTTTTCTCCTTCTTCTGCTTCCACTTGCATTTCTACTCCATCCCCACTCTTTCAACTAGTTCTTATTCTTCCTCTTGTTCACCTTCTTCCACTTCTACTACATCCACTTGTTCTTCTTCTTCCCTCTCTTCTCCTTCTTGCCTTTCTTCTGCCTACACTACTTCTTCTTCCTCCCTTTCTTCTTCTCCTCCTTGTTCCACTTCTTCTTCATTCCCCTTTCCTTCCATTGCTTCTTCTTCCTCCTCTTTTTCTCATTCTTCCACTTCTTCTTCTTCTCCCTATTTCTCTGCTTCTTCCACTTGCACTTCCTCCTTTTCTTCTCGTTCTTCCACTTCTTCTTCTTCATCTCCTTCCATTCCAATACTTCCTCCTATTCCTCTTATTCTCTCCTTCCGCTTCTTTTGCTTACACTTCTTCTTCTTCTTCCTCTTCTTCTCCTTCTGCCACCTCTTCTCCCTCCAACCGTTCTCCTTCTTCCACTTGTTCTTCTTCATCTCCTTTTATGCCACTACTTGCTCCTATTCCTCTTATTCTCTCGTTCTTCCACTTCTTCTTCTTCTTCCTCTTCTTCTCCTTCTGCCACCTCTTCTCCCTCCAACCGTTCTCCTTCTTCCACTTGTTCTTCTTCATCTCCTTTTATGCCACTACTTGCTCCTATTCCTCTTGTTCTCCTTCTTCCACTTCTTCTCCATCATCCCCACTCCTTCAACTACTTCTTCTTCTTTCTCTTGTTCACCCTCTTCCACTTCTACTACATCCACTTGTTCTTCTTCTTCCCTCTCTTCTCCTTTTTGCCCGTCTTCTGCCTACACTACTTCTTCTGCCAACACTTGTTCTTCTAGTTACTTCTCCTTCCTCTTTTTCTCCATCCCCCACTTCTGTTGCTTCCCATTGTTGCTCTTCCTCTTATTCTCCTTCCCAAATCTTATGCTTACACTTCTTCTTCTTCTTTTTCCTCTTCTCCTCCAGATTCCACTTCTTCTGCTTCTTCTTCCCTTCCCTTCCCCTCCTTCTTCCTTTTCCTCCTTTTCTCCTTGTTCCAATTCTGATTCTTCATCTCACCTCCTTCCACTACTTCTTCTTCCTCCTCTTGTTCACCTTCTTCAACTTATTCACTTTCCACATCTTCTTCTTGTTCCTTTTCTTCTCCTTCTTCCACTTCTTCTAGTTACTCTCCTTCTTCTTCCTCTTCTTATCTTTCTTCCACTTCTCCTGCCTCCTCTTGTTCTCTTTCTTCCACTTCTTGTTCTTCCTCTCCTTTCCTATCTTTTCTTCCTCTTCATCTCCTTCCTTTCCTTTGTCATATCTGTCTTTCTCTCCTTCTTCTGCTTCAACTTGCATTTCTACCTCTTGTTCTCCTTCTTCCACTTCTTCTCCATAATCCCCACTCCTTCAACTACTTCTTCTTCCTCTTGTTCACCTTCTTCGACTTCTACTACATCCACTTGTTCTTCTTCTTCCCTCTCTTCTTCTTCTTGCCCTTCTCCTACCTAAACTACTTCTTCCTCCCCTTCTTCTTGTCCTCAATGTTCCACTTCTTCTTCATCCCCTTTCCTTCCATTACTTCTTCTTCCTCCTCTTTTTCCCATTCTTGCACTTGTTCTTCTTCTTCCTATTGTTCTCCTTCTTCCATTTGCACTTCTTCCTTTTCTTCTCGTTCTTCCACTTCTTCTTCTTCTTCCTCTTCTTCTGCCACCTCTTGTCCTTCTTCGTCCTCAACCGTTCTACTACATCCACGTATTCTTCTTCTTCCCTCTCTTCTCCTTCTTGCCCTTCTTCTGCCTACACTCCTTCTTCTTCCTCTTCTTATCTTTGTTCCACTTCTCCTGCCTCCTCTTGTTCTCTTTCTTACACTTCTTCTTCATCCTCTCCTTTCCTTTCTTTTCTTCCTCTTCATCTGCTTCTTCTTCTTCCTTTCCTTTATCATATCCCTCTTTTTCTCCTTCTTCTGCTTCCACTTGCATTTCTACCTCTTGTTCTCCTTCTTCCACTTCTTCTCCATCATCCCCACTCCTTCAACTACTTCTTCTTCTTCCTCTTGTTCACCTTCTTCCACTTCTACTACATCCACCTGTTCTTCTTCTTCCCTCAATTCTCCTTCTTGCCCTTCTTCTGCCTAAACTACTTCTTCTTCCTCCCCTTTTTCTTCTCCTCCTTGTTCCACTTCTTCTTCATCCCCTTTCCTTCGATTGCTTCTTCTTCCTCCTCTTTTTCTCATTCTTCCACTTCTTCTTCTTCTTCCTATTGTTCTCCTTCTTCCATTTGCACTTCTTCCTTTTCTTTTCGTTCTTCCACTTCTTCTTCTTCTTCTTCCTCTTCTTCTCCTTCTGCCACCTCTTCTCCCTCCAACCGTTCTCCTTCTTCCACTTGTTCTTCTTCATCTCCTTTTATGCCACTACTTGCTCCTATTCCTCTTATTCTCTCCTTCTACCACTTCTTCTACTTCTACTTGTTGTTCTTCTTCATTTTCGTCTCCTTCTTCCGCTTCTTCTGCTTACACTTCTTCTTCTTCCTCTTCTTCCATTTCTTCTCCTTCCAGAACTTCTTCTTCTTTCCTTTCCGTCTTCCCCTTCCTCTTTTTCTCCATCCCCCACTTCTGTTGCTTCCCATTGTTGCTCTTCCTCTTCTTCTCCTTCCCCCAAATCTTATGCTTACACTTCTCTTCTTCTTCCTCTTGTCCTCCAGATTCCACTTCTTCTGCTTCTTCTTCCCTTTTGGTCCTTCTTCCTTTTCCTCCTTTTCTCCTTGCTCCAATTCTTCTTCTTCATGTCACCTCCTTCCACTACTTCTTCTTCCTCCTCTTGTTCACCTTCTTCACTTTCCACATCTTCTTCTTCTTTGTTTTCTTCTCCTTCTTCCACTTCTTCTAGTTGCTCTCCTTCTTCTTCCTCTTCTTATCTTTCTTTCACTTCTCCTGCCTCTTCTTGTTCTCTTTCTTCCACTTCTTCTTCATCCTCTCCTTTCCTTTCTTTTCTTCCTCTTCATCTCCTCCTCCTTCTTCCTTTCTTTCGTCATATCCCTCTTTTTCCCCTTCTTCTGCTTCCACTTGCATTTCTACCTCTTGTTCTCCTTCTTCCACTTCTTCTCCATCATCCCAACTCCTTCAACTACTTCCTCTTCTTCCTCTTGTTCACCTTCTTCCACTTCTACTACATCCACTTGTTCTTCTTCTTCCCTCTCTTCTCCTTCTTGCCCTTCTTCTGCCTACGCGACTTCTTCTTCCACCCCTGTTTCTTCCCCTCCTTGTTCCACTTCTTCTTCATCCCCTTTCCTTCCATTGCTTCTTCTTCCTCCTCTTTTTCTAGTTCTTCCACTTCTTCTTCTTCTTCCTATTGTTCTCCTTCTTCCACTTGCACTTCTTCCTTTTCTTCTCGTTCTTCAACTTCTTCTTCTTCTCCTTCTACCACCTCTTCTCCCTCCTCCCGTTCTCCTTTTTCCACTTCTTGTTCTTCATGTCCTTCCATTCCACTACTTCCTCCTATTCCCCTTATTCTCTCCTTCTACCACTTTTTCTACTTCTACTTGTTGCTCTTCTTCATTTTCGTCTCCTTCTTCCGCTTCTTCTGCTTTTTCTGCTTAGACTTCTTCTTCTTCCTCTTCTTCCATTTCTTCTCCTTCCATAACTTCTTCTTCTTTGCTTTCCGTATTCTCCTTCCTCTTTTTCTCCATCCCTCGCTCCACTTGCTTCCCATTGTTGCTCTTCCTCTTCTTCTCCTTCCGCCAAATCTTATGCTTACACTTCTTCTTCTTCTTCCTCTTCTCCAGCTTCCACTTGTTCTGCTTCTTCTTCCCTTCCCTTCCCATCCATCTTCCTTTTCCTCCTTTTCTCCCTGTTCCAATTCTTCTTCTTCTCACCTCCTTCCACTACTTCTTCTTCCTCCTCTTGTTCACCTTCTTCAAGTTCTTCACTTTCCACATCTTCTTCTTCTTCCTTTTCTTCTCCTTCTTCCACTTCTGCTAGTTACTCTCCTTCTTCTTCCTCTTCTTATCTTTCTTCCACTTCTTCTGCCCCCTCTTGTTCTCTCTTTCTTCCACTTCTTCTTCATCCTCTATTTCCTTTCTTTTCTTCCTCTTCATTTCCTACTTCTTCTTCCTTTCCTTCGTCATATCCCTCTTTTTCTCCTCCTTCTGCTTGCACTTGCATTTCTACCTCTTGTTCTCCTTCTTCCACTTCTTCTCCATCATCCCACTCCTTCAACTACGTCTTCTTCTTCTTCTTCTTCTTCACTTTCTTCAACTTCTTCACTTTCCACATCTTCTTCTTCTTCCTCTTCTTATCTTTCTGCCACTTCTCCTGCCTCCTCTTGTTCTCTTTCTCCCACTTCTTCTTCACCCTCTCCTTTCCTTTCTTTTCTTCCTCTTCATCTCCTTCTTCTTCTTCCTTTCCTTCGTCATATCCCTCTTTTTCTCCTTCTTCCACTTCTTCTCCATCATCCCCAATCCTTCAACTAGCTCTTCTTCTTCCTCTTGTTCACCTTCTTCCAGCTCTACTACATCCAGTTGTTCTTCTTCTTCCCTCTCTTCTCCTTCTTGCCCTTCTTCTGCCTACACTACTTCTTCTTCCTCCCCTTCTGCTTCTCCTCCTTGTTCCACTTCTTCTTCATCCAGTTTCCTTCCATTGCTTCTTCTTCCTCCTCTTTCTCTCATTCTTCCACTTCTACTTCTGCTTCCTATTGTTTTCCTTCTTCCACTTCCACTTCTTCCTTTTCTTCTCGTTCTTCCACTTCTTCTTCTTCCTCCCTCCTCCCGTACTCCTTCTTCATCATCTCCTTTCATTCCACTACTTCCTCTTATTCCTCTTATTCTCTCCTTCTACCACTTCTTTAACTTCTACCTGTTCTTCTTCTTCATTTTTGTCTCCTTTTTCGGCTTCTTTTGCTTACACTTCTTCTTCTTCCATTTCTTCTCCTTCCACAACTTATTCTTTCCTTTGTGTCTTCTCCTTCCTGTTTTTCTCCATCCCCCACTTCTGTTGGTTCCCATTGTTGCTCTTCCTCTTCTTCTCCTTCCCCCAAATCTTATGCTTACACTTCTTCTCCTTCTTCGTCTTCTCCTCCAGATTCCACTTGTTCTGCTTCTTCTTCCCTTCCCTTCCCTTTCTTCTTCCATTTCCTCTTTTCTCCTTGTTCCAATTCTTCTTCTTCATCTCACCTCCTTCCACTACTTCTTCCTCCTCTTCTTCACCTTCTTCACTTTCCACATCTTCTTCTTCTTCCTTTTCTTCTCCTTCTTCCACTTCTTCTAGTTACTCTCCTTCTTCTTCCTCTTCTTATCTTTCTTCAACTTCTCCTGCCTCCTCTTGTCTCTTTCTTCCACTTCTTCTTCATCCTCTCCTTTCCTTTCTTTTGTTCCTCTTCATCTCCTTCTTCTTCTTCCTTTCCTTCGTCATATCCCTCTTTTTCTCCTTCTTCTGCTTCCACTTGCATTTCTACCTCTTGTTCTCCTTCTTCCACTTCTTCTCCATCATCCACACTCCTTCAACTACTTCTTCTTCTTCCTCTTGTTCACCTTCTTCCACTTCTACTTCATCCACTTGTTCTTCTTCTTCCCTCTCTTCTCCTTCTTGCCCTTCTTCTGCCTACACTGCTTCTTCTTCCTCCCCTTCTTCTTCTCCTCCTTCTTCCACTTCTTCTTCATTCCCCTTTTCTTCCATTGCTTCTTCTTCCTCCTCTTTTTCTCATTCTTCCACTTCTTCTTCTTCTTCTTCCTATTGTTCTCCTTCTTCCACTTGCACTTCTTCCTTTTCTTCTCGTTATTTCACTTCTTCTTCTTCCTCTTCTTCTCCTTCTGCCACCTCTTCTTCCTCCTCCCGTTCTCCTTCTTCCACTTCTTCTTCTTCATCTCCTTTCATTCCACTGCTTCCTCCTATTCCTCTTATCCTCTCCTTCTACCACTTCTTCTACTTCTACCTGTTGTTCTTCTTCATTTTCGTCTCCTTCTTCTGTTTCTTCTGCTTACACTTCTTCTTCTTCCATTTGTTCTCCTTCCACAACTTCTTCTTCTTTCCTTTCCGTCTTCTCGTTCATCTTTTTCTCCATCCCCCACTTCTGTTGCTTCCCATTGTTGCTCTTCCTTTTCTTGTCCTTCCCATTGTTACGCTTCTTATGCTTACACTTCTTCTTCTTCTTCCTCTTCTCCTCCAGATTCCACTTCTTCTGCTTCTTCTTCCCTTCCCTTCCCCTCCTTCTTCCTTCTCCTCCTTTTCTCCTTGTTCCAATTCTTCTTCTTCATCTCACCTCCTTCCACTACTGCTTCTTCCTCCTCTTGTGCACCTTCTTCACTTTCCACATCTTCTTCTTCTTCCTTTTCTTCTCCTTCTTCAACTTCTTCTAGTTACTCTCCTTCTTCTTCCTCTTCTTATATTTCTTCCACTTCTCCTGCCTCCTCTTGTTCTCTTTCTTCCACTTCTTCTTTATCCTCTCCTTTCCTTTCTTTTGTTTCTCTTTCTTCTTCTTCCTATTGTTCGTCATATCCCTCTTTTTCTCCTTCTTCTGCTTCCACTTGCATTTCTACCTCTTGTTCTCCTTCTTCCACTTCTTCTCCATCATCCCCACTCCTTCAACTAGTTCTTCTTCTTCCTCTTGTTCACCTTCTTCCACTTCTACTACATCCAGTTGTTCTTCTTCTTCCCTCTCTTCTCCTTCTTGCCGTTCTTCTGCCTACACTTGCACTTCTTCCACTTGCACTTCTTCCCCTTTCCTTCCATTGCCTCTTCTTCCTCCTCTTTTTCTCATTCTTCCACTGCTTCTTCTTCTTCCTATTGTTCTCCTTCTTCCACTTGCACTTCTTCCTTTTCTTCTCGTTCTTCCACTTCTTCTTCTTCCTCTTCTTCTCCTACTGCAATCTCTTTTCCCTCCTCCTGTTCTCCTTCTTCCACTTGCACTTCTTCCTTTTCTTCTCGCTCTTCCACTTCTTCTTCTTCCTCTTCTTCTCCTACTGCAACCTCTTCTCCGTCCGCCGGTTTTCCTTCTTCCAATTCTTCTTCTTCATCTCCTTTCATTGCACTACTTCTTCATTTTCGTCTCCTTCTTACGCTTCTTCTGCTTACACCTCTTCTTCTACTCTTCTTCCATTTCTTCTCCTTTCATAACTTCTTCTTCTTTCCTTTCCGTCTTCTCCTTCCTCTTTTTCTCCATCCTCCACTTCTGTTACTTCCCAATGTTGCTTTTCCTCTTCTTCTCCTTCCCCCAAATCTGATGCTTACAGTTCCTCTTCTTCTTCCTCTTCTGCTCCAGATTCCACTTCTTCTGCTTCTTCTTCCCTTCCGTTCCCCTCCTTGTTCCTTGTCCTCCTTTTGTCCTTGTTCCAATTCTTCTTCTTCACCTCACCTCTTTCCACTACTTCTTCTTCCTCCTCTTGTTCACCTTCTTCCACTTCATCGCCACTCCTTCAACCACTTCTTCTTCTTCCTCTTGTTCACCTTCTTCCACTTCTACTACATCCACTTGTTCTTCTACTTCCCTTTCTTCTCCTTCTTACCCTTCTTCTGCCTACACTACTTCTTCTTCCTCCCCTTCTACTTCTCCTCCTTGTTCCACTTCTTCTTCATCCCTTTTCCTTCCGTTGCCTCTTCTTCCTCCTCTTTTTCTCATTCTTCCACTGCTTGTTCTTCTTCCTATTGTTCTCCTTCTTCCACTTGCACTTCTTCCTTTTCTTCTCGTTCTTCCACTTCTTCTTCTTCCTCTTCTTCTCCTACTGCAATCTCTTCTCCCCCCTCCCGTTCTCCTTCTTCCAGTTCTTCTTCTTCATCTCGTTTCATTCAACTACTTCCTCCTATTCCTCTTATTCTCTCCTTCTACCACTTCTTCTACTCCTACTTGTTGTTCTTCTTCATTTTCGTCTCCTTCTTCCGCTTCTTCTGCTTACATTTCGTCTTCTTCCTCTTCTTCCATTTCTTCTCCTTCCAAAACTTCTTCTTCTTTCCTTTCCGTATTCTCCTTCCGCTTTTTCTCCATCCCCCACTTCTGTTGCGTCCCATTGCTGCTCTTCCTCTTCTTCTCCTTCCCCCAAATCTTATGCTTACACTTCTTCTTCTTCTTCCTCTTCTCCTCCAGTTTCCACTTCTTCTCCTTCTTCCACTTCTTCTAGTTACTCTCCTTCTTCTTCCACTTGCACTTCTTCGTTTTCTTCTCGTTCTTCCACTTCTTCTTCTTCCTCTTCTTCTCCTTCTGCCACCTCTTCTCCCTTCTCCCGTTCTCCTTCTTCCACTTCTTCTTCTTCTTCTTCATCCCCTTTCCTTCCATTGCTTCTTCTTCCTCCACTTTTCTCATTCTTCCACTTCTTCTTCTTCTTCATATTGTTCTCCTTCTTCCACTTGCACTTCTTCCTTTTCTTCTCGTTCTTCCAATTCTTCTTCTTCCTCTTCTTCTCCTTCTGCCACCTCTTCTCCCTCCTCCCGTTCTGCTTCCTCCACTTTTTATTTTTCATCTCCTTTCATTCCACTACTTCCCCCTATTCCTCTTATTCTCTGCTTCTACCACTTCTTCAACTTCTACTTGTTGTTCTTCTTCATTTTCGTCTCCTTCTTCCACTTACACTTCTTCTTCTTCATCTTCTTCCATTTCTTCTCCTTCCACAACTTCTTCTTCTTTCCTTTCCGTCTTCTCCTTCCTCTTTTTCTCCATTCCCCACTTCTGTTGCATCCGATTGTTGCTCTTCCTCTTCTTCTCCTTCCCCCAAATCTTATGGTTACATTTCTTCTTCTTCTTCTGCTTCTTTTTCCCTTGCCTTCCCCTCCTTCTTCCTTTTCCTCCTTTTCTCCTTGTTCCAATTCTTCTCCTTCATCTCACTTCCTTCCACTACTTCTTCTTCCTCCTCTTGTTCACCTTCTTCACTTTCCACATCTTCTTCTGCTTGCTTTTCTTCTCCTTCTTCCACTTCTTCTAGTTACTATCCTTCTTCTTCCGTTCTTATCTTTCTTCCCCTTCTCCTGCCTCCTCTTGTTCTCTTTCTTCCACTTCTTCTTCATCCTCTCTTTTCCTTTCTTTTCTTCCTCTTCATCTCCTTCTTCTTCTTCCTTTCCTTCGTCATATCCCTCTTTTTCTCCTTCTTCTGCTTCCACTTGCATTTGTACCTCTTGTTCTCCTTCTTCCACGTCTTCTCCATCATTCCCACTCCTTCAATTACTTCGTTTTCTTCCTCTTATTCACCTTCTTCCACTTCTACTACATCCACTTGTTCTTCTTCTTCCCTCTCTTCTCCTTCTTGCCCTTCTTCTTCCCCCGCTTCTTCTTCTCCTCCTTGTTCCACTTCTTCTTCATCCCCTCTCCTTCCATTGCTTCTTCTTCCTCTTCATTTTCTCATTCTTCCATTTCTTCTTCTTCTTCTTCCTCTTGTTCTCCTTCTTCCACTTGCACTTCTTCCTTTTGTTCTCATTCTTCCACTTGTTCTTCTTCCTCATCTTCTCCTTCTGCCACCTCTTCTCCGTCCTCCCATTCTCCTTCTTCCACTTCTTCTTCTTCATCTCCTTTCATTCCACTACTTCCTCCTATTCCTCTTATTCTCTCCTTCTACCACTTCTTCTACTTCTACTTGTTGTTCTTCTTCATTTTCGTCTCCTTGTTCCACTTCTTCTGCTTACACTTCTTATTCTTCCTCTTCTTCCATTTCTTCTCCTTCCACAACTTCTTCTTCTTTCCTTTACATCTTCTCCTTCCTTTTTTTCTCCATCCCCCACTTCTGTTGGTTCCCATTGTTGCTCTTCCTCTTCTTCTCCTTCCCCCAAATCTTATGCTTACACTTTTTCTTCTTCCTTTTCTCCTTGTTCCAATCCATCCCCCACTTCTGTTGGTTCCCATTGTTGCTCTTCCTCTTCTTCTCCTTCCCCCAAATCTTATGCTTACACTTTTTCTTCTTCCTGTTCTCCTCCTTTTCTCCTTGTTCCAATTCTTCTTGTTCATCTCACCTCCTTCCCCTACCTCTTCTTCCTCCTCTTGTTCACCTTCTTCAATTTCTTCACTTTCCACATCTTGTTCTTCTTCCTTTTCTTCTCCTTCTTCCACTTCTTCTAGTTACTATCCTTCTTCTTCCTCTTCTTATCTTTCTTCCACTTCTCCTGCCTCCTCTTGTTCTCTTTCTTCCACTTCTTCTTCATCCTCTCTTTCCCTTTCTTTTCTTCCTCTTCATCTCCTTTTTCTTCTTCCTTTCCTTCGTCATATCCCTCTTTTTCTCCTTCTTGTGCTTCCACTTGCATTTCTACCTCTTTTTCTGCTTCTTCCACTTCTTGTCGGTCATCCCCACTCCTTCAACCACTTCTTCTTCGTCCTCTTTTTCACCTTCTTCCACTTCTACTATATCCACTTGTTCTTCTTCTTCCCTCTCTTCTCCTTCTTGCACTTCTTCTGCCTACACTACGTGTTCTTCCTCCCCTTCTTCTTCTCCTCCTTGTTCCACTTCTTCTTCATCCCCTTCTCTTCCATTGCCTCTTCTTCCTCCTCTTTTTCTCATTCTTCCACTGCTTCTTCTTCTTCCTATTGTTCTCCTTCTTCCATTTGTACTTCTTCCTTTTCTTCTCGTTCTTCCACTTCTTCTTCTTCCTCTTCTTCTTCTACTGCCACCTCTTGTCCCTCCTCCCGTTCTCCTTCTTCCAGTTCTTCTTCTTCATCTCCTTTCATTCCACTACTTCCTCCTATTCCTCTTATTCTCTCCTTCTACCACTTCTTCTACTTCTACTTGTTGTTCTTGTTCATTTTCGTCTCCTTCTTACGCTTCTTCTGCTTACACTTCTTCTTCTTCCTCTTCTTCCATTTCTTCTCCTTTCACAACTTCTTCTTCTTTCCTTTCCGTCTTCTCCTTCCTCTTTTTCTCCACCCCCACTTCTGTTGCTTCCCATTGTTGCTCTTCCTCTTCTTCTCCTTCCCCCAAATCTTATGCTTACACTTCTTCTTCTTCTTCCTCTTCTCCTCCAGATTCCACGTCTTCTACTTCTTCCTCCCTTCCCTTCCCCTCCTTCTTCCTTTTCCTCCTTTTCTCGTTGTTCCAATTCTTCTTCTTCATCTCACCTCCTTCCACTACTTCTTCTTCCCCCTCTTGTTCACCTTCTTCAACTTCTTCACTTTCCACATCTTCTTCTTCTTCCTTTTCTTCTCCTTCTTCCACTTCTTCTAGTTACTCTCCATCTTCTTCCTCTTCTTATCTTTCTTCCACTTCTCCTGCCTCCTCTTGTTCTCTTTCTTCCACTTCTTCTTCATCCTCTCCTTTCCTTTCTTTTCTTCCTCTTCATCTCCTTTTTCTTCTTCCTGTCCTTCGTCATATCCCTCTTTTTCTCCTTCTTCTGCTTCAACTTGCATTTCTACCTCTTGTTCTCCTTCTTCCACGTCTTCTCCATAATCCCCACTCCTTCAACTACTTCTTCTTCCTCTTGTTCACCTTCTTCCACTTCTACTACATCCACTTGTTCTTCTTCTTCCCTCTCTTCTTCTTCTTGCCCTTCTCCTACCTACACTACTTCTTCTTCCTCCCCTTCTTCTTGTCCTCCTTGTTCCACTTCTTCTTCATCCACTTTCCTTCCATTCCTTCTTCTTCCTCCTCTTTTTCTCATTCTTCCACTTATTCTTCTTCTTCTTCTTCCTATTGTTCTCCTTCTTCCACTTGCACTTCTTCCATTTCTTCTCGTTCTTCCACTTCTTCTTCTTCCTCTTCTTCTCCTTCTGCCACCTCTTCTCCCTCCTCCCGTTCTCCTTCTTCCACTTCTTCTTCTTCATCTCCTTTCATTCCACTACTTCCTCGTATTCCTCTTATTCTCTCCTTCTACCACTTCTTCTACTTCTACTTGTTGTTCTTCTTCATTTTCGTCTCCTTCTTCCGCTTCTTCTGCTTACACTTCTTCTTCTTCCTCTTCTTCCATTTCTTCTCCTTCCACAACTTCTTTGTCTTTCCTTTCTGTCTTCTCCTTCTCTATTTCTCCATCCCCCACTTCTGTTCCTTCCTATTATTGCTCTTTCTCTTCTTCTCCTTCCCCCAAATCTTATGCTTACACTTCTTCTTCTTCTTCCTCTTCTCCTCTAGATTCCACTTCTTCTGCTTCTTCTTCCCTTCCCTTCCCCTCCTTCTTCCTTTTCCTCCTTTTCACCTTCTTCAACTTCTTCACTTTCCACATCTTCTTCTTCTTCCTTTTCTTCTCCTTCTTCCACTTCTTCTAGTTACTCTCCTTCTTCTTCCTCTTCTTATCTTTCTTCCACTTCTCCTGCCCCCTCTTGTTCTGTTTCTTCCACTTCTTCTTCATCCTCTCCTTTCCTTTGTTTTATTCCTTTTCATCTCCTTCTTCTTCTTCCATTTCTTCGTCATATCCCACTTTTTCTCCTTCTTCTACTTCCACTTGCATTTCTACCTCTTGTTCTTCTTCTTCCACTTCTTCTCCATCATCCCCACTCCTTCAAGTACTTCTTCTTCTTCGTCTTGTTCACCTTCTTCCACTTCTACTACATCCACTTGTTCTTCTTCTTCTCCTTCTTGCCCTTCTTCTGCCTACACTACTTCTTCTCCTTCTTGGTCCACTTCTTCTTCATCTCCTTTCCTTCCATTGCTTGTTCTTCCTCCTCTTTTTCTCAATCTTCCACTTCTTCTTCTTCTTCCTATTGCTCTCCTTCTTCCACTTGCACTTCTTCCTTTTCTCTCGTTCTTCCACTTCTTCTTCTTCCTCCTCTTCTCCTTCTGCCACCTCTTCTCCCTCCTGCCGTTCCCCTTCTTCCACTTCTTCTTCTTCATCTCCTTTCATTCCACTAATTCCTCCTATTCCTCTTATTCTCTCCTTCTACCACTTCTTCTACTTCTACTTGTTGTTCTTCTTCATTTTCGTCTCCTTCTTACGCTTCTTCTGCTTAAACTTCTTCTTCTTCCTCTTTCCTTTCCGTCTTCTCCTTCCTCTTTTTCTCCATCCTCCACTTCTGTTGCTTCCCAATGTTGCTCTTCCTCTTCTTCTCCTTCCCCCAAATCTGATGCTTACACTTCCTCTTCTTCTTCCTCTTCTGCTCCAGATTCCACTTCTTCTGCTTCTTCTTCCCTTCCCTTCCCCTCCTTGTTCCTTGTCCTCCTTTTGTCCTTGTTCCAATTCTTCTTCTTCACCTCACCTCTTTTCACTACTTCTTCTTCCTCCTCTTGTTCACCTTCTTCCACTTCATCGCCACTCCTTCAACCACTTCTTCTTCTTCCTCTTGTTCACCTTCTTCCACTTCTACTACATCCACTTGTTCTTCTTCTTCCCTTTCTTCTCCTTCTTACCCATCTTCTGCCTACACTACTTCTTCTTCCTCCCCTTCTACTTCTCCTCCTTGTTCCACTTCTTCTTCATCCCTTTTCCTTCCATTGCCTCTTCTTCCTCCTCTCTTTCTCATTCTTCCACTGCTTCTTCTTCTTCCTATTGTTCTCCTTCTTCCACTTGCACTTCTTCCTTTTCTTCTCGTTCTTCCACTTCTTCTTCTTCCTCTTCTTCTCCTACTGCAATCTCTTCTCCCCCCTCCCGTTCTCCTTCTTCCACTTCTTCTTCTTCATCTCGTTTCATTCCACTACTTCCTCCTATTCCTCTTATTCTCTCCTTCTACCACTTCTTCTACTTCTACTTGTTGTTCTTCTTCATTTTCGTCTCCTTCTTCCGCTTCTTCTGCTTACATTTCTTCTTCTACCTCTTCTTCCATTTCTTCTCCTTCCAAAACTTCTTCTTCTTTCCTTTCCGTATTCTCCTTCCTCTTTTTCTCCATCCCCCACTTTTGTTGCGTCCCATTGCTGCTCTTCCTCTTCTTCTCCTTCCCCCAAATCTTATGCTTACACTTCTTCTTCTTCTTCCTCTTCTCCTCCAGTTTCCACTTCTTCTCCTTCTTCTTCCCTTCCCTTCCCCTCCTTCTTCCTTTTCCTCCTTTTCCCCTTGTTCCAATTCTTCTTCTTCATCTCACTTCCTTCCACTACTTCTTATTCCTCCTCTTGTTCACCTTCTTCAACTTCTTCACTTTCCACATCTTCTTCTTCTTCCTTTTCTTCTCGTTCTTCAACTTCTTCTAGTTACTCTCCTTCTTCTTCCACTTGCACTTCTTCGTTTTCTTCTCGTTCTTCCACTTCTTCTTCTTCCTCTTCTCCCTCCTCTCGTTCTCCTTCTTCCACTTCTTCTTCTTCATCCCCTTTCCTTCCATTGCTTCTTCTTCCTCCACTTTTTCTCATTCTTCCACTTCTTCTTCTTCTTCATATTGTTCTCCTTCTTCCACTTGCACTTCTTCCTTTTCTTCTCGTTCTTCCACTTCTTCTTCTTCCTCTTCTTCTCCTACTGCAATCTCTTCTCCCCCCTCCCGTTCTCCTTCTTCCACTTCTTCTTCTTCATCTCGTTTCATTCCACTACTTCCTCCTATTCCTCTTATTCTCTCCTTCTACCACTTCTTCAACTTCTACTTGTTGTTCTTCTTCATTTTCGTCTCCTTCTTCCACTTACACTTCTTCTTCTTCATCTTCTTCCATTTCTTCTCCTTCCACAACTTCTTCTTCTTTCCTTTCCGTCTTCTCCTTCCTCTTTTTCTCCATTCCCCACTTCTGTTGCATCCCATTGTTGCTCTTCCTCTTCTTCTCCTTCCCCCAAATCTTATGGTTACACTTCTTCTTCTTCTTCTGCTTCTTTTTCCCTTGCCTTCCCCACCTTCTTCCTTTTCCTCCTTTTCTCCTTGTTCCAATTCTTTTTCTTCATCTCACCTCCTTCCACTACTTCTTCTTCCTCCTCTTGTTCACCTTCTTCAAACTCTTCACTTTCCACATCTTCTTCTTCTTCCTTTTCTTTCCCTTCTTCCCCTTCTTCTAGTTACTCTCCTTCTTCTTCCTTTATTTTTCTTTCTTCCACTTCTCCTTCCTCCTCTTGTTCTTTTTCTTCTATTTCTTCTTCATCCTCTCCTTTCCTTTCTTTTCTTCCTCTTCATCTCCTTCTTCCTCTTCCTTTCCTTCGTCATATCCCTCTTTTTCTCCTTCTTCTGCTTCCACTTGCATTTCTACCTCTTGTTCTACTTGTTACACTTCTTCTCCATCATCCCCACTCCTTCAACTACTTCTTCTTCTTCCTCTTGTTCACCCTCGTCCACTTCTACTACATCCACTTGTTCTTCTTCTTCCCTCTCTCCTCCTTCTTGCCCTTCTTCTGCCTACACTACTTCTTCTTCCTCCCCTTCTTGTTCTGCTCCTTGTTTCACTTCTTCTTCATCCCCTTTCCTTCCATTGCTTCTTCTTCCTCCTCTTTTTCTCATTCTTCTACTTGTTCTTCTTCTTCCTATTGTTCTCCTTCTTCCACTTGCACTTCTTCCTTCACTTCTCGTTCTTCTACTTTTTCTTCTTCCTCTTCTTCTCCTTCTGCCACATCTTCTTTCTCCTCCCGTTCTTCTTCTTCCACTTCTTCTTCTTCATCTCCTTTCATTCCACTACTTCCTCCTATTCCTCTTATTCTCTCCTTCTACCACTTCTTCTACTTCTACTTGTTGTTCCTCTTCATTTTCGTCTCCTTCTTCCGCTTCTTCTGCTCACACTTCTTCTTCTTCCTCTTCTTCCATTTCTTCTCCTTCCACAACTTCTTATTCTTTCCTTTCCGTCTTCTCCTTCTTCCTTTTCCTCCTTTTCTCTTTGTTCCAATTCTTCTTCTTCATCTCACCTCCTTCCACTACTTCTTCTTCCTCCTCTTCTTCACCTTCTTCACTTTCCACATCTTCTTCTTCTTCCTTTTCTTCTCCTTCTTCCAGTTCGTCTAGTTACTCTCCTTCTTCTTCCTCTTCTTATCTTTCTTCCACTTCTCCTGCCTCCTCTTGTTCTCTTTCTTCCACTTCTTCTTCATCCTTTCCTTTCCATTCTTTTCTTCCTCTTAATCTCCTTCTTCTTCTTCCTTTCCTTCGTCATATCCCTCTTTTTCTCCTTCTTCTGCTTCCACTTGCATTTCTACCTCTTGTTCTCCTTCTTCCACTTCTTGTCCATCATCCCCAGTCCGTCAACTACTTCTTCTTCTTCCTCTTGTTCACCTTCTTCCACCTCTACTACATCCAGTTCTTCGTCCTCTTCGCTCTCTTCTCCTTCTTGCCCTTTTTCTGCCTACACTACTTCTTCTTCCTCCCCTTCTTCTTCTCCTCCTTGTTCCACTTCGTCTTCATCCACTTTCCTTCCATTGCTTCTTCTCCCTCCTCTTTTTCTCACTCTTCCACTTCTTCTTCTTCTTCCCATTGTTCTCCTTCTTCCACTTGAAGTTCTTCCTTTTCTTCTCGTTCTTCCAGTTCTTGTTCTTCCTCTTCTTCTCCTTCTGCCACCTCTTCTCGCTACTCCCGTTCTCCTTCTTCCACTTCTTCTTCTTCATCTCCTTTCATTCCACTACTTCCTCCTATTCCTCTTATTCTCTCCCTCTACCACTTCTTCTACTTCTACTTGTTGTTCTTCTTCAATTTCGTCTCCTTCTTCCGCTTCTTCTGCTTACACTTCTTCTTCTTCCTCTTCTTCCATATCTTCTCCTTCCACAACTTCTTCATCTGTCCTTGCCGTCTTCTCCTTCCTTTTTTCTCCATCCCTCACTTCTGTTGCTTCCCATTGTTGCTCTTCCTCTTCTTCTCCTTCCCCCAAATCTTATGCTTACACTTCTTCTTCTTCTTCCTCTTCTCCTCCAGATTCCACTTCTTCTGCTTCTTCTTCCTTTCCCTTCCCCTCCTTCTTCCTTTTCCTCCTTTTTCTCCTTGTTCCACATCTTCTTCTTCTTCCTTTTCTTCTCCTTCTTCCACTTCTTCAAGTTACTCTCCTTCTTCTTCCTCTACATTTTTTCTTCCACTTCTCCTGCCTCCTCTTGTTCTCTTTCTTCCACTTCTTCTTCATCCTCTCCTTTCCTTTCTTTTCTTCCTCTTCATCTTCTTCTTCTTCTTCCTTTCCTTCGTCATATCCCTCTCTTTCTCCTTCTTCCACTTCTTCTCCATCATCCCCACTCCTTCAACTACTTCTTCTTCTTCACTTGTTCACCTTCTACGACCTCTACTACATCCACTTGTTATTCTTCTTCCCTCTCTTCTCCTTCTTGCCCTTCTTCTGCCTACACTACTTCTTCTTCCTCCCCTTCTTCTTCTCCTCCTTCTTCCACTTCTTCTTCATTCCCCTTTCCTTCCATTGCTTCTTCTTACTCCTCTTTTTCTCATTCTTCCACTTCTCCTTCTTCCCTCTTTTCTACTTCTTGCCCTTCTTCTGCCTACACCACTTCGTCAATCTCCCCTTCTTCTTCTCCTCTTTGTTCCACTTCTTCTTCATTCCCCTTTCCTTCCATGGCTTGTTCTTCGTCCTCTTTTTCTCATTTTTCCACTTCTTCTTCTTCTTCCTATTGGTCTCGTTCTTCCACTTGCACTTCTTCCTTTTCTTCTCGTTCTTCCACTTCTTCTTCTTCCTATTGTTCTCCTTCTTCCACTTGCACTTCTTCCTTTTCTTCTCGTTCTTCCACTTCTTCTTCTTCTCCTTCTGCCACCTCTTCTCCCTCCTCCCGTTATCCTTCTTCCACTTCTTCTTTTTCATCTCCTTTCATTCCACTACTTCCTCCTATTCCTCTCATTCTTTCCTTCTACCACTTCTTCTACTTCTACTTGTTGTTCTTCTTCATTTTCGTCACCTCCTTCCACTACTTCTTCCTCCTCCTCTTGTTCACCTTCTTCACTTTCCACATCTTCTTCTTCTTCCTTTTCTTCTCCTTCTTCCACTTCTTCTAGTTACTCTCCTTCTTTTTCCTCTTCTTATATTTCTTCCACTTCTCCTGCCTCCTCTTGTTCTCTTTCTTCCGCTTCTTCTTCATCCTCTCCTTTCCTTTCTTTTCTTCCTCTTCATCTCCTTCTTCATCTTCCTTTCCTTCGTCGTATTCCTCTTTTTCTATTTCTTCTCCTTCCACTTGCATTTCTACCTCTTGTTCTCCTTCTTCCACTTCTTCTCCATCATCCTTACTCCTTCAACTACTTCTTCTTCTACCTCTTGTTCACCTTCTTCCACTTCGACTACATCCACATGTTCTTCTTCTTCCGTCTCTTTTCCTTCTTGCCTTTCTTCTGCCTACACTACTTCTTCCTCCTCCCCTTCTTCTTCTCTTCCTTGTTCCACTTCTTCTTCCTTTCCCTTCCCCTCCTTCTTCCTTTTCCTCCTTTTCTCCTTGTTCCAATTCTTCTTCTTCATCTCACCTCCTTCCACTACTTCTTCTTCCTCCTCTTGTTCACCTTCTTCAACTTCTTCACTTTCCACATCTTCTTCTTCTTCCTTTTCTTCTCCTTCTTCCACTTCTTCCAGTTACTCTCCTTCTTCTTCCTCTTCTTATCTTTCTTCCACTTCTCCTGCCTCCTCTTGTTCTCTTTCTTCCACTTCTTCTTCATCCTCTCTGATGTGAATGCCGAAGACAATGACTTTTCATTTTTTGTAACGTTTCATTAATTTAGGAATTAATGTAACCTGCAATTAATCATGTGTGATAATTGCGTGATAATAGAGTATTTAATTTTTCTTTTGGGAGTTACGATTTTGAACAGCCACCTAATTCTATAAATAGGGGCTGAATTGTACTCTAAGGAGAACCATTGAATTAGTGAAATTATATTTGGGTTTTACCCTTTTGTGAGAGATGAATTTCTCTTTAGAACTTATCAAGGAATTTTTCCTTGTGGCGTTCTCTTAGACTTATCAAGGGTAAATCACCACCCTTGTGGCGTCATATGACTTATCTTCCATCCTTGGAAGTGGCGTCATCTATCTTTTCGTTAAACCATCTTCATCCTTTCCATTTTCTTGTTTACCCAATTCTCATTGCTTTGTTAACTTATTACCTTCCAACCTAGATAGATCCGCAAAACGAATTCAACCCCTCTGGATTTCTATCAGCTGGTATCAGAGCTTCGGCTCTAGGTTTGGAATTATGGTGAATATTTTTTATACAAGGTGTTTAATCGAAGGTCATTTGTGTTTATTTGCAGTTGATGAAGAAAGTTATAGCAACGTGGTGAGCGAAAGATTGGTGAATAAACTTAACTTACCAACGAGTCTTCATCCTAGGCAAACTAAGTTTAGATTCACTATTGGAAAATATGTGGAGGAAGTGACATGCGATATTGCTCCCATGGACTCATGTCATTTTCTTTTAGGGAGACCTTGGTTGCAGGGTAAAAGGATAAATTCTGAAAGACTTTCAGTTTCTTTGGTGCATGAAGGACGCAAACTTAATTTGAAATTTCTGACACCAAGTGAAGTTTCTGATAATCAACATAAGTTGAAGGAGAAAATAGAAAAAGAAAGAGAAGAAAAGAGAAAAATAGAAAAAAGAAAAGAGTGAAGAGGAAGAGAGAGAAAAGGAAAGAGAAAGACAGAAAAAGAGCTATAAAACTTTAACTGCTATTGATTTTTCTTCTTCTCTTGATATTATAAATGCACAGGATCATGAGTATACAACACACAAATGGTCATGGGTAAGGAAGAAAAATATTGATATAACTCCTAGAGCGTCATTGTACATCGAGTCCACTGTTGAAATTCAAACTCATGAGAAAAATTTTCAAGTCTGGGTCTGGGCACCAAAAAGGAGAAATTCTTTGATGCATGATTTTTTACAAGTTGTATTTGATCCTGGAGGTTGTTTTGTTCGTTATAAGTGAATAAAATTTGTAGAAAAATAAAGTCATAGATTCGGGGACGAATCTTTTCGAAGAAGGAGGGAATGATGTGAATGCCGAAGACAATGACTTTTCATTTTTTGTAACGTTTCATTAATTTAGGAATTAATGTAACCTGCAATTAATCATGTGTGATAATTGCGTGATAATAGAGTATTTAATTTTTCTTTTGGGAGTTACGATTTTGAACAGCCACCTAATTCTATAAATAGGGGCTGAATTGTACTCTAAGGAGAACCATTGAATTAGTGAAATTATATTTGGGTTTTACCCTTTTGTGAGAGATGAATTTCTCTTTAGAACTTATCAAGGAATTTTTCCTTGTGGCGTTCTCTTAGACTTATCAAGGGTAAATCACCACCCTTGTGGCGTCATATGACTTATCTTCCATCCTTGGAAGTGGCGTCATCTATCTTTTCGTTAAACCATCTTCATCCTTTCCATTTTCTTGTTTACCCAATTCTCATTGCTTTGTTAACTTATTACCTTCCAACCTAGATAGATCCGCAAAACGAATTCAACCCCTCTGGATTTCTATCAGCTGGTATCAGAGCTTCGGCTCTAGGTTTGGAATTATGGTGAATATTTTTTATACAAGGTGTTTAATCGAAGGTCATTTGTGTTTATTTGCAGTTGATGAAGAAAGTTATAGCAACGTGGTGAGCGAAAGATTGGTGAATAAACTTAACTTACCAACGAGTCTTCATCCTAGGCAAACTAAGTTTAGATTCACTATTGGAAAATATGTGGAGGAAGTGACATGCGATATTGCTCCCATGGACTCATGTCATTTTTGTAACGTTTCATTAATTTAGGAATTAATGTAACATGCAATTAATCATATGTGATAATTGCGTGATAATGGAGTATTTAATTTTTCTTTTGGGAGTTATGATTTTGAACAACCACCTAGTTCTATAAATAGGGGTTGAATTGTACTCAAAGGACAACCATTGAATTAGTGAAATTATATTTGGGTTTTACCCTTTTGTGAGAGATGAATTTCTCTTTAGAACTTATCAAGGAATTTTTCCTTGTGGCGTTCTCCTAGACTTATCAAGGGTAAATCATCACCCTTGTGGCGTCATATGACTTATCTTCCATCCTTGGAAGTGGCGTCATCTATCTTTTCGTTAAACCATCTTCATCCTTTCCATTTTCTTGTTTACCCAATTCTCATTGCTTTGTTAACTTATTACCTTCCAACCTAGATAGATCCGCAAAACGAATTCAACCCCTCTGGATTTCTATCAGCTGGTATCAGAGCTTCGGCTCTAGGTTTGGAATTATGGTGAATATTTTTTATACAAGGTGTTTAATCGAAGGTCATTTGTGTTTATTTGCAGTTGATGAAGAAAGTTATAGCAACGTGGTGAGCGAAAGATTGGTGAATAAACTTAACTTACCAACGAGTCTTCATCCTAGGCAAACTAAGTTTAGATTCACTATTGGAAAATATGTGGAGGAAGTGACATGCGATATTGCTCCCATGGACTCATGTCATTTTCTTTTAGGGAGACCTTGGTTGCAGGGTAAAAGGATAAATTCTGAAAGACTTTCAGTTTCTTTGGTGCATGAAGGACGCAAACTTAATTTGAAATTTCTGACACCAAGTGAAGTTTCTGATAATCAACATAAGTTGAAGGAGAAAATAGAAAAAGAAAGAGAAGAAAAGAGAAAAATAGAAAAAGAAAAGAGTGAAGAGGAAGAGAGAGAAAAGGAAAGAGAAATAGAGAAAAAGAACGTTAAAATAAAAACTGCTAATGATTTTTCTTCTTTTATTGGTATTTTGAATGCACAGGACGATGACAATACAACCCACAAATTGCCATATTTGAGGAAGAAAAATGTGGATATCCCTTTTCCAAAGTCACTGTACATTCAGTGCATTGTTGAGGTTAAAACTCCTGAAGAAAATGCACAAGTCTATTTTAAAAGAAGAATTCCTCTTGATTCCAATGTTTGGGTTTGGAAACCAAAAAGGAAAACTTCTTTGATGCATGAATTTTTACAAGTTACATTTGATCCTGGAGGTTGATGTTGTTTATTTTAAATTATAAGTGAATAAAATTGATAGGAAAAGAAAAAGTCATAGATTCGAGGACGAATCTTTTCGAAGAAGGAGGGAATGATGTGAATGGCGAAGACAATGACTTTTCATTTTTGTAACGTTTCATTAATTTAGGAATTAATGTAACATGCAATTAATCATATGTGATAATTGCGTGATAATGGAGTATTTAATTTTTCTTTTGGGAGTTATGATTTTGAACAACCACCTAGTTCTATAAATAGGGGTTGAATTGTACTCAAAGGACAACCATTGAATTAGTGAAATTATATTTGGGTTTTACCCTTTTGTGAGAGATGAATTTCTCTTTAGAACTTATCAAGGAATTTTTCCTTGTGGCGTTCTCCTAGACTTATCAAGGGTAAATCATCACCCTTGTGGCGTCATATGACTTATCTTCCATCCTTGGAAGTGGCGTCATCTATCTTTTCGTTAAACCATCTTCATCCTTTCCATTTTCTTGTTTACCCAATTCTCATTGCTTTGTTAACTTATTACCTTCCAACCTAGATAGATCCGCAAAACGAATTCAACCCCTCTGGATTTCTATCACTCTCCTTTCCTTTCTTTTCTTCCTCTTGATCTCCTTCTTCTTCTTCCTCTCCTTCGTGATATCCCTTTTTTTCTCCTTCTTCTTCTTCCACTTGCATTTCTACCTCTTGTTCTCCTTCTTCCACTTCTTCTCCATCAGCCCCACTCCTTCAACTACTTCTTCTTCTTCCTCTTGTTCACCTTCTTAAACTTCTACTACATCCACTTGTTCTTCTTCTTCCCTCTCTTCTCCTTCTTGCCCTTCTTCTGCCTACACTACTTCTTCTTCCTCCCCTTCTTCTTCTCCTCCTTGTTCCACTTCTTCTTCATCCCCTTTCCTTCCATTGCTTCTTCTTCCCCCTCTTTTTCTCATTCTTCCACTTCTTCTTCTTCTTCCACATGCACTTCTTCTTCTTCCTTTTCTTCTTCTTCATCCCCTTTCATTCCACTACTTCCTCCTATTCCTCTTATTCTCTCTTTCTACCACTTCTTCTACTTCTACTTGTTGTTCTTCTTCATTTTCGTCTCCTTCTTCCGCTTCTTCTGCTTACACTTCTTCTTCTTCCTCTTCTTCCATTTCTTCTCCTTCCACAACTTCTTCTTCTTTCCTTTCCGTCTTCTCCTTCCTCTTTTTCTCCATCCCCCACTTCTGTTGCTTCCCATTGTTACTCTTCCTCTTCTTCTCCTTCCCCCAAATCTTATGCTTACACTTCTTCTTCTTCTTCCTCTTCTCCTCTAGATTCCTTCCATTGCTTATTCTTCCTCCCCTTTTTCTCATTCTTCCACTTGTTCTTCTTCTTCCTATTGTTCTCCTTCTTACACTTGAACTTCTTCGTTTTCTTCTCGTTCTTCCGCTTCTTCTTCTTCCTCTTCTTCTCCTTCTGCCACCTCTTCTCCCTCCTCCCGTTCTCCTTCTTCCACTTCTTCTTCTTCATGTCCTTTCATTCCACTACTTCCTCCTATTCCTCTTATTCTCTCCTTCTGCCACTTCTTCTACTTCTACTTGTTGTTCTTCTTCATTTTTGTCTCCTTCTTCCGCTTCTTCTCCTTACACTTCTTCTTCTTCCATTTCTTCTCCTTCCACAACTTCTGCTTTCTTTTCCGTCTTCTCCTTCCTCTTTTTCTCCATCCCCCACTTCTGTTGCTTCCCATTCTTGCTCTTCTGCTCCTTCTCCTTCCCCCAAATCTTATGCTTACACTTCTTCTTCTTCCTCTTCTCCGCCAGCTTCCACTACTTCTGGTTCTTCTTCCCTTCCCTTCCCCTTCTTCTTCCTTTTCCTCCTTTTCTCTTTGTTCCAATTCTTCTTCTTCATCTCACCTCCTTCCACTACTTCTTCCTCCTCCTCTTGTTCACCTTCTTCACTTTCCACATCTTCTTCTTCTTCCTTTTCTTCTCCTTCTTCCACTTCTTCTACTTACTCTCCTTCTTCTTCCTCTTCTTATCTTTCTTCCACTTCTCGTGCCTCCTCTTGTTCTCTTTCTTCCGCTTCTTCTTCAGCGTCTCCTTTCCTTTCTTTTCTTCCTCTTCATCTCCTTCTTCATCTTCCTTTCCTTCGTCATATTCCTCTTTTTCTATTTCTTCTCCTTCCACTTGCATTTCTACCTCTTGTTCTCCTTCTTCCACTTCTTCTCAATCATCTTTACTCCTTCAACTACTTCTTCTTCTACCTCTTGTTCACCTTCTTCCACTTCTACTACATCCACCTGTTCTTCTTCTTCCGTCTCTTTTTTCTTCTTGCCTTTCTTCTGCCTACACTACTTCTTCCTTCTCCCTTTCCTCTTCTCCTCCTTGTTCCACTTCTTCTTCCTTTCCTTCCATTGCTTCTTCTTCCTTCTCTTTTTCTCATCCTTCCATTTCTTCTTCTTCTTCCTATTGTTCTCCTTCTTCCACTAGCACTTTTTCCTTTTCTTCTCGTTCTGCCACTTCTTCTTCTTCTCCTTCTGCCACCTCTTCTCCCTCCTCCCGTTCTCCTTCTTCCACTTCTTCTTCATCTCCTTTCATTCCACTACTTCCTCCTATTCCTCTTATTCTCTCCTTCTACCACTTCTTCCACTTCTACTTGTTGTTTTCTTCATTTTCGTCTCCTTCTTCCGCTTCTTCTGGTTACACTTCTTCTTCTTCCTCTTCTTCCATTTCTTCTCCTTCCACAACTTCTTCTTTCCTTTCCGTCTTCTCCTTCCTCTTTTTCTCCATCCCCCACTTCTGTTGCTTCCCATTGTTGCTCTTCCTCGTCTTCTCCTTCCCCCAAACCTTATGCTTACTCTTCTTCTTCTTCTTCCTCTTCTCCTCCAGATTCCACTTCTTTTGCTTCTTCTTCCCTTCCCTTCCCCTTCTTCTTCCTTTTCCTCCTTTTCTCCTTGTTCCAATTCTTCTTCTTCATCTCACCTCCTTCCACTACTTCTTCTTCCTCCTCTTGTTCACCTTCTTCAACTTCTTCACTTTCCACATCTTCTTCTTCTTCCTTTTCTTCTCCTTCTTCCACTTCTTCCAGTTACTCTCCTTCTTCTTCCTCTTCTTATCTTTCTTCCACTTCTCCTGCCTCCTCTTGTTCTCTTTCTTCCACTTCTTCTTCATCCTCTCCTTTCCTTTCTTTTCTTCCTCTTGATCTCCTTCTTCTTCTTCCTCTCCTTCGTGATATCCCTTTTTTTCTCCTTCTTCTTCTTCCACTTGCATTTCTACCTCTTGTTCTCCTTCTTCCACTTCTTCTCCATCAGCCCCACTCCTTCAACTACTTCTTCTTCTTCCTCTTGTTCACCTTCTTAAACTTCTACTACATCCACTTGTTCTTCTTCTTCCCTCTCTTCTCCTTCTTGCCCTTCTTCTGCCTACACTACTTCTTCTTCCTCCCCTTCTTCTTCTCCTCCTTGTTCCACTTCTTCTTCATCCCCTTTCCTTCCATTGCTTCTTCTTCCCCCTCTTTTTCTCATTCTTCCACTTCTTCTTCTTCTTCCACATGCACTTCTTCTTCTTCCTCTTCTTCTTCTTCATCCCCTTTCATTCCACTACTTCCTCCTATTCCTCTTATTCTCTCTTTCTACCACTTCTTCTACTTCTACTTGTTGTTCTTCTTCATTTTCGTCTCCTTCTTCCGCTTCTTCTGCTTACACTTCTTCTTCTTCCTCTTCTTCCATTTCTTCTCCTTCCACAACTTCTTCTTCTTTCCTTTCCGTCTTCTCCTTCCTCTTTTTCTCCATCCCCCACTTCTGTTGCTTCCCATTGTTACTCTTCCTCTTCTTCTCCTTCCCCCAAATCTTATGCTTACACTTCTTCTTCTTCTTCCTCTTCTCCTCTAGATTCCTTCCATTGCTTATTCTTCCTCCCCTTTTTCTCATTCTTCCACTTGTTCTTCTTCTTCCTATTGTTCTCCTTCTTACACTTGAACTTCTTCGTTTTCTTCTCGTTCTTCCGCTTCTTCTTCTTCCTCTTCTTCTCCTTCTGCCACCTCTTCTCCCTCCTCCCGTTCTCCTTCTTCCACTTCTTCTTCTTCATGTCCTTTCATTCCACTACTTCCTCCTATTCCTCTTATTCTCTCCTTCTGCCACTTCTTCTACTTCTACTTGTTGTTCTTCTTCATTTTTGTCTCCTTCTTCCGCTTCTTCTCCTTACACTTCTTCTTCTTCCATTTCTTCTCCTTCCACAACTTCTGCTTTCTTTTCCGTCTTCTCCTTCCTCTTTTTCTCCATCCCCCACTTCTGTTGCTTCCCATTCTTGCTCTTCTGCTCCTTCTCCTTCCCCCAAATCTTATGCTTACACTTCTTCTTCTTCCTCTTCTCCGCCAGCTTCCACTACTTCTGGTTCTTCTTCCCTTCCCTTCCCCTTCTTCTTCCTTTTCCTCCTTTTCTCTTTGTTCCAATTCTTCTTCTTCATCTCACCTCCTTCCACTACTTCTTCCTCCTCCTCTTGTTCACCTTCTTCACTTTCCACATCTTCTTCTTCTTCCTTTTCTTCTCCTTCTTCCACTTCTTCTACTTACTCTCCTTCTTCTTCCTCTTCTTATCTTTCTTCCACTTCTCGTGCCTCCTCTTGTTCTCTTTCTTCCGCTTCTTCTTCAGCGTCTCCTTTCCTTTCTTTTCTTCCTCTTCATCTCCTTCTTCATCTTCCTTTCCTTCGTCATATTCCTCTTTTTCTATTTCTTCTCCTTCCACTTGCATTTCTACCTCTTGTTCTCCTTCTTCCACTTCTTCTCAATCATCTTTACTCCTTCAACTACTTCTTCTTCTACCTCTTGTTCACCTTCTTCCACTTCTACTACATCCACCTGTTCTTCTTCTTCCGTCTCTTTTTTCTTCTTGCCTTTCTTCTGCCTACACTACTTCTTCCTTCTCCCTTTCCTCTTCTCCTCCTTGTTCCACTTCTTCTTCCTTTCCTTCCATTGCTTCTTCTTCCTTCTCTTTTTCTCATCCTTCCATTTCTTCTTCTTCTTCCTATTGTTCTCCTTCTTCCACTAGCACTTTTTCCTTTTCTTCTCGTTCTGCCACTTCTTCTTCTTCTCCTTCTGCCACCTCTTCTCCCTCCTCCCGTTCTCCTTCTTCCACTTCTTCTTCATCTCCTTTCATTCCACTACTTCCTCCTATTCCTCTTATTCTCTCCTTCTACCACTTCTTCCACTTCTACTTGTTGTTTTCTTCATTTTCGTCTCCTTCTTCCGCTTCTTCTGGTTACACTTCTTCTTCTTCCTCTTCTTCCATTTCTTCTCCTTCCACAACTTCTTCTTTCCTTTCCGTCTTCTCCTTCCTCTTTTTCTCCATCCCCCACTTCTGTTGCTTCCCATTGTTGCTCTTCCTCGTCTTCTCCTTCCCCCAAACCTTATGCTTACTCTTCTTCTTCTTCTTCCTCTTCTCCTCCAGATTCCACTTCTTTTGCTTCTTCTTCCCTTCCCTTCCCCTTCTTCTTCCTTTTCCTCCTTTTCTCCTTGTTCCAATTCTTCGTCTTCATCTCACCTCCTTCCACTACTTCTGCTTCCTCCTCTTGTTCACCTTCTTCAACTTCTTCACTTTCCACATCTTCTTCTTCTTCCTTTTCTTCTCCTTCTTCCACTTCTTCTAGTTACTCTCTTTCTTCTTCCTCTTCTTATCTTTCTTCCACTTCTCCTGCTCCCTCTTGTTCTCTTTCTTCGAGTTCTTCTTCATCTTTTCCTTGCCTTTCTTTTCTTCCTCTTCATCTCCTTCTTCTTCTTCCTTTCCTTTGTCCTATCCCTCTTTTTCTCCTTCTTCTGATTCCACTTGCATTTCTACCTCTTGTTCTCCTTCTTCCACTTCTTCTCCATCATCCCCACTCCTTCAACTACTTCTTCTTCTTCCTCTTGTTCACCTTCTTCAACTTCTACTACATCCACTTGTTCTTCTTCTTCCCTCTCTTCTCCTTCTTGCCCTTCTCCTGCCTACACTACTTCTTCTTCTTCCCCTTCTTCTTCTCTTCCTTGTTCCACTTCTTCTTCATTCCCCTTTCCTTCCATTGCTTCTTCTTCCTCCTCTTTTTCTCATTCTTCCACTTCTTCTTCTTCCTATTGTTCTCCTTCTTCCACTTGCACTTCTTCCATTTCTTCTCGTTCTTCTACTACTTGTTCTTCCTCTTCTTCTCCTTCTGCCACCTCTTCTTCCTCCTCCCGTTCTCCTTCTAGAACTTCTTCTTCTTCATGTCCTTTCGTTCCACTACTTCCACCTATTCCTCTTATTCTCTCCTTCTACCACTTCTTCCACTTCTACTTGTTGTTCTTCTTCATTTTCGCCTCCTTCTTCTGCTTACACTTCTTCTTCTTCCTCTTCTTCATTTCTTCTCCTTCCACAACTTCTTCTTCTTTCCTTTCCATCTTCTCCTTCCTCTTTTTCTCCATCCCCCACTTCTGTTGCTTCCCATTGTTGCTCTTCCTCGTCTTCTCCTTCCCCCAAATCTTATGCTTACACTTCTTCTTCTTCTACCTCTTCTCCTCCGGATTCCACTTCTTCTGCTTCTTCTTCCCTTCCCTTCCCCTCCTTCTTCATTTTCCTCCTTTTCTCCTTGTTCCAATTCTTCTTCTTCATCTCACCTCCTTCCACTGCGTTTTCTTCCTCCTCTTGTTAACCTTCTTCAATTTCTTCACTTTCCACATCTTCTTCTTCTTCCTTTTCTTCTCCTTCTTCCACTTCTTCGAGTTACTCTCCTTCTTCTTCCTCTTCTTATCTTTTTTCCACTTCTCTTGCCTCCTCTTGTTCTCTTTCTTCCAATTCTTCTTGATCCTCTCCTTTCCTTTCTTTTCTTCCTCTTCATCTCCTTCTTCTTCTTCCTTTCCTTCGTCATATCCCTCTTTTTCTCCTTCTTCTGCTTCCACTTGCATTTCTACCTCTTGTTCTCCGTCTTCCACTTCTTCTCCATCATCACCACTCCTTCAACTACTTCTTCTTCTTCCTCTTGTTCACCTTCTTCCACTTCTACTACATCCACTTGTTCTTCTTCTTCCCTCTCTTCTCCTTCTTGCCCTTCTTCTGCCTACACTACCTCTTCTTCCTCCCCTTCTTCTTGTCCTGCTTGTTCCATTTCGTCTTCATTGCCTTTCCTTCCATTGCTTCTTCTTCCTCCTCTTTTTCTCATTCTTCCACTTCTTCTTCTTCCTATTGTTCTCCTTCTCCCACGTGCACTTTTTCCTTTTCTTCTCGTTCTTCCGCTTCTTCTTCTTCCTCTTTTTCTCCTTCTGCCACCTCTCCTCCCTCCTCCTGTTCTCCTTCTTCCACTTCTTCTTCTTCATCTCCTTTCATTCCACTACTTTCTCCTATTCCTCTTATTCTCTCCTTCTACCACTTCTTCTACTTCTACTTGTTGTTCTTCTTCATTTTCGTCTCTTTTTTCCGCTTCTTCTGCTTACACTTCTTCTTCTTCCTCTTCTTCCATTTCTTCTCCTTCCACAACTTCTTCTTCTTTCCTTTCTGTCTTCTCCTTCCTCTTTTTCTCCATCCCCTACTTCTGTTGCTTCCCATTGTTGCTCTTCCTCTTCTTCTCCTTCCCCCAAATCTTATGCTTACACTTCTTCTTCTTCTTCCTCTTCTCCTCCAGCTTCCAGTTCTTCTGCTTCTTCTTCCCTTCCCTTCCCCTCCTTGTTCCTTTTCCTCCTTTTCTCCTTGTTCCAATTCTTCTTCTTCATCTAACCTGCTTCCACTACTTCTTCTTCCTCCTCTTGTTCACCTTCTTCAACTTCTTCACTTTCCACATCTTCTTCTTCTTCCTTTTCTTCTCCTTGTTCCACTTCTTCTTCATCCTCTCCTTTCCTTTCTTTTCTTCCTCTTCATCTCCTTCTTCTTCTTCCCTTCCTTCGTCATATCCCTCTTTTTCTCCTTCTTCAGCTTCCACTTGCGTTTCTGCATCTTATTCTCCTTCTTCCACTTCCTCTCCATCATCCCCACTCCTTCAACTAGTTCTTCTTATTCCTCTTGTTCACCTTCTTCCACTTCTACTACATCCACTTGTTCTTCTTCTTCCCTCTCTTCTCCTTCTTGGCCTTCTTCTGCCTACACTACTTCTTCTTCCTCCCCTTCTTCTTCTCCTCATTGTTCAACTTCTTCTTCATCCCTTTTCCTTCCATTGCTTCTTCTTCCTCCTCTTTTTCTCATTCTTCCACTTCTTCTTCTTCTTCCTATTGTTCTCCTTCTTCCACTTGTAGTTCTTCTTTTTCTTCTTGTTCTTCCACTTCTTCTTATTCATGTCGTTTCATTCCACTACTTCCTCCTATTCCACTTATTCTCTCCTTCTACCACTTCTTCTACTTCTACTTATTGTTCTTCTTCATTTTCGTCTCCTTCTTCCTCTTCTTCTGCTTACACTTGTTTTTCTTCCTCTTCTTCCATTTCTTCTCCATCCACAAGTTCTTCTTCATTCCTTTCCGCCTTCTCCTTCCACTTTTTCTCCATCCCCTACTTCTGTTGCTTCCCATTGTTGCTCTTCCTCTTCTTATCCTTCCCCCAAATCTTATGACTTCTTCTTCCTCTTCTCCTGCAGATTCAACTTCTTCTGCTTCTTCTTACCTTCCCTTCCCCTCCTTCTTCCTTTTCCACCTTTTCTCCTTGTTCCAATTCTTCTTCTTCATCTCACCTCCTTCCACTACTTCTTGTTCCTCCTCTTGTTCACCTTCTTCAACTTCTTCACTTTCCACATCTTCTTCTTCTTCCTTTTCTTCTCCTTCTTCCACTTCTTCTTCTTCCTCTTCTTCTCCTACTGCCACCTTTTCTCCGTCCTCTGGTTTTCCTTCTTCCAATTCTTCTTCTTCATCTCCTTTCATTGCACTACTTCCTCCTATTCCTCCTTTTCTCTCCTTCTACCACTTCTTCTACTTCTACTTTTTGACTTCTTCATTCTCGTCTCCTTCTTACGCTTCTTCTGCTTACACTTCTTCTTCTTCCTCTTCTTCCATTTCTTCTCCTTCCACAACTTCTTCTTCTCTGCTTTCCGTCTTCTCCTTCCTCTTTTTCTCCATCCCCCACTTCTGTTCTTCCCATTGTTGCTCTTCCTTTTCTTTTCCTTCCCCCAAATCTTATGCTTACACTTCTTCTTCTTCTTCCTCTTCTCCTCCAGATTCCACTTCTTCTGCTTCTTCTTCCCTTCCCTTCCCCTCCTTCCTCCTTTTCCTCCTTTTCTCCTTGTTCCAATTCTTCTTCTTCATCTCACCTCCTTCCACTACTTTTTCTTCCTCCTCTTGTTCACCTTCTTCAACTTCTCCACTTTCCACATCTTCTTCTTCTTCCTTTTCTTCTGCTTCTTCCACTTCTTCTAGTTACTCTCCTTCCTCTTCCTCTTCTTATCTTTCTTCCACTTCTCCTGCCTCCTCTTGTTCTCTTTCTTCCACTTCTTCTTCTTCATCCTCTCCTTTCCTTTCTTTTCTTCTTCTTCATCTCCTCCTTCTTCTTCCTTTCCTTCGTGATATCCCTCTTTTTCTCCTTCCTCTGCTTCCACTTGCATTTCTACCTCTTGTTCTCCTTCTTCCACTTCTTGTCCATCATCCCCACTCCTTCAACTACTTCTTCTTCTTCCTCTTGCTCACCTTCTTCCACTTCTACTACACCCACTTGTTCTTCTTCTTCCCTCTCTTCTCCTTCTTGCCCTTCTTCTGCCTGCACTACTTCTTCTTCCTCCCCTTCTTCTTCTCCTCCTTGTTCCACTTCTTCTTCATCCCCTTTCCTACCATTGCTTCTTCTTCCTCCTTTTTTTTCTTATTCTTCCATTTCTTCTTCTTCTTATTGTTCTCTTTCTTCCACTTGCACTTCTTCCTTTTCTTCTCGTTCTTCCACATCTTCTTCTTCCTCTTCTTCTCCTTCTGCCACCTCTTCTCCCTCCTCCCGTTCTTCTTTCTCCACTTCTTCTTCTTCATCTCCTTTCATTCCACTACTTCCTCCTATTCCTCTTATTCTCTCCTTCTACCACTTCTTCTACTTCTACTTGTTGTTCTTTTTCATTTTTGTCTCCTTCTTCCGCTTCTTCTGCTTACACTTCTTCTTTTTCCTCTTCTTCGATTTCTTCGACTTCCACAACTTCTTCTTCGTCATCTCACCTCCTTGCACTACTTCTTCTTCCTCCTCTTGTTCACCTTTTTCAACTTCTTCACTTTCCACATCTTCTTCTTCTTCCTTTTCTTCTCCTTCTTCCACTTCTTCTAGTTACTCTCCTTCTTCTTCCTCTTCTTATCTTCTTCTTCATCTCACCTCCTTCCACTACTTCTTCTTCCTCCTCTTGTTCACCTTCTTCAACTTCTTCACTTTCCACATCTTCTTCTTCTTCCTTTTCTTCTCCTTCTTCCACTTCTTCTAGTTACTCTCCTTCTTCTTCCTCTTTTTATCTTTCTTCCACTTCTCCTGCCTCCTCTTATTCTTTTTCTTCCACTTCTTCTTCATCCTCTGCTTTCCTTTTCTTCCTCTTCATCTCCTTCTTCTTCTTCCTTTCCTTCGTCATATCCCTCTTTTTCTCCTTCGTCTGCTTCCACTTGCATTTCTACCTCTTGTTCTCCTTCTTCCACTTCTTCTCGATCATCCCCACTCCTTCAACTACTTCTTCTTCTTCTTCCTCTTGTTCCCCTTCTCCCACTTCTACTACATCCACTTGTTCTACTCCTTCCCTCTCTTCTCCTTCTTGCCCTTCTTCTGCCTACACTACTTCTTCTTCCTCTCCTTCTTCTTCTCCTCCTTGTTCCACTTCTTCTTCATCCCCTTTCCTTCCATTGCTTCTTCTTCCTCCTCTTTTTCTCATTCTTCCACTACTTGTTCTTCTTCCCATTGTTCTCCTTCTTCCACTTGCACTTCTTCCTTTTCTTCTCTTTCTTCCACTTCTTCTTCTTCCTCTTCTTCTCCTTCTACCACCTTTTCTCCCTCCTCCCTCCTCCAGTTCTCCTTCTTCCACTTCTTCTTCTTCATCTCCTTTCATTCCACTACTTCCTCCTATTCCTCTTATTCTCTCCTTCTACCACTTCTAATACTTCTACTTGTTGTTCTTCTTCATTTTCGTCTCCTTCTTCCGCTTCTTCCGCTTACACTTCTTCTTCTTCCTCTTCTTCCATTTCTTCTCCTTCCACAACTTCTTCTTCTTTCCTTTCCGTCTTCTCCTTCCTCTTTTTCTCCATCCCCCACTTCTGTTGCTTCCCATTGTTGCTCTTCCTCTTCTTCTCCAGATTCCACTTCTTCTGGTTCTTCTTCCCTTCCCCTCCTTCTTCCTTTTCCTCCTTTTCTCCTTGTTCCAATTCTTCTTCTTCATCTCACCTCCTTCCACTACTTCTTCTTCCTCCTCTTGTTCACCTTCTTCACTTTCCACATCTTCTTCTTCTTCCTTTTCTTTTCCTTCTTCCACTTCTTCTATTTATTCCCCTTCTTCTTCCTCTTCTTATCTTTCTTCCACTTCTCCTGCCTCCTCTTGTTCTCTTTCTTCCACTTCTTGTTCATCCTCTCCTTTCCTTTCTTTTCTTCCTCTTCATCTGCTTCTTCTTCTTCCTTTCCTTCGTCATATCCCTCTTTTTCTCCTTCTTCTGCTTCCACTTGCATTTCTACCTCTTGTTCTCCTTCTTCCACTTCTTCTCCATCATCCCCACTCCTTCAACTACTTCTTCTTCTTCCTCTTCTTCACCTTCTTCCACCTCTAATACATACACTTGTTCTTCTTCTTCCCTCTCTTCTCCTTCTTGCCGTTCTTGTGCCTACACTACTTCTTCTTCCTCCCCTTCTTCTTCTCCTCCTTCTTCCACTTCTTCTTCATCCCTTTTCCTTCCATTGCTTCTTCTTCCTCCTCTTTTTCCCATTCTTCCACTTCTCCTTCTTCTTCCTATTGTTCTCCTTCTTCCACTTGCACTTCTTCTTTTTCTTTTCTTTCTTCCACTTCTTTTTCTTCCTCTTCTTCTAGTTCTGCCACCTCTTCTCCCTCCTCCCTCCTTCCGTTCTCCTTCTTCTACTTCTTCTTCTTCATCTCCTTTCATTCCACTACTTCCTCCTATTTCTCTTATTCTCTCCTTCTACCACTTCTTCTACTTCTACTTGTTGTTCTTCTTCATTTTCGTCTCCTTCTTCCGTTTCTTCTGCTTACACTTCTTCTTTTTCCATTTCTTTTCCTTCCACAACTACTTCTTATTTCCTTTCCGTCTTCTCCTTCCTCTTTTTCTCCATCCCCCATTTCTGTTGCTTCCCATTGTTGCTCTTCCTCTTCTTCTCCTTCCCCCAAATCTTAAGCTTACACTTCTTCTTCTTCTTCCTCTTCTCCTCCAGATTCCACTTCCTCTGGTTCTTCTTCCCTTCCCCTCCTTCTTCCTTTTCCTCCTTTTCTCCTTGTTCCAATTCTTCTTCTCCATGTCACCTCCTTCCACTACTTCTTGTTCCTCCTCTTGTTCACGTTCTTCACTTTGCACATCTTCTTCTTTCTTTTCTTCTCTTTCTTCCACTTCTTCTAGTTACTCTCCTTCTTCTTCCTCTTCTTATCTTTCTTCCACTTCTCCTGCCTCCTCTTGTTCTCTTTCTTCCACTACTTCTTCATCCTCTCCTTTCCTTTCTTTTCTTCCTCTTCAACTCCTTCTTCTACTTCCTTTCCTTTGTCATATCCCTCTTTTTCTCCTTCTTCTGCTTCCACTTGCATTTCTACATCTTGTTCTCCTTCTTCCACTTCTTCTCCATCATCCCCACTCCTTCAACTGCTTCTTCTTCTTCCTCTTCTTCACCTTCTTCCACCTCTACTACATCTACTTGTTCCTCTTCTCATTCTTGCCCTTCTACTGCCTACACTACTTCTTCTTCCTCCCCTTCTTCTTCTCCTCCTTGTTCCACTTCTTCTTCATCCGTTTTCCTTCCATTGCTTCTTCATCCTCCTCTTTTTCTCATTCTTCCACTTCTTCTTCTTCCTATTGTTCTCCTTCTTCCACTTGCACTTCTTCCTTTTCTTCTCGTTCTTCCACTTCTTCTTCTTCCTCCCCTTCTTCTTCTGCTCCTTCTTCCACTTCTTCTTCATCCCTTTTCCTTCCATTGCTTCTTGTTCCTCCTCTTTTTCTCACTCTTCCACTTCTCCTTCTTCTTCCTATTGTTCTCCTTCTTCCACTTGCACTTCTTCCTTTTCTTTTCTTTCTTCAACTTCTTTTTCTTCCCCTTCTTCTCGTTCTGCCACCTCTTCTCCCTCCTCCCTCCTTCCGTTCTCCTTCTTCCACTTCTTCTTCTTCATCTCCTTTCATTCCACCACTTCCTCCTATTCCTCTTATTCGCTCCTTCTACCACTTCTTCTACTTCTTCTTCTTCCCTCTCTTCTCCTTCTTGCCCTTCTTCTGCCTACACTACTTCTTCTTCCTCCCCTTCTTCTCCTCCTCCTTGTTCCACTTCTTCTTCATCCAGTTTCCTTCCATTGCTTCTTCTTCCTCCTCTTTCTCTCATTCTTCCACTTCTACTTCTGCTTCCTATTGTTCTCCTTCTTCCACTTGCAGTTCTTCCTTTTCTTCTCGTTCTTCCACTTCTTCTTCTTCCTCTTCTTCTCCTTCTGCCACCTCTTCTCCCTCCTCCCGTACTCCTTCTTCCACTTCTTCTTCATCATCTCCTTTCATTCCACTACTTCCTCTTATTCCTCTTATTCTCTCCTTCTACCACTTCTTTAACTTCTACCTGTTCTTCTTCTTCATTTTCGTCTCCTTTTTCTGCTTCTTTTGCTTACACTTCTTCTTCTTCATCTTCTTCCATTTCTTCTCCTTCCACAACTTCTTCTTCTTTCCTTTGTGTCTTCTCCTTCCTCTTTTTCTCCATCCCCCACTTCTGTTGGTTCCCATTGTTGCTCTTCCTCTTCTTCTCCTTCCCCCAAATCTTATGCTTACACTTCTTCTCCTTCTTCCTCTTCTCCTCCAGATTCCACTTCTTCTGCTTCTTCTTCCCTTCCCTTCCCTTCCCTTCCCTTCCTTCTTCCATTTCCTCCTTGTCTCCTTGTTCCAATTCTTCTTCTTCATCCCACCTCCTTCCACTACTTCTTCCTCCTCTTCTTCACCTTCTTCACTTTCCACATCTTCTTCTTCTTCCTTTTCTTCTCCTTCTTCCACTTCTTCTAGTTACTCTCCTTCTTCTTCCTCTTCTTATCTTTCTTCAACTTCTCCTGCCTCCTCTTGTTCTCTTTCTTCCACTTCTTCTTCATCTTCTCCTTTCCTTTCTTTTCTTCCTCTTCATCTCCTTCTTCTTCTTCCTTTCCTTCGTCATATCCCTCTTTTTCTCCTTCTTCTGCTTCCACTTGCATTTCTACCTCTTGTTCACCTTCTTCCACTTCTTCTCCATCATCCCCACTCCTTCAACTACTTCTTCTTCTTCCTCTTGTTCACCTTGTTCCACTTCTACTACATCCACTTGTTCTTCTTCTTCCCTCTCTTCTCCTTCTTGCCCTTCTTCTGCCTACACTTGCACTTTTTCCCCTTTCCTTCCATTGCCTCTTCTTCCTCCTCTTTTTCTCATTCTTCCACTACTTCTTCTTCTTCCTATTGTTCTCCTTCTTCCACTTGCACTTCTTCCTTTTCTTCTCGTTCTTCCACGTCTTCTTCCTCTTCTTCTCCTACTGTAATCTCTTCTCCCTCCTCCCGTTCTCCTTCTTCCACTTGCACTTCTTCCTTTTCTTCTCGCTCTTCCACTTCTTCTTCTTCCTCTTCTTCTCCTACTGCCACCTCTTCTCCGTCCTCCGGTTTTCCTTCTTCCAATTCTTCTTCTTCATCTCCTTTCATTGCACTACTTCCTCCTATTCCTCCTTTTCTCTCCTTCTACCACTTCTTCTACTTCTACTTTTTGTCCTTCTTCATTCTCGTCTCCTTCTTACGCTTCTTCTGCTTACACTTCTTCTTCTTCCTCTTCTTCCATTTCTTCTCCTTCCACAACTTATTCTTCTTTCCTTTCCGTCTTCTCCTTCCTCTTTTTCTCCATCCCCCACTTCTGTTGCTTCCCATTGTTCTCTTCCTCTTCTTTTCCTTCCCCCAAATATTATGCTTACACTTCTTCTTCTTCCTCTTCTCCTCCAGATTCCACTTCTTCTGCTTGTTCTTCCCTTTCTTCCCTTCCCTTCCCCTCCTACTTCCTTTCCTCCTTTTCTCCTTGTTCCAATTTTTCTTCTTCATCTCACCTCCTTCCACTACTTCTTCTTCCTCCTCTTGTTAACCTTCTTCAACTTCTTCACTTTCCACATCTTCTTCTTCTTCCTTTTCTTCTCCTTCTTCCACTTCTTCTAGTTACTCTCCTTCTTCTTCCTCTTCTTATCTTTCTTCCACTTGTCCTGCCTCCTCTTGTTCTCTTTCTTCCACTTCTTCTTCATCCTCTCATTTCCTTTCTTCTCTTCCTTTCCTTCGTCATATCCCTCTTTTACTCCTTCTTCTGCTTCCACTTGCATTTCTACCTCTTGTTCTCCTTCTTCCACTTCTTCTCCATCATCCCCACTCCTTCAACTACTTCTTCTTCTTCCTCTTGTTCACCTTCTTCTACTTCTACTACATCCACTTGTTCTTCTTCTTCCCTCTCTTCTCCTTCTTGCCCTTCTTCTACCTACACTACTTCTTCTTCCTCCCCTTCTTCTTCTCCTCCTTGTTCCACTTCTTCTTCATCCCCTTTCCTTCCATTGCCTCTTCTTCCTCCTCTTTTTCTCATTCTTCCACTGCTTCTTCTTCTTCCTATTGTTCTCCTTCTTCCACTTGCACTTCTTCCTTTTCTTCTCGTTCTTCCACTTCTTCTTCTTCCTCTTCTTCTCTTACTGCAATCTCTTCTCCCCCCTCTCGTTCTCCTTCTTCTACTTCTTCTTCTTCATCTCGTTTCATTCCACTACTTCCTCCTATTCCTCTTATACTCTCCTTCTACCACTTCTTCTACTTCTACTTTTTGTTCTTCTTTATTTTCGTCACCTTCTTACGCTTCTTCTGCTTACACTTCTTTTTCTTCCATTTCTTCTCCTTCCACAACTTCTTCTTTTTTCCTTTCCGTATTCTCCTTCCTCTTTTTCTCCATCCCCCACTTCTGTTGCGTCCCATTGCTGTTCTTCCTCTTCTTTTCCTTCCCCCAAATCTTATCCTTACATTTCTTCTTCTTCTTCCTCTTCTCCTCCAGTTTCCACTTCTTCTCCTTCTTCTTCCCTTCCCTTCCCCTCCTTCTTCCTTTTCCTCCTTTTCTCCTTGTTCCAATTCTTCTTGTTCATCTCACTTCCTTCCACTACTTCTTATTCCTCCTCTTGTTCACCTTCTTCAACTTCTTCACTTTCCACATCTTCTTCTTCTTGCTTTTCTTCTCCTTCTTCCACTTCTTCTAGTTACTCTCCTTCTTCTTCCACTTGCACTTCTTCGTTTTCTTCTCGTTCTTCCACTTCTTCTTCTTCCTCTTCTTCTCCTTCTACCACCTCTTTGCGCTCCTCCCGTTCTCCTTCTTCCACTTCTTCTTCTTCATCCCCTTTCCTTCCATTGCTTCTTCTTCCTCCACTTTTTCTCATTCTTCCACTTCTTCTTCTTCTTCATATTGTTCTCCTTCTTCCACTTGCACTTCTTCCTTTTCTTCTCGTTCTTCCAATTCTTCTTCTTCCTCTTCTTCTCCTTCTGCCACCTCTTCTCCCTCCTCCCGTTCTGCTTCCTCCACTTTTTATTTTTCATCTCCTTTCATTCAACTACTTCCTCCTATTCCTCTTATTCTCTCCTTCTACCACTTCTTCAACTTCTACTTGTTGTTCTTCTTCATTTTCGTCTCCTTATTCCACTTACACTTCTTCTTCTTCATCTTCTTCCATTTCTTCCCCTTCCACAACTTCTTCTTTTTTCCTTTCCGTCTTCTCCTTCCTCTTTTTCTCCATTCCCCACTTCTGTTGCATCCCATTGTTGCTCTTCCTCTTCTTCTCCTTCCCCCAAATCTTATGGTTACACTTCTTCTTCTTCTTCTGCTTCTTTTTCCCTTGCCTTTCCCTCCTTCTTCCTTTTCCTCCTTTTCTCCTTGTTCCAATTCTTCTCCTTCATCTCACTTCCTTCCACTACTTCTTCTTCTTCCTCTTGTAAACCTTCTTCAACTTCTTTAGTTTCCACATCTTCTTCTTCTTCCTTTTCTTCTCCTTCTTCCACTTCTTCTAGTTATTATCCTTCTTCTTCCTCTTCTTATCTTTCTTCCACATCTCCTGCCTCCTCTTGTTCTCTTTCTTCCACTTCTTTTTCATCCTCTCTTTTCCTTTCTTTTCTTCGTCTTCATCTCCTTCTTCTTCTTCCTTTCCTTTGTCATGTCCCTCTTTTTCTCCTTCTTCTGCTTCCACTTGCATTTGTACCTCTTGTTCTCCTTCTTCCACGTCTTCTCCATCATCCCCACTCCTTCAATTACTTCTTCTTCTTCCTCTTGTTCACCTTCTTCCACTTCTACTACATCCACTTGTTCTTCTTCTTCCCTCTCTTCTCCTTCTTGCCCTTCTTCTGCCTACACTACTTCTTCTTCCTCCCCTTCTTCTTCTTCATCCCCATTCCTTCCATTGCTTCTTCTTACTCCCCTTTTTCTCATTCTTCCACTTCTTCTTCTTCCTATTGTTCTCCTTCTTCCACTTGCACTTCTTCCTTTTCTTCTCGTTCTTCCACTTCTTCTTCCTCTTCTTCTCCTTCTGCCACCTCTTCTCCTTCCTACCGTTCTCCTTCTTCCACTTCTTCTTCTTAATCTCGTTTCATTCCACTACTTCCTCTTATTCGTCTTATTCTCTCCTTCTACCACTTCTTCTACTTCTACTTGTTGTTCTTCTTCATTTTCGTCTCCTTCTTCCGCTTCTTCTGCTTACATTTCTTCTTCTTCCTCTTCTTCCATTTCTTCTCCTTCCTCTTTTTCTCCATCCCCCACTTCTGTTGCATCCCATTGCTGCTCTTCCTCTTCTTCTCCTCCAGTTTCCACTTCTTCTTCTTCTTCCTCTTCTCCTCCAGTTTCCACTTCTTCTTCTTCTTCTTCCCTTCCCTTCCCTTCCCCTCCTTCTTCCTTTTCCTCCTTTTCTCCTTGTTCCAATTCTTCTTCTTCATCTCACTTCCTTCCACTACTTCTTCTTCCTCCTCTTGTTCACCTTCTTCAACTTCTTCATTTTCCACATGTTCTTCTTCTTCCTTTTCTTCAACTATTTCTAGTTACTATCCTTCTTCTTCCTCTTCTTATCTTTCTTCCACTTGTCCTGCCTCCTCTTGTTCTCTTTCTTCCACTTCTTCATCCTCTCCTCTCCTTTCTTTTCTTCCTCTTCATCTCCTTCTTCTTCTTCCTTTCCTTCGTCATATCCCTCTTTTTCTCCTTCTTCTGCTTCCACTTGCATTTCTACCTCTTGTTCTCCTTCTTCCACTTCTTCTCCATCATCCCCACTCCTTCAACTACTACTTCTTCTTCCTCTTGTTCACCTTCTTCCATTTCTACTACATCCACTTGTTCTTCTTCTTCCCTCTCTTCTCCTTCTTGCCCTTCTTCTGCCTACACTACTTCTTCTTCCTCCCCTTCTTCTTCTCCTCCTTGTTCCGCTTCTTCTTCTTCATCCCCTTTCCTTCCATTGCTTCTTCTTGCTCCTCTTTGTCTTATTCTTCCACTTCTTCTTCTTCTTCTTATTGTTCTCCTTCTTCCACTTGCACTTCTTCCTTTTCTTCTCGTTCTTCCACTTTTTCTTCTTCCTCTTCTTCTCCTTCTGCCACCTCTTCTCCCTCCTCGTGTTCTCCTTCTTCCACTTCTTCTTCTTCATCTCCTTTCATTCCACTACTTCCTCCTATTCCTCTTTTCTCTCCTTCTACCACTTCTTCTACTTCCACTTGTTGTTCTTCTTCATTTTCGTCTCCTTCTTCCGCTTCTTCTGCTTACACTTCTTTTTCTACCTCTTCTTCCATTTCTTCTCCTTCCACAACTTCTTCTTCTTTCCTTTCTGTCTTCTCCTTCCTCTTTTTCTCCATCCCCAACCTCTGTTGCTTCCCATTGTTGCTCTTCCTCTTCTTCTCCTTCCCCCAAATCTTATGCTTACACTTCTTCTTCTTCTACCTCCTCTCGTCCAGATTCCACTTCTTCTGCTTCTTCTTCCCTTCCCTTCCCCTCCTTCTTCCTTTTCCACCTTTTTTACCTGTTCCAATTCTTCTTCTACATCTCACCTCCTTCTACTACTTCTTCTTCCTCCTCTTGTTCACCTTCTTCACTTTCCACATCTTCTTCTTCTTCCTTTTCTTCTCATTCTTCCACTTCTTCTGGTTACTCTCCTTCTTCTTCCTCTTCTTATCTTTCTTCCACTTGTCCTGCCTCCTCTTGTTCTCTTTCTTCCACTTCTTCTTCATCCTCTCCTCTCCTTTCTTTTCTTCCTCTTCATCTCCTTCTTCTTCTTCCTTTCCTTCGTCATATCCCTCTTTTTCTCCTTCTTCTACTTCCACTTGCATTTCTACCTCTTGTTCTCCTTCTTCCACTTCTACTACATCCACTTGTTCTTCTTCTTCCCTCTCTTCTCCTTCTTGCCCTTCTTCTGCCTACACTACTTCTTCTTCCTCCCCTTCTTCTCCTCCTCCTTGTTCCACTTCTTCATCCCCTTTCCTTCCATTGCTTCTTCTTCCTCCTCTTTGTCTCATTGTTCCACTTTTTCTTCTTCTTCCTATTGTTCTCCTTCTTTCACTTGCTCTTCTTCCTTTTCTTCTTGTTCTGCCTCTTCTTCTCCTTCTGCCACCTCTTCTCCCTCCTCCCGTTCTCCTTCTTCCACTTCTTCTTCATCATTTCCTTTCATTCCACTACTTCCTCCTATTCCTCTTATTCTCTCCTTCTACCACTTTTTCTACTTCTACTTGTTATTTTTCTTCATTTTCATCTGCTTCTTCCGCTTCTTCTACTTACACTTCTTCTTTTTCATCTTCCTCCATTTCTTCTCCTTCCACAACTTCATCTTCTTTCCTTTCCGTCTTCTCCTTCCTTTTTTTCTCCATTCCCCACTTCTGTTGCTTCCGATTGTGGCTCTTCTTCTTCTTCTCCTTCCCACAAATCTTATGCATACACTTCTTCTTCTTCTTCCTCTTCTCCTCCAGATTCCACTTCTTCTGCTTCTTCTTCCCTTCCCTTCCCGTCCTTCTTCCTTTTCCTCCTTTTCTCCTTGTTCCAATTCTTCTTCTTCATCTCACCTCCTTCCACTACTTCTTCTTCCTCCTCTTGTTCACCTTCTACATTTTCCACATCTTCATCTTCTTCCTTTTCTTCTCCTTCTTCCACTTCTTCTGGTTACTGTCCTTCTTCTTCCTCTTCTTATCTTTCCTCCACTTCGCCTCCTCTCCTTTCCTTACTTTTCTTCCTCTTTATCTCCTTCTTCTTCCTCTTTTCCTTCGTCATCTCCCTCTTTTTCTCCTTCTTCTGCTTCCACTTGCATTTCTACCTCTTGTTCTTCTTCTTCCACTTCTTCTCCATCATCCCCAGTCCTTCAACTGCTTCTTCTTCTTCCTCTTGTTCACCTTCTTCCACTTCTACTACATCCACTTGTTCTTCTTCTTCCCTCTCTTCTCCTTCTTGCCCTTCTTTTGCCTGCACTACTTCTTCTTCCTCCCCTTCTTCTTCTCCTCTTTGTTCCACTTCTTCTTCATCCCTTTTCTTTTCATTGCTTCTTCTTCCTCCTTTTTTTCTCATTCTTCCACTTCTTCTTCTTCTTCCTATTGTTCTCCTTCTTCCACTTGCACTTCTTCCTTTTCTGCTCGTTCTTTTCTTCTTCTTCCTCTTTTTCTTCTTCTGCCACCTCTTCTCCCTCCTCTCGTGCTCCTTCTTCCACTTCTTCTTCTTCATCTCCTTTCATTCCACTACTTCATCCTATTCCTCTTATCCCTTCCCTTCCCCTCCTTCTTCTTGTTCCTCCTTTTCTCCTTGTTCCAATTCTTCTTCTTCATCTCACCTCCTTCCACTACTTCTTCTTCCTGCTCTTGTTCACCTTCTACAATTTCCACATCTTTATCTTTTTCCTTTTCTTCTCCTTCTTCCACTTCTTCTGGTTACTGTCCTTCTTCTTCCTCTTCTAATCTTTCCTCCACTTCGCATCCTCTCCTTTCCTTTCTTTTCTTCCGCTTCATCTCCTTCTTCTTCCTCCTTTCCTTCGTCATCTCCCTTTTTTTCTCCTTCTTCTGCTTCCACTTGCATTTCTACCTCTTGTTCTTCTTCTTCCACTTCTTCTCCATCATCCCTAGTCCTTCAACTGCTTCTTCTTCTTCCTCTTGTTCACCTTCTTCCACTTCTACTACATCCACTTGTTCTTCTTCTTCCCTCTCTTCTCCTTCTTTCCCTTCTTCTGCCTACACTACTTCATCTTCCTCCCCTTCTTCTTCTCCTCCTTGTTCCACTTCTTATTCCTCCCCTTCTTCTTCTCCTCCTTGTTCCACTTCTTCTTCATTCCCTTTCCTTCCATTGCTTCTTCTTCCTCCTCTTTTTCTCATTCTTCCACTTCTCCTTCTTCTTCCTGTTGTTCTCCTTCTTCCACTTGCACTTCTTCCTTTTCTTCTCGTTCTTCCACTTCTTCTTCTTCCTCTCCTTCTCCTTCTTCCTCCTCCCGTTCTCCTTCTTCCACTTCTTCTTCATTCCCTTTCCTTCCATTGCTTCTTCTTGCTCCTCTTTTTCTCATTCTTCCACTTCTCCTTCTTCTTCCTGTTGTTCTCCTTCTTCCACTTGCACTTCTTCCTTTTCTTCTCGTTCTTCCACTTCTTCTTCTTCCTCTCCTTCTCCTTCTTCCTCCTCCCGTTCTCCTTCTTCCACTTCTTCTTCATTTCCTTTCATTCCACTACTTCCTCCTATTCCTTTTATTCTCTCCCTCTACCACTTCTTCTATTTCTGCTTGTTGTTCTTCTTCATTTTCATCTCCTTCTTTGGCTTCTACTGCTTACACTTCTTCTTCTTCCTCTTCTTCCATTTCTTATCCTTCAACAACTTCTTCTTTCCTTTTCGTCTTCTCCTTCCTCTTTTTCTCCATCACCCACTTCTGTTGCTTCCCATTGTTTCTCTTCCTCTTCTTCTCCTTGCCCCAAATCTTATGCTTACACTTCTTCTTCTTCTTCCTCTTCTCCTCCAGATTCCACTTCTTCTGCTTCTTCTTCCCTTCCCTTCCCCTCCTTCTTCCTGTTCCTCCTTTTCTCCTTGTTCCAATTCTTCTTATTCATCTCAGTTCCTTCCACTACTTCTTCTTCCTCCTCTTGTCCACCTTCTTCCACTTGTTCACTTTCCACATCTTCCTCTTCTTCCTTTTGATCTCCTTCTTCCACTTCTTCTAGTTACTCTCCTTCTTCTTCCACTTGAGCTTCTTCCTTTTCTTCTCGTTCTTCCACTTCTTCTTCTTTCTCTTCTTGTCCTTCTGCCACCTCTTCTCCCTCCTCCTGTTCTCCTTCTTCAACTTCTTCTTCTTCATCCCCTTTCCTTCCATTGCTTCTTCTTCCTCCTCCTTTTCTCATTCTTCCACTTCTTCTTCTTCTTCCTATTGTTCTCCTTCTTCCACTTGCACTTCTTCCTTTTCTTCTCATTCTTCCACTTCTTCTTCTTCCTCTTCTTCTCCTTCTACCACCTCTTCTCCCTCCTCCCGTTCTGCTTCTTCCACTTCTTATTTTTCATCTCCTTTCATTCCACTACCTCCTCCTATTCCTCTTATTCTCTCCTTCTACCACTTCTTCTACTTCTACTTGTTGTTCTTCCTCATTTTCGTCTCCTTCTTCCCCTTCTTCTGCTTACACTTCCTCTTCTTCCTCCTCTTCCATTTCTTCTCCTTCCACAACTTCTTCTTCTTACCTTTCCGTCTTCTCCTTCCTCTTTTTCTCCATCCCAAACTTCTGTTGCTTCCCATTCCTGCTCTTCGTGTTCTTCTCCTTCCCCCAAATCTTATGCTTACACTTCTTCTTCTTCTTCCTCTTCTCCTCCAGATTCCACTTCTTCTGGTTCTTCTTCCCTTCCCTTCCCATCCTTTTTCCTTTTCCTCCTTTTCTCCTTGTTCCACTTTTTCTTCTTCATCTCACCTCCTTCTAGTACTTCTTCTTCCTCCTCTTTTTCACCATCTCCAACTTCTTCACTTTCCACACTTCTTCTTCCTTTTCTTCTCCTTCTTCCACTTCTTCTAGTTACTCTCCTTCTTCTTCCTCTTCTTATCTTTCTTCCACTTCTCCTGCCTCCTCTTGTTCTCTTTCTTCCACTGCTTCTTCATCCTCTCCTCTCCTTTCTTTTCTTCCTATTCATCTCCTTCTTCTTCTTCCTTTCCTTCGTCATATCCGTCATTTTCTCCTTCTTCTGCTTCCACTTGCATTTCTGCCTCTTGTTCTCCTTCTTCCACGTCTTCTCCATCATCCCCACTCCTTCAATTACTTCTTCTTCTTCCTCTTGTTCACCATCTTCCACTTCTACTACATCCACTTGTTCTTCTTCTTCCCTCTCTTCTCCATCTTGCCCTTCTTCTGCCTACACTACTTCTTCCTCCCCTTCTTCTTCTCCTCCTTGTTGGACTTCTTCTTCTTCATCCCCTTTCCTTCCGTTGCTTCTTCTCACTCCTCTTTTTCTCATTCTTCCACTTCTTCTTCTTCTTCCTATTGTTCTCCTTCTTGCACTTGCACTTCTTCCTTTTCTTCTCGTTCTTCCACTTCTTCTTCTTCCTCTTCTTCTCCTTCTGCCACCTCTTCTCCCTCCTCCCGTTCTCCGTCTTCCACTTCTTCTTCTTCATCTCGTTGAATTCCACTACTTCCTCCTATTCCTCTTATTCTCTCCTTCTAGCACTTCTTCTACTTCTACTTGTTGTTCTTCTTCATTTTCGTCTCCTTCTTCCGCTTCTTCTGCTTACATTTCTTCTTCTTCCTCTTCTTCATCTTCCCTTTCCGTATTCTCCTTCCTCTTTTTCTCCATCCCCCACTTCTGTTGCGTCCCATTGCTGCTCTTCCTCTTCTTCTCCTTCCCCCAAATCTTATGCTTACACTTCTTCTTCTTCTTCTTCTTCTTCCTCTGCTCCTCCAGTTTCCACTTCTTCTGCTTCTTCTTCCCTTCCCTTCCCCTCCTTCTTGCTTTTCCTCCTTTTCTCCTTGTTCCAATTCTTCTTCTTCATCTCACTTCCTTCCACTACTTCTTCTTCCTCCTCTTGTTCACCTTCTTCAACTTCTTCACTTTCCACATCTTCTTCTTCTTCCTTTTCTTCAACTTCTTCTAGTTACTATTCTTCTTCTTCCTCTTCTTATCTTTCTTCCACTTCTCTTGCCTCCTCTTGTTCTCTTTCTTCCACTTCTTATTCATCCTCTCTTTTCCTTTCTTTTCTTCCTCTTCATCTCCTTCTTCTTCTTCCTTTATTTCGTCATGTCCCTCTTTTTCTCCTTCTTCTGCTTCCACTTGCATTTGTACCTCTTGTTCTCCTTCTTCCACGTCTTCTCCATCATCCCCACTCTTTCAATTACTTCTTCTTCTTCCTCTTGTTCACCTTCTTCCACTTCTACTACATCCACTTGTTCTTCTTCTTCCCTCTCTTCTCCTTCTTGCCCTTCTTCTGCCTACACTACTTCTTCTTCCTCCCCTTCTTCTTATCCTTCTTGTTCCACTTCTTCTTCTTCATCCCCTTTCCTTCCATTGCTTCTTCTTACTCCTCTGTTTCTCATTCTTCCACTTCTTCTTCTTCTTCTTCCTATTGTTCTCCTTCTTCCACTTGCACTTCTTCCTTTTCTTCTCGTTCTTCCACTTCTTCTTCTTCCTCTTCTTCTTCTTCTGCCACCTCTTCTCCATCCTCCCATTCTCCTTCTTCCACTGCTTCTTCTTATCTCCTTTCATTCTAGTACTTCCTCCTATTCCTCTTATTCTCTCCTTCTACCACTTCTTCTACTTCTACTTGTTGTTCTTCTTCATTTTCGTCTCCTTCTTCCGCTTCTTCTGCTTCCATATCTTCTTCTTCCATTTCTTCTCCTTCCAAAACTTCTTCTTCTTTCCTTTCCGTATTCTCCTTCCTCTTTTTCTCCATCCCCCACTTCTGTTGCGTCCCATTGCTGCTCTTCCTCTTCTTCTCCTTCCCCCAAATCTTATGCTTACACTTCTTCTTCTTCTCCTTCCTCTTCTCCTCCAGTTTCCACTTCTTCTGCTTCTTCTTCCCTTCCCTTGCCCTCCTTCTTCCGTTTACTCCTTTTCTCCTTGTTCCAATTCTTCTTCTTCATCTCACTTCCTTCCACTACTTCTTCGTCCTCCTCTTGTTCATCTTCTTCAACTTCTTCACTTTCCACATCTTCTTCTTCTTCCTTTTCTTCTCCTTCTTCCAGTTCTTCTAGTTACTATCCTTCTTCTTTCTCTTCTTATCTTTCTTCCACTTCTCCTGCCTCCTCTTGTTCTCTTTCTTCCACTTCTTCTTCATCCTCTCTTTTCCTTTCTTTTCTTCCTCTTCATCTCCTTCTTCTTCTTCCTTTCCTTCGTCATATCCCTCTTTTTCTCCTTCTTCTGCTTCCACTTGCATTGTACCTCTTCTTCTCCTTCTTCCACGTCTTCTCCATTATCCCCACTCTTTCAATTACTTCTTCTTCTTCCTCTTGTTCACCTTCTTCCACTTCTACTACATCCACTTGTTCTTCTTCTTCCCTCTCTTCTCCTTCTTGCCCTTCTTCTTCCTAGACTCCTTCTTCCTCCCCTTGTTGTTCTGCTCCTTGTTCCACTTCTTCTTCTTCATCCCCTTTCCTTCCATTGCTTCTTCTTCCTCCTCTTTTTCCCATTCTTCCACTTCTTCTTGTTCTTCCTATTGTTCTCCTTCTTCCACTTGCACTTCTTCCTTTTCTTCTCGTTCTTCCACTTCTTCTTCTTCCTCTTCTTCTCCTTCTGCCACCTCTTCTCCCTCTTCCCGTTCTGCTACTTCCACTTCTTATTTTTCATCTCCTTCCATCCCACTACTTCCTCCTATTCCTCTTATTCTCTCCTTCTACCACTTCTTCTACTTCTACTTGTTGTTCTTCTTAATTTTCGTCTCCTTCTTCCGCTTCTTCTGCTTACACTTCTTCTTCTTCCTCTTCTTCCATTTCTTCTCCTTCCACAACTTCTTCTTCTTTCCTTGCGGTCTTCTCCTTCCTCTTTTTCTCCATCCCCCATTCCTGTTGCTTCCCACTGTTGCTCTTCCTCTTCTTCTCGTTCCCCCAAATCTTATGCTTACACTTCTTCTTCTTCTTCCTCTACTCCTCTAGATTCCACTTCTTCTTCTTCACCTCGTTCCTTTTCCTCCTTTTCTCCTTGTTCCAATTCTTCTTCTTCAACTACTTCTTCTTACTCGTCCTGTTCACCTTCTTCAACTTCTTCACTTTAAACATATCCTTCTTTTTCTCCTTCTTCTGCTTCCACTTGCATTTCTACTCCATCCCCACTCCTTCAACTACTTCTTCTTCCTCTTGTTCACCTTCTTCCACTTCTACTACATCCACTTGTTCTTCTTCTTCCCTCTCTTCTCCTTCTTGCCCTTCTTCTGCCTACACTACATCTTCATCCTCCCCTTCTTCTTCTCCTCCTTGTTCCACTTCTTCTTCATCCCCTTTCCTTCCATTGCCTCTTCTTCCTCCTCTTTTTCTCATTCTTCCACTGCTTCTTCTTCTTCCTATTGTTCTCCTTCATCCACTTGCACTTCTTCCTTTTCTTCTCGTTCTTCCACTTCTTCTTCTTCCTCTTCTTCTCTTACTGCAATCTCTTCTCCCTCCTCCCGTTCTCCTTCTTCCACTTCTTCTTCATCCCCTTTCCTTCAATTGCTTCTTCTTCCTCCTCTTTTTCTCATTCTTCCACGTCTTCTTCTTCTCGTTCTTCCACTTCTTCTTCTTCTCGTTCTTCCACTTCTTCTTCTTCTTCCTCCTCTTCTCCTTCTGCCACCTCTTCTCCCTCCTCCCGTTCTCCTTCTTCCACTTCTTCTTCTTCATCTCCTTTCGTTCCACTACTTCCTCCTATTCCTCTTATTCTCTCATTCTACCACTTCTTCTACTTCTACTTGTTGTTCTTCTTCATTTTCGTCTCCTTCTTCCGCTTCTTCTGCTTACACTTCTTCTTCTTCCTCTTCTTCCATTTCTCCTCCTTCCACAACTTCTTCTTCTTTCCTTTCCGTCTTCTCCTTCCTCTTTTTCTCCATCCCCCACTTCTGTTGCTTCCCATTGTTGCTCTTCCTCTTCTTCTTCTTCCCCCAAATCTTATGCTTACACTTCTTCTTCTTCCTCTTTTTCTTCCATTTCTCCTGCCTCCTCTTGTTCTCTTTCTTCCACTTCTTCTTCATCCTCTCCTTTCCTTTCTTTTCTCCCTCTTCATCTCTGAAGCATGCCTCCCTTGATCTTTTTCCTTGAGGTTCCAAGCACCATGAAATGGATGATGGAGGGGAAAGAAAATGGAGGTGGGGCGCCACTCTCAAAGAGAGATAAGCCAAAGTGTTTAGGTTTGCCACAAGGGAAGGAACCCTTGATAAAAACCAACTAGGAAGAGGTTCCTCAAGAGAGAGGATCCTCAAGACCTTTTACTAAGAATGTGCTCACAAAGAGACTATTGTCATTCAACTTCAAAGGTGAAATTTGACAATGAGGGAGAATGAGTATATATAGCCCAATGGGAGAGCTTGGGCACACTTTTCTAGGCAATGTGGGACTTGGGCTTAATTAGGATTAAAACTAATTAACCCAAGTCTTAGGCCTTAAGTGAGGCACCTAAGTTCACCCCCTATGGGTGCAATTAGCATATCTTAATGTGAATGGGCTAGCCCAAAATCATGTCTTAACTTATGCACCCATTATAAGCTTACTCCTCCTTTTTAACTAAAGACACCTATACCTTATAAACTAAGAAGATGGCCGGAAATACATGGCCTTAAGGGAATTAAAAATACTTTCCTATTTATCTAATTAAAATAAAATATTTACAAGCTAAAAGTAACGAAGACTATGGCTTCGAATCTTCAATGAGCTTTTGTCCATGCCATGCCTTCCTTGAGTCCTCCTAGCCATGATGCATGCTAGGTGAGATTGCATCAATCTCCTTCTTCTTCTTCCTTTCCTTCGTCATATCACTCTTTTTCTCCTTTTTCTGCTTCCACTTGCATTTCTACCTCTTGCTCTCTTTCTTCCACTTCTTCTCCATCATCCCCACTCCTTCCCTCTCTTCTCCTTCTTGCCCTTCTTCTGCCTACACTACTTCTTCTTCCTCCCCTTCTTCTTCTTCTTCCCTATCTTCTCCTTCTTGCCCTTCTTCTGCCTAGACTACTTCTTCTTCCTCCCCTTCTTCTTCTCCTCCTTGTTCCACTTCTTCTTCATTCCCCTTTCCTTCCATTGCTTCCTGTTCCTCCTCTTTTTCTCATTCTTCCACTTCTTCTTCTTCTTCCTATTTTTCTCTTTCTTCCACTTGCACTTCTTCCTTTTCTTCTCGTTCTTCCACTTCTTCTTCTTCCTCTTCTTCTCCTTCTGCCACCTCTTCTTCCTCCTCCCATTCTCCTTCTTCCACTTCTTCTTCATCTCCTTTCATTCCACTACTTCCTCTTATTATCTCCTTTTACTAGTTCTTCTACTTCTACTTATGTTCTTCTTCATTTTCGTCTCCTTCTTCTGCTTACACTTCTTCTTCTTCCTCTTCATCCTCTCCTTTCCTTTCTTTTCTTCCTCTTCATCTTCTTCTTCTTCTTCTTCTTCCTTTCCTTCATCATATCCCTCTTTTTCTCCTTCTTCTGCATCCACTTGCATTTCTAACTCTTGTTCTCCTTCTTCCACTTCTTCTCCATCATCCCCACTCCTTCGGCAACTTCTTCTTCTTCCTCTTGTTCACCTTCTTTCACTCCTACTACATCCACTTGTTCTTCTTCTTCCCTATCTTCTCCTTCTTGCCCTTCTTCTGCCTACACTACTTCTTCTTCCTCCCCTTCTTCTTCTCCTCCCTGTTCCACTTGTTCTTCATCCCCTTTCCTTCCATTACTTCCTCTTCCTCCTCTTTTTCTTCTTCTTCTTCCTATTGTTCTCCTTCTTCCACTTGCACTTCTTCCTTTTCTTTTCGTTCATCCACCTCTTCTTCCTCCCCTTCTTCTTCATCCCCTTCTCTTCCATTGCCTCTTCTTCCTCCTCTTTTTCTCATTCTTCCACTGCTTCTTCTTCTTCCTATTGTGCTCCTTCTTCCATTTGCACTTCTTCCTTTTCTTCTCGTTCTTCCACTGCTTCTTCTTCCTCTTCTTCTTCTACTGCCACCTCTTCTCCCTCCTCCCGTTCTCCTTCTTCCAGTTCTTCTTCTTCATCTCCTTTCATTCCACTACTTCCTCCTATTCCTCTTATTGTCTCCTTCTACCACTTCTTCTACTTCTAGTTGTTGTTCTTGTTCGTTTTCATCTCCTTCTTACGCTTCTTCTGCTTACACTTCTTCTTCTTCCTCTTCTTCCATTTCTTCTCCTTCCACAACTTCTTCTTCTTTCCTTTCCGTCTTCTCCTTCCTCTTTTTCTCCATCCCCCACTTCTGTTGCTTCCCATTGTTGCTCTTCCTCTTCTTCTCCTTCCCCCAAATCTTATGCTTACACTTCTTTCTCCTTCTTCTGCTTCGACTTGGATTTCTACCTCTTGTTCTCCTTCTTCCACTTCTTCTCCATCATCCTCACTCCTTCAACTACTTCTTCTTCTTCCTCTTGTTCACCTTCTTCCACTTCTACTTCATCCATTTGTTCTTCTTCTTCCCTCTCTTCTCCTTCTTGCCCTTCTTCTGCCTACACTGCTTCTTCTTCCTCCCCTTCTTCTTCTTCTCCTTCTTCCACTTCTTCTTCTTCTTCCTATTGTTCTCCTTCTTCCACTTGCACTTCTTCCTTTTCTTCTTGTTCTTCCACTTCTTCTTCTTCATCTTCTTCTCCTTCTGCCACCTCTTCTTCCTCCTCCCGTTCTCCTTCTTCCACTTCTTCTTCTTCATCTCCTTTCATTCCACTACTTCCTCCTATTCCTCTTATTCTGTCCTTCTACCACTTCTTCTACTTCTACTTGTTGTTCTTCTTCATTTTCGTCTCCTTCTTCCGCTTCTTCTACTTACACTTCTTCTTCTTCCTCTTCTTCCATTTCTTCTCCTTCCACAACTTCTTTTTCTTTCCTTTCCGTCTTCTCCTTCCTCTTTTTCTCCATCCCCCACTTTTGTTGCTTCCCATTGTTGCTCTTCCTCTTCTTCTCCTTCCCCCAAATCTTATGCTTACACTTTTTCTTATTCTTCCTCTTCTCCTCCAGATTCCACTTCTTCTACTTCTTCTTCCCTTCCCTTCCCCTCCTTCTTCCTTTTCCTCCTTTTCTCCTTGTTCCAATTCTTCTTCTTCATCTCACCTCCTTCCACAACTTCTTCTTCCTCCGCTTGTTCCCCTTCTTCAACTTCTTCACTTTCCACATCTTCTTCTTCTTCCTTTTCTTCTCCTTCTTCCACTTCTTCTAGTTACTCTCCTTCTTCTTCCTATTCTTATCTTTCTTCCACTTCTCCTGCCACCTCTTGTTCTCTTTCTTCGACTTCTTCTTAATCCTCTCTTTTCCTATCTTTTCTTCCTCTTCATCTCCTTCTTCTTCTTTCTTTCCTTCGTCATATCCCTCTTTTTCTCCTTCTTCTGCTTCTACTTGCATTTGTACCTCTTGTTCTCCTTCTTGCTCGTCTTCTCCATCATCCCCACTCCTTCAACTACTACTTCTTCTTCCTCTTGTTCAGCTTGTTCCACTTCTACTACATCCACTTGTTCTTCTTCTTCCCTCTCTTCTCCTTGTTGCCCTTCTTCTGCCTACACTACTTCTTCTTCCTCCCCTTCTTCTTCTCCTCCTTGTTCCGCTTCTTCTTCTTCATCCCCTTTCCTTCCATTGCTTCTTCTTACTCCTCTTTTTCTCATTCTTCCACTTCTTCTTCTTCCTCTTCTTCTCCTTCTGCCACCTCTTCTCCCCCTTCCCGTGCTCCTTCTTCCACTTCTTCTTCTTCATCTCGTTTCATTCCACTACTTCCTCCTATTCCTCTTATTCTCTCTTTCTACCACTTCTTCTACTTCTACTTGTTGTTCTTCTTCATTTTCGCCTCCTTCTTCCGCTTCTTCTGCTTACATTTCTTCTTCTTCCTCTTCTTCCATTTCTTCTCCTTCCAAAACTTCTTCTTCTTTCCTTTCCGTATTCTCCTTCCTCTTTTTCTCTATACCCAATTCTGTTGCGTCCCATTGCAGCTCTTCCTCTTCTTCTCCTTCCCCCAAATCTTATGCTTACACTTCTTCTTCTTCTTCTTCCTCTTCTCCTCCAGTTTCCACTTCTTCTGCTTCTTCTTCGCTTCCCTTCCCCTCCTTCATCCTTTTCCTCCTTTCTCCTTGTTCCAATTCTTCTTCTTCATCTCACTTCCTTCCACTACTTCTTCTTCCTCCTCTTGTTCACCTTCTTCAACTTCTTCACTTTCCACATCTTCTTCTTCTTCCTTTTCTTCCACTTCTTCTAGTAACTATCCTTCTTCTTCCTCTTCTTGTCTTTCTTCCACTTCTCCTGCCTCCTCTTGTTCTCTTTCTTCCACTTCTTCTTCATCCTCTCTTTTCCTATCTTTTCTTCCTCTTCATCCCCTTCTTCTTCTTCCTTTCCTTCGTCATATCCCTCTTTTTCTCCTTCTTCTGCTTCCACTTGCATTTGTACCTCTTGTTCTCCTTCTTCCACGTCTTCTCCATCATTCCCACTCCTTCAACTACTTCTTCTTCTTCCTTTTCTTCTCGTTCTTCCACTTCTTCTTCTTCCTCTTCTTCTCCTTCTGCCACCTCTTCTTCCTCCTCCCATTCTCCTTCTTCCACTTCTTCTTCATCTCCTTTCATTCCACTACTTCCTCTTATTATCTCCTTTTACTAGTTCTTCTACTTCTACTTGTTGTTCTTCTTCATTTTCGTCTCCTTCTTCTGCTTACACTTCTTCTTCTTCCTCTTCATCCTCTCCTTTCCTTTCTTTTCTTCCTCTTCATCTTCTTCTTCTTCTTCTTCTTCTTCTTCTTCTTCCTTTCCTTCATCATATCCCTCTTTTTCTCCTTCTTCTACTTCCACTTGAATTTCTACCTCTTGTTCTCCTTCACCCACTTCTTCTCCATCATCCACACTCCTTCAACTACTTCTTCTTCTTCCTCTTATTCACCTTCTTCCACCTCTACTAGATCCACTTGTTCTTCTTCTTCCCTCTCTTCTCCTTCTTGCCCTTCTTCTGCCTACACTACTTCTTCTTCCTCCCCTTCTTCTTCTCCTCCTTGTTCCACTTCTTCTTCTTCATCCCCTTTCCTTCCATTGCTTCTTCTTACTCCTCTTTTTCTCATTCTTCAACTTCTTCTTCTTCTTCCTATTGTTCTCCTTCTTCCACTTGCACTTCTTCCTTTTCTTTTCGTTCTTCCACTTCTTCTTCTTCCTCTTCTTCTCCTTCTGCCACCTCTTCTCCCCCCTCCCGTTGTCCTTCTTCTACTTCTTCTTCTTCATCTCGTTTCATTCCACTACTTCCTCCTATTCCTCTTATTCTCTCCTTCTACCACTACTTCTACTTCTACTTGTTGTTCTTCTTCATTTTCGTCTCCTTCTTCCGCTTCTTCTGCTTACTTTTCTTCTTCTTCCTCTTCTTCCAATTCTCCTCCTTCCAAAACTTCTTCTTCTTTCCTTTCCGTATTCTCCTTCCTCTTTTTCTCCATCCCCCACTTCTATTGCATCCCATTGCAGCTCTTCCTCTTCTTCTCCTTCCCCCAACTCTTATGCTTACGCTTGTTCTTCTTCTTCTTCCTCTTCTCCTCCAGTTTCCACATCTTCTGCTTCTTCTTCCCTTCCGCTCCCCTCCTTCTTCCTTTTCCTCCTTTTCTCCTTGTTCGAATTCTTCTTCTTCATCTCACTTCCTTCCACTACTTCTTCTTCCTCCTCTTGTTCACCTTCTTCAACTTCTTCAGTTTCCACATTTTCTTCTTCTTCCTTTTCTTCTCCTTCTTCCACTTCTTCTAGTTACTATCCTTCTTCTTCCTCTTCTTATCTTTCTTCCCCTTCTCCTGCCTCCTCTTGTTCTCTTTCTTCCACTTCTTCTTCATCCTCTCTTTTCCTTTCTTTTCTTCCTCTTCATCTCCTCCTTCTTCTTCCTTTCCTTCGTCATATCCCTCTTTTTCTCCTTCTTCTGCTTCCACTTGCATTTGTACCTCTGGTTCTCCTTCTTCCACGTCTTCTCCATCATCCCCACTCCTTCAATTACTTCTTCTTCTTCCTCTTGTTCACCTTCTTCCACTTCTACTACATCCACTTGTTCTTCTTCTTCCCTCTCTTCTCCTTCTTGCCCTTCTTCTGCCTACACTACTTCTTCTTCCTCCCCTTCTTCGTCTCCTCCTTGTTCCACTTCTTCTTCTTCATCCCCTTTCCTTCCATTGCTTCTTCTTACTCCTCTTTTTCTCATTGTTCAACTTCTTCTTCTTCCTCTTCTTCTCCTTCTGCCACCTCTTCTCCCCCTTCCCGTGCTCCTTCTTCCACTTCTTCTTCATCTCGTTTCATTCCACTACTTCCTCCAATTCCTCTTATTCTCTCCTTCTACCACTTCTTCTATTTCTACTTGTTGTTCTTCTTCATTTTCGTCTCCTTCTTCCGCTTCTTCTGCTCACACTTCTTCTTCTTCCTCTTCTTCCATTTCTTCTCCTTCCACAACTTCTTATTCTTTCCTTTCCGTCTTCTCCTTCTTCCTTTTCCTCCTTTTCTCCTTGTTCCAATTCTTTTTCTTCATCTCACCTCCTTCCACTACTTCTTCTTCCTCCTCTTGTTCACCTTCTTCAAATTCTTCACTTTCCACATCTTCTTCTTCTTCCTTTTCTTCCCCTTCTTCCCCTTCTTCTAGTTACTCTCCTTCTTCTTCCTCTACTTTTCTTTCTTCCACTTCTCCTTCCTCCTCTTGTTCTTTTTCTTCTATTTCTTCTTCATCCTCTCCTTTCCTTTCTTTTCTTCCTCTTCATCTCCTTCTTCCTCTTCCTTTCCTTCGTCATATCACTCTTTTTCTCCTTCTTCTGCTTCCACTTGCATTTCTACCTCTTGTTCTACTTGTTACACTTCTTCTCCATCATCCCCACTCCTTCAACTACTTCTTCTTCTTCCTCTTGTTCACCCTCGTCCACTTCTACTACATCCACTTGTTCTTCTTCTTCCCTCTCTCCTCCTTCTTGCCCTTCTTCTGCCTACACTACTTCTTCTTCCTCCCCTTCTTGTTCTGCTCCTTGTTTCACTTCTTCTTCATCCCCTTTCCTTCCATTGCTTCTTCTTCCTCCTCTTTTTCTCATTCTTCTACTTGTTCTTCTTCTTCCTATTGTTCTTCTTCTTCCACTTGAACTTCTTCCTTCACTTCTCGTTCTTCCACTTTTTCTTCTTCCTCTTCTTCTCCTTCTGCCACATCTTCTTTCTCCTCCCGTTCTTCTTCTTCCACTTCTTCTTCTTCATTTCCTTTCATTCCACTACTTCCTCCTATTCCTCTTATTCTCTCCTTCTACCACTTTTTCTACTTCTACTTGTTGTTCCTCTTCATTTTCGTCTCCTTCTTCCGCTTCTTCTGCTCACACTTCTTCTTCTTCCTCTTCTTCCATTTCTTCTCCTTCCACAACTTCTTATTCTTTCCTTTCCGTCTTCTCCTTCTTCCTTTTCCTCCTTTTCTCTTTGTTCCAATTCTTCTTCTTCATCTCACCTCCTTCCACTACTTCTTCTTCCTCCTCTTCTTCACCTTCTTCACTTTCCACATCTTCTTCTTCTTCCTTTTCTTCTCCTTCTTCCAGTTCGTCTAGTTACTCTCCTTCTTCTTCCTCTTCTTATCTTTCTTCCACTTCTCCTGCCTCCTCTTGTTCTCTTTCTTCCACTTCTTCTTCATCCTTTCCTTTCCATTCTTTTCTTCCTCTTAATCTCCTTCTTCTTCTTCCTTTCCTTCGTCATATCCCTCTTTTTCTCCTTCTTCTGCTTCCACTTGCATTTCTACCTCTTGTTCTCCTTCTTCCACTTCTTGTCCATCATCCCCAGTCCGTCAACTACTTCTTCTTCTTCCTCTTGTTCACCTTCTTCCACCTCTACTACATCCACTTCTTTGTCGTCTTCGCTCTCTTCTCCCTCTTGCCCTTTTTCTGCCAACACTACTTCTTCTTCCTCCCCTTCTTCTTCTCCTCCTTGTTCCACTTCGTCTTCATCCCCTTTCCTTCCATTGCTTCTTCTTCCTCCTCTTTTTCTCATTCTTCCACTTCTTCTTCTTCTTCCCATTGTTCTCCTTCTTCCACTTGAAGTTCTTCCTTTTCTTCTCGTTCTTCCAGTTCTTGTTCTTCCTCATCTTCTCCTTCTGCCACCTCTTCTCGCTACTCCCGTTCTCCTTCTTCTACTTCTTCTTCTTCATCTCCTTTCATTCCACTACTTCTTCCTATTCCTCTTATTCTCTCCTTCTACCACTTCTGCTACTTCTACTTGTTGTTCTTCTTCATTTTCGTCTCCTTCATCCGCTTCTTTTGCTTACACTTCTTCTTCTTCCTCTTCTTCCATTTCTTCTCCTTCCACAACTTCTTCTTCTTTCCTTGTTCCAATTCTTCTTCTTCATCTCTCCTCCTTCCACTACTTCTTCTTCCTCCTCTTGTTCACCTTCTTCACTTTCCACATCTTCGTCTTCTTCCTTTTCTTCCACTTCTTCTTCCCTTCCCTTCCCCTTCTTCTTCCTTTTCCTCCTTTTCTCTTTGTTCCAATTCTTCTTCTTCATCTCACCTCCTTCCACTACTTCTTCCTCCTCCTCTTGTTCACCTTCTTCACTTTCCACATCTTCTTCTTCTTCCTTTTCTTCTCCTTCTTCCACTTCTTCTACTTACTCTCCTTCTTCTTCCTCTTCTTATCTTTCTTCCACTTCTCGTGCCTCCTCTTGTTCTCTTTCTTCTGCTTCTTCTTCAGCGTCTCCTTTCCTTTCTTTTCTTCCTCTTCATCTCCTTCTTCATCTTCCTTTCCTTCGTCATATTCCTCTTTTTCTATTTCTTCTCCTTCCACTTGCATTTCTACCTCTTGTTCTCCTTCTTCCACTTCTTCTCAATCATCCTTACTCCTTCAACTACTTCTTCTTCTACCTCTTGTTCACCTTCTTCCACTTCTACTACATCCACCTGTTCTTCTTCTTCCGTCTCTTTTTTCTTCTTGCCTTTCTTCTGCCTACACTACTTCTTCCTTCTCCCCTTCTTCTTCTCCACCTTGTTCCACTTCTTCTTCCTTTCCTTCCATTGCTTCTTCTTGCTTCTCTTTTTCTCATCCTTCCATTTCTTCTTCTTCTTCCTATTGTTCTCCTTCTTCCACTAGCACTTCTTCCTTTTCTTCTCGTTCTGCCACTTCTTCTTCTCCTTCTGCCACCTCTTCTCCCTCCTCCCGTTCTCCTTCTTCCACTTCTTCTTCTTCATCTCCATTCATTCCACTACTTCCTCCTATTCCTCTTATTCTCTCCTTCTACCACTTCTTCCACTTCTACTTGTTGTTCTTCTTCATTTTCGTCTCCTTCTTCCGCTTCTTCTGCTTACACTTCTTCTTCTTCCTCTTCTTCCATTTCTTCTCCTTCCACAACTTCTTCTTTCCTTTCCGTCTTCTCCTTCCTCTTTTTCTCCATCCCCGACTTCTGTTGCTTCCCATTGTTGCTCTTCCTCGTCTTCTCCTTCCCCCAAACCTTATGCTTACTCTTCTTCTTCTTCTTCCTCTTCTCCTCCAGATTCCACTTCTTTTGCTTCTTCTTCCCTTCCCTTCCCCTTCTTCTTCCTTTTCCTCCTTTTCTCCTTGTTCCAATTCTTCGTCTTCATCTCACCTCCTTCCACTACTTCTTCTTCCTTCTCTTGTTCACCTTCTTCAACTTCTTCACTTTCCACATCTTCTTCTTCTTCCTTTTCTTCTCCTTCTTCCACTTCTTCTAGTTACTCTCTTTCTTCTTCCTCTTCTTATCTTTCTTCCACTTCTCCTGCTCCCTCTTGTTCTCTTTCTTCGACTTCTTCTTCATCTTTTCCTTGCCTTTCTTTTCTTCCTCTTCATCTCCTTCTTCTTCTTCCTTTCCTTTGTCCTATCCCTCTTTTTCTCCTTCTTCTGATTCCACTTGCATTTCTACCTCTTGTTCTCCTTCTTCCACTTCTTCTCCATCATCCCCGCTCCTTCAACTACTTCTTCTTCTTCCTCTTGTTCACCTTCTTCAACTTCTACTACATCCACTTGTTCTTCTTCTTCCCTCTCTTCTCCTTCTTGCCCTTCTTCTGCCTACACTACTTCTTCTTCTTCCCCTTCTTCTTCTCTTCCTTGTTCCACTTCTTCTTCATTCTCCTTTCCTTCCATTGCTTCTTCTTCCTCCACTTTTTCTCATTCTTCCACTTCTTCTTCTTCCTATTGTTCTCCTTCTTCCACTTGCACTTCTTCCATTTCTTCTCGTTCTTCTACTACTTGTTCTTCCTCTTCTTCTCCTTCTGCCACCTCTTCTTCCTCCTCCCGTTCTCCTTCTAGAACTTCTTCTTCTTCATGTCCTTTCATTCCACTACTTCCACCTATTCCTCTTATTCTCTCCTTCTACCACTTCTTCCACTTCTACTTGTTGTTCTTCTTCATTTTCGTCTCCTTCTTCCGCTTCTTCTGCTTACACTTCTTCTTCCTCATCTTCCATTTATTCTCCTTCCACAACTTCTTCTTCTTTCCTTTCTGTCTTCGCTTTCCTCTCTTTCTCCATCCCCCACTTTTGTGGCTTCCCATTGTTGCTCTTCCTCTTCTTCTCCTTCCACCAAATCTTATGCTTACACTTCTTCTTCTTCTTCCTCTTCTCCTCCAGATTCCACTTCTTCTGCTTCTTCTTCCCTTCCCTTCCCCTCCTTCTTCATTTTCCTCCTTTTCTCCTTGTTCCAATTATTCTTCTTCATCTCACCTCCTTCCACTGCGTTTTCTTCCTCCTCTTGTTAACCTTCTTCAATTTCTTCACTTTCCACATCTTCTTCTTCTTCCTTTTCTTCTCCTTCTTCCACTTCTTCTAGTTACTCTCCTTCTTCTTCCTCTTCTTATCTTTTTTCCACTTCTCTTGCCTCCTCTTGTTCTCTTTCTTCCAATTCTTCTTCATCCTCTCCTTTCCTTTCTTTTCTTCCTCTTCATCTCCTTCTTCTTCTTCCTTTCCTTCGTCATATCCCTCTTTTTCTCCTTCTTTTGCTTCCACTTGCATTTCTACCTCTTGTTCTCCGTCTTCCACTTCTTCTCCATCATCACCACTCCTTCAACTACTTCTTCTTCTTCCTCTTGTTCACCTTCTTCCACTTCTACTACATCCACTTGTTCTTCTTTTTCCCTCTCTTCTCCTTCTTGCCCTTCTTCTGCCTACACTACTTCTTCTTCCTCCCCTTCTTCTTGTCCTGCTTGTTCCATTTCGTCTTCATCGCCTTTCCTTCCATTGCTTCTTCTTCCTCCTCTTTTTCTCATTCTTCCACTTCTTCTTCTTCCTATTGTTCTCCTTCTCCCACGTACACTTTTTCCTTTTCTTCTCGTTCTTCCGCTTCTTCTTCTTCCTCTTTTTCTCCTTCTGCCACCTCTCCTCCCTCCTCCTGTTCTCCTTCTTCCACTTCTTCTTCTTCATCTCCTTTCATTCCACTACTTCCTCCTATTCCTCTTATTCTCTCCTTCTACCACTTCTTCTACTTCTACTTGTTGTTCTTCTTCATTTTCGTCTCTTTTTTCCGCTTCTTCTGCTTACACTTCTTCTTCTTCCTCTTCTTCCATTTCTTCTCCTTCCACAACTTCTTCTTCTTTCCTTTCTGTCTTCTCCTTCCTCTTTTTCTCCATCCCCTACTTCTGTTGCTTCCCATTGTTGCTCTTCCTCTTCTTCTCCTTCCCCCAAATCTTATGCTTACACTTCTTCTTCTTCTTCCTCTTCTCCTCCAGCTTCCAGTTCTTCTGCTTCTTCTTCCCTTCCCTTCCCTTCCTTGTTCCTTTTCCTCCTTTTCTCCTTGTTCCAATTCTTCTTCTTCATCTCACCTCCTTCCACTGCGTTTTCTTCCTCCTCTTGTTAACCTTCTTCAATTTCTTCACTTTCCACATCTTCTTCTTCTTCCTTTTCTTCTCCTTCTTCCACTTCTTCTAGTTACTCTCCTTCTTCTTCCTCTTCTTATCTTTTTTCCACTTCTCTTGCCTCCTCTTGTTCTCTTTCTTCCAATTCTTCTTCATCCTCTCCTTTCCTTTCTTTTCTTCCTCTTCATCTCCTTCTTCTTCTTCCTTTCCTTCGTCATATCCCTCTTTTTCTCCTTCCTTTGCTTCCACTTGCATTTCTACCTCTTGTTCTCCGTCTTCCACTTCTTCTCCATCATCACCACTCCTTCAACTACTTCTTCTTCTTCCTCTTGTTCACCTTCTTCCACTTCTACTACATCCACTTGTTCTTCTTTTTCCCTCTCTTCTCCTTCTTGCCCTTCTTCTGCCTACACTACTTCTTCTTCCTCCCCTTCTTCTTGTCCTGCTTGTTCCATTTGGTCTTCATCGCCTTTCCTTCCATTGCTTCTTCTTCCTCCTCTTTTTCTCATTCTTCCACTTCTTCTTCTTCCTATTGTTCTCCTTCTCCCACGTGCACTTTTTCCTTTTCTTCTCGTTCTTCCGCTTCTTCTTCTTCCTCTTTTTCTCCTTCTGCCACCTCTCCTCCCTCCTCATGTTCTCCTTCTTCCACTTCTTCTTCTTCATCTCCTTTCATTCCACTACTTCCTCCTATTCCTCTTATTCTCTCCTTCTACCACTTCTTCTACTTCTACTTGTTGTTCTTCTTCATTTTCGTCTCTTTTTTCCGCTTCTTCTGCTTACACTTCTTCTTCTTCCTCTTCTTCCATTTCTTCTCCTTCCACAACTTCTTCTTCTTTCCTTTCTGTCTTCTCCTTCCTCTTTTTCTCCATCCCCTACTTCTGTTGCTTCCCATTGTTGCTCTTCCTCTTCTTCTCCTTCCCCCAAATCTTATGCTTACACTTCTTCTTCTTCTTCCTCTTCTCCTCCAGCTTCCAGTTCTTCTGCTTCTTCTTCCCTTCCCTTCCCCTCCTTGTTCCTTTTCCTCCTTTTCTCCTTGTTCCAATTCTTCTTCTTCATCTAACCTGCTTCCACTACTTCTTCTTCCTCCTCTTGTTCACCTTCTTCAACTTCTTCACTTTCCACATCTTCTTCTTCTTCCTTTTCTTCTCCTTGTTCCACTTCTTCTTCATCCTCTCCTTTCCTTTCTTTTCTTCCTCTTCATCTCCTTCTTCTTCTTCCTTTCCTTCGTCATATCCCTCTTTTTCTCCTTCTTCAGCTTCCACTTGCGTTTCTGCATCTTGTTCTCCTTCTTCCACTTCCTCTCCATCATCCCCACTCCTTCAACTAGTTCTTCTTATTCCTCTTGTTCACCTTCTTCCACTTCTACTACATTCACTTGTGTTTCTTCTTCCCTCTCTTCTCCTTCTTGCCCTTCTTCTGCCTACACTTCTTCTTCATCCCTTTTCCTTCCATTGCTTCTTCTTCCTCCTCTTTTTCTCATTCTTCCACTTCTTCTTCTTCTCCTATTGTTCTCCTTCTTCCACTTGCAGTTCTTCTTTTTCTTCTTGTTCTTCCACTTGTTCTTATTCATGTCGTTTCATTCCACTACTTCCTCCTATTCCACTTATTCTCTCCTTCTACCACTTCTTCTACTTCTACTTATTGTTCTTCTTCATTTTCGTCTCCTTCTTCCTCTTCTTCTGCTTACACTTGTTTTTCTTCGTCTTTTTCCATTTCTTCTCCATCCACAAGTTCTTCTTCATTCCTTTCCGCCTTCTCCTTCCTCTTTTTCTCCATCCCCTACTTCTGTTGCTTCCCATTGTTGCTCTTCCTCTTCTTCTCCTTCCCCCAAATCTTATGACTTCTTCTTCCTCTTCTCCTGCAGATTCAACTTCTTCTGCTTCTTCTTACCTTCCTTTCCCCTCCTTCTTCCTTTTCCACCTTTTCTCCTTGTTCCAATTCTTCTTCTTCATCTCACCTCCTTCCACTACTTCTTCTTCCTCCTCTTGTTCACCTTCTTCAACTTCTTCACTTTCCACATCTTCTTCTTCTTCCTTTTCTTCTCCTTCTTCCACTTCTTCTAGTTACTCTCCTTCTTCTTCCTCTACTTTTCTTTCTTCCACTTCTCCTGCCTCCTTTTGTTCTCTTTCTTCCTTCATCCTCTCCTTTCCTTTCTTTTCTTCCTCTTCATCTCCTTCTTCTTCTTCCTTTCCTTCGTCATATCCCTCTCTTTCTCCTTCTTCGGCTTTCACTTGCATTTCTACCTCTTGTTCTCCTTCTTCCACTTCTTCTCCATCATCCCCACTCCTTCAACTACTTCTTCTTGTTCCTCTTATTCACCTTCTTCCACCTCTACTACATCCACTTCTTCTTATTCTTCCCTCTCTTCTCCTTCTTGCCTTTCTTCTTTCTACACTACTTCTTCTTCCTCCCGTTCTTCTTCTCCTCCTTGTTCCCCTTCTTCTTGATTCCCCTTTCCTTCCATTGCTTCTTCTTCCTCCTCTTTTTCTCATTCTTCCACTTCTTATTCTTCTTCCTATTCTTCCATTTCTTCTCCTTCCACAACTTCTTCTTCTTTCCTTTCTGTCTTCTTCTTCCTCTTTTTCTCCATCGCCCACTTTTGTCGCTTTCCATTGTTGCTCTTCCTCTTCTTCTCCTTCCCCCACATCTTATGCTTACACTTCTTCTTCTTCTTCCTCCTCTCCTCCAGATTCCACTTCTTCTGCTTCTTCTTCCCTTCCCTTCCCCTCGTTCTTCCTTTTCCTCCTTTTCTCCTTGTTCCAATTCTTCTTCTTCATCTCACCTCCTTCACTTACTTCTTCTTCCTCCTCTTGTTCACCTTCTTCAACTTCTTCACTTTCCACATCTTCTTCTTCCTTTTCTTCTCCTTCTTCCACTTCTTCTAGTTACTCTCCTTCTTCTTCCTCTTCTTATGTTTCGTCCACTTCTCCTGCCTCCTCTTGTTCTCTTTCTTCCACTTCTGCTTCATCCTCTCCTTTCCTTTCTTTTCTTCCTCTTCATCTCCTACTTCCTCTTCCTTTCCTTCGTCATATCCCTCTCTTTCTCCTTCTTCTGCTTCCACTTGCATTTCTACCTCTTGTTCTCCTTCTTCCACTTCTTCTCCATCATCCCCTCTCCTTCAACTACTTCTTCTTCTTCCTCTTGTTCACCTTCTTCCACCTCTACTACATCTCTTGTTCTTCTTCTTCCCTCTCTTCTCCTTCTTGCCCTTCTTCTGCCTACACTACTTCTTCTTCCTCCCCTTCTTCTTCTCCTCCTTGTTCCCCTTCTTCTTGATTCCCCTTTCCTTCCATTGCTTCTTCTTCCTCCTCTTTTTCTCATTCTTCCACTTCTTATTCGTCTTCCTATTCTTCCATTTCTTCTCCTTCCACAACTTCTTCTTCTTTCCTTTCTGTCTTCTTCTTCCTCTTTTTCTCCATCGCCCACTTTTGTCGCTTTCCATTGTTGCTCTTCCTCTTCTTCTCCTTCCCCCACATCTTATGCTTACACTTCTTCTTCTTCTTCCTCCTCTCCTCCAGATTCCACTTCTTCTGCTTCTTCTTCCCTTCCCTTCCCCTCGTTCTTCCTTTTCCTCCTTTTCAGCTTGTTCCAATTCTTCTTCTTCATCTCACCTCCTTCACTTACTTCTTCTTCCTCCTCTTGTTCACCTTCTTCAACTTCTTCACTTTCCACATCTTCTTCTTCCTTTTCTTCTCCTTCTTCCATTTCTTCTAGTTACTCTCCTTCTTCTTCCTCTTCTGATGTTTCGTCCACTTCTCCTGCCTCCTCTTGTTCTCTTTCTTCCACTTCTGCTTCATCCTCTCCTTTCCTTTCTTTTCTTCCTCTTCATCTCCTACTTCCTCTTCCTTTCCTTCGTCATATCCCTCTCTTTCTCCTTCTTCTGCTTCCACTTGCATTTCTACCTCTTGTTCTCCTTCTTCCACTTCTTCTCCACCATCCCCTCTCCTTCAACTACTTCTTCTTCTTCCTCTTGTTCACCTTCTTCCACCTCTACTACATCCTCTTGTTCTTCTTCTTCCCTCTCTTCTCCTTCTTGCCCTTCTTCTGCCTACACTACTTCTTCTTCCTCCCCTTCTTCTTCTCCTCCTTATTCCACTTCTTCTTCATTCCCCTTTCCTTCCATTGCTTCTTCCTCCTCCTTTTTTTCTCATTCTTCCACTTCTTCTTCTTCTTCTTCCTATTGTTCTCCTTCTTCCACTTGCACTTCTTCCTTTCCTTCTCGTTCTTCCACTTCTTCCTCTTCTTCTCCTTCTGCCACCTCTTCTCCCTCCTCCCGTTCTCCTTCTTCGACTTCTTCTTCTTCATCTCCTTTCATTCCACTACTTCCTCCTATTCCTCTTATTCTCTCCTTCTACCACTCCGACTTCTGCTTGTTGTTCTTCTTCATTTTCGTCTCCTTCTTCCGCTTCTTCTGCTTACACTTCTTCTTCCTCATCTTCCATTTATTCTCCTTCCACAACTTCTTCTTCTTTCCTTTCTGTCTTCGCTTTCCTCTCTTTCTCCATCCCCCACTTTTGTGGCTTCCCATTGTTGCTCTTCCTCTTCTTCTCCTTCCACCAAATCTTATGCTTACACTTCTTCTTCTTCTTCCTCTTCTCCTCCAGATTCCACTTCTTCTGCTTCTTCTTCCCTTCCCTTCCCCTCCTTCTTCCTTTTCCTTCTTTTCTCCTTGTTCCAATTCTTCTTCTTCATCTCAGCTCCTTCCACTACTTCTTCTTCCTCCTCTGGTTCACCTTCTTCACTTTCCACATCTTCTTCTGCTTGCTTTTCTTCTCCTTCTTCCACTTCTTCTAGTTACTCTCATTCTTCTTCCTCTTCTTATCTTTCTTCCACTTCTCCTGCCTCTTCTTGTTGTCTTTCTTCCACTTCTTCTTCATCCTCTCCTTTCCTTTATTTTCTTCCTCTTCATCTCCTTCTTCTTCTTGCTTTCCTTCGTCATATCCCTCTTTTTCTCCTTCGTCTGCTTCCACTTGCATTTCTACCTCTTGTTCTCCTTCTTCCACTTCTTCTCGATCATCCCCACTCCTTCAACTACTTCTTCTTCTTCTTCCTCTTGTTCCCCTTCTCCCACTTCTTCTACATCCACTTGTTCTACTCCTTCCCTCTCTTCTCCTTCTTGCCCTTCTTCTGCCTACACTACTTCTTCTTCCTCTCCTTCTTCTTCTCCTGCTTGTTCCACTTCTTCTTCATCCCCTTTCCTTCCATTGCTTCTTCTTCCTCCTCTTTTTCTCATTCTTCCACTACTTCTTCTTCTTCCCATTGTTCTCTTTCTTCCTTTTCTTCTCTTTCTTCCACTTCTTCTTCTTCCTCTTCTTCTCCTTCTAGCACCTTTTCTCCCTCCTCCAGTTCTCCTTCTTCCACTTCTTCTTCTTCATCTCCTTTCATTCCACTACTTCCTCCTATTCCTCTTATTCTCTCCTTCTACCACTTCTTCTACTTCTACTTGTTGTTCTTCTTCATTTTCGTCTCCTTCTTCCGCTTCTTCCGCTTACACTTCTTCTTCTTCCTCTTCTTCCATTTCTTCTCCTTCCACAACTTCTTCTTCTTTCCTTTCCGTCTTCTCCTTCCTCTTTTTCTCCATCCCCCACTTCTGTTGCTTCCCATTGTTGCTCTTCCTCTTCTTCTCCAGATTCCACTTCTTCTGGTTCTTCTTCCCTTCCCCTCCTTCTTCCTTTTCCTCCTTTTCTCCTTGTTCCAATTCTTCTTCTTCATCTCACCTCCTTCAACTACTTCTTCTTCCTCCTCTTGTTCACCTTCTTCACTTTCCACATCTTCTTCTTCTTCCTTTTCTTTTCCTTCTTCCACTTCTTCTATTTATTCCCCTTCTTCTTCCTCTTCTTATCTTTCTTCCACTTCTCCTGCCTCCTCTTGTTCCCTTCCTTCCACGTCTTCTTCATCCTCTCATTTCCTTTCTTTTCTTCCTCTTCATCTGCTTCTTCTTCTTCCTTTGCTTCGTCATATCCCTCTTTTTCTCCTTCTTCTGCTTCCACTTGCATTTCTACCTCTTGTTCTCCTTCTTCCACTTCTTCTCCATCATCCCCACTCCTTCAACTACTTCTTCTTCTTCCTCTTGTTCACCTTGTTCCACTTCTACTACATCCACTTGTTCTTCTTCTTCCCTCTCTTCTCCTTCTTGCCCTTCTTCTGCCTACACTTGCACTTCTTCCCCTTTCCTTCCATTGCCTCTTCTTCCTCCTCTTTTTCTCATTCTTCCACTGCTTCTTCTTCTTCCTTTCCTTCGTCATATCCCTCTTTTTCTCCTTCTTCTGCTTCCCCTTGCATTTCTACCTCTTGTTCTCCTTCTTCCACTTCTTCTCCATCATCCACACTCCTTCAACTACTTCTTCTTCTTCCTCTTCTTCACCTTCTTCCACCTCTAATACATACACTTGTTCTTCTTCTTCCCTCTCTTCTCCTTCTTGCCGTTCTTGTGCCTACACTACTTCTTCTTCCTCCCCTTCTTCTTCTCCTCCTTCTTCCACTTCTTCTTCATCCCTTTTCCTTCCATTGCTTCTTCTTCCTCCTCTTTTTCCCATTCTTCCACTTCTCCTTCTTCTTCCTATTGTTCTCCTTCTTCCACTTGCACTTCTTCTTTTTCTTTTCTTTCTTCCACTTCTTTTTCTTCCTCTTCTTCTCGTTCTGCCACCTCTTCTCCCTCCTCCCTCCTTCCGTTCTCCTTCTTCTACTTCTTCTTCTTCATCTCCTTTCATTCCACTACTTCCTCCTATTTCTCTTATTCTCTCCTTCTACCACTTCTTCTACTTCTACTTGTTGTTCTTCTTCATTTTCGTCTCCTTCTTCCGTTTCTTCTGCTTACACTTCTTCTTTTTCCATTTCTTTTCCTTCCACAACTACTTCTTATTTCCTTTCCGTCTTCTCCTTCCTCTTTTTCTCCATCCCCCATTTCTGTTGCTTCCCATTGTTGCTCTTCCTCTTCTTCTCCTTCCCCCAAATCTTAAGCTTACACTTCTTCTTCTTCTTCCTCTTCTCCTCCAGATTCCACTTCCTCTGGTTCTTCTTCCCTTCCCCTCCTTCTTCCTTTTCCTCCTTTTCTCCTTGTTCCAATTCTTCTTCTCCATGTCACCTCCTTCCACTACTTCTTGTTCCTCCTTTTGTTCACGTTCTTCACTTTGCACATCTTCTTCTTTCTTTTCTTCTCTTTCTTCCACTTCTTCTAGTTACTCTCCTTCTTCTTCCTCTTCTTATCTTTCTTCCACTTCTCCTGCCTCCTCTTGTTCTCTTTGTTCCACTACTTCTTCATCCTCTCCTTTCCTTTCTTTTCTTCCTCTTCAACTCCTTCTTCTACTTCCTTTCCTTTGTCATATCCCTCTTTTTCTCCTTCTTCTGCTTCCACTTGCATTTCTACATCTTGTTCTCCTTCTTCCACTTCTTCTCCATCATCCTCACTCCTTCAACTGCTTCTTCTTTTTCCTCTTATTCACCTTCTTCCACCTCTACTACATCTACTTGTTCCTCTTCTCATTCTTGCCCTTCTACTGCCTACACTACTTCTTCTTCCTCCCCTTCTTCTTCTCCTCCTTGTTCCACTTCTTCTTCATCCGTTTTCCTTCCATTGCTTCTTCATCCTCCTCTTTTTCTCATTCTTCCACTTCTTCTTCTTCCTATTGTTCTCCTTCTTCCACTTGCACTTCTTCCTTTTCTTCTCGTTCTTCCACTTCTTCTTCTTCCTCCCCTTCTTCTTCTCCTCCTTCTTCCACTTCTTCTTCATCCCTTTTCCTTCCATTGCTTCTTCTTCCTCCTCTTTTTCTCACTCTTCGACTTCTCCTTCTTCTTCCTATTGTTCTCCTTCTTCCACTTGCACTTCTTCCTTTTCTTTTCTTTCTTCCACTTCTTTTTCTTCCCCTTTTTCTCGTTCTGCCACCTCTTCTCCCTCCTCCCTCCTTCCGTTCTCCTTCTTCCACTTCTTCTTCTTCATCTCCTTTCATTCCACTACTTCCTCCTATTCCTCTTATTCTCTCCTTCTACCACTTCTTCTACTTCCTCTTCTTCCCTCTCTTCTCCTTCTTGCCCTTCTTCTGCCTACACTACTTCTTCTTCCTCCCCTTCTTCTCCTCCTCCTTGTTCCACTTCTTCTTCATCCAGTTTCCTTCCATTGCTTCTTCTTCCTCCTCTTTCTCTCATTCTTCCACTTCTACTTCTGCTTCCTATTGTTCTCCTTCTTCCACTTGCAGTTCTTCCTTTTCTTCTCGTTCTTCCACTTCTTCTTCTTCCTCTTCTTCTCCTTCTGCCACCTCTTCTCCCTCCTCCCGTACTCCTTCTTCCACTTCTTCTTCATCATCTCCTTTCATTCCACTACTTCCTCTTATTCCTCTTATTCTCTCCTTCTACCACTTCTTTAACTTCTACCTGTTGTTCTTCTTCATTTTCGTCTCCTTTTTCTGCTTCTTTTGCTTACACTTCTTCTTCTTCATCTTCTTCCATTTCTTCTCCTTCCACAACTTCTTCTTCTTTCCTTTGTGTCTTCTCCTTCCTCTTTTTCTCCATCCCCCACTTCTGTTGGTTCCCATTGTTGCTCTTCCTCTTCTTCTCCTTCCCCCAAATCTTATGCTTACACTTCTTCTCCTTCTTCCTCTTCTCCTCCAGATTCCACTTCTTCTGCTTCTTCTTCCATTTCCTCCTTGTCTCCTTGTTCCAATTCTTCTTCTTCATCTCACCTCCTTCCACTACTTCTTCCTCCTCTTCTTCACCTTCTTCACTTTCCACATCTTCTTCTTCTTCCTTTTCTTCTCCTTCTTCCACTTCTTCTAGTTACTCTCCTTCTTCTTCCTCTTCTTATCTTTCTTCAACTTCTCCTGCCTCCTCTTGTTCTCTTTCTTCCACTTCTTCTTCATCTTCTCCTTTCCTTTCTTTTCTTCCTCTTCATCTCCTTCTTCTTCTTCCTTTCCTTCGTCATATCCCTCTTTTTCTCCTTCTTCTGCTTCCACTTGCATTTCTACCTCTTGTTCTCCTTCTTCCACTTCTTCTCCATCATCCCCACTCCTTCAACTACTTCTTCTTCTTCCTCTTGTTCACCTTGTTCCACTTCTACTACATCCACTTGTTCTTCTTCTTCCCTCTCTTCTCCTTCTTGCCCTTCTTCTGCCTACACTTGCACTTCTTCCCCTTTCCTTCCATTGCCTCTTCTTCCTCCTCTTTTTCTCATTCTTCCACTGCTTCTTCTTCTTCCTATTGTTCTCGTTCTTCCACTTCTTCTTCTTCCTCTTCTTCTCCTACTGCAATCTCTTCTCCCTTCTCCCGTTCTCCTTCTTCCACTTGCACTTCTTCCTTTTCTTCTCGCTCTTCCACTTCTTCTTCTTCCTCTTCTTCTCCTACTGCCACCTCTTCTCCGTCCTCCGGTTTTCCTTCTTCCAATTCTTCTTCTTCATCTCCTTTCATTGCACTACTTCCTCCTATTCCTCCTTTTCTCTCCTTCTACCACTTCTTCTACTTCTACTTTTTGTCCTTCTTCATTCTCGTCTCCTTCTTACGCTTCTTCTGCTTACACTTCTTCTTCTTCCTCTTCTTCCATTTCTTCTCCTTCCACAACTTATTCTTCTTTCCTTTCCGTGTTCTCCTTCCTCTTTTTCTCCATCCCCCACTTCTGTTGCTTCCCATTGTTCTCTTCCTCTTCTTTTCCTTCCCCCGAATATTATGCTTACACTTCTTCTTCTTCCTCTTCTCCTCCAGATTCCACTTCTTCTGCTTGTTCTTCCCTTTCTTCCCTTCCCTTCCCCTCCTACTTCCTTTTCCTCCTTTTCTCCTTGTTCCAATTTTTCTTCTTCATCTCACCTCCTTCCACTACTTCTTCTTCCCCCTCTTGTTAACCTTCTTCAACTTCTTCACTTTCCACATCTTCTTCTTCTTCCTTTTCTTCTCCTTCTTCCACTTCTTCTAGTTACTCTCCTTCTTCTTCCTCTTCTTATCTTTCTTCCACTTGTCCTGCCTCCTCTTGTTCTCTTTCTTCCACTTCTTCTTCATCCTCTCATTTCCTTTCTTTTCTTCCTTTCCTTCGTCATATCCCTCTTTTACTCCTTCTTCTGCTTCCACTTGCATTTCTACCTCTTGTTCTCCTTCTTCCACTTCTTCTCCATCATCCCCACTCCTTCAACTACTTCTTCTTCTTCTTGTTGTTCACCTTCTTCTACTTCTACTACATCCACTTGTTCTTCTTCTTCCCTCTCTTCTCCTTCTTGCCCTTCTTCTGCCTACACTACTTCTTCTTCCTCCCCTTCTTCTTCTCCTCCTTGTTCCACTTCTTCTTCATCCCCTTTCCTTCCATTGCCTCTTCTTCCTCCTCTTTTTCTCATTCTTCCACTGCTTCTTCTTCTTCCTATTGTTCTCCTTCTTCCACTTGCACTTCTTCCTTTTCTTCTCGTTCTTCCACTTCTTCTTCTTCCTCTTCTTCTCTTACTGCAATCTCTTCTCCCTCCTCCCGTTCTCCTTCTTCCACTTCTTCATCTTCATCTCCTTTCATTCCACTACTTCCTCCTATTCCTCTTATACTCTCCTTCTACCACTTCTTCTACTTCTACTTGTTGTTCTTCTTCATTTTTGTCTCCTTCTTCCGCTTCTTCTGCTTACATTTCTTCTTCTTCCTCTTCTTCCATTTCTTCTCCTTCCAAAACTTCTTCTTCTTTCCTTTCCGTATTCTCCTTCCTCTTTTTCTCCATCCCCCACTTCTGTTGCGTCCCATTGCTGCTTTTCCTCTTCTTTTCCTTCCCCCAAATCTTATCCTTACATTTCTTCTTCTTCTTCCTCTTCTCCTCCAGTTTCCACTTCTTCTCCTTCTTCTTCCCTTCCCTTCCCCTCCTTCTTCCTTTTCCTCCTTTTCTCCTTGTTCCAATTCTTCTTCTTCATCTCACTTCCTTCCACTACTTCTTATTCCTCCTCTTGTTCACCTTCTTCAACTTCTTCACTTTCCACATCTTCTTCTTCTTCCTTTTCTTCTCGTTCTTCCACTTCTTCTAGTTACTCTCCTTCTTCTTCCACTTGCACTTCTTCGTTTTCTTCTCGTTCTTCCACTTCTTCTTCTTCCTCTTCTTCTTCTTCTTCCTCTTCTTCTCCTTCTACCACCTCTTCTCCCTCCTCCCGTTCTCCTTCTTCCACTTCTTCTTCTTCATCCCCTTTCCTTCCATTGCTTCTTCTTCCTCCACTTTTTCTCATTCTTCCACTTCTTCTTCTTCTTCATATTGTTCTCCTTCTTCCACTTGCACTTCTTCCTTTTCTTCTCGTTCTTCCAATTGTTCTTCTTCCTCTTCTTCTCCTTCTGCCACCTCTTCTCCCTCCTCCCGTTCTGCTTCCTCCACTTTTTATTTTTCATCTCCTTTCATTCAACTACTTCCTCTTATTCCTCTTATTCTCTCCTTCTACAACTTCTTCAACTTCTACTTGTTGTTCTTCTTCATTTTCGTCTCCTTATTCCACTTACACTTCTTCTTCTTCATCTTCTTCCATTTCTTCCCCTTCCACAACTTCTTCTTCTTTCCTTTCCGTCTTCTCCTTCCTCTTTTTCTCCATTCCCCACTTCTGTTGCATCCCACTGTTGCTCTTCCTCTTCTTCTCCTTCCCCCAAATCTTATGGTTACACTTCTTCTTCTTCTTCTGCTTCTTTTTCCCCTGCCTTCCCCTCCTTCTTCCTTTTCCTCATTTTCTCCTTGTTCCAATTCTTCTCCTTCATCTCACTTCCTTCCACTACTTCTTCTTCCTCCTCTTGTAAACCTTCTTCAACTTCTTTAGTTTCCACATCTTCTTCTTCTTCCTTTTCTTCTCCTTCTTCCACTTCTTCTAGTTACTATCCTTCTTCTTCCTCTTCTTATCTTTCTTCCACATCTCCTGCCTCCTCTTGTTCTCTTTCTTCTACTTCTTTTTCATCCTATCTTTTCCTTTCTTTTCTTCGTCTTCATCTCCTTCTTCTTCTTCCTTTCCTTTGTCATGTCCCTCTTTTTCTCCTTCTTCTGCTTCCACTTGCATTTCTACCTCTTGTTCTCCTTCTTCCACGTCTTCTCCATCATCCCCACTCCTTCAATTACTTCTTCTTCTTCCTCTTGTTCACCTTCTTCCACTTCTACTACATCCACTTCTTCTTCTTCTTCCCTCTCTTCTCCTTCTTGCCCTTCTTCTGCCTACACTACTTCTTCTTCCTCCCCTTCTTCTTCTTCATCCCCATTCCTTCCATTGCTTTTTCTTACTCCCCTTTTTCTCATTCTTCCACTTCTTCTTCTTCCTATTGTTCTCCTTCTTCCACTTGCACTTCTTCCTTTTCTTCTCGTTCTTCCACTTCTTCTTCCTCTTCTTCTCCTTCTGCCACCTCTTCTCCTTCCTACCGTTCTCCTTCTTCCACTTCTTCTTCTTAATCTCGTTTCATTCCACTACTTCCTCTTATTCGTCTTATTCTCTCCTGCTACGACTTCTTCTACTTCTACTTGTTGTTCTTCTTCATTTTCGTCTCCTTGTTCCGCTTCTTCTGCTTACATTTCTTCTTCTTCCTCTTCTTCCATTTCTTCTCCTTCCAAAACTTCTTCTTTCCTTTCCGTATTCTCCTTCCTCTTTTTCTCCATCCCCCACTTCTGTTGCATCCCATTGCTGCTCTTCCTCTTCTTCTCCTTCCCCCAAATCTTATGCTTACACTTCTACTTCTTGTTCCTCTTCTCCTCCAGTTTCCACTTCTTCTTCTTCTTCCTCTTCTCCTCCAGTTTCCACTTCTTCTTCTTCTTCTTCCCTTCCCTTCCCTTCCCCTCCTTCTTCCTTTTCCTCCTTTTCTCCTTGTTCCAATTCTTCTTCTTCATCTCACTTCTTTCCACTACTTCTTCTTCCTCCTCTTGTTCACCTTCTTCAACTTCTTCATTTTCCACATGTTCTTCTTCTTCCTTTTCTTCAACTATTTCTAGTTACTATCCTTCTTCTTCCTCTTCTTATCTTTCTTCCACTTGTCCTGCCTCCTCTTGTTCTCTTTCTTCCACTTCTTCTTCATCCTCTCCTCTCCTTTCTTTTCTTCCTCTTCATCTCCTTCTTCTTCTTCCTTTCCTTCATCATATCCCTCTTTTTCTCCTTCTTCTGCTTCCACTTGCATTACTACCTCTTGTTCTCCTTCTTCCACTTCTTCTCCATCATCCCCACTCCTTCAACTACTACTTCTTCTTCCTCTTGTTCACCTTCTTCCATTTCTACTACATCCACTTGTTCTTCTTCTTCCCTCTCTTCTCCTTCTTGCCCTTCTTCTGCCTACACTACTTCTTCTTCCTCCCCTTCTTCTTCTCCTCCTTGTTCCGCTTCTTCTTCTTCATCCCCTTTCCTTCCATTGCTTCTTCTTGCTCCTCTTTGTCTTATTCTTCCACTTCTTCTTCTTCTTCTTATTGTTCTCCTTCTTCCACTTGCACTTCTTCCTTTTCTTCTCGTTCTTCCACTTTTTCTTCTTCCTCTTCTTCTCCTTCTGCCACCTCTTCTCCCTCCTCGTGTTCTCCTTCTTCCACTTCTTCTTCTTCATCTCCTTTCATTCCACTACTTCCTCCTATTCCTCTTTTCTCTCCTTCTACCACTTCTTCTACTTCCACTTGTTGTTCTTCTTCATTTTCGTCTCCTTCTTCCGCTTCTTCTGCTTACACTTCTTTTTCTACCTCTTCTTCCATTTCTTCTCCTTCCACAACTTCTTCTTCTTTCCTTTCTGTCTTCTCCTTCCTCTTTTTCTCCATCCCCAACCTCTGTTGCTTCCCATTGTTGCTCTTCCTCTTCTTCTCCTTCCCCCAAATCTTATGCTTACACTTCTTCTTCTTCTACCTCTTCTCCTCCAGATTCCACTTCTTCTGCTTCTTCTTCCCTTCCCTTCCCCTCCTTCTTCCTTTTCCACCTTTTTTACTTGTTCCAATTCTTCTTCTACATCTCACCTCCTTCTACTACTTCTTCTTCCTCCTCTTGTTGACCTTCTTCACTTTCCACATCTTCTTCTTCTTCCTTTTCTTCTCGTTCTTCCACTTCTTCTGGTTACTCTCCTTCTTCTTCCTCTTCTTATCTTTCTTCCACTTGTCCTGCCTCCTCTTGTTCTCTTTCTTCCACTTCTTCTTCATCCTCTCCTCTCCTTTCTTTTCTTCTTCTTCATCTCCTTCTTCTTCTTCCTTTCCTTCGTCATATCCCTCTTCTTCTCCTTCTTCTGCTTCCACTTGCATTTCTACCTCTTGTTCTCCTTCTTCCACTTCTTCTCCATCATCCCCACTCCTTCAACTACTTCTTCTTCTTCCTCTTGTTCACCTTCTTCCACTTCTACTACATCCACTTGTTCTTCTTCTTCCCTCTCTTCTCCTTCTTGCCCTTCTTCTGCCTACACTACTTCTTCTTCCTCCCCTTCTTCTCCTCCTCCTTGTTCCACTTCTTCATCCCCTTTCCTTCCATTGCTTCTTCTTCCTCCTCTTTGTCTCATTGTTCCACTTTTTCTTCTTCTTCCTATTGTTCTCCTTCTTTCACTTGCTCTTCTTCCTTTTCTTTTTGTTCTGCCTCTTCTTCCCCTTCTGCCACCTCTTCTCCCTCCTCCCGTTCTCCTTCTTCCACTTCTTCTTCATCATTTCCTTTCATTCCACTACTTCCTCCTATTCCTCTTATTCTCTCCTTCTACCACTTTTTCTACTTCTACTTGTTGTTTTTCTTCATTTTCATCTGCTTCTTCCGCTTCTTCTACTTACACTTCTTCTTTTTCATCTTCCTCCATTTCTTCTCCTTCCACAACTTCATCTTCTTTCCTTTCCGTCTTCTCCTTCCTTTTTTTCTCCATTCCCCACTTCTATTGCTTCCGATTGTGGCTCTTCTTCTTCTTCTCCTTCCCACAAATCTTATGCATACACTTCTTCTTCTTCTTCCTCTTCTCCTCCAGATTCCACTTCTTCTGCTTCTTCTTCCCTTCCCTTCCCCTCCTTCTTCCTTTTCCTCCTTTTCTCCTTGTTCCAATTCTTCTTCTTCATCTCACCTCCTTCCACTACTTCTTCTTCTTCCTCGTGCTCACCTTCTTCCACTTCTACTACATCCACTTGTTCTTCTTCTTCCCTCTCTTCTCCTTCTTTCCCTTCTTCTGCCTACACTACTTCTTCTTCCTCCCCTTCTTCTTCTCCTCCTTGTTCCACTTCTTCTTCCTCCCCTTCTTCTTCTCCTCCTTGTTCCACTTCTTCTTCATTCCCTTTCCTTCCATTGCTTCTTCTTCCTCCTCTTTTTCTCATTCTTCCACTTCTCCTTCTTCTTCCTGTTGTTCTCCTTCTTCCACTTGCACTTCTTCCTTTTCTTCTCGTTCTTCCACTTCTTCTTCTTCCTCTCCTTCTCCTTCTTCCTCCTCCCGTTCTCCTTCTTCCACTTCTTCTTCATCTCTTTTCATTCCACTACTTCCTCCTATTCCTTTTATTCTCTCCCTCTACCACTTCTTCTATTTCTGCTTGTTGTTCTTCTTCATTTTCATCTCCTTCTTTGCCTTCTACGGCTTACACTTCTTCTTCTTCCTCTTCTTCCATTTCTTATCCTTCAACAACTTCTTCTTTCCTTTTCGTCTTCTCCTTCCTCTTTTTCTCCATCACCCACTTCTGTTGCTTCCCATTGTTTCTCTTCCTCTTCTTCTCCTTGCCCCAAATCTTATGCTTACACTTCTTCTTCTTCTTCCTCTTCTCCTCTAGATTCCACTTCTTCTGCTTCTTCTTCCCTTCCCTTCCCCTCCTTCTTCCTGTTCCTCCTTTTCTCCTTGTTCCAATTCTTCTTATTCATCTCAGTTCCTTCCACTACTTCTTCTTCCTCCTCTTGTTCACCTTCTTCAACTTGTTCACTTTCCACATCTTCCTCTTCTTCCTTTTGATCTCCTTCTTCCACTTCTTCTAGTTACTCTCCTTCTTCTTCCACTTCTTCTAGTTACTCTCCTTCTTCTTCCACTTGAACTTCTTCCTTTTCTTCTCGTTCTTCCACTTCTTCTTCTTCCTCTTCTTGTCCTTCTGCCACCTCTTCTCCCTCCTCCTGTTCTCCTTCTTCAACTTCTTCTTCTTCATCCCCTTTCCTTCCATTGCTTCTTCTTCCTCCTCCTTTTCTCATTCTTCCACTTCTTCTTCTTCTTCCTATTGTTCTCCTTCTTCCACTTGCACTTCTTCCTTTTCTTCTCGTTCTTCCACTTCTTCTTCTTCCTCTTCTTCTCCTTCTACCACCTCTCCTCCCTGCTCCCGTTCTGCTTCTTCCACTTCTTATTTTTCATCTCCTTTCATTCCACTACCTCCTCCTACTCCTCTTATTCTCTCCTTCTACCACTTTTTCTACTTCTACTTGTTGTTCTTCCTCATTTTCGTCTCCTTCTTCCCCTTCTTCTGCTTACACTTCCTCTTCTTCCTCCTCTTCCATTTCTTCTCCTTCCACAACTTCTTCTTCTTACCTTCCCGTCTTCTCCTTCCTCTTTTTCTCCATCCCAAACTTCTGTTGCTTCCCATTCCTGCTCTTCGTGTTCTTCTCCTTCCCCCAAATCTTATGCTTACCCTTCTTCTTCTTCTTCCTCTTCTCCTCCAGATTCCACTTCTTCTGGTTCTCCTTCCCTTCCCTTCCCATCCTTTTTCCTTTTCCTCCTTTTCTCCTTGTTCCACTTCTTCTTCTTCATCTCACCTCCTTCTAGTACTTCTTCTTCCTCTTCTTGTTCACCATCTTCAACTTCTTCACTTTCCACACTTCTTCTAGTTACTCTCCTTCTTCTTCTTCTTCTTATCTTTCTTCCACTTCTCCTGCCTCCTCTTGTTCTCTTTCTTCCACTGCTTCTTCATCCTCTCCTCTCCTTTCTTTTCTTCCTATTCATCTCCTTCTTCTTCTTCCTTTACTCCGTCATATCCGTCATTTTCTCCTTCTTCTGCTTCCACTTGCATTTCTGCCTCTTGTTCTCCTTCTTCCACGTCTTCTCCATCATCCCCACTCCTTCAATTACTTCTTCTTCTTCCTCTTGTTCACCATCTTCCACTTCTACTACATCCACTTGTTCTTCTTCTTCCCTCTCTTCTCCATCTTGCCCTTCTTCTGCCTACACTACTTCTTCCTCCCCTTCTTCTTCTCCTCCTTGTTGCACTTCTTCTTCTTCATCCCCTTTCCTTCCATTGCTTCTTCTCACTCCTCTTTTTTCTCATTCTTCCACTTCTTCTTCTTCTTCCTATTGTTCTCCTTCTTGCACTTGCACTTCTTCCTTTTCTTCTCGTTCTTCCACTTCTTCTTCTTCCTCTTCTTCTCCTTCTGCCACCTCTTCTCCCTCCTCCCGTTCTCCTTCTTCCACTTCTTCTTCTTCATCTCGTTGAATTCCACTACTTCCTCCTATTCCTCTTATTCTCTCCTTCTAGCACTTCTTCTACTTCTACTTGTTGTTCTTCTTCATTTTCGTCTCCTTCTTCCGCTTCTTCTGCTTACATTTCTTCTTCTTCCTCTTCTTCATCTTTCCTTTCCGTATTCTCCTTCCTCTTTTTCTCCATCCCCCATTTCTGTTGCGTCCCATTGCTGCTCTTCCTCTTCTTCTCCTTCCCCCAAATCTTATGCTTACACTTCTTCTTCTTCTTCTTCTTCTTCTTCTTCTTCTTCTTCTTCTTCCTCTGCTCCTCCAGTTTCCACTTCTTCTGCTTCTTCTTCCCTTCCCTTCCCCTCCTTCTTGCTTTTCCTCCTTTTCTCCTTGTTCCAATTCTTCTTCTTCATCTCACTTCCTTCCACTACTTCTTCTTCCTCCTCTTGTTCACCATCTTCAACTTCTTCACTTTCCACATCTTCTTCTTCTTCCTTTTCTTCAACTTCTTCTAGTTACTATTCTTCTTCTTCCTCTTCTTATCTTTCTTCCACTTCTCCTGCCTCCTCTTGTTCTCTTTCTTCCACTTCTTCTTCATCCTCTCTTTTCCTTTCTTTTCTTCCTCTTCATCTCCTTCTTCTTCTTCCTTTCCTTCGTCATGTCCCTCTGTTTCTCCTTCTTCTGCTTCCACTTGCATTTGTACCTCTTGTTCTCCTTCTTCCACGTCTTCTCCATCATCCCCACTCTTTCAATTACTTCTTCTTCTTCCTCTTGTTCACCTTCTTCCACTTCTACTACATCCACTTGTTCTTCTTCTTCCCTCTCTTCTCCTTCTTGCCCTTCTTCTGCCTACACTACTTCTTCTTCCTCCCCTTCTTCTTATCCTTCTTGTTCCACTTCTTCTTCTTCATCCCCTTTCCTTCCATTGCTTCTTCTTACTCCTCTGTTTCTCATTCTTCCACTTCTTCTTCTTCTTCTTCCTATTGTTCTCCTTCTTCAATTGCACTTCTTCCTTTTCTTCTCGTTCTTCCACTTCTTCTTCTTCCTCTTCTTCTTCTTCTGCCACCTCTTCTCCCTCCTCCCATTCTCCTTCTTCCACTTCTTCTTCTTATCTCCTTTCATTCCAGTACTTCCTCCTATTCCTCTTATTCTCTCCTTCTACCACTTCTTCTACTTCTACTTGTTGTTCTTCTTCATTTTCGTCTCCTTCTTCCGCTTCTTCTGCTTCCATATCTTCTTCTTCCTCTTCTTCCATTTCTTCTCCTTCCAAAACTTCTTCTTCTTTCCTTTCCGTATTCTCCTTCCTCTTTTTCTCCATCCCCCACTTCTGTTGCGTCCCATTGCTGCTCTTCCGCTTCTTCTCCTTCCCCCAAATCTTATGCTTACACTTCTTCTTCTTCTTCTTCCTCTTCTCCTTCAGTTTCCACTTCTTCTGCTTCTTCTTCCCTTCCCTTCCCCTCCTTCTTCCTTTTCCTCCTTTTCTCCTTGTTCCAATTCTTCTTCTTTATCTCACTTCCTTCCAGTACTTCTTCTTCCTCCTCTTGTTCACCTTCTTCAACTTCTTCACTTTCCACATCTTCTTCATCTTCGTTTTCTTCCACTTCTTCTAGTTACTATCCTTCTTCTTCCTCTTCTTATCTTTCTTCCACTTCTCCTGCCTCCTCTTGTTCTCTTTCTTCCACTTCTTCTTCATCCTCTCTTTTCCTATCTTTTCTTCCTCTTCATCTCCTTCTTCTTCTTCCTTTCCTTCGTCATATCCCTCTTTTTCTCCTTCTTCTGCTTCCACTTGCATTTGTACCTCTTGTTCTCCTTCTTCCACGTCTTCTCCATCATCCCCACTCTTTCAATTACTTCTTCTTCTTCCTCTTGTTCACCTTCTTCCACTTCTACTACATCCACTTGTTCTTCTTCTTCCCTCTCTTCTCCTTCTTGCCCTTCTTCTGCCTACACTAGTTCTTCTTCCTCCCCTTCTTCTTATCCTTCTTGTTCCACTTCTTCTTCTTCATCCCCTTTCCTTCCATTGCTTCTTCTTACTCCTCTTTCTCTCATTCTTCCACTTCCTCTTCTTCTTCTTCCTATTGTTCTCCTTCTTCACTTGCACTTCTTCCTTTTCTTCTCATTCTTGCACTTCTTCTTCTTCCTCTTCTTCTCCTCTGTCACCTCTTCTTCCTCCTCCCGTTCTCCTTTTTCCACTTCTTCTTCTTCATCTCGTTTCAATCCACTACTTCCTCCTATTCCTCTTATTCTCTCCTTCTACCACTTCTTCTACTTCTACTTGTTGTTCTTCTTCATTTTTGTCTCCTTCTTTTGCTTCTTCTGCTTATATTTCTTCTTCTTCCTCTTCTTCCATTTCTTTTCCTTCCAAAACTTCTTCATCTTTCCTTTCCGTATTCTCCCTGCTCTTTTTCTCCATCCCCCACTTTTGTTGCGTCCCATTGCTGCTCTTCCCTCTTCTTCTCCTTCCCCCAAATCTTATGCTTACACTTCTTCTTCTTCTTCTTCCTCTTCTCGTCCAGTTTCCACTTCTTCTGCTTCTTCTTCCCTTCCTTTCCCCTCCTTCTTGCTTTTCCTCCTTTTCTCCTTGTTCCAATTCTTCTTCTTAATCTCACTTCCTTCCACTACTTCTTCTTCCTCCTCTTGTTCACCTGCTTCAACTTCTTCACTTTCCACAACTTCTTCTTCTTCCTTTTCTTCCACTTCTTCTAGGTACTATTCTTCTTCTTCCTCTTGTTCCACTTCTCCTGCCTCCTCTTGTTCTCTTTCTTCTACTTCTTCTTCATCTTCTCTTTTCCTTTCTTTTCCTCCCCTTCATCTCCTTCTCCTTCTTCCTTTCCTTCGTCATGTCCCTCTTTTTCTCCTTCTTCTGTTTCCACTTGCATTTGTACCTCTTGTTCTCCTTCTTCCACGTCTTCTCCATCATCCCCACTCTTTCAATTACTTCTTCTTCTTCCTCTTGTTTACCTTCTTCCACTTCTACTACATCCACTTGTTCTTCTTCTTCCCTCTCTTCTCCTTCTTGCCCTTCTTCTGCCTACACTACTTCTTCTTCCTCCCCTTCTTCTTATCCTTCTTGTTCCACTTCTTCTTCTTCATCCCCTTTCCTTCCATTGCTTCTTCTTACTCCTGTTTTTCTCATTCTTCCACTTCTTCTTCTTCTTCCTATTGTTCTCCTTCTTCTACTTGCACTTCTTCCTTTTCTTCTCGTTCTTCCACTTCTTCTTCTTCCTCTTCTTCTCCTTTGCCACCTCTTCTCCCTCCTCTCGTTCTCCTTCTTCCACTTCTTCTTCTTCATCTCGTTTCCATCCACTACTTCCTCCTATTCCTCTTATTCTCTCCTTCTACCACTTCTTCTACTTCTACTTGTTGTTCTTCTTCATTTTCGTCTCCTTCTTCCGCTTCTTCTGCTTACATTTCTTCTTCTTCCTCTACTTCCTCTTCTTCCATTTCTTCTCCTTCCAAAACTTCTTCATCTTTCCTTTCCGTATTCTCCTTCCTCTTTTTCTCCATCCCCCACTTTTGTTGCGTCCTATTGCTGCTCTTCCTCTTCTTCTCCTTCCCCTAAATCTTATGCTTACACTTCCTCTTCTTCTTCTTCCTCTTCTCCTCAAGTTTCCACTTCTTCTGCTTCTTCTTCCCTTCCTTTCCCCTCCTTCTTGCTTTTCCTCCTTTTCTCCTTGTTCCAATTCTTCTTCTTAATCTCACTTCCTTCCACTACTTCTTCTTCCTCCTCTTGTTCACCTGCTTCAACTTCTTCACTTTCCACAACTTCTTCTTCTTCCTTTTCTTCCACTTCTTCTAGGTACTATTCTTCTTCTTCCTCTTGTTCCACTTCTCCTGCCTCCTCTTGTTCTCTTTCTTCCAGTTCTTCTTCATCCTCTCTTTTCCTTTCTTTTCCTCCCCTTCATCTCCTTCTCCTTCTTCCTTTCCTTCGTCATGTCCCTCTTTTTCTCCTTCTTCTGTTTCCACTTGCATTTGTACCTCTTGTTCTCCTTCTTCCACGTCTTCTCCATCATCCCTACTCTTTCAATTACTTCTTCTTCTTCCTCTTGTTTACCTTCTTCCACTTCTACTACATCCACTTGTTCTTCTTCTTCCCTCTCTTCTCCTTCTTGCCCTTCTTCTGCCTACACTACTTCTTCATCCTCCCCTTCTTCTTATCCTTCTTGTTCCACTTCTTCTTCTTCATCCCCTTTCCTTCCATTGCTTCTTCTTACTCCTCTTTCTCTCATTCTTCCACTTCCTCTTCTTCTTCTTCCTATTGTTCTCCTTCTTCACTTGCACTTCTTCCTTTTCTTCTCATTCTTGCACTTCTTCTTCTTCCTCTTCTTCTCCTCTGTCACCTCTTCTTCCTCCTCCCGTTCTCCTTTTTCCACTTCTTCTTCTTCATCTCGTTTCAATCCACTACTTCCTCCTATTCCTCTTATTCTCTCCTTCTACCACTTCTTCTACTTCTACTTGTTGTTCTTCTTCATTTTTGTCTCCTTCTTTCGCTTCTTCTGCTTACATTTCTTCTTCTTCCTCTTCTTCCATTTCTTCTCCTTCCAAAACTGCTTCATCTTTCCTTTCCGTATTCTCCCTGCTCTTTTTCTCCATCCCCCACTTTTGTTGCGTCCCATTGCTGCTCTTCCTCTTCTTCTCCTTCCCCCAAATCTTATGCTTACACTTCTTCTTCTTCTTCTTCCTCTTCTCGTCCAGTTTCCACTTCTTCTGCTTCTTCTTCCCTTCCTTTCCCCTCCTTCTTGTTTTTCCTCCTTTTCTCCTTGTTCCAATTCTTCTTCTTAATCTCACTTCCTTCCACTACTTCTTCTTCCTCCTCTTGTTCACCTGCTTCAACTTCTTCACTTTCCACAACTTCTTCTTCTTCCTTTTCTTCCACTTCTTCTAGGTACTATTCTTCTTCTTCCTCTTGTTCCACTTCTCCTGCCACCTCTTGTTCTCTTTCTTCGACTTCTTCTTCATCCTCTCTTTTCCTTTCTTTTCCTCCCCTTCATCTCCTTCTCCTTCTTCCTTTCCTTCGTCATGTCCCTCTTTTTCTCCTTCTTCTGTTTCCACTTGCATTTGTACCTCTTGTTCTCCTTCTTCCACGTCTTCTCCATCATCCCCACTCTTTCAATTACTTCTTCTTCTTCCTCTTGTTTACCTTCTTCCACTTCTACTACATCCACTTGTTCTTCTTCTTCCCTCTCTTCTCCTTCTTGCCCTTCTTCTGCCTACACTACTTCTTCTTCCTCCCCTTCTTCTTATCCTTCTTGTTCCACTTCTTCTTCTTCATCCCCTTTCCTTCCATTGCTTCTTCTTACTCCTCTTTCTCTCATTCTTCCACTTCCTCTTCTTCTTCTTCCTATTGTTCTCCTTCTTCACTTGCACTTCTTCCTTTTCTTCTCATTCTTGCACTTCTTCTTCTTCCTCTTCTTCTCCTCTGTCACCTCTTCTCCCTCCTCCCGTTCTCCTTTTTCCACTTCTTCTTCTTCATCTCGTTTCAATCCACTACTTCCTCCTATTCCTCTTATTCTCTCCTTCTACCACTTCTTCTACTTCTACTTGTTGTTCTTCTTCATTTTTGTCTCCTTCTTTCGCTTCTTCTGCTTACATTTCTTCTTCTTCCTCTTCTTCCATTTCTTCTCCTTCCAAAACTGCTTCATCTTTCCTTTCCGTATTCTCCCTGCTCTTTTTCTCCATCCCCCACTTTTGTTGCGTCCCATTGCTGCTCTTCCTCTTCTTCTCCTTCCCCCAAATCTTATGCTTAAACTTCTTCTTCTTCTTCTTCCTCTTCTCCTCCAGTTTCCACTTCTTCTGCTTCTTCTTCCCTTCCCTTCCCCTCCTTCTTCCTTTTCCTCCTTTTCTCCTTGTTCCAATTCTTCTTCTTCATCTCACTTCCTTCCTTTTCTTCCACCTCTTCTAGTTACTATCCTTCTTCTTCCTCTTCTTATCTTTCTTCCACTTCTCCTGCCTCCTCTTGTTCTCTTTCTTCCACTTCTTCTTCATCCTCTCTTTTCCTATCTTTTCTTCCTCTTCATCTCCTTCTTCTTCTTCCTTTCCTTTGTCATATCCCTCTTTTTCTCCTTCTTCTGCTTCCACTTGCATTTGTACCTCTTGTTCTCCTTCTTCCACGTCTTCTCCATCATCCTCACTCCTTCAATTACTTCTTCTTCTTCCTCTTGTTCACCTTCTTCCACTTCTACTACATCCACTTGTTCTTCTTCTTCCCTCTCTTCTCCTTCTTGCCCTTCTTCTGCCTACACTACTTCTTCTTCCTCCCCTTCTTCTTATCCTTCTTGTTCCACTTCTTCTTCTTCATCTCCTTTCCTTCCATTGCTTCTTCTTACTCCTCTTTTTCTCATTCTTCCACTTCTTCTTCTTCTTCCTATTGTTCTCCTTCTTCCACTTGCACTTCTTCCTTTTCTTCTCGTTCTTCCATTTCTTCTTCTTCCTCTTCTTCTTCTTCTGCCACCTCTTCTCCCTCCTCCCGTTCTCCTTCTTCCACTTCTTCTTCTTCATCTCCTTTCATTCCACTACTTCCTCCTATTCCTCTTATTCTCTCCTTCTACCACTTCTTCTACTTCTACTTGTTGTTCTTCTTAATTTTCGTCTCCTTCTTCCGCTTCTTCTGCTTACACTTCTTCTTCTTCCTCTTCTTCCATTTCTTCTCCTTCCACAACTTCTTCTTCTTTCCTTGCGGTCTTCTCCTTCCTCTTTTTCTCCATCCCCCATTCCTGTTGCTTCCCACTGTTGCTCTTCCTCTTCTTCTCGTTCCCCCAAATCTTATGCTTACACTTCTTCTTCTTCTTCCTCTACTCCTCTAGATTCCACTTCTTCTTCTTCACCTCGTTCCTTTTCCTCCTTTTCTCCTTGTTCCAATTCTTCTTCTTCATCTCACCTCCTTCCACTACTTCTTCTTACTCGTCCTGTTCACCTTCTTCAACTTCTTCACTTTAAACATATCCTTCTTTTTCTCCTTCTTCTGCTTCCACTTGCATTTCTACTCCATCCCCACTCCTTCAACTACTTCTTCTTCCTCTTGTTCACCTTCTTCCACTTCTACTACATCCACTTGTTCTTCTTTTTCCCTCTCTTCTCCTTCTTGCCCTTCTTCTGCCTACACTACTTCTTCATCCTCCCCTTCTTATTCTCCTCCTTGTTCCACTTCTTCTTCATGCCCTTTCCTTCCATTGCCTCTTCTTCCTCCTCTTTTTCTCATTCTTCCACTGCTTCTTCTTCTTCCTATTGTTCTCCTTCATCCACTTGCACTTCTTCCTTTTCTTCTCGTTCTTCCACTTCTTCTTCTTCCTCTTCTTCTCTTACTGCAATCTCTTCTCCCTCCTCCCGTTCTCCTTCTTCCACTTCTTCTTCATCCCCTTTCCTTCAATTGCTTCTTCTTCCTCCTCTTTTTCTCATTCTTCCACTTCTTCTTCTTCTCGTTCTTCCACTTCTTCTTCTTCTCGTTCTTCCACTTCTTCTTCTTCTTCTTCCTCCTCTTCTCCTTCTGCCACCTCTTCTCCCTCCTCCCGTTCTCCTTCTTCCACTTCTTCTTCTTCATCTCCTTTCGTTCGACTACTTCCTCCTATTCCTCTTATTCTCTCATTCTACCACTTCTTCTACTTCTACTTGTTGTTCTTCTTCATTTTCGTCTCCTTCTTCCGCTTCTTCTGCTTACACTTCTTCTTCTTCCTCTTCTTCCATTTCTCCTCCTTCCACAACTTCTTCTTCTTTCCTTTCCGTCTTCTCCTTCCTCTTTTTCTCCATCCCCCACTTTTGTTGCTTCCCATTGTTGCTCTTCCTCTTCTTCTCCTTCCCCCAAATCTTATGCTTACACTTCTTCTTCTTCCTCCTCTTCTCCTCCAGATTCCACGTCTTCTACTTCTTCCTCCCTTCCCTTCCCCTCGTTCTTCCTTTTCCTCCTTTTCTCCTTGTTCCAATTCTTCTTCTTCATCTCACCTCCTTCCACTACTTCTTCTTCCCCCTCTTGTTCACCTTCTTCAACTTCTTCACTTTCCACATCTTCTTCTTCTTCCTTTTCTTCTCCTTCTTCCACTTTTTCTAGTTACTCTCCATCTTCTTCCTCTTCTTATCTTTCTTCCACTTCTCCTGCCTCCTCTTGTTCTCTTTCTTCCACTTCTTCTTCATCCTCTCCTTTATTTTCTTTTCTTCCTCTTCATCTCCTTCTTCTTCTTCCTTTTCATCTCCTTCTTCTTCTTCCTTTCCTTCGTCATATCCGTCTTTTTCTCCTTCTTCTGCTTCCACTTGCATTTCTACCTCTTGTTTTCCTTCTTCTACTCCATCCCCACTCTTTCAACTAATTCTTATTCTTCCTCTTGTTCACCTTCTTCCACTTCTACTACATCCACTTGTTCTGCTTCTTCCCTCTCTTCTCCTTCTTGCCCTTCTTCTGCCTACACTACTTCTTCTTCCTCCCCTTCTTCTTCTCCTCCTTGTTCCACTTCTTCTTCATTCCCCTTTCCTTCCATTGCTTCTTCTTCCTCCTCTTTTTCTCATTCTTCCACTTCTTCTTCTTCTTCCTATTGTTCTCCTTCTTTCACTTGCACTTCTTCCTTTTCTTCTCGTTCTTCCACTTCTTCTTCTTCCTCTTCTTCTCCTTCTGCCACTTCTTCTTCCTCCTCCCGTTCTCCTTCTTCCACTTCTTCTTCTTCATCTCCTTTCAATCCACTACTTCCTGCTATTCCTCTTATTCTCTCCTTCTACCACTTCTTCTACTTCTACTTGTTGTCTTCTTCATTTTCGTCTCCTCATTCCGCTTCTTCTGCTTAGACTTCTTGTTCTTCCTCTTCTTCCATTTCTTCTCCTTCCACAACTTCTTCTTCTTTCCTTTCTGTCTTCTCCTTCCTCTTTTTCTCCATCCCCCACTTCTGTTGCATCCCATTGTTGCTCTTCCTCCTCTTCTTCTTCCCCCAAATCTTATGCTTACACTTCTTCTTCTTCCTCCTCTTCTCGTCCAAATTCCACTTCTTCTGCTTCTTCTTCCCTTCCCTTCCCCTCCTTCTTCCTTTTCCTCCTTTTCTTCTTGTTCCTATTCTTCTTCTTCATCTCACCTCCTTCCACTACTTCTTCTTCCTCCTCTTGTTCACCGTCTTCAACTTCTTGACCTTTCACATCTTCTTCTCCTTCCTTTTCTTCTCCTTCTTCGACTTCTTCTAGGTACTCTCCTTCTTCTTCCTCTTCTTCGTTTTCTTCCACTTCTCCTGCCTCCTCTTGTTCTCTTTCTTCCACTTCTTCTTCATCCTCTCCTTTCCTTTCTTTTCTTCCTCTTCATCTCCTTCTTCTTCTTCCTTTCCTTCGTCATATCCCTCTTTTTCTCCTTCTTCTGCTTCCAGTTGTATTTCTACATCTTTTTCTCCATCATCCACACTCCTTCAACTACTTCTTCTTCTTCCTCTTGTTCACCTTCTTCCATCTCTACTACATCCACTTGTTCTTCCTCTTCATCTCACCTCCTTCCACTACTTCTTCTTCCTCCTGTTCTTCACCTTCTTCACTTTGCACATCTTCTTCTTCTTCCTTTTCTTCTCCTTCTTCAACTTCTTCTAGTTACTCTCCTTCTTCTTCCTTTTCTTATCTTTCTTCCACTTCTCCAGCCTCCTCTTGTTCTCTTTCTTCCACTTCTTCTTCATCCTCTCCTTTACTTTCTTTTTTACCTCTTCATCTCCTTCTTCTTCCTCCTTTCCTTCGTCATATCCCTCTGTTTCTCCTTCTTCTGCTTCCAGTTGTATTTCTACATCTTGTTCTCCTTCTTCCACTTCTTCTCCATCATCCCCACTCCTTCAACTACTTCTTCTTCTTCCTCTTGTTCACCTTCTTCCATCTCTACTACATCCACTTGTTCTTCCTCTTCATCTCACCTCCTTTCACTACTTCTTCTTCCTCCTGTTGTTCACCTTCTTCACTTTGCACATCTTCTTCTTCTTCCTTTTCTTCTCCTTCTTCAACTTCTTCTAGTTACACTCCTTCTTCTTCCTCTTCTTATCTTTGTTCCACTTCTCCTGCCTCCTCTTGTTCTCTTTCTTACACTTCTTCTTCATCGTCTCCTTTCCTTTCTTTTCTTCCTGTTCATCTGCTTCTTCTTGTTCCTTTCCTTCGTCATATCCCTCTTTTTCTCTTCTTCTGCTTCCACTTGCATTTATACCTCTTGTTCTCCTTCTTGCCCTTCTTCTGCCTAAACTACTTCTTCTTCCTCCCCTTCTTCTTGTCCTCCTTGTTCCACTTCTTCTTCTTCATCTCCTTTCCTTCCATTGCTTCTTCTTACTCCTCTTTTTCTCATTCTTCCACTTCTTCTTCTTCTTCCAATTGTTCTCCTTCTTCCACTTGCACTTTTTCCCTTTCTTCTCGTTTTTCCACTTCTTCTTCTTCCTCTTCTATTCCTTCGGCCACCTCTTCTTCCTCCTCCCGTTCTCCTTCTTCCACTTCTTCTTCTTCATCTCCTTTCATTCCACTGCTTCCTCCTATTCCTCTTATTCTCTCCTTCTACAACTTCTTCTACTTCTACTTGTTCTTCTTCATTTTCGTCTCCTTCTTCCGCTTCTTCTGCTTACACTTCTTCTTCTTCCTCTTCTTCCATTTCTTCTCCTTCCACAACTTCTTCTTCTTTCCTTTCCGTCTTCTCCTTCCTCTTTTTCTCCATCCCCCACTTCTGTTGCTTCCCATTGTTGCTCTTCCTCTTCCTCTCCTTCCCCCAAATCTTATGCTTACACTTCTTCTTCTTCTTCCTCTTCTCCTCCAGATTCCACTTCTTCTGCTTCTTCTTCCCTTCCCTTCCCCTCCTTCTTCCTTTTCCTTCTTTTCTCCTTGTTCCAATTCTTCTTCTTCATCTCTCCTTCTTCCACTTCTTCTAGTTACTCTCCTTCTTCTTCCTCTTCTTATCTTTCTTCCACTTGTCCTGCCTCCTCTTGTTCTCTTTCTTCCACTTCTTCTTCATCCTCTCCTTTCCTTTCTTTTCTTCCTCTTCATCTCCTTCTTCTTCTTCCTTTCCATCGTCATATCCTGCTTTTTCTCCTTCTTCTGCTTCGACTTGGATTTCTACCTCTTGTTCTCCTTCTTCCACTTCTTCTCCATCATCCCCACTCCTTCAACTACTTCTTCTTCTTCCTCTTGTTCACCTTTTTCCACTTCTACTTCATCCATTTGTTCTTCTTCTTCCCTCTCTTCTCCTTCTTGCCCTTCTTCTGCCTACACTGCTTCTTCTTCCTCCCCTTCTTCTTCTTCTCCTTCCACTTCTTCTTCTTCTTCCTATTGTTCTCCTTCTTCCACTTGCACTTCTTCCTTTTCTTCTTGTTCTTCCACTTCTTCTTCTTCCTCTTCTTCTCCTTCTACCACCTCTTCTTCCTCCTCCCGTTCTCCTTCTTCCACTTCTTCTTCTTCATCTCCTTTCATTCCACTACTTCCTCTTATTCCTCTTATTCTGTCCTTCTACCACTTCTTCTACTTCTACTTGTTGTTCTTCTTCATTTTCGTCTCCTTCTTCCGCTTCTTCTACTTACACTTCTTCTTCTTCCTCTTCTTCCATTTCTTCTCCTTCCATAACTTCTTCTTCTTTCCTTTCGGTCTTCTCCTTCCTCTTTTTCTCCATCCCCCACTTTTGTTGCTTCCCATTGTTGCTGTTCCTCTTCTTCTCCTTCCCCCAAATCTTATGCTTACACTTTTTCTTATTCTTCCTCTTCTCCTCCAGATTCCACTTCTTCTACTTCTTCTGCCCTTCCCTTCCCCTCGTTCTTCCTTTTCCTCCTTTTCTCCTTGTTCCAATTCTTCTTCTTCATCTCACCTCCTTCCACAACTTCTTCTTCCTCCGCTTGTTCCCCTTCTTCAACTTCTTCACTTTCCACATCTTCTTCTTCTTCATCTTCTTCAATTTCTTCTCCTTCCACAACTTCTTCTTCTTTCCTTTCCGTCTTCTCCTTCCTCTTTTTCTCCATTCCCCAAATCTTATGGTTACACTTCTTCTTCTTCTGCTGCTTCTTTTTCCCTTGCCTTCCCCACCTTCTTCCTTTTCCTCCTTTTCTCCTTGTTCCAATTCTTCTTCTTCATCTCACTTCCTTCCACTACTTCTTCTTCCTCCTCTTGTTCACCTTCGTCAACTTCTTCACTTTCCACATCTTCTTTGTCTTCCTTTTCTTCCACTCTTCTAGTTACTATCCTTCTTCTTCATCTTCTTATCTTTCTTCCACTTCTCCTGCCACCTCATGTTCTCTTTCTTCGACTTCTTCTTAATCCTCTCTTTTCCTATCTTTTCTTCCTCTTCATCTCCTTCTTCTTCTTTCTTTCCTTCGTCATATCCCTCTTTTTCTCCTTCTTCTACTTCTACTTGCATTTGTACCTCTTGTTGTCCTTCTTCCTCGTCTTCTCCATCATCCCCACTCCTTCAACTACTACATCTTCTTCCTCTTGTTCAGCTTGTTCCACTTCTACTACATCCACTTGTTCTTCTTCTTCCCTCTCTTCTCCTTGTTGCCCTTCTTCTGCCTACACTACTTCTTCTTCCTCCCCTTCTTCTTCTCCTCCTTGTTCCGCTTCTTCTTCTTCATCCCCTTTCCTTCCATTGCTTCTTCTTACTCCTCTTTTTCTCATTCTTCCACTTCTTCTTCTTCCTCTTCTTCTCCTTCTGCCACCTCTTCTCCCCCTTCCCGTGCTCCTTCTTCCACTTCTTCTTCTTCATCTCGTTTCATTCCAGTACTTCCTCCTATTCCTCTTATTCTCTCTTTCTACCACTTCTTCTACTTCTACTTGTTGTTCTTCTTCATTTCCGTCTCCTTCTTCCGCTTCTTCTGCTTACATTTCTTCTTCTTCCTCTTCTTCCATTTCTTCTCCTTCCAAAACTTCTTCTTCTTTCCTTTCCGTATTCTCCTTCTCTTTTTCTCCATACCCAATTCTGTTGCGTCCCATTGCAGCTCTTCCTCTTCTTCTCCTTCCCCCAAATCTTATGCTTACACTTCTTCTTCTTCTTCTTCCTCTTCTCCTCCAGTTTCCACTTCTTCTGCTTCTTCTTCCCTTCCCTCCCCCTCCTTCTTCCTTTTCCTCCTTTCTCCTTGTTCCAATTCTTCTTCTTCATCTCACTTCCTTCCACTACTTCTTCTTCCTCCTCTTGTTCACCTTCTTCAACTTCTTCACTTTCCACATCTTCTTTGTCTTCCTTTTCTTCCACTCTTCTAGTTACTATCCTTCTTCTTCATCTTCTTATCTTTCTTCCACTTCTCCTGCCACCTCTTGTTCTCTTTCTTCGACTTCTTCTTAATCCTCTCTTTTCCTATCTTTTCTTCCTCTTCATCTCCTTCTTCTTCTTTCTTTCCTTCGTCATATCCCTCTTTTTCTCCTTCTTCTGCTTCTACTTGCATTTGTACCTCTTGTTGTCCTTCTTCCTCGTCTTCTCCATCATCCCCACTCCTTCAACTACTACATCTTCTTCCTCTTGTTCAGCTTGTTCCACTTCTACTACATCCACTTGTTCTTCTTCTTCCCTCTCTTCTCCTTGTTGCCCTTCTTCTGCCTACACTACTTCTTCTTCCTCCCCTTCTTCTTCTCCTCCTTGTTCCGCTTCTTCTTCTTCATCCCCTTTCCTTCCATTGCTTCTTCTTACTCCTCTTTTTCTCATTCTTCCACTTCTTCTTCTTCCTCTTCTTCTCCTTCTGCCACCTCTTCTCCCCCTTCCCGTGCTCCTTCTTCCACTTCTTCTTCTTCATCTCGTTTCATTCCAGTACTTCCTCCTATTCCTCTTATTCTCTCTTTCTACCACTTCTTCTACTTCTACTTGTTGTTCTTCTTCATTTCCCTCTCCTTCTTCCGCTTCTTCTGCTTACATTTCTTCTTCTTCCTCTTCTTCCATTTCTTCTCCTTCCAAAACTTCTTCTTCTTTCCTTTCCGTATTCTCCTTCCTCTTTTTCTCCATACCCAATTCTGTTGCGTCCCATTGCAGCTCTTCCTCTTCTTCTCCTTCCCCCAAATCTTATGCTTACACTTCTTCTTCTTCTTCTTCCTCTTCTCCTCCAGTTTCCACTTCTTCTGCTTCTTCTTCCCTTCCCTTCCCCTCCTTCTTCCTTTTCCTCCTTTCTCCTTGTTCCAATTCTTCTTCTTCATCTCACTTCCTTCCACTACTTCTTCTTCCTCCTCTTGTTCACCTTCTTCAACTTCTTCACTTTCCACATCTTCTTCTTCTTCCTTTTGTTCCACTTCTTCTAGTTACTATCCTTCTTCTTCCTCTTCTTATCTTTCTTCCACTTCTCCTGCCTCCTCTTGTTCTCTTTCTTCCACTTCTTCTTCATCCTCTCTTTTCCTATCTTTTCTTCCTCTTCATCTCCTTCTTCTTCTTCCTTTCCTTTGTCATATCCCTCTTTTTCTCCTTCTTCTGCTTCCACTTGCATTTGTACCTCTTGTTCTCTTTCTTCCACGTCTTCTCCATCATTTCCACTCCTTCAATTACTTCGTTTTCTTCCTCTTGTTCACCTTCTTCCACTTCTACTACACCCACTTGTTCTTCTTCTTCCCTCTCTTCTCCTTCTTGCCCTTCTTCTGCCTACACTACTTCTTCTTCCTCCCCTTCTTCTTCTCCTCCTTGTTCCACTTCTTCTTCTTCATCCCCTTTCCTTCCATTGCTTCTTCTTACTCCTCTTTTTCTCATTCTTCCACTTCTTCTTCTTCTTCCTATTCTTCTCCTTCTTCCACTTGCACTTGTTCCTTTTCTTCTCGTTCTTCCACTTCTTCTTCTTCCTCTTCTTCTCCTTCTGCCACCTCTTCTCCCCCCTCCCGTTCTCCTTCTTCTACTTCTTCTTCTTCATCTCGTTTCATTCCACTACTTCCTCCTATTCCTCTTATTCTCTCCTTCTACCACTTCTTCTACTTCTACTTGTTGTTCTTCTTCATTTTCGTCTCCTTCTTCCGCTTCTTCTGCTTACATTTCTTCTTCTTCCTCTTCTTCCAATTCTGCTCCTTCCAAAACTTCTTCTTCTTTCCTTTCCGTATTCTCCTTCCTCTTTTTCTCCATCCCCCACTTCTATTGCATCCCATTGCAGCTCTTCCTCTTCTTCTCCTTCCCCCAACTCTTATGCTTACGCTTGTTCTTCTTCTTCTTCCTCTTCTCCTCCAGTTTCCACTTCTTCTGCTTCTTCTTCCCTTCCGCTCCCCTCCTTCTTCCTTTTCCTCCTTTTCTCCTTGTTCGAATTCTTCTTCTTCATCTCACTTCCTTCCACTACTTCTTCTTCCTTCTCTTCTTCACCTTCTTTAACTTCTTCACTTTCCACATCTTCTTCTTCTTCCTTTTCTTCTCCTTCTTCCACTTCTTCTAGTTACTGTCCTTCTTCTTCCTCTTCTTATCTTTCTTCCCCTTCTCCTGCCTCCTCTTGTTCTCTTTCTTCCACTTCTTCTTCATCCTCTCTTTTCCTTTCTTTTCTTCCTCTTCATCTCCTTCTTCTTCTTCCTTTCCTTCGTCATATCCCTCTTTTTCTCCTTCTTCTGCTTCCACTTGCATTTGTACCTCTGGTTCTCCTTCTTCCACGTCTTCTCCATGATCCCCACTCCTTCAATTACTTCTTCTTCTTCCTCTTGTTCACCTTCTTCCACTTCTACTACATCCACTTGTTCTTCTTCTTCCCTCTCTTCTCCTTCTTGCCCTTCTTCTGCCTACACTACTTCTTCTTCCTCCCCTTCTTCTTCTCCTCCTTGTTCCACTTCTTCTTCTTCATCCCCTTTCCTTCCATTGCTTCTTCTTACTCCTCTTTTTCTCATTCTTCCACTTCTTCTTCTTCCTCTTCTTCTCCTTCTGCCACCTCTTCTCCCCCTTCCCGTGCTCCTTCTTCCACTTCTTCTTCTTCATCTCGTTTCATTCCACTACTTCCTCCAATTCCTCTTATTCTCTCCTTCTACCATTTCTTCTATTTCTACTTGTTGTTCTTCTTCATTTTCGTCTCCTTCTTCCGCTTCTTCTGCTTACATTTCTTCTTTTTCCTCTTCTTCCATTTCTTCTCCTTCCAAAACTTCTTCTTCTTTCCTTTCTGTATTCTCCTTCCTCTGTTTCTCCATCCCCGACTTCTATTGCGTCCCATTGCAGCTCTTCCTCTTCTTCTCCTTCCTAAATCTTATGCTTACGCTTCTTCTTCTTCTTCTTCCTCTTCTCCTCGAGTTTCCACTTCTTCTGCTTCTTCTTCCCTTCCCTTCCCCTCCTTCTTCCTTTTCCGCCTTTTCTCCTTGTTCGAATTCTTCTTCTTCATCTCACTTCCTTCCACTACTTCTTCTTCCTCCTCTTGTTCACCTTCTTTAACTTCTTCACTTTCCACATCTTCTTCTTCTTCCTTTTCTTCTCCTTCTTCCACTTCTTCTAGTTACTGTCCTTCTTCTTCCTCTTCTTATCTTTCTTCCCCTTCTCCTACCTCCTCTTGTTCTCTTTCTTCCACTTCTTCTTCATCCTCTCTTTTCCTTTCTTTTCTTCCTCTTCATCTCCTTCTTCTTCTTCCTTTCCTTCGTCATATCCCTCTTTTTCTCCTTCTTTTGCTTCCACTTGCATTTGTACCTCTTGTTCTCCTTCTTCCACGTCTTCGCCATCATCCCCACTCCTTCAATTACTTCTTCTTCTTCCTCTTGTTGACCTTCTTCCACTTCTACTACATCCACTTGTTCTTCTTCTTCCCTCTCTTCTCTTTCTTGCCCTTCTTCTGCCTACACTACTTCTTCTTCCTCCCCTTCTTCTTCTCCTCCTTGTTCCACTTCTTCTTCTTCATCCCCTTTCCTTCCATTACTTTTTCTTCTCCTCTTTTTGTCATTCTTCCACTTCTTCTTCTTCTTCCTATTGTTGTCCTTCTTCCACTTGCACTTCTTCCGTTTCTTCTCGTTCTTCCACTTCTTCTTCTTCCTCTTCTTCTCCTTCTGCCACCTCTTCTCCCTCCTCCCGTTCTCCTTCTTCCACTTCTTCTTCTTCTTCATCTCGTTTCATTCGACTACTTCCTCCTGTTCCTCTTATTCTCTACTTCTACCACTTCTTCTACTTCTACTTGTTGTTCTTCTTCATTTTCGTCTCCTTCTTCCGCTTCTTCTGCTTACATTTCTTCTTCTTCCTCTTCTTCCATTTCTTCTCCTTCAAAAACTTCTTCTTCTTCCTCTTCTTCCACTTCTTCTAGTTACTATCCTTCTTCTTTCTCTTCTTATCTTTCTTCCACTTCTCCTGCCTCCTGTTGTTCTCTTTCTTCGACTTCTTCATCCTCTCCTTTCCTTTCTTTTCTTCCTATTGTTCTCCTTCTTCCACTTGCACTTCTTCCTTTTCTTCTCGTTCTTCCACTTCTTCTTCTTCCTCTTCTTCTCCTTCTGCCACCTCTTCATGCTCCTCCCGTTCTCCTTCTTCCACTTCTTCTTTTTCATCTCCTTTCATTCCACTACTTCCTCCTATTCGTCTTATTCTCTCCTTCTACCACTTCTTCTACTTCTACATGTTGCTCTGCTTCTTTTTCGTCTCCTTCTTCCGCTTCTTTCTGCTTACACTTCTTCTTCATCTTCTTCCATTTCTTCTCCTTCCACAACTTCTTCTTCTTTCTTTTCCGTCTTCTTCTTCCTCTTTTTCTCCATCCCCCATATCTGTTGCTTCCCATTGTTGCTCTTCCTCTTCTTCTCCTTCCCCCAAATCTTATGCTTACACTTCTTCTTCTTCTTCCTCTTCTCCTTCAGATTCCACTTCTTTGCTTCTTCTTCCCTTCCCTTCCCCTCCTTCTTCCTTTTCCTCCTTTTCTCCTTATTCCAATTCTTCTTCGTCATCTCACCTCCTCCCACTACTTCTTCTTCCTCTCTTGTTCACCTTCTTCACATTCCACATCTTCTTCTTCTTCCTTTTCTTGTCCTTCTTCCACTTCTTCTGGTTACTCTCCTTCTGCTTCCTCTTCTTATCTTTCTTCACTTCTCCTGCCTCCTTTGGTTCTCTTTCTTCCACTTCTTCTTCATCCTCTCCTTACCTTTCTTTCCTTCCTCTTCATGTCCTTCTTCCTCTTCCTTTCCTTCGTCATATCCCTTTTTTTCTCTTTCTTCTGCTTCCACTTGCATTTCTACCCCTTGTTCTCCTTCTTCCAGTTCTTCTCCATCATATCCACTCCTTCAACTACATCTTCTTCTTCCTCTTCTTCTCCTTCTGCCACCTCTTCTCCCTCCTCCTGTTCTCCTTCTTCCACTTCTTCTTCTTCATCTCCTTTCATTCCACTACTTCCTCCTATTCCTCTTTTCTCTCCTTCTACCACTTCTTCTACTTCCACTTGTTGTTCTTCTTCATTTTTGTCTCCTTCTTCCGCTTCTTCTGCTTACACTTCTTCTTCTTCCATTTCTTCTCCTTCCATAACTTCATCTTCTTTCCTTTCCGTCTTCTCCTTCCTTTTTTTCTCCATCCCCCACTTCTGTTGCTTCCGATTGTTGGTCTTCTTCTTCTTCTCCTTCCCACAAATCTTATGCATACACTTCTTCTTCTTCTTCCTCTTCTCCTCCAGATTCCACTTCTTCTGCTTCTTCTTCCCTTCCCTTCCCCTCCTTCTTCCTTTTCCTCCTTTTCTCTTGTTCCAATTCTTTTTCTTCATCTCACCTCCTTCCACTACTTCTTCTTCCTCCTCTTGTTCACCTTCTACACTTTCTACATCTTCATCTTCTTCCTTTTCTTCTCCTTCTTCCACTTCTTCTGGTTACTGTCCTTCTTCTTCCTCTTCTTATCTTTCCTCCACTTCGCCTCCTCTCCTTTCCTTACTTTTCTTCCTCTTCATCTCCTTCTTCTTCCTCCTTTCCTTCGTCATCTCCCTCTTTTTCTCCTTCTTCTGCTTCCACTTGCATTTCTACCTCTTGTTCTTCTTCTTCCACTTCTTCTCCATCATCCCCAGTCCTTCAACTGCTTCTTCTTCTTCCTCTTGTTCACCTTCTTCCACTTCTACTACATCCACTTGTTCTTCTTCTTCCCTCTCTTCTCCTTCTTGCCCTTCTTTTGCCTGCACTACTTCTTCTTCCTCCCCTTCTTCTTCTCCTCTTTGTTCCACTTCTTCTTCATCCCTTTTCCTTCCATTGCTTCTTCTTCCTCCTTTTTTTCTCATTCTTCCACTTCTTCTTCTTCTTCCTATTGTTCTCCTTCATCCACTTGCACTTCTTCCTTTTCTGCTCGTTCTTTTCTTCTTCCTCTTTTTCTCCTTCTGCCACCTCTTTTCCCTCCTCTCGTGCTCCTTCTTCCACTTCTTCTTCTTCATCTCCTTTCATTCCACTACTTCATCCTATTCCTCTTATCCCTTCCCTTCCCCTCCTTCTTCCTTTTCCTCCTTTTCTCCTTGTTCCAATTCTTCTTCTTCATCTCACCTCCTTCCGCTACTTCTTCTTCCTCCTCTTGTTCACCTTCTACACTTTCCACATCTTCCTTTTCTTCTCCTTCTTCCACTTCTTCTAGTTACTGTCCTTCTTCTTCCTCTTCTAATCTTTCCTCCACTTCGCCTCCTCTCCTTTCCTTTCTTTTCTTCCTCTTCATCTCCTTCTTCCTCCTTTCCTTCGTCATCTCCCTCTTTTACTCCTTCTTCATCTCCTTTCATTCCACTACTTCATCCTGTTCCTCTTATTTTCTCCTTCTACCACTTCTTCTACTTCTACTTGTTCTTCTTCTTCATTTTTGTCTCCTTCTTCCGCTTTTTCTGCTTAAACTTCTTCTTCTTCTTCCTCTTCTTCCATTTATTCTCCTTCCACAACTTCGTGTTCTTTCCTTTCAGTCTTCTCCTTCCTCTTTTTCTCCATCCCGCACTTCTGTTGCTTTCCATTTCGCCCAAATCTTAACGCTTACACTTCTTCTTCTTCTTCCTCTTCTCCAGATTCCACTTCTTCTGCTTCTTCTTCCCTTCCCTTCCGCTCCTTCTTCCTTTTCCTCCTTTTCTCCTTGTTCCAATTCTTCTTCTTCATCTCACCTCCTTCCACTACTTCTTCTTCCTCCTCTTGTTCACCTTCTTCACTTTCCACATCTTCGTTTTCTTCCTTTTCTTCTCCTTCTTCCACTTCTGCTGGTTACTCTCCTTCTTGTTCCTCTTCTTATCTATCTTCCACTTCGCCTGCCTCCTCTTGTTCTCTTTCTTCCACTTCTTCTTCATTCTCTCCTTTCCTTTCTTTTCTTCCTCTTCATCTCCTTCTTCTTCCTCCTTTCCTTCGTCATATCCCACTTTTTCTCCTTTTTCTGCTTCCACTTGCATTTCTACCTCTTGCTATTCTTCGTCCACTTCTTCTCCATCATCCCCACTCCTTCAAGTACTTCTTCTTCTTCCTGTTGTTCACCTTCTTCCACTTCTACTACATCCACTTGTTCTTCTTCTTCCCTCTCTTCTCCTTCTTGCCCTTCTTCTGCCTACACTACTTCTTCTTTCTCCCCTTCTTCTTCTCCTCCTTGTTCCACTTCTTCTTCATCCCCTTTCCTCCATTGCTTCTTCTTCCTCCTCTTTTTCTCATTCTTCCACTTCTTCTTCTTCTTCCTATTGTTCTCCTTCTTCCGCTTGCACTTCTTCCTTTTCTTCTCGTTCTTCCACTTCTTCTTCTTCCTCTTCTTCTCCTTCAACCACCTCTTCATCCTGCTCCCGTTCTCCTTCTACCACTTCTTCTTTTTCATCTCCTTTCATTCCACTACTTCCTCCTATTCCTCTTGTTCTCTCCTTCTACCACTTCTTCTACTTCTACTTGTTATTCTTCTTCATTTTCGTCTCCTTCTTCCGCTTCTTCTGCTTAAACTTCTCCTTCTTCTTCCTCTTCTTCCATTTATTCTCCTTCCACAACTTCGTCTTCTTTCCTTTCAGTCTTCTTCTTCATCCCCTTTCCTACACTTCTTCTTCTTCCTCCCCTTCTCCTCTAGATTCCACTTCTTCTGCTTCTTCTTCCCTTCCCTTCCCGTCCGGTCCTTCTACCTTTTCCTCCTTTTCTCCTTGTTCCAATTCTTCTTCTTCATCTCACCTGCTTCCACTACTTCTTCTTCCTCCTCTTATTCACCTTCTTCACTTTCGAGATCTTCTTCTTCCTTTTCTTCTCCTTATTCCACTTCTTCTAGTTACTCTCCTTCTTCTTCCTCTTCTTATCCTTCTTCCACTTCCCCTGCCTCCTCTTGTTCTCTTTCTTCGACTTCTTCTTTATCCTCTCCTTTCCTTTCTTTTCTTCCTCTTCATGTCCCTCTTCTTCTTCCTTTCCTTCGTTATATCCCTCTTTTTCTCCTTCTTCTGCTTCCACTTGCGTTTCTACCTCTTGTTCTCCTTCTTCTCCATCATCCCCACTCCTTCAACTACTTTTTTTCTTCCTCTTGTTGACCTTCTAACAGCAATGCAGGTAGCAAAAGCAATATACCTCATTGATATCATCAATGTTAAGAAAGCAACGAACGTCTTGAATAGGAGTAGGTGGGGCATCAGTTATCTAACACAGATATCAGGAGACAACAGCTTAAAATGCGTACTTTCGTATGAATAAAACCAAAATATATTATTTTTAACATAGGTTCCAAAAGACAAAACAAAAAGGAAAAGCATGACGCAAAGAAGATGAAGTAATAATTTTTTTTTTTTTATTTTGGAAACAAAGCTACAAGTCCTCCCCAAACAATCTTACATATGAAGCTCAAGGATTATCCTGATGTTTAATTGGAGCATCCAAGGAAGAATTAATACAAAGCAATGAACAGTCACTAGCACCAAACGTACTCCTCATCGGTCAATATTTTACTTGCTCTGTAGAAGAATAAGCAACTCAAATAAGTCGAACACTACATACAACTAACAATAAGTCAAACACCACACAAAATAATGAACAGTGAATGCCCAAGTTAGGTTGCAGCAAACAACTGTCAAGTTTTCTTTTCTTTAAGAAAACAACTTTCACTTTCAATGTTCACTCCCACACTCCGAAATTATGAAAAAGTTATTTAAGCATAGATTAAGAGAAGAGATGAGGATTCCAAATAATCCATTGGGTTTTATGTCAAAAAAGTCTACAACAGAAGCCATTTATCTTCTGTGGGGTTGATGAAAAATTACTGAAGATAAAAGAAACTTACATATGATTTTACTTAACTTGGAAAAAAGCTTATTATCAAGTGCCAAGAGGTGCTACTGTTATGGAAGACGTTGGAAAAGAAAGGTGTTTTCCAGTTGTACAGGACATGCATGATAGAGTAGCTACTAGTGCGAGAACTAACAAGGTGAAACTAGAGGCTTCCTATTGGGATAAGATCATATTAAGGCCCACCTTAAGTCCTTGTTTAATCTAGTTTTGAATGTGCTTACTAAGAATGTAACCAAAATACTATCCCTAATCAAATGCTTTTTCAAATTATAGTTTTGATTGAAGAATGAAGGGAAGCAGTTAACTTTAAACATGAGCTTTAGAGACAGATTACGAAACAAAAGGTTTTTGCTTAAGTAGGAGTAAGATAAAGTATATGTTGTAGTAGTCAATAGTAGATAGCAACGCATTGCAGTCATCCCCAAAAGCACTATAGCAAGATAGCTGTAGCAACTAGCAAGATGACTGCTATTTCGATTTTTCTTTATAACTATTCTTAAATATTTTAACATATATATACATATGTGTGTCTATATATATATATATATGTCACTGTCAGTAGGGCCATCTTGATTATCATGCACTAACAAATAATGCCTTGAAATTTTTGGATCCGTTGCACCGTCACTAAGAAGGGAAGGAAGCCTATTGGAGTTAAAAAGATCAACAAATCTGTTAATAGGCTGTTCATCCTTTGAAGAGACAGCAAGAAGACCTGCAAGATATTTTCAGTAGGAAAGACAAATAAATCTGAAAAGATATATTTAGAAGAGCGAAGGTAGACAAAAATTCAAAAACAATTCATGTATAGATACTAGTATCCTGCTATGTAAGAGAAAATTAAAAGACAAAAGAAGAGCTCTAACTGATTCCAAATCTTACATATCACAGGGTGGTCAAAAGCTTCATGGTCTGAAAAGGAAGCCACACGAACAAACTCTTTATTGAGAAACCAAAAACCAAGATGGTGTATTTTGGTATTCAGAACCTACAAAAGTATTTGCCAATCAAACCAAGTCTTAGATAATGGCAGAACTTAAGTACATGACATCACACTAATATTTTAGAACAGTTTCCAGCACTGTAAACAAGTGGGCCTAGCATAGCAGTACTATTTGCTCAAGCTTGTTTTGTTCATTTAAATTATTGAAATATATCATGCCTGCAGTTTAACTAAACTAGAAAATTCAGTTCCGGAGCTCAGCTCAATTCAAAATAAGTATTAGTCATATGATGTACAACTGTAAATTCACCCATATATAGATTAAACTACTATAACTAATTATTTTCCAATGAAAGGCAAGTATATGAAGATAATAAAAAACAAAAAAGCAACACAGGCAGTGAATGTGACTCACTGGAGGAAAGTTGGTGGTTAATTAGCGGGACATCTGAAAACAAGTCAGAAAATTCTGTCTCCAGCCTCTGATAACTTGCTTCAATTGCTCTTTAGCTACCTAGTAAAAAGGTGCGGAAACAGATAATAAATGGAAGAAAGCAGTAGACATGGGTGAGGGTATTGGTAAAAGAAGGGGCGAGCAAAGAATTAATTTTCAAATTTTCAAATGTCATCCTAACATCAACAGAGTTTACACACAGAAATCCAAATGTCATCAAATTTTCAAATTAATTTCAATTTCAAGTAAAAATAGTCACTTCAGAAACTGACAAGTTCAGTTCAAATCCCTAAATACAGAAACAATATCATTTTTAAGATCTTCCCTTAGGGCAGAACAAGTGGTAGAATTCGTCAAATTCAGATCCTGGTGTAGTTTAAAGGCAAAGATGGACAGGTTTTCCTCTTTTTATGAACCGTCAATGCAACCCATGCTATGTTTAAAAAACTTGCAGCATCTATAAGTGCTTTGGATAGATTCATTACAGAAACATTTGACAGAGATGAGGAGGGGGAAATACACATAGGCATGGCTAGATATACAGGATCAGGTATTCTTCACTTGGCAAAACAGAACAGCTGCAGCCTGCAAAGCTGGACTGAGATTGGGATGATGGGATCCGGTTTTATACAAACAAATTTCTGTCTAGTATATATAATATTGGAAGGGGAGCACAAATGAACACAGAAGGACCAAGGACACAGTTTGGTATAACAAGTAAAACTGTTTGAGTGGGGGGGCCGAGTGATGAAGTAATTGTTTGGCTGATCCAAAAACACAAATTCAATTCCCTAAATGATTGGGATCTATCGTCTTATGCTTGAGTTATATATTCAATTGGTAATGAAAGAATTCTGGTGTATGAATATATGCCTTAAGATACTAAAATTCAATTCATGCACTAGATACTAAAAGGATTCTATAGAAGGTAATGAAAGGATTCATACACTAGAATCGTTTCATTACCTTCCATGGAATACCCCACAAGAGACACAAGATGCCAGTGGTGGACTTTCGATAGAACCGCAATCTCAGTTGGAATTCATCCAAGGCCTTGCTACTGATCACAGCAGCTTCCATTCTTTTCACCGCAATTTTGGTACCATCATCCAACTCTCCCTTACTCTAACGATACTTCGAGTGACTTTTTACATTAAATCCAAAATTTATCACCTAATTTTACTCCTAACTTAGATTCATGATAAAAAATCCCCACCTCATTCACATCATCCCAAAATCAATTTTAAAATATAAATTATATTCAAAATCAATTTTATTAACATCATACACTCATTCGAAACATACACTCAATCAGAATTGAAGTCTTCAAACAGGTATTTCCCCAAACAAGCTACAATTCTAATACCCTAGAACCGATCAACCGAATGGGAAAATCTACCTGAAAGACAAAAGTCGTACGAAAATAAGAAGCAATGAGATCACAGATTCATAGCTTATATATGAGCTAAAAAGGAGTTATACTTTACAACAGCAATAGCTTATGTTTGTGTTTAATTAACAGTCAATAGAAGTAATCACTAATCAAAATATGGCTTGAAGAGTCATAAAGTGTAATCAGTAATCAACATTTTTGTTTGCTTTAATACGCCAAGAATGATCCAGTGCCAGTGTATCTTGTTGCTAATGCCTTTCCTGCTGAGGTTGGCTGAGAGAATGCTAACTGAGTACGTTCAAACTCAAGACCCGTGCAGAAACTCTTCCTGCCACCAATTTAACATAGACCCATAAGCAAATCACTAAACTAGGAACTAGTTTGAGAATAATTATACGTTTGGGATAGAATTTACAAAATGGATTTCGCACAATTAATTTTAAAATAGAACCATTTATGCTTTTCCTCAAAGCAATTTGATGTAAAACAATGTAAAATTCTCAACCTATTGAAAAGTTACTTTTATCCGTTCTAGTTAAACTAAAAATTTAAAGGCAAATCGACTCTGATATTTCCTACTGCAAAATCAACTCACACTAACCAACTAGCACAGTAGCACTCATTCAAATTCAATGCAGCTAGTATTAAAGCTTTCAGAAATACGATATTACCAAGCATTCTGATACTTCCTTTTGTGATACTAAACACAAACTAACCAGTTAGCACTCGATCAATGCAGCTAGTGTTAAAACATCCAGAGATATGACATTTATCTATAGGAGTCTTCCATTACCTTTAAAACTAAGATATTATATAAACTATTCAAACTCTTGGTTGTTAGCCTAATCTTTATGGCTTAATCTAGGCATGCACCAGGGGATTGCAGATGTGTAAAAAATCCGAGGTTTCCATAATGAACTAATTGATGATGAATTAGGGTTTAGTTGGCAATGAGAAATGGCGATTGAAGGCAAAATTAATTAACTTTACCTCACAGCATCTAGCAATTGGGTTGCAATTCCTTTTCTTCTGTTAGAGGGAGTTACCCAAATGGCTCTAATGCCACAGGAAGCAGCGGTTGGCTTGGTATCGCAGAATAACGCTCCTTCCATCCTTTCAGAATCGGTGGGTGAAGCAATTTTTTTTCCAACCTCCCTTTGGAAAATAACATTCCCGAACTGAAGAGTGGTAGAACGCGTCTTTTTCTTTACGCTATCGGCATGTCCCGCAGAGACAACCTTGAATGCTTTGTGAATAGGTTCTGCAACCAACCATCCGACAACCTTGTGAAGAGAAACAAACAGATAGACCTTACAGAGGTCATGAAGTATCCACTCGCTTCCAAGCTCTATTTCCATCATTCTCACGACCTCCTCAACTTTTTTTGTGTGAGAAGATGAGCGGTTCTCGGATACCAGGACGACCCGACCCGATTGGGCACTGGGCAGAGGGATAACATTTTCTTTAGTCCAACCCTGTAGGATAGTAGAAACAGGAAATAAGATAAATCGGGAAGAAACAGAGAGGGGGGGAAGCAGAGAAGTTACTTACTTTGAATGGGATTCCCTGAGTGTAGGATTTGTGAAACTCATTGTGGGATTTTTCGTCATGTGGGTCGCCGGGAGTGAACTTGATTCCGCAAGTGGAACACGCGCGTAAGAGAAAATCGGATTGGCCGAAATCGAGGTGGAATTGAGCGTAACTCCTCTTCTTGTTTTTGACGACCGTTACGGGTTTGGGATGCGAGTGAACAACAACGTTAGCTTTTTCACGCCTTCGTGCGTAGGTGTTGATGATGTGGTGTTGCTGGTTCTCCCAGATGAACAAGTTGTCCTTGTCGTCGCCATTGGTGCCAGAAGCGGAAGCGGAATCGGAGGCAGAGTTGAAGAAATTGGTTATCTTGGACTGCATCTGCGATTCAATAATGGCTGTTTCTTCTTCCCTTTCTTCAGCTTCGACTGGGATACCTTCAAATTATTTCAACTTTTCACTTTACTTTTCCCGCCCATTATCTCTTGTCAACAAACATTAGGACTGTCTTCTTTTTTTTTTTTTTTTATTTTGACAGTTCAATTTCAAATTATTGTAATTACTTTTAAAATGGCTCAAATGAATTAAATATAAATGAAAAGAAACAATTTAAATATGCATAAGAGATGAGTCAAGTATATATACTAATAATATTGTTATTTTTCAAATATTATATCTTTATACCTTGAGGGCGGAACTAAAATCAAGCAAATTTAATCATCATACTTCTACAAAATATTTTGAAGGAATATATGACCCATAATAAATAAAGATCTTTGGCATACTAAAAATGAACTAACTTTCGTCCAAGCACAAGCAGAGAACATAAGACAACCTTCCATATCCTTGGTTTCAATTAAAACAAGGTACAATCTCTTTCAAAATGGTGATTTTGAACAGCACTAGCAATTAGTAAATCTACAAATTGAGAAGCAGGTAACTAACGAATCACATCTGAGCATAACATTTAACAATTGATAATATTTCATCGTTAAATGCAAAATATTAATCCTTAAACAATCTGCGAAAGTGAAACGCGAAACAAAAGATGAGTAGTGATAATAAATAGGTAAAACCAGTATCTCCAAACAAGTTCAGTGCACCCACTCATGTTTTCTATTTTGTTTTCCAAGTAAAAAATCTTTGGACAGTTATAAACTCATACCTTCTATTTACCTTTCTATATAACAAATTAGCACAATATCATGTTGGCAAAGCTAATGAGATATTCTCATGAACTGTGACTACAATGTCAGATACATAACATTGGTCCAGTTAAAAGGTTTATTCAGATACTTACATAGAATATATAGTCTTTAATAAAAAGTTAGAAGGCTGATTTAGTAATAAAATCACATTAATGATAATGAGAGAAGAAATAAGTCACAGCCTAACAGGTTTCAATTTCTTTATACAACAAAAATATAGTCTTGAACACAGAGTCACAGCTTGCAGATTCATAACAAGTGTATAATAGACATCATTCCCGAGAAATGTTCCTTACAATAACATTTATTATTGATTAGAACTGTATGAAATGAAAAAATACCAGTAGAAGCTTATTAAACAAAGTTTCAGTGTGCTGATATATTCATAGAGTAAAACTTTATCATGTTCTGGCAGGAGCATCATTCATCATTAATTGATTTATCACTTGACTAACTAATAATTAGTACTACATTGTTTCAACACTATTCAAAAGTGAGTCACATATTCTTACCCCGGTTTTATATGCACCAGAATACGATCAACTATTGCTGCTTCAATTTTCATTTCTTTCTTCTTTCTACGCTACAGTTCATTGTTACTCTCTTAATATTTTCTTTCTACTTTTATTTAAATGTAAATTTCACACAAATAATCATGCAATTAATTGTGAAATCAAATATGATATCATTAAATGTCAAGATTCCTTTCTCTGGACAAGAGTTCAAACCCTAAAAAATTAGAAGAAAATGGAGACATAGCTAGCTAGATAGCCTTACATTGGCGTCGCTGGAGATGGAGCTTGTGGAGGCTAGGGTTCGCCGGAAAAAGAAAGGGGCCGCAGACGAGTGTGGGAAAAGACCGCCAGAGTTGTGCCGTCTGCGGTGGCGGTACGGTGACGGTGCAGTGACTGTGAGTGAGAGTGGCTGAGACGGTGTAGGTGACTAGGACGTGAGTTTGTGGTAGGCTTTTAATTAACACTTACTACTTTTAATTTTTGTTTTTCTAAATATCAATTTTACTTTTTATAATTCTAACTTTAAATATGGTCTCTTCTTATAATCTATTTTCTTTCTTTTCTCTCTTTTTTTTTCTTTTTTTCCTATTTCATTATAATAATAATTATTATTATTATTATTATTATTATTATTAATAATAAGAAGCATGAAGAAGTATCTATACCCTTGAAGTATCAACAAAAAACATGTGAAGCACTTTGCTTCTCCAACATTGGAGAAGTAAAATTTGTAAGTTTTTTTACTTCTTTGGTGATGCATTGTTAGAAAAGTAAAAAAAATTGCAAATATTTTTACTTCTTTGATAGTGCATCATCGAAAAGTTGAAAATTTTGCAATTTTTTTATTCTCCACTGGTACAGTGCTAGAGAAGTAAAAATTGCAAATATTTTTACTTCTTTGATAGTGCATCATCGAAAAGTTGAAAATTTTGCAATTTTTTTATTCTCCACTGGTACAGTGCTAGAGAAGTAAAAATTTTGCAAATATTTTTACTTCTCCGATAGTGCACCACTAGAAAGTAAAAAAATTTGCAATTTTTTTTACTCCAACAATGCACTACTAGAGAGTAAAATATCGATGATATATTGATATTTTTCTCATCAATAGGTGGGAAATAAAAAACCAGTAGGTGAGAAATCAAATTTCCCTTTGTGAAGTGTGAGTTGCGAGACGTGAGCGAGAGTCCAGTGGCCCATTGGGCCAAGTGCAACTCGGAATAGACTAAACTGGATGTGGGTAATTTCTTTTAACACCTCAACTTTTACTACTCGTATTCCCATATAGCAAAAAATACCCAACATGACCTTATATTTTGGATCAGTTGATTCAGTACACATGAATTTTTTTTTTCGAATCAATTGATACAAATTTTATTTTTTTATGTGTTCCAGACAATTTATCCGAAAAATTATCAATATTCAATTTTGGATGAGTTGATTCAGATAATATGTCTTCAAATCAATTGATTTGGAAGTTGCACAAAAAATAAAATTCATGTAAACTGATTTGTAATAAGAAACAAAATGAAGAAAAAATATTGATTTGAGACATGTTTGTTGTGTATCGCAAAAGGGAGATTATAAATAATGAAGAGATTTCGTGTTGGGAAGTTGTGTCGTTGTAGAAGAAGGTTTTATGAAAGTTGTATGATGGGAGTAAGCATGCTCAAGAGAGGAAAGCAAATAAGGAGGAAATAAAGGAGTTGTGAAAATGTGTTGGAGACGAGAGCAAACAAGGAAGAGAAACTTACATTTGTTTTGGGTGTTTTCTATTTTTATTTTCAAAGAAAACAAAAAATAGTAGTAAAAATATATTAGGTTACAATTTAAAAAATATTTTTGCTAAAAACATTATCGAAAAACAACTGAAAACAGAAAAAAATTGTTTTCAATCTTTCCAAAAGTTAACACTAGATGAAAACATAATAACAATATTGTAATTATATAAAAAATAATATATAAATGTATTTCAAACTATATATAAATAATTTATAATATATTACTAAAATTGATTAAATTTAACAATATTATTTATTGAAAATAGAAAATATCAAGAAAAAATAAACACATTTTTCTAATGTTGAAAACTTGAAAATGAAAACTTTTTTTAATAAAAATAAAAAACATATTCTTAAACCAAACGTCACAAGTGATGTTTGTTTTGAATATTTTCTATATTTATTTTCACATAAAACAACAGTAAAAATATGTTTGGTTGCAATTCAAAAAACAATTTCTCTCAAAATATTTTCAAAAAATAGCTGAAAATAGAAATAAGAAAAAAATCATCTTCAATGTTTTTAAAAATTAAAATTATATAAAAACTTAATAATAACATTGTAATTATAACAAAAATTATATATGAATGTATTTTAAATTATACATTTAAATATTTTATAATATTTTTAATAAAATAGATTAAATTTAACAAAATTATTTTTTAAAAATAGAAAATATCAAATGAAAATAAACATATTTTCTGAATGTTGAAAATAAATTTTTTTTTTTAAATTGAAAATAAAAAAATTAAATTAAAACTAAATGCCAACTTATTTTCTCCTACAAAATCAAGTGTGGCAAAGAGAAGTCAGTCTCAGTAGGAAAAAAAGGGTAGTATGGTGACTTTTATTATCTATGAGAATCATTTAATTTCAACATCTGTTTGTAAATTAGAAAACAATTAAATTTTTTTAAAAAAATGCAAACATATAAAGTTCTGCTGTTTAATTTTTCTAATAAACGATTATTTTACAGATCCAAAATGTGGAAGTTGCAGTGAAATATGATTCATTCAGGCAAGTGGTGACAATGATTATTACAAAATGAAATTTTACATGGAAATAATGACCTCACTTCATAGACAAAAGTAATGTGAAATCGATTTTTTTTTATTTCTGCCTTGAATCAATCAGAATATTTAGCTGCTATATTTGACGATTGTGTGTGAATTTCAGTATTCTGTGTGCTGCTAATTCAATAGAAATCTCTTTATTTTCTGCTTGTAAAACAAAATATTGGTATATATGACAAATATGATGAATTAATATTACGATTTAATTATAATCTACTGTTTATATGAATTAATATGTTTATTTACTTTGATATATGCCTCTTTTATGGGTATTTTGGTCTTTTTCATGTTTTTTATTTTTCTTTTTTCTTTATTTATTTATATCTTTTTTTCTTTTTACATAATTTTATTTTATATTTTCTTTTGTAATAAATAATAATATTTTAAACTAAACTATATATTTTAATAAAAATAATTAAATTACTTACTCAATATATCATAAATTAAATTTGTTTTATTTTTTAACCATTCAATTCGTCTTATAAATTCTTCTCATCTAAATTAAAAAATAAGTTTAATATTTATATACTGTCAGTGTAAAAGTTAATTATAATCTTTTATTTATAAAAATTTTAAAATATTAGTTAATAAAATCAACAAACTTACTATATAATAAAGATGATAACTAATTGTCCGTATAAAGTTTTTTACCCTAACCATATATAAATATTTTTCTCTTTTAAATACGTAATTTGATACGACTATCATAATACACTCATATATAAATAAAAAAAAGCAAAAACCTGTTTCAATACTATGTGTAAATACTAGTGACTCGTTCTACTATAATATTTCACATTAACAAATAATTGGTAAAAATTGTCAACTTCTACCTAACAAAAAGAAGACAATTCTACATTATTTCTACGTCAATTCCAAAACGATTTCTTCTGGAAAGAGTTTAACTTTTGGACGTAATGTACAAAACTACAAATATTGCAAAATTATAAGAAATTGGATTTTGTAATATTGGGTACCATTTTCGTGGTTATTAATCATGATCATTACGTATTTATATAACTAACAATTTGTTTTATTTTATTCCATCCAACCACACTATTCTACGTATTATTATTAGCTTAAGTGACAAGTGACAAATTCAAAAAATTATTTCATCATACAATGACTTCTATTTTAGTAAATAATATTGATAATCTATGCTATATTGTAATATGAATCTTCATCTTTTTTAAATTGTTTTTGTAACTGAGAATGTTTTAGGAGTAATTATCACTTGCATAGAAACATGTCTTATTAGGGGTGTTTGTTTTCAATGTTTCATATTCCATTTTCAGGAATTAGATTATTTGGAATGATAAAATATTATATATTTCCATGAACATTTTGTTTGACGTTTGAAGACTTCAGAAAAAAATCGAATTTATTTAATAAAAAAAATAAAATAAAAAAAGAAAAGTGGAAAAAGAAGAAGTAAATATGAATAGGCTTAAATATAAATTTGATATCCTATTTATTTAAAATAGTTCAATTTGATACTCAAATTTTAAATTTATTATATCTAATTGTCAAAATGTCTCAATTTGATATCTTCTAATAAAATACCAACAATAAATATTATGATGATAAAAATAATTATGGACAATTAGGATGTTTAATATAGAGATATTAAATGAAGACATTTTAAATAATTGGGTACCAATAATTTGAATCAATTAAAATTCAGCTATCGAATTGAAGTGTTTTAAATAAATAGATACCAAATTGATATTTAAGTCATATGAATATTTTATATTTTTAAAAAACTACAATGTACATAAATATAATTTTAAAATTTATAACAAATGTGGTAATGTGGTATTTTCATGCTCTCTTAATTTCCCAGAGATTTTATATCACCCTAAAAATTGTAATTTATTATATTTAGTAACCAAAAATTTCAATTGTCAAAAGGTCACAATCAAATTGTTCTCAAAATCCATCCCCAAATGGTTTGCACCTATTTTCAAATGACACAGTTAGTGACAAACGATACTGAATCATTGATTAAAAAAAACAAAACGAAAAAATCCAGTCATTAAAACGGTAGCTAAATGGTCAACAAAATTAATTAAAATTCAAAATATGTCATTTTCACAATAACTATATATAATGACTGATTGATTTGTGACTTCGTTAATTAACTGCTAAATGGGCCTCTAAATATTATTATTGTAATCAACTAACTATAATGGTTGTTGTTTAATTTGGTGGCACATAAGCACCAACGATATTCATCATCTTTCATGCAACTATTAATTTTAAAGATAAAATTTTGTTCCTAATCTTTTATAGTTTATACTCAAAAGAAAGGATTAATATCATGTGTTTTTCCCAACTCGTTATTTTGGGTTTCTTCAAAGCATATGATACTCTTCTTTCTCTAAATCCTAATCTCAATTATAAGAAAAATAAAACACATAAGGTTTTATCTCAAACATCACCAAATTTTAACTTATTTTATTTTGTTTTATACTATTAATTATCAAATTTAAATAAAGGATAGTTTAGGAAAAAATTATTTGCCTTATATATAAGAAATTAATAATATTAAAAAACAATTCTTAAAAAATCGATTTCTTTTTAATTATCTATGAGATTGATCCGGAAAGTACAAATTTGTTCTTTTTTTTATTTATTAAAATTTTGTACCTTTCTTTTCAAATAAATATGTTATGGCAATTGACAGCACCTTTTTTATGGGATAAATTATTGTATTAAATATAATATAAGTTAAAACTTTTCTGATAAAAAAATATAAGTTAAAGCTTTCAAAATTGCTTTACACATGTTAGTGTGAAAATCCTTAATAGACACGTTTTCATGCTTGCTTCTTCGTTATTTCTCTTTCCTTTTACATTAAATAATAATAAATTATTTTTTATAAATAATTAGTATATTTTAAAATATCATTTATGAAATTTGGGCTTTCCATAGTATCAATTCTAAACAAACAAATCATTATACACATCAATCAATTTTTCCATTCCTATTCTTAGTTTAATTTTATTTATTACTATCTTTTTTGAATAAAAATATTTTAAGTAGTGTACATTGTACTGTGTCACTTATTTTACTTCAAATTATTGTTACATTAATACGTATTTTCTTTTTCCCTTTTAAAAAAATTATTCTCACTATTTATAACTTTTTTATTTATATACAATGATTGTTAACTTTTTAAAATATATTTTTACCTATATGATACGTATGTATGTTACTTCACCAGTACCGATTATTCATCGATTTACACCTTGATTTGTAATATAACGGTTCTAAAGCCAAATTCGAATTATTCTGAGTTTTTGGTTTAAAAATTTATTTTAAAAAAAAAATTGTTTGGCAAAAATTGTTTTATTTTGTTTTTTTATTTATTTTTGAAACAATTTTCATTCAATTTAAAAAATAATAAATTTGGTTTTTAGATTTTTATTTTTTTACTTAAATTCATTATTTGACATCATTTGTCAACATTGACTATCACCTTTAATTGGTGGTCACCGGCCGCCACTTCTAACCAACAGTGACCGACTGCCACTTCTGTCCGACGGTCACTAGCCGTCACTTCTGACCGGCAGTCACCAACCACCAATTCCGACCGGCAGTTACCAGTCACCACCTTTAGTCGGTAGTCATCTGTCGTCACTGCCGACCAATGATCACTAGCTGCCACCTCCAACCAGCTGTCACTAGTCACCACCTTCAACCTCTGATCATTAACCGCCACCTCTGATCACCGGTTACCGACCACTAACTTCGACTACCAGTCACCAATTATCACCTCTGATCGTCAGTCATCGACCACTACTTTCAAACGTCAATCACCAACTATCACTTTCAAAGTCGGTATCTATCGCCACCTCCAATTTTGGTTAAGATTTAAAAATTTTTTCTAATTTAATATTAGGTTAAACTTATATATAACTTTTAATTTAAATTATGATTTCTGTAACATAAATCAGAAGTACACTTACGTGTCAAAAGTGCCAAATCTAACTATCTTGAAGTAGAGCTTTTTCAATACACCTACATAAAAAGTCCACGATCCATGATCCTTTAATATATTACATCATCCAAACATCATCATCTAAATAACAATATATACACACATAATTTCTGTTTAAAAAAAATATAAACACACATAATCTATTGTCAAATGTAGAATTTTAGTGTTAATTATGCCAAGTTCTACATTTATACAACTCGATCTCCTATTTGCCTGAACTTAGGAAAAATAAGATTATCTTAAAAAATAAATCCCAAGTGATTAGTGAAAGACCATGTACGACTAATATATTTTTTAGTATGTTATACTTCCTCAGATTTTTAGGGTTATGCCCAGTTCTATAACACTTTAGACAATATTTTAAAAGTATTTGAAAATACTTTCTAAAATAATTTAGAACTAATTAGTATTATAACATGATTATTAGAGTATTAATTTACTTAAAAACTTAAGTTCTTTTTATAGGTCAAATATTAATTGTTAATATGTTAATTTTTGTTAGGAGAGGAATTCGAATCCACGATCTCTCCTCTCTCATCATTTTGTTATTAAATAAATCTTATAATTCCAAAAATTTAAATATTATTATTACCTCAAATTTCATTATTTTGACAAAAAAGTAGTTAACTTCTATATCAAGAGTTCAGATATTTTTCTCTTTAACTATTTAAAAATATAGTTACCAATACATATATTTTAATTACTTTCTTTTAGGGGAACTTTATCTCCCTTTCTTTGACTAACTATATATTAACAAAAATATATAAGTCCATAGAAACAAATTAAACTAAATAACTTGTCGTAAGGAAACTTTTAACTTTTATCATTTGCTTGCAAAAATAAAAGATGTACTTCTATTTTTATTTCCAATGTTTATCAATTTTATTTTAATCTTTTAAATATTTTTATTTGGTTTTAATTCTTATTATCAAACAGTAACTTTAGCCTTAGTTTTTATTCCTAAAAAACAATATTAATTAAACAATTCTATAATCTAATAGGTCATTGGCGAGTATGAAGAGAATAATTTTTTATAATTTTCTTAAGACAAATTGTATTTTAAATATCTTATTTTATTAAATACAATTTATTATCCTGTTATAAACTACTTTATGATTTCATAATGTCACTATTATGGTTTTTAGAAACATATATTATAATCAAATAAGAAATTCTCTATATGTCCAACATAAGAGTAATTTCCTCATCAAGTGGAAAAAATAAAAAGACTTATTTGTGAAGCAACAACACATTATTTAAGCAAACAAATTATTTTTGTTCACCTTGTCCCTGAATCTCTTTGAAATTGAATAAAAAGTCGCATTCTGACTTTCGTTACGAGGTTGATTACTAGCACGTTTCCATGGTCATTTACGAAACAATAACTACAAATTGTTTCTATCATGACTTGTCACAATTTAACAACCATGGCAATATAGTAAAAATTTCGAAAAACGTGCTTATATAAAATGGAAATACCACGTATAATAATAATATAATATCAGAGTAGTAGTAAACAAACAACGATAAAAATAATTTTAGTTTCTAGCCATATAGTCAGAAACAAACACATTATTATTCAATATGCCCCATTAGGTCAAAATTGCAAACTATATTGACCAATCGTAATTCTTTTTTGTTGGGTATATTTTTACGTTCATTGCTTCATAACAAAAATTTGCCTACACCTTCTAATCCGAAGAAAATTCAATTGCTTCTATCTAAAACTAAAACCCTTTTGCAAATATTCTAACCCTACCTAAAACGCGCAATATTGTCAAATTGTTGAAATGTCAAATTCCAAGTGTTAACTACATATATATATTGGATTGGTGGCAATATAGAAAAAACATCATTCACTAAACTACAATCTTCACAATCTTATTACAACAAACAACATGAAACGTTTTGTGTTCTCTCTTGCATGGGCTTTTGCTCTTGTCTTAGCTTCTTCTTCATTGGCTCGTGCTACGGTTGTGGAACACACTTTCAATGTATGAATGAGTTCTTTTCTTTCTTCTACTTTCATAGCTAGGTTAATTAATCAAAGTTTCAATATGAGTAAATTACCATTTTAGTTCTTTAAAGTTATAGTTGTTAATCTACTTAAATATAGTTTAGTTCTTGAAAGCAAAGTCATTGATGGTTTTTCCTTTACTCTAAATGGTTCTAAAACGTTATCTAAATAACTTTTTTTAATGGGTTTAAAGAATGTTATCTAAAAGATTTTTGGATCAATTACAATTAAAGAATCCTTAAAGACCAATTTGTCTACTTATTTTTCAGGATACTATAACTTTCAATTACTAAGCTTAATTATATAAAAAAAAAAAAACAAAAACAAAAACTTTCGATTACTAAAATGGAATTTCACTCCTACTATTTATCTTTAGATACTTGAAAAAAAATCTCTAAAAATTATAGGCATTATATAAAGTGTTTTGAGGACCCATTTTCACAAATAACATATTCATCAGGCAACTACCCTTATTTTGGTTCTTGGTCGGTTATTTAGACGAGGTTTTATGCTCTAGTTATATATTTCTTCCACTTTTTTTTTTTTTTTTTTAAAAGCTTGAGTTCAAAATGGGTATTTAATTAGTCATTTGAATTGTGTTTCACTGATAAAATATTATGTTGTTACATAGGTGGAAGATGTTTCTATACAACGTTTGTGTCGTTCACAAGTGATCACTGCCGTTAATGGAACCTTGCCGGGACCAACGATCAATGCTCGAGAAGGTGACGCTGTTATTGTTCACGTATTCAACAAATCACCCTACAATCTCACTCTTCATTGGTAACTTTTCTTTTTCTTCTCCTCACTCTTCATTGGTAACCATTATTTTTACACTCTAAAGAATTTCAGTGTGACTTTTAAAAACATTTTCAAATACATAATAGTGTTAGTATAATATTTTTAAATTTAAAAAAATTAGTGTAAGAAAATAAAAGAAAATAAAAATATGTTTAATTTGATAAAAGTTAAGGGATGCATCTATAATTTAATCAATAATTAACTACTATGGATAAAACTATATATTATAAAAAAAAAAACAACACGGTTTGACCTTGAGAATTGATAATAATATTGACTTATTTTGCTTCATATATTTATATGCATTTTTCTACGTCGAATTTATTTCCTCGAACCACTTATGTGCTTTTCTAACTAATCAGAAGTAGAAATGTTAAAATTATTATTTTAAAGTAACCCTCAAATTTGACCATTCCTCTTACTTATCTTTTTAGTAAATTCAGTCTTACTTAATTAAGTGCTTTCGTAAATTACAAGCTTTAAACAAATTTGCTATTATTTTATTCTTTTCGAAGCAAGTAAACTGCTATATATCATTAATAAACCCCAAGTAACATGTTCACACTAAACCCGTAAATGAAAAATAATAAGTATTTTGTGCTTTGTACAAATATATATCTTGAATTAAGATAAATCATTAAATCTGTAAACTATATACTGAAACGAATATTTTTTTAAGAATGTTTAATATATATATATATATATATATATATATATATATATATATATATATATGACTAAAATAGAATTTAAAATTATACTTTATAATAAACAGCTAGATAAAGTCTATAGAATCAAATTAATTAAGCAATTATTTAAAAAACATAAGCATACGAGAACTCAGAAGAATAAAAAAAAAATTAATTAAGGGAAAAGAAGAAACTTTTTTTAGTCATTAATTGAGAATGACTAAGTTTTTTATGTCTTAATAAAAAATATAATATGAAATTATTTCATTTTTAAGAATGTGATCTTTATCTTCATTATTATCTTTAATTATTAAATAGAATTGACTACCATCGACACAAAAATGAATCCCTTTTTTCTATGTGGAGGGTAGTCAATTTTTTTCTTTTTGTTGATATGAAATCTAAAAGGAATTGTATGATAATTTTATTGTGAACAATCAGAAAACATAACAATGTACTATTTACTGTTATTTAATAATATATTTTTTTAGCTTATTAGAAAAATAAGACTGATTTTTCTGCATGTAAACTAAATTTGGATTCATTATTTTACAATATATTATGCAGGCATGGAGTTATTCAATTTTTAACTCCATGGTCAGATGGTCCTGAATTTGTAACTCAATGCCCTATACCTTCTGGTGGTAGCTACACATATAAATTTAACCTAACTGGACAAGAAGGAACACTTTGGTGGCATGCACATTCTTCTTTTCTACGTGCTACGGTCTATGGTGCCCTTTTCATTAGGCCTCGTTTAGGACACTCATACCCTTTCCCTAAAGTTTATCAAGAAATCCCTGTACTACTTGGTAACCCTCTTTACCCTTTTTCTAATTTTCTGAATTATATTGCACCTTATTTCTAAATTAATTAACATAGGGGTGCTTATTTGAAAATCTCTTTCCTTTATTACGATTAACAAAAACACAGGTGTTGCTGCGTGTGTTTGCATTTTTATTTTGATATGTTATAATAAATTTAAGATTTTAATTTAATAATAGAATATGATAATTCACTCTATTATTTTGGATATAACATGATAGAATATATTTTATAATTTATATATTTTTTGTTTATGATTACATGATAGAAACATATCATATTATTAATTAATATGATAATTAATTATAAACTCTATATATTTAAAGTAAAATACAAAACTTTTTAAATTTATTTTTATTACACTAACATGTGTTTGTTTTTCTTATGAAAAACTTAAGTTTGAGACAAAATGAGTTTCACACAAAAATCTTCACTACCCTTACTTTTGAAAAATGAGTTTTGTTGATTTAATCTCAAACTTTGTGCACAACAATTTGGATGAAAAATAAAAAGAATCACTTATTACACTTCTATTTTTTTATATTATTGTCTCTATGTTTGTTTGTGTAATATTCTTTTGTCAAAGAGGAAGACTTGTGTAAGAAAAGTAAAACATCTCGGAAGGTTGAATACGTGACGAATGTAATAAAATTAGGATGGATATTTGGAGTTTAAAATAGAAGTGATATTTGGTGTAATAAAAACAAACATAGGAGAGTATGCATGTAATTTACTATGAATTATATATAATATATATTTAAAGTTGTATTATCTATGTTAAAAATATAACTATTTAAAAAATAAATTTAACTAATAAGCTAAGATGTGTACTCTATGTAAAAATAAATAAATAAATAAATAAAATTTTTATGTGTTATTAGCAATTGAAAAGTCAATATAGAATTATATTTTAATTAATAAGAAAAACTAGTTTCTCTCTATATGTAATATTTTTTAAGTGTCATCCCAAACTGATTTAAAAACCAATTAATTTTATTCAGTCTCTTATAATCTAATATTTAAAATCAATCCACCTTCACAGTGAGTACATAAATTGTAGCATCCAATTATACATTGAATCTGTGATAGCAGTTCATGTACCTAATTGTTAATATATATAATTGATTTGTGGGAACTAATTAATAGGAAAATATGTTGATTCTTAAAACTTTTGCAGGAGAGTGGTGGAATGCTAATGTTGTAGAGGTTGAGCACAATGCAACAGAAAGCCAATTGCCACCAATAGAATCAGATGCATATACAATCAATGGTTTACCCAGTGATCTCTATAACTGCTCTCAAGATGGTAAGCTAATTCTCCAACAATATTTGGTGCATCTATGTTTAGATTCAACTCGAAAATATTGTGAAAAAGGTTATAGTGTAAATCTAACATATATATATATAAAGATAAGTAAAAGTATTTTTTCTTTCAAAAATGTACTCTTTTACCATAGGTTACCCATTACCTGTAATATTTTAAGTGGTGGGTTAATCTGACTCACATTTCTAAAAATATCTAAAAATTTAATTTGATTTGTCTTATCGCAAATGGTATATTTAGTGGTTTTACCCACTAGATTTAAAATGAAATTAAAAGTAAGTAAAAAATTATTTTTTTAAATAGAATATTTTTCATAAAAGAATTGCAAAAGAATAAAATAACAATATTAAAAAACATGTAAGTGATTCATAACAAATTTTTTTCTTTGATTTAAGGAAAGTTTTTCATGAAAAATATGCATATTTTTAATATTGTTTATTAAATGGATTAAGTAAGGAAGTTCAGTTGAAACTCAAGTAAACTGTAGATTAAGTGGGTTGGGCTACTAATTATTTTAGTTAAGCAAAATTTTTAATTTCATAGTCTGACCAACATAAATATATCGTGGGTTGAGTTAACTCGTTTGGTTTAATCCATTTTTTTGACATATTTATTTCTATATATATATATATATATATATATATATATATATATATAAAACTTCTTCATAAGCTAATCTTAATTTATTATAAACTAATATGTAAAAGTTTTTTATATAATTTTTAAAAAGTTATATGAGCTTTTAATAAATTAGTTTTATCTTTTTGTTGTTATTTTAATTTTTTTTATTTTCTTTCTTAAAATCATTTCTTAAGAAGTTCATTCAAAGAAATCGCAGAAAAAAAAATAGTTTCTTAAAAATACATGCAGAAGCTCTATTTCATGATTTTTCAAACTTTTGAAAAGACGTGAGACTTTTACATATCCAAATCTCTAACGCAATTTTGCTCATCTTGCATTTGAAGTTTTTTTTTGGAAGACTAAATAAACATCAATATATTAAAATGATATCAAAGCAATACCAATAGTACTACATAAAAAACCAGCCACTCCTAAATATACATCATCATTGACAACACACCCAAAAGAAATGCATGCAAATTACAATTCTAGAAATATAAACATAAGCCTTTAAAGAAAGAGTTTAACATGTATAAAGTTTTATATTAACATTTAATTATAATTTATTATTTATATATTTTAAAATATTAATTAATAAAATTAATAAATTTATCGTATATAAAATATTATAATTAATTATTAATATAAAATTTTCTACATTAATAATATATAACTATTTTTCTCTTAAAGAAAACATCAACAACGATGCTAGTACAAAAGTAAGTTAAATTATTGGTGGATGTAAAATATTTCACACTCTCATCCAATAATAATTTATATTTTATAGTTAGGTGACTTCTAATATAAATGTCTCTTAAACTTCATTCATTATATAAACATTAAACTCTTACAATTATAGTATCTAATTTTCCAATTTTCACCAATTTTTAAATTAGGAACATACCAAGTGAAAGTGAAGCAAGGAAAAACGTACATGCTGCGCATAATAAACGCTGCACTGAACGCACAACACTTCTTCAAGATAGCCAACCACACGTTCACGGTGGTAGCCGTCGACGCACTCTACACAAAACCCTACAAAACCGACGTCGTAGTGCTCGCTCCGGGCCAAACCGTTGACGTCCTCATAACCACCAACAGGCCCGTGGGCTCTTACTACATGGTCTTCAAGCCCTACCAGTCAGCCCCACGTGTAGCCCTTAACGGGAACTTGACCCGCGGAGTGATCACCTACGAGGGTGCCACGTCAGCAGCAAAGCCCATCATGCCCGACCTCCCCGACCAAACCGACACCCCAACAGCCCACAAGTTCTACACCAACATCACAGGCCTCGCCGGCGGGCCCCACTGGGTCCCCGTGCCGCGCCACGTGGACGAGCACATGTTCATCACGTTTGGCCTCAGCTTCACCACTTGCAACAATTTTTCAGGAGGTTATTATTTAATTCATCTCAATTTCCATAATAGGTTAATTCTGACGTTTACTTCTTAAATTTTAGATTTGATTAAGTTTTTAACTATATGAAATTTTACTAAATTTCACATTCGTTCTTTAAAAATTAAAAATAATTTTTTTTATTCCCGAATTTGGTAAAACTAAAAAACTTGAAATTTCATATGAAAAAAATTATTTTAATTTTTAGATATAAAAACGAAATCTAGTTAATTTCAGATTAAAAATTTAATTAAACCAAAAATTTAATTCCACTGGTGAAAGTTTTTAAATCTTTTAAAAATTTGGTTTTTAGTCATTCAACAAAATTTGGACGTATCAAAGTTCTTAATTTTTTTTTTAAATTTAGTTTATAATTCCTAAATTTTTAAATTTTCAGTTTTTAGTCCCTATTTTTTAATAAGATATATAAGTGACTAAAAGGTAAATTTTTAAAAGTTTAGAAACTAAAAACTGAATTTTCAGTTTACATAATTATTCAGCCTATATACTCCTTTATAAATAATAGTTAAAACGCAGTTAATTTCTCTGTTTTTGAAAAGTTTATCGTTTTTAACAAAGCATTATTATATCGTCTTGTTAGAACACCGAAAAACACAAACACAGTAGGGTGATACAAATTATAAAAACTAATCCATTTAAATTAATTAGTTTTGAAATTTAATTAAATTGATGATAAATTAACTTATATGCATAAAATTTTTCAGGTTGTACGGACGGACAACGTCCACTATCTGCGAACATGAACAACGAGTCGTTCGTGCTGCCACGCGGGAGAGGCGCGTCGATGCTGGAAGCGTTTTACTTCAACAACGTTAGCCACGTGTACAGTCGAGATTTTCCGAACCAGCCACCGGTTGTGTTCGACTACACGAGGCCCACCATAACGCGGGACACGTCGTTCGCGTTTCAAATGGCGCCGAAATCGACGAAGGTGAAGGTGTTGAAGTTCAATTCGACGGTGGAGATCGTGCTGCAGAACACGAACATTATCGCAGCGGAGAATCACCCCATGCATATTCATGGCTACAATTTCCATGTTCTAGCTCAAGGGTTTGGGAACTACAATGCCACAAGAGATGAGCCTAAGTTCAATCTTGTGAACCCTCAAATACGTAACACTATTGCCGTGCCTGTGGGAGGATGGGCTGTTGTTAGATTCCAAGCAAATAATCCAGGTTCGTTACAATTTAACGCTGACACCTGACAACAATTTTACACTCACCTTTGATGAAAATTTATTTATTTATATGAATTTTAAAATATTAATTGGTAAAGTCAATAATTTTATTATATATGAATTATTTCGTGATGGAATGTCAGTATATATAAATGTTTTTCTCTAATTTCTTTGCTTAAATAATTAAACCAAGTTTCACTTCAAATTAATACTTACAACATGTTTTTTGTCTAAGTGATACTAAATTTTGAGTATTGTTTATAGAAAAAAATGTTATTAGAAAAGAAGAATTCATATACCTTTTTCTTGATCTAGAGACGATACAAACTCATGTAAAATTGAATACTTGAATTACCTCATTTTGAAAATGAGTTGGTCTGACCCTGAGTCTTAAAACTTTTTTTGTTTGATTTGTTATATTACAAGTTTGTTCATTAAATGGGTTGAATAATTAGGAACTAAAAAATATATTTTTAAAAGATTAATAGAAAATTAATTTAAAAAAATTGATTGTTTAGCAAAACATTGTTTTTAAATTTTATGAGTTTAAAAATATAAAATATTATTTAAATAATATCAACAAGTCAAAAATTATTTTGTAAAAGTAATATCAACAACATAGTAGCCTAAAATTAAAAAAAAAAAGAAAGACAAACATTTCATGTTCACATAATTAATATCAAAATATAAAATTTAAGTAGATTAATGGGTAAGCCTAATCTACCACATGTTCAATGTAGATAGACTAGATTGTAAGTGGATTTGTTCAATTTTTTTACATAATTAATTTGTTTCGTAATTTTAGTGTCACATATGGATTTTGACATATTTTAACGATTTTACCAATAACTCAAAATATGCATAAATTCTATATCTGTTAGGTAATTTCTTGTAACCATTGAATATATGTGATTATACAGGTGTTTGGCTTGTGCATTGCCATTTGGAAACTCACTTGCCATGGGGGTTAGCCATGGCTTTCGAGGTTGAGAATGGACCAACTCTTTCTTTATCGGTGCCTCCACCGCCATCTAATCTTCCAAAGTGCTAAGCACATTTCATATACACATTCATGAAACCATACCTTACATTCTTACATTAAAAAAAGAGTTTAACACTTATACACTTTCAGTATAAAAAAATTTTACATTAACAGTTAATTACAATTCTTCATTTACATGACTTTTAAAGTATTAATAAATAAAAACAATGTATAAGTATTTTTCTCTTAAAAAAATTATAGATTGATTAATGTCCATAAACATTCACACACATACTATTTTGTAACGTGGATACATTTCCAATATCATTTTTTTTATTAAGAAAAATAAAGTGTAATAAAGGACGAAAGTTAGGCTATTCTTTCAACCATATTGTGACTTGATATATAGCCAAATGTAATCGATATGTCAAATAACATATGTTAATTAATTTGTCATTATAATTAGGTTTATTCATTTTCTCCTACGTTGTCTTGTTTTTCCTTTAGATATACCGACATAATTAATATTGGCACAATAAAGTTTACGTATTGTGTACGTTTGAGTGAATTTAGATTATTCTAGTTTGTTTGTTCTTTTTCAAGTGTGAAACGTTGTTGCTTTTACATTTCTATGCTTAATAAAGATGTGTTACGTTTGAGGAAGCATGTAATCAGTATAAAGATGTGTTAAGTTTGAAGAGGCGTGTATGAGTTGCTTACTAAACGGATAGTGAAACTCGTAATTAATAACTTTCAAACTATTAAAATTCATGAATGAGTTTTAATAAAATTTAAACAATAATATGCAAAGTGCCTGTTAAAAAAATAATGTGTTATTGAAGTTTCTAATTCTTGTATTAAATGAATTTGGATAAACATGGCAACACTACTAAAAATGGCCACTAAACGTGTTTCAAGTTGCTCTCTATATATAAATGGAGAAATGATTAATTTATCTTATGAAATTATATGGAAACTAAATTCCTTTATTAATAAATGTAATTAAGCATATTTCTCTTATATAAAGTCTCTTCTTACATGAGTTATATATTTTTATATTTAAAAATACACGCACTGGACTTTTAATTATATTGGTCAAAACTAATTTATGCTATACAGGTCAAAACTAATTAATTAATTGCCATTTTCCAGTTTTCAACTACTACAATCTTATAATATGCAAACTTTATACATAGAGAGAATTTTAAATATTTATTATCAAATTAATATTCAATAAAAGTTTGAAAACAGTTCCTATATACATGAGTTATATATATAGCTATAATTTTACACTAATTTTTAATAACAAATTTTTAATTTATAGTAAATTTATTAATTTTATTAATTAATATTTTAAAAATCATATAAATAAAAAAGTGTAATTAAATGTCAATGTAATATTCTTTTACATTGTTATTGCATATTAATTAATCCCATCATTATTACACTAAAGTAACTCAAGAAAAAAATAAATATTTAAATAAGACCTATTATATTTCAACACCCAAAAATGATCACGTTTTTATATTAATTTTAAGACGTAAAAATATATATTATAAAATAATCTGACAACATATATAAAGAATTTAATTAGTATATAATGTTTGTATATAAAGTTTTATAATTTAACACAGTTAATAACAATATTTTATTTATAATAAGTTTGTTGATTTTATCCATTAATATTTTAAAATTCATATAAATAAAGAATTGTAATTGAACGTTAGTGTAAAATTCTTTTACACTGTTCATCAATATTAATTAAACTCATATATAAAACAAAATCTTCTTAATTAATATATATAACTAAATAACTAACTAGCTAGTTGCAGAAAATTTATACCATTTTTCCTTGTAAAAGATACATATCAACATGACAATTTGCTTCAGTTTGGCCCTTTGTGAATTTTTATCCCTTGGACTGTGAACTTTGCTTGAATTGTTGAAAAAGCACTTAAAAGCACCTCGTTTTTGACTTTTTTTAATGATAGGTAACTTATTAACCAAACCTAGCTTGACATGTCTGCGCGTACAAACGCGCTTTTTAAATTAATTACAACTTGGTTCTGTTATTACAATATGAATTATATATAAAACCTTAACTACTATATATGCATGCATGGCAACGGTAAAAGTTACCCAAGTTTGAAATCATGAAAATTTTGATTAGTATATCACAACTTTGTTTATTTATAATAAAAAAAATAAACAAATGGCACTCTTCATATGCATGTTTATGGTCCCGCAAGTTACAAATTTGAGTCTTTATTTATGCTTTTTAATAAGATAAATGTGACTTTATTTTATAATACGTGTTTTATTATTCTACAAAAATGTTTTAAGGTTTGTTTGATATAAGGAAAATTGTTTCTATGTCCAGTGACTATGGATCTGTTTGTTTAAATTTTAAAAAGTTATTCTAAAAAAATAATTTTCTGCTTATTTTTCAAGAAACATAATTAAATTCTTGAAAAAAAACACTAAAAACTACTTTTTAAAACAGAAGAAACTTGGAAAATTAGAGAAAAATAAAAATTTTACTGAAAAAGGTAATCTTTTTACAAAAATAAACTAAAACAAGAACCCTATTATAAATTTATAATCATGGTTTGCTATAAATATTTTTTAAAATATTTATAAATTTTTTCAAAAAATACTTTTTCAAACAACAGAAGCAGCAAAGAATCAAATAAAAAAATATAAGAAACTACTTATTTTATTAAAAATAGTTTTTTTTTTTTACAAAATAAGGTGAAATAAAGAGCCTATAATTTCTGATAATCATGATTTGTTACAAATATTTTTGAAAAATATTTATACATATTATTTGAAAACTAATGATTTTTATGTTTACTTTTATTTCAATAATATATAATATTTTTATTATAGTAAAAAAAAAAAATACCCACTTACACAGAGTTACATTCAGAGTCAAAGACTCATGATGGTGGACACAATAAAAATTTCCGGTTAGATGATCAAAACAAGTTATTGACTCTTATTTTTATTTCCCACTTAAGATCCTTATGAGTTATGATGGCGAAGTTATATATTAAACAATCATATTCAGTTTGATTGATAACGATGATTTTCTTCTCATAATTTCACAAAAATTCAAATGCTTATGTTAAGACCCTGTTGCATTATTATTATAGTTTACAAAACACTAATTAATATTAATCGTGCTAATGTGAAAGTCTTAGGATCAATCCTATATATAGAGATTTTTGCCTTGAGATAAACAGACAGATATTGATTGATTAATAGTTTCATTTGTTGTTTGTGTTCTTCAACATGAAATGTTATTTTGTGTTTTGTTTGGCTCTTTTGCTAGGTTGTTGTTCCTTGGCTTCTGGTGCTGTTGTGGAACACACTTTCGATGTATGGTTAATTCCTTCATTAATTCTTCTCCTTTTTCTTTCTTCATAGAAAATTAATATAGAAAGAGAACCTATGATCATTCTCACAATGAGAATCTAAATTAATGAGAAAAAGATTCATGCAATAATAAGTTTTACATTATTATTATTATTAGCAATCACAACCTATAATGAAAAAATTCAACATATTTACTATATATAAAGTTATGATTAAATAATAGTACATGAATATTAGATTCAATATAAATTATTTAAATTTAATTATTTATATTTATGTATTTCATTTTCAAAATAAAAAAATTGTTTTTATGTGTAAAATTATTAGATAACCTTAAACTACCACATATATGGACCACTAGGACCAGGTTAACCTAGCTAGTGTGGAGAGGGGTTAGGATATAAAATATGGACAAGATTAAATCTTTATGTTATATTTGAAATGATAGAAAAAAGAAGATCACCATGTTTATATAGTTTGGACTAACCTCTATATAATATGTATTTGAATTTTTTAATTTACATGAAAAGAATATTAACAATATCATATATGATTTAAGAGTTTAATCAGTATACAATGATAGTATAAAATAATTTTATATTGATGTTTAATTATATCTTCTCATTTATATAATTTATTATAAAATATTAATTGATAAAGTAAAAAACTTATATCATAAATGAAAAATTATAATTGAATGAACATAAATATAAAACTTTAATTTTTAATTCAACTATACATACTAATTAAACTCATGTTTTAATGTAAAAATATACTTTGTATCTATCTCAAAATACAAATATAGCATTTAAGAAAAACATTAATTGTCTCAAATATTAAAAATAATATATAATTTAGTTTTTCAATAAATTATTAATTGCTTTTTATCCGTAATACCCTTAAAAATATCATTTTAACTTTTCGATACATTGTTTATATTTACTTTTTCAATGTAATGTTAGTAATAAGCTAAGCTGTTCTTATAAGTTACCATTATACTTTCATTAATTATCAAAATTTTCATAATTTATATAAAACACTTTAAGACAACACTTATTTTAAGATGTAACAAGTAATACTAATACTGTAGAATCACCTAATTATTTTTCCTATCTCTATTAATTTATATCAGGTGTTCTCTAATTGAACGATATTCACTGAAATTTGATTAATTGCAGATAGGAAACATGACAGTATCTCCTTTGTGCAAAAAGCAAGTTATTATAGCAGTCAATGGAAGCCTTCCTGGACCAACAATTTATGTTGAAGAGGGTGACACTCTTGTGGTTCATGCCATCAACAATTCACCCTACAATATTACTCTTCATTGGTAAACTTTTCCACCTCAATGCAAAAAAATAAAAAATCCACCTCTAAAAAATTAACGCTTATACACACATAGATGGTCCATATGGAATTTAGAGAAAATTACATTTTAAGTTTATTGAAATTATAAATATATTGTTTTTTTTAAATTACATACAATCTCTGTGTATTTTTGTGTATTTATTATAGTTGTATTCGTATGTTTAAAATCATTACACTAATATTATTTTTAAATCTTACACTAACACGTTTTAAATATATAAAAATAATAGTTAAAAAAATAAAGATATATATATATATATATATATATATAATTATACTAAACTTCATAAATGACTAATTTATATAGAATTTTTCAGTTGGATAGAATTTGTTAGCACTTATTCTTTGTTTTATAGTTAAAAAGTTTGAATAAACATATACCTTAATTAATAACCTCTTACAATTGATAAGTTCTATTAATTAATGAACTATTCATGTAAATAGCTCTATTGGGTTTTTTATTTTTCTTATCATAATTTAAAATAAAATTAATTAATACATCAAATATGTTATATAGGTAATTAGGGTTAGTATATTTTCAAATTAATTTTAAGAGATTTATTTTTTAAAATTATAACATATAATTTCCAAAGTCAAGATTTACTATATATACTTTTCAAAAAACAAATGAAAATCTGCTATATATCTATCACCCTATAATTTAATAATTTAACTAGACTTTTTCTTGGCACCGCCTTTTGTGACATATTTTCAATCATTTGAAATTTAACTAAGAGGTTTATTTTACGTTTAGTTTACCCTTTTATTATTAAATAATCCAAAAGAAAGACTTCAGGGTTTCTTCCAAATCTATAACTTCTCTACTTGCAACTTTTCTACGTAGAAAAGTGTCTAACATTTCTGTTAATTATATTATTTTTTTACTAAACATGTCACACGTGATTAATTATTAAACAACTATATACAGTTGTCATAATATATTATTATTATATGTAATATTCTAAAGATTTAGATATATCATTCATGCATTATACAAATCATATATAGAATCAACGTAATATTCATTGTCACCTGTTTTGTTGATGTATTTTGGATGTTTAGAAACTTTATTATTTTTAATAATACATTCTATTTTGTCTTAAAAAAAATACATAGTGTACCTCTACGTTTTAAAAAATCATAAAGTATAAACTTTATAGTAAAAAAAATCATAATAAATATTATATTTTATATTTTCTTTTTCTTTCTATTTGTATTAGATATTTTACATTGACTAACATATATCTAAAAATTATATTTACTCCTTTTTAAAATTATAATTTTTTTAATATTTTAATTTTATAAAAAAATTATAATCATTTTACAAATTAAAATTTATATTTATAATTTTTCAATGATACTCTTATTTATATTTATATTTATATGTATTACTAATACACGAAACTTTAGTGCTATTAAGCTAACAATCAACCATTTATCAATAGAAATATTAATAAGAAAATTTACTAATAATTTTCTTATTCATAATTAATGGTAGTTCTAACGATCAACCATTTTACTAATAATTAATGGTAGTTTGAACAACAAAACTCATCAAATAAGAAAATTTTAGTCTACGAATAAATTAACTAACATTTTCATAATATATATCCTATACATTTACACTAAGCAGCTATAATTTTATAACGGATAAGTAATATATAGGTGAGATTTATCTCATCTTTCAAACTCGTTTGGACGGTTTAGGTTATAAACTACATGAATCTATACCATACATTTTAAGTTTTTAGCCCAATGAATTTAATTTTTATATTTGTCTTCACTGTCTTAGAATCTTGTGACTATATAAAAGGTTAAAAGATTATTTAATAAGGTTCTTAATTATATTCAAACTTTGATGTTGTTGATGCATGATGTGTAGGCATGGTATTTTTCAACTTTTGACTGCATGGGCAGATGGTCCTGAATCAGTAACACAATGTCCAATTGGTCCTAGGGGAAGGTATACCTATAGATTTAATGTCACAAATCAAGAGGGTACCCTATGGTGGCATTCACACTCTTCTTTTCTACGTGCAACTGTTTATGGAGCTCTCATCATTCGCCCTAGAAGAGGATGATGGAAATAAAAGAAACCTTAAATCAATAGATACAAGATTATAGTATGTATAGAGAATTAAATATAAAAGGATAGAGGAAAGAGAATTTGTGTACCTCAAATATATTGAATTGAAGTTCTTGATTTTCAAGAACAAAAAAAACCCTAGGAATGATTATTGTAGAGATATGAGTTCAATAAGAACTCTTGAGGGTTTTACTACCTACTTTCTAGGGGATTATTCTAGAGAATGTGTATTGTTACTGTTGTTATAATTTGCTTAATGGGATGACAAATTTATAATCCCTCAGGGTAGGCAGAGACCCCTCAAATGGGCTTTTTATGATTGACTCAACCCATCACAGAGTCAATCTTACTATAATCCCATTCAAATAATCATAAAGATATTATAAGATATGATTATCACCAAATCTTAAATTGCCAGATAATGATAAAATATAATTGATTAATACCAATCCACTATTATTTCCAACATTCTCCCACTTGGATGGTATTAATCAATAATACAAAGATAAATCATTAAGCTAGAATGACAATTATAGACAAATCTTATATTAGACAATGAGAAATTTGAGCTACAAAATAATATCCGATAGGGATATATATCATAAATATTTCTCATAAAGTATATAGCATAATGTAGTTCAATAAAATGATACTACATGGTCTCAAGCATCCAAAAATGCTAAGAGATATGTTACTAAAATGATATTACTTCACACATATCTCATAAGAAAGTTTTCAGACTCCCACTGATCTAAGACATCAAAACTTAACCAAACCATATGAGTTATAAAACTCCAAAGTTAAGTATTTGATCAGTGAATAAAAAAGTGTTTAATTAATATAATTTTTTTTTACTTGAGTCCGAAAAATTATATAGGTGAGAAAGCATAATTTACATGCATCTAATTATTCATCATAGCCCAATAACATATGTAATTACATATAGGCTACATAAATGCTCTATAATATTTGACATTTAACTAATCTGAGTTTCAAAAAAGAGTGACTATGTAAGAATCCAAAGATAAGTAGGAAATCCATAAATTCCCTACTAAAACCACATAGACACCTAGTTTATATAAAATGATACTCAGATTATTGTGGCAACAAAATGTCAATTGAGCAAACACTTAGATAATTGGTCTAAACAAAAAAATTCATAAGTACTTCAATAGTGCAAAATTGTACTCAATAGGAGTACTATCATAATAAGCACTTTTTTACAAAGTAGAAAATCATACTCGATAGGAGTATTGCATCTACAATATACTTATAGAATTTTGACCAAACAAAATGTGAAATTTTGGGTAAGGAAATGCACAATACTTAATTGCATACCAAAAGAATTAATGTGCAATACCCAACAAAATGCTCTTAACATCCATTAAAGATGTCTATTAAGATACAATGAATTATGTATCTCAATTAAAATAGGACAAAAATAAATAGTTAAATCCTATAAAGTATGTCATATCATAATTAAATGTGCACAAGAATATATGACAATACAGATAGATAAGTCTCGAGACATGATACAAAATTATATACTTCTAAAATTTTGATCAATTAAAATAAGAAATTTGGGTAAAAGAGATGCACAATGCATAATTGTATGCCAAAAGGATTAATGTGCAGTACCCAACAGAATGACCTTAACATCAGTTAAAGATGTCTCCAAAGATACAATTGATTTTATGTATCTCAATAAAAATAGGACCAAAATAAATAGAGAAGCCCTATAGAATATGTCATATCATAATTAAATGTGCACAAGATTATATGACAATAAAAAATATATAAGTTTTGAGAGATAATACAAGATTATATATACTCCCACTAATCCTTAATATACCAAAAAAATATTAGGATTATCATTAGGGTACACTAGTATTGAAAGTTCTAGTGATAGTGGGATGATGACTTTATAAGATAATAATAAAAGTGAATTAAAATTCACTATTATTCTACTTAAGGAATTAGAAAGTAGTAGAATAAGGAATGATTAATGAGAGAAGTGGTTAAAATAACAAGAATATGAAACCTACAAATTCATCCATAAGAATAAATAATTCTCACAAATGGTTTCATAATTAACCACATATTAATCAATCTTTACAAAAATATTGACCCCTATGAGGATCTTGAAAAAATAATTACATGAGTGAGAAAATAGATCACTTGATAATTTTACGTAGAATATGAGATCATAAGCAAATTCTCAAGTAATCATAAATAAAAATCAAGTGCTACAATAAACAATATTTACACACACTTGAGAATAAAATATGATTACACGTAGTAGAAGAATGAGACCTATTCTTGCATATATTAAGGATATAATAATAAATAGTCTCTAACTCTCATCACAATTTATTATGGACATAGGTTTATTTATATATCCCAAAATAAAGCCTCTAGCTTTTACAAGAATACCATTAACAATATTATAAAATATGGTATGGAGAAATTAATCTCTTAAAATTTGGGATTCCTATATTGTCCTTACAAGAATTGCATACTAATATTGCAAATCAACAGAGAGTTTTTTATACAAGAAAATATTTTACAAGAGACCAATATAAAATCCTTAATATAGATCCCAATAATGTGATCATAAATAATATGATAAGAAAAAAATAATTTTATCAAGAACATTTGTTTTTGCACATGTATGATTAATTGGACATTTAAAGTAAAAATCTTATATCACAACAATTTATTTTATAAGATATTAATTAAAATTCTAATATACAAAATCCTTCCACTTGATAAAGAAAAAATAAGTTGACATAACAAAAAAATACCCAGAGGGCTAAATAAAATTCAACTATTTCTTTATCAATATATATATATATATATATATAGAAAATTTGCACCACAAAAAATGCAATATTTTTTTTTATTTTGAAGGAAAAAATATCCAATTAAAGGTTATAAGTCAATATGGAACAAAAGGAAATGAGAGTGTAAATTTTGGTTCCATATAAATATAACTAAACATGATCAAATGAGGGAAATAAACTGAACATTACAAAAATAAGGAAACATTATGTAATTCTAAAAGTTCAGTTAAAAGAGAATCCCTAAAGAAATTACAATGTACTATAACTTATATCAATAAAATCCTAATACCGATAGGGTATAAGAAAATCATTAACATAGGCCAAGAAAAATACATTGTATAACACCAAATTACATTAATAACAATACACCGATAAAGTATAGTTATCATCAATGCAATAAAAGAAAATAATTATATCACAAAATTCACATAAATGCATCTAAAATAGTGAAATTATAATTATGTAAATAAAAAAAAAGAAATTATGCATATTGTCCAATAAATTTGCATAATTTTAATCATATATATTATATGACCAACATACAAAATTCACATTATTATACCCGTGATAGACAAGTAATAATAATGCAAATTAATAAAGAAAATTATGCTCATAAGAGAAGGACAATTAAGATTGTGCATAATTAATAAAATAACCTAAAATCAATTTATAAATGATAATTCAATATTAAAGAGAGTACAGTATAATTGGAGAATACAAATACTGTAAAGAATTATCACAATGAAAATAGGTAAAAAATTCAAGATTATAATAGAAAAAAAAATTAATTTAATCTTGAATTAATCAAATTTTTTTATACTAAAAAATACCAATAATATAAAAATATTAAATAAATATGGTATTTTTGAAAAAAATAAGAATATAAAAAATTAGCAACAACATTCAATGCTTTTGAGAATGAATTTAACACACGAATCATCATACATGATCGTATCAAAACCACAAAGTTCTCCCTTGACCAAATCACAAAAATATGGGTATAAAAATGAGTCCATGCAACCCCATTAATACTTTCCAAAGTAAAAGTTAACACAAATATATTATGTTGCCCACACAAATGACTCATATTGGTCAAACATAAAAAAAGGAAAACCATTAGGTAATTTTAAAAACAATTTACCCCATAATTATTTAAAAGAAAACTAGGTTTTAAAGGGGTAGCACTTAAAAAAAAGTTTCAATATTAATTTACCCATGTAAGAGTAAGGGAATGAAACTTTAACATGTTATTTTAACAATAACAAGTAGCGTAAACCCTCATTTTTTTTTTGTGAAAAAGATAATAGTGAACTATATTATAAAATTTCACTAATAACACAAAAAATCTTCAATTCAAATTTTATTTTCTAATAGAAAACAACCATAATTCTCTAATAGAAAACAACTATAATATGTATCTAATTTGGCTCTGATACCAATTGATGGAAATAAAAGAAACCTTAAATCAATAGATACAAGATTATAGTATGTATAGAGAATTAAATATAAAAGGATAGAGGAAAGAGAATTTGTGTACCTCAAATATATTGAATTGAAGTTCTTGATTTTCAAGAACAAAAAAAACCCTAGGAATGATTATTGTAGAGATATGAGTTCAATAAGAACTCTTGAGGGTTTTACTACCTACTTTCTAGGGGATTATTCTAGAGAATGTGTATTGTTACTGTTGTTATAATTTGCTTAATGGGATGACAAATTTATAATCCCCCAGGGTAAGCAGAGACCCCTCAAATGGGCTTTTTATGATTGACTCAACCCATCACAGAGTCAATCTTACTATAATCCCATTCAAATAATCATAAAGATATTATAAGATATGATTATCACCAAATCTTAAATTCCCAGATAATGATAAAATATAATTGATTAATACCAATCCACTATTATTTCCAACAGAGGAAACTCATACCCTTTTCCTTCATTTTATCAAGAAGTTCCCATATTGCTTGGTATGGTTTTCTCAGAATAAAACATTTATGCATTGTAAAGAAAAAAGTTTTACACGATAGTTAAATCATAATTTTTTATATATAATAAGATTGTTTACCTTACTAATTAATACTTTAAAAATTATATAAATAAATAATTGTGATTAATCGTAGTGTAAATTTTTTTATACTAATAATATATAAGTGTTAAATTCTTATTCTTTTGATATTTTATTTTTATTTTCTTAGAGTAAATAACTTATTATTGAAAATTAGCACATAAAGATATAAGTAATTAAGGTATAATGATATGGTGTGGGTGAATTTGTTTAAGCTAAAAACAAAGTTATTTAATAATTGATTTTGATAAAAATTATATATATTTTTTTATGTTTGGGTAAAATTATAAAATCATTTTATTATAATTAAAAACACTTATATGTTTTTAAATTATGTACTAGCTTATTTTGATAAATTACTCCAAGTAACTTATCAAAATAAGTTATTTTAGTTTGTTTTAGTTTCTTTTTTAAAATTATCCAAACATCTAAAAATTTATAATAAATATTAATTACTACTTAAACAAGTTATTTAAAAAAATTTTAAACAAACTAATCATAAAGTAGAAGTTGATTTTCATATTCTATTTCTAATACACATAAATAAAAAAAATTATTTTCTATTATAATTACTTAATTATAAAATATATAATTTTATTTATAGAAAAAATATTCGCATATCTAGATTTTTTATAAGTTATCAATATTTTTTTTATTTATACAACTTATTAATCTTTATCAACTAATTTTCAGTAAACAATTATTTAAAATTCAACTTCACGAATTTTATAATATACTTATATAGCTAGATTTATCATTTTTATGATGTCTCTTTTTTTAGGAAAATTTTTATAATTTGATTACGTCTCTAAAGAGTAGTAGTGATTAAAATAAAAATATTCAAAAATTAATTTCAGGGGAATGGTGGAACGATAATGTGGTTGATGTGGAAAACAATGCAATAGCAAGTGGTCTTGGTCCTAACATTTCAGATGCTTACACAATTAATGGTTTCCCCGGCAATTCTTACAATTGCAATCAAACTCGTAAGTCAACTCTTTATTCTTTAACCCTATATCAATTTTAATTTTAATTTTTATTTTGAACCAACTTTAATTTTAATGCTACTACATTAATATTCCTCAAAATCGTAGTATACTACAAAAGATAGATTAAAATTAAATATTTTAAGTTTGGATAGGCATATTTTGGTTTATAAAAACATGATTTTCTTTGTTTTAATTTTCATAAAAGAAATAAATATTCGTGTTGACCTTATTTTTTATAAATGAAATACAATTTTAGTCCATGAATTAGTTAAAAATTAAATATAAATATTTTTAATAATATTCAAATACTTTTAGACTTTGAATGCCATATATTGTTAGTATATGGATTTATACAATATCAAACAATTTAAAATAATAATATGATAATTATATAAAAGTTAAAAGACTACCTACTAAAAAAAACTATTCATAATATTAGAAACTTAGAGTTTAATATTGATGGTAAACTAGTTTAATCAAATTGCAAATAACTGTAACGGTAAAAACAAACTTTCTTTTATGATTTGAATAATAGTGAAAAACTATTTTAAACTAGTTTAATCTTGATAACCCTCAAATTCGTAACACCATTGCAGTGCCAGTTGGAGGATGGGCTGTTATTAGATTCACAGCAAATAATCCAGGTTAGTGTTTTTAGTTAATTAAAAGGGTACTTTTTTTATAATTTAATTAAGTTACTCATCAAATTACATATAAAATTATCATTTTCTTCTTTATTCATGGATAAAAATTTTCTAATCTTTTTAAAAATAATTACACACATCTTTAGTTAATTAAAATGGTACTTTACAAGTTACTCATCAAAATTTAAGTTACTCACATCCTTTTTTAACATTACACACATCTTATTGTCTAAAATGATTACATGTATCTCTGAAAAGGAGGTCATAAATGAGAAAACTTAAATTACATTTTAATTCCTAAAATATGATATATTTTGTTTTAATCATTAAAGATTATTTGAATTTTATCATTTGAATATTTTTTGTTTCATTTTTTAATCTCTATTAAACAATAAATTTACTTTTAGATGATATTTTTAAATACGTGCTAACGTCAACTAAACGACTTTTGCAGTTGAGTAACGTATCACGTTACCAAAGAATATGAAGGAAATAATTTTGTATAATTTTTAGAACAAAATTTTTTAATTAATTTCTTATCAGCCCATTTTATAGCATGATACTAATTTATAAGGTTAAAAATAGAGTTTATCCAAAAACTCTTAATGATATGATATGTCATTGAATTGCTAAGCAACGTAACTGTTATGTCTAAGGATGGGTACACAAACCCGAGCCTCCGAACTTCTAAGTCAGTATGAATTTTGAAATTTTTCTTAAAGAATCATAATTATAAGGAAAATTTGAGTCCGATTTGTGAAATCCGTTAATTTTGCGGGTTAAGTTTGTGGGCTCACGAACTTAATAATATTTCGTTTAAAAGGATAAATTTGTCATTTAGACTATTAGTTTGTGTTAATATTGTGATTTTTTGTTGTAAATTGTAATATTTTACATTTTCAATATTGGAAATATTTAATGTTTTAAATTATTATAAATAATAATATAATTATTAGTATAATATATTATAATTTAGTTAGTTTAAAAAATATTAATTTTTTTAATTAATTGAAAAAAATATGTGTGCAGGTAGCAGATCAGTCTGTTAAACTCACGAACTTCACGGACCAAATACAAACTCTTAACAAAAATTCATTTATTTTAACGGATCAAGCTTATCCAGCCAAATTAAAACACAAACTTCACGGACCAGTTTAAACGAACCAGATCGATTCATATATTTATCTTTTATGTCCCAATTAATGCGGTTTCTTGAAAGATTCAAACTAAAATTAAAAAAAAAAATCTGAAGGATCAAATTAAAAAAATTTAAAGGCCAATATCAAAATGCAATATTTTCAAATATTAAAATATTATTTAAATCTTATAAGAATAAAAAATGCATAAAATATTTTGTAAGATACCAAAAATTTCATTAAATATTAGTGTAGTTTACTATTAAAGTTATTATTTTACAATAATGTTGGATTGGGTTGTACAAAACAAAATTTGAAATTAGATTAGTATATGCTATTGCAGGTATATGGCTTGTGCACTGCCACTTAGAGACTCATTTGCCCTGGGGTTTAGGTATGGCTTTTGAGGTTGAAAATGGACCTGAACCCTGGGTGCTTCCTCCCCCACCAACTGATTTGCCTCAGTGCTAAGAAAAAAAATAAAGGTGTTTATCGGTTTAGATTAATTAATCTTTATTTATATATATATATATATATATATATATATATAAATATATAAATTTAAATGAATTCAATTAGATATGTGAATCGATTTAATAAATTCAATCTGGAAATTGATTTAGATGTAATAAGATTAAATCTTATCGATCCAATTCAATTAAATTCAATTGCAGATTTGAATTTTGAAACATGAATTCTATTTGTTTTAATGGAAATAAAGAAAGTACATTATTAATTAGTGGGCGAGGTTAGCAAAATGATTTTATTCTGATCTTATGGATGAAGTATAGGATTATATAATGTTTATAATATTATTTTTTCTGTAGACATTAGCAATATATTTGTTTGTAACTAGCATGTTTTAGTCAATATTTAGGAAGATTACATGTTTCTTTTCTTATTTATTTTAATTAAAGATATTATTACTATAAATTTTGTCTCTTTAATTTTTGTATCTACAAATATTAATAATGTTATTATGAACCTCTCACCCATGTATCAATAAATTGAATAAATCCAGTCAAATTTCGTCAAAATGAGTGAGCTACACCCAAATATATTTTATTCATTTTTTTTTTACATAATTAATTACAAGAATGATTCATAAAGATATCTAATGATTATTCACCATCTCTCAATGTGAAATGTTGTGTAAGATCAAATTAAAATACAATTTCTTGTTACTTTTATGTACCTATTACATGAAATGAGTGTGAAAAAAGGAAAATAAAATTAGTGGTTTACAACAAAACAAAATTCTCAATCATTTATTCTACAACATCACAAAAATACTGCGAAAATATGGGTTAATCAACTTTTTGTCGTCTAATGTTATTTTATCCATCATTTCTTTATTGAGTAATATCTCTACTCAGAATTTTGAATTTTTTTTTCCTTTTTATACATTATTTTCAAATTTCAATCTAACTTTAAATACTATTTTGTGAATTATACTCTTACGTTTGACCTAACATTTAATCAATTAACACCTATGCATAGTGAAACATAAATATTAAAGGGTATGATAGAAATCACAGGACTATTTTATTTCAATATACAAAAATCTATTCCACTTTTTAATTTTTGCAAAGAAATTTTCAAATGACATGTTTTGGGGTTCCCATAAGGCGAGTACTAACCTATTCAAATTAAAATACTTATTTTATTTTCATTTATATTTTGATTACCCTTTATTTAGATTTATATTTTAGAATAATTTTATTTAAGTTTGTGTTTAAAGATTAATTCTTAGACAATTTTATTGGAGCTCATCTAATTTTTTTTATTTATTTATTTTTAATAATTTTATTTGTAGTTATTAAAAATTTTTTCTTAAAGAAAAATATCATATAAAATAAAATAATAGTAAAATTGATTTTTCACTAATTTTTATTTTTTAAAAATAATCAATACCATGAACATGAGAGAATCCTCTAACAGGTACTTCTCAAGTAATGTTGGATATATGTATAATGCTATTTAACTAATTTATAAAATTAATAAACTAACTTTTACCATTGAATTTTGCACGAATTATTAAAATTAAATGAAAAATAAATTTAAATTATTCATGTTAAAAACAATTAAATACACTCCTCTCATTTTATAGCATGAAACATGTAAAATTGGTTGTGAAAGGATTATTTTAATTTAATCGATCTTTTCTAGTGTGAATCTTAAAATGTAATTATATAAAACCTTAGCAGTTAAAAGAGTCCTGCTGTCCAAGGTCACTAAAAAACTTTAGATCATCAATAAAATGTTACTTATTATTAGTTTTTGTTAAAAAAACTTTATATATTTATAAAAAGTCACACTAAAAAACTTAATATACAGCTATATTATTTAAAAAAATATATTTTTTATAATTTATTTTAGACATATGCGTTTATAGTTAAAAAAAATTATACAATGTTATGAGAGGAACTACGAGAATATTTTATTTCAATAAAGCGATTTATTGCACTTTTTAGATTTTGCAAATAAATCTTAGAGTGATAGGTTTTTGGCGTTCTCACACAGCAAGTACTAGTAAACTATTAAAATTAAAATACTAATACTTATTTTTTTTATATATATTTTAGGATAATTTTCTTTAAGTTTATGTTTAAAGATCAATGGTCCCATGTGTGGTAGATTAATGAGTGTATTGTCTAAGATGAGACCTTCTTCTCATGGTGGATTATATTGAGAGAGGAAGCCCTGACACCCACAATTTTTTTTTCTAAACTTTCTTATATTTATAATTTTTACACTCCAAGATAGTTAAATTTAATAGTTTTTAAAAGTTTTAGTGGGATTGTAAAAGGTAAATAATATAAGTAAGATGTGTAAAAATTATTTGTGTTGGCACAAATTAAATGTTAAGCCGATAATCTACTTGTTTGTTATTTAACAAAAAAAATTATGTTTACTAAGTAACTTTTGAATTAATATTATTAAATTAAAACAAACTATTTTTTATTAGAAAAATATTTCTTTTTTATTAGTATGAGACATGTACGATATACCTAATGGTGATGAGAATGATAACATAAGTTCATGGAGACAAAAATAAGGATGAGTTTCGAAAACAACAATAATAACGAGAATGTTATATTCATCCTCACGTCACCTTATTATCATGCTTAAATATCACTCGTCTCTTTAGCTAGTTCGAATGTTGTTGTCATTCTTGATATAGAAGACAATTTACTGGATTTATTGGACAACCATATTTCAAAAGTTAAAAAACGGTTTTATAAATTTAAAAAGCATAAAAACAAAACTAGTTTTTTTTTTTAAAAAAAAAATTTGAAAACCTGAAAGGATTTAAGTATTGAAAATGGATCTTGATCTCCTATAGTTAATTTTTTTAACTGCACAAATTTCAACCCTTCAAATGTTTTATATTTTTTTATCATTCAGATATTTTATTTTATAAATATTAGTATTAGTATAAAGCTTAAATTCTCTAAAAAAAACAAAACTTAAATAATAATTTTAGTATCGCAAGAAATTAGGGGGGAAAAAAAAACTGCACCTTGTGAAGTTCAATGTTGAACTGTAGAGGCCCATGATTCTGTTCCGTTGAAAAAATATGATGAAAACGTAACGGAAGTGAAGGGTATAATCGTAATTCAACGGTTCACACATGGACAGTGTTGAAAAAGTGCCGAAACATTTTGCGTAACCGTTCTACTGTCTTCTCCCTCTTCGCTTTTCAGTTTTCACTTTCTTTTCGGTTTCTTTTCACTCTTCACTTTACTAATCTCAAACATGGAACCGGAGGAAATCGCCGCCGCAGATGGGAGCGGCGATGAGGGCTTGCTTGGAGCTGATGGCGGCGGAGGCGGCGGTAGGGACAGAGTGAAGGGACCGTGGTCGCCGGAGGAGGACGCCATTCTGAGCCGTCTCGTGAGCAAGTTCGGCGCCAGAAACTGGAGCCTCATCGCGCGCGGAATCAGCGGAAGATCCGGCAAGTCGTGCCGGCTGCGGTGGTGCAACCAGCTCGACCCCGCCGTTAAGCGCAAACCTTTCACCGGTGCGTAATTGATTTTGCTGTAGGTTTGAATTTGAATTAATTTGAATTTGAATTTAATTAGGTTTTTATTTAATTTGAATGGTTTTGGAATTGGAGTTTGGTGTGTAGCCATGCGAACGCTGTGAGGTGAGGTTTGAGTTTATTTACTTATTTAAATGTCCGATGGTTGTATTTGGAAGAAAGTTGCTTTGCTTTGAACTGAACGGAATGACGTTCTTGCATTGCTTTGGAGTGTGTTTAGTTTGCCGTCTCTAAGGCCTTGTTTGGACGTTCGCACTTTCTCAAGGGCTTAATGGAGAAGGAACTTGTGCATGTTTGGTTATGCGGTGCTAACTTAAGTTTGCTAAAGGATCTCCACCCTTTCTTTTGCCGTGGATTGTGCTGGACCCAGTGTTGGTAAATAGCCGCCATGACATGGTTAATTTTTAGCCATAGGGATGTCGGTCTAAGTAGCATGGATACGAACACGACACTAACATGGCTAATGTCTAAAAATAGGACATAGGGACACGGTTTATATACATAATAAATTAACTAAAATGGTGGTATACTCACCTTTTTAAACAAGTTTTCTATGATAACAAGGCTAAAATAATAGGTTAAGATTATTTTTTCAATAATATTAGTGTGTGTGCATTTATGTCAGAGGTGTGAGTTTAGGTATTTAAGTAGTATATAGATGTGACTTTAAGTTTTTGAACAAAATATAATAATTTTTTAATTGGACACCTAATTAAAAGTGTTTGAGACGTGAAACGTGTCCGACATAGGGATACTCCAAGAATTAGAGGTGTCTGTCCTTCTTAATTGTCCGTCGAGGCATTGCCATAAGGCGCAATTGTTGGACCTTTGATTTACCACGGATTTTGTGTGGTGGGAATATAAAACTAAATCCAAACATATACAAAGTTAATTTATTGAGGAGAAAAAAAGCTAGTTACATTCAACGAAATGGTAACCCAAACACGGTTGAATCTTCATTTTAAGCTTTGGAAAGTGGGGTTTATCATTTTAAGGACACAGAACGGAAAACCAAACGTATATCTGTTTGTTTTTAGGATTTGCTTGGATTTTTGAATCTGGTGTGTGCATTATTGTTTCTTAATGGAGATGATATAGCTTTTTGCATGGCTGTTACTTTATGAATTATCATGTCAGTGAAGGTGATGATGTTGTTGTTGAGATGGTGTTTGGTAGTTTTTATTGTCTATATGGTATATAGCTATTACTTGTTGAGTGATACCTGTGGTTGTTGTTGTTTGGTAGTTTTTATTGTCTATATGGTATATGGCTATTACTTGTTGAGTGATACCTGTGGTTGTTGTTGTTTGGGTAGAGAACCCTCTATGTTATGAACTTGAAACAGTGTTGGCGGTAAAGACTACTACTGTTTGATTGGATTGGTGTTGTTCAAGGGCTACGCTGGTTTTGTTGTTTTATATGTGGGCTAAATACTGATAAAGAGAGGCCTATGTTATTGTGGACAGATTTAGTCCAACATGTGGAAATTTATGAGCTTGATCTTGTGGATCATCATAAATTGAGTTCCAAGTGAAGCTCGTACCTAGTGTGGATGTAAACTATAAAGTCTCTTGTCGTGCAGTGAGTTGGCTTTGTGCTTGGTTTATTTGTTTTTGTGATTTTTGGTTTTGAACATAGGAATCTCATTTATAGCAACGGTTAAATAAAATGCTTTTTGATCCTGACCGCTGTTTATTTGTATTTGTTTAGTTTCAACTTAAAATTTTCATATCTTTAGTTAATCCATGGTTTTAAATTGTGGTTGCTGTTTTGTTGCAATCTTTGACATTGTAGGAAAATGTGGCTGATGTGGCCATGATTGTGGTCATGGTGAGTTAGAAAACCTTGATGTTGTGGATACTTTTTTTTAGTCCCTTTTTATATCAAACAATTTTCCTTTCAAATCCCTATTATTAGAATGCTATGAATGCCTCCTCTTCTACCTAAACCAAGTCCATAATCTTTCAACTTTAACCGCCCAACTAATTCTATAACTACTCTAACTAGCTATACTCTTTGCCCCATAGTCATCCTCTCAAAGTTCAACTTTGTCCACTAGTTTGAAATTGGGGATCTAAGATCAGAGGGTGCCCACATCCATCCCACTGTGTTTTGCTCATTGCCACAAAGATTCCAAAATTTTGCATGCACTTGTCAGTAAATACATTTTTGCTGCAGGGTAGGCTGGGTAGCTAACTTTCATACAAACTGCCCAAACTTCTGGGAACCTTTGAACCATAACCACTCAAATTTTCCAGGTTAAATCTGGTGTCTTCTTTCTCAAATACTAAAACAAGTGCCCTGCTGATCCCTCCATGATCAATTGACCATGAATGCAAGTTGAACCTTCTCATTTGGCTTCATTTGTTGCACTTTGAGGAATTTCTCAACTTGGGCAATCCAACTCACCTAGTTGCAGCCATGAATGTTGGGCAATTCAATCTTTTTCTAATCCATGATTTTGATTCATCTCAGAAGAACTCTTAATTGTCTTCCGTTTAAGACTCTTCTATTTCCTTATTTGATCTGACTTTTTTGTCTTGTGACTTGCTAGTGGGTTGTTCATCTTCTGTCTTCTTGAAGTTTATGCCCTATTTCCTCGGTCAGTTATACACTGATTTTCAAATTCCTTCAGTGCCAACAATATATGTCTGAATCTCAGCTGAATTAGTGGCCAGAGGAAGTAATTGCTCCCTGTGATTATTGGTTCTCTTTGTCAAGAACTCCCCATGTTCTTCAAAGCTTACAAGTTACAACTGATCTTCCATGTCATCCCATTTTGCGTAGATACATATGGGATATGTGATTTATCAAAAGTCTGGGTATGGGTATTGCTGTACTGGTACATTAATATAAAATTTACCCAAATATACACATACAAAAAATAGAATTTTAATCTGTAAGGCTGTGTTGCTGGATCTATGAACCTTGGTTATGCTGTAAGGCTGTTGCTCCCTTCCTTTAAGCCAAAAAATAAAAAGAATAAAAAAACTTAAGCCCTGTTTCTTCATTCACTTAACCACTGATTGCCGATTTCTTTAGCATGAACCATATTTGTATGAATCTCAGCTTAATTAGAGGCCATAGAAAGTAATTAAACCATTTGATCATTGTTTCTCTTTCTTATGAACTCTGCCCTCTTCAAACATCAAAGCTTCCATCCTGTTCTCCATGCTATCCCTGATAAGGGATCTGGCAGTTGGGTTAAAATTGTTAAAGACCCAACATAAAAATTCTTAGGTTTTGGAAAGAGCTGAAAATTAGGGAGATGTATGCATTTTTACCCTTGAAATCAGGGAGACTATTTCCATGATTTGAACATACCATTTTGCCAAGTTTCACCCTCAATTTTATAGTGCTAGATATCTTTCGAGCCAAATATACTATGGATAATATCCCTTCCATTTTGTATAGATCCAGCATATATTGGCTTCCTTTCATTATATATACTTGATAAGATTAATAATATAAAGGATAAAACTTTGGTATTACAACATAGGTACTGGTAGTACTTTTCTTGATAAAATTATAATACTGGTTATCAAGATTCCACTTTCAGTTGCTAAGATGAAACTGATGGCTGCATTGAAGGTTGACCTTGCTTATTGAGTTGAGATTAAATGTGACACTTGGTCAATTTGATTGAGTAACAGTATCGCCAATACCTGTAGTACTATATCTAAGCTTTGATCTGTTATTAATTTAATTTATGGCTACTTAATTAGATATTCCTATTCCGTCCGCCATCACAAGTAATATTCCATCTTAATTGTCATTTGTAAGCATTGACTGTAATATATTCACATCACTGATTTTTTTTATATCATCATTTGTTGAGTTACCTTCAATCAACTTGTGTCTATATTTGTGTGCACTGATCTTTTGTCTGGCTGTTGACTTGATGGATGATCATATATATTCTTTTAGTCATTTGTACATTGTTTAGAATGGACATTCACCAGCAGAATACGGCTATCATTAATCATAAAAGTCCAGTGAATTTAAATTATAGAAAATACTTAGCGTATGCTCACAGTTACACATATAATATTATGCATAAAATTTTCGATTATAAAACAGAGGTTGACAGATAGTGAAAGAGCAACTGATCTCATGGACCTTTCCTTTTGGAGGTAAAACCTATTAGATCACTGGAAAGCTCAATGCTTGAGATTGGTTATTTCCTGTAAATAACTATCAATATTGGTTTGCGATAATGATCAAGAATTTATATTAGTAATACATCTCATTTCATTTGTCAAATTGTCTCTGCTTCCCTGTTGAGTTGCATTTGTTTTTTGTTGGCAAATGTTAGTGTTGAATATTTTATTAGGATGTAAATAGGGGAAGGGATTCAAATATGTGATCTCTCCTTTTAACCCTTCTCCCCTCAACCACCAAGCCAACCTAATAAATTCTGTTACATTTGCCTCTTGACCATTAAAATTTAGTACTCTCCATTTTATTTCTAGCTGTGCATGATATTAAAGGTATAATTGCAGTTTCCAGCTCGAATTATGTTTTAATAATTCAGGATCTAAAATAGTGGATAACTAGAAAATCAGAAAGGTGAGTAATGAGAATCCATAGACCAAAAGCAAAAAGAAAATTAAATAAAGTCTGGCTTTTGTGCAAGAAAGAGATTACTTTTTTCCTTCTAAAAGCTCAGGTAACAAGTAACCCTGTTTCAATACTAATCGCCAGCTGCAACAACAACAATAATGAGAATACTGTGAAGAGTTTTTTTGGCACCCTTCTGTGCCCTTGTGGATAGATCTCTTTATTATCTTCCAGATGACTTTTCTGCAACCTGCAGCTAAAAGTTAGCCACATTTTTTTCTTTTGTGCAAGTTTGCTTGCCAGGAAGAAATTATAACTGTTCAGTGTCCACATTATCTTATGTTTCAAGGCATGATAATGTTACAGGAAACATGCATTACATTGAAATATGTTGGTAATCTACCTCAGCATGCATTGTTGTCTACATCAGAATTATTTGATATATTTGCTTAGAAACTTCTGGAATTCTTCTATTAAATCTTATCATGCCACTTTCCTAAACACATAGGCTTAAAATACCAATTCTTTTCAGATGAGGAGGACCGGATCATAGTTGCTGCTCATGCAATCCATGGGAACAAATGGGCAGCCATTGCCAGGCTTCTACCAGGAAGAACAGATAATGCCATTAAGAACCATTGGAATTCCACCTTGAGGCGTCGGGGAGTTGAACTTGATAAGATTAAATTAGAATCTGGTAACTTCATGGAAGATGTTAGCTTGGAGAAAGCAAAAGCATCATCTGAAGACACTCGATCATATGGGAATGCTTCTTTGAAATCCTCCGAAGGGAGAGATGTCAGTTCTATGGAAATCATGGATGACAAATCTGATGACAAAGCACAAACTGAGGCTCAATTACACCATGAAGTTAAGGACCCACCTACCCTTTTCCGGCCAGTAGCACGAGTTAGTGCTTTTAATGTGTATCACTCATTTGATGGTATGCAGCCTTCAACATCTATCCAAAGACCTGTTCCGATGCAAGGGCCCATTCTACAATCACCAAAATCAGATATGGAAGTTTGTAGAATGCTTGAAGGAATTAGTGGTGATCAGTTAGTGCCTCACCAGTGTGGCCATGGTTGCTGTACTGCTCCAAATGGTAGCAAGTCGGAGAGCTCTTTGTTGGGTCCAGAATTCATTGAATTTTCAGAACCTCCATCTTTCCCAAATTTTGAGTTGGCTGCAATAGCTACAGACATTAGCAACCTTGCTTGGCTTAAAAGTGGATTAGAGAGTAGTAGTGTCAAAATGATGGGCAACACTTCTGGTCGGGTAATATCTAATGGATCTCAAGTGCATATTGGCCATTAAAGTGGCAAATAGATCATCATTTCTATTCTGAGAACTGGATATGGGTATGGTAAAAGGCTATAGTGATGACTATCTATTTTCCTTGCAAATGTAATTAGGTAACAAAGTTTCGTGAATCACTGCTATAATGTAAATGGATTCACTAGTTAAAAGTAGAATGTAAGGTTCATGAGTTCAAGGAACAATTATTTTGTTTTTCGGAATCTTGACTTAATTAGGACTGGATTTTGGAACCTGTAACTGGTAACAAATGATAGTTGTTGAATGGGGGAAAATTACTTTGCATTGTAATCAGTTTGAGTTGCTGCTGAAATGCTGTTCACTAAGAGTGAGCAAAGCTAATCTGTGTCATAAGTTAACTGCACCTTTTACTAATGTTGCACAAATATGGTTCACGCATGATTGTAAATTTTCAATTTCCAACTATCTTCTGCGATGCTTACCACCAGTTTTCACGTTATATTAATTTGTTATCTTAGTGCCACACATGTATAATCATATACCAGATGCTGTCTGATACAATACGAAAGTTGGTTCTACTTTCTAGATTATTTTTTACCTTTTCCGGCAAACTTTTTTTTTTTTTTACGTGAAACTTAGTGCTCGTAACAGGGGTTACTAACAAAGGTTGACTTTATTATTTTCTTTCTCACTTGATGAACTCACTTCGTTGTCATCTCAAACAATATAAGCTACCCTTCCATTTGTCTTGAGGGATTTCTTCTTCTTGTGGTTAAGTCACTCAAACATTCCACATTCATCTATGGGTTGAGAAACTCTTCGTTTTACAGTTTGTTTGAGTGAAAAATGGACTTGATCCCCGAAGATGCAAGTGTGTCTGTACTTTGGTGATAAGGTTAACGAGTAATCAAAGAAAATTTTAAGTGAAGAGTGTTATCAAGTAATAAATAATTCTTTCAAATTTCAATAGAACCGTGTGTTTGGCAAAGTAATAGTTGTTAATTAAATGGAATTAAAACAATATATTTTAATATAAAGATGAGAATTGAGTTGAAAAAAATTCAAAGTTTAGAATATGAATTGTAAGATCAAGTAATTAACATGATTAAAAGTTAATTTCTAAAAATAAAATCCAGAATTGGAAGTTGGAAACTTCTCACAATAGGTTTCTATTTACTTAATTAACTACTAATTATTCTATTGAGTTCTCTATGAAGACAAATTAACCTAAATTAAGATTTTGTTCTCTTTTAAAATACAAATATGTGTCTAATTGAATTTATTTTTACTTTCATGTTCGATGAGACACTTTATGATCTATATTAATTTGTTGAATCCTCAAATGATCAAACCAGTGCTGAGGCTTGGTTGGAGCAAGGAACAACCGTGGCCCCCCAATTTTTTTTCTTTCTTTAATAAATTAAAGAAATTTTTCTATAAAAAATGTAAGTACATGTGTATATTTATCATATTTGGCCCCAACAAAATTTTTTTACATGATCAACCATTGTATCAAACCTCCTTCCATGGTTCAAAACCTTAGTCTTTATCTGGGATTTCCAATGATTGAGTTCTCCCTTCACTTCTTCCTTAATTTTCTAATATTATGAAAAACATTGATCAGTTATTTCACATAAATAAATCTACAAGACAAAGATCAATAGTGTAGGAAAACAACAGAAGCAAACATAAATTCAATTAAACTAAAGTTTCAAAGGACTAGACCTTAATCCTAGAAAAGAAGGTTCTGGTCATGTAGAAAGTTCTAAAAGGAGAGAGAGGAGACAAACAATGAGAATTAAGCTTTTCTCTTAACCCATAGTGTGTCTCTACAACAGAAGTCTTTCACCACAAAAGCTCAAATATAAAATCTCCCTAATTGTCCTTGGTCAAAGCCTAATTGAAAATAAAATTTATAAATTCATGTCATTCCATTGCGTGCCACAATGGTGTGACTTTTTCCACTTATGGGAGGCACACTAAATAAGAAAGTGCATAAGGAATTTGTCCACAGAATTGTGGGACAGGTGCTGGAAAGAAAAATATATGCTTTCATCAAGGTAATCAACTCCCTAAAATTAAAAACATATCAAAAGCAAAACAATGACCTAAAAAGAGAAATTAATAAATTGTGCATGAAACTAAATCTAAATCAACAGGAAATGCATGCAACCTAATCATGAAAATTAAGCAAAAGATAGAATGAAATGCAATTAGATCAAACAACCCATATTTAAGAATTTGCTTGTCTTCAAGCAATAACTGTGGCACTACTAATATCAGAAATATCAATGAAACATGGGCCAAAGAATTTTTTGAGCACGAGAAACAAGGATGATCCCAACTATGTTTTCTGAATCAATGCTCACAACGAAGGAATCACTCACCTATCAACATTCCAACTGTCTAGGGACAAGAGAAATTTCACCCACATTTTACTCAAGTGAAGCTCCTACCATAGGCTTAACAAGAACCATGCCCCCTACTAATTAATCCAAGTGCATAAATGAACCATAACTCAAAGGTCTTTCACAGGATGTAACAAGGCCTGATCTTAGAATTTGGGAAGGAATTGAAAGGAAAGGAAAATCAAAAACCACCATTACTCTATTAGAATCAAGTACCCTACGCAAGCATATCAATCATTCAAGTTCATCACAAAAGTTAACTTCTTAGCAACCTTTAGTTTCCTTAATCAAACCTCATTTGATATGTTTAATTTTTTATTTTAGAAAACACTTGTTGGCATTTTGGTGCTCATTTTTCATTTTTTTTTTTCATCACTTATTCTGTAATTTAGATAGAATTTTGCCATAATACAATGCACAGAAACCAAGAGTCACATAATTCATATAAAACAAGGCACCAAATAAATTTAGAAGTGTATGGCTCAAAAAAGTCAACTAAAGGACAATTACTACAAATTCTGGGGTAAAAAAAGAAATCACTCAGGTGCCTTATTCATTTCTCATTTTTTACAATCAGAAAATTACAGCCTTAACTAGCATTCCTTTATTCAACCAATCCCTAAAAGTGATTAGCAATTCTCTAATGTTTTATCATGCACTTTATGTAAAACCTAAATGATTTAAGAAAAGAGATGGTCACCACAATTCAATTAACTATTTAGAGTGATCAATTCTATTTGAAAGTAAGCCCACATTAACAATTTAATCACAAGAAAATATAAGAATCAAACTAAAACATAAAAATAGGATTCCCAGAATTAGCTACTAGTCAACTATGGTTTGGGAAAACCAATAAGCATGGAAGAAGGTATTGAAGACATTAGAGAATAGAAATTCTTACAAATATCGACCCTCTAAACCCTCGTTATTTCTTCCTAAGCCTCCTCGCTGCTCAGTAACTCACACCCTCTCAAAAGATATAAAATAAAAGTCTGAAGTCATGGGAAAGGTAAGAATTGAGCCTCCTATTTATAGACCCATGCTCACGTATGCATGACCCATGCTTATGTAAGTCCGGCAAAAAATTGAGTTTTTGTTGGCTTTTTCCTTTTTCTTCTGCTCAAAGAGTTTTCTGTATGAAATAGACATAAATTAGCCTAAAACAAACCTAAAATAAGGACAACATAGCAATTGGGGTATAAAACTTTGCATAAATAAAACCTATCACTGAACAAAAAGCTCAGGAAGAAAAGGAGTGAAAACCATTGGGGTGGCGTGGATGTGAAGGAAACTGACCAGGAGGATTTGAATAGTTCCAATGTGATCGGAACTCAGCCTGCAAATTGCGAAATTCCTCTTGGTGTGCCTGGAATTTGATTGTATGTTCCAAGAAAGCAGCTTGATGAGCTTGGAACTGTCTACGGTGCTCCCGAAACTCGCTTAAGAGGGAATTAATGACAGCAAGAATGCTATCCAATTTATTATGCTCAGATGGAGGAAGCTCAAGTGGAGGGTGCTCAGGTGGAGGAAGCAATGGCAGTATGGTGATTGGTTGTGGTTCAGCATTGACATTGAAAGAACACCCGTCCCTGAGGGACTTTGTGGGGTCGGGAAGACGGAAAATTCCACCATGATCAGCAAGCACACTATAGTATCCATGATCACGAGACTTGCAAATCACATTTTTGACAATACAGTATGCAATGGTGAAAGTAGGAACAGTTTCTGATTTCGGCTGATATTGATGAAGCTCATTACTTTGCTGAACGTGCATGGCAATTGGGGTGATAAGCCCTCCAAAGAGAATCTCCCCATTGCCTTGTGTGGCTCTTTGTAAGAAATGCCGAATCATATGAACACCACAATCAATCCTAACACCTGGTGTCAACATGGCCCAAAGACATAGCAGCTCAGTGGAGCGAACATGTTGCTGACTCTCATCCCTACCAAATATCGTGTGAGACATGAAGCGTTGCAATAGTTTAGCAAGAGGGTGACCAATTTGAGACACCTTGGAGCTAGAGGCAACAAAATTACCACATCCACCAATGACATTCCAAACATGTTGAGCAATAAAACCATGAGGTTTTTGAGACCGATCCCCACCAATTGGGAAGCCAAAGATTGAGTTGATAGTGTCAAAATTAACACTTTGATCAGTATTGAACAAACGAAAGCAAATGGGAGCATCATCTCCATCTTTACTATTCCAATCTTTCACAGATAAAGAACTTAAGAACTCCAAGCCTATAGCCTCATACACAGGATATTTCATTTTAACAAAATCTTTCCAACCAATATTGGTAAACATATAATCAACATCATCTTCAAAGCCTAGAGTTTGCACAGTTTCCTCATTCCAATAAACAGTGGGACTAATTGTTCTAGTTTTGAGAGCATTGTACCTTTCCTCTTGGCTTCCAGACCCAAATACAATCTGAGGAAGATGGGTAGCTAAAGCTTCAGTCTTTCCTTCATTGGATGTTGTTTCCTTTGGTGGATCTCCGTTCTCCCTCCGAGGCCTTTTTGAAGACATGAAAAACTGTGATATGAAGGTAGAAGATGATGAATAGTGCTTTAATAGGGGATTTTGTGGTTGTGTGTTGTGGGGAAGATGAAGAAGGAAATAAAAATTGGAAATTTGGAAAGTGGAGATGTAAAATGTGTAGGAAAAAAAGGAAGAACAAAGAGGGTTTGAAGGGAAAGTGATGAAAATTTTCGTTCTGCAGAGAATGGGCAAACAGAGAAAAAAAAAACTGTTCTTCTTTTGGATTTCTTTGACATGAACGGTCAGATTTCATCTACAAGGGGGTGCACGGATATGCCACACCCCTGTGGGTCCACCCACACAGCTGTGGCAAGTGCGGCACGGATGATTATGCATTCCCATTGATGAATTGCTATTTGCACATTTGAGTGCTATCCAGCCAATGGGTTTTTTGTGAATGTGATGCCTTCCACATTCCTGTGGATGAATCCACAATCTAGTGAAAGACGCATTAAAGATCCTTTACTGCATTCAAAAAGTTTATCAATTTAACATATACCGGAAAAAAAAGGCCTATAAATTTCAAGAATACTGTTGTAATAAGAATGTTTCCTCTCTAACGAGAATGCTTTGGATGTTTCAAACTAGACTATTCATCTATCTTGCTTTTTGCACCTTTATGATGCTATTCACACCTCAATCTTTTTTTCATCTTCTGAATCCACTGGCAATGTCCATCGTGGGAAATTTGTTAAATCTATACATCTTTAAAAATAACAAAAAACATAATAGCAAGTTACTAAAATGCCCTTCATTATAAACCTATGTCTAATTGAATTTATTCTTACTTGGGTGACTAGTTAGATCATTTATAATTCATGTTAATTTGTTTAATTCTCAAAAGATGAATCCAACTTTTGTAGTTCCATAACAAAATCTTTGTTAAGGGTTTTCTATCGTTAGGTTCACATTTTAATTCTTTTCCGATTGTTCAAAATTATAAAAAACATTTATCAATTGCTTTTTGTAAATAAATAAAAAAATAAAGATCAATAGAGAAATACATACAAACAAACAAAATTTCAATAAAACTAAATAAATTTCTAGGGGCTAGACCGCAATCATAGAAATTATAAGTAATTAAAAATAATCTTATATCAAAATTAATTAAATTACTCATTGTAAACCCAAAATATAATTTATATAGTTATTATAAATTTTAAACATATAAAAGTAAGTATTTATCTTATAGTGCACAAATTAAAATACATTGTATATTCTTCTTTTTTTTTACAAAAAAATATTCCTTTTTTGGAAATAAAACTCCAAGTTATTTTTAAAATATTTTTTCTCATGCTTAATTTTTTGGTTTATATTAAACTTATCTCGGTCAATGGTTAAGAATTAATACTTTTAATAAAAGAATTCTTATGATTTGTTTGATAAAGATGAGGAAATAACATACATGAAATGAGAAGGATAAATATGAATAATTAATATAATTTTATCTTGTATAAATATATTAATTTTACTTTATATTTATATCTAATATAATTAAAGAAAGATATATATATATATATATATATATATATATATATATATATATTAGGGTTCGTTATATAAAATAAAAATAGGATTTTTTTTATAGGAAAAATATGATGTTATTCATCTAAATAAGATGATAAGAATAATTAAGAATTAAAAACACAAACTAAATTCATGTAACAAATTCAAACACAACAATTGCAATGGAAGAAAAAAAAACTCACTTCAATTAGTTTTTCTTTTTTTCTGTATCGTAAAATTTCTACAAACAACATAGAAAAGAAAAAGAAATTAAGAAAAAGAGATAAAAAGATAAGAGTATAAGACATAAGTAAACATTTTAAAATCAAATTGACCAAAAAGTTTATTGATCTGTGCTCTAGATCTTGCTAGAGTTGAATGGAAAGTGTGCTAATGAAAAAAAAAAAATGATGGAAACTCAAACCTAGAAAGACAACAACAATGCAATGACAATTTTACAGAACAGACACAATAGAAAATCAAATTTACTAAAGATTGTTTGCCTAAGACACAGGTTGAAACACAATACTTTATCTCTCTTATTTTGAATACCAAACAAAGAAAACATATTTATTAATAAAGAAAGCATATTTATTAATAAAGAAAACATTTGAATCACTGTAAATCATCATAATTATTATTCATATTCTGCAATAACTCACAATTAATGATATAGATTATATTAATGATTATAAATAATAAATTTTATTTATTCATTATTTTAGAGATATAATAATGAATTTAATATATTAATAAAAAATTATTATAGTAAGATATTTAATAAAAAATATTTTTTATTTTTTATTTATCATTTTAATAACATGTCATAATTTTATTAATTATTTAAGATTTAAAAAATGTGTAAATTAAATTTTAGAAGAAGTAGGAAATGTACCAATTAATGTAATAATCTAATATTATTTAAATATAAAAATAGAAATAAATTTTATTCAATAATATGATACAATTTATTAATTATTTAATATTTTAAAAATTAATTTTTAAATATTTTCAAAATCTATCTATTTTAATATTAATATAGAAATAAATTACATCATGATTATAATTTAAAAAAAAATTAAATTTTATGTAAAAATATGTAATTATTCATTAATGTTAAATTTAGTTAACTCAAATTAACGGTTATTATATAATTAAGATTTCAACTAACGAATAAATATTTGAATCTCTTTATTTATTTATTTATATATATATATATATATATATATATAAATAAATGGTGTTCAATCCTACGTATCAAATAAATGATCATTCTTGTAAAATTATTTTACTCAGTTATCATCTAATCATCCATTAGGGTTGTTTAAGAAAATGAGTAAGAAGGAAAAGTTATCTAGGAAAGAATTGAAGGCCTAGTTAATTAAGGGTTTAAAGTGATTTTTCAAATTTATAAAAACAAAATTAACTTTGATTTAAGTTTTAAAATTTTAAAAAAGAACGTTATTTTGGTTTTTGAAAATTAAAATATTATTGTAAAAAAAATATTATTGTCAAATTTTAATTTCATTAAAACACTTTCTTATCAGGAACTGAAGATTGGTGGTCATTAACTGATAGTCAAAGGTAACAATCTGCAATCGGATGCTAAAAGTGATGATGACGACACTTGCTTAGAGGTAGTGTCAATGACTAGCTGTCAAAGATCACAATCAATAACTTGCTATTGAAGGTTAAGGTTAGTGATCAATAATAAAAGGTGGAAATTGATAACTAGAGATCAAAAATGGTAGTCAATGATCGATGATTGAAGGTGTGATGATCGGTGATCGATAATCGAAAGTGATTGATAATCGAAGATGATGACAAGTGACATCATTTCATGAACCTGAATAAGATTAGAAATAAAAATCTCAAAACCAATTTTTATTATTTTTTAAATTAGGTAAAAACTAGTTTAAAAATAACTAAAAAATCAAATAAAATCATTTTTGCAGAATAATTTATGTTTTCAAAATATATTTAAAAAAAAAATTCAAAAATGAACAGAGCCTAGTGTTTAAGTTTGTGTTTGGTAACATTAACAGAAATTGTATCATCCTTTATTAAATATGGGCAATTAAAATACTAACCAAGGAAAAAGAAACCGGTATGATAATAGATATGTAACTTTTTTTTTTTTTTTTTGAAAAAGGCAAAATATATTCAACATTAAAAAGAACCCCTCACATCAAAGATATGAGACATAATACACATAACCCCTTACTTAGTAGCAACTTATAATGAACCCCACACATAAACCTGAATCCAAAAGAGATGACTCCCTTCTAGAAACCTGAACAACATTATGAAGAGAAATTTATTTGTTCCTAAATCTTATCCTAGTAAGACATAACATTGGTTGGGTGAACCATTCGAAATAAGATACAAACAATATCTTGCTAAGCCCTTTGACCTACAACCATACCTTTTGCATAAATTTTTGCCAAACTTTTTCAACTATGAAGTTCTCTCATCCTTAAATATCATTGCATTCCTAGCAAGCCAAATTTTCCACCAGGTAGCCAGCCAAATAATACTCTGAACCTCAGCAAAATATTAGATTTTTCTCCTACATTGGTTATCCCCAGTAGAAGCCAGTAACTTGTTTGACAATTAGTAGACAACACATATACATAACCTAACCACCTGTAACGGTTCATTTAGACAAAATAACTGAACTTACACGTAAATAGCAGATGGTTAACAGATTCAAATGCCAAACCATGGTAGAATATTTCTTTTTGCTAATTGTACCTTTGTAGAAATTCTGTGCAAAACTTTCTTCCAGGAAAATGCCACCACCTTTGAAGGGGTATTTGATTTCTATAGTCTTTTAAAAAATGAAGACTCAGCTCCCTCAAAGAAACCACAAGCTAAATGATATGCCTCCTTTACAGAATATTCACCAAAATTTCCCAGATACCCCACCTTATCCATCTGCACATCTAGCCTCATATGAACCCCTTCCAGAACCCCTTCAACTCCCTCACCCACTCCTTCTTGGAACTAAATAACTTCTTTCTCCAACTAAGCTTCCAAACCTAGATATTATCACACCACCCCCTAACTTCAAAAATGACCACCTCTCTCTGATTGGATAAAGCATATAGCCTAGGAAACATGGACTTAAGCCCTTCAGACACCTTCTACCCCTATCCCAAAATTTAAACATGGACACATCCACTACCAAGGCCTCATCTCCACCTCAACAGTTACTTTCATAATGTCATTCCACCATTGAGATCCTTAATTCCTTTGCCTTAACTCCAAATCTCTCCTGATGTGCTCCCCATATCTAACCATCAACACTCTATTCCAAAGGGAATTTCTTCTTTGGAACACTCTCCAATTCCATTTACCCACTAAAGCTTTGTTAAACGCCACAACATCTTTCATTCCAATGCCTCCTTGATTTTTCTATTTGCAAATCTGCTCCTATTTGATCCATGCTACTTTATTACACTTTTTTGAGCCACTCCACAAAAAAATCCTCTGCATAGACTGAATAGTTTTTGTCACCTTCTTCAGAACCTTGTAGAAAGAGAGAAAGTAAAAAGGTATAGATGAAAGAATGGATTTGACCAAGAAAATTTTCCCTCCTAAGGACAAGTTCTTTTTCCTCCACAGATAATTTTGCTCTCATTTTATCTAAAACTGCCTTCCAAACTCTTTCACACCTCACATTAGCCCTCACAGGAACCCCTAGGTAGGAAAATGGCATCAACAGTACACCATAATTAAGGATCTTTGCAAAGGAACTCAATTGTTGCCTATTTACCTCTACTCCTCCTAGACTGCTCTTACGAAAGTTGATCTTTAGCCCAAATGCTAATTCATAGCATCTTAGAGCACTCTTGAGAGTGTAAACATTTTGAAATTTTGGCAAAACCATAAAAGGTGGTATTATCTGCATATTATTGGATCGCAACTTGAAATTCATTTCCTAGATACTTGTAATAGATTAACAAATTGAGCTTTCTTAACCAACCTTCGAAGCCTTCAACTACTGTTAAAAATAGGAAATGAGTCAATGTGTCACCTTGCCTTAAACTTCTTTGCATACAAAACTCCTTCTTGTGCTTCTATTTACTAACACAGAGACTGAGCAAAGGCATCTTTGTATCCGGTCAATCCATTTTTCCCCAAAACCAAAACACTTCAGTATATAAATTAAGAAAGGCCAACTGATTCAATCTTATGCCTTTTCAAAATCTTCTTGAAATTCCAGCAGAGGTTTCTTTTGTTGCTTTGTCTTTTGAATCACATCATTCACTATTACCACACTATCAAGCAGTTGCTTCCCCTTTATGAAAGTTGTTTAGGATTCCTAAATAATACTGGATAGCACCTTCTGTAACCTGTGAGCTAACACCTTTGAAATAATTTTATAGATCACTCCAATAAGGGAGATAGACCTGTAATCCTCAAGGCCACATATGCACTCCTTCTTGGGAATTAAGGAGATAAATGAAGCATTCACACACCTTGGAAGCTTCCTATACTGATGGAACTCTACCAAGACATTTCATATATCTTCTTTCCGTATATCCTAGAAATGTTTGACAAATTTTATATTATAGTCATTTGATTTAGGGGCGTTAGAACCATCACACTCCCACATAACCATTTTAATTTCATCCTCAGTGAACTCATTTTCTAATTCATCTCATTGGACATCTAAGAAACAATTGAATTCTACCCCATCCAAACTTACACAACCTCCTCCTGGGACTTGAATCTCTCATTAAAGAATTGATTGATTTCTTATTTGACTTGCAATGGATCTTCCATCTATTCCCCATTAATCATCAAATCAAGGATTCCATTTGCTTTCCTCCTTTGATTAATGGAAGCATAGAAGAAGCCGGAATTCTCATCACCTTCCTTCAACCACTTGAGCTTTGCCTTCTAAGCTAATAAGACTTCTTAAAAGGTACTCCATATTTTCAAATATAAAAAAGAAAATATGAAATTTTAATATTATATGTAACTACCTACCTTGTATATGAACCCATACTTGGTTTATACAATTATAATAATTATATAGTAAACATAAATTATATATATAACTAAAAACTATAATTTATAAATTTTTATTATTTATTATTTTTATAAATTTTTAAATTAAAATATAATTAATAATTTAATATATGATTTATTAAATGATAAAAAGTAAATTAAAATTATAAAAATAATATAAAAAATTATTTGTAAATATATTCAAATCCAAAAATATTCTATGCAAATAAATATGAATATTAAAATTTCATATTTTCTTTTTTATATTTGAACCATCTCACATTTTTTAAAGACAAAAATAAGAAGAATTAAACTCACCACCCATTATCATCTGTCAATCCTTCCATCCAAAAAATGAGTCTTATCACAATCATCCTTCCATCCAAAAAATTATACAAATCATAGTTTATAGTTAGTTGAGAAAATGAGCCATATATTTTCAGTCTAAAAAAATTTATATTTTTATATAATTTTTAACGTATTGATAAATAAAAACAAACAAATTTGTTATAAATAAAAATTTGTAATAAAATATAATATGTTTGTTGTTTTCTATAATAACTTCTTAAAAATTATACAAATCATAATTTCTAATTAAGAAAAAATTACATGTATTGTCAGTATAAAAAAAAAGTTAAGAATTTTACTTTAACATTTAATAATGATTTTACTCTTTATATAACTCTTTGATAGATAAAAACATCGACAAAACTTACTATGCACATAAAAAGTTATAATTAAACTGTATTGTAAATTTTTTTTACACAACAGCTTGTAGATAAGTATCAAAGTCTTATAGTTACATCTAAAATTATTCATAGTGTAGTATCTTCTTTAAACTTGAAAAGAATATGACTTTAGTAAGAGTACAACCAATAATTGGTTCAAGAATCATTGCTTTGATTTTAATATCTATGATCTATTTGATCTTGTCTAACCATTCAAACGATAAAAGCAAAAAACAGAAGAGAGAAAGAAGAAAAGACACTGTTGTCAATAACATGAATTCTTTCTCTGATCTAACTTAGTTTCCCTTTACCACATCGGTCTTTGTTTCTCTTAGACAGCTTTCAATGGTCAATTTTGGATCCAAATTATTAACCTTTCCCTTTATCCAATCCCAAATTCCACTAATTTCGAGGAAAAAGATATGAATCAAATCACCAAAATTGTCCAACACATCATGGCAAATGGTTTTCAATCACTTTCATACGTTAAAATGTGAAACCTACACTTGGTCAAACTGAAGATCAAGAACCATATCTCATGCACCCCATTGTTCTTTTTTTTTTTTTTTTTCTTTTTTTTAAGAAAAACACATGTCATCATTAAGGTCCATGCGAATGAAGGGATTAATAGTAATAGTATCTCATGAAAGATTAAAGATTGTAGAGGATGCTACATGATAGGGTGACTAAATTTGAAGGTTATGTATGATGAAAGTAATAATATATAATAATAATCTTCCGTCTTAAAATAGGTTTTATATTTGAAAAAAAATAATTTTGGTGAAGATATTTGAAAAAAATGAACCAATTAAGCCTTATATTTATTTTTTAGTATACTATTAATTATTTTTCTAATAATATTCTTAATAATTACTTTCTTTAGATTCATAAAAAAGATTAATTTTTTGTTAATTAAAAAAAATCAGTTGTCATCATTCGATAACATTTATTTCAAGTAAGAAATAAGGTTATTTTTAAAATATTCTTCATTAGACTTGCACAATGAATAAAAAAATTACAATTATAATTAAATAAAAGATATTTTAAAAATATTAATATTAAATATGATAAAATTAGTTGCATTTGTTTATATTTAGTTCACCACAAGACAACTTTTTGTTTATATATTTGTCTAGTATATATTAATATTAAATAT